>CM056204.1:47314601-49814601 GCA_029692085.1 Gymnothorax javanicus
TTTCCTTCAGAATTTCCCGGTAGAGAGAAAAATACCTGGTTCTATCAATTATGTCAAGTTGCTCAGGCCCTGAACCAGCAAAGCAGCCCCATATATCATCAAACCACCTACAATTTTTGGCTGGTGGCATCATATTCTTATTGAGGAATTATGTGTCAGCTTCACACCAGATGTGACTTGCACAGAATATTATTCCAAACGTCATCAAGTCACCATCAAAGCGTTTTTGGAAAATGTGAGATAAGCATTTATTTGCCTCTTTGTTAGAAGTTGTTTTCACCTACAGCGCTCCTATGCATACAATTTAAGTGCTATTCCTAACAGTGGGATCATTAATGTTGACCTGTTCTGAAGCAAATGAGGCCTGCAGTTCTTTAGATGTTGTCTGGATTTGATTGTGATTTCCTGGATTAGTCATCAATAGGCTATCCTCTTACCCTCTTGGCTCTCATTGTGGTTTACTAGAGTCCTATACTCTTGGAAATGGCATTGTAACTCTTCATATTGTGATAGATTTCTGAAACTATTTCTCATCTCCTGTGGAACTTCTCACGATTGCAGCGCAGTGTGGGACTTTTTACTTCACAAAGGAAAGGTTTTTTTTTTTTTAATGTAATTACGGTTTAGATTGAATGGGTTGGCAGTGATGAAGCCTGAGTGTTTCAAGCCTAATTTTTTTATTGAAAAAATTTTCAAAAAGTCTGCTCCTCAAACAGGTAGAGTTCTGGAACTGTGAATAATTTAGAAAAAAAATAAATACATATTAAATGAATCAACTTTTCAAAGGATCATATTTGGCAAATCTTAAGGGGCAGTTACTTTTTTAAACTGGGCCATTTGATAATAGATAAAAAAATTTCTAGCAATGAATGAAATGTAAATTAAAACCCGTATTTTAAGTTTATGCAGGTTGACTTTGCATTATATCTGAAGATGATCTGAAACAATTAAGAGTGGAAATTGTGATAGAAGAAATCAGGAAGGGAACAAATTTTATTCACAGCATTGTATTCTTTGCAAAAAACACTAAATTGTGGTTAAAAAGAAAAAAACATTTCCTTTTATTTATTGAGACAAAGAAAAAAACACAATTTGAGCAAATCCAGGTCATTCTCTATATTATAAGGGTTTTTTTTTTTTTTTTTTTTGCTTTAAAAAACAGATTTATTTCTGCCTTTATTTAACTCAGCCTGTTTCCCTGTTCCCTGCGATTGTTTTTTCTCCCTCTTGTGTTTACCACCTTTTATAGCCAAGGTAGACGCAAGCAATGCAGTAATGCAGCTTGCTGACTCTCCCTGCGGCTTGCTTTCAAGTAGGGCAGTGCCAGCAAATACCCTGCTGACACAGGTCAGCTTGGCAAGGAAAAAACTGGAAAATAATTCAAAACTTTTTCAAGCCATTAAGTGTCCTTTCAAAGGCTACAGCTGGACAAGGGGATGAAATTGGACTAAAACTGTATTAAAATAAAAGATATGGGATCAAACAAGGCTGTGCAGGTATAGGCATGTGTGTGCATATGAGTCCATGTGTTTTCACAAATTCCTGCACGTTCATCACAGGTATAGCTCACAATATAACAACCTTCAAACCTAAGCCAGTGCTGGTTTTTTGTTTTGTTTTGTTTCTCTTTCCAGTTGGTAAACAATGTATAACTTCCAGCCAGGACAATATTCTAGCTGTTACTCCTGCATTTCATGATGCATAAAATATTATGGAGCAGGATTGCTTGCGTGAGTCTTCAGTTAGTATGCCATTTAGCAACAAAAAAACATGCTATATCAGTCATTTTAACTTGTCTGTTTAAGGTAGCCTACTGTAGTAACCTTTATGTGTACCTCATTAATAATAATTTAAAAAAAAATCAATGCAGGAACTGCATTCATTTGACTCAATTCAGTCAAATTTTGATTGAAGCGTTAACATATTTCATGGTGTAACGTCCTCCTGTTTCTATTAAGCATTTGTTGCACTTTCCAGAATACTCTTTTTCAGGTGAAGAACTCTGTATCTGGATAACAGCTCTGAGGACTTGTGGTTTTATTGTAAGTTTAAAGAGCTCCAGAAAGAAAATAAAAATTATATAAAATGGAGCTTACTTAGAGGAGCCATATTGATCCATTGGAGAGCTCCCATTTTATTTTTACGCACAATTACCTGCTTCTGAAGTGGTTTAGTGGGATTTGAAAGTCCTTAAAGTTGCTCCTAGTGTTATTTCTATGACAGGTGTTGATCTAGTGTACTAATGAAAGTCTTAAGTGGTCTGTGATAAAGATCCAGATCAAGGCTTTTATTTGCCAGCAGGAACATCTGAGTATGTTTAGTGGCTGCCAGCAAGCAGATGTTCAAGTTATTTTACCACAGCAGATCATAGGAGCTTTAGATCTGTCTTGGAAAGCACGGCTGAGTGTTTACTAACGGAAGTAAAGCATGAGAAAATTATGGAGTAAAACTTGAACTAACTTAAGCTGCTTACATCAACTTTAAATTTTAGATTTCATTTTTTTCATGACTTGGACTTTCGCTGAAATACTGACTTAATTGAAATTGTTGATGTCAAATCAAGGGCAAATGTTTTGGAGGGTTAAGGCAGGTACTTGAGCTACTATGTCTTAGCTTCTTGGATGACATAATTCATCCCTCATTTAAACTCATGCCCCTCATTGAAGTGACTTTCCAAAACTGGGTACAACTGCAATATATCTGTAGTTTTATAATGATGTAATCTGGCCTTAAAAAAAAAAAAAAAAAAAAAACTTTCACACTTCATATTGTTTCAATAGTACATTTCACATTTCCCCTATTAATTCAATTATATGCTCTGTTTTCCATTTGCAGTCATTTTGCGTGGGTTTGTATATCTTTCTATTCAATGTTCTTATTATTTATATTGCAGTGGTCTTCATAAGAAATAGGTTATTCAGGCATGTTGTATTTTAAACATTGTATGTGCTTACAGTAGCTACAATATGAACAAAAGGATGAAAAAACTGGATTGGGTCTTGCAAGAGTGGGATTTGTTTTCTTTTCTTCATATTTGCAATCAGCTTCTAACGGTTTGAATGAATTCCCAAGAATATTCAGTCTGCACAACATTAAACATTTAACAATCAGATTTGGGCTTGATGTTTGACATTTAGCAGCTTTAAGGCATTTTAATTGTAATATGCAAAAGTCAAACTCTAGAGGCACATGATATTTTTCCATTCCCTTTTCAAAAGTGAAACAAGACAGTTTGTTTTCTCCCTGCAGAGGGAACATGTTTAATTATTAAATGTTTGTATTCCTTCTGTCTCTATAATGTATTATTGCATAGGTTCTAAAGGTTAATAAAGCACAAACTTGATACTTTGGGTAGAAAAGGATAGCAATACCATTAAAAAAGAAATAAATAGATATGCTGCAATTCAGAAAAAAGTTTACTGCTGTTTTGGAAAAAAAACATCTATAATTTTCACCTGCATTCCATCAGGCAGTAAGTGTTTTTGACAGTAAATGCTGACTTTGCATTTTTTCCACTGGATATTCTAGTATCTTGTACATGTACTGCAGATGGGGATCACAAACAATAATGCCACACCATATTATGGGCTGAACTTTCCGTCCATATTGACCTGAAATACCTTTTCAAAATGGCATAGTTGTATGTCTGTGCCCTTGTCTGAATTTGACATGTGCTCATTTTAACTAATAATAGTTTAAAATGACTGTGAACAGAAATATGCATAAAATGCATACATAGTTGAATTGGTAATCATGATATCCTATCGTTTATGGGGAATGTACTGAAAATGTGCTGGGTTAGGGGGAAGAGTGTAGACCTTATTCCACCATACTATGAATAAGAGGTAGGAACATCCTGGACAATGTGCCAATCCATCACAACAATCGCCCAGCATTTACTCACACACTCATACCTGCCATCAATTTTGAGTCTCCAGTTTAGACTGTGAGTGGAAAGTGGAGCACCTGGAGGATACCTGGGTAATCACAGGGAGAATGTGCAATTTCCATGCCGGAAGACCCCAACCTGGGTCCAACCACCTCTTTTCTGCGAGGCAACAATGCTACCAAATGTGTCATCATGCCGCCCAATGTATCAGTGCAGTGGGTACAGTCAAAACCGAAAGTAGTCAATAGTTTGGACCAGTGTCGGTTGATACCTCGGTTGATTTAGCAATTATTTGTTTTTTGCTGCTACTTTGACTCAATTTGTATGATGGGGCTGTATCATGTTTTTGAGTGTTGATTGCGCAAGGCTCTTCTTTGCCCTCATTTCCAATGATGGATGATCATCTGCAGTCAGAAAGGCATACTAACCGGCACTTTGACGTTTTCCCCTGTTTCAGTCAAATGCTCTGTCATGCTCAGTCTTGGCATTTTGCACTTTTCGCAGATTTAGACTTTGAGTCTTGAAAGGGAGATGGAAGTGTAATCCCTTTTGTCAGAGGTAGGCCAATAGTAGGATAGTAATTACTTTGCCCTGTTCTGATGCAGTTTCATTATTTGGTAGAATGACCAACAGGCGCTGCCTGAAATTCAGCTGATGTTTGCCTCATTTAGCATCTTAGGGTCTGCTGTACTAAGAATGTTAGCATATGCAAAGCTCCTCAGAGTATGGAAAAACCAATAACATGACCGATGATGTTATATTGTCTTACAGCAATCATTGGCTGCGTTACTCACTTTTTGCTCATAGTCAGACTAAAACAATTAAAAAATTGTGAGAACCCAGTCTTAAACTGGGTTCTCACATAAGAAATATTGCCAAAAAAAAAAAAAAAAAAAAAAACCTGCTGCATTCCAGAAACTTCAGGCACCTTTGAGGTCAATGACAAGCAAAGGAAATGTTGAGATTAAATTATTGCCGGCTTAATGTGCATGTTATTTAATCATCAGGATACTCCTCCATTACACATTGTTCCAGTTCAAAACTGCTTACATTACATCAATGTAAACTAAACTGAGAGTTTCAACCAGATAACCTTGAGAAACTGTTTGTAATTTTTGGAGCATTCTGGCAGAGAAAGATTCAGCTGGATCTAAATTTAAAGTCATCAGTGCAAAGACATTTAATATCCATTTCCCACGAACTAAAGATAATTATCTAAATATTTAATGTGAGCATTAGAAATTAGAAAAGAGAATTGTTTCACAAAAAAAATCATTACCACCACTCGATAGAGCTGGTCTAATAGTGTGCTCTTTTTTCCCTTGCACAATCTATAAAACCCTTTTTTTCCCCCACATAATGTTCTCATCACCCATTCATGTGGCTGGGTAATTGCTTAAACAATTAAGTGCTGTACTACACTCGGGTGCGGATTAGTTGTGTCCTTCCCAGGATAACAACCTGTAACTTACAGAATGCTTGGCAAGTCCCCCAAACTGCAACTGCAAGGGGATGCTTGTGTCCCAATTACTGAGCCACAAAAATAACCTCATGTACAGCTCATTAGCTTACCCCTGAGCAAGCTCCACAGCTTTGTTAACACATATGACTTATCCTAAATATTCAGTACATCTACTGAGTGTGTCCCTGGTGGTCTTTACAAAGAAAAAAAAAATCTAGGCTAGTGAAATCTTACACAGTGAAATGCTATGGTTTAAGTACTTGTCACTTTTGACATTGCAAATGATCTTAGCTCAGAACCAGGCTTACAGGCATGTTAACTTGACCTTAATAGTCAGTTTTAATCAAATGTCACCAACATATACCAGTAAATATCAAATGTCATGTGCACTCACTTGAAATATTGATCATTATCATGAATAAAAGACACACAATCACACCCAAAATCACATGCACCACCCACCCTTGTACACACAATACACGCACACAAACGTACACATACACACATGCACGTGCGCGCGTGCAAAATACAGATGCGCACACACACATTCACACACATTCACATGCAATCATAGTGACACATACAGTGCGTATACACTCTGAAAATCACTCTGAACCATAAGCAGGAATGCACACTCACACACACATGTACTCACACATACACACGCACACAAGCATACACACACACACACGCACCATGTCCTCCAGCCCTAATCTCAGATAGAGGGTACTGTGGAAGGTAAAACTGCTCTACTGCAGCACGCTTGAATTGATGGCCCAGAAAGTGCCGTTTTCATCTTTCATGCTGACACAAGGTAGCTGTATTCTGCAGTAGCAACTCCTGTATCATAGCGCCATTCGCACGCTGTGGAGGGAGTGAGAACTCAGTGGAGCACACTGCACTGCAGCAGCCAAAAGCACATTGCAGCAAATATACTGTAGAAAGAAAAGCAATACCACACACAGCGCTTCTCACACAACCTTCCAGCAAGCTGCACATGTAGAGTAAAACCGCACACAGACGCCCACCCACTAAGAAACACCCACACATGCACATATATGGCACACACACACACACACACACACACACACACACACAGACATTCATTTAAAACGTGATCAGTTACACTTAAAAACTGATCAGCTGAAATACAGCATATTGTGATACAGTTTATCCATGGTGAACAGGCATTCATTTTAATCACCATATTCCTAAGATAATAGAAATGCACACTGTGGACAGCAGCTAATAGATTGATTTAAAATGAATTCAACACCCACTGAGCGCACTTCAATAGAGTGAACATCCATCCCATTATCACTCATATGAATGCTGTCAGAGTTGAATCAACAATAAACATTTTTTTTTCTGTTCCAGACTTTTTGGATAAACTGTCTGGGCTGGATTGATTAAATTTTCAAATGAAGTCCCGTGAAAGCTAGCAAACACTGGCTCCCATTTTCCCACTGTGGTCCAGCATATTGGAACTGCCCCAGCAGTGAATAATGCCCTCCGACAATTCCCTGGGCCCGGATTAATCCCCTGATACATTATCTTTACATGGAAAAATTAATCAAAATGGCTCTATTAGGATCCCACTTGCTCTGCTTTCGGCGTAGCAGAGATACCATGCAAAATTCATGGCCACAAGTAAATCTGACGGTGCAGCTTGCACAGAGAGGGAAGAAAAGCCCTATCAAACGTCAAGATACTGGCTCCCAGGAAATGACTTATGCAGCAGTGTGTGGTAATGGAGCAGCCGGCGACTCCTCCGCTTTTGGGATGAGGATGAGAGAAATTCAGGGCGAGCCAGTATCGGGCACTTGAGAGGAACAAGTGAAGTGCGATTTTGTTTTGCCATTCTCCTAATTTGCCTAATTTGCCCACATGCAGTGCAAAGCTTCTCCTCAAAAGAAAAAAAAAAACTTACTTTTTTCCCTTTTAAGTGCTATGAGTGTTTTGCAACACTCTGATTTTTTTTTGCTACCACGGTAAAATGCATTAATTTAACACCTTACAGTGTACATACAGCACAAGATCATTGGCACCATGTTTATCCTCTAAATTAACACCCAAGATTTTACTATGCAGTGGGAATATCAATCATGCAAGTATGAGAGCATGCTTCAGCCAAACAATTTAAATGCATCTCTCAGTATTCAATGGCACTTTTATATCGAATTGGGTTCTCTCCAAGACAATTTTCAAAAGTAGGAGTCGGGTCTCAGAAGTGTTTGGAGATTGGTTCTCCAGATGCTCGTTCCTGTGCACACTCTCTTTCTCAAATTTTTGAATTTTTCAATTCATGCTCCATCATTATATTTTACATGAGTGAGCAATAGTAATCAAAGTAGTGTACTCATACGGCATTGAAATCACACTAGAACCCAGGTGCAACAAATGAGCTAATTCTGAAGTTTCTCTTGGTAACTTGTGAAATTTGGCTGCTTTTAGTACTGGGCTTGCATAAAAAAAAGAAATAAATAAAGCTCTTTAAGAAAAACTTTCAGGCCGGAGAATGGAAGATATCACAATTTGGAGTGATATTCCATCTCCACTAATTGGGGGCCACCTCACAAATAAGGGCGGTGTGGTGGTGCATTGGGTGGCCATGTTGCCTCACAGTAAGAAGATCAGGAGTTCGATCCTGACTGGGACCTTTCTGTGGAGTTTGTCTACTCACTGTGTGAGTGTGTGCTTGTTTCCTGTGGGCATTGTGGTTTCCGCCCACAATCCAGGCAATCACATCTAGGTAATTTGAGACTCAGTGTTGCCCATAGATATGTGTGTGTGCGTAAATGGTGTGTGCGGCCTGGAATGGATAGAAGAGCTGTTTAGGGTGTGTCTCTGCCTTTTGCCCATAGCTGTGATAGGATCCTGATTCCCTGCAACCCTACTGAGTAGACCCTAGTAAAAATTCTCTTCTGATTAGACTCACAAAAAATCTCTACAGGAGTACACTTTTCTAAAAAGCTAAAGAATTTTTTTTTTTCATCTCTAAACACAAGAGGTTATGGAAACATCGGAATTGCAGGGTCATCCAGGGACATAAATCCAGGTGTTATTTGGCTGGGCTCTCTAGAATAAGACAGCTCCGAAAACTCATCCCTTGGTAGCCCTCATCATATTTCCCTTACAAAGCATTCTCTAGTATTGGGAAAATCTGTGGGATATGTAGAGCATTTCCCCTAGGGCTACGAGAAAAGAGAAAGTGCTGTTTCCATTTTTCATAAAATGATCAATCAATTCCACACCACCTCCTTTTTTTTTTTTTTTACATCCATGCGGTTTACCATCTGTAAATGCCCAAATTAATTATTCAATGATTCATTACTCATTAATTTTAATTTGAAAATAAATGAATCACGATGATTTTAAGTGCCCCATCAAGATCAATTAATGTCACACCAGTGCTTTGAAGTGAAGCAAAAGAAAATGGGTTTCATGAATATCCATGATGAACTCGACTGCGGTCTAAAAACTGAATCTTATTGTGGTACACAAGGCATTTTGAACACTCCGTTCTCTCTCTAGATTAAGAATAAGTACCATAACAGAACAACAAAGAATGATGCAGGGAATTTTGTTGAGGAGGGAAGAACAGATATGGATGTTTAAGGATGGTTTTATACCATAACCTGGAGTGCAGAGTGGTCAGGGGTGGTCAACTCAATCAGAACTATAGATTGACTGAAATCTGACAAAAGTGAGCGCACACTCCATGTCAAGAAGACTTTTCGAAATCGGGTAGGATGCATGTACAAGTAATAAGTCTGACATTCAACAAGCCGAATCAAATTACAGTCATTTCCAATTCGGTGGAAGGGGGGTGGGGAGTGGGGGGTGGGGGTAGGGAGGCTGGGGGTGGGGTGGGAGTGGCACTTATTTCTCTATTTCGATACAATAAAACAGAACTGTTGGTGACAGAGAACAGTGCCATTAATGAGTGTTAATTATGTGTTGTCCCAGAAGGTATCCAACTTTAATGTGCACCAGTTGAAATAGACCCCTGATGCATCAAGCACCATATTGTGCATTCAAACACTTGAGATTAATCAGGGCCATTTACACATATTCTCGTTTCAGAGGGCAAAATGGAGGTAACCACTGCTTTTGTATTTTGAGCTATAGAATCACTGCAAACATCACCCGCCACCCCAAATTTTTAACGATGCCCCAACCACTTGAGAGGCTTGATTGCCTTATTATCTTCTAGCCTCAAAGAAGGATCACTGATTAAACTCAAACAGCTTTGTTCTCAAAAATGAACAGACAAAAGTGCAGCTATTTCAGTGTTCTCTTTTATTCCGTTGTCCAGCTCATATCACAAGCATACTTGCATTTCATTTACGTAAAACCCAACTAAAAAATATCATTTTTGCCCTCTTGAAAATTCTTCTTCTTCTTCTTCTTCTTCTTCTTATTATTATTATTATGATTATTGTTATTATTGATGTTGTAGTTATAGGTACTAATATATGCCGGGTATCAATAGCAGCATTAGTAGTAGCGTTTGTGTGGTCGTTCGACCTTTATTTGATGTTAAACCTATTACAGCTTAAGTTCGCACATATGCTGTGATGTTTTTATCTGAGTGTTCTGATGTGGATTTAACAGTTACTACTGGCAACTGAAACCATCTCAGTCTTAGGACACCTGACTTCGTACAAAAAAAGAAAAAAGAATAAAAACCTGCCCGAGGGGTGAAAGTGAAATATGTTGCATGCGGGTGCAGTTGTTCCATTTTGCACACTCTTTAGCAGAACGTAAATCATTATTCATAATGTGGCTGCTTTGGGAGAGCAGGCTCCCACAGCAGAGGCAGTGACTTGTGTGCTCACCCAGCTCCTCAGGGCTGCTCAGCTGGCTCTGCTCCAAGGCCCTGTGGAAAAGCAGCTATTGATGCAAAACAAACTCCTACAGTCCGCCACTTCCTGTGCGTACAAAAGACGGCAGAAGCACTTTCCTGCTGGATCAAAGAGACCACAGAGGAGTGTCGTCCCATCCTACAGTTCTTCCCCATAGTGAAGTGCCATGTCTATGCAGCATAGCCATAATCCACTGCTGGTTTAACTCATGTACTGTCCATTTAAGGCCTATTCTCCTCAGACACGAGCTGATGTAGGAGTTGGGTTTTTTTTTTCCCAGCCTAGAGCTATCTTACGCTTAATCCAACTCCCAACCAAACACAATGAGTAATAAATGTGTGAGATCATGTATCATAATGCTGGCTTAAAACAAAACATGCGCTCATATTGTCCTGTTTTTAATAAGATCAGATGCCCCTGACCTAGAGCATATCAATCTGAGGTTTGCTACTGTCTTTGTATTTGGTAGAAACATACAGAGAAGTGGAGTTGGCTCCCTGGCTCTAGTTACAGGGGAGATAATGAAAAGAACCAGCATCTCCGACAGGGATGGACAGGGCTGTGAGGCCGGCTGTCTGTTCCTGGCTACACTAGAGAGGAGCCAGCCTCAGGCAGGTAAAGAACAATCTCCTCTGTCCTCATCATGTCTCCACTGGGATGCTCTCGTGAAAAGTGAGAAGCAAATAAATGATGTTCAGCTGCACGCTGATATTGAATTCCCAGGTGTGGTTTGGTTATTATAAGGGGTAATTTGCATGGCGTTACATAAAGCTTTTTTTCTTCTAATGTGTAGCAGGTACTCTTGTGATCTAGCAGTGCTCATTTGGACACTAGGCTACATTTTCATGAAAAACAAAGAGTCCCGTATACTTCATGCTTCCATTGAAGTCGAGTGGAACGGAAGAAATACATTAAACAATCAGGCATCTTGAACAGAGTAATTCTATCCTTGTGCGAGATTCTCTGTATCAAATTCCAACACTGTAGGGTGAATTAATTAGTTTCACAGGCAAACATGACACATCGCTCTGCTCAGTTAACTAATAAGTGCCTTGACTGTGCGTCAGCAGCTCACAGCTCTCCCCCGTCAATGCGTAATTCATGTGTCCTTTCTGCACTGGGCAGATTGTTCCACCTTCATGTGTCCTGTGAGCTGCTCTGCATGGCTTCTAAGCTTGGAGGAATTTGAAATCTGGCACTCTGGGCAGGATTTCAGGGTGTTGCTGTCACTGCTTTGTCCGTCAGTGTTCGTGGCCAGGAGAGGCAGCGGTGTGGCCCCAGAGCCTGACAGCCTGGCTACCCCGGGTGTGCTGGAGCCTGGAATCTGTTCCTGGCTTCGGATATCCGTAACACAGCCTTTCCCTCTCGCAGGCAGGTTGGATCTCCCCAGGGGTATGAGTGGGGCGGGGAGTGGGATGGGGTGGGTGGTGGTGGTGGTGGGGATGGGGGCGGGGGTTGTAGCGGGTGGGTGGAGGCCGTCATGAGGCCCAAAGAAAATCTCTATGGGAAACCAAGGGAAGTGAGTTACTGTGTCCCTGGTCTTGTGAAGGAAGATAGGGTGACCTGGGGCGCTGATCACAATTTAAGCTGGGAGAGGGAATAGTAGCTCTATGTGTGTAGTTGTTTGTGCGTGCTTGCGCGCATGTGTGGGTATGTGTGTGTTTCTTTGTCCGTGTCTGTGTGTATGTATGTGTGCGTGTGTGTGTAAGTAGCTGCTTGTCGGTCTATTTATGTACTTGTTTTGTGTGTGTATTTGTTTAGCATATTGTATGTGTCAGCACACTTGTTTTAGTGTCTGGACTAGACGGGAGACAGTAGTAAAGACAGGCTTACCCTTACACTCGTCCTCACGCATAACCTTCCCTCACGTTAATTGGAAATGCAGGTATTTTTAAGGGGAAGGACAGGTGCATTTTGAGGCTCAGGAGGTGAAGGTGGGGGACATATGCTGCCTCGGCTCATCAGAGAGGCTCTGTCGTTTGTCATTCCAATGTGGTGGCCGAGGCGCAAGGTGACTGCAGCCCCTGGAAGAATATTAGCAATGTTCCGAATTCTATTTATCGCCAGCAGCTCTAAGCAGTTCTCTACAACCAACAGGCAGGAGCGAAACCAGCCTTGAAAGAAATGCCTCCCAGTTTTCTGCCTGGAGGACACTGATAGAAGATGTGCACCCCAAATTCAAGCCACAAAGTAAAGAATTACTGATAGCTGATAATACTGCTGAAACCCTCCGCAGCCACAAGTCTTACTGAACAAGTCCCATGTTCCTTATCTCTACGGGCTGTGAGGACCCATCAGATGTTAAAAAGAAGATTTAAATTGTCCCGCTTGCTGCACAATATTGATGTTAAATGGTTTTCAAATTTAAATTCCCTCATGCTGAATTCTTTAAATCAAAATGTTTGATGTGGAAAGTGCCACAAGGATGTTTGAAGGAGATTCATTTATGGGCACTTTAAATTGCCTGGCCTGTCAGAACAAGGGGCCGTGCCCAGTGGTGTCAATATTTATGCAGACATAAATGCTCTGACAACTATGTCAATGACGTACAATGCATTTTTTGCATCACAACAATGCCATGTTTTATTTATTTATTTATTTAAATTACATGAGGAGACTACTGGGAAAATAGCTCCCTCTTTCGTCTTGATGTTAACAGGATTATGATGGTTATTTAATGTGGTGAACAGTTTATTATGAGTCATTAGGAATGCAGCAGGACCAAGTTGCTTTTTTGCTGTATGTTGAGAGAGATGTGCATACCTAAGGCTTACTGAAACCTCATATTTAAATGCATGATTGCTCTCAACCTGGTTCTATGTACTCACTCTGATCAGCTATCAAGCAATTCATTTACTGAATAATCTAGACCACTATTCTGCCCAACTTTGACAACCAAAAGCAAGTGACATGCACGCCTATGTAACTTGCTTTCTTTTGTCAAAGACGGGCAGTATTGAGCCCATAACAAAAGATGTTAACAATGCGAAAAGCAGGCTATAATGTGAGAACATGAGGATGACAAAAATCTGAGTAATTAATTTAGAAAAAAGATGAAGAACATTTTATGGATTCCATGGCACTAAAGAATAACTTTAACCCTTTCCCCCTCACAGCCCTAAAGATAACACAGCAGTGTATACTCTTTGGGGAGCTGGCTGCTGCAACCTTATCTCCACACAGAGCTGCTGATGTGATAACACCCATTTACTCAGCCATTTTCAGAAATAAACAAAGAAATGATGGACCATTCAGTTTTATTATTACAAATAAATAATTACTGAATAAAAGTATATAAAAGAATATATTTTCTTTTCTAGGATAACCTCATCTTCAAGACAATGTTTTTTTTTTATATCCCAATATTCCACTTAGAGAAAGAGAAATTTCACTATAAATGTCAACTCATTTTATAAACACAAAGAGTTTTTATATTTACAGGTCCAATGAAGTTCAATTTATGCTAATGTTTTTTTATTGACCAATCATATGCCTTCAATTACGCATTTACTCCAAAACTGTTGACCTCATAGTCTCGATCCCATATAAGCTTAACCCTTTGATGCATGAGACCTTTCCCCTTGGTCAATAGGGGGGTGTTCATCCATCCAGGGGTGGATGTCTTTTGAAAGCTTGGAGGGGGGGACTAAAAAACCTCACGTATGTGAGGCATAGGCATCAAAGGGTTAAAATAGAGAGTCATCAACAGACACTTATGGGGAAATCCCGGTGAGATGTCGAGAGTCGCTTGTGTGGTGATCGAGACCGCACGTCGAGAGGTGCTTGTGGAGAAATAAGGGATAGACGTTGAGAGGTGCTAGTGAGGGGGAAAGAGTTAAAGTGAAAACCATTTTGTTATGCATATCAAATCAGCATTGGATGCAGTTTATAAAAGCTTTTGAAATTGGTGTAAATTGTTTTACTTTTGGTCCTCCAAGTAAACACAAATTTGATGTTCCATGAGCATTCAAAGTTCAGAATCTTTTTCATTCTTAGTTACCATTAACATGGGTAGGAAAATGCTCGGCAACTTTGTGAAGCAATGAAAAAGAATTCTGTCTCGAAATGAATAAGCCCATCACCCTACCAATTCTTCCTTGCTATTTGGCAAAAAAAAAAAAACATTTTGATGGCCAGGAGACAAACTATAGCAGAACAGGTCGAGAGTAATGATGCTGTTAAAGGTGAGATCTCTGCAGTCCTTTCATGTCTGACAGCACATCACTGTCAAGGGACGACGAGAAATTTACCCAGAAAATATGTTTCCATTCAGTGAGCGCTGTTTAATAATGTTCGACCAGCAAATAAAAAGCCGAACAAACTTGAAAGCCATTTTCATGTTTTGAACTGTCATCGCTCAGTGATGGGCTCACGGCACATTTCACAATTGATTTCTCAATATTTCATGACCATTCTTTTTTTTTAATTTGCTAGATGTCAACGGGGTTCCTTTGAAACATGGTTTGAAAGATATTTTTCATGTCGAAAGCTAAATTCCATTTGATAGCTCAGACGGTTCAGTGTCATGCAACTCTATAGAGAGGCTCATCACATTGTGTAATAAAAAGCCATTTCTTGTTTTCTGTGGATTTGGTAATTCTCCATGAGCACTGATCCCTGCTTCATCTTGGCAGTTTTCAAATGCATCTCAAAGGGCCAGAATGTAAAAGTGAATTTATGTGCACTTTCCGTGCTTTTAGCCCTTGTCAGCCTCAGAGTGGGAAGCAGCGATTTGTTCCAGGAACTGAGCTGGAGAGGAAGAGGGAGGGTAAACTAGAGGCCAGGCCTATACATCTAAAGAAAATGGCTGACAGTCACTTATGCCAGTCCTGAACTAGAGTGGGATTTCTACTGAAGGTATTCTTTTTCTGTAATTGTATCACTGACCGAATGTTTGTTTTATGTTTTCTTATGAGCGCTCTAATTTATTTGTACATGTAAAATAATGTATAAATCTGAATCATGAATCAGTGTCATTTGTGAATGATACATATGCACGTCCAAAGAATTCCTAATATGAATTAAATCCAGGACATCCGCATCTACACTCCTGGGCAAAAAACGAGAAAAATTTAAAGCTTCTGATCAGCTTAAAGACAAATCATGGGTCAAAACATAGTGAGGATTAAACTATTGCTGTCTCAAGACCTTTTGTGCCATCAATTGCTCATTACCTTTTGTTGTAGTGAACTGAGAAGCTGAAACTCCTTCATTCTGAAGATGAGCTGTTTCACTGCGAGAGGTCAATTCATGGTTTAGTGTTCAGGAGAATATTACAGAAATGCTTGCTTCCCACAATTGAAAAATGGAACCATCAGATGTTATTTTTCAACTCTTCTTTCAGTAAAAAGCTGTAGGCAAGTTTACCCACAAGGCTTAAACATTCAGAGAAATGAAAGATTTGTCTATTTGCTTAATTCTTACTAATTTCCTTACCAATGATTTTTTTTTTTTTTGCTGACAATCGATGGCTTAATATTTTGCCATTTTGGGATTGCATTTATGTATTTATTGCTTGCATGCTTGCTTACCCAGGAGCTTTACTTTATAGCTGTCCAACTTATAGCAGATTTCCGACTGTAAATAAATGGTCAGTCATTGTGCTCTAATGTAATTGTAGTATTCTGTTCCACAAGGTTTGTGGTTTCACTATATAACATGTTGTTCTGTTCAACTAATATCATACAACTGAAAATACTCAATGTCATTTCTGTCTGTCTTGTAGGACATCCCACCTTATTCCACAGGAGTACCAGTTGTTTTAGAGCTATGTAATCACTCTGACCATCAACCTCCAGCATCTTTTTGTTCTTGAAGTTTTCAGTTTACTATCAGTGTTTCGTAAGACTACACTTTTTACATTTTTATTTTTCTCTGATTTTGATTTGCCCTCAATACATAGAGTAGGCAGGGGAAAATATATAAAAGTAAACACAACTTCAGTAAATTCATTTATGCCTTTCAGATAAACTGTGCTTAGGATTGGTAGGTAAAATTCACAATTAAAAATTCCAAGACCTGTGGAAACATTTATGTCATAAAAAGTTGCACAAACAGGAAGATGACCCAACTGATGCATTCACACTTGTGAAGCTTTTTCCCTTGTGGCCACACCTTTCTAGGGGATGCATGTGTGTGTTATTTATTGTTTTGTATGGATACAAGTTTATACTATTAAATATTCAATACTGAAAATGAAAATGAAAATGATGTACAACCTACTATATTTGAAATTTTATGTGCACCCTTATTTCCACTTTCAATATTTGAATATTGATATTGTGCTGAAAAGTGTTATCACTGATGTTTAGTGAGGCTGCTTTCGCACATAAAATATTGTGCTTGTAATATTCATCATAGATGATGAAGATGGAGAATTGTTTGAATTCACAATATGTCAGCCAGTTTAGCCTGCTTTCGCCCAACAATGCACTCACCATCCAGGGAGAAGGGTTTAAAATATGAGGCCAGAAGGCTCTGAATGCTAAATAGATTATAATATGCACTCTTACCTAACTGGCATAATGAGAGTTCTCTAGTGGATTCCAGTGAAGACCTAACTGTTCCCTCTCATACTTATTGCAGTACTTTATACTCATTAAAAATAATTGTTTTCCACAACTCAATCCAATCAAATTCCAAGAGCAAACAAGTTCAGTATCATTTCATAACTGACTCTGAAGAGTAAGACGTGCCAAAATTTTGACCTTTTTGCATATTCATACTTTTGGAACTGTGAGAATGGCTCCTGTTTAGATCTTTATGACTTACTAAGAGATCTCAAGCAGAGTGAAAGTTACAGGATTTTACAGCTTTATTGTGTCTTCAAGAAGAACATAACCCTTTTACACTTCGGTAAAATTTGCCTAAAATGCCTATCCAAGGCGTACCCAAATTGAAAGCTGTTCTTGAACCGTTTGGAGAATATGGATGGTTTTGGTCTCCTTTGAAAGGAAACACTGAAGTTTTTCCCCCAGCTGAAAGAATCACTGTAGCTGCTTTCATTGATAAATCTATGTTGGAACACACTGAAGTAGAAGGTTTTTATTCTCGCCTGAATTTTTTTTTTTTTTGCAAACAGATACCTGCAGATGAGTGTAGCTGGGACTTATTAGCTGAAAAAACACAATGGGACCACAGCATGAAGCTGTGACACAGGCGTTGATTAAAGCTGCTGTGATGATTATATTTTTAAATGGTTGGCATTAATTGAATCACAAGAATCTTAGCTTTCCAAAGATATGTGGCATGAGTATCTCACGTTACATACAGGCTGTGTAAATGACGTAGTTTGTCTTTAACTTCCCTGACGGCCCATGGACGGGCCGTCGCAGTGACAAGGGGATAAGAAAACTGCATTAAAGATTCCGTTTAATTTCTTTCCATTCTAATTATTATGATCCAGACAGCGAACCAGATGCAGTTCTGCATACAGTCCATTCAGGGGTGTTTATTCACAGGAATTCGGTAATACAGAAGAACAGGGCCTTAGCCTCAATAACTGGGAAACAGTTCAGCTGAGATGCATTTATGCAGCTTGGGTACAGAAGCACAGCTTGCTCCTGGCCAGTAGCTTCCCAGGGCTGTAGCTAGGTGGTTTCACCCTCATTGAAGCTGGACAGCTTAACAGACGAAGCAAGATGTCTCGCAGGATCACTGCCCCAAACATGAAGACCGCTGAAGGCTTCAGGAGTGTTACTATTAAAGGGAGCAGAGGACAGGGCTGGTGCAGGAGGTTTGTAGAAACTCGGGACCAATCCTTGGGACCAGTTAAAAGGCTTGTGAGCTTGTTTCTAATAGCTAAGCTAAAAAGAGATTTTGCGTTTTCCAGTTCGATAAAAATACGCTAAATTCTGAGGACAAGAGCAGAATTTGTGGTTCCATCAATGGGGGAGGCAGGGTAGCCTAGAGGTAGGTTGCTTGACTGGTAACTGAAGACTTGCTGGTTCAATTCCCAAGTGAGTCTTGGGATTCTGAACTCATCTGGAGATATGAAGTTAGGAAGAACTGTGCTGTTGGGCTGCTGAGCAAGGCCCTCAAGTCCAAAATTGCTCTAGGGACTTTATCCCTC
This sequence comes from Gymnothorax javanicus, assembly GCA_029692085.1. Lineage (NCBI taxonomy): Eukaryota > Metazoa > Chordata > Actinopteri > Anguilliformes > Muraenidae > Gymnothorax > Gymnothorax javanicus. The sequence goes on from CM056204.1 coordinate 47,332,892, forward strand.
CTCACTTGCAATTCTTTTATCTGGAATTTCTCCCAGGGCATCCTTGAAAAAGAGAAACATTCCCTCATTGGAATTGCCCTGGTTAAAGAAAGGTTTTAAAAAAATTATGGCTGGTCGCCTGGGTTGATGCAGCAAAGCAGCTCCAGACCAACGTGCTACCGCTAATGTGTTTGTTGGAAGGTATGATATTCTTATTTTGGAATGTTGTATTAGCTTTATGCCAGGCATAACAGGACCCATGTCTTTCAAAAAATTCCACTTTTGACTCATCAGGCCTCAGAATTTTATCCCGAAAGTCTTGGAGGTCATCAAGATTTTTTGTTTTTTTTTGGCGAATGTGAGACAAGTCCTGTTATTGGTAGCCTGCAGTTTCCTGCAGCCCTTCTGATTTACAGCATATCCAGACAATCCTGTGTCACCCCCTTCCTCTCAGACCTCCACTGGTTATGTGTAATAGCTCACATTAAATTTAAAACATTGGTGATAACATAACTGCCACGAACAAAATGGTGAACCCAAATGCTGGACGCAGACTCAGAGTTGAAATGGTTAATAAAGGAGTTGTTTTGCAAAAATGTAGAATATGCTGAAATTGGGGAATTCAGATAAAGGAGGCCGAAGGGAGTGGATTGATGGCTGGGAGTGAGCTTGGCTGAAGGGGTGAACGGGCAGGCAGGCAGACAGGCAGGTTGGCAGGCAGGCTGGCATTGATCGTAAGGCAGAAGGGAAAACGCTCAGATTCCACAAGAGAAAACACAGAGGCAAAAGTAGACGTGAATGCACAATTCAAGTTGGCCTGAAAGATAAACTGTACCACAAGGACTGGCCGGAGTTTTATGCTGCAGGGTTGATTACTGGGTGAGGACCAGATGTGCAGCAGGGAGCAGGTGAATTGGATGAGCAGCAATCAGGAGAGAGAGGGAGGCACCACGCCCACCACACACACACACACACACACACACACACACACACACACACACACACACACACACACACACACACACACACACACACACACACACACACACACAGGGGAGGGGCAAGGGAAACAGGACAAAGGAAAAAAACTAATCGTGACAGGGCCAAGGCTGTGACAATAACAGGCTTTTAAGGGGTCAGCACCAGCTTATTTTCAATAGATCATCAAATGTTACACCCATGCCAGAACTCTTTGCTCTGCTTACTCTGGTAACCTTCTACCGACCCCACTCAGCCCCATTCCTGCACTTCCTAGTCACATCTGCCCTCAGTTCTGGCTCTCTGGGATGGCCTAAAGTTGTAAAAAAACTTTTTAGTTACATGAAACAGAGAAAAACAGAGGGGTGTATGTGTATGTAAAAAGTATGTGCAATAAGCATGCCGATTCAATCAACATGATTAGTCAAGAGGTCTGTTCAGAGGGAGAAGCTGGAAAAATGCATCGGAAGACACACTGCATTCCAGAGAGTTAGACATTGTGTTTTGCTGAGCCTCATTCTCATATGGGTGTTTTCGCTACTGTAGAGCCATAAAAACATGTTTGCATTGAGGTCATAATCAGAAATGATAAGAATGGGCCATGTTCATATCAAAAAACCTGACCATATATGGGAGAATCAAACACAAAAAAACCAGCCATATATGATGAGGCTCTAATTAGCCTAACTGTTCACCATCAGAATCTGTTGGGATATCCAATTAGCTATCTGTTTTTGCAAACTAAATATTCTTGTACACTAATATTTAATGGACCATCATCTGCTAATACTCTCATGAAGATATGCCAATATGTGTGGGCTATTTATTATTTGAAATATGTACAAGTGTACCATTTTGTGACTTGCTGGCAGAGTGTAAGAGTTCTTTTCTGGTGCCGAAAAAATACTTTTTATGAGGAAGAGTTTTCATGCTCTTTAAAAAAGATTTTTGGAGATTGTGGTTCTCAAAAAAAAGTGACAATATTCACACATGTAGTGTGACTATGCTAGTAGCTTATATGTATAGCTATCAGTCAGTGTTATGTAGCTACAAATTGGTGGTTGCAACAATAATGCAGAAATAAAGATTTTACTGGGGCATTTAAGTAACTACAACATTTCCAAAACCAAATCCTGCTTACAAAATAAATAATTTTTCACCTATTTGTGATTTTTCACAGTAAATCATGATTATGAAAGTTATATAGGTCTACCCAGTGATAACATTACAGTAAGACAAGTAAAACAAACTTGCATGACAAATAGTGAGTGCAGAGTATTTTTACCTTCCAGAATCAATTTGAAACATAAATCTGATTGTTTAAAAAAAAAAAGTGAATTTAGAATTTATAAACAGATTGTGGATGATGAAATAGCATAATAAAGTAGAAAAGCAGGGTCCAAACCATTTTTACCTGGCTTGAAAATAGACAGATTACATTTATTACTGATTATAGAGTGAATATATTAACAGGTGTGATGATAGCCTCAACTAAGTCTTTGGCGCTTGGACTCAACAGGGAGATTTTTTAATTGAGGAGCATCTGCCCTGAGCTGCAGCAGGATAAATCCCCCCATGGAGTCCTGATACTGGTGGTGGGGGTAGCTGATGAATCTACAAAGAGCGAGCGGTGATGGCAAGGTATAGGACATGCAAAACAGCTGCATTAACAAACAGAGGGCACAGAGAGAATCATATTTAAAAAGACAGCAGCAAGATGACAGATCAGCAGCGTAGGTGTGTTGCAGTGGTACTGAATAGATGTGATCAGCTGATAGGACAGCTGATGTCTCATTTGGAAGCCCCACACCATGACTACTAGAATGATGAGTTAGCATGCATGAGAAGGTAAACAGATTGAATGAAAAATAAACATCTGTCTGAAGCGTGCGAAAGGCGGGTCTTCCAGACTGAACTTTTGCTGGAGCTTCATTTAACACATAGCAACTGTAAATGAGAAATATAATAGTGACTACATTGTTAAATTGGGTGCTGTCATATTAACGTGAGCTAGCTATCAGATAAGTAGGTGTGCAATGTTTGCTGATATTGGGACAGTAGATAATGTTAGTTATAACACCAGGAAGAAGCCTGGAACAAACAAACCCCCCTTTTTATTGTTGTTCACAGGTAGAGCTCTCAAACGTGCCTTGGGGGAAACTGGGAACTGGGATGTCTCAGAAGCAGCTTTAGTCCTCTGCAAGCTTTCCAAAGTTTCTACAGAATTTTTTACCACAAATGTTTCTGGCAGTCTTGTGCTTAGAACATCTTCATGATAAATCACAATACCTTATGCAATTTTGCATGCCGACTCCACTGCAATCCCATTGTTCAATACATGCTTGTTAATTGCGTCATTAGTCAGTGAACAAATTGCTACTCACTCTGGAGTTTTCAGTGCTTTTGGTCTTGCTAAATATGCTTTTTGTTGTTAGTCTCTCCAGATAACAGTGTCTGCTGAATGCCTGTAATATTTAGTAGACATACTAATTGAGCTATATTCACAACTATATTCAAAATGAATTAGAAATTATTTCACTGACTCTTCATTTTAATAGACTGGACTTATTTTCAGGCTGTTCATTATGTTCAAATTTGATACATTTACAAAGGAGCTCTAGCGCTGATTTGATCTCGTAACTGCCATATTCAAATAAAAACATCACTGGTCTACGAGGTTCTTGGATTGATAAGTAATTTCATGTCTTGTTGAGATGGGTGCATTGCAGCCCTGCAAATTATTGATTAAATTCCCTGTGAGACTTTGCAGAAAGGGGATGCTGCAGGTCTTTCAAACTTTTAGATTAATCTAACTCAGACCTCTCTCCAGGTCCAGTGCACTGTGATGCTGTGGTTAGTGCTGTTGAATCACAATAAGGAGGTTTTGGGCGCGAGTCCCAGTCGGCCAAGACCTCCCCGCATAGAGTTTGCATGTTCACTCCATGTTTTCATGAGTTTCCTTTGGGCACTCCGGTTTCCTCCATCCTGAAAAACTTGCACTATAGGAGCACTCCAACCATTGCCCCTGACGGAGGCTCTGGCTTTAAAATTGGAATTGGTCCCTAGGTACTAAACTTTGCCTGGCCTCTGCTCCAAAGTAATTAAGATGGGTCAAATTTGGAGGGAAAATTACCCCGCGGGGTTCCATAAAGCACCAAGATTTTTGTTTATTTGTTGGGGGCTCTTTACAATTAAATAATTATTTTGTAAGAGTATATTCAGTATATTAATTCTTACAGTATTTGTTTCAATGTAATAACATTAGTTATAACCTAATTTTTTTCAGACGGCCCTCAAAAATATGCCATAGGATCTTTTGAGCTTTCATGTGGCCTCAAATCCTTGGAGGCTACCCTGGATACAGACATCAAGTACTTTAAATTGGCCATTTCAAATATCAAGTATATCGCGGTCATAAAATTATGAAAGTAAATAATCAACTGAGGCAAACTTCATCCCAGTATATTTTTCATTGCGGGAGTGTTAGAAAATAGGCACATATACTGTCTGTTAAGGCACTTTCCGTAACCATACAGTCGATGAAGTGTCACTCAATGCCTAACAAGGATGGTCATTTGGGGAATAGGATGTAACATAATTCACACTCCTACCAAATGAGTTTCACAGGAAGTATAAACTAAGGGAGTCTCCAACCATAGACAAGCCATGATAATTACCTGTGGTGCCGAGTGACTAAATTCAGACAAATCTGCCAGAGGCGTTGTCTCACCCTTCACAACAGCATCACCTGAATAGTAAGCAATGTCACGGCTCAGAAAGTACTTACAAGTAATTGGAACAGAGGCTGTAATACCATGTCTATCATTCATTCAACCATGAGAGGTGAAGTTGTTGCAAGCTTATCACATTACACCAATGCTGCATTAGAGAAGGTCACACTTTGAGGAAGCGTTTGAGACATAGTCTAGCCTGGAATTTATTCAAAAGGGCAATCCAGATTAACCCATGGACAGCAAATTATTTCCTTGTGCATGAAAGCAGGTCATACATTAGCCTGCTAATGGAAAATGGAGCTATTGCTGATAGTTTTCAGGATTAGTGTTGATTCAGTGTATTATTACATTATATTCCCTTTCAAATTAGCATAAACCTCATTTCTCTTCTCTCATAACATTTACTTCACTGAAATCAATATTTATTATGGATGCATTGCATGTCAAAAATGCTAATCTTCTAATCTGGTCTACAAAAATATTAGGACTTGCCTGACTTCTTTTCTGTCTGTGGTGTTCTCAGTTTTTTTGATTTGTGATGCGGTTTACTTCTCTTCAGCTTCTCATGCAAATAATTGATGATATTGTCATTATTGCAAAATTATGTAGAGAGACAAATTACTTCAATATTTAAATTTTTTCATACATATTAGGGCATGACACCCATGAAGAAAACTTAAAATGTATTACATAATCATTCGTCTCTGCCCCCCCATTTCTAGGTGGTTTATTACCAGAAGGATGGAAAAAAGTTGGTTTAAATTTTTTCGGATTAAACCTCATTCTGACAGTGTCAAGGTAAAAAATGAACCAGAATTGCCCTTAATATATGCATTTGTCAAGAAATGAATGCTTTCATCATATTTGAATTTTGATAATGAATAATTCACTAACATTAAGATACAACAATGATACAGCTTTTCTGTTACTGCTGCTGTGCCCATTCATAGGTTACAATTTACAACCCAACCCAAAACTGACTTGTGGGATCAAATATGAACAGAAAAATGAGACGGATGTCGACAACTTCTGAAAAAGAAGTCACTACAAATGCTTAAATGTAGGATTGTCCCAACCAGATTTTTGGAAGGCAGGTATAAGCATGAACATTCTTTTAAATTCTAACTGAATCAAATACGAAGCTAATTTAAACCTTTAGTTAGTTTAATTATTATTACATCTGATGACCATTCATGGTGTGTTTTATTCATCATAAATGAGTTTTGAATGTGAAAATTTTACAAGGAAAGCAATTCATTTTATTCTGCAATATTTATTTACTTATTTATTGTATGTGACCTGTCAGACTGCAAAGCATACCAAGAAATACTTTCAATATATTCAAATTGTTTCAGAAACAGACTGAGAAGAATTCTCAGGATTCTCTTGCTAACTACCATTCACAAGAACAGAAGATGTATGATGAAGTTAATAACAATGAGCATGAGCCTGGAACTTTTAGCAAATCTGAGCCTGATTTACAATTGCTTGATTAATTAATCTATTCTTTTTTGTTGGGAAATATGTTTCACCCAATTTTTTGCAAGTTGAGATTGTCCACCTTGACAGCTGTGGCTAGAGAGCTGTCAAGCTGTTTATCATTGAGTTTTTAATGAAAGAAATTACAATTATGCAGTAATTTTGATGGAAAATGTAACATTTCTGAACTCAAATTAAAAAGTATTCATTAAAAAGTATTTTCATGTAAATTCAGTAGTTCTACTATGGCAGTCCAGCCAGTTGACTAACATACCATTGTAAAATTAAGGATGTCATGGATTTGCTCCCGCCGGATGAATATGGCAATCCGGCGGGAGCTAGGACCATGGGCCTAAAAGGAAATTAAGGACCCAAACTCCAGGCTGGAAACAACAAAAAGACTTTAATAAATCAACTAAAACACAAAGTCGAAAAAGAAGGGAGCAGCACCACATACAAACAGGGTAAAAAACCAAAATGCAGTGAGAAAACACAACTAGCAACTGCCAGGCCTATATACCATGATAATCACCTCCACCCTAACGAGCAACAGATGCAGCTTGTCAGGGTGGAGGTGAGAGCAAGCCACAGGGGAGGGACTGCAGGGCAAAACCCTTACAAGGGATTCACATTCTCATAAAGTATGAAAAAAACATATCTGTCTTTGCTTCTTGTGGCCATTTTTCAGAGGAAAACATTGGTAACATAATGGATACAGCTTGTCTGACAATTAGTTTTCTTTCCTTTTGGGATTTTGTGATAAATAATTTTAATATTCGGCAGGAAAGCTGAAGGTGGACATCTTATTAATGAAGATGAATGTACATTTATTCATTTACTTATTTTGGCATTGGAGTTTTTGATATTTTGATTGATGTGACACGCTTACATGCATTTACTTGCACAAAGACTGTCTACAGTTTGCTCTATTAAACCAGAGTTTCTCTCAGTCTAGCATGATGGTCCTCAGCCATACAGATTCAGTCAGTTTGGGCATTCCGGGATTCAGCTTGTTGCAGTTGCAGAGCCAGAGGTGGAAATAGGTTGGGCAAAAAAAAAACAATAAAAATAACTTACAGTGTTAGCCTTACAAAAAGGTAAACTCTGACGAATCTTCTCCACTACCTTTTTAGCAGGCGGTCTGACCTGATGATTTGAAACTCCTTCACAAAAATCTGAATAATGCTGATAAAAATGCACCAAATTCTGCATCCAAATGAAACATTGTATTTCTTGGCTGACCTTAATGAGGAGAATGAGCTACGCCTGATTTCAGTGGAGTGTTGCTGGATATAATACTATATTGTTAATTAAGAGAAAATGGTTGAGAACACTACAGGACTAATAATTAATGGAAAGGGATGTCCTTTGCCCACCCTATTTTTTCACCCTATTTTTGCTTCAGACCTGTAAGTGAGGTGTCTTCAGTGCAAACTCAAGCAGCTCTTTGAAGACCAAAGGTTTTTTGAAAAGCATTGTAGGCTACTCTACCAGTGCTTGGTGTAGATGGTTGAAATAACATGGACATTCTTGTTCAGGAATTTCAAATTCTGGTTGTCCATATAATGCAGTTATTGATATAACATCAATTGTTATTAAAAAAAATATATAAAAATAAAAAACAAATATTTACAATCCTTGCAACTGGCTGTATTCTTTGACAATGGATATTTGTGCACTTTCCCACAGTGAACGTGCCACCATTTTGCTTCCCTGTTTTTCAGTTCCACAGCAATCTTAAACAATGTATTTGCACAACAAGGAAACACAACACATTATTTGCTAGCATTTGTTCCTCAGCATCAGACTGCCTCCTAGCACCATGCAGTTTTGAATATGGAGTAACCTACTTTGATTTTCGCAATACCATATAAAAAATTCGTCAGACAATATGCAACAGTTCTCCTGTGATCTGGAAAAACCTAGTGAATTTATCAGTGGCAAGGTTTCTCGCAACTGAACAAAAACCTTTGGATTCTGGACTTCTCCCAACCGAAAAAAAATAATAGAAACTTGATGTTGACAGTTAAAATAACACTAATAGCTAGTATTTTAAGATTCTCACCACTCTTAATTACTGCAAAAAAGGGTCAAACTCAGTTTCTCCCAAAAGTGACATATGTACTAGGTTTTTCCAGATCATAGGAGAGATGTTCCTCCATGAAGCTAGGTCTTACTCGCACACATTTCTTTCTTTATCGCTCTCTGGAACCTGGGTCCTGACTGCCAGTAAAAAAAGGCTGGCCATGCTGTTTGTTGTAGGTTGGAGATAAAAGTGCTCTTTGAAAACTTTAAATGTGGGTAATGTTTTGCGGTTAAAGGCCATATGAGGTACTAATGAGTAGGGCTATTATGACAGAAAAAGAGAAATCGCAAGAATGTCATTAGGCTGCTTGAAATGGTTTATCTATATGAGAATTCATATTTGATCCAACTAAGCCATGGTTCCTGGAATCAGTATTGTCCCAATTTTATCAGGACATCTGGTCACCCTATGTTGTGCTGCACTGCCCTGTTGACACTTAAAGTTGATAAACAATTATGAACTATTTGGATATTTATACTTGTTAACTATCGCCTTTTTAATCTTTTGAAAAAAAAAAAAATCACCTTGCCATTAACAAAATGGTTTGAACACATAATAGTGCTATTTCGCTTCAGAGATGATATCTCTCCTATTATAGCATGTTTACTCAACCATCTTTTTTCACTTAGCTAGTAAGTTTTAGCAACCTCATTAGAAATAATCTGCAAGGTTTTATAATCAGAATGGCTGTTGTCGACCCCTGGTACAGTGAAAGCAATATATTTTCACAAAGACAAAAAGAAACATAAGTTAGGGAAGTATCCTAGAAGTATCCTCAATTGCCATATCCTAGAATACTTTCTGCTGCTTGTCTGATGATGTCACAAGGAGATGACCCATACATTGCGTCATGACCATGACCAGTTAAGAGGACAATACTTCTAAAACACATGCGGGATGCTGGAAAGGAGGAGAAGACAATTAGTGAGATACGAGGCTTGTGACAAATCATAATTGCAGGGTTCACCTGAAAGTCCTTCTTGAGTTTTCGATTACTTCTGGGCACAGACACATATATATATCAACATTATAGGTTGCTGGAATAAAATTAAGTTGGCTTTCAAACCCTTTTCTAGATCATGAAAGGAAGTTACCCTTTGGTAAATAAGCCTCCAAAAATCCCAAATGCTTTAATGCGATTTGTACAATTTTATTGATCACAACAACACCAGCCTGCTCTACGTCAATGATATAGATGAACATAGTGACTAGCTACATGACCTTAAGTTACAAGTTAAAAAATTACTTTCAAATTGTTCAAAGATCATCGCAATATATACAGAAATATGACATATTGACATTTTAGAAATGTTGTTTTAAGTGCAGCAGACATACATGGCGTGGCAATTTAGCAGTTGTCAAAGATCTGTTATGATGATTTATTACATCGTTGTAATGACAAGCAGGCTAGTGTTGCCAACCAAGTAAACCTTATTGTTCTCATACATATGTTTGACATTTCCTGATAGAGTTCAGTCCTGTGGAAAACTATGAGCTGTGTCATGACTGAGGAAAAAAATGTCAGATTGCCCTAAGGGTTAATAAAGCACGTCAAAACATAAATAAATAAAGACAAGAATAAATTTTTTCAAATTAAGGGAAACCGTTTTGCCATGTGTTTGGACCTATATACTGTACAAACATTTTATGTTATCATTTGTCTTTTTGTTATACGCAGTCTTTTTTCTTTGATTTTATTCATGAGATAAAATATTTAAAATGACTGCAACATTTATAATAATAATAATAATAATAATAATAATAATAATAATGTTATTGTTGTAATCATAAATCCGTACATGAAATCTAGACCCTTTATTTATCAGTTTAACCCCATAAAATATACAAACCCATAAATCAGTCTGAAACATGCAGCTGCTTGATTCAAACATGTGGAATTCAGTACTATTTAAATCCTGGTGGAGTTCCCAAGGTTTTCAACAATCCCAAATATGTCCTGGTGAATACAGGGAAATGTGTATAAAACGATGTACAAGATCTCAGTATGTTCCATTTGAAGTAATGCTGTGACCATAAAAACACTGTGCCCAAGGTTTGCATATTTGTCTCAATGTAAATGTGATTTAGCTCCAATAAATGCTGCAAACAGCAGATACAGAATATATACGTGACATTGTCCTTCATTATGAAAAAATGGTTTTTCTGACTTTGAACCCACTTCCGTGAAAAGCAAGCGTTTAAGGGGATAATGCAAAAAACCATGATTTGATCTCGAAAGCCATAATCTTGATGTCATGTGCAGGTACAGGAGCACTTGTCAAATTTTCGTGTGCTGCCATTTATGTGTTCCTCATTTTTATTTTTGAATTGTCTTTTTCATTTATTTAATAAAATGCATAAATAATTAGAAGTATGAATGACACAGGTTTATGTTCAGAGTTTGCTCACTAAACTGTTGCAGTTGTGTTCTCAAGTCTTTACACCCAGTGAATGACTTTGACAGATTGGGGTGCTGAGCCTAACAAAAACTTCTGGTTTTCCCCTACCGTTAAACCATTTTCCAACAGAACAATCCCTTTTTCAAAGAAGATTGGGTCATTAATTAAATACCCTACATTTAGATTGCTGTTATCTCTCCATGTTAATTGGCAGCTCATTCCTCTTGTCTGGTAGAGAGGACACCGAATGATGAAAGGAGAGCTACCGTCTGTGGCAGAGGAACAGACTCATGTTAGTGATCACATCTCAGCATTTCCTGAGGGAAAGACTACATGTACATTCAGATGCACAGCCACCTGAAGTTTGAACAGGGTCAAACTGAGATCACAGAGATAACAAAATAAAATAAAATAACTAAAAACAGCTTGAATATGAAGGCAATGGGCTCTTTTTTCCATTTGGTGCAGAGTGGCGCCAAGCATGGTTCAAAAGTCTTTACTAGTTTAAGACCGACGCACTTGCGCTAAACTGAGTGCTCATAGGTGTGGAGGTCTTAAAATGAAATGTGTTCAAGGGCATTGTTGATATGTTGCTATCTTGAGGCAGCAGAAAGCAATTTGCCCAGTCTAAAGTCAATTTTCAGTTTTTGAATGCTATTTTAAGGGAGCATTATTAAGAGAGTATCATGCGCCTTCATTGGCAAGAGCGCAAATTCGTGTACTGTCTACTTGTTAGGCATCAGATTTGAGTAGCAGCGCATACACATAGGAACGATTCAAACTAAAAAGATTACAATGTGAAAGCTTATTATTGTGTAAATCAAGATATTGAAAAAGAAAGTCATAACGGTGGTTGCAATTGATTGCACGCCAGTGCAGTGACATGCGGCATCACAGGATGCTGTGATGTTTTTAAAACCCTAAGGGAACCTATATCCACAATATCTTGGTCATTTGGGATTCAACGTGCAAAGTTACACATGCAGGTATTTGCAAATTATTCCGCATGAAGCCATGACTCTTAACAGCAAACTCTGTCAGCCCTGCAGTCTTAAAAGCAGTGGTGTGCCATCAGATGTTCAGAGGGGCTTCAGTACCCTCACCCTGTTCCACGTGATTGCTCTTAATCTGTTCCAGTCTAAATTAGCCAAATTAACGAAATGATTTATTGATTGAACAACCAAGGCCAGTGCATCACTTGTGATGATTAAGAAATGATAATGACAAAGTGATTGCCCATTGGTTACATTTATATAATGGGTGTGACATTGTAAGGATGACAATAATCTGAATCAATACAACAAATCCCAAAATTTCACTGATTTCCATCTCTCTTGGATTATTTGCATTTACTTGCATTATTACCATCCTTATTATCAGCAATCCGCTGTGCATTGTGCCTAACAATGCCCTTCAGCCGTGGCTATATACAGAATATGGAGCAGATTCTTATACCTAATTGGTCAACGAGCAATGCAAACTAATTTACGCAAATCTGTGCCATTTCATAAACTGCATGAGTTTTATAGAGACATATTGACATTTTACGGGGTCATGTATGTGCAGAAGAAACTACCCCATAACTTGTTGATGCAATGTACAACAGTACAACCAAAATAAATTTGACTGTAATTCTACCATTTAGTTTTAACACCTATTGCCAAGTTAAAGTAAACTGCAAAAGGATTAGGTAATTAAGCATTGACAGCTGAGTTTACCAAAGGCTTTTGTTACTCCCAACAGACCATTACTGTTCCTAGGGGATCCACCCTTGTATGAATTTTCATTCAATCTAAAACTGCGTGAATTCTTGTTCAATTGAAAACACACAAAAACAACTACTGTAATAGACAGAATGTTTGGAGTGTTTTTATCTGCCTCAGATGTTTGGATAAGTCAGGTTTTTTACCAACGACCCTGAATTAAAACTTTTTTCCTTTTGTTTGCTCATTTTATGTACTTTTAAATGTGGCTCCAGGATTCACTGTGAATGGTGATTTTTACATCTGGATATGATTACAACAATTTTGACAAACATTTAAAAATGTGTATTTCTTATTAACATGTTTGGAGATTACAGTGATGCAATGGTTCAGCAATGGTTTACTCATGTGCTTTTACTTTGCACATAAGCAGACCTGTTTTCTTTGCAGAGCAATGTTTTTCCTGCGACTTGGCAAATCTGCCACTGCACTGACAATGCGCCAAGGTGCAAGCACACCTGCCTTTTAAAGGAAATTTAAGATGATACTCTTATTGGTTTATTTCATATTACGCCTAAAAGATGCCCAGTGTTGAACCAGCAAAAATGGATTTGGACACGCCCTCAATGCACTTGCACTTCAGACCATGCGCTTACATTGTTAAATACGGCCCAATATTAACAATTTCATAATACTGAATGTCTTTCAGTCAGAGCCAATATAAAGTTCTGGATGCCATCAATTTTATCAATGTTCAGAAATCAAAACTCAAGTGTGACAGTACTTAATCCTACAGAAAATTGCAAGTAAATACGTTGTACAAAAGGGCAAGTTGTGCAAGTATTATCAACTTAGGTAATGAACCAATTCACACTGTTTTTATCACTTCACATAGGTGCTCGCAGCCTAAGTACTTATCAATTTCCTGCCAGATTTCTGTTTAATTCACCAAGAATAGGTATATAATTAATTTACTATTATTATATAATTAATATCTGTATGATTAATGAATAATTTTCTTCAATGTTGAAGGCATGCTGGATTTCAATGTGACTTTACTTTGTGGCTGCAAAGCAGAAAAAAAAAGACATTAAATATCATGAGAATCAAGTTCATTAACTTGCAGAATCCAAAAATTGATCAATCATGGCATTATCATATTTTAATTAGAAATTCCCACTGATTGAGACTACATTTTAGTTCCAAGATTCATATCAGCTGAATGTTTGTTCTAAAACCCATTTATAATCATTGCCTAAAATGTTTTTCATTACAAAAGCTCTGTAATTACTTGAAGGATTTGTTCACTTGCAGCATGGTATTAAGCTCAAGGTCAAATTCAAGGCACGTGGAGCATGAGTTACCTCTGGTATGGCTTAAAATAACAACTGAGACATCGTTTGTGAGTGCCTCAATAATGCACAGGTAAACCCACTCTATGATAACTGCAAAATTAATAACTTTCAAAGAAAAAATTATGTTCAAACACCAAATGCTTTAGGCATCATCTGTTCTGTTCTCACGTAATGAATTAAACACCCTAGGACAAACACAAACTCAAATATGTGTGTATATGCACACACACACACACACCACACACAAACCCCTGCCCCCACACACACACACGTGAACATGTATACTCAGACTAGTGCAGACAACCACACTCATACACAAATTTTTCATATTGTATGCTTCTGAAGGCTCAGATTAGTCAATATATTGCATCAAATAGGCATGAAAGACAAATTAATTCCCTGTGGGTGTGGTGGCAGTTTGGTTATCTTAGTGTTAATCAGATTAGCCACTGTCATTCCCATTAAAACCAGAGTGTTAATGCCCTAATGACCAGGCAATTTCACTGAAAAAGTATGCCAGCGGAGGATATAGCTGCCCCTACAAAGCACGGACGAGTTTTGGAGGATTAGAGCCGGTCCCGTTTTCTGTGGATGGTTGCTAAGAATAGTTTGAGTGCCTAATCTCCAACACTGTAAAACCACAGAACACTGTTTTAGACATTTTCTGTGGCAATTATTAAACATGTCACTGTGTTTATAATTTAGGTTGTCACTGCTTCATGTTGCGCGGATGTGTTCGAAATGTAAACTCCAGTGGCAACCTAAATGCTTAATTAAGCTTTGACAAAACAAGACCTAACTTTTTTACAACTGCAGTAATTTCAGCACCATAAGAACTGAACAGTGACTGATCAAAAAATAAATAAATAAATAATGCTACAGATTTTGCAGTGTACAGTTCAAAACTAATGATACGCACCAGAAGACAAAGTAATCAATAGCACTTAAATCATTTAGCAACTGTTTATATGAAAAATCACAGGCGAAGCACACCATCCAATACAAAAGTGGCTGAGAGACAGTGCAAGTAAATCTAGCAAATTTATCACACATGAAAAGAGCACATAAGAGCGCACGCAGTGAAACACAGTCAAAATATTATGAGCACTTAGGCCCACACTGCTAAAATATATTAAAAATGGAACTTGTCACACAACAGTCTAGATGTTATTTCTATTGTTCCTCCCAGCAGCCAAGCACAAGATGAATTCATCTATGATGGCATCCAGGTTTTCACTGCTTGACACATTCTTGTGACAGTTCAATACAGTGACACAGCTCAGTCTTCCTTGCCCCATTGTGGACCGCCGATATATTATGATTGTTGATTGTTCAGAGTTATTGATTTTTGAATGACAAATTTTTCAATTTTCACAGTTTATTTTGTTTGCTAGCAATGCTTCCTAATAAATGCCTTCACCTTAAATGCTTTAAAGAAGACATTTTGAAAAACTCAGTTTTTCAGTGCTTATGCATATGGTATCAGGAGTGCCTACCAACTCACAAACTGTGAAATAAGACAGCCCTGTGAGCTTTTTGTGGGCTGCCCTCTTCTGATAACTTGGCGTTCAGCCTGCCATTCAATTTGGCTCTTCTTCCTAATGTCACATGCAGACTTGTTGGAATTATTCAGCCCCTAATCTGAATATCTCCATTAACGACCTTAGAATTACTTTTGAGAAGGTGCACTTTTTTTTTTTTTTTTTTTTTTTTTTGCAGGTGTTGGACCTACTGGCAGTTTGTCCGAGCAAACTGCCAAGTGTGGAAACTTCCATGATTTTGGCTGCAAGGATGAGCAAACATCAAAAAATCGAGCTCCTAGTCTCGGTGGACAAAAGAGCCGAGTTGATATATATTAGGGGTTGATATATATAAGGGGTGTTCCACTGAAACATGTACACGTGTAAACGTTTACAAAAGGCTAAACATTTAGGAAAATCAATATTTGTTAAAATGAAATACTGTAAGTAATTTTTTATAATTTTCCATTCATTAAAATAGAGTTAAGTATTGCAATTGCTGCAAGGAGTTGATAAATAACCAAAGAAGATGCATGAAAAAAAATACTTTGCGGATGCTGATCCGGGGTTGTGGTCCATATCATGGCAAAGTGGAGGACAGTGTGAGTTCAGTTCTCTCATGTCGGTGTGAATAATGTCTTAGGAAGAAATGAAACTATCGCTGGTCTTGGTCAGATATCGACCAGATATCAGGGAAAAAAGTTAGACATAAACCTTGTTTTGCTGTTCCATTTGAAGACTGAACTGTTTGATTGTGCCAACACTACCATCGCTGGATCTTAAAAATAGCCTGTAACTGGCATAATAGCCAAATTACGCGTCAATGTTTGGACCATAATAAAATTGTTCATGTTTTTTTTTTCCGCTTTGCTTTCAAGGAAAGCCATGCCTTGATTTTTGTTGTTGTTTGAGTAAGACCTATGTTAAGGCAGTTTTTCTCCATTTTCCAATGCTTAATAAACATGCTTTTGTTGCATAACATGATTTTGCTTCATGATTTACTAATTTTTGTAAAAATTAAATATGAAATGTTGATTTACCTCTGATTGTAAGAACATATGAAATTTCTTAAGATAATTCAGGAAAGTTATTAATAATTATTAATTAATTATTATTATTGCCTGTGGCAACGAAATTGGGGCGGAGGTTATGTTTTCGCCCATGTTTGTTTGTTTGTTTGTCTGTCTGTTTGTGAACAACATAACTCAAAAAGTCATGCACAAATTTGTCTGAAATTTTGTGGGTGCATTGCTATTACATCAAGGATGGACCCTATTGATTTCACCGCGATCAGTGACACAATATGGCCGCCACGGCAGCCATCTTGAAATCCTATGACACGCGATAACTCAACTTTGCTCCCACCCATGAACATTTGGACTGTGCTGCCTTGGCAGAGGTTTGCACTCCCCGAGTGCCTCTAGCTATTATTATTATTATTATTATTATTATTATTATTTTTTCACTATCACATGTAACCACATTGTCTTGGGAGACAAAAAGCTGTGTAGCCTTTTGTTACAAGGCTGCCCACTGCTGCTTTTCTTTGGCTTTATAACATTTATTCATAATGTACTATGACTGACCTATTTTTGCTGTTCAATCAGTGGATAACAGTGTTTTTTCTCTTTTTTATGACAGAATGATTTTTTTTTTTTCTGGAGTGAATAATGTCACCCTTTGGACTGCTTTTATCAGACAGTGGGTCACAAATAGTTGGATGTAAGAATTTGCAGTCTTTGGGAGTAGTGTGGTGTATGGAGAATATATACAAAATATGATTATGAAATAAATTGGCCCACAACATGCGTTCAGAGAAGCAGTTGTAAGTGTTTATATTTTTGGTCAATATACAGTAACCCTAAAGTCATCAAGTTGTCACTGGCGCTGAGAAAATATAAGCATAAAGTATTCAATGGCATCAATCTCCCCATATACATATAAATGCTTTGCTGCATCAAGACATGGGTGACTTGCCATTATTGATGGAACCATGGCACTGTGATTTCTGCTCTCTGCCAGAAAATCTGGAAAAGAATGCCCGACCATCAGTTTGTGATCTAAAACTCAAGCGCAGTTGAGTTATGCAAGGGTACATTTCCCAAAAGTATAGTTGCTAACATTAGTGGCTAACAACTGACATAGTTTGGCCATACATTCAATGGTTTCAACAAATTAGCATCTGTACTCTGAGGAAATTTCCTCAGTACGACAGTAATCTAATGCACACAAGCAAGTCTATCGCTGAATGGCTCCAAAGAAACAGAATGAAGTTTTATAGTCGCCTGGTTAAAAGTCCTGACTTGAATCTGATTGAGATGCAGTGGAATGGACTTAAACATGCAGTTTATTCTCAAAAACCATCCAGAGTGACTGCATTAAAACAACTCTGCAAACAACAGTATGCTAAAATTCCTCCACAGTGATGTAAAACTTATTGCCAGTTATAACAAACGTTTCATTGCAGTTGTTGCCACCATAGGAGGCACAACTATGGTTAGGGGGCAATTATTTTTTCACATGGGAGATATAGGATTTGAATAACTCTTTACCTTCAATAAATTAAATACTCATTTAAAAGTTGCATTTCATGTTTCATCACATTGTCTTTTTCGATATCAAAATTAGTTGGATGATCTGAAACAATTGAAAATGACAAGCAAAAATAGGAGAAATTGGGGAGGGGTCAAATACTTTTTCACAGCACTGTACTTATTCAGACATCTGTATTTAGAGACTTGCCAGTCGCCAAGGGATTTTGACATCATTGCTCTCCACTGACGCATGAAGCCTGTGGCTCTATTTGCTGGCCAATCAAAACAGAGCTCATTTCACAGGAGGGACACCCACTTAGAACAGCCTTTTTTTTTCCAAGGGTTGGGAATGTCAGAAATCAAACTGACTTCAGCTGGTGGATCAGCCATGTTGCACCATTTTCAGAAAATAATATAGTGATGTGATTGATTTTATTGATGTTAAAAAGCTGCCCTAGTCAGAAAAATCTCTAGCAAGCTGGTTTAAAACAAATCACTTATAGCCATGCCAGAATGACATATAGGTGTGTTGTAAGCAAACGCATCGCTTCCACAGTTTTCTGTAACCATAAATTTTGGCTAACTATGGTATCATGGCAATAACAAAAAGCATCTTCAAGATGTAAAAACTTTTTCCCAACGATAGCGACATTACGGCCTGCTTGCTTGGTCTCTGATTGGCCAGGACCTGTTGCCTTTGTATGTTGCCTTTATTAGGTTTTGGCATGAGGCCTGAGATTGGTTAGGGTTTGGGTAAGAACATCGGGGAAGGCAATCAGAGGCAGAGTAGGGTGGGACATGCCTTCTCCATCATAGGAAATAAAATATTGCTCATTTGAAATGGATTTTGTGGGTTGCATTTCAAACAAACTACGTATGTCATTTATGCTCTTTCGAGATTTAGCCAATGAAAGGCTATGAAGAGTCTCAAGTGACAAGTAGCAGGACAGGGGCACATCAAAGGCCAATCAGATTTCAACTGTAGCCAGTGCCTCAGTGGCCCTGCCCTGTATCCACTCATGGTCTGGAGCCCATGCCAGCTACAATGGGTAAGAGGCAGCCTGAAGGGTCTGCCAATCCACTGCAAGGAATGCTCACCACTCTTCCACACTCTTAGGCAATTTAGAGTCTAATTAGCCTGGCACACATCTTTTGATTGTGAGAGGAAACCAGAGGAAACACATGCAAACACAGGGAGATTATGCAAACTCAGTAGAAAGGCTCCAGGGTAGATTCAATCACACAACCTTGTTTTAGTGATGCAACAGTGCTACCCACTTCATTCTAAACTTCCTGTATCAAGTGATACTAACAAATATACTGTAGTTGTTAACATGAATAACTTATGTATTGCTTAACTTATTCAGTGGTTAGTAGTTAAAAATGAATAAATTGTTTACGTTATTTCTTGTTGATCTAGTTGCACAGTGTTACAGAAATCATAAACGCTCGTATGAGCTGAAGGTCTCCCAGACTAAAGACATCCCCAAATGAGTGTGTGACCTTAATCCTTTTCCATCTTATCATTTAGAATACCTGAGAAGTCAATGTTCTATTCAGCCCACTTCCTGGCTAAGTGCACTGTAATGGAATTCAATCATTAATACAGGACAGGAGACAGGGGGTTATAATAAGTGGTCTTGGCAATGCACATGTTGAGTGATATTAATTCCCCTGCAAATTTCCACGGCCTACCAGGCGAACTGCACTCTGCATCGGGATCAGTCAATCAACCCTCATTTAAAGTGAAAAATTCTCAGAGCATAAAATGAGAGATGGGAGAGAGTGCCTCAAATTCCAGCTGCCCCATTCAAGCACAGAAAAACCCACACACACACACACACACACACACAATTCTGACAGTTTTGTACCAAAAAAATAAAAATCATAAACCAACCATTTTCAAGTATTCAGAGATGGAAAAATGAAATTTAAATGCCTCTTGTTTTCCAAAAATATATACATAAAAAAAAAATCACTATCAAAAATTTACTGCTTCTTTGTGAATTCTCACTTGACACTTGCATTGTGTCATTTGAATTTCTTTTTATGGCTTTACATGGCTTTTATATTGTGACATGATGAGCTTGCCTGTTTAACTTAGCTAACCTGTTCACAATACAGTTACATTGCAACTTGTCAAAGGGGAGAAATCCAGCATCTGGTGAAGTCCTAGCCCTGCCCAGGCCCATCATACTATGTATCATGGTCCCGGATTGCTAAGCTAGTTAAGCGACCATTTTCGGCTTTAACAGCTAATAAAATTACTTAACGGAAGAATTTTGAAAACGTGAATGCAACAGATACAAGACAAACTTGTCCGATACATTTCAGGTGACTCTATACCATTGCAAGGTGCATTTAAAGTAGCAAAAATGCAACTTATTCCCATTGGTGTGACAGCTATTTATGTTCAACTCAATACAACCCAAATACAACCCAAAATCCAAGATGGATGCCATATTCTTCTTCTCTCCCTTAATGGGGCGTGTTTTGCAACACTGTGCTCAATATTGCCACGAACAGTCGGACTTCATGTTGCAATTGTCACTCCCTTGACAACGACAGCTACCATTGAGTACAACAGTAAATATGATTAAATGACAGTTGCAATACAATGACAATGATACAAAATAATGATAAATCAGAAACAAAGTGCTGTTTAAGTCTTTATGTAATGTTGGATCATATAGATGAAAATAAGTAAACACTTAACAATATATTGTAAGAAACAACCTGCATCTCCCTGGGCCATTCCTGATGTTACCCACCCCTTCCAATATTCCCCATCTCCAGCTGCCCCACTCCCACCCCAGAGTCAACAAATAGCTGTTTCTTATCTCCTGAGCCCAACTCCTATCCCACATCCCCAGCACTGGGCAAAATACCTCAGAATCCAGAGATAGCTTGACCCCATATATTTCATGACACGCTGCGTATTCGGACGTATCCGGCTTTATCCTGATCATTGACGAATTTGGGGGAATCTGGGCGTGTTTTGAGTCAAGATTTGTATATCACGTATCCAGACCGTATTTACGGTAACACATTTTAAGGCACATAGGGCGTAAGTACCGCAATACAACATTTCCAGAGCAGCAATGTCAAACTTTAACAAATAATAAGTTGCCTTTTAAAAGTGTAGCCTATTCAAGCCATCTTTAGAGCTTTTACAGTCCTTGCCCCAGTATGAATTTAAAGCGCTATTCACTTCCATCAACAAAATATTTGGCATTATATTTGTTTAGTTAATCATGGATATCTGTCCAGTTCCAAAGCATGCTTGATGCTATTACAGGCTGTGTCAAAGCATGCCAGTTTGATTAAGACGATTTAACTGGTAAACGGACGGTTTAAAGAATCCAACGGCACATTAACGTGACACCACTACTAAATGAAATGGACTGAACAAAATACCTCGGAATCCGGAAGTATCCTGACGCCGTATACTTTATGACACGCTGAGTATTCGGGCCGTACCCGGCAATATCCTGATTTCTAATTTTCCGGGCGCGGTTTGACTTTGAGTCAAGATTTGTTTATCACGTATCCGACCGTACACAGAAACACATTTTAAGGCACATGGAGCGTGAGTACCTTAATGCAACAGGGCATAATTGCATGAAGAAATGTTCCCTGTGTTTTCCCCATTTACGACCTTTTAAATGTCTATTCCAGGGGCATCACATCTTTTACTGCCTGTGCCCCAGTGTGAATTTGAAGTGTCATTCACTTTCATTGCAAACAAAAATTTGGCATTGTATTTGTTTGGTTTATCATGGATATCTGTCCTATTCAGACGGATGTTTCACTCCAAATAAAAGTTACGTGCAAAATGGCCTGCGTTTAACTCCTAAACTTGTGAATTATAAGGCTTACGTCCCACATCGAATTCAAAATCATCCTGTTAACATCAAGGGCTCTAATTTCTTGGCGCAGCGCAGGGTGGCGCAACGTGGTGCAGCCCGCGCAGTGGTAATTTCGTGCGGTGCAGCCTGCGCAGTGGTAATTTCGTGCGGTGCAGCCTGCGCAGTGGTAATTTTGTGCGGTGCAACACCGTGCGCAGCCTCTTTAGCAATTTGGTAGGCGGACGCGTGCCGAGATGGGTGTGGCAGCGTAGTAGGGGGAGGTGTCACATATTCATCATGACGCTGTGACAATTTCGTGGATAAAGGCTCTGCCGAAAGTACGCAGAAAGCTCGCCAGCTCCAACCTGGTTTACTTTCTGTGCAGTGGTAATTTGGCTGACCAACGCACAGTGCGCACACGTCACCGAAACCTCACAGGCAGGTTTCCAGAATGTCAGGCACATTTCAATGCAATAAATAATTACTGCAACCACTATTTAATGAAACTATCTGAATCAGGACATAAATTATAGTATCTATATCGATTGTCCTGATGTCAGATCAAAGGCGGTTGGCACACGTAATGGAAACTCGACCTGGCTTAATCAACGCAGCTGAATCTGTGATGCAAACTAACAACTTCACATCTTTCTCAGCCAACCACAAACTGCCTTGGCATCAGGCAGTGCGTGTATATATATATATATATATATATATTATACAGGGCCGGCGCTCGCCTAGACAATTGCCTAGGGAAAAATCCATCCCTTTATTGGCAACAATTAGTCCTGGCTTGTTCTTAATGGCTTTCCTTTATTAACACGTTTTCCAATTTAAGAATAATCAAGTGGCAATTGAAGACATAGCTTCTCTCCCCCTGTGCGATCTAACAGCAACAAATGGGCTATATTCAGTTCAGAAAAATAATTCATTATAATTAGGTCTATGCACTGGCACTCAGCGACGTAACTTTTTTCCAGCGAGAGTGGCATTTTAGAACTCCTCAGCGAATGAAGGTAATTCTGGTGACAAGTACAAGGTTTCGTCCGTTTACATTTTCCAATCGGACAGCTGTCTATTTTTTACAGCAAGTTGCGTGACCGTGCTGCAAAAACAGGTGTGCGTAGCTACTTATTGTCGCTGAAATTACCTTCATTCGCAAAAGAGTTCTGAAATGCCGCTCTCGCTGGAAAAAAAATTTACCGTTGCTGAGTGCCAGTGCAATTGAAGCCATGTCTTCAATTGCCACTTGATTATTCTTGAATTGGAAAACGTGTTAATAAAAGAAAACCATCTAGAGTTGGCCAGGACTAATTCTAGTCAATAAAGGGATGGATATTTTCCCCCAAATTTTCAGGTCTAGCGCCGGCCCTGTGTATGCTTGCGTTCTATGCTCAGTAAAGCCGCTTGCACATTGGACGCGAAACTGATTACATTCAAAGTCAATGCAAAGACGCGAATACACGCGTGAATTTGCGTCTTTGCATTGACTTTGAATGTAATCTGTTGTGCGAAAAATTTGTTTCGTGTCCAGTGTGCAAGCGGCTTAATACTGCTATTATTCTCACTTAGGTTTTATCGTTTTTAGTGGGGGAAAGGAATACAGCCTGATTGCTATGATCTCGTACTGAGTTAAGATCACAAATTTAAAATAAATGTGTAACGTATCTTGCATTGCTGTCCATGCATGTTAATCCCAAAATTTTAAGCAGCAACAGGGTGTAATAATAGGAAAATGCTATCCATTGTTTATCTTCCCAATGATGCAGGCAGAAGAAATAAATGAGCAGCCATCGTATTTTATTCCAACTTCATAAGTTTGAATGACCTGACGTAGTTTTGTTTTGAAATTCCATTCAAGTTCGCCAATGGTAATAATTTGCGAATGCCCTAGCTAGCCAGCTAACTCATATTTGTAATGCTTAATATAGATGTAAGCGGTGCAGAATACATGCCTGAAGCAGCAAAGTAAAATGCAACATTAACGCATCATGCAGATCTAGGACAGAGGCTTCTTTATTCCAACATTTTAAAGGTGAGGAGAGGAGCTCATTTGATTGGTGAAGATTTGACTCGGCTGTGTTAAACCCACTCAGGCCTTCTCTCCTCCCTCTTTGCCACTTGCGCCGGCAGGAGGGACAGAGGCGGGACAGAGGAGTACTTGCGCCGGGCACAAAATTGCAAAATATGCCTGGATACACCCCCTTGGCGTGGCACTCCCCCCATTCGCCGCGCCTGCGCCTGGTCAACAAATTTAGAGCCCCAAAGCTCATGTACAATGAGATGTAATTGTTAGAAGTTAAAACTTTAATCCATTTTCATATTAACCTTTTTAAACTACCGAAGTCTATATCTTAAGTGATATCAATATTATGGAGCATAATGGGCATAAGCATAACTGTCAACCTGGGCGGGAGGCGGGTGGTAGAAAATATATGGAGATATCGTGAGCCCGGATATGGATGGTATTTCCTGGGACGTATCCGGAGTTCGTATATGCTCCAGATACTGACGGGTATCTGGAGATATTTTCCGCAGGATACCTCAAACATGTCTGGTATCCGAGTGCATGTACGGAGCCCGGATATGACGCGTATCAGAACAGTCCCAATCCGGAGTTGGGATACCCCCGGATACGAGACGTGCACAAACCGGTATCCGGAGCGTATCAAGCTGTATATCCCCAGATACAGATAATATACGGACATATCCGAGTCGCCATATCTCCGTAAAAACCAGTGTTTTTGCCCAGTGCAGAATCTACCTGTCCCTTTACATCCCAATCCCTACCTCACCCATCCTATGGTAACATCAGGAGGGATAACGGCGGACCTGGCTCACCTCCTGGCCGAGATCAACTATGCCCGTAACACCAACAAGGTCAGGAAGAATACCAACAAGGTCAGGAAGAATACCACCAAAGCCAAGTCACTGATAGTTTAGGAGATGTCCAAGTTCATTGAGGTTGTGTAGGACTGTGCTGCAAAGTGGAAGGCCCAGAACAGGCATGCAGTGGTGGGCTAAAGACCCCAGCCCAGCAACCACTTCCTTTGTCCTGCCCGGCAGCTCCTCCCCCAACTGCAGAAGTGTGCTTCTCGGCGCTACTCCTTCCACTGGCTCCGACCTTTCCATCACTGGTCCCTCAACCCTCTTTGCCCCCTCTGTTGCCTCCCATGGTCAGTACCTGCCTACCACGAGCGGCACACCATCCCTAGCGAATCTGCCTTCTCAAGGACATTGCCATCTTCTCCAATCTCTCAGTCAGCAAGTCAATGGTAAACTATTTTACACTTGTATTAATGTAAATATCAATATTTATTAACTAAGGCAATTAAATGCATAACTACTATGTATTTTAACATTGCTATAATAAAATATGATGATTCTTTTGAGGCTATCAACATCGGCAGTCAAATGCGGCCTCTGAGGGTCCAGATCTCTTTCCTTCCTCTCCCCTACCTTCACTACTGTAAATAACACTAAAATACATTGAAGAAATGTAAAGTCTCCATACCAGACATTTTACCCTCTCACTTTCTTGTACTTTGTTTATCATGCACTGAAATACCAAGACAATGTCCTTGTCTGTGAAACCTAAAGATATGATTCTGAAAAATGAGCAGCATTTTAATATGACGGTGACATTAGTCATAATGACTAGTGTCTTAGCTTTGTCACGTCCTCATACAGCCTCCCACTATCAGCAGATCACCATCGCTCCCCTATTGTCCTGCTCCTCCGCCTTGTCTGCTGGACCCACAGTACCCACCAGTACTGCACTTTGTTAACCGTCATTTCATGCCAACCCATCATAATCATGACATTTTCTTACATTTCTTTTTCTTACATTTTTTGTTACTGTGAGCAGGTCACACCACAAGAAAGAATACAGGAGCTGACAGTCTGACGGAGGAGGCAATGCAGGAACCCCAACTCCCTCGAGAGTTCAGAGGGATTGGTGTCACGGGTCCAGTGTGACAACTCACAAATGTTTTCACACCATTTGTGCAGGCTGGGAGGAGGAGCTAGATCAGGGGTCCCCAATCTTTCCCACAAAGGGCCGGTGCGAGTGCAGGCTTTCATTGCAAAAAAGCAGCTACACACCTGATGCTACTAATCAAGCTTATTAGCAATCTGTCCATGGGTTGATTAGTAGTGCCAGGTAATTTTATCACCATTAAGTTAACTGAAAACATTACACAATGATTTATATTAAAAGTTAAAAGTAAATTTTATTAGAATGTTAGCATAAAAATGTCCGACTCAGATAACAGCTACATTATATGTATAACACGCGTATACACGCCCTCTCTGGCTTCTTCCTTACAGGTAATACTTTTCAGAACAGCCCCATGCCTCCAGAACAACCTGAGTCCTTCATTGTGGCATGGATTCAACAAAGTGCTATGTTCTTCAGGGAATCTCATATATTTTGACAAGATAACATCAAGAAGTTGCTGCTGAGTGAGCCTGTCTTCCAACAAAATACGCCCGGAAAGGTCGTTTGTCAAGCAGCTTATTACGACCTAAAGTTAACATTTAGGAGTTAAGCGACCTCTAGCGATCATTTAAATAACTACAATCTGGTTTCCATCGTCAGCGTCGCCGTCAGTAAATCCCAAACCTAAACCTAATCCTAACCCTAATCCTAATACTAACCCTAACCCAAGGCTGGACTGGTAATCTGGCATACGGCCGACGCACATTTTGGGCTGATGCAATCATAGTTTATAAAATTGTAATAACATCGATAATTTTGAACGACCGCACCGGCCTTTAAAACACGGAAAGCAGCCCATTGGTTCATTTTCTACACTGACACAGGGTTGGCCCAATGAAATCTCTGAGCCCTCCCTCCTCAGGGAAAAAAAAAAAAAAACGCTATTGCCTACGACCTGCTGGTAGCCAGTGGCCCACATTAAAGCGAGCAAACAGCAGGATGATTTTTTATAATTCGAAGTGGAATTTCATACAGAGAAAATCAATATACAGTTAATGTATACGTATACCTCTTCTTACACTATGTTACATAGAGAGCTCTCCCTGAGATTTTCTGCATTCCACTTTTCAGGTGACACATGCAATATATACCACTTTTTATTCTTCTACTTCACTTTTCCGGTTATCTTGCATCTTAGCCATTTTCAGTATCTATTTATATATTTGTTTTATGATATAGGAATTACCGAAAAACTGTATTCTTGCAGATAAAAAAAAAAGATGCAAAGGCTTAAGCCATGTACAGTTTATTTAATGTTGTTGGTTTCGTCTTAAAAGTTTAAGAAGGCAGGCTTGCTGGGAAATTAGTTTGACCAATGGCCTTGCTTGTTCCCAGTTGCGTTAACAGTCTAAAAACGCGCTTCAACGACAACAAGATCAGAAAATAATGTCAGAAAGCAGTGGAGAGGCGGAAAGCTTCGAGAATAAAGTAAACAGACCTTGGAGCCTCAGGTTTTCAAACGCTAAAAAAATTGACCAGCTTTTTGGCCATGATGATCCTCAAGCAGCAGCAAGCAGTTTTCATTTGGAGGGGGACACGGAAAGCGGTAAGACTGACGTAAAATTAATGGGCTATCGCAAGTATTTATTTGGTTAAAATTTTCTTTAGATTACAAAAGGCCCCCACTGATGGACCAGCTGTTCATAACCTACTATTTGATGCATATTGATTTGTTGTTTTACGGTGGCAAATAAAATTTGTCCTGGAATACAACAAGGAAGACTTTCAAATTTTCGTATTTAAAACCCTGTCTTGACTTTCAGAATCACCTGCCAGTAAACTTGCAACCAGTGAGTACTGCGGTTCAGAAGCTAGTGAGCTATTCTATGCCCTGTTGAGTCTGTAAGATATGTAATGTTATTTAAAAAGGTGATGTATGAATCAATCCAAATAGTGCAATGGTCTTATTGAAAAATTATAAACGGCCCTAAAGTCACATTTCTTTTTCACATTAATTCATGTAAGTATATTAATATTAATAAAAATAATAATGATAACTTCTTCTGCCACCACACAGCAAGAAGGTTGTGGGTTCGATTCCGGCCTGGAGCCTTTCTGTGTGGAGTTCCAGGGCATGTAGGCTACGACTGAGCTTAATTTTAACTTTTAGTAACAGAAAAGTGCGTGCGTATGGCGGGCAGTCACGTCATGTCACGATCAGGTTGGGCCGCCATGGCCGAAAATGCCAGGGCCGTTTTTTTTTGTCCCAGTCCAGCCCTGCCCTAACCCTAACCCCAACCCTAATCCTTACCCAAACCGTTATTTTAAGTGTAAAAATGACTGAAACTGTATCTGGAACTGGAAGTGTAACTCTAACAGTACCTTCCTGCTACCAGTAGGGGCACAATTTTAGGAAACGCTCCTATGAGTAGTAAATCATAGTAAATGAGAATAATCGACCTATTTGATCATATGGTTGGAGGACAGGTTGTGCAGAGTTGTTGGCTGCACATTTGTGCTGCCACTTTTCACCCCATTTCAAAGTTGCTCAGTTGGAATGAGATCTCATGACTGTGGAAGTTACTGGAGTACTCGGAACTCATTTTTATGCCTGTGGAACCAACTTGAGATGACGTGCTTTTTGACTTGGCAAGTTATCCTGTTTTAAGTACCCATTAGTAGATTGCTGGACTCTGGCCAGAAAGGAATGTACATGGTCAGCAACACCATTCAGGTGGACTTTGACATTTAAGCAATGCCCAGTTGGTATAAAAGCTGGAGAAATACTTGCTTTATAACCATATGTTTGTGTAGATAATGAACTGCATCACAAATGGAATAGTTCACATACTTGCTGATGGACTTTGTGTCAGACTAGAGGATTCCATTGGAAGGCACACCAGACAAAAGTTAGATCAGATTCCAGATTTGCATGATGTAAACTCCTGACCCTTGAGTACGTATTTGTGCCTCTGTTAAGCCGCTTTCACACTGGACGTGAAACGAATTTTCCGCGAAACGCATGTATTCGCGTCTTTGGATTGGCTCGAATGTAATCTGTCGTGCGAAAAATTTGTTTCGCGTCCGGTATGAAAGCAGCTTCAGGGCCTCTGTTGTCCTGTTGATGTGGCCTCCATGCAGTGGCATGGTGGCGGGTTTGTGATGTGCCTTGGGGCTACCTCTGTGTCCAGGGGGGCTTCTCTTGACACATAAGTGACCCCTCCACATCACTCTGACTAACTTCTCAACACATACCTCACACACACACACACACACACACACACACACGCACGCATACACGCACACACATGTTGGGTTTTCATGTCTTGTGGGGACATTCCATAGACTTGCATTCGTTTCCTAACCCTGACCCTAACCTTAACCCAACCCTGACCATATCCCAACCCTAACCTTAACCCCTAACCCTAAAATAGCTCAATTTCCTCATGGGGACCTAAAATAGTCCCCATAAGGATGAAGAAATCTGGTATTGCATTACTCATGGGGACATTTTGCCCCACGAGGGTAGGTAAACAAGGACCACACACACACACACACACACACACACACACACACACTTCATCCCAAACCCTATTCATGTATACATATGTTTTCTTTCTTTTTTCTCATCTATTTTTAGAAATTATTATTATCATTATTTTTTATTTTATCATTTTATTATTTTTACCATCATCATTGCTGTTATTGTGTATCCTTTCCTTTTTTTTAAATCTGTTGTTACTGTCATTTTCGTTGATTTTTTCCCCTTTCTCATTTCTCATTTCTTTAAATAAAAAAGGTGATGGTCAAGGTGGGGAGAATATTTTAAAAAGGGGGCGGGGCAAGAATAAATTAAAAATGATTGAAAAATGAAGCCCCTTCTTGTGCAAGTGTTCATCACTACCTTGCTGTCATCAATCTCAAGGTATGAATTTCCACGCACTGAGAGGAGCACATGTTGCTGGTCTGACGTCAGGGGGAAGTCAAGGTTCAACCAGGCTGGAAGGCACAAGGGGAATGAAAGAAAAAGTACGTATGTGTTCACTTGGTCTAAAATACAATTTTCTAATTAATTTAGTTATTATTTTTCTTCTGTTTTGATCTATAAAGACATATACATCTAGATCTTAATTAATCTACAATTATAATAATTCTTAATTTGATGCAGTGTCAGCGATCAAAAACAATTCATTTGAAGCAAGGAGGGCAATTTCAGGCCCATATCAAATCAGCAGCTATCCTCACTAGTCAGTGCATTCATTCACCAAGACAGCTGCAGAGCAGAAATTCCCAGATTTACCCAGATCGCCATTGATCGCTCTAGGGTATTGACCAGTCCGTATGATTTACAATGACTGCTCGGCACTTGAGTTATCTTCTCATCAAAGGCATTCCGCATGGTGCTTACTTTCAGCTTGGGAGCAGTCAGTTATTTACCTGACAGTGGAACCATGTTGGCTGTACTGACTTCCTCAATACATGGCTCAAGAAAAACCTGCCAAGTCACGCATAATCCCTCAAGCTTTTTAGTTGTGTCTCTGGGCACGCTTCTAAGCACCCAGACTATTGCAGACCTGGGCCCTCTCAGCATGACATTTGCCTGTGCAAACCATATTTCCTCTGGGCACTTGACTATGACAATGGCCTAATAATGGGATTCCAGCACAGAACTATGTACTATGGCTGCCCAAAGCTCCGGTGTAGCTTGGACTGGTTAACTCTTGGACAGGGCCCATTAAAGCATGACTAACTATGTCACCCTTGTGAGTTGTCAGCCATGTGTGTATATCAGCTCCACCTCATTCAATCACGGAGGTCTGATTATTTCTGATTTTGTGATGGCTCCCTGTGAGGACACACAAGGTCAAGTGCAGCTTCAATTTCTGATTTCAACCTTCTTCTCATAAAATGCAGAGCTGTGCGCTCACGTTACGGCTGCTAAGCTGGAAATTGAGGAAGCATGAAAAATCCCCCTGAAGTGATAATTTGTTTTCAATAACTTTCCCTTAATAAAAAGCTGACTAATGATTTTAAATGTCCATTTGCTGGAAAAAAAAAACAGCTTCTTTCTTCATGCAATGTTCAAAGAGATAAAACAATCCATTTAATGTAGAGAAACTGAGTATTTTACAAAATACATGAAATAAAAATTAATTAGCCACATCAATTTTTCCTTTTGGCATTTTTTTTTTACCTACACTCACTGATTATGTACATGAAGTAATGTTCCAACATCTGGTGTAATTTTGATGGGGCAGGGGCAAGTATTTTTTCACATAGGTGATACAAGTTTTGAGTAACTCTTTACCTTCTATAAATTAAATCATAATTTAAAAACTGCATTTTGTGTTTACTCATGTTGTCTTAGTATTATAATGAAATTAGTTGCATGATCTGAAATATTTAAATGTGATGAATACAACGTAACTTAAAATAGATAAAGTCAAGAGGGGGCAAATACTTTTTCACGGCATTGTAAAAATTCTGGCTGAAGTGAATGAGAGAGGTTTGCTGCAATTGCGCTCAATTTTATTTGCAGTGGATGCCACAAGCCAACCTGGTACCTACAGTCAGCTTCATAAATATTTAAAATATTTATTTAGCTGCCTACCACAGCTTATTGGAGTTGAAATTAAATAATGAACTCAAAATGCAGACTTTCAGCTTTCATCTTAAGGTATTTACATGAAAATTGGGTGGAAGTACATCACTTTTTATCGGTAATCCACCTTTTTATGGGATCATAATTACAAAAATGGCTGTTCAGCTGTTCGAAGGACAAGTTTGTAGTCCCTCATTATTTAATTTCAGAGTAGGCAGATAAAAGGTCTGGAGTTGATTACAAGTGTGGCATTAGCATTTGGAATCTGTTGCTTGGCATCTCAATATGAAGTCGAGAGAACTGTCGCTGCCAGTGGAGCAAGCCATCATTAGCCAGAATTATCAAAACAAACCCCACAGAGAAACAACAAAAGCATTGGATCAGTCCACTGGCTCACGTAAACATATTAATATACACCAGTGGCTGCTGGTGAACTGGTGATAGGGGAGGCTCAAAACAATACCTTAAAATTAATGAATGGTCACAACCTGTTTTCAATCATTCATTTAAACTACCATTACAGAAACTCCGAAAACTCTCAACATTATCAGATGTGACCAGTTTTCATTTTTAACGCATACCGATTACGACTCCGGACTTCTCGTGCTTTTCTTAATTCAGGGATTGGAAGCAATGCATGTGTTTCATGATTGATCGTTTAAATGAAATAAGATCATTTGAAATGTCTTTATGCAATTCCATTGCTTCCAACCCCTCCAGTGCATAAAGACTTCAATTCCGCGCGAGAATCTTTTGCATACGCGTTGATTGAATAATTGCTGACTATCGGAGAGGAACGTAAATATGCCACTTAAACTCACGCCGAATGCGTGAGAGTTGACAGGTATGCGTCTTAAATGAAAACTGGCCACACCTGATAATGTTGAGAGTTTCTGTAATGGTAATTTAAATGAATGATTAAAACCAGGTCGTGACCAATCATTAATTTTAAGGAATTGTTTTGAGCCTCCCCTGTCGCCAGTTCACCAGCCGTCACTGATATACACATAGTTGGGAAGTCTAGGCTGTGATCTGATCGTTACCTGTGAGCATATGTCTGTGAGAGCTGAGAGAAGCAGGGCATAGCAATCGGGATCTTACGCTCCCGGGACATATAATAAGAGACAACAGGTGGATGCTGAGGTGGAGCTGGGATGACATTTGCAGAAGTGGCACAGCAAGCTGCGAGCAGCATCACAGGGGATCCAAGGTTAAATAAATGTGTTTTTTTTTCTGGTTCAAATAGACGGCTATATTGGTTTGGAGCATAGTTGTGGCAGACTTGAGCAATGCACGTCATGTGATGACAGCGGAACTTGTATTGGCGGTCTGAATTAGCTCACAGGTAACTTCATTTTGGTCAAACCACTTACGTGTAAGCATATTTAATGAAGCAATGAAATATATAAGCTATTGTAAAGCTATTGTAGTGGTACCATGCCATGAAAAAGTATTTACCTCTTCCTAATTTCTTCTATTTTTGCACATTTGTCTAATATACTGTTAATGTTTCAAATCATCCAACTAATTTGAATATGAGACAAAGACATTGTGAGTGAAGACTTTTGAATGATGATTTCATTTATTGAAGGTAAAGCGTTATTTAAAGCCTATATCAACCATATGAAAAAAGAATCGGCCCTCTAAACCTTCTAACTGGTTGTGCCGCCCTTGGCAGCAACAACTGCGATCAGACATTTTTTGCCTTCCCTCTGGAATGGTTGTTGTCTGATGTTTTCTTAAAACTCACTGAACAGTTTCAAGAGTTTAACTGAAGATAGTCAATGTGCCAGGCTTTGGGTCTATACCTGCATCTTCCCCTTCAGTGAACCAAATTAGAAGAATAAGATTGTGGTCCAGTCTACTGCTTTTCTGAAAAATATCTATTTAAATGAGAGCAGTAGTCATTTTCTAAGCTCTTTTTATCTGCATTTATTTATTTTATTTATTTATTTATTTTTTATTTTGCATTCGAAAGTTCTGGCCTTTCAGTAAAACCTATATCTTTGCTCCTGATTATACGGCAAATACCAGCATTAGAACATTTTAGTTATGATTGCAAAAAATGATGGTTGTTTTGTTTACGTAAGCTGAGCACTCAGCTGAATATAATGCAGAGTCTTATGTCTCCAAGCACTGTCAGTCTGTATTCCATCTATTGCTTTGAAGAAACACTGGAGTGACTAATCTCTGCACATCATTATGGATTTTACTCCGTCTCACTCTTGTTTGAATAAAGAGCAATCGAGCTGCATAGGCTGGCAGTAGTGATGAACTCAAAAAAAGGTCTCAGGTATGATTGCTTCTAAAATACCACCAAAGATAAAGTTGTGTGTAGCAGATTTAAAGACAAGCCAACATTATATCAAATTGACATGAAAAAACTGAAAAATTCCAGGGCAAATAAATAGTGGAGCAGCAGATGTTACGACACTTAGCAGGAAACTCAAACTTAAATGCACTGTGTTTCTCGATGTTCATTGTTGATGGATTCAGATATTTATTTCATTTTGTGAAAAAGAAAAACATCAAGTTTTAAAACTTTTAACAAGATATACATTAGGGGTTGGGGGTTAAAGCACAATAAGCAAGCATAATTGTCATGCCTTCAGTTTCACAACAACCACATGCAGGAATCTGATTTATTTGAGGGATTAATTTGAAAAGCACACTATAAGCTGCCTGGGCTAACTAACATACCTCAGAAGAATACATGCGCACTGACTGCACTAATACCATTTGGCTATGTGTTCTGCCTGGTTGCTTCAAAATGACCTGAAACTATAATGTATTTGTAACTTAGTTGTGGCAGTATCACAACGCACGAAGATGATCACATTGCCACTGTATCCACAGTATTTGTGGGCTGTCATAGCTGACAGCCAATGCTTGTTTGTCTTCCATGTGTTTTTCCCACTCCCTTGGGAGGGCGTTAGTGTTCAGTTTGTACCTGTAAATTGTCTTGCGCCTCATGCTCTCAAGTCATTTCGCTATGTCACTCATTGGCTTGGTCATTAACTCTGGTTCTTGGTTCTGCAGTATCTCTTCAATAAATTAGCACATTCAATCCACCTGAGACTACAGCTAGACTTCACTTTGAAATTCTGACTCCTCGTAAGACTCCTCATAAAAAAGATATGGATTTAGCTATATTTTAATGCAGTTAAGCATCAATTGGTTTTATTTTAGATGCCCTTTTTTTATTTTGTACATTATTATTAACCTCAGTGCCCATATTAGAGCAACATGATGGTGCAGTGGGTGGCCTTGTTGCCTCACAACAAGAAGGGTGCGGGCTTGAATCATGCCTGGGCCGTTTCTATGCAGAGTCTCCGTATTCTCCCTGTGTTTGTGTGGGTTTCCTCCAGGTACTCCAGTGTCCTACCACAATCCAAAGACATGCATGCAAGGGTTAATGGAATTGCCGGCTGTAGGTATGAATGCATGTGAATGGTCTGTGTATCCTGTAATAGATTGGCAAGCTGCCTTTTGTCTATAATTACCTGGAAAACTCCAGCTCCCCCGCGATCATACTAAGGAAGAGGCAGTTTAGATGATGGATGGATGGATGGATGGAGTGCACATGATTTCTTGAGCTTCATTCATTTCAAATTATTATTATGTTGTTTTAGCACATATCATAGAAGCAAGCACCTTTCTGAACACGGAGAGCATTGTGTTTTTCTTACTCCCTTATTGAAAAACCTCCCCATTAAAAGTGTACTTTGGATTCTCATGGCAAAAAATAAAAAGAACATTGTTGTCTTTCTAATCTTTTGACCTGCTGAATTAGTGATCCTGACTTGTAAAATGTGCTTCAATCGCAGTGGTGAAAAGGTCTGTCTGGAAACAACGGTAAACCTGCTCTGATGTCAAAAATCAAGGAGCTGCTAAATAGCTGGGGGCACCTCCTGGCATTTGAAGTTGGAGGAACAGTACAGCCTGATGTAGCTCCAATGACTGCATCATGTTAAAAGAATCAGGCTACTCACCATCACAGTGATGCAACAATATGCTCTAATGTTGTAGTAATATGAGTAAAAGTAAGCCTGTGGCTCATTAGGCCGATGCATGACCCCGGTTTCAGAAGCATGAAGTGAAGAGCAGTATTGCTGCTCCCCCTGGATGGGATGCTAGTCCATCACAGGTTACTCCTCCAGCTCTTAGTACCCAAATATACACCTGGGTGGAATGAGGCACCATGGAAGTGAAGTGTTTTTCCAAGAACACACCACAAAAGCTGTGGCAAGGACTCAAACTCAGGACCTCTTGGTTCTATGTCAAACACACACAACCACAGCGCTACCGCGTCCCCCAGTATTGGAATTTGGTCACTAAATGGAATTGGAATTCAATTAATGTTTAAATACACAGAAAATATTGAGATTTTGTGGCCCTCACAAAAAAGTCACGCGAAAACCTCATGTAATTTCCCAACTTGTGGACAGTGCATGTGAACATGTGGTTTTTTTATGCAAACCAACACCATTGCTATGAACAATTAGCCTTGCATTTTGTATTGAGAATAGACAGAAGAGGCCTAAATCACCTCAAAACAGAATGATTATGTCAAATGATGTACAATACATTTTGAAAAGACCTATGTCACGGGACATTTTTGTAATGGTTAGCTTTCATTTAATGGAATTTGCATAAATAGAAACCCATGATCCATTATTTAAGTATATGTTTCATGCATTAGAAAGTTAAGCCACAAGGCCAAATTGAATTGCTTTTAAAAATCTATCCTGACAACACAGTCTAGAATAACAAGCAATAGTATAAAAGCAATATTAAATAGACACCTTGTGAGCTTAATTATGCCGCTTGTCGTTTTAGACTGAAATGAAGCAAAAGAGTATGTAACACAATCTCAAATATATCTGGTGCCATGGAACAGGCAAATGGAAAGAACAGCGCTTTGCTGGCTCTTTGATATAATATAATAATATATATTTTGTTTTACAAGTTATTTGCTGTAGGTATGGAATGCATGCAAAAAGTCCATCATCCGAGAACAATGAATTAAACCTGCCACCTATAATATCTGTGCCAAATCTATGCAATGAGGAACAAGGATTACAATTACACATCATTACTGTCTCATTAGGTTTAGCTCTCCAATTGCTCTCTTAAGCAGGAAGTAGCTTTCATTCATTTTCAAAGAAACGTTGATCGTTCGACAGCAATTCTGCTGAACTAAAATCAATTTCTTTACCTATTCTTCCAGTTTGATGATGACATGAAAAAAAACAGGATAGCAACCCTATGTCATTTATGAGATGGTTTGGACTTACAACTATTGTATTTTGATCCATTTTTTTTTGGTGAACTGGAGTAACCAGAAAAGGAATCACTTAAACTGATGTAGGGGCTGCTCAGTGGTCACTTATACCATCATTAAAAAAAAACAAAAAAAAAACACTTCATTATCCAGTGAGAAGTAGGACATAAGGCAGTTGCACTCATTTTCAGCTTAATGGATAAGTCATCAATTTCTATCTCATTCATGGTGTCCTGGGAAACAGTCAGTGGAAATACATACACAATCGTTCATTACGGTGACATGTATAAAATGGAAAATATTTCTTGTCAACATAAATCACATATAAATCGACTTTTCTTTGCAATACTAACATTCACTATTCGAAACACTAACTCAGAAACTACTGCCAACATTTTAACAAAATACTATTTTGTGGACTAATAAAAACCGTGGAAAATCAAATGTACGTTTAAAAATCATGCAGTATTGAATTCCTAGCAAATTCAATGAGAACTGCCTTATGTCTGTTCGGCAGATGTAAAATAGTCAATGTTTTATGTACAAAATGGCAAGGAAGTGTCTTCCTGTCTACAACCAACTTTACATGCAAAACAATTACACTTGCTACAGACATCCAGGAAGCATCCAGATACAATAGCTGTCCATTACACTGCACTGAAAACCACTGTGCTGTCTAGATTTTTAGTGAGATGTTCTCAGGAGGTCTAAAACAGTGCAGTGCTGACTGTTGCCTGAAGTCCCACGAGGCTATAGACTGCAGGGCATATCTTTTTTTCCCAGGGATTGACAGTAATGTGGTGGAGGGGACACCTGAAGTGAACAAACTCAGCCCACTGAAGGAATAACAATAACAACAATTTGTACACTGCCCTATAAAGAGGCAAATTTTTACCTCACACCAGAGAGAAGGCTTGTGCTATGCAGCATCAGGATTGCCCATTTTAAGCAACTGGTCATCACAAATTAGTTAAAAAAATCATTAAAATAACTTGAAAATGGCAATACAACACCAAAGTCTGTGCTAGCCTCTCCCCCAGCCGAGAACTCAATCTGCCTTCATCTGCCACTGGAGGCAGGAAGTAAAAAAAAAAAATGCTCAGCATGGTGATTGGAGATGTGACTTAACCACACAGATGGGGAATATCCATGTAAGGACGTTTTGTATAAATGGGGCAATGGTTCCTTAGTGTTGTGTTCCTGACCTGGATTCCTGATGCTCTGGCTAACAGGGTTAAAAGTTTGGGCGCAGAGGACAGCTGTTGGTTTTGTTTAGCCATTACAATTTTTCCCCAGTCCTCCATTATGCAGATTTTCTGCAGCGCAATTGTATGGATCCTTCATTGCCCTATATTTCCCTTCATAATACACCATACATTCTTAATCAGAGACAAGTCAGGACTGCAGGCAGGCCAATCTAGCCCATGCACTCTCTGTTATCTCAGTCATGCAGTTGTAATCCGTGTAGAATGCGGTTTGGCAGTGTCTTGCGGGAAAATGCAGGGACATCCCTGAAACAATCGACGCCTTGACTGAAGTATATGTTACCCAAAATTTCTTCATAACTTTGCATTACTGGTGCCTATATTAATGTTCAAGTCCTTAACCATGTTAACTGACATACTTCCATACCGCGACAGATGCCTTTGGACTCGATGTTGATAACAGCTTGGGTTGTCTTTATTGTCTCTGATCTGAAGAATACAGCAGCTGTTTTGTCCTGAAATTCACAGGAAATGTTGACTTGTTAGACAACAAAACATACTTTCACTGTACTACTCAGATGACACAGTCCAGAGGAGGCGATGGAACTTGTCGGCAGAATTGATGTATGACCTTGGTTTTGCAGAATAAAGCTTTAAATTTCATCAGTGGATAGACCAGTGGATGGTCTTCCCTGAAAAAGGTTTACCAAAGTATTACCAAGCCCATGTTGTGATTTCCATTACCATTGCATGATGGTTCTTTGTCACTTCAGACACTGTCGAAGATCATTCGCGTTCATAAATCGTATTGGGCATTTCCTTTTACGCAGATTGATTTGGCCAGATCCCTTCGGTCTTTTAATTATATAATGCATTGTAGAGGGTGAAATGCCTAAAACCCTACCACTTTGTCTTTGGGGAATGATCTACTCAAAATGATGGATTATGATCTCATGCATCTGTTTCAAATTGGGTGAGCCTGGACCCTTCTTTGCGCTGGAGGGGCTAGGTCAGGGGTGAGCAATTTCTGTCCTGGTGGGTCAGTGTGTATGCAGGTTTTTGTTACTGCCAATTACTGTGATAATGTGAGCTAACCGGCAGTGTGCTCAAACGTGAGTTTACATATACATCAAATCACAGAAAAATGACTCATTTTAGGACACAAGAACAGACCTTGGTGGTTATTCATGAGCGTGTCAAGAAATGCAGCTTAAATGTGCAATTTCATTCGTGGTTTGGCCAATTAAGTGTTTCAAGGCCAGAAAAGAATGCAAGCCAGGGCAGATATGGCCCTCTTTGCCCATCTCTGGGCTAGCCCTTAATTTGAGACTCCTTGTATACTATGTCCCAATTACCTAACCTGTTTAGCATCACCTGTTTCACCTTATCATAGCAACTTTTCACATCATTTTTAGTCCTAAATTGACACCGTGCCAACTTTTTTGGAGTCTGTTGCTGTCATCGTGTTTGATATGAGTACATTTTTGATTGAATTCATAAGTAGTTAAAGCATCAAATAATTTGTTATTTTTCAACACAGTAGAAAGTAAGTGGAATTTCTAGATCTAGATTTTGATTTTATTTGTATTTTCCATGATGTGCCAACTTTTTTGGAATTGGAGCTGTAAAATATCATTATATACTTATGGGTGCTGCCCTCAAACAGCTAATAACAATACTTCTTTCTAAGATAATAGACTTATAACTTTAATACCTTGTGAGTGTGGGATGTCTCACCATATTTTATCATTATTAGCAATGTGCAAGGATGGCATTTTGTTAGCTTCTTTCCAATATTTGAAAAGCTACATTTTCTGTGAGTCGCAACAGAGAAAACTGTTAAATTGCAGAAACTGATTCTTGTTTTGCTGCCTTCGCATTTCTAAAAATGAAGAAATCTTGTCAGGGAAACCACATTATAGCAGCGCATCACATAAATGTTTGGGAGAAAATACAAATATATGAAGGGTTCCAGGGCAAATTGGAAAATAGGATATGTCTTGTTTTGCCCCCAAACCCTTCATATATTTGTCAGTAAATGTATTTATATTACAGTGAGGTCTGTGAGCATTTGGCTGGCGACTAAGTCTTTAAAGGCAAATAATGCCTACATGTTTCCACCTATATGGATGTACCCTCACATTAAAGGGCAGACTTTACGCTCTAATTAGACGGTATGTACCGAACAGCAAATTTGTACCAAATGAAGTGACTTGAGTGAGAATTACTGCCCAAAAATTGTGTCATTGTGTGTCACTGAGTACATTTTTTCAAGCTTGCGAACAGATCCACGAGCTATGATCTACATACTCCACCTTCTAGGAAGTGTAAGGAAGAAAAAGAACCATAAAACTGCCCAATACAAGGTTAGATATCAGTGAAAAGCAATCAAAAAGATCAAATCCACAAGCTAGCATTCTCCTTAACCATGCATGTTTATGGAGAATGTGAATAGGAAACAGGGATGTCTTAGAATTGCTTCATGACCCCTTTAGCAATCGCTCAATGTGCTCTGAGTGCCATGGCAACGGTGCTGATGAAAGGGGAATAGATTCTGCTGGGTGTCTTTCCTCAGCCTGCAGATGACAGAAGCTGGAAGAGGCCTGCTTCTTCATTAACGCAGGGTACTAAACACATTTCATTATGACAATTAGCAAAAACACAGCAGCGGACAAATTAAGGCAAAAAAAAAAACATCCTGAAATATGTTGGTCTTCTGCCAGATAAAATGTCTTCATTTCTAATCGAAGAGATTACAGTAATACTACCCTTATCTGACCACAGTGTTTCCCAGTGGATGGGCATGAGCATTGGTGGAAAGTCCTGATTCAGAAAGTGAAGGTTATCCTAGGAAAAAGAATAGCCCCAAAATTGCTAGTGGAGATCTTTAAATATTAGTTGCATTAATTTTTTAAACAGTTGATCATCTTAGCAAATATAAAATCAAAAAAAAAAAAAAAATGTTTAGAACAAACCCTTTCCCACCTTATCAACAGTTTTGGTGATTTTTGTAGCAGGCTTCCCATGCTTTCACCTTTCAATAAATAGAGAATGCATTTGGATTCGTGAAACAGGCTTGGTGTCTAGCATGGCAGCCTTGCTTGGCAAATCTGAAATACATTCTTGCTGGTGCAGTTGAAATTCCTTTAAGCAAAGTAACCTCCCTACATGAGATGCAATACTTCCAGCTGACAGGTCAACACTCCTAGCCCACCCCCATGCCCAACCCCCGCCAAACACATGCATGGACACTGCCACAAACCATCCCACCCTCCCA
Source organism: Gymnothorax javanicus (assembly GCA_029692085.1). Classification (NCBI taxonomy): domain Eukaryota; kingdom Metazoa; phylum Chordata; class Actinopteri; order Anguilliformes; family Muraenidae; genus Gymnothorax; species Gymnothorax javanicus. Next base: position 47,373,815 of record CM056204.1, read on the forward strand.
CTGCGCACGGAGAGCTCTGAACTTCACACTGAGAGGGGACGTCTCTGCAGATGTGAAGATGTGCCTCTCGTTAGGAGGCTCCGCCAGCTCTGTACATCATCAGTCAAGGATGACAGCATCTCAGGAGCAGCCTTTTCAGATGTAGGACCTTTCAGGACTTGTTCAGTGTGTTATTATTCCCTTGGGGAAGTCACACTTCGCAGTCACACATCTTGTTACATAGAGCAGTGAAGGAACTAGGCTCAGATCCTCAAGGAGCCTCACATGAGTATTTAATAATGTTGAAAGCTGCAAATGGCACAAACAGAGGGAAAAAAAACCAACTGAAATACGGCCTTGGCAGAAGGCTTATCAGCAACCGTCAGAGTAAGGCGAGGGGCAAACAGGAATAGAGAGGGAGGAGCAAGCCGTTGTTTGGGAGAGATCCGAGCTCATTACCGGGAAGGCAATCTGGGGGTGTGGGGCACACTGGACAGAGCCAACTCTCAAAGATTTGGAACAGAGGGACCGGCCGACTCACCAAAACTAGAGGTGATGGCAGAAGAGAAAAAATCCCTAATAAAGTGGTTATAAATATCTTTGCCAAAAACAGAGGTTTTTGGAGCTCTTGGTTCAACAGGCTTAGAAAACAATGTGGCAAAACAATCCAGCAAGGAGGGAATGCAGACCAGAAACTTAAATATATACCAAAACAATTAATAATAGAAAACAGGTGGGGGTGGAAGCACGTAAGGGAAGGTAATGCATGCAACTATAATAAAATTATGAAAATGAATGGGGGGGGGGGGGGATTCTCGCGTAGAATTGAAGTCCTCGTGCACTAGAGGGGTTAGAAGCAATGGAATTGCATAAAGACGTTTCAAATGATCTTATTTCATTTAAACGATCATGAAACACATGCATTGCTTCCAATCCCCGAATAAAGAAAAGCGTGAAAAGTCTGAAGTCGTAATCGGTATGCGTTATGAATGAAAACTGGCAACATCTGATCATGTTGAGAGTTATCTGAGTTTCTGTAATGGTAATTTAAATGAATGACTGAAAACAGGTCATGACCAATAATTAATTTTAAGGGATTATTTTGAGCCTCCCCTATCGCCAGTTCACCAGCCGCCACTGGGGGAAACAGAAGAAAAAACCTGACAAGGACAACTGGATTGCAGGAAAAAAAAAACTATCAAGAAGACTCAGCATGTGACACTGTCTATTTAGCAGTAATGCTTTCGATTTAGCCGAAGCTCAGTTCACTTATTAGTACTTCAAGGGTCCACAGCATCCATTTTGTCAGATTAAAGGTTATGACATTCAGAAACCTTTTAATCATACAGATTACTCTTCTTTGCTCCTCTTTGTGCATAATAAATGCAGGCTCATCTCAAGCATGACCATATTATTCTATTTTATTTGAAGTGGCCAAAATTTTGATTTCCACTGCTGATTAAAACAGTTCAATGACCAGGAACTGAAAATAGTAAATCGAAATTCTGATCCATTAATATTTGGACATTTATTGTTATTTTAGTTGTCAACCAAAGTATATTCGAGTGGCAATTTAAGGTAGAGTTGGTAATGTTGGAAAGCAAGCAAGATTTGAAAGTGGCACCTCCTCTAAGCTCCACCTGCTCCTCCCCCTCCCGTCAACGCTCTGTCCAAAGCCACACGCCCACAAACTTGAACGCGCATCTGACAGTCGGACTCAGCAGGGCAGAGGAGAGCCGACTCAGCCATTTCAGTACATTTTGGACATCAACCAAACTACCTCATGTCTCATTCACCCGTCAGTAAACTATATTATTATTGTAGCTTTCAAGCTAGCATGTTATGTTTAGCAATACTAACCTTACACGTTTTGTGTTGTATGAACTCTCAAATGTACGTCACTTTGGATAAAAGCGTCTGCTAAATTACACAAGCGACCCAGACGCACAACTTGTCTGCTACGCAATGCAGTTGCATTTTGCTCGGCTGTCACGTAGGCAGAGCCCGTCCAGTTCAGTCAACCACACTGCATCACGCAGCAGACAAGTTGTGCGTCTGGGTCGCTTGAGGAAACGCGCCCCACCGAATCGGATGGTTTATCCCCGTCAACTCCTCCACCACCGTGCGTGGTTCATTCACCAGGCAATTCAATGCACAGCCCTCTAAAAAGCTGCTTTCATACCGGACGTGAAACGAATTTTTTGCACGACAGATTACATTCAAAGTCAATGCAAAGACGCAAATGCACGCGCCTCCTGTCAGTTTACTGCGCGCTACGAAAGTAAACAGAAGCGGACAGACACGTACACCGACTCCAGCATCATGGCAAAACATCACCAACAGTGAAGGCAAATAATTTCAAGCCTCTGTCAGTGACGCACAGCACAGTCATTCCGGCCCTAAGGCTTCTCATGGGGAATACCACGACGCTTTCTTTCCAGCAAGATCTAACATCCTGGCTAACAACAGCCAAACTGACTAAAAGAATGTTTTTGATTTAATAATTATGAAAAATATAAACCTCCTTGCCATATCTGCTCAGAGACTGTGTCCTTAATACGCAGACAGTCAGGTGGACAGTGAGCAACACAGGCAAGCCTTTGTTTATTCTAGCGATGATAACTGGCATGATCATTTGCAGATAACAAGAGAGTTATGTGGCTACCTTGACAAACAATAAATAAATGCACTGCAAGAGAATCTAAAAATACGATCAGTTCCCAGCCTGCGTGTTCTTTGTTCGCTAACATTAGTTAAATAAACAGCAGGATCGGTAAACTGGCATCGGTTGACGTTACCTTGTTTTTCAGGAGAAATTTCGGGGCAAAAGAGCGATTGCAAACCTAACATCAGAGGTCAGCTACGATCACAATGGAGCATTTTTTTTGCCTGTTTAGCGGGGCGAGCCGTTACAAGTAACGCTAGATGTGGTATTTTTTGCTGCATTTTCTCTGCCATTGTACCCTTATGAACTTATTCCCCTGCTAACTTGGTATTTCTGCTGAGTATTTCCGGTAACTATGAAACGTGATGAGTGTGCACGAGGGGAGGAGGGAGGGACAGAGGGGGGCGTGGGCATGACGAGACATGAAGGCATCTGATTGATTCTTTCCACTCGGACCGAAAGGCAGGGATTGGTCAGAGTTTTTACAGTTTTTACAGTCCTGCAGCTGCTAGAGAGGTCGGATTCTTTTCGTTCCTTGTTCTGAATACATAATGTATTGACTACTCTCAGGATGGAAGGACCATTTCACCCAGTATAACAAAAAGTGTTTCTGAACAGGATTACCAACTATACCTTTAAATAATGGATATGAGCTTAAATTTCAGTGATAAAGAGTACAATTGGCTGATTCACTCTCCTGGCCTATTCAAAATTTTAATCACATGAAATACATTTCTGGTATATTCGTTAATTAGGATTAATATTGTCAAAATATGACATATGTTTTCAAATGGCTGCATCACACAAGGGTGATCGGCCATTTTGTACATCCAATTTATCTACGAGGGCCCAAATGAATATATTCATATATGGTCATTATTACGAGTTAATGATATATCATTTTTCCATTTTTACTTACACAACATCATCACTCTGTCACCCTCCTGAAAAAAAAGGCCTTCATTTTTATTTTAAAGATGCTGCTATAATTTTGAAGCCTGAAATTAATGAAAATCTTTGAAAAGCTTTATTTGAGAAAGGTTTTATGTTGACTGGGTTATAGATTACAGCTGATTTCATTATAATTTATAGTGTTGTGAAAAAGGATTTCCCCCCCTACTCAGTGTCTTACATTTTTGCTTGTTCTGCTTTTCTCCTCGATACGAGTCATTATTTCTAACAGTCGCTCCGAAATTCAGTCCTGGGTGACTCCTGCAGGGCCAGTCTTGCACAATTTTGAAAGAATCAATGTTGATTCTTGCAAATCTGTTTTGCGAGAATCTAGGGAATCAGCCATGATTCTTGCAAATTTGTTTCTGCAAGAGTCATGAAACTACTTGTACCTTTTGGCTTACTTGCTTTTTGCATCTACTATACCAGAACTATTGCTTCACTTTTGTGTGTAAATGTATGTCATCACTATCATGAAATATTCGTACAAGGTAAAGTATTGTGATTTAATTTGTTTATGATTATTAAAAAACTATACAATGGGCAGTATATTCCTTTGCTTTCTTGGTGGATTTGGTGTTTGTGATCTTCTCAATGTCTAATTTTTAATGCTTAAATATTCATCCTCTGTTGTGCATCCTACCAGTAATCCATATTATTTTCCTTCTATGGTGTTTAAAACTTTTGATCTTTATAATTCTGTGACTCAAGTGCTTATTAACTCAAGGAGACTTGGTGTCTGGAATACTGCAAGAACTCAATGTAATGCAGACACATGAAGATTTCACTCACAATACCCCAGACAGGCCAAGCTGAAACATTGTTAATACTGCAAAAGCCTATTTTTTAAAATTAAATTTCATTGAATGCAGTGTAATTGTATAATAAATAAACGTGCCTTTATGTTACTTAATTCCTGTATGCGTGTCTGTGTGTGTCTGTGTGTGTGTATGTGTGTGTGTGTGTGTGTGTGTGCACGCGTGTGTTTGTGTGTGTGTGTGTGTGTGTGTATATATATACAAACATTAACAAGGATGAAAAAACGTTATGGGAACCAAATGTGGGTCCTCAAGTGAATCACTTGTTTAAGTTATTTAATGTAAAGGAAGTGTTATAAAAATTTTTTTATGTGAATTGTTGTTATTCAATCACAGTAAGATGAATATGTCTGACATTAATGGTGTTGATTTACTTTTTCTTTGTGTTCTATTGCAATGCTAAATGCATTCACCAAATGAATTATCGTTTAAATGGCAACTGACAATATCTGGCTAATTGTTTTAAAATGCCAGTTGAATATTTATGCTTTGAAAACAATATAAAATACAAGATTGATAATTTTATTCTCTGATCTGTGGTGCCACTCTTGGTCAAAGGTAATTTCGCCCCCCGTAGATTGATGTTGTGACAGCGATCTGTCATTTCTAACCGAGTACTATGACTTAAGGTTCAATAACTTTACAAAACGTGAGTCTTAAAACATTATATGACAATTTGAAGAAGTTTATTGTATTTCGTTTGATTAAAAGCATCCTGAAATAAGTATATTGCCAACGCTAGCCCTTCCCTACCCCGGAGGGTCCTGTCACAAAATCCTCCCCAGCCACTATGTTTGTGAAGCCGTGGGCGCACATAGGCTGATTTCTACAAAACGGAGTATGTGCCTCCTGTATGTTAAAAAGAGAAAAAGGAAGGAAAATTGCTGACAGATATATATCTGATTCGGGATCTGGTGATATTTATTTATTTACATCAAATTGTCTAGCGTCTGGAATACCATAATGCTTGAAATACCTTATTTACGTAGATATTTTTACAAACTTTCACTACTTTGAATTTTGTCCTCTAGCATCTATAGTTTATTGAAATTAATAGAACCAAGGTTTTTCAATGTCGTATAATACAGTATAGTTTAATAAACTAATCATACCTTCTTCAATAATTCATGACTGATTTGGTGCTTTCATGCCAGTTTGTGGGAAATTGCATTAGGCTAATCCTGTGCGAGTCAAGACTCTTCTCCACAGCAAGTCGAAGATGGTGTAATCACTCATTACTTTTCGGAGCACAACATTAACTAAGAAGCTTCTATTTGAGTTGCTTGGTTACACAGCAACTCCATTAGGCATAGAAGTATTTATGGCTGGTCTGATGTTTTGGATTTTATCAGAAAAAAACAATTGAGTCAAACCCTTTGCATTTATTCACTAAGATAAGAAAGCACTGACACAAAAAGGGCACCAATTTTCTCATGATACATCATTTTTTAACAGTCTCTGTTCCAACATGTATATGAGGAGTGAAATACATGTCAAACAGAACAGAAGATTATCAGTCGCTTCAAATCCGAAGTGTGGCCACTGCTATGAGTGAGGGTCCTTTCACATACTGAGACAATCTAAAAGTGCCTGTGGGTGCTGTTGACATCAGGATAGTCGATATGAGCATGAAAATGGCCGCTTATCACTAAACAGTCAAAGGCTATAAAAACAAGCATAAAAAACTCAGATCTCCCACCACTGGATGGCTGATATCTGGCCAGGAAACTAAACACAATGGAGGGATGGACAGACGGACAGACGGAAGTATGAAAAGACACATCTAGACGACCACGGACAGTAGGATGGTCACGCAAAAGGACAACACTATTTCTTATATTCCCATCCACTTTGTGGCAGGGATAATAATGGACCGTGGTTTTGTCAAGCCATTGAAGAAATCAGTAGAGTATTTTGTGGAAAAAACATCATTATCTTCTTTCAGGGACACCCCTGTTTGTTCCTGCAGGATGAAACCAATCCTCACTCTGCAGTTATTACAACAGTGAGGTATTATAGTCGCAGAGTGCAGGTACTGCTTACAGCCAAGACCTGTCCCCAGTTAAAAATGAGTGGCAGATTATGAAGTGCAAAATATGATAAAGGATACCTTAGACTGTTGACCAACTGAAATCTGATACCAGGCAAGAATGGGAACAAATTCTGCTATCCAAACTCCAACATTTAGTGTGCTCAGTTCCAAAATGATCACTCATTATAATTACAGAAAAGGTAATGTTACATTTTAGTGAACATGCTCCCATCCCAAAGTCACTGGAATGTGTTGAGACATCACATTTCTGGACAGCTATTGTTTTCAAAAAAAAAAAACAAAAAAAAACAACAAAGTTGATGAGTTAAAACTTATTTTGTATTACTTATTATTGTTATTATTATTATTACTTAGTAATATTGTACATTACTTATTTTGACTTCGTACATTTTTCAATTGATGACAATATCGCATAAGTTGGCTGGATAACTTCACTGCGTAAAACCTGGAATAGCTGCTTCTTATTTCTGTCCATTTTCCAGTTTTATGATGGTTCAGGGCTTTACTAGATGCAGTTATCCAGCTAGCTCAGTAATCCTATGTTGTTAAACAGGCCCGAGTTTGAAAAAAAATTTGCAAATTACTGCTGGGTGTTTTTATTTACATTTTACACATCGTCCCAACACCAATCGAGCTTGTATAATTTTTGGAATCCACCACAGACTATGACTGAAGGGGAATTAGTTGCTCTAACTTAAAAAAAAAAAAAAAATCAGTATAATTCCTTCTCTACTCAAATAAGGAATTTCAAAATAAGGTATCTAAAGGAGGTGACTATAATCCGGGACCCAGCTTCTTGTCAAGGCTAACCAGAATACAACTTCGAAACAGCAAGGACCCTGAACCCATCAATTACTGGCTTTGCGGGTTGTTTTCTGTGATGAAAGTTGTGCTGGAAGGGGGTGGACAAGATGTTCCCTGCTTGATGGGAGTGTAGGAGGGCAAAGAGGTGTCCGCATGACAGGGGAAAGTCTCATACCAGCATTCACAAGTTGTTCCATTTTGCTTGTAAATTGCAGTTGTTGAGTGGGGGGGAGCTGGAGCTGTGTCTGAAAACGTGTCAGAGTGTTTTGGAAATACACCGCCCTGATTGCAGAGATGTCATAGTTCCTAGAAGAGGTCAAAGTTATCAAGTTATTAAGTTCTATCCTCTTGAGTCGCAGGCTGTGTGAAGCTATGCATTAAGCTAAATGACTGAACGTATTTGAGCCACAGACGAGTGATGGGGAAGGCCTATAGATAAGAGACCTAATTCCTGGCTTGCAAAGTCTTAAAAAGTACAGTACCATCCTTAAACCATTCTGATAGTTCTCTGCAAAACAATTTCAAAAGCTAAACCGTTTCAAAGCGCTTTGCATTTAATCTCACGCCAGCATTTAATGATTTGTTGTAGGGACAGATTCACAACTTCTCTACAGCATAATCTTAATAAAACTTTTAATTATGCGTAGTAACACTGGTCTTTTGTCACTGATACTGCCTTTCTTGTAGGGATTCAACGGAGTACTTTCTTTTTCTACAGTCTTGCTGTTTTTATGCACATCACTATGTCTATTTTAAAATTGGTTATAAAAAAAATCCTGTTGTCGGGGTAAGTGTATTTGTGTGGCTCTGGAATGTGAAATAGTTGAGTCATACACATCAGTGATGTGCTTTTAGAGATGTGAAAACAAACATTACCATTTAACTTATGATTACTCTCACCTGTACCTGTTTACAAAGCTGTAGAACTAATCGAACAATTGATTTTCTCAATAACTAAAAATAATCAGTCGAGTGACAGACCAATGCTCACTTCCCTCAAATAATGTAGGCACCCTTACACATATACAACAAAACTGAAAATGAATAAACGCGTTTATTGCTGATCGGCTTGATATTTAAATCAGAATATAATCAAAAGTAATTGCCTAAACTGAACCACAATTGCTAAAATTAAAAAATAAGAATTATAACCCTGAAGCAATTTTTTTTTCTCTCTGAAACAAGCGTGCCACACTTGATTCCCTTCTATTAATACTTTACGCAGCCTCTCTTTGCAAAGATGAAAGCTCTCCTTCATCTCCAATAGTGAATAATGAAGTTGGAGAAGACATGGCAAGGGATCAAAGACCAATTCACCAAACAGAATCTCTCTTGATCCTTAATTCCCTAGTCCATGTTTATGGACTCTTTTCTTCAGCTCATCCCACTGACTTTCTATTGCACTTAGGTCAGAGGACTGGGAAGGCTATGGCAAAACCTTGATTCTGTAGTTTATGCACCGTCTTTTTGTTGATTTTGATGCATGCTTTGAGTCTTTGCCCTTTTGGAAGATACATTGTATGTAAGGCTGCATTGTGGCCTTACATGATGCTGAGGACTTTAAATGCTGCCATGGCACTGTAACAAACACCATCAAGTACTGAAAAAATTGAGACTTTGGATCAAAGTAAAAAAATTGCGTCAACTTGTTACAGCTAATTTTTTTTTAGTTTTTCTCAATTGAAAAAATTTTTTATAAAGGTAATTTTTTCAATTGAGAAAAACTAAAAAAATTAGCTGTAACAACTTGACACAATTTATTTACTCTGATCCAAAGTCTCAATTTTTTCAGTGAGGCTTTCAAAGAGACCGGTTCCCCGAAAACAAGTGGTAATGGAGGTGCAAGTAAAAAAAAAAAAAAAAAAAATCGGCAGTTGACAACATGGTGGCTCTGTGATGATATTAATAACTCTAGAAGTGAAGAGATGAAAGTATCAATGTCTATCATTTCCAGACATCTGTGTGATAATGGTCTGATTGGTCTTGTTGCTGCCACGAGCTGGCAACATAAAAAAAGACTTGAGTTTGCCAAGAAATTCAAAGATTGGACACCAATGGGCTGGGAACAAGTCCTTTGGACTGATGAATCAAAATTTGCTGATTTCATTTGGTGAAGGCTTAATACGGAATTCTATACCTTTTATACAGGAAGTTCGTGAGTCATCTCATAATCAGCAGCCCAGCCATAAAATGTACATCAAGTCGATTTTTGCTTTGCATTGACGTTGAATGTAATCTGCCATGTGAAAATTTGTTTTGCGTCCGGTGTGAAAGCGGCTTTAGACGGCTGTAGCGCAAAATGGGCTCGTGCGACTTACAACTGGTTTTGTGATCCGGGGTCACATATGTTGTTATCTGTTTACTCATTTTCATCTATGTGATCAATATTACATGAAATAAATAGTTGAATAGTCCTTGGTTTCTAATTTATCTTCATTTTGTCAAGTGTATAATCATTACTGCACACAATTGTACCACCAAATGTCACACCGGCCGAAATGTACGTCTCACAAGCAACACAATTTTCGGGGAAACCGCACCGATCAAGTTGAACAATTTATTTAGCTAAAATACATTACAAAACAGAAAAACATTTGAACAAATTAGAGTCAGCATAGAATTATCATATTATCATACCTGGCAATAAGTGAAGCTACACATGATAGGTGATGTGGGAGTCTGGTTGCAGTGCTCAACATGGCTTTGTTTTCCCAGTACACAGAGCAGGCATTTGATCCAATGACCATAAAGCCATAAATTAATAATGTAAAATTTTGGGTCACAGGTCCCAGGCCAATAGGAGGAGAGTGCTGATTTAAGACTCAGGCCATATGGTTTTGATCGGGGTAGGTCTCCACGCTGGCCCAGTATTCTTTTAGGCTCTTAGATGTATATTGAGACTAATGGAAATTTCTGCAGAAATTTGTCCATTGTACCAGTCGCGCTGAGACGATCAAAATGATCCCAAACATGACTCTACTCAGAACTTGAATTGTCATGAAACATCCCGTGTCATGTGCAACCTTTAAGTACCTCAAAGCTGAAAGAGAAGGGAGTTGAGGGGGGCCAGGAGAACAGATGTTCTGAGAGACTAAGGAAGAGCTTATCTCACACATCCCTGCACGGAGGGAATGTCAGACAGGGAATGTGGCGGCCAGGAAATGAAAATGTGGGCTGTTGTAGAAAGTGGAATGAGTTTTACAACCATCTTACCAGAAACTGTGTCAGGTCACCGGACACCCCAATAGCTTGCTGTTGCAGAGTGATTACAGCAATAGAAGTTACTAAGGAATACAGATTGCCTTGCATTGGTGCCTTGTGTGTGGATGAATGGTAATACTGTCCATGGAAAAATTCCTTCTGCCTTACACGTGTAGATGGACTATTTTTCTTAGACAATCGAGGGTTTTTCCCCAGCAACCCTCCCTATCATTATTTAGTTGGGTTGATGGCCTCTGATCTTAGATCTGGAGACTGTCTGACCTGAGGCATAATTTATATCTGCAATTCTCCAACTGTGATCCATGGAGATTCTTTCACCGCTTGAACCATTCTCTTCATAGTACATGCAATCAAAATAAACACATTTCCTCTTCCAGGTGGATTTTTAACATTGCCATATGACGAAAACCTCTTAATTATAATGCTGTAAAAAAGTATTTGTGCTCTTCCAGATTTCTTATATTTTTGCTTGTCATAGTTAATATTTCAGATCATGCAACTAATTTCAAATGAGACAAAGACTATGTGAGTAAACACAAAATGCAGCTTTTAAATGTTCATTTCATCAATTGAAGTTAGTTATTCACAACCTTCATCACCCATGTGAACATACTATTGCCCCTTACACTTAATAAATGGTTGTGCTACCTTTGGCAGTAACAACTTCAGCCAAATGTGTGCGATAACTGGGAATGAGTCTTTACATAACTTTGGAGGAATTAGGCCCACTCTACCTTGTACTTTGCAAAATTGTCTTATTTCTGCCACACAGGACACTTTTTGAGAATGAACTACCTGTTCAAGGACATGCCACAGCATCTCAATTGCATTCAAGTCAGGACTTTGATTAAGCCACTCCAAAACCTTAATTTTGCTTCTTTTGAGCCAGGCAGAGGTGGACTTGTTTGTTTGCTTCCGATAATTTTCCTGCAGCATAACCTAACTGCGCTTGGACTTTTGGTCACAAATTGATGACTAATCTGCTTCATGATTTTCTGGTTGGGATCAGAATTCTTAGTTTGATCAATTATTGCAAGTCCCAAAGCAGTGACAGACCATCACACTACCACCACTGTGTGTGAAAGTTGGTAAGGTGTTTTTACTTTGGAATGCTGAGATAGCTTTACACCAGTCATGTCTTCCAAGTAGTTTCACTGTTGACTCATCAGTCTGCAGTATATTATTACAAAAATCTTGTGGATTATCATGATGCTTTTTGGCAAATGTGAGATGGGCCTCTGTGTTCTTTTTGGTCAATTGTGGTTTTTGCCTCACAGCTCTCCCATGGCTGCTTTTCTGCCCAAGTCTCTTTCTTAGTTTGGACCTTAACTTTGGCAAGGAATGCCTGTAGTTCTTTAGACGTTAGTCTGGGTTCTTTTGTGACCTCCCAGGTGAGTCATGAATATGCTTTTGAGCCTCTGAGCCTTCAAATGGCTTTGTAACACTTTCCAGACTGAAAGATCGCAACGTTTTTTTGTTGGTGGTTCTTTAATTTCTTTAGATTGCTGAATTACAGTACGTGCTGCTTTTTGGCCACATCACATTGCCAGACAAGTTCTATTTAAGTGATATGTAGGTGCAAGAGGGTTGGCAATAATAATCCCTGGGTGTGTCCAGTGAAAGTTAACCCAATTACCAATTCAATTTGTCTAATTGGTTGATTTAGTAACTGAGAGAGCAGTGACTTTGTCAGATTGGGCCAGGCAGGGTTGTATAGCTTTTTTCCATCAATAAATGAAATCATCATTTAAAACGGCATTTCAAGTTTATTTGGGTTATTCTGTCTCACAATAAAATGAACGTGATGATCTAAAACAGTTAGGTGTAACATACATGCAAAAATAGAAGAAATTACTTTTTCACAGCACAGTATTACCCTAACATGGGTATTATCAACTATCTTGCTATTTTGTAAATGCCACGTCCACATTTGTGAAGCTCAGCAATTTTCCGTTGCACATCATTACTTACATTTTCATCTAAACTATGGTGAGTGGTAATTAAGGGAAACTGGCCATATATCACCTCGTATTCAGACTCCTGGGGAACTCCTCTGAAGTTTTCTTTATCATGGTGATTTTTTAAAAAAAAGTAATATTTTAAATGGGCATGTTCTTCAATCATTTGGGCTGCCAATAATTGTGGCCCACATGATTCTGGGGGGGAAACATTTTCAGATTAAAATATTTTTCCTTCAATCATTTTCTTTCAACTCTTGGTAGATTAGTGATTTTTTAAAATTTTGAATGGAATATGGGGATGATCAACTGCAAACATGTTTTGCAGCGCATTCACCTAATATTTATCAAGAATGCAAATACTGGAGGGCACTGTATATTTAAACAGCATTACTGTTCATTGCATCATGAAGTTCCAAAGCAGTAAGCTAGGTGTCATCTAGGACAGTGATTTTAATTTTGTTGCCCACATCAGAAGTGTGACAAAATCTGCTTTTTAACATTTTTATCCTTCCTAGAGTACAGCCATTTCCTTCTCTGGCACTGAGAGATTAATCCATGCATTTGTCTCTAACTGGCTTGATTATAGTGAAGTGCTCCTCTTTGGTCTACCTAAGACCAAAGAAAACCATTGCCCAGCTAATTCAGCTGCTCATGTTTTATCTAAAACTAAGAGGTGAACACAAATTTATGAAGTCCGTTCCTTGGCTACCCATGAATTTTGAATCAATTTCAATACGCCTTTATTGATTTATACATTTTTAAATGGCATATCTCCTGACTGCCTGCCTGTCTGACACAGTTTTGATCTATGAGCCTGCGAGACCTAGTTGTCTCCTGGCTGTCCCTCGGGTCAGGACGCAGGCTAACGGGAAGGCTGCTTTCTCCAATTATGGACTGAGCCTATGGAACAGCCTATCGGAGGCTCTGAAATCTGTGGAGAATGTGGGCACATCGAAGAGAAATCTCAAAACACACCTTTTTGGTCAAGCTTTCGCTAAATAGCAGAAAACAGCAGCATGCACTACTCCAGACTAATTATAATATAGAACGGTGCATGGCCGTAGAATTTACGCAAAGAATGTACTATGGCATTCACTCAAAAAAAAAAACTTTGTTTGATGAGGGCAATAAGACAGGCAAGTTTCAGCTAAAAGCTATCATCAGCCTAATGATAGTATATAGCTAAAACGTGTTCGTCTTATTGCCTGCATGAAATTAAAGTTTTTTTTTTTTTTGAATGAGGCTTTTGGTTAACCCTTCTACCTGTCTAAAGACATTTCTCTCACCACTGGCTTACCAGTAGAGCAACATAAATAATACACTTGCTGAAGTGTTTATTGTAACCACAGATATTGTTAATAAACAGTATAAAAAAATTGTGTTATTTGATTTTGATTAATTGTTACATTATCTTTTAGTTTATTTGGAAAAAAAAAGTCACTTATTGGTACAGTATAGCTGAAATAAAATCAACCAGTAAAAGGGTTACGTTTATTTTTGCTTACTTCTTTTACACAATTATGAACCGTTGCACTTTTAAAATGTTGTATTTCATCAAGTGAGTTTTATTTTCTTATTTTACATCAAAGGAGCTGTGTCTTGATTACTGTGCACGCTCAGAACGTGCATCCCAAGAAAGTGAATTTGCTTGACTGCAAGTCATAATCTGATCTCCTCCTTGCCAATCCATCTTCAATTTGCATTGTATTTTTTATTTTGCTTACTCCAGCATTATGCTTTCCATGTTAAGGGGCTTTCTATGGAAATTTGGGGATTTAAAGCACTATTTAAAGCTTCAGCCGAGGGATATGAAGAATGTAAGCTGGTTGCCATCGCTAATAAGCATAGAAGAAGAAAAATACCTTCTCGATTTTGACTTGCCGTTGAACAGATTTACTTTGTTCAAAGTTTTGTGCATGCACAGTAATCATGATGCAGCTCCATTAATTTGTTTTTAAAATGCTGTATCACTGAGTCAAGTTGTTACTTTTTTATTTGTTATTTGACCTGAAATGCTGAATTATTTGTTTTAACCCTTTGAAGTGCAGTCCTTTTTTGAGCAAATTTCCTCCCAAACCAAATTTATTATTGTTCTTGAATCACTTTGACTACAGGAATAGTCAAGATCTTGTTTGAAAGGAGATAGTCATTAGATATAATCTCAAATAATCATAGTTGCTGAGGATATTACCCCAATTAAGTAACAACAATGGAAATAAAAGTTTTTTGTCTGACTTAATAAGATTCTGAATTTTCTTCAGCCTAGAAATATTATACTGCCACAGTCAGATGCCTCAACAACTGCCGGTCAAATATTATGATTCTGTAGACAAAAATAAATATTTTATGGATTTTTTTATTGGTTATGTTTGTTCGTGTTTCAACAAATAATTTTGGAGTTCCAAATTTCCCTGCATTCTTAGCCAAATTTGCGTTTGCTTTTGCATTTGTTTTACAACTAAGTTTACACTCCCTTTCATACCCTTCCAATTGCCAGCACTGGCATGCGATCTAATTTGTATCATAAATCTGCTTTCAAAACTCTCCTGCTTCATTGACTAAATCCCCCCTTGACAGAAACCATTGAAACAATTCCTCCTTGTAAAAATTAATCCCTTGGTTACCATACAAATCCATCTTTTGGAAGATTCAGACCACCGACTGTTGGAGTTTATCCTGTTATATTGGAGTGAGAGCTGATAGGCTAAAACACTCACTCTTCTGTTAGATCAGTACATAATAGCCAGTGGGTGCATTTGTTTTATTCCTAAAGGGCTACCGTACAATGTATTACACTGCATCATGATTTAAAAAAGCTAATTATAGTGAAATTCACAAATACGTGCAGATATCATACTACCTCTATGTCAAAAGTCAATTAAGTGACATGCTTGCTTGTTTTGCAGATTAAAAACTATAACAGGTTTTATCTCTGGAATGCTACCGAGGTAAGAACATCGATTTCAACATGTTTTAACAAATCTGAACAATGCAATCCTATTGAACTTATGGGGCTGAGTAGTCAGGCTGACGGTTGTTATGACATTTTGATATTTATGACATATGATATTTTAAAAATAGTTTTTGCTATCATATTTGCATCATAAAATGGCTTACGCCAGGGCTGCCCAACCCTGTTCCTGGTGAGCTACCATCCTGTAGGTTTCTGCTCCAATCCTAATTCAACACACCTGATTCAGCTCATTAGCAGCTCGTCAAGATCTGTGACTGGGAAAGCAGGTGTGGTTTGCTTTGGTTGGAGTGATAACCTTCAGGATGGTAGCTCTCCAGGAACAGAATTGGGCAGCCCTGGCTTATGCAGTTAGAATGCTGAGTCCTCAAACTTTGGAATGATTATTACGTAGTTGTACAATATAGCACAATATTCGATGGTATAAAACGCAATTACTGTAAGCCTAGCGGCCCGCCCTTGGACCGATGTTAGCAAAGTGTGAGCTGGTCTGTAGAGGGTTTGGTAGTCCGCCATTTTATCGTCTTACATTTTATCTATAGAACCTTCAATTCCCTGAAAAGTCATGTTGAGTTGATCTAACTCAGACAGCGTTCTGACTGAAGGGAAGTTGAATGATCATTCAAGGAAGTAAGTATAATAAATAGTGCCAGAAAATCAGTGTGTTTTTATGTCAACTTGGTCACCCTTTGGTTTTATTTTGCATCCTGTTTTTAAGTTTCGGCCATTTAATTAGCCTTACTTAGTGGTCTGTCTCTGTAATGGCTTTTTCTGTGCTCCAGGCAGACTGCACTGAAAAATGGCAAACTGAAACTGAATTCAGATGCAAAGATGAAGTACGTTTATTTATGCTTTTGCTGCAGGAAAGCAAAGGCAGAAAAAGGCAAATACAAAACAAATGGGAAACACTGTTCCAATGACATAAAAAGAACGTACTGGAATAATAATAACAGAGCTTGTTACTAGTTTTATAAAGTTATTTGAATACATGGTTGTAGCATCTATACAAGACTAAGGCTTAACAACAGGCTTACGCAACTTCACACCATCAGAGTGCGAAGATCTGGATAATACAGAGGGACTGAGACAATGAGTAACAGATGTGGGTGATTCAGATGGAGTGTGGAATGCAGGCCGGGTCTTAGTAGACTGGTGATTGGGAGCGCTGGAGGCATGGCATGACAGTCTTCCTGTTTTGTTATAGCAATTCTTGGACAATTTGACATGAGAACTGTATTTTACTTGATTTTTTGTAAAGCACTTTGAATGGCATTATTTTGCATGAATTGGGCTAGATAAAAAATTTTGATTGATTGATATTGATTTTCCTATCTACATTTTCACACAGTTGTTCTTCTGCATCATTAGAAGGCTCAGAACTAAAAATTCCCATAAAAACGCTGAAATTTTCTTAGCCCATGGACAAATCTCGAGATGAGTCAAAATTATCTCACATCAGTGGCAAATTTTTTTCTAAGAAAAAAAGGAATGGAAATAAGTGTTTGAAGTCTCAATAAGATTTAAAATCTTTGTAAGATTTCTTTGTAGTGCACACTGCTTGATTGTTAGTGCAGCAAAGGAAATGGGAACAGGTTGATTATAATCATGCATTAAATTTATGGCCTGTTATACATGTGCTGGTATGTCACTAATGCCCACACGAGTTATCTCCACTTAAATAAATAACGTCATCAAAGATAAAAGATCTACTGCGGTCATCACTGAGGTCACTGTCTTTGTCACAGTGCCTCTGAGACCTTAGCTACACCCCCTGTGGCTGACTGTCTGACAGATTTAATAAGCTTGCTCTCGCTGGGGTGAACTTTGAGAGTTGTTTGTATAGCACTGTAGGATACATTGCGGCTGACTTCTCTTGAATGCTGAATAGAAGAGGTGAAATCAGTCCAGAAAGAAGGCTGGACTGACTGACAGCAAGAGCACTGGTCTTTTTATTCATTATTTCATTCTGAGCAGTTCTGAAGCTTAGTGTCTGCATCCTTGAGCTAATGACAGGTTCCGCATGGGAGACCTTACCTGGATTCATCTCTGCCTTCAGACTGCATAAATCCAATGTGGGATTTATAACAGCAGCCAAGTAATATGAGTGTCAGAATTCTGTGTGGTACACATCACATGTGCTCCCCTCTACTCTCCAGTTTTGGTACAGAGATATCAGCAAGTCAGTGTGGAAGTCAGAATACCAAAGATGTTTTCTCATGCTTTCATTTAGCTCCAAGCCTCTCTAGGCTGTAGACATATATGTTGTACTTCAGGTCAGAAATAATAACAATAATAATAATAATAATAACTAGAGGGTGTATCTGGAGGCCACATGCCCCGCCGGCGCCCACGATCTTCAAATATGGCCGATATTTTTAATGTCAGAAAAGGAATCCGAATCCGGATCTGGATCAAACTACTCATGGTTGTTGCCCTCCCTGGAGGGCTATAGTGTGTTGATGTTCAAGTGATTCATATGTTTTTGATGGAGTTATCAAAGAAAATGTGGAAATTTGCCCTATCTCCCAATGTTAAAAAATTTTCAAAGTGATCCAGAATCCAGAGTTTGATCCGGATCTGCACTGAAAATGAATCACTTCTCAGTTGGACCATTAGCAACCCCTCTGTGTAATATGAAAACGATCCGACCAAAACTGCGGCCTGTAGGCTGTCCACAAACAAAGACACACACAGATAAATGAATAAATAAACGGAGACAAACATATAACCCCTCCTGCACTTCGTTTGCAGGTGGGGTAATAATAACTGCAAGAAGTCATTGATTAGGTCTAAACATTATGAGGCAATTATCAACTTTGACGCAGTAAAGAGTAAAGACGCAGTTTCCAGTTCATGGCACGTATACATTCATGGTATTCCTTCCCGGCAAGTTTCATGTTGATTGGTCATTGCTAACCCAACAGCAGCCTTCAGCTGAATGGCTGATAACAGCCATGCCGTAAAACATTTCCCTTGCTCATTTGACGGACTATTACAAGCTTATTCAGAAATACAGAACGCAAAATTAACACCATTTGGGTCAAATTGTTAAAAAAAATACAGGAAGTTTCACATTTTTGCTTCATATGTAATAGGTAAAAAAAAAGAAGTAATTTTCATATATATTGCTTAAAATCAAAGAGAGTATAACAGCCACTAAAATTTGACTGGCTAATCTCTGCCATCTTGTTTGAGCAATCACATTTTTCTGATAGATATTCATGGGAATCTTGACTGAGAAACAGCATGCACTCTGTGATTGAACCCCTAATAATCAGCACAACTCTGAAAAGCCTAGTTCTGAAGTTGTAAAATGACAGCTGTTGCCAGTTATTTCAGTTTCCTGACTGACAACATGCAAAAAGGGCTCTCCCACAGCATTATCAATTTTATGCTCTGTTATAGTAGTTGGGTGTGAGGTATTAAGACGAGGATGGTAAAGCACAGTATTCGACATGCTGTGGTGTGATAATAACATTGGGGTGATATGGTATTAGAAGTGAGATGGTATCATTGTAACCGAGAGATCATATGGTATAAAAGTGGAGTGGAATGGCATTAAAATAGTGCAAAGATATAGTATTATCAGTAAGATGGTATCATATTGGAGTATTATGGTATTAACAGTGAGAAGAAGTACTTACAGTGGGATCGTATGGTATTTACAGTGGGGAGGAATGGTATTCATAGTACAATCGTGTGGCATTAACAGTAGATGGTGTGACATTAAAGTGGGGTGGCATGGTATTTACAGTGGAATGGTATTATATATGAAGCTGGATGCTATGGAAGTAGTGAGAGGTGCAGAAATTCAACATTTTCTCTGATGGAATACTTGTCCTATTGCTTGAAACAGTTCTTGAATAACCACTTTGTAGGTATTTTTTCATATTGTCCAGTCCACAAAAGTTGTGCATTGGAATCAATACATACAGCATAAGGCTGTTGTTTATTGTATTATTTATGAGTGTATTCTTAAATTAGTGCTGTACCAAATAGTTTGAGGCTTCATAATGTTGAAAATCAAGTTCTTAATCAAAATTAGAATGCTGCAACCTTTTTTTTGCATGTATTCATTCTGCTGAATACATGCAGTATTTCTGTTTAAATCCAATATTTCTGTGCAGTTGCAGACAAAGAGTAGGCTATTCATATATTATCAGTATTATACTTTTTGTAGAATTAGATTCCAATGGTGGCTGCTTAGGATTGTTTCTGGCTATCTTGATCGAAACATTTCCCACAACTCCAGAGAATTGTAGCCTATATGGTTCAAATTCCAAAAGTAAAAATTTATTGAAAAAATTAAATCATAGATTTCATCATTTCCAAAATTCACAATGTTTTTATTGAACAAAACGTCACCATGTTTTCACCATGTCAGCTCCAGCACTATCATAATAAATTACTTAAAAGGCATGTAAACCCTATGACATGACCTACACATATTTTAAAAAGCCAGAACATATCAAAGGAAACAAAGACAAATTTCCTTCTGCTGAAATCAGTCCTCAATCAAAGATAGTCAATATTATTGACAGCTTACAACAACAACTGCCGACCAAATCCCAAGCCGTAGCAAGTAACAGGTTACGTCAGCAAACGAACACACACACACACACACACACACACATGCCAGTATATAAAGTATGGCAAACAGTGGATTTAAGGGCGAGAGTTTTATTCCGATTTGGAAGACTGGACTGACGTCGGATTGGATTATAGTTGTGGAGGTGAATACTTTGGTCTTAGTGAGGCAGATGAATATGTAGGGCTACACCTATAAATATGAACCTTCAAGAATCTAGAGGAAGTGTAGGTGCATTGGGATTCACCTAAGTCAATAAAAATAATAATTCAACAATATGTAATTAGCAAAACACATCAAAATTATCATGAAGAATTATTTTGGGACATCCATTCTTGATAACCAAGTTCAAGTCAAAATATAGAGTTATTGCCTTTATCAAAGCGTTGCAATCGCGATGTTCACTCACCATTGCAGTTCGCTGCACATGCTGTATACATGCCTTGTAAAAGCGCTCTAGGATCACAACAATCAGCAAAACTTGGTTTCAAAAAAATCGTTAAGCAATTGTGCTTCAAGAAAAACCATTTGAATATTTTATTTAATTGTCAGATATTTTGATGTGATTTTCGGATGGTAAAGGAGCCAGAAATGATGTCACAGCCATTTCTGGAGGGGAGAGGACAGCGCTTATATTATTTGATTGTTAATCAGGTGGTCTAGAACGGGAACAGGTTGAGATTCATCATACGTAAAAACGTGAGAGGCTTCTATCAGACAGCTCTCAACTCAAATTCCGTAATGCCAGCATTAGCAGGAGTTGGGGTTGAAGAGATTCAAACAAGTGAAGCAAAAAGTACGATAGCTTTTTGAAACAACACATATAGGCCAACATAACTCTGGAACTCACTGGTATAAACAGTAGAAAAAATTCAGGACTACAAGACGATTATCAATCATCAATTTTTCGAAACCAGTTATAATTTATTTGGCAAGTACTCATCCATTTTTTGAAGCACCCCTTGTAGTAGCAGGGGAATAGTATGGAATTAACAGTGATGTGGCATGGTATTAGCAGTGGGAAGATGTGGTGTTAGCAATGGGATGGTATGGTATTAGCAGTAGGCTGGCAGTGTTTTAACAGTGGGATGATGTGCAGTGGGGTGATATACGACAATATTTAAGTGCAGTCATTTTTGGATAGCATATCCAAAAGAGTACAATGAACCAGTGATTTAATTTATGTTGGTCTTGTTTGAAACATTTAAATATCAACAGGAGCATAAAATATGCACAACTTACAGATAGACTACAGAAGAATTACAGCTATTAATAGTGTGGTGATATTATGGCTGTATTTTCAGCTTCTTTAAATGTTTTACACTGTTAAATGCAACTAGCTGAGCCCCAGAGGAAATGTACATAGGAATAACTCAAATTCAGGTCTTTTTGCATTTCCCTGACTGCTGGAAGGCCAGAAACAGGTGAAAAATGACAGAGGTGTCATAATTAAGAGCTAAGTTGTCCAAAGTAGCAACTGCTTGTAGAAATGCATCCTTGGCTGTTCTGACGTCTTATTACATCCAGCCATCTGAAGACCTCTGGGTGAGCATGCAGTCAATAAAAAGCTAGCATTTGACACTTTATGGCCCTTGACTTCATTTTGATCACAAATACCTGGCTCCATCTTTGTGAACCTTGATGATTCCATGGAGATTCAATTTGGAAGATGTAGGGGATCATGAGATCTGCCTCACAGTGATAATGAATGCATTATGTAACATCAATAGGCTTGAATAAGAGAAAGGTATCCCATTCCCCTATATCAGTGTTTCCCAAACCTCTCCTGGAGTACCCCTTGTCCTGCATGCTTTAGATCGCTCCCTGCTCCAGCACAGGAGATTCAAATGATCAGGTTATAATTAACCCCAGAAGCTGCTTGATAATAAACAAATAATTGAAATCACCTTAGGTGGAGTAGGGAGAGGTCTAAAGCACGCAGGACAAGGGGTACACCAGGGGAGGTTCGGGAAACACTGCCCTATATCACTATTACTATCAGTCCAGGCAAACAAATTAACAAATGTATGTGCTGTTTAAGAGTGAATCAAAAACCTTAAAGCCTGAAACTGCGATAGAATAAGCACTGCGCTGGACAGTAAGTACACAGAACTGTAAATGCTCAAGGTTAAGCTAATCTGGTCATAATCTATTTTGAAGTAATTAATCTTATTACTCTGACACTTCAGCAGCGCTGAACATAACGAAGACTATTCTGCCAACCTTTAGAAAACAGGTAAAAACAGTGCAAATCCTGATCTCAACAAAGCAAACATCACATATGTAATACCCTAGCTGCCGGTCAGAAACATATCACTAATAAATTAAAAGCTCTTTAACTGTAAAAGTTGGCCTTTCAAAAAAAAATTTATTTTCATTGTTTTTTTTCCATCAATACTTTTAAGGGTTACACTGGAACAGGACTGAACCAATAAAAAAGTCATTATGTTGGCATGCAGTACATAAAACATTTTCTGTGAGAAAAAAGCCGTGTCCTTGCTAGAATATTTATCGGAACAATTTTTCTGGCTCCATTGTTTTTAAATGCCTTTTCTACTTCTTTTTTTTTTTTATTCTTCATAACTTTTCAGCCATCACAATAGCAGCATTTGTACATTCTTCTTTTGTGTTCCTTTTTCTGGAGTTTCCATTACCTAAAGCACTCTGTTTTGAGGCAAAAGCACATTACCCTCTAACCCTCTTGCCTAGCTGTCTCCTTGCACAAAGAAATCCAGGTTAGCTATGAAAGTTTCCTTAGAATCATAAATCATTTGCTGTCACACAGGAGCCAAGAGAGCTGAGGTGATGGCCACCCCCATTTAGTGTTCATGCGATTGCCCATATACTTAGGGCAACATGATTTAACTTAATCACCAGTCTTACTCCCCTTTTCAACTGCTGATATATAATTACTTATCATTTGCTGACTGCTTTAAAAGGGATCTACACTGATGGACATTAAAAACTTATAACCAGAACTGTAGCTAAACTCGGATTCAAATTTGTAACCATTTATTGACTTTACCCATAACAACAACTTTGACAAAATGTCAGATAACATCAACAAAAAAAGAACGACAAAAGAATCAACAATGACAAGTTTAACAACAAAATCAACAACAAAGATCAACTCCAATCTCAGTACCAAGTGTGACCACCACATGTCTGCAACAAAGCCATCACTTGTCTTGGCATGGACAGCAGCATTCTGTTGAGCTGTTGCTGGGGAATGGCCTGCCACTCCTGGAGACGGGCTTCTTGGAGCTCCACCCTCATCCAACGCTGGAGTGCGTTGCCGATCCCACCGATCCAACAGGTCCCACACATGCTCGATGCGCTTCGTGTCAGGGCTGAAAGGTGGCCATTCCATGACTCGCACACCATTCTGGGCCAGGAGCTGCTGGGTCACATGTGCTGAGTGAGGTTGTGCGTTGTCTTGCATGAATGTGACCTCAGGGTGGTCTGTGATGTAAGGCATGACGTGCGGTCTGATGACAAGGTCTCAGTAGCGGGCTGCATTAAGATCTCCATTGATTATGACCAGGTCGGACCTCCAGCCGCACCGAATGGCACCCCAGACCATCACCGAGCCTCCTCCAAAGCGATCTGTCTCAGCAATGCAGGGGGCCGCGTACCTCTCACTACGTCGTCTGTAGACCCTCTGTCTTCCATCATGTCGGTACAGACAAAATCTGTACTCATCACTGAAGACAACATTCCTCCAGAATCGGTTGGGGACTCGTCTCTGACCATATTCTTCAGCCCAGCGAAGCCTGGTAGCCCTGCGCCGTGCATCAAGCTGCATTCCAACACATGCCCTGTGGGCTCTGATCCCTCGATCTTCAAGTCGGCGACTCACTGTTCTTCTGCTGATCCTTGGTCTGTGGATTCCTAGGGTCTCCTGAGCCATCCTGGTGCAGGTTCGAAACCAATCTCTCAGGTGGACGAGGCAGATCTGATTGTCCTGGGCTGGGGTCGTGACCCTAGGCTGACCAGGTCGGGGTCGATCATTGGTGCTTCCAGTCTCCTGGTAACGAGCCACAAGGTTAGAGATTGTGGGTTTGCTTACCCCAAAATGCTGGGCGATACGATTTTGGGATGTTCCAGCCATCCGCAGCCCAATGGCTTGACCACGTTGGGGTCTGGAAAGGCGAGGCATGGCGCACGTAGTGTCTCTGAACAAATGCTCTCGGGTTCTGGCCTCAGTGACCTCAAGGATTGTTTTAAGGCATTTGACAGCATTGCAATTGTGATCAGTGAAGCCGGACGAGGTTACATCACTAATTCCTCAAATCCTGCTCCACAGACACAAACAAGGTCATGACTTCACGCACTGTTGTGTCTCCTCACTTAAAGATAACTGCATATCAATTATGTAATCATCTAATTAAAGTTCCCCTAACCCAACTATACTACAGTATTTCTGTCTAGTCAGACTTATAAGTTTTTAAAGTCTATCAGTATATATCATTTTATTCATCACAATAACCAGGCCTGTACAAGGAACACCCTGAAATTGATGGTGTATGAAAATGTGTCCTGGTATTTTTCTTTTCCCTATTGTTTTGCGGGATTATTTAAGACATGTTTGCTTCAAGACAGTTCCTCAGGGCTCAGGGGGACTCCAAACATATTTTAGGACATTAAAATTATAATTGCAAAGAATTTTAGCAATTAGAAAAAAAAAAAATTGTGACAAATTAAAGGCCTTGTTTGAATATTATGCATCTTGGCTCCACTGATGGAGTTTACAATTTGGACTGCTCATACCAGCCCTCATTTGTTGTAAGTTCCAAGTCCTTCTGCTCGTATTTTGTGCTCAATTTCAAATGTACTGTAGCTCAGCTCTTTGGCCACAGTATCTCAGTTCATCTCATACCTTTTTGGATGTTGTTGAACAGAATGCAATGTGGGCGAATATGAGCACTTAAAAAAATGCCAAAATGTGCTTGTATTTGTTAAAGCTAAGGGCAAAGTAGTAATGTAGATTGGATATTCAAATCTCACAAGATGCCTGACAATATCAGCTCTATTAGTTCAAAGCCAGACAGGGGTGCTGTGCAAGCCAAATTTTTGGGTGGGCACAGCTTAGCTACACTGCACAATTTTAATATGTCTCCTTTACATAAATAATGCCCATACAAATAAGCTTTTTTTATTGAACTTTGTAGTTTACAATTCAACAAATCTTTTCCCCAATAGTTTTCTGTTATAGGCTACATAAATAAAAAATAATATTCAAAAAAGAGTCCACATGTCCTATACCCAGCAGTCAGTTAATAGTCAAACCACTTACACCACATTCCTTTCCCATCCTGATGCTTGGCGGGAACATGTTCACATGCATTGCATGAGTTTTAGCCTCACGATAGACTGAAATATTTGCATTCAGGAGAAGGTGTACAAGTGTATCTAATAAAGTGACCACCGAGGTCATCTTGCGCATTCGGTAGCAAATCAGTAAAAGGCAGAGCTAAAGAAAAATCCTCCGTACAGTTGAATCCCAGTTAGCCTGAAGTATAAAACCCAACCTAATTGTGAGGCATTATCTGAAAATAGCTCTGTGTCTTTTCACCTAAGTACAGAATAAGTTTTGATCATTTTCATTTCAAGAAACAATAACAACAACAACAATAATACTTCACTATCCCGAAGGAAATTTGCTGCTGAAGTCGCAGCCTTCAAGAATTGCCCGGAATAACCCTACCATACATTTTTGTCCACTCCATCGAGTCTTCGCGTGTGTATTTGACGTGACATCACGAACTATACAACAAAAGGATAAGAAAACAATTTAATATCTTTAATATTAAATCGATGGATAAGTCCTCTAACGTAGTGTTTTGCGTTGTCAAACTATATTTACACACGCGAAGCCATCAGCACAAGGGATATTTCTAAAAATAAAAGTACCAAGAAATATGCACATTTAATCGGCAATTGAAAGCACGTACGTTCTAAAGCAAAGGAATGCATTTTCGAGCTTGAGTAGCTAAGCTTAGTGTTAGGCTACCTGTCCACTCGTCAGCATCACATGTAAGCTTGTCCGTGCAACCTGCCGGGGAACGGCAAATACCAGTTTCATCTGTTATGGGCTCGTCCTGACCGACAGTGGGCTATGCTAAGTTTCCGTAATGGGATACACTAAGGCCTGCCTCTTGACCAAAGATAAACCAATAGATGTTCAGCATGAGAGTACCCTGAGACCAGAGGAGGATTAAGGTGGTCATGGGCCCCTAGGCTACTCTTTGTGTGGGCCCCCATCCCCGAACTCTTACCAGAAAATTCATTTAGTGCCATCAATGGCCCACACACAAATACTAAGGTGAACTGGCATACACACACATAGGGACAGCCAAAGCTATGGTGTTTCCTCTGCATTTATTCAAGTGGTTGGACCGCAACAGTTACAAAATTACCACCACATCACAGCTACATAAAATGAGAAATAGAACATTACAAAAAAAACACTATAAACAAGCAGAGGACCCAGTGCGCAGAACCCCTTGTGCAGATGTGTCCGCCAGCAGACATGGAGCTGCAAATTTATGCACGCAGTTACAATACTCTATCACTAGATGGCACACCAGGATCAGTTATTGAATATTTACATGCACACGGATTACAATTACAGATGAGTTCAGTCCCATCCCTCAGTGGCATGGCTGCCACCCAGTGTCGGCACCAAAACTGGGATTTGGGGGGGCACACACGCATCCCATTTCAACAACAAAAACTCCTGCGGGCTAGTTGTCTTCCTTTATTGACACATTTTCCGATCATAGTAATTATCTATTGGCAATTGAAGACACGGCTTCACTCGCATGCAATCAAACAGCGAGAAAATTATGGGCTACATTCAGTACAGAAAAAAATTATTTACTTATAAACAAGCCTTTGCTTTATGAAAGGCAAACTGCTCTATAACTTCTGCGCACATCAGGTAATCTAACCTGCGCTTCGTGATCGTTTAAATTGTTGAAATGTAATAAAAGGCCGTTTGATATGCCTGTGTGAAATTTTCAGTAACGCTGATTTAAATGCACCAAAGTGCAAGTCGCCTTACTTTAACGGGGAGAATTAGCAACGTCTGATAGTGTGGAGTGTTTCCGGAGTGAATGTATTGTTAAAGGAGGACTATCATGGCTGGGAAAGTTGGGTGTTATTATTTCAATATATCATTAAAAAAGCTCCTACGACTTTGTTTTCTTTATTTTGCGATTTCTTTAATTTTTATGAGCGATTTTACAAAACTAATGGACCGCGCCATTTTCACCACAGCAGACGAAAATTCACCCTCGATCGGCTTGGGGCACCCCTAATTGTGACGTCAATGCGGCTGTCAGCGCCATGAATTTCCATTGTCCTGCGGTCCTGCATTGTGATTGTTGAATGACTGAGATATTCCCGCTTCCTCTATGGGGCAGACAGATGAGCTTGATTATTACCTTTTTCTATCCGACACAACTTTAATTTAGAGGTGAACTGACATCAGAGGCCATTTGAAATGCTTCCGGAAAGAAAAGCGCAATTTGAAGTCTGCTAATTATCAGCGAGGTTGGACAGCTGCCGTCACCTTGGCGGCTGCCTGCTGAACTAAGCAAAGTTAAGGTCTTCAAAATCATCCTCCTCTACTCAACAATTGCTTTCACCCCCTTCCCATTTACTTGGCTCAATTTGCAATCAAACAGTTGATTCGCTCAATTAACAATTTTAAATTGGTTGGTAGTCTAATTTATTTAGATATCCATGTATTCAGACATTTAGACATCACATGCATCATGCACATGACTGCATGTGGCAGCGGCAGTGACCTTATGATCTCGCAAGTTCTCATGCCACTTGTGGCGTTAATGGCGGCCTCCTGGAAACAGCAATGCCGGCTAAATTAACGGTCATTTAAAAGAACAGGGGGTATGTATGGACACAAAATCGACCGTGGATATTACGTTGGAGTTAATTACCATAAGATTAAGTAAAAATGTGTAGGTCAGTATAGTCCTCCTTTAATTTGGAAAATGACTGAGCACAAGTCAGGACTAATAATTGTTTTAAAGCGAAGTATCTGTGCCCCCTGCCCCCCAAATTCCATAGAAGCATATAGCAACACTAGAAATTAAACTATAAATTCTCTTGACTGGATGTACGCTTGATGTTCTTACCCACGTGAATGTTTCTCTGGGTACTCGAACATCAAGGTAAGCAGAAAAAAGTACTGACTTCATTGACTTCATGGTCGAGGTTGAATATGGCAACGTTACTCTTTCCATTCTCTGAAATATTAACCGTTAACCTACCGTGGAGATGAGCTTTGCGGCTACAGCTAAGGATCCCGATGCTGCAGGTGTTTCATCCTCTGTGCCTTGTTGTTGACTGGATGAAGGCTTCAAATATCCCATCAATTTAGGGATTTTTTTAAACCTCTTAGTCGAGCTGTTCTCTCAAACGCGCTCCGCTGTCATTTTTTTTAATGTTATCTGATATTTTGCTGTCCAGCAAAAGCAGTGACATATATCAAAATAACTGACCACTGCAGCTGATTGGATAGATGAGACATCACATCTATCCAATCAGCTGTAAATTTGTTTTACGGTCCAATAGATTTTTTTTTTTTTTTTTTTTTTTCTGCTTAAGTAAATTTAAAATAATTCAAAATAGTCTGGCCAATCCGGGGCCCCTGCGCACGTGATGCCCCTAGGCTGCAGCCTAGGTCACGGTGGATTTACACTGGTCCGGCGCGTATCACAGGATTTATTTAATTTTTTGCGAAAACGACAAACTTACCGGAGACGCAAACAATCTCTGCCACCTTCCTCCTCGTGCTGTTTCTTTGTCATTGTCCCTGCAATTTGGCAGGGAACCCTCTAATAAAATTGAAAAAGACGAAACTGTAGTTTCTCTTTTATATCTTTACGGGGAACTTGAGAGAAGCGGAATGATTATTTCGGAGGCCACTTGGCCTTGAAGACAACGTACACACTGTCTGCTGTCCCTTGACTGGATATTCGCGTCGCGTTTGCCGGATTCATTACCATAAACCTGGGATATCCCAGCTTCTTCGATGCGCCGCAAGCACCAAATTTGACGTGCCGCTCCCATCATGCGTTGCGCAACTGCTTCGGATGCCCTCGCCGCTCTCCATAGAAAATGAATGGGAGGCGTAGGCGTCAGTTGACGCGCCGGACCAGTGTAACGGTGGATTTACGCTGGTCCGGCGCGTCATCGCCTGCAGATGCTACGCTTCCCTCGGTTTGGCCGCTTATGGGTGGTTCAGCATTCCCAGTGACATTGCTGTCCATCAAATGCTGCCCTGAAATAAGTACTGTCCAATGTAATGTTGGCAAAAGTAAATTGACACCACTAACGATATTAATTCAACCTACTATTGCTTTTTCCCACCCGGATTTTGATTTTGTTAGGGACTGCAATTGTATCTAAAAGAAAATACAATTAAAATGATGAGTTTTAATGCTTCCGAACGATATGAAGCCTTCCTACGCAGCGCATATCTCGCCAAATATAAACGCAATTATGCGGCCCACCCCTGGCAGCATTGAGCTGCGTATCACAGGATTTATCTAATTTTTTGCGAAAACGACAAACTTACTGGAGACGCAAACAATCTCTGCCACCTTCCTCCTCGTGCTGTTTCTTTGTCATTGTCCCCGCAATTTGGCAGGGAACCCTCTAATAAAATTGAAAAAGATGAAACTATAGTTTCTCTTTTATATCTTTACGGGGAACTTGAGGGAAGCGGAATGACTATTTCGGAGGCCACTTGGCCTTGAAGACAACGTACACACTGTCTGCTGTCCCTTGATTGGATATTCGCGTCGCGTTTTCCGGATTCATTACCATAAACCTGGGATATCCCAGCTTCTTTGACGCGCCGCAAGCACCAAATTTGACGTGCCGCTCCCATCATGCATTGCGCAACTGCTTCGGATGCCCTCGCCGCTCTCCATAGAAAATGAATGGGAGGCGTAGGCGTCAGTTGACACACCGGACCTGTGTCAATCCACCGTAAATCCACCGTCAGCCTGTCCGCGCCAGCCTGAGACGAGTGGATGACACATGAGCTGCGGAACATTGCACTTATGGACAAGTGCTGCTGATTTGTCATAGCTAAAGCTGATTTTGCAACATGGGGAAAGGGGGAAAAAAAAAATGTACAGGCACAGTGCCACTGAAGCCAGCAAGTGTATGGGCAAGTGCTTAACTCATTCCCTATGGCAAGCCACTGCCAACGGCGCGGCGAATTCTACCATTCCCTACGGTAAGCCGGTGCCAGCGGCGTGGATTACCATTCGCAGTCCGATGAAAACACGAAATCAGTTGACGATTGCGGTCATGGGCCACCTGTACTTCAATACTTTATATTGTGTAATTTTCGGGAAAAGTATTCCGTACAAACGCAACAATTTTATATAAAAGTATTCCATAGGGAATGAGTTAAACAATGTAATGTCTTAAAAGTCACATTCACTCGTCCTTCCCTAAGATTCTCAGCTGAGTCTTGCACTGGCAACTATGGGCCTTTAGCACATGCAAAATCTTTTTGCTCGCGCAAAACCAATGACATTGCCCATGATTGGCCAGGGTTCTTGCCTTGCACCAATCAG
Source organism: Gymnothorax javanicus (assembly GCA_029692085.1). Taxonomy (NCBI): domain Eukaryota; kingdom Metazoa; phylum Chordata; class Actinopteri; order Anguilliformes; family Muraenidae; genus Gymnothorax; species Gymnothorax javanicus. The sequence goes on from CM056204.1 coordinate 47,404,449, forward strand.
TGGCAATCTTACTGGTTTTGCACGGGCAAAAAGATTTTGCATGTGCTAAAGGTCTTAGTAAATCAGGCCCTATAGGCTGATGTTACTTATGCAATGACATCACGGCTCAAGAACTTCCTTATCTGACTCTTTTATGTGAATTTACGTGTTATCAAAGGGAAACATATCATGACACAATATTTTTTGCCATACATACAGTTGCTATATTTTTCATTAGCAGGGGCTTGCTTTTCGGACACAGGTCTATGCCCCTATGATTTTCAGCAAGCTCAACTGTTGCCTGGAGTTGTGTTTTGAAGCAGCCTATGTGATGTGTTTGATGAGAAGTGAAAGTTTGCTACAGGCTCTGCTCCAGGCAGAGATGACTTGAGTCTGCATGTACAGGGAGGGTTTATTTAGGTGAAAAACACTTTAAGACATACTTTTCATAAGCTTCGGGGCAAATGTGGGGGAAAAGAGGAAATCAATAAAGGCCTATAGCATGAATTGCATGCTGAACAGAAGAGGAGAAAATGCATCTGAGATAAATGACCTTCTGCTGATTAAGGCTTGGAAGCTCCCAAGAGCAGCTCAGGTAGTTATGTTTAGCACCAGTCATTACTGTTTAATGTGAGTCAGCAGTATATGAACATTTGACAGAGGTTCTTGGGAATGACTACTAGCATTACTAGCATCACTGAATGGCTCCATTTGAAATGCAGTATTTTTTTTTTTTTTTTTTTGAAGTATTCATTAAAAATTTCCCAACTGGCTGATGAATCCTTTGGTAGTGAAAGTACAGTCTATCTGCATTTGCAGGCACTGTCATTTATGTCTGGAATATACTTACTGATACTGATACTTACTGATACCAGTCATCTTGTGGGAACGTGTTACCAAACTTGTAATTATATTCTAATTCACTTGGAACTTATTTATCCCTGAGATTGATTTCAACCTTCAAGCTATTCTCACTTTCCTACTAGGGAAAACATTTTGTTTTAATCCATGTCTTTTTTAGATGAAACAGCAATACTGGATTTTATGCAGTAGAGCTTCTTGCTTCTAAAACATACAGCAGAAAAAAATGAAATTTTGGATCACACCCTGCTGAAGGTGAAACGGGTATTGCCCCTTGAGGAGTCGAATGAGATGTATAACTTTCCACTTTTCGCACTTATCTTGTTACAATGACAAGTCAAGAGAGCAGACTTACTTATAGCAAATTTAAGCAGTCTATGTGCCAGAAGAGGGAAAAATGGGACCTTGCACCTTTGAAAAGGGCCTAATTCTTATGGTAAAACTACTAGGTCGGGGCATCTCTGAAACGGAGAGCTTTATTACGGCTGCTGGTTCGCAGTGGTGAGTATCTGTTTGTACCAATAGTAGTTTTAGGACCACAAACTGGCATTAGGCACCCATTGACGTGCAAGGACAGTAAAGGCTATCCCCTCTTGTCGAAACTGACAGAGGGGTTACTGTGGCACAAGTCACAGGAAGTTTCAATGATGGCTACAGGAGGAATGTGTCACAACACAGAGTGTATCACACCCTGCTGCATATGGGGCTTTGTAGCTGCAGACAGGTCAGAGCGCCCCTGTCCACCATTGAAAACTTCTCCTTGTCTAATGAGTCCCGTTTTCTTTTACAGTATGTACATTGGCTGGGTTAGTATATGCTTGGGAAAGAGAGAGCACCAGGATGCAATGTTTGAAGTAGAATAGTTAGCAGAGGAAGTGTGATGCCCTGGGAAATGATTAGGTGGTCATAATGTTTTGGCTCAATGACGTGAAAACTGCATGATATTGGTAGCATTGCTATCCTGAGGGCCCGTAGCCACAAACGGGGCAGATGGTAGCAGACATTTATTTAATTTTCTCAGCCGAAGGCGTTGGTTGGAAATGACAGATAGTACACTTTATAATTGTAAACACACATATAAATCAAACTACAAATGAAATGTTATGCTTATCGCAAAGTCATTTCACATTTGCCAAACTCTGCACAAAGTGACATGCAAAGCACCCTTCCCAAAACACCCGTGATAAAACAAATTAGGCGGCGGCCTAATGGTTCCGCATTTCTTCAAGTGTAGAAAAAGCCTGATTTATGACGACTTATCAAACTTCCAGGGAAATCTTTGAAGGTTATATATTATATCAGAATTTATTGCATGCAGCTCTCGGCTCAAGATTTATAACTGGCAGTCACTGGGAAGAGAAATGAGGGGGCATATTTAGTAAGCCATGGGGTTTGGGAAATCAATCAGGGAGGTTGCATAAAGGGGATCTCTGCACCAAAGGAGGGCAATGGGAACTGCTGGAAACCTTTCTGGCAGAATGGCGTGAGATCAATATATCCAAATCCTGAGACAAAGGACTGGTAACGCCACAATGCCTCTTGCAATGTGTGCTTATTGCTACCAGTTCCAACAACAAACTGAAGACGAGAACCATGAAGATGATTTATACCATTAAACTTCATTTTCCATAGAATGGGCTGGCAGAGCATATGCAATGTAAAGGGAACAAAAAAGACCAATTAAACATAAGAATAGTGCTCACAGCATCATAAATGAGAAGCTGAAAAGCCTTTTTTCCTGTTGAGAGTCTGAGAACATGTTTTGGAAAAAAGTACTCTTTAGGAGCAATGGAGTCATTATAGCTGCATTTTTATGTATAAGCATAGCGCGTGCCGCTTTATTGAGGCACTCTAAATTCAGCAAGGAATTGCAGTGCTGGTTTGTAGTGGAAATGTTAAATACCATCACCTCCCCCAATTCCCTCAAGGCAAAATAAAAATCAGATTCTGGAGGACAATTCTCGAAATAGCTTAATTGTAAATAAGTATATATCCATTGAACAGCTGGGGACAGTGAGCTACTTAGTTTGCATGGTGCTTTGTGCACATTGGAGAGTCATATAAATATCACTACTTATTATCTGTGGCCAAATAAATTACATTTCCAATGCATTATGGATGATATTGCCACCACTAAGGAATCCTGCAAGCAAAGGGAACTATAAATCGAAAGGACTGGTTCAGATGTTCTAATTAATATTTATAAAAACGTTTAAAAATCCAGAAATCTTTGTTAACCAAGGGAGACCATTACGAGGCTTATCCGATTAGAGGACAAAATATTTCTGTCGAGCTTTTGGATGAGCTTTTTCAGAGTAAACAGGGAGAGAAAAGATAATCATTTATTACTTTTTGTGGAAATTCTCTGATGGCCCATTTTGCATGTTAATCAAGGTAATAATTGTAAATTAATATTAAATGGTCCTGCAACAAAATGCCACCCTCAAGCTAGAGGAGATAATTGAATGGACCGATCATGAGGTCCATTATCAACTTAGACTGCAACAGTTGTCTGGCACTATGTACAATTGAAGGACTTACTTCATAGCATTTTTTCCCCTTCAATTGTAATATTTCTTTACATTGTTGGTCAATTTCTCACAAGCTAGGAATGCTGCTGAGAGAAGTGTATTAGTAATTGCCAGAATGTAAGCATTCGCACTAGCTTTGTAAATTGCATTCAGCGTTGATGAGTATCAAAATGGAGACATACCATGTTAGCAGCCTTATGATACCAATTTCAAAGAAGTATTGTGATTACGAATCTGACTCCAAATGAAGGCCATCTTGTCAAGATCTAAGATATTTGTGAGACTAAAAGACAAAAGTCATATGGTATTCTACATCGGATGTTTTACCAGCATTTTAAAGCAGTCACAGCTGTGCTTAATGTTATGTATACAAAATCCAATTGCACCATGTATTGGGAACAGTTTATATGAAAGTGGTTATATCATGCAAATAACTGCATCATTACAATGACATAATACCTGTCATAAAGTGTCATTTCGATTACAAATAAAAACTTAGGGCCAGATTTTCCATAACGTATGTTTCACACATAAGGACTAATGCAGTCTTTTCCACGATATGGGAGTGGATCTTCTCAGTATATTTAACACCTACAGATTTTGGGCCTATTTTGACTATCTAAACACAATCGGGAAACACAAGTGCTAACGGTATTACAGATCTAGACCCAGCGTGTCAAACTCCATGACAGTAATTTTATGACAGACGGTGACAGCACAAATGTGGCGCTGTTGTCGATAGGGTTGTTCAAAGTTGAATTAATTACCTGTGGTGTGGTGAGGATTTGGTTCCCATTAAGGCCAATCACATCAGCTGCTGTCATTCCCAATAAAATCATTGTGTAAACACCATAGAAATTGGGCAATTTCATCATGTCAGGTGAAGAATAAGCCCCTAACTTTGACAGGCTCTGCCCGGAATGCTTCCCTCAACAGGAAACAGATCTACTTGCTTGAGAAGACAGAAGTCCATTCACCAGGTAAATTGCATTGTATAAAAATACATGGGCCATTTGAGCCAAGTTCAAAATTGGTATTAAAACAGGGGTGAGAATTAAGTATTCATACTTCCCCCCACACAAAGAAAAAATTCACATCTGTAAAAATACCCATTCACCTTCCCTTTCCCATTAGAAGGACTATTGTCATGTACCGTATAATGATAGGTAATAATATTAGGTAATAATATTGCCATCACTATTGTGTACATAACAAAGGTGAAAATTAAGGGGGGAAGAAGACAATAAGGGCCTGATCTACTAAGATCCCAGATAAAGAGCGCAAAATTGTGTGCTCGTGGTAACATTTTGCGCGTTTGGTTTGCTTACATTTTGCGGGTGATCTACTAAGAGTAATTGCCTAAATGACTGCTGGTGCAAACAGCATTATTTAAATGAGGAATTTGTGTACTGCAGCCATTTCCACCATGGACAGTTAGGAGAAAAAGGGCAAACGCAAAATAAAATTTGAGTGGATTGAGTTGGAGGTGCGTGTGGAGGAGGCAAATATATTGTTTTAAATGGACTGAATTTTACAGTTAAATTAATGCGTTGTCCCCTTGTTATTTTAACTGGAAGTAGGGTCCTGCCCGTATTTAACTGTGGTTTGCAGTTAGCATGCACGGAGCCTCTGTTATAAACTGACTGTAAAATTACAGTTAAAATAACTGGCAAAAAAGGTGCAAGTTTATAACAGTGCGTGCTCAGTGTTTGAGGGGGGAACAATTTGCCAAAAGTGCAGTCACTCGCTCCAATTACTCTTGGGAAGTGGGCCACCGCATAAAACTCGTGTTTGGTTTCATTCAGTGCTTTCAGTGTGAATGGAAATGGGACATTCTAAAATGCATAATGTGAAAAAAGCTTAACGTAGCTTAAACGTGCACTATGCAAGTTTGTTTACTTTCTGCGCGTTTATATTTTTGTCTCAATTCGCCGACATCTCTCCACGATCCGCACGCTGCCTGCCCCTAAATTCACTGTAAAAAAACCCGGGCTCTGGAGACCGCACAGTAGTCACAAACTGCAAATAAACACAAGGGGCACAGGCTGTGCCCCATAACATAACAAACCGTCCCGGCCAATCACCGACAAAAGTTGACAGTTATGGAAGCATGGGAAGGAGGGAACTTTGGGAGGGAGGGGCGGGCTACCTCTGTTTTGTTTGAATTCAAATGTCAACAGAAGTGAAAGTAAACAGACTTGCATAGTGCACCTCTAATGCACCAAAACAGCGACCAATCAGTGCCAAATTCCTCTCGGGCCTTTTAAATTAGCACTTTTAAATTAAAACCGAAGATGGAGGAATATTGTACTTACATCATGTTAAGCGTTTTACCCTCCATTGACGTACATTATGAGGAAAAAGCTTAACATAGTTTAATGTACTTAAACAGCGACAAATAATTGGGAAATTCCTCACAAACATCTTCAGTTTTAATTTTTTGATTGGAGAAAGTGCTCCAGACAAGGAATGTCAGAGAGGCATTTGGTGATTTTTGGTCGCTGTTTCAGAACATGAAACCACGTTAAGCTTTTTCCTCATAATGCGCGTCAATGGAAGAAAAACGCTTAATGTGATAAAACATATGTTTTCTTCGGACTTCGGTACTGATTTTTTAATAGAAGAAAGTGCTCTTGACAAGAAACTTAAGAGAGGAATTTGGTGATTATTAGTCGCTGTTTTGGAACATTAAGCCACGTTAAGCTTTCTCCTTATAAAGTGAGTCAATAGGAGGAAAAACGCTTAATGTGATCTAACGTTTGTTTTCTTCGGATATCGGTTTTCATTTTTTTATTGGAGAAAGCGCTCCTGATCAGAAATGCCCGAGAGAAATTTGGCGCTGATTGATCGCTGTTTCGGTGCATTAAGCCACATTAAGCTTTCTTCACGTTAAGCGTGTTAGAATGTCCCACCGTTCTCGGCATACTCGCCGCCTGTGTCCTCTGCTTGAGGCAATACTGGAAGCCATGTCTGTGCGCAATTTCGTGGAGCCAATTAGTAACTACCCCTCAAAGGTATTAAATAGCCAACGCAATCACAATTACTGAAATTGCTTTCAGGCTTGATAAGTCACTATGCACATGCTATAATTTTGAATTTGCATTTTCTCCTCCCATATTCTGCACGCTATGATAGACACGCCCCTTATTACATATTCATTAGGGCCAAAAGTACTTACTGCGTAGAAAAGTGCAAATTTGCACTTCAAAGACGCAATCCTCAGTGCACGCCCTGAGTAGATGAGATGTCAGGTTAATTTGTGGGTGATATGGCATTTTCACGTGTTTCTATATGCGCAGAGCTTTAGTAGATCAGGCCCGAAGTACGATAAGTGTTCATTATTGAACAGCTCCACTGGCACGAAACTACCATCAAGCGACAGCACTTGTGTATGAGGTGGTCAGAGTGGGTCAAATCGCAAACAAACCTTTGATACAAAGCTTGCACAGAGCCAGCTGTATTCATTGACACTCCGTCTTATTCCCCATTCAATACTTTGCAAACCTAACGCCTTTATCGCTCCCCACAAAACCTCGTAACTGGGCTAAGGTGATCAATCCACTGTTTGTAATGGAAAATATTCTGAGTAATGTTACCACCACACGTGTTCCCATTTGGGAAGACATGGAACTAGAGCCCATTATGCGATAGACCCGAGTGATCCTGTCCTACAAAATATGCCTGGAAAGGTCATTTGTCAAGCAGCTTATGACAACCTAAAGTTACGTTCAGGAGTTAAGCGACCTCTATCGGTCATTTAAATAACTACAATAAGGTTTCCATCGTCAACGTCGCCGTCAGTAAATCCCTAACCTAAACCTGATCCTCACCCTAATCCTAATACTAACCCTAACCCTTACCCTAACCCCAACCCTAATCCTTGCCCAGACCATTATTTTAAGTGTAAATATGACTGAAACTGTATCTGGAACTTAAACTCTAACTCTAACAGTACCTTCCTGCTGCCAGTAGGGGCACGATTTTGGGTAACGCTCCTATGGGTCGTACATCAGAGTAAATGAGAATAATCGACCTATTAGAGCGTATGGTTGGAGGACAGGATGACCCGAGTGGGCATGATAAAAAGAGTCAAGACCCAAGAGGAGGATGCATACAAAATAGTATGTGTTTTTGTGAAGGCACTTGCCTTTATTTTGTGGACATTTATAATTCATTTTAATTTTTGGATTATATACTATACAGAAGATAAATTACTATAAAGAGAGTTATTTGGTGCATTTATGTCATTAAAAATATAAAATGCATGCAAGGTTGTTAACTAAGGGAATACCAGCCGTTTTTTTAATCAAATGCTTGTTTTCTACATACTACATACTGCGCCAGTGTATACTGGATACCTCATGCAGCTATACGTAATGTTATAAAGTGTATTAGTATATAACTATAGGGACTTTTAGATTTACACGTCGTCCTAGACCACTGCAACATGTGACGTCATTTCAAGAAACTGCGCATGCGTCATGTTGTCTCCATCCACCACCCAAATCAAGAATGCGTTCACCCCAATTTTCCCGTCGTCCTAGATTTGGTACGCCGTCCACTGAATGTGACGTCAACTCAAGCACTTTGTGACCTGTTAACATTTGATTATAGGGCCGTTTCACTGCGCATTTGTCACAAGAGGCGAACGCCATTTACTTTCATTTGAGATAATATCACTTTTATTATGGTTTTCGTTTGCAGAAATACTATGAAACGGCCTAATACAGTGAAATATATTGAAGCTGACAAAAGGCTTTCTGACCAGCAAACGAGCTAGTGTTAGTTTGCTTGCTAGTTTGCTAGTCTGGCCAACTTGGCTAACAGCTATTTTGGTGAATGTAATGCAAAAGATAATTGGTGAATTAGCAAACTTGGCTCGAGTTGAACCTGTTGATTAACCAACAGGAAATCCCACTTTTATTTCATTTATGTATTTATTTTTTCTTTCACAATCATCTGGTCGCCCTCATAATGATTGAATTAATTGGTTGTATTTTATATTTTGTCTACAATAACATAATACCATATCGCTTTGGTGACAGCTTAGCCTCACACACCTGCATACTCTGTCAGAACACTCTTCAGAGAAGGCCCATGCAGACTTTTCTGTCCTGTTCCACAGTGGTGTTGGTTGTAGAGGGGATTCAAATTTTGAATTTAAAAAAAAAAATAGAAAGAAATCTGGGTTGCATTTTTCATAAACAACTGATCATTGTGTTTGCTCTTCAGGACTGTGTGAGTGTGAGGAGGGTATGATGGAGGTGGATGCCAAATAGATATATTTTATCAGCTCACCATCAAATGCATGTGAGCATTTAAATTAAGAAAAATCAAATAAAACAAATTCTACACAAATTGTTATTAGTTCTTGTGGGCTTGTGAAAACTTTATTAAAATATTTGTGTTACTGGTGCTGTTCAGTTTTGCAGTGAGATACTGACAGCAACTTGCTGTTAGTGCAACTTGTCTTGAAACTTCCATTGTTTGTCTTTCATTTCCAGTCTTTTACAACAGCTTCTTATATTGCATGCTTTGTTTGTTACAGGAAAACTATTTTATATGTGTTTACAATACCTACCTATGATTTGTATATTTATGTGCACATGCCTATTGGATCAGGAGATGAAGCATTGAACTCACACATCCCATCACAATATTTCAAACATTTCTCCTTTTGCCCCTTTCTATTTGGGTCACTCCAGACTAAACTGTACAATTCACTGTGTTGCATAAGAATTGTCAATAAATTTTTTTCTAAGAGAATCAAATGATTTGCATTGTTCATATTTATTCACTCCCAGATTGAAGATATACATAAGAAAAAATCAGAGTCATCGGTCCAACAACACAGCAGAAAAAGTGGTTTCCTGATGTTGGCCAAGGCATTGTGACGGACATATTTCGTTACAAAATTTGGCAGCCAACTTCATGAGATGCTCATGACACGTCTGTTGATACTTCAGAAGAAAGTGAAATGAAATATTGCACAGAAATACCCATAATAACGGTTTCAATTGTCTGCACTAAATTATCGGGACTCATCTGATCAGAAATGCAATTTGAAATGACCGCCGTGGGCGTAACCAGTCGCATCCTCACGTGTTACGTCCATAGAGACGACCGGTTCAACGTCATCAAGAGCTCAGCGCAAAGGCCGCGTCCCTTTTTGGGGGAAAACAAACGCTCTTATGAATCGAAATCAATGAGAAATAAGCGCGATATTTGAGCAGTAAAATGCCCAAAAGTTGTTGTGTGCCGGGTTGCACCTCCAATAAAATGACCAGTCCGGACCTCAGGTTCCCCATCCTACCTGGTAAAGGGAAGAATCCAAAAAGGAGAGTTAATAGAAGATGAAGAGTAAAAGCTATGTACCCAGCGTCTTCCTGTGTTTATATGTGTGGGAAACGCTTCATAACAGGCCATGCCACTCTTTTTTTAAACTTAGAAAGTAACGTAAGTACCCTTTAATATGTAAGGCATGGTACTATGCTTTAATAGGTTTATTTGCTACGATTTATGTCTCGTGTCAATATTACCTCCGCCAACAAAGTTGGGGCGGAGGTTATGTTTTCGCCCCCGTTTGTCTGTCTGTCTGTCTGTTTGTGAACAACATAACTCAATAAATAATGCACGGATTTCTCTGAAATTTTGTGGGTGCATTGCTATTACATCAAGGGAGGACCCTATCAATTTTCACAGCGATCAGTGAAACAATATGGCCGCCACGGCAGCCATCTTGAAATCGTATGACACGCGATAACTCAACTTTGCTCCCACTCATGAACATTTGGATTGTGCTGCCTTGGTGGAGGTTTGCACTCTACGAGTGCCTCTAGTTTATTCTTTAATTGCTTAACTAGCTAACGCAAAGTAGCGTCAGCCAACCGAGTCAGGTTTGTGGTCTAACGTTATGTGGATTTGTTAGTTATTCTTAACCCCAAACTGACACAGACTTCGAAATTCGCGGTAGTGAAAGGGCAAGAGGGTAGACCGATCAACCTTAATTTATTAAGATATGCGAACGCTCAGGTTCGGGCACGGTAGCAAAATAATCGCTAGACATATCAATAAATTAATAAATGAATATAAATAGGAAATTTAGTTAAATAAATTGGATAAATTTTACACCTGAAAACATCAAATTACATTAGGGTCAATGGGATCTGAGGTTTTCTACCCCCAAAAAGGGGCACGGCCTTGACGTTTGGCGAAGTACCCAGATGTGCCGGTCGTCTCTATCCCTGTGGATTTATTTGCATAATATATGCAAATGCGTAAAGATGACCTCGGCGAAATAAGGTACTCACTTCCTGCATCAAAATTTCACAAGGCGTCAGTCAATCATATATACCATGCTTTTTAAAAATAATTATTGAAAAAAGGAAATTTTTCCATGTCCTAATATTGTGTTACGAGCATAAAAAGAGAAACAATCTGCGCGCTGTCACCATAGACTGTATAAAAAGATGGTGGGTCTGAAAAGTGAGGCCAATGCGGAAATTGCATTCCATTTAATGGCCAGCAGATGGCGACGTCGGTGGTTGCATAATTGGAAAAGGTGTATTGGAATTTTCATCACCATTGTAACACATTTGTGCAGTTTAGAATGGAGTGAGCCATTTACAAAATGTCATGAGGCCAATTCAACTGCCTTTGCACAAAATAAAATATTCAAAGTTCAGAGCAGAAAATAATTGGTTTTGTTTCCAATCGTGCCAACACCAGAAGAAAATCTCTTTTACAGAATAAAGTGTTTGGAGATTGCCGTGATTATATTGTTGCACAACACTTCATTATTAAACACTTCATTATGAGAAGATGATTTCATCCCTTTCCACTGAACGACAGCAAATGCCGCTTTCAAGCACGAAACCATAGGTCAGCATGAGATATTAAACTTGAGTTCAACCCATGTTCAACCTTTTCACAACACACTATTGTCACCGATAAGTCCTTGCTCTCCACACAAGACCAGAACTCAAACTTTACTTCAGTGTAAGTCATGGCTTCATGTGGTTTTCACATATTGACAGAAAACACAGCTGTTTCAGAGGCTGCCTTTGTCAGCTCTGAGTGGCATGGCCAGGGTTTTCAGGACTCAAGGCCTCAGTAAGTACAGAGAGGTGAAAAATTCAGCTTACAATCACATTGACTTATAATGGTAGGCTTGAGGCCTATGATGTAATGTAAAAATGTACTTTAATTATTTATTTTATTTGAAAAATTATGTCTCCCTGGTACACCTTACTGCACTTTCGAGTGGCTCAGTGCATTTTACTACTTTGTAATCCTAAAGTGAAAGACAATTTTTGCCTGAAGAGAACTGCAAACGAAAAAACTGTCCCTTAGGTGTTACCTTTTTTTTTTTTTTTTTTGGGTCATTGTAAGACGGAGCTAAACTGAATGACAATTACTTAAACATTCAGATCAATAAACTCACTCCATTTTCACATTAACTGCAAGCTCTAGTGAACAGCGAGTGCTGGGATCAAAATGTCCTTCTCACCAATGTGCTATCAAATAGGCATGAATAAAGTGTATTATTATAAAACATATTGTGAAGTAACTCACATTTCAAAGGAGAAATCTGTCAGCATATCCGACATGTACCCAGCAAAGACAGGACTTGTCCCTGAAATACACATTCTTGGCAGCAGTGCATGTTTAGCTGTGTGGTACACACTGTATATGGCATGTCACTTGCAAAGTTTTGGGCTGTGGCACCATGAATCCCTCGCCCTCATTTTATATCTGCCCTCTCTCCACACACTCTCTCATGCACTTGTTCTTCTGATGACTCCTCACTGCGCTGCCCTGATCAGACTCCCGGTGTCAATGGGTATTTAAACTCATATAGTCTCATTTCAATGACTGCTTGAGCTTCAGTCATATTTCTAAGGTGGTACCCTGCTGGAAAACCTCATGTTTTCTCCCTGTACGCAGCCGAGAATCAACAATATGTTTAAACGCATAAAAAGTTTTTTTTTTTTTTTTTTTTCCTTATTGCATGAAAATTGGCAAAACTGGTCAAGTTAATTGCATTTTTTCTACTTGACAGAAATGTCATTTTTTCATTTTTTAAACATAGACTTTCATAAACTCTAAGAAAAAAAAATCAACAAACCATCCATTAATTACAACTGCTTAGGGCAATGAGATTGAGATTATTTTGTGAAATAAATATTTTTTAAATCTAATTGATGACTCAGTCTTTTTCAGGCCTCATATTTAGCAGCTTGTGTGGCAAAAAAGGCTGAAAGAATACCACTGGCCAATACAAGATTTCTGTGCTCAATAATACAGATTTTGAATACATGCATGCAGGGGTTCCGCTGGCAATTTTGGGCCCTATGACTGGAAATTGATATATATATATATAGATATATAATACTGTATATTATATTTGATCACTGGTCTCCTCTGTGGTTGCCTCATGGCTTCAAGATGGCCCTGACGCTAAAGCACCCATAAGAATCATATATTCAGAATCTGTCATAGGCCTTAACAGTAGGTTATAGGCTACATTGGCTACACATAGTTGTGATACAGGCTATCTATTTGATTGGAATGAGCTGGGCATGGTTGACCTGAAAGAAAACATCAACTTTGCATTTTAAAGAAAACTAACTCACAAACCTGTCTTAGTGTGCCAGTTTTTCAGTTCATTTCAATAATTGTACACTAAGGTAGCCTAGCTAGTTTGTGAAAATATTCATTTTACAGAAATCTTAACCTCAAAGCCTTTTATTCAGGGACTGTTGTAGGCAATGTATCATCTTGTAGCCTATAGCTCTCACCTTCCTCCCAGTCGACTGTATCTTGTGTATGGGGGGATTGAGGAAGATTTCCTGGGGCTGCTGCATCTGTGCATAACGGCATTTAATATTAAAGGCACATTTCGGAAAAATATGTTTTTGTCGATTGTTGAACATGAACGTGTTCTAGGGATCAAATTAAATAATCCTACTGAAGAACTTTATCCATCAGAACAGAAAGTAAGAGATTGCTGTTGTTACGAGCTATGGATGCATGCGTCCAGTGGCAAATGATTTTATTTAGCTAGTTTCAAAATCAATCACGAACCCTCTATCCTGATTGATCAGATTGGATGCGCTCTTCCACTCTAATCTGAAGTTCCGCATGTACATGATTATTCACGTAGCATGTCTGAAATCGGTGACTGGTTGGTCCGAGTGCAAGATGATTTATTTTCATTAGAGTAAGATAAAGATGAGAAAAGCTGCGGTTCTTATAGATTTATAGTCTGTTTTCTTTGGGGTTCCGATAATTGGCCAGCGGTCAGTAGAATTGTATTTTGTCGATTGCAGCAAATGTTCAAAAATACTGATTCAGAAACTAACTGCTAACGCCTCCCCAGTGTACTCCAGCGACGACCAAATGCTTATCAGCGCAATGCCTCAAATTGGAGTCTGTGTCACGAACAGTCTACGGTCACGAAGCAGACTGTTTTTTTCAGGGCTAATAACGTCGGACATCACCCTCACTTTCTGTGTGCGTTTCCATTTAATACCATCCGAAGTGCGCAAAATCTAAATAGCGAAATAAAAAAACTGGTAATGGATAAACAGTCTGATATCATAAAATTTGCTCTCTGATCTGTACTATTAGTCACCGAAGCCAAAGCTAATAAATAGACTATTGGACTTCTGCAGCAGACCAGCTAGTGTACTTGTAATTTTGCGGATTGCGGAGCACTTACATCGTTATTGTAAGACGAGCATTTACAAATTTGCCGCGTACACAACTCAGCTGACAGAGACAATGTCAAATGCTTAATTCCATTCTCATCGATGCATCAGTACAGCCGAGCTGTGATTGGCTGATGGCGCGTACAATGGTACCAGAGCCAATCTGTGATTGGTTGATGTACGTAATTGTACCAACCGACCTGCAGAAAAATATTTCGCAGCCAGTTCAGGCACGAGCATAACTTGGGCCGAATAAAATGATGAACAGCCGGGAGGGGGGGGGGGGGTTGATGATGTGCAGATTATTCTTAAAAAGTTGAAAATTGAGAAACAAACAACAAATTCATTTTAAATTGATCAAGTTATTACAAAAATTAAAATATAAAATTAAAGTGTCCATGTATTTTATTTACAAATGTTTATAATAATAACTGTATCCTCTGTGGGGCCCCTATGAATGCTGGGCCCCTAGAATCGTCCATGGTTACACCCCCCCCCCCTCCAGCTCCCCTGCATGCATGCTTCCTCTTTTCCTCCTCTTACAAAAAACACAGTCTATCATGGTCATTCAGGTCTATAATGAATTTAAAAAACCTATACTTGACACTGCTCTTTACATGCAACTGTGGGATAGACTATAACGTCTATCCCTGAACTTATTCAATGACAAACTTTTGTTTATAAAGCAATTCTGGGTTTGCTTCCTTCAGTTTTATCCACTTATTTTAAAAAGAAAACTTTACAACATTTTTGTCTGCAATCCCAATTATTCTGGATGCTTGTCCCCAAAATCTGCTCAGGGCTTTTATGTATGCTGTTCCTATGGCTTGGAATTCTTGCAAAAGTCTTTTAAATCACCAGGAGCTGATCTCGCTGGGAGCCTTCAAGTCTAGACTGATAGAACTGAATGCAGATATGGCAAGCAGTTGCTATTTTGTTTTAAAAACCACCCTCTTTGGATTTGTACTGAAATGGTAGGCTTTTGAAGGACAACCACAAATTGTCTGCGCTCTCATGAGAAGGCAGCATGAGTCGTGCCTGCTTGTGCACAGTCTGCTGAATGGACTTTACAGATTTGAGTGGTACTGGAGATATCAAAAAATGTCATGTCTCGATGTTTGCCTTGCCAGGACACCTAAAAAAAAGAAGAAAAAAAAAGATTTGTAATGTTTTTTGAGTTTTTCTTGTTTAAATAAATGTTTATTATTATTATTAATAATAATAATAATAATAATAACAACGATTTCTATGGGATGTTTATACCAAATATTAATAATACCCCGTGCCCTACTCCACTCTGAGTTTGATACCCTGTGCCCTACTCAGAGATAGATTCCTATTTTATGCGTTTTGCATCGTCGCTTCCGTTATTTTGCCAAAAGACTTGCTAGCATTTGTCATTGCTTGTTGCTCCTTGGGAAAGTATCACCGTATTGGCGTGACATTAGAAAGAAAAGTTTCACAAGGCTATCGTACTATTTGACCATCAGTAGTTCAGAGAAAAATTTAGTATTTTCCATTGCAACCCTCTTGTGCATTCCTCTTGTGTCTCCTCCCATCCAGCAGCTTGTGTGTTCTTAAGAAGTATTTTCTCTTTTGATTGGTTTACATCCTGTTTGCTTTCCTCTCCAGCTGTGCTCTATTCATAATTCTCTTCCCTCAAGCATGTGTTGATGTGTTTATAACCCCTACTTTGAGTTTACAAGTTGCTGGATTGTTACTTGCTATATGCCCTTCAGCAACCAGTCAGTATTTGCTAGAAAAAGTTCCTCCCCTTTGGAAATAATTTGTAACCTTAGGTTCTCTTCTTAGTTTAGTTAATTGGAACAAACTCTCAAGCCTTTCTTTCGGTCCACAGGATTGGGGCTGCGATCCTATTAACCAACTCTTAGTCTGTTCCTCTGCCCAGTTTATTAGAAACAACCTCCCAATGCCTCCACATTTGGTTCCTGGTCTGGATCACAACAATATTCCACTTGTGAAAGTTTAAATGAAGTTGAAAATTGAACAACAGCGAAGAGTATTCATAGACCCTTTGCAAAAATCAACCATACATGTTCGAGCCATAGCTTGAGGGAGATGACAAAGCAATGATTGTGACTCAGATCACAATTTTAACGTGCAGGCAACTCTGCAGCTGGGTATTCCCCACAACTTAGGTGACTGAATAATACTGAATGGTTGGCTTTATTTTGGCTTAAAATGTTCATTTCATAGTAAGAAAAGACAAGTGTATCTGCTAATTAATTAAATAATGGTGAAATGGCTCCAGTATAAGTGAAATAGTATTCCTGCCCACAGTGTCGGTGCCAGAACTGGAATTTGGGGGGCACAGACACATCCCTTTTTAACAGCAATTAGTCTTGCCAAGTTATCAGTCATTTTCCTTTATTGAAACGTTTCCAATTATATTTATTAACAATTGATTTTGAGACACTTGTTACCTTTTCATCTATTTATCTATGGATTGTTCCAAATAGGTGCTTTTCTTAGGATTCCACAACTTTTTTCATCTCGCCATTCCCCTGTTCCAATTGTTTTGGAGGTAACCACCAAATTTGGAAAATGCAATATTTAAGCAAATCAATAAAGTTGATAAGGTAAAACATTATTTTTTTCTTTGTGCGTTTTCAAGTAATTGTTGGGAAAAGAGAATTTACAGTGTTGTGAAAAAAAAGTATTAGCCTCTTTGATTTCTTTTGTTTGTCATATTTGAATGTTTCAGATCATCCAAGTACAACTGTAATTATAATATGAGATGATGATTACATGAAGAAGCACAAAATGCAGCTTTTAAATGATCATTTCATTTACTGAAGATAAAAAATTACAAAATCGTTTGTATATCCCCAATGTGAAAAAATAGTTGCCCCCCTGAACCTAACAACAGGTTGTGCCACCCGTGACGGCAACGATTGCAATGAAATGTTTGCAATAACTAGCAATGATTCTTTCACAATGCTGTAAAGGAATTCTGGCTCATCTGGGAAGAATTAGTTTAATTCAGCCACATTGGAGGATTTTTGAGCATGAACTGTCTGTGTGAGGTCATGCCACGGCATCTCAGTTGGATTCAAATAAGGACTTTGACCAGATCACTCCAAAACCTTCACTTGATTTTTTTTTCGAGCCATTCAGAGGTTGGACTTGTTTGCCTGCTTTCCATCATAGTCCTGCTGCGTAACACAACTGCACTTGAGCTTTTGGTCTCTAACTAATTGCTGGACTTTCTCATTCTCAGGTAGAGAGCAGAATTCATGGTTCCATAAATTATTGGCAAGCTGTAAAGGTTCTGAAACAGCAAAGCAGCCCCAAACAATTACCCTACCACCACCACCGTGTTTGATCATTGCGATGATGTTCTTATAATGCTATGTTTTGTCAGATTTATGCCCGTTGCATTGGGACCCATGTCTTCTAAAAAGTTTCAAATTTGACTCATCAGCCTATGGAATATGATCCAAAAAGTCTTGGGAATCATTAAGATGTTTTTTGGCAAATGTGAGATGAGTCATTGTGTCCTTTTTGGTCAGCAGTGGTTTTCATCTTGCATCTTGCTCATGGATGCAATTTTTGCCAAGTTTCTTTCTCCTTGAGGAATTGTGAGCACTGGCCTTCACTGAGGTAAGTGAGGCCTGCAGGTCCTTAGATATTATTCTGGGTTCTGTAGTGACCTTCTGAATGAGTCATCAATATGCTCTTAGAGGAACTTTGGTAGGCTGCCACTCCTGGGAAGCTTAACCAATGTTCCAAGCTGTTGCCATCTATACATATTGGCTTTCACCATTGACTGATGGAGTCCCAAAACCTGAGAAATGGCTTTGTAACCCTTTCCAAACTGAGAGATGTCAACAATCTGTTTCCATCTGTGCTTGAATTTCTTTAGATTGCAGTAGCATGTGCTGCTTCTTGCATACTTCACGTTGTCAGACATGTTCTATTTAAGGGATGTTTAGATTTAGCAGGGCTGGCAGTAATCGTGCCTGGGATTGTCTAGTGGCAGGCAGGGTTGGACTGCTTTTTGCTTCAATAAATTAAAAATAAATTAATTTTTAAGTCTTTAAAAAACTGAATTTTCTGTTTACTGGAGTTATCTTTTCGTACTATTAAAATTATGTAGTTTGATGATCTGAAAGTGAGGCAAATATGTAAAAATAGAATAAATTTAGAAGGGGCTAATACTTTTTCATAGCACTGTATAAATTACATAACTGTGAAAAAAAAAAGTATTTACCCCCTTCCTGATTTCTTATTTTTTTGCATATTTTTCACAATTAAATGTTTCAGATCATCAAACAAATTTTAATATGAGACAAAGTTTTTTTTTTTTTTGGCGATTGTATTTGAAAATGTTCGCATGCTGGTGTCCCTAAACATTCTTGGAATTTCATAAATTGGGTATGACTGGTAAAATGAGACTCTTGTGGATTTAATGAGCCCAATTTTATTCATTTGTGATGATGTTACTGGAATCCCAAAAGTAGGAATTTTGTTGCAGTGAGATCAGTTTTACAAACTTGACCTCATTGTATAAAAAACATCAAATATGATACAAAATGAATTTAAAATGTGCAGTTTTTTTATTTTTTTACATTTTGTTTAAAGGTCCAATAAATACTTCAATTTCAAAAATTAAGAATTTTCTGGCAATTAATTTATGGTTCAGGATTTACAGGGTTAAAATACTTCAAAGAGGGGAATATCAGCCAGCCATTTCTGATGACAAGCTCAAATTGATGGCTTAATTTTTGCACAAGAAGGTTATAAAGAACGATGGACTGAGGGTGATAACTATTTATGCTTCCATTGCCATAAAGTGAATAAGTTATGAGCAGTGTTTCAACCAACAGCATATTAATGTTCACTTTATAAACAATCCCGAATTCATACATATTCAGCTCTAAAACCTCCACTTCATGACACAAGTAGGAAACCCTTTGCCCACAAAACCAATGATTGGCAATATTTTAGCTAACATTAAAAAATGCTGCATTGCCTCATTAACGAAGTTGTTCCAACCACAGTGATGCTTACAACAGTGGGTTCCTATTTGCCACATACTCAATGTGAATTTTGGGAAGAGTTTCAACTAAGAATGTTAATTTTCCTTGTAATCTATCATACAACAGTTCATAATCAGTCATTTCCATTGTTGTTTGGGAAACACACCCCTGTGTGGTTACACCCACATTATTAGTATTGCGAAGAGTGTCAATGCACTGGACTACAGCATTCACAAAAGAAGACTAAAATTGTGTGTGTGCATGTGTGAATGTGAGAATGTATATGCATGCTTGTTTGTTTGTGTTTATGTGAGTGTGTATACTGTATATAAGAAAAAATGGGAAGGTCACTAGGCCTTCACTAGGCCTAGCATCATGTGGTCCTTTTCTCCCCACTTGTCTCCATTCTTGTCTTCCTTACATGGAACAAGAGAGTGTAATGTTTCTGTCCGTGTAATAAAGTGGACAGCTCTGTTCTGCGGCCAGGGAAATGGGGCGAGTTTCCTGCTCCCCATCTGTGAAGCTCTGCTCAGTGACATGAGGTGTGAGCGAATCCTATTACCCTTTGCATCCAGTGGCTGTACCAGTGAACCCTCCTTACATTTACACATAGCAGGTCTCTGCTCTCCCAGACAATGCGGTGAAAGATGAGCTTCCAGAAAGCCGCTCTGCCCACATTGAATGATGTCTGCGAGGAGCCAGCCTTTCAGTGCCACCTGCCTCTGACCATTAGCAGCATTTGTAAGACAGAAACAATTGTGAAAGCATTCTGTTCTCTTTCTCCCAAGGTTTAGCAGAGCTAATATCTGCATACCAGTTAGGCAAATTTCCAGATTCTGCAACCAATGGAGTATGAAAGTTTAATATATAAATTAGAAAATACAACCCCAATTCCAAAATAGTTGGGACAAAGTGTAAATTGTGAATAAAATCAAAACACAGTGACTTTCAAATCACACCAGCCAGTATATCATTCACAATAGAACAGAGACAACACAGGAAATGTTGAAACTGAGAAATTTTACGATTTTATCCACAAAATGAGCTAATTTCAAATTTGATGGCTGCTACAGGTCTCAAAAAAGTTGAGACAGGGGCCTGTTTACCATGGTGTAGCATCCCCTCTTATTTTTAACACAGAGTGGAGGCGTCTGGGCATTGAGGAGACAAGTTTAGCCATTGGAATTTGATCCCACTCTTCTTTAATACAGGCTTCCAGCTGCTGGAGAGTTTTGGGTCTCCTTTGATGGACTTTTTGTTTAATTATGCGCCAAATGTTCTCAATTGGTGAAAGATCAGGACTGCAGGCAGGCCAATTCAGCACACGGACTCTTCTACTACGAAGCCATGCTGTTGTAATAGCTGCAGTATGTGGTTTTGCATTGTCCTGCTGAAATACACAAGGCCTTCCCTGGAATAGATGTCGTCTGGAGGGGAGTATATGTTGCTCTAAAACCTTTATATACCTTTCATCATTCATGGTGCTTTTCAAAACATGCAAGTGTCCCACACCATATGCACTAATGCATCCCCATACCATCAGAGATGCTGGCTTTTGAACTGAACGCTGATAACAGGAGGGATGGTCTTTCTCCTCTTTAGCCCGGAGGACACGTCGCCCATGATTTCCAACAAGAATGTCAAATTTGGACTCGTCTGACCATAGGACACTTTGCCACTTTGCTACAGTCCATTTTAAATGAGCCTTGGCCCACAGAACACGACGGCGCTTCTGGGTCATGCTCAACAATGGCTTCATTTTTGCATGATTGGGTTTTAGGTGGCATCTGCGAATTGCACGGCGGACTGTGTTTACAGACAGTGGTTTCTTGAAGTATTCCTGGGCCCATTTAGTAATGTCAATGACAGAATCATGCCGGTGAGTAATGCAGTGGCGTCTGGGGGCCCGAAGATCATGGGCATCCAGTAAAGGTCTTCGGCTTTGTCCCTTACGCACAGAGATTTTTCCAGTTTCTCTGAATCTTTTGATGATGTTATGAACTGTCGATGATGAGACCTTCAAAGCCTTTGCAATTTGACATTGAGGAATGTTGTTTTTGAAATATATCACAATTTTTTTACACAAGCCTTCACAGGTTGGAGAGCCTCTGGCCATCTTTACTTCTGAGAGACTCAGCCTCTCAAAGACATCCCTTTTATAGCCAATCATGTTACATACCTGATGCCAGTTAACTTAATTACTTGCTAAATGTTCTTTCAGCTGATTCTCTTATATATTAATTGCTTTTTCAGCCCTTTTTTGCCTGTGTCCCAACTTTTTTGAGACCTGTTGCAGCCAGAAAATTTGAAATAAGCTCATTTTGTGGATAAAAATGTAAAATGTCCCAGTTTCAACATTTGAAATGTTATCTATGTTCTATTGTCAATAACATATTGGCTCATGTGATCTGAAAATCATTGCATTTTGATTTTATTCACAATTTACACTTCGTCTCAACTATTTCGGAATTGGGGTTGTACTTGCAGCAACTATACTATATTTCAACTTGCATGAAATGTAACAGAAGATACTAGCAGGGATGTGCAATGACTTTTGTGAGAGCGTTGGCAGCTTATATCATGCATACCAAAACTTTTTTCCATTATCATAAAATTTCTGTGGGAAGAAGGGGTTGGTCCCGAGATGAGGAGATGGGGCGGTGGAGAGGACTGAATTTGAAGGTAATTAATTTCGATTCAAGTTTGGAAATGTTAAAACACGAAACACACATTTTTCTCCCTTCAACATAATTGTAATGTAACTCCCAAACATCTGACTCAGTCTCTGACGCATTAACTGACACACAGCCTACTCATGTAAAAACAAAAGTTTAATGCGTAGGAAATTATGACCAACAGGCCTCAGAATTCGTGTCACCACTCTCTCTGAGACTTCCAGTTGAAAAAATCATGCAGTCTCCAAAAGAAATGAATGGGTTTTTAAAAATCTTTTAGAATACTTATAAATAATGAAATTTGGAGATTTGTTTTCATGCAAAAAAGAAACTCTTTGTGAAATAAGTATTACCTTGAAAAAAAAAATTTTTTTAAATTTAGAAAGAAAAATGCTAATGGATACGTGGTTTGTAACATACCGAGCAGCACTGTAACCTGAATTCAGTGGATCCAGTGGGTTATAAGTTAAACATGTATGGGGATAAAAAAATCTAAATTTTTTAAATATCAAGTTCAACTGCACATCCAAAAATGTTATGACACTCTGTCAAATGTCATTAAAAACAGAATGCAATCATTTGCTAATCATTTAAACTCTGTGTTTAATGAAAAATAGCACTAAGAAAACAAATCAGATGTTAAAACAGAATTTTTCTTTTTTTTTTTTTAAATGCTCATTTTCAATTCGATGCCTTCAAAAATTTTCAAAGAAGTTGGGACAGGGGCATGTTTACTGCTGTGTTCCATCACCTCTTCTTTTAAGAACACTCTGTAAATGATTGGCCGCTAAGGATACCAATTGGTGTAGTTTTGAAAGCAAAATGTTTTCCCATTCTTGCTTAATGTAGGAGTTCAGCTGCTTAACACTTTGTGGGCTCCTCTGACATATTTTTAATTTCATAATGCACCAAATGTTTTCTCCAGGTGACAAGTCTGGATTGCTGGCGGGCCAGTTTAACACACGGACTCTTTTACTGTGGAGTCATGTTGTTGTAACACGTGCGGACTATGGTTTTGCATTGTTTTCCTGAAATAAGCAAGGCCTTCCCTGAAAAATGCTTTGTCTGGAGGGCAACATAATGCATATGTTGATCCAAAACCTGTGTATATCTTTCAGCATTAATGGTGTCTTCTCAGATGTTCGAGTTACCCAAGTGGTCATGTGCACTAATGCACCCCTGTGGAGTGGATGCTAGCTTTTCAGCTGTACACTAAACACAAGCCAGATGGTCCCCCTCCTCCTTAGCTTGGATGTCCGTGATTTTACAGAAGAATTTCACATTTTGATTGGTCAGACCACAGGACAGTTTTCCACTTCGCCTCAGTCTTAAATAAGCTCAGGCCCAGAGAGGGCTGCAGCTATTTTGGATCTGGTTTATACGTGATTTTATCTTTACATGGTAGAGTTTTAACTTGCATTCATGGATGCATTGATAAAGTATGTTTACAGATAGTAGTTTTCAGAAGTGTTCCTGATCCCATGCAATGATTTCTGCTACAGAATTCTGCCTGTTTTCAATACAGTGCCACCTGAGGACCTGGAGATCACTGCCATTCAATATTGGTTTTTGGCCTTGTGCCTTGCATCGAGATTTCTCCGGAGTCTCTGAATCTTTTATGACATTATGTACAGTAGATGATGAAATCCCCAAATGTTTTGCAATTTTATGTTGAGAATCCTTATTTGTAAATTGCTGAACTATTTGCCCACACAGTCTTTCACAGCTGGTGAAGCCCTGCCATCTTTACTCACGAAACACTCTCTGAGATGCAGTTTTTATGCCCATTCATGTTACTGACCCTTTGCCAATTAACCTAATTAGCAGTGAGATTACACCAGGTGTATTTTTTTTTTTTGCATTATGCAACTCTTCTAGTCTTTTGTTGCCCTTATCCCTGCTTTTTTAAACATGTTGCCAGCATAAAATTCAAAATGAGCAGCTATTTTTCAAAACAAACAAAAAAAAAATCTCACTTTCAACATTTGATATGCTGCCCACATGACTAAATAATCAAAATACTGTGAACAACAAAACTTACACATTGAGAAGAAAGTCTTCCCCATGATGATAGGAATCTTCTGCAGGTGAAACAATACTGTCAGGCCAATTTAACCCTCCAGTAACTCCCCTTTTTTGACTCACTCCTTGTGTATACGTCTGTAAGATGGCTATATAGCTTTTTTATCTCGTAAAAATAGTGTGAACTCTCTCTCAGATTGTGTTTCAGTTCGCTTGTGTAATTCAAACGTGTGAAGTTGAGAAGATGCAACCTTACTTGCTGTTACGCATAGGTTTATATACTTTTTCTGGAGGCCCAGGGAATCTCTTTCAATAATTTTCAGAAAGTTTATGCTGCCCGCTCTCGGATCAAATGGTTGTCAATCAACATATACTGTAATTATCAAGAAAGCATAATGTGGGTGTCAGCAACAGCTATACGTTTACGCAGTACAATGTCAGCATGTACTAATCAGTTATAATTTCTGGGAGCAATTGTTTGAGACAATAACTCACTACTGTATCCTGCGAGGGACATATCTGTGCGTAAATCAATGGTGGGGTGATATGATAATTTCATATCTTATGGCTAAAAAGGACAGTAGAATGACATAGTGTCAATACAATGCAGATTTTTTTTTTTTGTCAGAAAGCTGATTTTTTTCCGATTAAATTGGCATACCTTCGGACCATCGTGGTTTTAGCTTGCTGCTACTACAGAAAACATTTTTTTTTTTTTTTTTATTGTCAGGGGAGATCATTTTTATCAGCTGTTGAGTGGATGCTATGAGCAATAACGTTAGACTGTTTGCAGATCAGGCTTGGTTGAAAAGCTTAAGTCATACAATTCTTGGGCGACAGTGGTGAGACTAAAGAAGTCTGTGTTCTCAATAGTTTATGGACACCACTTCCTTGTGAATATTCAACATACATTTCCCATGTACCACATATTGTTAAAACGCTTCAACCGAGTGCATCAATAGCGTAGTTCCATAGATGCTAGCATCTACAATCTGCTCCTCCGTGCAAGGAGATGAGGCTTAAAAAAAAAAACGAAATTAAAGGTTATTAATATTGAAGGTTCTTTATATAACTGCAGTTGAAATTCAAATTTATAGTTATTATAATTTAATTATTACATTGCATACACTGTTTACCCTTGCTGCCATGACTACACATCACTGCTAAAGAGCAGAAAGTCCAATTCAAGTAAATGTCTGACTTGATGAGGTAGGTGCATCACTGGGGATTCTGGCTTTGGTGGTAAGACTTCAATGTGGAAATGAAGAGATACCATTCTAGAGACTAGGATTTAGATTTAAGAGAAAAAAAACAGATTTAATTTTCAAATCCACATTTGTTCTAAGAAATGAGGATTGATATTTAGAAATGTGAAATGCACCACTTGGCCAGTGCAATAGTACCCCCATTGCAAAGTTCAATCTCATATCTGGCCCAGATAAGGGCAAAATGTGCTCAGTAAGAGTTAATGTAACCCTGTACATTTGTGATAACTGGATAAAATATTTTAATCTTCTCTTTCACATGCCACCCCATTCCCCAAGCCAAAAACAGACAGAGGCAGTCTCTCCCCAGCCTCGCCAGGATAGGATTTACAGGATTTGGCATCACAGGTCAAATATATCTGATAATACACTATGATTCCATGCAATCGTGGAAATATTTACGTTGACATGTCAGAGGCTCTCTCCATTTATGTGCTTTTGTTTCTTCTGCTTAGCACAGTAATCAATTAAATCAGCCAGCAGGCAGGAAAAGTCCGACTAAATCCTTCACAAGATTGCAGCTTGCATTTGAAAACTCTGCAGTTCCTTTGTATTTCATAGTATCGGCTGACAGAATTTTTTCAGTGGTTGAGTATGAAGTAGTTACATACAATATATATACTGCAAAAACAAGCAGTGTTCAGGAGAGCAGAAAAATTAACTTAATGCTGGCTAAGGAAAGTATTATTATTCAGTTCCTTTGCCACAAGCTAGTTCCATCAAAAGGTTCAAGTCTTTTACATTTATCCCATTGTGCCTCCAAGTGACTCACAGCTAATCCTTCATTGGGAAGCCGTTTGGTCATGTGTTCGAAATCCATCCACGCCATTTCTGGCCATAGCTGGAGGTTTGCATGGGCAAGGCAACAATTTGCAGAGCCAGTTAAATTTGTTTGTAGAATGACCGTGCTTTGTTTTATGCAAAAAAAAAAAAAAACTTATTCTTTAATGACTATTTTTGTGCTTATCATATACTCACAGCTTTATTTCTGTATGACAGATATAATGAAATTATCTCATGTAATTAATCGAGGGTTTGGATTTACTTTTTGTATGTGTCAAAAATAATGGAAAGTTGTGTGGGGTCATTTACAACCCCAGAAAATGCGTTTTTTTCGACCTTATGAGCACTGATTTTATTCACTATATTGTTACGGTTTGCATTAAACCTTGCCTATCAGATCCAGAATTATATGATTTACATCTATTTTTACCCCGGCCAAGGAAGTTATGTTTTCATTTGTTTGTCTGTCTCTCTGTCATCAACTTTACCCAAAAGACTAATAATGCGATCTGCACCAAAAATTACATAGGGGTAGATATTGGTCAAAGGATCAAATCTTTAAAATTTGATCTCAACTGGGCAAAGTAAAAAGGAGCTAAAAATATTTAAAATGGAAAAATTGATTAACAGGCACAACTACCGGGAGTAACAGATTAAGTGAGTTATTTTTGTCATTTGATGGATGATATGTGCCCCCTCTGGGTGCACATTTTCTATCTCTACCAGGAAATAATAATAATAATTTGCTTTGGATAGTGTGTGCAGCCTCTTAGTGCTCTTTCATCAACTTGAAAAACAGTCCTATTGTTATGTTCCAGACCAGGAATCAAGTGCGGAGGCAGAGTACAATCCAATAGGTAATTTATCGAGAGCTTATAGGGTAAGTTGGGGACAAAACCCCAGGGGAAGAGGTGGAGACAGAACTCCAGATAAGGATAGCACAGTTCAGCACAGTTGCGACATCATGTTCCATTTATTTAGCAGATGCTTTTGTCCAAAGCGACTTAAAGTAAGCTCATAGAATTAGATCACTGACACTGTAACACAACAGACCAGACAAGGTACAATCCAAATAGAGCATAAGTCGTCTCACTCCCAGTGGTCACTTTTTTTTTTTTTTACTTCTAGAAGCTCTAATAATGTTGTTGGCTTTGGGAACTTAACCATCATGAGATCAAAAAATGCATACAGTTTATGTGTTAGAGAGGTCTCAGGAGTAAGATGCATGCACTTACATTGCACGGAAAAATTTGGGATCAAATGTAATGGCCGGTAGAGTACGGAGGTCAGGTGCAACGACCAGAGAGAAAGACACGGACACAGTACAAACACAGAGAATAATACAGACCAAACGAAAGTACTCGCGCTTCCAAAGGACGTATAATAGTCCGAACCACGGAAGCAAAGCAAGATAGAAAAAGGGAGAAGAAACTCCAATAATTAGAAGATAGAAAGTCATACAAAACCTGACTACAGATATCTTGGCTATAGTTAACAGCTACAAACAGACACTAGCAAAGAGGCGTGGCGAACATCCGGCTTATATAGAATCCGGGGAAGCGCCGCCCCAGTTCAATCAGCCAGCTGGGTAAAGAATCCGATTGAACAGGAATTCGATATCATCCCAGGACGAGATCCACAAAGAAAAGTCCAAAACACACGCACAAACATCCAGAACCATGACATTAAAGGGGTTAAGTAATGAACAAGCAAAGCAAAGACTAAACTTTAGCAATTAGCAAGCATAAAATAGAAGCAAACATTACAGAGCAGGATTTTTCTTTTTTTTCCCCATTTTTACAGTTGTTGTATGCAAAACTGAGCTGTCAATTGCCAACCAGTGGCTACCGGGATAACACCCAGGTGGAGAGTACACTTTGCAAGTACCAACCTGTTCAAAAAGAGGATAAAGTGGGTTGAGGAGACCTTTGTTTCAATCTTGATGACTGTATGAGAATTGGGAGCTTGTTTCTCACAAAGTGGACAGAGAAACAGACTTGGAAGGGTTAACAAGAATACGCTCTCAATCCTGGACCCTGATTAGGCTTTTGATCTTGTTCCTATTAAACTGAAGAGATGAACTAACTTGAGCTGGGTTAACTCGAGTGCAGTCCTGATCCTGACCCTGAGTAGGCTTGCAAGCTTGTTTGAGTTAGCTCAGTAAAGAGGAAATTGCAGAAATTGCCAGGAATCGCTGTCATTAAAAAAGCACATCACACTCAATATAGCCAAAGAGTTTCCACTGAGAATACTGACTGGTTTTAAACACAAAAGGCAAATTATAATCCATGAACTTGAAACATAAAGGAGAGGGTATAAATACATGTCAATGGTATTAGAACTGAGAACAATGAAACAAGACATAGCTGGGGATAAGACAGCACAAAAGACCAATCAAACCAATCAAGGAGACATTACTTCTAATAGACACGCAAGTCCTTGAATGGGGGGAGGCACAGAAGGCATTCACACTAGGGTGTGATACTTTTATCTATGGGGTCATAAATGACCTCACACATCATTAAATTATCCTTGCCACACCATTGGTCCAATTCCTCTAAAAATGTTTGAAATTTTTCAAGAGGAATAGCTTGACAAACTCATAGAAGGACACATTTTTCTGACTTAAAATATCAAAAAGGCACATTAGAATATACATCTGGGGTCGAAAATGACCTCAATTGGTCGCTTGACGGTTAATATAAACTGTTCTGTGCTATATTTATTTATACTGAACTTTGGATAGGTCTGTGGGGAATGCCAAATATTCATGACAGAAGATTACACCTCATAGGGCCCAATTTTCCTGCTTGCATATGGTTTGACCATTAGTGTACGGACTAATTGTAACTTCTATGTTATTTTCCCAAGATCGTCTCAGTTATCGGTCATTTTGAGCCAGTGCACAGCACAAAAGATTGGAGAGTTGGTTCTCAAGTATGGAGTTCAATTTCAAGAAGGTTCCCATCTACATTACATTATGGTACCAGTGGGATTGTCCTTTAAGTGAGGTTGCACATGGTGAGATTTGTTATTTTCCTGCAATATAACGGCATGTTCGTATGACTCCTGAAAACCATGGCTTAACCTTTTTCATGAGTTTTATGCCAACAAACATCTCCATTCTCCTATGGCTGGCTCCCAGACCCTCTACTTCCATTGTTTAGCTTCTTGGTCTCCTGCTGTTATGATCTGTTGTTATATTGTTCTGTACATTACTACATTTATGTGTGTAGCTCATTTTTCCTGTCCCTATTTTCTGTCTACCCCCCCCCCCCCCGCACCAGACTTCCCTTAGGCAGAAGGGCGTTCCTCTCACCGAGCCAGGGTCTGCCCAAGGTCTCTTCCGAGGAGTGAATTTTTGTCTCTCCCCCCCAGTTTTCCTCCTCCTGTTCTGCCTCGCAACTGTCACCTCTGGCTTGCTCTCGGGGGATGTCTTGTTACTGGTCTGACACATGTAATGCACTTTTTCATGAAGTCTTTTGTTAAAAGTGCTATACAGTTAAAATTGAATTGAAACACCTGCCCAAAATGGGACAGAAACTTTGTCTTGGGTGAGGAATGGAATAATATGTTACAAAATGAAAGTTATGAATAAGATGATGTATCATCATTGTATTGTATCATTATCAATATAAAATTAGTGTGATTACCTGCAGGTCTTCATTTGGCATTGATATTAATGTAATATAACTGTGGAGCCTATGTGCTAGTTCTCAAAACCAGCTCCACTCTACCACAGGTATACAACGTATACGAGGGCATGGTAAAAGAATACTCATAACATATCAGTTCACAGCATAAGGTGAGATTCAAAGGCTGTTTACTGCATTGTATTTGCTTGTAACCACTCAATTTAAAACATACATTTTTGGCTTGCGGAAAGTGTAATTTTATGTCGCTTGACAGAGCAAGGCATACATTATTGCCCAGGGGCAGGGACATAATTACTATCAAACATTGTTCCATCAGAGATGTGACTTTTTGAACTTAACCAAGATGAAGTGCTGAATAAAGTAAAATCTTTCTTGGTTCTCCATGTGAAAAGAACATAAGTTTATCTGGCAAAGGTGAACTGCAGGTACTTCTAGCTAAAGCAAGGAACAGGGGTCAGGTTGCACGGGAGAGAAGAGGAAAGACAGATTTGTGGAGTTCAGCATGCATTTTTTTCTTTTTACAAAATGACAGAAATGCACCAATGAAGTTTCTTTAATATATCAAATAACAGAATGTAAAAAATGCCTTATTAATATCCACAAAATAAAGGCAAAAACCTTAATAATAATAAAAAAGGGTGAGCCTTTCTTTCGGCCTGATGGAGGTTGGGAGTATTGGTACCGAAGTTGTCCCAACCTTCAAGTGCACGCCCACATGTAGTTATTGCATATTGTGTCCATGTCTGGAATGGCATTGTCTGTCAATGTCACAATGGCATTGACAGAGAGCTTCAAGGTTAAACCTGCACATGAGCATTGCTTACCCTGGAAAAAAAAATTGAGCCCTGAATGACTCTTGCGGCCTTCAGAAAAGTGAGTGTCCTGAGAATTGTATGTGATATAATATGAAGCCATGGTTCCTTTGTCATGCATTGTTCGAAATTGAAAAAAAAAAAATCAAATGTCCTGCGCCTGCACTCTTCAGCTGAAATGACTAATTTGTTACGTTGTTTTCAAGTCATTAGAAATGTGAACCATCATACATTTATGGGGGAATAAGAATAAAACACACACACACACACACACACACACACACACACACACACACACACACACACACACACACACACACACACAAAACCAAGAGGATTTTGGTATCATTGCTTGTCTATCTGCTCCTGCACTTAAGACCTCAATTTCAATGATTCATCAGCACTTTTGAGTTTAAGCACTTCTTGTCTAAAGCCTAAATTAGCTGCTATTTGAAAGGTAATGACAAAAATCAGTCAATACAGCAGGCATCAAGTAGTCGATTTTAAATCTCTGGTGATGGGTGAAGTATGAGAGGCCTTGTGGAATTTGCAGCCTGAAAACCAGAATAACTCTTTAGACAGAATTTGCAAATATTTGCAGTGATTCACCATTTTGGCTGAACAACAAATGACCACATTCTCTCATATTTTGCAAAACAGCCTTGAAGTTAATACTATTTCTGTATTTAATGCTGGTTCTTGAAGTTGCTCTTGTGTTACCCATTGGTTGTGAAGTGCGATTTTTAATCTGCAAAAATTGTTCCTCAGGGGAAGTCTGTGACAGTTATATTACAAAGAAACTCAGCACAGTACCTAGTGTTAAATGAATGCAAACTAGCATCAATTCTCAGGGGAGAATGCCTTTTATGCAGTCTACACTTATGGCACACTGCAGTATCTAAATGCACAGTAATTATTCAAATGAATATGATTATGAAACACATGGTTGAACATATTAAAAAAAGAAATAATATTACCAAATGGAATGCCAGTTACATGCATGGGAAGTTTTTCACATAATGACTAAGATGGAAAACACGAGGACATTTCAGTTGAAAGGTCATTTTCTCAACTGGACATATCAGCTTCGTCAACACACAGGCACACACACACACACACACACACACACACGTGCACAGACAGCCTGACTATTGCGAATGTTGATATTGCACGTCTTTCTCTGAGTCAATTTCAGGAGTCATTAACTTGCATAAAGACACGGTACATGATTGTTAATTTGGATGTTGCTTTGTGCTTAGTCAGTATGCCTCTCATTAAAAAACAAGATATTATTGCAAAAAATCTTGAGAATTCAATAAAACACTAATAGAATGTGTTCTGTATTTAACCTGCCTGGGATCTCTCATTAAATTCTGGTGCTCATTCATTGTTTTTCCTCCTAATCAGGTAATGGTGACTTTTTTCTCATGTTCTGTTGCCTGAGAAACGCTGGAAAAAAAAGATAAAAGAAAGCATAGATTGAAGTCTCCTTGGTTATTGGGCCCACTGAGATTTTCTTTTCCAAAAATAAATGCCCGGCAAACATCAAAACTGAGTTAACCTCATTAGTCAACTAATGGAAGATGTGACAGAAAAATTTGAATATTTTTGAATATTTTATACTCCATCTGCTTTGTATTTCATGTGCACAAATAAATAAGATTGTGGCTATTGAGGCTAATAACAACCAAACCTACTCAATACAGAGAGGCAATCTGATGCAGTCATCTGTCAACCAGCAGTATTGGTGAGTGCTCCAAAGCGAACAATGGCTCAAATCCTGAACATGGAACGTGCAATCTCTATAAGGCACTGTGAAAAAGTATGCGTATACTGTATAAACTTAGCACCATTGGGTATCCATGGTAACATTTGCCCATTTGCATGGGCAACAAATGGGTTTTCTTAAGGGGTTGCATATGTTGCTCACAGAAACAGCATTGAACGGTACTTGTGCTCACCCTCAGACGTCTCAGTCTCCTCGTCTCATGACCACTTTTGGTTGTGGTCCGGAATCTGTCACGTATATGCTGTAACCAAACATGGTGCTGTCACTACTGTAGTCACTCGTGGCTGCCCTAAGTGGGGTTGGTCAGCAACAGAGCCTGTCTTCCTGATTGTTCACTGGTGACAGAGTAGATGATGTGCCGCCTCTCGGCGGCTGAGACCTGCATGTAACATGCTAATGACTCTTTTTCTCTTCCCTGAGCCGTAAGCTGTGCCATTTCCTCGATGACATAGCATTTTTAGTTTTTTCAGTTGGCTTTATGTAGGCCTTTGACCACACCCAAAAGAACAAGTCAAGCATCACTGTACACATCACAAACAGCTCAATTTTCATTATTATTGAAGTGCTCACCTCGTTCACGCAGTGTGCGTCGAGACTACAATACCACAATTTATTTCCACTCTTATCTCACTGGAAAAGCTATAAAAACCAATTGATTCTTCAATTTGCAACAAATACAGTACACACCTCACCCCTGCTTTTTTAATGGCAGTTAGTACAGTATATGTAAAACAATACAATGCAAGCTACCAATTAAAGCATTGTAACTTCAGATCACACTGACAGAGGGGCAAGGCTTTGCTTCCATGTGAGAAATCTTCAGTCAGGGCATATCACACTTTGATTTGTTTCAGCAGTACGGATAAGTATACAAGGCTTTGCCTGAGTTCCTGGTGATCAAGAGTTCAGTATGCTATGCCTGTCAGCTGTTTCAACTGAATGCAATCTCAATGCTCACTGAATGTGATCAAACTTCTAATTCTGAGTGAAGTATGGTCTAATGGTGTAATTTAGGTTGTTTTGAGTTGGTTATTGCTTTCCAGATGGCACTTGGAGAACAAACACAGCAAAGTGCCCAGTTTTAATTTAACTCTACCAGCATACATAGTATGGAGTCCAACGTGGCAGTAAAAATGCTGTGTATATATCAGTGAATCTGCCCTTCTGAATGACTGGGGAAGGACATTCCACCATCGGGGGGCTGAGACTTAGAACAGGGTAGACTTTGAGGAGCGGAAGACAGCATGTACAAATAGATGGACCACAAGCAAGCAAAAGGAGGGTGAGAAGATGGGGCTGGTTTGACTTTTTGGTGAAATCCCTACCTAAAGTTGAGACAGACAGGCAGCTTATGCACAGTTTGGATGGTTTTAATCGAAAGACAGTTGTCAGAAAATGCCTTGTATTACAGTTTGTCTTTTTTTTTTTTTTTTTTTGCTTGGAATTGCAGAGAAACATGGGCGTAAAACAGGCTGTGCTCGGTCACATTTACTCTTCTAGTAATACTGAATTTAGTCTACAGACACCAATCAGCAACTATATAAAAACGACCTGCCTAAATTTGTCTAAGTCCCACTTGTGCTTTCCTGGGGTTTCCCCAGCAGGATATTTCCCAGAGTATCACATTCCCTCCACCAGCTTATGTTCTCCTCACAGCGTATCCTACTGCCATCTGTTCTCCAGGTAAATGGTGCATATGTCCCTGGCTGATGCACAGCGTAAAAGAAAATCAGCCCATCTGGACTATACGACCTTCTTCAATTGCTCGTAAGGTCAGTTCTGATGCTAAAATGCCCATTGTAGGCACTAACAGGGGTGGAATAAGGTCAGAATTGGCAATCTAACTGCTTTGCAGCTGCACAGTGTTAAACACAGTAATGTAGAACACTGTGTGTTGTGACACATTCCTCATGTAAGTCTGACCAATTGCTCCTAAATTCTTACTTGGCACAGGACACAGGACAGTATTTTTATTTATATGCAGTAGTTTTATTCAGTGCCTCACACCCGTTTCTTCTGTGTCTATTTCCGAGGATCTTTCCCTCCACTACCTTGAGTCCTGGACCGTCCGAGCCCTGTGCTTCAACATGAGCGCTGGCTGCTGCTGTCCTGCTGTCCCGATCCGGTCCTGATCCAGTTCAGCTCCATCCTCGACGTGCCACTTCCTGGAGCCACAGATGCCACAGCTTAGATGGACTTTAATTGAACTCTATTACCATTTTATTCCATTATTACTTTATTTTATTATTAATTAGCCAGCCAGCGGAGGATGGGCTTCCCCACTATAGCCGGGTTCCTCCTGAGATTTCTTCCCACTGGGGAGTTTTTTTGGCTCATTTGCTGTAGTGGGGAATAGGCTGGGCACTGCCCTTTCATTTATGTCATCTCTGGCTGTAAAGCGTCTTTGTGACAGTATATCTGTGAAAAGCGCTATGCAAATAAATTGAATTAAATTGAATTGAATTAAGTCGTATTATATTTGCTGCAATATGTGCGTCAGTAGCCTGTCTCCTTTGTTGCCCTTGAGCAGCAATGAGCCTTAAGCACCCAACACCCTGCCGCTGGTTTAAAATTTGTCCCTTATTAGACCACTGTTGGTAGGTACTGTAGGTATTCACCACTGCCGAGTGGGAGCACTCAGGAAACACTGCTGCTTCTGAGATGTTCTGACCCACTTGTTAGGTTTGGGCAAATTTTTTAGGTAATTGAGGACTGGTGATGGATTGTATCAATTGTTAATTCCTGTCAAGCTTTAGTTTTTTTGGGCCAGATCAAAGGTGTGTGTACATACAAGCCTACATTCATAAATGATTAATTATTTGTCTCTTTTATGCTGTCCTTTAGTTTAATTAATTCTGTTTGTAGCCTACCATGAATTTACAATTTGATGCTTCCGCTACCGCGACATTCTTAAACGCTCAGCCTGAAAAATGTTTAAAGTGAGCAATGTTTCAAAGCAGCAATTAATGATCCCCAAATTTTACTTGGCCATCTCGACACTGAAACACTTGCAGTTATTACAATCAGGTGTCCTTGCTGGAGTACTGTGTGGACCCTTATGCAGACAAGGAAAAGTCAAAAACAAAAATATTGTTTCCTTATATATAAGGAGGGAACCAGAGCTGAATAAACTACTGCCAACAGCACAGGACAAACAAAGAATACCTACAAACCAAAATAAAACAAAAGGAGCTAAGCTACAAATTGTCAGAATAAGCAGCACAAAACAGGATACTGAAATAATTAGGAAACAAGCTAAAATCTAACTTCTTCTAACTTCTTAGTCTTCTTTGTGTAGAAAAACTAACCCCTAGATATTCACCCCCCCCAAAAAAAACCAAACAAACAAAAAAAAAAACCAAAAACCTTATTTTGCAGCCATGATTGTGATGGTTCTGCCCTGCAGTCCCTCCCCCCTCCTGCTGTCTGCACCTCCACCTCAACAAGCCACACCTGTTGCTCGTTGAGGTGGAGGTGCAGTGGAGAGTATATAAGAGCTGTACTGCCAAACTGGCAGTGCAGCTGCATTCTGCGTGAAGGAGCCCTGTTGTTTTTGCCGCTGCTCCTCTCCTGTTTGTTTTAATCTTTTATTTAAGTAAAGATTTTTATACTTTTACTCAGCCTGTGCGTGTGGGTCCCTTCTTCTGGTTTTGGGTACATGGTCCCAGTGCCCGCTGGCTTCTTGCCTTCTGCCGGCGGGACCAAACCATGACAATGATAAGTGTGCCTGAATTCTCTAAATATTAAGGTGCTTTAGTGCCACCTAACTTATCTCCTAAGGTACACTGAATTATCCTTTTCAAAAAGGGAGATTACACCATCCCACAATTCCATGCAGTAACAACATTTAAAGCATTGACCATCCATCTGGCCAATCACGAAAACAAACAAACGTGCCTGGCAGTAGATGCGTGATCGCATCACCTAGTATAAGTGCATTCTGACTCTTTTAGGAGCATATTTGTCCTTCTAAGCCTTCATGAATTCCCCTTTACTCCTTTACTTTACCATATGACATCTTCCATCCAGGTTAAACATGTGGGTAGGAGTTAGACGATAGGACAAAATTTTTTGACTATTCGACCGCAGCTTTAGTGAAAACAGAATGGCTTGAGCACCAAAACAGTAAAAGAATCATTACAGGAAGCTGTCTTCAAGCCCCTTAAATATGACCCCATTCAACCATGTGGCATGACTGCATTCTACAGACTGTTAATTAGGAAAAGTTGAATTCTTCGCCCGATGCATTCTCCCACATTGCCAGGATTGCGCTTCAGGACCACGGACAGCGGCCGGGAGTACGACTGGAGCTGTGGCTGTACCAACTTCAGGACAGCGGACAGCGGCCGAGAGATCAGGCGGAAATGCGTCAGTGACAGTACCATCTCCTGAAATAGCAGAACTAAAATCCAAGGAACATGGTAGTTTAGACTATATTATTTTAAGCGCTATTCTCACCATTGCTGTCCATTATAGGTGAAGGAAATAGCTACAGGTGGATGTGTTTCAGACAAGAGATGTCTGAGAAGAATTTGGTACTCACTGGTTTGGTAAATTAAGTCATGTTAAATGTTCTTCATGTTCAGTACTTCGAAAATTGATAACTTCTTGTTCACCACAGTAGTATAAAGTATATAACTTACGAAACCACCGCATCTGTCAACCACCTTTAATTTCAGCGCAACGGGTCACTTCACAGTCTCATTGGACAATTTGCTGTGCCAGGCATGGAAAACATGAAATGATGGTAAACTGAAAAACACACTGTTAAAATGAAAAAAAAAAATATATCACACTGTCTGAGCTTGCCCTAAATATTTTTAACCTTGCAGATCTTCTCTTACAGGAAACATGGATTGAATTCATTTAGGAGTCAATACTATACTCTGAAATTTATGAAATATTAGGCCAATTACAAAAAGTAATTAATATCATTCATATTTCAATACTACCAAGCTTTATCAAATTTTGAGTGTTTGGGAAATATCCATTTGCATGTTTGTAATCCCCCACCAATAAGATTGTCAATTGCCAATGGATATGGGACTCGATAGATCCATGGAGCTGGGAACACAGTGACAGAAGCCAAGCACTCCTTTTAAAAGTTGCTCAGGTCTCATTTCTCCTGCACCCAGTCAACTGCAGAAACCAACTGTTAGCTTACTGTCCAAGGTCTGCCTGCAGAGCATAACTGGCACCAATGTGATAAGATTATCAACTTCATTTGCTTCATCTGAGGGTGTTTTTATTAAGTTTAGGGTTTGTCAAGCCTACTCAGGCAAAGATATCCTGGCTTATTTTGACCCTGCTCTGTAGTACACCCTTCAGGACCACTTGATTTAAAAATGAACTACTGGATTGGAAATTACAACAGCTGAGGTTAGAAGTTGGAATCTTCGTAACATCAGTCGAAATGGGATTCTCAAATTTTTTTTTCCATCACATTGGCATTTGCAATGCTCAACAACTTTATCACACATCTTGGCATATTTTGTCTTATTCATGGTGATTGATGATTAAGAGCCAGTTTCTGTAACTATGAACCAGGGGGTGATATAGCATGCTCCTGGAAATCACTGATTTTTTTTTGTGGGGGTAGATATATTGTCAAAACTGACAAAAATAACGTTTTTTATCTGAACATCCCTTCGGGCAGGAATTTACGGCCCTTTTTAGGGTCAAGGTGAAAAGGGCTAAAATAGAGAAATTGTCAAAATCTGGACTTTGGACTTGAATATCTTGGTGCGCCTTCATTAAGCCTCCTTGATTCTTTGGTATATGAATATATGGGTAGATTACTTTCACTTTGTGTTATAATTTTCAAGGCTTACTGAGGGCGCCGCCTATAGGTGGCGCTCCAAATCATGACTTTTTGCATTCTGGGCTATGTTTGAGGCCATCCCAGAGACTGCGCCCTCACAAAGCCTTGCTTATTTTTGCATATTTGGATGCATGGGGACTAGTTCTTTCCAAATTTGCATCAATGCCGGTGGCTTAGTGGGGGCGCTTTGGTATAGGTGGCGCTTTTTAAGCCGAAAATGCAATTTTAGGTGATTTCATTTGACCATATCTCGGTGCCCCGAAGGATTTCAGGAAAACTTGTTTTATTGTGTTCCTCTATATCTCTGCTATTCATGATAAAAAATATCAGGGTGGCTTTTTGCCTCATTTTAACCCCACACATGCCAGAAATG
Organism: Gymnothorax javanicus; assembly: GCA_029692085.1. Taxonomy (NCBI): domain Eukaryota; kingdom Metazoa; phylum Chordata; class Actinopteri; order Anguilliformes; family Muraenidae; genus Gymnothorax; species Gymnothorax javanicus. The sequence continues at coordinate 47,442,731 of CM056204.1, forward strand.
GACATATTTCACATATTTAAGTGATCAAGCAAAACCACCAAAAAGACCAACAGTCCCCACCAACCACTGGGGATGTGTTGTCAGGACATTGAGGCAAGACATTTTTTTTCAAATTAGAAACAATTTATTAAAACATTCAAAAGAACTTAAAAGTCAGAAAAATAACAATTTAGGCATCTCGAAGGTGCTGAAGAGGACGGGAGGCTAGATGGCATATTTCATTTTCGCCACCAGCACTGAATAATGATTGAATCCTTACATGTATATTGTTCAGAGCAGGATAAAAACTGCCACCTGCTGCCTGAGCCCCTATTAACACACTGGGAAACTAACCTTTTGTCTTTCTTGATTAAAGGTGGAGTGTTGTCTAGTGTGAACGTTTTTGGCATACAGAGGGTTAACAAGGCAAAAAGCCACCCTGATATTTTTATCATGAATAGCAGAGATGTAGTGGAACACAATAAAACAATCTTTACCGAAATCCTTCGAGGGCGCACTGAGATATGGTCAAATGAAAATCACCTAAAATTGCATTTTCGCTTAAAAGCGCCACCTATACCAAAGCGTCCTCACTAAGCCACCGGCATTGATGCAAATTTGGAAAGAACTAGTCCCCATGTATCCAAATATGCAAAAATAAGCAAGGCTTTGTGAGGGCGCAGTCTCTGGGATGGCCTCAAACATAGCCCAGAATGCAAAAAGTCATGATTTGGAGCGCCACCTATAGGCGGCGCCCTCAGTAAGTCTTGAAAATTATAATGGTAGATGAAAGTACTCTACCCATGTATTCATATACCAAAAAAAAAAAAAGGAGGCTTACTGAGGGCGCACCAAGATATTCATTGCCAAAATCCAGATTTTGCCTATTTCACTATTTTTGCCCTTTTCACCCTTACCCTAAAAAGGGCCAGAATTCCCCCGAAGAGATCTTCGGATAAAAAACGTTATTTTTGTCAGTTTTGACAATATATCTACCCCCACAAAAAAAATCAGTGGTTTCCTGGAGCATGCTATATCACCCCCTGGTTCAAACTGGTCCAAAGTTACAGAAACTGGCTCTTAAGGAAAATTGGCAATGTATCATCTTGTATTTATATCCCAGGGAAACAGGAAGTCATGGTTGACCATTCAATTTTTTTAAATCATTATGGTGAACTTAAAAAAGTAAAATATGTATGGGAATGTACAACTCCGAAATAGTTGGGACGAAGTGTGAATTGTGAATAAAATCAAAATGCAATGACTTTCAGATCACATGAGCCAATATGTTATTTACAATAGAAAATGGATAACATCTCAAATGGTAAAACAGACATTTTACATTTTTAAACACAAAATGAGCTTATTTCAAATTTTCTGGCTGCAGCAGGTCTCAAAAAAGTTGGGACAGGCAAAAAAGGGCTGAAGAAGCAATTAATATATGAGAGAATCAGCTGAAAGAACATTTAGCAAGTAATTACATTAACTGGCATCAGGTGTGTAACATGATTGGCTATAAAAGGGATGTCTTAGAGGGGCTGAGTCTCTCAGTAGTAAAGATGGCCAGAGACTCTCCAACCTGTGAAGGCTTGTGTAAAAAAAATTGTGGAATACTTTAAAAACAATGTTCCTCAACATCAAATTGCAAAGGCTTTGAAGGTCTCATCATCGACAGTGCATAACCTCTACTGACCTTTACTGGATGCCCGTGATCTTCGGGCCCTCAAACGCCACTGCATCACTCACCGGCATGATTCTGTCATTGACAATGCTAAATGCGCCTAGGAATACTTTGAGAAACCACTGTCTGTAAACACAGTTCGCCGTGCCATCCACAGATGCCACCTAAAACTCTATCGTACAAAAAGGAAGCCATTGCTGAGTATGATCCAGAAGCCCCGCCGTGTTCTGTGGGCCAAGGCTCATTTAAAATGGACTGTAGCAAAGTGGCAAAGTGTCCCGTGGTCAGATGAGTCCAAATTTTACATTCTTGTTGGAAATCATGGGCGTTGTGTCCTCCGGGCTAAAGAGGAGAAAGATCACCCCTCCTGTTATCAGCGTTCAGTTCAAAAGCCAGCATCTCTGATGGTATGGGGATGCATTAGTGCATATGGTGTGGGAAACTTGCATGTTTTAAAAAGCACCATGAATGATGAAAGGTATATAAAGGTTGTAGAGCAACATATGCTCCCCTCCAGACGACATCTATTCCAGGGAAGGCCTTGTGTATTTCAGCAGGACAATGCAAAACCACATACTGCAGCTATTACAACAGCATGGCTTCTTAGTAGAAGAGTTTGTGTGCTGAACTGGCCTACCTGCAGTCCTGATCTTTCACCGATTGAGAACATTTGGCGCATAATTAAACGAAAAAACCATCAAAGGAGACCCAAAACTCTCCAGCAGCTGGAAGCCTGTATTAAACAAGAGTGGGATCAAATTCCAATGGCTAAACTCAAGAAACTTGTCTTCTCAATGCCCAGACGCCTCCACTCTGTGTTAAAAAGAAGACGGGATGCTACACCATGGTAAAATAGGCCCCTGTCCCAACTTTTTTGAGACCTGTAGCAGCCATCAAATTTGAAATGAGCTCATTTTGTGGATAAAATTGTAAAATTTCTCAGTTATTATTTGCTATGTTATCTCTGTTCTATTGTGAATAAAATACTGGCTAGTGTGATTTGAAAGTCATTGCGTTTTGATTTTATTCACAATTTACACTTTGTCCCAACTATTTCGGAATTGGGGTTGTGCTTTAATTAGATTTTTTTCATGTTTTCTTTTTCAAGGGTGCCAATATTGCTGGAGGGCACTTTGCTGCTCGAGGGCAGATCAATTAATTATTTTTTTAAAGATTTTTTATGAGGCATTTCTGCTTTATTGGACAGATACAGTGGAGAGAGACAGGAACAATGGGACTGAGAGGGGGGATCACATGCAGCAAACAGCCCGAGCCGGATTCATGCCCGGGCAGCTGCAGGAAGGCCTTAGCCTTGATGCAGCGAGCATCTTTACCCGATGAGCTATTTGGACACCCCAGATAGTTATTTTTAAGTATAATGTTGCATAGCCATAATTTTAGTATGTACGTATGCCTCTATCAATGTCTATGGTCACGCCAAGGCTATTTCATCTATCATTTCACTCATTGGCTATTTCACCACAGGTGACAGTATTTCATCTGTCTTACTATTGGTAAATTACTTTATATACAACATATGTATACACTTCAGGCCAAAAGTTTGGAAGCAAGATCAAATTTGTACAAAAAAAATCATAGTTTCATTGGCATACTTTGCAACAAAATAAACATGACTGTGTATAAAGAGCCACTTATCAGAATACATTTTTACTCAAATTATCAGGTATTTCCTTTTTTTTTTTTTTTCGACTTTGCTTTTTTCAAAGTAACCTCCTCTTGCTTTAACAACAGCATGGCATATATGAGGCATTCGTTCCACAAGGTTTTTAAGGTATGTGGCAGGAATTGCATTCCAAGCTTTCTTAAGTTCATCAATGAGAGACTACTGATTCGTGGGACACACTTTTCTGATAGATCGATCCAATTCGTCCCACACAAGCTCAGTTGGAGAGAGGTCGGGAGACTGTCTAATAATGCAGTAAATACATCCCCAAATCCATAGATTTCATACTTGTTTTTAAGAAAGGCATTGTAACAGAAACTTTAAGTTGCTTCCAAATTTTTTACCTGTATTGGCCTTGCTTCCAAACTTCTGGCCTGTAGTGTATCTATATATCATCAATTCATGTACATCAAAATAGAACCAAAATTCCAAAAAGGGTTGGAAATGTCGGGAAAATAAACTAACAAAGGAATGTTTGAAAAGTCCATTTACCATCTGTTATATAAAAAACAGGACAACAGTATGTAATGCTCTAACTTGTGAATTCAATTTTTTATTGATATATTATGTGCACTGTGATATAAGATATGCAATATGATGACAGCAACAGTTGACCATTTACCTCTGTGTAACATGACAATGTCCTTTAATCACACTCTAATCAAACTCATGAAGCACTTCACCTCTGAAAACCAATTGGTCATGTAAAGCAGGCAGAATTTCCCCTCAATCCACCATTATGCCAGTCTTCAGCGGCAGAAATGTACAAGGCCTTTATTCCCGTATATTTCTCATCATTGTGAGCATTTACATTTTCAATCAAGAACAGATCAGGATTGGAGACAGGCCAATCTAGCACCCACACTCGGCTTATGCAGCCATTCACATGTGGTCTATATGAAATGTGGTCTGGCAGTGTTTGGCTGGAAAATGCAGGGAGTCCCTGGAACGGACTATGTTTGGATTGCATATGTTCTTTAGACCCTCCAACCCATCCCAACGCCAGACCATCCCAACCTGACTCCATCCAAAAATCTCACTCTAAGCCATGTTCTAAAGTTCACGGCACAGCCAGAACACTTACTATTATATGTACAGTACTCAGTAAATTTTACCTATAAATTCTCCACTGTAAGTCTTCAATCACAAATATTCTTGCACATATCTGTGTTACATATCACAAGTAATAACATTGTTTAAAAAAAAAAAAAATGAATGTAGAATCACAAAAAAAGGCTGTTCTTTCTGCTGGTAATGAACATAAAAGTATTACACATATGAATTTGTATCTGTAATAATTAGTGCTTTACTTTGAGGTCAATGTACAACCTTGTTTAATGAGAGCTGAGTTGGATGCAGGTCAGCGAAGTCAAAAGCAGAGCTGGAAAATAAAGATGCAGATCAAAGTTTTCTGCAATATGTTGTAACCTGGATTTACAAATTAGTGGTAATATTCAGCCAAGACTAAGAAGAGAGAAATTTGTTGGTTGAGTTCAAGGATGGAAGAAACACCTGGCAGAACATTCACTTTCTGACCCCTATACTGTCCATCTGTGGTCTTGAGCATGCATTTTGTTACAAATATAATACTGCTTCAAATTTTACTCTTATAAACGGGCCCACTAGGGATTCTACTGGAGTAGTGGATTTCTCTACTCTATCTCGAGTTATACGCTATGCACAGCATGTTGCTACCGGGTCATTAACCCAATAACGGTCCACTCAGGGGAGAGAGGTTCAGACATGACCAAGAATACCACAAGTGTGAAACTCCTCCACACGATGAACCGGCTCCTGGGGATTTGTAGTAACATCCTTCAATGAACTCTCTCTCCCTGCGGTCTAACTCATGGTCTGAAGTGTCTATTGCTTCAACATTCCACGCTATTGCTGCCACGATAGCTTTCGTTTTCTATCTTATACAGATCAAGGCAGATAAAATGAAATTCCTGTGTACCCTGCATGAAGAGTGGTATGCTGTAGCTCGACACAATTAAAAATTATTCAACTTTTTCTTCATTCAATTTTTAAACTGTCAACTCAACTTCAAATCCTCTATTTTAGCAAGAAAATGTCCAATTGAACTGTCAAATTAAAACGTGATTTCTTCCGCCTTTTTTTTTTTTTTTTTTTTGCGCAGTCAAGGCATGACTTTAAACTCTTAACAAAAAAATAAATTAATAAAAAAAAAACAACCACAGATTGACAGAATAAGATTTCTTTATGTTATAATACTTTAAGTAAGAAGTAGTCCTTGCATTCACTCCAATCCACTGCGATGGCATTAAATAAAATAAAAATAAAAAAATTAACAGGCATTTTTTTGTTGCAATTGGCTTTTCACCTAAATGTAAAGCAAGTAAAAGACCAGGCATCACTATTATTACAACAAATATTCACATATTTTATTTTCATAGATTCTCACGAAAACAATCATATTTCCTTTGTTTGACAGAATATTCAAAGGAAACTAGATATATTTGACTCCGTAAAATAAATGATGTTTGGGGTCAGTATGACCCCAGAGAGAAAATCTGTAAGTCAGGATACTAAAAAAGACTCAGGTCCAGACTCCAGTATACATCTCAAACCAGAGTTCATTTCCAAGCTGTGATACAATAACATTATCAGAATGCACAGTCGGGCAGGCCGTGCAGAAAGCTGGGTGGACAGAATGCAGCACCGAGAGGGGATCAGGGGGTATGGTCATGCGGGCTTGAGACGAAACCAGGGAGCAGAATACAGCACAATAACAGCATCTGAGCACGTAGCCGATAGCTGAAGCAGAGTTAAAAACCAGGGAGATCAGAATACTGGACTAGATGAACATTCAAGAATGAAAAAAAAAAAAAACCTGAACACAGAACTTCGGAAAGGCAGCACACTGGGGCACAGCAGGAAAACAACCAAGCACAGACTGAACAGAAAAGGGAACATAAAAACACGCAGACTCAACCAATAATACAGAAAACGTGGGGATAGCACCATGGAGGCGCTGCAAGAAACAAAACAAAACGATGAATACTCAAACAATAACGGGAACCAATTAAGACACACAAAACTAGAAGCTACTAGGAAAGAGGGAAAACCGGACATGAAACTGAAAACAGAACAGAATCCTAATTCTCTCATAAAAATGCAATAAAAAACACAGACAATTGATATGATGAAGTTAAACCAACTTTTTAAATTGTGACAATAAGTCTTTGGATTTTAGGATGGCTATATTTAAACTTTATGGGCTCTAATTTCCTGGCACAGCGCAGGGTGGCGCAGCGTGGCGTAGCGTGGCTCACCCCACGCAGTGGTAATTTCGTCCGCTGCAGCCCGCGCAGTGGTAATTTCGCGCAGTGCAACACCATGCGCAGCCACTATGGCAATTTGGTGGACGGACGTGCGCCGAGATGGGTCTGGCGACGTAGTAGGGGGAGGTGTCACATATTTATCAAGACGCAGTTACAATTTTGTAGAAAAAGTCACTGCTGAAGTTGCGCAGAAAACTCGCCAGCTCCAACCTGGTTTACTTTCTGTGCAGTGGTAATTTGGCTGACCGGTGCACAGTGCGCACACGTCACCAAAACCTCACAGGCAGGTTTACAGAATGTCAGGCACATTTCAATGCAATAAATAATAACAGCAATCACTATTTAATGTAACTATCTGAATCAGCACAAAAATGATAGTATCTATATCGATTGTCCTGATGTCAGATTAAAGGTGGTTGGCACGCGTAATGGAAACTCGACCTGGCTTAATCAACGCAGCGGAATCTGTGATGCAAACTAACGACTTCACATCTTTCTCAGCCAACCACAAACTGCCTATAGTGCTTGCGTTCTATGCTCAGTAAAGCCGCTTGCACACTGGACGTGAAACGAATTTTTCGCACGACTGATTACAGTCAAAGTCAATGCAAAGACGCGAATACACGCGTGTATTCACGTCTTTGCATTGACTTTGGATGTACGCAGTCTGTCGTGCGAAAAATTCGTTTCGCGTCCGGTGTGCAAGCGGCTTAATACTACTATTATTGTCACTTAGGTTTTATCGTTTTTAGTGGGGGAAAGGAATACAGCCTGATTGCTATGATCTCGTACTGAGTCATGATCACATATTGAAAATAAACGTGTAACGTATCTTGCATTGTTGTCCATGCATGTTAATCCCAAAATTTTAAGCAGCAACAGGGTGTAATAATAGGAACACGCTATCCATCATTTCTCTTCCCAATGACGCAGGCAGAAGAAATAAATGAGCAACCGTCGTATTTCATTCCAACTTCATAAGTTTGAATGATCTGACATAGTTTCGTTTTGAAATTCTATTCAAGTTCGCTAATTGTAATAATTTCGCGAATGCCCTAGCTAGCCAGCTAACTCATATTCGTAATGCTTGATATAGACGTAAGCGGTACAGAAAACATGCCTGAAGCAGCAAAGTAAAATGCAACATTAACGCATCATGCAGATATAGGACAGAGGCTTCTTTATTCCAACACTTTAAAGGTGAGGAGAGGAGCTCATTTTATTGGTGAAGATTTGACTCGGCTGTGTTACACCCAATTACGCCTTCACTCCTCCATCTTTGCCACTTGCGCCGGCAGGAGGGACAGAGGCGGGACAGAGGAGTACTTGCGCCAGGCTACGCCGGGCACGAAATTGCAACATACGCCTGGACACACCCCGTTGGCGCGGCGCTCCCCCATTCGCCGCGCCTGCGCCTGGTCTACGAATTTAGAGCCCTATGTCTGAATGTCTTGTGCTTTTTGTATTCTCTCTGTCTTTTAACACCTCAAGACGGTGTTGGAAATAAGTTTCCTCTCTTTTACAAGTTATTCCTTGGATTTTATTGTCTCAGTATCTGTAATACATGAAATCGATCAATCAGTCAATCAATTAATCAATCAATATGTTTTACAATTTACATACACTCCATTGTGAACAGGACTCCTAGGTGCAGAAACCCTGGTGCAAGACACCACCAACTTCGCCCTACAAGATGCGAAGGCTTCTAACTATATATAAATTTGCAATAAATCTTCAAATTCTCACCGGACTGCTGAAAACATATCTTTGTTCCTGAGAAATCATGCAAAACATGCTACCAACAGCCCTGCGGGGCTAGAGAGGGGAAGTAACAGATTCTGTTTCAACAAAACTTTAGATAGTTTATGTGTGTGCCTTTTAGATGCATCTCTACCGGTTCACACATGGTATATTGGCTTTTGAATTGTTCCTCTGTTGGTATACATGGCATGTGGCACATTTTTCCAGCTCCTGTTGGTTTCTTTGAGTATTCTGGTTCAGAATGAACTTGAATCTACTTTACAATTGGGACATAAAGCGGAAGCACTGTTAACTGCCGTTTCCAGTAGATTGTTACATGCTATGCTAGCATATTTTCCCATAAACAGAAAGAGGGATGGCTTCATATAATCAACTGAAGTATTGGACAGTACTGCATTCACAAATTTTAAAGGCTAAAAATCATTAGCAAATGAATAATATGCAGCTTTTCACTACTCGGTAAAAAATGTTGTGAAAAGACTTACAGATTTGTGTACCAAATAAAATAACTTTTGCAATGTTAATCCATTTTTGCCAGACCTGCCTGTTGGCATGCACCAAAACTATCATGTAAAATAACATACTACCCCATGGATGCAGCTGGTTGTGTATTATGAATGTCCTCCCTTCTCTCCACGAGAAGCTTCTCCAAGGCATAACCAAACAGCTCCATGAAAGTTCCCCAGATTAGTTTGTCACTGTTCTTATCATTATGCATTTCATGCCAAATATCAAAACATTTGAGGCCAAGATCAGGAATGTTGGGGAAAAAAAAGGACAACGAATCAACAGTCAACGAATCAAGGATTCAACAGGAACCAATCAGTATACCTTAGCAACTGTCTAAACACAGCCTAGCATTGACCTTGTCCACTGTATTAACCACAAGCCACACTGCTGCAACTTCCTGGGAACACCCAAGCAAATACCCTGTACACCATAGCAACCACCAATAATACCTGGGCAACCATTAAGAAACAGCCTACCAACCATCTTGCACACCTTAGCAACCGCCTAAAATAACCATATTGAAAACTCCACCTCACAATTCCTGCAGGAATTGTCTCGTTTTGCAAAGCATTATAATGGGCACTTTTTTTAGAAAATACATCCCTTCTACCCCTTTTATGTTACAACTACCAAACTTCATATATAGATTCCACCATATGCATCTATTTTCCAAAGCCTCAATATTTTAAATCCTCTTATGTCTTATTTTCTCTCCCACTTCAATTTATTTCTCTTGCGCTCTGCTTTTCTCATTTGATCACTTTGTATTATTGTTACTCTTTCTCCATTATCCATCTTTTTCACAATATGTCTGTCAGTATTGTCGCCTGCCATTTCTATACTATCCTGATCTGAACTAAAGTTTGTTCACAAACTTTCTTTTCTGGTTGTATTGTGCTCATTAGAAGCTATTATTATTTTATTTTTATTTATTTATTTATTTATTGGAGGGGGAGGGTAATAGGATCCAAGAGCTGTGTCAGCTGTCACAGCGAGAATAGATGACAACACGACTTTGGTCATCATCTGACGTTCTGACATAGCTTTTTTTTTTTTTTTTTAAAAAAAAAAAAGCTCTAGCTTATTCATTCTAATTGTTCCCTATGTTGTGAGCTTACATTTGAGAAATTCTAGCCCTAGAATCTAGGATATGGAAAGAATCTCCCATAATATCATGATTACGAAGTCCCTCAGTCAGATCTAGCACAACACTCTTACCCTGCTTCTTTCATGAGCTCCTACTGGATTCCTTCCCTTCAGTAAATACCAAGGCATAGCTGGAGTCTGCCTCGTATGCTGCCCACATTCATCTCACGTCTGTGGGTTTCCACTGTTCGCCCTGAACTCTCTTCCTGTCAAAGTTTGTCATCTGAAGAATGATGTTTTCAATTGGAGGTAAGATGTACAGCTCAAATTTTTTTATTTTATTTCATGATGCGGCATAGCTGATGGCATATCTGGAGGGACTTGGAACAATCTTGATGAAGTTTGCCCTTTAACTGAAGTCTGGAGAGACACCATGAAAACTTATCATTTTAGGATGTGATAGTGTCCACTGTCAAAGCAAAGGTTTCTTTCTGAGACTGGGAGACCGCAGTAGTACCAGCCTTGAGGATTCCCTCTTATCAGAGGATGATCCTCTATAATCAGGGTCCTCCGCATTATCCTCTCTCTCACTCTGACATGTTGTCCTCAATTTCACTGTTTCTGCTTTCCAGTACCAGACCCTGAGCAGCTGCAAATCCCTGTCTAATCATAATTTTACAAAGCGTATTTGAATGGAAGGCAACCAATACAGCAGAAAAAGAAATATGACCTATGACTCTGCTCTCTTCCTTTGATAAGCTAAGCCAGCCCTACCCCAGGTTTTCTAAGGGTGGGCATGAGTTACGATGATACTTGGAGGGCAAATAGTCAGACATGAGCTGCACTTGACCAAGAACCCTCAGATGCAAGAAATTGTTCCGTGTGGAAACATCATCATAGAATCATTTGCATAGAACCTATAATGCTTTGGAAGAATGTTGTGCAGGAGCTTTAAATACAGAGGGTGGGTAGGTAGTATTTGAGTGGTTCTCATGGTTAAAAAAAGTAATATTGCAACTTCATTGGAAGTGAAGGTGCGTGTGCACGTCTGTGTCCTTTCGTCCATGACTTTGGGGCAGATGTAGACGTGGGGATTGTACATGTATGTGTGTATGAGTGCATGCATGCCTATTTATCTATACACAGAATGTATAAACTTGTTGGTGACACTGAATCAGCTGTAACTCTCAGGGCAATAATAGATTAAAAGCATATGAAAATCTATTGCATTTAAATGTATGTTATTGTTGGGTTTGCTGGCACCCCAAATTAATGTTGCGCATAATTTTTTTGGACAGGACATCTAAAACAAATTCAAGTTTAAAATCATGTTTGCCTTGTTCAAGTAGTTCTCATTGAGTTATGATCACTTATTAAGTATCAAGCTGAAAAACAAAGAATGTCTTTTTGAATTTTAAAGAGGCTTTGGGGTCTGTGGGATCTGAAACAGAGGATAAGTGTTAAAGAATATACTTGCGCAAATCATTTTTATACAGTGGGCATAAAAATCAATAAAATCTTTATGTTTACTTCACGGTCCTGTTTAAGTCAAGCTTTGCTATTGTTAGGACTGAAAGTTAAAATGAATAACAAAGCATTTTGTGAATAAAAATAAAAGCAAAAGTGAAAGCATAACTGGGACAAAGAAGAGAAAACTGAAACTTAATTATACACTCCAAAACTGTAATACCTGGATAAAACTTTTGTTTAATTTTATTCAAATCCCCCCAAAACCCTGTCTGCATCAATCTACACTGATAAGCCAAAACATTAAAACCACCCACTGGGGCAGCAAATAATGTCGATTATCTCATAACAATGGCACATGTCAAGATCTGCAGACAGATTTTAGACAGTGTGTAAACAGTTGGTTCTCGTATTCAACATGTTGGGTGTGGGAGAAATGGGAACTGAAGGACTTTGACAAGGGCCAAATTGTTACATAAGGCCTAACGTCTCTGAAGTCAAGAGACTTCTGGGGTGCTCCCTGTCATCAGATGTCAGTACCTACTGACAGTGGTCTAAGGAGGGACAAATCATGAAGCGGCTACCCGGTTTTGGGAGCCCAAGGCTTATCACTGCACGAGGGCTATAAAGGCTATCCCGTCTGGTCCAAACTGACTGAAGGGCAACTTTGGCATGAGTCGCTGAGATTGTCTACATTATTTACATATCAAATATGTTATGACTCTCAGTGCATCATACCCTGCTGTGTAATGCACTGTTTAGGATGCAGACCAGTCAAAGTGCCCACTCTAACCCCAGTCCACCACTAAAAGCGCCCTCAATGGGCACCTGAGCTTCAGAACTGGACCTTATAGACACTGAAGAAGGTCACCTGGTCTAGTGAGTCCTGTTTTCTTTTACATCATATGCTTAGGCTGGGTATGCAAGCACCATCTAGCTGGGAAGAAATGGCAGCAGGATGCACTGTAGGAAGAAGACGAGCTGGTGGAGGGAGTGTGGTACTCTGGGAAATGTTCCGCTGGAAAACCAACGACGTCAGTTTGATGGAACTGTTTTGGCAGCACAAGGGGGACCTTCACAATATTGGGCAGATAGTATATTGTGGCTGATCAGTGTATATAACAGCCCAGCCTCCTCTCTTAATCCATTGAAAAAGTCTGTGATCTCACACACCTCCAGGGGGGTTGCATATAGGTTAGTCGTATTTCATTGATAAAATCAAACGTGCCCTTGTGTGATTTGAAAACAGCAGCTATTGAATTCATTCTGGAAGATTCAACATGGAACCACTGTTACTGTCAGTTTGAAAACAACATTTTTCCACCAGTTAGAAAATTCATAACTTCTGAAGAAAATTCTGAAGAGGCCTTCGGAGGGCCTCTCTCTGTCTTTCTCGAAGAGAGAACTCAACTAAAACTAAATAAAATGAAAAACAAAAAAATCTGATTTTTTTTTCCCTAAATATCTCCAAAAATATAACCTACAACAAAATTGGTCAAAATCCCATAAAGCAATTAAAACTAAACTTAAAAATAGTTTGAATATCAAACCAATAGAAAAAATTACCTTGAGTGGGTTTAAGCTGCATTAAATTTGGGATATATTTGGCTCCTGCTCTTCAAAAATGATTCTGGCACCTTTTCTTGATGGTGATTCAAATCTGTTCCTCCTGGGTATTTTAAATGTTAAACACAATGGCATTACAACTGAAGTTAACATAGGGCAGACATATTGGATTTCTGAAAACCTAATATTTGGCAGGGGGCTGACAAGAATTCAAGATTTTCAACCCCTGCCAAATTAATCAGAGATGGCCAGTAATTACGATGAATCCCATATAATTTTTTAAAGGTAATCAACAAATTTTAGTGAAATGTTTGAACATTCTCACAATCACAAGCACCCCAGTTATAACTTTTGCCTCAGATTAAAACATGTGTTGAAGGAATGAGTTACATTTAAGTTTCATTATATGGTCATTGTCATAAAGTGTGTCAACAGCAAAACAACTTTTGACCACAAAGCAATAAAAAAGTCAATTGCGTGTTATTTTCAGTAGTATCATACCGGCCAAGAGAATGCCAAAGTAGATAATAATAATAATAATAATAATAATAATAATAATAATAATGTCTGGACTAAACTCAGATGAGCAGATATTGACTTGCACAACATTGAGAATACCAATGGATGCCCAATCGAAATTTACAAACTATGTTCAATTGCCTTCTTGTCAACACATGCTGAATTTTACTGGAAACCAGGAAATTACTTTTAACTTTTCATTTCCTGCAAGTAAATTCTGAACCGTTGTCCCTGCTCTTTAGCAGTGTAAGTTAAAGGACCACACGTTTGCAGCTCACACAGTACAACCATGGATCAACGGCATTTAAGTATCACACAAAGTAGCTTGTGCACTGGTGCCAACGCCGCCATCAGTGAAAGCCGAGAGCTGGCGAGTAGGGAGAAGCCACTGAATACATGCCAAAACAGATTTGTTTTTATATATTCTCAAAGACACCATCTATCATCCCAATGAAAAACCCAACCTGATTGGTGTAGCGGTTGCATACACAACCCACAAAAAGACAGCTTTTTGTGTTCTTCCAAGTCCACCCACCTCTCGCTGCTAACATTGCCCAGGACAAAGCACACACCTAGCCAGAATAGGTGCTGGCATCCCCACAGATGCAATTCCTCCCTCTGAAATAGCTTACAGGCCAGTTTGTCCAACATTTTGTGCATCATTCAGATTTAGGTTCACCAAAGAAAAATCTCCAGGCGACTGTAAAGGCTAGTTAGAGGGTAGCCGTGCTGGCTCCTCTCCTCCTCTCCTGCTGTGAAATTCCAATGTGGTAATCTCTATTCCTGGACTTTTTTTGTATTTTATTGACCCATTACAACTTTGGCACAGTGCTACATCTTCTTGTGTTTAAATGTGCAAATGAGTCACCCATGCGGCAGCACACAGCGTTTTCCCTTGGAAGGTTTCAGCCCATGGTTCCGAGTTGGACACAGAGTTCATAAAGTTGCCTCCTAAAGATATTTGCTGTGTTTCAAATACATAGTATGCCTTGAAAAACTCTTATTTATATTATAATATCTGGAACAAAACCAGTTGTATCTGACATAGTACGTGGTTATAAATGGTAATAGACTGTTATATCATATCGATAAAAAAGAAAAGGAATGCAGTGACCATGTAAGAGCCTTTTTATAACACTTGATGAAATATTTATGTATGTGAAAAAGATCACAGGCAATTACATTGATCTGCGACAGCATTAAAACCACCTGCCTAATAATTTGTATACGACCATCTTGAGGTAAAAATAGTGCGCCATCAAATTGATATCCACTTAAATTCCCAGACCGAGGGTTTTCCAGCGGAACATTTCTCGGAGCATCACAATCCCTCCACCAGCTTGTCTCTTCCCACTGTGCATCCTGATGCCATCTGCTCAACAGGTCGGTGGTGCACTCATGCCCTGCTGATGCACATGATGTAAAAGAAAATGAGACTCACAGGATCAGGCAACCAGTTCTGATGCTCATGTGTCCACTGTAGGTGCTTTCAGCAGTAGAGTAAGAATGGGCACTCTAACTGGTCTGGGGCTACTAAGCACTATACGCAGCAGGGTGCAATGCACTGTATTGTGATACATTCCTCACATAAGTATTATTGAAATTCTCAGCGATTTGTGCCACAGTAGCCCTTCTGTCAGTTTGGACCAGACAGAATATCCCTCATTGCCCTTCAGCACTGATGAATCTTGAGCACCCGACACCCAAAGGATTCACTTAGAGGAATGGTCAAAAATCCCACCAAATGTGTGCCTTAACCTTATCAAAGATTACAGGGAAAGACTCCATGCTGTTATCCTTGCCAGAGGTGGTTGCACTAAGTACTAAATGAAGGCTGCCAATGATCATGAAACCTTGATTTTGTTGCAATTTATTTTGTATTAAATGATATTGATTTTTGTTGTTTCCATCAAGACATTAATAAAGTATTTCACATGTGTTTGCATATTCCATTTCTCTATAATTATATTGTTATGTATTTTAGCATTTTTTTTTTTTACATTTGTGCAATGTTTTTTCATTCTTGACAATATTGAAAAAAGTAGGATAAAGCATTATTTGATGTTCTAACATGTGAATTTAATTTAATTTCTGATTGAAAATGTGCAGTGTGATCTCTGCAACAATGTGATCACTGCCACTTTGCAGAGTCGACTGTTTACCTCCGTACAGCATTACCATGACTTTTCATCCCACTCATTAAGCATTTTGACACTTAGGATACCTGTTGGTCAAGTATAACGAGTGGAATTTTCCCTCATTCCCCCATATGCAGGTCCTCAAGTGTGCAATTATATGGGGTGTGCATTTCACTTCATAAAACGCCATACATTCTCAAACAGAGAGAGGACTACAGACAGGAAAATCTAACACCCGCACAATCTGCTTACGCAGCCATGCACTGAAATTAATTTCAAGCTGATTAAACTCAGAGAGGAGAGTTCATTGGCTGCCTTAAACTGGGCATTAACTCAACTAAATATGAGTAAACTGAACTTAAAGATAAGCTTTGCACTCACTCGCAATTAGAAAAGACAGGACAAATTCTTTTGAAAACACTTAAAAACATTTAAAACTTGTCACGACAAGTGGAGTTAAAAAGATGAAATAAGCTCACATAACTTTACCCCTTTGCACAGATATAGAGGCCAACGTCCATTAATTCTGAAATTTAATTCCTAAATAATTCTATAATTGAATTTTCAAATGTCTTTTGCTTCAATGTGTTAATTTTCCACAGTCTCTGTGACAAAAATACTGAGTTACAAAGCCAAAGTAGGCTCATGTATAACAGGAAAAATTGGTGTTATTTGTATTCTGTGCCAATGGGTTAATAGGGCAATCATGTTTTACAGAGTGCACATGTGTAGAGTGTGGATTGGTGTTGTCTTGCTGGAAAGTGTGGGGACATCTCTGGAACAAATGATGTCTAGATGGCAACATATGTTGTGAAAAAAAAATAATATGCACAATTAGGAAAGTATGTATTTCCCTGAGCACTCATTTTTTCAGCAAATTTGTTAACGGAATTAAAAAATGAAGAAAAAAGATCATTAGTAATACCCCGACACACTAGAGGTCTAGAGAAGTCATCATTCAAAGAATTCTACCATGTTTTTACAAGTTATTGCTGAATTGTAACATGCCCAGTTGAATTTAAAAGGTTTTATAACATATCTGGTTGTCACCTAAGGTAATAAAAGTAAAATGGCTCCAAAGCAGTAAATGTTGAAGGCCAGTTTTAGGTGATTTTGCATTGGTTATATTCTCAGTAAGTGGTTTTGTGATTTTTCATTTGAGGATTCTACGCCAGTATCTCAAAGTACATGGAACTTTATATATGGAAAGTGCTTACTTGATTATGCTTTCTCACTCTATATTGAATTATTATTTAATTTAAAAGCACATCTTTATTTTTATAAATATCTGGTTTCAAGCAACCTGAATTGACCTTGGAAAGGGAACTATATGCCTTCAGATGCATGACCAAAGCAGATTCTCTTTAATGCAATGCATACATTCCCATTAGTCTGCAGTTTTTGAGGTTTGCTGGCTCACATAAAGCTAAGGGCAGGACACAAAATCATTGAGCTTATTTTATTTTATTTCTGCCCCCATGAAAACTTGTGAAATGAAATAGAATGCCAAACAGAGCAAGGTTTCTGGAGCAGAACAAAGATCATTATGCGCTAATCTTCAGAACTTTTTTCTCATCTCTTCCAGGGACATCTATGTAAAATCCATACCAATTGCGAGTGCAGTGGAAGAATTCAGCAGATATGGGACTCTAACTTGATGCCCTTTACACTGTTAGTGTGGGACTGGAGGGTTAGTCTATGGTAAATTAATTACCTGCAGTTGTCATGAAGGTTTGATTTCATTAAAGCCATTCAGATCAGCCGCTAGCACTCCTGCATCAACGCCATACCAAACTGGCAATTCCATCATGTCTGGGTGAAAAACAAGCATGTAACTTTGACCGCCTCTGTCAGGGATGCTTTTTTCAGAAGAAAAAACATCTACTTGTGGAGAAAGAGTACACTCGCCACACGAGAATTTATGGCACATCCTACAAGCCTCTCAGGACAAGTCATGTCAAGACCACTTTTGAGGTTTTGCATGAACAGATGTGGGCCATCCGAATACAAACCAATACTCATGGTATTAAGGGCGAGACTGAAGTTAAATATTTGCTTCTCTCCCGCACAAAGAAAATATTCGCGTCTGTAAAAATACACCTTTGACCTCCCCTTCCCATTTGACCCCATTAGCATTTTTAGGCATTATCTATAGGGTAAATGATGAAAGTGAACATTAAGAAGGGAAAGAATTTACTATGAATGATATGTGTTTATATATGAACAGCTCCGCTATCTGGGATGAATTCTAATGAAACTACCATTTCATTAGAAATGACAGCATTTGAGGTAAAAGGTGGTCTGGATGAGTCAAAAAGCAAACAAGTTCTTTGACACAAACCAGGCAAAGGACTAGCTGTTGTCATTGACAAACCCCCCAATACGTTGTTCAACCCATTATGATGTAAATGCCTGCATTGCAGACCATGAAACTACCAAACTGGGCTCAAATGATAATTATGCAATTTGTGACAGGCAAAATTGTGAATAAAGCTAATACCACATGCAGTTTCGTTTAGAAAAGCACAAAATTAGTGCCCCTAATGTAAATATATGCGCCCCATTAGCTCAAAAATTCTTGTGAGAGTAAACTGTTTGCTTATTTCTTGCATCCCAAGTCTTACGACTGAATGATGACTGATGTATTTATTTTGCTTTTGTTTTTGGGTGTGGGATGGGTGGATGCATTTCTTAATCAGTGGCTGCCACAGAGCCTTTGACCGAGATAAGAACCTCACAGAGTCCAGGTAGTGAATGAAAAATGTAGACTCTTGGGTAGATGATTGATCGCAAGTATATGCAAGACCTCGTGCAGTAACCTTTCAAAGATGGATGATCGTTGGGGATGTGTTTGGTGGGACGGAGACAGCTTGCTGATATTTATCAAACAGAAGCATCTTTAGCAATAGCAGGTGGAACGATGAGGTAATGAGGACAAGAGTGGACAGATGTGTAAGGCAAAGAGGAGGGCAGGCAGAGACTATACAGAACCTCGACTGCATTTTAAACAGGAGCAGAGTCAGAAATAACTGCAGCAAAAAAACCCCAGTTCTGAGGTGGGTTTCTCAAAAGCCTTTTAATGCTAAGGACCTCTTTTAATGACTCCTACAATTGTTCTTAAAATAGCATGGAATTCCCAAGCACATTCCTAACTGAAGCGTCTCTTTAGTTCGCTCTTAAATAATGAGATTTCCAAGATCCTGCTCGCTGCTGTGCGTTGTTGCAGAGCACACAATACGCATGTACTTTCGATGCACATTTAGAATCAACCCACAGAAGAGTATGTTGAGTGAAAAATACAAATATTTTTGAATATGTATATACAGTATGTGTTTGTGTGTGTGCGTGTGCGTGTGTGTGTGTGTGTATTTTTTTATTTTTTCACTGTAAAAAAGTCCTCATTTCATAAGTAAATATTAGTATTTAATGTACTGATTTGTAATGATAGTGTATTAAATTAACTTGAACATGATAGTGTCTTACTGATAATTCGATAATATATAATCCATTTAACCTACAATAATAAGAAAATGATTATGTAATTACATTTTTAGAGACAAAAATGGATGCACCTGTATAATCTTTTAAATAAGGCCAAAACACCACCACCCTTACATTGTGGAGAATAGGCTAAATTGTCATGGCAGCACTCCAGAGAATCCTGTGCCTAAACCAAAGGTGCAAAAGAGTACGTCGATGACACAGTAATATTGTCAGACTCAATTATGCAATGAAGGTCAACTTTAATGCATTTGACAACTTAACAGATGAAGCCATCCTAGAAAGGTACAGGCTACCAAGAGCTGACATCCTTTCCCTGAAGAATCTCACAGAGGGAGATTTGGCAAGACCCACCCGCCGCCACTTTGCCCTGACCCCTACAGTCCAGCTCCTAACAGCACTGCGGTACTGTGCCACTGGAGGATACCTGCAACTGATCAGAGAGGGCCATGTTCTCAATGTGGCTGCAGTGTCCAAGGCAGAGCATTCAGTCATGGCCTTGTTGCTGTGTCATTGCCACACATTCATGAGGTTTCCTAGACCACGGGAGGAAATACTGGAGGTAAATAAAGGATTACAGGGGCTCACTCAATCAGGCATCCCTCAGTTTGTGAATGCCATAGATGGCATCCTGATCCCCATACTTCCCCATCCTGTGACTGCCCTTCTTAACAATTGTGTTTTCACCGTGGAAAGCATCTTTCCAAACTGGCATGTGTTCCTTCTGTCTTCTCTTGGTTGCGAATTAGAAAATGTTAACCTGTTCCAGTCAAGGGGCAAATGGGTGATATTCCACCTGTTTTCATTTGTAGTACCCCCACATTTGTAATACCCCCCACTATTACACAAAGCTCTGTATCCCAAAAACTCCAAATTCCAGAAATATGGTTCATTTTTTTTTTTTTTTAACTGGAGAACTGCTCCGTCATGACCAAACACTCATTTTCTCACACATTAATGATTATTTTCATCAGCTTATGTACAAAGAATGTCTAAAAATACCATTTACATTTTGGAGTATTTTTGTTGATATGCTACAGCTGGTATGGAATACTCTGTGTTCTCAAAATATTTTTTGAAAAAATTATGTTAAAATCTGTAACCATAAAAATTTTAGAGCAGTTCTTCAAAAACATAGAAAAGAGTCAAATTTGTTTTTTTTTTTTTCATCCAGTATTATAGAAAACCCAGAATCTCAAACACTGTAAAGGCCAGGAATATAGTTCAATACTTTTCCAAAACTAGTGTAGTAGTATACCACCAAAAAGTTAGTTTTAACCAAAATCCAGCACCTGTTATTTAGTTTCAAAAATGCACGTCATAAAATGTAAAAAATAATTATAAATAAATAAATAGATAGATAGATAAATCAGAGCAGCAGCTGGCAATCAGGTAGTAGAATGTTTGCCTGAAGTGGGACAGCATTTACGGATAAAATGACACTTCTTTAAGGGGTCCTGTATGTGTGGACCACTATTGTAAAAAATTCTATCAATATCTCTGACATAAGAGACTGGGTTTTCCTCTTTTCCGGTGCGCCCTTTTTGGTTTGGTTACCGAGAGCCCTTGCCATGAATTATAATTTTTATTTTGAAAACATGCTGAATCCCAATGCTCCAGGAAAGTGATAGTATGATAGATGATAAATATACAGATGGCTAAATAAACAGATGGCTAATATTTACAGTTAGAGCTTTTCAACGCCATTTTTAAATGTTCCATTTATATCTAGCACTGCGCTGGATTCCAAATGACCCTCTTGTTAATGTGATTACGCAAAAATAAAGCATATTACTTAAAAAAAAAAACATACTGCAAAGTAACTTATTTTTTAGATTGGGAATCGGAACCCTCATCTGTTAGGTACCCAGCTAAGACAAGACCACCCCTCGATTCTCCAACGCATCCAACGAACAACTGTGGTACATTGATAAGCTGTATGACACGTGAAGAAAAGGACTGACAACGTAGGTTACAATGCAACAATACAAATGGGAAGACTCATCCACTACTATGGATATAATGAGATTGGCCTAAGTCCCTGTCTGACAAGACAACACAGCAAATAAGCCATTGCTCTTCATGAAAATCTCTAGTTATGTTCGGCGACCTTTTTAGTGATGAATTGTTAAGCAATAAAGATATAGGGTGAGGTAAAGTGGATTTGCACAATGCAGAAACGGTGTGCGTAATTTTTAGCATGATTTGCCGTGGGTCTGCCAGTTACCTTAAGAAAATCATATAAAAATAAATGGCCAAATAAAAGAATACAAACAATTTTTCTTGAAGCACAGAATTTTTCAGCACCATGTTTTGTGGATTATTCTGACCTTGATCCATTTTCCAAGGCATGTGCTAGGGAGAGGCAGTAAGCTGCAATAAATACAGCTGAGTTAACACCACTGTTTAAATGTTTCAATTGAAACTATAATTTGATATTTTGGCTGGGTCTACAATTTGTTTGTCAAGAATGGATGTCTTCAAAAGATTCTGAATGATAATATTGATGTGTTTTGCTAACTTAATGTGAGTAAATTATTAAATTAATTTACGTATGCAAATTCGATAGCGCCTGCGGATTGGGATTGGGGCATTGGGGTTTAAGAAGTCAATGGAAACTGGTTTGCAGTAATCTCGTTTTTAAGGTGAGGTCACTGAAGGGCTTTTAGACCAATGACAGCACGTCACTGTAAATCCAGAGTGGAAGATAATAAGCATTTGAGCTGTAAACCTCAGACAGATCTCCAGATATTTTCGTAAGCCAGTTTACTCCAAAGATTTGCGACGAGACAAGTTGAAACTGTTATGTCCTCTGCCAGTGTGTTTATTCTGTCCTGCAATCTGGCTGTCTGCATCAGTTTCAGTTTTGTTTTGATGCTTGATTCTTATTCAATTATTGTCTCATGGCTTTTGCACTCCCTGTGTGCATTCCGTTTCTTTTCTCCCACACCTGATCCGCGTGGTTGATGGGTGTCTCCGTATTTTTAAGGTAACATTTGAGTCTTCTCATTCCCCAGATTGTTGACTAGTCCTCATGTTCAGTCACTCTCTAGTGGCTTTCCTGAGTATATTCCTTTCCAGCTTTCAGTACCTTCTTAAGGGGTCTTCAGGGTAAAAATTTCAATTTTTTTTTGAAAATTTAAATATTTTTGATTTTCACATAAAATAAATAAAGGAATGCAGTGAGATGCCAGTCAACACCAAGAATCTTTGTTTTTCCTCTGCCTCAATTGTAACTTGTGACATTAAATGCAAATGACCAAAAATCACAATTTTGACTGATTTTCAACCTTGTGGCATTCATAAAATTATTAATATTCATCTGATTGACTTGAAATTTGGACCTTAAGTTGTATCTGTTGGAGATCTATGAAATAACATAGGATTTTCTAGATAGGTGCATCCCTAGGGGGTTAATTTTGAAAATGAAGCAAGTTGATGACAGCGATTTTCGTTATGGTTACATAACAAAGCATTAAATATTCATAAATGTTCCAAACAGAAAAAATCCTATTTCATTTCATAGAACTATCTTAAACGTTTCATATGAGACTAATTTGAGTAAAATCTGACCATGGGTTATTGAAATATCAATGCCACAAAATATTTTCAGATTTGTCGTTTCCATGGCAACCATGTACATTTTGATCAAAATACTACATTTTATGAGGTTAAAATCATGTTGAGTATGTTTATTTTTAGTTTTTACATTATTATGGTTATTTCTACACTTAACCCTGAATACCCCTTAAGGCCGCTGCTTCCCTCATCATTGTCTCGCTCGTTCCATTCCTCATTCCTTTTCCTAGTGTCACCTGCTCCCCACAGACAGACCCTATGGAATCAACCTTGCACCAGAACTTCGACCCTGATCAACCTCACTGCTCGTACACTGTTTGCCGCTGCTCGACCTCCACGCAATGTGTGATCATGATCTGCCAGCCCTCTAATGAATAAAGCTCCATCTTCCCTTTGAACGTGATCCTGCATTCAGCTCCTTCTGTTCATCAGTCCCTGACATATACATGTAACTGCTTGCAAAAGAACCTCAGTACTTGTTGTCTACAACCTTATGAAAGCCTGCCAGTTTGCAGCAATTTGACAGGATGAGACAGTGCATTGTTTTCAAAGTGATGATGCTCTGTACTTTCATGTCTCTAATTGAGGGCTTTTTGGGTTGTTTGCGGCGGTACACTTTGTAGTATTTTAAAAAATGAGTAAGGATAGTGACAGTGAGGCTTGTGTCATGCTTACTTAATGATTCTTTAAACAAATTAATAAGGTGATCCTCCGTTTCCTCCATTCAGAACTGTCTTTTACAGTGCTCTCAAGAATGATTGGCACCCTTAGTGAATATGAGTAAGACAGGTTGTGAAAAAATGTCTTTGCTGTTTATCCTCTTAGACTTTCACTCAAAATATTCACAAAAATCTTGTCTTTTCATTAAATTCAATTTATTGAAAGCATATAAATGTTAACATTGTATATTTTCCTCGAAAACATCTGTGCCACAATTACTGGCACCCCTATAAACTCCTATGATTAAAATCTACCTGTAGTAAATTTCCGGTCGTATTTCACATTTTTAAGGTCAGATTAGGAACTCTCAAATGTTCAAACATGAACTCCTGTTTCACTGGTGTATAAATATGTGATGAGACAGGCCACATTCCACTGGTTATTTATCACCATGGGAAAGACCCGAGAACACAGTGATGATGTTTGACAAAACATGTTGGGTGGCGCAAATCAAGAAATGGATATCTCTAAACAGCTGAAAATACCCATTTCCACTATCAGGGCAATAACTACGGAACCGAAAGGGTCAGGAGATGACAAGAATCAGCATGGAAAAGGGCGTGGGTGTATATACGCCATGAGAATGGTTTCACTAACGAAAGAATCTCCAAGGATTACAGCTGGAGAATTGCAGGGGCTAGTTGAGTCTTGAGGTCAGAAAGTCTCCAAAACTAACATCAGATGTTATCTTAATTACCACGCATTGTTTGGGAAAGTTGCTGGGAAAAAAGCCTGTTTTCAATGAAAAACAAAATACAGTTTGTCAAGCATTGCATTGACTGCCAATAGGACCAGGTTAGATGGTCAGATAAGGCCAAAACAGAGCTTTTTGGCAATGAACGTCAAAGGCGGTTTTGGTGTAGACAGAAAAATATCCATACAAAAAAGCACCTCAAAGCCACTGTGAAGTATGGTGGTGAATTATTGATGTTGTCAAGATATTTTCCTTCCAATGGCCCTTAACATCGTATTAGGATACATGGTATCATGGACTCCATGAAATATTGGCAAATACTAAATGAAAGCAGAATAGTCTCAGGAAGCTCAAAATAGACCAGGATTGGACCTTCCAGCAGGGCAATAACATGAAGCACACCGCAAAATCTGCACAAAAATGCTTCACCGACTGCAAGAGGTTTCGCCATGGCCATAACAGTCCCCTGACCTAAACCCCATAGATAATCTGTGGGAAGAGTTGAAAAGCTGAGTCCACAAGCATAGCCCTCGAAATCAGAAGAATCTGGAGAGATTCTGTGCTATTTTTTTATGGCTGTATTACTTTCATTGTAGTGCCACCAGTAGGTGAAACTGCATCTCACAATGTAATAAGTCAAAATGTTCAAATGTAAATCAAATCAATTTAGCAATTAATGTCTTGGTGCATTGAACAGCAATCCCAGTGTTCTTGTGAGTTGTGACACAATGACTTTTATCATCACACCACCTTTAGGTCTAACATAACCTTTTCAAAAATGCAATAAGTCAAATAGTTCATACAGGAATCGGAAGTAATATGGAGTCACCATTCCTGGAGCCAAAAGTAGTTCCATCATTAATTTTCTAGACCCTATACCCTTGCCTGTAGTGCCACCACTTGGCCATACTATGAATTTTGCCTATAGAGCGAATGGTATGGAAATATACCCTGCTGTCATCCCCCAATGGCATTTGTCGAGTTAAATCAATATAAATAGTTTCTGTGGCTATGTTGCATGTTAATATTGATGACACAATCTTTCTCAGCTTACAAGTAAGACCTGGGAATACTTTTGCCTGCTTTGGCATTTGGGTCACAGTTCTTAATTTTATACACCTTGTTTTGAAATTTTCTCGTCTGATCTTCTACTGGCAGTTGAATTATTCAGAATCATAGCCACTCAATTCATTTCCAGAAGTTTTCATTTTATCTTTGAAAGCACAAAGTCAAACTAGAGATTGCATTTCCTTGAGAAAATGCTATGATCAAAGATGAATCAGAACTTGTGGCAGTCTGCTGCCAGGTCAAATTAGTGGGCTTGAGCAGAGGGCAGACACGCTCCGAGGAGTGGTAGGCGGTAAGACAAGAGATGATATTTTCTTATCGGTCAGACGAGATCTAGGGGAGTGTCCTCAGAGTAAAAGTATTTTGGATGACTTGTTGAATACTGCGTCTTTATACAAAACAGTTTTAATGTTGTCAACAAAACAGTGTCAAACCCAGAAACAAATTCAGCTGGCAACAGAACAGACAAGAAATGAAAAACATAACACACAGATTAGATAATGTTTCAAAAAACTATGAACTGCACGTGTACTGCTAGAGAGTGAGACAAAGCCTTGAAATTATATATGGCAGTCAATATCTGCTGATAAATAAATAAATAAATTAATTAATTAATTAACAGCAGGCAACTTCTGAACATTTTCACTGGCTTGCAGCAGATATAAAATGACTAAAATATAGCATGCGACTGAAATTAATGAGGACTCCTCCTTGACTGTTGCAGTATAATGTACGTATCCCTGAGGTAACCCCTACCCTGGTAATATCAGTTTATATTGCCAGAGATGGAAGGGTTGTAATACGTTGACATTTTACAAGGATGGCCTTATGTATAATGGACATAAATGATAGAGTCACTCATCATTACTCACAAGTTATGAGAGTGCAAGCTTTTAAATATCACCCAAGTGATTTTGCTGTCACACAAAACACTTTTCGGTTTCCACCCACCCCTTCCGATGCTCTGCCAACTTTATGGCCTTGTTTAACATGCAGAAGGTTAGCAAAAGCCAACTGCGTCACCTTGTGCTACAAATTCATAGCCACCAATGCTTTAAATAATTTTGGTGAATAACTGGATTTCCAGAAGGTTGAGGTCAATAGCATGCAACTCTCCAACAAATAGAGGTGAGATAGATCAATTTATCTCACAGCGAACAATTTCCGTTTCATGCATATTTATGTTGACTGAATTACACTTGGGTCACCATTTATAAATATATGCAGTGATTAATATGTTTTTGCGGGCAATAAATTTAACCAGAACTGATACAGTGAGTAGCTTCACATGTTTTAAACAACCATGTCGGAAGACACATCCTGTGGTCATAGAAAAAATGTTACTGAGTCAAATGTTGGCCTGCATCAAGCAAAGAAAACAACTAAGGAGATTGCTGAAACTACAATTGAGTTAAGAACTGTTCAATGCATTACTAAAACCTGGAAGGAGGGAGGTGAACTATCATCTTTGCAGAAGAAATGTGGTCAGAAAAAAAATCTTGAGTGATCATGATCAATGATTGCTGAAATGTTTGGTGAAATCAAATCATGAAAAGTAACAGTAACTCACAGCTATGTTTAATAGTGAAAGTAAGAGCATTTCCACTCACACAATGCAAAGAAAACTCAAGGAATTGGCTCTAAACAGCTGTGTAGCCTTATCAGTGAGGTTAATTGGAGAAATAGGCTTCAATTTGCTCGGGGAGCAAACGACTGGATTCTGGAACAATGAAAAAAGGTCATGCAGTCTCATGAGTCCAGACTTACCCTGTTCCAGAGTGATGGGGACATCAGAGTAAGAAGAGAAGCGGATGGAGTGATGCACCCATCATGCCTTGTGCTTACCATACAAGCCTGTGGGAGCAGTGTTATGATCTGGGGTTGCTTTAGTTGGTCAATTCAAGGTTCAGTAATGATATGTGCCCAAAAAATAAGGTCAGCCATCTGCCTGAGTATACTGAATGACCAGGTTTTACCATGAATGGATTTTTCCTTCTCTAATGGAACAGGCATATTCTAATATGGCAATGCCAGGATTTACCAGCCTGAAATTGTAAAAGAGTAGTTCAGGGAACATGAGACATCATTTTATATATTGAATGACCACCACAAACTCCAGACCTTAACCCCATTGAGAAGCTATAGGAGGCTCTAGGACTCTTTATCCCCAGACATTTTGTCCCTGGACTTTTCGTCCCCAAAATTTTTGTCCCAAGACTTTTCATCCCCAGATTGTTCGTCCCTAATAATGCTTTGCCCTTTTCCTGGATTATAACACTATCCCTATCCCTAACCGTAATGCTTATATCATGGCGATCTGTCTGTCCTCCGTCCGTCCATCCGTCTGGCAGATTTTTTATAATTACAGGACGAAAAGTCCAGGGACGGAAAGTCCTCAGGGACAAATAGTCCAGGGGTGAAAAGTCCATGGGGATGAAAAGTCCAGAGACAGAAAGTCCAGGATGAAAATTTTGGGGACGAAAAGTCCTGTGACAAAGAGCCCCTTTGGTACATGCTGGAGAAGCAATCCGACTCTCCAATCATCAAAACAAGATCTTGGCAAAAAATTAATGAAACTCTGGACAGAAATAAATGTTGCGACATTGCATAAGCTTGGCAAAATGCATAAGCTTGTCAATGCCACAGCGAATGCGTGCCGCAATCAAAGCTAAAGGCGCTCCAAGAAAATATTCGGGTACAAGACTTTTTTTTTGGCCTGGCAGTGTGTGTGTGTGTGTGTGTGTGTGTGTGTATATATACAGCGCCCTCCATAATTATTGGCACCCCTGATTAAGATGTGTTAAAAGCCTTAAAATAAATTCAATTTTTATTGCAGAAGCATACTCTCACACTGAAAATTGTAGAAAAATGTAACCTTCAACTCAAGTGAATTTTAAGGGAGAAAAAAATCCCTGACTAAGAAATAATTATTTTTCATAAAATCACCTGTTCCACAATTATTGGCACCCCTAACAATTCCTAGGAAATAAATGTAATTGAAGTATTTCTGTCATTTCTACAGTAGTTTACAAAGTTGATCAGAGTATCTAGGAACATTTAATTAGTAATTCATCACTTCCTGTTTCCCTGGAGTATAAATATGATGTGACACAGAGGCCATTTCTCTTATCCACTCTTCGACATGGGAAAGACAAAGGAACGCGCCATTCAAGTAAGGCAGATATGTGTCGACCTTCACAAGTCAGGCAATGGCTGCAAGAAAAGAGCCACTCGCCTGCACCTGCCCATATCTACTGTCAGAGGAATCATTAAGAAGTTTAAAACAACTGGAACAGTGGTAAACAAGCCCGGACGAGGACGCAAGGTTATTTTGCCACCACGCACAGTGAGGAGGATGGTAAGAGAAATAAAAAGTTCTCCAAAGCTCACTGTTAAAGAATTGCAACAAATGGTAGCATCTTGGGGTCACAAAGTCTCCAAAACAACCATCAGGCGCTATCTACATGCCAACAAGCTGTTTGGGAGGCATGCACGGAAAAAACCTTTTCTCATTCACAATCATAAACGCAAACGTCTGGAGTTCGCTAAGCGGTACTGGGACTTCAACTGGGACCGTGTGCTTTGGTCAGATGAGACCAAGATAGGGCTTTTTGGCAACAAACACTCTAAGTGGGTCTGGTGGAACACAAAACATGAGTATGCAGAAAAGCACCTCATGTCCACTGTGAAGTATGGGGGAGGATCGGTGATGCTGTGGGCCTGTTTCTCTTCCAGAGGCCCTGGGAACCTTGTTAGGGTGCATGGCATCATGAACGCTTTGAAATACCAGGACATTTTAAATCAAAATCTGGTGGCCTCTGCCCGAAAGCTGAAGATGGGTCGTCACTGGGTCTTTCAGCAAGATAATGACCCTAAACATGTGGCCAAATCTTCACAGAAATGGTTCACCACACGCAGAATCAAGCTCCTCCCATGGCCATCTCAGTCCCCAGACCTCAACCCCATTGAAAACCTGTGGAGTGAGCTGAAGAGGAGAGTGCAGAGGAGAGGACCCAGGTCGCTGGATGATTTAGATTGTGCAAAGAGGAATGGTCGAAGATCCCTCTTTCTGTATTCTCCCATCTTGTGAAACATTATAGGAGAAGATTAGGTGCTGTATGTATATATATATATATATATATATATATATATATATATATATATATATATGACTATACAATACATTTTGCTCAATATCTTCAGTCCCCTTTTAAGCATTCAGAGCTATTTGCTTATGTAAATTAAATACAGAGGACATGATTTATCAACCTGTCCTTCTTCATGTTGAAATGCGTCACTTTTATAATGATTAATCCATCACACTGGGATGTACACTATTTGCATATACAATCAAGATGTGGCTCATTTGTGAAGTTTTAGAAAAAAAAAAAAAAAAAAACATATACTGGC
Source organism: Gymnothorax javanicus (assembly GCA_029692085.1). Lineage (NCBI taxonomy): Eukaryota > Metazoa > Chordata > Actinopteri > Anguilliformes > Muraenidae > Gymnothorax > Gymnothorax javanicus. The sequence continues at coordinate 47,472,399 of CM056204.1, forward strand.
TTCTTGAGTAAGCAAACATTTTACAATGTAATTGCAGCACAAACACATGCTTTGTGTATTGAACCCTTCTCAGGAGGTTTTGCTTTAGCTGTTTGTTTTTTGATGGTTTTTGCCTCATGTGTTTTTACTGCCCTACTGTCATTCCTGATTGTCCAATCTAGGAGCATGGCTCAATGAACAGCTTAAAAAAAAAAAAAAAAAAAAAACTGCATTCCTCACACAAAACTCAACCTGTTATTGAATCCATTGGTTATAATTCACTGGTGTGATCTCTGTGTGTCTATTTTGTACGTGTGTACATATTCTTGGTTGTGTAACCATGCGTACCCACAGTACATAAACATAAATGCGGGTTCACATTTTGATCCACATGTGCAGTACATGCTGCGTGTTATGCAAGTTGTCAGTTGATATTGCTTATGTGATGGATAAGGTTTCTGCTTTTTACTTATTTTAATTTGTTTTGCTGTGAGTGAGAATGAGAATGAAAAGTGTCACGGGGTATATTTTGGGCGGGTGACACTGAGTAATTTACAGATTGCACTAATCAAACAGATTGCTCTGTACCTCCAGGACGTGCGCCCTTCAGAGCCGAGGTTCATTACAGTAATGAAAGGTGGCCCATAAAGGCCCGAGACTGGGACATGCCGCAGTGCACTTTCCATCACCGTCATTTCATGCCCAAATCATTCCTTTCTTCCTTATTCTCCCTCTCTGATACCCGCAGGTACACTGATCAGAAATGTTTGCCAATACAGGCTGGCCAGGGCTCTCATCTAGGCAATTTGTCAGAGTACACCCACAAGAGCTTCGTACTGTTATGGGACTGCTGCCTAGTGCCGGAAGTTGGGGGCCACAAGTGTGCCTTCATCACAAATTTTGAAAATAATTTTGAATAATCCCTTCGTTCACCCAGAGGAGGGGAAAAAAGCGACTGTGGCGTGTTAGGCGATATGAAGGATACAGCCCTCTGCTGTGCAGTGGCTGACAACTCACTGGCACGCTGCTTTCATCCCCATCACGGGTTCTCATGACGGGAATTATAGCCATTTCTTATTTCCCATCCGCATCATTAATTTCCTGCCCGGCTTTGCGAAAGGCCTGACAGGCCCTTAAGGAGACCCTAGACAAATCCTGCAGTGATAACCCAGATAAACGAATGTTCCTGCCAAGATTGTTTGAGTGCCCCCTCCTCGCAAAAAAAAACAAATAAATAAATAAATACAATACAATAAAAATAAAAACTTCCATTTTGTGAAATTGCCCTTCCTAAAAGAGCTTGCTGAAAGGGGCTGAAACAAGAACACAATCAGCAGAGGTACAGCGGTTTCTCCCCAACTCTCAAATGAATCCATCCAGCAAAGAAATTTGCTTCCATCTTTACGGCATTGAAGCAGGGGCGGGGGGGGCGGCATTCAGTCTCAGGCATTTTGATCACAAAGACTTCAGTAAATCTCATGGGATGTTTCTAAGAGTTTGGTGTCATCTTGTGGTCAATAAACGTATTTATTTGCGATATAGACGGGAGCGTCTTGAGCTCAACATTGATCTCTTCATTGAATTTACCTGCATTGCACTTTGCCTGTATTATAGACATTTTGATGAGTAGAATAGATGAGTCATGATTTGACTGCAGCCAAGCTGGTCTAAAAACACATAAATAAAAATTAATGGACATAGCACTTCGCCAACATCAGCACTGGAATACATTTGCATAATGTGTAGTTTAACCAAAGTGATTCACAATTAATGACTAAATACTTCTCATCATAGCAATTTATTTTCAATTCTTCACAAGCATGACACCCCTCAGACACCTCTATGATCCTAGAGTCTCTGGGATTTGCAGTTTGTGAGACGAAGGTTGTTGATAGTACTTTGTTTTCATCTTTTCCGTAATTGCATGTTATACATATGATTATGTCATTGGCCTTCTATTTATTACAATAATTCATTGACTAACTGTGCAATAGTATGAATGGTTATATTGGCAGCTGCCCTCACTGAGTTACTCTACACAGTGCTAGCTTCCATACTGTCAACATTTCAAATTCCATTAAATATGCAAGTTAAATTTTGCATGTTGTCGATAAAGCAAAATCCATATTACAGTTCACTATCAATACATACAATGACACAGTATCAAGGATACATCTAAATTAACCACATGAAAAAGCATTCATATTAAATCCTTGACTTTACTGGCTACGGAACGGCAGGATAAGAGAACTCAGTTTCTGTCTTACTAAACATGAAATATTAGGTGTATTCTTTACTCTACAATCCAGTTCATACATTTATTAATGTTTGCACCATTACATGCGCATTTGCCGTGATTTCTGCCAGCAGTACGTGCAAAATGGAGAATAACGATGACAGTCCGTACATACAACTGAGAACACTTTACATACATCATCATTAGGGAGAACAGGTTATAAACATAATGCAGGGTTGTACGAGAACTATAAAGTGAACAGCAATCATGATAAGCACCAGGGGAGAAATAATCAATACTGCACATTTTCATCAAGCCCTTAAAGGCAGGACTGTAAAATACAACATACAGTAAGACGGGTTTTTCCTTATATTCAATGAGTCCCTGTGTGCCTATGTAAATGTGATGAATAGGTACAAGCAACCCTGTGACTGTCATCATTAATCTGATGCTGTGCATGTTTGAATTTCATCAGAAAAGATTACAACTGGGAAAAGCGATTAAATCTTTGACGCCTGCATAAAATCCATAAACAAAATGCCTCTGTCTGTCATCAGTGACAAAGTGATTGAAACTCATGCTGGGCTGTTGTTATTGGCCAAAATTGCTGTCAGCATAATATTGCCAACATTGCCTTTTTGTTGGATTCTGTTTTCATGATGATTTCAGAATGAAATTATTGTTCCTTTTTTCCTCTTACATAGGTGCCAACATCAGATTTCAGCTTTCATGGCTTGAATGAATGCCCCGCCCCCCCATCTGTGCCGCAGTAAATATAAACTGGGTGTGTTCTCACAGCTGTGCAGCAAGACAGGCAGGCTACTTTTACTGACTTATTTTTGTGTAAATAATGTTTACAATCTTAGTTTCAGTTATCCAGGAAGGACAGCAGCTCACGAATACATTGGAACAGCAACTGAACAAATTGTGCTCAGCTAAGAAAAACAGGCAATTTAAACAGGCATCCATCAGGTGAGATAGGATACATATTTAAAGATGGATGCATTTTGTTCCGTGGTGTCGAAGAAAATTGTACTCTAAATCATTCTGTCAGGGAAGATGTACACTTTCTGAATCCAGCTGTTTTAACAGTGAACAACAAGTTTCACTGTCAGGCCCTGAGAATACTGAACACAAAGGCAACAACTGTTTAAATCTCTTCGCAACAGATAGAATTGAATGATTTCAATGTGTTGTTTTTTTTTTTATCGATTATAAAATTAATTATTGGAATTGTTTTGAAAAAGAGAAGACTGTTATATCATCATTTATGATAAAATAATATATTAAATCCCATATTCAATGGCTAAAGACGAAGGTCAATTCCTCAAGCAAAGAATGTTACAATCATGGACAGGCATAGATGAAAACAAGGGTAGAAACCTTCACCGCCCAGAGACTGGGCTACATAGGACACACACTGTTATAAATTGACCAAATTTAACAGTTAAATTAATGCATTGTTACCTTGTTATTTCAACTGTAGCTGTGGTTTACAGTAAACATACACAGAACCACAAAATTGGCACGTCACTGCAGTGGTCTAGGCTTTGCACGCAGCTGAGGTTGATGGGGTACAGTCACAGCAGGCTGGTCTGCAGGGTATTTATGCAGTTTTGACCCCACTCAAGTTACATAAGTGATACCCAGGAGCGCGAGTATTTGACTCGCCATTTAAACTGTTTTATAAACTAATTGTAAAATTACAGCTAAAATAACAAGCAAACGCAAAATTACAGTTAAAATAACTGGCAAATAAGGTGCCAGATTATTACAGTACAAGCACAGGAGGAGCAGTCGAAGACCAGAATAATATGTAATTAAAATATACTATATATACACGCACAAGCAAAACTCAACTCTCATCTACAGAGACAAGCAGAAGCTCTGCAGAACAACACAAACATAGACAAAGTCCCAGCACAGTTTGGCGGACTCATGCCCCTTGAATAGGCCTCAGAATTTTTTCGTGAGGGCTAAGCTGCATTCCTCTCGCAGTTACCCCCACACTCCTCTCGCTGCTGGCTCTCCCGTGCCTCCAAGACTGTAATTCAGGACTGAGAACAGCAGCCAGGAACAGCAGCCAGGAGCTGCACAAACCACCACTTATCTTTCCATTTGCAATGTCATCCCATATATGATCCGTTGCAACCAACCCCAAAAATAAATGCTTCACATCTAGCATTGACATCTTTCTGCTGAGATCAGGTTTAATTAATTAGGTGTCATACCAGCATGGATCATATATTTGCAATAAGAGAATCATGACTTTTCATATAAAGATGCATTGGTAATATTAGATCTGCATCAAAGAAGTTCAATCACAGAGAATTCACTGGACATTTTTCCCTGGATTGAATGTTACATCTCTCTGCCACTTTCACGCGCACCTGGATCCTCCCGCTTTTTGTACGCTACGCCATCTGAGTTTGTACACCATTTCTGGAGGTGTTCAACTGTTACAAAATTCTGGCAGACAATTGTTGCAGATCTGTCTTCACAGTAAAATAAAACATTCCATCATCATCTACATTATTGCTATTAAAGTATGAGTAGGCAATCACTCCTTCCACACAACAAAGTAAATTATTGTAAGCTACAAAAAATTATGTTAGTTTCTCAATGGGTCCCCCCTCACACTCCAATATGCCAACAATGGTTACTTCTTTTTCTTGGTATTGCAGATATGGAACATTCAACAGCTTTGATTGAACCCTTGAGAACATAAGTGGTCCAACTCCATATTTGTTTTTTTTTTTTTTTTTTAAGTTATATTCTTCAAATGATTCCTGAGTAGTCAATCTGTTATTACAGCTCATAATTTTATATTTCATCATTTTACTTTTATTAATTTTTCAAATATACCGTACACATTTCAATTTTGATTCTTGCAAGAAATTTCAAAAAGGTTGGGACAGAAAAGTATTTACCACTTTAGAATGTTGCCATTCCCATGCACACACTTAATAAACATTTAGGGCCTGAAGACACCAAGTGACTAAGTGTCTCAGGTGTAATTTTGCCCTTTTTTTCCTGCAAACAAGTCTAAAGGCATGCAACAGTCCAGTTTTTGTTGCAAAATTGCATTTCCAAATTTGCCACGCGTTCTCTCTTTCGGACAAGTCAGGACTACAGGCTAGTCCAGCAGCCATGTCCTCTTCTTATGTGGCCATGCCTTTGTACTGTGTACAGAATGCAGTTTTGCTTTGCCTTGTCAAAATATGCATGGGCGTACATGGAATGGATGTCTTGAAGACAGCTGCTCAAAAATATCAGTATACTTTTTACCCTTCACAGAGGTGACCTACTTTTTTCAAGGGCAATGATATAGTCTCATACTATGACAGAGGACGGCTTCAGGACTTGTTAATAACAGTCTGGATGGTCCTTTTCTTCTTCAGCCTGGAGAACACAGCATCCATTTCCTCCAATACAGACCTGAAATGTTGATTTGTCTGACCTCAATACATGTTTCTCCTGTGTGTTGGTCTATCACAAATGCCTTTGAGCCCAGAGAAGTCTACAGTGCTATTCAAGACAGTTAATATAACGCTTTGTTTTAGCACCGTAATGTTTTAACTGGCATTTGTGGACGTAAGAAAGAACTGTAGAACTTGACAAAGGTTTGAAAAAATAATCCTGAACCGATGTGGCTATATCACTCAGACAAATGATGTTTTTGATGCAGTGCCATCTGAGCAGTAGGAAATTACCAGTATTCAGTTTAGCATTGCACCCTTTGTTGTATGCGCAGAAATTTCTCCAAATTCCATGAATCTTTTAATTTAATTTGTTCCATGGGGATGAAATTTCTAAATTTCTTCCGATCTTCATTTGAGGAAAATTGTTTTTAATCCTTTCAATGATTTTCTCAGTCATTTGTAGGCAAACTGGCGACCATGGTCCATCTTTGTCCCTGAACGCTCCTTTAACATCACCTGCTGACCTGTTTCAAGGCACAAAATTATTATAAATTTTACCATATTACAAGAGCTAGGATGGCCCCATCCCAACTTTTTTGAAAGCGTTACAGACCTGAATGACATAAATTGATGCATATTTACAAATAAAATGAAGTTGATCAGACAAAGCATTAAAAATCTTGTCTACATACAGTCATGAAATATAAGTCAAAGTAAATTTATTATTCACTGCTTCTCTGCTTTCTATTTTATGGTGCATTTTCCACAGGGTCCCAACTTTTTCTGAGTTGGGGTTGTATCTCTATAAGGCAATTGTAATGACTATGTACTGTATTGATATCCTGTTACTTATAATACACAACTAAATCATAGGGTTACATCAGCGGGCATTCATTTCAGTGTTTTTTTTTTTTTTTTTTTTTTTTTTAGATATACCTGTGTACATGCAAGACAAACCTTGCTCAGGCAGTTATGTCTGCCTACCCTCTGTTCAAACAGATTTTGACTGGACCAAGTTCTGGTTGGGCCAATCACAGCCGTTTATTTAATATGAAGCAAGTTTAATATGATGACGTTAAAGTATTTTAGTAAATAATCAAGAAGGCAGGCGCTGATGTTAAATGGTCAGTTCAATTTGCAGTCGCGACAGTATTAAACAAACTGGATGGGCCATTTTCTCTTGCTCCGCTCATCCCCAGACAGAGAAGAAGAATAGCCTCAGTAAAAACCAAGATGCTATTGATCAATGTTACATACAAATGGTAACGGTTAGTGCTGGATACTGAATCATGTCATGCCAATCGTGACTGTATTAAGTTGAAGCAGGAGATAGGAATTAGTGGTCGGAACTAGCTACCAAATTATTGAAGCTAGCTTGCTTAGTAGAAGGCTTGCATTGCTGTCGAGCACATTATGAACGCCAAAACAAACAAAGCAGCCAGTTGTGGTTCATGCCGCTCTTTGAATTAATACTAGTAGCAGCTAGCTAGCTACATAGCTTCCATAAACTATGGCTGCACTCAAACAGTCTTTTTTGTAGGGCTGTCCCTGACTAAAACAAATCTTGGTCGGCCAACAATCGACCGTTTTTTTTTTTTTTTTCCTTATTGTTGGAAATTTTTAAGCTCCATTCAGAACCTCCAGTTTATCATGTCCATGCAGATTCTGCTGTTGCACTAGTAAAGCTGAGGAATGACATACAATAGGCTGATGCTTTTATTTGAACCAACCATGACACATTTTTATGCATAGGCTATGTTCTGAAGGCATAATCACTTACTACGATTATGCCAATTTAAATAAAATTTTGTTTCATATTTTATTTAAAATAATTTCCAAATATTTTCCTTTCCTAAGAGCATCTTTAACTTAGAGCAATTATAGCCTTCGTTGTACTCGTTTTCCACTTGAACATGTACTTCTGCATGTTTCTTCAACAACAATTTGCAAAGTCTTTGTTGACGTTTCATATCTCGCGCCATTCCAGATGTGGCCATCGGCTATTCTGAAAACCTACAAAAAACCACAATGTAAATAATTTGTTCACGCTTTACGTGGTTTTGTGGGACAATATAGGCCTACTAATGTATTCATATGCTGATGGAACAGACCACATTAATCCTCCACATACTGTCCAGTTTTTTTTATGCCCTACTTTTTTGCATAGGAAAGTTCCTAACTCCCAGAAAATGACGCGAAAGTATTTACATGGCAGACATAATAAGTGTATTTGAATTCTCTGAATGGCCCTGTTTATACTTGGTTTTGACTTGCGTTTTGGGTGATCGGATCACAAGTGGTCAGGTGAGACACACTGCCATTTACACTTGGTGTTTAGTGACCATTTGTGATCGGATTACGTTGCTTACTAAGCAACTTCCGCTAAAACCTGGCATACAGTTTATATGTTATGTAACAAAAATAGCAGTACTCCTATCAGATGAAACCATGATTTTGATCCCATTTCACATTGTTACATTGTATTTTGGGCAAGCTAACATGTTTCCGCCGGTAATTTACATTTTTGGGAATGTTCTGAGAGCTTCCGGCCTTTTGCAAACTGGTCTTGCAATACCAGACAATAAAAACAACTGTCTACATAAACAACGAATGAATGAATAAATGAATAAATACAGTAAATAAAAGATTTTATTCTCTGCCTAATGAGAACAAAGACAAATCTCGTAAAAGGTAATCACATTCAGTTATGAACTTCATTTATCAGGGCTGAATTCAATTGGTATACATTGACAAGTCATTGTGAAATCACAAAAGTAATTACATATATCTTCTGCAAAAATATTTCCATATGACAAAATCAATCATATCATAGATTGATTTTGGAATTGAAACTGGAAACTGTTTCTCTAAAAAAAAAAAAAAAGCTAATTTCTCCTGAATTCTGTGTATCATTGTGCTTTAAGATTTGTCACTGCATGTAAACATCTCACCCATTATTGTATCTTGTTTACAGAATCTGATTGGCCTTCTTTGTATATACGCAGATGTATGCATTGGTTGGGTTCTACTTATAAAACCCTCCTTGGGCTGGTCCCTTCTTATTTGTGTACATGTATCTTTAGAAGCTGAAACCGATATGGCCTTCGCTCAAAGGATGCTCTCAATGGATTTTTCCACGTGTCCGCAGTGAGTTGGGAAAAAAAGCAGTCAAATTTGCTGCCCCTTTTTACATGGAACACCCTCCAAAAATTGCCAGAATTATTTTCTTCTGATGCCTTTGCTTTGATTTTAAAGGCCCTTGAGCGTGAATCCATTGGGCAGTGTCACTGCACTTAATTTTCATCAGAGTCATCACAAAATTTTGCATTTTATATGATCGCTAGTTAGTATTTGTATTTCTGCTTTGTACTTTGCGCCATATTGCTTCTCAATGTCATGTACACCGTTTTTTAGCTTGTGTTATAGACGTGTGTTGCTGCCTTTCTTGGCCAGGTCTCCAGTGTGAAAGAGATCCTTGATCTTGGGCTAATAACCTGGTTAAATAAAGGTTAATAATAATAATAATAATAAATTAATTAATTAAAATGTTTGGCGTCAACAATGATTATTTACAGAAGCATGAACAATTTCTGATTTCAGCAAATTTTTTGGTTGTATTGCAGCTCACAAGAAAACAAAGGAGGACAAGGAACATAATATTTATTGTCGTTTTGACCCTTCATGATCAGGCACTCTATATTTCTGGTGTTTCGTGTTCATGGTTGAAGCACTGAAACTTCCCAGTGAGTAAAACGCCTCAGGATACCCCATGCTTGCATGCAGTTATAACAATCTGTGTGACTCTAATGACCCTGAGGAGGCCTCCTTTGATATCTGTGTGTGAGAGAAGAACAGAAGAAACAGATCAGACAGTATTCCCATGGTTGCAGAGGGTAGGCAACTCAATGAAATGTAGGCAAGAAAAAAGCTTATCTTGTCAAATGAATTTTTGTCTGTCTAGTCAACAATCATAAAACTTGGTGTCTGAAAAAGGCACATTAACACTAACTGATGAATATGTTGGTCATTAAGCCAAAATGAATTAATAAATAAGAACAGCAAAATTAGACTGAAGTTTCGCTCTCGAAAAGAAACTTTTTTTCCCAGACCCATTTTAATCCTTCAGACATAATAAAAGTCAAAATGATCAAGCTAATAATTCTAATTAAGCCAAGATTATTTTAAGGTTTAATGATATTCTATGGCATTGCGCCATTCCCTCAGCTTCAGCTCAATGATGGTTTACTAAATGGCAAATTACAAAAGGAACAAAATAACTAGGAGCAATATTCTGTTATCTCACAAAACGTGCACATGGAGACAAATACGCTGAAATGTGTGCCATTGATGTCCTGGAGGTGCAACTGATTGAGCCAATCTATAAATTCCTGTGTAGGACACAGAAACCAGAGCTAATTGAAATGAAACTGAGAAATCACATCAACGAGTACAGAATAACAGATGGCATTCGATTCCATAGCTCAGTTATAATTTAATATCTGATCCTCCCCATCGCTCACGACTGGCTTTGCAAGGTGTGGCCTTCCCAATTCGGTTGCAGAACAATAAGACTGTGAATTGCAAAAAGTTAAATCAGAATGAATCCAGTTAACATCTTGCACTGGCAGAGACAAAAAAAAAAGTCTTAGAGCAATATTTCCTGATGCCAGTGAAAAGCATAGTATTTTTATCTCTTTTTTTCCCCCCTCAGAGCCATGGACTTCCAAATAACACTCACAGGCCCATCTATCATGCAGTCCCCATCTACCAGTAAAACTCCAGGTAATGCCATTTTTCAGTAAATGCCTTTTAAACTAGGGCTGGAGTGGTAGTAATCTGACACAGGATTTCAACACCTTTAAAACAGCACCAAACTTAAGGCAGAAGTGGTAGCTAAGAAATATTCTGAACTTCCAGTACTCTGCCTGGAGAGGATAGCTGCACTCCGTCTGTTCATGTGATGCCTGACAAGGTTGACCTCATGAAGACTTTTTCAGGAACTGTGGACAAATCTCCCATGCCGAATATGTCAGATTTATTTATTTCCAGATTTCTTTATTTTTAAAAATGAGAACAACACATATCAATGAACATTTGCATGTAAATATGTGGGATTATAGCCAGATGGGTAATTTCCATCCCCAGTCCCATTGGCAGGTTGAAGTTAAACATAAAACAATGACAATAAAAGGTACAATAAGCAGGACTAAGACAATAAAACAATATGCCATGTTACCCAAGGCAACATACACAAATCATATATAACATATACAGCATATATACATACATACATAGATCAATAGCTAACTGGCCAGAAAGTAACGGGACCAAAAAGATTACAGATAAGCTAAAAAGTGCTGAAATGCTAATTAAAGTGACATGTGCTAAAGTGTCATTTGCTAAAGTGCCGAGTGCAAGATTGAACTGAATTGCACAATACCCAATAAAGTGCAGAATTAAATTGAATTGCACAATACCCAATAAAGTGCAAAATTGAATTAAACTGCAGAATGCCCAATAAAAGTGCAAGATTGAATTGAAGTACACAATGCCAATAAAATGCAAGATTGAATTAAATTGCACAATGCCCATAGCTCACGATTGCACATCCTGATGTGTGTCTAAAAATTGCACTAAGTCAGTATACCTAGATGTATTATGTGCACACTATTGCACAGAATTAGCATGCACAGTTTAAACAAATACAGAATGGTGTCCCAAACAGTTAGCCCATTTGACAGACATACAATTTTAGACAGAATTATGGTCACAGGTCTGGTTTTCCAATAGCCATGCCTTAAAAAGTTTTGAGAAAAGGTAAATGTTGGGAGTTCACATATAGTACTAGGTATTTGATTCCATGTCAGGGATACACGGAAAGAAAATACAGCTTGACCAGAAGCATAGCTAACTGGCCAAAAGTAATGGTACCAGAGGGATTACAGATAAGTGAAAAAGTGCTGAAGTGCCAATTAAAGTGCCATGTGCTTAAGTGTCATTTGCTAAAGTGTCTAGTGCATAAAGTGCAAGATTGAGTTGAATTGCACAATGCCCAATAAAGTGCAGGACTTAATTAAATTGCACCATGCCCATAGCACATAATTGCACATACTGATGTGTGTCTAAATATTGCACCAAATTAATATAAATAAATGTATTATACACACATTATTGCACAGAATTAGCACACACAGTTAAGCAAATACAAGATGATACCCCAACCAGTTAGCCCATTAGACAAACACACAATTTTAGTCAGGATTATGATCACAGGTCTGATTTTCCAATAACCATGCCTTAAGAAGTTTTGCGAAAGAGGTAAAAGTTGGGAGTTCATGTATAGTGCTGGGTATTTGGGTCCATGTCCGGGATGCATGGAAAGAAAATACAGCTTGACAAAAAGCACTTTTCCTGAATGGTGCAACACAATCGCCTCTAGAGCTTGCTCTATTTGAATGTTTTTTTTTAACAAATTCAAGTAATGGGGGTGGAGCTTGACCATGAAGAATTTTATAGATCAATACAGCGTCAGCATATTTTATTGTGTTGTCACAATTTAGTTGCTCAAGTTTCTTAAGTATCAGACAGTGATGGCACATGTTAGGTTTTCTATCAAGTACTTTTAGGGCCTGTTTATAGACCGTTTCAATCGGCTTTAAAGTTATTTTACAGGCTGTTGCCCAGTTAGTTATGCAATAGGACATGTGTGGCGTAATCATTGCATCAAAATATAGCTTAGCCGATTCTGAAGTTAAGTTATTCCAAATAAATCTAAAATTAGATTAATTAAATTTCATTCTGTTCACGATCCTTTTTACCTGCTGCTTAAAGTGAAGTTGTGTGCCGAGGATAATTCCTAAATATTTAAATTCTTGTACTACTTCAATTTTTTGACCTTCTACAAAGACATTAGGATCACCGTCAATACTTACTGTTTTTGAGAAGTACATACAAACAGTTTTAGAAATATTAAGATGCAGATGCAGATGAACCCTCAAGCCAGTAATACACTTTAGTCATGGCATCAGTCAGTTCTTGAGCAGCTTGCTTTTTGTGTTTTACATGAATGTACAGAACTGCGTCATCAGCGTACATTTGACAGGTAACACTGGACAGAAAACAGCTCGGGAGGTCATGTCAAGATCCCCCCTCAAAGATTTGCCATAATAATAATAATAATAATAATAATAAAAAAACTATTATGTCTGGAATGTATGTTAATTTGTTCATGGATTGATCGAAATTTGTGACATGTCATGCCATTAGAATTGAATTATGATAATATACTGAGGAATATAGCTTGATGTACAGAGAATTCATGAATTCCATGTATTATTAACAAAGAGTTTGTGAGGAATAGTTTGTATTATTTTTAATTTTGGTAACTATTTTACATCACATGAAAAGATTTTATTCAGTTTTTATAGCCAAATAACTTTCAGTTAGTTTTCTTTAGTATGGGGAAGAATTGGATAGGTATGTTACAAGCCTCCCTCATTCTAACTGTCAAAAATGTAAAAAAATTATGATGTCCATTTGCATTTGATGCAAATGTTTGCACCAATGGGTCAACACAGTTAGTTGATAGTCAAATATTGCATTATTTATAATTAACATCAAAGTAAAAATCTCTCCATGTTTAGCTGTTTGGGGAGGTTGGGGATGGCTTATGTTAGGCTTCACAGATGTTTCGAGTGTTACCCTCAGATGTTGCAGACTTCTGATCAATGAGTTTGTGATCCAGAAAATGTATTGTTTTACCTCCCTGCCATTTTTTCCTCATTATTTCATTGTAAAAAAACTTCAAAGTTGAAATTTCAGGAATTTTCTTTGCATTTCTGGAACTTTTTGTCCCAAAATGAAAAAAAAAAAAAAAAAAATAAGTTTTAATCCTACCCTCACTCGTGAACAAGACCCCAAGATATTTGAACTCTTCCACTTCGGGTAACAACTCACCCTTCAGTTGAGGGAGACAATCCACCTTTTTCTGGGAGAAAACCATGGCCCCAGATTTGGAGGTGCTGATGCTCATTCCAACGGATGGATTGCTGCAGCATTGCTACCGGTCAGTTGTGGTGAAGACGGAGCTGAGCGTAAAAGCGAAGCTTTCGATTGAATGGTCGATCTACGTTCCAACCCTCACCTATGGTCACGAGCTTTGGGTAGTGACCGAAAGAATAAGATCGCAAATACTAGGGGCCGAAATGAGCTCCCTTCGCAGGGTGGCTGGGCTCACCCTTAGGGATAGGGTGAGGAGCTCAGACATCTGGGAGAGGCTCAGAGTACGACTGCTGCTCCTCCACAGCGAGAGCACTCAGTTGAGGTGGTTTGGGCATCTACACTACAGGCCAAAAGTTTGGAAGCAAGATCAAATTTGTCCAAAAAAAGATTATAGTTTCATTGGCATACTTTGCAACAAAATAAACATATTATATAAAGAGTCACTTATCAGAATACATTTTTACTCAAATTATCAGGCCCATATTTCTAGGCCCATGGTCCTAGTGCCTGTTGGCTTTTCGTTGGCATCCGGTGGGCTGTAAACCATGACATAAAGTGAATACTGCAAACTGTAATTTGTTTTTTACTTTTTCACTGAAGTTGTGAATCTTGCAAATCTTCTCAACCCAAAAACTAAGCCCCTCCTTTCTTTTGTTAACATTTATACAGCAATGGTCTGGTAACATCAATGTATACAGTACCTAAAGGTAAATTGAGGAAAATGGTGCATATCAATGAAACAAAAGTCTAATCATGCAGTAAATACATCCCAAAATCCATAGATTTCATACTGGTTTTTAAGAAAGGCATTGTGAACAGAAACTTGAAGTTGGTTCCAAATTTTTGACCTGTATTGGCCTTGCTTCCAAACTTCTGGCCTGTAGTGTAGTCCAGATGCCTCCTGGACGCCTCCCTTTACAGGTTTTCCGGGCATGTCCAACTGGGAAGAGGCCCCGAGGCAGACCCAGGACACCCTGAAGGGACTATATCTCTCGGCTGGCCGGGGAACTTGGCTTGGGGTACCCCAGATAGAGTTGAAGGAAGTGGCTGCGAAGGGAGGCGCCTGGGCCCCTCTGCTTAGTCAGCTACTCCCGCGACCCCACTCCAGATAAGCAGCAGAGAATGGATGGATGGATGGATGGATGGATGAGTTTTAATTCCAGAAGATACAAGAATCTTGCTTTATTGAAATAATTTCATTGGTGTCTGTGACACTCAATTCTGAGTATAAAGCCTTAGATAGGGATAAATTTAGCATATGCATAAAGGGCTTTAATGCCATATTTATTTATTCCTTAATCCCCAAACTTGCTTGATACCTGCTTCTGAAGGACTAGGCCTTTCTTGGATGTTGCTTTTATATCAAATCATGGTTACAATCACCAGCTGACATCAGCTGTTTCAAATCACATAATTTTTTTAAGCCTCATAACCAGGCCTACATTGCCCCTGTCCCAACTGTTCTTGGAATGCCTTGCAGCCCTCAATTGCAGGAATAGATGTATATTTGCAAATAAAATTAAGTTGACCTGACAAGACAATGGGCTCTAATTTCTTGGCGCAGTGCAGGGTGGCGCATAATTTCGTCCGGTGCAGCCCGCACAGTGGTAATTTTGTGCGGTGCAACACCGTGCGCAACCAATTTAGCAATTTGGTAGACGGACGTGCGCCGAGATGGGTGTGGCGGCGTAGTAGGGGGATGTGTCACATATTCATCATGACGCAGTGACAATCTCGTGGATAAAGGCCCCGCCGAAAGTGTGCAGAGAGCTCGCCAGCTCAACCTGGTTTACTTTCTGTGCAGTGGTAATTTGGCTGACCGGCGCACAGTGCGCACGTGTCACCGAAACCTCACAGGCAGGTTTCCAGAATGTCAGGCACATTTCAATGCAATAAATAATTGTAGCAATCACTATTTAATGTAACTATCTGAATCAGCACATAAATTATAGTATCTATATCGATTGTCCTGATGTCAGATCAGAGAGAGAGAGAGAGAGAGAGAGAGAGAGAGATGTGTGCATGTGGACGCGTGAGTGCGTGTGTAGGCTATGTGGGTATGTGTCCTTCAGCTGCTTTCACACCGGACGCGAAACAAATTTTTCACACGACTGAATACAGTCGTGCGAAAAAAGTGTGCAGGTCTAGTGTGCAAGCAGCTTAATACTATTATTGTCACTTAGGTTTTATCGTTTTTAGTGGGGGAAAGGAATACAGCCTGATTGCTATGATCTCGTACTGAGTTAAGATCACATATTGAAAATAAATGTGTAATGTATTTTGCATTGTTGTCCATGCATATTAATCCCAAAATTTTAAGCAGCAACAGGGTGTAATAATAGGAACACGCTAACCATCGTTTCTCTTCCCGATGATGCCGGCAGAAGAAATAAATGAGAAACCGTCGTATTTCATTCCAACTTCATAAGTTTGAATGATCTGACGTAGTTTCATTTTGAAATTCCATTCAAGTTCGCTAATGGTAATAATCATATTCGTAATGCTTAATATAGATGTAAGCGGAACAGACAACATGCCTGAAGCAGCAAAGTAAAATGCAACATTCATGCATCATGCAGATATAGGACAGAGACTTCTTTATTCCAATTTTAAAGGTGAGGAGAGGAGCTCATTTGATTGGTGAAGACTTACTCGGCTGTGTTAAACCCACTCTCTCCCTCTTTGCCACTTGCGCCGGCAGGAGGGACAGAGGCGGACACAGGAGAATTTCTGCGCCGGCTGCACCGGCACCTAAATTGCAAAATACGCCAGGATACACCCTGTTGGCGCGGCGCTCCCCCCATATGCCGCGCCTGCGCCTGATCCACGAATTTAGAGGCCATTAGGTAACTTGTCTTCAACTGTCTGCAATGAAATACAAGTCAAAGAAAATTTTGAAATCACTGTTTTCTGATTTTGTGTGCATTTTCCATACTGCAGTGCTTCAACTTTTTCAGAGTTGGGGTTGCACCTCCTTAAATAATCACAATTTCAAAGAAAACCATAACAAGAATGTAGTGATTACAATAAAGCTCTCTAAACCAATAATTATTAATTTTTTCCTCAGCTATGATGTATTATTTTTAAGGGTATTGCCTCTTCAATTTGAATAATTTCAATTAAAATCAGGAGTCCCAATGTTAAATGAAAAGTGCTGAATTAATTAATTAATTAATTGGCATATTAATGGATGTATATCCTGGGTCATATCAGTCCACTCAAATATTTAGTGCTCACAGAATTAAATGAAAACAAGAAGAAATCAATAAATGTATAATTAAATTATTGTATGCTGCAGAACTGCAAAATGAGTTCAAAAACCACACAGACGAGATCCTCCTCACAAGAAAAATAACCCGATAGGTCTTGGATGCAAATCAACATCTAGATCGAACTGATATCTTTTAAACAGTGATAGAAGTTCACAGGGTTAAAGGTCGGGGAGGATGACAGTGCAGATTAAGTCACAGACTTTCCCTAAGGAGTCCAGGGTTAGATTCTTTCCTCTGCTACTTTAATGTTTGAAACTGCAAGCCAAAAATGTCTTTCAAAGGGCAACTTGCAGGTTAATTAATTAATTTATTTTTTAGCTTTATCTTAACCTTGTCTGAAAATGACTGTTTGAAAAGCTAATGTGGGATTTAATGTGTTTTACAAACCATAAGGGCACAATTCAGAGGAAAAAGTGGCCATTTTGAGCAAACATCACGCATTACATGACAACAGGGGTCGGTCTACTCAGCTCTGCTTCAGCTTCAGTGTGCAGTAGTAGGTGAGTCTCAGCTTTTGCGATATAGTGACCTGATCTTTTTCTAGTAGTATAATATTGCATTTGCCATTTATCATCATAGTAAGTTTTTGCGTTTGAGCAAACTCGGGCCTGCTAGGACAGCGAGTCCACAATTCCCAAACAGGTAACAGTGACGGCTGCTTGGCTGAAATTAAAGAAAGATAGAAAATTCCTTTCAAATATTACTCTTCATATTTTTTTTAGTCATTTTCCTTGATTAACAAGTTTTTAAATGATAAGAATAATCGGCAGTTACATATGCACATCTTCTTCCTTAATGCAATGTTGCGGCAATTTTGTAAATTCAATTCCACGTTTGCTTTTTAGCACATACTGAATGCTGCCTATCTAACTTGCACTTCATGCTTATTTTGGTTACAAAGAAAACAAGGATTAGAAACAAATATCTACAACAGAATCACATTAACTTTGAATGGAAATTTTGCGTTCAAATGACAAGTTTTATTCCTCATCTTGCCTTTACAAAAACAACAGGCAAAATCTGACAGTCTTGCGTGTTTTTCGAGTTCACATAATGTTAATTCAAATAAATAATTGAAGTTTAAACACGTTCTCATCCTCCTATATTTTCAACTCACCAGCCACCGCTGACATGACAGGGAAATGAACGGTGCTAGCTTTAGCGCAACCTATGCTGCCTGTGCCTTGAACCAGCCCTGCTTATGATGCCACCCACTACACAGACACATTTTCTTGCGATTCAGAATATCAAGATATTCACGACTCCATGCCCCTGTTTGACAAAAAATAAAAAAATAAAAAATCTACCAGCCAGGTTGAGAACAGTAAACAGCATGGAATATGAATATTTCATTCCAGTTTTTGGTTTTGATCCTACTGTAAGGCACTGGTTAAGCATTCAGATCTGTTTGTTGGTATATTTATCCCTGGAAAGCAGAGCAATGGCATTTTATTGAAGAGAAATTTGTACGTGGGGAGCATAGGGGAGTTGGAATGACAAGTCCTCCACAAGGTTTAGCAACCGACTGAGGAAATACTTCACCCGGTCATGTAAATATATAAACACTTCCAGAAAGGGAGAAAGACAGAGAGGAAGAGGGGGAGCCAGGCAGGTTGGGAAGGAGGGAGAGAAAGAGAAACAGGGTGATAGAGAGAGGAGAGAGAGAGTCTTGCATCCATATGGAACAAATGCAGCTTTTGTATATCTGTTCTATTCCTATGTACTTCAGTGGAAAGAATTATTTAGAGATCAGGAACTTCATTTTTTAAATGGATTAAAAAAATTAACAACATTTCTCAAGTTGTTCAAAAGCTTGTGAGACATATGACATAACTGAGAAAAATATCTCACCAAACTTTCTATTTTTTATAATGGCACTTTATGCACAATTAAAAACGTGTACAAAAATCTGACATGAATTTCATTTTGAATGTGTTTGTGCTTCATAATTATACCCTGCGCGTGAATGTAGCCAATAACTGTCATTTCCTTACGCCAGGGTAACTTTCTTTCTCAAATCATACCTGATAAGTAATTTAATGCTATTCTCAAATGTAGCACACTTAATGGATTCATGCTCAGTTCTTCAATATAGAGTGCCTCCACATTAAAAGTGGCACATTAGCTTACATCTAGTGTAAAATAAACTCATATTATCATTGCAGTGTCAAAGTGAGATTTCACACAGAGCAACTAAGTTAGGGTTTTCAGAAATTAACAATTTTTACATAAAAACTGTATGAATGGAACCCCAGTCGCTGCTCACCAGCTTTATCCAGTCAGCATAAAGATACAAGGGAGATTTATAATTTTACTTGCTGAAAGATAGCATTAACATTGCATGATGGGTGTGTCATTATAAAGAAAAGAGGCTAGGAGTAATGGAAGTCCCACAGAGTCATCTGTGATGACCATTTCCATTCTGTGTGGACATAACTACAGCATACACTCATTCAAATTTGACATCACCAATCCCATCAAAATGTTCATTCATTCACTTCATTTCCTACAGCTCCTGTCAGTAGTATGGGAGGATGCAGAGAGTTTATGGTTTTTCTCTAATACATCTGCCTGCCATCTGTTAACACTGCAGCTGTAACCTATCCACATGTAAAGCAGGGGTGGAAGAGACTCATGGCAGTAAGCCACAGGCACCAGGTCAGCCTGCAGGAATTAATGCAAGTGTTGGCTCTCACTATTCACAGTATCCTTCCATATCCCTGAATGACCCAAATTATTGCCCCTATGGGGCTGCCTGTTACAGTCAGCATTGACACTGGTGGGATTTGAGCAGATCTGACGGTGCTGACTCATGCATAGGAGCAGTGCTATTATTGCAGAGCAACTCATCAGCCTACATTTTTTACTTCTGTCAGGGAGAGATAGTCATTAAAAGATTGAGGGAGGGTGCATTGTGCTTTCCTCGGCTAAATATCTTAAGAGCTTTTACAAAACGGATCCGGGTAATTCAAAGCACTCAAATGCAAAGGTAATTCAACGTGTAGTTGCTCTCCAAATGTAAATGAAAATAATTGTCCAGTGAATGAAGAAAGATCAGGAAACAGGACCTGGATAAGGTCAGGAAGCAGTGAAATATTTCCTATGCCGAAGATCACCATCCCTCAGTTTAACTAGGAGTGATTTAATTTGGTTTCTCTCGTGCCTCTCCTGTTTGTGGACTGTGGTGACTGTCTGCTTCCTCTATGGACATATCTACTGCATACAGTCAGTCTTTGAGCTACTGCACCCATTAAAATTTGAGAGTGGCAGTCTCATCAAAATTTTCATTGTCCATTTGACTTCCCACAGTTCCTGTTGATTGCATGGGTAGGAGAAGAAAGACTGTGGATCTCAACTAAAACATGTGTCCGTCATCTGTTATCACTGCTGCTGAAAACTACACATTTGCCCCAATGCACATGCTCCTGTGTTTCATTTTCATAGTATTTCTGGCCTTTCTGATAATGGGTTTTCTGTCCATTTATTGTCTTGTTTCCATGTTCGTCACCTAAATGTAAAGTAGTGTTTTTCCCCTTCCCTATTTCTTCTATTTTTTTTTTTATAGGTTACATACCTGCAGACTTTCTTAACAATAAACAAAGATAAACCTGAGTCAACACAAAATTTAGTTTTTTTTTTTTTTTAGCGATTTCATTTATTGAAGAAAAAAGCTTATCCAAAAGCTTAACCTGGCCCTATGTGAAAAACTAATTGCCCACTTAGTTATTGATTCAACCAATTAAAAAAATTTAATTGATAATTTGGTTCTATTTCACCAGTCACACCACGCAGATCACTGCCAGCAGTGTTGAATCTAAAAATCATTTAAATAGAACTTGCCAGGCAATGTGAAGGAGGCAAAAAGCAACACATTATGCTGTGCTGTAAACAAATTCAAGAACTGGTAAGAGACCAAGTCATTGGCATCTATTAGTCTGGAAATGGTTATTGCAAAGCCATTTCTAAGGCTCTGAGACTCCAGTAAACCACAGAGAGAGCCATTATCTACAAACGAACAAAACATGGAACAGTGGTGAACCTTGCCAGGAATGGCTGTCTCATCAAAATTCCTTGCAGAGAGCATAAACGACTCATCCCGGAGGTCGCAAAAGAACCCATTCTAACATCTGAAGCGCTGCAGGCTCCACTTGCCGCAGATAAGATTCACAATGCCACAACAAGAAAGACTGGGCAGAAATGACAACATCTTGATGATGCCCAAGACTTTAGCGAGAATATGCTGTTCACTGATGGCTCAAAAATGAAACTTGTTGAGTCCCATTACATCAGTCGTAAAGTTAACACATGATTTTGGTAGTGTGATGGTCTGAGACTGCCTTGCTGCTTCAGGACCTGGTAGACTTGCCATAATTGATGAAACCAAACATTCTGCTCTCTACCAGAAAATCCTTAAGAAGAAAATCTGGCCATCAGCTTGTGATGTATAGCTCAAGCGCAGTTGGGCTATAGAGCAGGACAATGATCCAAAACTCACAAGCTAGTCCTCCTCTGAGTGGCTCAAAAGAAACAAAGTGAAGGTATTGAAGTGGCTTAGTCAAAGTCCTGACTTAAATCTGGCTGAAATTCTGTGGCCTGACCTAAAAAAAAGGCAGTTCATACTCAAAAACCCTCCAATGTGGCTGAATTAAAAAAAAATAAAAAATACTGTGATGAAGACAGGGCCAAATTTGCTCCACATAATGCAAAACACTCATTGCCATGATCGCAAATGTGTGATTGCAGTTGCTGCTGCTTAGAATGCCATGACCAGTTATTAGGTTTAGAGGGGTAATTATTTTTTCACTTGAGTGACATGGGTTTTGAGTGACAATTTACTTTCAACAAATGAAATGAATATTTAAAAGCTGCATTTTGTTATTACTCACATTGTCTTTTTTTTTTTAAAGATTATTTTTTGGGATTTTTTCCTTTATTTGATAGTCACACAGTGGAGAGATACAGGAAGGTTGGGGTGAAGAATGGGGAAGACATGCGGCAAATGACCCGAGCTGGAATCGAGCCGGGTCACTGCAGGAAGGCCACAGCCTTTATGGTGCGTGCGCTTAGACCGATGAGCCACCAGGGCGCCCCACCTATGTTGTCTTTGTCCCATATTAAAATTAGTTGAACGATCTGAAACATTTGCTCACAACGAATGAGCAACAATAAAAGGATATCGGGAAGGGGGCAAATACTTCTTCACAGCACTGTATGAACTCGCTTTTTCCCTCACCATTTCTTGTCTTGCTTGTTGTCTCATTGTATTTGTTGATCCCCCGTTTGTTTGTTCCTCACCAGTTTGTTTCACCCCAGCTTTGTGCTAATGCCTGCTTTCTTACATTTTGTTTCTTATGGCTTGTTTTCCTTCGTGTCGTGTTTCTACCTCAGCCCTGTGTATTTTCCTGTGCGCCTGGTCTCGTTTTTGCCTCACCCTGCCATAGTTTCCTGTCCTCTCTGCTATTGTATTTCGCTGCACTGATCTCCAGGCCTCGACTCCAGTCTCAACTTCATACTTCTCTCCTCTGGACCCTGATCGCCGCTGTCTGACCTCTGCCTGCTCTGTGACCGCGCTCTGCTCCCCCTGCATTACTCTGTCTGCTGGTTCTGGACCCAGGACTGTTCTAACTATAAATAAAACTCTAATTTTCTCATCCCTGGCTCCTGCAACTGATTCCTTCCCTCATCCCTGACAGAGGAGACCCATGCCAGTAAGCTACAGGAATTAGGATAGCCTGCAAAAGTTGTACAAGTTTTGGCAATCACTATTCACTATATCCATCCATATCCCTGAATGACCCAAAGCCAATTATTGCCCCTATGGGGCTGCCTGTTACAGTCAGCATTGACACTGATGGGATTTGAACAGATTTGACGGTGCTGACTCATGCATAGGAGCAGTGCCATTACTGTGTGAGCTACTCATCAGCCTACATTTTTAACTTCTGTCAGGGAGAGATAGTCATTAAAAGATTGAAGGAGGGGGCATAATGCTTTAGCTAAATATCTAAAGAGCTCTTCAAAACTCATCTAGGTAATTCAAAGCACTGAGATGGAGGGTGATTCAGCATGTAAATTCTAAATGTAAATAAAAATTATTACTGACTGAATGAAGGAATATCTCCCATCAGGACAGAAAGACTAGGATGGCGTCAGGGGAGTGTGAAATAATTCCTTTGGTAGAGATGACCAACCTTCAATTTAAGTGGGAGTGATTTAACCTGGTTTCTTTCTCAGCTCTCCCCATGTGCACACTCAGTGCACATCTTTAGTCCATCTTTAGTCCATCAATCTATCCTCCTCCCCAACCTCCAATATCAATGTGATTGTGCCTGATCTGTGTTTGCATTGTGCATATGAGGGGAATTTTAAAACTAATGTCTGTCAAGATGGATGTGAGACACAAGACTGTGACAGTTAAACAAGTACCTGTTTTGCAAGCAGTTTTGAGAGGGCTGAATACTTTGTGAGATAAGAATGGCAATCAACCTTTTACAAGGAGCTCAGAGAAGTTTGCATTCTTTTAATGCCCATATAAAGTTACTGCTTAAATGAATTATTCATGCCCATATTTCAAAATGTAGAACAGGTTGTTATAAACAAGTTGGTCACCCTTTAAACTTTAAAGTGTTTCTTGTAAAGGATTCATTCAAAATACATAAATCATTCAAGAAATATGACTTAATGGATTCATAAATTTTATGCATTTTAACAGGTGGGGAATAGCATTCCTTGGGTTGATTTGGATTGTTTCATGACAACAAGTCACTAAAGTTTAAGTATAACGAGGTCAGCCAAGCATATTGCATGAGCTTCTTTTATACAATCCTAAAAAAAAAAAAAAAAAACAGCAATGTTACAGGGCCTTAATGCGACCCAGATTGGCATTAGCGAGTACGACATTATTGGTTTGTGATTTGAGATTGTTGCCACATTTGACATTTTGCTTAAGATGTTGCCGTATCCTTTATGAAACATGACATTTGTCAAATTCATAATACCTCTACATCAATTTAGCAGAGATGTTATACTGTTTGAAGCCATTTATGAGAAACACCTTATTTAAAATTTGCAAATAAGTTTACATTTTGTTGTGACACAGTGATGTGCTGGATAGCAGTGCTGTCTCACAGCAAGTAGAATATTAGTTTGAATCTTTTCATTCAGAGTTGGAAGACATGCATTTTTAGGCTTACTGTAAACTATAAATTTTCCATAGATATGCATTAGTGTGTGTATGGTGTGTGTGGCCCCTGCAGTGGTACATCTACTGGAGTACCGTCTGAAGTATATTCATGCCTTTTTCCCATCACATGCTGAGATGCCTGCCGACTCAACCATCCATTCATGATACATCAGTACACTGGTATTATCACACTTAAAAAAATTAAGAAGAAAATTGATATTTGCCCTATTTAAATATTCATACTACAACTACTACTACTACTACTACACATAATAATAATAATAATAATAATAATAATAATAATAATACAGCATTTGGCTTACTGAATAACTTCAGTATGATCTCAAATATTTTGCATAATATTGTATTGAACATCCTTGCTGATGGATATTATTACCACAATATCTTTTATTCTGTGACCTGCAATGTTACGAGCACTTTCTTTGGTGTATTTATTGCCTCTTGAATGTTTGTCATTCAGTTTTAATAGTCTATTGCATTTTCAGTAGAATCCCCCCATAATATACTACAGTGGTGAATGGGTCTCAAGTCAAAGCCACTCAGAGGTTCCCCTTCATTGCCTCAATATTAAAATATGCTACTATTTATCATGCAGCAGAAAATTGAACAAACAACCAATTCCATTCCTTTTTATCCCCAAATTTGAATTCAGCAGTAATCTGCATTGTTACCACATAGAAAATTGAAGACTGGCTCCGTCAGTGTACTTCATACAGAAATTTGACACAAAGAGAAAATTCAAAATGGTTTACTCTGAAAATACAGCTCAAGGAGTCAAATGGAAACAACAACAAATTGTTGCTGGATAGGATTTTTTTCTTATCTTCATAAAATAAAATCATAGAATAGCACAAAATAAAATCAAGAGTTTTTTGTGTGTCTTTAGAAGGATAAATACATTGAGAGTTCTGTTTCCTGGAAACAAAAGCAATTTGTGTTGCAGTGGCTTTCTTGTCTGCCTGGTGTATCTTTCAAAGTTAAGGACCCTGCCAAAATTCTTATTAGCACTGCAGACACCTCGGGGGAGGCCCAATAGTGCATGGCATGGCAGCTCGAACAGAAACAGACAGTCATTTATTATTTATGCTCCTGTAAAAGGAACCAGAAACATCCTTGTTAGCTTTGTGTCCCAAGGTGCAGCAAAGATTGGTTTTGCTTTGCATGTAACCATCTGACTCATTTCACTCAGCCACTCTCGGCTCTGAAATCACAGAGCGTTCCCCAAAAAAGTCATATTGGGACATTCTTTGTTAGGTTATTACAGGCCTGAAGGCAACCATTGGCACAGGAATATGACCTTCATGGCATCTTTTAATTTAAGCAGTAAAAAGAAGAAAAAACAATAAAAAGGAGCCCGCTGCATTAGCATCGCACAATATCCTCTGAGATTTTCTGGGATCGACAGGAGTCCATTTTATGAAATAAAATCTCAGAGCCATGTCACTGTTCAGTACATACAGCTATGGAAACACAACACATACAGAGCCAATTCTGCTACCACTGAAGAAAATAATAATAATAACTAGAACTGCGTTTCGTCAGGACGAACCTCGAGAGTGTGCTTGCTAAAATGTTGACGGTAAAGATGCAGTCTCTCTCTCTCTCACACACACAAACACACACACACACACACACACACACAGTAGAGTGGCAGTCTGGCAGAGTGTAGGTAGTCTGTCTGTCTGTCTGTCTGTCTGTCTGTCTCTCTCTCTCTCTCTCAGACACACACACACACACACACACAGTTATCATCTGACATTGTTTAAAGGACAAATTTGTCTGTATACTGGTTATGGTGTTGAGGCTGCCCTCTAGCGTTCCGTGATGTCATAATGGCAGAACTCCACGATGCATTTTTAATGGAGATAAAAAGGGATGAAAAACAGGGATTGCAAAAGAATGAAAAGGGGCTATGCAACTGTTTGTAGAGGGCCCAGAGAAACGGTCAGGCCGGACGTTTTGGCGTTTGAACCGCGTCTCTATCGCGAACACTCGGGCACTCGAAACGGGACAAAAAAGTGTGTGGAAATGGAAAAATAATAAAAAAATTAATAAACCGACTTAAGAAGAACAATGTGTTGCTTGTGTATGGCAAGCACACAATAATAATAATAATGGTATCAATATTCTGCCCTCATTAAGGGGTCTTCAGGGTAAAGTGTAGAAATAACCATAATAATGTAAAAACTAAGAAATAAACATACTCAACATGATTATAACCTCATAAAATGTAGTATTTTGATAAAAATTTACATGGTTGCCATGCAAATGGCACTTTCATGACAAAATCTGAAAATATTTTGTGGCACTGTTATTTCAATAACCCAAGTCAGATTTTACTCAAATTAGTCTCATATGAAAGGTTTAAGATAGTTCTATGAAATGACGTAGGATTTTTTTTTTTTTTTTTTTTGTTTGGAACATTTATGAATATTTAATGAGCTCTGTTATGTTACCATAACAAAAATCGCTATCATCAACTTGCTTCATTTTCAAAATTAACCCCCTAGGGATGCACCTATCCAGAAAATCCGGCGTCATATCATAGATCGCCAACAGATACAACTTCAGTCCAAATTTCAAGTCAATCAGATGAATATTAATGATTTTATGAATGCCACAAGGTTGAAAATCAGTCAAAATTGTGATTTTTGGTAATTTGCATTTAAAGTCACAAGTAACAATTGAGGCAGAGGGAGAACATAGATTCTTGGTGTTTACTGGCATCTCATTGCATTCCTTTATTTATTTTATTTATTTTTTGTGAAAATCTAAAACATTGAAATTTTGGGGAAAAAAAAAAATTAAATTTTTACCCGGGAGACCCCTTAAAGATCTGAAAGCACTTTACATTGAAAGAGGGACAGCCTCTCCAAACCCTCAGATCTTCAGTCTAACTTGAGATATTTAATTGCAATTTTGCCTGTAAAAACCATAATTACAAATGAGCATCTCACCAAACACATCTATGTCTGCTTTATTTTCTATATAGTCTGTGCTTGAACTATGGCTGTGTAAATTTCAGTGTAGTACAATGTCAGCAATATAAAAAGGTATTGAAAATCAGTTTTATTAATTAGGACTGTTGGGTAGGTGTCTAAGCTTGGCACGTTCTGTATAGACCAACCGGTAACTTGACTCTCTTATAGCGATTTGCTGAAATTACATCTGACTATTCAGAGGGGTTGCTGTTCACTTCAGTTAGAGTTTTTGCTTCCTGGTGAAGCTGTGCAGGAAGGTCAGTTGACAGGCAACTTCAAAATACCTTAGCATAAGCATTCTGATTTGTATGCAACCTTTTACCGTCATCTCAGGCTCTTAGCAGTCCAAACAGTAACTCTGATAATGAAGCATCCATCTCTGACTGCAATCTTTTTCACATTTTCAGCCCAGCGCAAACAGTTGTTTCCCACAGGAGATGGGAATGGGCAGCGTCTCAGCTTGGACTGGAACCGGATCATCTAATCACCCCAGCATTGATTTTCCTGCAGCACACAGAACCCCCCTCTTTCACCAATTATTGCTCCCATCCGCACATTGTGAGGGGGAGGCTGGGGATCTGGCACTGTGAGTTGGGCCCATCTGTATTTCCTGGAGCTGAGAGAAGCATCTGCATCGGCCAATTAACTGTGCCTGATTGGACTTCTTTGTGGAGTGGGCATTCAGTGAGAGTAATTAAGACCAAATGCAATTTGGTTGGATTCAGGTTTATCCATACTCTCGTAACCGTGGGACATATACAAGGTTGATGTGGGCATGTGATTTACTATGTGAAATCCCAGGTTTTTCCTAGAGGGCTTCAGGAAGGCAATGGGGCCAGAGCAAACACAGCAACCTGCAGAGAGCCTCTGTAGCATCCAATGCTACGGTTGCCCAGTCTTGCTCTGGAGTTGCACTGTCCATGCCAGTTTCCTGTTGTGTAATCAATCAATTTTCTGCTAAAGGGAGGGAGGTGGATTCACTGAGATAGATAAAACTTTGTTGCTCAGCTACATTAAAACTAATGCATTGTGCCAATAGTTAAAACAGCTAAAAGTTTTAGTTGATAAAAAAACTAAAAGACAGCAGCAGAATCTTATATGCTACATTGGGCACAAGATGTCAAGCATTGTCCTCCAATCTGTTTAAAACAAGTCCTGTGAAATTCTACCAGATAATCAGGATTCCATGTAGGAGTGTACATAAGTGTATGTGCAGTTCATCTTATCTATCGAGTCATCTTGCATTGCTTTTACTTTTCTCAAGGAAGTCATAAGTTACCCTTAGCCACAATTTCAGCATTACAGTCCCAAATTGCCCCCCCCCCCCTTTTTTTTTTTTTGATCACTTTGTTTACTTTAACCCTTCTCAACTTACTGTACTAATCAGCAAATTCAACTATGGCTGTGTGCAGAAGTTTGACATTATTGACATTTTTAAACCAAAAAAATAAATAAATAATTGATTAAGTTGATCTCCCTACTCCTACTCCAAATGGGCTATACATCAATGCTAATCCAAACTGGGAGACTGTTGATTTCCTCCATTCGCAAAGGCAGTTTGATTCGCATTATTATCATACTAGTGAACACAATGCAGATCGCAAGTAGGCCTAAATCAACATATATTTTTCAAAAGGCAAAATTTTTTAGCTTCAACATCTGATACATTGTCTTTGTACTACTTTCAATTCAATATAGAATTTAAATTATTTGCCATCATTGCATTCTGGAGGTAATCAACCTGGGCTGGTATCAGTTCAGGATGCTTGATAGTGAGTCTAAGACAGTGGGTTGTTCACAGAAGATACAGAAATAAGAGTATTTACATAAATACTTTAACACATTCTTTATGTCACTGCCTGACAAACCACTGAAGTGCAGTGGATTTTTCCACTCACAAGTTATGCTGATAGGAACAGAACATTAGCTTTGCAAAGCACAGAAAATGGAGATGGCAGAGTTGACTGCACTTACTGTAGTTTGTTTGGTGAAACCTCAGCCCCAATGTGGCATAACTTTAATTGAGTTTAATGCGACATAAAATAATTTGTATTGGAGTGGGTCAGCTCCAGCTTGGCTTGGCCTGGTTCCCGCCAGCATAAGCAGCTTGATGAAGCAAATGCTTTAGATGCTGTTCAGTGGGCACCGCCAGAAATTCTTAAACCCCCCAGAAAAGCTTTAATGCTTTGGGCTTTTCTCAGTAGCTGGATGCAGAAGTTGGATTGTGTTATCAAAGTGAGGCAAATCTACTGCATTAGGCAAAATAGCGCTGTGCAAATCCAAATGTGTAAAGCCGATTATCAATTACCCCCTTAGATACAATACCTGGCCGCAACACAAAAATACCAAAGACGTGCAAAATCCATAATATGTCTCAATATGCCAGTTAATTTGTGTTGTTGTGCCTCAACCTGCGTGTAAAGGAATTTAAATGGTAATTGACCCAGCACTTGGCAGCTGAAAGCCAGAGGTGCATGCCAAGATTTTGTGCAATGGACTTAGTTCTTTAATGCAGTGGCACATACATGGGAGTTAAGGGTTTGCTAATAAGACAAAAATAAGTTACTAATATTTGCACGTCGCTTATTTTTTATTCATACTCTTTATTGGCTCCTCTATCATCTTAGGTCGTGCTCTAGCATTTTTGTCCTTTGTTGGGAGAAACGTAACTGCATTGCGATGAGGAATGTTTGATTTGCCTATTTGAAGCAGATGGCATTAAGGACTGTAACACGTCATCCTGGCATTGTCTCTCAGCCACTTCCATTTTAAAAGTGGCCAAATGCACTCTGAAAAATATATTGCTGTTCAATAGTTAAAATGTTATGTTTCTGCCTGTGTTTACCCAAGGAATTCTCAGTCATAACAGACAACGTTTGTATGGAGTTCAATCCTTCACAAAAAGGCAAAGGCTATGTTAACACTCAAAATAAATTTGTAGTAATCTTATAAGCAATATTCTTGCAACTCATGCGTGGCAAGGCACTAGAGATGGTATCAATGCTCGGTGGTGATTCAATAAACTCAAAACTAAAGACAGCAGTATAGTTTGGAGAGAGTGTGTGTAAAAACAAATACTGCATTGTAAGAAATCAAGTCTTCCTCCCAGTGCACACTATTGCCTTCATAGATGGGGCAATGTTGGTGACTTACAAATCTCAAGCTGATTAATAACACTTCTCAACCATCTAGGTCTATGTGAATGTCCTTCAGGCTTAGGTAGGTAGATAGAACCTCTTTATATACTAGCATTCAATCAAGAGTTTCCTAATTTACTTATCCCCGCCTGCTTCAAGAACCAGAACTACAGCTCTCCGATTTAAATGTAGGCCAACAAAATGAATGGCCATGATGAGTTATTGCACACAGATAATAATAATAATAATAATAATAATAATAAGTGGTGCCAGGCACAACAAACCCCGCCCCTCGCACATACTTTCACCTACTTGTACAAAATTCAATAGGGATCTATTCTGGGTCAGTGGCAATCCCTATACCGAATATGGGGTGAATCTGGCCCTTAGTTTTGCCGCTAGAGTGTTAACAAACAAACACAGACACAAACAAATGCAGAAACACACAAACAGAAACAAACCGAACCGAAAACAATACCCCTTCCCTCACCCTTCAGGTGGGGCAGGGTAATAATAATAATAATTAGCGAATACTACATTTTCTGAAGAAAATTTGTGTGACTGCTTCTGCTTGAAAACTTTAAAAGGGTGAATTTGAAGTTGCTTAAGATGTTGGAAAAAAATATACATTGATCAGCCATAACATTGTGTCCACTGATAAGTCAAGAGAATGACAGCGATGATCTTGTTACAATGGGACCTGTCAATAGGTAGGACATATTAGGCTGCAAGTAAATACTTTGGCCTCGAAGTTGATGTGTTGGAAACAGGTAAAATGGGCAAGCATAAGGATGTGAGAGATTTTGAAAAGGGCCAAATTGCAACGGCTGGACGACTGGGTCAGATTAACTGCAGCTCTTGTGGGGTGTTCTCAGTCTACAGTGGTCAGGACCTACCAAAAGTGGTCCTAGGAAGGATCACTGGTGAACCAGCGACAGGGTAATTGGTGGCTAAGGCTCATTGATGCATGTGGGGAGCAAAGACTGGCAGGTGAGATCCGATCCAGCAGCGGAGCTGCTGTTGCTCATGTTGCTGAATAAGTTTGTGCTGGCTCTGATAAAAAGGTGTCAGAGCACACTGTGCATTGCAGTTTGTTGCGTATGGGGCTACGTAGCCGCAGAACGGTCAAGGTGCCCATGTTGACCCCCGTCCACCACCATCAGCACCTACAATGGGCATGTGAGCATCAGAACTGGACCATGGAGCAATGGAAGAAGATGGCCTGTTCTGATGAGTGACATTTTCTTTGACACAGTGGTTTGAGGAACACAATGATGAATTCAAGGTATTGCTTTGGTTTAATGCCCCTCCCCTGTGGCATTCATTTCCCCTGGCTACCTGCCCTGCACTAATGACTCAATTATCAGTTTCCACACATTCTTGATTATGCCCACCTGTTTCATTTTAGTTCATCTCTTTCCCTCATCTCTTTAGAGTATTTATACCTCAGTTTATCCCCATTTGGGCAGGTAGCCATCAGTTTGATTCCCCCTCTTGTGTTCGGAGCACTCCCCTTTATGTTCTCCACCAGTTTGTATTTGTTAAGTTATTCCCTCACTCATCATTTTATAAACTCCACGTCCCTGCAACTGGGTCCTCCTCTCCACTCCTCACTCTGGCACCCTCTTTAAAATTCTGGGGTGTCAGGAAGTGACATTTGGTCTCCAAATTCCCTAGATCTCAATGCAATTGAGCATCTGTGGGACATGTAAGAAAAAGAAGTCAGATCCTCGGAGGCCCCACCTCGCACCTTACAGGACTTAAAGGATCTGCGGCTGATGTCTTGGTGCCAGATACCACAACACACCTTCAGAGGTCGAGTGACGTCCATGCCTCAACGGGTCAGGACTGTTTTGGAGACAAAAGAGGGACCTACACCATATTTGGTCAGTGGTTATAATGTAATAGTTGAATGGAGGTATGTGATAGTGGTTATAGTAATTAAAAAAGTGGTTCAGTTTAAAAGTCAAATGTAGTTAAAAATAAAAGATATCAAAAAGTTGAACAGTACTCTTAATATGCAAAGTAAGCTGAACATGTTTAAAGTGGAGTGTGGTCTAAAGCTGAAAGTGATATTTCAAATAAACCCAAAAACCAAACAGAACAAATGGATTTAAAGACTAGTTCAGACGAAAAATTCGCAATGAGACTAACTGAAACCTGCCACTACTTGCAATGTGCCAGTCAGCAGAAGTCTGAAGCCTGCCAGTTTGCATCAATACTTGTGGATGAGACGGTCTGTCATTTCCATAGCAACAACTATATTTAAGAATTTCCATGTCTCATACTGCCAGCTTTTCAGTTCAATGGTAGTTGGATAGATTGTAGCATCTTAAAACATGAATATGTTGACTACATATATTTTCAAGTGGACCGATTATGCTGTTTTTTTAAACCAAATTATAATATTCTTGAATGTCCAAAAGGGAGGTTAATAAAATTTTCGCACAAAAATAAATTAAAAATAAATAAATGAATACATTTAAAAAATCATGGAAATCCATGATTTCCTGGCAATTTGATTCCAGTCATTCAAAACCCTTGGAAAAACGGGGTGCTCTGAGGGGGCCTCCCCTCTATCCCTCTATAAAATGAGCTCTGCTCTGATTGGCCGTCCAACAGATCCACAAGCCCCATATTTCAACAGAGAGCAAAATATCCTGCCTACTGGCAAGTCTCTAAACACAGATGAAAGAATTAGTGGCTAGCTAGCTAGTAAACTACTGAAAGAGTATGGAAAGGTAGCATCTGCAGGCTAAGCAGGGATGGTAATCACATTCACAAAATAAATTTGGCGTGCAGACACCATAAAATTTTAACTACAATTGGAATTCAGTCTCTAACAATAACATTGATCCATGGCTAGCATCTGTGAAGCAGGAACCGTTAGCTGAGTGAACCTCTGTTTACTGGGAAATTCAAATCAGTTTTTGTGAAAAGATAAATTGTGAGTTGACAGGATTTCTGTTGGCCTCTTTTTTTATTTGTGGATCAGCACACCAGCAAAATATTAACAGTCATACTATTTCACAATTTTCTGGTGAAAATATAATTAAAATACTATTTTGCAAATGTCACGACATTGACATGGTGTCACAGAGCTGACTATTGGTATGTCCTGGTCTTTATACACTACCTGGCCAAAGAAAAAAAAAGTCGCACACTCAAATTTTTTTATTTGGAACCCCAATAACTTTGTTGTGACTTTGTTCTGACAACCGTATGTACCGTCACAACATTTTTTTTCAATCGGAGTTGCATTCATTTTTGGCTCGAGATCTTGTCATGACGATCAGATAGTTGAACCACTCTGTAGTCTTTGCCAGCACATCCCAATAACTTTCAATGTGGTTAAGGTCAGGATTCTGTGGTGGCCAGTTTTTGTGTGGAAATGATTCATCATGCTTCTTTTCCTCAGTCATTGTGTTCTATGCTTGATGCAGGCCAGTCATTTTCCCCTTCTGAAATACAGTAATATCTTTTCCGCTGCCAAGGGATACGTCCTCCTACTTGATTTTTTTTTTTAGAAATGAGAAGCTACACGCTTCAGCAGTCAGGGTTAAAATAATTATTGCCAGATGATACAAATTAATCACTGCAATAATGATCCAGTCATAGTATTTGTTTGTTTATATCCACATGGCAACTTTGTTTTTTTTTGGTTTGTTTGGACAGGCAGTGTATTAACCCTTGCGTTCTGTTTGGGTCAAATTGACCCGCTTCAAGTTTTTACTAAAAGAAAAATGATACATGGTTAAAATTTTTCAACCTGAAATTCTTTGTCTTTGGCTCATTTTCTTTGAAGAACATGTAAAAGAAAAAAAATTCATTGAGTATACATGCTACAATGCCCCCACACATTTATATCCTTCATACAATGTTTGTGTAAGATTGACCCGGATACACACAGAGACACAGACACAGAGAGAGAGCACACACACACACACACACACACACACACACACACGCGCACACACGCACACACACGCACACTCACGCACACACACACACACACACACTCCTTCTCCTTCTCTCTCTATCTCTCTCTCACTCACTCACACACACACACACACACACATACATACAGGGGCTCCAAAAATCTAGCAGGTCTTGATGCCCGGTCATCAAACCTGATGACCATCGACAATATTTGAAAGTTTCTTATCATGTTAGCAGCTGAGTGGGGAGGCTCTCTCATTGGGGATGAGAGATAGTGAAGTATGACCTCTGGCTTACACTCATCCCAGCCACTGATCCATCCATCCCTTTGTACACAAAGGTAGAGAGAGAGAGACGTACAAACTCACACACCTGCAAATTGTGACAATCCCAACACCGTGAGGCCATTTGCGCCTATTTTCCCACATTCTTTACCTTCTGTAGTGAGGGAACCTATACACTATGTTTCAACATTTAACATTTTATCACACTGTACCCCTCATGTCTGCACATTTGGGGGGCAAAACAGATAAATAATGCATAATAATTTATACAGGGAAGCCAGAGGGAAGAGCCCCTGAAAAAAACCAGGAGACATGGGTGGTGCTGGATATGACGCAGGGCCTCAGTGGCCACAACATCACCTTAGATAATTTATTTACCTCCCACAACCTGGGACAGGAACTTCTCGAAAGAATGCTGACAATGATTGGAACAATCAGAAAAAACAAGACAGAAGCTGAGGTGGGAGCTCTAACAGTAAAGAACAGGCCAGTCCATTCCTCCAACTTTCTGTTTATGGCCAACACTGCCCTGATATCCTACATACCCAAAATGGGCAAAAATTTTGTGCTTATGAGCACTCTACATAGGGATGGAAGGATCAGTGACCAGGAGGACCGTAAGCCAGAGGTCATACTTGATTATAATGCCACAAAAGGAGGGGTAGACAACTGTTGGCCTGGTACAGCTGTCAAAGAAAAGCTTTACGGTGGCCACTCGTGATCTTTTACAATATTCTGGATGTGTCAGTCTATAATGCATTTGTAATCTGGTTGGCAGTCAACCCAGACTGGAACCAAAGGAAGCTCCAAAGAAGACGGCTTTTTCTAGAGGAGCTAGGCAAGGCACTGGTGACACCACACATACAGAGGAGACAATATCAGTTCAAATTAAAAAAAAAAATAAATAAAACATAATTGAAACAATGTTTCATTTCATTTTTTCATAGATAAGCATTATTTATGCCACCTTCAGTTATGCCAATCTTTATTATGGTGGATTTTTTAGATAAATAATAAATTCACTATCACAAAAACGCCTGATACGTCCATTGTTGAATGTGATAAATAAGAGATTAATAGCAAATATTCATTATATATGTTATCTATATTTTTTGGAATTGAGATAAAGACAATACATGTTAAGTATTTTTATAAACATTTTTATTTCTGTATTGCTTTTAAAATCCCAAAAAATGTCCTGGGTCAGACGGACCCAAACAGTACATGAGGTTCGTAAAAGTGAACCTAACACAAGGGTTAAAATTTTGCGGGGATACTACTTAGCTAATCCAGAACATGCTGAACATTAAATATGTAAGAGTGTCTATAACTTAAATGGCATGGAAGGAGTCTGAGGGCATAATTTTGAGGGAAGAAATGTAATAATAATAATAATAATAATAAAGAAGTATGTAAGACTGTAAAGTGTGCTGCTTTGCTGAAGCAAGCTCACAACCATGATAATAACAAATGTTTCACTATAATGGAAAATCTAATATTTCAAAAGCAATAATGAAGCCATTATATTTATACAGCAAGTTGGGAAGAATATTTTGGGGACTGGGAATCAATTTGGTTATTTTATTGAACAACTGTATGAAGTGCAAATAATGTTAGTATGAAGTAAGACCGCATAAATGTGCAATAAAAAAAAAACATGTTGTATGCGAGTACATATCGGTTGAAAAAGAACCACAAAAGGAATCTCCCTACTGACTCTTAAGTAAAGACACATGCAATTTTTCTTTACCTTTTATTTATTCTGCAAAGAGAAATGATTTTATGGCTCTTGCACATTTCCTCAGTTCACACTTTCCTCCAGATGATGATTCTCAATCACTGTCATGTCCCATTTTCCTGGCTACCATGGAGACAGAGGAGGGGAGAGAGATTTGTTGTGTTTGCGAATGTCTTTTTAATTACTGACCAGAGGGGATCATATCAAATGTGTCTCTCAGGATACAGGACTTCTTGGCAGCCAGAACTTCCTTTTTCTCCAACAGATGTTCAAGTCTGCAAGTTCCTTATGTCATTTAACTCAATATACACTTCAGTACACTGTGAAATAGATTACATTATCATCCAACTGACTTTGAAAACACTATGTCACATTGCATGTGTCTTAACATTATGCAGTATTACTAATGTGCAATTAATAACGGCGGGGGGCTATTTAATATAAACTGTGTGCACAGAAGTCTACACTGAATTTGTTGTCCCTAGCTCTGACCACGCTGTGTTAAAATGATACTCACCATTTGGGGATGGCCTTCCTACTCCAAGTGTTCTTTTATCATTAAAGAAACAAAGCGGAAAGGTTATGCGCAGAAGTTCATAGCCTTAAACTTGAGCTCCATGGTTTAATTTGCTCAGACGCATAATTCAGGTCCAGTTCTTTCAGTCCCATCAGGGATAAACCAGTGATTTTAGAAGCGAAGTCTCGCATTTCTATAATTCTCCTGTCTGCCATGCAGATGTGCAGTGGTGAATACTGACTGATTCCACTGAGCAATGAAAGAGGCACAGACAAGACCAATTTAAAATCAGATAATATTTTAAATAGTCCAGTAATTTAAAATCCTTTGAACTTCTTGTGTGAGAAATTACTACTTTCTTAAAGTAATCTGCACATCCTCAATGAACATGAGCTTTTCACAAATTTGAAAAGGCCCTGGTTTAAAGGAATTAACACGTGCTTTTGCTCAAGCTAAGAGGCTACACAGCCAGCACATTAGCTGCATCACCATTTTAATAGGAAGAGACCTACCTAATAGGTATTTATCTGTATTCATTTTTCATATTATTTATCTTTTTAAAAAGTCAAAAAGAAAAAAACTCTTTATGTCTGTTATCAGCAGTGATTATTATGTCAAAATTAGAATGTTCTGTCACAAGCATTCTCATCAAACATCTGATATTTAATGGTCCAAACTTAAATTGCACCATCCTAATGGCTGCTGAGGGATTTCTGTCTGATTCTCCGTTAGGTGAGCAGGCTGAGATATTCAACCTGGAAACTACTTGGTCAGGGCTTTGCAGCCGATACCTTGCTACCAAAGTAAATTAGGCCAGACGGGAGAGTTTTCCGGATCACGCAGGAATGCCTCTCAGCCTTGAAGAAATGCAATTATGAGGCCTTTCCTAGCTTTAAACAAACTTAAAGCAGCCGGATGTCTGTGGGGAAGGAAGTCTTCTGCATTGCAAAGGAGCTGTGCTGCCGTCTGGCTGCCCACTGAGAGAGAAAAAATGCTGAAGACCAGGGTCAGATCGCAAGCTGCTGTCTGGAATGAGAGCTTCCGAGTCGGACCCTGACCAGCATATCAAACGACCTTACTGCAGAATCCTCCACAACAGACCTGAGCAGACCCCACCCTGCTACGCATTCTGTTGCCCTGTACCTCAGCTCAACCTGTGTAAAGCACATTGTGCTATTTCTTGTCTTCTTCCTCTCTTTTGTAAATGATTAAAAAAGTACCATCAATAATTTCTCAAGTGCAATTACAAGTACTCAGAATTTTCAACTTAGTGGAAATTTTTATGTCAGAACTGTGCTTTTTCCCCTCCCAAGGGCACTTCCAGCAATACGTGTTCCGTTTTCAGATTTCACGTGACATTAGTGGGTCAAGACAAGCCTCCATTATCTATCCGTTCTCTGGTCACGTGCCATGATAGTTGGGCTCATTAAAGCTCCTTTGAAGCCATTGCCTCAAAGCTATGAACAAATACCTTGATCATAAACTCAGTCTTCCCTGTTCTGCCTCCTAAGTGACTAATTTAATATCATTAACTTGCTTTCATTATTTCCCAGTGATCTGTCATGTGTTAGTGATACAGTAACACAATGTTATATAAGCACATGGATCTTCCTGGCATCCAGCTGTGATGCTAGCATGAAAGATGAAAGCAATTTTGGGGGTTTGGAGGGCTGTTAGATCACTAACCATGTACACCAAGCTTTAATTATGTTGCTTCATAAAAGCACATTCATTTTGCTTTTCAAGTATTTATTTATTTATCTCACATTGCCAAACAATGTGTAATACCAGACACAAAAACACACAGGTAGCGTATAGATAGCTGAATAGAATTGCTCTGACAATCCTTCTTTCATACTCCTAAACGGGCAATTAACTAGCTTGTGGGGAAATTCTTCAAATTAGGTTAATATAAGGAGAGATTAACAAGCAAACAGTATTCTCTGTAGCTCCATTACAAGGTATAATAATTACGAGGCAATAAATGTTGTTATTGTTTGAAGTTATACAGTATATTTATGCTCAAAAATCACATAAAACACTCCGGTGCACAAACACATAGATGTGCACACTCATGCACAGTACCGCGGAAGCAAAGATAATGATGAGTGAATCACTATTCTCTGTCACATACGGCATCTTAAACTTTAAACTTCTTTAGCCTTTGGATGTCATTTGTTTGCAGAACAACAAACAGTCCCTAAAAAGAAAACAAAGACAAAATCTGGCGTTTTGTATTCCCAGGGGGCTTTCGCCTTCTGTCAACGCTATTTCTATTAAATTTGATCACAAACAAGAACCACTGAAGGGTTTGTTTATCTTCCTGGGTTGTGCAAGATAAAAAGCTATTGAGAACATGCGAGTTTAGAGTGCAGCAAATGTTCCCTATCAGCTTTGCTTTATCGTTCAGCTCCCAATGAATACTAATGAGAAGGGAAGAGGGAAACTTTTGCCCGTACAGTGCCAGAGTAGATTTAGATAGTTTTGCAAAGTTTAAAGAGGTCTTGGATTGAACACCGTGCTCAGTAGAATAAGCAGCTGGTTTTTAGGTGTCAAAGT
Source organism: Gymnothorax javanicus (assembly GCA_029692085.1). Taxonomy (NCBI): domain Eukaryota; kingdom Metazoa; phylum Chordata; class Actinopteri; order Anguilliformes; family Muraenidae; genus Gymnothorax; species Gymnothorax javanicus. Next base: position 47,511,668 of record CM056204.1, read on the forward strand.
ATTGCTGCGACAGCATGCAAAGTAACTTTTAGGAAACACCCAGCTTGTCACATTATGATTCATGATAATGAAGCATTTTAGCAAATCAGTTCTGAAAAGGAGCCAGCTGTGCATCTCCACCAGATGGGAAATGTAGCATCTGCCCTGGTTTAGCATGAATTCCCTGCAAACCATTGGCTAAAGACCACTGAGACAATACTGCCTATATTATCCCAATAACAGTCATAGAAAGAAAATTTTCCCCATCTGAGTCGAACTGGCAAGGGTTCACCATGGGTCCTTGGGTAGGAGCTCTATGACACTCCATAGCTTTTGTTCTGTTACATACACAAATTTGCCAAAACATTATGACCACCTGCCCAGTATGTTCTTGGTCTTCTGTGTGCCACCAAAACAGCCCCGATCAAAATGATGTCCATATGAATGTCCAGCCTGGGGGTCTACTAATATATTTCAAGGACATCATACTTCCTTCACCAACTTGTCCTCCTCCTGCAGTGCATCCTGGTGCCACCTCTTGCTTAGGGAAAGGATGTGAATTAGATAGAGAAGGAAAGAGAGAGACAGCACAAGAGTACACAAGAGGGAGGTGAAATAAGGGGGGATGTCAGGTGTGATGGCCAGAATGAGAGATAAAGGTACAGGACCTAGGGCAGGTTTAGTGGGGCGGTGGGAGAGGAGATGCTGGGAGATGACTTAGTCAGAGAGGAAAAAGTGGAAAACAGAGGGAGGAAAGAGAGAGGGGGAGAAAGGGAGGGTGGAGGTAGATGTAAAGGAACAGCAAATCTCTGTGACTTTCTCTTCAAAGAAATCTGCAAAGTCCTCAGCAGCGAAGAAGGATTGAGGTGGCAGGGAGGAGGAGTGCTGAGGAGGGAAGAGGAAAGGGAGAGCAGTCGATGGGAGTTAGTCATAGAGTCCTGAATTTTAGTATAAAATTAATTGATTTCAGCTGAGGTGACAGAAGAGGAGAATTCTGCCACAGGACATGGGTACACTGCAAAACCAAATGTTTAAGTTCTGAACATATGTGTGCAGGACTAGGAAAAGGGGTCACTTAGGATTTTTTCCATTCTGAGGTTAACGGGGTATCCCAGTGATAGTGATATCCCAGCACTACTGTACTGTCAATTTACAACAATTTTCTGTGCACAAATTCACCCAATTTTTTTCTCATAATGAAAAACTTGGATCACTCTTTGATTTTGTTGGAAAATCTCAATTTTCATAAAATGACCCAAGTGACCCCTTTTCCTAGTCCTGCACACATATGCTAAACACTTTTTTGTAACACTTTTTTAAACATGTCACAGTATTCAGATTCTGTTTTAAAGTGTATTCGACAAATCTGAAAAACCTTGACCGTAACATCCAATAAACATCAGTGTTTTGAATGAGAACATCTATTTACAAAAATAATCACCAGGCATTTAGCTTTTACACACTGGTGTTTACATTATAAACATGTCACATGTTCCACAGTTTTACAGTGTAGGAAGACAGGTCAGGTTGGGACCTGGACCTTCTCCACTTTCTTTCAGCGGCAATGCAGGGAGGCCCTGGCTGAACAAAGGGTGTCACACATCCAAGAGCTGGCCTGGAAACAGAAAGACAGAGAGAATCTAAGAGGGGAAAGCCCCATTCAGAGATGCGTTCAGGGATCAAAATACATTGTGTGATATGTGCTGAAAAAGTTTTGATTGCCAGATGCAAATATGCACTATTTTGTTTAGAACCACTTCAACCCCTACGCTCTCTAGGGGTAATATGGGCGTCACAGGATGTTCTGTGGCTTGCCGTCAGAAGCATAGAAGCCTCTCACCTTTTAATGTATAATTTCTCTCAACCTGTTCCCATTTGAGCCCCCCAGAACAAGAGTGGGCAAACTACACTTTTCATGTTTAGTAAGTTAAACACTGGGAATTGCAGAGAAGGTTCAGATCTGTTGAGTGCAATGCTGAAGTAACTCAGATCTAGCTCAATGTCTGTGGAAAAGTGGGTCACTAGGTACCGAGGCTTCCAGAAAGCCAGAGGAAGGAAGTGCAAGAGTGGTCTAATGTGCTTATTCAATATGGCAGGGGTTCCCAACTTGTTCCTGGGGACCCGCTGCGTCGGCTGGTTTTTGTTCCAGCAACAATAGTAATCCCAGAATTTTATTTCTGAAGAGCAGCATATTAAAATTGAACTGTATTACAAATTACATTATTGCATAAAAAGAGAGAAAAATTATGACTTTTAGAATCAATTTACTTTAAATTGTTGAAACTGAGGAGTTCTGGTTGCTAAAACTTACCATTTATTAAGTAATTAAGATTTCAAAGACAAAGCAAATTATGCGGAGTCAAACCTGTTTGGAGTTATTTTTGGGATTGTTCTCAGGAAAACTATTTGGAAAGAACTTGAACGCTTGTGTTCAAAAGCCTAATTAGCAGCTTATTGATTCACCACAGTCTTGATTTAGATCATTTAAAACTTATTGCCACTTTGGCCAGGCTTCCTAATAAGGAATTTCGCAAAATAAGCACAAAATAAACGTTGGGCTTCGAAACATCATGGAATGCATTGCCATTTTTGTCAAAGTGGTTTAAGAGGGTGGAATATCTCTCTGGCCTGTAAAGCAATTAATTAAAAAAAAAAAAACTACTTGTTAATTCTGGGATTGTAAGTGTGGTTGGAACAAAAACCAGCATCAGTGGGGCCCCAGGACCGAGTTTGGGAACCCCTGCAATATGGCTACGTCCACGGGACAACCATGCTGTAGTAGGAAAACCATTCCAGATTTTGAAGTCGTGAGGATGATTGAAGATTCATCCAGTACTATTGATATCTGGTTTTGTGGCATCTTAGTGCCATTTTTACCATTTTGTGACATTTCTTAAAAGGGCTTTCCTGTTTCGGTCAGCTTGTGGAAATTAAGTGTGGCCTGTTGTTGTTTCAGTTTGGAATGACAATGCAGTTCGACTAGTAATGAGGATTACAGTGTTTTATCATTCATATGGCATAAATAGCTGTTGAGTTGATAGTAGTGTGGGTTAATTGTGTATTAAACTGTGAAAGGAATTCAAATTCCTCTTCTTGAAAAATATAAAAACTATTATTCTTACCCTACCTTAATATTCTGTCTTAATGTAGACCAATACACTTATGGTGTCTGACTCTCACTTTTGGTATGTTAGAAGATTGTATAGCAAAGTATTTGTCAATACTAGCATGACTTAGAAACTCCACTATTTTTTCCTCAAACCAATTGTATACATAAAAAATAATGTAATTTATTCCAAGCTGATTTTTCATGTATGTTTGACTTTAGTGCAATAATCGAACAAAAGGCAAAAACTGTAGTTAAAACATTTGTTCTACAAGGCTCATTTAAGACTGCCTGATTAACAAACAATTTAGTAACTGAATAATCAAGACTGAGACATAAGCCTCTGCTGATGAAGAAATTATTTGTTCAGACATGAACAAGGGATAACCGATATGCTACATTGACAACAAAAATATAATACACCTGATATTGTAAGGATGGCAATAATACAAACAATTAATTAATGAAAATCTTGCTCTGAATTCTACAAATCCCAATTCCAATGAAGTTGGGACGTTGTGTAAAATGTGAATAAAAACAGAATACAATTATTTTCAAATCCTTTTCGACCTATACTCAATTGAGTAAACTACAAAGACAAGATATTTAATGTTTAAACTGATAAACATTATTGTTTTTTTGGAAATAATCACTCATTTTGAATTTGATGGCAGATGTGTTGCTGCCATCAAATTCAAAATGAGCTAATATTTTTCATGAAATGGTAAAATGTCTCACTTTCAACATCTGATATGTTGTCTATGTTCTATTATGAATAACGTGGGTTTATAAGACTTGCAAATCATTGTATTCTGTTTTTATTCACGTTTTACACAACATCGCAATTTAATTGGAATTGGGGTTTGTATAAAATGGCCAACCTTTTGACATAAATCTTCTTCAGGGTATTGAGGGATGATTCAACACCCAGAAGAAGACTATGTCAAAACTGTTGATAATTGAACAATTATTATCGCATCATGGCTACGAGTGTGCAACTGCCCTTCTTCATGTTTACATTTTCAGCATGGCCACTACCTCTCCAACACTGACATGTGTTCCTTCTCTCACCTGCCTTAGTTGCTTGTAAGAAACAGTAAATGGGAACCGGTTTGGAGTTATCATGCGTTATAAGTGAGGTTACTGAGGTTACCTCCGATGACACATCACTGAAAATCCTGAGTGGTAAGAGGTTAAATGGATCAAAGTGGCGTGTCATAACACCTTATGGGTTCTGACACTCATTTTTCCCTGTAAATGAGAAGGGATTAATTTTCTCAGCTCCTGAATCCCAGGTCTCAGTCTTAATCCAATGCAAGTATAACAGAGCAGCATGTGAACTTCAGCTGCTCTGCTGTCTTCACATACTGTGAGATGCAGCAGTGTTAAAACAGCATGGTGCAAGTTCAAATTCCAGCTAAGACAAAAAAAAAAAAAGATTTTCAGTGTTTCAAAATAAAATTTTTCAACAGTTAGGTTATTAATGGATGAAATGTTGAAACTTCCCAAACAAAGTGGTGCCCAGAAATGACCATTTGCAGTTTTTGGAATTTTTCCACAAATACTGAGGTTGATTGCGCCTCATTTCGAGTTTAACTTTAGAACCATTTAAAAGCGTATAGGGGAGGCCCTATTATAGGATCAAAAGACTGGCATGCTGTCATCTGTCCTAAATTGAAGTGCAGAAAGCATGTCTCCAGAGTGAAATAGAGCAAGCAAATACAGATGACAGCAGTGCAAGATGCAATCTCATAAAATTCTGACAGGATCTAACAACAACAGTACTGTTCTGTAAACTCACTCCAAGCTGGCATTGGGTCATTGGGGCAAACAGACAGATAAAGCCTTAGTCAGGTGTTTCTTTTTCAAAGCATTTTGCCAAGTCTCTATCACACAGTAAGGGCTTAAGGGCAGACGCAAGAACTACTTTGTACTCAAATGGTAAAATTAGTCTTTTAGACAGTCTTCAACATTGCCGGCTATGTATATACATGCTTAATTTCACAAGAATTGCAAGGGTATGTTTAATACAATAAAAATAAAATAAATTGATTTTTGAATTATCTTCCACCCACACTTCGTTGAAAACAGAACATTGAAAAAATATACAAAGTTTTACCATAGTTTTCTCCTGAAGAGATTTTTTGTGCCTCTTCTAATTTCAGTCAAGCAGCTGTCACTGCTGTGTACAATGACCGTTGTGTTTGTCTTAAAGGTTAGAATGACATGAACACAAAAAGTCACCTTTCCCAGTACGTTGCTGATAATTGCAAAGTACAAGCGAGCATACTTGCTGTCGAACAGTGCACAGTTTGGTGCTATTACAGCACAAGTACATAATAGTCCTGAAATTACTAATACACTAAACTTGAATCTCTACATAAAACAACCGAAGGCCAAAACTCAGGCCTTTGAATCAATAGCCCTTTTGGAAAAACCTTTCATTGTGTCCACATCGTTACAAACAAATCACTAAATACATTTCACTTCATCTTTGCAATTATCGTACCCTGTGATGTCACAAGAGTGAAACACAGCTAGTACACAGTAATCACTGAAAATGTCAATGTGTGATCATAAAGACAAGTCAATGAATGGACAAAAAAAGATGATATAAGCTAGGTGAGAAAATTCTAATGACAAAATACGGATGCTCACTACCAATGAAGCAGAGGATGACAGCATATTAGAGATGGTAAAGGTGGAGGAACAAGACTTGTCACTTCAGAGGAAATTCAGGCTGCAATCATAGGCTATGTTCTTGTTCATGGTATGACTATGAAGGAAGAAAGATATGGCAACAGGAAACAATGCCTTTAAAATTAATTCAGAGATTCAGACAGATCCTGAGTGCTGCTGTAGAAGATGACATGTTTCAGAACATCTCCTCTGTGTGTCTCTCAGAGGCAGGGCCCTTAAGAGGCACTCAGTAATGATGAAACAAATGCACAGAGTTCTACTCAAAAAATAGAAAGGGTGGGGTGAGGGTGAAGGTGAAGGACCTAAGATACCTGCATGTTCAAGTAAGCACATAATGGCGTTTCTTTATATGCGCTTTTTGGTTTGTTATTAACTTTGTGTGTTTTGCAGAGGTTGCTGGAGCTGGAGACAAATGACACTCCCCACCATAGGCATCAGTCTCTTTTGAAAAGTGCTGGAGACAATGACAGATTCAACAATTCGCACCTTTTTTTTTCAGTGAACTTGCTCGTGCTTAATTTGAGCCAGATACAAGCGGAACACATTCCGGGAACTCTGATTTTTGACCGTCAGCTTTCTTGTATCATTTTACAGTACATGGATCTGGTACCTCTCTCGAATAAAAACAATAAAACCACATAAAACACACACACGCACACACACACACACACACACACACATATACAGTATATATGACAAATATGTGTGTGTGTGTGAGTGTGAGATGAACTAAGCCAAATGAGAAGCAGGATTGGAATTCATTAATGTTGCTAACCAAATTAAAATTTGCAGGCTATTTGTTAACTTTCACCACCTGGACAAAATTAGTTGGCTCAGATCATTTGTATTTTAGTTTATAAGCTGACATTATCTCAGTTATTTTTATTTTATATTTGTTTGGTTTTGTTTGGCATCATTAGGTAGCTTATAGATATGCCTAATTAGTACAGTAGAAGCGAGAAGCTGCAGCATTGTCACATTGATTGCAACTAATTTTTTACCCACTTGTAGTCCATTTTGAACAATTACAGTCAGATTATTTATTTTGAGTTTGTACTTGCACAAAAATATACAGATGTGATATGAAACCGACGTAAATGTAAGCTACTATAGATAGGTGACGTGGCCCACAATTCTACTGAGGCAGTAGACTTTGTGTTTTGCAGTCCTGCAAGACAGGCATTTACTATGTAATTTCAGTGTTTCAAGCGTGGACTGTTGTCAGTGGTTCTGAGACTGTAGGCTACTGCTGTCTCAAGCCTGTCTCCTCATGGAGCAGCACAGTGCAGTAACTACAAAACAATTTGAGTGCCCCAAACAGTGGCTCAGTGGTCTGAGCCAGTCCCCTTGTGGAACAGGGTAGTAACTGCAATGGCACAATGGCCTGTGACAACAGTCCAGCACAAAACAAAAAATGCTTCAGCCCCTACTGCACTGGGCAACTTGCCGTTGATAGAACCATGAATTTTACTCTCTATCTGAGTGAGAAAGTCCTGAGTGAGAACGTCCGGCTGACAGTTTGTGACCTAAAGCTCAAACACAGTTGGATTTCGCCGCAGGTCAATGATCAAAAGCACACAAGCAAGTCCACATGTGAATGGCCCATAAGACACAAAATGAAAGTTTTGAAGTGGCCCAGGCAAAATCTTCTCTTGAATCAGATTGAAATGCTGTGGCATGACCTTAAACAGGCAGTTCATGCTTGAAAACCCTCAAATGGAGCTGAATTAAAACAATTCTGCAAAGAAATGTGGGCCAAAATTCCTCCACAGTGATGTAAAAAAACTCATTGCCAGTTACACCCTTTTAAAAATTAATTGAAACAAGCTGCATTTTTTTTTTCAGTCTTTAATCCCAATTCTTGTTCTCAAGCAAAAACCTGCCGTTTTGTCTTTATTTTTGCATTTCTTTCAGCAGGACAAAATGAGATCATACTGTATAAGAAATCTCATAATATTTGTGGGGTGCGTGATGCACAAACTGTGTATGAGGATTTATTACATCAATCGGTATTGCGCCATGTGTTTCTTGGTTACTTGTCGGCTTTTGTTTCCCTGGCTAGTTAATTGTGAGTCTGACATGTGATGAATGTGCCCCCTAGAAAGTGCACACAGATTGTGACTTTGTATTAACACATCAGCAAGTCATACAGGGATATAGCAAGTACACTTGATTAAAAACTGAGGCTTAAAAACTGAATAGGTCATATAATTTATCAATATGAGTAAATTAATATGATTCATGATAAGTCCAGTTGAAATTTGGAAAAAAAAGTCCATCATTTACCTTTTTCACTGCTTGTTTCAATTAATTTGCAGGAGGGTGTATAAGATTTAAAATCAAGAAAGCAGTAAATTTTTTCAGATATAAATTGTCTCAAGCTTTGTATCCTAAGTTACAATATGAACGTGAGTAACGTCCATTGCATGAATGGGGTTTGTACTTTGAAGTGAGAGGTGCCTATAACATCATAGACCACAATTCTGTTGAATAAAAATGTTATAAAAGTTGTGAGCATCATAGTATGGTGGACAACCTCCGCTAGAGTCTACTGGTAATGTGTGTAACGTAACTTGGGAGACACTGCGTTTTTTTCTTTCATGGCCGTGGGTGCAAAGTTACTCTGATATTTTGTGAAAATCTTGGTTATGTTATGAAGTTCATTAATAAAGTTTCAAACATATATCTATTTTATTCTGTAGTGCATCATTTAAGGAGGACATAGAACCAAAGTTGGGTTAAAAAAAAAAAAGTCATGCTACTTTTGCATAATGTGAGTAACACTTAAATTATCTTGTCTGCCATCATAACCATTGGGAATTCATCTTGGGTTATCACCTCTGTACTTTGTCAATGGTTAGAGGTTACCTCAAAGTGAGGAAGTTCTATCCATTTATGGAATAGTAAAACAACTTCATGCTCTAGCTCAATTGTTATTGATTCAATCATTTTTATTTTCATGCAAATTAATATCAAGAGAAAATAAATAACTAATACAAATAATCCTAATCTAGAGCCTGGATGTTTAGGTCAGTCTTACTACTGGTATATGTGGAAGGTTCGTGGAGATTTTGAATCGTCAGTGTGGGCGTAGCTTCTAAAAGCTGGGTCTTCTCTGATTTTCAGGTGCTATCAGCGATGAGTCTGCTTTTCGTTCCATTGATGGCTTTCCTGGAAGCTGGTCCTCGCAGATTCTTGTGGGAAGTAATGCCAGCATGTCGCATTAACTTTTTATTCGTCGCCATTACACAGGACGATAGTAACACGTAGAGTTTGTAACTAAACTTATACCATGGCACACACAGTTTGAATGGCAGCAAAGTGCAAGTTAGAGATTGTGATTTTGTTTTGTTGATACCATGGGGCATCCATAACCTTGTCTCTCTCCTCTTTTAAGATTGAGGCACAGGCATTCTCAGGAGTGCCTTGTGCCACTCATGTCTCTCGTACTGCCATAGTGAGAAGAGAGGAAAGGAGAAAGAGAGAATATGGCTGACTAAAAAACATCTTTTGAAGCTCAAGTTTTATTATCAGTGTCAAGTCACAAGGAAGGATGTCCTGCCCCAAAACTGATCACATCTGTCTGCTCAGGCAAACACAACGTTGCATCTATATTTACACAATGATCAAAAAGTGCTTTTGATTTTGTTACAATGTTGAAGTAATAGTGACAGACATTGTCCAGGTTGAAATGTGTGGTTAATGTTTTGAGTGTTTGAAGGTCTTCTACACAGGCAACATAGTGCCGCAAGAAGTGCTTTTTCACTTCTGAAAAGTGAATTTAGATTTTTGCGGATAAGTGTTGTGCTTTGACAAACAGTTCCAAGCAATCGAGATAAAAATAAATAAATAAAAAAAACAGAGAGAAATGGCACTACTCATTATTTTCTGATTAAATTCCTGTGGAAAGTGGAAAGTTATATTATCGTGCTTCAACAAAAATGAACGGGTGAGTGAGTCTGTGAGTGAGTTTGGAATGAGCAATTGAGTGAGTGCATATGTGTGTGTGAGTATGTCAGTGAGCGAGAGAGAAATTCTCTTTTCCTTTAAGGAAAGTTTCATTAATGTAATGTGCTTGTGACTGAAACTGAGACTCAAGTCACCTTGAAGTAAAAGCGATATGATGTGGCCTCAAGGCACTGCCTTGTTTTCCATTCTGTTCCCACCAATTTTTATCTGTCCCCCAACCCCACACCCATCTCATCTTTTTTTCTCTCCTACTGGCAGCTGACATATTCTGGACAAAATGTTCTCAGCTAGGCTGGAAAGATAGATTATACTTAACTAATATGACTGTCAAGAGTGTCTTGGTGCATCAGTCTGCAAATTTGCAATATTTGACATTCAGTACAGTGCCAAAAGGAAGAATGCACTCCTTTCCTGATTTCTTAGCTTAAATTTTTGCCCATTTGTCACTCTTAATTTTTTTCAGATTACCATCAATAAATAAATAAATAAATAAATAAATAATACAAAGGACAAACACTTATGAGTCAGTAATAATTTAGTTAGGTGCTGAATTTTTGCCATTATTGATAAAAAAAAAATAAAGGCTTAATATGATAAACAATAAAGTTCATAATCCATCAGTTAAGTTCAAATACAAGGGAAAACTAAAACAATCCTTCTCATATGTCAATATATTAAATCAAAATGTTATGTAACTGGGCTGATCTAGTCTAAAAGAATAATGCTGTTTAATTCCATCTCTTCCAGTTTCATTAGGGTACAAATATAAGGAAAAATTCATTCAAAATTCATTTGCTATCCATCACCACAGAAAGTATCTGTCCTTCCCAAATGAGGTAACATATGCAGTTTAACATCCCACTTAGCATTATAAAGGACATAAAAAAATTAATAAAACACAAAAATGTCTGCAAACTTGCCAGTTAGAGGACCCAAGTGTGCATTGTCTCCATGAAAGCAGATGAATGTGTTGATGGAGGCAATAAAAGTCTCAAGTCTCAAAAACCATGAGATGCCAACTCTACTGGAATATACACTTTGAAAGGATTTCCCAATATTGTAGGAGTTTTCACCGGAACATTCCATTCTCAGCAGCGACCAAATAAACACCTACAGTTTATATGAAAGAAGATGGCTTAAAACAGGAAAATATGAGAATGAGTGAAAGTATTTAAATAAAAAAATATTTATGTTCAGCATTTTTTACTGTCAGTGGTCCAGGGGCATATGATAAGATCAATGACATAATGAATTCCTGTAAGTACTGAGGAATTCTGGCAGATATCCATGTTCTGCAATAGCCATCTCAGTCTCTTGACTTGAATTCAGGACAGTCCATCAGAGCTGATCCAAGAATATGAATGAGCTTGAAAATCTCTGCATGTGGGATCGAATCTGCCCCGAGGCCCCTCTGTGTGGAATTAGAATGATCTTCCTGTGTTTGCAACAGCTTCCTCCGCAGACTCCGGTTTCCTCCCTCAGGCCCAAAACATGCATAGGTTATTGGTACCTGGAGACTAAGTTGCTCATGGTTGTGAATGCATGACCGAATGGTGTGTGAGTCTTGTAATGGATTGGCGAACTGTCCAGGGTGGGTTCCTCCTTTGCACCCATAGTCGGCTACATTGTTATAAATTGACTGAATTTCACATTTAAATGAACATGTCATTTCTATCACAAAGAAAGTCCGTGCCGGTAATGACTAATAAATTCATAACCAACACACGCATATCACTGAACTGATGGACAAAACGCGCAATATTCGCAAAATTCATTCATTACTATTCTACAAGCATGCCGGCAAAATTACACCAATATAGTGGAATTCTGAGAATGATTACCACGAAGTTGGAGCACAGAGATTTTATGTTTTCATCTTGTTTGTTGGTTTGTTGGTTTGTTTGTGAACAGAATGACTCTAAAACGTGGGGGTGGATTAGGATGAAACTGGAAGGATGGAAGGATGGAAGGATGAAATATGGGCCAAGGGCAAACTGATTAACTTCTGGTGCATGTACATAAAAGGTCAAGGTCAGGCTGGCCCTTTTTAGTAGTAACCCTGGGTTTATGTGTAGCTGGCATAGCATTAGGACCCTGAGGTAAGCAGGAGAGGACAAAGAGGGCGTGAGTTAACGGCAATCTGCTTGCATTCTAAGAGTGGATCAGGAGAGTAACAGCTTGCGTTTGTGCTAGTGCCCTAATAGGCGTTTGTGGCTTTAATACTGATAGCGCTATTGGCAGAGGTATGCGCTCTACTGAGTGCTTTCTAGTTTATATATGTTGCTGGCACTGTTTGTTATGTTTGCTGTGGTGCTGTTTTTCATTTGTTTTCATTTGTTCAAACTTCATCGGGGATAGACTTCACATTCCGTATTTAGTATTGCAAAATGTAAGGTATAAAATCGCAGCATAGTTTAAGGGGTCTTCAGGGTAAAAAGTTCAATTTTTTTTGGAAAATTTCAATATTTTTGATTTTGACATAAAATAAAGGAATGCAGTGAGATGCCAATAAACACCAAGAATCTATGTTTTTCCTCTGCCTCAATTGTTACTTGTGATTTTAAATGCAAATTACCGAAAATCACAATTTTGACTGATTTTCAAACTTGTGGCATTCATAAAATCACTAATATTCATCTGATTGACTTGAAATTTGGACTGAAGTTGTATCTGTTGGAGCTCTATGTAATGACATAGGATTTTTTAGATAGGTGCATCCTTAAGGGGTTAATTTTGAAAATGAAGCAAGTTGATGATAGCGATTTTCGTTATGGTTACATAACAGAGCTCATTAAATATTCATAAATGTTCCAAACAAAAAAATCCTACGTCATTTCATAGAACTATTTTAAACCTTTCATATGAGACTAATTTGAGTAAAATCTGACGATGGGTTATTGAAATATCAGTGCCACAAACTATTTTCAGATTTTGAAATTAAAGTGCTGTTTTAATGGCAACCATGTAAATTTTAATCAAAATATTACATTTTATGAGGTAAAAATCGTGTTGAGTGTGTTTATTTCGTAGTTTTTACATTATTATGGTTATTTCTATACTTTATCCTGAAGACCCCTTAACATGTTTTCACCCATATGTATTCATGGAATTTGTTAAGTAGAACTGTGAAAAGCAATCTATTTTAAGCAACCAAACCTGATAGAGGGGTAACCAACCTGGCAAGAGGGTTCACGCTGTCCCACTGTCAAACAGGTACTGATGTTGCTGCACCCCTATTTTGCGTATCCGCCTAAGGCCAGCTTCCATTGGGTGAGAGAACGATAGGGGGGAAAATTAAGGGCTACAGAAATGTTATTGTATAGTTAATATTCTGTATGTCTGTTGTACCACTGATCATGGAAATGGTTTTTGAAAATTATGTTTTATTCAGAATATTGTCTCTAATGACATGTTAAATAATTATTAAGTTAAACTAATAATAGTATAACCTAGGGGTGGGGTGTGGCTTATTTCTTAGGACAGAGTGCTATTGCAAGAGACTTTAGACTAAGTCTTGGGAGAGTGCGGTTTTCTTGCTGGTTTTTGGGCCACTGGATGTGGTGTATTCATTCGCCTAGCAATTTATTTTTTCTAGTGCATTCCAGCACTTAGGTTTATTTTCTAATTACTGAAAGTTTTTTTTTGTAACTAATGTTTTGTGTTCCACTATATATATTTTTGCACCCCTGACAACCTTTAAATAAAATTTTCACCTTTTTGGGCCCTCCAACCTCCTGGTCTGTTACCATTTTTATTGCCCGTCCTGCCGTCCATCCTAACAGTTTCCTTGTTATTTTAACAGAAAGTAGTCCTGCACGCATTTAACAGTGGTTTACAATTCACATACATGGAACTCTGATGTAAACTTATTATAAAATTACAGTTAAAATAACTGGCAAAAAAGGTGCCAGTTTATAACAGTGTGGGATAGGCTCAAGCTCCCAAGCGACCCTGATGATGAAGAGGTGGTTTAGATAATGCAGTGGTTCTCAAACTCGGTCCTGGCGCCCCACTGTGTGTGCTTGTTTTTGTTCCGACCACAGTTGCAATCTTAGGACTTAAACAAGCTGTTGATTTGCCTTAATTAGGTGCATTCATGTTTAGAGCAGCTATTTGTCCTCTTAAGCCACATTTAACAAATCTACACATGCCATGAAGAATTAAAATTTCATATCCACAATGAGATATGTTAGAAACCAGTATGAATAACTGCACAGGAAACAATTTGACCGAACCCTTAATCTACATAAACAATCAATAGGTTCCTCATTGGTGAAACTGTCAACACATGGTTGCAAAAACCAACAATTTATTTGGCAAACAGAGAAGTCACACCTGTTTCGTTTCATGTTCATTTAATTAAGTTCAGGCAAATTATTTTGAAAGAATTCAAAACACCTGTGTTCAGCAACCCAATTTGGAGCTTACTGATTTTCTCCGAGTATAGTTTGATCTGTTTAGAAATGTTTTTTACCTGCAAATCCTCACAATATGGAAAAATAAGCATAACATGTTTGAGGGTTTTTATTCTTCATGGCACGGTGGATATGTCCATGAAAATGCAGCTAAAGGTGGTAAACAACTGCTCTAAACATGGAATGCAGCAAATGAAGACACATCGACACCTTGTTAAAAGTCTAAGATTGCAGCTGTGGTTGTAACAAAAACCAGCATACACAATGGGGCTCCAGGAACGAGTTTGAGAACCACTGGGATAATGGATGGATGGATGGTGTTAATGCTATCGTGTCTCACTGGTGTACTTTCCCAAAGTACTAAACCAGGGGTGCCAAAAAGTTGGATGCATACTGCATTAATGAAAAATTACTTTCAGTTAGTAATTTAGTGTTTACTTAATGAAAACATCAAAAAATGAGAATAAATGTGCGTAAATAAAAGTTTTTTTTTTTTCCCCCATATGATTGAACTTAAAGGTGCACCATGCAAGTTTGTTTACTTTCTGCGCAATTATATTTTTGTCTCAATTTGCCAACATCTCCCCACGATCTGTTAGCTGCCTGCCCCTGAATTCACTGTAAAAAAAAAAAAAAAAAACCGGGCTCTGGAGACCGCACAGGCGTCACAAACTGCAAATAAACACAACGGGCACAGGCTGTGCTCCATAACATAACAAACCGTTCTGGCCAATCACCGACAAGAGTTGACAGTTACGGAAACATGGGAAGTAGGGAAGGAGGGAACTATGGGAGGGAGGGGTGGGCTACCTCTGTTTTGTTTGAATTTGAATGTCAACAGAAGTGATGCCAACAAACTTGCATAGTGCACCTTTAATACATGGATTATTTGCATTTTATAATTATATTACTGCCATTTTTATTCATATTTGTAGAGGCACCAGTGATTCTGCACCTGATTATTATTTTCACATATGATTGAACTTGAGCATATGGATTAATAACCGTGTAGATTACAACGTGCAGTCTATTTCTTCATGTTTATCAAGAGTGTC
Organism: Gymnothorax javanicus; assembly: GCA_029692085.1. Taxonomy (NCBI): domain Eukaryota; kingdom Metazoa; phylum Chordata; class Actinopteri; order Anguilliformes; family Muraenidae; genus Gymnothorax; species Gymnothorax javanicus. Next base: position 47,526,892 of record CM056204.1, read on the forward strand.
ACTAATGTACCTCGCTGTAATGCATTTTCTCTCCACATTATACATTTAATTTGATTCCAGCAAACAAGGAAACAAGGCTTTCAGGAAACGCTGAAAAAAATGAATATGAATATGAGTTTGTGTCTTGCTGATAATTATGCATACCATATAAAATGACATCTAAAAAAAATGCCTGTCTACTTTAATCTTTTTTGCGCGTAATATGCATCAAAGGGCAAGTCTTCTTGCTTTAGAGTAATCCGCCCATCAAAGTTCACAAGCTGATGACCCAAACCTCTTAATGCCCAGCAAATGTCTGCTAAGCGAGAGTTCTTGTTTAAAAATGAGTGTAATCTATAGAAGTATTTGAGTATTCATTGTTAATTTATTTCAATGTAATTCCAGTAGTATCTCTTTCAAACATATAGCATAGTGGATATGCTCTGTACTGTTTTCTAATGCACAGGTCCGGAAAATTGACTGACATTGTGGGAATATGCTTGGTGACAGATGATTCAAACTTTTGCTTAGCCAGTAGACAAAATCCACATTTCGCTGCTGTCAAATCTGTCAACCACTGTTATTACTTTTGTTTCAAATAAAAGAAGAAGTTTATTCCTCTGAGACGAGCAAGTTTTGATGTGGTATTCTATTGAAAGGCACACTGGAGGGCCAAGAAATTGTGGTTTATTAATACCGAAAGCAGGAAATGATCATAAACGTTTTATATAGGAATTCACTAACCAGCACATGAAAACGGTCATTCTACTGCAAAATAGCTGCCATAAGGCAGCAGTGTTTTTATGCTTAACTTGGCTACATACATACTTCCAAAACATCCTTTTAAGGTTTATGATTTAAATGTGTTTAGTCAATTGTAAATATTGCATGCTTAAGGCAAGAAAAACAGAAAGAAAAGATATATATCTCACTACATATTCCTGCCAATCTTTTTGTCCAAGATTTTTTAAATATTTTTTTCTACACAGTGTACACTTTAATAAGCCTGCAACATGTCTTACGGGACAGTTGTAGTCCAATTAGCTTGCGAGTCATGTGCAGTACGTATCAATTTACATCATATTAGCAAAAACAGGGTTGGTTTTGCGCCTGTGCTTATCAGGCTCTTGAGTTCTTATGATAATTCAAGGATACTGCATCAACAAACAGTGCTTCTATAGTACACTTGGCTCAATATCTTCACGCAAGCAAAAAAACATGCACACACACACACACACATAAACACATACATACACACAGGGCTCATGTCTCAGACATGTGCATAGATAACAGACACATGCACAATTGCTTGCTCACACACATGCACATGCTGCACATCGAAACACACATTCAAATTCACGCTCACGCTCTCATTGCTAACATCGACCTTTGGGGGAAAAAGTCATTTTTTTATTTGGAGGTGTTGAAGGGAATAGACGGTTTCAAGCTCGGCCGGGTTTTGCTTCATTCTGCAGAGCTAGAGGCTCAGTGCTATCCCTGCACGGTCTGCTGGTAAGCCCTGTTTGGCATGGCTGTGCAAGTATTGGTTCCTCAGCACAGCTGCCACGTTTAGCATCCTCTGCTCCAGTGCTGTTCCTTCACTGCGCAGGAAGCGGCCGTTTGCAAGAGTCAACCTGAGAGCAAAACAAAAGGGACAGGAGCTGGATCGCTTCCCAGCAGGCCCCCCAGATCAGCTGAATGCATTTGAAATGGATAGGTGCGTGCGTATGTGTGTGAGTGTCTGTGGGTGTGTGTCTCTGTGTACGTTCACATTGTGCTAGTGAGAGAGAAACAGAATGATTTTGGATGTGTGTGGGTGTGCACGTAGTGTGGGTGTGAACACATGCACATGTTTATGTGAATGTTGTGGGTGTGCATGCATATATGCAATGCAAATGCTGTGTGAGTGTGTGTATGTTTGTGTGTTTCCGTGCTCACGGTTATGTGTGTGCAGTGTGTGTGTGTGGATGTGTGTGTGTGAGAGTGCGTGCTTTCCACTCACCGTCCCCACTCCGTTAAGTTGATTTCCTTGTTAGTTTGCTTGTTTGAAACCACGCCCCCAGTCATGCTTCCCTGTTTGTCACGCACCTGTTCAGAGTTTTCCCCAGTGATTTCTATGCCATTTAATTAGTCAGTTTTTCTGTATCCAATGCGTGTCTGTCTCTGTGTCTAGCTACCAGTTACTAATAAACCTAGTCTTCCTAATTTGATTTCCCAGTTCTAATTCTCTATGTCTTTTGGCTTTTAGAGTTTGGATTGCCCTCAGTGTCAGGTTGTTTTTAGTTATGATTCTCTGCCTGTCCTCAGTTAATAATTTTGCCTACTCCCTGGAACTGTGAATTGCCCATCTGGTGTTCGATCCATTTCATATTTATTACCATTGATTTTGCCTTTCGTTTCGGTAACACAATCCTATTGATTGGCAAAGGATTGGACTATTTGATTACAATAAAGCTTGTGAAATTGATCTTCCATCTGGGTCCAAGATCTGTCAGTACAGACATACCCAGATGGACTCAGCAGTAGGCAGTCAGTTTCACTTTGTTCACCGCCAAGCAGCCCTGCTGGAAAAACACCAGGCTCTGCTCGATGAACATCACCAAAACCCCAGATGTTTTCGATGCAAGCATGAACACTCTCACAGGACAGCTTCAACAGCACCAACCCTTTGCTGAGTCTGCTCCAGCCACAACCAGCGCTGCCTCAATCACTGGAATGTGTCTTCTCCATGATGCTTCCATGACGGTCACACAAGTACCTGCAGATCCTTTCTCTCGCAATGCTCCCTCGCCTTTGACATCCAGCCATCTGTTTTCACCATAGACTATATATACATCACCTACATCACTCTACTGACGGGTTGAGGACTTGAGTGAAGAACAGTGATCTGGGACACAGGATTAACATTATGCAACTCCCCGAGAGCCATCACAAAAGAGGTGAGCAGGGCGTTCGACCAGTCTAAGCATGGTAATGAGGCAGCTACAGAACCTCCCCAGCTATGGCAAGGCTCTGATTCCGTGTCAGACTGCACCATAGAGTTCTGCACTTTGGCAGCTAGTACCAATTGGAATCTCCAAGCACAGTTTGACATATTTCTAATTGAGTCATCCAGTGAAATTAAAAGAGAGCTATTCACCCGAGATCTTCCCGCGGACTTTGGCACAGTTGTTGTCCAGGCCATCCGTGTTGACAGTTGCCTACTTTCCAGACGAAGGGAGTTGGGTTGTACTCCACACAGACATCCTTTGCCCCTCAGACCTGTTCATCCTGTCACAACTACTATCAGTCCTCTTACACTGCACAAACTACTGGAACTCATGCAAATCACTCATTTGTTTCCAGCAGAAAGTTTATGCCAAATGTCCAGCCGCTCCTGCTTTATTACGCCAACCACTTCATTGCTTCCTGCCCAGTAAAGACCACGCTTACCTCTAGAAAGGGTATTTCTATTGAGTAGAGTCCATCGCAGCAATTCCCCTGACCCTCCTTCCCTGCAGGCTGCTGTCCTCGCCTATGTCAAGGGGCATATCACTGTGCATGCGTTGGTCAACTTTGGAGCCGATGGAAACTTCCTAAACACCCAACTGGCTGACCACCTAAAACTCCCTAATCAGCCATTACAGAACCCCATTCAATATCACAACATATTTGGGACACCATAGGGCAGCATTACCCATGTTATCGCTCCTGTCAACCTCCAACTCTCAGGGAACCACCACAAAATGGTCTCCTCCTTTCTCCTCCATTCTATCTGAGCTCCTATTGTCTTGGGTCGCCCCTCACTGACCAAGCACAGCCCCTGGGTGGACTGGGCCCAGCATCAGATCTTTGGATGAAGTCCATTCTGCGCCAATGACTGCCAAGCCTGCCCTCAAAACTACAGAGACATGCGTGAAGCCACCCAATCTCTCCAGAGTGCCCCCCTCAAAGTACTAGGATCTCAAAAAGGTGTTTAGTAAAGCTCAAGACGCATCATTATCACCTCATTGCCCCTACGACTGTGCCATCAACCTGCGATGTGGCACATCTCCTCCTTGATGCCCCTAATTCTCCCTGTCATGACCAGAGACAGGAGCTTACCTGTTCTTTGTGAGTAAAAAGGGATGGAGGCCTTCAATCTTGCATCATCTACAGAGGGCTCAACACCATAACCACCAAGAACCGCTACTCACTACCCCTGATATCTTCAGTGTTCGAGTCTTTCCAGAGAGCCCAATTGTTCACCAAGCTCAACCTGCGCAATGCTTATCATCTGGTGTGCATTCGTGAAGGTGATGAGCGAAAGCTCACTTTTAACACAAACTGGACACTACAAGTACCTTGTGATGTCCTTACCTTCTGATGATCTCAGGGATCTCCTACTATCGCAAGGTTTTCCATAACTTGGTGAACAACAGGCAGCGAGATGTGTTAGGGCAGATTGTTTATGTGTACCTAGATAACATCCTCATCTTCACCCGAGATATCTCAGAGTATACCGCCATGTCTGCCAAGTCTTTCAGCGCCTACTGAAGAACTGACTGTTCGTCAAGGCAGAGAAATACGAATTTCACAAATCTTCAATTACGTTGTACCTTTTGGGGTTCATTGTATCTGCTCATGGAATTTCCACAGATGCATATATAGTTAATGCTGTCCTTAGGTGACCTGTACCAAAGACCTGCAAAGGCTTACTAAGCTTCCTGGAATTTGTTCATTTCTACCCTGGCTTCGTAAGAAACAATAGCTCTGTGACTGCTCCTCTCACTGCGTTAACCTCCAGCAATACTAGGTTGCTCAGTCAGCCTTTCAAAAGCTCAAGGAGATGTTCACCTCTGCACTGCTCCTCATTCACCCAGATCCCATACAGCAATTCATTGTGCGGGTCAAGGCGTCTGACTCAGGAGTGGGAGCCATACCAACGCAGGTCTCAACCTTGGATCAGAAGATCCATCCTTGTGCGTGCTTTTTTCACTGTCTGACCCCGATGGAAAGAATTATTCCATCGGTGACCAAGAGTTTCTGGCTATCAAACTGGCCTGTGAAAAACAGTGATACTGACTGGAAGGTTCCCAAGTTCGGGTCCTGGTGTGGACTAAACATAAAATTCTCGAGTATTTCAAGTCTGTTTCTTTGTTTTTTCTGTTATGTTGCTGCCATATGTGTGTTGTTTTGTCATTGTGCTTTTACTTTTTTCTTTGTGCTTGTGCCATTTTTTCCAAGCCTTACTCCTTGTTTCTGTTTCAGCTTTCTTCCGCCGTCTGAGGATTAACTCACTCTTGCCCAACTCCCGTGATGTCGACTGACAGCCTTGAGTGTGCCTGCATCTCATTGTCTAATCACACTTCCTCATTTGGAATCAGCTTGTGGTATTTCATTCGTTATTTCCACCTGTGCTTAATTCGGGGTCTCGCTAAACTCTGAATGAATGTGTTCTCTGATAGGCTCATTACTAACGCATACTAACCAGCACTTATTGGGGGTGATTGAATATACAACCCCAATTCCGAAATAGTTGGGACAAAGTGTAAATTGTGAATAAAATCAAAACGCAATGACTTTCAAATCACACCAGCCAGTATTTTATTCACAATAGAACAGAGATAACATAGCAAATGTTGAAACTGAGAAATTTTACAATTTTATCCACAAAATGAGCTCATTTCAAATTTGATGGCTGCTACAGGTCTCAAAAAAGTTGGGACAGGGGCCTGTTTACCTTGGTGTAGCATCTCCTCTTCTTTTTAACAGAGAGTGGAGGCATCTGGGCATTGAGGTGACAAGTTTCTTGAGTTTAGCCATTGGAATTTGATCCCACTCTTGTTTAATACAGGCTGCCAGCTGCTGGAGAGTTTTGGATCTCCTTTGACAGACTTTTCGTTTAATTATGTGCCAAATGTTCTCAATCGGTGAAAGATCAGGACTGCCGGCGGGCCAGTTCAGCACACGAACTCTTCTACTACGAAGCCATGCTGTTGTAACAGCTGCAGTATGTGGTTTTGCATTGTCCTGCTGAAATACACAAGGCCTTCCCTGGAATAGATGTCGTCTGGAGGGGAGCATATGTTGCTCTAAAACCTTTATACACCTTTCAGCATTCATGGTGCTTTTTAAAACATGCAAGTGTCCCACGCCATATGCACTAATGCATCCCCATACCATCAGAGATGCTGGCTTTTGAACTGAACGCTGATAGCAGGAGAGGTGGTCTTTCTCCTCTTTAGCCCGGAGGACACGACGCCCATGATATCCAACAAGAATGTCAAATTTGGACTCGTCTGACAAAAGGACACTTTGCCACTTTGCTACAGTCCATTTTAAATGAGCCTTGGCCCTTTTGGCTTTCCTTGGCTTTCCTTCGCTTCTCTCGTGGTGTTTTTATACTTGTCACGTTTAGATTACCTTGATCTAAACCGTCTAGTTTGATTGATTGTCTCAGCGTCTTGTCTCGAGTAATTATTGTCATCCCGGTTTTCGTGTGCACGTCTATTAATTCCATGTGTTTCTTTTTACCTTGAGATTGCCTTCTGAGTCCCCCCTCCTTCTGTGTGTATTTCAGTGGGCAAGAGTGGAGAGATCTTCAGACGGAACTTTGTCAGTACTCGCTACATTGTGAAATCTCTGCTCCAAACCCTTCTGTGTATTTTTCTTTGAGCCATTCCCGAGTCCTGTGTTTTTGCTGCGTCCACGTCTTGTTTCCCTTTTTGTCTAGTCTCCCAGTGTCTCCGTCAGTTAGTTAGGTGAAGTTTTTGTTCTCTAGTTTAGCCACTCTTTGAGTGTGTACTTTTGTTTCCCCCTGCCTTGGGCAGTGTACCTTAGTTTCTACCATTCGTTCAGTGCATTTTGCACGGTGTTTTGTTTCTGGCCTGCTTGCCTGCTTTTCTCCTTTAGTGTTTGGTGTTTGAAATAAACTTGTTTTTTCCTGCATCTGGTGTCCATATGACCACCTCTTGACATGTTCATTAACTACTTAGAGCCAAGAATATTACAGCAATCAGGTCGGCCATGGTCCAGAATACAATCCATTTTATTTTTGGAGTAAGTAGGTCCAAGTTCAACAAAAATATATGCCAACGTTCAGAAGAATTTTTTTTTTTCACCAAAACATCTATTGCAATGGTTCAATGGAATTCAAAGCACGCGCGAAATATCTAGCAAGCAATTGAACATCCTCTGATCCAACATGATGCTATGAAGGGCACACCTTCCTAAGGTTCAACGGTTAAAAATGGGGGGTGGGGTGTCAAATGTCAAATGTCCTTAAAATCGTCAATTGTCCGATTATGTTAGCATATAATGTGTGGCATCATATTAAAGATATCTTATAGTTCATAAAATATAGAGAGAATAAGCCCATTAACTTTCAAATTCCATGGCAACAATGTTCTCTCATTATAGGCAATGGAGCTTTATTCCCCTGCAGTAAAATGTCAGCCATTTGCTGCAGGTAGGAAAAAACAAAAGTTTATTGGTTATTTTTTGTTAAAATTGGGTCAACACAAAGGCATTGAAACTCTTGCTGAGGTGAAGTATGTTATGCCTGGTACAGCTTGTTTTCATAGCAGTGGCTGACAATTTGACTACAAGGATTAGAGCATTGTTTAGACATGGAGCAAAAAATAATACAAGGGAAATAAAGAAAGTTACAGAATGTTTAAAAGGTAAAAAAGGCTAATATATTGGACTTGATTTTATCTAAGACAATTGAATAATGCGTTCAAGCAAGTACAGCTACATTTTTGTGGTGACTTCTTAAAAAATGATGTGGGAAAGATAGTGTCAGTGTAGTGGGTTATTAAGTGCCATCAGTTAAGGGACAGTGTGGATGGATCTGATGTTTTCCATTAAATATTACCTTTAAAACCAAAATATGTAGTTTTTAACTATTCAGGCAAACGTATTAAAACTTAAATAACAACATTAACTGCTTGTGGTTCAAAAAGTGTGTGTCAGAAGAATAGAAGGTGAATCACCCTCCCGTCATCTACGACTTTCCCACAGTGCTCGTCCGATTTTGCATTCTCGTGATGATGAGGGGTTGATTTCCAAAACAAAGTATGTCATAAGATTATTCAACAATCATATTTATACAAATACATTTGCAGCCATTACTGAATGTCAGTTCCAAAGAAAACATTTGTGACTCGAAATATGATTTTCTCATAAACATTAGACGCTCAATTCTGTGACTCAAAATCTCAAAATAACATCATTATCCATAATAGAAAACATAATCTACTTTGCAGTCGCACTTTTGGGAGCACCTCTGCTCAAATGCAGGTCCATGTGTTGCCAAAGCATAACTCCCAACCTGAGGCCAAGTCAATGGGGGAAGTGAATATGTGCATCTTGGTGTTCTTTTGTAGCTTCTCACTGAGCTGCTCAGAGAGATCCTCTCTCAAAAACTACAGACAAAGACAATGTGCTGTTAAATGCAAATTCTTTTTGAATTCACAGTTCATCATATGTGCAGCGAATTTTTGGTAAAGCCAGGTAAAACAAGCACTAACCTTGACTGAGTTTCGTAAGTATTGTTGGCTATGTTGTCACCTACTCTGTGCAATTTTGGATTGTCCAGAGTAACTTTCAACCATGTTTTAATTTTAACAGAACTGTACCATCTCTACCTCATGCTATCTGTCCCTGTTCTACATTTCTTCAGTTGTTCCCTTCTTTCCCATTTCTCTGAGCTATATTTTCTTGTTTGCTGCTTTCCCTGTACATGTTTCCATCTTCTCTTCATCTCTGACCAGCATTTTCTTCAAATTCATTGTCAACAAGAAGAGTCAGATGCTAACATCAAAGGGAACAAATTGGGCATGACTGAAATTTACGAACATTGAACAGAAGAAAAAAAATACTGTTTTCAAAGCCGAGCATTACTCAATGGCATTACATATTTGAATGTAATTGAAGGGGTTAGTTGAATATTCTGACATTCTTTGCCACAACTTGTTTGAAGTAACATTTCTTGAGTGAATGAAGACCCTTCATGAATCCATCATTCTCTGAAATGCAGAGAACCTTAAAAATGCCTCTGTCAGTACAAGCCATGAGGTACTGTATAGTGTAAGTGTATATGAACATATTTTACATGTGTACGTACGTGTGTGTGTACATGTGTGAGTGCGCATATGTGCATGTGCGTGCATGTGTGTGTATTTGTGTGTTCGTGTGTGTTAGCGTGTATGAACAGGTGTGAGAGCTTGGCTTTGGAATCTGGGATGAATGGAGGAGTTCAGCTGAAATCTCTTACTTCACTGCCATAACGGGGAATGGCATTTTTCACAAACAATCGCTGGTAATTTTCTGACATCAGCCAAGCTGCCAGGGCTTCTTTTGTCAGCAATATTTTCTCCCCTGGCTGTCATGGCTTCACATCGTACTGTGGCCTCAAATGTTGCACATTTTTTAAATGACGCCCATTCCCATATTAGTCATTTATATAAACTGGTAGCCATTACAGTTTATTGCAGCATTCAGACGGAGCAAAATGTGATGAAAATCGAGCACGTTAAATTATTCATCGCACCATTGCAGTCGTTGCAGGTGCAGTCTATTCACTTTATGGAAATTTGTAAAATCATTACAGTGCTCTGTGTGTGCGCCTGTGTGTGTGTGTGTGTGTGTGTGTGTGCGAGTACGTGTATGTGTCCGTGTGTGTGCATCTGTGTATGTGTCCTCGTGTGTGCATGTTTGTATGCGTGTGTGTTATGTCTCCAAGGAACTGCATCAACACGGGGCCATAGAGAGGTAGGCACAGCAGATACGGGTTAAACCCTTAGGACATTTTTAACGATGCTGTCCTCGACGGTTTCTCAGATTCTAATGGTGTATAACAGTCCCCATTCGTCTATCAGCTGCAGGTGGCTCAGCCACATCATCTCCAGGCATAATGCATTCCCAGCACTGTCATTTGTTTTCGCCCCGACCAGGAGCTGCATTTCAGCATGTTTTCATTTGACTGGGATCTCCCAGGGCTACATCAGAAACAAAGTTGTGTTCTGTGTCCCAAGTTTAAGTTCATTCTGGTGCCAGGTCTCATGATGTCCCAAATGTCACTCTGGCTTTCGTCATGCCCGCAGCTGTCAGAGTGTGAGCGTTTCCTGGGGCTTTCTCGGTGACAGGAAGTTGTTGGGATGATCTGTGCAGACATTGTAACTTTTTTGAGGGCTGGCTTTTTAAAAAAATGCACTATGCTACATAGAAGTGCTATTATGCATTTTTCCAACATGTTTGAGGACCGATTTTGTCACCATGATCCTGCAACAGACACTTGAAGAAGAGCAAAAGATGATTTATTTATACATGTTATTGGGACCTGAAAATGTATGCACATGAATACTTCACCTCAGGGATAGCGATATTCTGAACACAAGCACACTGCGTTTACACATTGCTCCTCGAGTTTTCTGTCTAATTTATGTAAATTTAGGTTGGTATCCATTCATTGCTGAAAAATGGAAGTAATTAGTATACCTTTTCATTCGCCAAATACAAATGTTTTACTAACTCCAAATTTAAGTCACTATCCAATGAAATGAGCTGCTTGATGTTACCTACATGAGTTACAACTGCTTATATTTCACTAAAGCGAGAAAGGCAACAAAAACAATGGGTGAAGTGTTTGAAAAATTTTGACCAGTCCTGTCGTTAGCTGAAGATACACTTTAAATGGCAGGAATGATAAAAGATATGGCATATTTGTTGCATTTGCAATTTTGACTAATAATTTCCTCAAGCTGGCAGTACACAATGCCAGCTGTTGCCAGCAGAATATAGGCATATGATCACATTAATAAAGTAATTAGCAAGTAATGAGATTAGCCATAAAGTGACAGCATCAAGTAATCTTCGGTTTGTAAATGGAGTGAAAACAGTATGTACAGCCCTCACGTATGCACACATGCATTAGTAACTGATGGGGATGAAGTTTGACATTGAATCATATGAGCTGCAGACCTCTCGTGGGGTAGGGGGTTTGGTGGTGAACACTTTTGGAGTATAAATAAATAAAATAAATAAATAAATAATAAATCAGAAAATGAGGGAAATGCTACATTGTTTATTTCTCCCAGCAAATACAAAATGTTTACACTCATGATATGTTCATAATTGGTTCAAGTAAATGGAGAATTACGGTGAATTATGATTCACAGAAACTAATTCACTTCACTTAGGAGGAGTGAAAGCGATTGAAAATAATGGCCATGGGACTATAATTAAGAAGCACAGCATATTCAAAAATGGCTGTGTGGACAGGACACAGTGGGAAATAACTTTGATTAACACTGATAATATCCTTCTAAATACTTAAAGTACACGCAAACTTGCACATAAGGATGCGCCCACCCACATAACGCTCACACACACATATGCACATACACTCAGTTGTACATGAATAATTTGAAGTGAATGAATTACCGTAGTTCTTTCCAGTAAGGCTAAGTACTTCATTTGTCTTTTCAGTCAAGGAGCTTGTAAAAGAATCATTCGAAAAAGCAATGGTGCTCTCATAATTCCATTGTAAGCTGTTTGTTGGAGGCCTTAGTCAGTGACTGTGTAATACAACAGTGAACACAAAAGATCCCTCTCATTTAATTTTCGACTGGGGAGGAGAGGCTTGTTTCTGCTGAATGAATATAATGCATGGGCATAAAACAGTGCTTTGGCAGAGGAGGAAGAAAACCATGATTGGATGCATTCGACATACATTCAGCACCCTCAGTGGCATTACAAAAATTGCTCTGGATCATGGCATTGTTCAGTGCGGCACAATACCTGATATCGAGTCCACTTGCAAAGCCTTCTAAGTCAAGTTGGTCCATTTTTTAGAATAATCAGATTTTTTGGTAGGCATAGAAATTATCTTCCATAGATACCAATTTTCACTATACTGAAACTATTAGCCTTGCAGACATAATCCATGAGGCAATTCATTTTTTTTTTTTTTAAAGAAATGACTTTGATTTTGCAACATAAAGTTTTGCCTTAGCAGGTTTTGAAAGTGGAGTAGAAATTTAGCAGGTTTTGACAGGTGAAGGTATTTGACTCAGGACCCACTCTACATGCAACTCAATGCTACAGACAGCACAGTGGTTGAATAGCTGCTATGACAATGACAACATAAACATGAGTCCATGGGTTCAAATCCCCCTTTTATGGTATCACTATCATCACACTTTTCTGAACTGCCCAAACCAGTTAGAGTTAGAGAAAGCAAAACCTGAACAGGCTATAAAAGCTCGACTGTGATTGGTTCCTTCTAGCGAACGAAAATGGAATCACGTTTCCACATTGGCTGATGACTTAGCAGAATTTGACAGAGTTGTCCTCCTTGACTTGGCGGGTTTTGACAGAGTTTCGCTTTTTCCGTTACAATTCATAACATGATTTAGTAGATTTTGAAAGTGGAGCTATCAGTGGGACATGCGCAGGTGTCTGAAAGAGAAAGACTCCTCAAGTGTTGATTGGGGATCAAAAAATAATGCTTGACCAGGAGTGACATTATAGTCCACCAATGAACATCACCTGTTATATCTTTATGCTGCACTTACAGATATCTTGAGTTTAAGCGGCCAAAAATTAGCTATCCAGTGTAAGCACACTTTTTATGCAGGTAAGCAGAGATTTGAAGAGATGCACGTAATCACAAAAACCCCAAATTGTTTTTGTCTTGTGAATTTTGTATAATTTTCACATCGCTTACAATCTTAAATTGGTCACCTTTGAGAATTTTGCTGATTCAAACTGCAAGTTAAATATCCACGCTATTGAAGCCTTCAAGGTGTCATGACATCATCATAGCAGAGCTGCCATTCATTGGTGGACCATGATTTTAATCCTGGAAGAGCATAAATATGTTGACCCCCGAATAACACTACACAATAAAATCAGAATGTACATTCACTACGATAGCTTTCTAAGTCCACGTCAGACAAAACTGACCTGTCCAAACAGATCACACCTATATGTTTTAAAAGGCTCTTATCTTAAACAATATTTAGAATTTGAACTGAAATATTTTCTACGTGTCAAAATGTAAAATGGCTTGAACTTTGAAGTCTCTAAACGGCAATTAGCAGGTCACTCACGTGAATTTGAATGCCAATTAGCAGCATGTGTTTGCTTAAAAGAGATCTAACTGGCAGTAATAGGTAAGTCTCCAAAACAATATCTGAGTACCAACAGTTCTAATTGGGCCAAATTGTCAGTTTTCCAACTGGGACAGATGGACGCTAGGTACTGTAGATAGCTGTAAATAACCACAAAAGTACAGCACAAAAGATCACGACGGAATAAAATCAATGTCTGAACCAGTCATGACAAAAAACAATCAATGTGCTTTCAGGATGAAGTAAGTGCAAGAAAACTATATTTAAATATAATGTACAAAGTAGAGCCGTTAAGGCCCAGCTCATGTGATATTGCTTCTCAATTCTTTTTTGAAGATCACTGAACTCCATGCAGAATCCATACTATGAAGCATACAATTTGTTTTCATTATTTTACACTTCACTCTTAAATAATGGAACATGGATGCAGTCAATAATGTATTGTTTTACACTGAATTTCTTCAGGCCTGGTGTCAAATATATTTGCTGACAAAAGCCAAAATAAATCGCCCCAACATCAAAGGAAATCTAATACATATCATTACAATGTCAGGCTTGTTTTTCCCATAGGATATTGATCATTTGGTTTGTAGCAGTCAGTTTGTTCACTTGCCTTCCACTTATCCACAGTGCTTGCAAGGAATAACAACTCCGTCAATTATTAGTGCTAATGAGCTCACACTGGGTCATTGCCATTGCCATTAATAAACTATTTAGCTACTAATAAACTACTAACAGAACTATCTTAATTCTGACATGGACAGAATTTCTTAACAGCCTAATGTTGTAATTCAGCCAACATTCCTCATTTCTTTAACACCGCAATAGATTCTGCTAACAACCTGTGGACTTTCATAGGCTATCGGTGTAAAATGTAAGAGATTTACTCAGCATTAACCAGTGCTAGTCTTGGTGCAGTGCCTCTGCGTTAGAAAATAGACATCTCCTGGGTAAGAGCGCTGTCGGCAAGGATCTCACACTTCTGCTGCAGTGCTGCACGCATGGGCATGAATAGAAAACGATTTAAGCAGTGGTTCAAGAGTGAGATGAAGGTAAAAATGAGTAAAAAAAAGTTTAAAACATTCACTTTGCAAAAGGCAGTGTACCCTCAGGGTATTTTCTTTCCACAACTGACAGGAACGATTAGAGTCGAATGAATTTACACGCTTTTTAAATGAGGAAGCATCCTTCGTCCTGGCCTCCTGCTGCCAGCGAAATGCGCCAGAAAGTGCATAATTGGAAACAGATGGCCAGCGAGCTTAAAACAGTGATCTGCACACATGTACAGTGCTCACAGGCAAGGCCCAAAACCAACAGGCCAGAGCTGCCTCTCTAATTCTCAATGATTAATTTTTCATGCGTTTAAAATTCTGATAAATGAGATTCTTGGGGGACATATACCCTGATTTACACCAGAGAGTTAAGTACTTGTGTGCTTTAATGGACTCCTTCATGCCGATATCCAAAAATGAACACTACAGAAATAAGGTGAAGCTCTCCTCACAAACCGAATAGATTATATTGGACTTTCTGGTCTCTTGGACCCCATACTAATAGAATCCCTTCTTTTGGAGTGTGGGGTTATCTATTGCCAAATGGCAAAAATTTGAAAACATCAGCAATGCTGTACTTGAGGGCATTCACTTTCAAAGGAAAAAAAAAAACAGAGTAAGAAAGTAAAACTAGAAACTTTTTAAGGGAAGGAATAGGTTCTAAGGCACTTAAAAAAAAACCCCAAAACTTTACCATCTAGGTGCTTTTCAGTAACATTCTAAGCAAGCACAAGTTTTTGTTTCCTCCGCCCTCGCTCTGACCTCGCAAGGTTTGAAACTGCCCGTGCTAGGAAGCGGCAGCTGAAAGGTGCATTTCGGAGGAGAACCGCAAACTGTTTGCTCTACGGAAACGGCAGCATGAGTTGCCTATGAGCTTGCTTGTACATAGTTCACTGATTGGACATTCTGGATTTGGGTGGGATTGGAGAAGCCAATTTTATTTTAAAAATAAAGAAACAAATAAAAATTTGAGCAATATTGTTTGTTTCACCCTTTGATGTCGATTGATAGGTTTTATTTGTAGTTTCTCTTATAATGTGTCTGGTTACATAGAAGCTAACAAATCAATAGGTATACATTATTGACGTGTTATCAAAACATTAGCATTACACGTTAACTTCCTGATCACAGCAGTTCAGTGGAGAACCATCGTAAACTTCACCATATGTATCTACACACAGTTCTATTAGGGTATTAAAAAAGTGAGTGGGCATCCTTATTGATCATACTGAATACACGACTGATGCACATAAAATGGAAGTGCACAAATAAGTGCGGTACATTGTAAGTGTAGGGCTTCTGTGCTGCAACAAGTGGATGGAGGGGTACTGACTGTTTCCTGACCAATTTCTCCTAAGTTCTTACTTGGCACAGGACACAGGAAAGTATATTTTATTTATATGCAGTAGTTTTATCCAATGCCTCACCCCCCTTTTTCTGTGTCTCTTTCCGAGGATCTTTCCCTCCACTACCCTGAGTCCTGGACCGTCCGAGCCCTGTGCTTCAACATGAGCGCTGGCTGCTGCTGTCCTGCTGTCCTGATCCAGTCCTGATCCAGTTCAGCTCCATCCTCGACATTCCACTTCCTGGAGCCACAGATGCCACTGTTTAGATGGACTTTAATTGAACTCTATTACCATTTTATTCTATTATTACTTTATATTATTATTAATTAGCCAGCCAGCAAAGGATGGGCTTCCCCACTATAGCCGGGTTCCTCCTGAGATTTCTTCCCACTGGGGAGGATTTTTCTCCCTACTAGGGTTTTTTTTTTGCCTCATTTGCTATAGTGAGGATTAGGCTGGGCACTGTCCCTTTTATTTATTTATTTTCTCACTGTAAAGTGTCTTTGTGACAGTCTACCTGTGAAAAGCGCAATACAAATAAATTGAATTGAATTGAATTGAATATACCGTTTAGTTGTATTCTAAGGTTGCTGTATCCGTTGTGATTTATGATCCTCTCTATAGAACTGTGGTGGGTATGGAGAGGTGAATTTGCCGCTGCATCCCAGTCCACCTTCTGCTTTAAATTATTTAATTTGCCCAGTCATTTACATGATCTGACATTCCATCTATATTCTGTGACTGCAGAATCTTTGCAGCAGTTTATGAGTGCTCATCTGCCTGTGCATCAGTAATGTAGTGTTAATCCTATGTGCGAATCAGTATTGGTGCATCCGACTAATTAGCAGGTTTTATATTATCATATCATCTGAATTGCATGCTTGTGACTCCGTTTCAGGTAATTTCAATAAAAACTTTATTCCATATTTACCATTTCCAACCTCTTCTTACAGATAAAAAATGAAGCATTCAGAGTCAGGTGTAGCATTATCAGCACCCTTGATAAAAATTAAGAAAAAAAGGCTGCCTGTGTACAATAAACTCCACTGTTATGCTCTCTCCAGAAATATATTCTCATGTTAATGGTTTATATTAAACAGTTCAATTCTTTAAGGAAACTGTGGGTATCAAAATTGTCCGCACCTCTGGCTTTTTGTTCTGCATTACAGCCACTGGTGAAGGTAACAGCTGTGTGTCTATCCCTATAAGTTGCTGTCTGGTTAGAGAACAAATTTCAAGGGATTTTTTCACTGTTTACCCATCTAGAACCTGTCAAGATGCTGATATACTTGGGGTCATGCTAATTAACTTCCATTGTCAGTTTAGACCACATTTAGACTAGATTTCAGCCAAAATTTTGAGTACTCTGTGAACTTCATTACATCCCTGACTAGTGTCCTTGGCCCTGGACCAATGGCTACAAAATATCCCCAAAGCATCAAGTATGCCAACCTCCATGTATTAGCATAGATATCAGGTGCTTCTACTTCTATCTGTGTTGCATTTGCCACCAAAAATGCTTACGGTGTGTCTGGCTGAAGAGCATCATTGCTATTCTCATTTGGGCATAGACCCTCTTCCTGTCATAATTCCATAGAGGTTTATTGAATTCAATATATTTGGTTGAGTTTCTTTTGCTCTACAGGGCTCTCTTCATGCGAATATTCAAAAGTACTGGTTGGGATGGAGATGACATGGTTGTCTTTGAGGTTGGGTGACCACAAGATGCAACCTCCGTATACAATTCTTTAACTGTGATACTCAGGTTCTTCATTGATTGCCTTCCCATCTTCTGCACCATCGAGGAGGAAAATAAAAGTTTTTCTTGATGAGTTTACGACCATTCCGCACATTTATTCATGACAATGTTAAGAAGTTTATTTTAATTGTTTCTGTATTATTTGGGACCCATTGCCAGATTTCTGAAGGCGAATTAGAGGGCAAAACATTCAGGCACAATTTAATGATTGCCTACCATTATTAATAATGAATGGATGTATTATGATCTGTATGATGACATGCATGCTGATGTGTGGGAAGGGATAGTGAATAACTGGTCAAAATACTTTCACTGTATTAAAAGGCATTTTAACATGAGTGCATCCACTTTATAGACTGAGTGCTGTATTACAGAAACTTCCTAACTTGCGGATCCTATCTTAACTTGTTGGTAACCATGGTTATTAGCGTTAGGATCTGATTTAGGAAAAAAGCGATTACAGAAGAACAGTTCCTTAGTCTCTCCTAACTGTAGGATAACCAATAAGCCATCCGAAGATTCAGTATTGGCTATGGCTGGTCTTTTCTTGATTTTTACGAAACCAACAAAACGTCAACAGATGAATGCAAATGTAACATAGGAGATCGGTAAAGACAAGAACTACGTAACATTGCAGCATATAATATTACAACGCTGGCGTCAGTTATTAACGTACCTTCATAATTTACTTTCCCGAGGAGACCAACAATACGGGCTTCTGCGGAGGTAAGTGAGGCGGCACAGGAGGAGCCACCGCCAGTTTTTTTCTGCTCTTTGGAAATAAGAGCTGCCTTCTTTTTTGTATCGCTTGTAAGGGTTGAAACTCTTTTTTTTTAATTGCATCAACACTCCGCTGGATGCCGGATGTGGTGGAGACGGTCTCGGCTATCTTTGCCCACTCTCTCTCTTTTATTTCCCTTGTCAGTGTGTTGGGAAACTTCCCAATAAGCACATCTTTGGATTTTTTGACAGATGATGCCAACACCTCTAACTCATCTGTCTTAAAGTTTAGTGCCCGTCGTTTTTGCTCCATTTGTTTCCTTTATAATTTCAATAATAAAAAAACACAATTAACGGCTAACAGTTTCAATATAATGTTAAGCTCGGCTTGATGAGAAAAGAAGCGTTGGTTGCCAGGTAACGGACATAAAACTTGACAACCGATGCTGGATTAAGTATTTAGGATTTCCAAACTTGAGATAAGATAGGATGAAGTAAGATAAGATAGGATTCCTAAAGTTAGTTAGGATTTGTTTCTGTAATACCAATTCAGGAAAAATTCTATCTTAAACTCTTCCTATCCTTACTTATGACTTAAGATGGGAAGTTTCTGTAATACGGCCCTAAATGGTTACAATGGAAGGATCAAATTTGGAATGTGTTTTATTTGAGAAAGATCTGGCCATAACTGTTGATCACAATCTTTCAGTTTTTAGCCACTGCCCTGTAACAGTAAAAAAACAGGTCAACCAGATGCAGGGATATAAAATCAAAAGTATTGAGTATAAATCAAAAGAGATAATACTTATCTTGCATAATACCTTTGTCAAATCACATTTACAGTATTGTGTGCAGTTCTGGGGACCATACTACAAGACAAATATAGAGGCTCTAGAAAAGGTTCAAAGAAGAGCCACAAAAGATAATTTCTTGTATAAAACAGAAAAGCTGTAAGGAAGAATCTTATTCTCTTGAGCCTTAATAAAAGCAGATTTTGGGATGATCTGGTGGGATTAATAATTTGATTATGCAAAATTATTTCAGCAGAGTTCTATTTGCATTACTATGGGTCAAAAATGGAAGTAAGCCAAGGGTAAATTTAACACCAGTTTTAACTCATTCCCTACGGAATACTTTTATATATAATTTTTGCGTTTGTGCGAAATACTTTTCCCAAAAATTACACAATATAAAGTATTGAAGTACAGGTGGCCCATGACCGCGATCGTCAACTGATTTTGTGTTTTCATCGGACTGCGAATGGTCATCCACGCCACTGGCACCGGTTTACCATAGGGAATGGTAGAATTCGCCGAGCCGTTGGCAGTGGCTTGCCATAGGGAATGAGTTAAGGAGTATTTTTTCTTTCATGCAGAAAGTGGTCAGTGTGGAGTAGCTTGTCATGTCATCTCATAGAGGCATAAACTGTGAGTTTTCAAGAACAAGCTTCATACAGTGCTCGTCTTTAAAGCTTCACTATGCAATATTTTGTGCAATTTTTTTTTTCCAGTAAAATGACCCCTTGCAATGTAACAGTCATCATTTTTTGGTCTCTTTCCACCATACAGTTTACTGCCAACCTGATGTTGTCGCCTGGCTTTTGTGTACAAAATTTCTTTGCTGGGCTGACAATAAGCTCCTCCTCTGCCTCTCCCATCACCTTTCTCCCCTCTGTTGCATGAAACTCACTCAACACATTTCACCTGACTGGCCGTGGTTTCGCAGGACCTAGCAGTGCACTTCTCATCCTGTGCTCTGAGTGCACAATAATAGAAGGTGCAAGGTTTTGTGCATGTCTGGAAATGTTTCCCAGTAGCAAATAACTGAATGAACTAATCAGAAAGACAGCAATTAGTGCGTTAGTAAAACTTAGCTTACAATAATGTTAGAGGAAGATTATGGCTAACTGAAGAGTAACCTAGCTAAGTACCACTTGTAAAGGTGTCCAGATAGCTATGAACATAGCTAGCTAGCTAGCCAGCTCCAATTTCGAGTATTAATGTTATGTGCTAGATAACACATGGGAAAACCAGAATTTGTATTTATTTGTCAAGGTTAAAGACATAGAACTAGTGCTTAGCATGAACTTGTTAGACATGGATTCAAGCCTGGTGGCATCCATTTTCATGTCTTGTTCAATTCTTTGGGTATTAACGTCACTAGATGTGGATAGTAGCAAGCATGCTGCTAGGCTAGCCAACGCTCCCACACTATATCAGCCTATGACTGTTTGTGTTGGTTAATTTGAGAATTTATCAACTGTTGGGTAAAAGCTATTTGAAAATCTGCTGCGAAGCATTTTAGGCGCCAGCAGCTACAAGGAGCAAAAAATTTTGTTAACTTTCATCAATTGATGATCACAAAATATACAAAAATCGTCTCAGTTTGAAGATATAATTAGCTGTGAGGTCTCCTGTATGTTTAAACTTGGAGTTAAAGCAAAGATTCAACACATTTTCATCCTGCCTCCTCATATAGTAACATTACCTGATCAAGTGTTGATATACGACAAAAAAGGCGGGGTCCTTATTGGACATTTAGGGTTAGGGTTTGGGTTAAGGATTTGGGGTTCATCTTAAACTGGCGTCAAATAAAGACGCCAAAGGCCTCCTTTTTCATCGTATATCGACGCTTGGTCAGCTAGCATCACTATATGACTTGTTAGGATGAGACTGGGTTCAAAGATTAGGTTAATTAAAAACTTTTTAGAGTATCTTTTTGCTATCTTTCCCAAAATGCAACGAGATGGGCCGGACAATGAGAGCCAATAAAAGCGCCTATCAAGCACAGTCTAGGTGATGCAGGACATAAGACACCGCCACTGGCTTCCTGAGGATGGAGGGAGAGGAAGGACTGGCCTTGTTCATCGACAAATGGAGTTGGTGCTTTTGGGACTATCTAGTGGTCAAAAGTAACTTCGTATAGCTTTGTATTAACTACACTGTAGTGATAAGAAAATGGCAAACCTTGTTTGACTGAATGGCCTGTTCTCACCACTCATATTATGTTATGAATGAGCATCCCATCAGCTACTACAACGATGGTGGTATATTCAGTATGGAATTCGTCACTATATTGAGTGTGCACTCAGACCACTTGTATCTTTGAACTCAGCCTTCCTTTTTATCCCAAATGCTCACCTGTAATGTTTTGTGACTGCAAGAATGCGTTCACAAGAATTGTCCACAATGAAAACCACAGACAGACAAACTGACAGACAGGCATATACACACCTGTAAAAACACTGAAAACATCTTTCATAGCAGTTGTATAATGGTTTCAGACTGGTCGTGTTAAAATTTTCTCTGATGACAGACATACAGACTGAAAGCAATACCAGAATCACCACAGTAGAAGACAGAAAAGCAGCTGCACTTCTTTCTTCTTTACTGTCCTAGGAAAACAAGCCAGTTCTCATAAAATGTATTCATTAAAGCTCTGCAGACAGCTCAGTGATGGAGGGGAATGCAAAGTGGCCAGTAGCACAAATCTTCAAATTTATCCTAGGCAGTGGTTCAGTTACAAAGCCTCAGGGATTAAAGTCGAAAAGATTTATTAACAAGTGCATTTGTTTTATTAACATTTTGGTGATTACTCTGTCCTTGAAGACTGTCCAACAGCAAGGAGGGATACAGATTTTCCTGCAGAGCAGACAGTGGTAATGTCATCCCACATTCGAAAGGAAGGGCCAGCAGGTTAGAGGAAGAACGATGGAAACAACAGCCAACCGAGGCCAGAGTCTGCACTCGCAGGTGATATGTGATCTTTGCAAATAGAAGACTGGAACAAATTACAGGTATTTTTATATTATGCTAAAACGATGATTGGCTGTCTGAATGCAAGCATTTAAACCATCCAATATCACTGTGATTGAACGTTAGTTTTCACTCACACTTTGTTTAACCGCTCAATTTTATGTAAACCAAACAATGCACATTTATGTCTAATTTAATTTGTACCACATTGATTTGCATAAGCCTATTCACTTCTTCCCTAAAATTTTTCAACAGCAAACGTAACAAGTGTGTCCCTTGGCATTTCATTTAATTTCAAGTTAATTAGACCGAGAAGTTCAGCAGACCATCCTCAAGTCAAACCCAACCTGTATTCTGAGTGCTTTACATTACATTTACATTATCTGGATAAATGGCTTGGGAATATAATGCTCATGACTGATTTGACCTTTCAGACATTAAACATGTTCAGAGCAGTTTGCACTGACTCAGGCAAAATAATTCAGAGGGTTTACAGAGGTCAAAAGAGTGAGCCTTAATATTGAATAATGCGCTGGATTAAAATATTGGACATGCAGCAGCAATTCCCTCTACACAGTCTGCTGCATCAGTGGCCTAAAACAGGAAACTCTACCATTCTAGTGAATCTCATTAAATTCATTTTCATTTAACCCAGTTCTGCATCCGTGAAGTTCAACAAACACATGGCACAATGAAGATTCTCCATTGTGGTCGTTCTTATTATTATTGTTATTATTATTCTTATTAAACTTCTTTTCTAGAATGTTTTCTTGGTGCGCAACTATGCCAGCATATAAGCAAATAATACCTCACATCGTGCAGAATGATTGGGACAAGTGTTCATAATTAGTTCATAATGTTCACGTGACTGTGCAACCATATTAATATGTCCAAAAAAATTCACAGAACATCACATTGTGGCCATATATATCTCATTTAGGGGGAAAACATTCCTTCACAGTCATGGAAAAATATGAAAAACTAGAGTGTTTTTCATTGAAAAAACAAACTCCCCGCACCAACCCCCCCAAAAAAAAAAAACAAAAAAAAATAGACCTAAATACCAAAAGGCACCATTTTAGTAGCCAATCAATGCACATAACAAAGTGGATAAAGAAATATTGAGTAGATTCTCAGTTATGGTCCAGAAATACTTTAGGAATGCCACACTGATGAAAACTTAGCCAAAGACAATGCATCTCCCCTCCCTGCCTTTGGGGGGCAGACATTATGAAACTAGCGACATATGAAACAATGTCTTTATTTTTTCCTGGATAGAGGGGAGAAACTGCTCACACTGATGTGAAATGAGGGCACTCTTATTCATGAATAAAATAAACCCAAGATATCACTCATAAATGAAACTGTGTTATTAAACAACCCTTACAATGAATATGAATACCACAGACAGTGAATAAAACCAGCTGGCTGGCGGGTGAGTGCTGAATGGAACAGACTAGGGGCAGAACACATGGAAGAAGAATGAAGACCATGGAAATTGATAGCCCAATCTCTTCGGTTTTTTCCTTTTTTTCAGGATCAGACAGACTTCTTAAAAATATATAATTTTAGTAAGTAAAAATGCTGGTAGCCATTTTTACAGTACCAAAAATTGCATCGGTCAATGGTGGACATCATTTTCAATCGTGACCGCTGCCAGGCACACTGAAATTGGAATGAGTGAAACTTGCAATCTGGAGGCCGGGGCTATCTGCCTATTGGCACGTCTCTCAACTTTTAGAAGTAAGTGCTTTCACTTAATTACTTTGAACAGGGTGCATATGCCTGATTCTAAAAGAGGGGAGGAGAGGAGAAGAACAACAAGACTAGGTCAAAACCTAGTATATGGCTCGACTATTAATATTACGGCAATCGCGATGGTAATTTCTGTTAGCGCCTTAATGGCAAGTCCCATTATGAGCCAGCACTGAGCTAACTTCATCACTCAGCTACTAAGTCATTAAGTGAGTCATGGACGTTCATGATTCTAGGGCTGGCTCTGCTGTTGTGGTCCAGTCAAAAAAAAGAAAAAGAAAAATCGAAGCTGCGATCATCAATGACGCCACATAAAAATTGACTATCCGCTCACTCACGCCTGGGAAGCCACGGAGAGGAGGGAGAGAAAGAGAGAAATAGAAAAACCTTTTCCATTTTTTATTTACTTTGCTTCCCTCCATGTCTCAGCTTTGACCATTGGCCATGCAGTTCATTTGTGACCAATCATCACCCAGTCATGGTAGGTTTTTTTCAAAATTAATTAACATTTTGGTGGAAATCCTTCCCTTCTTCACAGGGGGCCAAAGTAATAGTTAGAAAGGCGCATGCAGAAAGAAGAAAAATTGCCAATGGCGAGAGGAAATGTAACTTTCGCCGACGTGGTGCTTTGGTAAGAATTTTATTTTGCCACTGAGCAAATAAAATCACAAATGACAACGTGGCCGATGGGTAGCGCACACCCTGCTATGTAAAACTGATTGCCATTTGTTATCATGAGTAATTCACTTGGACCACTTTAACAGTAGTGAACACTCATCAATGCATATGGTATACTGAATGTTGCTGTGGAAAAAAAAAACCAATAAAAGAACACAAATTTTCAGTCATTTTGATAGGCACATGAAACCTTTATCCAGTGGGTATATTTGAATTCCATTGTTCAACTAGGCTAATTACCTCAAAGTATTAGTGTTGCATACAGGATGCCCTGTGACATGGATTTCTGGAGTTTCAGGCAATTTGAGGAATCTTGTTCAGGAAAAGAAGCCATCAAACTGATACCCACTTAGATATTACCCAAAGAGTTGCTCTATATTTTAGACAATCAGGAAAACCCAAGCCACCATCATGTACATCCTGGCAACCACCCAAGATACATCCTTACAACTGCCGAGAAATACCATAACGACCACCTTTTACACCCTGGCGACCACCTAGAAATTCCCTTGGTACCATCCAGAAACATCCAAGCAACCACTAAGAGACATCCTAGGAACCAGCTAGTAACATCCTGGCAACCACCCTGTATACCCTAAAAACCATTAAGAAACATCATAGCAAACACTTGGAAGCACCCAAGCCACCACCCTGTACACCCGAGCAATCACCTGAGAAACACCCTTGCAACCACCCAGAAACACCATACCAACCACCTTGCACACTCAAGCAACCACTGAGAAATGCTCAAGCAGCCATCCAGAAACATCCAGGCTACCAGCTAGAAACACTCCAAAAGCTTCTTAGAAATACCCTAACAAACATTCAGTACACCCAAGCAACCATCCTGTGTGCCCTCACAACAACCTAGAAACACCCAAGCAACCACTCAGAAAAACCCTAGAAACCACCCTGTACACCTGGGCTCCCACCCAAAACACCCTAGCAACCATCTTGCGCACCCTAGCAACCACAAAAAAAAAAACACCCTTGCATCAGCCTTTCAACAGCCTGCTTTTTTAAAGTTATTCTTCTTCCATATGTTTTTCTGGCAGGTTACTAGTCCCTCAGCACTTCCAGCACATAGACAAAAATACATCAAAATATGTGGAATTATCAGGAAAACTGAAGTATCTTTTGTTGGCGATTTGCCAAAGCATTTTCGCAAAAAGCGCAAAAAACAGCAGAAAATGTCCCCCTGTGAAACAATGGGAGATCATTGTGGAATCTGCTCAAGCCAACTCCTCTTTTGGGCCGTATTCAGAATGCACAATAAGCATCAGGAACACGCAAGATTTCTTCTGAAATGTTCAAGTTTATGATGGTATTTCTTGCACAGTAGAATCAGTCGTAACATCACGTGTCATGCTGTACAATATCATGATTCATGACGTATCAACAAGCATACATTTGTAAAAAATACATACGTTCCTGATACGCTTCACATATTCTGTCAACTTTTATATCAGTATTTTCAAAATGTGTTCGTTCAGATCACACTACACCTTTGTTGCAAACTTTGTTTACCCAGAATTGAGGTGCATGGGGTGGCACAGCATTAAAACTTACGCACTACATGCTCATTTACCAAAAAAAAAAGACTTTGAACAGTTAACTGTAGAGCAACCACATCAGACATGTAAATAATATAAACCAATCAAACCAAGCTATAAGGCTGATCTCAATGGAATTATTGCCTGACTTGGTAAATCTGACTTCATGATCAATTCTGAATTGTGTTTTCGTTTGCACAGTATAAATATGACATTAGGCCCAACCCCAGATTTCCCTTCAACTAGAAATGACGTTATGGCTTGTGATTCTAACATGCTTAATGCAGTATCACATTAGATATATCATGGGTGGATTGGCTTGAATCACCAGCACCAACTGCATTTTAAAGATAATGATTAATCTTTAATTGCTGGCCACAGACACATTTGGGCTTCTCAAATCGGGGAGCAATAGATACAATAGAATAGCATAGAATGAAGTGACTGTCAAACCCTGAGTTATTATATACTGCAGGCTTGAATTGACTTTTATATGAATTTTCAGTTGCAGTAAATACTGTGTGCTAGTCTCCAACCTGAAATTGTTCTTTTGTTCAATTTCTAGAACATAACTGACATCTGGTGGCCGAACGTGGCAATAACCAGTTTATCCTCGTGTGACACTGATGCGGCTTAAGCTCACAGTATACTTGCAACTAGTAACTATACTAGTGCATGTAATGATTTTTATTAACCTTACCTTTATTTTCCTTTTACCCTCATGATGAAAACAATTTTACAAATGTGCACAAATTGACCTGCTTGATACGTTGACTTACTGTACTGCCACCTGTCAATGCCGTTCTGTCAAATCTACATTTGATAAATGTCGTAATAGAAAAAGCCCTGGGCCATACCTGACTACTGACAAATTTCTTAAAGTTTGTGCAAATTGGTTACTTGACATTTTAATTATCTTTTTAAATTATCTTTTTAATTTGTCAACTACCCAGCACAAGGTCCCAAAACTCTGGGAGGAATTTGTTGTTGTACCCCCGGCCAAGAACAAATCTCTGAAAGTGCTCACTGACCTTAGGCTTATGGTTCTGACTTGATACGTGATGAAAGCTTTGGCGCAACTGATCAAACAAATTCTGACTGATGAGGTTCGGGGCCTGCTCAACCCAGTGCAATTTGGATATTGGGTTAACAGAGCAGTGGATGATGCTCTTACTACTCTAATTACCTTTACAAGTGTCACAAAGGTACAAAACCTCATTGAAACCCTTTATTTATGTCTTTTTCCTCAGGTTTGCATATAATTCAATTGCAAATTTTAGGTAGTCAACTACTGCCCACTTTTAATCTTGATGCTGGCATGGTGAAATGGGCATTGAACTTTTTCTCATGTTGGCCCCAGGCAGTAAGGGCTAACAGTACTCTATCCCAGAGGCACGTGCCATTCGCTGTCTCACTCCAGGGGTGTGTCCTGTCCCCATTATGGTGTATTCTCTATACAAATGGCAGGAGGAGTAACTACTTTGACAGGCATCACCTGACGTTTGCGTATAGCATTGTTTAAATTGGCCTGCTCCAGATTGAGCACTGACCCCTTGTAAAAGACTTTGTAGAGTGATGTAAATACCACTTTCTGAAGTAAAGTCTTCACAAAACTGAAAATATAGCCTTCAACTTCAGGAAAACCTCCAACTCAACCTTCCCAAATATAATTAAGGGCCCACTTGTTGAGACGGTTGAGTGCTACAAGTACTTCGGAACAGTGATTGACAAGACCTTGAAACATGACCTCAACAGATCTGCAATCTGCAGAAGGGGTCTGCAGATACTTCACTTCCTGCGCAGACTAATGCATTTAATGTGGACAAGATTGGCACGGGGCAGCTTTCTTCAGCAGATCTCTATAACAGAGAAATTTTGCAGGAGGTACGGTTGATCTTGGCTGGCTCTGACCTCTTACTTTTAGAGGAATTTGTTCCTCTCCCTTCTGGGCAGAGATACAGGTCCCCCAAAGTTAAAAGCAATACATTAAAATTTTCCTCTATTCCAGCTTCCAAGCAGTGGCCATTTTGGTATGACAGTTCAGGTGGGGCAACATGATTTGATGCAATCCAAAAATATCATGGATATATAGTATTACACTAGTACAGCCGATAAACCGTGTGTGAGTGCTGTGACTATTGGATCACTTATACCAGTGATGGCATTATTTGACTGGAACTTTGTCATCTATACTCACACAAACAATGGAGATCTGACAACATATCGGACCATACCAACACTCAGACCACGAGGGACAGTGTCAAAGATCACTGAACATAAAATACCTGACTCACGAACGAAACCACACCAACATGAGGACAGTAAAAAAGCAAACCAAAACGCATGCAGAGTGCAGCGTACTGCCAAAACATGCCAGTCAATACTTGAAGAATAATCTATATTATAATAGCCGAGTGGCCTCTGTGTGTGTGCGTGTGTGCGTGTGTGTGTGTCCGGCCACTCAGTGCTAGATTCCACCAGGCGCGTATCTGCAGCATAATGTGAGCGCCGCTATTTGGCTCCGTCTTACAGGCGACTGTGTCCGGCCAATCAGTGCTAGACTCCGCCGGGCGCGTATCGGTGCTAGATTCCACCAGGCGCGTATCAGTAGCATAGCGGGAGCGACACTGTTTGGCTCCGTCTTGCAGGCGACTGTGTTCGGCCAATCGGTGCTAGACTCCGTCGGGCGCGTATCTGCAGCATAACGTGAGCGACGCTATTATAATATCGACATGCAGGGGGGATTCCCCCTTTGTCCTCTCCTGGGGATTCCCCCTGTATGTCCTCTCCTGGGGATTCCCCCTTTTGAACCCAAGCCAATTCATCCACAGGAGTCCCGAATCCCAAAAAACAGATGCCAGGCCGCAAGAGAAAGTAGCGCGTAATCTGCAGCATAACGTGAGCGACGCTATTATGCTCCATCTTGCAGGCGACTTCGTGTTCCACTGAGCGCAGAATGTCAGCGCAGCGTATTCCCCTTGATGGTTACTTAGTTTTAGTTACCATAAAAACATCGGTCGCGTGACAGCCACCTTGGTGTTTATGGAAACACCATAGCATCACCATAGCAATATGATGACATCATAGAGGTGCATGTGATGACATCATAATGCTGCATGAAGTTACATAAAATAGAACCCGTGTATCCCCACGGGCAGAGTGCTAGTTTAATAATAACGTAGACAGGACCACAAAAATGCAAAGCAAAATGCATGCAGTGAATGGCACATTGCCAACACATGCCAGCCAATACTCGAAGAGTTATATAAGAATAACACAGATGTGAGGACAACAAAAAAAGCACAGAAATCAACTGTTGTGATTAATTCCCAATGCCCCCTTATGAGCTGTGTTTGTGTTTTTGCCCTCTAATGCAAATCAAGTTTACCCTCGCGGGACAATAAACGTCTGAACTGAACTGAACTGATACTAAGAAGCTAAAGAAAAGAAAAAATCAATCCCTGAACATTTTACTAAGAACACCTGTACACATTTATTATTCACAGAATTATAAATCAGCCAATTATGAGTGCAATACACAAGACGCAGATATAGGTTAGGAGCTTCAGTTATTGTTCATTCAAACATTAGAATAGGGAAACGGTATGACCTTGGCGATTTTGACCATAGCACTGCTGTTGGTGCCGGATGAGTTGTATTGAGCATTTCTGAAATGGCTGTTCTTCTGGGATACTGATGCACAAGAATCTCTACAATTTACACAAAATGTGTGTGTGTGTGTGTGTGTGTGTG
Source organism: Gymnothorax javanicus (assembly GCA_029692085.1). Lineage (NCBI taxonomy): Eukaryota > Metazoa > Chordata > Actinopteri > Anguilliformes > Muraenidae > Gymnothorax > Gymnothorax javanicus. The sequence continues at coordinate 47,556,339 of CM056204.1, forward strand.
TGTGTGTGGGGGGGGTAGAAAAAACACCAGTGACTGGCAGGTTTTTGTCCTTTTTATGTCAGGTTGTCGTGGTCGATGCAAAATTGTTCTCAATCGACTTATCTGGAGAAATCGAGGTTAAATAAAAAATCAAAAATAAGAAAGGTCAGTGGCTGAAAATACCTTGTTGATGAGAGGTCAGGGGAGAATGGCCAGACTAGCTCAAGCAAACAGAAAGGCTATAACTCAAATAGCCACTCGGTCAGGTTCCTTTTGTTTCAGCCAAGAACACAAATCTGTGGATGCAGTTGGCACAAGTTCACCAAAACTGGACAGTTGTAGCTTGTAAAATGTAGCCTGGTCTGATGAATCTCCATTCCTGCAGCGACAAGCAGATGGCAGGTTTCAGAATTTAGCATCACCAGCATGAATCCATAGACCCAGCCAGTCATGTGTTAGTAGTTTAGGTTGGTGGTGGCTGTGTAATAGTGTGGTCTTTTGGCACACATTTTGCCCCTTAATACCAATCAATCATCACTAGAATGCCACAACCTATCTGAGTGTTGTTGCTGAACATGTGAATCCCTTTCTGGCCTCAATGTGCCCATTTTCCAATAGCCATGTCTGTACAGATAATTCACCATGTCAGGAAGTCAACTCAGACTGGTTTCATGAACATGACAATGGGTTATGTGCGGTCCCACAGCTCCCAAAATCTCAAATGGGGCACTTCAAAGATGCAGTGTAATGGGAAATTCACAGCACGATTCTGCATCTGAAAAATCTGCAGAAATTATGCAGTTCAATCATGTCCGAATCTCAAATGAATGTTTCAAACTTCTTAAGGAAACCATCTCATGAAGATTTGATGATTTTCTAACAGCAAAGGGAAGGCCTACCCGTACAATTAGCAGGCGCCAAATAGAGTGCTTGGTAGATGTATTTATTTTGAAATAAAATTGGATCATTAGAAATGAATTATGGGGCAATGTATGCTTATTTCAGTTTATTTTCACAAGACTGAAACAGGTGTCTTAATACAGTGAGTCAGGATTCATTGCAAGCATGTCTTGCTCAGCCGCCTATAAAACAAACATTTGATTAGGCTATTGGAACAACTCCTTTGGCACACACGACTGCACAATAAACAGGCAGGTAAAATATTAAAATATATTACCAAGTAAGCAAAACAATGATTGTTTTTTATTGAATGTGTATGTATTGCGATTACATAACTTACAAAAATAATTGGTAATAATACAAAGGGTATCTATGTGGACTGTTAGCTGAATTACCTTATTACAGTGTTAAGGCTTGCATTGCAGACAAAAAGGCAATATTCCATGACTCCACAAGCTAAACTTAAGTGCAGCCGCAAAAAATCTATATTCCACAAAAAGACTTGATTTCTCTCCTCTCTCGTAAGTATGGGCAAAATTGGAGTCCACTTAAGTCCCTCAAACAAGTACAATCTACTCTACCACTGAAGGCTGATTATTAGACGTTAACGTAACTGTGCATCCTTTCAGCAGTTAAAACAGTACAAATTCATCTGTAAGCTACTAGGCATACATCAGAAGATATTCTCCCAGTGACAAGCCACTGTGTTCCTCAAAGTAGAATGCTGCCTTTCATTCTTTACGAATTTAATTAAGTATAATCTCTAGCGCACCATGTACAATCCATAGCATTGTGTTGGGCCAAAACTCCACTACTGGACAAGGCGCAAAATACAGCCAATATCGCCCTCATCAGAGATTCTAATGAACCCTAAACGTTCCGTATCTTGTATGGCATGAGGCAGGCACTTGCCATCTGATTCATTCAGTACCACCACTTCAACTCTGCAATGTTTCAATTTTTAGAGGCCTCACCACTACCCTTAAACTAGATGCACAACCAAAATCGCCCACTATGCGGCCAACAGGTTTAATGCGCGCAAACTGCATTATTTGAGATTTAATTCTAGATTTAGCGGTGACTTCCCGCACACTTCGCAAGACCCGTTTCTACTCGCTTTACAAATTAGTATGTGATGCCCCGACTTCTTCTTCTTTTGGTTTATTGGCGTATTTTCTGTATAGCTGAAAAGGTGCATACCGCCACCTACTGTACCGGAGTAAGAAAACATGTCAAGATCCATGTATTGACTTGATTTGAGGAAATTGATCTAGTCTTATCCAGCTAACTTAATGGGTTCATTTTGCCGAGATTTAAAGAGAGAGAGAGAGAGAGAGAGAGAGAGAGAGGAGAAAAAGAAAAAAGATATAATCAATGCTAACATATCTAAATTCTGTGTGCAATGGCCTTCTGAGCACTGTCTACCCCCTGTCCTGTAGTTCCTAATACTCCCTCCAGACTCCATTCTCTCCCTGCCGCTAATATCCTCAGCTTTAGCTGCTCCCTCTCTTCAGTAAACCTACTGCACTACATGAGTACATGCTCAGCATCCTCTACTACCTTACATTCGGAACATTGATTTGATTGGACCTTCCCCAACATGAACATTGTTCTTTTGAGTCCTGTATGGTTTAACCTTAGCCTTGTTAGTTTGACTTCATTTCTGCGGTTTCCCAACTTAACACTGCTTGCATTTATGGATTTTTGTACTCTGTAATGTGTTGTGATGCTCTGACGTTGAGAACTCGCGTTCTTGAAGCAAACCCTTGTCACGTGACGAGTGAATTTGGGAGGCTCTTCTGTTTACATCAATGCACTCAGGAGCAGCTGATGCGAACTGTCTATGTCTAAGATATGAATGTTTCGCTTTCATTTCTTTAGAAAACTGGAAGCGCACTCATTTACCTTAGGTAAAAAAGCAGTGCCGAGAGGGAGCAGAGTCTTTCATTTGGGGCTTCAAAGAACCGTAACGACACACTGTATTCCCGTCTTCATCTAGCTAATTGTTGCAGCCATGGACGAGTTAGCCGTGGAGGTCCGAGGAACGAGTGGAGCATTTTACAAGGTATTAACGTCCGTCAACCGAATAGGGTTCGGCCGTTTATCGGTTTTTGTTTTTGTCGTTTCCAAGGTTGCTGGGGGGGTTTCCTGAGCGCTCACAGTCGCTTCAACCAGAGTGTTTTATGCACCGTTGCACACTATCACGTACGACAGTAGCTAGCTAACTGCTGGTGAACGCTAGGCCTAGAACCAAGTTGCTGCCGTCAAAAATATATTGCAAGCCAGCTATATATAATGTAGCTAGAGGACGAGGCCCAGCTAACGTTAGCGTGGACGTTAGCGATACTTAGCCGAGATGAGCTTGTCGGCTTACGTAGCTCGTTAACTGATTAGTCACAAGCTAACTATCTTCCCAATCCATTTGTATGGCAGCTTGTAGCTGGTTAGCCTCTTTTTTTTTTTTTTTTTAAGACCCGCTGAATGTAATTAAATATGAAACTGTTGGCTTTCTGTCTTGTCATTTTTTGTTTCAATACTTTAAAGCTGCTTTCACACCGGACGCCAAACGAATTTTTCGCACGACAGAATACATTCAAAGTCAATGCAAAGACGCATTGACTTTGAATGTAATCGGTCGTGCGAAAAAATCGTTTCGCGTCCAGTGTGAAAGCGGCTTTATCGGGCAATATGTGCGGCTGGCATGCCTTGTCAACTTTTTGATTAGCCATTCGACTAGTCATTTTGATATTCGGCTGAGGTTAAATATTGGCAATAGTTAAATTCTTGACAAGTCTTGAAAATTAATCGTATGCTAGATTGTTGGTCTTCGCCCCGCCCTCAAGCAAAGGTGTGATCGAAAACTCTTCTTCTATCTGCATATCTAGGTAGTCGTGTGTGTGTGAACCTGTTCAAAGGTTGACAAATGTGATCCAAATGTAGCTTGCAGCTGGTACTATCTGGCATAGATATCTAGCTATAAGGGCAAAATAATCTTGTCATCCATCATGTGTGACATCGTGTTGGCTTACTGTTGTGTTCCAATAACTGACTACGTTTTTACTTATGAATGTCTGCAACCCGCATTTGCGGGACGACACTTTCGTCACTTTTTTGGGTTTTTAGTGAAGTTGGCATAACATGCATTAACAGTTACCTTTTTAATGTCCTCCTCAGGCCTTCATAGTTGTAGTCAATTAGTGTTGATTCGGCTATGGGTCTGTCCAAGCAAAAGGGTAGGTTTGCATACCCCCAACTTCCACCCTCTTTTTTTCTGAATGGGTGGGTCAGATGCATAATTTAAGCTGACAGGTATTTGGTACACATCCTAGAGAGATAACAGAGATAACTTTATGCCCCTCTCATAAACCACTGAAAAGTTATCTCCTTTAATATGTCTATTTTCGGGGCAATTTTTCTGTTTATTTTTGTGACATTCTTGTACGTTGAAAGAGAAGCCTTATTAACACCTTAAGGGCATTCCTTTCATATTAACTTTATTTTCTACTTGAAAATAAGTGTTTGAAGATTTTTTTCCATACAAAGATTCAAATTTAGGTGTAAGCAGATAAAATTGATGTTGTTTTTTTGGAGGGTTCCGTATGTGATGCTGTTCCGTCCATCAGCTACCCCATATACATTCTTAACAAATATCATGAAATAAACACCTTGAAAGTAATTTTTCTGTTTGGAGCTTCAAAACTATTCATTTCCTTGCAACATAAGTGGTGTGATGGTTTGTTTCTTGCGTAGTTACAAAGAAAAACACGTCTTATTTCAGCCGCCCGGAATTCCGTCAATCATCACATTACGTGACTGGCATTTTTGGATGCTCCTCTATTCCAAACGCCCGCCAGAAATAGAACAAATTCATTAGCATTGGATGATACCCCCCAAAATGGAGGCGTCACCAATTTTGTTGTTTACATCAGTAGCATCTTCCCGCTGTCATACACGGAGGTAGGTTTTCCGTCAACAAAATCACATATGTGACCATCCTCACGTACAATTAAAGTTCGGTTCCCTACTCAGTTATTTGGTGGAATATTCAAGGAGTATTCTGGATTATACATCTTCATTTCCAACCCATCTTTTTAGCGTGCCGAGCATTGGAATGCATGCCGATTCTTCGCACGAGATTCAAAAGTTGTTTTGACAGTGTGCCAATTCGGTGCCGTTATGCGATTTGGACAGTGAAACTGTGGTCAATCGTCACGTCACGCCAAATATATCATGGAAAATTGGTAATAAGTGTCTTGTACGCTGTGATAGGAAATCCATCTCAGTATTTTGTCGTTTTTTGATCGCCGGTACAACTGTTTTTGGTGATAGTTTTTGCGCAATTTCATCTCAAACGATCTTTTTGTATGGAGGTTACGTGTGTGATGGTTGACTTGTACAAAAGTTGTCCAGTGTCATGTTGGCGACGATGATGTCATATTTTAAATAAAATACTGTTTGTGAGGTTCAATAGAAGTGCAGTTTGTGCTCAATGCAGTTGCTCGTCATGTATTTTCAAAGTGCACCACTAACATCGCAAAAAAGGTAAAAAAAAAAAAAAAAAGTTTGAGCAATTAAATTTTTTGTCAAGCATCACATACGGAACCACCTATCTTGACATGCATCACATAGGTGACCGGTTGACCACTCTGTGGACACTATGCCTAGTTTAAATGAAATGGTTTGCCTTTCATTACCTCATAACTTGGCAGTGTTAATAAGATATGAAGCTCTTTTGGATGCTGCTTACCCCTTTTTGAATAGAAAAATATATCTTGTCTTGCCCTCCAGCATGGACATTTTGACGTACTTAAAATCGATTGGAATCTTTGCATTTCAAGTGTTGCCCAGCAGGTTTTGTGCTAAATGTGTGTTGGGATGGTTGTTTTCTTCGGTGAAAGATTCAAATCTCAATCTAAATGCTTTTTGATGAAAAAATGTGGCTTCTCTATAGTCCACATCACATACAGGACCATAAGGATATTTTCAACTTTTCATTGGAATTCCCCTTTTGCTGTAAATACAGTTATCTTCTCATGATTTTGTCATGAAAGTACGCAAACTAAGCTTCCATTATGTGTGTTCAGTTCTTACTAACTATAATTTGAAAATAAAACTGGCAATGTCACACTTCCGTGCCCTTTTGCTTGGACAGACCCTTATATCGGCGAGCTAAGATAAAGCAAAGACAGTGTCCTTCAACAGTATGGGTACGGCAGCATCAAGTTTTAATACACGCTAAAGGCATAGGGTTTAACATAAACAGACTGACATGAAACAAGAGATCAGAGTCACTGCTTTTTATATCTTGGTGTTTACATGCATAGTTCTGCAGTTTTATAACACAACAACGTTTATTTCAGCCCCTCCCATTTTTCAAATGAGCTGGAATACGAGCGCGTGTAACTTCAAGGTGTTCCTTGCTGCTCAGGTGCCTGTTGTTGCATTGAGTTTTCAAGCATAAAATGCTGTGAGTGTCTAGTCTTGGTTTTAATTTTAGGCGTAAATTGAGAAGACTGCATTTGTAGTTAGTAAGGATAAACTAATATGAAGACCAGGGAACTGTTCATGGGTGATGAGCTCGCAATTTGGAAGCTGAGACGAAAGAGGAATTCAAACTGAGCCATTGCGCTAAAGTTGGTCATAACAAGCCAAGGAAGAGAACAGCAGTTGATGACTGAAGTAATGTAAGCTCTGTGAAGAAAAATCCAAAAAAAATAACAGGGTCATTCCATGTCAGATCATCAAATAGGTCTCACCACCACTTTCTCAATTTTGCTAATTTTTTGTATGCAGCTGTATAAATATAGACCACTGACAAATCCAAAATTTAAGCTCATTCGGACCAAAAATTAATTTTTGGTGAATTATTTTCTAAGGGTACTGTCCGTCAGTTTTTTTGTCAATTGACATTTTTCTTGTATTTAACATGGCACAACATTTTTATTATTACACCTATAGCTTTGGAACTTTGCATCTAAGCTAATGTTATACTGCTTAATCAGAAAATGCAGTCCATTTTACTTTATGTTTCTTGGTTGTGGAGGTATGAGAACACCAAAAGTGCCTTTTGTTCAGGCAGTTCCATGTTAAGGTCCCCTAAGCACCCCCAATATAAACCCTAGCATAGGCTCTCTGGCATTTTTTCCATTCATTTGTGTCTGCTGAATATAAATCAGGCTGAATTCACCATGAATTCATCACCAACTGCAGTCAGTACCTTGCCAAATGTGAAACAAATGCTAAAATGCCACCTGTTCAAACCCCCGTATCTCCAGGGGCACACCTTGGATTTTTTTTTTTTTTTTTTTTTTTTTACTGATTCCTCTATTATAGTAGAAAGACCACTCCAAAAATTGTTGATGTGTTTTGACCGATATAAATTTTGCAGGTGTCTGAACAAGAATCACTTGGCATTTTCAGCCTCTTACACTATGTTAATGATTATTGAATCACAATAATTGTAAGTTCTTAATTCATCAATGCATGACACATTCATAGAAAGGTCAGTATATGCAGGTTGGTAGATCATGTTGGCAAGGAGAAACATGAACCAGTTATTGATCAATAATTTCTGATTATTGCTATTGTTTTTCATGAAGCGAAACAAGAGGACACAACCATTAACATGGACTTTTTCTGAAAAATGCTGGTGCCATTCAATAACATTCTCTGAACTGTTCCAACTCTGGATGTCACTGGACGCACAGCCCGGCAGTATAAGTTGGACAAAACTGGGACAGACAACATTGTTGTGCTCTTTGCTGCATTTAGGAAGCAATAACTCTATTAACATTGCATGGAATACAAAGTTTTAATTTGACAGTCAGTTTACAAGAATTAGTGTCAGTAAATTTTATTGATGCAAAGAAGTGTGATTTTGAAAAATTGCCTGACCCCTATTTAGACAGTTCTGAAATGTATGTCGTTCAAGTCATATCAACAATTTTTGTTTTGTTATGTCTACTGTGATACAGGAATTAGTACAAGGTAGTATGTGATTGCCTAATGATTGAAAACACTTAAAATGTTGCATAGTTAAATGTGTAGGAAGCTTAAAGTGCCACACGATTCTGGAGATTACCCAACCCCTGTTCAGACACCTGCAAAATTTATATTGGTCAAAACACATCAACAATTTTTGGAGTGGTCTTTCTAATATAATAGAGGAATCAGTTTAAAAAAAATAGAAGAAAATCCAAGGTGTGCCCCTGGAGGAACGGGGGTTTGAACAGGTGGCATTTTAGCATTAGTTTCACATTTGGCAAGGTACTGACTGCAGTTGGTGATGAATTCATGGTGAATTCAGCCTGATTTATATTCAGCAGACACAAATGAATGGAAAAAATGCCAGAGAGCCTATGCTAGGGTTTATATTGGGGGTGCTTTGGGGACCTTAACATGGAACTGCCTGAACAAAAGGCACTTTTAGTGTCCTCATAGCTCCACAACCAAGAAAGATACTGGAAAATGGACTGCATTTTCTGATTAAGCAGTATAACATTAGCTTAGATGCAAAGTTTCAAAGCTATAGGTGTAATGATACAAAAAGTTATGCCATGTTAAATACAAGAAAAATGTCAATTGACAAAAAAACTGACGGGCAGTACCCTTAGAAAATAATTCACCAAAAATTTGTTTTTGGTCTGAATGAGCTGAAATTTCGGATTTGTTCATCACTAATACATACTCATCTAGTGTGAAAATATGGAAGCAATCTACGACTACATGGTGACAAATATTTTGTATATCTGATGATTTGACATGGAATGACCCAACAGTCTGTGAAATCACCAAAATCACTTAAAACAAATTGATAAATATCAAAATCTATCGCATGCGGAAGGCTTATTGAGAGGAATTACAGAAGCTACTCTGCAAACCTCTCATCAGCAACAAGAATGGTAGGGCCAGATTAGAATTTGCAAGGAAATACAAAGATGAACCAGAAAACTTTTGGAACAAAGTTTTATCGCAATGTCAAAGCAAGATAAACCTTTACCAAAGTGATGGTGAGAGTCACGGTGTGAAGAAAAGAGGGATCTACGCATGATCCGAAACGTAACTCCTCATCCTTGAAGCATGGTGGAGGTAGTGTCATGACATGGGCCTGCATTGTTGGTTCTGTTACTGGTGCTCACGTATTAGTTTATGATGCAACTCGAAATGGTAGCTGCCGAATTAATTTGGAAATTTACAAAAACATTTTATCTACCCATGTATGCAGAGAAGGGCATCCAAACTCATTGCCAAGCACTTGACCATACAACATAACACTGACCTGAAACGCACTGTCTCGCAACCGAGGAGTTCTTCTGGGTGGAAAACTGGAGAGTTTTGAACTGACTGAGCTAATCTCCTCATTCAATCCCTATTGAGCCCTTGCGGAAGAGAAGAATGAAGAGAGAAACTCTCCAAAACAAGTGGAAACTGAATGAAGCTATTTTGATAGCATGGAAAAGCTTCTCAGTGGAAGTCAGTTGGTTGATGTCAGTGTGTTTCAGGCTTAATACAGTTATTGCACGTCTGGGATATGAAACAAGGTCTTAAGCTCAATTTACTTCAATGCACCGATAAGTGAATGGGTACTTCTGCTCACCTAAAAATGCAGCACCAAAATAAAATGTGCTATGGTACGCTTTTTAAAGTGTATATGTATGTTAATGCTTGGAAATAAGAGATAAGAATGTCAGCTTTTATCTCAATTTCATCTTTGCATCCCAAATCCAAATGTTGTCTGTGCACAGGAACCTTAAAAATGGACCATGCTGTTCCCATACTTCTGGATATCACTGTATATCATGGTGTTATATGCATTTCAGTGAGGCTCGTATGTTTACATGTGATTGCTTTAGTGCATTCAACTTTTTTTGTTGTGCATTGACCCACTGGCTATTGTTTGTTTTAGGCATTTGTGAAGGACGTGCATGACGGTTCAGTTACTGTAACGTTTGAGAATAAGTAAGTATTACCAGGCTCTTGTTTCTTTGATTTACATAAATGTTACAAAACAAGACTTCTTCTCTTATGAAAAGCAGGATTTTAGCTGAAAGAACCACAGATGTGGTATGTACATTTATTTGAAAAACTTTGCCAAAAATAAATGCAGATTTTCATATGACGCTTTATATTGTATGTTTCTTCAGCAGAAAAGGTTACACAAACTGTTATCCCTCAGTCTTGTGCCCTAATTTAAAATTTTGTCTCTCACAAGTTGGCAGCCGGAGCGACAGATCCCCTTTCACGACGTTCGTTTTCCACCTCCGACTGGTTTTCAGAAAGAAATAAATGAAAGTGATGAAGTTGAGGTATGTGCTGTAAGTAATGGAGTAGGACTCCCAATATTTGACTGCAATATTCTGAACTGTGCAATATTACGTTCTGAACAAATTAGGCTATAAGTTATGGTACCAAAGAAAGTTTATCTGCTGCAGCTCTGTCACTTAATAAACATCTGAAACAAGTCAGTAAGTGCTGCTCTCATTAGGAGGATTCAGAATTTATCCCTCTGACTGTATTGGGAATTTTTACCTCCGCTAGGGAGGCAGTGTCATTGGTCAGGTGTGTTTGTTTGTTTGTTGGTAAGCTTGCTGGATTAGCCAAAAATTAATGGACAGATTTGCGTGAGAATTTTATCAGAGGTAGATCTTGGGCCAACTTGGAGGTGTTTAGATTTGGGGAGTGGTCTGGGTCTGGATCTGGACTATTGAAGGATTCGTCACCATTGCTTGATGGAGCAAAAGGTGGCATTTTGAGTGACATAACAAATGCATAAATATTTGAAATGCAAAATTGTGGCACATTATCTCAGTGATGTCAAGATAATAGGACTAATCTGGATTCGGTTATCTTTCCGGATCCAGGGACTCAATTTATGCCCACCATACACTAGAGAACTTTGAAAAGACTTTCAGAATATGAATTTTTGATGCTCACTTATATCTAAAGGTACAGGGCTCTATCTTATGTGCAGCAGAAAGTGGCACCAAGCTGGACGCAAGTGTCTTTGCTTGTTTAAGGCTGACACAGTTGTAATTTTCTCATCCATCACCCGTGCTTAAATAGCATATCTATTGGCGCCAAACTGAACACCCATGTGCGTGTTGGTCTTGAAATAAGGTGAGGTCAGGCGCATTGTTTGCCTGTTGGGTCTTGATTCCGCAGAAAGCCATCGTGCGATTGACCAACAAAAATCTGGTCAAAAGTCATTTGGCCGTTTTTGTCTGCTTTTTTTCCCAAGGGCGCATCATTAAGATGTTATCATGAGCCTTCATATACGAGTGCACAACTTGTGTACACTCTGCTTGTTACCCATACAGAGACGAGCAGTAACGTACTGGCATGTGAACAGTAAACACCAGCAAGATTACCTTTTGAAAGAGTATTACTGTGTAAATCAATATATTTAAAAAAAAAAAAAAAAAGTCCTAATAGTGAGTAATATGGATCGCACGCACATGCAACTGTGTGCCTAATCAGAGAATGCTTTGATGTATTTGAATCGTTAGGAAACCTATTCTGTTAACATCCAAGCGATTTGCGATTCAGCGCGCAAGGTTACACGTGTAGGTATTCGCTAATTGTATTCTTGATAAAGCCATGGTTACTGTATTCTGGCAAACTGTCATGTCTCTGTAGTCTGCCAGGGGAACCCCGCTGGAGGGGTGGCTGTTGGGGGATAATGGTTATCCATGAAAGACATGGCATATAATACCTGAGACAGCCCGTGAATTTTTATTCTGTCAAAAACACACAAAAACATAAACTGCAATAGGAAAGAATGTTTGGAATGCTGAAAATGTGCTTCAGATGTTCAGATAAGTTTGGTCTTAGACCTGCGCAGGTCATCCCATTATCCGCAGTTATCTCGAAATTGATTTTGAATCTGCCATGATCCATTGATACAATACCTGTGAGCCATCCGTCCCACTTCTATTCTCAAATGTACAACTCTGAATTTCTTTTCAAATGTGTTTATTATAATTTACTGCTTGGCCGATAAACAACGAAGTCTTAAAAGACAGCACTTTTAAGAAGCACAAATGCAACAAATCACATCGTTTTCACCATCTATAATTACTCCAGATTTCTTCCATGCATCTGACTTGACCTTTGTGGATGAGATGTTTACAGTCTGGTATACTCCAGCTGTTACTGTTCTTATTTACTCATCCTGTTGGTCCATTTTTTACCCAGCTTTACTGTCAATAAAGCAGAAGGAAGTTAATGTCACCCCTGCCGGGTATTATTCAAGGGGTTATGATGGCATAAGTAAAAATAACATTATTTTCGATTCTGTGTCCCTGGCTGTTTTTTTTTTTTTTCTCCTCACACTCTTTAATCTCTCATAGTCATGCCCCGTCCGCACACAATTATTTGATTATTTTTTATCAGCAACCCTGATTTAAAGTTTGTTTTTTCCCCGTTTACTTGTTAGATGCACAAATTCAAATGCAACCAGGGAATCCACGGTGTATGGTAATTTTTTTAAATACATCTGGACATGATTTAAATGATTTTGAGCAATATTTTAAAAATATTCTTAATTAATGTTTTCGGCGATTACTGTGATCAGGTTTCCATCCTTCGTCAATGGTTTGCTCCCGCGCTTTCACTTCGGTATGAGCAAGCCCATTTCCTCTGCAGAGGAGTGTTTTTTCATACTACTTGGCAAGATTCAAGAACTTTATTTGTCACATACAGAGTTGTCACATGTTACTACTTACAGTAAAATGTAAAATGGTCACAGTCTGCTAGACTGCAATAAAAAAATAGAAGAGAAGAGAATAGTTAAATATAATAAAATAGAGAAGCAAAAATATAAATACATACATACATAGAAATAAAAGTGAGGTAGTGATTAAAGTATTAAAGTGAACAGTGCAGTTGTACTCAATGTATACAGATTGGCAAATTCGCCATTATAATAACAATTCACCGAGGTGTAAGCGCACCTGGATTTTAAAGGGATTAGGAGATGACTCTGACGGTTTATTTCATGTTTCACTGAAAACGCCTATAATTAAGAGATTACTACCCCTTTGATCCATGCGCTTTACGTAGCGCTCTGATTCTGAGTTAAACTAGACAGTCCGGTCGGCTGCCGCCGCATGGGTGTAGCCTGCGAAAGCCCGCTTCTCCCCTTTTGTTGCACATTATTTGGCCAATACTGTCGCCATGGCAACTAAAATCGATAGGTGTCATACCTTTAGTATAACACGTCCATACCAAATATGAAAGTAATTGGTCAAAAATTCAAGCCTGTACAGCTTCCACAAGGAAGTGTCTGTTTCAGCATAAATTTGCTCATTATTCCGCCATTACTGTCGCCATGACAACCAAAACCGATAGGTGTCATAAGTGAAGTATAACACAAGTCCGTACCAAATGTGAAAGAACTCTGTCAAAAATGACAGCGTCCACTAGGAAGTGTATACGGACGCCGCGGCAGAGAGGAAAAGCATGAATCCGTAGCAGACGCCAGACTTCGTCTGAGGGCTACAACTAGCAGAAGTTTATTTGGACGCGTCCTAATTGCACATGCGCCATGTGCCTCAGACCGTGCACTTCGATTGTTAAAATGGGGCCCAATGTGTCATAAAGTCACAGAGTTTTCACCCACAGGCTGAGATTTTGCAAAAACTGGGAATCATGCTGAGCGCACCTATTGGTTGTTCACAATTTTTACATCATCAGTCTACGCTATTTGCATGATCCAAGGCTGAAGCCCTCTGATAATATTAAATGTGTCTGATTTTCTCAGAACCTCGAAATGAGAAAAATTCCTGCATCAGACTGAGGTTTTTTTTTTTTTAATATACATCGAATGGTCGTGATGATGGGCAGCACCCTGAACTTCAGCAAAACTCACAAGTTTATTCCGATATTGGAAATTTGTCAGCAACCATGAAATCGCTTCAAATGTCATTTGGTGTGAGGCCGGCATAATGCAAAATTAGGCTGCGTATTGCAAATGTCGCTATTGCAAAGTAGCTAATTGAGGTGGAGACTTCAAACTACCACTAAATTATTGCTGAGATGACGTAGATTTCTGTTGCATAAATAGATAAAAAAATACACAGATACTTTTATAGGGGTTTTGACTCATGGGGGCTTGTTCAGCCTTGGGAGAGGTTTGCGATCTTGGATTGCTCATGTTTTAATGCACATTCTGTTTCAGTAGCAGTCGTAACAAGTACTATTTCCTGATTAGCCTGTACTTAATGCTAATGGTTTTTTGGAACAATCATGAAAAAAATCAGAAAACTAGTGAATAACTGCTGAAATTTAAGTGCAGTTTAATCAGAAGACCGTAATCTCTGTATATTTGCACTTTGCCTTGAAGTCATATGGATGAATTTGCTCAGTGTCATACTAAGGATTTGGTTTTATTTGTTTGAACTGTTAGGTAGCTTCACGTTATCTTGGAATTTGTCCGTCTTATCAGGAACTCTGCCCATTTCCCCCACAGGTATACTCCAGGGCCAATGACAAGGAGCCCTGTGGCTGGTGGCTGGCGAAGGTTAGGATGGTGAAGGGCGAGGTAGGCATCTGGCTCTTAGACAAGGAAGAATGTGTCAATAACCTTACAGCACTGCAATAAAACATGGCCCCTCACATTGGTTTGTTTTATTGTGCTCAAACAAGTTTTGTGAGCACACAAAGTTGGCGTTTTTGTTTGATGGATCATAATGTTGTAATCACATTGACTGTCCTGAACATGCTTGGGTGGAGACATGATTTATCAGTATGTTTGTGGTTTTTTGTGTTCTGGAATTATATTTTATATGGATGAGGAAAAAAAGTCCTGATTTTGCTGTAATTTCATGTATATGTGCCAAGATTAAGATATTAATTGCTGTTAATTTATTTGAGCAACATGCAGTTTTTTTTTCTGGCCAGTACTTCCTTCTATTTCAATAAGGTGAGCTCATTGGAATAGTGTTTAATGTGGAGCAGTAATTCTGAAACATATGTTTTGAAGTTTGTGATTTCCAATAATAATAAATTAATAATTGTAAATAAAGTATATGCTTCTTTATCCAGCATGTGTAAGATCTCACTGCACCTTTTAAAATACTCTGAACATGATTTTATGATGACTGATTGAGGGTGTTCATGAACATTAAACATGATAAATGTCTAATTGTTGATGTGAACCTGTTCTTAATTCTTCCAGTTTTATGTAATAGAATATGCAGCCTGTGATGCCACTCTCAACGAAATCGTCACATTAGAGAGGTTAAGACCTGTGAACCCAAACAAGCCGGCCACGAAAAACACCTTCCTCAAAGTCAGACTGGACGTACCGGAGGACCTCCGGCAAATGTGAGTTCAGCTGCCAGTATGTTTTTTTTCCCACGGGGGACAAATCTGTTCTTTTCTGGGAACGTTGTGATCTTAAACGTATTTAATGCCATAGCATCTGTCTGGTGTCTGTGCTTCTTTGCCTCATTTCATTGTAGATTTGGGCTCTTTCTATTCACTAACTTTTTTTTTAACCTTCTTTTTCCTTTTCTTGCGTCCTTTTCTCGCCTCTAGCTACACCCAAGGGGTGAAGTAAGTGAAGCAAGGGAGAAAAGCACTTTAAAATGGGAATTGAGAGCTTGAATTGGGAAAATAGATTGTCCTTGTTTCTTTTAAATGTCTTTTTGAAGCTACATCAGTTGCCGATGTGGGAGTTTGGGAACGGTGGCTCCTTAAGTCGATAATCTGCATTGCCAGGTACTCTTTTAAAAAAAAAAAAAAAAAAAAAAACTTTTAGAATGACAAAGTCTTATTTTCTGGCTTAAGAAATCTTTGGTTGCCTTGCCTCCTAGCTCTGTTTTTCAGCTGAATGAAAAGAGATGAAATAGTTTGTTGGGGTTTTTTTTATGGTGAGATGTATAAGAAACTTGAGGCAGCGGCTGCTTTCTTTTTCCATAGAGTCCAATGGGAGATCCTCACAGGTGCAAGATGTTGGCTCATGGGAGCAGCCATGTGTGTGTTGCTTTATTGGCACCAGTGAATGCACACTGGGGCCTTTTTGGCACCAACCCATGCACACTGGGTAACTAAATGGAAAGAAATCAATGGGGATGAGAAGTGAATCTTCTGCAGCTCTGAACCAGTGTCCCTGGCAAATCCTCAGTTTAGTGCATGCAGAGAGCTGTCAAAAGCGGACTAATTTGCCACTGTAAATTGGTGATGTTAAATGGACTTCAGCGGTGGAATTTGCTTGTTGGCTCCTGACTTGATGAGCCGTCAATCTTCTGGCAACTGTTGGAGTTTGCAAGCTACTAAGGGAATATCAGCTGGTCAACTGCTCCCTTGGTTGGTAATGATGGCAGATCTTTTATAAATTTCCTGAGAGGGCGACAAACGAGGAGACGGGGATTCATTATGTGATTAGAATGAGCCCATTGCAATAGGCTCCTCTTCTCACCAATTTCAGCTCGCTCATGTGTATACAGGGGAAGTGGTACACTATCCCTGTGTACCTACATTTAGTATTTTTTTTTATTTTGGAATACAAACCATTTGTCATTTCCAGGAGGCTGCAGTCTGTGTTATATTGGTGCGGTAGTAGTTGTCCTCGTTTAATTTTAGCCATGTCTTCTCTAAAATATTTTTGTACCTTCTCTTTGTTTGTCTGTTTTCTCTTAGGTGCGCGAAAGACTCTGCACATAAGGATTTCAAGAAGGCCGTGGGAGCATTCAACGTGACGTACGATGCGGACAAAAAGCAGCTGGTTATACTGGTGCGTTCTGCGCCTTAGCATTCTTAAAGCCTTTCTGCCCGAAGCGCGTTCTGTTTCTCACACCTCAACCCTTGGTCTCGTTGCAGTCTGTCAACGAAGTAACCGCCAAGCGGGCAACAATGATGAGTGACATGCACTTCAGGAGTCTCCGCACAAAGCTGTCTCTGATGCTCCGTAATGAGGAGGCGAGCCGTCAGCTGGAGGTATGAGAGGCCTGTTTCATAGGTTTGCGGTTGAGTAGCTGTTTCTGTAGGTAGGGTTTTTGGCAGTGATGTCCTTGGAGTGGATGCAGAAGATATCCGTTAAACAGGTTTTCTTAAATTGGTTGTGGGGCCCAGGAAGTGTGAAGGTAATCTTAGCCACAGGTTTGAGTTTTGACCGTGTCATTTCCCAACTGTGATAGGAAGCCTGCAGAGGTGGGACAGTACTAGCCGGGTCGTACCAGGTAGGTTGAATTTGGGGTTACGGCTGCTTTAGTTTGCAAGTGCCCATTGGCTATTTTTTTTTTTTATGAGAGGTGGTCAGGTCCATATATATTTTGACATCGACAAAGTTATTGTTAGGTTAGCACTGCCGCACATTACAATTGAAACTATTTAAGGAGTATTAGTTCTAACTGCAGACTTTCAGCTCTAGTTTGAGGGTCCTTGCATCCACATCAGGTGAACAGTATAAGAATTTGAGCACTTTTTATCCGTGGACACCACTCATCTCAAGGGACCGAAATTAATTGGACTATTGGCTACTCTGCTATTCCGTGGCAGAGGTGTTTTGTTTCTTCATTATTTTATCTGCAATTATGCAGATTAAAGGTTCAAAGTTGATTTCAAATGTAGTATTTGCAATCGGAATTTTTTACTGTCAACTCTCGAGATGAATTACAATGAGCAATCATTGCCAGTGAGGCAAGCCTTTAATTTGCTGAATAATTTAATGAAACCTATCAAAGCAAGAGAGAAAACATTTCATGGATCCAAATCAGTTGTTTGTTGCAGTCTTAAAAATGAAAGAATGCACTGGTGAGCTCCAGAACACCAAAAGTCCCAGATGACTTTGTAAAACAACTATGTGGACGACTGAAGAATAATTTTCCTTGTGAACAAAAACCTCCTCACAGCAATAGGTCTGATCATCAACACCCCCAAGGATGCAGGCGTATTTATTCCAAAGTCAACTGTCATGGCAAGACTTCATCAGAGTAAATGCAGAGGATGTCCCTAAAGACATAAGCCTCAAAACATGAGTTTTGCCCAATTTCAGTTTGCCGTTTAACATCTAAAAAACCTATGCTGTTCTGGAAAAACATTGATCATCTTAGGCAAAGTTGAACTTGTACCAGAATTATGGGAAGAGAAGTATGTGAAATTGAATCAACTGCTCATGATCCAAACCACCTCCTCAGTGAAGCATGGTGGAGGTAGTGTTCTGATGTGGCATGTATGGCAGCCTGTGGAACCTTATTGGTGATATGACTTCCGACAACAGCATCAGGATGAAGTCTGAATTGTATGGGGCCATTTTACCTGCTCAGCGACCCAAGATCTTTTAAGTGAAAATGGTGGAATGTTATACAATGGATGTTGGTCACCTAACCTGAAATCAAATTGGCATTAATTTCAAAACGAGACAAAACACCCCAAGAACGAGCAGGAGCTGAATTAGGTTGTAGTCTAGAGCATCAACATTTTAATTTACAATTGTTAGTTTGTCCAATTCTGAGCCCCTAAATGCGAGAGGGCCTCTCAGAGAGGCTATGCAAAAAATAGTTTTAAGTACTAAATGGTTCATACAGTATATTTTGATAAAACCCTTAAATTAAAGCTGAAAGTCCAGATTTAATGCACATCTTGATCGTCTCATTTCAAATCCGTCGTGGTGGCGTGCAGAGCCGAAATGATGGAAAATGTGTCACTGTCCAAATACTTGCGGACCTGACTTCAGGTGTCTCCTCAGTTCGGTACATTCCCTCCACTACCGCGCTTTTCTGTCCTCTGAGGTGTAAAATAGTCGCCTGCTTTCCAGGAAGTGCATTCCTGGATACTTCAGCCCTCTTCTGTACCTTTTGCTTCAAAAACTACAATTGGGGAAATTTTGGGATGAAAAATGATGTGAAAAATGTGTGCATGCGTGAGCTGCTCCTTGGCCAAGGTGTTTTGAGCGTGTGAACGTCAACCAATTCACTTTGGTGTGATTTTGTGTCGCCAGAGCTCCCGGCAGCTGGCCTCTCGGTTCCACGAGCAGTTCTTCGTTCGGGACGACCTGATGGGGCTTGCCATCGGTACCCACGGCGCCAACATTCAGCAGGCGAGGAAGGTTCCTGGCGTCACCACAATCGACCTGGATGAAGAAACGTGTACCTTCCACATCTACGGAGAGGTAGACTGCAGATTGCATGGGACAGTTGGTCCATTTTACATTACAAGGATCGCAGTGTTGGAATTCAAACATCACTTATTTTGTCTTTGTACTTTTTTTCATTTGAATACAAATTGAAATGCATTTGCAGATTACTGCTTGCTGTCTCATTTTTACACTTTACCCATTGTCCCAGTTCATCTGGAATTCAGGGTGTGCTTGCAAACAAGTGTACATTCATTGGAGTTGGTTTTGTTGCACATATTAAGGAGAAACTGCTTGTCCATTGACATGGTTTGTATCCTTGTAGCGTGCAGTCACAGTTGGGATAGTCCTGGGGTATACGTTCATGTTTGCGCATCTGATAGAGAATATTTGATATGTTGCTGTATCCTTATGAAATGACAGGACCACATCATTAATGTGCAAACCTGTAGTGGTGTACACGTTTTTTTTTTTTTTGCCTTATGTATACTTTGCTTCAAATAAATGTGGAAAATCAATAACCCCATTTTTATCTGACGGCAATGCTTTGTCTGTCTTTCTTCTGAATGTCCATTCCTGAATTACAGGACCTGGAGGCAGTACGGAAGGCCCGAAGTTTCCTGGAATTTTCAGAAGATATTATCAAAGTCCCCAGGAATTTAGTGGGTAAGGTAGTAAGAGGAAAAATAACATTACTGTTTATTAGCTTTTTCTCCCACCTTTTAACTCTGATTCATACGTTTAATTTCCTACCCTTTCAGGGAAGGTCATTGGTAAAAATGGGAAACTAATCCAAGAGGTGGTGGATAAATCCGGAGTAGTGAGAGTGAGGATCGAGGCGGAGAACGACAAAAAGCCAGCGCCACAGGACGAGGTGAGATTGAATCACGTAATTGGTCTTAGAGGGGGGCAACATGACTCATTTTGCTGAAACCTTGGCTTTCGCAGTTAGGCATACACTCCGTCGTCAGGAGTAAAAATTCTGTCTGTAACTGTGCAGGCTGTTGCCGCTAGTGTAATTGGTCTCAGCTTATTGTCGAAAGGTGACCTTTCTGCAAGCAGGAGTTCCGCTGACGCTTAATATCCTCACAACATTAGTTGAATGTCAGACAGTGTCATAACATCGTTGCTCTGTGGTGGCGACATTGTGATAGTGCTTTGTGTTGACTGTGGTTTTCCACATCAGTGTGCAAACCCAGCTAGCACGACGCATTTCTCACAGTCTCGCTGTCACGCAGTGATGGTGTTGTAAAAAACATTCTCGGCACATTTTGTGGACAGGCTGCATTTCCTTCCAGCAACTTCTCACATCAGTCAACAACCTGTAGTCAATCTGTGCAAACTGCAGCTTATGGGTAGTTTTCAGTGAAGCGACGTCTCTGCTCAGCTTGAACACCGCAGAATAAAAAAAAAAGCCACAGTTGGAGTCGTGGGCTTTGACAGAGATGACTGCTCATCCATCGATTTTCTCCAGCGCTGACGAGTTGACCGGGAAACGGCTCTCTGCTGTCGCCTGCCTTTGGAATTCCTCTTCCCCACCCGCTGTGATAAACGTCTCTCTCTCTCTCTCTCTCTCTCTCTCTCTCTCTCTCTTTCTTTGATTTCCTGTCCATTCGTGCTCTGCAGGGCATGGTGCCATTTGTGTTTGTGGGGACAAAGGAAAGCATCTCTAACGCTCGCGTGCTGCTCGACTACCATCTCAATTACCTGAAGGTGAGCGGCTCTAAGCGAACCCCAGCTGTGGAGTTTCAGTGTTTGCAGTAGTTATGAAAACCGGCTTCACTTCAAAGTCATTTGCATAGCGCAATCTGGAATCTACAGTTGCTCTCATTTTAGAGCTTGCTCCTCCTTGAAATGTATCACTGCGGAAATGACTGTGGAGTAGACCTAATTGGGATGCATTTGTGTGCTCTGAATTTTTCAACTTGAGGGCACATGTATTATCTGGAAAAAAATGATTTATCATATTGTTCTGCATTAATTTTGGCTTAATGAAAGCGTACAGGGAATCCAGCCTGGAGCCTGTCTATGTCGAGTTTGCGTGTTCTCCCTGTGTTTCCATAAGCTTTCGCCGGGTACTCTTGTTACCTCCCGAAGTCCAAAAACATGCATGTCAGGCTAATTGGAGACTCCAAATGGCCCATATCATGGGTATGAATGTGTGAGTGAGTGGTTTATGATCCCTACAATGAATCGGCAAACTGTCTAGAGTATATTTTTGCCTCTTGCCCATTTTATGCCCCCCCCCCAAACAACTCTGGCCTGGAATAAGTGTATTCCATGTAGGATGGATATATCGATGCCCTCATGCAAGAAGGGCGGAAGTGACATTTTACAAATTTTACAGGAGAGGCAAAAAAAACTGCTCCAGGTAAATCTCTACCGTATGGATTAAAATTTCCACGGTGAATGAGTGGGTCATGAGATGATATTGAAGCCTGAAAAAAGATTGATTCCTAATCATTAGCCAATGAAGAGATAATCCAGATAATGTCACTTAAGCCCTTTTAGCATGAGTAGGGATGAGGAGTTAAATATATGAGACAAACATCCTAAAAAGGGCGTATCTGCAGCACTCTACTAACAGAAATGAAGGTAACCTAGTGAAAGTGCCCAGTCTGTTCAGTGTTCTAGGTTTCTCATTTTTAAATGCACATAGTAGTTTCTTGTTTCCCTAGTAAATGTTTTAAATGTTAGAAACATAAAAATACATGGATTCGATATGGCAGGATATACATATTGGTTTCCTTTGTCAAAATTTTGCAGTATTTTGTAAAACAGCTGGTCTATGTATACTGCATGAAATTACTTTCAAACTGCAAAGAACTTGAGCATGTTAAAGTGAATCATCAGATCTAAAGACGCACTATACACCTCAGTGGCTAAAAACAATGTAAAGTATTTCTGAATTAAAGATACACTAGGCTCCCGCAGATTTGTTACAATTTTTAAAAATTCTTATTCTACCTCTACAGTGATCGATAGAGCTATGAAACACAAGATGTTTGACACTGACATGAAAAAAATACGTCTATCCTGTAAGGGGCAAGAGCTAAAAAACAACAGCCAATCAAACGTACGACCAACTCAAATGATTGGAATGATACAGCTGTCAATCAAACCCCACGCGCACAGATTTTCAGGCGTGGCTTTGGAAGCATCATGGTGCGCTGTGATTGGTGGTGGGCGTAGTCGCATTGAACTGCAGGATTTGAAAGTTCCGCCCTCAAACCCACAGGCGCCTAGTGTTACTTTAAGGTCAATGTGTCACCTCTGTACTCACTCTGATATCTGGAACCATAAACAATAGATAATACAGCAAAGGATAATACTGTGTGCATTGACTGTGGGCGTATGTACAGTTTATGATAGTGCCAACTAGGACAAGCAATATGCAGAAATGGCACAAGTGGCAGATACGCCTGGACTGAAAATGCATGTTTGTAAAAAGGGCATAACTGCCACTTAACGCCAATTTACCTTGGGGATTGTTACATACACCATTCCAGCATATACAAAACATCAGTGGGAAAATTTTACTGGCAGATACACCTTTTTAAAAAAGGGTTTTGACCCCTTTAGGATTAGAATTTAGACCTGAAATTTTGCCAGAAGATGGGTCCTACATGGATGCATCTGAAAAGTAAAAAACCTCATGTTTGCCCAAAATGTCACTTACACCCGTTTTACATGAGTGTATCGTGACAGTTGGATGGTATATGGTACCTGTGAACCATATGGTACCACAGGCTGAATCATTCACTTGTTTACAGAACTGATCTATAGCATAGCTTTAACTGAGACTTTACACTTGCCTGCATTGGGACTCCCTGTCACTGGAGTCGTTGGTTCGTGTTTACCCTCAGGAAGTTGACCAACTGCGAATGGAGAGGCTGCAGATCGACGAGCAGCTCCGCCAGATCGGCGGCGGTCCCCGGGCCACGGGCGGACGCCCCGATAAAGAGAAGGGGTTCGGTGTCGATGATGGCATGGGGCCCTCTCGCGGGGGGAAGCCCTTCGGTCGAGGGGGACGTGGCAGGCGTGGTCCCACCTTTGCATCAGGTATGAGGAATTCTGGGAAGGCATTAACCAAAATAGATTAAAATTAAGGCAGTTACTATCTATGATGGAGGCGTTCGCCCGGGGAATATTTATCTCAGTGAAATTTTTACGTCATAAAATTAATTCAACCGAGCCTGAGCTTGTTTTATTGCTCCAGCTGTGTGCTATCATAGCAAGTTTGGCATAATGCGTTAGTTTCTGTGACGAACAATGAACATGATTTAAAAGCTGGGTGCTTCTACGAGGCATGCTGGGCACTCATGGATTTTGACTGAAGAATTTTTGGTTCAGGTTTTGGTTTTAGTCGGTTTTGTGATTTTGTTTTGATTGCACCGCTGAATATAAGGAAAATTAGGCTTGCAAATGTCACATGATCTGGGCCAGTATGCACTGATCAGCCAGGGGAGGAAGAAAAGGACTTTATGAGAGAGATTGATTTAGTTTAGACTGCCTTTTATCATTTTACTTCTTTATGAGAAGGCAGTTCCAAAGGGAGGATTCACATAATGTGTTGAAGTAGAATTGTTCAGGTGTGTTTTTCTGGATTTGGGCAAACTTTGCCGATAAAATGGGCTGTTTGAATATTGTCTGATTGGGAAAGCAATGGCACAGAAAATGGGTCCATTTTTTCATAAGACTCCTCTTAAGCTATTTCTTGTGTATGTAGATTGTACGCCTGAAGTCCATTTTTTAAAAACTGGATACTGATGAGATCAGAGGTGAAATAACTAGATCCTGGCTAAACATGAAAATACGAGGAATTTAATTTTTTGCTAAGGCCCGTGGACCCTTAAGATAAGTTGAATTATTCAAATGGATTTGGCGGGGGACTTGATATTAATTTATGGATCTCAAGAGAGACAAATATCACTATGTAGCGTAATGAAATCTCGCCAAATGAAAAAGTGAGCTATTCATATATTGCCGTGTTAGAATTTTAAAACCTTGCGCAGTTTTCCCAGTGATTGCTGCATAATTAGTAATCAGTGCTATTAAGAAAGGAAGGTTCAAGGGAATTGCAAATCAGTGGCAGAAAATGGAATGTACAATACACTCCAAAATTACTGGCACCCCTGACTGGCAATGCACAAACAATACAAGAAAATTAAACTGTATAATTATGGAGAAACAATATATCAACATATGTGAAATACTTAATTAATGTTCCAGTGGAAATGACCAAAATGATAACAATCATTTAATACAAAATAAGTTTAAACAAAATCGAGGTTTCATAATAATTGGCACCTTTCAGATTTATTAAGGTGTATGGCCATCTGCCTCGTTTTAACTGGCATTTGTTTTGTTTTCTTCATGCTGTTGGATGACAAAGGGATATTGCTTGTGTGTTACCTCATTTTTATAGCATAGTGAAACAGGAAGTGATGTAATGGCTCAACATATTTCCTTAACATTTAGATCAAACATAAATTAGTGGAATTCAATACCTTGTTTAAATTTTGGTAGATGTTATTTTCAATAAGGTTGCCATTTAAGGGTGCTATTAATTTGATTTGGAGGAGATTGATGTTTAATTAAATCAGTAAATGATTTTGGTTGCTTCCATTGAAACATTAATATTGTACAGCGTTTCACGCATGCTGTTATTTTGAGTTTATCTATGAATACATATATATATTTAAGTTTTTTAAGGTATTGTTTGTGCTGTGCCAGTCTGGGGTGCCAGTAATTTCAGAGCCCACTATACTGTTCATTAGAACTTGTGGGAGAAAAACATCCTCAGTCTAGGTCTGTGGGCTAAGGGTTCCTCTCACACTTGTAAATCTATCCTCAAGGAATGGACACATTCTCCAGAGTCTGATGTGGTTGGGTTTATAGTGAGTAACTCCAGGTGAAATACTAAAGCCCAGGCTGGTCTGCGCAAACCACTTAGCATTTATTCATCATCAATCACCTGACAGAGACTGACCACCGATTGTCAAAACTCCTGGTTTATTGCTTATTTCAGTGCTTGAATAAACCTGTCACTTTTCACCTTATCAGACATCATTAGCTCTTGGCTGTTTCATTGTCTTAAATTAAATTTTACACCCTTAGCTACAAGTTTGCCGGAACTGCCTTTTATAAAAAGTGAAGATGCATTTTAGGCCTCTAGGGTCACTTGTGCACTGCACCTGTCTTCCTAAAACTTGGGGTTTTCTTCAGGATTCAGCTATCCTTAGGTAACCCTGCTGTATGTCCTTCAGTTTGGACATGAATTGGCTGGACCCTCTGTTTGATCCAGAATAAACTGGTTCTTTATGGCAAGGCCAGCCTCCCAGTAGCTGCTACCAATATGGTAATTCCAGAAGCCTTGTTCACATTTTGAAGGTCATTACTGTCTCCTTATCTAGTCTGTTGGCAGACTTATGAGTTTTGAGCTTCTTCACAGTTCTGTTAGTTTTTTCAGTGATTCAGAAGGCCATATGAATCTGTCACAGTTCTTTGTGATGAACTGTGATTATGGTGATACTTTTGATTCTAGGATATTTAAGAATATTTTACCGCCATGAACTGAAGTGATTTTTGCTATTTTATTTCTGGAATGCTGTATCAGTGATTTGATTAGACTCGCTGTCTTCATTTTAAAGTGCTCTGTTTTTAGTTGAATGTGACTGATTTAAGGTCATTTACAGAAATCAATGGCATGAAGTAAGAAGTAAATAGTCAGGAGTATATACAGTGCTGTGAAAAAGTATTTGCCCCCTTCCTGATTTCTTATTTCTCTGCATATTTGTCACACTTAAATGTTTCAGATCATCAAACAAATTTTAAAATTAGACAAAGATAACCCGAGTAAATACAAAATGCAGATTTAAATGATGATTTCATTTATTGAGGGGAAAAAACCTTTCCAAACCTACCTTGCCCTATGTGAAAAAGTATCGATGACGCATCGACGACTCATTCAAAAAAGAACCCAGAACAACATCTAAAGAACTGCAGGCCTCACTTGCCTCAGTCAGTGTTCATGATTCAAAAATAATAAGAAAGAGACTGAGCAAAAATGGCATCCATGGGAGAGTTCTAGGGCTTGTCTCACATTTGCCAAAAAACACCTTGATGATCCCCAAGACTTTTGAGAAAATTTTCTGTGGACTGACAAGACAAAAGTTGAACTTTTTGGAAGGTGCGCGTCCTGTTACATCGGCGTAAAACTAACACAGCATTTTATAAAAAGAACATCACACCAACAGCCAAACATGATGGTGATATTGTGATGGTCTGGGGCTGCTTTGCTGCTTCAGGACCCGGACGACTTGCCGTAATTGATGAAACCGTGAATTCTGCTCTCTACCAGAAAATCCTGAAGGAGAATGTTCGACCATCAGTTTGTGACCTCAAGCCAAAGCGGAATTGGGTTATGCAGCAGGACAATGATTCGAAACACACCAGCAAGTCCACCTCTGAATGGCTTCATGTTAGGCCCTTTCACCATTGTAAATGAATTTACCATAAACGGAAATCATCATTTTGACAAGCAAGAACATAGGCATGAATGAATTCTAACAGTTTAGCTTTTTTGTCATTGTGCTTATAATTGTACCTTGTTTTTGTACAATTTGATTTGTAAACTTAAACAGCAAACTGCATCCCTCACTCACAGCGGGAGCTGCGTCTCATACCCCTTTCCCACTATCGTTAGGTTTCATAGCGTCATTAAAGTGAATTGTAATTGAGGAGGAAATGCAGCTGATAAAGTAAAACTAAATTGAGAAACACTTTTTACATCCACAAGGCTAAAACAAAAAGAAATGTAAACTGCGTTTTACGTGTTCTCATTCAAATAACAAAATGAATGCTTTCCTTTTAACGAGCAGGTGCTCAGATGACATTGTGCATGCCAATATAGGCGGCCAACAGAACGTCCACCAAAAATGTAAAAAACATACAGTGAACAATGTGTGAGATAAAAATAATGAGCTATTAACCAATCGTGTTTTAAAGCAACATAAAGAGGCATTGAGCGTGGAGACGATGGCTGCGTCCGAATAGTCTTTTTTGCTTAGGAAAGTTCCTAACTCCTAGAAAACGATCCGGAAGTACTTACGTGGCAGCCATGATAAGAGTGTTTGGATTCTTTAAATGTAAAGGAAAGGTGCTACAATGCCTCCTAATTTATCACCTTTAGCATAGGGTACACTGAAGCATCCTTTTCGAAAAGAAAGGCGGAAATGTTATCCCGCAATTCCGCGATGACCGTCCATCCGGCCAATCACGAAAACAAACAAACATGACGGGCAGGAGGCGGGTGATCACTGTGCCAAGTGTTAGAACATTCGGATTCTCTTATTAGCGCGGTTGTCTTCCTAAGCTGTAAAAGAGTCCCCTTTACACCTTTCCTTTACCTCATGACGTTTTACACAGGTGAAAGAAAAGTGGTTAGGAATTAGACGATGGGACATAATTTTTTTTAAACTTTTCGGACGCAGCCGATGAGTGCGTG
The DNA here is from genome assembly GCA_029692085.1 of Gymnothorax javanicus. NCBI lineage: Eukaryota > Metazoa > Chordata > Actinopteri > Anguilliformes > Muraenidae > Gymnothorax > Gymnothorax javanicus. Next base: position 47,583,803 of record CM056204.1, read on the forward strand.
TATACAGTTAGTGTTTTTTTAGAAACGTTTATGATTGACTAACCGTGTACACGTGTTCACGTTTACAAGTACCACCCCTAAGTTTAGGGGCCAATTACTTTTTCACATAGGGCCAGGTAAGTTTGGATAGCTTTTTCCCTCCAATAAATAAAATCGTCATTTTAAAACTGCATTTTGTACTTACTTGGGTTATCTTGGTCTTGTATTAAAATTTGTCTGATGATCTGAAACTTTTCAGTGTGACAACTATGCAAAAAAATAAGAAATCAGGAAGGGGGCAAATAGTTTTTCACAGCAATGTGATAGAATGATTTTCTTCACGGAATAGTGGGAAAAATTTTGGACTGTTTAAAGAAGCCATATTTGACAGAATAAACTGGCAAACAAATGGTTTTCATTTTCCACTTGAGTTGAAATAGAGGCGATTTTGGACTGATTAGTGAAAATGGTCCAGGAAAAGCAAACCGTAAGTGCAGCGCTTCTGCAGCTGTGCTGGGGTGAACTGCCAGGACCATATTGTTAATGGGGTTTATGAGTACGCTCAGCAATTATTATTGCAACTGGTGTGGGTATTTTGGTAAGTTTAGGATTTAAATTTTTTTGTAAAGCAAAAGGTGTTTATTCTTAAATATCTGACTGCTGTAAGAATGTGGACCTTTACAAACTGGGTCTATATGAATCCCAATGCCAGCATTAATGGGGGGGGGGGATGACGGAGTTTTGTATTCAATTATTTCCATTGCTGTGACGTGAAACATAATCTTAATGAATAGTTCAAATATGTGAAAGGAGTATTTATTTCATAGTAGTGGTTTGTTTTCTGAAGCAATTTCCGCATAGAATAGGCTATGACACAGAATTATCCCTTGATTTGTGTACATTCTCTATGAAATGATTTTGCCTGATAACATTCCCCAGGCACCAACTCGGAGGCGTCTAATGCATCAGAGACGGAGTCTGATCACAAAGACGAGCTGAGCGACTGGTCCCTGGCTCCCACCGACGAGGAGGGGTGCGGGGGGTACCCCAGACGGGGGGACGGGCGAAAGCGGGGAGGGGGGCCTCGCGGCCGAGGAGGAAGAGGCAGAGGAGGAGGCTACAAAGGTTAGAGACTCAAAGGCAGAAAATCCTGGTGTCGCTTCAAAACCATAAAACCCTGTAACTGCGCTGTTGTTTTAGACCCACAAAGACTTGCAACTCCAGTGTAATTTTAGAGCCAAAAAGTTCTGCAACTCTACTGTAATCTTAGAGACACAGAAGTGCTGCGACTACAGGGACTTCTGGAGCTGCTGTGTAGTTTCGGTGCCTCAACAGCCTTCAGCTCTATTGCTGTTTTGGAGCCATGAAGACCTGTAAAGCCTGTGTAGTTTGAGAGCAGTAAGGACTTGTAACTCTGCTGTAGTTTTACAGCCACAAAGGCCTGGAAATCCAGTGCAGTTTGAGAGGCACGAAGGCCTTGAAATCCAGTGCAGTTTGAGAGGCACAAACGCCTGGAAATCCAGTGCTGCTTCCTTCGAACACAATTTATGTTCTCAGATAATCTGCTTCATTTTTTAGCCACAGTAACCAATTTTGGTTGTTCTTCTGCTCCTTCAGAAAACTGTCTTGAGCCACTTTTCTCTCACTGAGTGCAGTTGTATCTTTTAAGTGTGCAGGAATACAACATCTATACTTGTATCCACCTTTTTTCACTTTGACTGAAGTTCATCCGTCTGTGGTCTTTAAGGAGCTGAAGAAATGCAGTGGAATGAACCTCGCTCCCGCAACTCAAGAGAGACAAAGCCAAGGCCGCAAGAGGATTCACTGCAGGTAAGCCAAAGTTGCATCTCATTGTATACCTAACACAGGCCTGTAAAAATGAGGTGTAATTAGTGCATGTTACCACTAGGTGGCACAGGTTTCCCTAACAGAAAAATCTAGTTGCACTTGCAGGTCTGGACATTGAATGAACTTAACACGCAATTCTGTATCTCTTGATACAGGGGGCATTATACATTACCCAATCAATGAAACAACCTCAGAAATGTAATTTTTGTGTGCACACTGGTGGAATTGCATCAGCTACAATGCAAAGCGGAGCGCACTGCTGCTCTCTGAGCTGTTTGTGATTCAGCGATGCCTCAAGCATTCTACCGTCTGTCATAAATTAGCTTAGTTTAAGGCACTCTCTCTGTGCATTCATATTACTAATGCTTAAAACAAGATGAGAATTCAGCTGTCACGGCAAGGCTCAACTTTCTACTTTCAAAGAATTTTTTTAACTAGATAATCTCTCAGGGACTCTGTGTGCAGAACTAAATCAAGAACCAGCCCTGAACTTTTTTTGCTTGCTTAGGTTTCTTAAATGAAAACGTCTCTATAAAAGGTCCCAAGTATCACTTGCAATAGTGCAAGTGGCAGCTTTGAGGTTCTAGAAAATTCCAACCGCAGTCTGGAAATGCTTTGTCCTTCTGAACAGATCCGGGTGGACGGGAATAACGAGAGGAGCGTCCACACCAAGGCGGCAGCGCCAAGCGGGGCCGAGGGCGGCGGCGGCGGCGGTGGGGCTGGGAACGGGGCCGGGGGTCGTCAGCGACCGGCGAAGGAGCGCGGGGTAAAGAAGGAGAAGCAGGAGAACGCGGACGGCCCCCAGGCGCTGGTCAACGGAGTTTCGTAGGCGAGGCAGTCGCTATCCTCCCCACTCCCCACGCTACAGCCTCCGTCTCCTCCACCGTTCCATCAATCCAGACGCTTTCATCATTAGAGACACGTTAGGCCAAAGAGACCTGGGGCGGCAGGGCTGTCGTGAGACGCGAAATAAGCACACTTCGCAACTGCGTGGAAAAGCATTCACTTCTTCTACGGGGTAGCTAGGAGGACGCCATGGCTCATTTTAGCGGTAAAGGGGCGAGCCGGGAGTTTGTACAAATTGGGCAGGGAGGGGGGTCCGGGGGATATAGGGGGGCAGATTGGAGGAGGAGCTGAAGTCGCAGTTTTGTCTTTTTCTTCTTCTTTTTTCATAAATGAATTTCTGACAACTACCTAATAAACGAGCTGTGGGGGGTAGGGGAGAAGAATCTGCAAATCGAAACAAAAAGAAAAAAAAAAAACAAATAAATTGTTTCCTCGGTGATAGGTTTTCATGCTTTATGTGCCGCATAACATCTGAAGAGACGTGTTTCGCCTTTAAAGTTTTGAGTGTATGATGAGCGCTCCGAGGCCTCCATTGTTGACGCTTAACGTGTCAAGACGAATTGCGTGCCCCACGACAATGTGAAGTCACAGCCGTTGTATCATTAGCAAAAAATAAAACACAAAAAAAAAAACAACAAAAAAAAAACGGAAAATGAGAAACTCCTGTCTGATCTGTGCCTTTAAACTAGTGTGGACAATATGGACAATACAGTAATTGGATGTCTGAATCAGGGAAGAAGACATGGATAACACTAATGTAAAATAAGTTGTTCATTCATCAAAAGAGAAAAAAATACTTCTCTTGGAGAATGCATGCATTTTGTTACCTTTTTTGTTGGGGAAAGACAACATTTCTGCCTGGTAAATGTATGACATTTATTTTCTTTTCGTGCACTGAAGTCTATAGTTGCGGTGCGGCCATGGTTTACAGAACGGGTGGCGGGAGGGGAGGGGGTGTAATTCTGGATGCAAAAACCGAATATGGCTTATGGGGGGGCAGTTAGGGGTGATTGAATTAAGAATCATTATAAATTGCATTACACAACACGGTGGACACGAGCGCTGAGTATACAGTACGTGTGATTGTAAGACTGTTTCCTTTACTGCTTTATTTTCATGGAATACTGTTCATGCGCACTGTGGGCCCGAGCTTACGGGACCCTTGGTGGTTATTTATAAAACTAGATCATTTCATATGGGGCAAGTGTATTATATCTGAATATTTACAAAAAAAAATGTGTGGACATTTCTTGAATCTACTTCTGTCTTTATGAGGGTGTTGTACAATGCTATTTTGTTAAACAAAACAACCACTAAACGCAGCTGGTCGTTTAAGTTTGTGGAATATCTTGACTGCCTAACTGTAGCAGGCTCCTCTGTCCTCCTAAACCCCTTCTCCCATGCCAAAGCTAGTGAGTGACCAGTACTTTTTATCCTTTTAGCTATCGTTTAAGAATATTAGAGCTCGGCATATTATTTGCGCAGTATCCAGAGCTTATAGAGTGGGTAAATCTCTTGATCTCATCGCATCGACAGATTAATCTTCATCGTTTCTCCTTGGCTGTTCTCGTTTTGAATTTGTTATGGGAAATGCCGTTCGACAAGCTTTCCATCTCAGCATGATGCGTAACATTCGCTAAACGATTGGAATCGAACGGAACCGCGAAGCACTCTGTCGCATAGCGTACATTATCTCATTGTTTAAAACGTGCCGCTGACATGCCTCGCAGCAATTTGCATTTAGCATTTTTTTTTTTTTTTTTTTTTTTTGAAACTGCCGGTAATGGTTATTAGCCGAATGTTAAGTATGTGTTAATTTGCAGATGGCATATACTCTGGCCATTGTTGAAATGTGTTGCGCGGTACCAGTCTAATTTGCAGCTTGATTTCCTATAGAAGATGCGTATGAGTGTGATGAAATTTATTATCTTGTTTAACCTTATGTCTCATCAGATTGGCGCTTGTGAATAATGTGTTAGTTTACATGTGAGCGGACTCGCGGCTGTTCTAATCCCGCAACCCTTGACCCACTGTGAGGTTGGGCGTTTAATTTATTTGTTTACTTCTCTCAACTGCAGACCTTTGACTGTCAGCGCGTAGTTGGACAAACCCACCTTTTCTCTACTGTACTGTTACTGTACCTGTCTATTATCTTTGAGAAACCAAGACTCAATGTTGCAAACCGACTTCTGCTTTTCATGAAATAAATGACCATGCAGACGAGCCTACTGTTTGTTTCTCTGAGAAATCAGAGGGACTGACGTATAACTATAGTCCGCCTATAAATAAACTAATTGTGAAGAAAAGCTAACGATCATTTTGTCTCTTCTCGTACTTGATTTGACGTCATACTTGTGCGACAAATTGGGCAAGTGGAGTCTTCGTATGTGAAACCGACTTATGTCGGAGGCCAGCCCGTCTATACAAAAAAAAAAAAAAAAAAAAACAGACCAATCGAGTTAGACGTCAGATGCCTTCGAATGAATGTTTTACTGTACGGTGGTGCCGGTTTCTAGGACCAAGTCGTCAAGCTTTTTTTTAAATGAAGAAGGTGTCCTCAAAGTTCCTGCATGATGTGGCACCACAACATAGATATTACAGTTGCGCCGCCTGTTATTGAGGCCATTTACGCTCAGTATTTTTATTGCACACACACACACACACACACACACACACACAAGCACACACTTTACGTGTAACTGCAAAGATGTGGCTCTGCAATTTTTTTTTTTCCTGAACAGACAAAAGATATCTTATCCATGTTGCCAAACAGACTGATTTCTGGTTATTTATTTTGGGAATGTATATGAACTTGAGGTAGTAAAACATTTCCTGCACACATCATAGGCTTTCATGGTTTAAAACATAACTGAAAAACAAGATTACTGTAGATACTGAACCAGGGTGGACTTACCTTGTATGTCACTGCACATAGGCAATATTTCCTCTGTACATATTAGTGGAACAGATTGGGGTTTATGTTGACATTGTTTGGTTATAGTGCAATATATTTTGTATGCAAGCAGTTTCAATAAATAAAGGTTGATCTTCCTCTGCTGCCTGTAGTTGTCTCTTGAGTACTGTCAGTCACCAACAGAAAAACGCTTCACGTTGACGGTACTCTAGTGTGCTATCTAATATGAAAAGTGTTTTACTACGGTATTCTAATGGTTATTGCTTCAAGAGCATTCTTTATGGCCAGGTGCTGAATTTATGGCACTTCGATTATAAATAAAAAAACCATCTGTATAATATTACTGATAATCTGTTTATTATGTTCATGCATTTGGGAAAACTATAGCTTATACTTAAATGTTTATTGTGTTTTGATTTTTTTTTTTTTTAATTTAGTGATCTATTTTTTTCTCAGGTGTCTGTCATTTTTGCCCTGTACAGTTATTCTTGGTGAAATCAAACTTGTAAAGGCAATGCAGTTTGAATTGGAGTTACTGAAGCCTTGAGGAACGGTTTCATTTAATCTCTCTCTGTTTCACTGTGGTTTAAAATAAGGTAACATTTATGCAAAATCCCCCTGTCAGTTTTTCATTGTGAGAAAAGCCTGAGAACTGAGACGTGGGGTAATTCACCTTAGTCCATTAATAGATTCCAAAAAAAAGCATGAAAGATTTCATTCCCCGGCACTGTGAGGGCTATTATAAAACTGTGCCTTTACAAAGGTTGCAAACTGGCTAGGAGAAGAATGCAAGTGCACATTTCCCTTCGAACGGTGCGTTGTGAGGTAACGGAGTCTCAAAAACGGCCGCAAGATGCCACCTCTATTCAAACAAGGCTTTGAGAATGGATGCAGAAGGAAAGCCCTTACTGAGCAGGAGATGCAGAATCGAGCATCTGGAGGTCACCAGACGTCACCTGAATCCTGCCTGGAAGAGGGTGATGTGCAGCTGTCCAGGGTGTGTTCCTGTCTTTCAACAATTAGGTGCTGGGATTGGATGGATGGATGGATGGATGGAAAGACTGGTATGCTCAGATGATACCATAATTGCACTCTCTGGCCATACACACCACCTGCAGTTTTGGTAGCTCTTGAGGAATATATGGGTGGGTCATTAATGTTTTGAGGATGTTTTACAAGATGTGGCGTGAAAATTTGAGATCTGAACTGAAGGAATCCCAGGAATATCAATGACCTTCCGAAGTACTGTGTTGAGCGATGGTTGGGCATTCCTACAAATGTGTTGTCTAAACTTACAAGTTGCAGATTGGGTGGTTATCTTTGCCTGGGGCGTTCACTAATGGAATTGCACTTTGAGAGCCTAATTTTGACATTTATGGTTTTTACACCTTTCTATTTTTATAGTGCTGATAATTTTGCAGCTAAAAATGGTGTAATTGGTGGAATAATATTCTAATGACACTGGTGCCCTGTTTACAGTATGACAAGCTGTTCTTGCTGGAAATATGCAACATAATTTCAGTTAAATGTTGGGTGAACCTCAGTCATTTCTTCCAGATGGGTATTTGAAGTCTCATTTTAGCCTTACAGTCAAACTACGCAAGGGGGGGGTCCAGCTCGTGTGGATGGCAAATCCTGGTCCTGGAGAGTCGTGGCGTATACTGCTTTTTGTTTTGTTTTCACTACCCAATGCAGACTGGAAAACCCCAGGTGATATGAGTTAACAGTGTAATCAACTGTTTAATCGACCAATCAAGTGCTGAATAACACCAAAAATCAGGATCATCTTTGGCCACTCCTGCTCAATAAATATGGCTTAGTTTTAATTTCTCGCTACCATCCTGCCTTACCATGTGATTCAAAAGGGTGTACAGTCCGACAATGCTGGGATTGGAGGCTTTGGAGACAGTAGAATGGAGCTCACATACTTTTATTTGTTGGTAATCCTTGGTCAGGGAGCTGTATTACAAAGCCGCATTGTTGATTTAGCTGGAAAACTGCACTATAAAACCCAGTATAGCTGTATTTGCATTAGTCCATGTTCCGGATTTCAGGTTTTACTTGGTGCTCTTTCCTAGTTAAGGCAGTAATCCTGCTCCAGAAAATGGGGCCAGTCGCTTATTTTGTATTTTTGCCAGGTCTCATCCTAGCCACATCGCACAGTATGACTGTCATGGAAGGATGTGACATCTAGCACCAAGGAGGACTTTATGAAGGCATGACCTGGCCTTTCTCAAAAAAACGGACACCGAATTTGTGGGTCTTAGAGAATGTGTGGAGAATTTTCCTCTATGTTTCCACTGGATGGCACTCTAAGGCTGGAGAAGTGGGGCGCCGGTGGGTTTGGTAATTGGCATTGTGTTTGTTGAGTTTGGAACCGAACGTGTCCGAATAGGACTGTCGGCCCCAATAAAAGCTGCAGCAGCCAGGCTGCGACTCATGAAAAAAAAGAAATATCCCAAATATACTGGGCAGAAAGAGAGGGGGGACGTCTCAGAGCCGGAATGGCGGAATTAAAGCTGTCAGCTGCTCGGTCCAGAGTATGACCTAGTTTAGCTCCTCTAGCTAAGAGCAGGAGAAGCATAGGGAGTCCCTGTTTCTCTCTCTCTCTCTTTCTCTCTTTCTCTCTCTGCCCTCTGCTCATTTAGACTGCTGCTCTGGAGCCTCCTCCCCCGTGACACCCCTGCCCCACTCTTAACTGTACCCGCGGCCTCAGCCTGTGTGTGTCTGCCACAGAATAATTAATAAATGCAGGGGGAAATTAATGGCAACACTTAAAAACTGTGCCTGGAGTACCATTTAATTAGCATATAATGACAGACGTGGTACATTCATTAAAGCCCTTTATTTGTACTATTGGCCTAAATGTAAGCATTTCACCAGCGTATACGCTGACACACACCCACATTCACACGCACACACACACACACACAGTGGAATATGTAATATGACATACATCTCAGTTTAAAGCCTTAAAATGTAGTACGATGGGTCTGTTCTCATTATGTCGTCCACAAACAGGTGAGTTATTCAAGTATAATTTTAGACTGTATTTAAGTTTTTTGACACCATTTTGCAGTTTTGCCTCTTCACTCAAATATGTTTGATTTATGGTATAATGATGAATATACAAGCAATCTGTTGAGTCTCAGGTTACATGAATATCGAGTGTTCTGGAAATATGACCTTTTCAATACATACAATCTCGTCATTAAATATTTGGACATTAACAAATCATGAACTAATTCATTGGTATTTAGATCCGAATTGGGCGCACTGAGTTAGTAATAGAAAATAATTTATTTGCGACCTCCTTTTTAAGCCACCAAAGCTAACAGTTGCACAGCTGTTCCATGGCCAGGTGCGTGTCATGCCATCATTATTTAATTTACAAGCAGACAGATAAAAGGTCTAAAGTTGATTTCACGTGCGGCATTTGCATTTATAATCTGTCTTTGTTAACTCTCAAAATGAAGTCAAAAGAGCTGTCACTGCCTCATTTGGCCAGAAAATCAATATCCATCAGGGAAAAAGTAACAACATTATGTGCTATACTATTTATCTATCAACTATTTATCACATTCTTCAAAAGGAATGATGCTCCAGTGAGCTCAGGGGCAACAAGAGGCCCCAGTGACCATGGATAACAACTGTGGTGGATAACGGGAATTTTTTTCTTGTTGAAGAAGAACCCTCCATGGCAGTTACTCAAATCAAGAGCACTCTCCAGGAGGCACATGTGCGTCAATGTCAACAATCAGGAGAGAAGACTTCATTGACAAATGAGACGAAGATCAAAAAGCTGACAGATGAGACGAAGATCAACTTGGGTCAGAATGATAGGAAGAGGGGAGTATTGAGAAGGGATAGAACATGAGCCAAGGCGCATAAACCCATCTGTGAAGTGTGGTTTTGTGTGGGAATGTTGAGCTGCCAATAGAAGTGGTTCTCTTGTATTTACTGATTACGTGACTGCGGTCAAAAGCAGCAGGATCAATTCTGAATAATATGGGCAATATTGTCCACTGACGCTTCACTGTGTAGGTGGACAAATGGCTGAATGCAAACAGAGAAAGCAACCCAGGACTTCTATAAGGCAAAGATGTTGAATGTTCTTCTACAGCCAAGTCATTCACCTGACCTGAATCTAACTGAGCGTGCAATTCACCTGCCGAAGGCAAACTGACTTTAAAACACCCCAGGAACAAGCGCAGACTTTAAACTGCTGCTGGGAAGGCCTGCTAGAGCATCACCAGGGAAGAAACCCAGTAACTGGGTTTGCACCCAAATCTTTTAAGTGGCAATTGAATTTATGATTAAGTTTGTCCAATATATTTTAGGCCCTCAAAAAATAGTTGGAGGGGTGGCTGTGGCGGAGGGGGAGTTGTAATTCCCATATGATTCTTACTTTTTTGACAAAGGCAGAAAGTCTGCACGTCAAGCACGTTGTGATAGTTTCATATGAAATGCATTATGGCAGCACACAGCTACCTTTATCGGTCATTTGGCTGCTTGGCTGTTTTTGAGCCTGCTGTGTATTTTTGCATCATGAGTTACAAAACAATTAGGTTGAGGATTACGAGAAAGATTAAGAGTGGAATCGAGGTGTAACTGACAATGTTTTTGTTATCATTCAACATGAGGATCAAATAAGTCAATGCCAATAAAGCAGATCATGAGGAGCCTGGAAAATCAGAATACTTCAATCACATCAGTTGAATGAAAATCAATCGATGGGCTATTACGAGACATGAATGTGTGCTGATGAGTTCTGCAATACAAGATAACCCGGTATACCTTGTAAAACCACTCTGTGGATGACTGAAATGCACTTTCTTTTGTGGAGAAAAAAAAAAAAAAAAATTCAACTGTCAAGCAGATCAAGGACAGTATTCAAGATGTAGGCTTCCATGTTTCCACCACAACTATAAAGGAAAGACTAAACCAGCACATAAAGGGCTCCCCTGAAGATGCCAGCCACTGATAAAACTTGAGTACAGAGCAGTCAGGCCAGAGTACACTAAAAAAAAAAACTATGGACGAAGCAACGAAGCATTCCCCCTTTTTCGTGAACCATGATGGAGGTATTGTTATGCTTTTGGCATTTGTGGCAGCTAACTTCATTGACTATTGACACTAGTTGCTGGATTCGTTCTTCAGTGTACAGAAAATGTGTGTCTGCTTGCACCTAACTGACTGCTTCAAAATGTATACCTCTGTACATCACCTTGCTGTGGGACGATGGACTCAAACACACTTCAGCAGCTGTGCAGAAGTCTTTCAGGAGAGAAGGTTGAATGATCTTGAATGGACAATTCACATGGATAAAGATGGCAGCAGTACTGGTGTGACAGAACCGAATCACGACAGATGCCTGGGATGGAATGTGGGTTGCGGGCTTCAGTCAGTCTTAGAATGAATTTAGTTAAGACCATGTTAATCTGTCCAATATATAGCAGGATATTCATCTGTATGTAAATACTCCATTAAAATTACTTGGTAGCCCCGAGCTGTAATGAAATTAAACTGAGTTACAGTTGAAATCTGTGTGCCAAGTTACCCTCTCAAGTATTTGAAAATGGGTGAAGTGCCAAAGCATTATTGTGTTTTTGACTCTATTTAGAAACTGTCAAGACATTTGCTGTTTGCCTTCATTTTTTTTGCCTCATTCTGGGAATACTGAAGATGAATTGACTGAACATAAACAGTTGCTTCAGAGAGGGCCTTGACAGGGCTCTTATTTCTGCACTCACAATATACATAGTGTCAATTCAGCAAACTTTCTGCTTGACATATTTGCTTATAAATAGTATTTTTTCTTAAATACAGTTGAAGCTTTTCTCTTTTTTTTTCTAGTTGCTGTGACTTTCACCTGCACTCTTTTGGGGCTGTATTTGTTTTCTCTAAGCTGTCCAACTTGCCATCAGCGTATTTTTTCAATCACCGCTGCCACTTCTGAAAGCCTTGACACATCACAACTTTGACAGGCGAGATTGTGCCTCCCATTACTGTGCTGCCATCCTACCCGCTAGTGTCACCACAGGGGACCGCCAGCTCTAAAGCATGAGCAACGAGGAAGCACTCAGTCACATTATTAAATATTACGGCCTTATCCGCTCCCTTACTGTAAAAAAAAAAATTTAAAAAGTCCTGAAAAGGTCTAATCACTTATATAGTCCTATGTGAACCAGATGGTTTTTTCCAATGCTAAGCCTTTACTTGCTTCTTACTATTCTCAATCTCTTTTCTTTTCTTTTTTTTTTTGCATATTAAATCAATCCCATGGGCTCTCACATACTGTGTAATTGCAAAATGGAAAAGAAATATGTTATCCAGATCAGTTCCCATCACTGAAATAACTTTTATTTGAGCATTTGGACACACTCCCTCCAGAATTTTTATTTTTTTTTTTACAGCTGTCTTCCTCCAAAGAAAATGTCTGCTCTCAACTCAGCAGCACAGCACTACGATTTATTGTCCTCAAGCGCCGAGCTCTTCTGGTTTTAGGGAAAACAGAAATAAAATCAGTTTGCTTTCCCCTCAGCTCCTTTGCCCCAGCACTGTACTGTCAGTAGACCTTTGAATCCGAGCCTGTTTTCCCGAGAGAGCCGGAGCACGGTTTCTCCCGCCTGTCCCCGATGATTCATCTCCGCGTCGCCTTTGGCTGCCGCTGGCGGCCCCATCCGAATCCACTCTCATCCCAAGTGGCATGAGCGGGGGGGGGGGGGAGGCGCCCCGACACCCTTCACAGGGCGTGTGCTGTTGTCATCGGAATTAGCATGCGTGGGATCACTGCGCCACGGAGAGCTGACGGGAGCAGTGATGTAGTCACTGAATCAAAAAATAACATGTCTGCTCTAATGTACAGGGAGCAGCAGTGACTTTCTCTCTCAAACTTTATACACCGATCCGTCACAACATTATAACCACCTGCCTAATATTGTATAGGTCCCCCTTGTGCCGCCAAAAGCAGCTCCCTCAGGCTGATGTCCACTTGAATTCCCAGACGCACGGTTTCTCGGCAGTGCACTTCCTCGAGCATCGCACTCCCTCCACCAGCTTGTCTTCTTCCTACAGTGCAGCCTCTTGCCATCTCTTCCTTAGTTAAATAGTGCACAGGTATCCGGTTGATACGCATGACATAAAAGAAAACTGGGCTCACTGGACCAGGCGACCATCTTTAATAGCTCCATGGTCCAATTCCGTCACTCACATTCCAGCAGGTGCTTTTCATAGCGGACCGGGGTAAGAATGGACACTCTGACTGATCTGCAGCTACAAAGCCCCGTACACAGCAGGGTGTGACGCGCTGTGTTATGACACATTCCCTAACGTAAGTATGGCCAAACTTCTTAGTGACTGGTGCCACAGTGGCACGTCTGTGAGCTCAGACTAAACAGGATAGACTGAGTTTCCCTTTAGCATCAGTGAGCCTTGGGTTCCACTCACTCTGTCATCAGTCCATGGTTTGCTCCTTCTCAAACTACAGTCAGTAGATACTCACCACTGTTGTGTGAGAGTATCCCAGAAGTCTTACTGCTTTGGAGAATTAGCCCCTGTCATAGTTGATCAGGTCCCATTTCTCTCTCGCCCAACACCTCCACTACAAGAACCGACTGTTTTCTTATCATCTAAGGTTTGTCTGCAGACTGTGACCTGGTCTGTTGTTACAAGATAATCAGTGTTGATTACTTCATCTGTGAGTGGTTTTAAACATTTTGAATTGCCGACGTGTAATGGCATTTAGGGCCACTTAGTCTCAGTCTAAATTGAGTTTTTGGAATGAGAATCTCCATTAGAATGTAATTTAGTCCAGGACTAGGCTTAATCTGTGTTTGTGAAATTAGGGCATCTCTAAATTATCTTGTTTTGATGTTACAGTATTTTTTTTTTTAATTCCACAGATAAGGTGGGATAACATCATAAAATGATTATAATACCATTTGATGAATAAATCATGACGGCATGATGAAAGTTTTTAGAACTACTTTCATTAGGATTTAATTAAGATGTTTTAATTTTTCATTTAGGTATGGTGTCCCCGATCTCGGCACACTTCAGCAAGTCCCTCGCCACATCAAACTGCCGCAGTTAACCTGTGACAGCTGCATCAATCAGAGCAGTAACTCCAGTGGAACGGCTGGGGCAAAAGCGGAGGCTTCAAATGATTCACGAGAGTAAAACTTCTCCCTGCATATGCAACTTTTCCACAGTGCTGGGCAGTGCTCCAAAATATGAGCACATGTAATTCATATCAAATAAGATTCACTGTGGTTTTACCACAAAGGAATTTTCACCAACACCCTGGCTATGAGCCAGAGTCAGCAGGATATAGCTTTTCCCTCAGAAATGTGTTTAAACACATGTAACTGATTTGTCCCCTAAAAATGTAGTATCATTTGCTCGATGGATTGTGGTTACTCTGACAGTAGAAATGCTGGTTGCAGTAATGCAGTTAATCAGTGTAAGATGTTGTTCAGTGTCAAATTGAAAGAAGTAGTGATGTGCATCACATCTATATAAGTAAACGTACGCAAAAGCAATAACGTTAAAACCTGATCATTGTGGTTAGGCGTAAAGGACTGCGTATTTGGCTGAGAGAAGAGGGAAGTACTTTTAAAAATATGAAGTTATTGTGACTTGTCGAAAAGAGATGAGTGCACACTGATTTCTGTGTCCCGCCTGTTTCTCTCATCTTGGCTTCGAAATTTTTGACACCCTGCCAATTGTGCCGGCATCACACAGGAGTGAGTTCCAGCCATCGCTGAAGCTCAACAATAATTGCTGCCGGTTTTGCATTTGAAAATGAAACATTACCAAGCATTATACGCAGGGACCTTTTTCATTATATTACGATGCCCTGGCCCTCTAAAGATGGTATTTCCAGAAGCCTGCCACACACTTTTTTTGCAAATGGCTCCAAATTGCAGCACTAATGGGTCTGCACTCTCTTCTGTTCCTCACGTACATACCAGGTGCCATATTGTGATGATTTTGCTTTTGAATAAAATGTAAAAGAAAGGACTCATTTCCTGCACCCATGTAAAAGCTGCAGCTTTGTGCCTTTACCCCAGTCGTTAGAGACAGGCTCCGTGAATGATGTGTTGCCATTGTGCTGCTGATTTAAGTTAGAACTGTGTTGCTTATCATTCTGCACATCATCTGTCATAACTCTGAAGTAGCAGTTCTGCGAACGAAAGTCAAGCGAAACCGTTCTGCTCTCTTATGTTTAATATATTGCTTTCAAGCTTCCAATGTAGATTATCCTTAAAAAGATGTATTCCTCAAAGGCATGGTATTGCTCTGAGTCAAATTCAATTTGGCCGCCATCTTTTTTGAGGGCTCGAGCGTTCTGATTATTATTGAATCTATTCCGGTGTGTGATCCTGGCATTGGATAGGCAAACTTTCTGGGATGTGTTCTTGCTCTTTTCATGCTCGGGTAGGTTCCGGCTACTTGGCACACATCAGCCCCTTAATACCAGGTGAGCATCATTTACTTAATGATACAACCTAAACTAAGTATTGTTGATGACTATGTGCATCCATATATCTCCATAGTTTGCCCCACCTCTAATGGTTACTTCCAGGAGGATAACAAATTATGTCACAAAGCACATTTCATCTCAAGCTGATCCATAAACACGATAGTGAGTTCAGCATACTTCAGTGGCCTTCATAGTCGCCAGCTCTCAATCCAATTGAGCACCTTTTGCATGCGGTAGAACAGGAGATGTGCAGCTAGAATTTGCAGCTGACATATTTGCAGCAAATGCTGGATGCCACAGTGCTGTGAAAAAGTATTTGTCCCTTCCCTATTTCTTCTGTTTTTGCCTGTCATATTTTAATGTTTCAGATTATCCAAATAATTTAATGTAAGACAAAGACAACGTGAGTAAACACAAAATAGAGCTTTTTAAATGATCCTTTCATTGATTAATAGTAAAGAGTCATTCAATACCTATATAACCCATGTGAAAAAATAATTGCCACCCTAAACCTAGTAACTGGTTGTGCCACCCATGGTGACAACAGCTGCTGTCAGACTTTTGCGATAACTGCCAATGAGTCATTTACATCTCTGTGGAGGAATGTTGGCCCACTCTCCTTTGGAGAATTTTTTAATTCAACCACACTGGGGGATTTTTGAGCATAATCTGCCTGTTTAAAGTCATGCCACTACATCTAAATCAGAGTCAAGTCAGGACTTTGACTGGGCCACTCCAAAATCTTAATTTTATTCCTTTTGTGCTGTTCAGAGGTGGACCTGCTTGTGTCTTTTGGATAATTGTTCTGCTGCATGATCCAGCTGCACTTAAGCTTTAGGTCACAAACTGCGGGCTGGACACTCTCCAAAGGATTTTCTGTTCGAGAGCAGAATCCATGGTTCCATGTATTTTGGCAGGTTTCCCAGGTCCTGAAGCAAAAAAACAGCCACAGCCCATCACACAACCACCACCTTGTTTGAGTTTTTGTACGATGTTCTTATTGTGGAATGTTGTGTACTTTGTATGCCAGATGTAACGGGACCCATGTCTTCCAAAAAGTTCAACTTTCGTCTCGTCAGTCCACAGAATATTATCCTGAAAGTATTGAGGGTCAGCAAGATGTTTTTTTTGGCAAATGAAAGATAGGCCTTTGTGTTCATTTGGTCTGCAGTGGTTTTCGGCTTTCAGCTCTCCCATGGATGTCATTTTTGCCCAGTCTGTTTCTTACTGCGGAATGCTGAACACTGACCTTAACTGAGACAAGCGAGGCCTGGAGTTAGATTTTTGTTGAGGTTCTTTTGTAATCTTCTGGGTAAGTCTTTGAAGCAACAAAGCAGCCGCAGACCGTCACACTACCACCACCATGTTTGATTGTTGGTATGATGTTCTTATTGTGGAATAATGGGTTATTTTAATGCCAGATGTAAGGGGACTCATGTCTTCCAAAAAGTTTCAAAAAGCACCGGCAAAAAGTAAAAAGGTTTACCTAATGATGTGCTGGGTTAGTGCATATTCAAGCATAAATACGTATTCGGCACACATTTCAAAAAGCAAACTTAATTATCGGATTAATGCACACCACCAGAGAAATATCCAGAGGTCGTCCCCAAATTGGAGCCTTACCTCCATGAAATGGTACTTGTTCAGAAGAAAAAAGTACTCACAAAAGATGTACGACTTAACATCATTGTTTTACCCTGGTCAGGCATATGGCCCTGCAAGGTTTGGAGCTTAGATTTGGCTCAGTTGAACATTATTAGTTTCATTAAAAGTTGATGATCTAGGGCCTCATGATTGGCTCCCATGGTAAGACATTTGCATGAGAGTCCTGTAGTTATGGGTTCGGTCCACAAAAGGGGGGAGGGGGGGGGAGTGTGGAGAATTAGAATCTTCAAAAACAATATATATGTAAAAAATGAGCAGTTAGTTGGCTCAGTCACGTATCCAACATTTCAAGATAGGCTGCAATTCACAAAGCAATAATTGCATGCTGTTTCATGTGCCCATGGGTTTATAATGGGTTTATAAATGAGGAGAGTTTTGAATGTACACCTCTTACACTTGTTTGAAGGTACATAACATTTTAATGTGAAATCTATGCAAATGTATATAAATGAGTCCCCTGGTCAGCCAGGCATCTGCAGATGCACAAGCTAAGCATGCAGCCTGTGTTCAGGGTGAGGAGAAAGGAAAAACTGTTATGATTCTGACCAGTAGCAAAATGCAGAGGCAGAGTACAATCCAATGATAGGGTTTATTGATAGTCATATGGTTATACAGAGGGCGGAGCCTGGAGCAGAGTAGCTCAGTTTGGTTCAGATGTAACAGATGAGGGAGCGTGAGTGTTTCCTGTACTCGGCCAGTGCCCTTCTGGGATAGCTGCTAGATGGAGTGCATGCTATGCCAGAGCCTAACTGTCAGATGGCTGAATGGACATGTTCAGCAGGAATGCGGACCCAATCCTGATGACTGTAGAGGGCTTGGGACCCTAATAAATTGGGGAGAGGAACAGACTCAGAGTACATTAACAGGAACAAGGTCCTAATACTAGAAACTGAGAGTTTCCTATTAATTGAACTGGGAAGAGAACTTCCTTAAATTACAATCATTAAAGGTTAATGTTTAATTTCAAAGGACAAAGAGTTTACAAGCAAATACTGACTGGTTGCTGAAGGACATATTGCAAGTGACAGTCCAACAACTTGCAAACTCAAAGGGGGGGGGGGGGCATAGATACATTAACACATGCGGAGTAAACATGAATAGGACACAGCCAGTGAAGGAAAGCACACAAGTCCTAAACCAATCAAAACAGCTAATTCTTTAATTCTTCTAATAGGTACGCAAGCTGCCAGATGTGAGGAGACACAAGTGGCTTTCACACGAGGTCGTGACCAATATCCCCTTTTTGTAACAATAATGAACTAAATGTTTTTGGAAAAACCTGTTACCAGAAAGAAGCCTCAAATGGGGACTGCAAACAAAAATTCTTTGCTGAAAATGATTCGGTCAAGTGCCAATTCAGTGTTCATTATGAGACGTGCTTTTTTGCTTTTGAGTTTGAATGAATGAAGACTTAAACAAAATATTCTTGTTGGAAGCATTTTATTAATACTGTCTGACAGCAAGAAGATCATTGGTTTGAATTCGGCCGGGGCCTTTCTGCGTGGAATTTGCATGTTATCCCCTTGTTCGCATGGGTTTACTTCGGGTACTCCAGTTTCCTCCTACAGTTCAAACACATGCATGTCAGGCTAATTGTAGATTCTAAATTGGCTGTAGTTATGTGCATGTGGGTGAATGGTGTGTGAGCCATGCAATGGATTGGTCTGCTGTCCAAGCTGTGTCCCTGCTGCTATAGCCCGGAGTCAGCTGGGACAGACTCCAGCTCCCCTGCAATCATGGTGAGGAGGAAATGGTATAGACAATGGATAGATCAATAGATAAAGAAATAAATAGAACAGGAGCTTTTTGGTTCCAAAAAATACTTTGTGCTGGACTGAGAAACTGGCTCTTTTGTTCAGTAAAGAAACTTACTGGGTTCTGGTTTGTACCTTCCTGTAGTGAGGAGATAGACTGAGTCATCAGGGCTGGTATAGAAAGCGCTTGAATTCTGAAGGCCTGGTTTAGGCACCAGCTGTTTTCTTTTTCCTCATAATGAAGCCTCTCTCGGTGGTTGGGTGATGGCAGAAATGACTGGTGACTTGAATCTGTCGAGTGTATGGTTGGGAAGGAGTGACATCTGGTTTTCTCTTTGAGTTTTCACTGTGAAGGGTGTAAAGGAATTATTGTTTAAATTCTTCTAAAATGTTGAGAACGTTTCTATTTGATTTTGTTCTATTGTATTTTTCAAGCATGGATTTAAGTTTGCTTCAAAACCATAATACTCAGCTTTGAATTTACAATGGCACAATCCCTGGACCATAATCATGTACCATAACCCATACTATGCTTCTATTTTATCTTTTAGTTAGGGTTCTGCAACTGTCTCATTGCTGCAAACAGGCATATGGTGATGTGCACCATCTTGACTTTTACCCTTTTGCAGACAAAGCCGTCAACACGTTAACTGGAAGCTAAGCTCAGTGCCATGTTAAAGATGAAGCTATTATGCACTGTAGCAGAGATGTATGCTTGCATAGCATTTACATCACATGACCAAAAATATGTTGACCCTGAATGGTTTGGGGCTGTTTTTCATGGGATCTTTTCATTAATTGCACTGGAGGGAAATTTTGACGCTACCACATACAATGACCCTCCAGATACTTTTACGCCTCCAGCAGTTCGGAGAAGGCCCTATCATATATGAGCAGACAGTATTTCATGCCATGTCCATACATGAAGAGGTAGAAGAGGTGGAAAGACCAGAACAGGCCTGACTCTGACCTCAACCCCATCAAGCAGCATTGGCATGAGCTGGGAAGACCTTTTTTACCAATGCCTAATTACCCACTTTCGGACTCTTTTCTCACTGGAATGGAAGCAAATGGCCACAGCAATGTTCTAACATCTGGTGGGCAGCCACAAAAGTGGAGGCTATTACAGCAGCAATGGACGACCAGCCTGATATTAATGCACATGATATTGTAGTGTGATGGTGGATAAGCAGTTGTTCTAATGCTTGTGGAGTGAACATTAATGACCAATGAATTAGCAAGTTAATTAACAGTGTCCACTTAAAATCATCCAGAAAAAAACCCCTAAAAATACAGAGCATGCAAAGAGATTTTGTAGCATTGTAGATCAAAACATTGTAATTTTTAAAGCACTTGCTGTCATATCACTTTTGTTTACTGTCATGCAAATTAGTGGCTGTAGTGGACTACTTGAAATGAATTGAAAAGGGAATTGTGTACAATATATCACCTCACTAAGTAATTTCAGCATTTTGATAAAATTGAAAATAATAATAAACCTACTAAATTTTGCATGCTGGGACAGTCATGGGGTCAAAACTATAACAGTGTTTCACAAAACAGTTTTTTTTAGCCTTGCAACTCCCTACTCACGAGGTGTAACTGTGCCCTGTTTGCCAACATGCTAGCAGCAATGAATTTGTTTCACAGTTTTTTGGTTTTTCACATTCACACTAACCTGGCATGTGAACCAGGTGTGACATTTGTCACAGAGGAGACAGGAATGTAGGCTCCATTATGTACTTTTTTTTCTTGTTTTTTCACTTCCCTATTGAAAAATAATAATGAAAAAAACGTTATGTGAATCATCGAAGGTCATGTATTTGTGCTAACAAAATATCACCTTCCAAGAGACAGAAGGAACATGCGTAGGCTTGCGAGTGCATCGTGGCCTGTGTAGCTGGCGTAGTCAGGAGGCTGTTGGGAGTTTGATCGCTGCTCCTCTGCTGACGAGTGGCAGGTTGAGCGCTCCGTAAACAGTCAGCACTGCCCGCTGAGTTTTACTGTTCCCCTCACTGTGATTGACGATCCAGCACAGCCTCAGTTTCACAACCTCAGACGTCATGGCACAGAGATGTAGGCCTGTGCCTTTGAAGTCAGCTAATCAAATCCCTTCTGTTCAGCTTCCCATATCCTCTCTTCTCTTTTTTTTATTTTTCATTTTTATTTCAAGTGATGACTTCACCGTGATTGCAGAAATACTGTACATGTCAGATTTTCGCATTGGCGAGAAACACAAACGTGGGCGTCTTGCGTCCCATTTTGGCTGAGTAAAAGATGCGCTGCATTGTAAAGTAGCATTTCTGTTGGGCAGCCAGCTTGCATCAGGGCTGCTGCGATGAAGACTGTGGCTGCAGAGTGGAAGCCCCACACTGACTCGCCCTGATGGGCTAACGGTCAATGCTGTGAGCCAGATGTCCGCTGGGACCATCAGAAGTGGAGGTTCCTCCGGATATCCCAAGGATCTGGAGCTTGTTCAAGGATCAGGATGCCCCTTGGCCTTTCAGATACTCCCCCACCTAGTGATACATTTCTCTGTACAAAAGGCTGCTTTTTGACCAAAGCACTGGCCTCTAAACTGGTGCACTGTCCTCAGGTCCTGCGCTTTTGAAGCCCACCACTCACATATAAACAGAATGAGATGAACACAGAGGACAAATTTACTGTGAAGGTTCTATTAAAGAATTTCTTATATCTGTTTTATCTACCTGACCTTAAAAAGCTTCCCTGCTTCATGTATAGATTAACCTTGCCGGCCATCCACCTAAAGGAATTTTTTGTGAAAGATAAATTTAGCCCACAATAAACATGCAGTTGCATATTTTTTGGTTACGAGCCTTGTCATCACGCCCTTCTTTCCTCTGGGAAATGGCCTTTCTCTCTGACTCACTGAACGGTGACTTTTTTTAGCTGCCTGAACGAGAAAAGTATCATAAGGGCCATTATAAAAAAGAATCGTTTGTCTTTTAGTTTCAAAAGCTAACATTAGCCCTGTGATACTCTGATGCAATGATGGAAATCCAAAACAAACCGTCGGAATAAGATCTTACAAATCAATAACAGAGTTTGTGCTGAAGATAAGCTACTTGGCTGCCTTGCCAAGCTCTTGGCTTTCCTGCATAAGCCAGAAAATACTTGAAAGACTCCAATTTCAAAGCACAGTGTGCTCTTGGGACAAGTGCCGTCAACATTTAAATATACAGATACAGATACAGTTTTTTTAAAATTAATTAACATAAAATAAATTTGATATTTAACATGAAGAGTCCATACAATTATTTTATGATTACATTTACTGTGAGACATAAAATACATTTACATTTTTTTTAAATAAAACATGAAACAAAGGGCATTAGAATTAAAACAATTATATAGCAAAGATATGGACTTTACCAGTAAGAGGGGAGAGAGAACTTCCAGCCCAATCCTGCAGGGGGAGCTGCTTCACTGGGACAGAGGACTGTGGTGGACATGCCTGAGGAAGACTTGGACAGAGAGAGATAAAGAGTCTGGGGTCTGAAAATGAGCTCAGATTTTCTTTTGCTTTGTGTTAATCTGAGACCAGTGAGCTGACTCACTGAGGGCTTCAGCCAAGTCATGCATGTGCGCTGGCTGAGTGAATAAGGAAAATATTGGAAATCTATAAAAGGCTTTCAGTGCTTGTGTAGTCATTTTATTCAATTTTGTTACTGTAGTTTTCCACATGTTGGGCATTCTTCATAAAGTAATGCAATAATCATGGATGCATTTTTATTCTCTGTAGAGGCCAATGTCAAAAATCAGTATAAGACATAAATCTTGTCCGTAACCGTTTTTAAAGACGACAACTCAGCATTAACATTTCATTGTGGGACTGCAATTCATCTCGCATAATTTAATTTATGACTACGTGGTTTGTATATTAATGGAAGATAATGTGGGACAAGTATTCGAGCTGAATTTGGTGCATTGGGGGAAAAAATGTTTTTAATCACAACTAAGAATATGTTGTCCTGACTGAATCATTTTTCAAAGGATTACATTTTGTACTGAAATGAAGAGATTTTTGCATACTTGTTTGATATGAGGAATGTCAGCAAGACTGGAACATGATGAAACACAATAGTGTACATAGGTAGAATGCAGGTCTTCCTGTTGTGGTCTATTTATCAATTCTCTTTGTGGTCTATTTATCATTGCTTTACGTTTATTAACCATTTGGGCTGACATTAGATCCAATTCATGTCTTATTCATGACCTTCCTGAAAGCAATTGCAAAACATGTATGCATGTGTGCGTGTGTGTGCGTGTGTGTGCGCGCGTGCGTGCGTGCATGCGTGTGTGTGTTTGTTGCACTTGTGTATATTTATGTGTGTGTGTATGTATTTATGTGTGCGTGGCTGTGTGCATGTGTGTTTATTGTACATGTGCATATTTATGCATGTATTTGTGTATGCGTGTGTGTGTGTGTGTGTTAGTAGTACATGTGTATATTTATGTATGTGTTGTATATATTTATTTATGTGTCCGTGTGTGTGTTTATGTGTTGTGACTATGTATGTGAATATGAATGAGTAATGTTTCAGCATGAGCCTGTCTAGCACCAGAGAGTGAGAAAGAACATAACTCCACAGGAGAAGTTTAGTTTTCTGTGTCATTCTTTCCCAGACCGGGGTATGTAGTGTTTGGCCCAGGGTGAGAGTAACATTCTAGAGACATATTTCATCTGGCAGTGAATGAAGAAAGAAAAACACAGCTGCAATCAAAGCGAGGGTGTCGTCTTACGTAGCCGTGTCCCCCACCTTCATTATAATCATCCTCCTTTACGCACCACTTAACTTTATTAAACCTACACCTCTCCGCTCAGCTCCCTCTCATAAGAAACAGCCCGATTTCACTGTGCTGTGTGTGTTTGCTCAGAACTGAAGGGCCATGTGGTATCAATCCCTTGGGCTGATATTGCATTATTTATTTGCTTAGTAGATGTCCCTATTGAGACTAACTCCCATCCGCTAGAATTGACATGATTTTTCTTTTCTCTGAGACGTTTACAAAAGAAACTCGTGTTGAGCCCAGCATTACCAACTTTTCACCATAGGAAATCCCCAGAGTGCCCTGCAAAGGAAGGGTATCACAGTCTGTTAAGGTACTGCAAGGAACAATATGGAGAGAAATGAATATTACTTTCAGAATGCTTCCGAAGGGACCGTAAATTAAAAACAGAAAATAAGTTTGACTTTTTTTGATCTGAAAAAAAAAAATAAAAAAAATAACGTTCCCAACAGTGTAAGTATGTACTCAAGGTCAAAGCATACTATATCCAACTTGTTAACAGAACCAGTGCACATTATGCACAGAATAATGCTGATAATCTTGGTTCTATAACTCTTTGTTCTGCCATGTTATGCAATATTATACAATTACTGCACATTATTTACATGAAAATGTAATTTATTTCTTAGTCTTATGTTGTGCATTTTTTAAGCTGAGAATAAATTTTTTTCTCTTTTTTTAGATAATTTTGAAAATGCTTTTAGATGGTGGGCATTGGACTGGAAGGTACAAGCAAGGAAGTTCAATTTGTTTTAGTCAACTATGTCAATTTGCGTTTTTTTGTTTTGTTTGATTCTGATGCATGTCCCTGCTGTTCTTATAGCTGTGTAACATTCAAATCCCAACCTCACTTTAATCCTGGGTGTTGTTCTTGAGACCTTTCTGCATATGGAGTTCAATGTTTCATTATTTTGTGAATGCTTGCTGTCAATACACCGATGGATTTAACATGAAGTATGTTATCGCATGTATGGGCCTGCAGCCAGAACACGACAATGCAGAAACTGTCCTTGTGCCTCAGGTTACAGAGGGAAACTGCAAGGTCTTACGCAAAAACAAAACAAAAATCTATTTCTTGAGTTTGGATTAAGCAAACACATAGTTTGTCTGCTAGCATCCTAGGTGAAAATAATTGGATGTCACAAAAAGGAAAATGTGGTGATCCAAAGGGCGCTAATTAGCCAGATATTTGTAAAATGCACTCGTAGAGGTTGAGTGTTTGCAGATATCACCACAGCATGTCCTGGCGTGTCATACCTTCATCCTGTGGTAGATTGATGGGGATTTTACTTCATGTTACCATCAGAAACTCAGGCCAGATGGCTCATTACAACCGCCAGCAGTTTTCTGTGTCCCTCACGGCCACTAAAAGGTCATGCAGTTGCTAATGTTCGGGAGAAACTAGGATATATTTCGCCAGAGGAGTAATATAGTGGGGGCTCTGGGACTTGAAGACGCTGAGTCTAAGGCATTGATGTGTTGACTGAAAATGTGCCTGTGCTTCTCTTGGAAAAAAAAGAGTTTGAAAAGGGGAAAAGGGTCTTTGGATAGTTGGGGAAACTGCTCAGGTGAAACATGTTTGTGTTGTATTTCTGTGAATGCCAGCGAGAAAAGCGAGAGCAGGGAAGTAGAGACTGTCGACTACTTTTTACAGTAATGATCTAGCTGCTGCCAGGAGAGGTCCTTTGGGAATACTCTGTGAGCATCCTCACCTGCTTCTGGGGGAAGAGCATTCTTTGACAGCACTCTTGAACTCGTCTTCTTTGCGCCATGCACCAGAAAGTTTTTTTTCTCTTTTCATTTTTTTAAAGAATATTTATTAACTGTCAGGATGGGTGAATTTCCCCTGCCTGCTGAGCAAGCACACTATTATAATTTGGCTTCATGATATGACTCTTATTTGTTTCAAGGAATAAATTAAAGAAAGTACCATGGGCTTTGTTGGAGATTCTCAAATTGATGCCAGAAAAAAAAAAAAGAAGAAGCCAGAAGTGGTGGTGTTTCGTGGCACCTCTTGTACCTCTATTATCATATTAAAATGTAGTGGACTAGGTAATTGAGAGAAATTCACATATTATTGCACATTATCCATTAGTGTAGACAGGTTTTGCAATTGGATATTGAGTAAAAAGTTCGGGCAGAGGTGCACTGAGGGATAACTGAGGATAAGAACAGGATTACTGAGGATTTGCTAAGTAATGATATATTATCAAGGAACAACAACGGTGGCCCACTATGGAATCAAGGTAACGCACCAGGAAGCTAACGCCATACTGTCAGTAAGTGACGGGATTTAAGTCAAGAGCTTCCCCCTTTTACCTTTCCCTGCATGTCACGCTCACATTTAACAGTCTTTACTCTTCCTTGTATTAAATACTAACATTTACCGGATTTAAGCCCTAATTTTCTTAAGTGCGTGCACTTTTATATCACAACTCTCAAGAGGCATCCATGAATACTGTGCTAAGCCTCTTAGTCCTTAAAGATTCGGCAGAAAATTGAGCTGGAAATTCACTGGTAAAAAGGAATGGTAGCAATCAGTTCCTTTAAGGACTTTGGTCAAGTGATTAAGAGCTGACTTTGTCGATGTGTGCTGCACTTACCATTCCCATTATTCCTGGGATATTTATTTAAGTGCTCCTGGGAAATATTTACATACCTATACCGATAATGTAAGGCTTTCCAAATTATAGTCGTTTAAGGAAATTCCTGGGCACTACTCAGGGCTGACAAGGGTGAAATCAGTCACCAACTTTTACTGCGCAGTCAACTTTAGTGCAACTGTACAATTGTTATTTCTGGAAATCATTATTGATTCATTGAAATAAATACCCTTACTTATATAACACCCCTCATCCTGACATGTAGATTTGTATGTGATTCTGAGATTATTTTTTTCATGTGCAACACATACTTTTAGGGCTCATGACATATTGAGAAGAATAACCTCTGGTGGAGGAGGATAAGGCTGAGTGCAATATGAAAATAATCTTGGTCCTTTAAGAGACAACTCCATGCGTTATTGAACATGGAACTATGATACACAGGGCCAATAGGTCATTTAAAATGCCACTGTTGAGTTTTCAAAATCCAAATATTTGACCAGTTCTACCTTGCTGTAACATTGTTATATCAACACTAATTCACCTCCAGTCTGTCTGATCCTGTCACCACCTATTTTACTTGTGGTTTTTTGGCTCCTTATTTGCAATGCACATTGTGTAAAAAGTTGGAAACTCTCAGCACTCAATTTGTCACATCTTAAATGTATTTCAATTGACGGAGTGGAGACTTTAAAGAAAGACGCTTTTATTTATTAAACATTCATAACTGAGCAGTGATGGGGTACCACCAGACGATTGAGACAATGATACCGAATGTCTTAACACAGATTATCTGATTATCACATAAAAGCCACAGCTGTTGGGAAATAACCTTTGGATCTTTTAAAATATGCTCAGTTTATGACTGAATAAATACACCTCTGCCCTCTGACTGTTGCAGTATCCCAGCAGAAAAATACCATCATTTCCAGTTTAACCAGATCCCAACAGCTGGGATTATTTGATGCTCTACTTCAAAGGCCCCCATCGATGTGGTCATTATTATCCTTACTTTTTTATGTGCTAAAGAACTTTCTCTATGAGCCGTTACCAGATGATGTCAGAATGGATTGCAGAGAAAACAAAGCAAAGCTCTCAAACTTGGCGCAATTAAATTGTTTTTTTTTTCTTTTCTCCAATATAGAGCAGTTAGCCTATGCCTTTCAGTGTAATTGAGATCCAGCGCATGAGTTGATTTTGTGCTCCTGTATATCGAAGTGTGTTTACCTAATCATGTTAGCACTCAGTCAATCTAATGGGGAGATAACTACTGTAGCGTAGTATTGCTTTATGTATTAGTATGGAAATTGCTTCAAGGCCATTCAGCAATTAGGGGAATTTACTTTGTATTCTGTGTACCCTACACACTTATTTCCCTCTGTATTTCAATAGCTGCTTTGAATTCACTATTCAGAAACATAACTCTGCCAAAAAGGTTTCCATATCGAAGTAAGCCAGAGGCAATTTGGGGTACACAGCTATTTTGTCTTTGTGTCTTCTTTGTCTGTTTTGTTATAAATGTTCCTGATGACAGCTGTGCCATCTCTGATGTTATGGTCACTGAGGCCAAAACGGGAGCTCAGTCAATATTCACAGCCACTTTGTTTGAGCTAATCCTACACTTCATAGACCTACAGTATGTGCTCGCAATTACGTCTCTCATATCAAATCCATCCCTCGGCTGTCTCGATTTTGGAATTTAAATAGGTGTCTGAATAATCAAGAGGAAACTCTCCATAAATCTCCATCACTGTTACCTCATTCTTTCCACAGCATGTCTTACCCAATCAATAGACAGCCATGTTCCTCTGCCATTTTGCCCCAGTAAAATGATGAGTCGCAGGATTAGAATGACTGGACCAGACAGGCAGGGAGAGATAAATAAGGTTCCGACATCTTTTATTTGTTGTGTCACGCCAATCTTTGTTTCCATCTGGCAGAAATACAGTTCACTCATGATGAGAACCTTTAAGGCAATCAAAAGGCTGGCATTTGGGAGGAAATGAGATGAGTATTACGGGCTGACTTCTTTGCATCAGAGAAAAGTAATGGAGTGACAGGGAGATTTGGCCTCCTAAGCAGGACAAGAGCAGATTATGTGGATGGTGAAAAGCAGGCACCTTGTTTAACATCTGTCACTCAGCAGGTAAAGCACTCAAGCTGCAGATGATACCGAGGTGTAGTTGAGCCTATTGCCAATTATCGCAGAGGAGTATGTTGTAAATAGCTTTCATTATGGTGGATTCAGGTGCAATCACTATCATAATGCAATTAACCCTGGTGATGTAAACAATAATTGTCAGAAACTTTTTTCTCGCATGTGTATCCTGTTTTTGTTTCTTTTTAACTCGCGGATATGCGAAGCGTTGATACGAGTTATTGTGGGGGCTCAGATATGCAAATGGTCTCTCACTCACTCACTCATTCACTGGGCTGTTGGCTGATCGATATGTAAACGTTATTTTACATGCTTCTGCAGCCGGATAAGAGGTCGCTATGACGAGGACATTCGGTTTTTTACGATATCCATGAGTTGGTCGCATGGGAACCTTTGATTTCTCAGGGCACTACATACTGCAGCCATGGGCTGTGTGTTCCAAATTGTGTCTACTCCCTCATTCACTCACTCACTCACTCACTCACACACGGATGTTCAGTGAGGACTTTCTGCGAGATGCATGCGCATTACGCCTCATGGGTCTATGTGGTTTAATGCTTGTTTTATGAATTCCCACACTCATAAACACACATGAACACAATGCGAACTCAAATTATTGATGGAAGACATAAATTCACAGTGCAGTTACTATGACAAGACTGAGAATCTGTGACAATGCAATTAGTATGCAATTCATTCCAGTGATGAGCTGACGCTGGTCCAGCAGTACGCATAAAAACACAACGGCTCCAGCTGTGAATGGAGATTGCCTTCACCTTGTCGTGGCGGCCGTGCACACATATGTCAGACGCACTAGGTCACAGCTCGTCCATTTCAGGCGGCGGCGCTTTGCAGACGTGCCCAGTCGAGTGTAGACACCGCAGGACCCAGTGGGGAGGGGATGGGACGGGGGGGCGAGCACTCTTGCTCTCCAAAATCGGGGAGGGAAAACTCAAGGCTGCATTTCCCAGGTACTTCAGTCGGCCGCGGCTGCCTGAAGATAATCAACTCTGAAATTACAGTCCGATAATTAGGAGGCCATACCCTCAGACTGGCTGGGCCGAGCGCATAATGACTCCTTTATTCGCATTGATGAGATTAAAAGGGTTGGAAAGACGGCCCTGCGACCTCGCTGATTCAGATTAAGCATTTCCCATTCCATTTCTTCTCTGCTCCATCAAATGAATTTTGCCTTCGGCAATTCTGAAAAATGATGCTGATGTTATGCACGTTTACGCTCGTAGGTTATTTATTTATTTTTCACGCAGGTCAATAAAAAGGATGCAAAATTGTATTCATTTAGCTTGTTAAACAGCCCATTGCTTTCCATTCCTGCTTTACTTCTGAAATCTGGCTCTGACAGAGGATTGCCCTTACTCTCTTACTGGACCATTCGTGTTTGCATAATGGATGACAGTCTTCACTCAATTTGGAGACAAATACAGTGTGTTTCTGTCAATTTTCAAATATAAAAAGATGTTTTGAATAGTCCCTTTTTATTTTACTGATTGTAATTAACCTGGTGTGGTGTTTAATTAATGATAATGATCAAGCACCTCCACGAGGGGTTCCCCTCATTTCCCAGTGAATTGTTCTAAAGGTCAACGATGCAGATTTCGGACAGAGGGCTAAGAGAAGCGCAATGCACGGGCCCCCTTTGCTGTGATCCAACTGAGATGGCTCAAGAGCAGGCTGGCAGAAAAAGGCCCAGCTAGATCACTGTGTTATGGCAGCAGGAGGGCACATTCAGCAGGTCTCTCCACTAACAAACGATGGACACTCACTCACTTCCTTTTTCTACCTTAATAGGCTATCAGCTACAGGCCAGTACACCAATGACAGACACCAGGCATTATTTGTTTTGTTAAAATGTGATGTCATCTTATAACATTGTGTTTAAATTCCATCACAAATTAATCAATGCTGTCAATTGTTTCAGCGATTCCACATGATACTATGATGCACCACAGGAATGATCAAATGTACAAGAGCATAGTCAAAGTCAAAATAGGAAACTATGGCTTTCTGGACCCAAGGGACTAAGTGTCACAACCATCGTGTCTGCCTAATTGGCTTTGTCAGACTGCGTAAGTTTGGCGGTTAATTGGTTGATTGTCTTGTTATTCCCTTAGTACAATCATCTGTTGCCATTGATTGTCCTGTCTATATAGGTTTCTGGTTTTGTCTCAGTCAGGGCTGGACTGTCTTACTAGAAGGGGTTACTCTGACCTATTACCCTGTAAACCCAGATAGCGTGGTGCACTCAATTGTTTTGTGAACACTGATGACCTCAAAAAATTGCATAAGCCAACTTTGTGATCTTGTGTTGCACTTAAGTGCACTGCACTTAAAATCGTTGTAAAAATAACTTTTACCTCATGTTCTTTAAGTACCATCCACACAATAAAATTAAGTTGGCTTACATAATTTTTTTGAGGTAATAGGTTTCCAGAAAACATTTGAGTTTGCCACACTATCTGGGTGTCTAGTTTTCCTCCCTGGTGTCTCTTCCAGGGAGCATAACTATTAGTGAGCAAATTATTAGGTACAGTGGGTTCACCATGCCTTCTTACACTTCTGCTCGTCCTCCTCATCATAAACGCAGCCTACTGGCTCATCTTCAATCCAAAAATTGGCTCCCCTTCTGCCCAGTTTGTAAGAGGATGATCCAGCTAACATAGGAGCCAGAGGATCACTCCATTTTTTTAATATTTGTTTGCTTTTTTGAAAACTCTGCCCAAGAAAGTGGGAGTCATTTCTCCTGTGTTTCCCCAGCATTACAGAGTATTCGCTTGCCTGGTGTTACAAAGTACCCTGCTGCCCAGCGTTACGGGGTTTCCGCTGCCTGGTCCTATCCTGGGGGCCACCCAGTCGCTGAGCGAGCGCTATAACGTATCCGCTCGCCCAGCGTCACGGAGTTTCGCCGCCCCTTCTTCCTCGTCCTGTGAGTGTTCCACTACCCAGTCTGCCTTGTCTCCTTTTCACTCCAGGGCCAACCTTAGGCAGTTGGGTCCCCCCCTTTTTACGAGCTGGTCACTGTCCAAGGTTTCTTTCCAATGGGGAGTTTTTTCTTCTCACTGTCGCCTTCTGGCATGCTCAATGGGGCTTTGGGCCTGATTGACTTGATTGTCCTGAGTATATAGGTTGCGGTTTTGTCTCAGTTGGGGCCGGATTGCCTTAGGAGAAGAAGACGTTGCTCAAACCTCTTACTCTAAGTTCTAGTTTTCCTCTGTGGTGTCTATCCCAAGAAGCAGAATTATTAGTGAGCAAATTATTGGGTATTTCTTCTTATCCTCCTCATCATAAACGTGCCTTAGAGGCTTATTGTCGATCCTGTAATTGGCTTAGGTATAAGAAAAAAACATCTCCATGGTAAAAAGCATCTTTGCTGGCCCTCCGGTGGCTCATCGGTCTAAGCGCGCACACCATAAAGGCTGTGGCCTTCCTGTGGCGACCCGGTTCGATTCCGGCTCGGGTCATTTGCCGCATGTCTTCCCCAGTCTCCTTCCCAACTTTCCTGTGTCTCTCCACTGTGTGACTATCAAATAAAGGAGAGAATCCCCCAAAAAAATAATATTAAAAAAAATAGCAACTTTGACCCTGATCTCTGGCTTTGAAAACCTGGTTTCAGTAATTACTGCAATAAATATTTGCTCCCACTCGTGGAATCTTGTTCACTTGCTGGGACGCAGGGGAAATTCTTTGTACCAGGTGGACAGGAATGCTTTACAGGCATTCCTCTGAACTTTCAGTAACTGTAAAAGACGTCAGCCAGCTCAACTGGTGTCCTTGCATACCAGCACACACTTTCAACATCTCTTTTTTTTTCCCAACCAAAAATCATGCCTGAAAAGCTTGGATCAGCAGGGGAAGAACAAGGTCAGATTATGCTCTTTGTGGAGCGATGGCAGCATCGGAGATTGGCTGGCTCTTATTTATAACAGGCAGGAAACAGTCATTGCACAACCACAGCCACAGCTTGTGCAGAGTACGTTCATGCGAACTACAAGCAAGGCAGATGACAACCACCTCACTCCTGCATTTTTTTTCTCTCTCGGTTTCGTTCTGAATCGTTGTGTGTGTTACCGTGCTTTTCTGTGTCATGTGAAGATATCGGGAGATAGTCTAAGCTGATATGCACCAGATGTGTTTCTCTTTTTTTCTAATCCTCTCTCTCCCTCTCCCTCACTTTTAGTGGCTGCAGCTGTCTGGTTAGGCAAAAGTTAAAAAGGAGGACATGTTGCACTGCCAAGCGCACAATCAAAGGCTTGAGCCGCAACTACAAATTATATGCATCAGTGCTGTGTGTCAAAGTCCACCGTAAAATTTCCGTGCAGACAGCAGAAATGTGAACGTTTTTTTTTTTTTTTTTTTTTTTCGGTGGAGACAATGAGGTGTCAACAGGCTTAAACTGGCAAACAGTTACATCTTCCACTTAAATGCAGAACAAAAACATTTCTGTTATTAATTCGTTTTTGCAAGCTTGAGATCAGATATCTTCAATTTTGATAACTAATATGATTAAGGTATTTCTATTCATGTAAGAATTTGCAACCGTATCACCACGCAGCCCAAAGACAGTGAGTTTCATTCCTGGCTGAGGTCCTTCCTTTGGGTAGGATTATGTGGGTCAGTGTGATGTGCGCCCAGCAATTAATGTGTGACCTCTCCAGGTGTATTGTACCTAGTCTTGCCTTTCATTAAGTATCTACTGTGACATGGCCCCAATCTTTGACAACCTGACTAGGAACAATAAGTATAGAAAATGGATGGATGGATATAGATGGAAAGATTTCAAAATGTTTTTTTGATAGCAGTGCTTTTCATTAATATAATAAAATTATATTAAATCCACATCTTGCCCACAGGTGCAGTGTAATGAGGATGTATGGCCTATGTGTTACAAACAGCAAAGAGGGAACCAAGTGTAGATCCACTGAAAGCTGCAAGAGCGCTTTGCACAAGCCAAGCTCGCCGATCCACCCGTCTCTCCTGCAGGCAAGTGTCCATCCTTGGGGCCAGATCTGTTAGCCTATTGAGGTCAGGAGGCTGATGGCACTTGGTCAGATCATCCAGGACTCTGTCTGCCAGGTCGCAGAGGAAGGCATCGTACGTAACTCAATTCGCAGTTGGCCAAAACTGAAGACAATAACATTACAGGTGTTAGGCAGAAGTATGGTCAGGGGGCAGTGCGACTCAGGTGAGGGGTAAACAGGAACACAGTGAACAAGGCAGCCATTGTGAGTTGACTGGTTTGACATCAGTACTGAAAAGAAATCTGTGGGTAGCGGAGCATGGTGGACTGGTGCACATTCTCGAACTGAAAGGCAGGAGGGACTGGACCAACTGACAACAGGAAAAATCTCACATAAGTGGTCACTCGGTTTTCTTTTACAATATATATATTCTGAAGACAGGAGCTTCAAGCGTTTAGACTGAACAGGCTTAAAGCTCAATAAGAGTAACAATCCAGCAAGGGAAATGCTTTGACCAAGAACATAAATACGTGGGACAGCAATTACACGATAGGAAACAGGTGAGAGCAAGAACATCAAAGGAAGGGGAGGCATGAGACAATAATCAAACAATGAGAAAAAATTAGGGGAAACTGGAGGAAATACTGACATGCATAACTAGATTGTGGAGGAAAACAATGAAAAAAAAAACACTCAGAACGTAACACTATGAGCAAAATTACAAAGTTACTGGGATAATCAGTGGATTCAAAATCCTGGATTTTAAGTATTTGGCAAAGTGTCTGTGTTGATCTTAGTAATAATGTTTAAGAGTTCTGAAGCATATTATATAATTTAGTATAGCGTTGTTGAGTGAAAATAAATTTAGTCTGCTCTAAATCAGTTTGAAAGAGCAACAGTCAATGGAGAAAGTGCATTCGGCCAGCCGACTAATGATATAACTCACTCACTCACTCACTCACTCACTCAGCCACAGACATCTGTAAAAGTGGTCTGGCCAAAAAACAGTGACAGGTCTTCATATAAAATGTACTGTAAGACAAGGAGAACATGAGCAAACACAAAATACACGAGGAGTAGCTTCGTAGTCCTTTCCAGACTAATATCTTTCAAAAACATTCTTTTTTATCTCTTCTTGCATTTTTCTTTTGATTGCCATGCAACACGCAGCTTATTGAAACCTTTTAGCCAACTTTACATAGCTTGAAAGTTTATAAGTGAGTAATATTAAGTGATTCAACAGGGCTGGCAGAAATCAAGCCTGGGGTCATATTTAATTTTACACAATTATCAACTAAATTCTGAGAAGGCTATGCTACTGACAGCAATTGCTTTTTTGTATGTTTTCTCCCTTGTGTAAATCCCCAGGGTGCCTCTTCACAATCCGGCAGCATGCGTGTTGTGATTGGTGTATGTTTTGTGCATGTCTCCCCTTTCGGCTGAATCTCATTACCTGCTCATTTCATAATGAGCGAGTGGCAGGCATTTTAAGTACATGTGCTTGCTGCTAGACTGTAAAGTCGCATTCGCACTGAAATCCTAGTTATATGTGTGGCAGGCTGAAGGAGGGCCCAGGCGGGGAATTGAACTCCAAACTCCCGGATAAGAGTCACACGTGCTGACCACATCGTCAAAGAGCCAGGCTCTTTGGTAAGGTAGCCAGGGCGCATACGTATTAGGAGGCATTTCTAGTGACAGGACCCATCAACTGTCACATTATGCACTTTAAACTTCTTCTTCATCTTAATGCAACAAGTACTTTAGCTATAGCCATAGTCTCTTTGAACCTTTATTATCATTAGGTAATTTGAACAAGCTTCCAATCCTAATCAGCGTCCAGGATTGGGACCAAGTTCAAGTCATCTTAATCTATTCTGTTCCAGAAGTCCACTTTTCAAGAATGAGCTTCCAATCCTAATCAGGGTCCAGGACTAGGATTGTGATCTTGTTTTCTCTACCAAGTCTTCTCTCCTTATCAAGCTTGTCAGGAGCAAGCTTCTAACCCTGAGCTGGGTCCAGGACTGAGACCAAATTTCTCTCAAGAATCAACCCTCCTCTGCGTGGGCAGTCCAGTGCTGGTGAGCGCTTCAACAGCCCAAGCATTGCCTGTAACATCAGTGCTGAACTGTCTCTCCTCCTCTCCATGGTTCCGTCCCGGCCTATCCTCTCTAGGGTTCCGTCCCCGTCATTACTGGACTGCTGCCAATAAATTACCAGTTGTATTGCAAGCCTCTCTCTGCACTTGATTCCTGGTCTGGACCATTACAGTTTCTTGGTGTAGGAAAACCATTTTCCTTCAGTAAATTAGTTTATCATTTAAAAACTATATTTTGTGCGAACTCAAATTGTCTTTGTCTTATACTAAACTTTGTTTGCAATCTGAAACTACTAAATGCGATGAACATGTCAAAACACCAGAAGTCAGGAGGGGGGAAATTACTTTTACGTGGCATTGTACATGTAAAGACATTCAATTCATAGACTGTGCTGTATATAAAGATTATAGATGCGTCTCTACTTCCAAACGCTGTACATGAATGAAACTAAAATATCCTTCATATAGATTCTGCCATCCTGCATATTTGAAGCTAGAGTCTGCACAGTTGTGACCCATACACCCAACTCAGACATAATCACATCCCCTGAACTTTTTACATTGTTAAACTGGCTGCAACAGTGTTCGCGGTAAATGCCATTTTTCATACATGGACAAGTGACTGGTTCTACTAAAGCTGAAAGGTTGTTCATGGGTTTGGTAGTTTGGAT
Organism: Gymnothorax javanicus; assembly: GCA_029692085.1. Classification (NCBI taxonomy): domain Eukaryota; kingdom Metazoa; phylum Chordata; class Actinopteri; order Anguilliformes; family Muraenidae; genus Gymnothorax; species Gymnothorax javanicus. The sequence goes on from CM056204.1 coordinate 47,619,611, forward strand.
CTTGTTCAAGTACAGTGGTATGAGGCTAACACACGTTTGCTGGTTTCCTCATCCTGAGCAGTATATTGCATAGCTCCCATGCCAGTGTCCGCTGTTCCTGCCTGCCTCTACAAACTCTTGCCAACTGTTTTCTGTCAGTTAGGTAGCTAATACATTGACTAAGTAGTAAGTACCTCCTACAACCCAACTTCAAAAAAACTGCCCCAGCCCTTCAGACTCAGGTAGCTAAATACAATCTATGGGTAAATAGGATCTCCACCATCAGGCGTTTCAATGTTAGTTCTGACTGCTTCATTTGCTGGCTTACAAATAAATGACCTGTTATTGAAACTCAATTTATTAATGTTTATGAGCTTGCTAGTTAACTGGTTTTGCTAGCTGGCAAGATTCAAAAATATGTGGCCTTAGCAGGATAACAACAAAAATTGATGTAAAAAGCTCTTTGCTTTAAACATACCACCGTTGCTAACTGCACATAATGCTAGTTATGTCGACAGAAAGATATATTTACCATTCATTTCTGTTGCTATCTACAGTGACCTGTCATAGAATCTTGCTAAACTTGCTAACTTGCTGACTAGTTTTACTTTTCAGCAGTAGCACTGCTGCTAACAGTACATGACACTTTGAAGCAAAGACCTTTCTAATGTCAATTTTTATTAGACTACCAAAGTACCCATGAACTAAGTTTTACTGGTACCTAGCAACTAATGCATGTATAATGTTAATGTTATGTCTCTTTTTGATGGGCACACTCAAGCGCTGTACAATTCCCAGAAATAAATCAGCAGATGATGACTTCTCGGAGAGTAGCTGTTATTTACAGCATGTCTTTACATCCACTTTTTATAGCATCAAATACAGATGATTAAAACCAAACTCAGCAAACTCAAGCTCAGAAAAAAATGAGCCTTGAATGTACTTCAGCATGAAAACTTAAAATGATGGAAACCGTTTTCGGAAAAAAATTGTTTGACATTTGCTTGAGTTTTTTTTTTTTTTTTTTTTTTTGTGTGGTCCATGTCCCATCCACTTACATGGAGAGGGCGGGTTTATAACCTTTACTGCAGCCAGCCATTAGATGTCAATCAAGATGTTTTTGCCTCACTTTTGGGGAGCTGTTTTGTGGTCCATCTTTTTACACAGTCAATGGTCCAACTAATGAATTAACCAAAACCCAGAACGTACGGATTGCGCTGAAAGTATTTGAAATTTCCTAAAAAGAAGCCGATAGGGGAAAGGCAGCTGCATCTAAAAATCACAGCGCCCCTTTGTGGACAGTTTGGGCAGATGTACCTGCTCATACAGGAAGCAGACAGCCTAACATTACTTCCTTGGAATTAATTTCTCCTCGCTGGAAACTGTCACACGGATCATTTTTTCCATGCTTCGCGGTGCCCCAGGCAAAGCCAGGCTCGGGAGGAGGTGAGCCCTGTGGTGATCTCTGCAATCTGTTAATGATTTGGCATGGGCTGGCCTGGAGAATCTCAGAGTGCGGGAGACCCATGCTTTAATTTGCTATAATGGCTTTGCTCGTTCATTTAGGGGATCCTGCCTTTTTCACCCATCTTTCCCACCCTTGGAGATGTGCCGGCTGCTCTGTGTTTCTGCCTGCCGGCTGCTCATCTCCACTCCACTGTCACTGCTTGTTGGCAGGGCTGTGTCCCGCTTCAGCTGCCAATCCACGGGAGCCTCTTTCCTTGAAATAATGGCATTCAACCCCTGAGGGGTTACACAAAACCAGAGTTCCCAATGTGCCAACCATTCCCACACACACAACAGACCAGCTAACCTTTGTTTTCTTTTCATCTGCTACTTACCAGCTTCTCAAGACCGACCCTTTCCAATCCTTTCTTTCAATGGCACAACTTTTTTCACGTTATACTGCAGCATTTAACCTCTCAAACTAAGGATTTGCGGCCTTTTTGTCCTTATTTGAGGCCTCTCTACCGCTCACGAGTGCCAGAGGAAATTGACTGAATTTGCCAATGAATTAGCGATTAGGCGAACGAAGGTGGTGCTTGGATAAGCAGCGTAAACAAAATGTCAGGTGCATTGTGCACCATCAAGCGAGGGGATCTCAGGCACTCAGGCATATCTGGCGGGTAAAGCCACTTTAACTCTTGTAAAGACAGCAGGCTAGCTCAACTGATGTCAGAGAGAGGCCCCTGCCACTCATAGTTTCCTCAGGGAGAAGTACAAAATATATAAAGGCCAGGTTAAAGCAGGGAATGCCAGGCATACCTACTGACTTTACCAACAGAACATTAGCAGCATTGGCCTTTCAGAAGGTCCAACACTCAAGCACAGAGGGAGCTCACTCCAACTGTGTTTAGTTGGCTATTTCAACTACACCTTTTCTTGTGGAGTACGGTTTCCCTTCACTGAGAAAACCCACAAAACATTCCATCAACACTTCGCTTTAATCCGTGCTGTGAAGATGGCACCACGAGTATTTGGACAGTAATAAACCCTTTAAAGCAGGTAGCATCCTGCAGAAGAATTTCACCCACAAATAATCGTGATATTTCGCTCAGAGGACTTTTGGGAGAAGGATTCATGACAGTTGTGCAGCATATGCTATGAATTAGGAAAAGACTTTCAGGCTTCATATTCAAAGTGATATAGCGGAGCGATATTGTCGTGTATTGTGTTACCCGAGGCAGCATATGGAGACTTTGTAAATCAAGAAGGACATGGAGACATGAAGACATGCTAAGCACAGTCATACAACACAGGGGCAGCAGCATCCACCAGAAGGACTTATGTCCTGCTCTTAATTACAATAAGTAGTCCTGAAAGTACTATTGTGGCTTTCTGTGTTCTTCAAATGTTGGTCATATACAATCATTATTTTATAGGCCATCATTCATTCATTACAGTCTAATGAGGCATGAAGTAATTCTGTACTTCTGTTATGTTGCGTGTCACCTGGGCCAGTGCTCATTCACCATACCTGACAAGAGACAGTTATTATCTGAAGACAAATGTTGTTGATTTAACTTGTTGGCGAGTAGTTAATCGAATAATAATCCCACAGAAAGCGTGTTTTATCATTAACATAACAGATTTTCAATAAGAGCTAAAAAATTTAAATAAACCAATTTGTATGGGGCATTTGTATAATAGCAACAACAACAACAACAACAACAATAATAATAAAATTAATAATAATAATAATAATAATAATAATATGCCCATCATCTAAATTGTTTCTTCCTCGCGAGGGTCCATCCCAGCTGACTAAGGGCAAAAGGCAGGAACACACCTGGGACAGTTTGTTAATCCATCACAGAGTGTACAATCCATTCCCACTTGCACTCTTTCCTTTGAGCAGTTCAGAGTCTCTAATTGAAGAGCCTAGTGCTAAAAGTCATATTTCCACACACTGTGAGGTAGGGATCGGGAAACATCTTAGTGCGCAGTGATGATTATACACTTAACAAATTGAAGATAAATCAGAAACCAAGTACTATTCAAGGATTTATTTAATATAATATTGGATCATATAACTGAAAATAAGTAAAACTATTACAATATATGGTAAAAACAAATAATAATGTCTTTTTGAGAGCAAAAGTCAATATCCAGTGTGGCCACCCTTTCCTTTGATTGCAGCATTTAATCTTTCATTTTTTAATTTCCTCATTAGCTAAACCATTCCATATGGTTTGACGTTCATTCCAAAGAGATTCTTTCAATGTTACAACAGATTTGCTCAATCGGACTAAGGTCTGGACTTTGAGCAGGCTTAGTCATAACTTTTATGTCACCAGATGTTTCTGTTCGACTGAGATAATTCTTGCACAACTTAGTAATGTGTTTATGTTCATTAATCTTGTTGAAAATAAAATCACAGACCAATCAATCTCTTTCCAGATGGTAATGCATGCCTCACAAGGATGCTGTGATACTTCTTTTGATCCATAATTCCGTTGATTTTAATGAGATTACCGGCTCATTTGAAGCAGACTGAACTCCAAATCATAATATTACCACCTCCCTGTTTTACTGATGGGGTTAGACAGTCATTTTTGAAATGTTCTCCAACTCTACAGCCCAAATAAGTTCTGTATTTTGGTGAGAAAATTTTTCATTTTGATTCATCAGTGCAAAGGACTTGTTCCCAGTCCATTGGTGTCCAATCCTTGAGTTTCTTGGCAAACTCAAGATTTTTTTTTTATTTTGCCTGCTCTTAGCAGCGACACAATCAATCTGACCATTTTCACACAGGTGTCTGGAAACAGTAGATTTTGATACTTTCACCTCTTTGCTTCTGGCGCTATTTGATTAATATCATCATGGAGTTGTTGTGCTGCCAACCACAGATTATTTTTTTTACTTGTCATACATAGATAACAAACATCAGAGGCACTTAACTTCCGTTTCACACCTCTATTGCCACTAGTTTTCAGCCAACTGGTCTCTTTGAAACGCTTTATGGTGTTTATTACAGTGCCATGGCAGCATGTTACGTCTTCAGCATCACGTAAGGCCACAATGTGGTTCCGAACAATCTCAGAGAGCTCCGTCGTGCCATCATGTTTAATGATGTGACACTGCTTAAAGTTCATGTCACCTTATGTTCCAGAACAGCTGACCATCAGAGGTAATTTTGCGGAATAATGTAGCCTCAAACCAGTTTAAACAATTTTTTTTTTTAGCATAGATAATCATGGAATGAGCCTTAAAACATGCATGCAGACGATGCAATTGTCAAAAAAAAAAAAAATTGTGGGGTGCCCCGGTGGCTCATCGGTCTAAGCACGCGTACCATAAAGGCTGAGTCCTTCCCGCAGCGACCTGGGTCCGAATCCAGCTCAGATCATTTGTTGCATGTCTTCCCCCATTCTTCTTCCCAACTTTCCTGTCTCTCTACACTATATAACTGTCAAATAAAGGAAAAATTCTCCAAAAAATCTTTAAAAAATAAAAATTGCAACACCCTTAACTGGTTATAAAAAAAAAAAAATCATGTTTTCAGTGTTTTTGTCCATACTTGTGGGAAAGATTTTTTTTTTTGTTCTTATTGTCTGGAATAGTATTTTTCAATGTATTTTCACCAAATAAATTAGAGAAACATAAAGAGTAAGTAGAGTAACATATTATGACCCCTTTTACATGAAAGTGGTGCTGTATAATCATCACTGCACACTACTGTATGTCAATTTTCTCGGTTTTATCAAAATGGTCATCTTGTGACTTAAGTACTTTCAGCAATGGCGTCTTCAATTAGCCTGATATACATGTCTTTGGACTGAGGGAGGAAACCGGGGAACCGGAAGGAATCCCATGGGGATAACATGCAAACTCTGCACAAAAAAGGCCGCAGGCCAGATTCGAACCCAAGCCCTTCGTGTTGTGACCTTCGCCACCATGCCTTCCATAATAATAATAATAATAATAATAATAACAACAACAACAACAACAACAACAATAATAATTAACAACAACAACAACAACAACAAACAATAATAATCATTATTATTATTATTATTATTTGTGTAAGTAGTGGAAGCAGTCTGAATGTCTGTAATCGCATTAAGGTTAATATTGACCTTAATTTTATTACTCTTTTTTTTTTTCCTTTCCTCAAATTGGGGAAAAACATTTGAGGGAAATATATATTTTCTCTTGAATTTACGTATCGAAACCCAAAGATCACGTAAGGGAGGCATACATCATCACGAGGGTTTATGCTTTGTCCTGAAGAAACTCCCTGACTAGTCATGCCACCAGCAATCAATAGCTCTCCAGCAGCCATTATCTTGCTCTTACCACATCACAGCGCAAGACAGTGGCACAGCTGATTTTGACAACGATGAGAGGGAGGAGCAGAGCCGCGGCGTTATTTTAATTTTGCTATTTGAATATTATAAGCCAGATCCGTCTGTGGCTGATATGTTGGCTCCATGTCACGGCTTCTGGTTGTCTCAAGCTCCGCCTTCCTCTAACTGCGTGCTGTGGAGACGCGCGGCAGGCGGTGGGGGCTGTGGCATTTCTCTCACTGAGTGTGTCAGCCCGGCTGAACACGTAGCTACAGTACAGCTAGTTACAGTTAGCAGAAACACATACATTTGCTGCATGCAGGCTGACGCATACGTATAGCGGACACCGGTTCCTTACTGAATCAAGCTAAAGGGACCAGCCATGGACCTTTTCGAGTTTGACTTCTTTAGGGACTGGGAATTGGAGCAACAGTGGTACGTAGAAAGTGTATATTTATATTCTTCATGTTCAATGTCTTTGTCATAAGCAAGCCGGCTGTTTCTCTTCGATCTGAGCTTGCCACATCAATGCCCCCGGCTCTGATCGTATGTCATCCCGGGATATGCACTGTACTCGCTTTCTGTTTGCGTCAGGAAACGACGTGGGTGCTCCATAATTTTGGATTCTGTCAGTCGTGGGGATAATCTATTGTCAGTGTACAGCTGTACGTGGTTGTATGTTGTAGCCTACTAGAAAGTACTAGCTAGGTGCGTACAGAGAGACACCTAGTGCCACCTCGCATTGACGGGAGAAGTTCGGCGCCGTGTGTTTTTATATGTATTTTGCATCCGTTTACTGGCAATTCCCTCTTTACTGTATCTAAAATATTAAATATGTGAATGGGTTGCTGTCTGTTCTATCAAGCATCCATTGAAATAGGAGCATGGAGCTTTCAGATTGGTGGCAATTAGATTTAGTGGCTAAATGTGTTGGACTTTGACAACATGCAAGTTTGTTGCGACTTGTAAATGGCTTAATACTATCTAAAGTAATGCAGTTAGCAGTTCGTTACAATCTATTCATGTTACAAAATCACGTGGTTTTTTCCGTGTGGTTTGATAGAAGTTGAACTGGTGCAGGTGTTTTGGCTGTCAAAGTGCATTGTGTGGTGGTGATTGTGAATATATTCTATTTGCAGATTTCTTAGTTTAAAATGTGATCAATTTTATTAAAATGCTCAACAGTTGTTTTGGTTAAATTGTTTACTCATCAGTAATTTATAAACATAATTATTGCTTGTGCATAATTTATTGTGCCAATTCTGCAGAGTAAATATTCGGTAGAACCGTAATGCGGTTTTCATTTATTCGATTTTGCTTTCACAGTGTCGAATTTGTTTTGAGTAAAGCAAGTTGAAATGACATGTTTAGTTTTCTGTGCACATTTTTTTGCATGAATGCTAATGATTTCTGGTTTTCCTGAAATTTTGTCATGAATTATGAAATAATTACTGGAGGCAAATGGAATACTACGATTTATTTATTTCTATTTTACTGTTGATATTAGTGTCTCCTATGTGAAACAGAAAGCAATATTTGCACGATTGTTTATAAGAAAAAGTGTCGCCCCCAAGTGGTGAGTAATGAGATGAGACAAACAATGACACTGACTTCGCGAAACAACTCAGGGGGAGACGGTGTGTTTGTGTTCATACATTAATGTGATACACGTATAATGATGCGGCTGTTACTCTCACTACTGCCCCTGTCGGCACTGAGATTATGACTTAAAAAAAAAAAACATGTAAGCAAGAGAAATAAAATAGATGAAAAGTACTGTCACAGAAAAAAGGGCTTTTTGACTTTGCCGTAGACTAACAGTTCATAATGGAACCTTGTATCATTGGTATTCGGTGTGATAGTGCACAAGATCATTTTGCCTGACAGATAAGCCTTTGACTGGACAAGGAATCTCAGGGAACCTTGAGAACCATTTTTTTTTTTTGAGGAGTGCACTATGCTACTACTACTAATGCTACTCTTGGTGCTACTATTGCCACCATCATGGCTGCTATTACTGCTGCTGACACTGTATAGGCTACTATTTTGCGTACTATTGCTGTTCCTCCTCTGCTCTCAGATGCTCTCCTTTACTGCCTTGCTCTCCTTTTCCTGTTCTTCCACGCCTCCCTCTTGCTCTTTCTTCCTGTCTGGTCTCCTTGTTTCCCTATCTGTGCTCCTCCCTCACATGGCACTTGAAAGCACAGTGTCATTTCGACGGAGCCGCGGCATAGTGCTCACTGCTCTTCGTACCAGAGTTCAGGGGTACTGAACAAAGGTCTCTCAAAGGACTTATAACCCATTGAAGAGTAGGTTTTTTTTTTTTTGCAGTGTTTCAATTTTCCCGATCCCTGATTCAGTTTTCAGTGTTCTAAGTGATGGTACATCAGCATTAGAATGAGCCCTTAAAAAATTGTTTTCAGATTTTCATGACTTGATGCACTAAAGGGTTAAATTACCACCCAGCATCGCTGCATGCTGTGTTTGAGCTGCTGTTTTTGCTCTCGTTTTTCTTCATATAAATATGATTGATGAAATGCTCAGTTTGTCCTCTCTGACGGATGTCCTTTCGGCTTATTCCTTTTCATCTAAATTCAGATCACCAGTCGAGCGACGCACCTTCAGTTCTCCTCATCTGCGCGGCATATAGGGTCCAAATGGATTTTGTGACTTAAGTTGTAAATAAGGAAGTCATCAGTCTCTGCCTTGGAGGAAGTTCTCTTTTTTTATTTCATTTTCTACTTTGAGCCTAAGTTTCTCATAAATTATAGGTATTTTAGCTCTCTTCTATTCAATGAAGCCTCTATTTGTATGTAGGCAGGAACTTTATGGGCCTATAGTCTTAAAGCTCATGTGGTAAACATTGCCTTGGTTTTGTATAATCTGCATTGCAAGTTTTTAGTTTCCTGAGCTTGCAAGCATGCTGGGCTGCATTACCAGTTGGCTATTAGATTATTCTGGTTCTGACAGTGATGTGATATGGCCTGCCCACGAGCCAGGAGGGCTTCTGGTGCTGTCCTTTTCCACGGCTATTTATTTATTTATTTATTTATTTGTTCATTTTTTGATACAGGAAGCAGACATGTTGGCTGTCATAGGTTATCAGATATGGAGAGAAGGGCTCCAAATAGCCTGACTTGATATTTTATGTGAGCTTTCAGTCATAGAACAAATCAATGATAGCTGAATGACTTCCTCTCGCCATTGCAATTTTCTTTCCATTAAAAAAAAATAAAATAATAAAATAAAAAATAATAACAACAACAACATCACTGTTTTTGTTATAGTTGCTCCAGTTTAATAGCTGGATTTGCCTTTCTTAGCAGTCATTGCTTTGTTCATGACGATACGATGATGATGACGGTGATTATTATTATTATTATTATTATTATTATTATTATGTTATTATTATAACAATCATTATTATCCTAATCCAAATTAATATTAAAAAAACAGTTTTGCTAATGGCGGCATGTTTACATGAACACATCAGAGACGCAAATGCAATAAAACTAGAAGCGCAAGTTTGATAAGAACTGGCTATATAACGCAGAAACTGCTGCATTTGCATGCTGGATGACATTCATTGGGTACTGCAAGTCATACCATTAACGCAATGCAGAGTAATACAGTCAGGGACAAGATCAATTCTGCTGTTACTGAAGAGGTTTCTACATACATCAACACCATTAAAGACATCAATAAAAGTTCTTCTGGGGAACAGGAGCCACAGTCCTTTGGTGCCATTGTGTACGATACATGTATTTTGCATGATGTTCAGGCTGCTAGTGGCTGATGGTCCAACTTCGGGGTCAGTCGCCCTGCAGTATACTGTGGCCTCTGATCTGGGGTTTGATCTATGGTAGTGTGCTATATGCTTATATGCAATATGTTGTCTTTTTTCACCAATTACTGTTACGGCTCGTGGCTCAAATGAAAAGATCCACATTGAAGTTATTGTGCAGAGTTTAGAACACGTGCCTTTTTATCTGTTAACTGATGTTCATAATGGATTTTGAATATCCTGTCTCGTTTTGTCTCTGTTTAATTTATGGGTCAAATATTGTACATATTTACGCACAATACATTATCCCTCCCACATAAATGCAATGCCTTCATTCACACTGAACTTTATATTCTTAAATAACTATTTTTTGAATTCAAATTTGTTATCTTTATTCTCTGTATATTTGAGATAGAATTCAGTTGAGTAACGGCGTATTAGCCTCATGGCTGCATTTTAAATGATGGCTGCTACTGTGCTTTGATATTGATTTTGATTTGATTAATTCCATGCTGGTTTGGATAGTGCAAGTGTAGGGTTTAATCAGGTAGAATTTGCTTTCGCAGCGAGAGAAAATCCGCTACCTGCGAAATGAGGTCTGTGGAGAGAGAGAGAGAGAGAGCTAGCGAGAGAGAGAAAAAAGAGAGAGAGTGGGAAAGAGAGAGAGAGGGATAGAGAGAGGAAGATAGAGTAGAGAAAGGGGAGAGAGACTTGTTTGGTATCGTTGATCCCTATTTCCATTTAACATGTTATGTATTTAACTATTTGTGCTTTTGAATTTTTAGTGACGCCATAAAGGTTAAGTGCTGTGAATGATCCTGCCCAGCAGCCTTAAGGCTATGATCAAATTGACCTTACATCACACCTTAAGCGTATTTCTGCTTATCTATATTGATTTGTGTAAAGAAATGAATGGATGGAAGATTATTGTTCTTCCTTCTTCCCTGCGCAACATGTTTGATGCAGGCGTTTTCTAACGCAGCTGCTGAGGGGTGATGGCGTGCGATAACAGGAGGGGGCGCTTGTTTGGGTTCTTCAACCTGCCGCTGGACATGGCTGCCAGCGAGACCCCTTTGGGAAAGGCTTTGGCTGGGCCCTGTGGTCATATTCTGAGGTTAAATGAAATCCTGTTAATGTAGCATGTACCAAATAACAGTTAATTTGTGTGGAAAATGATTTCACAGATGTGCATTGCTGTTCACCTATCTGGATTTTTTTTTTTTTTTTTTTTTTTTTTTTTTTTTTTAGGGGGTGGTAGTTCCCACATTTTGATTTTATGAGTCACTCATAAGGATTACCACGACCCTCCAGTGTCTCGCTCAGCCTCTCTGCTAGTAACACTCAGCGTAGACCTCTGCTCCAATAATTCACGCCAGCAAATTCATTTAATTTGTCCAGAACTGTGTAAAATCTCACATCATCGTTAACTACAGTGATGTGACGTCTATTGAATTTGTAACGTAAGGCAGGCAAATCTGTTTGAAGATGCTTGGAGTAAAAATAGGAAATCACAAACTCAATTTGTGAAGAAATCGTGTGACCAAGGGAGGCTGGCATTTTGCTCTTTTAATCATGGAATTAACAGTTCACTGCAGTGCAGTTCATGATGAGTACCTATTTAAAACCTACCGTTTGGGTAATTCTCCATTATGCCTGCACGCAGAGGGCCACATTCACTAAGATATTTTGCAAGTGCTGGAGACCTTTTAGCACATACAGAACCAGTATCATTGCCAGCGATTGGTGCAAAATAATTATCTTGGCCAATCACTGGCAATGTTATTAGTTCTGCAAGGGTAAAAAGATTTTGCTCATGCAGGTCTTAGTGAATTTGGCCCAGAATTTTTTGGTTCTTTAATGTGAGGCAGAAGTCAGGATGCAGTTTAGTTAGTTAAAGGAGACGGGTTCAGTCCAAAGTCTGATTGCCACGGTGTATTTGCAGATGTCAGAGATATTATTCGGCGTGTCTCGTTCTTCTTCTCTGCCTTTAGTCACAGTGAGCTCATTTTCTCCCAGTCTGTAACAGACCCACCACAATGAACCCTGGTGCTCTGTGTGCCTCCACAGTTTTGGCAGGTGTAGGGGTGCGCTGGGGAGTGTGGAGAGGGGTTTGGTACATTATGAAGCACAGCAGAGAAAGTCCCGATAAATTGCAATCTCAGTCGAGCCTGGCGCGAAGAGCTAGCTGTGCCAGGCGGCCTGCTGGCATCTCATTGCCATCCACCTCCCCTCTGCTCGGGCGCCGTGACTCCGGCGCGGGCCTCGCAGCGGTTGGCAGGCGATCTCTCGGACACCGGCTGCCAACCGCCCCCGCCGCCGCCTGGGGTCCGTGCGCTTCGGCCGCCAGAAACAGCCGAATGCTGTGGAATGATAAAGCAGTGGCCCTGACGAGCCTCATCAAGGGGGGCTGGGCTGCTTCCCTCCTTCCATCGCACAATTAATGGTGTTGATTTGGACCCCCCCCCTCCCCTGCTGCTGGGCACGCCAGTCGCGACTCTGCAGAGCATCTGCTTGGATGCATGACGCTGGGCTGCTATAGTGGCAGGATACTATCTGTGAGCACAGCATTCATAGAAAACATCTTCTGCTACCAGGGATTCTGTGTTTTTAGCCTTTATTTAATCAAGGAAAATAGAACATTTGTAAGTCGGGAGGGGCGGAGAGTCTGAAGAAGGTTTGGGGTTAGTCTGTAGGCCTCGCTCGGGAGCCTAATGGCAGAGTTCTACCCAACATAATCTTTCCTGATGAAAATTAGGATCCTCAGCCACACTGGAGCTTGGACCAGCGACTTGACCATCACTAGGGAAACTGTTAGGCCGCCCTAATGACCCAGTAAAGTGCCAAAACGGCTAATCTGCATACAGTCTGCATACAGTGAGTGTGAGTGTTTGTGTATGTGCCTGTGTGTGTGTGTGTGTGTGTGGGGGGGGGGGGTTTACAGGTTATATGGCCATGCTCATTCTAGCAGGGGGACTGCCAATGGAAACTAGCCTTTTGGCTATAATTGGGTGCATTTACATTTTATTGTTAAAATATTCATTAATGTACATTGTCCCTCTATAGCAAATAAAGGTAATAATAATAAGAATAATAATAATAATAATAACCTGCAGTCTCCTGCAGTTTGCAAGCACTCCTGATCAGTCACAGCCTTTATCAGTCTCCTGTGAGTTTCCAGAGCCCAGTCTCATCCCGACTCATCATAAACTGTTTTAAACTTGCACCTTTTTTGCCAGTTATTTTAACTGTAATTTTACAATAAGAATTACAACAGAGTTCCATGTGTGTTAAGTGTAAACCACAGTTAAATGCGCGCAGGACTCCACTTACAGTTAAAATAACTGACAAAAAAGGTGCAAGTGTATTACAGTGTTTAGTGAAGTTACCTGACCAAACATCGATATTGGATGAAAAATGAGACTTTTGGTGTCCCTATTTGACACGTGTTAAAACGAACCCCACCCCCAGCCCCTAACCTTACCCTGAACCCAGAGCATAAACGTCAGATAAGGATGCCAGAAATCTCATTATTTGTCCTACATCGATGTTTGGTCAGGTAGCATCATACGACAAGTTGGGTTGAGATTATGTTGGTTTCCAGGAGAAGTGAGCCAGGGGACTTGAAATGTTCTCTCCAAACAAGTGGTGGTCAGGAAGTTGATATTGTGCTATATCTCTGGCCTCTGCCATTATCCGCACTGTTGTGAGTGATAACTGACAGCTGATTTACTGCAGAACTAATGAGGACCTTTGTAACTGATTAGCGAATGCAAATGGAAGTTAAACTGAGTTCTGCCTGAGCAGTCCTGATGGGTTCTTGATAGTGCTACTTGCCTCCTGTGTTATGTAGCATGGTGCGGTGTGTGTATGTGTGTGTGTGTGTGTGTTTGTGCGCGTTTTGTTTGTGTTTCCATGAATGATGTGGATATACATCTCTGCTAATCTGTGCGTGGAGATGGATGAGCAGTCTGGCGGATTTCAGAGCACATAACCTGAATATAATTTCTTGTCACCTTTTGCATTATTTTTCCTCAGAGAACCCAGTTCAGCCTCCATTTTTACAATTTTCACTCTTTAAGTGCTCTCTCTTGTGACAGATTGCTGTTGTGAAGTGTCTCGTTTGGCTGCTCGCCGTTGACATTGCGTAGGTCGCATAGCTATGTTAAACCACCCAAGAGTAAATAAATGTGAAGTACCTCATTCTCAGGGGGGTGGCCTGTGTTCCATCAGATTTAAGGAACGGGATGTTTACTCAAGTATTTTCCAGGAATGTAAAAGTTAATCCAGTGTCTACGCTAAACCAGATGCAACGGGAACATTTCCTTATGTCTATAATTCTTAAATAGCAAACGAAAATGGTGAGTTGATACTTGAGTTGTTTTCGGCAGGGGAGAAAGCATGATTCTTTACGATTATACTGTTTACTGTCTCATAATGGCTTTGTCTGTTTTGCTGCATCTAAGCTTACGGAGATTTGTCTTATTACACGTGGAGGGTTAAGTCCTACTTCTCAGTTATGGGTGTTGGATGGAGCACCAGTGGATTTAAGGTGATTATTTTCAGTCAGATAAACTCCTCTAGTTTTTCCTTTATACGTTGTACATTATGCATCTATGGTTGCACCTTTCTGTCAGATTACTGACTGCGGTGAGGTCATACACTTGTCCGCTCTATTTATGTTTGATGTTGATGTTTTATGTACAGTGTAGGTTATATTTCTGTACAGCTTACTTGATCTTACTCTAAGATCAGCGTAGAATTGCTCCTGACAGTTAACTTCGACTGTTCTTTTTCTTTTTTGCTACAAAAGAGTGTGATCAAAATACTTTAGCCGAGGGCAGTTTTAATGGGAAGGTACATGGCACTTTGATCTACAGTAGTTAACCAGTCATCCTGTTATTTTTACGCTATGTTAAAATGTACAAGCTCTGTACTTTCTTTACTCCTGTTATAGACTATAAAATTGCAACTGGGCAGAGAGTAATTACTGCTGTGATTGCCATTTGAGAAAAAACATAATTGAATGAGTCCAAATTAATAATATTTGCTGAGGAAAGAATGAAATCCATGCGCAGTTAATTTCAGTCAGCACGCATGAAGGCCTGCAGACATATATTTTTGCTGATTGGCTGGATTGAGTTTGAGCCTCTCAGAGTCAATAACTTACCTTAATTCTGCTGAGCAATTTAGCTCGCAACTTCAAAGGTCACTGCCTCTGTTCAGAGTAGCGTGTATTAAATGAGATGATTCACTGAGTTAGTCCCGGAACTCTGAGGTTTCGCTCTCCATTTTTTAGATTATCTGCTTACTTGATTAAACTTTTATGATTAGTCATATAAAAGCCAAGCAAAACAAAAATGCGGGGAAACAGAATCGTCAAAGAAACTAGCAATGTTAGGCTGTGCCTCCTCCACTAAAGACTGATGGACATGTTGTGACCTCGCTTGAATTTTACTTGGCTAGTGGAGACCTTCATACATTTTGCACTTTAGTGAGGAAAGATACCTCTGCTTCGATGAAAAGACGTGTTCATTGCGCCACAGAGAATTGGCTGAATTGTCACGGTGCTCACTGTAGTGCATTGAAAATGCAATGTGGTATCTCACTTAACTTAAAAGTAACGGTTATGGGGTCTGTTTCCATTCATTGGTGATAGTTCATATCAGATGAATAGCAGCTTGGAAGCTCACCTGATACCTTAGCCCCAACACTACTGTTGTTTCCCTCATCTCTCTCTCTGTTGGACCATGAGTCAAACCAAACAGCACGCTTGATGCCAACGGCTGTCAAGATTTTGCAGGCCTAGTTATCGGGTCCCGTTTGAACGTGAATTATTAGCAGCTTATTCATTATGCAAAGACAGCTCTTCCAGTGTTGATGCAGGATTACGTTCCTCTTGCTTTGTTATCTTAACAACCCGACATTAAGCTGTCACAGATCTTATCAGCCCAGGGAACG
Organism: Gymnothorax javanicus; assembly: GCA_029692085.1. NCBI lineage: Eukaryota > Metazoa > Chordata > Actinopteri > Anguilliformes > Muraenidae > Gymnothorax > Gymnothorax javanicus. The sequence goes on from CM056204.1 coordinate 47,635,121, forward strand.
GGCCGTCTGTCTCCGCTCCCGACATGCGTGTTTACAGTGCGCCGCTACGGGGTATTGGGAGCCAATTCCCAGGTGACATTTTTCGGCCCCGCTGTGGTGCAGGCAACCTTTTTTAGAAAGCTTCTGCTGGGGCGAAAACACAAGGGCCAAGTGCCGATAGTCCATTATGATGGCTTAACTCCATTTCTACCTCCAAATGAATTTCCTCCCAGGAGCATGAAATCAGAAACATGCTGCTGGGGAACATACTGGATGAGTTGCATGTTTTCACCATGTGCTATGCAGGATTTTTTTCCCTCCTTAGCTTGTGCAGGTGGGGAAAGGTAGTAATATGTTCTGCATGTGGGTGTCCGGCTGTTGGTGAATGAATCTGCTGTTGTTTGTTGTTATTTGTTGGCCGTGAGTCAGTGATGACAGGGACAAGGCAGGAACGTGTAGTTTTAGCGACAGTGTGCCCAGTTAGGCTTGTGGGTTTCAATTTTATTTTTTATTTTTGCTTTCAGTCATGAGCAGGGATGTCAAAACAAAATAATGATACTGCTGTGTAATGTGTCGGCAATTTAGATTTGGTAAAAACTCCGTCACACCTCCTGTGCTTCTTATCCCTATTATCACCTTTGCATGAACTGCAACGTTCACTTACAGTACCTACAGCTTATGTACTGCTATGTAAAGACATAAGTCATTACCACATTACAAGTCACTTTTCAATTTCTGTCATCTGATTTATTAGAGTATTTTCCTGCCATTATGCAGCAAGCTGTACCATTACTTTGTGACTGCATTGGTGAATCATCTACTGTACTGTACTTTGTAAATAGAATTAATTTTACATTTTGTATATCTTGCCAGTAAATGTAAAATACATTACTGCGCTGTACAAACCACAGAAATTATTAAATGAAATTTAAAAAAAAAAAAGTGAAAATAGTAGCCTGTTCCAAAATAGATGGCCTTTTAAAGTTTTATTTTTTGTGTGTCTTGCAGCCATTCTGGGTGATAAAAAAAAAAAAAAAAAAACAGTAGCCAATAATGGTGGTAATTTTTGCAGCCACCAACCATTCATCTGTTCTCTAGGCTGTAGTGGACTGACTGATCACTCAAAGAACACAAGTGGTGAAATAAGAAAGATGGGTCCGCCTAGAATGACAGAGGGAAAAAAAAGAAAGAAAAACCTCCGTAAAATAAAATTACTGCGCTGTTAAGCATCGTGACAAATAGCAGGCAAAGGCTTGCTATCTTCAGAGTAGACATTAAATAACCTGGGACTCAGGGCATTTTCATGGGAAGCTGTCTTTCTAATTGTTGCCTGATCCGTTTTCTCTTTTTCTGCTTTTTAACAGTTAAGCAAGTTTCACTCGTCAATAAAATAATCCATCAGATGGAAACATGGCCCGAAACAATTATCTTTCTTTAGAGGGATTGAATTCAGCCATCTGCTGCCCTGTTTGGTTCTTTGCAAAAGAAGATTCTTTAATGAAGATGCTGAAGACCCACAGAGGAAGGACACTTCCCTTTGATTTTTGGTTATCACTTTATAATCCTGCTAGATGTTCAACGGCAGATATATTTTTAGTGATTTTATTTCTTAAGATGTCTTCCCGAAATGTTAAGAAAGACTTCTGTGCTGTTTTTGGAGATGCAGCCATTTAGAGGAAGTGCCAATTTCTCATATGGTCTGTTCATGTAAATTAACCCTCAGAGTGCTAAATGCAGCTATTGTTACTGAATGATGTAAGACATCAAAATCAAAGCTGTTGAAAACGAAGTCGCTACATGATGGGTTTTCAACAGCACGAGATAAGTAAATTTATATTTTTAAGAGATTTATTTCAGCGCTCTAAAGGTTGATATTATAAACACTAAGTTCTGGATGCTGTGCAGTGCGCACAGACTTTGTCTCTTGGCATGATGGGAAAATGCTATTTTACAATTTGCCCAAATGGTGGGGGACATGTGCTTTTACATACATGGGATGATGGGATTTTGGTGTTGATTGATTCAACCTACTTGTGGAAAGCTTAAGTGAGGAGGCAATGAGTCCTATCTGTAGAGAAGGTCTTACGTTTTATTTAAACTTTGCAAAGGGTTGATACTTTGGTGGTAGTACATTAATATTCTTTAAACAAGGCAATCTCACGTATGGGGACAAGTGCTGGTTTTCAGATGTCATCCCGAGTTTCTGCAAAAAAAAAAAAAAAAAAAAAAAAACCTGTGATCTGAACTGATCTATCAGTTCATCCCTCAGAACAGCTATCAGTTACCCTAAGTATTTGATCCTACCATTGCAATAAATGTGATGGCACAAGCAGCAATTATCTAGCATTAGTGCTCTCTCAGTTGCAGCTGTCACTCTGTCATATACTACTAGGTTAACATGAGATTTTTTATGAGCTTCCGATCATTCTGTGTCCAGTCTTCAAGCAGCTTATTCCCTTGTGCTGGTGGAGCCAGCATGATTTCTGACACATTTTCTCTTCGGTTTGGCCCATAAAACCAACAGACCCAAATATGGGTTCATCGAATGCAGCTGCTGTATTCAAACCTGTAGAACTTCAGGCCTGTTTTCAATTCTAGGGGAGATCCCAGGGTTCTTAAAGATCCCAAGTATGTCCTGCTGAATTACAGAGCAATGTGTATAAAATTATGCACAAGATTTAGAAATTTTTGGCTTGACGTAATGCTGCGGCCATAAAAACATGGTGTCCTGGGTTTGAATATTTCTCTCAATATAAGTATAATGAAGCTTCAGTGAAACGCTGCAACTTGCAGATGCAGAATATGTATATGACTTTGTCCTACTTTAGGGGATATTCAAGCGAAAATAAGAGCTAAGGGGGTGAAAAGTAAGAAACTGAACCTGGAATTGTCCTGCAGCAGATAATCCTGCAGATATAAATGATTCTGAACAACTGTATATTCCCTCATAGTAATAATAATGTGAACTGATGGAACTCATGCTGTTGTTCAAGAGAGACTCAAGCGTAGAGTGACACAGAGTGACCCCTCCATAGGCTAGATGTTCAGAGTCTTCTTTGACATAGAAAGTGTTGCTTTCATTGGCTTCAGTAAGGGTCTGATAAATGTATTTCTGTCATTTTATTAATAATCACCAAAAATGCCCTATAATTCACAAAACATGATTATTATCGATGCCTCGTCTTTTTAAATTTCAAATCAAGAAAGAGCACATTTCGTATTTCCGCTAGATATGAAAAGAGAGTGTGATAAAGGTGCAGATGGTATACAAGATGGGCCTCTATATTGAAATAGCTGTCACTTGATCTGACTTTCAGAGAACTGCACAGTGCAGAGGGCCAGTGCTCCCTTCTGTAGTGCAGCATATAAGTACTTCACAGTATTCTTACTCAGATGAGGGTGATAATTTAAGCGCCTGTTAGCAGCGGAATTCTCCTCTTTCACTTTTTCACCTATTTACTTTCAGCGACTCTACATGGCGCATTAATGGTGAAGTGGAAGGCACGAGAAGTGCATTAACGCATTTTATTCCCCTCAGCAAGCTCTCACACGACCACATGCAGCGCGGTGCCATTTTGTGTGTCTGTAGGGATATCCGTCCCTTCTCCCAGACACAGAGAGGAGAGAAAATGCGTGTTTTAGCTTCACAATTGCTGCGGGGATTTTGCGGCTAAAGGCCATGCGAGCAGGGAGATGGTGCAGGATGGCGGGACGCTGACGGTCCGGATTGCGAACGAAAAGAAAAACGTATCAATCGGAAGCTGACGCGACGCTGCCGAGCTTGAATGATTTATTGCCCTTTTCTCTTCTCGCGGCGTGCCTGCCCTGCTTATCTAACAAGAAGTAGCTATTATGCTAAGTCTGAACAACATTCTTGTTAGAAATCAATTTTGCGATTTTTTTTTCCCTCAGAGTGGCTGGATGTTAAAGGCGCTGTGCGTTAAAGTCGTTTCGTGCGTTGATACATTTCTGCCATTGATTTCTGGCCGTTGTCTGCACCCTTTCCCCATGCGTTCGAGGGGCAGAATTGTATTTAACTGGTTTTATGGCGACGCGACTAAGATGGATGTGACATTGTCTTCTATAGCCCGCCTGAGAGTGTAAGTGTTAATGAAGCCATTAGGACAGTCCAAGCGAGTGGAGAGACTAGCGAAATTACCATTATCCTGCAGCCATTAAGTCGTAATCTGCCACCTTTTCTCCATGCCCTGCACTCCTTCATTCACTCTCCCGCTCCTCCCTCTGTCTTTCACATCCACTCCTGCCCTCCGCTAAAGCTCCATTCATTCATTTCTTCTCTACAGGGGTTAGCTGAACGGAGAAGGAATGTTCTTCCTTTATAATGTATCTCATAGTTTCCTCCCTCACACCTCCAAAATGCTCTCGCGTGACCCAACAAAAAAAGTGACCACACAATGCAAAATTCCCATTAACCTGCAGCTCCATCTCCTAAGTGACAATGTCCTTTTTCTCTGTATAAAAATGGGAATCACACCAATAATGTCTAATGTCCAGTAATCATACAAGTAACTTCTAATGTAACATTTTCAGCTATTGTGTTTCTTTCCCCAGCATTTTTCTTGTCCTTACAGTACAGCAATTATGTACAGCATAGATAATGAATACAGATGCAATACCCTGCAGTGACCTCTCGAACTCTCTGTTGTCCATGTATATAATTAAAATGAAGCAGAACAGCTATGACCAAAACAAAAAGTTGTGGGAAACATCCCTGTACACCTGGAAGGTATTTGGCAGTGTTTTCAGGATGAATGTGGTGGATGTCATTGGGGAGTATGGGCTTTGGGAAAGCTGGCAGCTGTACTTCTCTGAGTGGTTCAGGCACCTGATTACATAAGGCCTCTCGTATACACACCAAGGGAGGGCAGCGGGTCGGAGTTCAGACTCAGGTGTTTATCACACAGCCACGTACAGGAGTAATAGCTACAAGGCTGCTACCACGTGACTTGTGTGTGTGTGTGTGTGTGTGTGTTTGTGTGTGTGTGTGTGTGTGAGTCTGTGTATGTCTTTGTGTGTGCGTATGTGAGTCTACATGTGTAAGTGCATACAGTATCTGAGTATGATCATGCCAGAGCACAAGTGGAAAAGGATGGAAATAAGAAATATTTGAAAGAATTTCAATAAACATCACTGCTTGGGTGGACAGAAATGCATACCAAATTGAAACCATCCTGTAACAACTCTGCATCTCCTCCTACAGTTTCGGTAGCCAAAATTCCTCATAAACTATTTGACCTCATTGTTAGGCCGCACTGAATAATTGAGTATACTTGAACCCTTAAAACACTGAAAAAAAATGTAATTATCTTGTGCTGTTGAAAACCTATCACGCTCCGACAGGGGAGCTCTTTTAAACAAGTCGCCACATGATAGGTTTCCAACAGCTTTTATTTTGAAATAAATATCATTGAGTAGCATTAGTTGCATTTAGCGCGCTAAGGTTGAATGCTTGCGAGGGTATTTGTGCACTCGGATGTATGCTTGCATACCTGTGTGCTCATCTTCTTCTCTGAAACTGAAATGTTGTGCTGTCAGGTCACCTCTGTGGGTGTGCTTCCTCAATGGATAGTTCCCCCTCCCCTCAACACTACGCTGTCCTTGAGAAATACCAGTGGAGCCGTGTCCTCAAACATGGTGTCAGTGGACAGCCCAACTGCAAGATTAATGATCTTCTCTTTTTGCTGCTTGCTGATTAGGGGGGTCAAGGGCACAGGTAGCTCTGACTAAAACAAATAAAGCAATTTAAAGTGTACAACGACTAATGGCTGAGTACCATCAACCTTATCTGTATTTTCTTTACTTAAATAAATGCACCACTTAGAAATTAAAAAAAATATAGGAGCGTGTCAATTTCTTTTGCTACTTGAGCATGAAGTTAAGTATACTATACTACAGTATGTGTACTCACTGTAACAATACACAATCTCATAAATTAGCTGTACTAGACGCAAGTCAGTTTGACTTCTATTTGAAGTCCGTATTGCCAATAATTTATGTGTAAATGTATTAAAAGCCGCTCACAAATTGCTGCTTCATGTTTGCTGGGGAGCACTGTCAGCCTTTGTGTTGGGGGGCACAAAGAATGTTGAACGTGTTCAGATACCTGAACTGCCTCGTGATTGGGTGAGGCTTAGTCCGCGATGCCCAATCAGTGTGCCTCACTTTCATTAAGGTCGCATTAAACACTACCAGCCGCCGAGAGTCTCTGAGGAGCTGAGAAATCGATAAAGACGGGGAAATGCCCGGCGTTTTCCACGCCCGACACAAGCGATAAAGCGAGCTGGTGGAGTGGGAGGCAGCTATGCAGAGTCTAGAAAATTCCAGATGAATTGTCCTGTAATGGCTTTGTCTCGCAATAGGGCAAGGGGTCTGATTGCATACTCCAGTCCCACACTGGCTCTTAGAGATGGTCTCGACACAGGAATCTCTTCTAGCTGTCTCTGTATGTGAACCTGGACCCTCCTTGAATGACAGAATGATTTGTTTGCAGTGAAAGTGATGGACATGTACGTTGTACTAATTAATATAAGTCAAAATGTTTTTCTAAGGAAGGCAATTTCCACTTGAGGCACTAGGCTCAGTTTAACTGACTGTTTTACATTTTTTTGTTACCTTGCATTAATTCATGTAAAAAAGATAGGTGGACATTTTAAAATATTTAATTAGTCTTATAGATTTTAGGCTTTCAGTAAGAGGCTGCGGGTTGATTAAGTACCTCTAGTTCACCAACTCAGCACTTTGTTTTACTCACATTCTTTATTTTACTCCTACTGACACAGAATAACATGTAAACACGCAAAGTGATGGGAAAATACTTTTTAAATGTTAAGTGTCCTATTCAACAACCAAAATGCATGTTTCTGATAAACAATGCACAAAAAATTATGAAGCCTATCTACTGCACTAATTGTTTTTGCATTATTATGAGTCCATTACACTTGTCAACCTTGAAACATCTTATTTTTTCATGAGAACCCCATTGACGGTAAGATCGTGGGTTTAAAACCAGCCTGGGGCCTTTCTGTGTGGAGTTTGCATGTTCTCCCCGCGTTCGCGTGGGTTTCCTTCGTTTACTTTGGTTTACTCCTGCAGTCCAAAGACATGCGTGTCAAGCTAATTGAAGACTCTGAATTTCCCATGAGTGAGAGAGTGAACAGTGTGTGAATGGTGTATGCGCCCTGCGATGGATTGGCGAGCTGTCCCGGCTGTGGTCCTGCCTTTCGCCCATAGTCAGCTGGGATAGGCTCCAGCTCCCCTTCAACTCCAGTGAGGAAGAAGCCGTGTAGTCAATGGTTGGATGGACAGAACCCAGTAAAGGGTAGTTGTATCCTATGATACGTATTCAGCCATGTTACCTGAATACATGCTCTTCTGTGGAGTATTTCCAGTATTTCATACCACATATGCTGCATTAAGTTGCCATCTTACCAGAATTATAGCTTGAAAGTCATATACTTTGGAATGAATAAGGTAATTCATTGGAATTTTCTTACTTTCTTCTTGTCATTAGCATGGAGGCTAATTGCATACAGGTCGTAAATTTTCTAGTTCTATGCCAAAAAACTAACTCACTTGGTACAAGAATGAGATAAGTAGTGTGCAAAGTAGGCTAGTCATCAGCTTACTAATGAATCCATTAACATGTTTTAGATGGCTGCAAGTTATCTGGATACTGGCATTAGGTGCTTACTGCGTACTGCCAGAACCCCAAAAAAAAAAGAAGAATGCTCTTGTAGCAGTTGGAGTTGATGCAACTCCGAGACAAAAAGGTGTTGTTTCTACAGTTTTCCAACAGACGAATTTTTTTTATTTCTGATAGAAATCTATTGATCTAAAAAAGCGTTCACATCTGGCATCGATTTAATGCCTGGGTAGTTGACACTTCAGCCTCTGGTGGCAGCGTGGGGATGGTACTGGGGATGCTGAGACTTTGTAGCTGTGAAGCGCTAAAACAGAGTGTCAGCAGGATTGTGCCAGTGCCTGGGTGGAGAGTGGGGTGGGGGTGTGCTTTCACGGCTCCCTTTGATCGGAGGTTTTGGATGAGAGCGTTTTCACGGCCCTCTGCTGTGGCGTCCCTCCCGGAGACGCACCTGAATGGTATCAGCACTCTGCAGGAGGGGCGTTCGGTCTGCAGAGGCCGCGGGAGCGTTCGGCGCTGCTGTGGGGGCTGATCCCGGCCAGCGCTGATAACGCCGGGCTCGCAGGCTCCTGTGGGGGGTGGGGTGGAGAGTGGAGGGGCAGAGCTTGTGAGCTGTGTCAGTCACACAATGTTGCCCCTCCCCCTGCTAACGGAAGCAGTACCCGTCCCCTTGCTCCCCAGGGAGCACATACCCTCCCTCCAAGTGCCCCCCCCCCTTCAGGTGCAGTGCAGCATCCTGGCCACAGGGGACACCATTCACAGGGGTGTGGGTCTCTATTGCCTGCAAACATTACACCTGCAACAGAAGATTTAAAGCACTGTGTTTGATTGCTGGCATCTGTGTTCTGTATCTGTTTTCTGGTGAAGTTCATTTTTATTGGAGATCAGAATTAGCCCATATGCCCATGCCATGCAGCGTTTATTAATAACTCTGCTAATTTATTTATTTAGATTTATTGTTACATCTCTCTTCATTCCTCTTTGTTTTTATGACAACTGTTGGCAAAAAGCAGAGGCTGATTGAAGTAACTTCCAAGATATAACTGATAACAATGAGATAGTTCAGCAATAACAGTTATTTTAAACATGCAAGGCCTTAAGCGTTACATCGATAAGCGTCCGTTTATTATGTATAATGGCTGCCTTTTCAGTTTGAAGTTAGCAGACTATCAAAGGATTTCTGTCCTGTTATACTCTGTCATGGCCTTCAAATAAAAAAGAAACTGCTTGGCTGTCTGGGCTCTCGCGCTCCTGAGGAGAAACAATCTCCTTTAATGCAGGGTTATGTACCCATTACTCTATATAATTACAGAAAGAATAAAACACCTTCAACAAAAGCAGACCGAAGGTGCTCCTTGCTCGAATATATCAAACCCAACTGTGTGTAATTAAGCATTGGCCGCTGTTTTGCCGTGAAATAATCGAGAGGGACTATAAATTCCATTTTATTATTTTGATAATGGTGATTTTATTGGAAAATCAATTGGCTTCAACCAGGCATTCTTGCTCGGAGTATTTATACGGCATAAATGTAGACATATGCAGCGTATATAAACATAATTAGTATCGGATCGGCCCGGGGAGCAGTATCGGCAGACGGAGAGCGGGGGATTGGATGCCATCGGGCCGAAACAGGAAGCCTGGGATGGGCTCTGAGACAACAGGAGGGCAACAGCAGGCCTGCTATCCGGAATGGAAGAAGCCCCAAGGCACCATGGCGCCTGACGATTTCGCTCGCTGTAATATTTCCCTGCTCCAGAAAAAAAAAAAAAAAAAAAAATCAGAAACAGCACCGGACATTTGCCTTATCAGCTCCTCAGTCAGCCAGCTAATGCACTCAGATCAATATCAGCCAATCAATGAATCTATCAGTCAATTTGTGTGTGACTTCCGGTGCTGTGGCAGTGGGTATGACGCAGATGGATGCCTGCTTATTCAGGGTTGTGCGTAAGAGCAGCGAATTCAGGAGGATCTGGCGGATTTTGGAGCACTGCTGTGCTGCTGAAAGGCCTTGGGCAGCGGAGGCTGGAGGGTTTCCAACATGGCCCACTATGTGTAAGAGGGATTGTGCTCTTGTGCTTCACGGCAGGCCAGAAATGTTAGCCCTCTCGCTGGGTAAGTCTTTCCAAAGGACCTGCTTACACTCGCTGTCAGTGCTGTAAAGTGGGGTGTGAAGTGACTGTGGCTCTTTGTGTGGACGGAACACAGATGCACTTTATGAGGCAAGTTAAGCACGCTCATCCGGGAAAGAGCGGCGGTGCGCGTGTATGTGAATGTGTATGCTTTCGTGTGTGTAGGTGTGTGTCTGAAAATGTAAGTGTATGTTTGAGAGAAAAAAAATAAAATATTATCCCAGTTCTCTGGGTTCTAGACTAATTGCTTCCTCATATTGACGCAAAACGAAAGAAAAAAAAATCATAATTCATTCAGTCCAAGTACCCAGGGTTTTTATGAGTTACATCATCATCAGCAACAGCCCTTGCTGGGACCAATCTTCTCCTTTCACTTTTGTGAAAGTGACACTCTAAATTGGCCAGAAGTGTTGAGATACATATTTATTATGAAGACAGACACAGTCATGTTTTCATTCTTACGCAGCGATAGTGATTAATGGCGCAGAGAAAGGTTGTGGTGCTGTTAAACTACATGAACTTCGAGTCCCACTGTGATGTGGGTAATGGCTGTTTTTATCAGGGATAGCGTTTGTAAAATGATGCTAATCACATTCGCTTGAAAAATGCTAACAGTAACATTTCACTAGTGGGATAAGCCTTCTACTTAAGCTCTCAATGAAGTCTGAAAACACATTTTGAGACTGCAGTTTTTTGTCACCAAGATATTAAATGTGCGCGAGTGCTTGCTTAACATTTCTAACCACATATTCATTTTGAAATCTCAAATAGAAACTTTAGGCCTTATACCTCCACTCCTAGTGGTTTGTCTCACTACTTTGGTTATCACACACAGTCATGACATGAGATTGCATAAACTTGCATTTTCTGCCAAACTATCATGAGAAATAGTAACTGTGATACCAGCAATGTACAACCCCAATTCCAAAATAGTTGGGACAAAGTGCAAATTGTGAATAAAATCAAAACGCAATGACTTTCAAATCACACCAGTCAGCATTTTATTCACAATAGAACAGAGATAACATCGCAAATGTTGAAACTGAGGAATTTTACAGTTTTATCCACAAAATGAGCTCATTTCAAATTTTATGGCTGCTACAGGTCTCAAAAAAGTTGGGACAGGGGCCTTTTTACCATGGTGTAGCATCCCCTCTTCTTTTTAACACAGAGTGGAGGCGTCTGGGCATTGAGGAGACAAGTTTCTTGAATTTAGCCATTGGAATTTGATCCCACTCTTGTTTAATACAGGCTTCCAGTTGCTGGAGAGTTTTAGGTCTCCTTTGACGGACTTTTTTCGCTTAATTATCGCCAAATGTTCTCAATCGGTGAAAGATCAGGACTGCAGGCAGGCCAGTTCAGCACACGGACTCTTCTACTACGAAGCCATGCTGTTGTAATAGCTGCAGTATGTGGTTGTGCATTGTCCTGCTGAAATACACAAGGCCTTCCCTGGAATAGATGTCGTCTGGAGGGGAGCATATGTTGCTCTAAAACCTTTATATACCTTTCAGCATTCATGGTGCTTTTTAAAACATGCAAGTGTCCCACGCCATATGCACTAATGCATCCCCATACCATCAGAGATGCTGGCTTTTGAACTGAACGCTGATAACAGGAGGGGTGGTCGTTCTCTTCTTTAGCCCGGAGGACACGATGCCCATGATTTCCAACAAGAATGTCAAATTTGGACTCGTCTGACCACAGGACACTTTGCCACTTTGCTGCAGTCCATTTTAAATGAGCCTTGGCCCACAGAATACGGGGGCGCTTCTAGATCATGCTCAACAATGGCTTCTTTTTTGCATGATAGAGTTTTAGGTGGCATTTGTGGATGGCACGGTGGACTGTGTTTACTGACAGTGGTTTCTTGAAGTATTCCTGGGCCCATTTAGTAATGTAAATGACAGAATCATGCCGGTGAGTGATACAGTGGCTTCTGAGGGCCCAAAGATCGCAGGCATCCAGTAAAGGTCTTCGGCCTTGTCCCTTACGCACAGAGATTTTTCCAGTTTCTCTGAATCTTTTGATGATATTATGCACTGTCGAAGATGAGACCTTCAAAGCCTTTGCAATTTGACATTGAGGAACATTGCTTTTAAGTATTCCACAATTTTTTTACGCAAGCCTTCACAGGTTGGAGAGCCTCTGACCATCTTTACTTCTGAGAGACTCAGCCTCTCTAAGACAACCCTTTTATAGCCAATCATGTTACACACCTGTTGACAGTTAACTTAATTACTTGCTAAATGTTCTTTCAGCTGATTCTCTTATATATTAATTGCTCTTTCAGCCCTTTTTTGCCTGTGTCCCAACTTTTTTGAGACCTGTTGCAGCCCGAAAATTTGAAATAAGCTCATTTTGCGGATAAAAATGTAAAATATCTCAGTTTCAACATTTGAAATGTTATCTATGTTCTATTGTAAATAACATATTGGCTCATGTGATCTGCAAGTCATTGCATTTTGATTTTATTCACAATTTACACTTTGTCCCAACTATTTCAGAATTGGGGTTGTAATTTTAAAGTTCATATTACCTTTGTACTCTAGCTGTTAACATCGCAATATATTTAACTACTAGGCTTGGGCAAGCCGCTGAGACAATGGATTTTTCATATACTTGACAGTTCCCCCCTCCATACTGTACCTGAGATTATACACCAAGCCACTTAGCATATATTCCAAGCATTTAGTTTGTACATTTACTTTACGTGTACGTTTAATTCTTAGATTTATTTTTTCTCATTTACAGATTTACATTCACATACTGTAATTTATTTAAATTTATCATTTGGACTACATGAATATTTACATTTACATTTAACTTTGACAGTTACATTTAAAATTCACACTCAACATTTACAGCTGCAATTTTCATTAGCATATAGCATTTGCATTTATATTTAGCAGTTAGGCTTACATATTACATTTAGACTTGCAGTAAACTTCTACATAAATATTTAATGCGTCACATATACGGTATAAATATATTGTAAATCAGCATTTTTCAATGTCATTTTGAGACAGAATGACTCTAAGAAAAGTAATTGTAATTTTTTTTCACAAATTTATCTCTAAATGCTGAAAAAAGTGACAAGTGAAAAATATAGTGCATGTGTTTCACTTGATGATGCTTAATATGGAAAAATTACAGGGGGTTACAGAAGGTGCAACATTTTACAAACGGCACCTCATATTTTAATACCTCTGCGCAGTTTGCATTTTCCTCAAGATTTTGGTTTTTTATGACTTAACTCTCACATTTGTGCGCTTGTTGCCCAGGTAGCTCAGGCCATGTGGTTCATTCCCTGTTACACAGAGCCATTTTTACGTGAACTACGCAGAAGTAGTAAATAGCGTCAAGGGGCATGCAGCCCGTATTTTGTTTATACAACCTGCTGGCCTGCATTTGGGGATGATTCAGAGGTGTGCAGGAGACCAAATATGTGGTCATTTTGATTGTACTACATCAAGCCAAAAGAAATGAACTAGTGGCAATTGTATGCAATTTCAACCCAAATACAGTCAGTTGAATCATTCATTTCTCAAATTTATTTGATGAATGGAGCGAGTACGCCTCTCATTATGACCTAAATTTTTCACTTTCTGACAATGTACTTCTGGCTATGTATACACTTGCACATTAAGTCATCATTTTAATACGCTGCCTTTTTAATTAACCCAACATTTTCGCTGCCGTTTGCGGGTCGGTATCATGCGGCTGACATACATTCTTCCTACAAAGCAAGTCCCCACAGAGCTCATCTGGCTTCAACGAGTGGCAACTTTGAGAGCGAGCGGCGCATTAAATATTCACCGTCTAAATTGCTCTCCAGAGCTCGATACGAGAGGATCCCGAGGATGTGCTGTGGAGGCCGAGCAGTGAGGTTTTTCGTGAAAGCTCCTTGGAGGTAGCCGCTGTTTATGCTCTACCCTCCCTGCGGAGAAGACCCGGTCTCTCCAGCGGGACCTGGGGGGCCCGATAACCCAGCTTGCAAACGCTGTCAGCCGAAGCTGGGAGCACTGCTGTGTTTTTTTTTTTAAATCACTTTTTTTTTCCTCTTTTTTTGTCCCGACACATTGTCGGCAGCTGCGAGCGGCCTCGCGTGTGGCTCACTGTTACGTAGCCCCGCCGCGCCAATATTGCGACGCGGTACCCGCTTGCTGGAGGGGGGCACAACACGGCCCGCCTTGATGAATACATCAAGGACATCCGCCGCGTTTAACGATTCCGATTGCCGAGCTGCCCTGGGGGGCCTTGCTCCAAATCCGCACGCGTGTATATCAGTCACGCTGCAAAGAAATGATTGAGTGTAAATGCCTTTGGCTGAATTCGGCTGCCTCAGATATAATCTGGGCACATTATCATATCCTTAAATGTCCTTATACACAGTGACATAAAAAAGGCTTTAAAAAATCATCAGTAAATTCTATAGTGAAAGCGGAAGCTAAAATTCCCATTTTCTTTTCTGTCTTTTCCATGTAAATCTGTTTAATGCCACACATGAATTACAGGATGTTGATGCTCCCTTATTGTAACTGCTGCCTGCTTTTAATGTAATACTGAACCTACGTGTTCACCTTAATTTTTCACTGAAAGAAATAGTCAAAAATTTTATTGCGCACTGCATGGTTCCCCTGGAAATCATGATTTTTAATAGCCTGTAATAATAGTGGATGTTGGTGGTGGTTAACCCATGCTGTAGCCTATTACTGTGCACACTCTGCTGTACTTACAGATATAACATGAGAAAAAGGGCATATAGGTGGGTTATTAAATGATAAAGGTGCAGTTAGCGGGTCTCTCCTTTGTTTTCATAACATTGATGCTCCCCTTTCATGCAACCCTTAATTTCACTGACTTTAAAAAAGAGCGGTGTGTGGGCATTATCTGTAGTAGCCATAGTCGTAATTAGGCTTTATTTGTTATGTTAAACGTAGGAACAACTTCTGTTTGTGCTGTGTTGTTCACTGCTTTATTTTGAAAGGTTATTGAACTCAGCGGAATTACTGCTGAAACCCGATTGAAAGGAGTATTTTCTGCCTTTCCCCTGTAACGCTGAGAACTTTCTTGACAGTTGCATCAGCAATAGGGCTGCTCTTGATTCTCTCTCTCTTTCATTTATTTGTTTGGTCAGAGATGACCTGTCTAGTTGCAACGCTAGCTAACTGGCTAAATAGTGCTGGCTGTATTTGAATAAAAGTCCACCTTAGAAATAAAAATCCAACTTCTGGGATGTGTCTATGGCATGCCGCATTTATAATGATAGGTACAGTATCAACGTAAGCAGCGTGAATTACAAAAACATATTTTAAATAAAAAGCTGGTGATCAATGTTCTATTTTATGATTCCTGAACAAATTCATCGCATACTTCCAGCATCTTACTCTTTAAATTTGTTGAGTAGACTTTCATGTGTGAATTGGTGAATTAAATAAGGGCCCAACTCCACACATTCTCAACATGGAGTTGGGCCCTTACTGAATTCACCGATTCAATTAACTTTACCTGCATTGTCATGAATCTACAACCAAATAATAACAGAAAATATGGAATAATAGGATATATGTGCACAGTAGCTTGAAATGTGTCTGTGTGCGGAACAAAGAGAGTAACAATGCCTGGAGTTATACTCGAAGACTGGCCTGCCCCCCCCTCTACACTGACTCATAAACCCAGCCCTCTCTTCCAATTAATTCTTCAGATTTTACAGTGCTCAAGTGGTCAGGTTGTATAATGAGGTAAAAGAGGAAGTTTATTCTGCTCTGTGCGAGCAAATGAAATCAAAGAGCCTCCTATAACAAGCAGATGTGAAATTCAGCTCGGGTTTTCCAGAGTGATGGATTCAAGTATCAGATCCCCCACTCAGATATTCAGCAGCTGCTCAAGGAGGAAAAAGAAAAAGTGTTGATTAAACTGGTGTGAGGATCTCAACCCTGCTCTGACACTTCCTGGTGTGTGTTTTAAATGAATGCAGTGGGACTTCAAAGCCATCAGCATCAGCATTACTTGAATGGTATAGAGCAATGCAATTATTCTTCCACAAAGAGTCTGAGTTAGGAGATGCTTATAGGTGAGCTTTTATCCAGGGTATTTCTCAGGCTTCTTTTTGAGGAGATGTACTTCTGCGGCAATTTAGCAAAAATGCAACAGACTCTTGTGGGGGAAGTGGGAAATGAGCTGTCTTTACTTATCATTTTAGGTGGTGTAGTGGGAGTCACTTAAGCCAAATATAAATACCACATGGTATTATCTTCTATGTAATGACTATTATGTCCTATTCTAATGGAGGATATGTGAAGCACCCCCCCCTCCCCCAGTTGTTTGTGTTGTTTGCTCAGAAGGATGACTTTGGAAAGCTTGACTCACCCTCGGAGATCAAGTCTTGGGAGTCAAGGTACAAGGTCCCAAAATTTAAGGACCTATGTAACGATTTCACATGGTTGAGAAGCTCAGTGCAGGATGGAGCACAGACCCCTACTTCAGGCCGCTGTATGTGTTTCACTAAGTGTGAATCCTCCACTTCAGCTACATCCTGGTGCAGGACTGTTTTCTTGTTTCTTGTTTGAGTTTAGGAGTAAGCCTATAGATCAGTGCCTACTGGTGAGGAACATGACTGAGTAAGCTTAGGTAGGGTACTGTATTTATCAGGACTTTTATTGGATTATTTATATTGTGTGTGTGTATGTGTGCATGCGTGTGTCTGCATGACTGTATGTGCGTTTGTGTTTGTGTGCGTGTCTGTCATTGTGTGTGTGTTTGTGTGTGCATACGCGTGTGTGCGTTTGTGTGGGCGGGTACTTGTGTCTGCGGTAAAGGCATTTAGAAACAAAAATGGCTCTCTAAGTGGAGAGTCAATTACAGTTTAAACCATAAACAAGCATACACTTAATAAGCATAATTAAGTCAATAATCATTTAAATTGTATAATTTATATTTTAGCCGGGAGGGGAATATTACCCTCACAGTGCTATCGCAGATCACAGAAGGTGTAATGCCACGCTCATTTACATATGTTACATTGTTTTGTGTTATCTCCCGTGCCGGCTTCCCCCTCGAGGGAAGAGTGTCTCCGTTCAGACTATAGAAAGGCTCAGAGAATTTGACGTTTTTCCGGTTGTTTCCTCAGCGTGAGCTCACTTGAGTGCGCTGACTGTGACCCCGTCTGTGTGGGGAGGTCGTGATCTAGGACACTCAAAGTCTGTTAGTGTGGATACATTCACTCTATGTCTTTGCTGTGGGTGATATTATTCTCCTAAAGGTAGACATGCAGCTACTCAAAGTGACGTTAAGATTGTAGCTCTGCTTGCTATAAATAGCTGGTTTACACTCCATCAACAAACATCTTGCATGAGATCATGCAGGGTGCAGATAGGTGGTGGGAGGGGGATGAGGAATATTGGGCAGCAAAATTACACACTTGTTCACAATGTTTAGCCGAGATAGGCTCTACTTCATGGTTATATGCTTGTTTGCCTCTTCAAATATATACAAGGATTCCATGTGTAAAATCACGCTTCCTTTGAATGCTATTGCTGTACAGCAATCACAGGAAGCAAAATAAACATCATTGTGATAAGTCTGAGATCGGTTGACATTACAGCGATGGCAGGTAGAAGGTGCATTTTAAAGTGTTTGACATCAAAAGGCAATAGAAGTCCAAAAGATGATAAGACCGAAGCACTAAAAAAGTGCGACGACACGCACATCGTGGTCAGTTCAAGGCTAGTCGTTTTCTGCCCTTAGCGACTGAGCCGTACATAGTAGCAGCAATAAATTTCCCTCTTCTGGGCTCTCGTCTGCAGTCCATTACACCGTGGCAAACATGGTTTCAACAGACAATGAGGCCCTGCCGTCTTCTCTTGATGCATTGAGATCATGTGATCGCCTGCTCCCTCAGGTAGGGTCTCCTGAACCGGGCCGTATTTCCTCATTAGCTCCGCACGAGGTAGACTATGTAGCGGCTGAACTTTAGCCGCTGTCTGTGGGTCGGTGAGGGCTAGCGAGGCTCAGAGGTCCGTGACTGATTCTCCTGTCCCACTGTCAGTGCCGGGGGCTCATTTGGCACTGGGGGGGGTGGCTGGAGGGATTCAGTGTGTTGGGGGGGGGGGGAGTGGTAAGATAGGGCAATGTTATAATTAGCTCAGTTTTCTGTTTAACGCGCGGAAGCGTGAAGGCTAATGACAAAAGACTTCCGACAACAGACTACTCACTGTGTTGACATGCTTTTTTGACTAGAAATCAAATCAAAATGTTTGTTATGCCATTATTATTGATATAACAGCATCAATTAACAGTTATTGTAATGTTTATTATCTTCCACAGCGTCTGTATTCACTGGATTTAAATAGATTTTTATTACATCTATTTCAGAAAATTGCCCTAGTATACCTCTTGAAATGCATAGTTGTGAAAAATTTTATTGAATATAAGTATATCTCTTGTGGAGATTATGAGCAGTACAGTTCTTGAATGGTTTTGCATATGGTTGGAAATATTCAGAAATGATACTCACTGTGGCATTTCTTAATGTGGGCTTCTGTTGCTTTTTTATTTTTAGTATAGTCCGCGGGGTTAGAGTGAGAGTAATTATACTCTTTGCGGATAAAGCGTTTATGTGCTGATTACTGATTAAATTCAGGGGCTGTGGTTCACTCAGATAACATTCCAGCATCCAAAAACATTCATCCCTTTAGGTGGTCATGAATACCTGAGTCTTGTCGGTTGCTGATTAGCATTTTCCTAAAATGATTACTGTTTGTGTAGCAGAGCCTCTTCAGTTTCCCTAGCCTAATTTTTTGTTTTTATTTATTTAGTTCTGCCTTTTACCCTTTTTTTAGTGGGGGGCCGGTAGTATCAAGCTGGAGAGAGCCTCAGCCTCATCTACATGCTAAGGCTCGACTAACGAGCTTAACCCCTGGAATTCTGGGAGATGCTGTAGCTCGTTGGCCCCGGCTTTGTGCTCTGCTTCAGCTCCCGCAACCAACATGTCCTTGGAGGCCCCCCCACACCACCCAATCACAGTGTCTGGGCCAGGAGCGGGTTGCCATGGAAACCGGGGAAGAGTTAATGCAGCAGGAGACCTAAATTGTATTATCATTTTCCCCCTCATATTCTTTTCCTTTTTCATGGAGAGGGAACTACTTAGATTTATTATAATTTATTAGTATTATTTTTTGTTTTATGCTCATGTGTTAATCGAAATAACCATTCTCAAGCTGGCTAGATTTGACTGTTTTACAATCGAGGCCTTGAGAGTCTGCACGCTTATTAATGTGTTTTTCAATATTAGAGTAATTACCTTAATTATTTGCATTGTTCATGTTTGATCCAGGATTTCCTGAATAAATAATAACATGGCAAATCTGATAAGTTAATAAAACACCAAATTTGCTATTAATTACTGCTAGAGTTAAAGGCAAAACTAATAATCCACACAGCCTGTTTTTAATCTATAAATTCTCTGTTTTCTAAGGTACCTTGGCAGATGGGTAGGCATAGGGTAATTTTTCCATTGCTTGCTGCTGCTACAGCTGCTGTAGAACAAAGGATGCTGCTTAAAAACCTCTCTAGTTCTGGCCCTAATTGAAAAGGACCCCTTGACCTTTAGGCTTGGATTCTGGAATGGCTGCACATACGAGCTGCACTTGAGATGCTGTCTGTTGGGGCTTCATTGCTCGGCTAATGGCATGGATCCTGGTCATTTGCTGCAAGACGGTGATAAGTGCGGGCTGAAGCCATCCCAAGTGTACCAAGTTCACCATAAATCCCAGCATTAACTGCTATGTAATCCTAGAGTCACTCAGCAATAGACAGGGCTGGAGTGGCGACAGTATGCTCAAAGCACTGGAAAATTAATGGAATGTTGAAAGCCCATGAAATCAGAGCAGGAGGCAGACAAAAAATTGGAGTAAATTGCTTAACGCGCGTAACGATACTACTGAACTGGGTCCGTTCCTGTTTTTATTTCCTTGCCCACTACTGCTTATCCGGCCTCAAACTTCACTGCATAACCGTGCCGGTGTAATTTCTCAAACCACAGCCTGCGGTTACGAATAATGCTCTAAAGTTTGCGATTGGCTTATAGGTTATGGAATTGTTACAAGGAGCATTATTGGATAGATTGTTTCGGAACGTGGTCTTCAGACCTTGTCAATGGTGATTCAGGAGATCTCAGAACAGCAGCGTGAGGCAGCATTGATTTGTTTAAACAGCTACGCCCTGTCAGTTTGGCAGTTGATCATTGATTGGTTGCTGTCCATAATTAGTCAGAGCCGGAGGGGGTGGAGAAACGGACCTGCTTTTGTTATTGGATTATCAGCCTGTGTCTGGTGGAAGGTGGAGGGTCTCTCCTGCCTAATCTTCTTTATTCCTCCTTCTCTTGCCAGATAAAGTGGCTGTCTATTGGTATTAGTTTTTCAGATTAGCGGCTCTGCATGGGTTTGTCTGTGCGCACGTGTGTGCGTGTCTATCTGTCTGTCTGTCTGCCTGTGTCTGTGTGTTCTTGTACTTGCTACATAGTGAGAACCAGAATACATTTTTCACCAAAAAATGGGGACATTTGTTGGAAATGAAGGCATTTTGTCCAGTCCTCACAACTCCAAGGCAAATAATGAGATATTGGTTAAGGTTAAGGTTGAGCTTAGAATTTGGGGTAGGTTAAGGATAGGGTAAGGGTTTGGGTTAGGCATGCAATAGTTGTAGATTAGATGAAGGAAAGGCTGTAGAATGAATGGAAATAATTCTTGGAAGTCAATGTAGCGTCCTAAGAAGGATCAAAATACATGGATGAGTGTGTGTGTGTGCATATGTGTGTTTGTGGGCGCGTGTGTGTGGGTGTTTGGATATAGTCAACCTCTCATATATTATATTGTTATAATTTGTACAGAACTGATAATCCCTTATGCTCCAAGGTGTGCATTTGAATCCTGTCTTAAAATGATTAGGTTATTTCTAGGTTCATTGCACTCATACATGATAACAGTATTAGCTTATTAGCCCTTTAAAATAGCACCACTGCCCAAATATTTAGTGTACCTTTACCACAATGAAGTATCATTAATATCAATTTTTGCTTTTAGTTCTCTAAATTATTTTAGTAATATTCCTACTACTGTGCACTGTACTACTGCTGTACAGCTTCTACGATACAGCAGATACCGACTTTGAAACTTATAATAAAAATATTGAAACACTGGCTATGATATCATAATATTCTGTTTCCTTTTTAATTAATTTAGAGTATTTCATTAGCCTCTTTTTCATGTGGAATTCCAGTTGCAGGCAATAACATGCAAAAGAACATTTTTTAACTTGATGAATAATTAATAAAAGAGGTTAGAAACTGAAATCTCATGTACAGTTTGGTGTTTGTTATATTTTAAGTGCTGTCTGTGATCATTTTTTTCTTTCCGCTCCGCTGAATTCTGTCCATTTCTCAAAGTCAGCACAAATCACATGGCTCACTCCTTGCCAATAGGAGCAGAGACTCAAGTGATTTAATCTAAGCCTGCTTGGCTTAAATGGTTGATTTTAAGCTGCCGGCAGTGACACTTACTTTCTCCAGTAACAGCTTGCTTTACCCCATGCGGTGGACGTTAGTCTGTGGATGACTGACGTCGCCCGTCTCTCGTAGCTTTCATTAAGCAGTCTCAGGTGCCAGTACAGTGTTCTTTACTACCTGACTATGGCCGGCATGGAACTTAATAA
Organism: Gymnothorax javanicus; assembly: GCA_029692085.1. Classification (NCBI taxonomy): domain Eukaryota; kingdom Metazoa; phylum Chordata; class Actinopteri; order Anguilliformes; family Muraenidae; genus Gymnothorax; species Gymnothorax javanicus. Next base: position 47,656,604 of record CM056204.1, read on the forward strand.
GGTCATGAAAAAAAAAATAAAAATCTCTTAGCGCTGGCAGCCAAGTACACTCGCTCTAATAACGCAATAAAACAATACGGTAAATCTTGCTCTCGAGAAAATAATTGCAGATCTGTGTTTTTATTTGTTAAGGCTCCTGGGAAATAAATTGGGTAACATTCAGAACTGGCAAGACAGCAATGAAAACAGTGGGGGCTTCAGCATTCTTTTTTATGCCTCATTTTATCGCTGGATGAGGAGATGGCATGGTGGACCTGTTAAAGCAATTATTATACAGTAGAGTCAACAGGTCTGGCTTTTTGGTCGAGGTTGTGAGTCGCTCCCTGACAAATCTTTGCGCGTCACGCTCTTTCATGCACTCACTTCTGGGCTCATAGACTGACGGCCTGGCCGACTGAACTGCCACTTAAGGTTCTTGGAGATTAGTACAAAAAGCCCTTTCGGTAACACTTTACTTGACGCCCATCTCTAGAAAGCATTATAACCATACTTATAATGAGTTATAATGCAGTTATAGCACTGTATAACTATAGTTATAAACACTCAAAAATGATCATAATGCTTTATAACAGTAATCATAACACAGTATAAAGCATTTTATCATGACTTATAAGGTCAGGTATTATAATACCTTATAATTGTTAGTGACTCGCTGACAATGCCCGCATCGATAATGCATTATAAATATAGTTATAATGTGTTATAATTGGCTTATAAACGTGTATAAACACTCATAAATTATCATAAGGCTTTATGACAATAAGCATAACACATCATAGAGCATTTCATAATGGCTTATAAGGTCAAGTATTATAATACTTCATGATTGCTAGTCCCTTGCGTACCATTTCTTGTTGCAAGGATCAAAGTTTATTATAATTATCATAGTTGTAATACATTAAAACTCTTTATAATGCATCATAATCACTGGTATAATGCATTATAATGTGATTGTAACTTACTCTAAGTGGTCATTGGGTGCTTCATGTAAAGTGATGAAATTGCTCAGGTATAGGCTGATATAATACATTACAAGCTGGTCGTAAGTCACTATAAGTGGTTTGCTTCAAGAAAAGTGAAAAAATACACGTCATTTAATCAATGCAAGAATGACACAAAACATTGCAAAACTTGTTTTTATGAACAAATTTGACTCCTTCAAAAAACTTAAGTTTCAATTATCACATTCACAGTGGAGTGGCATAGGTTGATAAACAAAAGTGACTGCTTCAAAAAATAAAAAAAAATAAAAAAACTCTTACATCTCAACACTCATGTATGTTGTACTTTCTTATGTCATGAATTAGGCGGCCAAGAATGCCTTCTCTGTGGTTTCTTCCCAGCCAGTACTCCCACTCGATCACTCTCAGGTGTTCTCGCAACAAAAAAAAAAAAAACAGTAAGCAAGGGACCAGCGATCATGAAGTATTATAATACTTGACCTTATAAGCCATTATAAAATGCTCTATGATGTGTTATGCTTATTGTTATAAAGCCATATGGTAATTTATGAGTGCTTATAATGATGGTTACACACATTTATAAGCCAATTATAACACATTATAACTATATTTATAATGCATTATCAATGTGGGCATTGTCAGCTAGTTACTAACAATTATAACGTATTATAATACCTGACCTTATAAGTCATGATAAAATGCTTTATAGTGTGTTATGATTATTGTTATAAAGCATTATGATCATTTATGTGTGTTTATAACTATAGTTATACAGTGCTATTACTGCATTATAACTCATTATAAGTATGGTTATAATGCGTTTTAAAGATGGGCGTCAAGTAAAGTGTTACCGCTCTTTCTTAGCAAGAATATGTTTTTTCCGCAAGGGGTGCTAGAGAGCAAAATGGCCCCCCTAGTATCTATGGCAGAGGTCTCGAACTCCATTCTTTGAGGGCGGCAGCATTTACGGGGTTTTGGGATTTCCATTCTTTCAGCAGCTAATTACTTACTGTGTGGACTCCTTAGCCAGTCAATGACTGAAATTAAGCATCTAAGTGTTGGAACAAACCAAAAACCACTACATACAGCAGCCCTCCAGGATTTGTGTTTGAGACCCCTGGTCTACAGCCAATAACAGCTGCAGCTCAGATCTTTCCGCCTTAAGGAAACAATTTGAATTTTTTTGGAAGCTTTACTCTTTGCTTGTGTGGAGGTAGCTGGTGTGCTCATTGCAAAGGGATTTCCAAAACACCACAGAAAACATTATTGATTAGGTCTTGGATCCAAGGCCCTTGATAAAAAAAAATGATTTTTGTAGTCCTGGTATGTCTATACATTGTACTCATGAATGTACGGGCTGACAGCTATTGCTCCCTTGTCTCTTCTGCAAGAGGAGAATTTTCACCTCATAATGTGTTGACATGCTGCACTTTAAGGCTTTTTAATTCGAGGGATTATTTTTACAGGCAAGCTTGAACATTGTAGCTATTGCTCAGGGATTTTCAAATAAAAAAACAGTGTAGCTATTTAGACCTGGTGTGGCTGCAAGATACACTATTTGAAGAACTGGAATTACAACCTTAAGATCTGATTTTGATTTATATTTGGTGTGAATCCCAAGTGAAGCGCTACTACTGAAGAAACGCAGTTCAGTAAACCTATGGATGTACAAACAGATAACAGTCAAACGCTTGTTTCCTAAGTGCAAATTTCCCCGGCCAGAGCTTGTCTGCGGAGCCTGTAATGTTCTCCGAATGCGTTTTGATGTCATGAAAACAAACCGGGGTTTTTTTTTTTCTTTTTTCTGAGAGTTTTCACGCAGGGTGGAAGGGCCGGCTTTCGCGCCCTAGCAAGAGAAGGCCTAAAAGCTTCTTTTGAGACAGAGAGACAAGTGACTGAGCTAGCTTTTATCCATAGATTAGCGACAGTCAGTATCACATGCCGGCAATGGGTTCCCCGGGGGTCAGGGGACTTGGCAACATTACAGATGTGACATACAGGGTCTTCGACTGTGCTTGGCTCCGGGCCTGACCTTTGAGCGAGGAGCTTTACGGCAGATTAGCGCCGAGAGGGTCGCCGTTTTATCGGCCTCCTCCGCCCGCCTATCTGATCCGCGGCCGGGGCAGTAATCCACTTACAATCAGCGGCTCGCATTCCCTTCCTCTCCTGAGCAGGCAATCAAGCTACTCCTTTCTTTCTCCTTGCCGACCCCGTACACTGTAGGATGTATCTGCCTTGTAATGGAGTTTGAGTGGAGTCAGAACCAAAATGCCTTCCCTTTTATTATTATTATTATTATTTTTTCGTTTTATTCATTTATCTATTTTTTGTTTGAGGTTGGGGAGTTGGGGGGCACAGTATGAGGTAGTGGGCCTCCTGCGTGTGACTTCAGCTCTGAAGCATGTCTTGCGTCTACGGTTGTGTAAAAAACCTAATCAGCCAAGAGGCATTCATAAATATGGGGCGATTTTAAAAAGACCAATTTTCCTGGCCGGGAAAGTATTCAGCTTTGGGCATTTAGGGTCATTTCTCCCTTTTCGGATGACTTCCCTGTCGATTAGCCTATGTGGCTAGTGTAGCGTGAACAAACAGCTGTATCCTCTGCTATGTATCATGCTCTCCCGTTTTAATGATTTATCTCCGCCGCAGGAAGGCATGTCCTCTGAAGATCTGGTTTGCCTCACGCTGAAATGAAGTTGCCTGTAATGCGAAGCTCAAAGTTGGGGTTATATCAGGGTAGAAGAGGAACTTGTAGTTTTGTTTGAAAAAGCCTGAAGTTAGTTCAAAAGTTCATTCTAATTCCAGTTTAAGTAATGGTCAGGAGAAAAACAAAAAAAACAAAAAACAAATTTTGTTCTTGTTCATTCTGTAATTTTTCTCCGCATGAAGTGGTGTTGAATTCATGAGAGCATACGTCAGAAGTTGGTATGAGTTGGTGGCTTTAGACAATGTTTTGCTTTGGCGTGAAGCTGGTATTGAGCTTTAGCTCTTGTTTCTGTTGAGGGAGCCAAGCTCAAGTCAAACTCAATAAATTTGGCTTGTGCGGAATTTTTTTAAATACAATGGGCCTTTGTATGGCCGGCCCACATGGTATCAATCGGAGCCCCATTTTAACATGCCTGGCTGCTGCAGTGGAGGGAGATTCCGGCGAGACCACTGAAAAGAGCAAGGGTGCAATGCAGAGATCAGCTAAGAATGACAGATCATATGCATTTTTGATAGCATTAATGAAAGAATAAAGCAAACCTGCTGAATGAGCCCGTGTACTTATTTGGAAGGTTTTATGTTCTTGTGTATGCGTATTCAATTTAGACGGAGGATGGCAAGCTGCCACTTCATCATTTGTGTTGTCTAGGGAAGAGGTGTCTCTTCATCCAGAGCAGTATAAAATCTGCAAAATATTAAGTCATTGTAGGGTTCTGATTTGCAATCTGAACCGAACACGGTTAACCCACTTATAACTTCACAGCAAGACGCTTGTCATCAAATGGGACGAATTCGCCAGGTTTCCAGAGGTCGCAAGACGTTCAATGTCTTTTCCTTTTGCATTAATTTACTGTGAAAGCCCCTTAAGGTCTTAAGTTCATTGGCATTCATTTAGTTAAGAGTTACTTTCAGGACTCTCGAGTTGTTTCAAAGTTCATTACGGCTGGCCATTATTTTTTTATTGGCGTAAGAACATTCCATTTTTTTCGCTAGGCCAAAAGTTTTGGTGGTTCGTTTCTTGTGGAATAATGTAATTCTGCTTCGCTGGAATGAGTGGGCATGCTGTATGGCCCTTAACTAACATGTGTCAGTACACTGTGATTCATATATTTTTTTATAGTTTTGCGAAAGCAGTGAAGGGATTTCCAAAGCCTGCGGTCCACCGGCCTGTGAACTTGTTGGCGGCTGAACTGCAGCTGTTTAACATCTCTTCCTTTTACACCTAAAGGATAGGCATGCATTAAGTTTTGGTCTGATTCTGGTTTGACCTTTAACATGGGAAGAAGAAAGAAGTTGTGACACCATGGTGAACATTACTATTATGGATACCTGTTGCACAATTTTGTATGAAAATATACAAAGCATATACACAGAAACAAACAGAATGTCAGTACTACTTTTATTTATGGGCTAGAAATTCACTCCTCAGAACATACTAAACGCTACATTAAATTTACAAATTCCCCTTTTCTCAAGGTTTGCACACAGAGGAATTCTCCACTGTTGCTGCTTTGCTATCTTGCATTGCTCCAATCTCAGCGGTCTGTATCACTACTCTGTCAGACATTTTGTCAGTCTGACCACTGTGGCCTTTCTGCTACTTTCATATTTAAAGTATTACCAAGCGCTGTCATGACCAGCTGTGCTCCTGAAGATTTGCACACTCTCCCGACCCCTGTACTGTGGCTCCTGATGCCTAAAGCCCCATTCACATGAAAGCAATTTATCACTTGCTGTATTCGCTGGCTGGGCGATCTTGAAACAAGGTACTTCTGGTTGCCCTAGTAACATTTACTCGTTGTGGCTCATTAAAAGTGCCCATCGGAGAAAACGGTTAGCATGATACTACGCAAAACCGAATAAGATTATACAAAACTTTAATATTACATTGTAAGACTGTTTACGCCACAATAAGCAATAGCTAAGCCCTGGCGCTCACGGCATGATGTTGCTAATGGTGAGTTAGCTATTTTATAGACCATTGAGGTTCTAAGTGTACAAATAAAAATTACCTGGAATCCCTGCAGTTTCCGATGTAGTCCTTCATTTGTTGTTACAGTATGGGGAGGTTTGATATCCCTGTGATGAGGTGCTCGATATTTGCTGTCATGTTGCTGAAAGGCAGGAATAGAAAACTACTTTTTTTTGCAACAAACATAACGTCTTGACTCCCATTCTGCTTCACTTGACTTTTTTCTTTTTTTTCTGGCCCCGCCCGCTTGTTGTCGCCAACAATTATTGCTTTCAATCGCTTTGCTCAACCGTTATTGGAAATTAATGGTTGCTTATCACTTTTGTCGCTGGATATCACTACATTGCAAATGCCCCTTAGGAGTATTTCATTTTCATTCGGCTGCATTTCAGGTGATTTTACTCGGTGGAATCTCTGCAGATAAAGACAAAGAGGAAGGGGGTTACCAATTGTTTTCCCTGGCACACTGAGTGGGGCTGCGAGCGAGAGACATTCTTGCTTTTGTTTCAGCCTTAGCCGACAAGGAAATGATAGACACAGGAGCATCGTTTGATATTGTTCAGAACTTTCTGAGTTTCCTGGTGCTGGGGATGTGCTGCTTAATGACAGTTCCTTTCTGTCGAGATAGCTACATGTATGGATGTGCTTTTTAATGACATAGTGAGATTGGCTGTCTGGCGGCTTTGCATTGTTATTGAAGTCACTGGTGAAGTGAAGTTCTCAATATGAGGAAGGTTCCACCTGCCATCCCTCCAAGAACCATACTGTCCTCCTTGGATGTGGTAAGACATGAATACGATATTTGGGTCGATATTCCCTAAGGCGCTTGCTAGGCCAATTTTGAAAATGTTTGCTTGCTGAAAAATTGTGAAGTGGGCCTACTAATATTGCAAAGCAGGCCTGTGGCTCCCATCACGGCGAAACACAGCTGCGAGTTATCGCCATGGTGATCAGCAGTGCTCAGCCCTTCATTTTTATGTACCAAAATAAACACTCGCTCTTTGTGCTGACTGTCCATTTAATGCAGGTCCCAAAAGGGCAGTGCATGTAATTTAATGAATAAACATGCCTTTATTTATTTATGTATTTATTTAGCTAGTGTATTTATTAGGAAAATCTGAGCGGGATACGGCGGTAAGCTACCCAGAGGTTTTATCCGCTCTGTTCACGTAGGCCTGCGCCGAAATCTTTATGAGCCCGCTGACGTGAAAAATGGCTGCAGTCCCTGGGCATATTTATTCCGGAAGATATGCGCCTTTAGCCTAATAAGAGGCTGGCAGTAACCCCTGCCGTGCGAGAGGCAATATTTTTTATTTTTCGGGTGCTTGGCCCCTCTCTGGGGGGGCGGCTGGAAAATTGACATCATCAGCTAAGGCGATTGGCGGCAACCCTTCTCAAAAGCTCTGGCGCTGTTTCCCTCTCAAGGGTCCCGTGTACGGCAGCTCCAACCCTTTAGCCAAGCTGGCTGGCGTGTGGAGTCAGGGCAGTCCAGGAGATATTGATGCATTGAATAAAGCGCACTAGAGAGCAAGGGCAGAGGGTATATGTTGCAAAAATGCTGCATATAATCAATAATCTTTGTGGCCAGTAAAAAGGCTGAAACCTTGTAGCCGCTGACATCTCTTTCAGTCTCCTTGGAACCCTGAGGGCTTGTATGCTGGGACATTAGCAACGTTAGCAGGTAACGATGTGGTGTCAAAAAGCGTCGATAAGTTATTTCATTTCAGTGTGACGGAAAAAGAAAAGTTGCAGTGTAATTCCTTGTGAACAACATAAGTTCATTAGAACTCATTAAATTTTTCAAATGAATGAATAAAAAAATGAAACGACTCCAAGAATTTTCTCTCCCTTCAGCTAGCCAAAGATGTTCTTCTTCACCCTGCTCTTTTTTATGATCTTGAGAAGGGAGGTGAATGATTCATGAGGAAACGCTACCATCCCTACTTTGGTGAAGGGGTCCAGCTGGCACAACTTATCCCTTTCATGGATATTGTTTGTATATTGTTCCTGTAACTATATTGTCAAATTGTCATCCTGATCTCTGCTCAAGAGACTCGGTGATTTGAAAGCTGTGCTGTTTGTAACACAACCTGTCAGCGAAATCAAAATATCCCACAAATGCCTCCCTATTTGGCTGTGAGGGCAGATGGGCTGTTTCCTTTCCCTCTCGATTTCCTGTCTGTTAATACAGTCCTGTCCAAATCCTTTTCTGAAACGTCAGCATTTTGTCACATAGCGGTGTGCCAGTTTTGTTTACACTCACAAAGTTGACAAATAACTATAATTAGTGGGCCCATGCACATAGAATAAGTTGGCTCTGGATTATATGCAACATAGATTTAAAAAAAATATATAGAACATTAATATTTTGTTGTAAGAATTTGTGAATGTGTAATGTTAGAATATTTTATCGTTTGGGGAACATGGCAATAATCTCTTGTTTTGATGCCTCTGACCATACTTAAGAACATATTTATTTGTTTATTTATTTGGTACGAGGAAAATGAACAGCCATCCATGTTCACAAAATGAGATATCAAACTAAATATCAGCTGTTGCCCTAAGGCAGGGAACTTGAAAAACGTTTCGCCGTACTTGTACCTCTGGTCAGCATTCAAGGGGGGAAAAAATAAGTCACATTATTTATTCCAGGCAGAGCCCACGAACAATGCATAATGATTGTTTCTGCAGAAGCAATTCTGGAGAACATTTGGTTTAGTTATATTAATAATTATTCTGCAATAGTCTTTATTTACTTCACAGTGTTTAGCCTAAAAGCTAGCAGATGGCTGTGGGCTAATTCATATACCTTTTTTGTTTAAATGTCCATTTTATTATGCAGCTAAATCAGTTTCATAGAATTTTTTTTGGAATCCCTCTGAAACAAATGTTTGTTTTACGGAGCAATTCAACTCCTCATTTTAGTGTTGTCATGGGAAATATACCCTGAAACTGCAATGGTGGGCAATATGAACCAATAAAATAACATTACTATATTTATAAATTCAAGGTATAAAGTGCCGTATTTTCTGTCTATTACTTTGTCAACCAAAGACAAAAATTCTTGTTATATGAATTCAAGTGTGTAAATTGTGGCGGAAGACTTTTGTTTATAGATGGCTATAATTTTGCACTTTTATTTTGCGTCCTTGTGAAACTAAAATGTGGTGGAACTACCTGCGGCCTTGTATTAATGCAGCGACTGAACCTCAGATCAAATGCAGTTCCCTTATTTGACCCGACCACCACAGTATCAATAGAGACATCCTGCTATTTTCCTTTCTTTTCAGTTTATTTACTGATGGGAGGATGTGTATCTCTGGAGCTATTAAGTGTTTGATTGTGTATGGAGATGCCAAACTCTTATTCCAATATCCTGTTTAAAGCAGCAGTGGCTTGAGGTGAGTGTCTGTGGTATACTGTATGAACAGATTTTGGTGGAGGAGTGGGTCGTGAAGTTGTTGTTATTATTATTATTATTACCCCGCCCCACCCGAAGGGTGAGGGAAGGGGTATTGTTTTCGTTTCGGTTTGTTTGTGTGTTTGTTTGTTAACACTTTAGCGGCAAAACCAATGACCAGATTCACCCCAAATTCGGTATAGGGATTGCCACTGACCCAGAATAGATCCATATTGAATTTCGTACAAGTAGGCGAAAGTATGTGCGAGGGGTTGGGTTTGTTGTGCCTGGCACCACTTGTTATCATTATTATTATTATTATTATGTCTGAAGTGAATGATGGAAATCACTGTACCACTTAAAACTGTTGTCAGAATGAGACAAGGATTTTCCTAATATGTCCTGGATTATTTATTAATTTATTCATAAAAAACATCTTAACTGAATGTTTGTAAATGAAGAATCTGTGTGCATGTTTGCACTCAGTGCATCTATTATTGTCCTAGTGTTTTGGGATGTCACATAAGAGGAGGTGTCCTCTAATTAAAATTCTGTGATGCTGTCATTTGGGACCGCTTTGGTCCCGCTGTCATTGTGTGAAGCAGCGGGACTCCATACTTGTTAAATCCGTCCCCAGTGTCAGCACATGTCTTGGCAGCATTGGATTGCTGACTTATGATGACAATATGGCCTGTGCTCTTCAAGGAATTTGTACTTATTAAGCACGTTTAAATGGACAGTCGCTCTAATTTTACTTAACAGCGGGGTCTCTCATTGAAATCAGACAGCGATTAGGATTCCTCTCCTGTCAGTGCAATATGCTGTCTGTCAGTGGCAGTTTTATTACCATGCAAATGCAAACCGTGGAATCTGATTAATTGTGGGGCTGCCACATTCTTCAAAATGTTTTTTGAGCTCTGTATTCTATCTTTCATTCGTTAAAGCTTTCAAAAGACTTTTTGAGATTTAACTTAAAACTTGTTTTTCCAATCGATTATAATCAAGAAATGAGACAGATGATTAATGTCTTCTTGCATTTTGGGCGTTATGAAGGACCTCTGCTCATTTATTACATTCTTTTAGTTTCTGAACCTTCAATTCAAGTGTGACATTTTTTTCTGAATGCATTCGTAATTTTGGGCACGTACAATAATAACATTAGGATCAACAGCATCAAGCTAAATATGGATTTTCATCACTTATATAGGCAGCTCTAATATAACCCTCAGGGTACTTTTTAAATTCACTTAAAGCATGTAGGACAAGGCAATTATAGCTATTTGGTTTACTCAAAATTCAAGAAATGCCCATTACTATGTTGAATCAGTGCATGGTTTTTTTTTTTAGATGATTGACATGTGTCTTATTTTTTAATAGCAGCATGCACATGCAAAGCTCTATTTTGAAATACTGTTGGACTGTCACGGTTGTTGCCATCAGGGTCTGAGGAAAGGAGATATTTACCGGGTGCTGACATTAAATTCACATGCTTAAATTCCTGACATCCTCCATCCTGCTCCCACTCAGACCAGTTCTACAGCAGCTCAAGTGTGGGCCATGCATAATGAGAGACAGCCTCGGGTTACAAAAGCCCTGCTTAACTTAAAGGGTGAAGAGAAGAACGAAATCCCAGCAAACTCGGCAGTTGATTTATTCGCCATCATTTGGCTTATTTAGGAAGTCACCGATAGGAAGCTCTTAGAGAGAAATGGTGCTACACACATTTATTTAACCTGTCCTGTATACAAGTTTCAAGGGCCCCTGGAGAATGTTCCACCTGCAATGTGCTGAGAGTCTAGCTCTGCTCCTGGTTGCAGATCTGCAGTTGATTTTTTTTTATATATCTGAAATTACACTGTGTACGAACAGAGTAATTTTTTCTCAATAACTATTAAAGCTGAACAGTCAGAATAATCTGGTAATATTTTGCTGCTTCAGAGCAGCTGAAGTGCTTGAAATGGAGAATTCGGCATCCAGTATGTTTTTAATTTAGCTGAGGTTTTGGAACATTCATAATGAGCCTTTTTAATGTGTGGGTGAGATATGAAATGCATGAAGGGCAGAGAATGGAGCCGAACTGGCAGCACAGGATCATTAATAGCATAATGGACTCTCCTTTGCCATGAATCCTCCTGTTTATTACGTCATCGGTAGAGTGCTGTGTTATAATGCTCAAGCATGGTTGTCCCGCTCTTTTCTTTTTAATTGCAAAACAAATTCCTCACCCCCTCCAGGAATTCCACTACCTCCTTTGTGTGAACTTTGTATAACCTCTCTAACGTTTTTTGGAAACACTTTCAGTCAAGTATATTGTACCAAATTGTGAGTAATGGCACTTTGCATTAGGCTAGTGCTGGTTCAGTGAGGTCGACATGTATTCCCTTTGTCTCTTTCCAATCACTTTGGTATTTTCTCCCCTGAGGGTCATGGAGAAGAGCAGTGGGGGGAGGGGTGTGTTGTGGACTTTTTGGTATGCTGTGAGGTCTGCTTACTAAATCAGGTCTATCACAAAAAAAAAAAAAAAAATGCAACACGACATTATAGATTTAATGCAGTTCCAGGTGTGCTTCTGTCATCTGTAACCATGAGCTTCTGTATTCTCTGCTGTCCTTCTACAAATCCCAGAAAAAATGTATTCAGGTTTTTTTTTGTTCAGTAAGTACATCAATAATAGCGGTTTTATATAATACCCGCATATAGAACACAGTACCCACTCAATTGTCTGTGACAAAGCACATTATTGGCATGTCAGATTATTATGGGAAATACATGGCTCATATGCTGCAAGGATAGGCAAATAATCAGCCTTTTTTGCCACTGTAAATTTCAAGGTTACACCAAGTCAAGGTAAGATTTCAGTCTGATTTAGGTAATGTGTGTTGAGAGGCAGTGAGTGAGCAGGAGATGAAGGTAATGGTTTTAAGATGGCAGGCTGAGGGAAAGAGTGACGTGCGGGTACTCAGAATAATTTGGGTGGTGAGTGCAAACAATGGCCTCTCTGTTGAAATAGAGCGCGTCCCTGTGGTGCTGGTGGCAAGTGAGTGAAGTTGATAACCTGGCACCTGGTAATTACTGCCTGTGAACCTTATTAATCTGAGAGACTCTTCTCTTTAGACACAGCAGCCACCCGGATGCCTGCGCGGCTCAACATGTTCCTTTGGTTGCTGTGTGCTTTTATGATACATGGTACATATTCAGGATTACCGTGGGGGGGTGTTATATCATTTCTAAAGTTTCAAAATATGGATGAAAACACACTCAAATTAAAGCTGAGAGTCTGTACTTCAAACTCATTGTTGTTGTACTCTTGCAAACTCATTTTTAGGGTAGAACAGAACCAAAATAAACTGGATTTACGGGTTGTTTTTGGTGTTCAAAATTGGCTGACCAATGCTGTAACTTCATCTCTCACTCACTCACTCACTCACTCAGCCAGGGACATCTGCAGATGTAAGGCCGGACTGTCTCAGACTTGCTGATGTCCAATGATTTCTGGTGCTCACTGCATATTCTGTGGTCCTGCGGTGAAAGAAGTTGAGAGCTTTTGTGCAAACTGCATGCACACTTACGTGCGGACACACAAAAGCGCACATGCAGGAGCAGGCACACATCCTCCCACACACACACACACACACACACACACTCAAAGAGACACACATATACAGACATGCCTCCACAAATACAGACCCACATGTAATGTGAGAAAACACACAAACACACACACACACACACACACACACCATCATACTGTCACACAAACACGCATAAGCGCACTTGTGTGCACACACTCACACACACCACGTGAGCACAGGCAGGGAAGCAGGAGCAGTCAGAGCCGCAGTTGAAATGAGGCTTGAAAGACTCTCTCTGGACGAGACAGGAACAGATGGGGCGGCAGGGTTTGCAGGCCTGGCCGCTGTGTGTCACAGCTGTGGTGTGCGGTGATACACCCTCTGCACTGCCTCACAGCTCCAGCGCGCTCTCTACCCAACCTACGTGTGGAACTGGGCCAAGGGTGGCCTGAGAGCAGTCGTGATGTGTCTCACACTCACATACACGCGCACACACACATACACATATGCACCTGCGCGCACATACACAGGATAGGACCAACCAGATGGACCAAACTGTCACACTACTGAACACCATTCTGCATAATCTGTACATCCCTGCCAAAAGTGCTGTATCTATTACCCTAGAAGCAAATAAAGGGAAGCTTTGTCAGTACTGTTTATGTATTATCGCTGAACTTTGGTCATTGCCTTTAATACGCTGTGTTTGACTCACACAAAGTATACATTATCTGTGGGATGTTTTGCAGTCAGCCTAGCCCTGGGAAAACAGTGAATGTTTGGTCTCGATGTGAGGTTGTTTGAGGAAACTGGAATTTACTTGGTAGGAATGTTTGGTCTCTGCTGTAAGAACTCTTAAGTGCTCGAAGATAATGAACTTAAAAATGTAAATACAGTTTGAGTTCAGGAGATGTGCACTTTCTGCTGGATCAAAGTATTCTGCCTCGGCTACCTCAATTTAAGTGACATCATCAGTATGTGAGAGGGGCAAGCTTACAAGCAAAAACTCTCATACTGCAATGTTTCCTGCATAAAATGTGGCCTTCACTGGAGACCTGTTGGTAAGGCCTGAGTCTGTAAGAAATCTGCCATCAAGTTACTACAAAAAGTTAAAGAAAGAAAAGAGAAATGTGATAGGGTTGCTATGGGAGGGAATTTTTGTGGTTAATTTTCAAGAATTTCTGGAATTTTCTGGTCATTCCAAGAAATCTCATGCTTAAGGGAACAGTTCACCAACAAATAAAAGTGAGGTGAAAGTATTTTGCACTTACCTTGAGTGCTGGTTGTTTAGCTGAGATTTTCTGAGGATTTTTTTAAGTTTCCAAAATTCAGTTCATTGTGACAAAAAGAACCACTACCAACACAAAAATCTTTTGTGGCGCTCTGCGAATTAGAGATTGTAGTGAATGAATGTGAGCAGTCCATCCTATAACAATTAAAGGCTGCAAAATCATCAATACTGTCCTGGCTGTATTCTTGGCTCTTACCCATTGTATTCCAGGATAGGTTCCAACGAAAAATAAAAATAATTTACATCCTTATTATATCCCTGGCATATAAATATGGGGAAATAGCTATTGCTTTTTCTGCCTGTCTGTCTGTATGCCAGTCTGTCTTTCCTTAAAAATACTTTCATCCAGAGCATCACTTGAAATCCATTTGATATTTTCCCATAAAACTTGTCACACATATCAACCGTGTGCTGAAGTAGCGCCTTTTGCTGTTTTGGAATTTCCATATTGATTGACCACAAGGTTGCACTATAACAAGAAACTTCACATTTTGGTTCATAATATTGAGCAATAGGTCTCAGAAACAAAATTGGTCATTTTTTCTGGATTTTTCTGTGGGTTCTCACAAATCTATCTGTGCAGGCTATGCCCATTTGTGTATGGGTAGATTCCCTGCCATTTAGACATTTTTTCTAAAACCTTTCATCTCAATCTCCTCTCTGCATGAAATTGTGGACACAGTATTTTCAGAGCTTTGCTATACTGAGCTCTAACTTTTGAATGCAATGACCAAACATCAGCAAAATTGAGGTCCCTCACCTACACACTTGTTGACTCAAGCCTACCAAATTTGGTGTAAATTCATCCATAGGTGGCCTAATATAGAACAAATATTCATAATTCTGAAACCAATTGCCCAATTTTGCATGCTTCATGTTGGGCAAGGACCTTATGGATATCTAGAAGTTTAGGGTGATTGCTCAAACAAGATGGCAGCCATCAGTTTCCCCTCTTCTCTATGAGTTTTCTTGTATCATCATGAAACTTTACAAGATTGTTTGGAATTTGTGAAAGATCAATCAGCCATGTGCCGGATGACTGCCTTTTGCTATTTTTGAATTTTTTACGCTTAAAATTTTGCAGGGGCTAGGAGGTCTCCTGATGGCTTTTGTTAAATATGCTTTCTGTTTTATTTGTATTTGTATGTATTTATTCTTGGCATAAACAACACAAATACAGGTGTTTGCATTGTAGTAAACCAGCATCATGCTTGTTGACAATTTTCTCTTAATGTCAGAAAAGTACTTATTGTCACCTCTGAGATGGGTGGAATGGATGCAAAACAATGGATATACATGTGTGTTCAAAAAATATTGTGAGCAGGTGAAATTCACAAAATTATTGCAAAATTTTAAAAGTTCCTCATGAAGGGAAATTTTCCTGACACCTTACATGTCTTTTTATTTTCACCCTTTGAATGGAAAATATTCTGATTTTTATTTGAAGAATATTTACGCCTGTATTCTAGACCTCCGTTGTTACAATATATGGCTTACAATTGCCAGTATCGATTGTTGCATAAACGCTAGAATGTTCTGTTAAGTACATTCTAATCACGCATTTGTGACCCCACACTTTAAAGGATTAAGGCTGTTTGCTCAATCAGCTCAGCCATCCCCTGGAGCCACTATGACAAGCCGCACCAATCATTCCATCATTCTTCTTGTCCCCGTCCGTTGGAAATGGGGAATTAAACAGGGGAGGTTCCCACCTCCGCCTTCCCTGCATTAATAGAGAAGATAAGCAGGTCCTTATAATTATAAACCGCCGAAATAATTGTAACAAGGGGCTAAATGCACGGCTGTAGTTTTAATTAGCTGGTGCTTCAAATTAATAATTGCTCTTTAAATCAGAAATCAGCGACTGTTGTTGGCTGTTAAATTCTAATAACGATGCCGTGCTCGGGCTTATTGCGGCCGTGCCTTCTGTGAGGCTTACCGCGGGGCTACTCGCACCGCCGCAGAGCAGAGGAGCGAGAAAGAGAGAAAAAAAGTGGTCTATTTGGTTATCTTCCAAGTGCAGTGGAGCTCAGCGGAGATTAAATCCTTTCGGTTTACCGCAGATATCACTATTAGCTTTTTTACGTTGTGTTGGAATGGGGGGTGGGGGGGAGGGAGATGAGGGAGGTTGGGGGGGTGTGAAAGGGATGTAAAAAAAAAAAAAAAAACTCCAAATGCCACATTATACTGGAGCATCTGATAGCGACAGAAAAAAAAAACACTATCTATTCATAATGTCATCTGGAATTTTCTAATTAACAGATTCCGAAACACTGGATATTGGATCTTGGGGAAGGAGAACAAACAGGCATCCTGGTGTGGTCATGTGACACACGGCAACGCACCTTCACGACTTTTCTAGTTTTATCTCACTTCAGCGTCTTAATTATCTCACCCTTCCCAACAACCTCCTTCAACTGACACCCTCCCTCCCCCCTCTGTGCCAAATTCCACTTCTACCCAAAACACATTGCATTAAGAAAGTAATTTGGTGTCAGGAGAAGCCAGTGTTTCTGCAAGCCTTGTGACAGCTGTAAATTTGATCTATCGGCCTGTCACAGCAGGCTGTCAGGTGCGCAAAGCGGGCTGACATAAAGATAACTGACATCTTGCTGTCATTACTATGAGGCCTATGCCGTCAATCTCGGCCATATTTATTCCTCTTTCTCGCTCTCTCCTTCTCCCTTCCCTTGCTTTCGCTCCTATTAGAGGAATTGCCTGTCGCTCCCGAACGGAACCTCGTTTTTCTTCCCTCAGTTCCCGCTTTCCAAAATAATTTGGTGATGGATTAAATGCTTTGGAAAAACCAGGAGACCCTGAGGTGTGTTTGAGCAAAGCGAGGGTGGATTGAAAACAAACTGATGCCTGCTCTCCATCTCTGTCCCCTATCTATCATGGCCAATTGCTGGACGGCTCTTTATGGTGCCGCAGTGATGGAGCTTGATATGGTGGCTGTGTCCAGTCGCCCAAGGCACGGTGCACTAGACAAAGCCTGGTTGCGGGAGCATGGGCTACAACCACTTCCAGGACTGTCCATTGACAAATGGAAACCTATGGAAAATCTTGGTTTGACTAAGACCCTTCATCTAGTAAGTGTTCAAAACAATACTGTCTATGAAAATAGGTCTAATGAATATACTGCCTACTTCTTCCTGCATAGTTTCCGCTACACAATGGGCAGTACCTGAAGTACCTGTATACTTCCAGTGATTTTTCTCAGCTGTTCTACAAAAGTTTCTTAAGACATTATAGCTTCTACCTGGGAGCTTATGTTGGACCTCCTAAAAGGTCTGTTTTACTTCCTGAAAAATGTGTCATAACCTAAGTGTGTCCTTGGTGCACTCAAAGCCAGTGCTGGGGATCGGTTAGAAGTCTTTCTGCATGTTTTTTCTAAGAAATATGAAATCAATATCAAATTATATTCAAATATTTAAAGGCCACTGGAAGGTAAACTGATAATCATTTATCATGTAACGGTCCTTGGTGGCTTTAAATTGCTTTCGGAAACAAACAGCAATACTTACATACAGGAATATTCATTTTCGTGAGGCTAATAATGTATTTCAGTGCAGTGCTTATTTTTTCCGCTTTTCTCAGCACCTTCATGCCTGGATAATGATATAATGGCAGGGACCTCTTGTAACCTCTGTTTTCTAGATACCGACTCTAATATTTCTATCCCGGTACGGCTAATGTAGCATAAAATTTTACTTATTGAAAGACATTTGAAGGATGTGTTAGTCTCTTTCACTCCATCCTATATTGTAGGATGGCTAAATTTTGTGATTCACCCTAGGCTGCTGGCAGTCGCCACACAACCCCCAGTTGCTGTAAATCCATGCCATTTCATAACTGTTGCGCAGAGCCGAAGCGAAGCAGAGGTATATGAGTCCTCCCTGCTCTGATATACAGTAAACCTCAGGGTACAGTTTTAATATTACATAAAGCACTCAGGCTTTGCTCTGTCAGACTCTCTGTGGTTTACTCAGTAGATGACCACACAATAATAAAAATCCCTCATGTTTATCATGTCATGGACGCCTGGATTCCCTTTCCACCTAATGCCTGCCTGTCTGCTCTCCCACCGGCCCTCAGGGAGGCCTGTGGTTCGCCGGTGCCCAGGAGACGACCCAGATAAATGCGGGTCATTGTGAGTGATTGGGTTTTGACATGGGGTCTTGAACTGGTCCTGTTTAGAGTTTTAGCACTGAGGTGCCACTTCCTCTGATGTTAGCTTTAAGCGCAGTCCACTCTCCTAACTGCATGGTCTGCAGAACTGTATATTTAAGAGTAAGTTCCTGTTATTTGATCTACCTTGTCCCTATATAAAACACATGAAATGAAGCTGATATGTGTATGTTAGTGTATAGATGGAAGATCTGTTACTGCGGCTGGGAGTGGCTGTAGATGCTCAGTAACTGTGTGCCATGACAGTTGGTCGAAATGTCATGAAGTATTAAAATCTTACGCCAAAATCATTTTTTTTCCATTGATTTTGAAAATTATACACAAATTTTTAATTCTGCGATTTGATTAGTGTTTCTTTTGTAAAATAATTTTGCCTATTGCTGCTTAAATGGTGTGATCCTTACTTGACTAAATTCATGCTTCAATCTTTATGTGGACTGAAGATAAAATATTACGCAAGTATTACATATTTTGTTATGGCACTTGGGTGAAATTAGAGAAAAAAAACTGCAAAATGAACTAGATCTGTTTTTGAAGTCTTATACTTGGAGGTTAACAAAGTGTGAAGACTTAATTTATTTGGAAAAGAATGCGATGCTTTCAGTCGCTACCAGCTCTTCTTTTTACTCCATGAAATTTAATAACTGACCTCTCAATGTTTTTATTGTTGTCTTTAAGCGCTGATCTGGTTATTTTATTCTGGGCCTGAGTTCTCCTCATCTGCTCAATGTTATGCTTGAGCATATTAGCACAAGAAGGGTGTCCCCAAAATTTTTTCCCAGATGGGATTTTTCATTTATTTTTTGCGCGCCGACTGGAATCCTCCTCACAGTCTGCCCCCTTTCCCCTGCTTGTCTCTGCAGTCACTACGAGCAGGACCGCACCGCGCTCAAGAAGAAAGAGTGGGAGAGGAGGACACAGGAAGTGCCGCGAGACGAAGATTTGTTTTCCTCCGGCTTTAATCTGTTCGGGGAGCCGTACAAGGTAAGAGATGTCGAGGAGGCCCGATCGGACATGTCGCTCTCTCCTGTCCTCTGTCGCCCATTACCCTGGCAACAGGCAAAGGGGTTGTTAAATTAAAGTAAAGCATCGCAGCGTGGGACTTTATTTTCCCCATTTCAACCCCCCACACCCACATGCACACAAACACTCTCACACCCAACCCCCCGCCTCCTCGGTTCTGCTGGTTTGAAAATAATTTAGGTTCCCTGAAGAGGCTAGCTCTTTTTTCCAGTGTGTGTACCTGCCGAAGAAATAAAAAAGAGGGGAAGGAGAGAGTTTATACCAGAGTCAGATGCCTGTCAGGTTGTGGTCGTGATCCTCCTCCAGGGTGCATGGAATTTTCCTCCCCTTTTTCCTGCTCCGGTCCCCATCCGTCAGTAAAGCAGTTCTCCCTCACATGTATTTCAAATCAGTCGTCCGGTTCTATGTATGTCCTTGTTTGTTTTATTGGAAGCTCTCCTGGGCAGAGTAGCGGCATTCTTTGTCCTGAATTTACCCTTCAGAGAACAGAATGTTTCATGCTAAACCATGTGAATGGTGGCAGTGATTTCTTGAGAAATGGGCCTCCAGTTACCGAGCTGCAGATTTGGATCCTGGTCTTGCACTGAGGACTTTACCAGTATTGCGTTACAGTAACGGTATACCTGCTCTGAAAAAGAAAAGAAAAAATTAGGATTTACTGCTAAAAACGTGGGCTTTTGTTGCATTCAATATTACTTGGTATATAGAGTATGATGTATCCTTACTCTGTGTAACCACAGTCCATAATTTTTATCAGGCAATCATTTTTCGAGTGTACGATGTTCAAAACAGCATCATCTAAGCGTATGAATAAAAAATGTGGTGTAAGGACTGTGCAGTGCAGCTTTTCATTTTTATAGCCTAAATGAGATTATTGTTTTAGGGTATAATTTTGATTTGTCTAGAAGACTGGTCTGAGTATATGTGGGCTTTGTCAATGAGATACTGTGCCTGAGCTTTCAAAGGGATAATAATAATGTCCTTAATGCATATTTAATCAGGAAACTCTTAACAAGATAACAGAATGCGTGTACACTACAGCGCTGTAATGAAGAGTGCTTGAAATCAAGCTCCTCAGCCATTGTGCTCCTAAAAAAATAACTTCTTCCAAAATTCAAACTGCAATGCAGGATTGGTGATGTAGTAGGAGAGAGGCTAAACCTAGCATGCTGTATTTCTTACCCCTTGAATGGAATTGCATTCACAAATTGTCACACGAAATCTGTTTGCTCTGAGCAAGGCTTTTGAAATCTAAGTTTCGATATCAGGTTCTTACATAGAGTGCAGTGCATCTAATTAAGTGCATCAAAAACAGCCTCTGAAAATTTTCCAGATTGTGTCACTCAGGCAATGCAGATTTCAAAGGGATCTTGCTTGACTAATCCAATGAACATTTATCATGGATTAAAACGCTCATCAATAGACCATTGACGCACTGGACCAATGACGCTTCCTAACTGGCGCAGTGACACTGCTACACTGGAACACCACCAGCTCCAGTAGTCGTTCTCTCTCTCTCTCTCTCTCTCTCTCTCTCTCTCCCAAATGCCTTTTTCTTTCTTTCCTCTCCCTCCCCCGCTTTCTTGTATCCATTTCGAATTACAGCTGGACGAGAAGACAGAGTGCCCCGCAGGCAGCCTGTGAAAGAACAGCTAACCGGGTGTCAATATTGAGGGATTCTGTTCTTCATGTGGTGTGAGAGGGGGATCGATGTAGCTCTGTTAGCCTGGGCCATTGCTCTCCAGTGGGCCGAGCCCTCTAATCAAACTGGATAGGTACCTGGCAGAACGTGCGCCAGTGTGAATTTGTACTGTGTGGACAGTCTTGCATGCTACACGTTTCGCTACCTTTCCGCCTCTGATGTGGAATATATATGTTGCCTGCTATAATGCTTTATATTTGTCTATTTGCCTGGTTTTCTTGTTCTTGTCACATTGGTAAATCCATTTTAATTTGAATTAAAGAAAAAAACTGCAATGTATTGCTGCATATTCCATTCATTCATTATCTAGCATTGATAAACAAACTTCTTATGATTTTGACAAACTATCTGGACCAGTGAAAGTTGCTTTGGACCTCTGAGG
Organism: Gymnothorax javanicus; assembly: GCA_029692085.1. Classification (NCBI taxonomy): domain Eukaryota; kingdom Metazoa; phylum Chordata; class Actinopteri; order Anguilliformes; family Muraenidae; genus Gymnothorax; species Gymnothorax javanicus. The sequence continues at coordinate 47,677,802 of CM056204.1, forward strand.
GCTGTGTGTGGATAATAAGGGATGAGGATTAATAATATAATATGGAGATCAGCATTGTTTATCATTACCCAGCAGTTTAAACTGCATGAAAATATGGTCAACTGATTTTCAGTAAATGAGTGTTCACTCTGTTCTCACACTCACACAAACACGCACACACACACACGCATACACGCAAACAAACATGCACACACACACACACACACACACACACACACATACGCATACATGCAAACAAACACGCACACACACACACAGGCGCATGCATGCATTCAGACACTTAGGCACATATTGTAATCACATTCCATACAATAAATGTACGTTGTAGTATATTTCTCTACGCATTCATTCTTTATTTGAATATAACGACATAAAAATCAAAACTGAGAGAGCTGATTGGGTTTTTAAGGGAACACAACTCATAGCCTGTCTTTCACTGTCCATAGAGCCCCTTTGGGTGGATAGCACAAGGCTGCTTTCTTTTGAAGGCTAATTACAGAGCGCACATGACAGTGTGTAGTCTTTCCTGGTCCTCTCCTGCCCTGCTCTGGCTTGGTTAGTGCACAGGATTCTCTCTAATCAGCACAGCACACATCCGTTTCTTCCTCCAGGCAAGGGCTTCAGCCACTAAGAGACATTTTTAATGCCCGGCTCTCAGTGCAGCCAAGATGTGTAACAAAGGCCGAAACCACAGTGTGGATTTCCAAAATCAGTCTTCACTATTTTAGTCTTGTGGACAGACTGAAAGTCCTATTTTTATTACGTTTAGCTAGGAATTTGGGGGAAAAAGATGCCAACAAGGTGAGTCATTTGACTCAATACAATTTTGTCAAAGTGCTTAGCTTATTTCATTTCATTTTAAATTTTAAAGTCACTTAAAACTTGTATATTTTCTATCTAAGTGGAAAAAAATATATACATATAAGTCTTATTATGGGACTAAATCACTTTTTTGCAGTGTAATATTTTGTTGTACACATCTTCTAAACTGAGGACGGGCCTTAGCTGAGTCGAAAGAACACATTGCAACACTGGCTCCATACTTGTGATTGTGCCTGTGTTGGTGCCCACTGGAATGTGTAGAAATATGTTGTTCCAGGCAGTCGTCCTCTGGACTGCCAGCAGCTGTGGATTTGAGTGAGGCCTGCATTAAATTAGGACTGGTCCGCGGTCCCTGTCGGATGCAGTGCATGCTAGGAAATTAGTACTGAAGAACGTCTGGAAATAGAAGTGAAAGGCGTATCTGTGGCCATCTTTGATCATAATTCTCTATGTAATCATACACATTTCTGATTGCAGCGTGAAACCATGCAGCCGCAGCACTTATGCATGTTTGTGCTGGGATTGCAAACATGATCTGTGAAGCTTTTCCTCTCCCAGGATGCTGCTCTCGTACTATTAGCTTTTCCTTATCTTTCCTGCTTAATGTGTTTTCTGAGCAGTGAGCACAAGTTCGAAGCAGCACCTTTTTCCCTGCGAAATGGTGTCTGTACTTTTTTCCATCTCTTGGGCTTGCTAGTCGTTAATCCCCTTTAATCCTTTTTAATGGAACTATGTTGCTAACAGCTGTTTTGGACTGGCGTTCGGTCTCCAAGCCATACAATCACCTTTCAAGACACCCTAGAGTTGAGAGTATTCTGATCTCTGTAGACGCTGGCATTCGCTGACCAGTGGACTTGCCTGTGTTCCTGAGACGTGTTTTCGCCAATCTTTTTGAACTTAACTTGCAAGCTTCAGATCGCGCACAGCACTATATCACTTCTGTATTGCCATGATACAGCCCCCTGCTCACCAATATTCATAATGCCTAACTCCATCCTTAAGTAGCTGTCAAAAATTTAGTAGCAACTTGTGGAATAGGAGTAAAATTATTCAGTCACACTGCAGTGTTTTTTTTCTTTCCCCACTCCCTCTCTCTCTCTTTCCCTGCTGTGATTTCCTACAAATGCTTCTTGTGTTGTTCGTCACTGGTGATATGTTTTATTCATGGGGTCTGAAGCCGACAAGGACTAAAGTTTGAGAAGGTTAATTAATTTCTGCTATGCCAAGTTGCACCCTCCACAGTTCAAAGAAGGTGTAGTGTATAAAACACATTTTATTCATTTAACCCTTGTCCTGCTGCTCTGTTATCCTTGGATGTTTTTTTGAGGAGATTGAGTTATCTGGGGTTACTGTATTTATATGGTTCCCTTTCCATCCCTGTGCTGTCTTCTGGAGCTTTCTTAATTCCTGTTGTAGCATTTCTTCATTCTGCATTGTATTTGCAGTGAATGTCAGGAGACAGCAGTGTCTTGGCTTCCTTTCATTGCCTGTCAGCCCTCTATTGATTTCAAATAACATCTCATAGGTGTTAGTACATTTAGGCGCTTATTGATAACCTTTATTCTGAAGCACTAATGGTTATGTGTGCCCAGTAAAGATTTTTTATGGTCCATAACTGATGAAACTAACAGAGTCTTTCAAGGATTCAGATCCGGGAACGATCTTTCAAACAAAACAGCGATTCAGAACAGTGCCGAATGAGTTTGTGCCATTGTCTCTGTTTCTGTTTTGACTGGAGTTAAGGAGATAACGTTTCTAGCTCCCTTTACTGAAAATGCAGTGGATCTGACACCGCCCGCCCTCTTTGGGTTGTTCAGTTTAAGACTGAAGAGGTTAGTCTCAGGGTGCTGATATCAGGGGAACACAGGCTTCATTGTGAACTCTGCCAAACCCATAGCCAATGAGCCCTGCAGCACAGGTCGTCACAATGCGAGTTGCCTCCCTGGTCAGGATATTGGTATCAGGGCGGATTGCTGCACAGTAATAAGAGGCAAGACAGGGATCCTGTTAAAATAATGTTTTGGCGGTTGAGCCTTGGTAAACAAACCGCTGGCTGGAACATCTGAGTTGGAACGGCTTTTAAAGAAGTAAAGGTGAGAGGAACACATCAGGTGTAATTATCAAAGGCCTTGCATCAAAGTGCGTCTTTTTTTTACGCGCCGCTTTGCCTTCCCCGACAACTCAACGCCTTCACGCATCAAAAGTTATTTCTGAGATGTTTTCCTAAGTGCAATTTAGGAACCGCTCTTTGAGCTGATTCCCCTTCGTGCTCGGCGCTCGAATCCTCGGAGGTGTGGTAGAATTTCCAGTCGCCGGAGACTACAAGAGAGATGAACATTGCCGCGCGTTTGCGTCAGTATTCAGACACCCCTATCGCTTTGTAAACACGATAATTCCTCTTCTTTTTTTTTTTGCCTTTTTGTTTTGGATTCCATTCAGATTCCATTGGAGGAGAAAAAAAAAAAAGAAACATTAGCATTTACTGCTGAGATCAACGAGCTACTCATCTCCCACTAAGAGCAAAGACGGATTTGAGCATGCGAACACAAATACACACACAACTTTATTAAAAGTTTACATTACGAGGAGGCCATGCTGAGATTTAAAACGGCTTTTTGAAATGAGACCTCCGTAGCATGAGGAAGGCTTGAGGCTATGGGGGGGGGTTGGCGTATTGGTGGGATGGTGGTGGCTTTGGGTTAGAAGGATGGGAGAGGGGGTGAGGGTTGGCGATGTTTGGGGGGGGGGGGGGGGGGGGGGCACAAAGGAGTTCATTCAGATCATCGTTCTCCACCGTCCGGCCGGAGTAGCTGAGCGCCTTGTGACCCCGTGCGTCGCGAACGGCTGGCCGCAGAGCTGGTGCTTCGCTCCCATCCAGGGTCCCATTCTCTTGCTCCCTGCTTCCCCCTGTCCCCAGAATGCTCCAGCACATTATCTGAGCCCTTTCACAGGAAAGAATAGAGGAAAAATAATAGAGAGGAGAGAGCAGATTTTTTATCTGTATCTCTGCCATGAGTCATTTCCTCTGAATGCCCTCAACATTCTGAATCTCTGAACCTCTACAAAACTACATTTGATGTCACTGCTGGGGGAAAGGAAATGGTGGAAGTATTTGTGGAGAGTCGTTGCTGGAGAAGCCTTTTAACATGATTTTTGCTGGGCTTGATTGAGAGGTCAACTGAGCTTCGAGCCTCTGAGAGTCTTCTGAGAGAGGAAACATTTTCATGGATGTAGAGCGATGGAAGGCAGTGCTTTCCAAAGTGGGAACAAGTGCCACTTTAACAAATACTACATTTATTATGTGAAAACTATGAAACCAGGGCTAACTGATGATTAGCAGATACAGCACCAATTCCCGCTGCATTTGATGAGATGAAGGAGCCATTGGCTTAACATATCATTAGCACAGTGTTCCAAAGCCAGTCTGTTTTCTCCTTATACCAGAACAATTTTTCAATTAAAATGTGAAATTAAAGATGTTTTTTATTTGGATTATAATTTCCATTCAGTATTTTTTTAACAACTGAAATGTAAAAAAAAGTAGAAGAAAAAAATAATAATAAGAAGAAGAATAATGACGAATGTGCTGCTGCAGCGACTACTACTACTACTACTACTGCTAATAATAATAATAATAATACATGTTAAAGTTGTAATGCTGTAATTGAAGTCTGTAATCTGCTTGGCGCTCATTAAAACTGTGGCGCTCAAGCTTGAGTTGTGCAGAACGTGCCTTTGGCTGAGGCCCAGTGTTACCACGCCGGAGCAAACAGCTCATCTGCTGCACAAGAGGCCTTTGTGTCGAGCCCAGATGGATTTCCCCTCCCAGAAAAATCACAGCGGCGAGGGAGGCTCACGCCACTACTGCCGCAGCCTGTAGCTGCACCTTATGGGGTCTTCAGGGTAAAGTGTAGAAATAACCATAATAATGTAAAAATTAAGAAATAAACATAATCAACATGATTTTAACCTCATAAAATGTAGTATTTTGATAAAAATTTACATGGTTGCCATGGAAACGTCACTTAAATGACAAAATCTGAAAATGTTTTGTGGCACTGATATTTCAATATCCCATTGTCAGATTTTACTCAAATTAGTCTCATAGAAAAGGTTTAAGATAGTTCTATGAAATGACATAGGATTTTTTTTGTTTGGAACATTTATCAATATTTAATGAGCTCTGTTATGTAACCATAACGAAAATCACTATCATCAACTGGATTCATTTTCAAAATTAGCCCCTAGGGATGCAGCTATCTAAAAAATCCTATGTCATCTCATAGATATCCAACAGATACAACTTCACTCCTAATTTCACGTCAATCGGATGAATATTAATGGTTTTATGAATGCCACAAGGTTGAAAATCGGTCAAAATTGTGATTTTCGGTAATTTGCATTTAAAGTCACAAGTAACAATTGAGGCAGAGGAAAAACATAGGTGTTATTAGTAAGCTAGTAAAGTTGTTGCATGTATACTTTATTCTTACAAGATATTAGACTGATTCTTAATTTATGACCGCACACAGAAACACCAATGTTCTCAAATAGTTGTGTTTGAACAACTCTGTGTGCTTGTCTATTTTTTTTTTTTTTTTTTTTTTGGCAATTTCCCAACGGTTCAGTTTTTGCTGGAAAAAAATATCATTGCTGCATTGTTTTACGATTTGGTTACCAAGGCTACATTATCATGGTATGTATTTTTTGTCTTATCACCCAGTTCTAAGGTCAGAAGGAGGACAGTGTGGACGTCTGAATGTTAGAGCGACACGTCCTCAGCAAAGAGTCAAAAATGTACTAGTGCTGCCCTATAGGTGTTTTTCTAACTACGATCTCTGTGATCATATCTGCCCACTGCTTTTTCTCCAAACAATGCATGGGAAACTAACAAGGTAGCTTGGGCCAGTCCATTACACATTCCATTATCAGAGTCACCTTTCAGAAAGCACTTACATCAGGGGAAGTGTTTTCATAGCCTTTCCTTTTTCAATTTTCTGATAATTGCAGTGTCCACGCTGGTCTGTTAAGGTGCTGATTCAGCTGCGGCTTGTTTCCTGCAGCTATAGATCTCCCAAAAAAAAGAAAAAAAAAACCTTAGGTCAGTTACATACAGAGTATATTGTGTAATGCGGTATCTCGCGCAAATAAAGGTCTGCTTAGTTTTTTACGATATGTGGCCTATTCTTTGCTGTCTAAGCGCTGCACTGCCATTCTGCATTTATCCACAGTCACAAAATAGAGGAGAACAACTGAATGTAATTTATGTTATTTTACTAGCGCTTATTCGCGGTAATTGTTATCAGATTAGGTGCGCGTTGGTGTTGGATCATGTGTACCATTCAGTCCTGTCTGATTACTAGACCCTAACATTTCCCTTCATCTGGTTAGTTGACCCGGCTCATGATTTTGAATGTTCTCACCTTGATAACAAATATGAAGCAAAGCCTTCGTCTGTTTAGGCTTGACAAACATGATTCCAGACATTGCTGTCATTGACACAAGCTCCCTTTCAGACTGTGATACTGAGCATGTCCCCCCCCCCCCCCATCTCAGTATTTAGCTGGGGTTAAGCAAGGCAGCCTTGCAACCAGCAATTATCTTTTCTATTATAGCTTGTGTGCAATAAAGCAAGACATTTGTGATGCTCTGAGTATCTTTCTACAGGGGTGGTTTTAATTGCAATAAATCTATTAACAACAAGCCGTCATGTCATTAAAGGTTTATGGAGGCAAATTGCTTGGAGTTGTACTGGGGTTAGAGGTCAGTGGCCAAATATCTGAGTTAAACGTACATTTTTGCATCCTCCATTTTTTTTCAGATTACACTTGTTAATTATACGGTCAGCGATTGTGTTCACATTAAATTGGCTTTCATTCTTTTTTTCCTTGGCCATTAATTTGGGCCATACTCTTATATATTTTTACTTTTTTATTGCTAATTGTCATTTAGTGCAAAACTCAAGAATACATTTTTTGCTTAAGATGATCCAGTGTGACGCTGACAAGGAAAGCACATACCTAGTTATATCTAGAATTGATCAAGAATGTGTTTTCATTTATTAACCTCACCATTTGAATACAAGTTGAATAAAGTTCATAAAAAAAGCATAATTGCAGTTTCAGCAAGGGTATTAGGAATTAATTACATGTTAAGAACATTACAAGGGTTTGCATTTATCATTACTAAAGGCATCTGCCAACTTTGACCATACTTGTTTTGGGGAGGCGCTGTGCGACATCTCAATGCGCTACAAAACATAAAGGAGAAAAAATGATCTCGAACTCTGGCATCATGCTGGAGAATTCAGAAATGGATATATGGAGGGATATTTTAGAATAATGTTGCTGCTTCATATTTATTTCACTGAAAAGTCCTAATGCATCATTGGACTGAATGTGATTCAGATTTAACTGACATTTTGATAAGATTGTTGGCCTGTTTTTTTCTCATCCAGAATTGCCAAATCTTGAATAACCTGCCTCTTAACACAAACACACAGATGCATCAAGTCAGTCCACTTAAGGGGAGGGGGGAAGGTTGTGACTCTATTTAATAGATCCACAGCATCCTACCAACCATGTGTCTCACTCAATCTCATTTGAAGGTATTATATCATGTCCTATTATGCAAAAAAAAAAAAAAAAATCTGTATATTGATGGAAACTGAAAGGCTTCTTCTCCCTCTTATAGCACCATCGTACATTAGCAGTGGCCAATTTTAGCTGTTGCAGCACAAAAATCTTTTTTTTTTCCCCATCACTGAATAACTATGCCACAAAACTTGACAGTGCTTGATGAGCTGTTTTACCAAGGCATTCTCACACCCGGGAGTCTGCAGTCGACGATGCCATCACCTCTCGCTCTGTTTTTATGTGCTGTCTGGAGATGTACAAACTCTGTTAGCCCTCCTGCTAGTCTATAGTGGAGATAGAAAGAAGGGGGAGAAGAGGTGGTATCTGCACATTTTAACCTCTTGCTTGCTTTTTTCCCTCACAGACTAATAAAGGAGATGCCCTTGCGAATCGAGTGCAGAACACGCTGGGCAACTACGACGAGATGAAGGAGCTTCTGACTAACCACTCCAACCAGAGCCACCTGGTGGGCATCCCAAAGAACTCCGCCCCGCAAACACCCATGGAGAAGCAGCCTGACCAATCCGGTTTCTTCTCCGAGGGACAGAGGGGCAGGACAGCCCCCTCCCAGCAGGGCCCCCCGCCCATGCCCCCGCCCCAGTCCTCAGGCTCCGCCCTCCGGCACGCCCACCAGAGCTCCAAGAAGTCCCGCTCCTCTGATTGGGCCAGAGGGGGCCATGGCTCCAGCGGCGGCCAATCGGGAGTCCAGGGGGGTGGCGGTGGTGGGGCCTCGTGCGGGCAGGGGAAGCACGGGACGTCAGCTCACGAGCAGCCGCAGGTGCGACTGGAGGACTCGTTTGGTAGCCAGGTGGACGTGCTCAAAGGTGACTCCAGCCCTACACCTGTGGCCTCATCCTCTCATGGCAGGAGGCACGGGCAGGGGTCCAAGGCCCTGCCGTCAACGGACCACGCTTACAAGGACGGCAGTCACGCAAAGTCCCCCGTGGACCAGGACCTGGCTGGCCCACACCCATGCGGGTCCCCGGTGGCCTCCACCTCGCTTCTACCCAGCGGTGTGTCCACACCCACCTTCCCCCAGGGCCTGCACTGCAAGCCCAGCGCCGTCCAGCAGAAGCCCACTGCCTACGTCCGGCCCATGGACGGCCAGGACCAGGTCCCCAACGACTCCCCCGAGCTTAAGCCCCCCGTGGAGATCGGGGATGGGTACAATGGCACATCGTTCGGCGGCCTGTTGGAGAGCAAGCCCGGCGTGGCTAATGCCAAGAACAAGCTGCCCAAGCTGACCCTACCACAGCCTGGAGAGGTAGGCGCCATCTTTGATTGTTTTATGTTCAAAGCTGCTGGTTTGCTTACTTGCGTATAACCTAGATATGCGTTTGCCGTTTGTCCTCTTATTGAACCTTTGGAGGAAAGGGTGGAAGGAGAGTTGTGGGCCAGACTTTGGTCCTCCCCCCCCCCCCTGGTTCTCTTCTGGTTGGGCCAGCTTGGCATTCAGACCTGGCAGAGCAAGCGAGAGAATGACATAATGGAGCATCTCTTTAATAGGCGGCCATATTCACATTTCTGATTTCATGTGAAGCCAGCCAGATAGGGAAGGATTTATTTTGGCATACAGTATTATACTAATAGCTTTTAGTAATGCTTTTTGCTTATTTTCCCCCTTCTGATGTGGTAATTCAGAATAACAGGTTTTCCATTTTAGTGTAACTGTGCATGATCTTTTTTTTTATTAAAAGCTGATCATCAGTCTTGCTGCAGAAAAACAGATTATTTTGAATCGGAAAATGAGAATTCATGTCCAGAGGTTGGTTTTCGGTCCATTGGCATCTTTAAATTGTGGAGCTAATTTTGTTTTTTTCAAAAGTATTTGGATGGTATGCATATCTGATGTATTACAAATTTGAGCTTGGAACAGAATTTACTGTTAGCTTTGAAATTACTCCAATGACACCTAATAACTATTTGTAATTAAAACAAAATCCGAGGGAATATTTACACTAACTTAAGTACAGTATAACACACATCCTCAAATGCGTATTATATATTCACTTGCTATAAAGCTGTCTGGCCACCCAAGGCTGGTGTGTTTTATTACCCATTGAGGACATGTCATAACATGCCATTTTGCCATCCGCTCAGAAAGGCTAAGTGTCTATTGTTGCAGTGGTGTTTTCAGAGGGGAACAGATTAACTCAGACTGTTTATCTTGTTTGAGGGAAGAAAAGTTCATTTTAATGCTCCATTCAGGAGAGAGCGCGGCGCCACTGCCCAGGGGCGGAACGGAGAGCTTGTCTCTGCCAGTGGGAGGCTGGGAGATATTTTTTTTTCACGGTGAGAAATGGGATTGCTTTGAAAATTCAGCTTCAGACATTTCGCACCGCTGCTATTATTATTATCTCTCACCCGAGGTTATGGATGTGCTATTCCAAACTTCACACCTGAGCGAAATTTTGCCAGCGCTTAAAAACTGTGCTGTCGTAATTAAGGAGAAATCAGAAGCGACTCACTCCGTGTCTCTGAAGTGGAAATGTTTGGGAAACAGAACCCTGGGGGGGGGGGGGGGGACAGCAGTTTGGGTAATAAGTGGGGTGGGCAGGGGGGGTTTGGGGGGTGGTTGTGCACTTTTGGGAATGTTGTACTGGGGTGTATGATCTTAAGTGCCTAGCGTGGTGATGTGTCGACCACCTCAGCAATCCTGGCTTGTACCTCCCTAGCAATCCTGGCTTGTACCTCCCTACTCTCTCACACAGCTTAATGCTTTGTCCCTCAGTCCCCAACTGTCTTTTCATTGAAATCATTCACGGGGCTGTCCTTGTTATAGAGATGGCTCTCTCGCGTCCTGCGTAGCTGTAATGTACTTATTTTGATGACTTCAACCATAACTCTCCTGTTAAAAAGAAAAAGAAAAAAAAACTATCCAGTCCTAGAAGTTTGGACGGGGTACTTAATTTAGCTGAATTGTGTGTTATAACTCCCTCGCGTGTTCCCTCTACCTACTGGCCATGTCTCTGGGGGGGAGAGCTTCTGGACGATGGGCTTGTTGAGTTTCTCGCTGAAGTCAGTTTGGCGTTTTGAGACGGGACAGAGAAGAGGACTCTGCCGGCCTGTATTCGGAGCACTGGCTGCGGACAGGATGTATTATCAGCACTAAGAACATTTACGAGCTGCTTTATGTGCCCCTGGTTTTGTGCGGTTGCCAATGGTTATATCAGGTCCAGGATGTCTTACAATGAAATGTTAATGCATTGAGAGGCACCCTGGGTTGTTCTATGAGAAAATGAAATCCAAGGGGAAATATTAGATTGAATGCGCGAGACATTAACCAGGCTACATTTTGAATGAGCAGCCGAACGGCCAATTTTCCTTTATCGGGAGAGGATAGACGGAGAAAAAGAGGAGAGGTACAGACAGAGAGAGAGAAACAGTTGTACATGAAATGGTGAAACGATAAGTTTTGCTTTTTATTTTGGAAAGGAAGACCCCCGGCACGAATGTTAAATATGAATTGTTATGTTTTGCGGTGAAATGGCTCTCCTGAGTCTGTCTCCTTGTTTGGGAAGGATTTCCGATGACAGAGCCTTGCCCCCAGAAGGTCAGTCGTGTCAGAGGCGACAGACAGCCGTGTCTCCTGATACAGTAAAAATGGCGTGTGACATGTTGTGCGAGAGCTTGCCATAACTGTCTGGGTCACGGTTGCCTGTCGGTGGAGGTGGCTTTGCGGAGGGGAGGTTAAAAGCCTCATGGGATCCTGCAAGCTGTTCTGGAGAGAGAGGGAGCAAAAATGGACAAGGACACTTCTATACATCGTTTTTTGGGATTTCTTGCCTGTATTATACTGCACATCCCATATGAAGCTTCTTGTAATTTCTTGTAATCGTATTGCTGGATAAAGGGAAGTCTTCAAAAATATAATGGTGTTGTGAATAGTGACATTCTTTTTGAAAAAAGAAAAAAAATGTTGATGGCGGTGATGCATGCGCATTACAGCTGGATCACAGCTACACACTGAATTGTCTCTGCTGTTTGGCGGGTGAAGTGCAGCCGAAAAGCGAGCGGAGCTGGCGTTCGCTGATGAAAGCCTCGTTTCCTGACAGGCCGCCTCTGAATCAGACAGCCCCGCCGGGCGGCCCGGCGATGTGACAGGCGATCCCAGCGGCGCGCGCCCGTCAAACGCTCCCGCTGATATGCTCTTCTACTGAAGCGGCTGCAGCGTAGAACCTTCCGGAAACCTCTATCTCTGGTGAAACCAGGGACCCTAAGAGCCCTATCACATTAGTACAACCGGAGAGTCATCGTCTTCAAAAAGTCGACTCGCCCTCGGTCCTTCGTCCTTTGCGGGCGCGAAGCAAATCCAGTAAAAAGAATCGTTGCTGAATAAGGAATGGCGCGCACCGGAAACAGGTTGACATGCAGTCATCCGAGTGTGGCGAGCCAGCCAGCTGTTCTATTGCTTTGTTTAATAGAGAAACGAAAGGCAATTCGGCTCTAAATTGCGGTATCTAGCATCCAGAAACATATGGCGTGGATACAGCATACAGTTAAGCATGTGGAAGGAATAAAAACCTGGGGAATTTTAATTGCTGGGAGAGCTGCTCTCGGAGCAGCCGGAGCGCGGGGAAAGAGAGATGGATGTTGTTTTTGGAGCAGGGGGCTGTCGAGAAGAGGGACCCCCTGTGGTGCGGGCTCCTTCTGGCCCCCACCTCCGCGCTGGTGAAATGGGGGAGATGGTATGAAGGGGGAGGCAGAAGGTGGAGATGGATGATTTGGAGGGAGGGAGAGAATGAGAGAGAGAGAGAGAGAAAACATTTTTGATTATTTTTTCATGTTCAACAAGCAGTGCCATACAGAACCGACTTCGCCCAAGCAAGCATTTCTGTGCTTTTGTGTAGACTCAGTGTTAACAAAAATAACCTCTAAACTTTTGTTATTTCCTACCTGCGGCAACTGGCTGATATTTTCTTGCTGGGGGATAAAGCCCCATTGCTTACAATGACAAAACTTAGTTGTCATGGAAACCTGAAGTTAATGGGGTTATTCTGTTCCTGTTTTATAAACTATAAGGTATCTAAAATAAGAAGCCACACGTTGTATTTCAACATAATCAGATGAAAATTGACAATTTTATGGACATTTGACTTTTTTTTTGAACCCCACCTGATAATAGCCACGATGTAGAACTGAAAGGAGCATTGAGCTTGGTTTGAACTCAATTCCACCATTACAACAGAAATTTTGGTGAACAAAACTATTCCGAACTTCGGCCTAAAATTTGATTGAACTTGGACCAACTTTCCCCAGAATGGAACATCTAGTATTGTGGACCATGACCAAGCTGTGTGCCAAGTCTGCAGTACTGTAGGCGCTAAGCTGCTAACGAACAAAGGAACAAACAAAGAAACACTCAGAACTAAAAACAATATACTCCCTCGGATCCTCCAGGGAGAGGTAATAATGAAATGAGGACGTTGTTATTTCTTTAAGAAAAAAAAATGGGAAAAGAAAAGCACCTTGGAGGACTTTAAGTTCAGTCTGTTTGGCGGGCTCTATTCTGCTGAAAGCACTAACCTGGAACACGCTTGTTTGGGGGAAAATTTCACTGTTTGTTCTTACTGTATTTTGTTTCTGTGTGTTTGCCCTGACATTAAAGGCTTCTATCAAATGAGCCGCCTCTCAGGCAATGTTTTTCCTTGTTTTGACAATACTGCCTCGGTGGAGAGAGTTTTATGGCATACAGTAACATTTGTATGGCAATAATAAGGTCGGCTTGGACTTTCCCTGTCACCTGGTGAAAAAAGCTTTCACACCTGACCTTTTGCACTGATTGATTTTTTTCCCAGAATCCTACCCCTGTCAAACAACATAAACTTTGAATTAGGCCTAAGGTGAATATTCTTCCTTGGAAGTTGCTGCCCTTGTCAACTTGAGGGAGACTTGTCGCAGCTTAGTCAGGGTTACATACAGAATTATTTCAGGTCAAATCCCTCTGGGAAGAAAGGACAGTATCCCCATTCTGGCCTGTTTTATTATGTATGCTTCTCGCTGACTGACTGCTCCTCGAACTGCTTCATACTTGGTTTATCATTGGCTCAAGTTAACAAACCACACTGTAAAAAAAAAAAAAGGTTGATTCAACTTAAAGAAGTAAAACAACCAGCTGCAAAGCATTTTTGCGTTGGCTCAACTTCCAGTTCCTAGTTCTCTCCAATTTAGTTTACTGGGACTTGAAGTTGAGCAAATTCAAAAATGCTTTGCTGCTGGTTTCCTTGCTTTTTTAAGTTAAGTCAACTTTTTTAGTCTTTTTTTTTTTTTTTTACAGTGCAATTCCCCTGTTGTAAATAACGATTTGCCTTTGTTTTGCGAGTGGCAAAAAAAATTGTGCAAGATATGCACAAGTATTGTAAAACTGTGTGCACTATTCTTTGCAAATTGCACTCTGTTTCTTCTTTTTCTATTCGAAGAGACTGGATCATCAGCTCGAGTCGATGAGAAACCTTATATGAATGAGCGTGAGCAGTAGCTAATCAGAGAGAACCGCATACAATCAATTGTTCCCGCAAGAGGGATCCTGTCATTTCTTCACAGACTGTTTTAACCGGAGTAAATTCCGGATGGAGCGCAGGCTAGTAGCGGCAGCCCTTGTTGGAAAAATGTTTTGACAGAATTGGTGCTTGACACAGAAAGGTGAGTTTGTTCAATGGTGTTTGAAACAACCTGTTATCACTGGGCGTATTGATCAGTATGCTGTTCGATGCTCTCTGAAAGGCTACCCAGGAAGTGTGTCAGGATCGTAAAAAGCATTGATGACCAAATAACCATTTTCATGCTTCCCGAAACAGTCACAGCCACTAGCTTTACATCGGCTTTATGGACATAATACACTTGCCACTTACCCTTGAAGCACACAGCTTCAGAGCCACAGAGAAATGAATTATATTCTTTGTTGTGGATATAGGAGGGGATATGCAGTTAAAGGTACTTCCAAGAGGTGTTAACCCTATCTAGACCGGGCTTTTTGGGGCTTGCTGGGGCCGGGGGGGGGGTTTACGGTATTATTATGGTATGTATTATGGTATTATTATGACCTATTATGACGTCATTATAACATGATGTTTTGATTTTATTACCCAGAATGCTTTGCTTATTTTATCCCATAGTGCACCAGCTCCGAGAGGCCATAAAATAAACGAAATTCTATTTATGGTCTGTGAAAATAGTTTTTCATTTACTCAGAATGTTTTTCTTAGAAGTTCAACTCAGAAAGAAATGAAAGTAAACTTATAAAGGATTACAGGTTTGCGTAAGCAAAACTTGCTCTGTTCTTATCGTCACCTTCTTTGTGTTTTGTATATTGATTTCAATATAGAGCACTAAAGACCACCTTAATAATGGAAAAAAAAATGTCTATTTGTTGGTAGAAGAAGCTTTTATCATAGGAAAATAAAACAAATTCAATTATGTCATCAAATTAGCATAAATATATTCTACTTAACAAAGCTGACATTAAATTACGTAAGATAGTTTAAATATAATGGAATAAGTGTATGTTAAAAAGAAAATCTGGAAACTACATTGATGAAACTGAAATCGGCGATTTTTTGTCAGACATACCTGTTAGAAAATCGTCGCCATGGAAACGGCAAAGATGGTGGACTTGACTTATTGTTATAAAATTGTTCCCAGACAAGTTTTAGGAAAAGTCTCCAAGTTTGGTGGTCCTAGCTCAAGCCGTTCAGAAATTAGATGACATGAAAACTGGCACGGACATAAAAAGCCGGCCCCCCCCCGCCCAGTCTAGATAGGGTTAAGGGGTTGTCTTTCTTATTTTTAAAGTTTTTGTTTTGTGGACAGAGAACAAGAAATGCAGGCTTGTCTTCTTTTTTCTTATGCAATGTTCTTATATCCCCAGAACAAGACAAGGGATGGGGCTTTAACAATTAATGAGATTTAAGTGTATGTACAGTATCTTTCTTTTTAATCGATTGTACTGTATCATGGACACTTAACTTTATTTGAAAAGGTCTAATGATAATAAATTTGAAATAAATACAAATTTTTTTTCATTTGAGCATTTATTATCTTAGAAAGGATGATTTTACTGTACGTGTGTAAACTGTGGCACAGAAGTAAATGAGTGAAATAGAAAATAACACAAGATAACAGCTGTCATTATAATGTCTACTGATGATCATCAGTTCCTGGTATTAACGGAAATTTATGGAGTAAATCTATCATTTTTTGTGATTAAAAGTGTGCAGTTCATTTAGCATTACCGCTGTTGTGGAAACATGCCAGGAATCAGCTAGATTGCTTGCAAGATGAATTCACAGGTTCTTCGTTGGCCATTTTACACTGTGGACAGGCAGGCAATCATTGGGAACACCATCGTAAATCAGCATAAATTCCTGCCTTCTGACGCTAATGACATACTGTTTTTGGTTAAGACTGCTTGGGATATGCCCTGACTCGTGTCTTTTGCATTAAGAGAGCTTTTACTTGTTGCCACTGATATTTTTGTTCTGCTGTTTGCCCCTTGCCATTATAAATATTTTTTGGTTTCTGTGACTGACACACCTGCAATTCCGGCACCAACTATTTGGCCGCATTGGAACTATGTCATTATCCTCATCTAGCCTCGAAGACTTAAGCCGCTTTCACACCGGACGCGGAACGAATTTTTCGCACGACAGATTACATTCAAAGTCAATGCAAAGACGAAACGCGTGTATTCGCGCCTTTGCATTGACTTTGAATGTAATGTGTCGTGCGAAAAATTTGTTCCGCGTCCGGAGAGAAAGCAGCTTTATACAGTAGTATTGGTGGTTAGACCTCTTTTAAGCAGGTCCATACTTCGAATTATTTTTTAAACTAACAGCAATGTCCTGTATGGATGGTTGTGTAATTATGGTTCACGAAGATTCTTCAAAGTTTCAAGGGCGATTTTGATATTTTGTCCTCGCCCTGTATCTCTGTATCTAAGTTTTAATCCATTGGCAATGTATTTGGCTGTTGGGCCATGTTGTTTGTGTGAGGGATGGAATAGAGTTACTGTCTTCTTGGCAGCCGGTTGGTTGCAATTAACCTCATAAGACAGCGGTGCTGATTTGACAGTTGAAGGAGGGAGACTGCATAAATATGACAGTCATCTGCTTATCAAATCCACACCCCCAGCTGATTGCTCATTTCGATCGAACATAATGGAGTTTCCTGGCTGCATGCTAAGTCCCAGCTCTTTCTACAGGCAGGCGTTTGTGGAAGAGTGCTGGAGGTGGGTGGGGAGAAGGTAGTGGTAAGGGGCAAGGGTTGCTTAGATTAGAAGCATAATGGGAGTAAGAATTACATGGGGAATGCACATCCTTGTCCTATATGAGAATGACTTAATGGCATTTTTCAGCCACACTAAATTTAAAGTAGATGAACAGTATGGCGATTTTTTTTTTTTTTTTTGTATCTTGTTTTGTGGACTTCATTATCTTCATTATCACAGATCCTTGTGCATTGGTGCCAAACAGGATTTAACATTGGGGGGGCAAAAATGTAGGTAATATTTGATGACTTCATAGTCGTCATAGTAAGTTGCATTTGTTTCAGTCCACTGGCGTACCGTTCTTTAGAGGAATCTTTATGATGCGTATGTGAGGAATTATTCATCTGAGTTTCAATCTTTTTGGATTCAATGAGAGCATGTAAATGACTCCTTTTTGAGTTTATTTGCATTTTCCATTTTGTGCCAACTTTTTCAGAATTGGGAGTTGTGTATCAGCCAACTACAATGCATGGTCCAAACTAACCCGTGTATACTCATAATAAAATAAAAACTCCCAAACGCCAGTGTGGGAGGGAGTTTTTATTTTATTATGGGCACACAACAGTTAGTTTGGTCTGTGCATTCTTGCTTCATATTGGTCCAACTACTTTGCATATTTGAATATGATGCATGCTATTCTTATGAATGTGCTATACACTTCAGGTTTACAGTGTGCTTGAAACTCTGTAAATTTAAGTTTACGCCACATTAGTTTGTATCTTCATGAAATGACAACATTATTTGCGGTGTGTTGATTGAGGGAATATCCAAGTTGCCAGTGGCCCAAAGAAACACTGAAACTGCCTCCTATTTTTAAACACAGAAGACCCTGATGTAGAGTAGGCTACACATTCAACAAAATAAAATATTGTATTTACTAAAAAGTTAATTGCTGCAGCTGCATTAATTAACTTCCTGGTAAATTTATTACAGAAGTTACTGAACACAGATGCGCAGGACTGTTAGATAGCCTATAACATGTCAGTAAATCCGACATCTAATTTGGAGGCTCAGTTAATGCTGAAACCATAGTAGTTACCCTTGAACTTAATGAGGTTATAGGTTAACTAGATATAGGTTCATCAGTTTACATTTACGGCACTGAGTGAGTGAGTCTTTTTGGATGCACTGAACTGAAAATAGCTACTTTTTGGGAATGGGTGTGGACGCAGTGAACAGGAATCATGGGTGAATACGGGTCAAGTTTGGCTCCAAAATCAGAGAATGCATAATATCTTAACGATCTGGGGGGAAATAAATAAATAAATAAGAGAATAAAATACAATTCAAAATGTATTAAAGTGTGTTTCTTGTAAATAATTTTGGGGGATATTCTGCTTCACATGGAACATCCATGATAATTTAACAACTTACCCGACATCCATTGGTCTTCAGTGATAAATTGGGTTTTCTTCATGTCCTTCTTTAATAATGTTACAAATTTAACTGTATAATTTAGCCATCAAAATCAGAATTGTATTTGTGCTGTGATTAAATTGTGTTGTTAGCCTGGCTTCAGTCTAAAAGTCATCTTATAGTGTTTCTCGGAGTATTGGACTGCAGTAAACTCCAATAAAGGTTACGTGCCCCAAGGTTAACAGAGCAATTATGCCACCGCTTAAGAAAGCATATTCAGCCAGGCAATTTTCCTTTATTCAGGGGTGAACCTGGAAACTATTCATGTATAAACGGAGCCCCTTCCGTGGCTATAAGGCTAGCGAGTCTTGCTGAAGGTTCAACTTTGAGGCCATTCTCTTGGTCTGGTTACGTTCTGTTCGCACACGCACTCAAGACTTAATGTGAGCTTTCAGCATAAAAAAACTATAAATACTGAAGATAAGTCAACAGGTCATCCAGCCCATCTAGGATTGATTTTTAGCCTGCAATAGCTATTGTGTCAAGGCTGTTGGAGGCCTTATTTTATTCAAAATAAAAATAGATTATTTTTGTTACATTTGTTCACCTTGATGTTTTAAGAACTTAGCTTTGTACTGAAGGCCCCAACTTAGCTGGGTTGACATGGTATTTGTTTTGGATTGGCATATTTTTATTGTGCTCAGTTGATCTTGCCAAGAGAATTTGAGGTGATTAGTGGCAATAATTTTGTTTACATACATGCGGCAAGCTTGGTCAAATCATAAAAGTATTTGAATTAGTACCAAATACTGTTTGAGGTGTGGATTTTAATCCAGTGAGTGAGTATTGTATTGCTTTTGTACTCCCTGCATCTTACCCCTTTTCACGTCAAAAAATGTCATGTAATTAGAATAGCTATAAATTAACTCTGAAACTGTGTGGGCATTGCTGGTGCATGAGGACCCCGATGCTGACAGGTCAGTAAAATCTGGTAAGAGAACCCTCAGTGGGACTAACTGCCCGGTTAGCCTACATTAAGACATCATAAATATAGCACTATCATAACAGGCTGTGCCCATTTACAGTGACCATCTCACAGCAAGAAAAACTGATCAGCTGTTTACTTTGGGTACCAACAGAGTCATCGGATTTGGAAGATTTCTAGATGGCCGCTTTGATCCAAATACAAACTAAATTGATCAATGTTGAAGATATTTCTTAAAACAAAGTCCTTCAGGCTGTCACATATGTTAAAGCTGAAAAAGGCCTGCATATCCCCTGAACATCACTTGTTACTAGGCTGTAGCCATGTGGTGTTTTCACATTGTTCTCAGCCTGAGAGATGGCCAGTCTCACTGTGAAGCCAGCCCAGTTATTGAGCAGCTCTTGGCATCTTCTGAGAAGAGAAGATCATGTTCCATATCAGTCCAGTTCCCTGGTGTGACAGGCAAACGTTTCCAGAAATTGCTAATAATGCAGCCCTACCAAGGCCTGAGTACTGTACCCAAATTCATTCCACAGTCTTCAGCCTTCTTCCCTCGCACCATCACTGCTCTGCTCCAGCGTGACCTTCAGTTACTTCATTTCCATGTACCCACACAGAGCTCTTGTATGCTAACTAGGTCTTTACCTGGGTAAAATCATCTAGCCATTTTCACCAAATTATTTTTTGTTAACTTTTATTTGTTAACGGTTGCCTTACCTTCGGTTTGCGGGTCAGTATATCTGTTTGTTGGAAACATTACAGAAAATAGTTATGGAGAGATTTATAATGACATTTTTACCAGAAGTGTGTCCTGGCCCAACTTTGGATTGATTTTATTTTGGGAGTGATCCAGAATCAAATTCTAGATCCAGGAAGTTTTAAATGATTCTCCACCATTGAGAGATAGGGCCATTTTGGACATTTTTGCATTTAGCTTGAGAAATAGACATAGTTCAAAGATATTAACATTCAGGACAACCCTCCTTGATGAGGGCCACCACAGATTAGAACTTAACCCAAAAAAAAAAAAAAAATTGTGTATAATATTGTTTACTTGTGTGGCAGTACATCATACTGCTACTCATTTGTGTCCCAGACATGTGAGGGACTGTTGGGCCTTGGCAGAGGTATGCGCTGTCTGAGTGCTCTTGTTTTATTTTTGCGTCCTTTCTATCTTTAGTATGGGGGAAAATAGGGTAAGTCTTATTTTACGCGGATTTAATCCCTTTTTGCTGGCTGTCCAATAAATATTGAAATAACAATACCCAACGATTGCTATGAATATTAGGGCTATCCAAAATAAACCATGCCCCAACTTCACAGGGTGATGGACTGAATAGGAAGTAAAGAGTATTAAAAAAAATCTGAGAACACTAGAAATATTCATTATGTCTGAAAATTCAAATACTGTAATCAGCAATTAGGAATACAATTTGTACCCAGCGAAAAGATTTGTGAAAAGTATCCTACGGAAATATTTTTAGTTTCTTTGAAGCCTAACTCTCAAACTTAAGTGCAGGAAAGTTTGCCACTTTAATTTTATTTTGAATTGTAAAACAGCGCATTTCAGGTCTGGGGGGGGGGGCACATTCTGTTGAGAGGAAGGGTACGTCAAAGTGAAAGGCTGAGGTTTCTGCTACACGAGCATTACTGTAAAATCATGAATGAAATCAGGGGCTTTGCTCTTCATTTGTTTGGTCACTGCTTTCACCATATGAATTTGTCCAGCATGGATGCTTCGCAAAGATTAAATCCACTCTGGGCACTGCTGCTTCTTAGTTATTTAAATTCAACCATTTAATAAAGCTGTTATAACCCATACATTTTTAAAGATGCAACGTGTTGGTCGCCAGCCCCTTCGCTTGTTTGTTAGACTATTAATATTTAATTTGTAGTGCCATTCCTTTTCTATATTTCCTCAATATTTGTATAATACATCTGTCACATTTGCTTATGACTGAATCAAAGCTTTTATCTTATATTTGAATATTTTTTAAGAGTACAAATCAGTAATGACTTTTTATTGACCCTGTGTTGCATCTATATTTGCAAGTATACACAGTATGAAAAAGACAATGCAAAAGGAAGATAATGGAAAGAAATACACAGATTTCACAGCCCAGCTATTTCAGAGATCAGTTTCTGTCATGGATTCAGCCCATTTTTTTTTCCCCATTTCCTGCTGAGTTGTGGCTGGTCAAAGCTCTGCCATATATGTTGGGGTCCATGCATCAATAGTGAGTTGGTTTTGTGTGCCAGCCAGTGGCCCAATCCTTTATAAACCCAATCCTTGATAAGTCTCAGCTTTGGCATGAGAATATTTGGTAGCTGAATTGTCTCGTCTCACAAGGATTTTGTGTTCCATAACACTCAGCAGTTACAGCTTTGTGTTATGACAATCCCGTCCTCGGCACATTGGGAAATCCTTGTTCTTTGGAGCCTTGTTTTGGGCAAATGTCTGTGTGGGTTTATCGTTATAGGCGAGCTTGACATGTTTACTCTTTGTGCTCCTTGGCGAGGACTGTATCGAGAAATAAACTTGAGCCACATAAAATAAGAAGGAATGAAAAGGGTAAGTGAAGTTGACAGAGGGTGCTCGAAGACACACATGGAGGCTTGTGGAGTGCGCTGGGTAACACTACAGACGTGAGTGCATATTCATCCTGAGAGCAGACTGCAGAATGTTGGAGGTTAAGAGCTAGTCTACAGAGGGAAGAGGAGGGCTGTGATTTTGCCCTGTGTTGAAGAGCTGCCCACTGGCACTTTTTTTTTGTAGTGTTTACATAGCAAAAATGCTATATATGCGGAAACAGAACTTAATGTAGCTCCAGTGGTAAAGCGATTTCCTTAAAAACTGGTTTAAGCACTGATTTGTTGGAGGAAGATAATGATATGCCCTACTGCTCGGTGGAGGAAAAGAAGGGACCTTATTTACAATTAACGTGAGATAAGCTCAGCTAGCAAATGAGGAGACATTTTGTCTCCCTTCCTCTAAACCCTGCAGGAAAACCATGACTCCCTTCTGCCCCTAACCTGAGTTGACCAGACCTCAAATCACCTTGTCGCCTGACATCAACGTCACAATCCGAAATTTCATTGCTTATTGGCTTCACAACTAATGATGCAATATTTGACACAAATGAAATCAGAGTAGTGCTTGCTTCCAAAGGATCATGGACAGCTATACTTACATATAATACCTTAAATAATTTGGGGATACAGAGTGAACACGTGGGATTACGTGACAGGGAGAGATAGGGACTGACAGGGTGGGCATGGCTCTGGAAATTAGGTCACTGTGACTCGCCTTGTATTTCTGAGCCAGTCACGCTTGATCGGTCAGCCTCATCAGCCTTTGTTTATAAAATGCTTCTGAATTAATTGGGGTTTATTAATTTAAGCCCTTGTAGCAAACAGAGACTGATTCAGTAAGTAATTGTAATCATAAACACAAAAAATGCAGACTCCGCTGCCGGATATGAATGAGAAGAAAATAGTGTAAAATGAAAATAAATTGTTCTTGGATTTGCTTTATTATTGAAACCGGTGACAGCAATTGGCTTTGGTTTCACTTAATCATAGGGCAGAGTACTCCATCATTAACTTTGATAAACCGAAGTATTATTAGATTTTTTTGATACACATTTGTTAATTTCAAAACTGTCATGTTATATTTTCAACAACACATTATTCTGTATTGTAAGCTATTGAAGAAAATATCATTGTTCTTTCATTATTGAAGTGGCTGTTAACAATTATTCCTTCATTGTAATGACTCATTCAGCTGTCACATTCAGAATTATAGTTACTGTGCGGTGCCCATTCAAAATGCGGTTAGGGCTGGGTGCTAGGGCCAAAAGCACTATGTATCACAATGACAATAAATATCCTGATATACTTTTTTTTTTGAATAATGCAAATAGCTGTGTTTTATGGTTGTTGGATATTTTTAAGTTTCTTTATGTCCAGTGAATTTGAGGGACTTAATACCTGTGTTACTTAAACAACTTCGAAATAATTCATTCAGCTGTTATTATTACATGAAATACATGAAACAAAAATTTCAAAAAGTTAAATATATTTGTCACCTGAAAACCCATTTAGGCCAGGCAGAAATGTGACTGGCAAAAAGGGCAGGGTCCCTTCTGCAATATGGGGCAGCCCAAAGCCAATAAACAGGTAAATTATGCCCCCATCAAGCTCGGAGCTGCGAAAAATAAGCTGGGTCTTCATGTTTCCTTGCATGAGACGCGTATTGAGCATGGCTTGAATCACTTTGTTTAGGGAGAATGCCCATTTTTGTTTTGTTTGACAAGTTTAGCCTTTTAGAATTGTTCTGAATAGACCCTTTCGGTTGGGGCGTGAAAAAGCGAGATTTGGAGTGCGCATGCTCTTTGCAGACTATGTGGGGAAAAAAGATGCACAAATCACGTTGAAAAGGAGGGGAATTATAACTTCTTTCGCTTTCCCGTGGTAAAAGGCAGCTTACAGCATGGATTCGGAGTATAAACAGGAATAATTTTTGTTCGGGAACATTCTAGAGTGTGCAGCGTATATTAGGTGTCCGGATGACGAGATTAAGAATTCTGTATTCAACCTACGCCAATATCGATTGATGATTGGGTACCCAGAGAAACATTAGGATATGTAAACACGCCAAGCGTACGTCCAGTCAAGGAAATGTATAGTTTAGTTTCAATTGCTGCTATTCGTGGAAGTAGCATATCGTAACGGCGGCTGCCATGTTACTGATGACACACCGGGTTGCTGGGGCAGGCGCAGCATATTCATGCGCGATATTAAATATTAATATAAAATTCTAAATGCCCTTCTCACTGATAAATAAACCCTAAAATATATTGGCGCCCCCTTTTAAATTCGTTCTGCCAAATAAAAAACCAGAAAAAAAATGAGTTCGGATACAAAATTCTTTCTCCCTGACGATAGAGTTAGACTAAGCTCCATTGGTTTTCTCCTACAAACTGAAAGCATTGACTCCTTCAGCGCAACGTAGACTTGAAAGACTATATCGGCAAGACGCTGTCAAGGTAAGTCTTCAACGTTATTTTCTGCACAAATGAACATCCGAAATCAAATGTGTTGCGTTCACTCAAACAGTAATGATATGGCCTTGTATTTTACATGTGTACCTGCGCACTTATCCATGTTGAGAGGAGATTAGGATCATGCCTGCTTGCTGGTTGTTTCAAGCAATATGAATTCGTCACAAGAACACTGTAGCTATTAGGTGCCTTATGGCGAGGGACCCAATCATAGTGATGTTAATGACATGATTTCACATCCGCAAAACTAACTGGCACGCAAATTCAAGTTTGTCGGCTATATATTGCAAGTAATTATGAAATTGAAATCACAAGGAAACCAAATGATTGTTGCAAGCCGCGAAATGAAAACCACACCTGCACTTAGCTCTGAAGGGCTAAATTCTATAATGAAAACCCCTCAGAGCTGACCAAGACTGTAAATGTTGTATGGCACCAACATGCCCCGTTTGGCTTGATATTTGTTTGCGTAGAGTTTTACATCTACTTAACGTCTAAAATAGTCTGTTGGATTGAACAAAAACAGTCCCTTTTCAAATTGTGGATACAAAAACTTGAGACTGCAACAACAATAACAGCTTGAAACAAGAACAGATGAAATAATTCAATAGTCAGCTAGTAGGCCAACTTAAATAATTTAAAATCAACCAGTACCTTAACTGTATTTCTCCAATCTGATCGCTCTTTCCTTTTAGCTTGTGTCGATGTGAGCTATTTTCGTTCATAGGGAAACACAGACAAACCGAAGTCAACATCATTTGTGTCAACGAAGTCGGGCCAGCGGCTGAAAAAATGACTACTGCAGACTCTAGTGCGATCATTCGGGACAAAGTCCTTCTGATTTATAGCTCGAATCCACGCCTGTCGTTGTCTCTTACCATGGGGAACACAAAAAACCCTTATGCTCCCGTCTTTACGATACTGGTTTGTGCACCCTACTATGCTGCAAGTAGCCACCAGATTTCCTTTTTGCCCCACATCAGTTCTACCGCGCATGCGCGTGCGGACTTCTGGCCTTAAATCGAACTCGTCTATTGGCTGGTAAAATTATGGAAGAAATGCAGGGCGGACCCAAAATTAGGTAGGAGTGAGAGCAACTTCAGCCTCCTACCACCCTGTGCATTAAATTTAGACACTGATGTTAGATCAGATTTTATCAGTGATGTCAGAATGAACATTAACGACATTCAGCTGTTGGTCCCTGTCTTACAGACGATCATATGTGACTTAGATGAACTGATTCATACTTAAACCGGTTGCTTTGCATCAGTGTTGAGCATTGAGAAATATCTGTTTACACACTGGTTACTAGTGATAACCTAGCATATTAACTCTTAATTGGGATATCTAAAAGGTATGATAAAGGACTTGTGTTGAATGTTGAATGTCTTAGCTAGCTACATAAACACTGAGCTGGCTCAGAAGTGTGGTGTTTATTTGCAGATGATAGAATCTAGATGATAAACTGAATCACTTTACTAAAGTTAGGTACATTAGTTAATGTTGTTATCTCCCTGACCACAATTCTCAAAGCATTCAATGTGCGCATTGTGCCGTGAGTAATCAAAATAAACAAGATCTCAGCACAAAACTCATTTCATCTTTCCTCTGACATTCTGAATGTATTTGTATGAAAATCATAATAAAGTTGTTAACACACCGGAAAACTTAGTTTTATGCTGGATTTTATTCCAAGGCTACAATAACTAGCAATCCACAACATCATCAGTTTTTCATCTTATTCATTTTGCGGGAGCTTGCCTCTTGTGTGCGTTACCCTCTTCGGAATACATGTCATATGCAGGCCCTGTAAATGTTCCATGCACATGACCAATGCTGCAAAACAGTCCCTAACTATTAAATATGGTAAAGCCTTTTTTTACATTTCAAGTTTGAACCTATCAGAAATTAAATATAAACAACAAATTCACGTACAGGCCGACTGATATAAAAATTTGTGAAGGTGTAAAATGTTATTTATCATCATGACGTATAGCTATTGTCATATAGCCCTGCCCTATCATGTGCCTATTCGAAACGGGCTGATTGCTTGGCCTCGGGTATTGCTGCTTGCAGCTTTCCTGAGCTTTCACACTCGAAACTGCACTTCCTTGGGTTGTCAGCAATACACCTGCAAAGATTAAAGTCAGTTGGATGAGCTATTGTCCAGAAAATTGGAGGACAGACATACGAACATATAGACAGAGACTACTTCCATTGTCGTTAGATTTTTATCACATTTTGTTTTTATTAAGTCTGGCTTTTGTCTTCACTTGTTTCCGAGACATCACTGAGACACCTTTGTTGATTGACTGAGTGACTTGTTAATTCGCTGTCCCTCGAAACTTCCCAGTATTAAAATGATAAATCACAGCCGCTGGGTGATTCACAGAAGACTGCAAGTGGGCCTTGAAACGAAGTTGTGATTATTATGACCGTGTTGTTTGAGCGCGCCGTTGCTTGTTGCACGCTGGAGTCGGGCCCGCGAGCTAAGGAGCCTCTTGACGTGAGTCGCCGTCGCTGCGGGTCATT
This sequence comes from Gymnothorax javanicus, assembly GCA_029692085.1. Classification (NCBI taxonomy): domain Eukaryota; kingdom Metazoa; phylum Chordata; class Actinopteri; order Anguilliformes; family Muraenidae; genus Gymnothorax; species Gymnothorax javanicus. The sequence continues at coordinate 47,704,460 of CM056204.1, forward strand.
TGACCTTGAAGAACCCGTTCGCAGTACATTCTGGGTGCGTAAAGGGTGAGCAGCTCATTCTGAAACTACACTGTCAGAGTTAATGAGCTTTGTTCGCAGACTGGGGTCTGGCAGCGCCGTATTCTCCCTTTTGAGGTGCGGGGGGTGGGGGGTGGGGGGTGCGGGCGGGGGAGGGTTCGGGGGTTGGCGTGTGTGAGTGGAGCGGCTCTGAAAATGGCTACTCTCATTCCACAGAGTTCATCACTCCATATACTGTGGTGTTTTTTACACAAAGTCCACAGCCACAGTCCCACCTAGTTTAACAGGGGCAGATAAATGAATGCTTTCTCTTTCTGGGAGGAAAAGAAAGAATTATTGTGAGGCTTCCCCATTAGAAGTAACAGCTGGCATCATTTGCATAATATCCATCAAAAGCCACTTTCCCAGGCAGCTTGTCAACCCATGATAAAAAAGACCATATCAAATCCTGTAGCCCACAACGCACTGTAGCTGCCAAGGCAGAGGCTATACACACACCACTGAAATTACGATTGCGTTTTTGGCTAATGTCACGCTACAGCTTGGATTTAATGTTACTTTCGGTTTGTATTTTCGTGTGCCCTATCCCTCGTGCCGACATTTCTTGAAGACATAGAGAGGTATGCAAAATATTGAAAATATTATCCAGAATAATAATGCTGTCCAATGTTAAAGGAATAACTTTAGGAATTAAAAAAAAAAAAAATCCTGCCTCCAAATACTAACATAAATTTTGTGGACTGGAAGACTAGGACAAAAAACACAAAAATACACACACCAAGACACGCTTAGTGACACAAATGCACAAGTATACGCTCATACTCACAAGCACTATCAGTTTTCAGAAAATTATGTATAAAAACACAAAATATGTAAGCTTGCCAGCTCATACCAATAAGGTAGCTTAAGGTGAAATAGCAATCTATCAGTTTCATGTTTTCCACAGAGGTTGCGACTGTATCTCCAAACATTTTTTATTTGAGGTGATCTTATGAAATAGTGTATGAGTAAAATGTGCAATCAAATGGGGCTTCTGATAGAGTGGTCAAAGTAGTGTAATGAGGAAATGTTGTCATTTTCAGGGCTAGCACACCAACAGCCTCCCACTGCCTGTAGCTCTCCCTGCGTTGCCAGAGTGAAAAAAGAGAAACATCCCCTGCTGTTTAGCTGAGGGAGGATTCAGTTTCACTGCATTACCGTTAAATGTAATTTGGGATGATAAGTCAGGCTTATTCGCATCGCATTTGGTACATGATGTCCTCAGAATTCCAGCAGACATGTGATACGTCCGTGCATGCCATTTGGACAAAAGATGATGAAGCGGTCAGATTAACGATCTTGGCAGGGGCTGCGCAGAGTTATCTCAAATGTCTGACTGAGGAGAAGAGCGAACATTCACTTCAGAGGAGTTTTTTTTTTCCTTTCAAAATTTTTCAGCAATTATATGTAATGACAGGAAGTGTCTGTCTGTTCCTGTTGGGTTGGTTTTACCTACATCCACAGTTCTTTTTTGCAGGTGCTGTTGTTTGTTGTTTAGCACGTCATGATTTTGGATACAGTTCCCCTTGGCTCCTTGAATAATTTTGCCAATTTTTGTCATTCGGGCACCAAATATATGGGCCATTTGAAACTCAGCAAGTAGCCTTATTCTGCCCCTGGAGACCTTCCCAAAAAAGTGCTGCTGGTTAAACCTCCCTTAAGCAGATACATGCTGCTAATTAGCATTCAAATCAATGGGACTGCCCTGTGTAGGTGCTTCAGTAACGATGGCCCAGACCCACTGATGAAGCCATTTTTCAGGGATGCCCCCATTACTTTGTCCACCTCTTGTTCTTGGGTGTTAAAAGCTCTCCCAGTTCATTAGGCGATTAATCAGGAGTTTTCTTGTTTTGGTTCTGTGTTACTGCAAAATGCGCTCTTGGCTTGAAATTAGAAGCCTGCAGGAGATTGTGTTTGATTTTCATCTGAATGCCTTCAATAAATGCCGCGGTGGGTGTAAAAACAACTTGCAAACAGCTATGAACTTGTTTTCCGATTTCAGGTTTATTTTTGCATTTATTTCAGTGTTACAACATTCGTATTACAGTTGTAATTTGCATCACTGTATATTTTATTTTGCATCAACATTATGTCAGACACATTTTGCAGATTACTCAGATTTATGTCTGGTTATTTTGCTCGGTATAACTGCTCAAGAATGTAACTGCAACACCACAGCTTGGAATGAAAGCCTCAACTTGAGTTGTAAGCCCAGTTTCTGTACCATTATCATTTACGGCCACTATATTACTCTGTGAGTTGCCTCTAAACTCTCTTGCATGTAACGGCAAACATTTTAGAGCCATTAGCTTCCCTGAAACACCTCAGGGTCGATAGCTGATTTAGCAGAGCAAACGAACATCTGATTTTTATTTATAATTGTATTAGCTTTGAAGCTGAGGATAGAGGAGGTTGTTGTTGAAAGTAGTACAACTTTTTTTTTCTGATTTAGTCTGTTTTTACCTCAGGTTACGGAAGACTTTCAATGCAAGCCAACCCTGGCCCCTCAGAACAACCTCAGAGGGATTTAATTTTATGAATTAAGGACTACCTGCTCAAATTCAGCATAACCAGGAAGCACTGCTTGTGCTTGTGATCTTTAGCTGTCGCTGAACCTCCTCCCTTAAATGACATGTGTTTTGTGTTTGTGCGGGTTGCTATAAATATGGCCCAGTGGTCGCACAACCCAATCAGACTGTATACAGCAGGGTCATCAGATCATGGTCCTCTAGGTCTGAAAACTGTTGGTTTTCCACCCTCCCTTTACCTGGGAGTCTAGTGTAAAGACATTCTGGCCAATCAGAAGCATTCATTGTTCAAGTAATCAGTTAATTACCTGGGAGAAAAGAAACCTGGGCTTAATGTTGTATTCAAGGTCCAGATTTGGTCATCCCAGACATACAAAAATTTTTTCCCTGAAATCGTGCTCAAGCTGAAGGACGAACACAAGTGCGATCAGAAAATTCCCAGATGTGTCATCACTCCCATAAATAGTTTTTCTTTTCCTTGTGTGGAGAAGCCATCATAGCATAGAAGTGCCTAAATTAAATATTCATCCAAATGCCTGAATGAACTCTATGTAAATCACCATGCTATGTGTGACCATCAGGTTAAAAATAGAGCCATGTTTTGAAAAAGGCAATGGCTGCATCCTACGTCTACAAATGAATCAGCGAATCTGTGGGAAGTCGTGAGATTTGTACTGCTATATTTACATTACCAGATAAGCGATAAACACCCTCCGTCCCTCGAATGGCTCTGCATTAGTCTGTGGACTTTATGTAACCGATTAAAATGCCAAACGCCGCCGTGACAATGCACATCATTTCTATCCCATCCCTCTCCGAGCCGAGCGTATTCCTGTTGTCTGAAAAACAGCACTCAGCTCAGGGCTTCACTGAATGACACATTATACAGCCTTCTCCGCTGAAGGCCAATATCTGTGGTGGGGTGTAAAAAAGAAAACGAAAACAGCCGCTGTGCAATTTTGTGAGCGCGTCAGGCGGAGCGTGTCCATATATGCAAATTGAAGGCAGAACTGCCAAGGCAAACTTTGAGTCTTTCACATCTGGAGGGCTGTTAACGGAGATTCAGTAATGATGAATACATTATACCAAGGTGGCGAGATTGGATGTAAAACGGTAATTGCTGACTGTGTGTGGGGTTGGGTGCCCACTTTATTTCTGTTTTGGTTTTTTTTGTGGGGAGGCTCTGCTTGCTCGAATCTGGACGATGTCACAGGACGATGGCAGGGGGTGGGGATGGTGGTGGTGGTTTGGGGGGTCGACCTCTGATGTTGTTGAAAGACGTCATTGACCGATATTGCTGGAATTCTGGTTTTCACTCAGATTCCCCGAGTGGTTAATTTAATAGCTGCGCCACGACCATCACAGCATCATTCTGCTTTAACCCAGTAATTGACATTCAGTGGTACATATGCTCTGCAATTTATATGCTATCATGTGTCATCAGCATGGGTCTAGCAACTAGTCCAATAAAATATTTACGTCCATAATTATTATCTTTTAATTTGCCTTGCTTTACAAAAACATCTGTCTGGTTGTTGCACTCCCTGCCACAGAGTGTGTTTGAAATGGGAGGAGGTTTGAGTCTGTTTTTTTTTTTTTCTGGTTGCAGACGAGTTAGAGGGCTGTCTGACAGTGAGAGACTGAGGGATTGTCGGCTCAGCGTTGTCTGTGTAGTCTTTGGAAGGTCAGCAGCTGATGGGGTCGCGACCCTGAGGTCAACGGTAGCGTCTGAGTCTGAGAAGTGGGATTTCCCTGCTAGTGTTCTCTCTCAGTCTGCAGGCTGTCTCTGAGAGTGAGACTGAGTTCTCTTTCAGTGTGTGTGTGTATGTGTGTGTGTGTTTATTTTTCTTGTGGTTTATGTGTGTGTCTCGTGTGCACGTGCGGGTTTGTGTATGTGTGTTTATGTGTGTCTGCATATAATATGTGATTGTGTGCCTGGTTGTGTGTATTATGCATGTGCGGTTTGTGTGTGCGTATATGTGTGTGTGTGTCTGTGTTCATAGGTTTGATATATGTGTGTGGGCCCATTTGTGTGTGCGTGCATGTGTGCGCATGTGTTCATGGACAGTGTGTGTTTTTTTCTTTGTGTGCTTGTGTGGATATATGTGCAGGTCCGGTATGCATGTGCAGTTATGTGTGTGTTTGTGTGAGTGTATAGTGTGTATGTGTGTGTGCTTGTGTGCGCGTGTTTGTGTGTGTGTGTGTGTGTGTGTGTGTGTGCATGTGTGCGTGCGTGTGTGTGTGTGTGTGTGTGTGTGTGTGTGTGTATAATAAATGTGGTGATTTTCCAGCCCTTGATCACCTCAGAGTGGGCCTATGTATAGCAGCTCAGCAGGTGCTGATGACTCAGGTTTGCTGTTGTGTTTTTTAAGTAGCTTTTTTTTTTTTTGCAGTGATAACTTGCGCTCTGAGCCATAGCTAAAATATGATGGATGACACTAATTACTGCGGCTGTGTTCATTTAAAGGCACCTGCTCTGGCTCCACGCGGCGTGGCCCCTGTCCGGGCCGCGGTGAGGGAGGAGCTCGCATCGTGTCATCCGCCAAAACTAGCCTCTGACCCCCATCGGCGCTCCCTGTCCTGCCAGGGGCGGCCCGAAACATCCCCTGCGACTGTGCAGTTGAAAGTGATTTCACTTGACTCATGCAATCAGATTTGGTTTGGGATTTTCCAGATTTTACGCTAATAGCTATTTTATCCTCGCTTACTTTTCGTGTAAAATCCACTGTTGTGGCGAAAGAGAGAGAGAGAAGGCGGGAGAGATGGGGGAAGTGGTGCGCGATTTCATCTGACGATCTCGGCAAATTAATATGCGTTTCACTCCATTCCAGACCTCCCCCCAATGAAATGAAAAGTTGGCACGGGAAGTGCCTTATGTCTCATTCATGAGTGTGGCCATCGGGGGGGGGAGAGAAATAAATGAGGACGTGTGAAAAATGGCGGGATGAGCGGTAGACTGCCACCCGCCCCCGCTTTCCAGAGGAGGGCTGTTTTCGGCTCAGCGGTGCGAAATACTGCACGCCGCGTCTGTAAACACACACACACAAACGCACACTGATCTCAGGCCACAGTGAGGAGACTAGGCCAGCCCTGCTGCAACACGGGGGAGGCATGGTCCAGCGAAACCCAAACGTGGGGGCAGTGGACAGGGTGTCTAGGTTTGTTAGCGGAAAAGGCTAATTCTTAACCACGCTTGATTGAAGAGAATTGATGAATAATGTCGCACTCGATAATTTTAATACTGATGAAATGGCGTAGTTTCATAGAGGTGTGTTTTATTGGGGGTTCAGTTTGCCAGGAAAGTTCATTTGACTGCCATATATGTTCTGCATATATAAGAACCCCCTTTATCTACAACGCTGTCATTAGGTCTGTAATTATATGGGTCTTCCTATTAGCATCCTAGACTCATTAATTGATTTTGGTCGAATTAACGGGAGAAGAGGACGTTAGTGTGATTAGTGTGAGTGTCCATTAGTTCTTTATTCAAAAAAAAGCTAAGATATATTGCACATTATTTTTTACGGTTATATCTGCGTTTTAATCGGTGTTCATCTAATATTTCTTTTTCTTTTGTATACTTAATGAAAAAGTAATAATTTAAAACCATGTTTATAATTAAAGTACCGCAGTCTTTTTTTTTTTTTAGTCGAAACAACATTAGTAAAGCAGTGCATCTAATAGCCTGTCACATAAATGCAATAAAAAATTAGTAATTAGTTAGCTCAGCGCAGCATGCACATTGCTTTTTGGCAGTAAAATCCATGTTCTTTCTTTATCTTGATAAGGAGAATTTTAGGAAAGTATGTATGGGAGGGCAAATTTTCTATTTGTACCGACTCTTAAGTGATGTAAACATATGCATCGTGGTTTAATGATGGCTTATATATAAAGTGGCACATTCATACATTAGTCTAAAACACTCCAGTTTCCTCCTTCCCATGAATAAAGATAGAGAGAAGGGTGGATATAGAAAAGACTGCATGTGAGCCATGCAAATTATTATAGTGAATCAATATGCAGGGCATAGCCTTGCTCACAGAGATAAATTGTTAGTGGTTTATAGATTTTTTTTGCAATGTGGGACGTTGTACAAAACTTCCACACATATGAACTAACGACTATTCGCCTGGTAATCATCCCTATTAATAGAATGTTGTGCTGAATAAATTATTACTCTATGAAATTATGATCAGTTATTGCACACAGTTTTAAGTTTATTTTATTGTACCTTATATGTATTTATTGCATTGTATTATTATCTTATAGTATATGTACAATATTACTAATTTGGGACTTGGTGTGTACTTAATACGCAAAAGGTGGAAAATTATTTGTAACGACTGTCCATAATTTTTACACAAATCCAGTGATTTGTTTTTCTCAATGTGCAGAATTGTGCTACCCTGCACTCGCCATTAGAAGATTCGTATCTCTCCTTCCTCAGTGGCGTTTTGGCCGGCGCCGGTGGTCTCTGGCGTCATGTCTGTCCGAGCAGCGCAGTCTCAGTGCACAGGTCGTGCGCGGAGCCCCGGAGCGACACCGGCGCCCCCGCTGGCTCTCCCTGCGTCGGCCGCCGCCCTCCACGGCGAATTTATGCTCCCGCTGACAGAAATAAAGCAGGCTCTGCTTTCTGGGTAAACATGTCCTGGGGGCTCGGCGGCGAGGTGGACACTTTCTCACGTGCTCCGCATTTCAAATGGAGGTCTGGAGCACTCACTGACCCCTGTCTCAGCCCTCGAACCGCGGGTCAGGTCCTTCGGAAGGGAAATTTAGGGCGCAATTCATCAGTTCACTTATGTACACACGAGGCGCCAGCTCTAACCATTGTGACGCTGAGAGACTGTGAGTCTAAATTCCAGAAACAGTGTCTTTTTTCATTCACCCTTTTTGATGTAACATGATAAATATATGATTAGAGAGTTGGAGACTGAACGTTATAATGGTGTCTTGTCAGCAACGTCTTGTAGAATGGAGTTCGAGAGCAATTTCAATCCAAATTCCCAAGAACCAATTCATTAATGTGTTTAATCCTTTTCAAAAAGTACACTAAAGGCTTTTCTTTGACAGGGAATAGAAATGTCATTCATGCTACAAGATGCGACTCCTCTTTTATGACAAAACCCCTGGCCTCTGTCTCGTACAGTAACTTACACAACTGAGCTACTCGCATTCAGGTAGTGAAGATTGCAGTGGCAGTGCCTTCAGTGGCTTTTTGACAGCTGCTGTGGGTTCGAGGGATGCCGGCTATAAGAGCCGCCATCATTTAGCTTCAACCGACTGGATTATAAACAGGAAGAGCCTGAGTCCGCAGAGTGATTCTCTCCCCGGATTGAGTTATGCTGCTCCGCCGCAGATCCAGAAAATTGCTGCTGGAATTTTAGCGCCTGGCGGATGAGAGCAGAATAATAAAGCTTGCCGCGCCGAGCAACTCCACCCTGAAATTCACCGCGCAATACTGTCAGGATGTCGCCTTCATCGCCTTTTTTTTTACTCCTGCAGCCTATACTGTTTCAACGGCCTTCAGTGTGAATTTCTCTTATTCTGTGCCTCTTCCATAGCCCTATAAAGTTGTGCATTTTAAGATCTGTATGTTTTCAGCCACACTCGGAAAATAGAGCTTTCAGGGAGTTTAGAGATGCTCCAGTTTTTTTTTTTTGTTTGGTTTTTTGGATGTGTTCATTCATTTGGTCACTCAGGGAGCTATTATTTTATTCAGTCTATTTGAGTCTAATCTGACTGCAGTAACCGGCATTGCCTTGTGAGAGACTGAAATACAGACCTTGTATAGCAACACTTGCAGATTAGCCTTTTGCATTTCTTGTGAGCCTCCATATCAGCAGATCAATGTGCAATTGTCAAAAAATGATATCAGACCGGTTTTAACTTTATTTACCGTATATTAGATAAGAATTAGAACTGCCCTTTCAGTCTGAATGCATACAGTTTCTGTATGCACATGACTATAATAAAACATTGCAAGTCCTGTCATCAGATATGAAGTAGTATACTTCTGTGCAACCTGTTGACACTTACTGTGGTCGTTGCTGTTCTTGTAGCTACTCAGGTATGCTGTCACAGGGCTGCCAACTTTCCTCAACTGGCTGGAGTGAGATTGCGGACCAGGGATCATAGACACAGTGCTGTTCTATCATTTTGCTATTAATTTTAGTTGCTACTATTTTGTAATTGCAGGATTTGTGTTGATTTGGATTATTTACTCTTTAAAGCCTTTTAAGTCAGAAATGCATGCATGACCTGAAAAGTTCCATATTCATAGTGAACAATATTGCAGATGACTTTTGCCTGTTGCCAAGGAAAAAAAAGGAAAATTTGTAACCCATGCATTAGCTTATAATTGGAGATATTGTAGAAATATGGTTACTGAAGTGACCATTGATAAGATACTGAAGAATTTGAAGACAAAGCAAATTATGAATAAAAACCTGTTTTATGTTTTTTTTTTCTTTTTTTCAGTGGGTAAACATTCTAAAACTACTTAAACAAGGGTGTTCAGTAGCCTAGCTGCTTATTGATTCACAAAAATTTTGATCGGTTACAGTGAAAAAAAAATTCCACTTCAAGAGTTGTTACTTGGAATATAGTGGTTTAATCGGGTGAATGATTTGCTTTGGTTGAGCAAACTACTGACTCACACCAATGATTGAGGGTAGCTGAGCTGTGTTTCCAAACTGTCACGTGACTTGAAAGTTTCTCATTATTGGTCATGGCGATTTGCTTTTCTGCAAGAACTAAGCTGTATAGCGACCCTTTCAAAACTACAAATTAACATGCGATGTTGTTGAAAGCAATTTACCCACTGAAGAAAACAATTCAATGAAAAGAACCAGAGTGGATGATTGATATTTTAACGCTAAAAAAGTTCTGGTACAATGATTCGTTTGTTGATGTTTAGCGAGCAAAATGGGAGATGTGGTATGAGAGCAAGTGAAATTGGTCCGTTGTGTGAGTCTCACGCTCAGTGAGCGAGAGTTGGCAGCACTGCAAACAGGAGGAGACATTTTGATTTGATTTCCAGTGGCTACTTGCGGCACAAATTCAAGATAAAATTTGAAAATTCCTGCTTTTGTAACTCATTGAAATCATGATTGTAGAGGGCTATACTTGTGAAGAAGGCTTCCTGGGTAATTCCACATCAGCGAGCCAAGCTTTGGGTAGCAAGCTAATTGATGCTCTGCTGCTACAAGCCTGTGTTATGCTTCAGCATGGAGGGTCCATTCAATGAGTCTCAGCACTTCCCTAAATTAGTCAGATTGTTCTAGTGCTTTGTTTATATTGTTGTCTTTGATCCAGCTCATTTTGCCTGATAGCTAGTTAAAAGTGACATGAAATGTGTTACTATGAGTCGTTTATTCCACAAAGTTGTCTGCCACAAGAAACCTGAAATCACTGGAAGAGTTTGTGATCAATTATCCACCAAAAACAAAAAAATATGGAAGAAAATAATAAGATAAATTAAAATGCGTACTGGGGTTCAGTTGTTTCATGGTTAATTGTGAATAACTTTCTCTCTTGAAAGAAGCAAAGTGCATTTTACTTGTGGGAAGGAATGTTGTGAGAAATTGTGTAATTGCGTGAGTGGTGTTGTGGGGAACACCATTCACCACCAAATGTCACTTTTGCTGTATTATGAATGCAGGTTGGGATGGAGTCAGGGGTTGTCAACAAGGTTATCGGTCATTAATATCACGACAGGAGTGTGAACACTGCCCTGCCTGAGAATTCTGCCGTACAGGAATGCCAGATACCTTTGGGAGACTTGGATTACCGCTTGCAGTGGTCACAGCCAGTGCCTTCAGGGCGCTTTTTGTTGCACCGCACGATCGCCTTTGAGATTGTGTGCCGAGAAAACAGGAGCGCAGAAGAATGGGTGTGTGCACTTATTCCCCCTCCTGGGACCCCCAATATCAATGGCCCGCTTTTCCAGGAAGAGGAATTAAGCAACAGGTTCACTGGACAGCTGCCAGGTCAAAGTGTGGAGACTGCCAGGGGAATATGACCTACAATGTGCCCATTTAATTTGTGCTCATGATAGCCTGGATTGTAGACAGACTTGTACTGTAAAAACACTTCATTGAAACCTGCATGGGAGTTGACAGAGCTCTACTCTAGACCTAAAGGATACGGTTTACTGAACACTGACAGGGTTCTTAAGTTTAAAGTTAGGGGAGGCATGCAGCCCAAATACAGCAGAGCACTGTTTGTTCCTTCAGACGGTTTGAGCCATAGTTGCACAGAGGCCACTCTCAGTTCACTCTCACAGCGGCATCGTTACAGCCGAACTGTACTGAACGCAAGCTGAAGTCGGCCTGCTTTTGTGAATAGTTGACATTTCAGGAACGTCACATGTTCTGAAAACCCTGGCTGAGAACAAGCTGATAAAATGGCAGGAGGGAAGGAGCGTTGAGTGGAACAGTCAGTTGTTGGTTTGGCGGCGGCTGACCCAGCGGCCGGGCCCAGCGAGCTGATGGCGGATCCGGGAGCCACCTGCCCGAGTGGATCAATACCATTTAATCTCTCCGTGTCGACGGGCTTGGCTCTGCAGAGGCTGGTTATGCCTTAGCTGCGGCATGCCCGGCCTTGGTCTTTGACAGCTACAGATGGTGCCAATTACAGCCAAAAATTCCCCCTCTCTCTCACTTTCTCTCTCTCTCTCTCTCTCTCTCTCTCTCTCTCTACTGCTGTCTCTGCTGTCTCAGAGAGCTAGGCCTCGGGACAGAGGAAAGGGTGAGAGCAGGCGAGGGGAGCCAGTCAGGGACACGAAGCACAAACAGACATGAGCTCGTAGCAGACAGAGGCGAACACACTCTACTGCTTTTATATACATATTTTTCTCTTTTCTGCATCATGTCAATCACTCTCCATTCTCAGCACTCTCACTAGTATGGTGTGGGAAGTTCCTCCGAAGTAATTAATTATTGTTGTTCATTTCCCCATCCTGGAGATCGTATCTGATGCAAATGTACTCTGCCACGATTACACCGGCTGCTAACTATGGGCATTTATGAGGGTGCTGATTTGAATTATCTGAGACATTAGTAATTGGGGGATGTAAGTGGGTTTTGATTTCCACTGAATACAGAGCAGTGTGTCAGGCACAGGGAGGTTAGCTGACTCAAATTAAATAGCAATTATATATACCAACGGTGCCTTAAACGATGTGATCTTCACAAGTGCGCTGGGTAGGTGTATGGGGCTGTAATTCTGACAGGTCTGTAAGAGGGATTCCTGGGGAGGTGGGAATAAATTGCTGTGTTTGTATCCGCAGCTGCAGTAAATGGCATAATTGTGTGCCTAAGCTTATCCCTGAGACTGCATATGTGTGTGTTTGGGTATAAGTGTGTGTATGTGCCCATGTATTTTTGTTCTTGCATGTATATGTGCACCATATTTGTATGTAGGTCTGCTTGTATGTCTTGTATGAGAGTGTGCATATGTGTATGTTTTTGTATGTGTGTTTGTGCTTGAGTATTAACACTCATAGCCATTAGCATCTGTCAGGGTTGGGAACCTGCGGCTCTGCAAATAATCCCAGGCAGCCTCTGCTGTCATGGGGGCTGAGTGAAAGCAGGGGAGAGGTCAGCGTTTTAAATATGGGAGCAATTACAGTCTTCAACAGAGCAGTTTAACGTGACACACATTTACACCAGTCCAATTGAAAGGCTCATGAGTGAAAATACCTCACTCCCCCCCACCCCCAACCCCCAACATCATTATCAGCATCAAGGGCATTTTATTATAAGCTTTATTTTCACAGACAGACTCTCACCAGCAGCAGCAGCAGCAGCAGTACTGTCACTGCTAATCTGACTGACGGCGCTGACAGAAGGAGATCTGACCCTCGGCCCTTTGAAGACTGCAGCTGACACATTGGCCTAAATTACAAAGTGGACTAAGTCTATCTGCAGTCGTACAAGCATTTACGAAGCACACAGACATAGACATTCGATAGTACCTGCACACACGGTTTGCTGAGTCTGTAGAGCACAGACATACAATCAAATTTATACGAATGGGCATGCACGTGTATTATCTCATTGAAAGGCACAGACACACGCACACACACACACACACACACACACACTCAGAAAACCTAATTCTTCTTTTTTATTTACGAATATATGAATTTCTGAAGCATACTCCCTTGTGTTTTCTGCTTACACATAGTCTTTGTGTTTACACACCCTACATAAGTGTTGCTGTTAACATAGTCTGCTATCTCGCACTGCATTGGAATTAAAACAGGTTTTAGGTTACAGTTCTAATCATATATCTCAAGCTATTGTGATGGGCTACATTGTGAAAGCACTACTCAGATTAGACTGTGAAAAGTATATCTCGTACTCATATAACGAGCAATCAAAATTCCTTAGGAGGGCGTGAAAATATGATGAAAATGCATCTGTTTACACACAATGCATTTGTGAATAGCAGTTATTTGAAATCAATTTAGTGTCAAAAAAAAAAAAAAACAACAGGCGTCAGGCAATAGCGTGTGAACTGTTGGTGTACTGGATTTGCAATGTTTATGAATATATTCTCGAGACAGACAATGTTTACAAAGTGTCCAGCTGTAACAAATTATCGCCAGAGTTGACCATTCCACGCATCATGCTGTAATGGTCACTGACGAATGACTGAAACATGAATCAAAATATGGTTTTAGTCCTGTGGACTCTTTGAATAAATGATCATATGCAGTGAATAGTAAAATGCCCAAAATACAAAGACAGAAAATATTCAAAACTAAGTGGAATTAAAAAGCCGCTCCAATAAATTAGTGTAACAGATGTTACTGCTCGCAGTCGTGCTCTGTGGCTTAACAAAACAAACATAGGTGTTTTAGCTCATGGGGCTGTGGTTGATGGCTGTGATGGTTCACACAGTGGAGTTGCTTTGATGCACCGCTCCTCTACCTCTGTGACACGATCCCCGTCAGCCATGAAAAGGTCACAGCGAGCATATGTGGGGGACTGGGGGTGGGGGTGGGGGGCAATTGATACATGGGGTCGTGCCACAGTTTCCCATGGTGATGTGGGGTGGTGAGGCCAGGACCTGGTGAGAAATGTGCCCCCACACCTTTTAGTTAGTTAATTAGTTAGTTAGTTAATAAGTTCATTAGTTCATCATATTTCATCATCAAAATCATCATATTTCACCGCGTTTGAAATAAAGAAACAAATACTTTGTGAAAAATAACCAAAAAAAAAAAACCTTATACATTATTAAATAATTGTAGACATATTTCTGCCATCCTCCTGCCACCGCCTTTGTTTCTGTCTGCATTGTGCACAGGAAATAATGCGAGAAAGTGATTTGAACATATTCTGATGGGATTAGCGATGTGAGTGTAATAGGCTTATTGACGGGCATGTGGCGAAACACACTTTGGAGATCACCTTTTATGTAAGTGCAGCTGAGTACAGTGTGTTGGAAGAAATAGATTCAAGTCTAACTGGTCTATAGCTTCCTGTTTTTTTCTGCTTTTATAAAATCAACAGTGTCGATTTAACTCAATGACAGCAAAGCCAGTAGCTCACAAGCCTAGTCACTCATGACGCTGTGGAGCTTGCAAGTGTGCGTGTGCGTGTGTGTGTGTGTGTGTGTGTATTTTTGACTGTGTGTGCATGGGCATGTGTGTGTGTGTGTGTGTGTGTGTGTTTTTTGACTGTGTGTGCATGGGCATATGTGTGTGTGTGTGTGTGTGTGTGTATTTTTGACTGTGTGTGCATGGGCGTGTGTGTGTGTGTGTGTGTGTGTTTTTTGACTGTGTGTGCATGGGCATATGTATGTGTGTGTGTGTGTGTGTGTATTTTTGACTGTGTGTGCATGGGCGTGTGTGTGTGTGTGTGTGTGTGTGTGTGTGTGTTTTTGACTGTGTGTGCATGGGCGTGTGTGTGTGTGTGTGTATTTTTGACTGTGTGTGCTTGGGCATATGTGTGTGTGTGTGTGTGTGTGTGTGTTTTTTGACTGTGTGTGCTTGGGCATGTGTGCCTAACAGAGAGACAGTGGATATTATTGTTGGTCTCAGTCAACAGTGGACACTGAGGATAGATGGGTCACAGCAGTGGGGGCGAGTTGCTGTGCGATCAGGTGGGTGCTAATTTCACGCTGCATATTTGAGGCTGGGGCTCATATCTCTCAGGCTGCGACTGATATCCCTGTATTCAGGGCCGCGAGCAGGAGGGAGTCAGGCTGCGGCCCCGGCGTCGAGCTGCCTGTACCAAACGAGAGGATGTCGCGCATTAGGAGCAGGGCTAATGTTTCAGCTATCCGTATTCTATTGCAATTATATGGTTCACTGGCAGTGATTATAGTTCCTCTTCAATATCACTCTCTGAAGTTTTGGTTAGCTGGCTCTCCTCATAATTTACCGCCTGGGCATAATGGGCCAGCCTTGTGGAAAGGGGATGATAAATGGAGCTGGCAGGGGCTCATAGATTTATTAAATTTCTATCAAACCCTGTAACGAAAGGGGGGAAAAAAATCTGCTTTGGTTAGGAACAGGCTTAGATTTTTTAATCAAAATTCATGAGTCCTCGATTTGTGGTTGAGCGGACCCGAGGAAGGCTTGAATCGAAGACTGATTAAAGAAAATAAAAAGGCTTATTTGAAGTAATTTTTCAATGACGCCTTTTAATTGGACGTTAAATCAAATTCTTATCTGCCTCCCCGCAGATAGCGAAGCCGCGCGGCGCACGGTTAGCACCTCTACCGCTGTTACTGATACCCGGAATAACAATTGCCTTTACGCACTTCACACCCAGCCGGGCACGGTGGCTTTCCCGAGCGCTGTGCTCTGATTAAATATGCAAATGAGCGGGGCTGGAATTTCTTCATGGCAGGTTGCTAAAATCCTTGACTGGGGGAGGGTGGCAATGGCTGGGGAGAATTGGGGCTGTTTGGGGGTGGGGTGGGGGGCAGGAATAAATCCGGCTGGAATGTACTGCCTGTAAATCTGTGAGGTGGAGAATTTGTTTTTCTCGGGGGGTAAGCTGAGGACTGCCATCTTGTTTAAAGGATAGTAGTATATTGGCACACACACTCACATACACACACACGCATATCTCTTCCTCGCTGCGTGGCGCTGCGAAAAGCCTGTCCCAGCTTTTATCTTTCAGAGCCTCCGTGCGTTCCCTGACTAGCCCCAGTCAGCGTAGCTAATTACCGAAGAATCCTGAACACGGAAGACGTTGGCGAAAAAAAATAAAAAAATCACAACGGCGGTTACACCAGGGGAGGGGATGGCTCCCTCGGTCGTTGGAAGTGAACCAGAGCTGCTTGTGGGTCATTAAATTAATGGCGGAATATGGGAGAAATTACATTTGCAGATGTCATAATATTTAACCTGTTACAGTGTGTTGTGAATGATGAAGCCTGCCGGAGATTGGACGGGCAGGATTTAATGGTATTGTGTTTAATAGCCCTGAAGCGACATTGCATCACAATGACTGAATCAGGCATTTCGGCGTCTCTGGACTTTTATGTCATCTTCTCCATAAAAGTGCAGCACCTCTTCACTTAAAAGCACCTCTGTGCTGAAGGGAGATGAGGAGTGATGGAGGTATTTATCACGGGCTCCTGCAGTCAAGGACCAGTGTTTGGGCTTCTCAGGGTGCCCTCTACCTATCAAGGACTGCGCTCTGTGTGTGTGTGTGTGTGTGTGTGTGTGTGTATGTGTGAGTTTTTCTATACCTAGTTATGGGTACCAAAAGACCCCTCAAGGATAGTAAAGTCTGAAAAAACAAGCACTGTGGGGGTCTTTTCGGGTTCCCTTGAGGATAAATAAGCTTAATTCTGGGCATAGATTTAGGTTTAGGTCTTGGGAGGTACTGTCGGGCTTTTGGTTAGATCTACTGTAGATCTAGTGTAAAGGTTAGCTATCAGAATTTAGCTCTAGGTCAAGGTGAGGTCTTAAATTAAGGTTAAAAGTTTGGCTGTCCTGGGGGGTTTGTTGCTCCGGGTTAAGTTTTGGATGAACATTAGGGTGAGGGTTAGGGTTAAGGGTATGGAAATAGAATTTTGGAGGAAAAATTTTTTTGGTCCACACAGCCATGGAAAGACAGCGTGTGCATGTGTGCATGTGTGTGTTCTGGCATGCTCCTCCGGTTTCCAGGTCAGAAAAGAATAAAAGGCGGTTGGGCTCACCTTGCTGGTCGATGGTCTCAGGTGGAGTGTTTTATGACCTTTTGTTCAGAACAGCAGGGTTCGGTTTCATTCCAGGTCAAGGTCCTGTCAGCCCTATCTGTCATTTGACCCCTAAGAACCTAATTCCCAGACCTGTCCGCACTCAGGCTACTGTGAAGCACAGGCTAGCCAGCTGGGTCTCTTTTACAGGGGCAACCAGTGTGATGTCACTAATGTGTAACTGTACCCCCCTTTTTTTTTGAAGCCACTTGAAAAGCTTTGTAGACATTAGCTTTGTCTTTTTTTCTACATTCATAATTATTTACAGTTTATTTGTAATTGTCACTTGCCATTACAATGTTATTTTACCCCCGACCCCTGGTTCAGAATCACTCTCGCATACCCCTCGCATTCTCTGGCCATTTCACAATCTCTCCTCTGTCTCATGAATTTTGGCAACACTTAAGGCCACTCAAATCTCTGGCCTCCATCCTGTTCCTCCCTGACGAGACAGGAGACTGCTCTCTATTAAAGATTCAGGAGGTGGTCCTGCTCGGTCGAGCCTGCTAACAATGATGCTTGACTCTAATTGACTTCAGAGACTCATGATTTTCCTTAATGCCGTCGATAAGGTTGTGTCAGCAGATCGGCCAGGCCAGCCCGCTGTGGCATAACCATCTACTTATCTTTTATTTCATTGTTTGACTGAGCCTTTTAATAGCTGGGGTGAGATATTCATGGTGGGAATAGGGGTTTGACTGGCTTGGGTTTAACTGCTGCTTTACACACTGGGTAAATTCTGTATAAACAAAAGCCACATCAAGCCTGTGGTCTAGTGGAGTTTTCTGAAGGGCCTCTCGGCAGTGCATTTTGCGAAGAAGTAACTAAAGTTGTTTGTCTTATCTGGTCTAAGCTATTTGCGGACTAGTTTCACATGATCTGAAGGAAAAAAGAGTTAACCCTTTGAGCGCTGAATAAATTTTCAAAGAATTAAAAATGTAGTTATCCTGAGCTGTTGAAAACCTATCATGTGGCAACATGTTTAAAAGAGCTCCCTTGCGGCATCTGATTTTGATATCTTACATCATAGGGCAACTTTAGTTGCCTATAGCGCTGAAAGGGTTAAACAAATTACTGGAAACAAGACTTGGTCAAAACTTAGTATACCTGAACCGTTTATGGTCTATGCGCAAAATTTTGGAAAAATTATTACAGGGATAGTCAGTGGTATGGTCTATAATGTTTATTCCTGGACTATTAAGTCCGCTGCAGACACTGTCAAAAACTTTTAATTAGGGATGCACCGAAATGAAAATTTTTGGCCGAAATCGAAAACTGAAATTGAGAAACGCTTGGCCGAAAACCGACTCATGAATGGCCTACAGGCCTATAACTGACTGGCCTATTACTGGCTGCTGAAAAATTGTAAAATTAAATATTTTACGTGACAACACAGCAACCCACTGATTGGTCAGAGAGAATTGTCTCTGCGAAAGGCAACTCACTTCCGCATTATCGCTAGGAAACTGGCTTCACTTGCCATCATTGAAACAGGTCTTCAAATTGTGTTTTTGAAACGTGTATTGTTTAAGGCAGCTTGATAAATATACTGTGTGTTGCCTTACCTTTCAAACAAGGTTGCGTTTGTTCAATGAAGCTGCTGCATTTATGAAATGCGTTTCTTTGTCTGTGACCCTGTTCGTAACGAAATTAGAAGCAACGGTGACCAGTTCTGTTCCCCTAATTCACCTTGAGAAAGTTATTATGCTGCCCCTATTTTATGAAAATTGCGCGGAAAATAACTTTACGGGTGCTGATGAAGCACTTTTTTCTTAGGAAAGGTAGCACAGATTAGATGATGCATTGTAAAGCGATAAATTCTAATAATCTGCCATCTCCTGCGATTTGCGCATTTGCTACATGTTTTGCCTTCAATTTCAAAGTGAAATGTTTCATGAAGCCTGAATGTCAAGCTAATAAACAATAATTGTTTTGTCATACGTGTTATTTGCTTCTTTGTTATGAAGGAAAAACGGTAATAACATCCTCAGTGTGTGGTGATTCCATATTTTTTGCCAGGGGTTGTAGTTACATTGTGGAATACTGATGGTACACAAATGCCTTGAGAATATATTGCCCTTTCTATGAATACTCTATACCTTTTACGGATATCATTGCTTTGCGTTTTCAGGTTGGTACGTTATTTAATGTGCAACAAATCGGACACAACATCAGCTGCTATCCTATGCATCAGAACAATGTCAAACAGAAATTACAATTAAACACTCGCGGACTTTAGTGCCATAATGTGGTGACGGTAGTGCGCGTCCCCTGATTTAAACACATAAATATTTAACAAAATCGACGGAATAAAAGTCCAGACAGGCGCGTGCTGGCCGCGATTTTGCTTGCGCCATCACAACATCCTGTTTCGGCCGTATTGTTTCGGTGTTAAAAGTCTTTCGGCCGAAAATCGAAAAATGCATTTTTTTGCCATTTTCGGTGGCCGAAATTTCGGTGCATCTCTACTTTTAATCCATGTGGATCCGACTGTCAGTGTCCCGTGATGACATAATTGAAACTGTTCTTGCCATATGAGTTTGAAAGACCATTGTCCAATGGAGAAAGTACATTTGCCCGGCCAACCAATGCAGTAACTTCATCAGCCACTCACTCACTCACTCACTCACTCACTCACTCACTCACTCACTCACTCAATCACTCAGCCTCAGACATCCGTGGGGTCCAGCCAAAAAAAAAAAAAAAAAAAAAAATAGTGTGTTTCCAAGATATGTTATGTTGTCAAATGTGTGCGAATTCTGCTCGGTCTGAGGCTGTTCTTCCTGTTTCAGCTTGACCTCATAGTATTTATGAAGGAAAATCTTCAGGCTTTAGTATACAAAGCCATGGTGGATCATTCTTCACCCGCGATAGTTTGACAAAGCCCCTTTCTGGGTTAAATATTACAGTAGCCTCATGCACGATGTGAAGCCTTTTCATGGATTGTTGGGATTAGTTTGCCCAGCACTGCTCTGACCTCAACCCAGTTGTGATCAGCTGAGAAGCCAGTTTTGAGCCAGGCTTAATAATTTATTACTGCCTGACCACATTAATGTTTTTATAAACATGGGAAGAAATCCATGCAGCAACATTCTAACATCTATTAGGAAACCTTTGTGGAATTATGGCAGTTTTTTCATTATAATAATGCCCGGGATTTTTGAATATGTCAGGTGAGCAGATGTCCGCATAATTTTGGACACATAGTGTGTAATAAAATAAATGCAAACAAGTGGTGCCAGGCACAGCAAACCCCGCCCCTCGCACATACTTTCACCTACTTGTACGAAATTCAATAGGGTCTATTCTGGGTCAGTGGCAATCCCTATACCAAATTTGGGGTGAATCTGGCCATTTGTTGTGCCGCTAGAGTGTTAACAAACAAACACACAAACACACAAACAAACCGAACCGAAAACAATACCCCTTCCCTCACCCTTTGGGTGGGGCGGGGTAAAAATAATCATCTTTAAAATAGTGTTTTATTGCAATTTCAGGGAGATGGGAGGGACCACAATAAGCATAATAAATCTTTTCCATCCAGGGTTTTGTTTATACACAGTCTCTCCGCAACTTGTCTAGGAGTATTCATGCCAGCTGATTTTTCACATAACAAAAACAATAAGTGAAGTTTTCATTTTAAAATGGGAGCGGAAGAGGTCATTGTTGATGGAGATTTATGGATAGGAGGGTAAAGCCTATACATGGGGAGTCTAGTCTGGTGGCAGGTTCTCCCCAGCTTTAAATGATTTAAACTAAAAATGAGCAAACCCCCAAAAAAAAAAAAAAAAAAAAAAATAGGCGCAGCGATGCCCTTTGGTGTTGGAAAGCTTATCTGGGTTCTCCACCCCTCCGGTTTCTTGCCACAATGTTGTAAGAGAGTTTGTGATAAAATATTTATTCCTTTATAATCCCCTGTGTTATTGCTTTTCAAAACTCTGCCAGGTCTTTACTCAGAAGCCATTGTATGGTGTAGAGGGCACAAGATGAGAGGGGGAGGGGAGAGAGAGAGAGAGAGAGAGAGACAGAGAGAGATAGGAAGAGAGAGAGAGACTTGAAGTCACTGCCAACATAATGTTCAAAGTTACAAATTCTCTCAGTCACTGAAGATCTGCCATTTCTAAGCCAAAATTGGCGTATAACTTTCGAAACCTACGGCTTGAACTCAAAATTAACTAAGAAAAGATGTGGCTAATATGCACAGCAATCTAAGATTTCCACTGGTCAGAGCTATGTGGGCACATCAGATTGCAGATATGATCAGATAACGTCTCCTGGGCAACATAAATGAATGCACAAGGTAGAGCAACCGTAATTGAGGAATATTATTGCAAAAAAAGCGTATTGTTTACTGAGATAACAACACACAGAAGTAACCGTCAAAATCGTGACTTATATTGGCTAACATACTTCGGGAAAATGGTAAAGTTGGGAAAAAATCCACGGCATCCCTTTGCTTCAACTTTGTTACCTCTAACGTTTCTTGTATAACGTTATAGCCCCTCTGACAACTTGCACAGTTTAAGAGGACCACTTCAAAGCATTTGCTTTATGCTTGCCAATGGGATGGCAGTATGTTGCTAACTGGAATTATCTCGTTAGAAAACTTATGAGTCATCTTTGCTGGTCTGGTAACATCATAAAAATTCAGAAATGTTTGCCTATTCTATATCAATGTATCTCAGACACTGCCTGCAACACGTCACAAACAACTCAAATAAATAGTGTGGTAATGCTTCTCAGAAAGCTAGGACACCCCCTTCTGGGCCCTGTTATTTAGATGTGTACTGGTCCTCTGCCAATGAACACTGTAAATGCTTTGTCAACTTAAGGACATTTATACTATTTACTAATTTTGGTGTAAATGCACACAGCTTGCCCATAGAATATCAACCACACTCACCAAATAAATCAAATAGAAAATTGCTTCAGAACCTTCTAAATGCCACCATTATGGTGTGAGATGTTCTCTGATCAGTTCTGTTGGGATAACATTGTTACTCTGCAAAGTAATTAATTTGTACTATCCCACTATTCCCCTGGCTCTCTATACATGGTAACTTCTATTCTGTTGAAAATCACAATAACTACTTTTATTTGAATAGAGAGGCATCTTATTGATCTTTTTGTTTGTTTGCTTACATCATGTTTTTGCTTTGCTTATTCATTGCCTTTTCCCTGGATGAGCTTTGGTTCTGTTGTGAATGTATTGGGAGTATTGGGCTGGCAGTTAGCTGAAACAGCCAGCAATGGCAGACATCCAGCAGACAGGAAGTACCACCCCCTTTTGTGTACACATATTCCAGGCACCACAGAAGTGCATTCATACATCAATACCTGTGGCTTTTCTCATCTGGTAATAATGATTGGTGTGTCACTTTGATTTAATCAGTGGTGTTCTACCTGCTGGGGATGGGGACAGTAACACATGTTGCATCTGTCTCAACTAATTCTGCAGTATCCTATGCCCGAGTGCTTTCTACCCAGTGCCATTGTTATTCTCAGCCCACCTTCAGCAATGAGTGATGATATGGAATTATACTATTTGGGTAATGAGCAAACAAGAGGCACAATCATCTGATTTCTTTGTATTTTATTAGATCTCTGGTAGAAAAGATACTCTGCAACATATGGTATTTAGCTGTATGTCACTCTTCACCGTTTTAACCAGTAGGCTATTCATCGAAGTTGTTCCTGGAAATCAACCATCCTGAAGGCTTTCATTGCAACCTTAACCTGGCACATCTGACTCAATAGGCCAGGGCTATTCAACCTTATCCAGAAAGGGCTGGTGTGGGTGCAGGCTTTCATTCCAACCAAGCACTTACACACCTGACACCACTTATCAACTCCAAGAGTCTTTGCTAATGGGCTAGATTAGCAGTATCAGGTGCGTCAGCGCTTGGTTGGAATGAAAGCCTGCACCCACACCGGCCCTTGCAGGGTAATGTTGAATAGCCCTGCAATAGGCTATGCACAGATTTCTCTGGAGTTACAAACACTCTTGACTTAACTTCAGAGAGTTGCAGAGGCCTGTGAATCAAGATGGGTTGGGGGTCCCAAACTTGTTGTTCTCTCCCTATCCATCCAGTCTTAGACCTATATGCACTACAGCCCTGAGAGAGACCACCGCCCCCCATGGTTTGATCTTGAGAGTCCTCTCTGAAGCCCACGCCCCCCATGCATTACATCACCTTTAAGCTCTCAGCGGAGGCATGACCCCATCCTATCCTTTCACACATATAGTACAATAGGAATGGAAGTGGGTGGCTGTCTTACTCAATCTGAACCCTCACCCTCACGTTGCAGCCTCCGTATGACTCAACCCTAAACTTTGCAAACGGAAATTACTGTTTCTTCTGGAGGCCGTGGATTGACAGGGGATTCTTACTCTCTTTGGGACCTATTTGGGGGGGCGTTACATTAAATCCTATATGGATCTGAAGGAACAATTTAATCTACGTCAGCATCAGTTCTGGAGATATTTCTAACTCAGACACCTATTGCTGCATTCTTTTGGATCTCTCGTAACACTTCCCCCTACTGTATACAAATAATGGGGTCTTTTGTGAAGGACATGGGGCCTCATTCTATTATTGGCCCAACCACCCTCAGACTGGACCTCAGTGTGTCATTCACAGAGAGGGAGTGGAGTGGGATCTTACTAAACATTAAAAAATGTCTGGGAAACATAAAACCAGCCTTACTCCATTCAAGATTTGAAACAGTTTGTTGGACATCATTCAAACTGTACTGAGCCTTGCTAACACAAACCCCAGAATGCTGGAGATGCCAGAATGGGAAGGATATGTTGACTCACATGCTGTGTAGCTGCCCCAAAATACAAGAGATCTGGTCTGAGATTCAGGAAGAATGTTAAACAAATCATTGGGTGCGGTGTGCCTTTACCCAAAGGCTGTACATCCTGGGGGATCCTGAGGACCTCCCTTCGCATGATGCAGAATGGGTTCAGACTGCCCTGATGCTGGGGGTAAGCTCATTATTTCTGAATGGAAGGTCCCCCTCTGGTCCCCCCATAAATCTTTTGCTTAATCTTTGAGGTATAGTGGCCGTACTGGAAGGTGCGTCACAAAGACTCATGAACAGAGTGGAAAGTTTCCATTTGAAGTGAGAGTGTTACCTCTGTAACATTAGAGGGCCAGACTTGGCAGGAAGGCTGTGAGAGGCTCATGGATTTAAAGTCCTGCGTATATTTCCAGTGCTCTTTCTCACAGTTATTTCTGTGGCCAGAGATTGGTCTGCATTTCATCTTGTCCTCATTATCACTGTATTTGACATCAATGAGTATGGAAGGAGGATATTGTTTGGTATTGTCCTGTGTGTCTTTATGTATTTGTTTTATTTGCCTATTTTTCTTTCTGCTGTTGGTCTCTCTGTTTCAAGCACTGTCAGTTTTTATACTTTCCAGGTAAAAGTACCACATTGATTCTGCTGGTTGTCCTAAAACCAGGTATTTGTGGCATGTGTGCTTGTAATGCTTGTCATTTCAAAATGCTAATAAAAATGTTTATTGTAAAATCCAGCCATGTTGACTGCGGCCAGCAGCCTCGTAAAAGCAGCACGTAATTGGCTTTGAGCTGCTTAGGGAAATGGGAGGGATTCAGTCAGTTTGGGTTAGCATTGATTGTGGCTCAAATGCCTCCTGCTGGCCATCTGAGTGTGAGTCAGCTGCATTGTGAGCATAAGCATATGTTCGGGTTTCCTCTGTTTCTGTGTATGCAAGGTTTAAAACTACTAGTGAAAAGATCCGCTGGTTGACAGGCGTGCAAACTCTCTGGGCTCACCTGATAGCGTGCTTGGACATAGTCCACTGACTGACATTCCAGATTTGGGTGGGATAGTAGAGGCCCAAAAAAAAAGAAGTTTAAACATGTTAATTTTTTATTAATGTTAAAAAATGTTAATTGGTAAAAAAAATCTGGCACACCTGACTCTTCTAATTAGCAGTTAAACAGGATATCTTGCTTTTGTGTTAGGTGTACTTTGCCAAAGGATTGTGTGAAATCCTGCATGATGATAGTTTGCCAGGAACAGTGTTTGGGGACTGCTGCTTTAAAGGGTTAGTCCAGCTTTTTTTGAGAGATTTATACTTAATTATTTCCCCCTTGTTTTATGTCAAGATTGATTGAAAAGTCATTCCTCAGCAAAATACAAATATATTGCACAATATAAAGCAAAAAAAAGCATTTTATTTTCGTGTTTAGACTGAAAACACTTTTTTGTATTACGTTTTTTTTCCTCTGTAAAACTAACATTCTGCCACTGATGCGAGATATTCTTGACTGATATTTTTTTTTGTTTCCATGGGGTAAGAAAATTCCATGTTAAGCATATGGTCACTTTAAATAAACCAATATTTTCCACTTGTGAGAAAAAACAGTGAAGTGTCACAATAAGATTAAATGACTTGTTAAGACCGACACTGCAATGTATTTATTGGCTGCATGCCAGCTGTCTTACCTCTATGAATAGTCGCGAACAACATCAAGCAGAGTTTGATCTACTTGGATGTACAGCCACAATATGTTAAGTTTATAACCTGGTATTTTTCACACCTGCTCTCTTATCATTCCTGTTACCTGTTTGTCATCGTGTCAGCCTGTAGTATTCTGAACTTCAGGTGTTACTGTTATATTTAGGTAGTCATTTGCACTTCATGAGTGAATACTCTTTATCAATAAAAGACTTCATTGATTTGTTTGTCACTGAGCCGCAATGACTAAATCTCACGAATTCCTCCATTATCCCCCTTTTTTTTCAGTTCAAGCAGGAAATGAAAAGTCTAAGAACAGTGGATAACAATTAAACTGAACTTTTGTGTTCTCGTACCTCTCGGTCTTTTGAAAACTACTTAAGAAGTGGAAAAAGGGAGAAGAAATCCCACAGAGAAACACTAAAGCCCAGCATCAAAAGGACAGCTTCCATACTGAAGGGTTCCCTGTGGGGCCTTGCTCTTTCTCTCTGTGTGTTCCCTCTGCATCACAGCCTCCAAATATCCTGTTTGATGTAAACACCGTATTTAGAGGTAACCTATTCCTGTGCTGAAACTCTCCCAGAGTCCCGGAAGTCATTTAAACCGGAGAAACTGAAGGGTCCCTTGGATGTTCCTGTGGATGTACAATGCAGTATACAGCAAATGTATTAATGCTAAAGAACACTGCAGTGACACAGTTATTTGGGTCTTTACTTAACTTTATTGAATTCTGAGACAATGCATCAGAGTTAAAGATTTAATGAGTGTTGCTAAGGCTTTGAGGGTCTCATAAACATATGTTGGTTTCCAAAGCAAAAAAAACCAAAAAACATTCTTCGAATATTTATGGACGTAGGTCATTATCTCACTCTCACTCTCATTCTCTAACTCCGTCATTCTCTCACTCTCTTTTCATCCCTCTCTCTCGCTGATTGATGAAACGCAGATGGGCGCTGAGTAAAGTTGCACACTATGCATGTGAAGGTATATTTAATTAGACTTTACTGCGGACTAAATCAAATTACTCATGGACTGACAGGAACAGTTACATTAACATCCCTCCGTGCCGAATTCCGGCCAAAATTTAAATTAGTAACAGATAATTAGGAAGAGCGAGGACTTTAGTTTGCTTTCGCCCAGCCCCTTGTGTAATTGGAGTGCATGCGAAACGTAGAGCTCTGACTAATTAGCCAGGGCGAGCCGATGCGGTGGGGTCAGGGTGCGTGAGACCTCCTCGGTTGAAAGGCACGAACAGTGCGTGACAGCACCGAGATCGTTCAGTGAGAACGGGCGATTTTCAAAGAGCAGTACTCCCCCCCCCCACGCACGAACACACACACACACACTCCCCCCCCGTCCCCCCACCCCATCTGCCCCACATCCACCAGCTTAATGACTCCTTAGTCTTTCTTGTTGTGCTTTCTTAGAAGTTTGATGCTACAAGTTCTGGAGAGAAATAAAACACTAAAAAAAAAAAAAAAAAAACAGTGCGGTTCCTCCAGCCATCGATGCCGAGGCAAGGCGTGCAGACTTTTTTGGAACAGACAGTGGATTGTCATTGGAAGAGCCATATGCGGTGTTCCTATCTGCAGAGGAGTGCAGAAATCTCAGTGGAAATTTGATTAATAGGAGAGGCTCATTGTCTGCCATGCAATAATAAGTCCTGTGCGATCGATGAATTATCCCTGCCCACTAATGCCAATGTGTGGGTCGTATTTCAGATCCACTAACTGCATCACTGTGCAGCCCCACTGTCCAGTTTTTCTTACTTGCTCACAGTGTAGTACTTGCATTAAAAGTATAAAAAGTATAAAGCTATTTTTTTCACAACAGATATATTCAAAGTCAATGCAAAGAAGCTTAATTTTTACACGCGAGACGCAGATTCGCCTTTCAATTGACTTTGAATGTAATCTGTTGTGCGAAAAATTCGTTTCGCGTCCGGTGTGAAAGCAGCTTAATGTTGTAAAAAATTGAACCCTTTAACCCTTTATTAATGGCTGTGGTATATGTGAATTTTCAGCGGGACTTTTTTTTTGCTGCCCCCCCCCTTCGTCTTGGCCTGGATCTGGACACGGGAGACCCTCCACCTTTGAGGTTTCTGATGAGACGACATTAATTCTAGCATGTTCCATTTACCCTGTAATAAGGTGGGGTGGGGGGGGGTCTCGGTTACGGTATTTCCCACACGTTCGGACAGTTCATTGAGCAGCGAGCGACCTCCCCCCTCTATTTCACCCGGGCCATTAGCACCTTGGCATGTGTTATTGCAGATGAATTAGCTATGGTGACAAAAGTGCCAGAAGATCGTTAACCTCAAAATGGGTGAGCACCCCCCCCAGGCCGCTCACCCATTTTCTCACCCCCACCTGCTGCCTCTACCCGAACTGACTTGGTCGCTCCCAACTCAACTCAAACGCGCGTTGGAGAGTAAAGGTCACCTTCTCTTGTTTATAGACCTCGGTTCCCTCCAAGTGTGATTATAATTCCTGCATTTCCCACTCACACCTTACCCTCCCCCTCTCCACCTGGCTCCCTGATTTGACTCATTAATGCAGACGAAGCTCATTAAATTTGCCGAAGGATACTAGCCGTTAGCGTGTGCGGCTCTGGGTTTGCAGGACTTGGTGCTACCTGAAGCACGAGCATGGACCTACGTATCTCCTATAAGCACAGGTCTGTCCTTTTTTTGCCTGTAGCATGGGCCTGGCTTCTTTATGCCTGGGTGGTCATATTTCCACTTTTCCTGGGGACTGGCGTTTCCGGCAGTCACGCTTCCCCTAGCATCTGAGAGATGTTGTGCTCTGCATGGTAATTAGGTCTCTTTGTTCCATCTGCTCTGTGTGTGTGTGTGTGTGTGTGTGTGCACAGTGCCGGGGGCGGGCGGAGGACTGACTGTGTGGAAAGGCTTGCCGCTCCTGGACCACCCCCACTCCCCTCTCCCTCCCCACGCACACCCACCCACCGTGCCCCCCAACCCAACTGGCCTGAGCCCCTCCTTACCCGTTCTCTCCTCCTGGTTGGGCTATCTCACACGGTGGCATGCATATCTATTTGCTTATGGTGTCTCAGATTAGGGTCCGGTGCTTGCGGCTGCTGGTTAATCTCTCTAGGGCTTTTGGCGGGATTGATCCGTGAGCCCTGCTCCATTGCACTATTTGTAAAGCTGGGGTGCAAATTAACAGTGGCGGCCTACTAGAGCCATCCAGAATGCACAAGGGACATCTACAGGACCTCAGAAGGCGAAAATATGTCAGTGTCTAGGTCCATGAGCCTTGACAAAGAAGCCCTTTTGGGAGTAGACCTGTGGGGTGATGTAGGGTGGCGGTGGTGTGGACTTGCGACGAGGTGGTGGGGTCCAGATTAGCAGAAGTTGCAAGCAAAATTCTTCACCTGTATCACAGTCAATTTAACACTATGAATGGGCACATTTTAATTTTCCCCACTGCATATTTATCCTCCTGAGAAAATGAGTGCATTACAACCCCAATTGCGAAAGTTAGAAAATGCAAATAAATTAGAAGGAACTGATTTGAAAAGTCAATTCACCCTCTGCTATATTGAAAACTTTATGACAAACACATTATTTGATGTTCTAACGTGAATTGAATTGATTATTGAAAATATTCAAATGTATGAGCCCAAAAAAGTTGGCACAGTCGACTGTTAACCACTGTCTAACATTACTCTGTCTTTTGTTTTAATCACACTTATTAAACATTTAGGCACTAATGACTCCATTGGTCTAGTCTAGCAAACGAAATTTCCCCTTATCCTGTATTATGCAGTTCTTTAGCTGCTAATTGAAGGGTTCAGTGCAATAACTTGACAGATGCCAATTTTACAGAAATCAAGATTTGGATGATTTTGAATACTGCTTTACTTTATTTATGCAACAACAATACATTTGCTTTACAATGTCATTCTGTTCTGACCAATACACATCATTGACCAGTTCACAGCATTGATGCAAGGTGAAAGTATATTATGTGTAAAACCGTAAAACACGAGATTGACATTTATCGCATTATTGCGCTCAACCCTTTAATTGTACACGACCTTCATTGGTGTATATTTCACCCCATAATGCATCATGTGTTCTCAGAGATAGATCAGGACTGCAGGAAGGCTAATCCATCTTACACAGCCACTGTGCTTAATGCACTTGTAATCCGTGGAGAGGGCAGCTTGATGTCTTGCTGGAAAATGCAGGGACGTTCCATCTCTTTAGCTAACAATGTCTAGATGGCAGCAGATGTTTCTCCAATATTTGTTCATATCTCTTTGAATTAATGGTGCCCTCACAAACGTGCAGTTCGCCCATGCTGCATGAACGGACACATTCCCGTACCATGACAAATGCTGGCTTTTGGGTCTGACACTGATAAAAGCTTGAGATGTCCTTGTCGGCCTCAGTGTCCTTGTCATTTTTGGTCTGCGGTACTGTTTTGTCTTTCTCAAAAATCACTTGAAATGTTGACTTGTCAGAACAGTCCTCCACTGAGCTGTTGTCTATTTTAAATGGCACCGAGCTCAGAGAAGTTGGCGATGCTTTTGCATGGCATTCAGTTTTGGCTTTGTAGAGTAAAGCTTTAACTTACATCTGTGGATGTAACAGCGAATGGTGTTGCTTGACAAAGGTTTTCCAAAGTATTGCCGAGGTCTTGTCTTGTTATCGTTTATAGTTGGTTGATGATCTTTAAGACAGTGACAGCATTTAGAAATGGTTTTCAGCCTTGCCCATTATGCTTCAACATTCTACCAGATTCCTTCCATCTTATAATTATATACTCAAAGGCAATGAAAATGCAACACTCTAAATTTTGGTTTATTTTTGCTCAGGACCTGAGTAGTCCAATTTGAGTTCTTAAGTGACCATTGGGGTCACAATGTGTACCTTGTTACACATGAATGATCATCATGTAACTCAACAGTGTGAGTTGGACTCTCATCAATCCATGTTGAGTACAACATATGGGATTAGGAGTTGTGCAAGTACAGTGGTTGAAATGAAGGAGGGGTTGTCTTCCCTATATAAAAGCATGATAAAAGCCACACAAAAAACTATTTTAAGTGTCACAATGCCATGTCTGTAGACTGAACAACGGAACAGGGCCCTGGGTATGCTAGAGGCGGGAGTAAGTGCCCGGCAAGTGGCTCACCGTTTTGGGTGTAGTACGTCCAGCATCAGTACGTTTAGGGTGTAGTACGTCCAACTGGGACGAGCTCTTTCATCAAGAGTATCCAGACCTCAAACCAGGCAGCAACTCCAGAATGCACTACAGACAGAGTGACGACAACTTCCCCAAGACAACCTAAGACGCTTAGTCAGGTCCATGAGGAGACGTTGTACTGCCTGTGTGGATGTTCGTGGGGGTCACACCCGGTACTGACTGTTCTTTTGAGTTCATTTTTAAATGTGTGTTCCGTTCAGTCTTGTTGTGATTTTTCATTTTCAAATTGTGCCCGTTATGTTTAATGCATCTGTTTATTATTGTCCAAATCGGCCCATTAACACATTTAATTCATCAAAGTCAACCCACCCAACATATTTGAATTGTTAAAACAAGAAAATAAATTTGAGTCACAAAATAATTTGAATCCAAACTGGTGTTGCGTTTTCATTGCCTCTGAGTATGTTTTCTGTAAAGGGTGAAATGTCCAAAATCCCTCTGATTCTTTGAGTGACGCCGTTCTAATAGTGATGGATTATAAGATTTGGAATCTTTCGGCAAATTTGTGAACCCAGGCCCATCTGAGCTCTTGAGCGACTTCAACTTTTTTGAAGGCTCGTTTAACACTATAACAGGATTAGCTGTCATGTTTAACATCACCTGTTTTACATCACCTTATTATTGCAACTGGTCACAATGTAATTCATCTTAAATTGCCCCTGTGCCAACTTTTTTGGAATCTCTTGAAGGAATTAGTTTTGAAATAAGTGCATATTTTTCATTAACAGTTGAATTCACAAGTTAAGGCATTACTTAATGTGTTGTTGAAGTGATTCCAATATAGTAGGGGGTGAACAGACTGCTCACATCACTCCTTTTAAATTTTATTTCCATTTTCCATAATGGGCTAACTTTTTCAGAGCTGCGATTGTACAAAAGGGAAGAGCGGGTGGTAGAATTGACTGGCTGGCATATAGCTTGGCCTTACGGTGAGTGCCACACTAACTGGAGATGACGGGGGCTGCCAGGCATTCCTTATGGATGTTTCTGTCCCATTTGGCCATGGGCCGGGGTTGGTGTCCTAGCAGTCACGACCCCCCTCCTGCTCCAGGACCACAGGATCCTCTGGAGACCCGTGTTTTCCCGCCCTCTTACGCTTCACTCCTTTGCAGTGTCTTCACGGACTGTACCTGGATCAGCACTGTGATGGCGCATTTTATAGTCTGCCGTGAGGCTGTTATGATACCTTTGATCCCCCGACACCCATGTTACACAGCCTATGCCGTCTTTACACCTGCTCTGTCTTCTCCTGGGTTTTTCTTGCACAGGCATTTAATGGGGATTAATGAGCAGTTATCTGTGATGAGAGAGCCATCTTTACCACAAGTACATTCTGCTTTACTGCTTCTGACAGGCGTTTCTGCGGCCGCCCGCGATGAGGGCTCTGTGCGGGCCACGAAGTGGTCAATACGGCCGTCTCACAAACCACTGACACGCTAATGCCCACTGCTCAGGAGAAATAACGTCGCGAGAAGCATTGCAAACGAGGTGTGCAAATTCGCTTAGGGCGCGTGAAAGTACACCCGGATGTGGTAATGAACATTATGGTGACAGACCCTTCTCTAGGCCAGAAGAAAAGAATTAATGGAGGTTGTAGATTGAAAAACACAGACATTGAGACCAGGAATTGAATTGATTGAAGTATTGAAATATGTGAATCGTACCTGTGGTTTGCTTGCGCCTTGAGAAATTTAACCTGCTGGGTGGCTAAATTACTGGAACAAGCACATTAGCACGTGTCGGGAGACGATCAGTTTTTGTTTTTCTTTTTTTTTTTTTAATTTACTGCAGTGTTGCTGAAAAATCTCTGGGAGTGATGTTGCATACTTTGTATTGACTGATGAATAGTGTCGAATCAACAGTGCACCAGGTGGCTCACGTGGTTACAGGCATGAAGCTGTTCTGCAGACCTTAATGGACATTTGCCAGCTTCTTTCTCTGCTTTCAAGTTTGGCTTGTATTATTTATTCATAACTTCATAATTTTAGGCGGACTGTAGTTCTTTCAATCTATCATGATTTATTTAAGTTTGTCTGTTTGAGAAACACATCAGAAATGTGTCTGACTGAAGTATGTACTGTAGATACCAGTAACCACCCATTCTCTTTACATTAGCAATATCAATCCTATACTCCATTCTGCAATGTCACGGCATACTGCATCGTATTACAGGAAATGAAAAATGATAGACTTGAGTGCTATGGATTGACTGGTGGTGAATTATCATGAATGAGGCCTGGTCTCTTTCTTCTGGCGCACAGTGATGTATTTGTCAGAACACAGAGAAAACACATCCATTTTTTTTTCATTCAGATTTGGTATGAAAGTAAATAGTGAATAAAAAATGGAATGCATTAATAGAGAGAAAGAGTGAGAAAGAGATGATGAGGGGTACATGGAAGACAGAGGTCTTGTGTTTTTGCTTTGAAGCCTTGATTTATTTGATTGTGGGCTGATCCAAGGTACTAGGTTGATATTGCAGAAAAATTGAAACTTTTAGGAAATACTACCATACTCTTGGGCCTATATATGATGGTATTAGTATAGTTGTAAACTTACCAGGAATTCTAGTATTTTTGTCTGTAATCAATATACTGGTAGATGTTCTTTATCAAGAAAGCAAGTTTGAATGAGAGCTTGTGCTGGACGTGATAATGGCATGTTTAAATTCTGCATCACTTATTATGGGGGCCAAGGATTTATTTCCAATTTGGCTTAATTTGAAAATTAATATTGTGGGGTACTGTATGACTATACAATTATTATTGCTGTTTTACATAATTATTGATGCGGGCTTAACCATTTAAAATATGCTGCGGTTTTATTTCAATTTTGGGAAAATATCTTGCACAGCTATACCTTCTACAGCGCATTCTAATCTGCTGTAAAGTTTATGTTTGTATTACGCTGTTTACTTTATGTAATATGTTTGTGACTGATTTAGTCAGATGTTCTCATTTCACAGTCAGCGGTTTTAATCGCTTTTCAGCAGCAACTCTGTTTGATTTAATTCAGCCAAGTAAGAACAGTTAACCTAATTAGAACTAGATAGTTTGCTTAATGTTTAACTGATGCACATACAGTAGTTCCATCCATCTTTGGTCTTGAGGGAAATGTAAATATTCCTGGATTGAATTTAATATGCTTTTTAAGTGGACGGATTGCTTTAATTATCAGCTGTGGCAGATTCATAAGGCCTTCTCCAGCAATAATGAAATTTCAAAATGAAGATACCAAAACAAGTGCCAAGTTTTTTTCTTCTTCTTCTTCTTCTTCTTCTTCTTCTTCTTCTTCTTCAGTGCTTTTGCGGTAAATTTCAGATCTCTGTTTCAGGTGCCTCAATGGAGCATTTCAGATTTTTTTTTTTTTTTAAACATTGCTAGTTTTATGGTTCTTAAGCTGTTACAAGTTGAGGACATGGTGACATCAACACTTCATACCAGTGCTTGCTAATTGCTTAGTATATATTTACTCATCTACTCACCGTTTCAAAAGTAAATTGGTTTTGAGAAGACAGATATTAGTATGGGTGTTGAATAATCCAAAATGTAGGCCTGGTTAATTGCTTTCACGAATTGCATGGATTAAATGCATCCTTAACAATCTGCATGTGACTGTATGGAATATCAATCTTACCGTCTGTGCACTGTTTGTAGCAGCTTGAAAACCATAGAGATTCTGCCCCTCCCCCAAGCTCCAACTGATCAAACGGGCGTTGGACCTCAGTTAAAAGTTCAAATTGCAACTATACTGGGAACTCATACTGCAATATGCTATCACAAAAAACCCATAATGCTTAATTATGCATGACTGCTCTCTCGTCTCATTAACTTAATAAGAGAACATCATATTACGTTTATTTATTTATTTGTTCTATCCTCTTGGATGAAGTGCGCTATATTAAAAAAGAATCATTTTCTCCTGTGTTGCCTGCAATTGAGTCGCACCATTGATGTTATTTACTATAACACACAGCCTCTCGTGTTCTGTTGCCAATTGCACTATCTAGTCAACATATCAGCAGCACTCCGGAAAAATGGCTTTACATTTGAAGAACTGAAACAACCATCACAAAAGCATCTACATGTGGTTTCTATTCATTGTATTGCTAATTAGCGGCATATATCTGCTTCACAGAAGTCTGAACAGCAGCACTTCCCTAGATGTTTTGAGAGCAAGATGAGGATAATTACAGTGTTCCAATAGGGCCAAATAGTTGTTACTTGAATTTCATGTGCATTGGTCATAAAAACACCAATATTATTTGAAGTGGCAAGGAGAAAAGTGTCAATAATTATGCAAAAATAAGGTCCAAAAACTGCAACTGCAAAAAAAAGATCTGTGGTTGCAAGTCAGAGCTCTCCAACTCGGGCAGATGGACTCTGGTTGGACAGTTGGTAATAACCACAGAATGACAGCTCCAATGAACACATATCTGAACCTGTCTCCACAAAAAGGAATACCAGCGTCATTAAACTGGTATTTGTGGCTTGGCCACCATTCGGAAACCATTTGTTTAAAAAGGGCTAATGCACAAAAAATGCAGAACATGGTGAACTCAAAACTTGGATCACTGAGCAATAGAGAAAAGTAATGTTGTCTGATGAGTCATCTTGTACTTTTTAATACATCTGGTTGAGCTTATGTTTGGAGGAAGCCAAAAGAGGCATTGAATCCACAATTTCTGTGGCTAACTGAAGTATGGTCGTGGTTGTGTCATGGCATTGGCAGCCCATTTGTGGGACCCATTTGGTCCAGGGATTGCTGCCCATGGATACAGAGTGGGCAAACAATATGGAGCTAAGTAACAAGACCAGGTGCACTCTATGGTACAAAGAATGTTCCGTAATGAAGATCCCATATTCCAACATGATGACACCTTCAAACATACAATGCTAAAAACTTTTTTAAAATGTTCCAAGAACATGAGGATGAACTAATGCCTTCCATCACTTACACAATCACCCTATCAAATCATAATTGAACCTTTGTGGGAAGTTCTGTACTTCAGAGTGTGAATTATTTTTCCATCTCCTTCATCCCTATGAGCAAAAGAGGCTGTCATTCTCAAGAAATGGGCCAATGTCCCTCTACTGTACTCACAATTGAAAAATGAGCCAGCATTCCTCGAAAAATGAAACTTCTTTGAAGGCA
The DNA here is from genome assembly GCA_029692085.1 of Gymnothorax javanicus. Taxonomy (NCBI): domain Eukaryota; kingdom Metazoa; phylum Chordata; class Actinopteri; order Anguilliformes; family Muraenidae; genus Gymnothorax; species Gymnothorax javanicus. The sequence continues at coordinate 47,740,135 of CM056204.1, forward strand.
GTGGGTGGGCCTACTCGTTATTGGTTATTAGATGTTTTGTTTAGTTTTGTTTGCATTTCCCATATCATACACAGATTCATATGTATTTACTGTACTGCAAAATCAGTATATGATCGTGCATGCTTTGTCTTGCCAGAAGTGAAGAAAGTTGACAGACGTTGGCTCTGCTACGACTACTTTCCAGCCCTCGTCTGGTGTTTCTAATTTACTGCCGGCCATTTCTGGAATTTCATTATGACAGGACGTTTGGACCATTTAGTAGGTGCAAGGCAGCACGGTTTCAGTGTGGACTTTCCCAGAAACAGCAGTCCCCACTGAGAGAACCTAAACATGAACTTTCCTCATGTCTGTCTGAAGACGTCAAAAAACTCTTATTGGATGTGACAGCTGGAAGGGCCTCTCGCTGATGGCTACATCAGGACGTTCTGTTCCGTTAGTGTAGGAAGCACCGGCCGTCTCCATTGTGTTATCACTCTTTCTTTATTTTCCTCTCTGAAAAGGAAGAGAGAGATGACATGTTTCAGGGACCTGAGGTTCTTTCCTCAATACGTTTTCCATTTGTTAAGCTAGAATCAAGGTTATTGCCACACCTTATATTGTGTTTGTCAGTCATAGATATTAATTATTCTCTGTAGCTTTATATATTAATTACCAGGTCAAGGGTACATTGGAATAAAGCAGAAAATGTTTTAATTCAGTCTCAGCAAATTAGGATCATCAGCTGAACAGTGATTTAAGTCCAGCATTTATGCCAAGACCAGCAAGGCTTGCGCGTGATGCTTGTGTGTTCATACAGACGCACATGCACACACACACAGAGCAACAAACCACACGCTGCACAAATATGCATGCACAAACTGAAACAGCAACACATGCAAACATACTGACTCACACAAGCACACGTCCAAATGCAAACACGCTCACTCGCAAGACAAACAAACACACTCATACACTGAAACACACACACACATACACACATTCTTTCTCACCCACAGCTCAGTTCACCCTCACCGACACACTCAGAGGCAGATGTGCTTACATACCCATAATGACACAAATCAACGGAAATGATTTCAATCAAGACATTTTGCACCAAATGAATAACGGAGTAAACAGCTTTAAAATTTATCTTAATTAGGCTTGTTTCTTCATCTCTGGCAAAAAAAAGAATAAATAAATGAAATAAGATAAAGTAAACACTTGCAGGTGTGAATTTGACTAATTCAGGAAGGGGTACTAGCACTGCCTACAGCAGATTGGCCTTTTGCACATTGCATTGTCCTCTATCAGCCTTGCAGTATCTGCATACAGGTGTGTTCAGGAAGTGTGCTGGCTGCTCTTTGTGTTACTCACAGTGACTGTTTCTTCACATAGCACGCATCTTACCCCCAGCCCCTTTTATCCATTTATCAGTAGTCAGACAGATTGACAGATAGAAAGATGCTTCACCTCACTCCCATTTAATGTTCGGCTTCAGTTATTTTTTCTTTCTGGAATCTTCCCTTCCACTCGCTCGAGCACAATTTGAGCCGTGCACCGAGCATCACGGTGCATCGACACTGCGAAACTGTGTCTTTTTTTCTGAACAGGAAGGCTAATACATCTTATCTGTTGTTGATGTGCTGGCCTCTTCTCTGAACAGCTATTTCTCAGGGAAGCGTATTTCTGCCACGGTAATTGCCTTGGTAATATTCTTTGGATTCTCATGTTATTCAAAAGACCTTTTTGGCTTTTTCCCTCGTTTTTTTGGCTGAACGGTTTGTGTGGTTTAGCAGGCGGTGAGTCACAAGGTATTTTTTTCCATCATCTTTTCCAGGACTACACTGAAAAAAAAAAGGACCTTTTGGAAACGAGCTCTGCTAGGTGCGAGCACTGTCCGCCAGTTAAAAGCCTTCATTTGTTTTAAAGCTGGCAATGTGCCCAGCCAAAATTCAGCTCCAAAGTGTTAAAGAAAAGCACACATAAATTGGACGTGTACAAAGCGAGCGTTCAGTTAGCACTGAAGACATACAGAACACATTACCTCGCTCTAGGGTTTAATTATCACCGTTTCTCTAAATTGAGAGGCACAGAAAAAGGCACAGCGAACATGCATGCGCATGAGTACACACATGTACTGCGCATCTGTGGGCCGGCAGATGTTTGACTTCATCTCTGTCCCTGATGTCACATTCAGTTATTCAAAAGTATTGTTACCCGCCAGACGTATTTCATTCTCATTGGAAAAATTGACTGTCTCTGAGAAATCATTTGTTAGACCCATTCAATCTGTCTGTAACAGTAGGTAGGCAGAGGATCCCTGGTGGGTTTTTGAAATAGGATCCCAGCTGGACAGTTCTGTGGAAGCGATTTGTAAAATAGCATCTGGGGTTGAGAGAAGGGAAGGTGACCCTTGGGCTGTTATGGGGTTGCAAGTGGAGGCTGCATCTTTTATTTCTGATAACACGTGTCAAACGTGATGCAGTCAGTTTATGGGTCTTCGTTCCCGCGCTCTGCTCCTCTCTTGTTCTATATCTCCCTACTGGATTAGCGTAGAGCTAGTAGCTTGGGTATTCTGATCCTTTTCAATACGATAAAGGAAACCATATATCTGTGTAATCAGACTTACAAATGGCTTTGGAGACCAGTGTGAATGATTTGTCAAGACCTCTGTGCATTGCTAGCCTGTATTGGTGGCTGTAATTGGCATTATGGGGGGGCAGAAAAAAGCTGGAAATATGTGTTCAGAAGGAGAAAGCAGAGGTCTCTTAGTGCCATGTCTATAATCTAAATGGAGTTCATCGCGGGTAACCTGGAAATGAACTGGCGCTGTCAAGGTAATAAGCTTTTTTGCAATACTTGTTACATTAGAGGTAAAAAAAAAAAAAAGGAGTCGGAGAGCGAGAGGAAGAGATATTGAGGGAGAGAGGAAAGGGGACGGCGAAAAAAAAGTCTGATAACGCGTGAGAAGCGTGAATGTTCTGTTGCCATGGGAACCAGATAGCTGGAGTGAGCCCCTGAGCAAACAGGAAGTTTTTACTCTTACCTCAGCGCCGAGTGATGGAGACCGTCTGTGACCTCAGTACCAGAGAATAGCCACTGTTTCCACAGATACTGATCACATACGATCGAGGAGACCCTGTTCGGTCACCACATGAGCCTGTATAAAATTATCAAACCATAATACGGAGGTCACGGGAGGTTAGATGAACCGCATTGTAAAGAAGCAGCAGCAAGGCTATGAACTGCTGAAGTGATAGAAATATTTGATCATCTACGCCAATGTGATTGCCAAACATTATGGTTTTGGGTACAATATATCTAATTTTGCGTGAAAAGACACCTGCTCTGTCTCATAATTACTGCTGGTGAATTGGTAGACGGCTCTGTTTGTTAGCAGAGAAGCCTTTACTCTTCTCATTGGAGTGTGGGATAAAGGGGCTTTGAGGGCAGATGGCACAAATTCACTCATCCTCTCTGAGAATTGGAGTACTTTTCTGAGGTTGATGAACTCCCTGATCCTTTAAAGATATAGTGCTGTTTGCATTCACTGTCTGTTCTTACTTTGTTGGTCCCAAAGCGAAATCAATCCTCTGCATTTGACCCATCCTTGTTACTTAGAGTCAGAGCACAGCTACAGTGCAGTGCCTGGGGACAAACTCCAGTTCTAAAGCCAGAGCCTTGGTCAGGGCCACTAGCAGGAGTGTTCCTATAGTGCCTGTGTTCTACAGTGGGAGGAAATCGGAGTACCCAGTGGATGCCCGCATGAACGCGAGGAGAACATGTTGTTCCATGTTGTGGTTTTTGGGTACAGGATTAAGCTGGGTTGTCAGACTTCCAACTGCTTTGTTGGTCCCAATTTCTGTGTGAGTGTGGGAACATGCTGATATACATATATGCCTCCCCGTGTGCATGCCTTGTGTGTGTTTACATGTGTGCATGTGTGTGTTTGTGTGCATGCGTGTGTAAGAGAGAGAGTGGATGCACCCTTGATGAGCTATAAGTCCACAGTCCATACAAATGAAGACCACAATGGAAAAATGACCTGTCATAGGACTGGTTATAAACACAAAGAACATTCAGTCGCCAATCTGGGGCCACAGATCTACTGGCTTGATTTCTTTCATCCTCAGTTAATGGCATCTTGTGTAGTTTTATAGATGAGGGGTGAAGACCATTGCTTTGTGCGAGGCACAAATCATTTATGTTTACCACTGAACTCTCACACCTCACTATATTGTGCTGTGTAATTTTGAAAAGGCACGTCAATGATAAAAAATGAAATGCATCCTTATTAGTGACTGCAGTCCTTACCCATGCATTTGTTATGTAATCTACAGTGCAGGGTTACAAAAACAAATGCTCTATTCTTCATCCGAATGCGCATCCTGCCCCTCTTATGCTAATAATTTGATGTTTCTGCTGAACCTTCTCTAGAACTTTAAATTGATCTGGAGTTATTTTTGTTTAGAACTGTTTGCTCGTGAATCATCTCCCCTCCAGGAACGAATCATTATCACAGTTATTGTTTCTGTATTTCTGGCATGTGAAAGCTGAGAGACGAAATGCAAGTGTTAATACATGAGGTGGGTCTGTGCTGCCAATGTGGGTGATTTCTCAGTCAGTTGCCTGTGTGTGTGTGCACGTGGGGGGCTTGTATAGCTGAGTGTGTGTGTGCGTGTGTGTGTTGGGGGGAAGCTTGAATTGCTGACTGTCTATGTTTCTGTGTTTATGTGTGTGTGTGTGTGTGTCAGTGATGGAATTGATAATGACACGGCCTAAAAGCACCCAGTTGTGACTCTGCAGCATTTTACCACTCAGGCACCTGCAGGAGCTGCATGTTCCCCTGTCAGAACGAGCTCATGCAGAGACACAAACAAGCAAACACATGCACACACACACATACACACACACACACACACACACACACACACACACAAAAGCAAATGCACGAAGACACAAACATACACACACAAACAAAGCATACACACATAAACGCACATAAAGCACTCACCTGGGTAGGCTGGCACATACACCAGAAACTGGGGTATAAATAATCACTGTCCTGTCTGTGCAAAGTCATCATTTACTACCAATACCATTTACTCACTGTAATTCCAATTTAGTATGTGAGGCACTTGAAAAATGATTGTGATAATGACTTTCTCTTTATGAAAGCCCACAAAGCAGCATCAAACAGTGACACTGTCATTGACAAAGAATGACAAGATCAGTACAAATTCGGTACTAACAGTTAGCAAAAAACAATGGGTAATGTTTCCTTGGAAGTACAACATCCCAGCTGACTCCTCTGCCCAAAAACCAAAATATGTTTGAAACATGGTTTTCCCTGGGTTCATGAGGGCAGTACTCTGGGTTGCCCCCCTCCGTGAGTGCGCTGGTTACCTCCCTCTTTGAATGACATGCACTATGGGAGGACCCCAGCCAGTGGCCCTGACCAAAGATCAGGCATTAGAACTGGAGTTGGTCCACAGGGGCTGCCCTGTGGCTGCCCTCTGCTCCTAAGTAACAAGGATGGGACAAATTACCCAACGGGATTCGATAAAGCGTATCTTATCTTATCTTATCTTATCTAAGTATTGTTTTTGTGCTGCAGTTTTGTCTGATTGCTTTGATTTGTGAGGGACCCTGAGCCTGAAAGCCTCGCAGAATGATCTGCGCGCGTAGCTCATTGGCAGGATTGTGTGGAGGATGATGTGGCATAAATCAGGCACCCTCTGGAGTTAACCCAGAGCCGGCGAGAAGGAGACGTACTGCCGCTGTCTTTGATGCAGCAGGGGGCCCATCGTCAGAGCAGCCTGTATTTATAGCTGCGCCACACGCTTTAAGTGGAAATGTACGAATGACGCTTGCCCTGCTTCCCTGAAAATTATCTTTTTTATGTGATGTAGTGACTTAAATCAGACGAAAGGACCATGTCTCTGTATAGTTACCTGTCAGAATTGTTATTAATTGTGCCCTATTTTGTTATTGTGTCATACTTAAATGACACCTTTGCGAGAATTACGATGTACTGCATGGCGGCCTTTTTGATTGTCGTTTGTTACCTCATTAATCAAAATTGTGAGATAATGAAAGAGGATAGGATGCTAATGACTAATTACTTCCCAAAGCGCATCATTTGATCGCATATTGGATACAGTGCCCTCGCAATATTGGGTCAAATATTGTTGTCAGTCATTTCTAACCTGATTTGTCCAGCGCTTTGTGAAATTTCAAACCCCTGTGTCGAGGGTATGTTGTTTTGTCTTTCATCCTCTCTTAACAAGTTCCTTTCCTCTCTCCTCAGGTCAGCTTGTCGAATGACTCCAGCTGCGTGGAAGAGATTCTACGGGTGAGTGAGGCTCACTTCCTCTTTCTCTCTCGCTAATTACGCCGCCTTACTGCTGAGGTACAGTTTGCACACAAAGCCGCTTATCCATCCTGCGACACAGACCACAGAGCAAGAAGAAAAGCCTTTATATGAGCGCCGGCAATTATCTTGCTCGCTCCTGTCATTGGATAAATTTGACAAAAAAAGGCTTTTTTTGGGAGAAATAAGGGCCGCTCCAAACTTACTTTTGTAGGGAGCATATTAGTGGTTTTTCAACCCTGCTCACAGCGAGACAGTCCTCTGTCTGTTTTATAATCACTGTGTACTCAGATGGCCTCATTTCCCAGAGGAAGGGTACAGGATCTGGACAGATTTTTTGTTTATTTTCGCAGACCGTAGTCAGGTTTCCACTAATGAAACTATAATTTTCCTTTGCTGGTTATAGTTTTGGAGAGGGTCTGTCATTGACCAGCTGAGGTATTACAATGGTGTAATCTGTCTTGGTCACCTGGTGTCTGCTGTCCGTGAACAATTTGAACTGTAATCTCTAGCGACCACAAATGTAAATCAAATTTGACAAAACTTGGTATGCAACATCAATAGCACATAAGCTACTTTGGGATTGCATTTCAGCAGTGGGTGTAGCAGGGTGGCCATATTAAAAAATTTTAATTGTCCATTTTAGACTTTTCTAATGCAGATAAAGAGCTGAAACTTGGTATTTATATACTACTCAACCAAATATTGATCAAATTTTGTGAAACTTGGCATACAACATATTGAGCACATACGTTACTTTGTCATTTCATTTTAGCCTTGTGTAACACTCTCCCAACTGGGCATGGCAGGGTGGCAGATCAGTTGAGTTTTAGGTTCACTTGAATCTCTTGGTTTTATTCTCCCAAGAGATGAAAAATGAGCCTTGTGTCTTTGCTCTGATGTATGTTGTGAGAAAAGTGTATGTCCACCTGAGCTCTGCTGCGGGGGATGGGGATTAGCTATTAGGGGGCTTCGGTATGAGCAGAGGCGTTCTGGGGCGTGTACTTGAGTGTGAGCACACTGCTACTCTGACAGAGTAGGGGGTGGTGACCTGGGCGACTGGGAGGAGTCATCAGGTCATATGTTACATTGTTGAGCTGGAGGCCCCTCCTCCCAGCACCCTGACATGTGCTCTGGGGACTTAGTTCATTTGGGGAGAGTCGTCTTGTGAGGAACACGAGTGATGCCAGTCATTGCTCACCACTCCTCCCATAACGAGCCTAAACACAGCATCAGACACAGACCTGTCAGCCCAGGAGGCCGTGACAAATTGCAGTCCAGGTGACCTGATGTTCAGGCTTCATGCTCAATGAGCTTCAGTGGTGACAGTAGAAGAAGGATCAGTGGCATGACTCTTTTGGAAAAATTTGATTCATTGACAAATCCGAATAAAGCCCTTTTTGTCTTCTCCCTTGTAATTAGCTGAACAGTTAGTGGTATTGATTGGACACACTGTCTCCAGTTTGGAAGGTGCACCCTCCTTGGTGAGGGTGGTGGGAAACAAGTAGCCCTTGAGGACGAAGATGTTAGGAGCAACGCTGTATATGTTGATGTGACGGAGTGAAGTGAAGGCTCTTTAGGAGTCAGGCTGTAAACTGTGAATATAAGCTAGTTTTATTCCTTAGTTCTTTGAGGTGTGATGCCAGAGGAAGAGATATAGTCATTCCCAAACAGCTGTGTTTGAAGAAAACAGTCAAAATGAGATAGTGTGTAAAGTATATGCACCTGATGTGGTCTGAGGGTATAACTGAAACCATAAAAGCAAATTAATTCTCTTCTTCAGTTTCTGTAGCCTACATTTACACCAACGAAAGTGACGGCTAATTATAAGGTATATTACTGCAACACTTCTATAGTGAACTTGTGACCTATGAATGTGCTTCAGCAACCAGCTGAATTGTAGCAAAGTTTGTGAGATGTTAGCATGTTGCTTCCCGCATCTCCTCTGTATACTTGTATACATCCACTTCGCTCTCACCGCCCCACACTGCAACCTCTATCAGATCCCTTATCTTGCAGGTTTTATCTAAACAACCTCTGTTTTTCAAGATTAGCACATTCTGCCCCACTTCACTTTCTCTTTTTGTCCATGAAATAGAGCAAATTGGGGAGGAAAAAAAAAACACTTATCTTTTGTGCTGCTTTTTATCTATTTCATTTGGAAATTTACCCTCAACTACTATTTTTCAAGTCAAAGTCATTATCACTTTGCAAAAACTCATCTGCTGTTGAGTCACAACATTTATGTTTTGTAACAGTGACTGATTATTGAGAATATAGAAATATTTCTGGGTGATTCAAAATAAAAGGAGCCTATTTTCTACCATGTGTGGATCAGATTGTCAGATAAATCACTACATTACATTTCTGATTGATCATATTGATTCCCCTGAATGTGTCTTTTTTTGGGGAGAGTCGACACTGCCGGCTTGTTTTTTATTCCCTCATTTTCATCTGCCGTCTCTTCTTAAATTCCTACCTACCATTCCCAATACACCAGCCTGATAAATGCCAGTAAAACCTCAATTTCATGTAGGTGTTATTATTTTCTTAGCAGAATTGTCGCAAATGGCTTTTCTAAGGTCGAAGGTTTGAGGTTACAGTCAAATATTTAAGACAAAAGTCCTAAAAACAAGAAACATGCTGACTCATGGGCATGCCTCTGACACTTCAGCAAACAGTGTGTGAACATCACAATGACACCAGTAGCAAATCTAAAAAGACAAATACTAAAGCTAAAAAGTCATTTGAGAAAAGTCACCTTTGCGCCCTGCTGATTTGTAGTTTTGCTATAGTGCACATGGCACATTCAGGTAGGCTATTACCATGGGATAGTCAAACATGTTGTTAATTCATCACATTTGGAATCCTGATAGCTACCTTTGCCGTGAATAGTAAGGGCCCTATTTTAATGATCTAAACGCAGTCTGAAGAGCATGGCGTAAACGAATTTGGGGTGTATCAAAATGCATTTTCACTGGTTTAACAGCGGGCTTTCTTTGCGCTAAGTAAGGCGCATGGTTAAAGGGGTTGTACTGATCTCTTAATTAATCATAGGTGTGTTTTAGGGTGTAACATGAAATAAACCAATCAGATTGTCGTGTCCCATTCCTTTTGAAAGCCAGGTGTGCTTTTACCTTTGGGAACTGTTGTGATAATGGCGGATTTGCTAAGTAGGAAAAACCACTTCTATGCAGAAGAAATGGGTCTTGCTCCTGTGCAAAGTGAAAACACTGGTTAGCTGAAAGTATGGAAGCTGATCACTGTGATCTCCAAAAAAAATTAATTAAAAATATTTGTCAAATATTGTTCAGAATGGTTTTAATCAAATCCAAATTAGAAAAAAAAACATCATACACAGTGAGTCTTGGGGTCGCTTTTGAACGTGTCCATAAATCAAACAAACAAAATGAAAAAAAGTTTAAATTCAGATTCACAGGTAATAAATAAATAAATAATAAGGCCAAGGAAGAAATTTGGATTAATCGCAGACGGTGACCACAATATCGTATGTTGCTTTACTGTTTGTTGAAAATGCTGCCTTTTAAGGCTGCTTCTATTCTCAGCCAAGCTGTTAATTATAATAAGCACATTTCAAATGAAATGCGGAGTTGTGTATTTGATTGTTGAAGTTGGGCGGCGGAGTTGCAGGCATTGTATTCATGGGTCAGATTCAGAATTGATTCTGAGATAATTGTAGGGAAATGGTCAATCTGTGCTGAACTCTGACCTGACTTGTCTCAACGTATGAAGCTCTCCAAACAGTCTTTTTATTACAGTTCGTGTTTTCGATTTCACCAGAAATTCACACACTTTCAGGCATGATGCGCCATGTCTTTAATGGCTCGCTAACAGCCATCCTTCCAGGGGGATCCCCTAGAAGACTGCAGGATTTACAGAGTATGCCAGTATACAGGAGTCATGGCTTTATCCTGAATAACTTGCCAATACCTCCATGTGTAAGCTTGCATGTTGAATCGGAAATCACCTGGATGTTGATATTTTTTTTTTTATGATTTTAATACATCAGAGCATTCAATGATGGGGCACGTAGTTGCATGGGCATACAATCAATCAAACTCACCATCATCACTTCTATGTTCAAATATTTAAATTTACACAATAATCTTTCTCAATCCTTTAATTTTAATCATTTGCAAGTGTGTGCGCCACTGCTCATACCTGTGTACGTAGCGAGCAGAGTGAATGAGCATTGTGCACTCGCCAAAGGCGCATAATACTATCCTTATAACGCACCCATAAAATAGCAGTTAAAAACTGATTATTGACTTTAGACCAGGTTTTGTTGGTCAATCACGCAATCGATTTCTGCTGCCTCAAGATAGTAACACACCATCAAAGCGCCTGAGCACACCTTATTTTAAGACCACCACGCCCATGGGCTCTCACTTTGTTTTAATTACACCTGCTGTTTAAGCAACCTTAGTCCAGGAAAGGAAAAAGACAACTGAGTTGGTCATAAACTATTAAAAATGCTTACATTACACTCGGCACTGCTTTGCACCGAGTGCAAGATAGAGCCCTTAGTGTTTTATTTGCTACGTATTTTGAAAATTGTGCCACGAAAAAATTGAGATGATGACTTGGTTGCGACTTTTTGGGAATTGCTTCGAGTACATCTACAACACCCTCAAGACGTCCTTATGACTTTCCACGATCTGACATTGGCGTGAATCAGCCTATTAAATCGTAAATGTGGGCAGGGGGGCTTTAGTGTCTACCTCCAATTCTATTTTTGTATGTCTAACAATGCCACTGAGGTTCTACACCAAGTATAATATTTGCCTGAAATGTTTTCAAAAATGCTTTTCGTGTTTTACTTGAACTATGTGGCTTATTTAAACTTTCCAATGCACCAAGATGCAATCTGCACATTTGCTTTTTTGACAAATATGCGGTTTGCTTCTTTCCTCATGTTATTTAGTTTTTTTATTGCCAAATTAATCTACTCATAAAAGGCACTTCCTCTGGGCTAGCTTTAAACTCATTGGTTGAAGTGCAATGGAAGCCACAAAGTTGGAGGATTAAATAGCTGCCGAGTGAAAATAACTTAAAGAGCATACAAACGCATAATTGTGTTATGTGGCATTGCTCCAAAAGTATAACAAAAGCTCAAATGTTCAGAGCACTTTCTTGTGGCAATGCTTGCTGCCAGAGCTGATATTATTCATTGCCACACAGAGTAATGTTTTGTTGGCAACATGATGGAAACACCAAGCAGTCATTCCTGAATATTCTGCTGACATTGACCCAGACAGATTCACACAGTTCAGTCTGAACATGAATAACTGCTGGTACCTCTTGCTGCTTCACTAAAGCCCTCCCTACAAAAGACACCCGCCCCCTTTCTTCTGATTGACAGATGAAAGGAATCAGGCGGTGGGTGGTCTCAGCATCCGCCTCAGTGACAGATCACTGGCTCTGGAATGACAGTTTGAATTCCTCACCATAGCCACGACTGACAGGAGGGTCAAACGATTCCGCTCTCCCTGTGTACAGACTCATTTTGAATGTATTTATTTATTTACCAGTGTTTATTTTATGAGATGATGTTCTCCTTTCCAATTTAAAACTGAAGCCTTCCAATGTGAATGTGGCAGTTTGTGCAAGGGCTTAGCACAGAATATGGTCTAGGTGTTTTGTTTTTTTTTTCTTTGATAAATGCTTCCAGTGCTAACTTCCTGTTTTCCATAAACACAACAAACGGCAAAATGTCTGCAAGACGTGAAATTAAAGGACTGGAGAAGTCAGGCTTTATATTCTAACAGAGTCTCTCAGTGAGTTGCACCAGTGTTTTCCTATTTGCAGAAAAGCCATAAGTTAAAGGTATACTGAGTAGGATTTTTTTGGTCGCAGTTTATAAACACAACATTCTAAGTTCGCCCCACCTTCCCAGCACAAAGACACTGCAAGCGCTATGCTGTAGCGGAATGCTGTCCTCCCCTCACCCTGCATGCTGTTATTGGCTGGGGGGCTACACATCCACTGCTCAAAGCCCAGTAAAGTCCTGTACAAGAAAAAAAAAATAGAAACCAGCAGATACAAACACTGCACACTCTTCTAGAGGGTGGTTGTGATGATTGAGCGGGGATGATTGAGTCCATACATTGTTTTTTTTTTTTTTCAAAAAAGCCTTCACAATATACCTTTAATGAGAAGTACAAAGGCAAACAAAAGCATTTATGTGTAAAAGGTGAAGGAACAAAGTTGTATATTTTTGGTGCTCTACTGAACTACCTGCTGATAAACCAAAATGAAGCAGAATCATCGTGACTCTGGGCAGTGACTCACTCCGCCAAGCTAGCGCAGCACAAATAGGATTGAAGGATAGCACAGAACTCCTTTTATACCATCGCAGCAGAAGGGGCAGGACAAAATGTTTACATGTCATTTCTATTTTTCTATTTCTGTCTTTCTATATTTTGTTTTTTCATGCTGGGCACCCTGGGGAGGTTGCTCTGTTCTGCAGAGGGAAGCAGAGCCAACATTTATGAGGAAATAAACTATATAAACAGGGAATGTTGTAAACAACCTGCAGTGCTTCAATAAAAGGCAGGATTGCAAACTCGGCTTTGCACGACAATTCTCATCTGATTATACGAGCAGTACACATTCAGAGGACATGAACCTTAGCCAGTAAACTTGTTCCATTTTCAAAATGTCATGCCCTTGGATGATTTACTTAATATGAATTATTTTTACTAAAACATTAATGTACTGATTTCATTGAAATTAGTTCCATTAAGTTTCCATTAGTCTTACCTGACATATATGTACTGCTTCTAATAACCTTGACTACAGGTGGTCTGAGGTTTCCTTAATGCCCCTTGAAATGATCTGAGGTTCCTATATCCTGCAATTCGACATGGCAAGTTACTCGCAGTATTTAATGAAATACTTATTACACAGGCTTGCTCTCAGTCCCCTGCCCACAACCCAACCCTTCCCCCTTCACGTACACACACACACACAAACACACATTCACAATATCACACTTTGCCAACCTTTTTTTTGGGATACATTAGGGGAAAGCGGAGCACAGTGTAACATAGGGAGTGTTGAAACATGGACATTGTGTGTCGCTGCATTAAGTCAGAATGGTACAGCTCACTTACTGTATTCATGATGGCAAAGCGCTTCCCATACATAAGTTGCGGACTAATCTGAAAATTACATCACAAGTTATTACTACAACTACAGCAAAAGCATGCTTCAGCACCATGCAAAAGGTAGTTCAACCTTTTTACCTAAGTATTTTCAGGATTATGGGTAATGATTTAAAACAACAAGCTCCAAAAATAAGCCATTTAAAACACTGTATTGTCAGTTGTTGCGCAGTGCAGTTGTATCCCATGACAGCAAGCAGGAACTGTGAGCCAGTCAGAAGCCAGAGCGGGACACATCATAATGCTGCGTTACGACATTCCCTCATGCGTGTGGTGTAGCCAGAACTTAAAAATGTGTATGCACAGAACATCCCTTTACAACTATTACTAGTCCTGACTTGTTATCAATCGTTTTTCTTAATTAACGATACATTTACTCTAAAAACACTCAACACAGTCAGTTGTTGGTAATTCTCCTCATTGGGCAAGATGACAACCATTCATTTGGCAGCGTAATTGGTGCATTTCAGTCACCCTTATTTAAAATTGTGTGAAGATGTTACAAATCTTTGTGTTTGATTTTATTTAAATAATGTAAACAATCATAAAGCACAAGTCAGATCACCTGATGTGCCAAAAAGGTAGCGCAGAAGTTTCAGAGCAGTTTAGCTTTCGTAAAGCAAATGCCTACTAATGAGTAAATTATTTTTCTGAACCAAATTTATCTAATTATAGAGTCGCTCCTAGATCGCATCAGGAAAGAATCTGTGTCTTTAATTGCCAATGGATTATTCATGTAATTGGAAAACATTTTGATAAATGAAAATGATTGAGAATAAGCCTGGACTAATAATTGTTGAAAAGGGATGTTCTGTGCATTCACATTTTTAAGTTCAGGCTACGCCACTGCCTCATACCCTATAAAGGCATGAGGCACAATATCTTTAGTCGATGTTGCATATTATGTAAATACCATGTGCTAATTCAGACCTATATTGGCAACTGAATGCCACACACGGGCACTCGTTCTTATCCATGTCTTTGAATGAGACAAAATTTGCGCTATTTGTTAATGATAACTATCAAAATGAAAATATGAATGGCAAGAAAAAATGGATTGTCTTACCTCTCACCTTTTTATGCATGATTGCTCTAAACCTGTTCCCGTTTCAGATTGCTTGATTTGCAGTCAAACAGTTTGTTTGCTGAATAATCCAGACCAATGCATATGGCTATAATGATTTGGAAATTATTAAACAAGAGCTGACAAAGAAATCACCAGTAGGCTTCACTGGTAACGTACATGTAATGCACGTGATATTGGAAGGATAGCAATAATACGAAAGATTAATTAATCCAAAACTTGCTCTAAATTCTATCACCCATTTTTATCTTTTTTCAGCTGTAATTCATTTTGAGACTTATTTAAAATGTTTTCTGTATTAAAAAATAATGCATTTAAAATGAGAAAACATCTTTAAGCATGTCAAATTATGGAATTTGCACAAATTGGCATCACTCATAAGCCTAGCTAACAAAGATCTGCTGCTTCAGGAATTGTTGTGGATAGGAAAATACCTGATAACTTCATGATGTAATGAACAATAATACCAGCTAAAAACAATTTGGCTGGTCATTCTACTGATAAGTCTTGGCAAATGAGTGAATTAATTTTTGGTTGCTAATTCCATGTGAAGAAGGGAAGCCATAAACTCACAGACATGATGTGATAATAATTTATTTATTAAATTGCCAATATTTTGATATAAGTCTTCTTCAAGGTATTGAAGGAAGATTGAATACCCTGAAAAAAGACATACATCAAAGCCATCACTAAATTGATAAATTAATAAATTAGTCATCGCATTGTGGCTATGAGTGTGCAACTGCCCTTCTTCACTTTTGTATTTCCTCTGCGGTCAGCACCTCTTCAGTGCTGGTGTGAGTTCCTTCTGTCTCTTGTCTTGGTTGCTGATTAGAAAAAGTAAATGGGAACCGGTGTGGAGTTATCGCTTTATAAGGTAGTTACTGAACGGCTTTCAATCCCAGATAGAAGGGGTTAAACAAAGCTATTAGCAGTCCTTTTCCCAGCAATTAGGATGCTAGAAATATTAGAACTTGCCTCATAGCTTGGGCAAGTTGTAAAAATTTTACCCCTTCTACTTTTGGAGGAAATTGATCCATTACTTAAATGGTAGAACTGCACTGATAGTCTGTAATGCTATGATAGAGCGAAGACGTATATCTTGCTTTTGGAGGAAACTCACTGGCTGATGTGTTGGCATTGGGTTGTTCCCCAGTCTCTCCTATGTCAAAGACTTTATTCTTGATACAAAACATTAATTCATTGGAATGGCCTGAACAAGACTCGCATCCTCATTTAGTTACAGTTTTTAACCAATAGTCAGAAGCAAGGAACCAGGCCCGGAGTGGCTAATCGGGAGGATCTGGACAATTCCAGATGGGCCGGTGGGGTTTGGGGCTGCGAGGGCCGGTGTCCAGTCAAATACAGTGGCGCAAAAAGTGGGTATGCAGTGCAGAGGGGCGCTACGCGTAGGGGGGCGCCACAAAATGGAATTTAAAGAGCACATGAAGACGCGCGATTGAGTGCGCAATATAAACAAAATAAAACGCATCTTACCCCCGCTGAACAAAAAGAACTTTGTCTCACCCCCCCCTCAACAAAATAAACCGTGTCTTTCCCGCCGGTCTGAGGCATGAAACTCAAGTCTCACTCCGGCCCTGCAAGGAACAATATGAACGATGTACTGTATGTAGAAACTGGATTAAGTTTTTTTTCTATATTTCTGTGAGCCATGTATTTCACAGAAATGTATTTTTCTCATCAAAGTTCTCTAAACTGGTGCTGTGGAACTGAAAATGGAAAAAGTTGTATTTGTTTTCTAATGGGCAATTTTATTAGGAATTCAGAAAATTTTGTGGGCAGAGGAAATGTTAGTGCTTGTAGTTGTAATAGGATTGTCCTACTATGTTGTTGTTTACTTCCAAACCAATTTAATGAGCAGGCTGTTCAGTTTAAAGTTTAAACATAGCCATTTAGTCGCAATTACAGCTTCTTCTCTGCTTTTCTCTTTTTTTTTTGTCCATATGGTACAGTATGTAGCACGCAAAGTCCTACTGTGTTCTCTTCAGTTCATTAAGTCCCACAGTTTTTTTAAGAGCTGATCATTATCTGTGTCTCCTAGCAGTTGGCAAATACATGCTTGAATATAAACTAGTGTGTGCAAGATGGTTGTGCGATTTTATTTTTACACCTGTTCCTTCCCAAAATCCACACACTGCAGCCGCCTACCCCCCAAGTAAACATTAAGGTGAATATGCATGCTACGATGTGCAGTGAACGTATGCGTGTGGGAGTGTGCGGAATGAATTGAGCATTAAATAAATGGACGTGCTTGTGTGAAATAGCGGTGAAGCATCCACAGTGCCTCCATTGTTTTCTGCATAAATTAGTAGCGCAAGGCCAAACTCTTGAGGGGGCTTTCAAAAACCAGTTGTATCCCCAGAGGCTGTAAACAGCAGGTTATTGAATGTGAGCAGGAAGGGTGGAGGGTTGGGGGAGGTGGGGAGTATGGGGGGCATATACCGTGCTCGTGCAGTACGCTTCCACAATGACTGACACTCGCTCGAGATGGAGAAAAGAAGACCCATTGGCATCGGCGCCGAGGAGAGATAAATAAATAGAGGAAGATTAGGTGAGAGGCTAAAGAGCCCATTAAGGCACTGTTTCAATCTCCTCTATTAGCATGCAGGGCACTTTCAGTAGCACTAAGAGCCCAGATAATTGCACAAATGTTCCGCCTCCTTGACTCGCCTGTGGATATTCCGGGTGCCGCTGCGTACGGTGCACGTGAACAATTACAAGGGGTGTGTCAGTCGCTTTGCCCGGTGTCTGCCGCACGATTACAGAGTTGTTTTCCTCTTTCAGGAGATGACACACTCGTGGCCCCCTCCTCTAACTGCCATCCACACACCTGGCAAAGCGGAACAGACCAAGTTCCCCATACCGTCCAAGGTAAGGCCCTGCCGTGAGTCACGGACAGCCCCCTCTCTCCGCCTCTGAATGGGTCCAGTGGTGGCTTTGGGAGCCCCGGTGTCTGCCGGTTTGTGGTGTTACTCTGATGTTGCTCTGGAGGTAACTGATCAATTAAAACAAGTGATTATACAGTTGACTCACCTGGTTTCTTGGGTCCATAGTAGATGGTGAACTGAACTAAAGCTAAAATAACACCAGCACACCCTAGGGCCCTCCCGGCCCAAAGTTGGCCACCAATGGTATAATAAGTCTGGCAGAAACTCTTGTACACATATATACACTTTGCTACTGTAGATTAGTATCCTGTTTCATTGTGGTAACTGTGCGCATTGAAATTCTTGCGTCCTTCAAGGTGCTTGTTCTTGACCATTGGCACAGATCTCATCTGCCAAAAATTATTAATTAATTAATTAATTTTATTTTATTTTATTTGACAGGGACCATGCTCAATAAATATATTTTGCCAGATATAGCTCTCAGCCAAAATATCAATACAATATAAAGAGGTGCATCAGCCATTTTTTTTTGGTAATTTAAGATAACTAAAATTCAGCCTTATGATCTGAACTTCCCATTGCTTCATTCCTTCTGCCACTTCTTGTTCTTAATTGATTTTACATTGAGATCTAATTCAACAGCTTACCAAGGCTGGATACTTACTTTGTAAAACACTGATAAAATTCAAGAGAAATGTTCATGTGTTTTTAGGGTATTTTCCTTTCTTCTTCTCTCCAGTCATGAAGCGCAGAGCATGCACAAAGTAGTGTCCACTAAGGGCCCCATTTACTGACACCTTTTGCTCATGCAAAATCAATTGCATGGTCAATGACTGGTACAAAACTAACATCATGACCAATCATTGGGAGTGTTATTGGTTTTGCATGTGCTAGACCAGAGGTGGGCAATGAGGGCCGTATCTGTCCCTGGTTTTCACTCCAACTTCTGGCCTTTAATTAGTTGATTATCTAAATTAACCAAACCATTTTTGAAATCAGACATTTAAGGCGCATTTCTTTTAATTATCATGAATGACCACCAAAGACTGCTCTTGTCTCCCTTCATAAAACATTTTTCTTTGATCTAATCATTGGACAAATCTATATTTGTGTATGCAACCAATTAAGTCAATTAATCAGGGTAATTGATAAAAATAAAAATCTGCATACACACCAGCCCTCCAGGACTGGAATTGCCCACCCCTGTGCTAGACAGTGTCGCACTTGCTAAAGGTCTGAGTAATTGTTACCTTAAGGCAGTTGTCTGCCACAACTATGTAAATTCAGCTGAACCCAGACTGGGGACACCTGCTTAGTGTCATAACTCTACATATGAACTGTTAAAGTATATCCAGTCCCCACATACAAAGGAACAAGTACAGTGAGAGAAAGAGAGAGAAAGATAGAAAGATCTGTGTGCCGGAGGAAAGGTTACCAAGTGCTGACTTTCAGCAGCGTGTGATTCAGGAGAAAACAAAGTTAATGAAAGAATAAAACCTGCAGGCCCCGGCTTTTCCCGTAATCATTTTGATTTATCCCGCTTCAGCGGAACCACAAAAAAATAACTGCATAAATAAAACACCCGGCGAATAGAACTGCACGACATCGCAAGCCTTGATTTTATGATGGATTAAGGACTGTAAAACCAGCAGAAGGCGAAATGTACTGCATTAAGCAACAATCCAATTATTGCCCGTGATGGTGTGTGATCACACAAGAGCTCAAATGGGCTTTAAATTCTACTTAAGATAGGCCCAACGGAATCTACTCCACTCTTAAGCTTGAGCTTTGATCAGCTAATCCAGCCCTGTTAGGCTGATTTTTCAGGACTGTTCGATGCCTTTACATTAAGTATGAGGTAGCCTGCATGGTTATGAGGCGCCTTAATGTGATTAATATGTCTGTTTTTGTCTGTTTGTGTGAGTGTGTGTGCTTGTGTGTTGCTTGTGCGTGTATTTTTGTTGTTACTTATTTTTGGTTTCTTTTGGTCATTGTTTTTTTTTTTTCCTTGTCGGGTTGCAAACTTTGTGAGGAATTTTGTGCTGTATGCCGCCTGTAATTGTCCACTTTATTAAATTAAACTAATACAGTACCAAAGGGTTTCACATAATGGAAATACTAGATATATTCCTTTATTATTTCACCTTTATAAAAAGAATAAGGAGAAACAGTATCTTCAAATAAATTAAAGTTAACCTCGGACATGAGAGAAATAGACTGGGTAACTGAATGCTCTGAGATAACCTCAGACTTTTAAGCAGCATTTAGCTCTGTGTGGTTCCCGTGGGGGCAGTCTCGGTCAGAGGGGCGACCCCCGACCTTCTCCTGACGTAATGTCACGGCCGCCCCATGAGACGGGAGCACTGGAGATGTCTTTAGGACAGTACAGTCAGAAACATGACCATGGGAATATGGAGTGTTTTATTGTTGTAATGCTACTAATTCTCTTCCATATTCCAGGGAAGGCACTCTAACTAACTGAATGCAGGAAAACTCCACTGGAATGAGCTTGTTTCTCTGGCCAGGCACAAACATCAGGGGAATCATTTGATGAAATGTTATTTTTTTTAATGAAAAGTTATGCCCATAATATTCAGTATGCCTGTTTAACATGCGAAGGGGACTGAAGTGCTTTTGGAGAATGTTTTGAAATGTTTTTTTTTTTTTTAAATTTACATTAAATAATTTATTTTAATGCACCTTTCTCCCAGTCTTTTTGTAGTATGTGAAAATATAGTATCTCTGAAATAAGAGCTGTATTTTATTGGTGATGGGGAAACAATGGATTGAACTTGAAACAATGGATTGGAAAAAAAAAAAACATTTTGCTGTTGACCCTCATCTTTATTAGGATCTGGCAGCCCGAACTGATAGTGTCTCTCGCCTATAACTTCTGATGACCATCCAGGGCCAATCAGCACTGATCGCAGATCTTCCTCGCTTGAGCGATTTTGGGAAGGAAATTATGTCCCCAAAGCAAAAAGAAGATCTGGTTTTTCCTAATTTTTTGAAGCTTCAAATTTGAAATCTGTATTTTAGCCATAATGCACAGCTCACTGGCTCACATAGAATATAACACATTGTCCTTCAGCAATTCAGCAGTTCTCAGTGTCACCTCATTTTTTTCCTTCTATCAAATCCCATGATGCCTCATTTTCCAGCTAAAGCCCTGTTGTTTGCGCCTAAAGTGAACATGGGCTGAATCTCATAGCATGACCTGAATGACATTTCAAATAAGTGGTGTCTCTAAATAAATCATGATTTTGTGGTGCCGTCTATTAAATAAACTGTTTCCCCATGCACGGCCTGCTCACTGACATGAACTGTGTGCTCTCTAATTATATTAGTGAAAAATCAATTAAAACCAACAGCAAACTCTTTTTTTTGTACTGTTTGTTCCCATGTATTACCTCAATGCATGTTAAAGTACTACAATTTCTTTTCGTTTCCCTCTCTTGTAGGATTCACAACATTTAACCTCAGGATACAATGGCCAAAGTAGGTTGACTTTCTCCTTTCTGGTGATAGACTTAATGCCGACATAATTGTATTTAAATTAAGATTGAGCATTCATTATGGTTTTGGTTGAAATGTTATGTTTTTTTGTCATGTTATTAGATCACCCTCTTTGATAGCATTAATACTTAAGGCCCGAATTCCATCAGACAGAGCAAGCTGACAATCTATTGTCAATTCTTTTGCAGAACGGTGCAATGCGTCTGGGAATAAGATCACAACGAAGCCAGTGCCACAGAAGTCGTGAGTATTTGTGATATTTATTTGTTGAAAGCCTTGAGGATTAGTCCTTGCCTCTTTGTTAGATTGACTGAGAAAGCCAGGGAAAGTTCCTGCTGAAGAGATCCCTTGTCATATGCGGCACACATCAGAGCATACAACTGGTCAGACAGTTCGATCTTTAGGCCCTTTTATTTCAGGGGGCCTTTCATGTAAATAAGATTGCAGCAGTGGAACTGTCATTTAAACGGGGTCACGCAAGGCCATATTTGCTGTTTGCCTGAAACATATGGCCATACACGCGAGAACTGCGAGAACCACATCTGGACTAAAGCGCAACTGGTTTCTTGATTCCACTAGTAGATGCCTACAAGCGCAAGTGGAAAACAGATAGCTATGCTTATTGTGGAAAACGGGATAATGTGTCACGTGAGGTATTAATGTAACGTATCATGATTGTATTGCATATCATTGTTAATTATCCATGTAAAATTATTTTTTTACATGGAGGCCTATATTTAGCATTGATTATAATGTAATATAACTGTGGAGTGTATGAGCTACCACCTCCACCCTACTGCTGGTGTAGATTAGAACAGCAGTTTCCAACCATGGTCCTGGAGACCCCCTGTGTATGCCGGTTTTTGTTCCAACCGTGACGTCAATCACAACTTTAAACAGTTGCTAATTTTTCTTAATGGGATCCTTTTCCATGTTCAAAGGGTTTATTTACTCTTTTTAGTGCCATTATCTGAAATAGCTTCAGCGTAATGCCATATACGTAAGAAAATACTATGCTTAATGGGAAGCATGTGCAAATAGGGTGCATAATTTTTGCAATTTTTGACTGAATTAAAAACGATTGTGAATGAATCGGGTCCTAATTATGTTGCTGAACTTTTGCTCTTCACTCTTACACAATGCAGGTTTGCCTTGTCATCATTTGCCTTGTCTCTTAATTTGTCATTAACTTCCTTTTAAACCATAACAAATAGCTGTGACTGCTCTGAAATGTTCCATATTCTTGTTTCAAAAAACGACCCAGTCGATTATTTAATTTCATTAGTCAGAATTTCTCCCACGTTCTTTGTGATTTTCAATGTAATATAATTGGAGTGTGGAAGTCTTCTGAGCAGTCAGGGCTATTTGATATGGCTTAATCATAACAATGACCACTATGGCATTGCAATTAATCCAATCATGCCAGTGCCAACCATGGTCAGCAGGCTGGTGAGAGCTGTGCATAATTAACGTTGTGCTGCTTAGGAATATGGGAGGGAAACAGTTGGTTTAAGTTGGAATGGTTCGCAACTCAAGCGCTTCCTACTGGCCATCCAGGTGCTTGTCAGTTGCTTTCTGAGCAAGCACGATTGGGTTTCCTTTGCCCTTCTGTGTGCATGCAACATTTGAAACTGTGAGTGAAAACAAGCAGCAAATGACAGACGCATGTATCAGAGGAGACATGCAAACCTCTCTGCTCTCTCCCGCAATGGCAGCATGAGACATGTATGAGCAGAGACCAGCAGAAGCCTGGCATAAGGTGGCAGTGTTGGTTTTTGAAGTTGAGCGAACTGCTAAAGACATATTGCAGCTTTTTTTCTTCTTTTTAATCAAGCCAACTTGTGGCTATGACGTAACATGTACATGCATTTAAATTTATGTTGAAGCACTACTCCCATTGATGGATTATGGAAGTGGTTGCAATTGTGTGTCATGCATATGATTGGGAAAATTGGGCCTCTAGTCTTTTGTGTTCCTGCACTGCATTGCCTGTACTTTGAGTGAGTCTTGAAAGATTTAACTGGTCTAAATATTTACAGAAAGCCAGCCCAAGTACATTTCAGAACATTATTATCAATGCCGGCTTTGTGTGCGAAGCTGAATGGATTGACTGTCGATGGATCGACTGTCAAGCAGTGGCACTGTCTCTTTCTGTTGCAAACACTGGAACTGCCAAGTAAGCACGAGTGAATAGCAGTGTTAAAATGTGCCAGCCGCCCTAACAGAATAGCTCTCTGAGTATGCCTTTGTTGGATAGCAAGCTTGTATTGGCTGGTTAAGTCACACATCCAAGTTATCCTGCCCATCTTGAGTTTGCTATGGCAGTCAATATGTCAATTTATTCATATTGTATGAAAGGCAATTTAAATATAAGATATTCACTCAGTTAAAAAAGGGGACTGGAGAGTCTCTGGAAAAAGATTAAAACAGAAAGTGACTTATAGTCTCTTGTCTGAAACATTGCATACTGGTATGTGTCCTGCCACCTTATACTTGAGATGTACTGATCCGATATTCACTATCAGTATTGGTCTGACACTGACTAAAAACATTGGATCAGATAAAACAAAGGTTCTAATTAGATATGAAACATTGGCAAATCTAGGAACATCCTAGTTTATTCTGGGTTCCGCAAATTCTTGTGGCTGCTCAGAGTGCTAGAGGATTGTACAGTGGGGTTTTCTTACACCCACGCCCGCCTGCTCCAGCAAATTTCTATCCCGCTCCCGTAAAAATAGCTTTCATACGTTTTAACCCCGTAAAAGCTATGGACCCGTACAGTGTATGTGTCTGTAAAATGCAGCTGCTGGTTTCAAACCGGTGGAACTTCTGGCCTATTTTACAACGTAAATTCTGGATGAGATTCCTAGGTTTCCAATGATCCCAAATATGTCCTGCTGAATTGCAGGGAAATTATTATAAAATTATGTCCAGGATCTAGATAAATTTTCATTCGATGTAATGGAGGGGCCATAAAAACATGGCGTCCTGGGTTTGAATATTTTTGTTACGATGTGATGTACTGTGATGTAGCTTCAATGAAGCGCTGCAACCAGCAGATACGGAATATGCATGTGAAATTGTCCTAAACTGTGAAAAACAGCTTTGTCTGACTTTAAAACACCTTAAGGGAAAACTTAAGCGAAAACTTGGAGTTAAAGAGGTTAAAGTCAGTTTCAGCTATCTGGCCGACTAAGATGACCTGAATCTTGCATAACTAACAGCATTACCTAAAATTACATTATATGTTCAGTTCGCTCATTTTACCAATTAGTCAGTTTAAAAGTTGACTTCTGTTGGATATTTTAAAGTCACTTGGGATTATACTCTGTTATACTGGGTGTTGACGCCTTAAGCATGCGTTATTTGGGAAAAAAAGATTTTTTTTGTATCATCTCTTTATAAATGCCCCAATTCGTGATCCATTTTGTGAAAACTCCGTTGACCTTCATTCATTCTATTAGCGTGCGTTGTCAGTCTAGCCACCACACGGTAACACTTGCGGATCTCTTAGACAATGCAACCCCTTGCCCTCTCTTCCCCTTTGTCTTAGCCTGCAGCATGAGACAGAGTTTGGTGTATATATTGCTCTGTACATTTTACACTGGGGATGTCATTGGGGATATTGTTTATTTTGGTGTTAAATTATTCATCATTATTTAAATTCCATTCCCGCTCAATTTCCTTATTTAAATGGAAATTATAGTTATGTGGTAATTGAGGTACGTTGATGCTGCAGTTATAATTTCTTGATTTTAAATGTTCCGGTTTAAAAGTTTTCGCAGAATTGAAGTTACATATATGTGTTCAGTTTAATGTTTGGATAAGGCCGCTGGTAATGTAGAAGTTTTACAGCAGACAAAGCAGCAGCAGTATTGCATAACTAAGCCACGTTATGGGTTATGTATGTCTTCTTTATGGGAGCAGCGTATTTGTTTGGCAATCTGAACATGATTTTTTTTACGTGGCTATATTAGGTGAGCATGTCCATTCAGATGGCTTATTAACAAAGTTGGGGGGGGCTGGCGTGGTATTGGATTGTTATCAGTATCATTTCCATAAGTGACATTTGCAATCCTTACTTTATACCCTAAGTGAAGTGTGCCTGCTCCCATCTAGTGCTTTATTTGTTCATTAAAATCATAAAAAGCAGGTCAGGTCAGGTATACAGCCCTCCATAGAATAGACTGCATTGTGCTGGGCCAGGTATATAGTAAGAATTGTCTAATGTGCAGTTTGGCTGTGTGGTTGTAGCATTGGCTATTCTGGGCAGTGGCTGTGTACTCGCCACCTCAGTCCAGCTGGGTGTAGAGCTCCAAGCACTAAGCACACAATCCATTGACCATGGAGGCCCTGGGGTTTAGCCACGAGTACGGCCCCCATCAGAGTGAAAGCTGATGGACGGTAGCTCTCCTGACCAAAGCCTCTCCATCGCATTATACAGCACAGAATCCTCCTGGCTGTTAGACGCTGTCAAAACAACCCCTTTCATGCAGGATTACCCTGAGCCTCAGACAGTGAATCAAATGGGCCGGCGTTGCCATGCCTACTTATACCTGAAATTTCCGTAGAAGGGAGAAAGCCACAGGGATGTTTTCTCTCGACAAGCGTCAATGCCAAATCTCGAATGCGCTAGAGGATGAAAATAAAATTCATCTCTCCTTCCAAAAGCCGGAGACAGTTGGGAAGAAATGGAGATGAATATTGTGAAATGTTGTCTTTGTAGATAAGGTTATGTTTTATTGCGAGGAGCAGAAAAATCAGGGATGTCTCTCACACAAATCTTTACTTTTATACTCATCCCTCAAGAGCCCTAATTGTCCATTAATATGCAGTTACTGAGATCCATTTGGAGTTTGTCCCAGCAGGGAGCCGTAAAGCAGTGCGACGGATGCAGTTAGTCTGCCACCCGACTTCTCCGCTGACGCCACTGATCAGGACTGTAATTTACATCGTACCAGACATTAGTTGCAGCCAAGCAGCACCAGTGCCACTATTCCTGAGGAGTCATGGGCTGTCATAGCACGGTCCGTGTCAGACAATCCTCTGTGACGTCAGCGTGTTTCGCCTTAACGCGTTTCTCGAGATGTATGTTTCATAAATGCTGCTCTGTGCCATCAACTGACGCGACATTGCATGTGCGGAATATCATCGCCGTGAAAGATGTGCATGAATCAGCTGGATTGCACCGTACTGAATGCTGTTTAATTGCCAATTAATTACTGCTCCGAATTACACACCATTCAGAACATGTGAAGCTGATGCAAATTGAATCAGACGAAAATCAAGCTTGAATTCATTAGAAATAATTGCCCATCAGTGGCAATGGCAGAGAACCCCACATCGATGAAGTGAAATATGAAGAGAAGGGGCCGTTCCCCCTACCGTAAGTGTTCATGTGGGATGAACTGGCTGAATGACGTTGGAATGTCCTCCTTGACGATGTGGCGATAACCACAGAAGGAGATCTGACAACCCATCTTAACCTTAGTCACCACACAATGATTCAAGCTGCTTCTGTGGAGGTTAAATCAGTGAAATGAAATAAATAAGATTAATTTTTAATAAGGTCTTTGCTGAAAAATGGAACATTATTTTTTTTCCCCCCAAGAAAAATAACTATTTTTGTATTGTTCGTGTGGTAAAATACTGTATGGAATAGTCAGTTCTGCTGTCATAAAACAGTTTTTGTTTACATTGTATGAGAAAATAAAGGAAAATCCGGGCGCAGAAAGACTAAGTCCTGCCCAGTGTATTTTTTCTGATCAGATTGTTTTCCTGTTTAGCATAGCTCTTCAGCCAGGATGTAGTACATAGCTGTTAAATCACTTGGCTGAGTTCATGAGCATTTGAAATACATGGCTGTAATTTTATTTTCTGACCTCTTGATTTTCCACCTAGGACTACAGTACAGCGTGAAAATGTTTTGTTTGAATGTAGTGCTTGTTCTACAGGCACATAATAGCACGTCAAGAAACCTAACAATCAGCAGTTTTAAAGCTTTTACCATAGTCTCTAACAGAATACAAGAACACTGGGTAATCCTCTCGATGAACATTTGAGCATATTGACAACAGTGGGCTTTATTCTGCAGACCTCTTATCACATCACAAGAATGAATGTATTTTCCTCTCTGGCAGAACTGTAGCCTTCTTTCCGACTTGGATGATGACTGTGAATGAAATAAATACTCAGATGTTTTCTTAGCTGCAGGGGCAGAGGTAGCGGGAAAGTCGTCGTAGCATCATACAGAGGAGAAAAAACGTCTTTCAGCGGTAATGCTAACACAGGCTCCCGGCGCGATGCTCTAGTCAGTTCGAGCCAAGCTCCAAGAACCAGATTGTGAGTCGGAAATGGCTGTCAGCCAATCTAAATAAGCCGCTTCACAGGAGAGGGAAGACATTGGAAGATGAATGAGACCGTCTGTATGTCAGAGGCTGTCTCGATAGCTGAGGCCAGATAGGCCTTTAAATCAAAGCCTGCACTCTGAATGGTAGCAGAGCAGCGCGAAAGGGTCTTCGGAAAGCCTCCAGTCTGATCCCAGCAGTTTCCGCGGCGGTTTTTATACCCGCTCGTCCTCATCCATCCTACCAGACAGTTACACTCGCCTCAGATGAAGTCATTCCCAAGCTTGTAAACCACCAAGCTGTATATTTCCCTTCCACACCCTCACCCCACCCCAACCATACAAAATGGTAATCAAACCTGCCAAAAGATTGGGAAGTAGTATAAATGATTTCGCAGTGGTGCAGCGGGGGGAGTGTTGCAGTGTTCGGTCGTATGGAAATTTCCGCTGCTGTAGCGCACTACTGCCACAGTCGACTCGCGGCCACCACAGGCCGGCGCTTCTGCCGCGTTCGGTGCATACCCCCCCACTCCAACCCTGTACACTTCAAGAGAAATGTCCTTGGAGTACTCTGTGATGTCCTGTCCATATTCCTGGCTCACAGCGTCCCTTTCATCTAGGAATCTGCTATCCCTTGAAAAGCCTAAATTGAAATATTGATTTTCATCTCGTTGGCTTTTCGAAGATTATTGGGTTTTCTGTCTGATGTCTGACACCTCTATCAGTGGGCATCCCTCTGCCGGTCGTCTGTTCCTTGCCTACATCATGGCTGATACAGTATTTATTTTCTGTGCGTGAAATGTGTTGTGTCCTGAGGGACTGGAGAAGTCTGCAGCGTTTCTTTCCTCTCCGGAGCATGTGGTGGCCCAGTGCTCCAGGGCAGAATGAGAGGAGATCCCAACAGCCGCCAACAGATGCTTCTGAAACAAAACGCTGACATCTTGTGTTGCGCCGCAGCTCTGGAAATGAAATCAGTTGGCACTCAGGCTAGTAATTGTCCAAATTAGGCCATTAAAGGGCTCAGCTGAAGCAGAGGTCAGTAATGTGAGACACCTTCAAAAATAAGAATTGCCGGGGTGCTAAAGCTCTTAACTCGTCCATGTGCACTTTTTTTTTTGAAGTTTTTGCCATACTTGTACATTCATGTAAACCTACACATACGCATGCATATGCACACGCCATTGTGCAAACATGTGTGCTCTGTGTATTCACTAACATGCGCACTTTACAAACCATGGTTCTAGCACACAAACACACAAATGTAGATGCGCTCATATCATTATTTGTACCTGCAGGTCTCCTGTAGAGCAGGTGTCTGGGCTGACAGCTACTCGACTGGCTCAGTTGGAAGGTGATTGATTCGATTAAGTAAACTTCATTGTAGGAAGAAAATTGCCGCAAGAGGAGGATTCCTACCTTTGCTGGAAACACAATATTTGCTAAGGAGCGTGAAAATAAGAAAGCAACATTTGAATTCTTGTTACATACACAGTTAAAATCTGTTATAATCATCTTACATTTTTGATGATGACCGTTGGGCAGGGTTGTTACTTGAATTGATTGGTGCTGAACTGATGGAGATGAAGTGTTTTTTTTTTTTTTGTATTTTAGTTTTAATTCTCTTCCTAATTGACTATTTACCAATGGTAATCTCCCACTAACGTGATATTTTCACCACACATTTGCCTGGAGAATGTCTTGTACGAAAGAGAGTGCACAGGGAGCTGTAACCAGCTCATGTACCTGCTGGGCCTTTGTTTTAGGGAATTAGCTTGCCTTTATATGTATATTACTAAGGAATGCTCAGACCTTTTCTCTACAAGTCTAGCAAGCAAACATAATAGGACCGCTACACCTTGACGATGACATCACCAACAGGAGCAGTTAGATTCAGCAACATTGCTGTGGAAAGCACCTAACGCCGGCTCTTTCTCGACTATATAGCCGCTGTTTGCGGCGAAACTGTTTGTTGAAGGGGGAATAAATGGCTGTGACCGCCGAACCCCCTGGTGCTTCACTCCCATAATCCCCTGCTGCTCGACAGCTGGATGCTCGCTGGGAGAGCGGCAGTTATTGTGGAACCGTGACCCCGCATGGGTAAGTGGTAGTGCAGCAGCTCCAGTGAACAAAAAAAACGGCCGTCGCTGTCAAACAAAAGCCTTAGTGGACTCGGCCAAATGGCCATTTCTAATGTAAATGTCTAATAGCTGTGTAATAATAATAATAATAATAATAATGAAGTGAGAGGGAGGGGAGTTTGTGGTCAGGAGAGGAAGATGGTGCTTTATGGCTCTGTGCCTCTGCAATCAGACAGCCCATTCAAAAGGGGTCAAGATGTCTGCTCGAACGAGAGTGATGGATGTGTGCAATTATATATCAGTGACACATGTATTGTGAGTGATAAGCAGTTTAATGAAAATGAAAACTGTGGATGAAAAGTGTCAATTTCAAGCTATTGACAAGCCACCGATATGTAGCACATGTTACGGAGGATGTGCGAATGATTTAATACCATAACACATTTATTTAATTTGAAAATGGGAGTCAAAATTTGGCTGTACATCTATATATACTGCAGACATGTTAAATATTCTTTCCTGTAGTTCCAGTTACAAGGCAACCCATTCTGTTTTGCTTGCCATTGTCTGTTCAGTTGATACCACAGTGTATTCATATAGATGTCGCCTGTAGAACTAATACTTGTGAGCTGCTCTCTCTATCTAATCCATATCTGTATATGATAGGTGGTAATGCATTAGCAGCGTTGATATGTGGCCAAGATTATAATCACAATCTGTTCTCAGTGAGGTATAAGTGCACTTGAAAGACCTGTAATGGCTTGTGCGGGTCCCTGGGTGTTGTTGTGTGGCTTCTGTAATGAACAGAGAAGCATTGCTGTAGTTTCTGTTCTCCGCTGACTTCTCTCTGAAGGCCAGAACATGTCTTCTGACAGCATCTTTCAGTCCTTCCCTGGCCCCCCAGGGCTAATTCCCTCTATCACCAGAGTTTCAGATGGGGCTCATATTTTAATAAATTCCACTGGGACACTGCCATTTCATTTCACAATGTGGGATACTGCATTGTGTTTGTTGCGAGATTTTACCTGCAGACATGTGAAGCTCTGGCAGGGATTATCTGTAGGTTGTGATAATTCGCACGAGAGATTAGCTCATAAAATTTCTTTTGAATGCCATATTGGCAATGTAGATTTTTCAAAGCGCTGTGTTTGCCGTACATGTGTTTGCATAATTATTATCGAGGGAGTTTTATATTTGTGAAGGATTAAAAAAACAATTAAATCGAGGACATCTGCTATTTCTTCAGTTAAATTTCACTCTCCCTTCCATTTGAACAATCTGAAAAGGCTGGGCAGGGGAAATGACCAGAACCACTGCCAACCACGAAGAAATATTTTGTAATGAAGTCTGGCCCTGCTTGTTAACATTAACATCATATACTTTCTAAATTTCTAAATGAAAGTTTACATGGAACATCATCCTCACATCCCTCGTTTTGCAACTGGTAAACAGGATCATAAGCAGGCTAATTTAGCGGAGTGTTTGTTAGCTTTTTTAACTAGCCTCCAACAGGAGACAGCCTTGTTTGTGAACATGTTGACAGGTACCATGAGGACAACAATGGAAAGGATTAGGGGTAACCTGACGTGTAATGACCACAGGGGCTACCTCTCTCGCCGGCTGTAATTATATTAATTGGCTGTATGGCGCCAAGAGACGCTAAGAAGAGGCCGGGGTTTCATAACGACCAGCTGTGCTCCGCAAGCCGGAGCCTGTCGTCCTCTGTCCTCGGCTGCGATGATGGCTCCGTCTCCCTCGTCTTCCTCTCTGTGTGACGCCTGCATTTCTCCCCATGCATCGCCTCCCACAGGCTGGTTGGGCCCAGCGAGCGGGCTGCTAATGTGGACCGTATCGCCGTGCTCGCCTTGGATTTCAGTGACACTCAGCGGCGTGCATGAATGATTCTTATAGCCACTTCCAGAGCTGGGAAATCACTCTCTCTATACCAGCTCAGGTCAAGGGTCCGTGCTGGATGTGTCCCGTCTGAGCTTTTCAACATATTTTATCTCTGTTTCTTCCGTTTCTGACGAGACTCATGGATATACTTCAGTATTTTTCAATTTCCTTGGAAGGGGCCTCCATATGGAGCAATGAGGAGCTCTTAGTTACTCTTATTTTTGTTGTTTTTTTTTCATACCTGTATCTTCTTCTCCCGGTGGTTGTACCGTGGGAAAAAATATTGAACATAAAGGCGGCAGTTTACTTGATCCCTCCCCCAACAGTTGCTACAGTTCTTTAACGTGGTCTCATTTCTAAGCACCTACACACACACATTCACACACCCACATGCACTCACCCACACACGCACACACACACACACACACACACACACACACACACACACACACACACACACACACACACATCCTTGTACTTATATCTTTGTGAGAACATTGCATTGACTTCCATTCATTCATCCTGTGTCTCTACAGCCTTTCCCTAATCTTAACAATAAGCAATGTATGCCTAACCCAAACCCTTACCCTGACCTTAACCTATCCCTAATTCTAACCTTACCCTAACCTTAACTAATAAGTCACCATTTGCCTTTGTAGTTGTGAGGACTGGCCAAAATGTCCTCACTTCCCAAAAAAGACTTCACGTTGTTGGTTAAAAACTCATTCCGGTCCTCAGTACGTAGCAAGTACAAGAACACTCTGTCTCACACACACACACTCACACGCGCACACATGTACATATGCCGCGTCAACCTCCCTCAAATTAAATGAAATTAGGGGCCTCCTTTAATCTAATCCTCACACTATCATGAACCACTAGAGTGAAATAGTACATAATAGACTCGTCTGAATGGTTGAATGCTTTATTACAGCTTCCTGCTGAGTGCCCATGCACTGTTCCCCAAAAGGAGTTTAGTGCAGGTATGACTGAAACCTCTCCTGCAGTAGACTCCTCCCAAACGTGCTGTGACAGACAGGTGGTGTCCACGGTTTCATCTGCTCATTTCTGAAGACATCAGCGGTTACAGCTAATGGAGTTGGCGCATCAATGCTGGCCATTTCCTCCCAGTAATAAAAGCATGAGCCAAACACATACAGTGTTAGGGGCCCATGGCCAACTTCTGCACATGTCTCCAGTGAAATAATGTTATAAATCAAATAAAACTCTGGATGCAGTTGGATTCATTTGCATCCTGGGTCATATGCCATCAATTAATAGCAAGCATGATGTGATCCTGTTTTGAGTTGCAGTGGTGTACATTTCACTTCAGATGATGGATGGAATGTAGTTTGAATGAACTGTTTTGATAGCCATGTAATTTTCCTTGGCTTCAGCTGAGTTTGTCTTAATTTGAAGTCTCTCACGGGACTAATGGAAGTTTTGTTTCATTTTTGTTTTTTAAGTATGGTTGCACTTTATAATAACCACCTTTAATACATGGTGAAATGATATTCAATTAAACTTTAGTTTATATAGTAATTTACTGTTAACAAGCAATGGAATGACAATTAATAATGTTTGCAGATTATCAATAATGCTATATATTATGTTTTTTGCTGATTATCTCTTATCAGCTAAGATATAATATTTAGTTTATGAAGTGATTTGTTTTTACTGAAAGTGTTGAAAGATAACATGGATTATAGCATTACTAATCATCTGTGAACATTTACTATCATTTAATTGCTTGTCAACTACAAAATAACTATTGACAACAGTATAATTAGCCATCAATTTATCATTTATTAATAATTTTACCATTTTTTACCTATTTATTAGAAAGTGGTGCCAAAAGTATTTTTCATTAAATGCATTAACGCAAACATGAATTGATGTAATTACACACAAGAGAATGATGGGAAGTTGGGAGCCACTGAATTCAAGCCACTTTAAGTTAAACGTGAATTTAAACAAGCAAGACAGTTAAGTAATTGACTTTGAAATCATGGTGTGCACATTTATATGTTTATGCCTTGCGCATTTTTGTAACTTACTACTTACATTTGCCGCAACAAAATTTGCTTTTCAGGCATTATTTTTTTAATTATTATTTTTTTTCTCTTGTGGATAACACACCACTCCAGTTTTTGGTTTATATAAGCTTAATACTAGTTTACATGTTACTCCTGACTATTCAGCATTTAACATTCTTTAAAATCATCTTGGAATGAGCATAGATATGTAATATTAAAACAAAAATGAGTCTCTAAATATGAATAACAAGTACTATGTTTCATTATGCATTATGCAGTAACAGTATAATATAGCCCTGTCATAATTTAACTTTATGCATAGCATCTGAGCAGCATGAAACCACATTTATGACAATCATTTACAGCAATTTTAACAAAGTTATGAGGGGAATATACTGAGCTTTTGGAAATTACTCTCGGTAGAAAGTGTGACCCAATTTTGTCACAGTTCAATTTGCACATCTATTGTCTGATTCCTACTGACACCTGGAAACGTTTAACTGTCCCTTTCATGGATGTCCGTCATTCTCTTCATTGTCATTTTACTAATGGCACTCCCAAAGGTTCGTCCCTACATCCTCAACTGCTGGTCAAACCGTTTCCTAATTTCCATTTCTGAGAACCAAAAAAGTTTTGCTAGCCTCTGTTGGAGATGCGTTGTCAGAGGCTAACTTAATTTACCTGTTTGCACCTGAACATGTGAGTCTGCAAACTTCATTGAGGAGAACGAAAACTGAACGTAAAGACTAGAACGTCAATATTTTTAACACCCGTTTGGAAAACTGCTACTTATGCGCTATGGCTATTTTTTTGCAGATTTAGAAATAATATCTAAATCTGTTTTTTCTTTGAAGAAGGTATAATGGCAGCTTTTCCCAGTTGTGTTGTCTAGGTTCATGAAATTTCGCCTTCTGCTCTGCTATTTTGAATTAAAGCTGATAAAGCAAGGGACTGGCTTTTAATAAAACTGTTGCTGTCTCCTTATCTGTCATCATAGAGGAAATAGAGTAAAAAGGGACAATGCCTGTGCTTTCATGGCCTGTTAGTCTTTGTTAACTCAAATTATCCTCATACCAGAGTGGATGTGATATTCAGTAGAAGAGCTCAGTTTGTGAGAAGCTTGATGTTTATTGCAAGCCTCTTACTTCGCTTACAGCAGCAGCCGCATTCCAAGTTGAAATCCGATCCAGCAATTATGCGAAAGACCATTTTAACCCAATTGTAGAGTGAATGTTGTGATGCACTTGAAGTTACACCAGTAACAAAGTGTTCTTTCCCTGTTCTTCTGAAGCCGGTCAGGTTACACATCTTTTTGAGTCATCAGTTCTCGAATTGTAAGGAGGAAAATTTAGCTGGATGCAGTTTTTTTTTTTTTTTTTTTCTGAACAGTAAAGGTTTCTTTGACAAGGTCTCTGTCATTTGAACGTTTGTGTTGTACTTTTAAGAAACATGCCGCCATGAGACAGCCGGCTCGTTCGCATTGAGCTTGATGATTTCTTTAAACAGGCAGGCAATCGAATGCCGCATTCCCCAATGGGGCCCTTGAAGGAGCACCAGTGGTTTCAAGTGAATGTGGCTGTTTGTGTTCATAGTTATGTTCTTATAAGCTTCTTCTCATAAGATCTATCGACTCCCTTCAGTATCCAGCAAGCTTGTTTCATTTTTCTAAAGTTGCATTGTTTTTGCATGCTTATCTGTGGGTTTTTTTAAGGTCTAGCACAGGAATGCTCAATTGTATCCAGAAAAGGCCAGTGTGGGTGCAGGCTTTCATTCCAACCAAGCAGTTACACACCTGATTCTATTAATTATGGTCTTTGGCCGAGACTCCCAGAGTTTATGAGTAGAATCAGGTGTGTAACTGGCCCTTTCTGGATAAGGATGAGAATCTCTAGTCTGTCATGAAACTATAAACACTGCAAAAAAAAAAAAAAAACATTCACTGGCACACACACACATACACACAAACACACGTTTCTGTCGCTGTTACTTATGAGGACATTGTATTGACTTACATTCTAACGAAATTATGTCTAACCCTAACTATAACCTTAACGTAACCCTAACTGTAACCCTAGCCCTAACTTTCACTAATTAGCTTTAATCCGCTGTAAGGACCTCCCAAAATGTCCTTGCAACCCCAAATGTTCTCACAAATTTGTGGTTTCACTGCTGGTTTCACAGGTATAACTATATAAATGACCCCCGCCCCCCCAAACACACACACACACACACACGAGCGCGCACTCACACATTCAGACACACACTTGCACACACAAAGCTACACAGTTTGACTCCCAACAGCACGTAAATGCAAAACTCGCTCTCTACACCCTAGCATTAAGTTTAGATTTCTCCTTACATCTGTAAAATATTAGCAGGATAATGACTGGAAGGTTCCTTCAAAGTTCTGTTCTATCTAAGATACTGCACGACAGCTTAGGTCATAGAAAACTAAACTTTAAACACATTTCCTTTTTTACTGGGGTGCTTTATTGTTCCAAGTTTGGAAGAAAAATCCTTTCAGTGAACTTTTACCACCCTGTTGTGTTTTAGTGGCTCCAAAAAGGCCTGCTGTTTTTCATCCCCGAAATATAGGTCGGCAAGTGTTCACCTGGTGATGGTTTTCTTGTTTTAGTTTAAAATCAGAACTTCTCATAACCATTTATCAGTGGCTGCTTGAATTGCCAAGTCCTTTTGAACAGATTACATTTTTCGCTCAGTAGCTTTTCACTTCTTTTTCTTTCTGTGTGTTATGATTTAAGCATGAAGCTTCAAATTGAAAACATATAAGTGACTATTGTAATGAACATAATGCAGAATTGCACAATGTGAATCTCTTAAAATGCATTTTAAAAATTGCCAATTCCTTTCACTGTTCTGCTTACATGTTTGTCTCAAACAAATGCTGGATCCCAGTGATTTTTGCATTCTCACAAAGCCTTACAGACTGCTTTCAAAATATCTCTAGGAGCTGAAAATAAAAGAATGGAGTCTGTTCTGAGATTAAAGTATTTAACTGTAATTTAGAGTCAGACGTGCTCGTCCTTTCAAATTTGGAACAGTGGGGCCCAAACTTTCTATTGATGAAAATGCATTAAATATGGCTCCTAACCTGGGCTCTAACCTTCCCCATTTACAGGAGAGAAAAATGTGCTAGTAAAAAAGCACTCAGCAGTGTGTATTTGTTGTTGAAATAAGAATTGCTTGTGGGGAAAAATGCAGCTGTTTCTCCTGAGTTTGATTGTGCTTTGTCTGTCTCTACAGAATGCTGGAGGATGACCTCAAACTCAGCAGCGATGATGATGAGGGCGAGCAGGTAGTGGCACGCTCGCCATTATTACCGCCGTTTTGTCCACCTGACTGTGTGCGTTTGTGAACGCATGTGCATGTGTGCGCACGTGTATGTGTTTATGTGTGTGTCTATGTGTGTGTGTGTGTGTGTGTGTGTGTGTGTGTGGGGGGTGCAGTTGTATAACTATACTAAAAACCAATTCTTGAGAAACCACAATGTTGTGAGGTCGTTAGGGATTGTTAGGACATATTGGGCAATTAATTAGCTAATTGGTTAAAGTTAAGGTTGCACTTATGGTTAGGTTAAGGTTAGAGTTAGGTTTAGGCATAATTTGAGTTCAGCTTCAGAAAGGGACATGCTGTACAAAATTAAAGTGTCAGTACAGTGTCCTCCCAAATACAGCTATACATACTTGTATGTGTGTGTGTACATGTGTGTTTATATGTGCACGTGTGTCTGTCTGTTTACATGGATGTGTGCAATGTGCGTTGGACAGACGCATAATGGGAAACATTACGTTTCTGCAGCGAAATAAGCACGACTATGCTATGTGTGCTTTATAAAGGCATCAGAGTGTAACATAAGTAATGAGGACTGGTCAGAATGGTAGATGATGCGAAAGCGGGGCCTCGGCGCGCCGGTCAGCCTGCAGTGCTGGGAAATCGATAGTGTGTCGCCGTGGTGATGATCCCGTGCCGGGCCGGGCCCGGCTGGCAGACGGCAGTGTTCTGAATGCATTATACGTGGGGGGGCACCGTAAACTGTCTGAAACTGCCTGCAGGGAGGCTTGGGAAACAACTTGTGTCAGGTTTCAGTTTGGGCGTGGTGCATTTGTGTCTTAGCAAAAACAACTAACCCTTAGAGTGCTAAAAGCAGCTATTTTTGCTTAATGATGTAAGATATCAAAAGCAAAGTTTTTGAAAACCTATCATGTGGCGACTTGTTTAAAAGAACTCCCGTAGGGGAGCTCTTTTAAACGAGTCGCCACATGATAGGTTTTCAACAGCACAAGATAATTAAATTTATATTTAAAAAAAAAAAATTAAACGCTCTAAGGGTTAGTAACCCGTAACCCCTGAAAGGCATATTGCTGCAAGCTTTCTGTTTGCGTTTGTTTGAGTTTGTGTTTTTGTGTGCGTGTTTGTGTGGGTGTGTGAGATTACTTCATCGTGTTTTCTCCTGCTGGTGACTTTTCAAAATACCTCTTCACTGGTCTAAAACCCAACGTTTTGCGGAATAAGAAGCTTCTGTGAGGATGTTTTGTGGGCAGCTGGGTGTAGAATCATTTCTCCGAAAGCGGCCATCACACCGTGCCCTCAATCAGTTTACAAACTGCCATCATTTTGCACTAATCTACTGATCAATAATCTAACCGAAATTTGATTGATCTTTATTATATGCATTTTTTATTTTGAACAAAGTGGTCTAAAATTCATTATTGTAATCATTAATGAATTTTCATGGAAATAATCATCAAAGTAATCATTCAGTGTCATAAATAATAACCGCAGTCCCAAAAACGCTTTTTTTTTTTTTATATTGGTAAATTCCCAGCTGTGAAAAAAACCAAAATGTTAACACTGAACGCTGATAAATGTTACAAAGTCCGCTAAAATGTGTTTGTTTATACTTATGAATGTCTAAGTATCTCAACACCCAATACCTGATTTCTTTTAAATGAAAGTAAAATCTGTGCTGCTCTTCCAGTACACCTTTATTTTCTGCTCAAGGTTTCTGTCAAATACGTGGTGTAAACAAAGAATATTTATCTTTTTTTTTTCTTTTTAAACAGCACAGTCTGCGGTTTTTTTACAGCCGAGAACTGTGAAATCGCATCCACGATGTCTATTTATCTACACTTTCCAGAGCTGTCTATAGGGCATCACGCTAAAGCAATGTAAGGGAAAACAAAGGGAAGAATTACAGCTATATCCACAGCAATTAAGATTAAGCTGAAATGGTGAGGTGTAATGACAGATTGTAGGGATTTTTTCAGGTATTTACGGTGAAATTATTTGAAGATTTATACGGCTTCATGTAACTTTCATGAGTGCTGTTCCCGCTTTGCTCCCTCTGTGATTTAATGATAGTTATTATGAGTAAAGCCCTTTTGACTCACGCTTAAATCAACAAGCTGGAGGTTTTGATATTCCGCCCACCAAGCTACTCAGCCTCGCTGGTTGAGTGTACGCACATGTACGGCTGTGTGTGCGTGTTTGTGAACGTGTGTGAGTGATTGTATGTCTCCCTGCAAACTGGTATATTCCAGCATATTTTACAATTTATATTACAACCTCTGTACACTGTAGTCTGGCTGGTTCCCCTCCCTCCGTGTTGCTAACACTGGCATGATCATCACTACAGACATAAACATTGCACTAATGTGATCAGCCTGCCACAGCTCTGGCGTTAGCCGCCAGATCAACGCGCCACCACAACATGTGACTTACAGCGGATGAGAGGCTATGATAAATACGTCTCTGGCAGTGGGGGATTTGGGGGGGGGACCTTCCGGATTCTTCCATGATTCTGCTTCCATCTCTCAGCGCCCGCACAGCACTGCATCCAAACCAATTAACATCAAACATCACACAGCACTAGCATATCTCTATCTGTCTCTCTCTCTCTCTCTCTCTCTCTCTCTTTCTTTTCACTTTGACTCTCTCTCTCTCTCTCCCTGTTATTCTGGCTCCACCTCTCTGTCTTTGTCTGTTTGCCTCTCTCCGAAATGACAAGCTTTATCTCGCCTTCTGTGTTTCAAATCAAATTCTGCTCACGCTTTTGTGGCGTGA
This sequence comes from Gymnothorax javanicus, assembly GCA_029692085.1. Classification (NCBI taxonomy): domain Eukaryota; kingdom Metazoa; phylum Chordata; class Actinopteri; order Anguilliformes; family Muraenidae; genus Gymnothorax; species Gymnothorax javanicus. The sequence goes on from CM056204.1 coordinate 47,779,623, forward strand.
CCTTACAATGTACCGTATTGCCTAAAAGACAATACAAGTGGATGAGATATGGCTAATTACAGTAACAGCAACAATGGTGAGAATTACTTATTTACTGATATAATTGGAACTGCAGTAATTCAAATGAAACAAATTGAAGGAATTAGCGCTTTTGTTCAGATGAGGCAATGGCTCCCCCTTTCATAATTCACTCTGCTTTATTGGACATAAATGCACATAGCGAGTAATTGCCAAAGCAGTCAAGAAACATGCAAAAACCGGTAGTGTAAGCACAGAAGTTCTGAGCGCTGAACTAATGCCACTGCATTACCTCAATCTTAAATTCTCACGACCATCTCTCTTTTTCACTCATCCTCTCCTCATCTCTCTCTCTCTCTCTCTTTCTCATTCCCTCCTTTTTCACGTGTGGAAAGAACAGTGTGTGGCTGGTGCTGTTATGACAGTGGGCAGATAGAAAGGTCATAGACTACCCCTGCCTTGTACAAATTATTGGCTGTTGAGTCCTGGCTGTGTGCTGTATTGACAGGCAGGTGGGCAGATGTTTCTTTTAATTGGTATACAGCTGGCTATGTCAGGGATTGTCAGAGTATCCCAGTGTATTTAATCTATGTTATTGATCTATGACTTTTTCAGCACATTAATTTCCATAATAATTCAAAATGTAATATACATTTTTTTTTTCATAACTGTGCATAATGGGTTACACTGGGTTGCATCATTTTGGATGTTATGGTGATATATATTGTCATACTCTTGATGAACTGCATCTTGTGTGTGTGTCAGTTTTTTTGTTTTTTTTTTATGCTTGTACTGCATGCCCTGTGATTTTTTGGCTGTAATCTCCAGTTTCTTATCTCACTGAGGTACTTCTGATGCAAAATATAATTACATGTTGCGTTCGTAATATAATTACAGTGTAACAGCAGTTTAACGTCTGCTAAATGAATTTATAATATTACGGCATTATAAATAACTTGTATGTTTTTTTTTTTTTCTGAAAGGGATTTTTCACACCCCTTCAAGTTTTGTTGCATTATTTCTTTCCGTCAAAGGTGCCATAATTCAGGATGACTTAGTCACTGTGCCATATCACCTGTGTCTAGGCCTGGAAGCTTTTCAAGCTTTGAGGCGATGCTCGGGTGCCTACATGAGAATTTACAACTAAATGACCTTTGGCCTACAGCCACTAGGCTGTAGAACAAAAGTGAAATCAAAAATGTTTCACACCTAGCGAGGATCTCCACTCGGGCTAATCATACGAATCATAGCCGGCATTTCACCAATAATACAGCACACAAAAATTTGATTTGCGAATATGTTAAAAACATAATTTATGAAAAGCCTATGTTAAAGTAAACTAAAGCAAGGAATTTAGATGAAATGCAGTTGTGGTATTCTGTGCAATTGATCTCATCATCTTTTAAATGTGCAAGTGTGTTTTTATTTGACAAATTAAAGCAGAATCTCATCTTGTCAAATTGCTGCTGCCACATTTGAGTTTAACAACTTGCTTTCTGAAGATTTAGTGTCCCCTTCTTAGACAAATTGAATTGGGTATTGATGTGACCGATGGGGAAAGACACAGAAGCGAGCTAATGATATTTTCCGAGGGGTATCAAAGTTCAGAGAAATCATTTCTTAAGAGTGGAGATAATGAGCATTGAGTTGGTGGGCCAGATGAGTGAGGAGACTTTTTATCTGTTGTGTAAAATCTTGGATAAAGCTAATCAAAAGCTAATCTTTGAAAATGAAAAAGACTCACGAAGCTGATGAAAAAGCAATGACAACGGAAGTCTTTGCTTTCTTTTTGACTGTGGTTTTGTCTCTAATAAGGCCCGCCATAAATTAAATTAAAGCCTCAGTTTGCTTCTCGAGAAGCGTCCATTGAGAACCATGATTAGGTAGGTATAATAACTCTGATGGCTCATAATGGTCAGTTTCACTACATTGCCTTGATGAAAAAAACATCTTCTCATGGAGATTTACCTTCTGTTTCCTTGTATTTTTTTACAGATTTTATTCAAATAAAAATTACAAAATTGCAAAAAAAAAAAAAAAAATTACTCAATATTTTGAGTAACCAATATATTTCCTATGTGCCATTTGGAATTCAGACATATTTATTTACTGTCTCACTCAGAAATATTGTGTAAATATGATTATGAAATGGAGATTGATTGACCATTTATGCTTGGAAAAGTTTAAATATATTTAGTTATTTTATGACTTTCCATTTAGCTGCAATCTGTATTCAAAGCTACTTGCAGATCAGCAAAGACAGTCCTCCCCTTACAAATATGGGCTTAAGGGCCATGCTTAAGGGCCCAGCAACTGACCTGGCGCTTGACTCACCAACCACCTGCTCCCAAGTCAAACATCAGTGTAAAAAAACAGAAAACAAAAAAATTTGGTCCATGGCTTGACATGGTTGGTTGATAACATTGGTAGCTGAGAGTGTTCAACAAGTGTAAACATTCCTTTGAAAAATGGCCGTTCATCCAGCCGATCAGAGTGTGCCAGCCAGCTTACTCTGCAGCAACCCCCACCCCTCCTACCCAAAGCCAGACCACGTTGCCTAGTAACATCCAAATTCAAGAAGAATTGGAGCAGTCCAGTTCCCTGCAGAGTGGGAAATGGCAATAAGAGTGCCGCTGACAGATGATCTTACTTGTTTCATCTAATATACTGTGAAGATCACTGGCTCTTTTCGTGAATGATGAATGCACTCTATACAGATCAATGGCCCTCGCAATAAACTGAGGTCTACTATATGCTATTGCCTGGCCAGGTTGCCGCTGCTTGCAGTTTAGGGTCTCATAAGATGATTGGCTCTTATTGTGCGTCGCCTGGGATCGTCATTTTGCCGGACGGATGTGTTTATAAGGGCGCTGACATTTTTCTCTGTGTTACTCTGTTGTACTCTGAGCACCCTCAACATGTGCTCTGCGCTGTACAAATTGACCGTCAGTTGTCTAGATTCCTGTGTATCTTTTTGCATTGACATATCACGAGAAAAGAATATGTAACGTACAACATACATTGTTTAGATGCTTGTTGCCAACAACAGAAATAAAAACGTGAAACAAAGATTTAACGTGTGTATTAGAAATGGTGAGGAAAGTGCAAGGTTCGTGGAAAAAATTTAAGTATCTTTTATATTTTGCTAAAAATATCTGTGCGCGGTTATAATCAAGGGATATTAGGCAGTAGTAAATTGATTTGGTTCATGTGAAAAATGTGCGAGCATTGCTTTTTGTTATTGCTTTAGTTTAGTCCTGAGCTTATTTTCGAAAAATTGCCCGATGAATAAATGTTCAAAAATATGTCAAAGTTTAAATATAATTATGGAAGTAATTGGAGTGCATGCACTGTACATTTTATTATTTATATACATTTTTTGGGTGAACCTGTTGGATCTAAAAAAAAAAAAAAAAGAATGATAGTGCATTATGATTTTTTTTTTTTATATTTGTTTCTTTTGATTTGCAATGATATTCCTCAATTAGGTATGCAGCTGAATGATTAGAAAATCAGAGCTAAAGGGCCATTCAATGAAAGGGCAGCAAACTCTGGAATGTTCCATGGCTGCTGTCTGCTGGGACTCAAATAGCTGAACCTCAGAAATCAATTTTCTCTGCCTCGAGCAACTAACATTGATCCACCGGTGTATACTTCATTGCTTCTTTTAATCATTTACATTTCAATATTTCTGGCTGAGGGAGGGGAGATGGGTCAAAGCCCAAATCAGTGTGTGTATGTGTGTGTGTGTGTGTGTGCGTCTTGCGTGTGCCTCCGTATTTGTGTGGTTTGTGTGTCGAGTAATGTATGTGACTCAAGACTTGTGACCCGTCTGTATGTGTATGTGTCCATGTGTGTTTATGCATGCCTGCATATACTACAGTATATCGGTATATAGGTAACTGGTATTTATTTACTTATTTATTTATTTATTTCCTCTTAAATATTCCATATGCACAGGAATTTTTTCCTAAGGTGTTCAGCATTCAGCAAACTGCATACACCTAACATGCTTTTGATTTCATTTGCTTACAGACTGCAGAGAAAACAAAGCCAAGAAGTGCACCTCTCAAGTAAGTAACGAGTTTTTGTCTATGGGTTTTGATTTGTTGTTTTATTCTAGCTTGGATTCATTGCTTTTTAAAATCCATAGGCCTCAGGTCTTTCACCAAGGTAACATGCTAGCTTGCTGTGTGAGAACTCCCATGATGCTTGTGGTCTTTACTCCAGATTTCATATCCTGAAATTACAGAACTTTATCATGTTAGTGAGGGCATCTGAGGATGAAGATGATCTATAATTAACTCAGTAGTGCCTCCCGGGTAAACACAGAAGAGAAGGCATGCTATGAAGAACAGTAGGGTGCTATCCACACTGGGGTTCAAGCCTGTGGGTCCGTGGCTCTGTTTATGCATTTCAATAAAAGTGGCTGAGGTGAGAAGTATACCAAAAACTCAAATAAACAATTTATTCCCGTACAATTCCCTAATCCGTGGATGATTTGACCCAGAGGCTCAACCAATTTTCCGCAGTGAATCGAGAGCCCCTTTGCCCGGAATCCATTCTGAGCGTCAGCTTCTGTAGGAATGCGTAAATATCTATGCATATATGTATGAGTTTTTTTTATCATTTATAATCATTTGGGTGTTATTGCTTTGGTGAATGAGCGAGCCGGCGTGGGGCCTCATTAGAAGTCTGTGTGAGATGTGGCCTCCGGCTCTTTTCACTGGCTGAGGGATTGTGGGACGGGAGATGCTGAGAACGCTCTCCCGGAACGCGCCGGAACACCTCCGACTGCGCTGCTCCTCTGCAGCCCTGCCGGCGTGTTCCCGGCACTCCGCTCCTTCCGGACCCCTGGGAATGCTGGGAATCGCTGAGTCAGGCATCAAGCTTACCAATACACCCCTCCCACCCCTCATTTCCAAAATGGTGGAGAACTTAACATTATTCAGGGAGAGTTTCAAATATGTGTTTTTTGGACTCAAAGATGTGTTTTCTGTGATAAAAGAGATCTGACTTTGGTTCTGATCCAAAGACGGTCCGTTGAGTGCACTGCTGCATGTTGTGCTTCAACAGGTTTTTGGTCCGACTTTGGTCCACAGAGTTTTTCTTTTTATTTCTTTTTTTTCAGTCAGGAATTGAATTTGCGCTAGCTTATTTCTAGTACTCTCTTTATTGCACATTAGCCTAATGTTGCTTGAAGCTAATCAGACTCATTTTAATGTGCTCAGTCAAGGTCTGGACCTCTGCATCGCCTCCATTTCCATATTTCGTGAATCCGTTATAATAATCATCCCCAGCTCTCAGACGAGATTGGAGTTCTGTTGGTGATGTAGTGCCGGAATTATTTAAATGCTTTGGGGACGACGTGAATGGAGATCACAGGGTGAAGATACTTTGTTTTCTTTATTTCTCTAAGTGTTTAGGTTGCCAGACCTGCATCATTTCTCCACGGGCTTTAGCTATCATATCCAAATGTTTTCCCTCATTCCTCAGTGAGTTTAGATTATTGCCATGCCAGTGAGAATTTTTTTTTTTTTTTTTTTTTTTGTCTATATACGCTGCTAGCATTAGGGTTCTCAACAGTAGCTCGTGGAACTGGCCCATTCATTCATAGCCAAACAAGTCATTGAAGAGCTCTCAGCCTCTAACCAGACAAAGCACAGAAGCTTGAAGGCAACCATGTTAACCCATTCTGACGCTGCAGTGCCAGTGTTATGGGGGTGCTGTTCCCATATAGCATCTTGGCCTCTCTTGAGATGATTTGTCAGTACTTCCCATGAGTGATGCAGCCTATTGAGATTATTTTTCTGGATTGTATTTTAGAATGCTCTCCCTCTTTTTGAGTCATACTTTATGAGGTAATGTAGCATTTTATCTATCCCCTTTAACTTTGTGTGCTCTCTCATCAATGTACGGCCTGTACCCAGTGTAATGAGCGCTGTCAACTCTGTTAAGGTCAGAGCCACTTGACCTCCAGCTTCACATAATATTGAGATTTTATGAGCATCTTGAGGAGTTGGTAATGTCTTCCTGACTGTCCTGGGAGAATTATGTCCGGTTTGCATAAAGGCTGTATCTTCAGTCAACACCTTGTTAACTCTTCACGGTTGGCTTTTATATTTTGCAGAGTAGACATAGAAAGCAGTGACTATTAAAACTGTTTTAATTTAATGTTTTAATTCCATACCCAACAACCCCAGAATAATTGATGAAGAAGAGGGAAGAGATACTATAGGAGTTTAATTGGGAGAGAAGCACATTAGGAGCACAGGTCTTCTTAAAAGTGTTGCTGGAAGGCAAGTTAGTGTTGTCATCTTTTTTATTTCCTGTAGTTTCTTTATTTATTTCCCTGTTTGTCTTGCTGTTCTCCTCCCTCACTCATCCGCTCTCGCTCATTCACTCCGGTTCTCGTTCCCGGGCACGCTGGTCTTCAGGGATTGGGCCGTGTGACGCTGGATTTTTTGAGCCCGAGACTGCGCTTGTTCCCCAGGGCCTGCTGGGATTGTTCATGCTGTAGGGATGCGGAGCCGCCATTAGCTGCCATGCCGGTGGTCCCCACCATCCACGCAGCTCCAGGGGCCTGTTTCCCATCACCCACTGCGGTCTGCTTTTTCTGTAACACACAACAGCCCCAGGGAGCCACGGCGTGGGCTTAATACAAGTCCCTCCTGCGCAGACACACACACACACACATATACATACATAAACACACATGCATGCGAGTGCAAAAACACGAGCAGACACATATTCAGACACAAACAACAAAACTCCAGCACACAAGCACACAATGTAAACAGACACACTTGCCGCAAGCTTAAGCAAATAGTGATGCGCCCACCCGCCAAGCAAGGGTGTATATGTGAGCACACAGAGATATTTTTTGTTGGTTTTTTTTTTTTGGACGGGGGTGGTCTGGAGTTTGTCTCATTAGATTTTTTGAAAGGAGTCTTCTTTGAAAAGACAAGCTCTGGTAACGACGCCCCCTGAGAATAACAGAATCCATTCACTGCAAAAGTGCAGCCTGTCAGTGACGATGTGTACGCCGTCATCGCCTCTGTTTTATTTGCGCCATAAATCTGTCGTCGGTTTGAGCGATGAGCTCAGAGTGTGCGTTGAGTGACGCGCATCCCCTCTGCTGCAGACTGCTTACAATAATACTGGCTAAGAGGCAAAGATCATTACACGTCTGTTATAGACTAATGGCTGGCTCAACTGGCATTATGCTGATGTCAGTTTTTATTTGTCGATGCCTCGGGATCTTGGATAAAGAAGGCTTTGGTGCATGTCCCCCCTGTGTGATTGCTGCAAATTGCGTCTACCGAGTCCGAGAGACTGAAAAGCTAATGTTATGAAGGTGAGAAAGGCCCGTGTATCGAGTTTGCTGCCGTGTGCGATCGCAATCTGTGTGACCAGCCAAGCAGTAAAAACATAACCGCCACCGAGAGCGAGAGAAAGAGAGAGTGGCATCAGAAACGTGAACGCTTTCATCTTTGCTCTCTCCTCTCATTATTCCCTTCTCTCTCTCTCTCTCTCTCTCTCTCTCTCTCTCACACTACATATCCCTGGCCAGCCATCCTTTACAAAAAAGCAATGCATGTTAATACACGGCGAGATATTAAACCAGACTAGAAGAATATTTAGATACGTGACCAGACACCCCTCATATTTTAGACATGTTGTACTTTCATTTTAATTTTATGCATGTATTTCACTGCAGCTGAACAAACCTGTCCTGCAATACATGCATTCAGCTATTTAGTCTTAAGAAAATTGGAAATCGTCGGCTTGATCTCATAAAATCATAAACACCCGTCATACAGTTTATTAATGAGCTATCCTATCATTAATAGTCGCTTAGGGTGGATTTTGAACCCAAATCTTGCGGTGGTTTTTCCCTTTTCACCAAGATTACTGACTATAAAACTGAAGAATTAGTGCTTTTGATTCGCCAGACTGTCTTGGCTCATAACGCCCATGTAAAGGCAGGGTGAAAACCCAGCAATTTTTCAGCAAGACCTTGAGGACTGTGATTTGATGACCCCCGGGCTTGGGGCAAGAATTCAAGGCTTTGACAAAATAATGACCGGGAATCTTGGATTAACTACACCTTCCTTGGGCATTAGCTGCCAGTTTTACAGGATAGTGCGTGATCCACCTCCTTCAGGAAGTGAGAGAGGTGAGTGAGTTTTGAGAGGGAAAGCGAGCGCATGGTGGAAGGTAATTATCTTGACCTTAGCGGTTTGCTGAAGGCCCGGTGCACCTCACCAGTGCTGGGACAGCCATGCGTAATCACAGGCGTACACGATTACCCATGGAGGCCGTCAGTTATTTTATGCACTAGGCGCTAATTTGCTGAGCGCAAGGTGTTGGCAAGTGATATTAAGCCGTGCTTTAATATCACTGGTAAAATGCATGTAACTGCAGGATTTTTGCTGGCTGTCTGGCCTGCCGACCTCACTGTCAATTAGCCCCCCAGTTCTTTGCATTATGGGCTCCCACGGCGCATCGCTCCTTGACCTTGCAAGCATAGGACACAAGGAGATGACCTGACAATGGAAACAATTAGGGAGATTCAGTGGCCAGGCTTTCATCAGCATCTCATCTCAACATGCCTCCACAACTTGAGATGAAGCGGGCTGTAATTTGTAAGGGATTTGACCTTCAGAGAATTGTATAGGATGGCGGCAATCTCTATAGCCAGTTGGGATTCCAGTTTAAATTCCTGGGCAGGATTCAATCAAATGATGTGTTATGAATGAGAAAAGCATTCACTCTGAACTGCTTCCATTAATATTCAACTCGGTATAACATGCGCAGTTTAACAATGAAGGTGCTCACCGAGCATGAAAAAATAAAGTTTTATGTTGTAGCACCTCTGGTATTTTGATGACCAGCCTATCAACTCTTGTGGTAATATCTGAAGATCCTTTTTACCACAACTCATGATACAGTTTTCAGGATTGAGTGTGTGAGATCTGTCATTGAATGCAGGTGTCACAAACGTGTGTGTGTGGGCGTGTGTGTATGTGTGAGAAAGGGATTCATAGAATGCAAACACGGGAGTAGCTTTATGGCTTTATTCATTTTCTAGCCGAAGGACTCTGGACATGTAAGGTAGCATTTCAAGCGTCACTCTGCCCGTCAATGGAGCCTTTAGACCCTGACCCTGCCCCACTTGAGCCAGGAAACCCAACAGTGTCCTTATTTAACATCAGACCACAATGCACTTCATTGATAAATTTAAGAAGGCATTCCATCAGGTAAAAAAAAATATTTTGTGGAAGATGTGCTGCATCCTTACCACACCTTCATCCCTCAAATCAATGACAGAAAGTACAGGAACCTCGTTCTGTGACACAAAAGAAATCTTACAGACACTTTGACAAACGTCTCTTTTGTGGCTTTTTGTATGAAATGTCACTGTGGTGGTAATGAATACCGTGTTTCCTGCTGAGGAGAGGGAAGGAAGGTTTTTATAATATCCTCAATGAGAGCATTTGAAGAATTTTCTTTTTTTTAACCAGCTTATCTTTGTTCTAAAAAATATCATTATGTCTGGCCTGCAAGCAAATACCTGTGATAAAATGATTGAATCAGGATGGTCTCTTAATCTTGATCAAATGCAGTTATCAAAGTGAGGATGGAACAGGTGGTCAGGCCTCGCTTCCAGACTGTTCCAAAAAGTACAGACTGTCCGTCTTGGGCTCGGCGATGTGGTTTTCTGCCAAAGATCGTCCATCAATTAAAGCAGGCGGGGGCCTGTAATTTGTCATCGTTTCTGGATCCCTGTGTGTGTTTGCACAGCGGCTGAAATTGCCCTGGAACAGTGAGCCGTTTCATTTGCAGATGCAGCCCTGTCCCCTGCGCGCCTGCATATGACGCACAGGCAATTACAGCGATGTGATTGGATACGTGAGGCAGAGAAGGGGAAGTGGGGAGGTGGGGGGCTGGGGTTATGTGGATTCGGCGGCGTCCGCGTGTCTGGGGGCCCCAGAGGTTACTGTGGATTGATGTGGTTTCGGGGAGAAAGGTAAGAATTTGAATTATCTGCCGCCTGTTAATCTGTCCCCCCAAAGACAAGCATCTGTCTGGCCGGGGAAACCGCTGCTCGCCGTTTGGCAGCCAATGAGCCTGCACAGCTGGCCTGTGTCCTTTGCTCGTGTTTTCTCCGGCTTTGATATCAATACAGATGTTACCAAAGCTCCTCCACCTGCTTGCAGTGTCTGTGGGCTTCTGAATATCTTCCCAAACAGAGCAGCCCCTGTGACCCTATCGCTCATGAGCCCTTTAGTCAGATAACCCCATTGAACCCCACTAGCAGTCCCACTAGCCCCACTAGCGGTCGGTCACCCCTTGCCCCTGAGGTGTTAGAACATCCAGATTGATAATTGGCCAGGCATGGCATTTTTAATTGCTTTGATAACCTGGTGCACTTGCTACAATTACACAGCAAGTCACTGCTCGAGTTTCAGAGGAAACTGCTTCCATTGGCAGTAGTTCTACAGAGGGTGGGACGCTAGGAGGTATTTTCAATGCTGCAGCTAGAAGCCATGTCGTTGCATCATTTCAGTGCTTAAATTTATTAAGTTTCCTGGAGAAGGGGTATTATGAATGCGAACATGAGCTCTAGGCAAGACATTATGGGACACATTAAGACAGTGTTCAGATTTACTACAGAGCTTTGTAAGCAGAGCACGGACCAGAAAAAACCTTAGTTTTAGTTCTTATACTACTGTTCCTGATAAAATGGCTTTTAAAAAGACCTCAACCATCTATGAATTTACATAATTTATTTGAAAACAAGCTTCATGTTAATATGAATCATACCAGCGTGATAACACGTTAGTGCTAACAGGCAGTGGTCTAGATCTAGCAACACATATGTTACATTGCTGGAAAAGCAGATGCTCTCTCCCGGAAACACTGCTGTTCCATGTTGCACCAGATCCTCATTGGATGAATCAAACTCTGTACAGAACCATATCAGACATATGGCATTTAAATATTTTGCCATCATATCAGTGACATAGGCAATGACCCATTTTGAATTCAGCTACCTTGCCGCCTGCATCAAGAAGTGAGCTCCCTCCCTATGTGGCTACTGAACGGAAAAGGCATTTCAGAAAACAAATTTTTGAAGCAGGATGCTGCCTACTGATCTCCCACTATATCATAAATATGTAGAGAGAGAGTGGAAATCAGTGATGCTGCCGTGGTGCATTCAGAAGGCCAAACACAATCAGTGTTTACTGTCGCTAATTAATATTAGCGTGTTCACTTCCCTTTGTCCCTGAAGAGAAAGCTTCTTTTTCTTTGTTAACTCATTCCCTACGGCAAGCCGCTGCCTACGGTGCGGCGAATTCTACCATTCCCTACGGTAAGCTGGTGCCAGCGGCGTGGATGACGTCATTCGGAGTTCCGTTGAGAACATGCATAATACATGAGTATCGCGTCAATCTGACCAATCTGACAGCAGTTATAGCGACCTTGACCATTCGCAGTCCATTGAAAACACAAAATCAGTTGACAATCGCGGTGATGGGCCACCTGTACTTCAACCGCAGGAGGGGAGGGGCCGTGGCCGAGCCAGGACAGGTCGTGGTCAAGGAGCACGTAGTCAAGCACCTAGTCGAGGAGCTGCTCAGCGTCACGTAGCAGGCAACCAAAATGACAATTGGAATGATGTTATAAATACCCTAAATGACCCTGCTAGTTTGCTAGTTTGACATTTGCATTTGAACCTGCTAAAAACCTTTATTTTGAAAATACAGACGTTTAACTGAACGTGTGTTTATATTGTGTAATTTTCGGGAAAAGTATTCCATACAAACGCGATAATTTTATATAAAAGTATTCCGTAGGGAAAGAGTTAAACAACCTAGCTCAGTTTCCAGCTTTAAATACAGAATCCATGTATTTGACGTAACCATATTAAGTTACATGAAAACATTAGCGCTCCCTATGTAAAGGCAGCTGCATATCTTAATGCTATGTTCAGATATTTTTTTTGTATTGGGAAGTGATGCGATTATTGGCACTTGCAATTTTGCTGCCTAGTTCAGGGAAAGCTTCCTTAGGCACATATATACTAACTACATTATTTCATTTTATTGCTTAATTAAAATGTTCAAATTGTCATTGTGGATATACACTTAGTGGCCAATTTGTTACGTACACCTGTACACCTACTCGTCAATGCAAACATCTATTAAGCCAATCTCGTGCCGGCAACTCAATACATGAAAGCATGCAGAAATTGTGAAGAGGTTCAGTTTTTGTTCTAACCAAACATCACATTGAGCTTGTTTCTAACAAACCCAGAGTTTTGATCCAAGTGACTTTGATCATGTATTGATTGTCGGTGGCAGACGGGGTTGTTTATCTCAGAAACTGCTGATACCCTGGGATCTTCACGCACAGCAGTCTCTAGAGATTACAGAGAATGCTGAAAAAACAAGAGACATTCAGTGAGTGGCTATCTTGCTGGTGAAAACGCTTTGTAATCGAAAGAGGTCAGTGGAGAATGGCCAGACTGGTTCAAGCGGACAGGAAGGTGAGAGTAAGTCAAATAACCTCGTGTTACATGGGTGCTATGCAGATGAGCATCTCAGAATGCACAACACGTGGACTGTTGAGGGAATGGGCTACAGCAGCGGAAGACCACATCGGGTTCCAGTCTTGTCGCCGTAATAACAGCAAACTACTGCTACTGTGGGTAAAGACTCTCTAAAAGCAGAACACTGGTGAAATGTCACCTGGTCTGACAAATCTGATCTATGGACCCATCGTGCCTATTGTCAATGATGTGGGGTGGCTGTGGTGATGTAATGGAGGACAGACATTAGGCCACTTAATACCAGTTCAGTAGTATTAATATGCAACATGAGTTACTACCTGAATAGTGTTGATGACCATATACTGTATATCCCTTTATGGCCGTGATCGTCCCAATTTCTAATGGCTACCGACAGCAGGATAATATGCCACAAAGCAAACTTTATCTCAAGTTGATTCCCCACATCAACCAGTTTTCAGTCCAGTTGAACTCGTTTGGGTTGTGAAGGAATCGGAGGTTTGCTGCATAAATGTGCAGCTGACAAATCTGCAGTGACTGTGTGATGTTGTCATCATGCTGACATGGACCGGATCTCAATGAAATGATTCCAGCCCCCTGTTGAATCCGTGCTGCAATTACTTCAGGCTGTTCTGGGGGCATATTAGAAAGGTATACCTTATAACATGACCCCTGAGAGTTAGTACAACAATTCATCAGCTTTATTGTATGATCACGTTTGTAAACAAACTCTTCTCTTTCCATGGCGTCGATGCTTTGAGCTGCTAATATCTTCAACGGACGTTAGACGCCCGAGGTAATCGCAAAGATTGAGGTGATAGCCTATCTAGTGAAGGATACGTTAGATGTTCATCTCTTGGTGACCTTAATTTAGGACATGTTCACAAATGATGAATGAAGTGTAAAAAATTCTCTCAAATGCTGCCTTCTAACAGCTGGATTATGCTTTCCACACGGTCATGAGCTGATGTGGAAACACAATAACCAGACGCGTGGAACTTTCGTGTTCTGCACAGTTTTCTCCTTCCGTCAAACCAATATTATAACCAAACTTTACGGAGTAGCTGTCCTTCTCGCTTTCTGTCTGTCTGTCTGTCTGCCTCTCTCTCTCTCTCTCTCTCCTCTGCTGGGGGGCAGGCAAGCTGAGTTATCTTAGATGCTTTTCTCATTCCTTGCCAATCATAGCACCAGGGCCTTCTTTGAAGTCATCGAAGAAAGCTCGGATGAGAAGAGGAGACAAGAGAGCGTAGTCGTCTCAAGTGAACACCGTGCGTGCTCTACCCAACCAGCCCGGTCTGGTTCTCACATGCTGCTGCTCAACGCTTCCAGTCAAATCAGGGCAAAGCAAAACAGCGCTTCTGAGGGGTCACTCTTCTGAAGGTTCTGTTGCCCCTCTCGCCCCCGGGGTCCAGCCTTAACCACACGAGGGCGAGGCCATACAGAAGTAGAATCAGAGACTAGGGAGTGTCTGGACCCTTGTCCCCCTCTTCTGACCAAACCAATCCTACCAGTCCTCCATTACTTCTGATATGTGACAAACAGACACCTCACATTAGCTCTTACCCATACTGTGCATCTTTAATTTGCCAGACAGTCTGTCTGTGTTTGAAGTGCATCCTCAGTTAATCTGTCTTTAGATTAAGATTGAGCAACAGCAAAGCTAACTATATGTATGATACTCAATATAGCCAAATATAGTGTGTAGACACTTCACTGAAACCTCATTGACATACATAGAAAACTGACAATCTTAAATCCTAAATATCAGACATTTATTTGAATTTATAATGAATATGTCAGTATTGCCCTTATAGGTCGCACATTCAGCTTCCGTTTGAGGGTTCTGCAATTCCAATTCATTTTTGCCATGAGGATTTTGAAGCATTTTGTATACCCTGCCAACCCCTCCTAAACTGAAGGCTCTGGTGAAATTAGTCGGAGCTGTGAAGGGGGGGGCATGTATAGACAGGGCAACAATTTCTAAGTTGTGTAGCAGAATTGTATGAAAATACTCTCAAATAAAAGCTTTCGTAAGTCCAATCGGCCCATACTAACCAATTCATTCCAAATTCAATTAACACATTAAGACCAAAGGAGCCCTCTATAAAAAAACATTCTTTAGCCTAAGACATTATTTGAAAACAACCGGCAAACACCTAAGGCTTTTCTGAAAGACTTCATAGGATTGTCAACATTCACTAAAACCTTTTTATTTCTCAGTCTCTGTAGCAGATAGAAACACAAAATAAACACTAATTGAGAGCGTACACCTTGGGATTTCATTGAAAATTATTGCAGTTCAGTATAATGTTCATTAACATTAAAGAAATCAATAAACATTGATTTGTTTATAAGTGGCAATGTACAAAACAAAGAGGCACTGTAACAAAAAGTCGATGTGGTTTCACTCGCTCATGTCGTCAGCCATTGTAATTTTCTACAGAGCAACTTTGAAAACTTTTTTATATCCACAAATATGCTAAAATTTGTTAATTGATTAAATTAAAAATGCAGAAACCACAATGCATTTTGCCGTCCTTACCTATATTTCAGCGAATCACGTCAAGTTTCTTGAAAACGATGGTATCGTTTTAAACGTGCTCACATTGCATCAGGCCTTAAATGGAAAAGCACGTAGACATCACTTCCGGTCCCAAGGGATTAACATGTCAGATATTTAGAATTTTAAAAATATATATTTTTTGTTTGTCAATGAGGTTTCAGTGAAGCGTCTACGCATTTTTGGCTAGACAGAGTATCTTCTATGTGTTACACTGAATTGAGACACAGCTTCTGTCATTGGGATTATGTCTATTAGCATTGCAAGGTATAAAAAATAGCTTTGAAATGTATTATGAGATAGTGGTATTTGGAAAGCACAGCCTGCGGAAGGAGTCATTTGCTCATCATCTTGGTAGGCATTCGTTGGCTATGGTTGGAGCGCTATATATAGTCAGAAATTGTGAGATTAGTCCACAAGGTTTTTCCTTCAAGAAAAGAATTGCACGCGGGGTCTTAGGTCTTTAGTTGACTTCAATTCTCTTGCATTAGTTTCGGGTAATTTGGTGTTATAATGTGACATTACGCTCGCATGTTTACACCCTGCATTATCTGAAACATATAATCTGGACACCATTTCATATTTTCCTGCCTAGCTTTTTTTAATGACCAAAATGGCACTCCTTTTTTCCTTCAGGGAAAATAACATCTTTGTAACAAGCTTTGCTGTAAATTTCCTGAGTTGAAGCGAATGTACTCATCAATGGAAATCACAGGGTGTATTCAACGCCACAATCAGAGAAGCCTACATGATGTATTTTTTTTTTCAGCGGAGATCTTACAACTGCTCAGAATTCTGTTCAAGACTGGCAGGGTTTCAAGGGCCTACTTCACATTCCACAGGGCCAGTTATAGACTGTCAGTCTAGTTCTTTTCCCTTGAGGTTAATCCTTCGTATAGCCTTGAATACTATTTCAACTCTTGAATTGGCATAATACTGTCTACGCGCTAACGCACAGGCATGCATGCATGCACAAATACATGTGCTTGTTTGACCCATTCTGAATTCTTACTTGGTATACTATGATCCTGTGACTTTCAGGAAAAGGTATGTAGAGAGCAATGTAGAAGGTTAATGGGACAGAGTTAGCTTTCCCTCTGGTCCAGGTGACAGGCAGCGGGGAACGACAGCACCTCTCAGTGTTTGTCAGGAGCATGCTTAGTTATCGCCCATCTCTCCTGCCACAGCCTGACAGACAGTCTTGCTTATTTTAATTTCACTGCATTGTCAAGCCCCACAGACTCCTCCTCTCTCCATCTTTCATTCTCACTCACTCACCCACTCCTCTCTGGTGTTCTCACTCTCTCTCTCTCTCCTTCCGTAGTCTGTCTCCACCAAACTGCAAAGCCAAATATTTCATTTACTCTATCGTCGTCGCAGTCGACGGAATTTGTTTTTCTTGAGTGTCAGTCACTGTACTCATCGTATGATGACTTACGAGAAAACTGCTCCGCTCCGCTCTATGTGGGACAAGTAGATTTCAGTTGCCATCCATTCCTCCTTCCTCTGGGTCTCACTACATGCTGTATCAGGTCTTCCAGTCTGCTCTCCATGTGTTATTCTCTGTCTCTGTAATGATGTGGAAATGACTAGGTAAGCTGACAGTGACAGGACATAAAGTTTTAAAGCCGCAAAAGTGTAACCCAAATTGTTGTGTCCAATAAGCAAGCTCACAGTTCCGCCGCAATGAGACCATGTGCACAAGGTCAAAGGGCAAGGCACATAATTAAACTCTTCTTGGCGAATTTGCTGTGGTGTTTTTTTATGCAAAAATGATGTCATCAAGACTGTTACATGATCCTTTAATGATTAAGAAATGACAAGGAGTTCACCAGGCTACACAAACGATGTAAATGCAATGCACATGATTTTGCAAGGATAGCAATAATACAAATAATCAGTTAGCGCAACTGTTTTTGAGGGCGACCACCCTTTTTCGCAGTTTTAAGGTCGGCCACTTCCTCCTTGAGGTGGTTTGCAGATTCTATCTTAAAACTTTACTGCTCTTTGTCACCAAGAGGGAAGTTTTGTGAAATTATACATATTTCTGAAACTATATACGTAAACAAAATCAATCGTGTAGGAAATTTTTTCATGTGGGGTCATCCTATTGAATTGTTTCAGTGTTTTTGATAAGTTTATGGAACGTGCCATGACACTATTAGCAGACGGTATTTTTGAGGAAATACCGCTGGGGGCGCTGTAAATCGTGATGTCATCACGGCACTCTGCCTTTGTTTGGCTGTCGTTTTCATCATTGTATTGCATTCCTGCATTATACATTGTGATGATAATACTGGAACATTACGCGTCTTGCGTGATATCTGGCTATTAATACTAACATTGCCGGGGTGTATGGCTGTAGGCTCTGCTAATAATGCCAAGAAGAAGGATTCCCAGGCAGTTCTCCATGTATTCCCAAAAGTAAGGTCGCTTGTTGAGCGATGGATCGTAAACATCAAATGGGATGTGGGGAACATGAACGCCTTCGTTTCCAAAGTTTTGGCGGATGGAAAAGGGGGATCCATTTGGTCTTAATAGTGAGCATTTCGACACTGATGCGTACACGAGAGATCTCGTCCGTTTAACAAAAATTGCTGTGGATAGATGACATTATACTGTGTTGATGCTGTATGTAGCGTATATGCAGAGCAGCCAGCTTGACGTTAGAACTTAGAACTAATAAAATGGTGCCAAAAATAGAGTTTGCTCACTACATCTGAATTACATGAGGTTACATATCGGAGAAAAGGTTATCTGGATGATAGTATCCCTTTAAGATTTTAATGATAATCGGGTCTATAGAGGACAACTAATACATTTTTAATTCATAAGGACCTTATTAAACTGTCACAGGGTAAATTATATTCGTTACTGATAGCAAAAATTTGACAGAAATGTAGCAAAAAGTGGCTTAGGTTGGACACAGTGATATTAATCCAAAACTTCAGACTGAATTCCATCTCCGGTTTTAGCTTTTAATAAGCAGTGTAATTCATTTTGAGATGGCAATGAACTTATTCAAAATGTTTTCAGTGTAAAAAAAAAAAAAAAAAATTTAAAATGGGAAATGTCTTCGTCTGCGTATTATGAACTTTGCCACAAAATGGTATCACATATAGGCTTAGCTAACAAATTTGTGCAATTTTATTAGCTACAGGAATTCATAATGTTTTAAAGACATTTTGATGTTTTATGTCATCATCAATGTGGATAGGAAAATTCCTGATAAGTTTTTGATGCAATGAACAATAATGCGATACAAACAAATTGGTTAGTCGTTCTACTGATTAGTCTTCTCATATGAGCGAATTAATGTTTGGTTGCTGATTAAATGTGGCGGAGGGCAGCACAGCCACAATACAATAGTAATTAATTTATAAAATTACTGACATTTCGACATAAGCCAACATTTAAAGATGATTCAATAGCCTGAAGAAAACTTATGGCAAAACTGTTGGTATATCAATAAATTATCCTCCCATTGTGGTTATGATCATGTGACTGCCGTTCTTTACATTTATATTTTCACCACTACTGGTGTTTTTCCTTCTCTCTCCTAATTAGGACAAGTTAATGAGAACCAGTGTGGACTTAAGAAGCATTTTAATATGAGGTTCCTGAAGGGCTTTTATACCCCTGATGGCATGGCACTGAAAATCCCTGATGGAAGATGTTAAGAGAGTAAATATCTGCTATTAACATGACATGCACCTTATTTAAACAAATTAACAGCTTGTTAAAATCCTACTATTGCAAATGTGGTTGAAATAGAAACCGCCGTAAACAGTCGGTCCCCAGGATCAACATTGAGAACCACTGCTTTAATTCTTTTTAAATTATATCTGTAAAGGTTCCCATATTATGTTACTAGGTGTACAGCCAATTAGCCATTACAAGCCATTTCAAAATCTGTTCCTTCTTGGCATCACATGGGTAAGTAACCACCCAAAGGCAAGATGGAATGATCAACTGCAGCCAACCAGTTCATCAGTTCTTCATTATTCTGGGTGGTCACTCCCCTTGTGATATCAGGAATTACTGATTTTGACATGGATTATGATGGTTAATTGGCTGTTCACTTGATAACATAAAATGGGACCTTGACACAATAAAGTGTGCAAAAAAGGAAAGAGTAAATACTTTCCAAAGCCATGGTATTTTCTTATGTTTTATTCCTCTCATAAAACTAAGGAAAATAACCTCTGCTTCTTTGTGACTAACTGTAATAGCGAGGTTAGGGACACATAGTTGTATCATTTGTTTCGAAGATGTAAAATTTCACATTTGCCCACACTATATTACATCAAAGCATTGTTTGTAAAGCTTTGGTTTTATGAACTTTGTTCAACTTCACAGTAAGGCATGCTTTCTCTAATTTAAAAGGAGAAGTACAGTATTTGCATTTAAAATGCTATTTACCCTTTGGGTTGCCTCGGGATACCTAATTCATGTCTTGTATTTGTGTGTAATACCATTTGTTATACTTGGCCTTATTGCATGCTAATTGCATTCTTTTCAGGTATGATATAATGCGCTCTCAAAACACTGATAAATATGAGCAGCAGTAAAGAAGCATCACACAAAAGACAAATGCTCTGCTTTTGACTGAAAGGCAGGGGAGGAAAAACAGTTTTTGCAGACAACCACTGAGAATTAAGCAGAGGATTTAAGGAAAACTTAGTGTCTACCATACCATTAATCACTCCTTGTTAAACTTAATCACTAAGCACATAATCAATGCAAAGGATTTAGCCTTAATTTGATGAAGCTTCTGCGGCTTATTCAATGAGTCTGACCTGTTTTAAAGTTCATCCTTTTGGTAATATATTAGTTCAAAATATAAAAAAAAAACCAGTAAAAAAGGAATGGCAAGTTGGTTCAAACAATTGGAAGTATACCATAAAGGAGACTTAAATGACTGTTGCTTGGAACTGATTGTAAGTATTTTAAATCAAGGTTATTATTATTATTATTATTATTATTATTTTTATGTTTGTTTTTTGTTTTCTTCCATTTTGACTTTTTTAACCAAAAAAACCCCATTTAATTTTCAAACAGAATCCTGGCATGTTGATTATCAATTAAAAGTATGCAATAAACAAAAAAAACAATATTAAAAAAAAAAAAAAAACGATAGCTCAATTGTAGCATAACTTCTGCAAGTCCTGATTGAAATTTGTCTCAGTGACATAAAGGAGGTTACTCCAGGACCTGGGAGCCTAGAAGTCAAAAGCCTTCTTACCAAAGCCAATTCCTGTTTTTGTTTGCCGGAATTTAATCCAGGTTGAGAGTGTAAATTGCAAGAACTGCAACTTAAGGTCAAGTACAAAATTGCAACTGCAGAATACCACTATAATGTAAAGAGCACTTGTTGTTTTAATTTGCAAATTTCCAAGACCTCTCAAACTTCATCATGAAGGAGGAAGTGATGAGCAAGGAGTTAGCGAGCAGTAATAGGACCCAAGAGTGTAAGAAGGGAAGTGATGACTGTGCTGCCCAGGTGATAACTGGATTTTTTTTTTTTTTTTTTTTTTTTTTCAGCTTTGCAAGAGCACTAGTGCTGCTGCACCCTCAGCTATGAAGGACAGTTTTACTTGATATGAGTGTGTATGATATATGAGTATGAATAAAAAGTATTTCTTAAAAATGCTGCCATCCAGAATAAGAGGTGACAAGTATATCTTGGAGGAAATAAATGACTGCAGTCCTCAAATTCTGCACATTGTTCATTACTGTAGATTAAATATTATTTCACTGGCTTTGATTGTCCATTATCAGCAGAAGGCCTATCTCCACATATCAGTTACAGGTTTTGCAGGTTAATTGTAGGTTAATTTATTACTTCTCTTACATCTGTAGGTCAAATGTGACATTTATTTATTTCCTTGTTTGTTTATTATTTTATTTTTTATTTTTTTAGAAACCAGAGTCACATATTGTCTTCCCTTTGACACCAATGCTGGTCCTCTGGGGTCCCTCACCCCATGAATTACAATTGCAGTGAATGTGGTTGGTGGGTTTAGATTGACAGCATCACCAATGGCATGCCAAGGGGATGCGAAGACAGTGAAAATCTAACATACTGGAAAGCAGTGGTGCTAAATGTGCAATGGGCTAAGCATTCCTTGTCTCTTGTTCTCCTTATTAAAATATTTCTTTTTCTCTCCTTAAAACCCGGAATATTTCTTGTAAATGACCTCCCAAATGATATTTATCAAAGCAAAAAAGGTGAGAAAAGAACAGCCACTATTCACTTTAATGTTCCCCCTCTTGTTGTTGCTGGAGCCTGTGGTTTCTGCATTATGTATGTACATTTCGGGGGTGGGGTGCAGGGGGCGGTTGGGAAATCACAGTCTGCTTCATCCATCTCTCAGTCTGTGTCATAAAGGCACTGCAGGACTACAGGGTGGCCATTTTTTTTTTCAAGTTCAAATGAAACCAAAAATATGTCTGCAAGCTCTCCAAATTATTGATGCAAGTGTAAATCTCTTTCATTTTGTGCCTGTGCCGAAAAGGATGAAAAAAAACCAGCTCAATCCTTGTCCTGCATGCCCCTCCACCCTCAACTTTTAGGACCCTGGCAAAAATGGACACAGACACACATTCTCACAAACTGTATTGCATACATGCCTGTATATGCACAAATAAGCCCACATATGCACACCATGACTATCCATTTAGAAGTTCTTATGAATAAAATCGTACTAAAATTCTGTCTCAACTCTCAGTCAAACAAAACACACGGGTAAGTGTGTGGGGCTTTACTTTGACGTTACCTGCACTCACTCTTTTGTCTCGAGTCATATCCATGAATATGTTCATTCGAAAAAGATCTCCCTTTGCTTATGGCTTCATGGGTCATGGAAATTACAAATGGTGTCCAAGTCTAAAATGTTTTCCATCTGAGCACGAGCTATTCAGATTTTAATTGGGTTTAATTTAGATTTCAAGCAGATTGTGCACAATGTGAGCTGGATTTTTGAATTTGTCATACACATGCAGAGACCGTTTGCCAGCCCAATCACAATGCAACATTTGTTTTCTCTTATTGCACAGCATTCTTTTTATGCACCTCTGCTTCTCTCAACGTACAGCATCTCGGGAGAAGTCGGGTAAATTCTCCTCAGAGTGCTTTTCTCCTCAGTGAGAGCGAGCGGTTTTATTTGATCTGGAACTATCCCAGAACCACTTGCTTTTGTTACCAGTCGGAACAGATGCCGCATTTAACCGCTGCCAGAAAACATGCCGGAGGAAGCGAGGATTTTTTGAGGCTGCGTCCTGAAACGGGTTAATCAAACGCGATGCGAAGCGCGCGGAGCTGTCTGCCTTGGCACAACCAGGTGTCGGGGGAGGTCCCAGATGGGACGTGCGAGGATTTGGTGCCAAGCGGCTTCTTAATCGAGCTTCTTTTTTTTTTTTTCTCCTCCTGCTCTCTGATTTGTTTGAGATGGGGACAACAAGTGTGGAGCAGTTCCCGAGTTGCTCGGCTTAGAGGCGTACCCAAAGGAGCTATGGTGAGCCTCGGTTGTGCGGACTTGCTGTCAGGCTGGTCCACCACTGTACAACACAGCTGCAGTCTATTCCCCACACTTCACCTTACTGCTATGTGCCTACATGGGGTAGAATTGACACTACTTAGCATTAGCGGCTGTTACACACAGTATATTTCTATAACAAAGGGTAGGCACCGGCGCTGGCGTGAGAACATTGCTTGGTCTCTGAGTGCTGTTCTGTTGCTGACCGCTACTGCTTAGCAGCACAGATGGGTTAAATACAGAGGACAAATTACCCCACGGGGCTCAATAAAGCATTTGTCAGAGAAATTTAACAAGAGAATAAAATAATTATGCACTGGCCCAAACGATGCCCAATTATTATCGCGAAATAATAGCTGCTGAAAGCAAATTGGCGAGACACTGCAACAGTGGCCGCATTCAACGCTGTTGTTGTTGTTGTTGTTGTTGTAAAAATGAGAATTAAATTTGAAAATACATAGCTCCAGGAATCTCTGAAGGTGAAACCTTCTCTGTTTATGCAAGTGGAACTCCGACTCGATATCCAAGGTTGTAGACTTTTGATTTTTCTCTGTTTGTGTTTCATAAATAGCCCGAAGGGCATTTTCTATAACACAAGGGTAGGGGTTTCTAAATACTTAATAGTTGCAGCCTCGTCAATATTCAGAGAGCCCTCTGTGATAGAATGAGCTCCTCCTCTGGGCAGGTAATACAATATTAATCCTCCTTTCTCTATTCCTGTCAATCACAGCAGCACATGCCATGATATCTTAAAAAAACAGGACCAAAGCAGCAGAGTCTCGGTGCTTTCTTTATACTCACAGCACTACATCTTTCAATCCCGGCAAGAAAGCAGACAAAGCTTTTGAAGAAACGCAGGGGTCAAAAACCAAGAAAGGCAGGATTTGTAAAGCATCTGATGCATGCTACACAACCCTTTAAATCGTTCTGTTGAACATGCAGCACTCACGGCATTTGACGAGTTCAGAAAGCATCCTTTTCTAATTAGGATTGATGTCAGCGACACAGAAAATACAGAACTGTAGACACGGTTTTGATTGTTATTCATTCATGTGGATGCGATGGTAATTGGCATCATTAGCGGCGCGGGTTAGCATTTCATCGCGGGGCGCGGGGGCCAGGCCGTGGGATGGCGGGAGCTGATAGGTGCCCGAGCGCTGTGGGCTTCATTCGGATAATTGAGCTTCATTAGCAGCTGAGTGCCGCGGTGCTGCTGTGTGGGGTCAGGTATATTTGCACTGATGCCGCCGCGGCCCCATAACGACCGCTGCAAACTTTCTTCAGACGTGAGGTCGTCTGTATGTGTGTTGTGTGTGTGTCTGAGTGCGAGTGAACGTGTGTGTGTGTTTGTGTGTGTGTTTATGGTCGTACGTGAGAGAGACAGCTATTCGCTGAAGCTTCCCAAGCAGCCTCTGCTCCCAGACAATCAGATTAATTGGAGCCAGAGCCATTAATAGCCTTAAATGCATTACTGCTTCTACAGAAAAAGAAAAAGCCTAACCTTGTCATATCTGTACCTTGTTTACAAGATGTAAGTGTGGGGTGGGGGATGGAGCGGGGATGGGGATGGGATACACTCCGTTTGACCTCTGCCTGTCTTATTGGCTGCTCTGACATTTCACGGGGGTTCTGCAATCATGCATCGCAGCATTCTCCTCCTGGTCCATCCCAGTGTCTAGGTCATCACAGCTACTCCTGGACACGAGCAATTATGCAATAAGATGGTGTATAGTGCTTTAAAAATTCCACTGAGCTAAAGCCAGGCACTGAGCACATTCATTTATTTATTTATTTATTCTGCTTAGATTTCCATCTCCCTTGTAGTAATGTTGTCTCAGACTCTTTCAAAACCAGTATAATAGCTTCAATTTTCATGTTTATCTCTCAATATTTTATGTAGCATTATTTTTGAAAGAGAAGCGTTCCACTTATTAACGTCATTAGCAATAATCCATGCTCGTACTACCAGCCTTGCCTGCCCCCCCAACCCGGTTCCCCCCACAAAACGCCCATTTCCCAGGGAATCATTACCGTTGGCTCTGAGATAATGACATTTCATGAATTGAGCCGGAGTGTTTACAAGCTGTAACACAAGCCGCAACCTAGAGCTGCTGGCTGGATTGGAAAAGCTTCCAGCAGTGGCTAACACGCCGGCTCTGCATTATTCATCCAGAGCTGTGCTTTCCTGTAAGATATACAGGGCAGGGACAACGCGCATGATTAATGTCAAATTCTAAAGCCAGACTTGACAAAATAATGAACGAGGCAGTTAATGAGGAGAATAGCGGCTCCCCGAACCCGCTGCTCGCACTCCTCGGGATAAGTAATGGATCAAAACTTCATTTACCAATGAAATTTCGCTGGCTTTACAGTCCCCTAAAACAAGATATAAGCCGGGGAATGCCTTTGAAGTGTAAATAAAAGAAGATTCAGGAACTTCCCTGGGAGGGCTCAGCTTTACCTGGGAGCTGAACTGGCAGCTTAGATCACGGTCCTTCTGATCCATTGAAATTCAGACAAATGATAATTTCTGTTTGTAGTTGTTTTGAGGACTATAAGAATGCAAATATATGAGCATTTGAATGATGAATGTTTCTAGAATTCAGCTCCTATTCAGCAACAGGACCAAACCTCTGCAGGGTTCTTCATTTCCACCTCCATCTCCTCATCTAGACTGCATCCATCCTGGTGTGAAGACCTCTGGCTGCTTCAGTGGATTGTTTTTGGCCACGGGGATGAGTGCGTCAGTGTGTGGATGGATTGTGCTAACACCTCTCACTGCACACAGGGTGATCTGATGCAGGGATAGTGGTGACTCAGCAGTAATCTGTGGCTGTTGGGTGCGTGGGTGGCTGTTTTTGTGTGACGGCTTTGGTATGACTGTCTTTTAACATTGAAAATTTGAATCTGATTTTCAATATCCATACCTGTGCATTTTACCGGTCATTAAGGTCAGTGTAGGGTCTATTAACTTATACAGTCCAAATAATTTTTTATGGATGCCCATCACTTAATTTGACAGACGTTTACTTTGATCTTTGTATTGTATTCTTTGGTCAGGATTAATTTATGCTATATGCTATATAGGCTCGATGCTAATAATAATCAGGAAATGGGGTTTAGAGCCATTCAGTTATTTGAGAAGTGAGCTGCAGGAGCATATGTTTATCAAGGCGAAATTGAAATCCCAGACTTTCCGGGTGCAGTAGATAACAGGTGAAGTTTTTATTGCCGTGAACTTGTCGATGCGATACAGCAAAAAGATTCAAACTCAGCTTCACTGCCTTTTTATTGGACACTCAGTCAGTCTTTTTAACTGTCTGATCGAACAATAATAGCAGCTTGTACAAAAATACCAAAATAAGAATAATGCAAAATTTCTATGTAATGCTAGCTTCAAGTTTAATGCATACTTCCTTTATCTGGTGGGTTATTTAGCTATACTGGGCCAAAGGAATATTTAGTAGAAGGTTTTGAGACATGGATGGGACAGAGAGGGCTATGTAAAAAGTGCATTCAAAATTTTAGTATCAATGTTAGATCACAAGGTGAAGGTTAGTATTGATTACTTGTCACAATAGCTAATCAAGATAATTGATCACAAAAGTTAATAATAATTTATACTTCAGAAAAATGAACTTCCACGGTTCTTCAAGTCATTGCATTGCTTATAAGAAGTTTATCCTTTCAAAGATGATGGTTGAAAAAGCTGTTTGTTAATTGGAACCAGAAATATACAATAGCCCTGGGCATATTTTATGGTCTAATTAAACATCTCTCTTAGAGCCAAGGCCAGGTTAGTCATCATCTGGTGTCATACAAGCTCTCCATAGCACTGCCAGTAAGAGGAAAACTGAATGAGGGTGGCCTTTAAAGATTTAATGAGCATTAAAGTGCACATTAAACACCGCCAGGAGAATCAACAAGCCATAGCAATGGCCTTGTGCATGATATCTATCTTAGAACTTGCAGGAACTTACAGAAAAGCCAAGAACTCGGTACCTTTCAGAAGATGGTAGAAGGCAGAAGTTGTCCGGATGTGAAAACACAGAGTTCAACCCCTTAAGATCTGAGGTCAGGCGTTAGGGCTTAGCCGACTGTAATCTGAAGCAAAACAGTGCCCTTGTGACCCTGGTTCTGGCTGGCCCCATTGATGGAAGCCAATCGAGGACGCTTGGTAAGCCATCGCCACTCAGGGATTACTTTTCAAGGTCTATCTGGCCTTTTCATAGAACAAAATAAACCACGGGGCAATTTGACATGGACCTTAACATGGTCTTGAACTGAAGACAGGAAGTGGATTGTTTTACAGTTTTACTGAAGAGACACATTTTGGGGATTATTTTATGCTTTCTTAGTTTTGGAACATGAAATCATACCAGGGTCTACAATTGTTACGGGCTGAGTCATAATTTTCTGCCCTAAAAGACTTTTCATGAGCTTGTGAAATATGAAAAAAAAAAAAAAATATATATATATATATATAGTTCAGGCACATGCTCATGTGAAAAGAATAATTAATAATTATTAAATATTTACATTTGGGTGACATGAAATTTAATGTAATTTGCACTGTTTTTTTGCCGTATTTTATTTAATATTCTTAAGTTGCCTTCTCTTTCTTTCCTTTGAATTTGAGCCAGGATATGTTTTCATGGGTTGCTGCTGTGACGTGGGATCTGATAGTCTGAGGACAGTGTGAGGAGAATACTATACGGACGCTTCATCATAACAAATAAGTGACCGACTCCCCGGCGGTACCGCGGGGGTCATGTTTCGGCGATGAATTTTTTCGCGGTTGGCCTTTTTAATCTACTGCAGCTGTCCCGGGGCCTGGGAAATGAAGTAGGAGCGCGCCTGTCTTCCTCAGAGCCAAGGGCTTCAAAGTGAATTAGGACGCCGCTGAAGCCAAACTATCGATCAAGGGTGATTCCGCCCTCCGTAATTAGTTTTCCTAAACGCCATAGCCGCAATATCTGCTCTGCAGGCTCATGGTCGAACTCCCGAAGCCGTTGGAGGGAAGGTCTTTGTGTAATTGCAACGGCAGCCCTGACGCTCGATGCTATGTGCATCCAGTGTGCTGCCCAGGATAATGTAATCAATTAGGCACTTTGACAAATTTAAGGGCAGAGGGTAGCGGGCATTATCATTCTGGAGAAGGGTGCTGTGCAGTCCTTTGGGGTGATTTATAAGAATAATAGAGCGTGCGGCGCGCTGAAGATCACTTAATAACACAGGCTGTGTGAGGACGGCTAAATTATGGATGACGCCCCTCCAGCACCTTCTCTCTTTTTGTCTCTCATCTTTCCTATCTGCCTCTCTTTCACTCGCACGCTTGCCCTGCATGTTGCCAATATAACAATGAACAGCACTGTCCC
Source organism: Gymnothorax javanicus (assembly GCA_029692085.1). Lineage (NCBI taxonomy): Eukaryota > Metazoa > Chordata > Actinopteri > Anguilliformes > Muraenidae > Gymnothorax > Gymnothorax javanicus. Next base: position 47,807,694 of record CM056204.1, read on the forward strand.
CGGGTTCTGCGGAAGGAGGTTCTGCCTCTCTGTGAAAATGATCATGCTTGCGTTATTAAGACTGGGATTTCACCCCAAAGATGTCTGTCTGGCTGCAGCGGCCTTTTCATTCCGAGCTGGGAAATGGGAGCTAGACACAGAGTAGTATATAAATGAGGGAATAGTATCAAAATATAGCAGCGCAAAAAAAAGAGAGAAAGACTGAGAGAGTTGGAAAGAACTAGAAAGGCTCAACACAGATGACAGTCTCCTAAGACTGCCACGGAGTGCATTAATCTATAATTAAGGGTTAAACTTTTCTGAAGAGTGGGGAAAAAATGACAGCTCTCCCCTTGGACACTGCCAGCAAGGAGATAACACAGTGTTAATGTAACCTGTTCAGGGTTGCGTGCAGCGATAGATGCGTGAATAATTAGACATTTCAAACAGGCAAAAAGATAAGCCAGATCAGAGGGGTCTTCACCAATCTGGCACAGGGGACAAGTCGGGTGTCGGCTGACTCGCCCATTGATGGTTTGCCAGCCTCGGCGAATTTGGCTGAAACATGCTCAGCCAAGTGTATGCAGAGACCTGTTTTAATGAGTTTGCTGGGATCAGTTCTTCAAATGTTGCCAGCAGTTGCTTTCTTTCATTTAATTCCCCGCCAACTGGCCCGGCTCTACCGAAGTGGCCTCCCATGGCCTCCTCTAGCCACTGCCGCCTCGAAGTCAATCCATGCTGCTGACCTACAATGGCTGTATCACTCCTAACAGGAGCGCAAAATCACTGATCGATGCTGCTGTAGGCTATTCCCAAAGCTGCGCTCGCAGCCTCGTACACCCGTGGTGATCGCCAGACTGTTGTTCGGTCGTGACCCCAGATGATCTATCCGGATGCTTCACCCCTCTCTGTCTCTGTTCTGTTGAGAGCACTGTAGGACCAGGTGTACACCATCCCTTCTGTCTGACTGCTCTTGCTTGGATAAAAAATGGCTGACTCTACACGGAATATTTATGGTGTAAATAGAACTTAATGCTTATTTATTTATATAGTTTATTTATTTACCTGCTTCTTTAGGAAGGCTTTGAGTGGCTATACTTCTGCAGTAACTAAATAAGGATTCAGGCTGCTTTCTTTGCCAAGCAGGGAATAATGCGACGATCAGCGAGAAAGTTTTTACTGAGCTTAGTTGATTCTTTATTAATTCAAAGTGAATTGAGGCTTTGAGGTTTTTGACTGAGAGAAGAAGGCCCTGAGTAATTAACAGAGTTTAAGCAGGCTTATGTTTCCATTGTGTGTGATTGTGTGTGTGTGTGTGTGTGTGTGTGTGTGTGTGTCTGTGTGTGTGTTTGAATATGTTACGAGTGCTTTTGGGATTTCCGCAGTGAAGCACTTCCCCTGCTAGCAAGAAAAAATCCCCAAGCTTAATGAAATTATTCTGAAATGTGGTGAATTATAGCATAAATGGTGCCCTGTCACCCCTATCATCCCTTCCAGGAAAACCAGTGAATTTGAGGTTTTCATAAGAGGCTAAATTATGCTGTCACAACATTTTAACCAGTAATTAGGATGTATTAATGTGTCTCAAGTTAAAGTGAGCAAAACTTTGAATACCGTACAGAATTAAGGTATACCGTTTTTTTTTTTTTTTTTTTTTTTTGCTGGGTAGATAATTGTGAAAAATGTTGCAGCATTTTAGCCGAAAAAAAAAAATCACTACCCTGTTGGCAAACTCGCAGTGCAGTATTTATGTTCTGCGGTTGTTAGGCAGTCTTTACTAAACAAGCATTTCTTTTGGCAATTCTTCCCTCCAAATTCAGAATGTCCCTTTTAGTACTTATACAGGCAGCATTAGAATACTTAAGTGCCAGTTCAGTGTATATCCTCAACTATTTATTTTCATCATAAAGACCTGAACTATAGGTTAGGATTAAACAAAGTTTTGCTACTGTGTTTAATGTGTTCTTGCTGTCTTTTTCTCAGTGCTACACAAAGCACATTCAAGCTCTTTTGTTAAATTGTAATAATGGTCACTGAGCTGCATTGTGTGACTATAGATTTATCGGACAGTGTCCTATATTATATTTCACTCGGGCCTCCGTTGCTTTTATGTTTGGCTCACAAAGTGATGCCTGTCATCCGTGTTTCAGAATCACAGATCATGTGTTCATCAGGCCTGTATGATAATGGGACATGAAAAACTTCTGCTTTTAACTCAACCCTGAAGTGGTGCCTATCAGTATGTGCCTGTCTGTCCGCCTGTCAGTCCGTCCGCATGTCATCAACTACTCTCCGGAGCATAACTCTACAACCGGTTGCATGATCTTAACGCAACTCTGCATACTTACTACTCAGGTCCTGTAGTGGTGCCTTTTGGTATGTGCCTGTCTGTCTGTCCGTCCGTCTGTTAGGCTGGGAAGGGCGGCCATGGGGGAGATGTACGTTTTTACGAGTGAAAACACATTCTGGTTTATATCTAAATCAATCCTAACCTTTGCTTTTAGGCCCAATTCTGCATAATTCATATTTTACCAAATGTATAGTTACTGCTCTTAGGCTTTGTAGGGCAGGATAGCCCCCCACCCCAAGTCTCAATGCTTCTGTGGACCTGTACTTTTCAGATGGGAGTCGTGTTCTTCCTTCACCTATCAGTATGCTAAGAGATGACTGCTTATAGGCTAGTCTTGGCTGCCATTGGCTTTCTACATGTACACAACACTACATTAATTATGAATTCTATTGTTTGCTCAGATTATCCCAGGCCAATAACACTGTGTGTTTTTTCACGCTTTGAAGTCTGGGATATTTCTTATTAATTAATGTATTTATATTTGCCCGCATCTGCGATCGGATACTTTTTTGTTTCTTTTTAATTGAAATGCAAATTACCCTCAATCACATTCAGCCCTTTTTATGAGCACTGTTGCAATTCTGCTGTTACACCACTCCTTTTTGGCCCGCAGATATGCCACCCTGTGCCTTTCGTATGTCCCTTGATGGTGTTAAAGAATTTTGGCTTGTTTAGCTCTCTGTTGGAAGACCTCTTTGGGGAAGTTAAGCTGCTGATGCAAGAGTGTTGATGAGCCTACAGGAGGCACCCTTCCCCTCGGACCTAACAGGAAATAATTGTCATGAACAGAGAATTGAAAAATTGATTTAAAAATCCCGGGGTGTGAGTATGTGACCTCATTCATCATCACAACTGCTGAAAAATGCGGCTATGAAAAGGTTTTTTTAAAAATCTGTATATTTCAGTAGTTAGTCAGTGGCATTCACTGCACAACAGTACTCAGATGTTTTGAGTGTAGTGGAAACAGAATTGCATAAGCATTGGGCCTCACTGAGACCAAAATGACTGAATTCAGTCTTAAAACCCCTGCATTAGTAACTTAAGACCTTTGGGTAGCATTCTATGCCAAGGTCTTGTCTTACAGTTACAGTAAATACAGTGTAGTAGAATTATAATGTTAGTGCTATATGAATACCATCTAGAAAAAAAAATTCTCCTCAGGACCAGCTCTTCCATTTTAACTTTTGTTTGTTATTTTCACACAAAGCTCTTAACCAACTTTATTAGTAAAAGAGTTTTGAGACATTTACGCTTGAGTACTTAAGCTTTCCTTTGTAAAGCATGTGCGATAAAAGAAAAAAATGAAACAGATGACCAAATGTATTGCTTATGAAAAAATTTTACATTAGCCTCAGGGCAAGCAGCAACACAAGTGCACCATGGTATGGCTAGTTGGGAGCATTTGTTTTTGTTCCACTTCCCTCCACTATATCATGGGTGGTTCACTATGTGATTTCATCTCCTAAATTCATCAAAGTGGGAGCCAGCTTTATGACTCTGGGTGGTGGGCTGAGGTAAGGTTTGTGGGGGGTTTGCGGAACGACCCTTCTTTATCGCTGGCTTTGAGAACGGCTACGTAATGTTTTATGATGGGGATAAACAAGAGGGAGGTAGCTGGGGGTGAAGAGCCGCGGAGCGCAGAAGCCTCCGGAAAACACTGAGAAGAGAGCTGTAAGGAGGCGGTGATGGACGTTCGGAAACCAACTTGGTAGTCTGGGGTGAAAAATTGAATCTGCTGCTACGGAGATGGAAGGCTGAGGCAGTTGTTGCGAGAAGGCCTATCTGTATTTTTCGACAGGTATTACGAAAGGATTTTATCAGCTGTCAGTCACAAGGGAAATCCTAAAAAGAAAAGGACCTCACCGAAGCGCTTATTTCCTCAGCCCATAGATTTCAGTTCAGTTACAGAGTAAGAAGCACAGAACATTCAGACATACATCGAAAGCCTGTTGTTCATTTTCTAAAATTTATTATTGGCTGCTTCAGCCATTAGGGAATTGCCTTTGCTACATGGACCACCTCCTCTGCGTATTAAAATGAGGTCATACAGCATTGGCTCTCTGGCCTTCCTCCCTTGTCATTGGTGGTCGGAAAGGGCAGGGGGTTGGCATTAGATTGGGGTTGGCGACAAGGCTCTTAGGGAGCGGCGCCCTGTGAAGGCACTGCCAAGACTACAGTAGAGGTGTTTGAGTGTTTGAATCCTGGTTGGGGTTGAGGGGCGTTCCACCGTGTCTTTAATCATTAACAGTAACTCCTTATGATCTCCTCAGGTCCCACAACCCTGACTGTTTTCTGGCCGTGCTCTGCTTTTACGAGTTCAAATATGGGTGATGGAGGTTTTCCCTTCTCGGGGAAGAATTGGCTGTGGCTACTGTACACTCAACTAAACAAATTCTGTACCCGGGAACAGCTTGTGTTGCTGCAATTTACATATTACATATTTATACAGCCGTTTGCCTCCTGATGCAATTCAGGTTAAGTTGTGTGTTCCACCCTCCCGTAGGGCCTCAGCCCAAGTACTGCTGCGCACTGCCAGGAGTCATGAGAACCTGGCTGGAACCCAGGGAATATGAGCATGAGCACATTTTCTTAATAGTGCTGCGTTTTTTTTTTTTTCCTTACTGGAATCTGGCCCCATGTTAAACCTAATTATTAAAAAGAGGGTCAAGTCCGGAACAACTCCAGTATAATAACTCCCCTTGCATCATTGTCGCTTGTGCGCTCTGCTGTAGAAAACATACAAAAAACAAAAAAAAAAAAAACAAATGCACGACCTTTTGGATATGCATTTAATTTTCTCCTCTCTAGTGTTTGTCTCCGGTGTAACGCAATCGGAGTTCTTAGTTACGGAAGGATGTTGTCGAAATGAGAATTTTATTGGATTAGATAGCTGTGGCCTTTCCCGATCTAGTAAATAAATCAAGGGCTTGCACGAGTTTGCCTGACACGTCCAGCGCGTGGAAGAATAACTATGTAGGTGGAGAGCAAAGCAAACGGCTCGTCGGAAGTCATTCATCACCAATCGGCTGGGCTGCTGTGATTTAAACACAGCTGGCTTTGACGCCTTCTCTGCATCTAAAAACCACACCGTGCCACCTAATTATTTTTCATATCTAGTTTTCCTCTTGCTTACTGCGCTGTGCAATGTGCTGCAGGCTAGAGCAGAAAGAATGCGGCCAAAACAGGATATAATCAGATAACACATTAGTCTTATGAAACAAATGGTTTGATTAAGCAGATGCAATTTACAAAACTTAATTTAATAGTGGTATTAAATAAGAAATGGTGAGGACTTCAGCAGAGCTCTGGCCATTTGCGCAGTGCTTAATTTACAGTAACAGTGCTGTGGGGCTGTTGCTCCAAACGACACGTGTTCTTTGTGAGTCAAACAAATCTCGAGCTTGTTTATTCCTCAGCTGGTACATCAGGGGGTGGAGCTGGCAGCTGACATCCTGTGATTGACAGCTGGGCTGCTTGGCAGCAGGCAGAGCGTTGCTGGAAGCAGTTAGGGACTGAGCAGTCTGCCCCCACACTAAATGAAGCTCAGCTGGGCTGCATGTGCCTGGAGAAGAGAAATATTCTCTCCTGGTTTTGAAATAAGCGGCACAGTTCCTGCGGTATGATCGATACATCTTTCAGCCAGTGTAATGTGTCCCCCTCGGCACTGAGAGAAAACTGATATTGGGTGTTCTTTTGCACGACAGACCCTGCTGATACAGGCTGGTGTTCTCTCTCTCGGTGCCTGGAATTTTTCATGTTACATGCCTGCACATCTGGATATTGACCGAACCAACTCGGTTTCAACAGCTGTTGCCCACATGCTATTGCATCCAGTACAATTCTATTACAGGCAGTTCTGCTGTGCTAGATCATGCATTTATGTATGTTGTTCAACCTACTGGTCAGTAAGGAATTTAAATGTACATTGTGGAAGTATGGAACAGTGATACATTGAATCCATGCGCTGATGGATCCTGTTACTCTTCTCTACAGCCTCCCGGGGCCCATAGTTAGGACTGGAGAGCCAGGTCATTCCAGCGGAGCGTCAGGAAGCTCCAGCGAGTCGGAGAGCAGCTCGGAGTCTGACTCGGACAGCGAGAGCAGCTCCAGTGACAGCGAGTGCAACGGCGCCTCCAGAACTGCCACACCTGAGGTAGACCCTCGCCTCCCTCCACCCACTGCACGCTCTGTTCAAACACCCGCAGTAACCATATTTACTTAGGTAAAGTAAATATGTCCCCAAATAGGAAATTTGTCTGACCGTAAAAACACATGCAATGCAAAAAGCCCAAAATAACATCTTCGCATGTAGTTGCTTTATACATACAGTACATTCAACAGGCATCCTACTCATTCAGCAGGTGAGACATATTTACACAGTACATGAAGATCAGACATACAACCTACAAAATAAAAATTGAAGTATTCAGTGCTTATATGCTTGGTTACTGTTTCATATGCTCATTTAAACAGTCTTAAAGAGACAATGAATAAAATGTATCATTGAGCTTCAAACATATTCACTTAATGCTGCTCTCTAATTTTTCTCCAACACGTAAGGGCAGTCATTGGCCCCGACTGCCCTTGAGTTAGTCAACTTAGGAGGATCATACGATGCACCTTCATATTGACCAATCAATATAAGAAAGAAAAAACAAAGACACCTTGAGGGAAATGTTATAATTATGTCATGTTATAATTATCTTCGTCCACAAGACTTAGGAGGAAGTTGTCTGTACCCAAGGTAGGTCTGATAAATTCTGAGGAAGGCTTAATTAGCTACTCTGGAGCCATCCCATAGCAGTTAGCTCTTTTCAAGTTCCACTTCAGTAAATAGTCCTCATCAAGACAAGTGCTGAACCGCTCTCTCTCAAACCGAGGTTGGCCAATCATACCCCTACTCTTCCTTGGTCCGGGATGCACCAGCCTGTCGAGTGGGGACGTTTTGCCTTCCTCAAAAATGTAACTTTAGCAGTGTTTTATTTGCAGTCTGAGATGCCTCACTGTTTCTGCCTCAGTAATTTGCCAGTTTTTACGGAACTGCTAATTTCTGTTTGGGGTCCCTTTAACTTCAAACTCGCTATTTCACATTGACATTGTAATGACCAAAAACCTGCTGCCAAACTAAGGGATGTAAATTCTGGCTCCATGAAGTGAAATAGTGTGGAAGATTACCTTTTATGGGGCCTCTGCATCTGATTGAATCGTGCGTTAACCAAGCTTTACGCCTGGCCGTTTTATTGGTACCTTCTCTTCTGCTCATTTTCTGCGGTACCTTTCTCAATGATTTCCTCTGGTTCAGGAGATCATTCAGAACAGCCTTTATGATTGCGTTTGAAAGATTTATCCACACTGCAAAGTATAATGCCATGCAACAAATGTTGTGTGGAAAAGTGATCGATGGAAACAGTTCATGCATGCATTTAAAGGAGCTTGAGTGCCACTAGTGTAAAGGAATTCTTAAATATAGCTGCTAGTTCCTTTGGCCATTATGTTCCTTCGTTTTAAAATGTAATTTATCTACACACTAAATTACACCCATGCTCCTGGAATTGGTTTGCTCACAGCGGTCCTTAACTTTGACGAACCATAAAATGCAGGTGTTGCCCACCAAAATACCAGAGTTTGCCTGTGAAGACAAGAAGTAATGCTTGTCTTTACTTGAAATGCATTCTTCTGCAGTTTTAGGGATTCATTTATTTTTATAGGCTTGAGTTTCAGGTTCAAGTGTCCTTTTATAACTCTCTGATCGATATGTGCCCAATTCCACAGCCCGAGCCTCCTTCCACAAACAAGTGGCAGCTGGACAAGTGGCTAAATAAAGTGAATCCACATAACAAAGCCCTGATCAACACCCAACCAGAGAGCCATGGGCTTGGTGGCGCCCAGTCTGAGGATGGCCAGGATCCGGAGGCCCAGGGAACAGGCAAGGGCAAAGCTGGCTTGTCACTGGCACAGCCGGACACTAAGGACAGGACACTACTCAACCCCGTCCGGGAAAAGGCCAAGCCCAGGACCAGCCAGAAGACCCCCGAGGGCAAGAGTGCCAAAGTTAAATCTCCTGCGAATGCAGAGCTGGCCCCGCTGAGGCGGAGTACAGGTAAGAAGCAGCCGAAGAAGGTGGAGCGTTCCTCGAGCACTGAGGAGCACAGCTGGCCCAAACCGGGCAACTCCGGTACCACCCCGAAGGAGAAGGAACCACCGCCATTGGATCCACCAAAACCTAGGAGTAGAGGTGCAGGCAGCAAGACTGCCCCCAGGAAAGAGCCTCGCCCACCCCCTGCACCTACTCCTGCCCCTGCCCCAATCCAGGACAAGAAGAAACACAGGGGACCCAGTAAGATCACCCCGAAATCCAAGGAGTTCATCGAGACCGAGTCTTCGTCGTCTGAATGCCACTCGGACCCCGAGGAACTCCTGAAGGTCCCACTCCCCTGCCCAGGCCCCGGGGGTCTGGGGAACCTCAAATCCAAGGACTGCAATAGTAACGTCCTGAGCGTCAGCAGCCTGGCTAGCACCAGCAGCACCTCGATCCCAGACCCGGGGGTCGTGGATCTCCTGGAAGACCCCCTCTTTTCTCCCATTCCCATCGTCCAGAACGAACTGCTGTCCCCTCTGAGGGACCTGGACGACATCAAGTCACTATGGGTCAAAATCGAGCTCAGTCTCCTGTCCCGAATACCCGGGAGGGACCCCCCGGAACTGCCGCCGGTGAAGATGGAGCCCCGGGACGGCGCCAAGCACAGGCGGCAGTCTCCGGCCTCCACGCCTGCCGAAAAACCACCCAGCAAATCAAAACGGAAACACAAGGCAAGAGCGTTTCTGCATGTCGTTTTGTCGAGTCAGACTGCTCCCTTCTGCAGATGCTTTTGACTCGCAGCTTAACGGTGCCTGCATTTTGACAGCTTCTGTTTCTGATATTCCCCTGATACAGTCAGAGAACTGTGATGCCATCACCGGAAACAAGAAGCTACGGCTGGAGAAGGACTCACTTCTCCTCCCTCCCTGCATATCCCCCATCCACAACCACAAGAACACCAGCACAAAAGAGTAAGTCACGCCCCCCTCTGTTTGCTGAGTATTCCAGTTTAAACTTGCTTGAGGTGGTCAAGCTGGCACGAGCTGCGGTTTCAATGCTTCCTCTTACTCCATTGGCTATTTCCAGTGAGATAGCTGCTTTTACCAGCCATGGATCATGAGTATTAAGCGTCAAAAAACACAGCTTACTGCTTGTCTTCAGTTTTTGAACTGAAATGTGTCTGCTAAGGGGGCTTTCGCATGTTTACTCGGTGATAATGTGTTCTTTGATGTGTTCCTGGCAGAAAGTACGCCAAAGCCTTTGAGTTTCAGGAAAAAAAAAAGATTTTCAAACATAATGCAGTGTATTATTGATTTTTTTTATCATGAAATAAATGCATCATGAACCAAACAGCATACAAGGGTTAAATCATCATACGCTAGCGTAGAATACCTGCTGAGCGCTTGTCTTCAGAGGGGTTTGTTCCCCAGGGGAGCCGAGCGCAGGTGTCGCACGCTTAAAAGCTTGGTTCTCTGAGTGCCAGGAGCAAAGTTGAGGTCCTTCCATGATGGAAGCGGTGCTCTTTCCATGTATCAAAGAATCAGGGAGGACAGGGCCCTGCTGTCGAATGCGCAGGGTCACCTACCAAGGCCACACACTGTTTGCGTCATTGAATCGCATTAAGGCAATTTGACACTAACGCGAGTACTGCAGCTAATTTTAGAGTTTCAATTATGAATGGTGATGTCCATGCTTTTTTCAAAGGCATGGCAAAGACGTGTCACCAAGTCTGTCTCCACAGAGCTCTGACACTAATTGCTCAGGGTCTTTTTAAGGGATCACCTTTCTGTGAAATATAAGCACTGGCTAACATCTGGAGACTCTGTGATTTTCTGTCCTTCTGAGTTATGAAAATATCCAACACTGTCAAGTAATTACAGAGAATTTTGAGATAGAACCTTGAAACACAGTATCGTTGTGTCAGCACAGGGTGGGCTACATAATCACACAAAGGCGCGCATGCACATGTACTCACACACGCACACACACACACACACACACACACACACAAGGTACACACAAAAATGCACGCACAGACCAGCACACGTATTTTTTTTTATAATTGTAGAATTGCTCACAGCACTCTTTACCTTTGTAAGCATAGACTGCTCTTTCAAACCCCTAGAGTCAATGAAGCAGGCATGAGTTACCCAGTTGTATAAAACAGTAAAAAGTGCTGCAGCGAAGTGATAAATATTTTTCCTATGAGTCCTCGGGGGGGTTTCAAACCCTATATTGATTCAGTGTTCTGATATACATTGTACAACTTTTCAACTGGCTTTTTTTTCCTCCAAATGTATGAAAGGCTTCAGTGAAACCCCTGGTTCCAGTATGAAAAACAGTTATTTTGATACTGTTCACTAGGAATGACATCTCACTGTGTTCCCCTGTGGGACTCCTGCTCTACAGTGCTGGAGTGGATCTTATAGGTACTGTAAATATAATCACAAGTGGCCCCTGTCACATCAAGCTGCCGTTCCAGTGCTTGGCCAATCAATATTTTCTACTCGTCATTGCACGAGGGTTATCTCTAGTCTATTTCTGTGCTGTCCTTCTGGGTCCAGTTTAAGGAAAATGAAAAAGAAAAAATTCAGTGGTGGATTTACTTGCATTTATCTATTTTTTTTTTTAACGTGGGCTTTTTAAGGATTTAACAAAGCAGCATATTCATGCTTGCATTAGAATTCAGATGGCAGCAGTGGCATTCACAAATAGAATGATATAAAAATATACATGCTTGCAGTCATATATGGTGTGAAAATTATGTATAGAGTGGTTACAGCATGTATCACGCAGAGCTGGATCTTGTAATAACAATACGTTTTCCGCTTCCCTTTTTGTATGTGTGTCTGTGTCTGTCTTTTTGTCCAAACAAATACTGTTGGTAATTTTTTTTTTTTCTCAATTTTGCATATGTTTTCACATGTGTGTGTGTTCACATGCAAAGTAGTACTTGTGCACAACCATTTATATGTTTAGGCATGCTGAACTTTGCATAGCTAACAAAATATTTTCTACGATTTTTATAGCGGGTATTTGAATGGTCAAACTGGATACTGTATTTTCACTCCTGGGATGGCATATTGTTGTCTAAGCACTATCAGGGTGATTTGGCTTAATTACCCTCGAAAGCGATGACTCATGTTCCAGGGGACTGTATTCATATTATAATGGTCTAACAAGCGGCATGAATATTAAGTACCTTCTGACTGCTATTTCCAAGTATACAGAGCCCTCTCTGAAGCGCCGCTCGGCCCGTTCAGAACGCATAAAGTAGCACTTTCATCATCCAAGCTGCCACAGTAATGGCAGTAGTGCTGTTTACTCTCCAGACCGGCTGGCTCTTCTGTGGATGTGAGAACGCCGATTCTTTTCCTAAATGTCTCATGTGTGCTGGTGTGGGTCTGCAGGCCAACTAGTTATAGTTCTCTTCTGGCGCTCAGAGGTAGAAAATGGGAGTTCAGAAAGTAAAAATCATCCCCAGAATTGTGTTAGTGGATTTAATAATGGTTTATAGTTCTTCAGCCAGGGAGGCAGAACTAATCAGTGCCCCCCTTTTCGCCCGCGTAGCTCTTCAAAGAAGCAGCCCAAAAAGAAAGAGGACAGGCTCCTCCCCCCTCTCCTGTCCCCCCTCTCCGACGAGCCGGTCCGCCAGCGCAGGAGTAGCGAGTGCAGCTCGTTCAGCCAGGAGGGCGGCGCCGGTGCGCCCGGAGCCTTAAACGCCAGCTGCTCGTTTCCTCCGTCCTCCTCTTCCTCCTCTTCATCCTCCTCTCACAAGCACCGCAAAGGGGACACCAAGACCGCCATACATATCAAAGTGAGTGTGTAAAAAGCCTGGTCATTCTGCCTACTGGCTTTCAATTTTGTTCTAATAGCGATGTTTAACTGGATTTATACAAACATACAGTTGAGTTCATGTAGGGCGTAAAGCTCAGTCAAACTAACACAGCACCAATTTGGAACTCAGAAGATAACAAGGGGACCTGGGAATGGAACGAGACAATAATTAATTAATTAATTAATTAAGGAAGCAGCGATGGAACTGACACAGACAGCTAGACTGTGGGAAAAACTATTAAGGGAAAATGCAGGATGTGACAATGTTGGAATTACAAAAAATGTCTATCAGTGTCCAAACACTTACAGACCACTAAAGATGAAGAAATTGTTTGTATTCAATTGGAGATTTGTTTATAACATTGTTTTGTATCTATTTTTAGAAAAAGACAGGAGGAATGAGTCATTCAAATGATAGAAATGTCGCCAAGATAGACATTTACTTTTGATAATTTCTTTGCTCAAGGCAGAATCAACATATCCATTTCTTATGTTTAATCACCCTTTTGAGGGTACTCAGGATTGCTCTGTAAATGGGAATATTGGTCCCATGAGTTAAATAATCCCCCTCAATCTAAAAAACTGAAGAGATGATGGGCCAAAAAAAAAATAAAAAATTTTATTGGAAATATTGTACATCGTTAAAAAAAGGGACAAATGCTAATTACCTTTGTATACTTGCTTCAGCTTCGGCAAAACTGCACACGATGCACTCTTACATGTGTCTTAATTATTATTCAACGACTACCTCTGCTTTTCCCTAAATTTTGCCCTCAAACTAGCTCTACATCATTTATCTGCACCTTATAGTAATTCAACTATTTACTTTAGAGTTAATTTTTAGCCCTGTTAAATCCAATCACTTTCAGCTGATTCAGGAGATTTTTCAACTTTCACTAATCTTCCATAATTCCAGCTGAAAATAATTAAATTACAGTTTAAAACACACTCATAGGGAAAAATTGCCCAAGCCCAAAATGGCAATATATTCAGCTTTTAATGATACACTTTAGAATATTTTATTCAACTACATTTATGATGGGAGTCTATCTGCAGAAAGTTCAAAGCCAGCCCTTTTGCGGCTCTTACTTCACCTTCATACATTCATCAGCAAACTTCATTCTGACTTTAAAAGGGTCAGTGATAGTTTATTGGAGTTGCAACTTTGTTTTACCGACAACTTTACGGTGTATTTTATTGTTTTCAGGAAATCAAGTTTAAAGTGTTATGGAGTTTTAAGGAAATATAATGGGACTCTATTGGGACCGTGTAGAGTCATGCTCTGCACGCTGTAAAACCAATTTTTACATTCTAAACACTTTTTTGTAACACTTTTTAAACATGTCACAGTGTTTAGATTCAGTTTTAAAGTGTATTCAACAAATCTGAAAAACCTTGATCGCAACATCCAATAAACATCAGTGTTTGGAATGAGAACACCTATTTACAAAAATAATCACCTGGCATTACGCTTTTACATACTGATGTTTAGATTATAAACATGTCACATGTTTCACAGTTTTACAGTGTATCCATCACGTACACACCAATGGGTTCAGCGTTTTTATTGTTGACTCGTTTTTTTTTCTGTTTATAAATTTCAAACAATCATCACATATTGACTTGTGAAATGTTTAAATTTTTATTTTCTCTCCGGCAAAGCCATATTTAAATACATATGACTTATATCACACTGACCTCTTAAGAAACTTCTAGTTCAACATTTTCAACATTTCAAGCTGTTGCAAGCGTACAATTTTTTCCCAGAAAATGTATCAATTTCTAGTTTTAACTGTCCCCGTGACTCACAGGAAGAAGATGACCATGGTAAGTCTTCCAGCGGTTTCCACAGCAACGGTCAACCAGACCCAGACCATTGGTCCACACCGTCATCAACAACAATGGATCATTTGGAACCCAGAAGGCCCAAGCTGATGTTCAATGACACGTACGTTCTTCAGAAAATTTGTGGAAGATTAAATTAACACAAAGCTTGCCCGCCCACGACACAATAATTGTAGACCGAGTGTTTGAGAAGGTTCCATTTGGCTGTTTCAACCATCCATTATACATTATGAACAAAAAGTCATTGCTGCACAGTGAGTAGTGGCTGGGTCAATGGTTTCATTTAATTCTATCCTTTGTGTAATTGGATTGTTTCACTGAGTCAAATGACACATTGTTCTCAATAATTTCTCCTGGTAAGCTGTATTCAAAATACATTTTTAGTGCAGCGCAGAGGCCAGTGGAGAGATGAAATTACATTACAAATGGTGCTCAGCTTCATGTGTACATGGCGAATAGTTATCCTCCCTTTTGCGCATTTAAAATTCCAGAATAATTCCTTCAACAGAATCAAAAGTCGCTGTAATTGCCTAGTTGACCTTGGCAGCGAACAAAAAGACTTTTGAGAATGATATTTGCCAGTTACAGTGAGAACTTTAAAAATGTATGAATTGAATATTGTGAAGATAAGACTCAGTGAACCGTGTGCCTTGCTGTCACCCTTCACAGATTACACAATGCAGACTACTATATGCAGGAGGCTAAGAAGTTAAAGCACAAAGCAGATGCACTGGTAAGCACAGATGTATTCACTTGTTAGAATGGCTTTTTTGAGGCACAAAGGACTGCAAGTTAATTGTTTGTTATCCTGTGATCTGGTAGACATGAGGCGCAAATGACTGGCACTCGACTGGCAAAGATCCCGAGGCATGAATGATTGGCACTGGATTTTTTGTTCTTATATTCGCTGGCAGCGTTGTGGTATTAAACAAAAAACCTACAGAAGCTGTCAGCCTGCATAGGATATAATACTATATCATTAGTGCTATAGCAATAAGCAGCATTTTCAACTTGTATAATATCTTAACAACATACAGAAGTGGAGTGGGGAAGGTTTTGACTGAAGCATTTGTTTTGTGGCTGAGACAAAATGAAGCAGCACAAATCAAGGATTCAGCAAAGAGCTTTACCGGTGATTTACAAAGAGGCTCATGTAGGGCTCCAAGTAATTATTCCAACAATTATCTCTCACGGCATTGTCCTTTATTTAAAGTTACATCTCTACGGCCATAAATTTCAAACCTGGACATAAAGCCAGCCATGAATACAGAGTGGAAGAAATTGATTGTCTGTGTTACATGATTGTAATGCGTGAGATGTAATGAAACTCTCTGCAGCCAGCCTGTGTTTAAGGGCATTTCTTAAGAAGAGAAAAGCCGTCTTTTTGATAAGATTCCTTGAAAACTGTAACTATAGCCAATAGTAACTATATTGTGCTGTCGGTATTGTGTCCGTAAAACAATTTTGTTTTGTTTTGGCACTGTTCTGTGGATAATTAAAATTAAACAATGAATATGAAGTTGAAGTATTAACTGTTGGTTGTTCAAGGGTATTTGGTGACATATCACAGGTGATCATCTAGAATCATCTTTGCCATCTGTATGCATATTGAATCTTGTAATACAGATTGCCCTGTAAGATACAGTCGCGAGTTGACGTGGATATGTTCATCTTTGGCAAAGGAGGATTTAGAAATGCGATACGGCTTGTTGTGCTCATATTAGAGTGCATCAATGGTAGAAAATGAGAGCAAGAAAAAGACCCATGGGGGTCCTTAGGCTTGTAAAGTAATGACACCAAAATAACATTTGTGTGCCATTACCCTTGAGGTCACTTTTGATGGTGTCTGCTTGTGAGTTTTGTGAGCCGTGCTTTAGGAGGCATCGGAAAAGTCTGAAAAACAGCAGGGAATTTTAGCGGCTGTCGCGTTTGCTTCTCGCACCTAATACCCCTCTCCCACCTTTGCCTCGCAGCAGGATAAATTCGGCAAAGCAGTGAATTATGCCGACGGCGCGCTGTCCTTCATCGAATGCGGGAATGCCATGGAGCGGGATCCCTTAGAAGCCAAGTCGCCGTACACCATGTACTCGGAGACTGTGGAACTCATCAGGTTAGCGCCAGCCCCACACCTGCTGCTCTCCCAGAACCGAGGTCTACCACCACCTTTCACCACCTGACCCGTTAACTTCGCACCGTGACCCGCTGATGTGTGCCTCTATTGCTCCAGTCAAGCAATTAGCAGAGCTTGTTTCATTAGCGTCACCCGAAATTAAAACGGATGGACCCCGCGCAAACATGGCGGCCTCCAGAGACCAGTGCGCTGCTGATTGAAATCTTTTCATCAAAACCCATTATATACTAATGAGTCAAGAGGCTGGCCGTTCCACTGGCTCAGTTTAAACCCCCAGCTTCCTTGCATTTGGTTCTCAAACGGCGTTAGATTGCAATTTCATGTTCTATCACATTATATCGTGTTGTATAGCACTGTGACTTAAGCATTTTGTGGTGCTATGCTTTGTAATGTGCCATTACACTGTGTAGTACTATAACAGTTAAATGGCATTGTCTAGCATTGTAAAATTACAGTATTGCCCTGCTACACAATTAAATCTAGCATTCTATGACATTATAGTACACTTTGTAGCTCTGCAACAATTATATGATCTTTTCCAGCACTAACATTACGCAGCATTGGTGTGGCATTCTGTAATACAGTAGTATTTTCTCAACTGATTGACACTGGGTTACTGTTGTTGCAGGTATGCAATGAGGCTAAAAAACTTCACCAGTCATTCAGCCACAGTGGCAGAGAAGAAGCTGGCAGTTCTGTGGTAAGTTCTTGTTACTGCCATATACTCACACATGGACAGTACTTTGGTTCAGTAGATAACACTGTCACCACACTGTGAGAAAGACTATTCTGTTTGGAGTTAGCATGCACTCCTGGACTGGATTACCCATCAGTACTCAAGCGGTTACTTAACCTATTTTTAGGGCCCTGGGTTTGGCCTTACAAGTGATGCTCATCTCCCCACCAGGCCCATGTTTGAAAACATCGGGCTTGGCATTTGCACCTCGATACTGAACTTGCTGAAAGTGGTGTGCATTGCAGTGCAGTTTGCTTGCTAACTAGGCAGTCTAAAAATGATGTAGTCATGTAATATAAATATTCAAAATAGTGTTACTAATATTGATGACAAATTTATTCCCATGTAAACTGCTCTAAAGAGTTTTTTTTGCTGGCTGGCTTGTTACTATGTCAAAACAGTTGGTCATCTAACTTATTTGAGAAAATTTTCAAGTAAAAGGCAACCTTTGCCTCACTTAAAGGTGGAGATTTGGGTAGGGATGGTCGAGACATGTCCAACCAACTTTCAGACATGGCAAAAATATACAGACCAACTTTGGGTCAATGAGGAAAATGAAAGAATTGCAGAATCGTACATGTAACATACTCCAATCCAACATAATATTAGCACCTCCGCGACATGCGGCTTTACCCATTCTGAAATGTTTATCTCAGCAGTAGTCGCGTAACTTACATTGAAACCTTGTTTCAAGAGAACAATACTGATCATAAATATACTTGATTAGGAGGATTGTGAGTTTGCCCACTAATGTAGCTACATTTCCACTCAATTGGTTTTAATGTCTGGTCTACTAGAACTGTGGGAGTTTTGGGAGGGTGCACTGTGCCCAGAGGTGATTTTGAGTGGTCACTGAAGGTTGTGTCAAGTGAACAAATATTAAACATTGGCTGATATTCAAGTTCTGGACAACCAGTGGTAGAAACACCAGGGAAGAAGTTGAACCCAGGCGCTTGTGTGATGGGGACCTGTTGACAAGTAAACATATGACTTTGGCAAAAACAAGCACATTGGCGATCTGAAGTGAAAGTGGAATGGCATTTTTCAGTACATATAATATAAACAGAATGTGGGCATTTAATCGCCACATCTTGCAAGAGAGAGCTTTTTTTGACATTAGAAAGAGCTCAAAAACCAAACAAATTGCAGTTATGGTTACTGGCATTTTTTAATGTTTATAATCAGACTGTTTAATACTCATGTAAATATATTAGGGCCTCCATTAGACCTAGATATAGATATTTATTCATTGAAATTTATGGTGATTAGGCTGAATATTTTTCCTCAATATAATAGGCAATATTCTTCCTCTTGCTTTCCTTCTGTGGAGATTCATGAGTAATATGATGACCAGTCAAATGTTCAAGATGGTTAGTTTGATAAGCTGGCTAGCTTTTCTCAGTGACTTCACTGAAAATGCAGGGATCAAAGAAAAAAAACTGAAATAGGAGCAAAAAAAGAGAGTAGAGGGGAAAAGGAGACAAGGCTAAAAGAGCCTAAATTTGATTCCTATTTTCGTGTTCTTGTGCAGTGTGCAGCAGTTGAACACCTGAAGAACAATAAAGGGTCTCGCCTTATCTAGCCACGGTGCTATCTAGTTAGCTAATTAACTGGTCATGAAGACTAACGCCTTTCCTGCTCTCACCCTGGCATCAGCTTTTTTTTTTTTTTTACCAACTGATGGTTTATATTTCCCAGCTCAACCACTTTGTCTGCTCAACACAGTCGGTAACTGGATGTAGATACCTAGCTAGCACCCAGTTTTTGTGAAAAGTTCAAGTGAACACTGAATTGGAGATTTTAGATTTACAAGAATGCGTTCTGCAAAAATATGAGTTTTACTTGTTAAATTGGGATGGGCCTGAAAACACCAAATCTGGGTTCTTCTTCAAAAAAATTCTAAGTTGTCTATTCTATGTAGGATGATAGGCTACACATAAACTGAGTTAGCTGGTCTTTTCGAGATCTGTCATTTGTACTGCCGTCATTATATTGCTGGCATCAGACCATTGCTAGATCACTTATTACTGTATAATGATTGTAACATTTGCTAATAATCCAACATACTGTTCTGTAATTACATAATAATTTGCAAAAAGTTTCATCAGTTATTTGATGTTGTTAAGGATCTCATTGTTAAGGTCAATAACATGAATAACAGTTGTTAACTTGCTTCAAAAATCAAATTAAAAAATAGAAGCAAAGGAGAAAAACAAGTTTATAAATATTGCATCTATCTATGTAAATTACAGAGGTATCTCTCTTAACCTCATAAAAAAATCTATTTCGCAGGAATCGGGATAATCTCTGTAAACTAAAAAAGCAGTATTTGCCCTCAAATAATTGGGAAAAACATTCCTGCTGATGCACTACATGCGCTTGCATTTCATGTATCCCCTCCAATTCTCAAATTAAACCTACACCTTTGGCCTTACTTCAGGTTGACAGAGTCCAGTAGCTTGGTCCTTCATATCAGAAAGTTTGTCAAGAGGAAAACAGTGCATGCTGCAGAGTTTGATTGCAAAAAAATGGTAACACACAAAGGTTATGAGGAAAACAGTATCTGATCTAAAGTAGGACTTATTTTACAATACATAGACTAAGGTCAATGAAATATGTTAAGCACCGATCTCGGTGAGGTAGCTGCCTTGCTGTTCTATGCCCATTGCTGCAGAAAGAGCAAATTATTCTCCAAGAAACTAGACTACTACACATCTCTCGACATCTCTGTTGCTCTCTGGCAAGCCTGCCGTGGTCCAGTTCCATTTTCATTCACAGCCTATACTGTCTTACGGCAAAGATCCTCATTGCAACCCAAGGATATTTCCATTTCTTCAAAAATGGCAGCCAATAACTGATATCATCAACAAGCATTATTTGCTTTCATTTTCTACTTCTACTTAACTGTGGAATCGATTTTTGCTGGAAATTATCTTAAACTGCTGTGGATATGTTGGCAGCCTTTGTTCCCTCTTCAGATGCTTCCCAGACATAAGCGTTTGCAGGAAGATATTGACTGTTCAGAATAGGCTTTCCGTGAATCTCTGAATTTTTCAGAAACGGGTGACTGGTAGTCCACTGCACATTTTTCCCTTTGAAAATTATTTTCTTAAGTGCATCATTATTGTTCATCAGCATTTCAAAGACTGCAGAGGTTGAAGATAAAGGGTCAGGTGTGACGACAACGTGCAAGCGTGTCCTATAGTCTATATGCCAGAGCGTGTTCTTGATCCCTGATGGGAGTGCCCAATCAAGAGTACATTAGATGTGTTCTAACTTTAAATGAGGAGAAATTCACTGTTTAAATTATTTGTGAATACAGCCAATCAGGGGTGCCTTGTCATCCAGGGCCCCTGGGCATCAGCCCAGGTAAGGCTCTGCTTTAAATGGCTGGCACTCCAGCTTCCCATTGACCAAAGGTATGCCGCTCCTCAGTGAGGTATTAGCAGGCGTTGCTCTAGATGTGCTCACTCAACTTAGTAAAAACAAACATTGAATAAATAAATAAGCAATTACCTGCCTTAAGAAAAAGCATTTGATTACCATGTCTCCATTGCAGGCAGGTAACGTATTGTTATGGCGGTCGGAGGCGAGGCCGGCAAGCGTGTTTGATATTTGTAGTAATAGGGTTGCGGGCGTGTGGGGCAGGATCTGAAATCTATTGCATCAGCGCAACACACTAAGTCCTCTGACTGGCAAAAACACCATTTATCTCTTCTCTGCCATCGCACCTCACAATCGGATGTATCTGTAAGGGTGCTTTAAGATGCGGCTAAAGCACTTAATCAGCTTAAAGTGGATCATTATTCTTGTATTTCATTAAGCTATTAGGGGATAACAAATGATTTTCTCCAGGCGCTTGTGGAAACATATATTCTCATGCCGACGGAGAGAAAGGAGTGCGCTGCCTGTCAAATATCAGAGGCTTGTTTGGCTCTGGTGGAATATTACACTTGCTGTAGATGCCAGAAAAAAAGCACCCCTAATCCAATCTAACAGCCGTGTCCTTTGTGCTTAACCTTGGGTTACAACTTACAGCAAATGGTTCATGTTTTAACTGAGTCGAAATTATGATGGGCAGAACTGCACTTAAGGATCATTGCTCATCACTGTGGACTAGACACACGTACGATAGGTATTCAGTCTTTTAGATCATTATTAGACTAATTGCCATGCTTAAGTGCTCTGTGCTCTTAAGGATAATTGCCCGCTATACATCATGATTGAATAATAGTTATGGTGCGTATCCATAAATAATTTCTGTCCTGTGCTTACATATCAGTTTTCACCTTTGTTACACGAGATGTGTTCTATGTAAGGACACACAGCATAAAGGAGAAAGTGTACAGTTTTGGAGACGTAAGGCAAACGTGAGCGATTTAAAGCAAAGGCCTGAAGTTGGATCAGCGCAATAGTGGGGTGACAAAATTAGGGGTTTCATCAATATTAATAAGAACTAATAGATAGTTTAAAAGGTGAATGTGATGCGGGGTTTGTCGGTCATATGGAATATGCTCTCACTCCACCCTCAATGCATGTTGGGTCAAGAGTTGTCGCCCCTTTGGGCTTCTGGTGTCGTGCTAAGTTGGAGAGGCTTTCAGAAGCTTACCATATGACCGATTAGTATGTGAGAGCTGTGGTAATGTCATGGGGCTCTGCATATGTCCCAAGCAGCTGCTCTATCATACTCCAGATGCCTAAAGGTCAGGCTCCTCAGCATGCCTCTTTCTGTTTTCCAAAGACCTGCGGCACACAACATCTGGGATACAGTGTCACTCAAGCACGCTATCAGTGTACCTCTATTTTCTACATTGGCACCTCGGGTCGATAGATGGCCCCATGGGTTTTCATTCATTTTAATTGCCCGGGCCTGTCGTTTATTTTCATATTTCTCTTTTCCTGCAGCTATCGATGTTTATCACTCCTCTACTTAAGAATGTTTAAACTGAAGAAGGATCACGCAATGAAGTATTCACGCTCTCTTATGGAGTATTTCAAGGTAACTGTGCCCTCAGCTTTTCAATGTTTCTGTTAAGTGAGCGATAATAGCCAACAAGTTGCAAGTGCAAATATTATCTGAGTATAATTTATTTGATCAGAATTGTACTTCGTAATGTTGGCTTGTAGAATTGTGTTTAATTTTTAATGATTTCATGCACATTTTAAATGCCAGTCATGTTGTAAATCAGCGCGCAAATTGAATTTATACACTGGGCATGCAACATTGATAAGGTTTGCTGTTATTTTCCTGTGGCTGTTTTCACAGCTTTGGCATCGGAGTCGATGAAAGTTAAAGTTGACTCACTGTGTAAATCAAAGCTTTGACGAGCTGTTTTATTTCAGAATTCAGCTAAAAGTTCCCAAGCACCTTCGCCATGGGGATCAAATGGAAAGTAAGTTAAGTTGCTCAGATTCATCATTTATGTGCGACAGAGGTTATCAATGTTTTCATTATGCAGTAGAACAGCATTGCAGTTCTCTTATGCTTTGAAATTGGATGGTTGATGCATAATATACTGTATCTGGGAAGAAAGCATGTGCATTTAATGTAGATGATTCAAGTACTTTTCATTGCTGCTCTTATTCTTGTATTCAGATTTAATTTAGGAGACTGGATAGCAGAGAGCTGACTGCATTTCTCTTTTTTTTTAAGGGGAACAGCTACCCTTTAGATTAAGTTGACTGACACATTGGTGGTTTCCAAAGCAAACAACATCCTTGCTCCCAAAGTGGAACAACCACTTCAGAGTCACAATGCTGATAACAGTCTTTATTACAGCAAATTAGGACGTACATTACTGCAGACCCAGTGGTCTGCCCCTGAGAGTGCCCTCTGTGGAAAAGCCTCTGTATTATTTGGGCTGCTAGTTTGAAGTGACCTTTGCGGTCAGGTCCAGTAAGCCTCGAGATATCTGTTCCAGCACTCACTGAACCCCCTACACTTCAGATAGCTTCTTTGTTCACTCGCGCTGATTTTCCTACCTGCTTAAAATGTAATCAATGTTGGATACCCTCTAGGCTCCCTCTCTGGCCATTGTTTGTTTTGTTGATCCTTTTTGTGCGTGTTTCTGTGTGCATAACATGAGAAATCACGAATCATGTGTTATTTTCATTATCGTCCATCTTGGGGATTGTTTATTTGAGTAAAAACCCCAAACTGCCCAAGAACGAGTACAGCGGTTGACAGGGAACATAATTTAACTTCACGGGGTGGGTGACTTCCAATTTATCGCCGAATTACAGGACCTGCAGCTTGATTGTTTGGGCTTTGCGCTAGAAAGACTGATGAATATGTCCTCTGATTGATGGTTAGAACTGGCTGACAGAAAATCAAGGAATAATTGTTTGGCAAGAAAAGCCTCAGTTCGACGCTTGGGCAGCTTGAATCAGCGTTAGCGATTAGTGCTTAAGCTTGATGAAGGAGTATTATTGGCTAAATGTACAGCTGTAACACACTGCCTTCCTGGGTCAGAGCCACACAAAATGAATCCCTGAACTGTATAGATTTCTCTAATGGAATCATGCTCTACCCTCCAGGCATAAAACAATGGTCCTGACAGCTGTGTGCTGCTTTTAAATGCAGTGGTCACACTGGCTCTGCTTCAGTCACCCCTTAGAGTATTTGTTGTTGCACCTGCTGAAAGGTGCCTGTGGCTCTGAGCTGAAGAAAACTAGGTACTTTTTGCATTTATTATCATGACAGACATGGACTTTGGACATATTCCTATTTTCTGGCAGCCGTAAGGGATAACTGGTATTTTTCAGCCAGGGCTACATGCTACTGGGCAGAGAGATGAATCTCAAGGCCATAGTTATATTTTAATCATTTTCCATGTAAATTAGATAGCCCCAGCGGGAGCGTAATTTAAATGAGGTCTCGCAAGTTGTTTGGTATCTTTCTGTAATGTAAGCCAGTCTGCGTATGACTGTCTGTTTAAACCATGTTTAATTTCAAGCACAACCTATTTCTAATATCACCTAAAGATGCCAACAAACACAGTAATGTGACCTTAAGTAAAGATATGTGTAATATATATAAAATAATGCGCAAACATTATTCATATGGTTGAATAATACTCAAAACATGTCAGCCATGACACAAAGTGAAACAAAAAAAAATTTTTTTGCAAGCCTTTATTTGATTCCACTCAGTTTGTAACAGTAATTTTTTGTATACTGAACGTGAACTTTGGCCAACATTTGCTTTGATTAGTGTATAGAATTGCCTAATTAAATACCTGGAGCCAGAGACGTATATACAGTCAAAGAGTGCTCAAAACTTAACTGAATGGGGGGGCCGGAGGCATTCTTTCTTTGAAGGTTGCAGACATCTCTGATCGACGCAATCCAAATTCACACCCTGCTGCTGTCATATTAATTGCACCAGCCTTATATGCCCACTGCTATTTCAATTGATTATTGCGAAGTATTACATATATATATATATATATATATATATATATATTTTTTTTTTTTTTACATATTTTAATTCTGCAATCACTTTTTGGCAGCAAGTCATTGTGGCTACATTAGCAACGAGTAGGTTGTACACTATTTAACCAACAATTTGAAATTCAGCAGAACGTCAAAGATACTTGGAGGAACACACTTTCAGTGGCCAAATTGCACAGTGCCGTATGCAGCCGGAGCTCTCAGTGTGGTATACTGTAATCCACAGTACAGTCCAATCAATGCTTTACTGCTGAGACCCAGCTGATTTTACTTGGTGGACTTTGTAGAATGCTACTTTCTTTTGTTTAATGCACCCAATAAATGTATTAAATACAACCCCATCTCGAAAAAAAAAAGGTGGAGTAGTATGGAAAATGCACATAAAAACAGAAACCAGTGATTTATAAATCTACTTTGACTTGTATTTCATTGTAAACAGTATCAAAACAAGATATTTATGTTTGGTGTGGTCAACTTTATTTTATTTTGAATATTAATCCATTTATGCCATCAGGTCTGCAGTGCATTCAGGTCAGTGTAGAACTAATGAGGTAAAACATTTAGATGATATAATTTGAAACCATTGCTGTCAGTAGGTGATTGCGGTCATGATTTGGTATAAAAGGATTGCAGTTTGAATTATATATATATATATCTTGTTGACTGACTTCAGCTAGTTTTTTAATTTGTTGAATAAGACGGTTCATACAGAGATGGTTGTCTGGTTGCCATAGTACTCGGCACATGCCTTGTGGTCCAAAATGGAGGCATTAGGGATGGATATCATTTATATTTCACTGACACCAGTGCTAAAGGTGTACTTCCAAAAGTTCTGATTTTTTTTTACTTTAATAACTAAAACATGCCAAAACAAGTGGTGCCAGGCAGAACAAACCCACCTCTCACACATACTTTTACCCACTTTTCCTAAATTCAATAGGCATCTATTCTGGGTCAGTGGCAATCCCTAAACCCAATTTGGGGTGAATCTGGCCATTAGTTTTGCTGCTAAAGTGTTAACAAACAAACAAACAAACAAACAAACAAACAAACACACAAACAAACCGAACCAAAAACAATACCCCTTGCCCTCCCCCTTTGGGCAGGGAGGGGTAATAATGAGCCAATACTTTTTTATAATAAGGAGCAAACAAGGCATTAAATAATGTTTTATTACAGTCAAAGAAATCAAATTATTTAATTGCTTATTTTATTTAAAGGTTATGATTATAATTTATATTGTTTACCTTTTGGCATTTTGACTGAGTTTAGCATTAAGTAGGGTGGCAATCACCCTACTTTTGCCGACTGTATCGACAGAACGTGTACAATACTAGCAAAAACATAGTACAACAGCTTGTGGCATTGGTATGAGGCACCAGAGTCTGCAAATGTGATTCATTCTGGTCGGCCATCCTGAAACCTGGGCATAGTGGCACAGGATTTCCAAACCCAAACATCGGTAACAGGACCTCTGAGCCCCTTCCTCCACTGTCTCTCTCCAGGAGCGCCGGTACCCCTTCTCCCATGTCCTTGAGTCCGTCTCCTGTCAGTTCGGCCAGCAGCGGGGGTGGGGCTCCAGCTGGCTCCTCCTCCAACGGCAGCGTGGCCATCCCCCAGCGCATCCATCACATGGCCGCTAGCCACGTCAACATCACCAACAATATCCTGCGCAGCTACGAGCACTGGGACACTGCCGACAAACTCTCCAGAGACAGCCAAGGTACACTGGGGCCGTTGGAGAGGATGGCAGTCAGTGTCATAACTAGCTTTGTTGTTGTGGGTTTTTTGCATTTAATCATATTGATGATGATTACTTCAAACTTTTATTGGTACTAAATAGGTTTTTTAGCGTAATAATGCATAATAATAAGAATAATAATAATAATAATAATAACAATGTGTCATCAGTTTGAATCTGACCTGGGGCTTTTCTGTGCAGAGTTTGCATGTTCTCCCCATGTTCGTGTGGGTTCCCACCCACAGCCCAAAGACATGCATGTCAAGCTAATTGGAGACTCTAAATTGCCTGGAGGTATGAGTGTGTGAGTAAATGGTGTGTGCAGCCTGCGATGCATTAGCAAGCTGTCAAGAGTGTGTTCCTGCCTTTCACCCAACGTCAGCTGGGATTGGCTCTAGCTCCTGTGCTATCCTGCTGAGGAAGAAGCAGTAGAGATAACGGATGGATAATAATAATAATAGTAATAATAATATAAAGAACTATAAATGCCATCTTATTCAGTTAAATGCTGATAGTAATTTGTGATTTAAACTATCGCAAATCTTTGAGCTATTGATGCCAACTCCTGACACTTGCACCACAACATTTATATGAGCTGTCTTTTTTCTGTATGTTGATAGGTCATGATCACATATGAAGTTTTTTACCTATGGAGTAATACCATTGTAATACTTCATTGTGATGTCCACCAAACCTTAAATGGTTCTGCTGCCAATATGAAGTGGATCATGGAGCTCTAATATTCAGGAATTTGATATTTCATCAAAAAACAAAAAAATTGTTTCGCGAAGTTGACGTGGAATGACCACATTTCATTACATTAACTTCTCATCGGCACTCGTGGGTTATAAGGTTAATAGCCAAACTTGAATACAACAATTTAATAATGAATATTCGAGCCCTCTTACTTGCTTTATGGACATTGAGCACATGAATTTACTTCACACAGGAAGAAAAAGAGTGTAAGTCCTGCACACATAAATTACGTAATGGGAAAAACCTGCAAAACTCGTATAACGCATGAGGTCTGTGTGATCAGTCATGGACATATTCTGTGTAGCCTAGCAGCCATGCAGGGAACCTGTGTAGACAACTTATTACGCATAAAATATGTTATTAATCGCTTATGTCTGTATTGCCTTGGTATTGGCCTGAGGTTCGCCGTATTGGCGGCCGAGGGCTAATACCACGACCCAAAGGCCAATACCAAGCCAATGCGCAAATAAGCAATTTATAATATTTTTATTAATTGGTTATGTATGTTGTACTATCATGACAATATTATGACTATGATTCAGAAGTACTCAACTTCAAGACTCATTAAAGAGCTAAATGCTAGGTCCGTGACTGTCGTCTGCTTCTCTGAAGAGAGCGAGTGCCACAGTTGCCAATGGTTACTTGTACACGTGCTGAACTCAATACAGGTCGGCCAAAACAAGATATATTGGCAGGCCGTTTTTACTGTATGCGGGCAATAACATACATAACCAATTAATACGTAATATCTGCTACGTAGGTAAATAGTTACGCAGATCGCCTGCGTCATTCAGGTTACACAACTGTCTTGTATTTCCTGCTACTGCAGTAATATAGTTGCAGAATTATCACACAGATTACATGGCATTTCCTGACACAATAAATCTTAGCGTGCATGATATACTGAGGAGGACTGAGACTGAAGCAATCTGGAAAATGTAATGGTGATATTTTTGTCATTTCCTGCAGTTTTGTTGCACAGCGCTGTGTTATTGAGCACTGCTGACTCCTCATTGACCGGTTTTGTTTTCTCCTCTGGTCTGAGTAACATAAATAAGTCAGGAGGGGCAGAATTTAAGAAGCCTGTAAAATCACTGGCTTGTTTGGTGATTAAATGGGGTTGTGTTCTTCAGCCAGTGAGCAGAAGTAACAGAGCCCTCAGATATTTCCCACAGCTGTCGTACTGAGTGTATCGATCCATTGGCAGAGACAGTGAGACACTAACTAAATTGCAAATTAGGCCCATAGGTCCGTCTGACACTCCCTGTCCTTTACAAGGAAAGAAGATTAAAATGACTTCTTGCTCTCTATGCGATTGTCTAATCAACCGTTACTGTAGATGCTAATTTAACACTCCTCTTCATTCCATGAATTCTAATAATCTCTCTCACACACACACACACACGCACACACACACACACACACACACACACACACCTGTTTGCTGCATCACAGGGGTTTGGTTTGGCTCTTTAAGATGGGTGGTCTGATAAACAGTTCCTGTTAAAGTCAGAGGTACACTACCACTGAAGTAAGTAAGTTTGGAATGGCTTGTCATTTAAGTAGTTCTACCAATTTTACTCAGTAAGCATGTTTGTACAATTGTAAATCATGTTAATCAAACTCCAACATGAATTTTAGGATTTTTTTATTTGGTATTTCAAGTATTTTTGGACAAAAATGTTTTTAAATGATAAATGGCACAGTGGTCTATTTTAA
Organism: Gymnothorax javanicus; assembly: GCA_029692085.1. NCBI lineage: Eukaryota > Metazoa > Chordata > Actinopteri > Anguilliformes > Muraenidae > Gymnothorax > Gymnothorax javanicus. The sequence goes on from CM056204.1 coordinate 47,836,319, forward strand.
TCATTGCTCATCAAAGCAGCTCCTGCGGAATTTAATCACTGCTTTGCAAATTTTAGGCATTCGGTAAATTAATTTTACTAAGACATTCTCAAAGGAATTCCACGTGGTTTGTTATATTTTCAATATGTGTGTCTGATGATGGACACATTTCATGAACTTTTAAATCCAGGTGGGGTTTAAATCATGTGAGAGAGCAGACCACTCCATTTGCTTTCCAGAAAGTCCCTGCAGAGTTTGATTTTATGTTTTGATTTTTGGTATTGCTGTAACGTTGAGTTTCTTCAATTTAATTTCTGTGAAAACCATGAGGCTTAAAACCTGGTTAATAACCACAGCCTAATGAAGAACAGAAACAAAACCAAAAACATCCCACATAGCTTTTCCTTCCAGCTCCTTTCTGACCCCTTTTTTGACCAGAGTTCTGCCTTTATTGAGTCATACATGGCACTGGGCCGCTGCTGAAGTGATTATAATTCACCTCAGCTGTCGCCCCGTCCATCTGTGGGCTGGATGCCGCCCTCTGGTGGGCAACACCCCAAACTGCACCCATCCTGCCACCACAGATTTCAAACTTTCTGAGCGGTTGTGAATATTGCATCTCCATCACCTGACTCACTCTCTTTCTCTCCTTCACTCTCCGCAGAGTTCTTTCAGGAGCTGGACTCTGTGATGGACCCGTTGACCCAGCAGAGCAGCATGACTGAACTGGTGCGCTACGTGAGGCAGGGTCTGTACTGGCTGAGAAAAGAGGCCCACTTGTTATAGTGCTGCTGCGCCTGCTGCCGCCACGCTCCGTTTCCCACGGCTCCATCACTACCTCTGCCAACCAGCCAATCCATCTCCACCCATCCCCTAGGGACGTCTCCACTCTGGCAGCCAAGGCCAAGACCATCATTTACACTCAGACACACGCGCACGGCTGTTATTTATTTATTTTTTTTTCTCTGCCTTTGCTCCTCAAAATGTTCAGTTTCTCCACTGGATTTGAAGGAATTTTAAGATTCCCTGAAACAAACTAGAAAACTGCTTTCTGAAAAAAATCGTTTTTTTGGTTCCACAAATATTTTGTGAAGGTCCTGAGATAGAATCCCTCCGAGGTTATGAATGAACTTTGAGTGGCACACTGAGAGAGGGGGTTGATGGCAAATTTCTTTTCTATTTTTATTATTATTTTTAATTTATTTATTTTTCCCCTCTGTTTTGGGGTTTTATAGTCAGTGCTTTATTACTCTTACAGTTACAACTCATTTCTAAATGAATTGGAATGGAAGACATGGAACATTTGTATGCATTTCATAATTAAGTTTTGAAGGAAAGTTTTTAATTGCACCTTTTCCTACACATCTGAGACATTGCTTACTACTCTGAGAATATCTGATATTTTCTGCAAGCAACAATTTTGTCCGATGCTAATGTTTGTGTTCTAGTGAAAGTTCAGATTCCCAAGAGCATCCATTCTTGAATGCAGCTGTTGGCTGGGCACTCAGTTCAGTGAACCTGCAAAACAACTAGCTAAACTCCTTGTCAAGGAATAAAGGTTTATTGCAATTGATTCTACAGCTAAAACAAAGGTCTTAAAATCAACCACAATTATCTGGTTTACACTTTCCAATTTTGTTTTTGTCTTAGAAAGACCCACTGCATTGCTTAGGACTATTTAATACCCTGCAAAAGTAAATGAAAAATATAGTGTTTTTCCATTATTATTTCATCATTATGGTGTTTTTCAGCAAATTATTTTTGCAGGTTATAGCCTCAGGCAGAACTCATTACCTGCCTGCAAGAGAAAAGTATTTTGTTTCATATATAGAACACAAAATGCTTCATCTGAGAGTATGATTGGGCAGATACTGTATGTCCTTAGTTATCATGCTTAGCAAAAAAATATCCGGCATGAAAAAGTATTACGTAAAATATGGTCTTAAACATACCTACAATATTACTCTTAAAAATATTACCTTCTTTATTTTGCATGTAGATATTGGTATTAGAAAATTGACTGGAATCCATCGACCAGGATGCAATGATTACACAGACAATTTACTTAAATATGCAGTCAATATGTAGGAATTCAATTTTTGTCATTCATTTTGGTTCACAACTGCTGAGCTGTCATCCTTAGACATGCAGTTTTACAGGGAAGCTTATCTGGGTCTCGCAGAATGTGAAGCAGTTTTTTTTTTTTTGTTTTGTTTTGTTTTGTTTGTTTTGTTTTGGGCGTGCGTGTCGGTTGAACAGTGTGCATGTGATACAGAGAACTGTTCGGCAGGAGTGTTCTCCTTGAACCAGAATCCCGGAGCTCACCAGTCACTCTCTTCATACTGAACAGCTGATTTGTTACTCTGGACCGATTCAAAGCTGAATACGAGTGAGAGACAGAGAAGATGTAGAAAAATGTGCTCTTCACCAATTTTTTATAAAGTGCCTCCTTACCCAGTGGAAAATTATTAGAGTCTATATTTAAGAACGAGAATCAATCTAAATGATTTTTCCATACCATATTGGTATATTAGATTTTTTCATAAAGCCACAATTATTTATTTGTATGCTTTTTACTAATGATGATAGTAATACCAAGTTTTGGCTTTAAAAGAATACAAATGTGTAACTTATTTATTTCAAATTTCTAATTGAGTTAGTATTGTGATGATGCTAGGGAAAAAAAATGACAAAAACAAACAATGAGCTCAGATTACACTAAGTAAATAATAAGACTGAATTAATGACTTTGCTTGTACTTGACATTAAATCTCGTTTCTGTTGATGCAGAGTGTTTTACATGATGTACGTAGCCACACAGTCAGTATTAATTATACTCTAATTGTGCAATAGCCATAGAACAGCTCTCCAAGGACTAATAGCAATATTTAGGTAAACGTGAATGGTCGTACATCATATATTCCAGAAATTTCCAGAATTGACTAAGTCAAATTATTAAAGCTTTGTACAGCAAATGATCCAAAACCTGCCAAGCTCTTTCAATTTTAACTGCTGGCAGAGATAACTCAACTCTTTGGTTTTTCACCTTTTCTTATTTATACAGTTTCATAATCATATGTGAGTACAGAAACTTGAGAAGATAAGGTGTGCATTTGTTATATGCAAATTACGGCATAATCCCCTCTTCTCGTCCAAAGTTACCAACTGTCGTCCCATTTTGGGGAGCAGTTTGAACATTTCAGGGTGGCTTTTGCACAGCTGTTCCTGTGCTCATCTGAGGCAAGCCATTCTGTCAGAGAAATCTGCGGCCCTTTGGCAGTCAGTCAACACCAAATAGTACTGGCGCCCTGTTCCCCATCCATCCCATTGTATAAACAAGCAACTATACTTTCAGGCCTTGGCACAGAAGAAGCCTGTTTAATGCCCTGCGTTTGTTTGAAGAGGAAGAAAGGCCGATTGGAAATGGATGATTTCCACTGAGATTGCAAAATCGATTTTTTTTTTCTTCGTATACCCTCTCTATGCCCCCAAAACAAAATAGTAAGAAAATTGAACGAGGTGCCATCTGTTCCCAGTCAAAATTAAACAGCTGTTATGAAGAAAACTTATTTATGATATGCTTTATGCGTGGCATTTTTAAATTCGCTGGATGACGTTTGAAGGTTATAGCAGTATTGTCATTACGGTTTATACAAGGGATTGCCTGATTGGATCATATTTTTGCAAATAAATTACCAGTGCAGATGTACTTCACAAAATAATTGGCATATTTAAAATAACTATTACTATTTATTAAATATTTTCTTCTTGTTTGTTTAATGTTGTTTTAGGGATGCTTATTTATTTTAATATGATCCTTAACTCCAGGCCGCAAGTGAATTTGTCATGGGTTTATGCAATATACTAAGTACATTTAAATATCTGCCTACCAAGAGTATAAACAGGCCTTACTGAGGTAGGCTTTTATAATGCTATTGCAGTAGTATCCCGGCTGGTGTTATCCTTTATGTGTACAAAGTAGGCGTTTACTGTCGTCACCTTATCCTGATGCTTCTGTGCGCAAACAAGCAAAGCTCTGTGCCAACGTCCTCCTATCTGAATAAGGGAAAACTGCTGGAGAACTGCATGCTGTGACACATAGTATGGGAATACAGGGCTCCTTCATCTGAGCATGCTCACTTGAAATCCCCTCAGTGTAAGCGTTCACTTGCCTTCATTGCCTTCACTATCAGCATAATGCAGTCGACTTACTTAATGAGATTACCGAGCATTTTCCTTGTTTTTTGTCCGTTATTTAGATTTATTTATACATTGAGACATGAAATTGCTGCTTTTTTGGAATGAACTCAGAGCATGAGGAAAGGTGTTCATCTGTTCTCTATTTTTTTTTTTTAGTTTTATAGTAATTCTGTCATTCACTTCATTTATCTGAAAATCAGTATTGTGGAAAACAATATTCACTTTCAAGCATCCAGCTGGAAACATTCTCATTGCTCTGCAAAATAACACTGTAAATAGTATTTCATTAACATAAATTAATTTGCCATGTTGGTCAATTAAAGGTCTAATAATTTGACGCTGATTAATATTTACTCTGAACTGTAGTTGATGTAAATGAGCCACATAAACTGTACTAGGTTTTCCAAACATACAGACAATACAAAAGCCAAATAACTTTATCTGTTAATTATGGACACATGGTGATTGGACAATAATGGCATGTTCACTTACCAAAGTAATTGAGAATGTTTTTGTGAAGAAAAAAGACATCTCTGACAGCTATTTTTCATCTCTGTCACTCTGTGGAATGGAGAAAAGTGTTCACATTCACCTGTACTTCTGGTAATGACTGGTATGCAAAAATTGGTCAAAATATTATATTTGATACTCAAAAGTTCCCTTTTACATGCAAAGAAAGCCCCTGCGACTTACCAAATTGACTGTTGGCGAATACGTGTAGAGCATCTACCGAATGATGAACTCGCTGTCCAAATGTGTATATGTGTACAGTACAATTAAGTGCTTCATGGTTTGTGTCCTTTTGTGTTAAGGATTGTGCCACATGAATATGTGTTTGGGGTGCGGAACCGACCGTGCCGGACATCCATTTGCCTTGCAGGTAATGCAGATCTGTGACTTCTCCAATCATTCAGCTTTTGTATTCTGTATCCTATCCAGTTCAGTGTATTGCCTCTGCTTTCCATCATGTCACTCCAATTTGGAGTGTATAATATTTGTATTTTACAATTCTTTTTTCAGAAAAGAGATAAAGTAATAAAATTGGTAGGGTTTTTTTCCCCTTTTTTCAGATATAACCGCAAAAAAAGGCAAAAATGGCATTTACTTCACATGGCTGTGTTCAGCAATAATGAACGATCATCAAGAGCCACTGAATAGAGAATATAATCTTTACCCGAAGCATATATTCATGAATGGATATTTCATAAGAATTTTTACAATTGGCAGACATTGACAGAAAATCAACACGATACCCCAAAGCCAAATTCCATATGTTGGCACTTACAACCCAACCAACTGAAAAAAACATGAAAAAAAAGCTGAATTAAACAACAGCCTCATTTGCAGTAATTATGGAAGAAAATCCCATTTTGGTTGTTTTCATTGCAGGTAGACCAGCTTTCACAATTAAAAGTTAATTGGCATTTAAATCTTCAATAATCTTAAAAAAGAGTGGGCAATGAATTTTGATGTTTTGCTGTGATCAGAAGCAAATTACCCAAGACATGATAAGTAGGACTGAAATCAGTGAAAAAGCCAAATAGAAAAAATCTGTTGAGGCTGAAGCTTTAAATAAATGCTTAAATGCTACCTAATCCCTTCAGGATGTTATGACCGTGCATCTAAGATACCTGGGAAGGACAGGGTTACCATTCCAAGTAAATAGCCTTTTTGTTCTTGCCGAAGTTTGGTGGGAAACTGAAAAAAGTATGATGTATAAATTGAACTGCAATGACAGAGAGAGGGTCTTCGTTCAGGCATGCTATCTTTGTAAAGTTTTTTGATTGATTTGTTTTGTACAGAGCAGGGTAACTGTTATGCTATTGATTCATTAATGTAAAGTTGTAAGAGTTCATTTTTATTGCGTTATGTACAAAGACAATGTTCCTGCCTGATTTGCTTTGTATTTCAAATGTGTTGCACAAGTCCCGCAGATTTTTTTAGTTTTATTTTTGCCGATTGTATGTTTATTTTATAAGAAAACTGTCATATGTAATGAACAAAACTTTAAAATGTAGTTATGTTTTTAAATGTTTAATGTCTCAGTAAAAATGAAATAAAAAATGATGTGAACCATGGCAATTCCTTCTCGAAAAGATGGCCCCATTATACCACTGGTTTTACAAAAATAGACTCAAGGAGAGAAAATATATAGAACATTTTGTAAATATTTAATTTCAATTTTCAGTCTAGATTAATGGTTTGTTCTGAAATGTATCTTTAAATAATGAGAATCAGCATATTTAAAAGTTACTTGATGGTAACCATTATTTTAAAATAATTACCTTAGACTGAGGAAAGATTGAGGTCCAGAATATCTGCTGAATTATGCCAGTTTTGGGAGTATTTTTGCTTGAAAATATCTGATTTCAGTTCTCTGGACCTACTCATTATAAATCATTTTCAAATTACCTCTCCTTCCTTGTGTGCCAAAGAAACAGTTCCCACCTCACCACACCACTCCACATCCCCACTGTTTCCACGGTTGCTTGATTGTGTGTTTGTATTGTTAGGGATCCAAGCACCACAGGATTTGGAACCCTATTGTTTTTGGCAGGAATATTTTTTCATCCCCTTGCCTAAAATAACTTTTTGCTGTCAAGGGCCAGGCTTATTTACCACAGTGAGCCTCTGTGGGTGACTGAAGCCCTAGAATACCCTGCAGATTGACCAATTGGTGGCCACTGGATTTTGCACTTGTTTGAATTATCAAAACATTTCTCTTTATCAATCTTGGGTAATTAGCCTTTGTGAAGAAAACCAAATCAATATGATTAGCAGCGGACAAAGCAGATCCCCTCATGCTGATAAAGATTCAAACATTCTTATACTAAAATTGATACAACATTGTTTGACAATTCTGCATGAGTGTGTAAGATTTATGGAGGCACTTTTTTCTGGCCTGTATATATGAAAGTCAAAGTGCCAAGACTTAACTTGAGTTTGTTGAATTTACTCGAAAGTCTACGCAGAAAATCTTTAGACCCAGCTCAGGGGAAGTGCCAACTGAAAATCCTAACTATTGTAGGTGCCAGATGGGCATTGAACAGCTCCTCACGGAGGTTCATAAGGCACAGTACAGCTCAGTCCTGTTCCCAGAGAGCTGCCACTCAATAGGTGTTCATCCCAACCCAAGCAAAGCACACCACACTCATTTGCTAGTGCGGACATTGAGGTGATGGCTTGTTGAAACAAAATGTGAAATTGGGGGTGAAATGTAAAAAAAAAAAAAAAAAAGACCTGCTACATGGTTGATCTCAGGAAAAGAGTTGGACCACCTGACAGTAGTTTATAATCTTAGACTGAACAGATCTGGGTTTTAAGAAAAGGACCACAGGAATTATCAGCAATGATTATTCTTTTGCATACAATTTCTGTGGTGAAATTCTCCTGTAGAGATTCAAGGTCTTTCCACCAAGGTGAGTCTCTATTTGTCTGCCGAGCTGTATCTGGGAACTCATTTCATATGTACCACCCTCCAGGGCTCCAAGGGACTATGTGTGACGATACTGTGTATGGTATGCACTGTGGGGAGTATTTAGCAGCTTGTTCGCCAGAAACTCACCATCTTGATGTGGACTGTAATGAGCACTTTCCTTCACTATTATAATCACAGCAGGAGGTCATGTGCTGTGGCATTCACATCTGTGCATTCTCTTCCATTCGTGTCGTCGCAACCCGTGCATCATATTAACCCCTGCCACCCCTCAGGAATCACTCGCGAGCCATTCTCATGATGTGTACATAGAGGAGAAATATTGGCTAAGGATGTGACAGCCAGAGCCAGCATCAACCTCGTGACATTCCATTCCGACGTTTCTGAGAGGCTACTTGATAGCTCACACAGTGTCGGTATTGTTTTTAATTCACAAGTGAGCACGTGGTATTGGATTGAATTTGGCCCATGCTCACAAGGGAGTGATGCCCAAGTGGCTTTGCAATACCGACGGAATACATGCGAGAGATTCATCAGGCAAGGACAGCAGTGTTGCTTGAGCAAACTGCTGACGTGTATGATTTGGTCTCCTCCACCTGCTCTGCCCTTGCACAGCCTGTAGCTGTCATATGAAAAGCAGCTGCTAGGTAACTCATTTTGCAGGACCGCTATGTTTTTTTTTTTTTTTGTTTTTTTTTTTCAGTCTTCGATGTCAGAAGCAGACTTATACACAGTTTATGTTTTAGGCATTAGACAAAATGCAGGGAGAATTGGGAATTCACAAAACTTTTCAAACTCAAATATATTCACATAAATCATGCTCATCATACATGTTGCATTTGCAATCGAATTGGCTTTCCATTTATTAATTGCAGCATGAACAATCCCCGTGGTTTATTGTGCTTACCAAAATGACGCGTAAACCTCTCTTTTATTTACAGATTCTGATTGTTTCATTTACTCTTGGCATTTAGCCAGCTCACTGACAATAAAGATTTATTGATTTAATTGCCTAGGGTAACCATGCAATAAAATCATTTGAAAGGCATATTTTCATGGAATTGCACTCCAGCAAGGCAATTTTTCAACTGCGACGGCTGTTACAGGTGTTAATTTCTCTTTAGTCTCATTAACATGACAACTTGAATGGCTTGCTCTGTAATATTAGCTGAACAACTTATACTGCCATGTTAATGCTCTTGATATCTGTGTGAGTAAGATTTTCCATGTGTTATGAGGAGCACCATCAGAGGAAATAATATAACAAAATGTTAATTATTACAATTCATAGTAGTGTTATTATGAACCCAGGACTCAAGGTCAAACAGGCTGAGTTTGCAACCGGATGGGCAGAATGAAGTAGCGAATTGTAAACTTGTAGTCAAAAATGGGCAGTAGGTCGAGAACAGGCAGGCTTCAACAGAGAAGCCAACACAAACAAGAATACAACACAAATTACAGAATCCTGAGGAGTAGATTTTATTCTCAGTTTACGGCCTGAAAGATTTTTCCCCCCGGTCCACATGATCTCGAAGCATTGAGTATAGGTGTATCATTATCACCACGACTGTCATAGTGGTTTGTAAGCAATCCTTAAACAGTTGTAACATCGGACTCTATCAATCAATTATTCCTATAACCCCACATCAGGAAAAGTTGGGATGGCAAATTAAATAAAAATTAACAGCAGTAATTTATAAATTTATTTTTGACCCATATTAAGTTGAAAACGACACAGTTGCATGATATTTGATGTTTTACCACAAGAATTTTATTGACTATCCCAAATAAACACATTTCAATTTGGTTCTTGCTAAATATTTCTTTTTAAAAAAGTTTGAACAGTTATGTATTTGACACTTTATAAAGTCATTAATCCTTTTTGCAATACTTAGTAAACATTTAGGGACTGAAGGCACCAACTGATGAAAGGCAGGGCCGGTAAGATTTTTTAAAATTATTTGTTGTCATCTTTTCAACAGCCCAATAGCAATCAATAAATTAACTGGTTTAAAATAAAATTAAAGACATCAGATACCTGTAGTGGTCACAGTAATAAGTCCATCCAATCATTTCATTTAGCCTGCTTGAAATGATTGGATAGCCGACCCACCTGTCTGTCTAACCTACGTGCACCTGAGCACCCTGCCCATCCACTCATTGCACATGTATGGACAACGCTGGTAAAAGCTAGGGAGCTTGTCATATGAAAATGGCAGAGAAAGTCATGCCTAAATTAGCAAATCCACCTATACCTACAACAGCTTGCACTGCTAAACAAAGCAAAAAAAGAAATACAAAAGTAGAAAAGATGACAACTTAGAATAATTTGGGTAGATACCTCTGCTTGTTACACGCCCTCCTTCCCGATCCTGTCCTCCTTGACCAGTCGTACTGGATTCTGGAGTGACATTGTCTATATTCAAGATCATAGCCGATTGTTTACATCCTGGAAGCTCTAAAATGTGAGTCTTTGAATAACTGCTTATGAATTTTATGCAAATTCACAGCTTGTCAACATGTATCACTTGCTAGTTAGCGAGATAGCTTGCTAGGTAGCTACTAACAGCTTATTAATGAGAAACATTATCGGTGAAATGTGCTACAAATGCAAATTTAGCATTCAAAATACACTTGTGCTGTGCAGTATCCTAACGTTTTTGATTGTAGCTTTGCTTGGAATGTCACCACTGCCAGGAACTGCTTGGTTGCCAGCGCAGTGCTTCTGGCTATAAACTGATATTTTCTGTCAACTTTGCAAGCTATTACTCCCATGCAAGCTTGCATGACAGTGATGATAATGAGGATAACTTCAGTCATGTTTATTGTTTTCGTTATTTAGATTCATATTGTTTATGTTAATGTTGTATACATAGAGCAAATAATGTGACTTTTTTCTGGCTTGTGAATGATACATCATGTGGTTCAATGAGATTTGCGATGAAAACTAATGATGTGCTAGGTAGCACTCCTCTCCCCATTCTCTGTTCCTCTAGCGGCAGTATGCTGTGCACGTTCCTGTCTTTTGGGGTAGCGGCTTAAGAGCGATGACTCAAACGAGGGGGCGTTTTTTGTTTTCTTTTTTTCTGCTTATGACTTTCAAAATCTGCCTAGTGCCCTCTGGTATCGAAAGTTGCTTACTCTACCCCCACCAGGCCAGTCCAGGACTCACACTCTCTTCAGCCATGCCTTTGTAATGCTTGCAGAATGAAATTTGTGTTCCTTGTTGAAATATGCATGGATGTCCCTGGAAAAGATGCTGTCTTGAAGGCAGCATAACTGCCCTAAAATAATTTGTTTTTCTGGAGGAACTTTTCAGCATTAATGGTGCCTTCACAGAAGTACAAGTAACCCTTGCCTAGGGCATTGACACGACCCCAAATCATGACAGACTATGGCTTCTGGACTTGTTGCTGATACTATTCTTGTGAGTTCTTTTAGTTTTCTGGTCTGGAGCACACATTATCAATTTCTTCCCAAAGAGACCAAAAATATTGATTTGTGCGACCATAATGCTCTGTGTGATGGTCCAAGGCAGATGCCTTTGAGCCCAGACAAGTTGACGATGTTCCTGGACACAGTTAATAGAGGGCTTTCTTTTTTGGACACCTAAGTTTTCACTGGCATTTGTGGATTCAGAAATGTATTTTAGAACTTGACAAAGTTTGCCATTGTAACCCTGGGCCGGGGTTGTAATATCACTTATAGATAAATAATGTCTCTTTATGCAGTGCTGCTCTGAGTAATGGGAGATCGCGAGTATTCAGCTTAGGCTTGTGCCCTTGCCCATTGCGCAAAGGAATTCCTTCTGACGCCTTGAATCTTTTCATCATGTTATGCATCAAAGAGGACGAAATATTCAAGTCCCTTCCAATCTTTCTTTGAAGAACATTGTTTTTAAACCTTTCAATGATTTTCTCACACACTTAAGGGCATGCACATTGTCTATGCTTGGCCCATCTTAGCACCAGAAGGACTAAGCCTTTCCAGGATGCAGCTTTTGTGTGATTGCAATCTCCTGCCGACATCAACAGTTTTAAATCACATCATTATTCAAATTTTTCTTGTCAGTACTAGTCATAAATAGCCCCCATCCCAACTTTTTTTTTTTTTTGAATGGGTTGCAGGCCTGAATGGCAAAATATATATATTTTTTGATCATATTTACTAATAAAATTAAGTTCACCAAACTATTAAATATCTTGTCTTCATATTGTCTCCTATGAAATACAGGTCAAAGTAGATTTGAAGACCCTGGTGCTAAAAGTGCTTAACCCTTTCGCAGGCACAGCGACATTTTTGTCGTTTTAACCAACGTGTTTTATAAAGTCTTCTTTAAATTCCCGATTATGGAATTCCCTTGTTAGTTACACTCATTACCATTGGCTGTCTCTCAGGTCACCCAGCACTGTATTTTTAGCCGTGAACGAGGCATGGGATTTCCTAAAAACGCTAAATACGAGACTACTTCCCGGTCAAATTGTGGGACATGTGAACATGGCATCGACGAAGTACAAATAGCCGGCATTCTAGCCGTGTTTTCTAAACGTAAATACAACGTGGATGAAGTTTTTGCTTTATTGAATGACTCTGACGATGAGTTTGAATATCCAGAGAGCGGGAGTGACTTGGATCCAAACGATTTTAGCGATTCTGGAGAGGATTAAAACATAAAAACATCAGTTATGGGAAACTTATTATGAGATTTGGTGTTATTTTATTGTTATTTTGAATAACAATCATATTTTGGTAAAAACCCAAAATTAATCCGTCCGTGGGGGTATGCATCTGGGCCAAAATTTGCCTGCGAAAGGGTTAAGTCACAGAATGTCTTTTTGAGAAAAAAAAGGACATATGAAACATATGTATAATATGTATGTATACATATTGTATAATATGTATAATAGATCCATACTGCCCTGTCAAGCCAGACGGCAGTATCTGCAAAATAGTGAAACTGAGAAAATTGGCCTTAAAGTTTTACCTCCTGCCCTACTTTTGTAGATACTGCTAAACTTGCACATGCAATAACTCTGTATATGTGTATTGATCAGGCTAATCTCTACTAAAAATAGATGGAGCTGGTGCTGTAGAGGGTCAATGGCGGGTTTTCCCAATTTTGAGAAATTTGCAGAAACTGTCGTCTGGCTTGACAGGGCAGCATAAAGTTAGCTAATTGAAGACTCCAGTGCTAAAAGTATTTAAGTCACAAAAGTCCATTTTGAGAAAATTGCAAAAATCGAAACAGGTAACTATAAAAAAGACATTTTCCAATCCTTACCTTATGTTCTGTGAAAATGTGACTAACCGCTTTTGGCACTAGGCTTCTAATTTAGAAATCACTGTTTCCTGTTTTTGTGTGCGTTTTCCACACTGTTCTAACTCTTAGGGATGTATATTCCGAAGTGGAGATTTATATTCATTTTATCATGAAATTCTTCTGTTAGTTTTCCTTCCACTAGAAAACTGAGCACAGCAGCCACTTCATCAAACTGTTTTTTTGGGAATGCTAAAATTTGCTTATAGTCAAATGTTGAGCATAAAATACACTCCACACCATAGTGTCTATGACCTGTCATTGTCATGGTAATGATCTCCTGGTATCTCTACAATTCCCACACCATTAAACAGACAGACTCACTCCTGAAATAGGCATTTGACTTCATCAGCCCCTATTCAATTACACCTCTCCTTCCTGGTACGTGTAATTGCACTTAAATGATCATCTGACTTGCCAGCAGGAAATTATAATAAGAGATACAGTGAGCAGAAATATCGCACCCTTCAAGATCTGAGATCGGATATATGTATTTGCAGTGTTCTTATCGCGGCATTTTAATGCCGCTCTTAGGATCACCATAGTTTGAAAGCAATGAAGTTCTTGAGCACTGACCTGGAATATTGAAAAAAAAAAAAACTCTATGGTTGACCAGAATACAGCAGGATGTGAGTCACTGACATTAGGGGCCAGACACAGCAGTCCCTGGGGGATCAGTCCCCACTGCAACATGAGCCGGCCTGGGGGAGATTCTGCCTGCACTATAACACCAGACACATGCAGAGGAACGAGGGAGGGAGGGTACAGTGAGGACACTTGCCTGTGCAGATGCCAGAACCTGCCCTGTATGTTTACACGTATATGAGGAGTCCACTTGCAAAGCCTTCTAAGTCAAGTTGGTCCATTTTTTAGAAAAATCTGATTTTTTGATAGGTATAGAAATTATTTTCCATAGATACCAATTTTAACAATACTGAAACTGTTAGCCTTGAAGACATAATCCATGAGGGAATTCAATTTTTTTTTTTTTTAAGAAATGACTTTGATTTTGCAACACAACGTTTTGACTTAGCAGGTTTTGAAAGTGGAGTGGAAATTTAGCAGGTTTTGACAGTGTTTAAACCAGCCCTCCTGCTCAGTAGGTGAAGGTATTTGACTCAGGACCCACTCTACATGCAACTCAAGGCTACAGACAATGCAAAGATATCATTCGAACTCATAATAGTGTTCCTTACCTTTCAAGTTTGAGGAGCTTCCTTTTTGAACCTTTACGAGGAGACTTGTTTGCATTTTCTGCGATCAAAACGAAACTTGAGTCTGCATCCCCCATCTTGAGTTAGAGAAAACAAAAGCTGAACAGGCTATAAAAGCTTGACTGTGATTGGTTCCTTCTAGTGAACGAAAATGGAATCGTGTTTCCACACTGGCTGATGGCTTAGCAGACTTTGACAGTTTTCTTCCTTGACTTGGCGGGTTTTGACAGAGTTCCGCTTTTTCCGTTACAATTTATAGCATGATTTAGTAGGTTTTGAAAGTGGAGCTATCAGTGGGACATGTGCAGGTGCCTGAAAGAGAGGCTAAGAGAGATAACTCATTTATTTTCAAAACTTGACTTAGCAGGATTTGCAAGTGGACTCCTCTTATGCACGTACACACAGACGCACACACACACACACACACACACACACACATAAATCTATTTGCAATAAAATGGCACAGACACATACTTGCATCCACACGCATAAACACATTCATATCTGCACAGACACATATGTACACACATGCACATATCCACATAGGCCTATGGATTAATGCCCATACACATTCACTTTGTCCTCAATGCCTCTCAGAATTCTCTGCTTTCACTCCATAAAACCCCATACATAGGTCTGTCAAATGCAGCAGTTGTATTCAAACCTGAGGAACTTGAGGCCTATTTAAAATTCTGGGGGAGATCTCAAACTTTTAAGCTATCACAAATATGTCCTGCTGAATTTCAGGGAAATGCGCTTAAAATAATGTACAAGATCTCAATATTTACCATTTGATGTAACGCTGTGGCCATAAAAACATGGCTTTCTGGTGGAATATTTCTCTCCACACAAGTGAGATGCAGCTTCATTGAACAGTTAGAAAATATGTGCGTGACATTCTCCAAAATTATGAAAACTGACATTGAAAATACTTAAAGGTGCACTATGCAAGTTTGTTTACTTTCACTTCTGTTAACATTCGAACTCAAACAAAACAGGGGTAGCCCGCCCCTCCCTCCCATAGTTCCCTCCTTCCCATGCTTCCGTAACTGTCAACTCTTGTCGGTGATTGGCCGGGACGTTTTGTTATGTTATGGGGCTCAGCCTGTACCCCTTGTGTTTATTTGCATTTTGTGACGCCTGTGCGGTCTCCAGAGCCCGGTTTTTTTTACAGTGAATTTAGGGGCAGGCAGCTAGCGGATCTTAGAGAGATGTCGGCGAATTGAGACAAAAATATAATCGTGCAGAAAGTAAACAAACTTGCATAGTGCACCTTTAAGGGAGAACTTAACTTCAGTTAGAGTTTAAAGCCCCTTTCTCACTGATCGCATTTATAGGACGTTTCATTGCGACAGTAGGATGGATGACCCACCTAAGCGATCCGCGGAATATGTAAAAATTTTGTCTAAATTTGCAGTAAGTGGCATTGGGAGAGCGTTGGTAGAGCTTTTTAAGGGCGTTGATCGGCGTTTGATGCATGCAGCGCAGCGAATGACAGTGTGCGCTTGTGGAAGCTGGCGAATGGAATGTGGCATGAACACGGAGGCTGCATTTCAGGGCAAATTAAGACGAACTGTATGGCGTTGTGAACACGTTTAATCACATCAGCATCTTCTTCTTTGATGCAGCAGTCTTCTTTTTGGACTTGGGTCTCACTTTGAAGATGGCACACTGCTCAGTGTGACAAACAGTGGTCAGTCGTGACAAAAACAAGTGCACGCCACGCCAACAAGTGTATAGACACGCCAAAACACCGTGTTATAGATGCAGAGAAACGCCACTGCTGTGTTGTCAACGACACTGCCGTATTATTAACGTCACTGCTGTGTAGACTTCGTGCTCCCTCCTCCGCAGGTCGCCACTATTTGCCCCATTTAATCGCGCTATTGTCGTATTAAAAATGCACCGTACCTTGCTGCCAAGGGAGCCTGCCCTGGATTCATTGTGGGCGAACATCGGTGGACGTCCGCGGATTCAACACGTAGCCCACATGAATGCTTGCAACTGCAACCCGTTGTCTACACGATACTGGCGTGAAAGATCTCCAGCGTGACATCCGCGAAAAAATTTTACCTCTTTAATTTTTTCGTGAATTTCGGCGGTGGTTGCGAACGCTCACGTACCACTGCGAATCAGTTCTTCTCTGCGGAACACAAGAACTGTTTCATCCGCTCACTTCCGTGGGCCTATGCAGCTTAGTGAGAAAGGGGTTTAAGTTAATCATGGCTAGATGTTTTGCAGATTTCAATAATGCTAGGATTACAAAAAAAAAAAAAAACAGGCTATTAATTCACGTTGAGTAGTTTCTATTGTTTAAAATTTAGTGCTCACATGCAGTGCTCACAAAATGTAATGCCTTTTGCCTGTTTCTTAGCATACTTCTAATTTTGTCGAAGTATGAAATTTGGAGAGTTCAACAGAGTTTTCTGCCACAGTTATTCAGTGGCTGTTCATGAGTATTTTTAGAATATAAATTCCAGTGACTGGTGGTTAGCTAAAATTAGATGGCACAAAAAAAATCTCTTTTAACTATTTAGTAGTCTTGAACTGTTTTCAATCACTTCCCTTGAAAACAAGTTTGCCAATGATTTGAAAAATCCATCGGCAGTTAAAAACAGGTCCCTTCTTCATGTTGTGGATATGTAATAATAAAGCTAATTCAGAAAAATGTTTTATTGACTTTACAAATCAAGAAAATCTATTCTGTTAACTTCCACTTGTGCTTTGAGCACATCCTACAATGCAGGCTGACCTGTGACTTCATGATTGTTTAAATTATGACTGAGAAAGGAAGATAAGCAACAAGTATCCAAATTGAATAACAATTATCGAAATGCAATTTTGCAACAAAATGACACATCTTCTTTCTTGTCATATCTTAACAAGGAGAACTGGCCGCACCTGTGAGTGTTGAATGTTTTCGGAGTTCCCGTAATGCTAATTTTAAAAAATTATTTAAAAAGGTAGAGAGCAATCATTAATTGTGAGGAATATTCTGTGCCTCCTCTGTTTTCAGCTCACCTGTTGCTTTTGTTAAATTCCAAAGTGGAACTTCCTGGATCAGTGAAGTATTGACATTTTTCATCAATAGCATACAAAGAAATCAAGACCTGTAATAATAAAATAACAATTGGATTCATTGATTAGTGTTACTATACACACAGAACAATATGAATTGTTTTAAATGACTATTTATGACACAGTAATAACAGCCTTGTATATCATTATATCATAATTATCTTTTCCCATCAATAGGTCATCAATTTCATTGAATCCCTCGGACACTGATGGATCATGGACTCGGTCAATGTTTTAAATTAGGCCTTGGGCCTTTTTTCACCAAAGCTGTTTTTTTTTTTTTATTATCCATGGTTGGAAGAAGACTCATCTGTTCAAACAGTATCTAACCTGGGTCTCAGTCTTCCACTTATAGTCCAAATACCAAGACCGCACCCCCCCCCCCCCACCCCGTCCATCAACAAAGCAAAAAAAATTAAAAACCTGTACCCTATCGCCTTTCCCTGTATTACTGTAGCTTTGTAGAGTTTAGCTTTTTAGTAATCTTCAGCTTGTTTATTTGTCTGTGTTTGTCTACAACCCAAATACAGCTGTTGTGTGCCAACTAGAGTTGACACATTGCTTGCTTCTGATCAAGTTGACTAAAGCTCTTTCTCAGGGATCACCAGATCTGAGCCTCAAATTCAAATCCAGCGCTGCTTTTCTTTTCTCCCCGGGAATTAACTAATTAAATTAACAACTGGTGCCCCAGATTGGCCAGATTGATCTGACTCCCAGAAATAGGGTGGGTGGAAAACAACAGTTCTCAGACCTCAAGGATAGTGATTTGATGGTCTCACCTCCGTATGAATTGTAGTTTGCCAATTTTTAATCATAGCTATTTGTTTATTTTAGTTTAGTTTTTTTTTTGGCTTATTATAACGAGGACAGTCCCCATTAATTAACTGTTGCATCAGTAAACAGGGCTGCTTTGGTCAACATGGCTAATTTTCAGCTGTCATCCCTGGCTAGCGAACAATAAGGCACCCTACAGAGAAAAGAACAGTATATCACTGTGCAAGTTATTTTTTTAAAAAAACCAAAGAAACAAACAAGCAAACAAACACTAAAAAAAACAGGGAAGCAAAATATATGAACATAATAGATGCAAACACAAACAGGGTAAGGGGACAAAAGAAGCAAACGTAAAAACACCAACCGTAATGCAAATCATACAGTAAAAACAATACAAGGAAACAGGGAATAAGAGGATATTCACGACAATCATCTCAAAAACATGCAGACATGCAGGTGGTTAGCAAAGACAGGGGAGCAGCATCAATGATCATGTCAATGCTACACACACACACACACACCACATCCAAAAAAGATTAATGTAAGCAGTTGAAATTATCGGCAAACCGCGTTTTTAGATGTTCAGTAAAAGTGGAGAATGTACCGATATCTATAATGTGGGTGGGTAGTGAGTTTCAGTTTTGTATGGCTGTAACAGGGAGTTATGATATGAATGAGTTGCCTTGTTCTATGCATTTACTACTGCTTTGGATAAAAGCATCTTCCACAAATAATGTAATGTAATGTAATGCAATGAACAGCTGTATCCCAACACAATCTTAGTGCCACTAAGCCCCCATGATAGCCATCTTTCCCCAAACCTTCTCTCAAGTTGGGAGAAAAAATTCTATTAGCTCTCCTCACACATTCCAAACGTCTTCTGGGTTTAGCTGCACTCGACAGTCTGTCATGGTCCTGAACGCAGGCAATATTTAACAGTATTTCAAAAGGCTTACAGGGGCCATTCGAGCTCCTGTAATAGCACAGCCTAATATTAGCTGTTAATGGTAATTAGCATCTAATACTGGTACATTACCACAAATTTACATAGTAAGTATCCTCTTCTGCTAATGTAATTAAGTTACAGTACGCTCATTAAAGATCGGATGTGCAGAGGGGAAATTGACTTAAATGCGCACTAATTCTTTACTGCTGTCTGCATAATATTGTCTCAGTCAAGGAAAATCTCTGTTTGTGCACATTTGTAAACTGAAGCTAATAAAGATTTCTTACAAGTGATGTTAGATACAACATATCCGTTCAGATGTTTTGGCGCTTTGGGTGTTGAATAACCTGAGATTGTACTGACATTCAACCCCTACCGCTAACAAGCCTAATGACATCACACCATGGTGTAGTATATATTTTAAGCGGAATAAAAAAAAATGTGGACAGACACGCAAACAAACAAACACACAAAAACAGATCTAAAGATTGATGGTTTTAACAGTTAAATTAACGCATTGTTTCCTGGTTATTTTATCTGTAAGTAGAGTCCTGCGGGCATTAAACTGTGGTTTACACTTAACATACACGGAACTCTGCTGTAAACTTATTGTAAAATTACAGTTAAATTAACTGGCAAAAAAGGTGCAAGTTTATAACAGTGTACATTGTATTGCATGGTCCAAGCCTCTGGTGCCCCATGGCTGTAGCTAACCACAAGAGCCATGCTGGGACCCCTTCACTTTGAGCTACTGACAGCGTTTTTTTGTCAGGATTTAAAGCACCTCGGCCGTAGATCAATACGGCAAGACCCCGCCACGTTACGATGTGCCACTCGGCTGGCCCTTATTACTCTTCGCGCCTGACAAAGAACAGCTTTCTCTCTCTCCCAGAAATTACACACAGCCTTATGTGATAACATTTGTAGCACTTCCCAAGGTTACAAAAAGAATTTATTTTCTCTTTCCCCCAGCAGATTGGAGGGAGGGCAGTGATGTATGGACCATGGCTTGTTATTTATTCGGCGAACTGTTCCAGATGTGGACCCATCATTTATCCCCAGACAAATCGAACCTGCGGCCCGACCTCTGCAGTGACCCGCCTGGAACAGACGCCCCGCCGCGCCCCCTCCTGCAGAGACCCTCTCTGTCCTCCGGGGGGCATGGGGAATGGACACTGTCCGGCCCCCACCCGTAACTCCACGAGGAGGAGCCCTGAACAATCTTCACACTGCTGCTGCCACCTCATTGAGATATTCCAACAGTAGTGCTACATTTTACAGACATTAAAATGAGCACAGTGGGCTAAAACTAGAGATATACTTGCAGTGTTGAAATGAACCCCATCATCACATAAAGACAGTCATTATTGTAAGATGTGTAGCAATTTTTCAAAAGATGCAGTCTGGTTGGGGGGTCAACAACTGTTCCTTACAAGGCAGTGGTTTTATATCTTTTACTGTACACCTGTGCAGTGATGCTGGTATACCCCAATGTCAGGTCACAGTACAAACGTTTTCATCGAGAATGCTCACGCATCCTTCAGATAGGTTAAAGTTTAGAAACAAATCCTTCACATGAGAGATTTGGTTGACGAAATTAAGTAAAGTAGGTCTGCAATATACACTCCTTATCTTTGATAAAAAGATGACACACTTTGACTTTGAGAGGGGCCTCTGTTTGGCTCTTAGTTCGAGTGTGTTGATGAGAATGTACCAGCATACCCCCCGAGCAGGAAGTGAAGTGAATCCATTTTGTTTTCTCTGTTTGTGCCTGTCAGCAAATCCCTGCTGTTCCTTCTGGGCTCTCCCGACAGAAAGTCTCCAGTGACCCCGCCGTCTGTCTCCACCTATGGCGAGTTTTCTGTTTTGCTGACTGGACTGGTCGCATGGTCCACAGCAATGCGAGCAGAGGAACAGCTCCTAAGGGGATTTAGGCTGAATGGGGGGGTGGGGATGGATGGACTAGGTTAGACAAAAACTGAGTGCTAGTGTTTCTTGAGGTTTCCGCAGCAATACGTTGACACACACCTCTCCTGTGATTTGGAAAAACCTAGTATATATGTCACTTTTGGGAGAAACTGAGTTTGAACCTCATTTGCAGTAATTAAGAGTGGTGAGAATCTTAAAACACTAGCAATTAGAGTTATTTGAACAGTCAAAATCAAGTTTTTATTATTTTTTTCAGTTGGGAAAAGTCCAGAATCAAAAGGTTTTTGTTCAGTTGCAAGAATACTTGCCACTGATAAATTCACTAGGTTTTTCCAGATCACAGGAGACCTACTCAATGAACAGCCCAGAACTCGCAATGGGAGGGCTTGTTATGTCCTTCTGTCTGCGTATCCATTAACATGCTGATGTTGAGTGGTAATTACAGCTTTGTAACTGATGAATTTCCATCTGATGTATGTCGGGCTTACATTAAATGTGCCACGCACAAATTCTTCTGAGGGTCGGGCCACAGTCCAAAATGCCTGAGGGGGTCAGGCTTTCAGAGTGCTGGAACACCCACAGGTGAAACATTAATCACAATTATGTCATTTTTAAGGGACTGTAGCGACAAAAATCTGCCTTTCATGTGGGAATGTAAGCCATCTTGTGTCTTCATAGCGACTATATAAACATATGGAAAAAGGCAGTCCCTTTTCTATGACTATGATCTGGAGCATCAATGCTGGACTATTTCAGTCCTGTAGTTTAAAATCGCTTCCATAAGTCTGTTCAAGGTCATCCTAACCAAGAAAGAAAATCTGATCTTAATTTTGAAACACAAAATTTGGTACCACATTATGGTACCACATTAAAAGAAAAACCTTACATGTCTTTATGCTGCCATTTTTAATATTTTGTGAGGTTGATAGGAAAGGCACCAATTTTGACCTAAATTGAACACAAATATTAACAGACTAATACCATTGAACCATTGCCTTTGTAACTGATGAAGAGCCAATGAACTGTCCACTTTATTTCCTTATTATTGTTGTTATTATTATTATTATCAGTAGTAGAAGTCATTGTTGGAGCAGTGACTGAAGTACTAGAAGCAGTACAATCTTTTTTATAAGAACGTTGAAGCTGAAAAATGCCAAAAAATAAATAAAATAAAGAACGTTAAGAACATTCTCAGGCTGAGAACGAGTACTGAAGTAAGAAATTTGTATCAAGATGAAAGAATGCAAAGCTTGGTCACTAAACTGTAATGTTTGTGAGAGTACCTTATTAGTAGCTAAAAATGCTACTTAGGCAGAAAATACAATATGTCTTTAGCCATTATTAATGAAAAACTGTATGTTTACACCGATTTTTAAACTAAGAAAATAAGAACAATTTAAGAACATTTGAGGCTGTAATCCTCAAAAAAAAAACTTATGAGCATTCAGGCTCAGCCCCCAAAATAGATGTTCTTATGTAAAAAAGAATGGAGTATTGCTATTTTAGGTTTCATTGTGAAAAAGTTACATAGAAGCCACATTTATTTTAATATGTTTGTACAATATAAAATTATGTGCTTTTTAAGATGCATACTTTTCGAGTTTAAAAAACCCTTTTTAAAATTAGTTTTTTACAGTCACAAGTCAACCAGTCATTCCCCATAGCTTTTTTCAAATGAAAGTACTTAAAGTAAAAAGAAACACTCAAACTAAGCCTAGGTTCTGATTGAATGTTCTCTCTCCGTTCAGCCCCCTTATGTAGACTGTGGTGATGAACGTTGCTAATCTGTAGAACACTGGTGATAGATCGGCTGCTGTCAGCATGAAAGGGCGGCTGATTAAGTACCTCTGAACTCAGCAAAGGGCCAACTGCCGCACCTACTGACAGATGGGCATGATGGGCGGTCAGTATACACATCGTTGTATTCAAACTGTTGGCGGCCATGTCACGGTCACATTTGCTGCGGCAGTCGGTGGTGGCTAGAACTCCCCTCATTCATCAATGTCTCAGTCCAGCCACTGGACACCTTTCCAGTGTTTTTACATTGAAAAAATGCAATCGATGAACTTGTTAAGATGAATGGTTGGTGCTCTGCAATGCCTTGGGACATTACGTACAATGCATAGCCCTGCTTCCATCCATCTGTATCTGGGTGCCAGGGTGTACAATAATTCAGCTCTTAAAAAGTTTGGCGACCTCCATAAATATGGAGATGGCAGCTGATTTTGAAGGAAATCATTACATTTATATATCACTGTGGAAATAACAAATGGTGTTGTTTTGAGAGGCTATTTATTATTAGGATTTATGCTCCTCATCAAACAAAAGCAGAACAATGTTTATTTACACAGATTTTTCCAATCATATGCAACACACGCCAGGACAACTGCATCATCTTCAGCAACCCCTTAATGACAATTGGTCTTCTGTGTAAAGGTGAACACACGCACGCATTATGGGTTTAGCCACAAGCTGGAGCAATAAAAACAGCAGCATTCTGTCTGAAGAGGTAAAGTCTGACACCGCTCTGGTCTAAGCAGAAAAGGTATGGCACATATGTAATTTTTGTTTAAGACTCTTGTCTGAACTACTTTCTTGAAATTGAAAATCAATTTTTTTCAATTTATTAATTAATTACTTTAAAGAAAGTTGTTTGGAGCATTTATAGTAAGAGAAAAAAATAGTGTATTCACTTACATGCTCAAAAATGCACTGATTTTTGAGGATTACAATGCAATGTTCTGCCTGACCTGTCCTAAATGGTCAGGTAGAGTATTAGAATGCCTGTTGGGGTCTTAAGACACATTTTATACCTCTTCCACCCAAGGGTCTAATGGATGAAAGCCTGCCTGTTTTGACCACTATCTGAAAAATTATAAATGCTCGGAAATCATGAAAATCACCAGTTATGTTCAGCAACCTTTTTAGTGACAGAGTGTAAACCAATGAAGCTCTAGAATGAGGTAAAGTGAGTTTTCATGATACGGAAACTTGATGTGTAAACCTGAGTGCGATTTGCCTTTTGTCTGCTACTTACCTTCAGAAAATCACATAAAAATAAACGGCTTACAAATATAAAGCTCAAATGGCATTTCTTTATGCCCTGCAATTAATGCAGATGAGTGAACACCGCTGTTTAAATGTTTTCATTAAGGCTATAACATTTTATTTTGACAGGAACAACTACTTGGTTATCAAGAAGGGATGTCTAAAAATGATTCTGCATGATAAGATTGATGTGTTTTGCAAATTGTAGATAAGTTCATTTTTACATTTATTGACATCCTGTCACGCCAGCGTTACTGAGAGAGGATGCTGGGTTTGATGAGGTTAAAAATTTTTTAAATGTTGCTAAATGTGTTTGACATTATTAAATGTTGATTTGCAAGCTTGGGCCATTGCACTGATGCAAATCATTCAAGAGGTTTTAAACTGCATTTGAAATGGAGTGGTCACTGAAAAACGCATTATTATTTTATGGACAATCAGGGAGAAAAAATTGGCTGAGATTTAGGAATAAGCAGGATGTGAGAGAAAAACAGCAGTGAGGCCCCCATCGCCAACTTTTCCCTCCTTCAGATGGAAGTCAGAATTCCAAGGCCTACCAAGGGCTTCAACCAGCAACTGCATAGTTGCCCATCAAGCAACCACTAGGCTACTCGCCCAGCCTACATAGGGCATGAGATGCAGTGGACATATCTGTGATCAT
This sequence comes from Gymnothorax javanicus, assembly GCA_029692085.1. Taxonomy (NCBI): domain Eukaryota; kingdom Metazoa; phylum Chordata; class Actinopteri; order Anguilliformes; family Muraenidae; genus Gymnothorax; species Gymnothorax javanicus. The sequence goes on from CM056204.1 coordinate 47,860,901, forward strand.
TTACAGTAATGATTTAATTAGTTTGGTATGCCAGCCCATTGCTAAAAAGACTCCCTTTCACCCTCCTGCAGAGAAATGATACAAAAAAAAAATTCAAAACATATTCAGGATCAACATTCACTATCAAACTGCAGTGTATTTAAGCAGATATCTATTTCAGGTAAGGGGGAGAAAAACACTTGCAAGCAATGCATCATGTGCTGTCTACTTATGTCAGCAAGGTTTTTTTTTTCACAGGGGGAATGCTAATATTACAGATTTTCACAATTGTTTATAGGTTTCTAAATCTTTGGCTCATTCTCAAAAAAAAACCTCCAAACCCAAAATAAAACAACAAACCCAAAATGCAGAGCTCACATATCTCCATCAAAGTCAAGCGTCAAATTCAAAACTGTCCACCCCCCCACAGATTAAAAACACAAGAGCCACACACAGATCATACAAGTTGCACCTTTAATAAATATATGATAGACAAAAAACAATGAACGAATGTAGCGAATACACAGTATATAAACACAAACAATGAGGATAGTCCAGACGGTCCAAGGTCAGGTGGGTGCAAACAGGAATACTGAATGTCAGGTGTGGTGTGGTAGAAGGGACTAATCTGAAGTCAGTTGCTGTGATGTCAACCAAATGCATCAGGATGTGCAGGGCAGATACACACTTTCGAACTTGGATGAAGAAACTGGGAGAAGTGCCACTCACCAAGACCACTGGCACAAGGAACTGATTGCCTAATACAACTTTGCAGCTGGAGTTTAAACTCTGAAGAAGAAGGCAACAGTCCACCAAAGGGGGGACGAAAATTAGGTTCTTAAATAAATAAATATGACAATTAACTGTGGAAATGAGTGTGCAGAGCACTGGGTGGAAACCAGGGTAAGGGTGAGAAACAATTCAAACTGACACAGATTGCATGGGGGAAAAAACATTTCAGGTTCTTCTGACTGGCCCACCGTTACAGATATGTCAATGCTCAATTTACTTTTTATGCTAGCTTACAATGATAAAGCACAGTAGAAAGGTTCGGTTTGAAAATTAATGCTAAGGTCACACTGAATAAATAATAGTAATTTTTCAACAATAAAGTGACACTTTCCAGTAGATGACTGGTCAGAATTAGAACCTAGACGTCATACATGGTGAAAATCTGGCTCGCTAGTTAATGTTTAAATGTAGCTAGCTATGTTTTGATAATTGGATTGGCTCAGCATTGCCAGATGAGAATTATAAAGCTATCATACCAGAGGCTTTATATAATTGTATTCTGAAGAAAATTATCATTCTAGACCGAGCAGAGAAAAAGGGTAGTGTTATTTTTCACACACAAATTGTGCTGTGAGAAACAGCACTGATTGACACCACAGTCTCACATACTCTTCATTTGCTCAAAACATAAGCTACAAGGTGTGGAAAGAACTTTCAACAATGTGCTCAAGTAAATGAGATTCACAACATTGCAAAGGACTAGCATCAATGGTCAATGTTCATTTAAAGGGGATGTTTTTTATATTATGTCAATTACTACACACACGCTCAAAACTTTTTATAACTTTGAAACTAATTTACACTAACTGCAAGTCAGAATCTACTTCCATCATTGCTAATCCGTCATTGTTTTGCATTATAAGTATACATTTTAGTTACTCGGGCATTATTCTTTTTTTATATTAAAGGTTTTTTCAATGAAATAAGATTTTTGGCTATTCAAAGCACTATTTTTTTTTTCCCTGCACTTTTGGTAGCCGATAACCTGTTCAGGGATAAGAAAAATTTACTGGTTTGCCGACCTCCAATAATCATAGAAGAAAATTTTACTGTATTCTTCGTCTTCAATGATTTTTATTTGCGGTTGGCAAGTCAGTTTACACTCTTCATATCCTTTAGCTAAAGCGCTAAAATAGCACTTTGAATCCTCTCATTTCTATAAAATTACCTTGATATAAAAAGCATAATGCCTCAGTAATCAAAATATGTAAAAGCAATGCAAGACAAAGACAAATTGGCGAGGATCAGATTTTGACTAGCAGTCGAGCAAATTCACTTCATTGGGCTGATTTCGAAGTTCCGGGCATGCACAGAAATAGTAACACAGCTCCTTTAATTAAACTGCAATTACAAAATGAGTTAAACAGATCATTTTCATGCACTTTTAATCAGCTTTGCATGAATTTGTAAAACAAAAAGGTGCTCTATCACTTGATACCGGCTACTGTCTATAATATTGGGTCAGAGAGACCGAGCGAGGGACTGACGTCGATGACGTACTCTTGCTCCTGTGAACGTACGCAAGTCATTAAGCAACTATGAAAAAATGATTGACTGCATACTTGAGACATATTTTTATGTCTTTCAGATAAAATACAGGTCTAGGATTGGATTTCTCTAACAGTATTTGTGAATTTTTAAAGGAAAATGGACCCTGACACAGCAGCCAGGAAATTAAGTTAACGCATGCATTATTTCCATGAAGTGGTGAAATTATTGTACATTTGAGCATTTTTTTTTGGCATCATTGATCATACATCAAACAAAGGGCAAAATTACCATGGAAATATGATAATAAAACACATCTAACAACACAGGGCTGGCGCCTCTGTTTTATTTTGCCTGCTAGCCTGCCCATTCCTGACCCGGCCTGTTTCCCAGTTTGTTCTCCCTTATCACTGAACTTAGGTTTATTAACCATCGCCATCTGCACTGGAGTTTTGCTTACCTCCTCGACATGTATTTACATATACTGTATATATTTTTTTGTTTCACTTTAGTTCAGAATCTTTGCACTTGATGCAACGCTTCAGACCCATGAGTCCATCTTTGTTGAGGAGGTGGAGCCTGACCTCAGTGCAAGGCGCACAAGAGGAAGGAACATCAGTGGTCATCATGCCATTGTGGGGGTTCCTGACCAGGGAACAAAAACCAAACTCTATGTGCTGGAATCATTAATCAAGGCCTCCTCCATCTCCCTGCCACTCAGTCCATATAAAACTGCACATCTGCTTCAAATCCTGTGTCAACTTTACCAACAACCTCAATATGAAGACAAACCAAGACAACCTGAACAGTCCCACTTCATTATTATCAGGGACAATGTTAGTTTGTATCGGGCTCCTCTGGCTTGCACCTGGTGTAATGACCACTCAAAATTATTATTATTTTTTTTCCTGCATATTCCCTGTTCCTCAGTGCAATTGAAGAACTTACTCATCATGTCTGTGGAAGGTTCACGAGTGAAACACCTGCACTAGCGAGAACCTATTGATTTCTATGGCAGAGCCATGTGGGGATGTGTCCATAGAAGCCATCCAAGGCTGGATTAGACATATTGGGGCATATTTCCCGCGTTGCCTGGCCAAGAAAAATGTCCTTTGTGAATTTGATGAAATTTTGTGGCTGCATCCTGCCCAGAGAAGAGATGATGATGCAGAGTAGATGTAATTAGATTTATAATATGGAATTCCGTTAGTTTATCTTGTGTATATAGGACCAATTTTTGTTTTTTTTTTTAAATTTTTCTTTATTTTTTGACATTGTACTCTACCTACCCAATTAACCAGTGTTCACTTCACATGGTTCTGAGGAAATAAAGGGTTGGAAATTTTCGGCTCTCTTTGTATCGTAATTGGACAGTGTGACATTGCAAAGCTGTAGTATAGGCCTGTTCAGAATGTCTTCCAGCATGGGGAATCTTTATGTCAGTAAAGTGAGGCAGAAAGTTAAAAATAATGCAGATTCTCAAAATGCTGATTTCATAAGTAAAAATATATTTTGGTTAGAGTGTTTTGAATTAATCAAATTAACCATTAACCATAAGAATTAACCATCTAAGAGGCATTCTCGTAGTATGTGCTTTTGATTGCTTGTGCGCGTTGTCTGAGAGCAAAGCCTGATTTCAATGCGGAAAAACTGTAAGTCATTAAATGAGAAATAAGCAAAGTGTAACTAGTAGAGTGCCAAGTTTAAACGTGTAACTGTTCTCTCATCCCATGTATATGGATCACAGTTAGACACCTAGACAGAGCATGTGAAAAGTGGGGGTGGCTATAAATCAGATGAATTCACAGGCATAACATGGTTCTCATTAGCCAAGACCCCTATTCTAATTGAGAATTTCATCCCACATCAGTAGTGCATGATGATTGTTACCACCAGCGCAGTGTCTCAGAGCACTTAAGATGTCACTCCATTTCTGTCAGTGGAATGCAAGCGGGAGGTGGGTCATGCTTGCTGCTTGCCACTGTGACTGCTATCTGCCTCTGAAGGGGGTTAGAGGAGGGCTCGTATGGAGCAGGAGGGTGGACGGCTTTCGTGAGCCTTGGGGAAAACAATAACAACGTGCAATTAATCTGAACTCTGGCTTCCCAGATCAGGGTAAGTGATAAAGACACAATGTGACGATGTGAAGGGATTGTTTCTCTCCCACTGGTGAGGGGGATGTGGCTTAGGAAGGGGGGCAGTGGAGTGGGCCACCTCAGCGGGTGCACCCGCCAGGCCGCTGTCTTTGTGATAGATAACAGAGAGGGAGGATAAGACCGAGCTAGAGAGAAAGCGACAGAAGGCTATATTTTAACAATCTAAGCACACGGTCTGATGTGGTGTGCGGCTCAAGAGCAATTAGGGCGTGTCCAAATCCATTTTTGGTATTTTAATAGTGGATAATCAGAGCTCAAAGTAAGGCCCATGGTTAAAAGGGATTGCCCTCAGTCTCTTAATTAGTCCTGGGGGTGTTTTGGGCCAAAACTGAAATAAACTAATCAGAGTGTAATCTCCATTCCCTTTAACGGCCAGGTGCATTTGCACCTTGGCAAATTGCTATTATTATGTAGAATTGGCCAAGTAGTAGAAAAGAACGATTTGCAGCAAAGAAAGGGGATTTGCTCAGGTGAAACGGTCTTTGGACCTTCCGTCTAAAGCTGTGCTCAACTTGTTTACTCTGCTGAAAATAGAAGATACTGCCATGCATTTTAAAACTTGTATTTACAATTAAAACATGTTTTTTCTATTACCAGTGCCTTTTTTCTCAGAAAAATTTTGTGCCACTGATATAATTTAACTCATTTCTAGTTTTGTCCATGGGGTAAGAAAATTTCACTTGTTCAATGGAAAATGGAAAAACTATAAATTAGTCAAAAATATCTCATATCAGGCAAAGAATTTTTTTTGAGAGAGAAAAAGGTTATATCAAAATAAGTGTTTTTAGACTAATAGCTAGATTAAATGCTTTGTAAGATTAAATATACAACTCATTATTTTGTTTTTTCCTTTTTTTTAAAAAATAGAAATCTGGGCGCCTTTCCCATCCTCACCTTCTAATTGCTAGTCAGAATAGAAATTTAACCAAAAACCAGAAAACAACCTCAAGCATAGATCGATAGCTAGATCACAACAATGTTTTCTGTAGAGTTGCAATAGGTCCAGATAATACAGATATAAAAATAAAGTAAAAACAAAGTTGTTTTCTGGTCTTGCTTTAGCTTCTATTCCAAATTGCTTAATTGCTGATTTGGAAATAAAAATGAGTGGGCACGGGCACTCAAGATAGGCTCAAGTACATTTGCTATTTAAACATGGGTGCTGGACAGGAAAATGACAACTGTATTGGTCTTAAACTAGTAAAGACACACAGAGCTTGGCACCGCTTTTGCGTTGCATGTCAGATAGTTTCCATGTGGCTTTAATTTATTCTTTGCAAAACTAATAAGCAACAGCATTCAATCCATTAAAAAATGTTCAAAAGATTATTGAAAGATTATCAATGCCGAGATTGACAAATTTGTCCAACCAATAAGTGCAGTTCTCCGTAGGAATCATTGTTGCTATTTCGAGAGGACATTGAATTTCTAGGTTGTGCCAACATGCTAATGTTATAGTATTGAAGCTTGAGTTGATTTATAGATTTTTAAAAAAATTTTATTCAAAAATAAAAATAGGTTAATAAAAATCTAATTTTATGGTTGTTATAAAGTGGACTCCAAGAAGGTTAGAAACCAGGGATCCAAATAAAGAATTGATGAATATAAAAGGGTCAAGAAACCAAGATTGATTTAAAAGAACCAGCATTAAGCTGCAATGATCACACAAACATGCCTGCATGCACGCTTATACGTGTGCACACAAATGCGCACACAAATCTATCCATCTGTAAAAATCCATCAGAAGGTACAATATACACTGACAGAAGAGCAGGCAGGAGAGAGAGAGAGAGAGAGAGAGCGCACTGGGGAGTCTCAAGGGGTTCTCAGAGCAATAACAGAGCCCTCGCAGTCACAATGAGGGCTCCTCTGCCAATGGCCAATCAAAGTGACAGGTTCTCTGGCTGCCTTGCAATCAACTTTGGGCTTTTTATATTATTGTTCTATATATTTCATGAGAGATGATGACTTAATAAAGAAACCTGCAGTTATAAATTTATTATAAAGAGGTCCATAAAGCCAACAGCACAATAGCTTTCTGTAGTTTTGAATGTAGGCGCAAGCAATGGGGCATGACTATTTCACAAAGTCACTTGCTCATTTCAGCTGTCATTATTCAGAGAAATGGACAACATTCTTATTCATAGCCAATCGATACGCACTCTTTGGCCCTCAATCTCATTTCCATCTCAGCTACACTCACTGTGTAGTATAGTATATGATGAAAAGAAATCAATCAGAGAAAACTGTTAAGTGAATTGTATTGCCTGCTCACTGTTCAGCTTTCTTCTGTGCTATTTGTGGTAAGCACTGAAATGCATAAATGCATACTGCCATTTCTCTTGCTGCTGTAGCCTAACTGTTGTAAACTGCAAAAAGAAAAAAAAAATTGTTAGAATGTTTGGAATATAATAATATTATTATTATTATTATTATTATTATTTTATTCTTTTACATTCACAATAATACATATATTTTTTTATATCCCATTTTTGTATAATTTTTTATAGCATTTCAGTATGGTCACTGAAAAATTGATTTCTGCTAATTAGGTAACATCTGATTAACTGTTTTTCATGTATGAAAAATTCACAGAAAATTTTATTTTCTCTGCTTTGATTATCAACAGGTTTAGTCAGCCAGCATCAGTCCTTGGCGAGGACATGAGACAGGCATGTAATTTGACAGCATCCATAGTAAGATGCTGATTGGCAATTAATCAGAGCTCAATCTTATGAGTGTCTGAGATGGTACCTCACCAGAATTGTCTCTAAAGCCCAATGTAGCTGGGCCGTAATGGAAACAAATGGGGAGGTAAGGAGCGTAGAGGCAAATCTGTATTATTTTCTGTTCCTCTCTACCAGGAACACTGGCTCCTTTGATGTGTCTAATCAATCACACGAGAGAGGAGATGACATCACTGCTGCCAATCCTTCCTGCGACAAAAATGCAAAGCCATTCACAAAAAGCTTGGTGCAAACAGGGCATACTTTTTATCCTCCTCTCTCTCTGTTCTTTCTCAGTATTTCTTTTTTTGCCAAGTTTTGCAAGTTTAATAAGAATTTATTTAATTTGAGAATGATATCTAATAAATCTATTGATGTTTTTCTTCAGTTGTCACATATACCCCTTTCCCACTGGCCAAAAAACCCGTTTAAACCCGCTAACAATCAGCTTTTGGTGGCAGTGGGAAGGGCTCACCGACCCTTGTCGACCCGTGTCAAACAACTCAGCAAGCGACGCGGGTTAAAATCGCCTTCAATCGGCTCAGCTCCGATCAGCTTGCAGTGGGAACGCCAGACCCGGGTCAACCCGCTAATTTACGTTTTACAAAATTCTTCAGCTCACCTTCCTTGTTTGTTTAATCAAGCAATATTTTCGATTAAAAAAGGAGCTTTTGTGTCATTTCCTTGCTTTAGTAAGACATTGTGGTTACCTTTATTGCGCATTAACGAACCTGGCGCAGCCTCCATATGCAGCGTTTATATTAAATTTTCTCCCGAAACGGTTTTGATAAAGACTAGAGATGCTTGCACGCACGGGCAGCCAGCCATTACATTTTCTTCGCCATATAACCGAGGATACGAGAAGGCTGAACCCGTAAGTATAAAACTAAAAACCACCACAGTATTGTCCTTCTTTAACAAGAAAGGTAAAGATGTATTATTTTTCACTATATCTAAAATGAACCATCGTTTAATGTCGAACATTTTGATTACCATCAGTTAACGGAACTGTTTCCTGAGTGGAATAGGCTACTTCTTTGCAGACATTCAATTGAAATTTACCTTAAAATTCAAAAATAAAATTAATGTTTTCAATCAATATAATGGTGTGAAAGTAAACTTAAATGTCCTACGTTTATAACCAGGTATGGTTTTAATCATTTACTGGAGCTTTATCTTTACATGAGTCAGAAAAAGGATGCTGACGCCGGTTATTCATCTGTTGCAAACTGCGCTACTCATTTTGCGGGTTGGAAAAGGTAAATAATGCAGCTCTTCAGCAACAGCTCAAATAGCTGTTTCTGACAATGTGGCTTAACAGTGTAAACAATCCATATGAGTATGGGTAGTGCAGTTAAGAAAAATTTGCAACTGATTAAAGATTTAGGATTTCAATTGTGGCTGGAACAAAAACCAGCAGAAATAGTGGGTGCCCAAGACCAAGCTTGGGAACAGACCCGGCTTTTTTTGCCAATGGGAAAGGAGCCAAATGCCGATTGTAATCGGGTCGACCCGCGTTTAAAAAACCCGCGTCAACCCGCTAATTTCAGTGGGAAAGCGGCTTTAGTTGTCATCTGTTTCTCTTTCAATTCAGTTTTAATGAGCTTTATAAACATGAACTGTATTGACTCAGCAAATGTTCCAATTAATAACAACAGAGATAGTTTGGTAACTAAGCAAGTAGTTTTCACACTCACACCAACAAATACTGACACTGTGCAAATACTGTATTCTGGGAAATAGGAAGTCAGTGCAGTCCTTAGGAGAACAAATAAAAGGGTGAATAAAGAACTGAAAACTGTTCATGCAGCAACCTTGTCACTGCCGCTTTCATCAGATGGGATTTGTATCCAAATGCACAGACAAAAGTTTGCATGGAAGTCAGATCCCAGCACAAGACTACTGGTGTCAGAGCAAACTGAATGTAGGGAGCCAGTCATGGAACCAGGAATGAGAGAATTCAGTTTTTATTTAAAAAAAAAAGTGATCAGTGCAGACATCCAGTGCAGTACAGAATGGGCTGCATGTTGTCGGTTTACAAGCAGAGGTCCAGCAGCGGCAGTCAGGATCCAGAGGGGTGAGTAGATGGAAGTCCGAGGTTCGGTCCACGGTCAAAGCCAATCAGTCTGAAGGGGGGCGGGGACACAAAGGTTGGAAATTTTGGGGCTGGGTGAAACAAAGACAAAAGACTGTGGCAACACTGACAAACACCAGGCTGGGAACAACAGCAAGGAACTGGGAAGAATTAGGGCATGAGAAAGAATGTGAGAAAGCAGCACTCCTTTGAAGCTGGGCTAGACAATCTGGTAATGACACAAAGACAAGCAGGAACTAAAATACACGCAGACAGCAATGGGAAACAGGTGCAGTGACGGCATGAGGACTGTACATGGGAAATAGGAGAGGTTACTAGACAATAATTGAATGACTGAAATCAGTCAGGGAAATGAAACTGAAACTAACAATGACGGCCAGAAATGCTGTGAGACTAATGGTCCGTTCCAGCCAACCAGTAACTCGTGTTTTCACAACTTTCTACCAGTGAAAGTGCCCTGGAACGGCTTTCAAACCCGTGACATACCACCCGCGAACTTGTACCAGATCGATGTACTCCCAGTTACATTCTCTGACGTCACACAGCCCTTCAAACAACAATAGATGCGCCCATGGATGTTGTGGTGATGCAGGCGATACACGGTGAGAAATGAAGAAATAATAACTTTATGGACAATGTGAATCACATTTACACGTTGTAATTAAAGTTATAGTCAAGTGATTACATAAAACAACCTGTTGTGTTTATGAAATGATGCCCAAACATCTCTCCGACAAGAGAGAAATATTGCCGGCTAGCACTGGCTAGCTAACTAACGTTAGTTGTTGTTTTGACGGTTTGTCGTGACTTGCATGGAATGCTTTAAATTCGTGACTCGTGACTTGAAGTGGTGACTCACGGGTTCAGAATCTTGGCTGGAACGCACAGTAATTAACAGACAGGGGACTTAACAGCTGGAGGGTTTAATTGACGCTGTCCATACGTTCATTTATAAGCAAGGAAAAACAGACAAATGCATTTGGTAGCTGTTTTCCCCTGACTTTGGAATGGCAATTTAGCTGTCCTCAGTTCAACTGATCGAAGTGCAACCCACGTCTATGCTGGAATGTCATGCAAGGCATGTGGACTCCTCCACAGCACATTCCCAGGATGCTAAAGGTTACATTATATATTGCACAACATACAGCCTACAATGGCAAAGATTGAATGCAAAAGAGAAGCACGTCTCTTGCTGACAGCACTCTTCTCTGGTAAATTGTGAGTGATTGTTGCTTCAGAAAGCTTTGTCGACCTAATCACACCCCATCATGTAGAGATTTTATATAGGCCCCCACAAACCCAGCGTTTTGACCATTTTTGAAGGCCCTTTGAGAGATAATTATCAACTCGTGCCCAGCCACTACACATTTCCACTTATTTTCCCACTTATGTCCTGTAAAATGAATGTCCTTTACCTCGAATTACATGCACTAGGCATATCATAGGTGCAAGTATGAAATGTCCTGCCTGCGATGGCATGTCATCAGATGTTTAGAAGTCCCTCAGTAACCTTACTTTTTACAGCATGATTGCTCTCAAGCTGTTCCAATTTCAATTGGCCTGATTAACAATCAAATAATTCATTTACTGAATAATCAAGACCAATACATGGCCTATAATGAAATTATATTGCCATAGTGATTCCCTTTTGGCTACATTAATATAATTGACTTGACATTGTAAGGGTGGCAATAATCTAAATAAATGCAAAAAAAATCCAAATTTTTTGCTGACTTCCATCTGTTGTTTCAGTGTGAAAAAATGCTGAAATGAGAGATGCAAGTCTGCGAATTTTTCTTTTTTTAATGTATTTATTTGTGGTAAAATGTATAATATGTCATGTCATTGAAATTAAATTTGAAAATCGTTCCACCAATTAGTCTCTACTAATCAGGCAAAGCTAACTGCGGCTGGATTAGGTAATTAAGCATTTAAAGGCGAGGTTATCAAAGGCCTTTGTTACCTTTGACAGACCATCACTACCTCCGTGAATGCCTTTACCATCCACGTCACTTGAGAGCTTGAAATTCTTGTTTTTTGCAGGAGTACTTGCACTGCCTAAATCATATTAAACAGGCAGATGTTTTCCAACCACAGCTTCCATACACAACTTTCAGAACACAGGATGTATTCACAAACGGCAATCAGTACTCAACAGGGCCAACAGCAAATGCCCTGGTTATTTTAAAAATAGAACCTAGTTTGCCACTGCGCATGCTCAATTGGATGTTCTCAGCCACCTCAAGGCAAAAAAAAAACAACTGAAGGAGATGTAAGAAACATGCCACATGGAAAGAAAACAAAACAAACTGACAATGACACTCCAGCGACAATGCAGAATCCTGTATTATCCTGCTTCAATGTTCAGTCTCAAACTTGCTGCAGATATTGCACAGAGAACCCTGCACCTTGATGAACAGAAACGAAAAGATATTAATATGATAACTTCAAAGCAGAACAGAATTAAAAAGGCTTGGGTATTATGTTACATGGTTAACTGTAATTATGTAAACTGAATAAATATGAAACCTCAGGGTGGGGTCATTAGGTCTGTACATTCCAGGTTGTCTTATAATTGTGAGGTGGACCAGGGCAGTCAGAAACACAAGACTATGGCTGCCGACATCCCTCATTTTAGCACATTTGTCAGCAGTATCATTAATCTTAGGGTTACTTGATTTCCCCAGAATCTAATAAGCATTCAGAGGAATACATCTGAAGAGGAAGAAATTTTAGGTGTTTCAAACCATACCAAACTTTTCATTGGAAGGCATTCATTACAGTGAGCCTCGCAAACTGACTCGTGCAAGTCTGAGCTGTTTCAAGAGCTACATGAGTTCAGAATCTTTGAATGCCACTGATGTTTTACATTTTTCTGCCATAAGCAGAGTAAAATGCTTCAAGACTTTCAGAAGCAATGTACAATATTGCAATGAAAATTAAAGTGGACAGTCATTCTATCAGTAAGGCTTAGCGACTGTTGCTAATCAGGGAAATTAAATGATGACGGGTTAAGGAATTGGAATCCCTAAACTCCTATGATGTGCATTCTGGAAATTAAGAGAACCTTGGGTGGAATAGGGACATCTGGGAGCTCATAGACAAGCGCATGGTAGCCACTCAGCCCGAGGAGGCTGCAGGGAGCCACCACAGCGTGAACTCACCACCCACGAGGAGAGGAGTCGGGTCGAATGCAGTGTAGACCGTGTGGCAGACAGTGCAGGAGACCCTGGTGTTCTGGGCCTAAGTCATGGAAACTGGCTCTTGGGAAATGGAATATCACCACACTGGCGGAGAAGGAGCCGGAGCACGTGCAGTTAGTTGAGTGGTAGCAACTAGTTATAGACTCCAGACTCACTTCTATGCATATCCCTGGCTCTGGAACCAGACTTCTTGATTGGGATTGGACTCTCTCCTTTTCTGGAGTTGCCCAAGGAGAGAGGCGGCAAGCAGCTTTCCAAAAAGCTCTCATATAATTTGAATACAGTCTATTTTCGGTCTTAACTGGTCAAGCACTGCTTGTCTTGCTTGTCCTGACAACACGCCACTGGAATCCACTGGCAGTTAAGCACACAGTTTTCTCCCAATGTTATGGCAATTAAACAGTACATTCAATTCAGAGATATGTTCAATTCGCTTCACAACAAAGATATCCCACTCTGTAAAATTCTGCATTTGCTTTCAGTACATCCTGCAATCCACTCTATCCAACCTGTGCTTCATAATTTTTTAAAATTACAACAAAGAAAACAAAGATTAGCAACCTGTATTCACAATTTTTAATGACGCTGACTGCATGACAAAATATGCAAGTGAAGTGGGGAAAGACTTTATCAGCCAGTTTCGAGGTGAACAATTGACTGCGCCAAGGTGGTATTTTGTCTCCTGTTCTTTTTAATATATACATGGAAGAATTGTCAGAGTACTTGAAAGATAGTAAAACTGGTTGTATGTTGGGCAATATACTTGTTAACCGTCTTATGTGTGCAGAGAATCTAATTGTATTATGCCTGTAGATTGCCAGATTTCAACAATTGCACCGAATTGGTCAGCTATTTCCGGCTTTTGTACTGGAAAATAATACTTTCAATGTCTGTAGTAAAGTAAAATACCTTTAGGCATTGGATAAGAGAAGACTTGATTGATCATGATAATATTTCATGAATGTGTTAGCACATATATTGTTGCGCAAATTTAATGTGTACTACTGATGTGAAAATGTCATTGTTTAGATATTTTTGCAAACTTTTATGTATTGCCCACTTGTGGTTCAACCATAGGAAAGCTAGTACCAAAAAGGTCGAAAGTGCATCTAATGATGCCATGCAAATTTTTTTGAAAGGGCCTAGATGGGCTAGTCCAAGTCAGTTATTCATGTTTAATGGGGTGCCTACATTTAGTGCTATTTTAAGAAACTTTATGTTTAAATTTATATGTCGGATTAATGAATCAAGCAACATCATGATCTTAGTCAATCCTAGGATGACTGCAATAAAATACCAGTCTAAAACTTTGGCACGTTGGTATAAATGTCTGCTTTTAGGCTAAATAACATTTTTTATACTACTATTATTATTGTTGTTGTGTAATTTGCATGTCATTTGTTCCTTGTCGTTTATGGACCCAGAGTCCACAGTAAAGATGAATCGAATTGAATTGAATTGAATGAAATCAAAATGTATTTTTGAATAAAAATATAGCGTTTTACTTTAAATCTTACCTAAATGAGGAGAACTGGCCACAGCTGATAGGGTTGAGCAGTTTCATAATGCCAGTTTTTTTACTGATTGAAAACAGGACAAATAAGGTGTAAGGGATGTTTTGTTTTTTTTTTTTACCTCCTCTATTCTCAGCTCACCAGCCGCCACTGCTGACAAGCTGCTATTCCCTGCTCCACTGGCTGCCATTCAGTTTGTTCCATGTTCAGGATCAGTCAGTGAGTTTTTCTTATTCTGAGTGAACCAGCAGGGAGGTGCATTTAAAACACTCCAGCCCATGTTGGTTGTTTCTAAGGCTCTATCTAGAGCCCTGGCTCTTTTTTTTTGTATCTCTCCTTTTACTTTAATCTCACATGAATTCTTCTGCAGAAGTATATATCTAGAAGATAAATCTCCCCACAGTGATAATCCAAGTGCAGGTTGGCTCACTAAGGAAATGAAAATGCACCCTCAGCACCCAAAGAAATTTGCCCTCTGAGGCTACAGTATGTAAAGGGAATGGCAAGCAGAGAATCAGAGCTCCCATTTTTAATCTTTATGAATGCCGTGCTTTCTTTAACAACCAAATCATTCAGCACTGGATCATTCCAGAAGGACTTTGTAGAAAATGTACCAGTGTCTCACTTACATGACTCCATCAGTCTTACACTTTGGCCCACAACACATAGGGATATACTATAAACTCTTAAACTTCCTATTTCTCTATAGCCACTTTTGTGCTCCATTTCATGTTGCATGTTTTCCCCGTGTTTGCGTGGGTTTTCTCTGGGTACTCCGGTTTCCCCCACCCACAAAAACATGCATTATAGGAATACTCCTGCCAGTACCCCTGACCAATGTACTGGCTTCAGAACTGGGGTTGGTCGCTGGGCGCTGCTCTGTGGCTGCCCACTGCTCCTAGCAATAGGATGGGTCAAATGCAGAGGACAAATTACCCCACAGGGTTCAATTAAATGTATCTTATTATTGCTTAAAATGTTTCTTTGTTCAGAGAGATATCAAACAGGAAATTACTAATCGGCTGAAATACACTACAGGCCAAAAGTTTGGAGGCAAGATCAAATTTGTACAAAAAAAGATCATAGTTTCATTGGTATACTTTGCAACAAAATAAACATGATTATTAAATGAAGAGTCACTTAACGGAATACATTTTTACTCAAATTATCAGGCCCACATTACTAGGCCCATGGTCCTAGTGCCCGTAGGATTGCCGTTGGCATCCGGTGGGCTGCAAACCATGACATGAAGTGAATAATGCAAACTGTGATTTGTTTTTTACTTTTTCACTGAAGTTGTGACTCTTGCAAATCTTCTCAACCCAAAAACTAAGCCTCTCCTTTCTTTTGTTAACATTTATTCAGCAATGGTCTGGTAACATCAATGTATACAGTACCTAAAGGTAAAAAGAGGAAAATGGTGCATATCAATGAAAGAAAAGTCTAATCATGCAGTAAATACATCCCAAAATCCATAGATTTCATTCTGGTTTTTAAGAAAGGCATTGTGAACAGAAACTTGAAGTTGCTTCCAAATTTTTGACCTGTATTGGCCTTGCCTCCAAACTTCTGGCCTGTAGTATATTCAGCTCTCCACAAATTACTTAACCCCTTAGACTGTAACTTTTCACTTAAGTTTTCCCTTAAGATGGTTCAAATATTAAAAAAGCATGTTTTTCATACTGCAGGACAATGGGCCTCATGCAAAAGCGATATACAAACAAGTTTTCTTTTAGTTTTGTTCATAACTATGATTTTCTCTTTTTTTAGTGCCCATTGATGTCTGGGATTCACCAATGTTTTCATATTTTCACTCTTCTCTAAGGTCAGAGAAAATTTCACAAGTGATCGAGAGCACTCTCACTAAGATGAGACACATACAGTACATCCTGTTTATACAGCCCACAAATTGTACGTTCAACGCACAGAAACATATGTTTTACATTTAGGAACATAAAAAAAATGCATAATAGCATACATGTCGACCTCTTCGGGCTCCCACCAGAAATCTATAAGTATCTTTTTGAATATAACTATTTTTTCATTGATTAAATTATAAATGGAATGCAAAAATTTTATTAAAATTTTTGAAATCTTGCAAAGCTTTCTATTCAAGTATGAAAATTAAAAAAACCTCAAAACCTCACCCAGGACAGGGAAAATTTCCACGCTTATGCAGATGTTAACACACTGACATGTCAGGGATCCTCGATTTTCTCTATCTCACTTAGCTAGAGTTGAACTGCAACGATTTTTATTTTACCAAATATAACTGTTAGCTAGCTAGGCTTGTGAACTAGCCAGCTAAGCAAGCAAACTAACGTTAGCTAGCTAGCTAAGTAGCTAGAATTTTTTTTTTTTTTTTTGCTGACTTAGCTAACTTAGCTAGTCTTGCTCAGGTCAAAAGTAAAAGTTGTTCTAGTTGACGCTCTCCATAGCGGCTGGGAACACTTCCATTGTGTAGATGTGGATATGCAGCATTTTTCTCTTGCATTTGCTTTTGTGGTTTGCATGTTTTTAACTTTGCATCATTTCTGCTTTTGCAGCTCGTTTCTCCTATTGGACATGTTTTAGGTTGTTGCAGTGAGTTTGCCCGTCGGCCACCGTATATTACCAATGCTACTTACAAACCATCGGCCACGTGTTTCCAATTCACAATCAAATCCTATTCAACATTCAGCACATATGGAGAGATTTGGATGGTAAGAACGTTTGGTGCATCTGGAGTTGACTTTCATATTTTTTTCCTAACAAAAAATGATCAAAAAAGAAATTAAAGAGAATATTGCAGCATGCGGCATATTGTCACATACATATTCTGTATCTGCTGATTGCAGAGCTTCAATGAAGCTATATCGCACATACATTAGACGCTTTCATAGTACGTTCCCATGAATGTCCCGCTATATTGCCGTGAAGATCTGTGCCGGCTTTTCACCTTGGTGCATTCATAGAGATTCCGGGAAGGCGTGATATTTGGGACGTTTCATAGTGCAGCCCGGCGTCGCGGAACAAGAGGGGAGCGTGATCGTCATATTTTACGCCTTGCCGGGATGGCCGATTCATAGTGGTCCCGCTTCCAACAGTTCCACCAATTTTACGCCACTGTGACTACCTCTGAAGGCGTTACAGAGGTGGGATCACTTGATCCCCCCATCCCGCTTCTGGTGCTTTCATAGTGCAGGCGAGACGTTACAGAGGCGTAAACATTGCGGCTTGAAACGGCACTATGAAAGCTCCTATTGACACAGATATTCAAAACCAGGATGCTATGTTTCTACAGCCACAGCACTACATCAAACAGAAAATATTGAGATCTTGCACCTCATTTTATGCACATTTCCCTGGGATTCAGAAGGGCAAACAGTATCTGGGATCATTTGAAAGCTTGGGATCTCCACTAAAATTTCAAATAAGCCTGACATTCCACAGATTTCAAAACAGCAGCTGTAGTTGATGGACCCATATATGGGTCTGTAGGTTTTATGGGGTTAAACAAAAAAAAAAATAAGGTAGCTGACCACGATTGCAGATATCCAATGGTACTCAAAGAATTGAGGTAAGATTATTCTTCAATGACTGGAAATTATTTTAAGGGAGTTCTTACAATCTGTAGAAATACCAGATTATTAGGAACAAAGTATATGATATCAAATTTCATGTCATTCCATGAATTTTTGGACATTCAGCATATCAAATAAATAAATTTTTACACCAAAATTAGCAAATATACGCAGGGTTTTTAAACACAAGCAAACTTGTTAACACTGGGTGTTTGACTGCACTCCTACTGCCACTGACTGAGTTTGCCTGTTTTTTTTTTTTTTTTTTTTTCACGCGTGATATTCGACATCATGGACGCACTGAAAAACAGGGCTGGTAAACAGCACAAAGCAGCACGGGGGCCAGTGACATTAAGAAGGTTACTTTTATTTATCTTTTACTTCAGTTTCTCTGTCAAACTCAATTATCATTCCATCTTACACTATACGAAGACCAAAATCGCTGTTGCACGTTTTTTCCCATAGCATTTGAAAAACAACAGATAATGTCCCTGGCTATTTATGCATCACCATCTAGAACTTTAATTTGTGTCACAGCATAGTGCTGGAAAAGGGGCGAAAATAAATATGTCCACTCAGTGTTTCCATCACTGTCAGTCGAAGCTGGAGCTGATAATTACCCGAGAGTACCGCAGAGCATTTGACCTGGGAATGAATGCTGATTGTAGCCTTTCCATTTAATGACAAAAGCTATATGTTTATGGGTGTTAAGGGGTTTTTGTCCAGTGTGAAATGGATATAATGAATATGCACTTAAAGTGCTGACTTTCAGAAGGAATTTGGGAGTATTTACAACCTAATCAGGTAAAT
Organism: Gymnothorax javanicus; assembly: GCA_029692085.1. NCBI lineage: Eukaryota > Metazoa > Chordata > Actinopteri > Anguilliformes > Muraenidae > Gymnothorax > Gymnothorax javanicus. The sequence goes on from CM056204.1 coordinate 47,879,227, forward strand.
ATAGTAGAATTCCCATAATAGTTAGTTGCGATTACCCTCTTTGTAAATATCAAAAAGTAATCAAACAATTGGTCGCATGGATGTTCCATGGCCAGGCATGTGCTGTTTTGTCATTTCAATTATTGGAAAGTCAATAAAAAGGCCAACAGTTGATTTCAAGTCGGTTTTTTAATATTTGGAATATTTTGCTGCCAGCTGTTAATGGGTTATGAAATCGGAAAGCCATTATTAGGCTGAAAAGTCAACATAAATCCATCTCTGGGAAACAGCAAAACCAGTAGGTGTGGCCAAAACAATTATACAATGCATATGAAAAAAAAATTCAAACATGCTTGTGAACACCACAAGGCCGAGAGGACCACAGATAAAAGCTGTTATGGAGAGCAGAGGAATTCTTTCCCAGGTGAAGAAAAGTCCCTTGACAACAGCTCACCAGATCACTAATACCCTCCATGACATGGGGAGATCTGAGTCAAAGTTAACACTCAAGAGAAGACATAAGGGCTGAATTCGAATCCCTGTTCTTGACTGTTCCCGAACAGCTCGGGAACGAGTCGGGATTCAAATACGGCGGAACAGTAAGGAACGGTAACCATGGGTACGCGTCTGCAATCATATGTGTGGACCCACGCTTCTGAATGTTTGGCAGAGGTACCGAAGTTGTCAGGGGCAACGCAGTTCTCGCAAATAGTCTATTAAAGATTATGAAGCAAAGAATTTTGAGCATTTAACTGATTTTTTCAATCCGGAATTGGGTCAACATCAAGGCCTAATGGATCAGTGAATAGATTAAATTGTTCCGAAATCTACAAGTTATGTAAAATAGACCATACGAGGGATAAAATCATCTTTCATTTCATCAGTTTCGCCAGTGGCCGCCATGTTTGTTCCCCGTCATTCTTCACCACGCATTCACCAAGCAGAACGCATTCGCAAACACGTTCTCGGGTATTCCATTCGCGACGAACAGTGTTCTCTGTTCAAGAACAGGGATTCGAATACAGCCCACAAGAATCAATACAGTGGGTTGATAACACAATGTAAAATATTGGTAAGCTTAAATTACAGGACATTTTCCAAAAACATTTTAAAAAATCATCTACAGCTCTGGAACTGCACCGAGAGGTTAGACAAAGAGCAACTTGTAGCAAAATAATAGGAAGAGGAAAGTATGCAGAAGAGAAGTTACTGTTCTTGATCTGCAGCAGGCCACCTCATTTGTGAAACATGCTGATATGAGGGCATGTGTAATTGCCAATTGTAATACCCTCCCCCTTCTAGGCATTCATGGTTACCTGGCTACCTGCATTTACCTAATTATTCAATTATCCCTTGTTCTCTCTTTACCCATGATTACACCTGGTTTTAATGAAGTTAATTATATTTCATTCTATTTATACCTTGGTGTTTCTTTTCAGAGGCAGGAAGCCTCACATTGTAATTTAGAGCACCCCAGTTCTGGTTTCTAGTTTTATTCCTTGTTTAGTTGTATTCTTTTTGTTGTTGCTAGCACTTTGTTTATTTAATAAAGTTCCATGTCCTAGCTCTTGGGTCCTTCCACATTATTCCACTTTCCCAGTGCCCCCATTCCATCCTGGGGCGCTGGGTGTTACACCAATAGAAGCAGCACTTTTGTAGTTACTGATGATATGACTTCTGATGAAAGTGGCGTGGTGAATTCTGAACTTTATAGGACTATATTACCTGCACAGATATCTGGTTGACAGGAACAGTTGAACTCATTGGATAGTGCTTCACAGTGCAAAGGAACAATGAGCATAATGTGAAAGCAATCCTATAATTTTTAAGGCAAAGAAGTGGAATGTTTTGTGAGTCAATCACCTGACTTGAATCAAATTAAGCATTTATTTCACTTTTGTTAGGCAAAAAATAAAAGTAAAATACCACAAAAATGAACAGGAATTGAAGACAGCTGCAATGAAGTCCTGGCTGAGCATCATTGGGGAAGAAACCCAGCATCTGCTGACGTCTGTGGGTTCCAGTCTTAAGGCAGTCAATGACTGCCAAAGCCTTCGCAAACAGTTCCAGTTTAATCATTTGGAGGTTTAATAACAAACATTTTCATGTTTTTCAGGGTCAAAAAGCATCTAATTACAACTGGACAGACTGTGTGGCTCATTTAACCTGAAAGGGCAGTTTTGGCTCCTGACTCTTTGGGTATCTTCGACTCCCCGTTCCAAGACTGTTCTGGGACAGGCCGAGAATATGCGAATGGATTCACAGTCTTGAACGGGAAAGTGCAGGTTACCATGGATTCAAAAAAATCAACAGACCCTCCAAAACACGAACCATAACCATACATGATGTCCACAGATGGCATTTATTGTTGACGCATACTTAATTCAGCTTGTAACTGGAAACATCATGACTATGGCAGCTAAAATACCAATGTTACATGCATTTATATTGCTTAGGTATAATTTTATTTGAGTAAAAGAGAGGGAAAAATTGACATAGGCTTACTCTTCGTAAGTTTGCTTACTGTTCACCAAGTTCGTTCGTTCGTTCTCACTGCACAGCCAGCCGAGGTGGTGTGAGATTTGGGAACAGGAACACGCTCACGCACGCATTCCTGGCTGTTCGACTCGTTCGAGTACATGTTCTCTGCACCAGAACAGGGAGTCGAATACGCTCTTTGTGGTCCCGTTGCTTAAAGATCACTGTGCTATGAAGCGAAAGGAATACACAATAAGAGGGTCGGGTTGGACTAAACTGTGAGCTGCTAGCTCGCTGGGTGAGCAGTTGCGAGCTACCTGGGAAGAAACATTGAGCATAAAATTCAAAACAAGCATATATTTTTCAAAAAACTTAAATATAAAATTTTATATTCCAAATATTTATGGAATTACATGTAAAGAAAATTTTACTGTTCCAACATCTGATATGTTGTCTTTACACTATATTCAAATACATATAGAATTTCAATGATTTGCAAATCGTTCTATTTTAATTTACATTTAACACAACGTCCCAACTTTTTTGGAAACAGGGTTGTGCAGATTCAAATCGTGTTATGAGGCGAGAGTCACATGCTCCCTGCATTTGCGCATTTTCTGTGAAATACATGGTGGCAGAATAATAATGGAATAGAATCCATGTAAATCAGTGGAGATTCACAAATGAGCCCCTAAGAACCATACCGGGCCATCCCGCACTTTTAGCGAAATTGAGTTGAGGTAGTCAGCATGTGCAGAAAACTGAGATCTACGTTTCCTAAATGAGCCAACCCAATCTACCCACATGGATTGTTCAAACAAGCAAACGTCCTCTCTGCCACTGTACATATGCACTGCACTGCCTTAGCCATAGTGGACCATCCCACAACTTTTCCATTATTCAATGTGAACATGGCGGCTCGGTATCTCACTAATGAGGAACTGCTTGCTATGATTGATGATGATGGTGAAGTGGAAGATAATGGAGACCCAGAGTTTGTCCCAAATGAATCAGAAGATGATGGTTCTGCATCAGAAGGAGGTACCTTTCACTTTAAATGAAACAGAAGGGCATCCAAAACCGACATAAAAAGTGCATAACGTAATTTTACATATCTTGGGTTTATAACATAAGCAGTGTTTCTAGTTCCCAGATACTCTAGATGACACAGGAGGCTGGCAACTTTAAGTCCCATTTTCTCAGAAGTTCCCCAGCATGGGTTGGCCCAGTATGGCTCTTAGGGGCTCAAATATACTTTGATTGAGAAATGCTAAGTAGATGTACAAATGATGAAATTCAAGTTACAACTTGGAGGCTCTGGTACCGATGCAAATTATTCTGCACTTATGTTTCATTGTGTCTCATGAGTTACAAAACAGAGACACATGTACAGATAAAAAATCTTTTATGGCATCAGAAACTGTTATGATCCAGACCAGGAACCAAATGCGGAGTCAGAGTACAATCCAATAGCAGATTTTATTGATAGTAATACAGAATTGACAGAGGGTCGGAGACAAGAGCAAAATGAAACAGTTTGGTTCAGGCGGTACAGGCTAGGGTGTGAGGGTGCCTGGCCAGTGGCTATCTGGGACAGCTGCCAGATGGAGTGCATGCTTTGGCAGAGCCAAATTGTCAGATAGCAGGACCTTGGAGATAAGCGAAACGCAGTCCCATTCCTCATGACCATAGAAGGCATGGGATATTGTTCGAAATAAACTGGGCGGGGGGACAGACTTAGGTTTGACTTACACGATCACAGTCCCAATCCTGGTGACCAAGAGTAAGGTTTAGGAGCTTGCTCCTATTAATAAGACCAGGAAGAGCATTTCCGTATTTTATTCTCGTTAAAGATTACAGATAATTTCCAAAGACAATAAGTATTTAGTGGAAAATACTTACTGATTGCGAAAAGGCATACAACAAGTTACAATCCAGCGACTTGCACACTCAAAGTAAGGGGTATGTATATGCCAACACAAGCGAGGTAAAGGGAACATGAATGCAATACAGCTGGTGAGGAAAGCATGCAGGACGTAAAGCAGTCAGAAGAGACAGTGTATCCTAAAGATACACAAGCTGCTGGATGGGAGGAGACACAAAAGGGATTCACACAAGGGTTGTGACAAGGAGAACGTGGAACAAAATGCAGGATCAAGACAAGGAGTAACTTCTTTATTAGAATGCAGTAATAACCATGGGTGCTACATGGGAGAGGGTCAAGAAACAGTTTGACAAAGAGAAAGAAAAACAGGAACTTAAATACAGAGACAACAATTAATGTCAAGGATCTAGAGTGCAGGAGAGCACTTCTGATAATTTTTTAGGCAAGAAATTGACTGCGTAGATGTCAAATATCGGCTGTTTGGTTGGAAAGGGTGTTGAATTAATAATTCGCTCTGATGTTTTCGGAGTGCTGAAGTTCCACAAACTACACATAAACTGAAAGCTAACATCCTCCATGGCAACACTGACACTGCGCTACAATGTAAGCCATGCTAGCCACATGACGCTTCCAAGTAAGAGTGTTCCATTTCATGTAATCTTTTGAACAACTGGTTCCTACTCAGGATGGGTCTTTACTAGGTACTAGAATTGTAAGGCCACGCCTCCAGCTGTCAAACTAGCCGGTCTATTAAGACCTGGATCGCATTCTCAGCCCCACAATCATTGTATGCAGCTGCTGTTCATTTCCACTTGGTGGTAGTGTTGAGCTATTTAAGACCGAGCTTCACACTTAGTCTTTGCAAAGTCTCGTAAGCCACAAGCCTGTTTTGTATCTCTAGTCTTGTATATACTTATTCCCCATGTATCCCATGTATATATTCTAACTCTTGAATTTAGTGCTGTTTCTTGTTTATGTCAGCACTTTATCTTTATTATTGAGGAACCTCGTTTACTATTTTCTTTTCCTCTTTGTAATACATTATTACTGTAGCTAAAGTCCAGGACCTGTATTACTAATAGTGTAATTCAGGAACCTCGTTTCCTATTTTGTTTTGTATTGCTTCTTGTGTGCCTTCCTGCTATGCAGTAGGCATAATAAATACAGCCAAGTCCATCCTTGCACCTGAGTCCAGTCCTCAACCTCCTGTCCTCCATGCACATCATCAGTGTGCGAAGCACAACCCTTACATGAATACAGATTTACAGATATAAATTACTCTGTATTTATTTGAGCATCATGTTTTAGAAGTGAAGTGACTTGACATTTGTTTGGGAATTCGTATTAGACTATTGTAACTCCCTAGACTACAAACCTGATGCTGTAGTCAGTTCAGGGGCCTTGTTTTCTGGCCGAGAGTGGACAAAAAACTATATAACACATAAGAGGAAAGTGAAAAACCAAAAAAGCATAATATTGCCCCTTCGAAAATGACAAATTTATTTAGCATTGTTTGTCCATTTCCTTTTAAGTCCTTTAAATTTGGAGCTGTGCATAAAAATGGTTGTAAGTCCTGCACAGTTTTTTTTATTCAATCCTGTACTACTAAAAGTTTACCCTTCCAAGATAATTTTGTTTGTTTCACTATGATCTTGACAGTATCATAAATAGGACTACACTGATCCTGAAAACTGCAAGCTTGTCTTTTTAACTGGTATTGCATGTACAATTCTAGAATTTATCATTTGAGACAAGTCACAATTGTTAATTGAAAACAACAATATCCTGAGAGATAGCCAACATAGTTTTCCTAAATAAACATGCTGCCTAATAAACCTTTCAGAATTTTTTGAAGAGGCTTCAACAATTTTCGATCAGAGCAAGGCTTATGTATATACTTGGATTTTCGAAAATCATTTGATAAAGTATCACCTGAGAGACTCATTATTTAAATGAGGACGCTTTAAATTACAGGAGCTGCGACCAAAATGAAGGATCTAATTGCATATGTCATTTTGTTGACAAGAGGATTAATTTTGCTTAGATGGAAATCCTCCACACCCCCCTTTCACGGCCTTTGGATTAAAGCCATTTTAAATTACATAAATTAGGAAAAAAATTTAACACACACTAAAAAAAGAGTACAAACAAGTTCTCCGTGATGCAGACCTACTTCATTTTTTTTAAGCAATTACATCTCCCTGCAGTTCCAGAGTGATGTACATTTATATTTGTACTTTTTTTTATTTTTTATCCTTGTAGGATGGAGGTAAGGACGTGAAACTTTCCGGTGGTGTAAGAGGGTTGGTATGTGTATACAGGATGTTGTCTAGGATGTTAAGCAGGACTCTATTGTCTGATCTAATAAACCGATGAACAAGTGTTTCAATATTTTTGGTTATATTTCTCATCCTGTTTTGTTGTACTGTTGTTTTTGATGAGCTGTTTTATACATGTACTAAATAATTTACAAGTGCAATTATTTTTAAAATGCTGGTTACCTTGAAGATCCAATAAACAAAGTTATTTAAAAAAAGAAAAAACAACCGGAGGTGCTTCCGAGTGGATTCAAAACTGGGATCAGCATAGAACACAAAGAGCTCTAGTTTCTTGCCTTTACAAATGGAGACGCGTGGGACTAACGGTATTCATAATTTTGTCTGTCGCAAACAGTGTATTTATTGCCTTAGCCCAGTTTGGTTGTTTATCTGATCTGAAATAAAGGTGTTTGCATCACAATGGGTCAAATGGTGCATTAGGGGGTATGTCAATAAAAACAACTGTTGCTGTGCAAGCTGTGTGTCAAAGAACTCATTTACATTTTGACTCACTCAGACTACCTCTTAATGGAAATGCTGTCGCTTTATGGTTTCATGGGGTATGAATCCCAGCTAGTGGAGCTTTCAGGAAATAAGTGCATATTATCGCTTTCTTTCCCTCCTTAATTTTCTCTTTCATTATATACCCTGTAAATAATACCTACAAAATGGTAATGAGCTGTGCAGGAAGGGGGTATTTTTACACGTGAATATTTTCTTTGAGTGGTGGAAAATACAAATTAATAACTCCTGTCTTGCTCTAGTTTTAATACCATGAGTACCAGTTTATTTACAGTTTAAATAGCCCACATATTTTCAAACGAGACACATTACCCGATGAATCGACTGGTATCCCCACAAACCCCTCCACGCTCAGTGTAGGGAAGGTAAGAGCAGCTATGTTTCCTGCTAGCATGTGGGCCTGTTGAATGGCCCCCCTCCAGTGGATCTAGTCTCCCACCTCTGGATGCCAGTTCTTGCTTTCCTCTTTGCCTCACATTGTTGAATCATCATTGAATATCTTGCATCTTAAGTGGTCTTCACATTACTTTACCTTGGAGGCTTGTGCAATGTACCATAAACATGCATAAATCTATTTGATGATTTAATAAAGATTGCTCTTTTTGAACAACACAGCTTTGCGTTCGTTATTATTTAAAGGCTCTCAACTAATAGCAGTGTTTCCTGCCAAATAAGGAAAAACCTACCTTTATAACACTAACACTGAGGAAAAGGCATACAGGATTCTGGGATATATAGCTGAAGGTACAGAGAACAAGTCCAAGGATGTTATACTTGTAAGTAGTACCTTTGTCTATCTCATTTAGAGTACTGAGTGCAGTTCTTGGGTCCATACTACCAGGAAGATACTGTATAAAGGTACTGGAGAAAGTTGAAATTTGGGCCTTGGTGTAAAGGATGAGCCATATGAGGAAACACCTCAGAAGCTTAATCTCTTCAGCCTCGGTCAAAGCAGGCTTAGGGGTGATTTGATTGGGGCTTTTAAATTAATAGAAGGAATTAACAAAGTGAACTACAGGAGATTATGGTAAGTTCTCCTGGTAGAATGGGGGCCAAACACTGATAAAATGTCAGAAGACACATTCTGCTCAGGAAATATTTTTACACTGAAAGAGTAGTCACAGAAAGAGGTATTTTGAGATATAGCTGGTGTACTTTTGTGGTGGGGAAATGCTGAGCCTTTTATGACTGAATGGCCAGTTCTCATCAATTACATTATATTGCTTGCTGTGTGTAGGACAAATTTTAATAGAAACAATGAAATTAAGACGTCACAGTGACACTGTAAAAAAATAATAATAAATAAATAAATAAATAAATAAATAACAGTAGAAATTCCAACACAGTGCACGGAATATGGGCTCTTAAATCCCAGAAAACGTGAACTGACAGTCTCTAATTTTACCTCATATTGATTGTTTTCAAATCCAATATGCTGGGGTACCTTGATAATAGCATAATTAACTGTATCACTGTCCCAGCACTTTAGGACTGCTCTGAATTTTCAATGGTCATTTTAAATGAGGTTACTGCTTGTCAGATCTTAGAATTCAGATGGACTATTATTGAATCAATTTTGTTTTGTTTTTCTGGTCTTTTTTTGGAGGCTAATTTAGTGGAGGACAAGCTGAGGAGTGTTTAAAATGGAATCATTCATCTAAGTCAGAGCAGTGGGAGCTGTGTCAGGGGGAGTGATCTCATCGTGCTCTGACCTTTGCGCTGTTTCATTGTGTACATGCAGGCTTTGAAGATGAAGTGCTGGAATCGATCATAACAGCCGTGCATCCTGGGATTGTTTCATTAGCACAGCATCCTCCATCTTGTCTCCATGCTGATGTGACACACCCCTGGTTCCCATCCACTCATCTGATATCAATGGCCACAGACACCTAAAAGCCAAACGGGGGGCAGGAGATATTTTCGAAGTTGGGGGGACCAAATCATGCACTAAAGCATAGATAGCAAAATCAGATTTCCAGATACTGGACCACCACTTCTGGCCCACTGTCGGACCACCATGCGCCATCATTTTTTAACCTCGCCTGAATATTAAGAAAATAACATTAATTGTTATTAAAATGAATGTAGAGGTATGAATTAATTATTTAATGGGTTTTTTTGATCAAAATTGGAAAAAGTGTTGGCTTTTTGTCGGTAACCCACCCATGGACCACCCTCAAACTGATGAGCAAAACGCCAGCGCCAGATCTGCCTCCAGTAGTACATTGTTTGGGCTAATGGTCTACCTCTCTAAAAATAGCATGGGATGCTGACAGTTTGTGAAGCCATGGATGACCAAGAGTGAACACCAATCAACATGTACACTCTTACGCATGATCAAATGATTAGGTCTACTTCATTGTCTGGTGTGAAATTCCCAAACAAACCACCAATACAACATGCATTCTCCACAATAAGTTTGAAATTAACATTTATTGATTATAGGCTACTGTAATGCTACAAATTATGTGAGGAGATACTGGTGCTTAATTTACACAAACTGTAACCAGAAAACAATAATTTGCAATTTAGTTTGCCCTTACAGTCAACTATTAGTATTAGCTAGAAAAATAACATTTTAACAAACTATGAATGAGAATAAATGAGGTTTTGGGAAATCGTAAAAAAAAAAAAAAAAAAACACACACACGCTCCGTACAAGTAATAACTGTTTGAGAGACCCCAAATTTGATTATGTTGCAGGTGTGTTGCCAATGTATAGACTTAAGACCCATTATATTTCTAAAATACGTCTGTTGGTATCCCCTTGATGACAGCGAAAACTAACGGACAAGCTACAAAGCAAATCACTTAGCTAATGCGTTACCGATTTCACAAGGCAGGTGGAGGCTAATCATAGTTAGCTTTATCGATTGGAGATCACAAGTGTTCTCACAATCACAACAAAAATGCGAATAACTTATGTAAATGCATGAATTACCTGAGAATTTTATGCACACAACCTGTTGTGTAGAATAAATCAGATATTGAGTCATTTGAGATAAAATGTCACATTTCGTAAGGAACTGCATGGTGTGAGAGGAGTTGACTGTAACTATGACTCCCACTTTCTTCAAGCAACATGATGCAGTCCATCTTGTTTCTGCTCAAGCCTATCGATCGCAAAATCTGAAATATTAACGTCATGTCGTAAAGAAACAGACAGTTACCAAAGATCAACAGAAAACTTAATTTTAACTCATCCAACCGTTTACCTACGTTTTCCGCTGCGGTTGTGTTCATTCCATTTAGCCAATTTGTGCGAAAACCCATTCATTTTCCCGTATGGATTTTGCTAAAAACTGCACACTTCCAGGCTTAGGTAACTCAACATATAGATCTGCATCATTTCGCTAAAAAATGTTTGCAATAAATGTTTTAGAATTTAAAATTGGTGAGTTCTTCATCTTTTATTTTTACCATCGTTCCAATGGCGTAAGTGACAATGAGTTGAATATTAGCAGTAGCAGTTCAGTTGGTTGATCGCCCACAAATTACCTAACGTTACAAACTGGGAAAACGGGAGACAGCCCACAGAAGCGAGTAGTCTAGTTCGTGAATGATGTCAAACTATGCAAAATGATCAAACATTTTTGATATGTAACTGTTATTTGCAGCGCGAATGCGAGTTACTGTCATCTCTTTGCATGGCTCTGCTAGTGGGGATGTGATCAGTTTGTCAAAGGTCTTATTCAGCGTACCCCAAGTAGCCTATTTTTTCCTTATCAAAAGTGCGGGGGACAAATCGCCATCTTCTCAAAACTGCGTGGGACATGTCCCCCGCGTCCCTCGTGCCTCCTGCGCCCCTGAGCCAAAAGAAGCGTGGTTCTATGTTTGATTAAATCCAGGGAAATTGCTAGGTTGGATGTGCTGTAATCTTATGAATAGGTCCTGTTAAGGCCATCAGGTTTTAGAGTTTCCTAAAATGCTTCCTCATGATAATTTTGACAAGGGGCTCTATAGCTCGCTTTGTGGGTCGGTTTGGTTCTTCGCTCGGTTGGCTGGTTGGTTGGTCAACGGAATTTTCCCCACCCTTTGGTAGCCACAGTTTTTGCCCTGGGAGGCTGAAATGTGGCATGGAGGTCAAGCGTGCATGTGTGTGTGTTTGTGTTCATGGCAACTGGCTAAAAGGGGGCGTGGTAATGGGAGTGGCCTATTGCAAAAAAGGTGCATGACAAAAAAGTGTATAACTGCCAAATGGATACACAGAATTGAATAAGTTGGTTATGACTAAAAGGACACCTGATTAAACGTTCATGGCAACTGGCAAAGAGGGGAGGTGGCAGTGAGAGCAGCCTACAACAAAACGGTACGTGACTTATACATGGATTCATGTAACATCGCCAAGCTTTGTAGAAAGACGCACTCTCAGATTGTCAGACATCTAAGAACAGGCAGACACACAGATACACACACACACACACACACAAGCACGCACGCACGCACATCTACACCCACCATTTAGCTATGCCCCCTCTCATAACTCATGAACTGTTTGCCATAGACTCTTACGGGAGGCATCATTGCACTCATCAGAGAGTTCCTTTTTCATTGGTGTTGGTTAGCTCCAAACCCTATAATTCAGCCATTCCCTCTATTGTAACTCATGAACCATGTCTCAAAGACTCTTGTGGGAGACTTCATTAGTCCCAGCAGAGAGTTCCAGTTTCAATGGTTTGAGCTAGCCCTGCCCAGTACCAGCCCCCACCCCCCCTTCAAAACTCATCAACCTTTTGTTGTAGTCACGAGTGAGAGTAATCATTGGACAAGACAGAGTAGAGTTTTCATTAGTGACAGTTTGCCCCTATACTTTAGCCAGACCCCTTCCATAACTTATGAACATTTGTCGTGGACTCTTGAGGGAGGCATAATTGGACTCAGCAGAGTTCTTTCTTCAGTGGTTTAGGTTAACCCAGCCACTAAATTTACTGTGGGGTCAAGTGTTTTGTGAGGTTATGAGTGTGTGAATGCATGCTTGTGTGGATGCATGTGCATACGCAGTTACAGATATTGCAAATTCGTGCTTGTGTAATGATCAGCCATTGTGGACGTCTCACCAATTAAGGTCATACATACCATGCTTGCCTTGCCTCTACGTAAATTCCAAGTGTGATGGTTTGTTGTCTGGCTGTGAGAACCTTGTTGGAATAACAAACATAATCTGGAATTATCCTTTTTTTAGCATCATTTTTGACTAAATTTGGATGACAGAAATTGCAAATGTGTTAAATGATGATTGGAATGCAGAGTTTGGTAAAAACACCGAGAAGTTGATTCACTTCATCAAAACGAGCCCTTCAGGCATGTCAGAGACTATGATTATTAATTCATTTCTGAGGAATGTTTCTTTAGCCTCATGCAGACATGCCACCGACAGTCAATAATTAGCATAATAATATGAGACCCACTTTGAATAAATATCTGATACAGGCACAAGGATCAAATAAACTGTCATTTCTCGTGTCAGTGTCTGCAATTACCGCAGGTTAATTGTCATTGAAGAACAACAGAGAGAATACTAATGCACCTCTCCTTCCCATCCCAATGACTGCTAATTTATGTCACACTCACTTTTTGATACTTGAATTTACTTAAGCACTTATAGGGGGCTATGCTCTTGAACAGATGAAAATGCTTTCTGGTGTGTTGCCACGGAAACATTTTGCTCCTTGTGGATTGCAATCTAGCTGCACTTTCTTTGGTAGGAACTGGAGTCTTGGTCACTTTACTCACAGCTTCTACAAAAGACAGTCTTCCATGTGCTGAGTTGTACTTCATCCAAGAGAAACACTCCAAAAGAAAATGCCCCAAATTACAGTATGCAACACAGATTGAATACAGATAACATCACAAAGAAATATCATTTGCACTGAAAAATATTAAGACCACAATGGAACAATGATCAGAGTCACATTTTCACGTTGTGGAGAAATGATGAATTAAAAATTCAAAACGATCTTAGAAACAAAGCACTGACAAAATATGCAAAAAATATAAAATATATAAAATATTACAATAATATATAATATAATTATATATTATTATACATATTATAATAATATATAAAATATACAAAAATGCTAAATTTGGACTCTGATTTTTTTCTTTTGTGGTCTTCATATGTAAAAAAACTATCTTACATGCCAGTTTGTTTAGATATTGTCCCAGCAGGCACTGTTTGGATGATGACGCCCTGTCCCTGGCCAGAAATGATTTGGATGACTCTATTAGGCCTACCAGTGATTTTCACCTGGTGTTGCCGAAAAATAGTTCATAGCAACAGTTGTTTATACGGAATATATAGGCTTGAGCCTCTTACATGTGTGGACTGAAAATGAAACAAAGGGGAAAAAAAATCCCTTCAATTCATACCATTTTTAGAGAGAGAGAGGATTTTTCCTTGTGCACAAAGACTAAATATAGCGTTATATTACAATTCCTGTGTTGCAGAAACCACATGGAGCACAATCATATATTAGGTGCTAATGAATTCAGAACAAGTTGTAGATCAAAGATGTGCTCATTTATCTGGTGGGAATATTTCAGTTCAAATAAATAGCATGTTATAAACACATTGCTAGTTTTTTTTTTTTTTTCGTAATAGTTCCAAGATATCTACTTTAAATGATTTTCGCGTGCAATTAAAACAAATCAAATATGTACAGTTAGATGCATAGTATCTCTATACAAAATATACTGATATTAGACCAATCAGTACAAATTCTATAACATGTTTTTTAACGCACTAAAGGCCTGATCTTCTAAGATCCCGGATAAAGAGTGCTAAATTGTGTGCTCGTGGTACCATTTTGCACGTTTGGTTTGCTTACATTTTGCAGGTGATCTACTAAGAGTAATTGCCTAAATGACTGCTGGTGCAAACAGCATTATTTAAATGAGGACTTTGAGTGCTGCAGTCATTTCCACCATGGACATTTTGGAGGAAAAGGATGAACGCAAGCGCAAAATGAAATTCGACTTGATGGAGTTGGAGGTGCTTTTGGAGGAAGCAAATGCACTATAATAAATGGACTGAATTTTACAGTTAAATGAACGCATTGTCTCCTTGTTATTGTAACTGTAAATAGAGTCCTGCGCACATTTAACTGTGATTTACAGTTAACATACATGGAACCTGTGTTATGAACTGATTGTGAAATTACAGTTAAAATAACTGGCAAAAAAGGTGCAAGTTCATAACAGTGCGTGCTCAGTGTTTGAGGGGATAACAATTTGCACATGAGTGCAGTCACTTGCTCCGATTACTCTTGGGAAGTGAGCAACCGCATAAAACTCATGTTTGGTTTCATTCAGTGCTTTCTGTGTTGATGGAAACTTTATGTACCGGCCCATCCTGTGCAACATGGCATCCAGTATTTGAGACAGTACACACGAGAAACTGTTTTGGGAGATCCCAGCAGTGAGAGCTACTGTACGCTGGAATGAACCAGTTGCGAGAAAATGGAGAGTAGCAAGAGGTTTTGCCATTGCAGGTATGGCATGACTTCTTCTTGTGACTGGCTCCAAATTAGCCCTGATTTCATCTATCAGCTCCAAAACGGCATTGCTGGATGGGTGATATGTCTGGATTTTTCTCTCCTCTGACATCCCAAACATTATCACAAGGATGGAGAACATCCGTTCTCAGCGTACTCACCACCTGCATCTTCTCCTTGCGGCAATAATGGCAGCCATGTCTGTGCGCAATTACGTGGAGCCAATTAGTACCTACTCTTCAAAGGTATTAAATAGCAAACGCAATCACCATCACTGAAATTGCTTTCAAGTTTGATAAGTCACCATGCATATGCTAAAATTTTGTATTTGCATTTTCTCCTCCCATATTTTGCACGCTAGAAGAGACACTCCCCTTATTACATATTCATTAGAGCCAAAAGTACTAACTGCATAGAATGTGCAAATTTGCGCACTTCAAAGACGCAATCCTCAGTGCACACCCTGAGTAGATGAGATTGCAGGTTAATTTGCGGGTGATATGGCATTTGCATGCGTTTCTATACATGCAAAGCTTTAGTAGATTAGGCCCTGAATATAGTTCTTGAGTGCTAATGGGCTAGTAATGTGTATGAACTAAGACTATAACTATTCTTCTCATGAAAGATTAGCTACTCTCTTCATACCACTGTGTTATGTTTTCAGTAAAATTTGATCCAGACCAGGATCCAAATGCAAAGTCAGAATACAATCCAATAGTAGGGCTTATGACACAGTATCGACAAGGGGACAGAACTCAGAGCAGAATGACATAGTTAAATTCAAATGGTACGGACTTGGATGTGAGTGTGTATCCATGCCAATGGTGTTCGAGGCGGCTGCCAGATGGAGTGCACACTTCACCAGAGCTGAACTATCAGATGGCAAGACCAGAGAGTTTACCAGGAACGCAGTCCCAATGCTAACGATTGTAGAAGGCTTTGGAAGAGTTCCTAATAAACTGGGCGGGGGAACAGACTGAAGTATGATTAATAGGATCGCGGCCCTAATCCTGGAGACAAAAGGAAGGCTTGGGAGCTTCCTATTAATTGAACTAGGAGAAGAATTCCCATATTTAACTATTATTTAAAATAATGAATATCTCCCAAAGACAATAAACCTTTACTAGGAAACAATGACTGGTTGCTAAAGGGCATATAGCAAGCAACAATCCAGCAGCTTGCACTCTCATAATAAGGAATATATATATATATATATATATATGTATAGACACACAAACACTCTAATGTATTCAGTGCACCGAGTGATGTGCACTGAATAAATGCAAAGGCGAGAGGATCCAGGTGCAAAAAAGAAATTAGTTTCTTTATTACATAAGAGGCAGAGCTTCAGACGCAAATCAGTACAAACAATATTGGGGACACAACACTGCCAAAATATACAAAGGTTTAGCTAGACTAAACAGTCAGTCTACTACGAGTACAAACGTGGAATGGCAAGTCTACACAATGAGGCTATGCAAATAATAAGGAGTGAGGGCTAGCACCTGATCTATAGAGGCTTCATAGGCTAATTGAATGATTGATCACAGATGAGCGTAGTTGCAATGATGGAGTAGGCAACAGGCCGCAGCTCAGTACTCTGGTGATGCAGACTGTTGTGGGCGAGGCAGAACAAACACACATGTAAGGAAATGGGAAAACACGAAGGCATTACAGCTGGTGAGGAAAGCAAGCATGAACGTAAACCAATCAAAGAAGACGGTGTATCTAAAAGACACGCAAGCTGCTGGATGGGAGGTGACATGAAAGGGATTCTCATCAGGGTTGTGACAAAAATTGCCTTGTCAATGTCATTGCCCTAATTCTAAGATCTTGAGTTATGAATGACAGACGCAATATTTTCCTAATATTTCTCTGTTTGTCTTAATAATTCCCATAGCAAATAAAGAAATTACAGATCATTTATTTGTAGAGAAAGGTAATGAACCAGAATTCGTTTTACGAAAACATCTCTGCCCGTGAGTTGACCTCAGCATCAAATGCACACCTGCACATTATTCACATGAATGCCAGCACACTAGAGTTTAACAGCAGCTCCCTCTCAAGCTTTCATTCATGTTTCACTTAGCAGTGACATTTCTGGCAAGTTTAAATCAATGCTGACTTAGAAGACAGCATCAAAATTAAATCCCTGATGAAGTGATGTCAGATTTTTTTTTTTTTTTTTTTTTTGAGGATGAATTTTATGAAAGTTTTATCATGTGAAATAGCACTTTTTTTGTCAGGAATCTTCTGATCTTCAAAGATCTTTGCAAAATGAGAGGAGCTTGTTGGCCCTTAAAAAGTTATAGATGCAAAATAATTGAAAATTCTTTTTGCTGTTAATTCTAGTGGGGATGACGGTGAAGTCATAGTCTCTGTGAGTTCATTCGGCTCAGATGCATTACTAACTAATGCTCATTCATTGCTGTTTTTTTTTCTTTGCCAGAAGGGTTGGAGTAAAGCAGGGAAACACATGTGGTAGTGCGATAGCCCTGAATGAAGAACCAATACTAAATGGATTCTGACATGCGGCATTTACAGTCTTTAATGCCACTAAGCAGCTTACAGAACCTCCTTCTCAGCCCAACTCCTCCCCAGTTAACCTGTACCCAACTATCAACTTACTGGGCAGGGACACTTAATTTTCCTCGCTCTTGTTTCATGCAGAATTGGAGCGATGTTACAGGCATTCGGAATAGTTGTGTATTTGGATACAAGCTGTTGTTGACATGGCATTTACTGCAAACGTCCCATAGCTCCCGCTAGTGCTTGCATATACAGGAATGACACCTTCGAATTGAAAACTGAATAATAGCCTCTGGGCTCAGAAAATGCCTCAGGCCTCAGTAGCGAATCTGTCTTTGTTTCATCATACATATTTCTGAAAATATCAGGAGCATTTTTTCAGATACTTGATAGGTGTTGAACTTTTGTGTGAGTGTGTGTGCGGGTGTGTGTGTGTGTGTGCTTTATGTGGCTTGTCAATGAAACAACAACAGAGAAATTGAGGATGACACGCATACACCATGTATGTTGGTTATCAACTATTTGAGGAAACAAGATGGCAGCACTAATGTATCATTTACAATACTTGCCTCTCTTCCCTTTTTAATACTAGTTTTCCAACAGCGTGCAATCTGCCACCATGGTTTATGCATTGCAAATTGTGGCCACTCCCTCACTCGCTCACCCGCACTCACTCACTCACTCATGGACATTTACGAGGGATACTTAATAGGGATGTTTAGTGGAATGAATGCCCATTATGCACTATGGATTGCCGTGGTTTCGTACTTGTTAACCCACTCAATAATTGCTTTGTAATATTCACATGAATTGTGAGGTCTTCTAAAATCTGTCCATTCTTATTTGTTTGAGTTTGTTAAATATTGTACAAAGTACTGTGTCAGAGGAATATTATGTTTTATAAATTATGTATATTTCAAGGTGTTCACATGAGCTTCTAAATATAATATTCATTTATTTTTTGTTTATTTATTAATTTATGTGTTTTTTAAACAGAATGTATTTTAGAGTTATTCCACTGTCCCATTCATTATGGCTGCCATCCCCTTATGGATTGTGAAATCAGTATTCTGTAATTTATTAATTTTTAATATTATTTATACTGGTGACAGTCTGAAAAATGAAGGGAAGTAACACAAAATAAATTTCAAGTGTCAAACATTCTGAAAATGAGTGCATACATCCATCTGCATGTATGATAATTCTTAATAGTAATGCAACATAAACATAAATGCAGGAAGCAAAAGACCTGCAGTTTAAAAACATAAAATTAAAATTATTCAGGGAGTGTATGGGGTGTTACCCACCAGTGTATGCAAGGGTGATGAGGAGAATTCTGTCAGTTTGTTTTTCAGAGCTTTTTTCCCTGCATTTGTTTGTCCTTTGTTGGTCTCATTTGTTTATTCCAAGTCACCTTGGAAAAAAACTTAATTCTGACATTTATTATTGAATGCAATAACAGGAAACGTTTTGGTAAAAATGCCAAACTCACAATTTGCAGCATCTAAGACCTCAATATTTAATGAAAATCTTCAATTTAATTGAAATGAACCATAAAAAAAATCATTGCGCAAATCACAATCCCTCAGAACGCCAAGGGCGAAATAAAACACTGTTAATCAGGATGGGAGTGCATACAAAGGGAAAGATTGAATTACAATATTGAATTCCTCTACAGAGCACACAGGATGTGACTCAGGGAACACCATTGGAACATATTACAAATATACTGAAGACAAGTTTTTTTTTTTTTTTCTCCCTGTGGATACTTTGAATTAAGACAATGCATTATGTGCAAATGGAAATTTCATTCATTTCAATATCCATTTGACTCAACATTAGGAGTGCTAATCGAATCAGTGCAAATTTCAGCAATGATTTACACTTCACACCTTTCTTAGTTAAGGAGACAAACCAAATATGCACATAATTGTTGCTGTTGCCCACTCAAAGGTACTATGGAGACCCGAGCAGCTTTTCCATATTTCAGATTTTAGTTTGCCTTTTATTTTTCTGCCTCAGTGGATGGAAGAGAGTTTGATCTGCTCTTCAGATTTTTTATGTGTGGTCGCGGTGCGTCGGCATCTCGTTACAGTGTTTTGGCAGAGGGCGCAAGGTTTAATTATGCAAGGGAAGCTGAGTTTCAGGCCGCGGGTGCAACAGATAGATTAGACTGTAAGGCAGGGCTCCAGGGCTCTTCATTATGCCATTTATTTTGGTCATCTTAATAAAAGTGCTTCCTCAACACTGAAGAAGGGATGGTTGCGTTTTTGATTTGATTAGTTTGTTGGAACTAGCTCCCAAGCCTTTCTTACATTCTCCAGGATTGGGACCACATTCCTGTTAATCCTTTCCCAGCCTGTTCCCAGCTTATTAGAAACAAGCTCCTAATCCTTCTACAATCATCAGAATTGGAACTGCATTCCTCCTAAACTCCTCCATCCTGCTTTCGACAAGTTTGACTCTGGCAAAGTCTGCACTCTATTTGGCTGTCATCCTGGAAAGCCACTGGCCAGGCATTGGCAACGCCAACACTGCTTTTTCTGTAACATCTGAACTGAATTGGGCTATTCTTCCCTGAGCTCTGTCCCACTGTCTACCATTTTACTATCAATATACCCTGCCATTGGACCGTACTTTCCTCCGCACTTGATTCCTAGTCTGGATCATAACACAGAAAACATTTTAAAAAAATCACATACTCTCGTAACACCCATATTTGAAGCTTTAAAACCAAGGAAAACTGAAAAAAATACTGAAGAATCGGCTGTTTAAGGACCCCCTGCTTGTTAAACTGTCTGGTAGACATAGCAAAGGTGTGTATGACGTAGGGCATCAGCGACTAGGTCGAAGCATGTGGCTTACTTGTTCAGTGGACATTCAAGTGGATATTACACAGTCTATTTGAGACCACTCTTTTGATATAACTCTGAGCATTTCAATGATTTTCTGGAGAGGAATACACAGAGCAGAAGCAAGTCTCCAGAAAGATTAATGTGAGAGCTTGCTGAAAATATTGATATGCATTGATATGTAAGGTAATGGTAAATACATTTGTCATTAGTTTCTTCAAACAGTTACATCAGTAAAAAAAAAAAAAAAAAAAAAAAAGGCAACCTCAATCTCGCAAGAATTGGGACAGTATGTGAAATGCAAATACAACCTCAACTCAGAAAAAGCTGAGATGGTAAGGTATATGCAAATAAAAAAAACAAAGCAGTGAATTTTTCATTTACTATGACTTGTATTTCATTGCAGAGAGCATGAAGACAAGATATTTAATGTTTAGTCTGGACCATCATCCAATGGAAATGTGTATTGTGTGCAAACAAATCAGTATTTCAGGTTTTTTGGCAGAAATGGATGCAGTGTGATGTGGACCAATGAAGAAAATTACCATTCTGACGTTATCGGCAGCAAGTCCAAAAGCCATGCTTTTATGGGGTTGTGTCAGTGCCTTTGGCATGGGGAAAAGTACACTGAGATTTTGGAGCATTTTGCTGCCTTCAAGATGACATCTTTTCCAGGGAAATCAATGCAAATTTCACTAAGACAAAGCAAAACTGCATTTGCATGCATTAAACAAGCATAGCTGCTTAAGAAGAGAGTGCAGTTGCTCGACTGGCCTGCCTGCAGTCCTGACCTGTACCCAAGAGAGAAGGTGGCACATTTTGAAATGGAAAATACAACAAAATAACACCAGAAACATCTAATCTCTTGATGTCTTCAGTCCCGTATCATTGATAGTGTTGTGGAAAGGAAACATTACAAATTGGTCAATACTTTACTGTCCTGACTTTTTGAAAATATGTTAACATAACATAACATAACATGAATGGCGAGAACAGGCCGTTCAGCCCAACTAGGCTCGCCAGTTTCTTTATACTATCGTGAATATATCACTTCAGATACTCAATGACTCAATGGTATCTAGCTTTAAGTCAAGCCTGCTCTTGAAAACTACCAAGGTATCTGCCTCAACAATATGGTCAGGCAAGCTGTTCTACACCGAAATTACTCTTTGGGTGAAGAAATATTTCCGAATATCAGTGCTAAATTTACCTTTGGTCAGCTTCCATTTGTGACCCTGAGTTCTACTAACAACACTTGGTTGAAGGAATCCAACATAATTCACTTTGAGGTCTTTAAATATGTTAAAGGGATTAACAATCAGATCACCCCTTAGTCTTCTTTTCCTAAGACTAAAGAGATTAAGGATCTTCAGCCTTTTCTCATAGCTTTCATCTTTTATACCCGGAATTAGCTTCGTGGCTCTTCTCTGAACTTTCTCTAAAGCCTCTATGTCTTTCTTAAAGTATGGTCCCCAGAACTGTACACAATACTCTAGATGTGGTCTGACAAATGTGTTGTACAAAAGAAGCATCACCTCCTTGGATTTGTACTCAATACTTTTGGCAATGTATCCCAGCATCCGATTGGCTTTTTTAACTGCTACGGCACAATGGCTAGAACCTGTGAGAGTTTGGTCAACAATCAGTCCCAGATCTTTTTTGTGTGGAGCACATTCCAGTTTTAAACCTTACATGAAGTAAGTCTAATGTTTTTATTACCTACATGTACAACTTTACATTTTGCTACAATAAATTTCATTTGCCACATTTCTGCCCAGTTCTGAATTCTATCCAAATCATCCTGAATCACTTTAGTGGACTCTAAACTATTTGCCAAACCTCCCAATTTAGTATCATCTGCAAATTTAACTAATTTGCTCTCAATATTCCTATCAAGGTCATTAGTGTAGATGAGGAACAGCAGGGGTCCCAACACCGATCCCTGGGGGACGCCACTCCCCACCATAACTAGCTCAGATGAGATACCACTGACCACCACTCTTTGTGTTCTGTCCTGTAACCAGTTTTGAATCTACTCCAGAATACCTCCTGTAACTCCAGTGGAGCTCATTTTAAAAATTAGTCACTTATGCGGTACTGTATCAAATGCTTTCTGAAAATCAAAGTATATGATGTCATAAGCCCTGCTCTGGTCATAAGTCTTGGTGGCCTCTTCAAAAAATTCCAGAGGGTTTGTCAGGCATGACCTTCCCTTACAGAAACCATGTTGGCTATCCCTCAAGATATTATTACGTTCAAGAAATAAGTCCAGCTCATCTTTTATGATAGATTCCAGTATTTTGCATGCAATGCAAGTTAAACTGACTGGCCTGTAATTTCCTGGCTCAGTACAGTCCCCTTTCTTATATATTGGAATTATATTGCCCTGCTTCCAATCATTTGGTATTTCTCCCAGTTTCTAAAGACTGTCTGAAGATGGCGGATAGCGGCTTAAAGATGATCTCACTAACTTCCCTGAGCACTCTAGGATATAAGCCATCAGGACCCGCCGCCTTATCTGCCTTTAGTTTATGCAATTTATCTAATACTTCGTTATCCCTAACCTCAATTTCCGCTAAATAATCTTGAGCATTGGACATGCCCTCTGGCCGAACAAAAACCCGCTCTGAGCTAAAATTCTCAACAAAGTAACTGTTTAAGGTATCCGCAATATCCTTGTTATCATATAGCAGCGATCCATATTTATTCTTTATGCACTTAACCTCTTATTTGACTTTTCCTTTTCTGCAGTACTGAAAGAAGCGATTAGGGTTAGTTTTTGCCCCTTCTGCAATTTGTCTTTCATACAGTCTTCTAACATTCCTCAGCTCTTTTTTGACCTCAGCCCGCATTTTACAGCATTCAGCCGTAGTGTTCTCATTGTTATCCTTTATGTACATCTTATAAAGATTCCTCTTTTCCCTCAAACTCCTACGAATAGCTGTGGTCATCCACTGGGGATTCTGCTTTTTCAGCTTACTTTTGGACACCTTTGGAATGAATTTGCATTGTGAATCAAGTAAAACCCCCTTAAATCTTTCCCACATCTCATTTACAGACTCACAGTCCAGGAGTCTCCCATTTTATTTTACTTAGATATGAGCGCATCCTATCAAAGTTTTCTCGCCTAAAATTGAATTTTTTTGTTTTTGAAGACACCTCTTTAACTTCACATGAAACATGAAAATTAACAGTAGAGTGATCACTTGTCCCAAGTGGCTCCAGTACCTCAACCTTGCTAATTCTAGCTGGGTCACTACAGAGCACTAAGTCTAAAATTGCCTTCTCTATTGTAGGTTTATTAACATACTGCACCAAAAAATTATCATTTATAACATCTAGAAATTCTTCCTCCCCCCTACCCTGTCCTTTTACCATTTCCCAATCGATACCAGGATAATTTAAGTCTCCCATAATAATAGTCCCTCCTCCTCTACAACCTTGCGTAATCCTCTTAAAGAGCATTTCATTGACAATATTGTCCTAAACTTTCCAGCTAATTCCACAAATTTGCCTTGCAGAACCTCAAACCTACCCTTACCTATGTCATTTGTCCCAACATGGACCATGACAACTGGATCCCTCCCCGCTCTGGCCAGGAGCTTGTCCGCATGCTCCAGGAGGTCTCCTACCTGGGCACCAGGCAGGCAACACACCGTACGAGACTCCTTGTCGCGCGAACAGACTAAGGTGTCTATTCCTCTAATGATTGAGCCCCCCACTATCACTAACTCCCTTTTTTGAGGGGTAGGGGCCAACAGGGTGCCCTGATGCTCATCAGTCCCCCCACTCTCAGGGTCAGGGGCCAAGTTGAGTTCCTGCAAGGGCTGGAATTGGTTGGACACCTCAACCACTGGAGGAGCTCTCGCTGTTCAGCGTGCACGCCCTTTCCTGTGCTGACATCCTACAGTCACCCAACTTTCTCTCCCTGCCTGCTCTGGGGTCCCCGCACCACCCTGCTTTGGCGTACACACCATTTCTCTAAACAATATACTACTTAGTTCCTCTTGGAACTCTACTGATTGCGAACTATGTTGCGCCACCAACTGGCCCTGAAGATCAAGGGTCTTGCTCTCCAGATGCTCAATTTTCTGACAACGGTGGCAGACAAACCCACCCTGGAAATCTCTTTCCAAAAGTGCGATCATCCTGCAACCGTCACATAGTTTTGGCCATATTTTGAACCCCCTACCTAATGACCTCGCTCACCCTAGATAACAAAGAAAATTACTAATGCCGAGACAGAAGCTCAGGAACCACAATTTATTAACCTGAGAAGCCCTAAGCAGCAGTCACAATAGAAACCGTGGGGAAACTATGTGAATGGATAATAAGCCTCTTTTAACAGGGGCTTAGTTTCAGTTAACAAAAATGAAATACCAAATTGAGACAAACTCTATATGTGTAATAAGCACTCCTAATAAGCCGACTTGAATTTATATAGTCCCAGGACTATTAATATACTAACCTAAAAATATCACAGGGCTTAGCTGAGAATCCAGATAAAACAGACTGGCTACAACGCCCAGGAGAAACTGGAGGAGGGAGGAGGCGGAGCACTCCGGTAAATCTTACCGTTTAAATTCCAACCTAACTGAATGGACGACTCAAGTGACTGCTGCCCTACTAACTAAATACTAAATCTCAGATCCCAAGTCAAAAATGCAAACAGTAACTATCTGGCTAGCTAGCCACAAATACAACCAAAGGTAACCGAGAAAAGAGTAAAGCCCTGGTTCCCTTTAATTAAAACGGACCGAATAAACAAGTTATTTACTTTGTGAGCGAACTAAACACGGTATCTCCCCCAACAAGCTTGTCACTAAGCACTCAAACAAGCAGCTAAACTTTAATCAGCTGATCAAGGCACCGCAACTGGAGGAAAATACAAAGATAACATAATTTGCAATTTGTTTAATCAGAAGAGCCCTTTGGTAATAATGAAATGCGAAAAAGACAAAAACCCCGGTTGGCGTTAATATTCAAGCTTGGCAATGTGTTTATGCGGTAATACGGTCAGGAGAAAGAACGAAGGGGACTAAAAAACCCCAGTGAATGTCAATATTTATTGGCTAGAAGACTGTATGAAAGGCAAGCCACCAAGTATGAAACCAAGCCAGGTTATAGTTAGATATCCAGGTAATTCGATAATATTCTTGGCGTTGAGAGCTTGCTGAAGTTTGTTAGCTAAATCAGCTACAGAAAAACCAGGCGACAGTAGCTCAGTCCTTGTAAACAACTCTGTTTTACTTTGTATATCATACAATTCACTTAGCTAGCCAATTATTTAGCGTTTAAATTTATTTAACTTTACCTTACTTTGCTACCGGGAGACTGAAACCCCCCCAAAAAATCCCCGTCACCTTTGTTTGACCAGATTAGCGACTTAATTCGGCTGTTTGCTCACCAAGTTGTTACAAGGGGGAAAAAGGGGAAAAAGAAAGCGGGAAGATTCTCCCTGCCCCAGTGCGACAAAGGTTATACCTTGGGAGCAAATTGTCTAACCTCTTTTAATGTTTGAGCTTTAACACACAAATTATTTTCAGAAAAACCTGTTTGCACAAGAGTAGTGCTGTTACCCTCAATACCAAGGCTTCGGAGCCTGTCTCAAAAATGTGAAGCACTTCTTAATGGAGCTCCGTGTCGAGGCTTGTATCGTCTCGGCGAAATGACGTCGCTCATTACATTCGAAGCCTCATATGGGATGCTGCTTCGAGAAGGGGGTTCACTGTGGCGAGTGATTCGAGTATAAAATGTCCTGATTCTCTTCTGCAGCTCGCGGGTTTTTGTCAGTAGTTTAAGTTTGTCAGTGCGGTTTGCGATTTTGTGCGGTATGCGAGTTTGTCTTCATGCGATGGAGCCAGCAAGAAAGTTTCACCTGTTCGGGAATAATTTGATTTGATTTCACCGAATAAGGTCGCTTAGTGAGGCTATTAGGCCAAATTGTTAGACTATTATGTGATGTCATATTTTCAAACCTTTTCAAATAATTTCCAATATGTAATAAATTACCTTAATTTGATAGTTTTTCATTTTATTATTAGGGGAAACGCTTATTATTTTGAACAAAAATAAAAAGCTCTTTGTTTCACAAGCACATTCACTGCCGTCTGTCCGGTCCCGAAAGTATCTTTTAGTTTCGTTATGAAATAACATGTAATCAAAATACTTTATTTTATTTTGCATTTATTGATTCATCCACTTTCAGGCTGTAGGCTTATGCTTGCCTATCATTTTCTCCAAAGCACAATTCGTATATGTTTTTATTGACCAATAGGGGTCTCTAGAGTGCATTTTAAACCTCAAGAAATGAACCACACTTCAGCACTTCTGGCTGGAAAGCTTCAACGCTTCCTGAAGCTTCATCTCACCAGCACTACACAAGAGTAAATCTTCAGCTTCAATCCCCGCACACGTCTTTCTCTGTCTCAACCCAAGCAGAATGATCACCAGCGAACAGCGCTACAGCACAGCCAAGAGGTTGCAAGAATCAAAATCAAAATAAGAATTTATCCTAAAAAAAATCATAATGTGTATGTTGAAATGTCAAATAATGTGCAGCTGTATCATTTTCAACGTTAGACAGGTCAAAGATAATTTACAAATCACTGCTTTCAGTTTTAACTTTATCCTAACATCCCGTAATTTTTTTTTTTTTCTGTTTTTGGGGTTGTAAGAATAAAATACGTGCATTTACAGTAGTTGGAAAAAACAAAAGGAAAAAATATTTAACCATTATTTGTTATGAATACTCAAACAATATTTGCCTGTAAAAAAAACACATTGGGACAAAGAATGGAAAGTTATATATCAAGAAAACCCACCCATTTTCCTCAGATAAACAGGTAAATAGGCAACAAATGATTCAATAATCATTGATTCAATGTGAGAACATTAAAACAATGTTTCTCAATGTACGATTACACAAAATTTAGGGGTCTCACCATCTTCAGTCCATAATATAGTGTAAAAATTCAGTGAATGCTGAGATATCTGAGCAATCTCTGTACATAAAGAGACAAGGCTGGCTACCAATATTGGTTGCACGTGATCTGTGAGCCTTCAGACAGCACTGCATTAAGAACCAACATGCTCCTGTAATGTACATAACCACATGGGCTTGTAAATACTTCAGAAGACCTGTGTCAGTGAACTCAGCTTGTCATGGCATCATCAAATGCAAATTAAGAATTCACTATGCAAGCCAAAAACCATCCAGAAGCACCACCGACTTCTCTGGGCTCGAGCTCATCTGAAATGGACTGACAGGGGAGCAGAAATGAAATGTTTTGGAGATAATGGATGTCTTGTTCTCAGGGCAAACAGGAGAAGAACAATCCCAACTGTTATCAGCAACATTTTGTACATTTATGAAGACAACATTAACACAGAAGGGTATACGTGCATTTTAGGACAACACATGTTGGCCAGATGTTGTCTTTCCAGGGACTTACTTGTTCCAGTAAGATATCGCCAAGCCACACTACATTTATTACAACAGCAGAGCTTTGTGGTCAGTGAGTTAGGGCACTGCCTGCAGCCCAGACCTGTCTCCCACTGAAACGTGAGGCAGATTATGAAGTGTGAAATACAGTAATGGGCAACTGAAGTCCCGTTTTTGGCAAGAATGGGAACAAAATCTGATTTAGAAACTATAATAATTCATGATCTCAGTTCCAAAATGATCACTGTTATTAAAAGGAGATTTGATGTTGCGCAATGAAAACATGCACCTGTCTCAACTTCAGTGAATGTTGCAGACATGAAATTTCAAAATAGCTATTATTTTCAACAATAAAGTTGATGAGTAGATGAAATGGATTTAATTTGTCCCTTGATATATTTTTTTTTTCCAATTGAACATAAGTTAAAGGGGATTTGCAAATCACTGCTTGCTGTTTTTATTTACACTATACACGTTGTCCAAAGTCTTCTGGAATTGAGATTGCATTTCAACTTTACATATGAAGCCGCATGTACAGGAAAATGGACCCAGTGAGTGTTTGGTTCAATAAATCAATTCCTTGTGGTTTTCACTGATGGAACACAACACAGTTATTGAGAGTGTATTATGGATGAGAGATAATTCATCATAACAATGGCTCTATAGACCATATTGCAGTTAAATTTAAATTAAGTTTCTTTATTTTTATTTAAAACATTAAGGACTAATAGTATTGCAATTTTTGAAGTTGAAAAATTGTTCTTCCTTTGCAATTGTGTAATTTAAATTAGCTGTCTCATTAGACTTTTTTCTTCAGTAGCTTTTCATGTTGTAGTTGTATTCCACTTGTGTTAGACAAAGTCTGATAAATCCAAAATCCAAGCGTGGTATTAATTTTTCCACAAACTTTGAATAATCATTTGGCAGGTGCACTATGCACTGATTCCTGTAATCCATTCAGGTCAATAGTCAAATTTACTAACACTGCTAAAAGCCAAATGAGTCTGTATCTTCCAAGCAGATGCAAATCATCTGGTTCCTGAAAAGTTTTTTCTCATGATTGTTTGTTTTTATCGCTTGTTTGTTTTGTTGTTATTGCTTCCAGCACACCAGCATGTGGTTCATTTCAATATTGCATCTTTTAAAGTTGATTTGTACTGGATAATTTTTTTTTTACAACGGGCTGCATACAAATCAACAATATAAAAGTGAGCAGAGCACAAGAGTACAATGAGCATCACTCATATTCTTGACATTTTTTGTGTAACGAGGACTCTAATTATTTACACAAGAAAAGCAAGCTCATTGAAAGCCCATCTGTCAATAACAATGACTTTTTCCCCCATTCCCAAAGGTGGTCATTAAGACTTGGCATCTCTGTGCCCAATTAATCCCCTTGCTGTTGTGGCTGTGA
This sequence comes from Gymnothorax javanicus, assembly GCA_029692085.1. NCBI lineage: Eukaryota > Metazoa > Chordata > Actinopteri > Anguilliformes > Muraenidae > Gymnothorax > Gymnothorax javanicus. The sequence continues at coordinate 47,908,144 of CM056204.1, forward strand.
CACTTTGTCAATTAAAAATAGGGCAAAATTTATTAAAGAGGCACATTGCTCCTCTTTGCGAAATTGTTCTTTGAGCCCATAGTTAGGCTTTTTTCTGACCATGTTTAATCATGTGACAAAGCAGTGATGCTGTGATAATACAATGATGTCATAATCACAAGATGAAAATTGAAATGGCTCCTCCATGTTGGCGCTGCACTTGCTGAATAGTGTGCTTTCCAATTAGCTCAGCAGCTCCTATGGGCTATACCGGCAACGAAAGCGGAAAGTTCCCAATTTACAAATGTGAGCCGGCAGACAGCCGAGAAAGGGCTCCAGGATGGGTACTGTATTCATTGCTTCTCTTCACCTGTTCAGGAAGTGACAACTCATAATTAGCGGACAACGAGAGCCCCCAGAGCCCGTGGGGTGATTGACAGCATCTGATCGTGAACCCAGCGAATGCGACAGCACACAGAGTACACCAACATGAGTACTGCGGAACTGCAATTTCCATAAGCCTGTAGCCATGTTCCAGACAATGTAGTCAAAGCCATAGAGGGCTCACAGCTGGTAGGGAGGGGAACGAGGGAGCGAGAGAGATCTCACACCTTATGACATTTGCATGTGCATCGCATTGCAACTGTAAACTCATTGCATCATGAGTACAACGTAGAACAGATCACCTATCACTGTTATGAATAGGATCTACCATGCATGAAGTGGTTAAATGTATCAGGCTGTTCTTCATTCTTCTTTTTTTGTTTTGCTCTTTGAGATCCACAGAAGGACATGAGTGGCCTTGGCAGATGAGCGGAGGCTGTAACAGGAGTAAATTGGGTCCAACTCCATTTCAATGGCCATAATTTTAGAATGAGATGTTGAGTAAGCAAGTGTTCACTTTCCTTTGTCCACATACAAGTGTGTGTAAGTGACCTTTTCATATGAGCCCATTTTCTTTTACAAGTCAGTCATCTAGATGACAAGAAATTGTTATATTTTCATGGTCATATTTTTGAAAGGCTGATTTTCTTCAGAGATTTTTATAAGGGAGGCAATGTTACTGTAACAAAAAAAAAGAAGAAAAAAATTCAATTCCTTCAATGGTGTAGAGATCATCGATTGGTCAAAAACGGCATTCTACGGTTTGTTATTTCTGAAGAGCAGACCGCTGCTACGAAAAATAGACTGTTGCTTTGGATGTGACACAGTTCCAACTGTACAATCTAAGGGAGTATTTTTTTACAGAAGTAATGACGATTTTAAATCAATAATATTATTTTTGCATCAATATTTTGCATCAAATTATTGATTTCTTCAGTAAGTAGCCAATAATAAGCAGGACAATGTACAGCGAGCTGATCATTATTACAAAACGAACCCCTTCAGGGTGTTCAAGACCCCTCCGCAGTGCATCAGGATCGTGCTTCAGCCTGTTTGGGTTTATTTCCCAATAATGACTGGTTTGCTGTATATATCTCTTACATAGTACTGCGCACTGCGTATCTATACTCACAAACGTCAAAGCAATTACTATTTTGCTCACAAATAAATGAGGACTATTTCTCAGATGTACCACAGCTTGGGCCATGAGGTCTCTTAAATGGGGTTATTTGGATTTGTGATTTCAGATGTTGAAGATGCATCTGCTCATGGGGACACACATTTATTTCAGTGCTAAAATAATCACAGCCTGCATCCTCCATACTGATTTTAAACATGGCCACTAAATCTCTCTTTCCCATTCTGTGTGAAAAGCCCACCTTACGCACGAGACACTAAAGCAGTTTAAAAAAAAAAAAAAAATGCCGTGGATTTGATTTAAGCCACTTTAACACACTTTTCAATTCCCATGTCCATTAATGTTGGCCCCGGTGCCCGTACGCAGCGAGATCCATTATCACGTGCTCACGTCTGACAAACTTTGATGAGAAAGAGATAAAAGACCAGAGACGAGTAACCAAATTATCTCTCACTTCTAAAGGATTCCAAATCGCACAAATGGAGAGTACAGTAATTAGTGTAATTTCCCCCTTTGATGTGCAGATGAAATATTTATGAAGCGAAGAGTTCCTCTTATCTCCCGTCTGAACAGTGGCTTCTCGGGGTGGATGGAGCCAATGGGCTCTCGTCGGGGTTTAAAGGAGTGCAGGATAAAAGATTCATTGTGTCAAAAGACAGCAATAAACAAGAGGTAAATACACAATTTATTTGCGGAAGAGGGCATCGTGGACCCTCGAAGGCAGAAATTGATGCGGCTTTTGTTTTTACAGATATTGCATTTGCAGCCTATTAATAACTTATCTTCCCAGGAAAGAACTCCCCCCCCTATGTCTCTCAGCTGCAACACTGGGAAACTTTGAGGCCTTTTTATGATAGCTGTTGTTTGGTCATTTACATTTTTATTGCTTTCAGTTATAATTTTCACACTCGGTGGCGCTAAGAGGTCTCACTAATGAATGGGACGCAATATCAGACTCGGGATGTACTAATCACCACTCTGCTTTGTGAAGTGACCTGGACTCAAGAGCAGTTTTTAGTGGCATTTAAGCGCAGCCTCTGTCACTTTCACAGTGTTTTGAGCCTGCTAATCTATTATGCTCCTTATCAATGGAACAAATGGTCTGTTTGCCACGTCCCACTGAGCTAACATAAGGACATAAAAATGTTTGCTCTCACACTACGGCATGCAATACAAGACAAATATCAAGCAATTAAGAAATAAATTAGATTATAGAAGAAGAGTGCAGTTTTGAGTAAACTGGATGGAGACGGATGTGACATCTTGTGTTATGATACTTAAAGAAACAAATGTTTAAAAAAAATGTTTGAAGCATACATATTAATTTTGGAAATTTCAAATCAGGTATTCACTAGCTGTTCACACTTTGTATTATGTTGCATGCGATGGACAGATTGCATTGTGTGGTAGACTCCTCCTATAATCATTTTCCATTTCCCCAGATACTTCACAAGGTCCATACATGACAGGAATGTTTATGATTTAGAACTGGAGCAAGAGTAGCATGTTATTTTTTTATCATGATTTAGAAGGCAATGTTGTGATCGCAAATGGGTCTCAGCTGGTGGTGACATTTGCTATAAAAGATGACTCTAAGGAAAACAGGAAGCATGGTTATTTTGATAGGTGGACATTTTTAAGCATCATTAATCATCTGCCTTTCACATTCACATAAATATCAGAATTATTTACGATTATTATGCAGAAGAACACTCCACGCGAGCAGACATAATCCTGCTGTTTCTGAATTTTTTAGTTCGTTTTTTTTTTTTTTTTTGGAAAATGGGTATTTGAGGATTATCAGTGATGAAAGTGGCTGCAAGACTGTGGGACCATTCTGATTTCCACATAATCTCTTCTCAGAAGAGATAGCAACATGTTGCCATATCTCAAGTACCCCACTGATATCAAGTTGGACCGCCAAATGGCTGCACAACAACAGGAATAATTTGAATGATTCATCAATTCCTAGGAATGTTATTGTTGTTTGGTATGAACAAGCTTGGCTGCACTGGCAAAGTCTCACATTAAATGCACTCCCACTTTTTTCCAATTATCCGGGCCTGCTGCAGAAATCAGAGCTGAACTAGCTAATTGACTATTTTAAAACCACCTAACATCATAGTCTAATGCCTTATTTGAGCGCATTTTTATGATTTCTTTTTTGATTAGCAACAGCATCAACTAAAATCCTCAGTTCATTTTTTTTTTTTTTTACTATTTAAATAATAATTTTTATTGAATGTTTTTTTCACTTTCAATGAGCATCAGACCATTTTTATTTACCTGTATATGGGTATATGCGTAGATTTTTTTGCATTGTTAGTCGTCAATGTATAAAAGTAAAATCTGATGTATTTTAACAATGCACTTAATTTTGAAATGAAGTCTACGCTCATCAACGATCGCCTGTTCTCTCTTATGTGCTCAGGACCTGTGGCCACATGTATTTCCACTGAGTAAGTGAATTCAAAAAACTTAAAACTGATTCACTAGCTGACCTTGACATTTAAATGAAAAGACCCAAACTCACCAAAGTGTGAGATAGATTTTTCTCCGGATGCGCCATATGAGGGCAAAGGAATGAACTAATTACAAGGAAAATTCAGTTGCAGACACTGACAGAAAGTGGTGAACTCCATCTTTTGTCATGCCAGGGCTCTTAACAAGATTGTTTTTCAAGGGATTCATGAAAAATTTAAAAGGAGAAAAGGCCTAAGTGGATGAAGGCGAGGTCCCGCTACACCGATGGCAATTACTTTGGAGAGATTGGAATCGGAACGGATCAAACTGTGTCCGCAAGGAGAGATGGGGAATTAGTCGACGATTAAAATGTCAATGAGTTTCATCAAGAGCTGGACACCAGTCTCTGATCATATTTTAACACAAGGCAGTAAAAAGAGTGTTTTCTAAATGCTGATATTAATTACACTTAGGCATACTGACATCACTGATATAGGTTTAGGTTCTGTTTGAACTGCCTAAAAGTTCTTAAGTGGGGAAAAATCATTTTAAATATCATTAACAGCATAAGTGACACAGATGACATTGTCATTTGCTCCTCTCAGACAAACAACTTGATAAAACAAAGCACCTTCTTTAATGAATCTCGTAACATACGCAAACATGTTAATCGCAGTCATAAAATCAATTCAATAGCCCACCACTTTCCAAATTACAACGTTAAAACAGGTGATATTCATCTTCAGATGGCCTATAAACTGTTTACGAAATGTTATTACCATTTCCTAATAGGATACTCATTTTTATGTCCTTGTAAGTCATACTCCCGAGGATCATTTTTAATCAATAACGAATTGCAGAAGGACATATTTCATGGTACTCATTCAGCTCCACTGCTCACCAAATAATGCATTACCTTCACTGTCATCATGAAAATCTACAATGCAGCACGATTATTTTCACAGATATAGTGGCACAGACGCTCATTTAATGGGATGTTTAAAATGAAGACGTGTGGTTGTCCTTTAAGCAGTGTTGAGGTACACGCATTTCATTATAGTTAATGTGCTTGAGTGCTTTAAAAAATTCAACAGGACCCACGGGATGAATTTGCCCAAATTCCATAGCCTTTTATTATCACTGTCTCTGGTGTATTTTCAGCACCAAACACAGTGGAGGATGCATTACCAAAGAAGTGCCCTCTTTCCAAAACTCAAACTCCTGGAGGACGTTACAATTTGTGTTTTGTGGTCATTGCTTTTCACTTCCTGAGAAGAGGACTCGTATAGGGAAGGGGTAAACAGATGGTCAGCTACGAGCAGTCAGAGCAGGTGATAGGGAACAAAACAGGATATGTAACTCTCGTGGTAAGAGGCAAAGGACGTGACAAAATGAATGGAAGGACAGCGTACGTTTCTGCGGGTTTGAATATCTCCACATGGGCTTGTTCTCACCATTTCAAAAAAGGGTCATAGAAGCTGAGAACCAGAGTAGTCTGACCCAAAAAAAATGAAAATTAGAGTTTGGATGATATTTTGACAGATGTTGATAAGATTCAGAACACAAAATTGGTGTCATGATGTGTATTATACCTGTGAACAACATTGTTTTTTTAATGTTTTTTTATACTTTAAAAACTTTGACATCTATTATCTCTAAAACAATATTCTGTGGGTTAGACCTCTCTGGTTCTAAGCCCCGCATATGTTCAACATGTATGGATTAACACATCGTATGTCACAAAGATTAATTACAGTAAATGAAAGGATTGTGCCCTGCAGTATGTTATGTAAGTTCATATTTTCTACATTTTCAAAGTTACTCTGTGATGGGATGGTGAACCGTTCGGGGTATTTTCCTGCCTCTTGCCCAGTGGATGCTGGGATAGGTTCCAGACACCATGACCCCGCTCAGGTAGGCTGCCACTGACCTCTCTCCAACATTTAGATTACTCAGTGGAAGCAATTACTTTTCTTAAATATTTACAATCTATCAATGTTTTTGTTGGCTTCCTTAACTCTTTTACCTTGGAAGGAAGGTGTACATGACCTTCTTATTTTGCACTGTAATTATAAAAATTCAGAAGAATATTTCCCCTTGTTTATGAGATTATCATCTGGCTCTTATGTGCAATTTGTAAGATCACGAACAGTGATCAACAGTGATCAAGGCTTATCGAGTGGGTGCAATGAATCGTGCAAGAATAACACTACTTACAACACCATCAATTTTTAACAATTACAATATTTATGACCATTATTTCAATAATGATAATCAAAACTCTTCAACTCTGTGTAGTAAACAAGAATTCTCACATAAGCACAATTCAGCACATTATCATAGAGAAACAATATAGAGAATAATGATATTCTGTACTCTTATTTATTAATTAGTGCTCAGCTCTGTACAATAAACATCTTAGAGTTCTGCATAGTAATCAGTCTTAAGATGAATAAACATCACTTAATGTATTATCTCTGTGAAATTGACAATTGTAATATTCTTTGCACTTCATCAGTAATTAGTGCTTAGCTCTGTACAGTAAAAATAAATAAATGAATAAAAATTCTGGTAAACTTACATTAAAATAAGTTGCGCAGAATTTGAGTAGTTACCAGGTAACACGTGCGGAATGAATGAGGACCTCACTGCAAGAAAACCGTTCGTTAATCGGCGGCTCTTGTGTGACCCAAAGCAAATTCAGTAGAGTCGCTGATGATTAGTTTAGTAATGAACAAATGAGGAATGAATGAGTAATTGGCTGCTGTTAAACCATTAATTAATTAGCCGTTCTTGAGTAACCGCTCATCAAAAGTTTTAAGTAGCTAATGATCAGACAATGGAGGAACAAATGAGGAACTAACTGCTAGTTAACAATTTGTTGATGGGCACTTTTTGACTAACTTCTGTTGAAATTTTATGGAATTGCTAATGATAAGTTAATTACCGAACAAATGAGGAACAAAATAGGAACTAACTGCCATAAACCTTTACAATAAGGTACTCAAAATGGTTTACTTGCAGTTAGTTCCTCATTCATTCTTCATTTGTTCTTTAATTAACTAATCATTAGGTATGCCATAAAATTAGACGGAGTGTTACTCAGGAACTTCCTGTTAACTAAGGGTTTATTTGCAGTTAGTTCCCAATTCATTCCTCAATTAACTAATCATTAGCTACTCTAAAATATGAGCAGGGATTATTCAAGAACTGCTCATTCACTGATGGTTTTGTCGCAATTAGTTCTTCATTCGTTAAAACTTTCTGTACGTTTTTGTAAAGTGTTACCAAAATTCTAAGGTTGTTATGACCCAGACCAGGAGCTAAATTTGGACACAGAGTAAAATCCAATAGTTTAGTTTATTGATAGTAATATGTTAAGACAGAGGGACGGAGCCCAGAACAAAATGACACAGTTCAGTTCAAATGTAACAAGCAAGGCAGAGCAGGCATAATGTGACCAGCCAGTGGCTATCTGGGACAGCTGCCAGATGGAGTGCACACTTGGCCAGAGCCGAACTGTCAGATGGCAGGACAGAGAAATTTAGCAGGGACGCGGTCCCAATCCTGCTGACTGTAGAAGGCTTGGGAGCTTGTTCATAATAAATTGGGCAGAGGAACATACAGAGAATAGATTAACAGGAATGTGGTCCCAGTCTTGGAGACTGAGTAAAGCTTGGGAGCTTGTTACAATAAATTGAACTCGGAAGAGAACTTACAAAATTCACTATCATTCAAGTTTACAAATTATATCCGAAGACGAAGATATTTACTGAAAAATACTGGCTGTTTACTAAATACTGGCTGTTTGCTGTTTACATCCAGAAATTACTTCAGATTCCTTGAATCTTTTAACAATGTTACGCACCGTAAAGGGTTAAATATTCAAATTTCTTCCTATTTTTCTTTGTGGAACCTAGTTTTTCAGCCTTTAAAATCAGTTTCTCATGCATTTGAGGGCACATTGGAAATCCTCGGCCCATCTTTGCTCATGAAGGACCAGGGCCCATGTTCCCGAGGCCATCGTAAAAGTTGCAGTTTACGACATCGTTAGGTCACTTACCGAGACCGTAACAAGAGGGACAACTAAGGTTAGCCGAAGCCATCGTAGAGGAATCGTAATCAAATTGCAACTAACAATGTCATTGCAGAATCATTCTTGTATACCTGACACCAATATAAAATTTCATTGTGGTCAATGGATACTGTGTGTATTTAGTCAGCGTGATTGCAATCATTTTTTTTGTAATTGACTATACATTCAATCTGAAAACACTCCGCACTATCAGGTGTTGCTTGTTCCCGTTGTTAAGGCTAAACGGCAATCGTTCATTTGGACTCGCAATTACGTGCATTTCAAATTTCTGTCTTTGATTCAATCTAAACAATTTAATTGATCATGAAGCACAGGTTAGATTGCCCGATGTGCCAAAAAGGTAGCGCGGAAGTTCCAGAGCAGTCTACCTCTCGAAAAGTAGCCTACAGGCCTCTTATGAGTAACTTATTTTTCTGAACCGAATTATGCCTATTGATTAATCACTCTTAGATCGCATCATGAAAGAAGCCGTATCTTTAATTGCCAATGGATTATTCTTATATATGGAAATTGTTTAAACAAAGAAAACTGACTGAGAAGAAGTTAGGACTAATAACTGTAGTAAAGTGATGTTGTGTGGCCGCTCAATTTTCAGTTCTGGCTACGCCACTGATTAGAAATGCACAAAATTTTGTGTCCAAATGAACGATTGTCATTTTGCCTTAACGAGGTGAACAAGCAACAGCTGATATTGTGGAGTCTTTTCGGATTGAATGTATAGTTAATGAGAAAAAATGATTGCGATCGAGTCTGAACTAATAATTGTTTTAAAGAGATGTTTAGTGCCCAACCAATTTTAAGTTCTGGTTATGGCATTGATTCAAACAGCAGAAAAAGCCTTTCTCCTGACTATTGCCTAGCGAGGGCCTAACAGTAGCTCTAGACCTTTTGTTAAAAAAACTACCTCGCTTACCATAATGAGACTTTTGGGAACAGGGGGCCTTTAGTAACGATGGCATAACTACACCGTAATAAGCTCGCTACACTAACAAGGGCTTCTGGAAAATAGGCCCAGGACTTTCCGCTTACCAAATCATGATTACAATCACCTGCTGACATTAACTGTTTCCAATCACATCATGATTCAGTTTTATTTTTATTTTTATTTTTTATCTTATTACAAGCCCGAAATTGCCTCTGTCCCAATGTTTTTGAAATGTTTTGCAGGCCTGAATGACAGGAATGGATGTACATTTATAAATAAAATGAAGTTGACTGACAAAATGTTAAAAATCTTGTCTTCATACTGTCTGCAGTGAAATACAAGTCAAAGTTAATTTAGAAATCACCACTGTTTTTATGTGCATTTTTCAAACTGTCCCAACTTTTTCTGCGCTGGGGTTGTATTTCGCCGTTCTTAGAAAGGAAAAGCACACCGCTGAGCTCAGGAACATCGAAAGACCACGGATAACTGCAGTGGAGGGCTGAAGAACACCTTGTTCACAGCAGTTTGTCATATTAAGTGTTCTTTACATGGCCAACTCATAATATCTCATATTAATTACTGTCTACCCACTTGGGCCACTGCAAACTCTATTACTTTAAATCCAGTCATATCCTTATACAAACAAGTACTCAAAATCCTGGATAAAAAAACCAAGATCCTTCCATCATTGCACAATTCTTAATAAATATAGGCTTCTGAGTTGGAACAATCTGATCATTTTCAAAAATTGCTGCCTCATATACAAAATCCGTCACAGCTTAGCTCTGCCTCCACTCTGCAGTCTTATACAATTTAGATCGCCTGCAACAAGTGTTACCAGAGGAGCTGCTAGAGGAGACTGTGAGATCCCTTTCAGGAAAACCACATTTGGTCAATCAGTTTTTACTTATAGGGTAGCTAATGAGTGGAATACAATCCAACAAAACATAGGAGAGTTCATTTCATTAAAAAAATCTAAAGAAATGGCTAATCGACAACCAAATGTGTCAACACTAGTCACTAGCCCCTGGTTTATATGTTTATTGATGTAAAATTTGTTGTTGTAGTTGATGATGAATACTTGCCTTGTCTGATTGGGGATGTATAGTCATTCTTATGCTGCTGAGGGGTAACAAGAGCGTGTGTGTAAGTGAGTGTGTGTTTGTGTATGTGTGTGTGTGTGTGTGGGGGGGGGGTGTAATGTTGCTGCTTCTAAATATTGTACATATAATATGTATTTGTTTTTATCGTAATTACTGTTTTTTTTTAACAGGTTATATTGCAAAGCTCATTCTGGCAGGGGGACTGCCAATGGAAATTAGCCTTTTGGCTATAATTGGGTGCATTTACATTTTATTGTTAAAATGTTCATTAATGTACATTGTCCCTCTACAACAAATAAAGGTAATAATAATAATAATAATAATGTAGAAGGGAGGCATGTCTATGTCAAAGTAAAAATCAAGAGAAGACTTCTGAGTAAACAGAGAGCATTTGCCACAAGATGTGAACCACTGGTAAATTTCAAAATCGGAAAGATTGCCAAAAAATAATGAAAAAAAGCCTGAGAAGTTTTTTAAAAACATCCTATCAACAAATGAGAAAAAGATCAAATTGTGCTGAAATGATGGACAGCGAAAAGTATGGAGAAGGTAAGGAACTGCACATGATGATCCAAACAATATGTGAGGTGTGGTCATGTGTGGGCATGCACAACTGTCAGTAATACTACTGCCCTACTATTGATCGAGGATGTGACTGCTGTCAAAAGTGGCAGAGTTAATTTTGAGTTGTATGGGGCTATATTTTTGGTAATATGTTTGTACAAAATGTTTGTAATTCCTATATGGTTGATATTATATATATTTTTGGCAAGACCCTTCAAAAAAGTTTACTTCTCAAGGACAACTTTATTGATTGCTTTCAAATTCATTATGGTGGGTGCAGAGCCAGAATTATAAAAATTGTGTCACTGTCTAATAGACCTGACCATATTGGAAAATAAATAAATAAATAAATAAGGATGTCTAAGAGTTTTTCACAGTGCTACACATATGACATAAAAAACTACAGCTTTTCAATCCCTTTCTGTAAATATTATATGCACATACGCATATACTGTATTAAGGAAGAAAAATTATCTTCAAGCAACTTGCTTTCAGTGGCTGAATTTTAAAGAAACAATTGTACATTTGAATCTGTTCTGAATGATTAAAGCGATCGCAGTGTCACCTTCCATTTCGACAAAAAGCTTTCATGCAGATGTTCGCCATCAGGCAGCCGCAGTCTCATTTCACGGCACTCATTCGCAGAACTCTTTGATGTGAGGACAGGATCCTCAAAGTTACAACAATTTTTTCCAGTTCTTTTCAGGGTAACGAATTTACAACACATCCATTTCTGGAGAGAAGTCGCAGGAATGTTTTAGTCTTGCGGAGATAATGAGCCTTTGGAACGGTTGCACGTTTCCGTGGTGAAGAGTGAGTTCATTCACTGTGCGCTCAGAGATGAGTGCCTTGGCTCATCAGTGACTCTATTAAATGGTGGTGGGGGAGCATCAAAGGTAGAAGTGATTGAGAGCACTTATGCCCGAAGGTCAGGTCCTTCAACACTGCGACAGATGGAGGGAAGCTAGTGCATAGCAGCAAGCCAAATCATTATGGTGCACTCTACTCTGCAGCACGTCAGTCAAATATTTTCATATATGTGTCTTTCCTTCAACAATATAGGCTTGCAGAACCAATTGCATTGCATGTCTGAAATAAAGCAATTTATTTCAGATGGAGATGTGCATAATCTGCGTTCCTTGTTCAGAGCAGACCAAGAGCAAGAGTTTAGAAGGTACAGTGCCCTAATTTTTAGATCTAAATCAGTGTTACAGTGTTACATTTATCAAAACATTTAATCATAAGTCCCATTAATTGACTTGTGCTTGCAGTTTGTAATTACTTCACGTAAGTATGGCATTTTTTAAAATTTCTGTCTTTGTTTACATTTTTTCCCCTAAATTTTCTCCCCATTGTAAACAAAAAGTCAAGAATGATCAAGCAAAACATGTCTAGACTTTTGAGCCTCTGCAATGATTTCTGCAGGAGCCTCTTATGTACAGAACTTCTCGTGAGCATCCACTATTGCATTTGGTTGCATCTTATCTATCTGCATATGCAGTAATTTTTGGTGTTATTCAGTGGCACCTCGAGGAACAGAGCAAGTGCTGAGCAAATAAGCAACATAAAAATGCAAGATGATCGGACTGTGGACATATAGGATGATGAGAGAGAGCCCTGAGGCTCTTGCTGATTGGCCTAAAGAGATGGATAAACCACAAAATGACCTCTGACTGAGGAATACCGCATCATTCTGTTTGAACAGGAGAGAGATGTTTCATTAAAATGTGTTTACTTGCAGGGAAATGAGTGCTCTCAGAAGGCTGAGGGGAGGGAGGAGGGAGAGAGGGAGCGATGCCTTTGTCTCCGGTACGAGCCTCTGCATCTGCTCCCTAGCAGCCAGTGAGCGGAGTCGCGAGACGGGGGCTGTGCCCCCAACTCGCTCCAGACTGCGTGCGGCTTAGAGTCAGAGCATCTCCACGTGGCAGTCTGAGCCTTATCAAGGCTTGTCCACCTGGCCCTGGTTTCTTTGGCTCAAATGCACTGATCCACGGGACTGTTTGCCTATCTGTATACACTAGAGAAACTGCCGGAATGGTTTATGATAAATTCTTCCACTGCATCACAAGGATATTGCAAAATCACTTGAAATATCACTTGAAAGTGATCCAAATCATCACTGTGCTTAATTTTACTTGAAGATCAATGTAGGGTTGTTCTGGTACAAAGGGGAAACGGTTTACTTTTGTCCTGAAACTGGAGACAAGTCGAAGAATAAAGAACTTTCTGAAAAGAGATAAGAGCACTTCAAGGAACATTCCTTATTTTACTATTACACACAACAAGAGGGATATGAGTTGATTATAATCTCCATGAATGCGCTGAGTATAAACACTGACTTAGTCTACAAAATGAAACAGTTGCTCTGTTGTATATCTGGAAGAGGGCTTGCTTCCAGGGTGGATTTTTGTGAGCTACAACTGAGCTTCAGACACTGGATACCACATTCAAAGAGTTTGGACTTAATCAGTGGAGCACTTATAATCAGGCTTTTTGATTTTGAAACTAATAGGTCACAGACTATTTCATAATACAGCCCAGCTGTTTTTATGGACCCTGCAGATGGGCTTCCCGAAAGCTGGGCTCCACCGTCTTGCCTGGAGTTTGGTGCTGCACCTTGAAATCTGGTTTCTATACCAGCAAGGCTGGCGTAAAGTCAACCTTCAAACAGTACCCCCTGGTGCTTCATACACTGATTAAAATTATCATATATCGTCTAGTCCTTCCAGGTGTTTCACTTTCTTCAGAGACTAAATCAGTGTGAAATCCAGCATGAATACAGGATTAAATCAAATCTGTGACCCATCTGCAATGACGAACACACAAATATGATAACAATTACTGTTTAAAGTTATGCATCTTCAGTCTTACAAATAACCAAGTGTGGATCGAGGGCAAAATATTAGCAAATGGGGTGCAGCTCGCGGATCTGGTTCAGGCAGACAATTTGAGAAATTCGCGTATTATTATGGACACACCAATGCACATCTGCCATTTCCTGAGTCCTCTGTGACATGGGCTATTTCAAAGCTGTTCCACTGCTCAGCCCCTGCTGCAAAAGCATGCCTCTGCCTACCGCTGCACTGCTTCACTCTCTGCTGCTGCTAGTAACATTGCCTGCTACTGCATCACTCTTGCCTGGGCTAGTTACCATCCCTCCTCCACCTGAATTAGCCAGCGGGGGGAGGGTATCCTGACACTCCCTGCTCTCTTCTTAAATAGAGTTGGCCAAAGGCTACATCAGGGTCAGAGCCTAGACACCAAACTATCTGTACAACAATCTGTCAATACTTCAGCTGTTTACACAAGTTAGCAGACTGAAGTCTATTTACTTAAATGCTATTTTTTGCCTGCAAACATCCGCAAATACATGAGAGAAGTCTTCAAATCCACTTCAAATACTATCAGGTTTTTCTCAGAATTTCAAAGAATCCCAGGTAAATAATAGAAATGAAATAGCTGTGAGCATTCTTTATTGATTGTTAGCCTGGACCTTGTATGTGTTCAACCCATTGAGCCGCATAGCAGAAGGGCAGTTATTTAATTTGGTGTTTTTTGTATTTCTGCATCAAAAACCACTACTTCTCACTGCAAGGTTTTTTGAAGCGAGGCTCATGTCCAAGGGCACATACAAGTAGATCTCCTACCTCCTATGACAATAATCTCGGCCTTTCTAAGCCACCAGTGCTCCCCTTACCTCCACACTCTGCTCTTCCAACAGAACACTTATCCTACCTAGTAACAGATGACATCAATTCTGTCATATTATGAGAAAATTGATTTATACTTTGTACAGACACATGCATTTTTCTAATTCTTTATCCGTTCCAATGTATGAGGGTTCTGACAATAGGCGATGACCTTGGACTTTGGCAGTAAGTCACTATCTTAAACGGCACTTGCCATTCATCCATTACTTTTCACCTTCATTCTGCAGACTCACTAAAGGAGACAAACATTCTTCACATTTTACCTAATCCCCCATTTATACAGCATGATATTTATGGAAGTAATTTATATGACACGAGGGTGTACCTATCTTGCTCTACCATGCAATTGAACTGGCAACCTTTGGATTAAAAGCCCAACTCCTGAACCATAAGGGTTATGGCACACTGCCTCCTTTGTGTTAACCAAGCATATGTGAAAATGATATTAATATGTACACTATAACAGTGCACATGAAATGCAGGCCACATCGTTGTCATCACAAATGCATCATGTTTAAAAAATGACCTCTCACACTACGTTATAATCAAAGCCATTAGGACAATCCATTGCATTAGGGAATGAATGCTTATCAGGGAGTGTGGGTATTTTTTTCCCCATTCATTTTTAGATCTGAAGCCTGGGCCTGTTTAACAGACACTCTAACCACAGCTCTTTGTGGCAGTGCAATTATAAAGAGGGCTCTAATACAAACACATTTTGATTGAAATTTGGATTGGACAAATGGAACAATTGCAAGGATAATGGATCTTTTTTTTTTTTTTTTTTTGGATTGTACTCTAGCAATCAGATTGTTTATTGTCAAATTAGCTTTCCAATAGAATGTTGCTCATCCCCACGGGGCTATTTTTCCTTTGTCTATGACTGCGTTTTGGAAAATATTTACTGTACAAGTACGAGAATGCGCAGTAGGACATTTGGTTACTCTTTTCAGAAACCTACACACTGAGTTACACTCTTGTTTCCTGAGCTGAAGACCAGCGCAGTGGGGATTCAATATTAGACCAAATCTGACAGCAACAGTCTGAAACTACAAAGAGAAAGAGCAGGTGCATTACACTTTTCCTTACCTGTCGCCGAAGTATTCTCTAAAGCAAAGCAAGGCATCCTAACCGACTCTTATGAGGATTGGAATATAGTAGTTTACTGTGCAGTGGAAAAGTATTTGCCCCCTTCCAGATTTCTTCTATTTTTCCTTCTTTGTCTTATTCAAATGTTTTAGATTATCCAACTAATTTTCATATTACACAAAGACAACATGAGTGACAATGAAATGCAGCTTTTAAGCGATCATTTCATTTACTGAAGATAAAGAGTTATTTAAAACTTGTACCACCCAGGTGAAAATTAATTGCCCCCAAAACTTAATTACTGTTGTGCCTCCCTTGGCATCAGCAACAGCAAACAAACATTTGTAATAACTAGCAATGAGTCCTTTACCCCGCTTCGAAGAAATTTTGGCCAACACTCCTTTGCAAAATTGTTTTATTTCAGCCGCATTGGAGGATTTTCGAGCTTGAACTGACAGTTCAAGGTCATGCCAAAGCATCTCAATTGAATTTGTCAGGCCACTCCAGCACCTTGATTTAGATTCTTTTGAGTCACTGAGAGGCTGAACTGCTTGTGAGGTTTGCATCACCGAACTGCACTTGAGCTTTAGGTCACAAACTGATTGGCAGGACATTCTCCTTCAGGATTTTCTGGCAGAGAGCAGAATTCTTGGTTCCGTCAATAATTACAAGTTACCAAAGTCTTAAGGCAGCAATGTTTTTGCAAATGTGAGATGAGCCTTTGTGTTGCAGCTGTTGTTTTTTTTTTTTTTTTTGTCAGTAATGTTTTTCGCCTTGGAGCTCTCCCATGGATGCCATTTTTGCCCAGTCTCTTTCTTAATGGGACACTGACCATAAGTGAGGCAAGTACAGCATGCGGTTTTTTTTAGATGCTATTCTCGGTTATTTCATGACCTCCTGGATGAGTGCATTCTTCAATGCATTCTTCAAGGAATTTGGTAGGCCGATCACTCCTGAGAAAGTTCACCACTGTTCTATGTAGTCTCTGTTTGGAGATAATGCCTCTCACCATGGTTTGCAGGAGTTCAAGAGCATTATAAGTGCCTTTTTCTCCCTTCCCAGCCAGATAGATGTCATCAACTTTGCCTCTCATCTGTTCTTGAAATTCTTTGGATCGCAGCATCACGTACAGCCTTTTATATTCCTCACATTGCCAGACAAGTGCGATTTATGTGATGTTTTAGATTCAACGAGGGTATGTCCAGTGAATTAAACCAAATTATCAAATAAAGTTGTTTAATTAGTTGATTCAATAATTAAGGGGGAAATTACTTTTTCACATATGGCCAAGTAGGGTAAGATAGTTTTTTCCACAAATAAAGGATATCACTTAAAAACTGTCCTTTGTTACTCAGGTTATCTGTCTAACTTTGGAATTAGTTTGATGATCTGAAACATTTAAGTGGGCCACATACACAAAAATAGTGGAAATCAGGAAGGGGACAAATACTTTTCCACAGCACTATATGTTGAATTATAATCATTTCAATTGGACTGCATTATTGCAGATATTGTTATGCAGTACATTAAAAGGGTACAGCCTGTTTGTTCCTGTTTTTTGCTTTCTTTATTTTACATTTCCACAACTGAACCTTTAGTTAGTGAGTTAAACAAAAATACCTTCTACCTGCCAGGGAAAGACTTCACATCAGCAAGCACATCAACAATCAATACTGCAATTGGAGACTGCACACGCTCCTAACACATTTTATACTTCCCTTTTCTGTTCCATAATAGGCTACAGACAAACAGTATGGTCTAATGACGCGATTTTGGAATTAGAAATACATTTAATGTTGACATATAACCGGTGCAGTGTTTACCAGAAATCTCATGCTCATTTGCATCACATTAAGGTGGATTTTAGTGCAGATTTTTTCCACTTTATACAGCCTGTTATTTCCTTTCGACTGAATACTGGAGCAGCAATATTACAGCTGGAATTCAGTTGGAAGCTATGAAAACTACATAATATAAAACATGATGTCGGTGGGATTAACATGCATGCCGGGCACTCTGAATGTAATTGCGCAAGAGCTCTCCCAGGCTCACTCTGGGCAGGGATGAGAAAAGCAAGAAAAAATAATTAATGCAAAACTATTTTTTTCTGCCGAACTCAAACAAGTTGAAAGGGAATTAAAACCGCGGAGACAAAGTTGGGAGAGAGCAAAAGAAACGCTGCTTTGGAGAGAGCAATTAAAATATCAGCTTCAATCAGCCAGCGGATCTGTCTCCGACTGGCCTGACCTTACTTTTGGATGGTTTAAAAAAAATAACAAGGCAGTGGAATTTTCCAGTCCAGCTGGCAATGAAGCCCGTCTGCTGGAGCTGAATACATTGGTGGTCCCACAGGAACCGCCTCGCGAGATGCTTCCGCTGTGCATTTATACGAATAAATCCATAAAAAAATAAAGAAATAACTGACGCGCAGAAGACAGCCTTGTGACAGCCACTGAGGTCACGTGTGTCACAGGAATATCACTTAGCCTTTTCTGTTTTAACAGAGGACACCCCAAAGCAAAATGATGCATCTTGAGGGTCCACTGTCATGTCACCAAGTGCACAGTCAATTAGCCATTAAAAGCCATTTCAAAATATGTTCTTTGTGACATCACAAGTGGGAGGGGTCACCCAGAATCATACGGAACTGATTAACCAACTGGCTGAAGTTGATCAGTCCTTCTTGTCTCTGAGTGGTCACCTAACCATATGATGTCACAAACAGATTTTGAAATGGCTTGTATGACTAATTGGCTGTGCACCGGCTGACAAGATTGGGGACCTTTAAATGCACGTCACATCAGTAGGCCTTAATATAAATTAGGCTGAACCCAAACCCAAAAAACAAAGATGGAAAAACAAGACCCAAAAATAGATGAGCAAAAACACTGAAAGAATAATTATAAATCTGTTAAATGTATCCATCTAGAAAATATGCATCTACTCCCTAATTGTGCAGCACACAACAAATCAAGGTGATTTTTCATTGTGAGACTGCCTTTAAGTAAAGCATCACTCCCTCAGACAATTTGAAACAAACATCCATCAGTTTTATAGAGTGTTCTGAAGAGTATCTGAGCAGCATAATTTCATAAGTTTTCACGCAAGAACAATCAATTTAATTACTTTTGCAAATCTGCTCGACCAAAGTAATAATTTCCACAGAAAAGCAGCACATTTTAAGGCCATGGAACATAATGAATCCCTAAACTGGTCCTAAGTCATTACCTGACACACAACATTATAGAGATTATGAAGTTCTACCAAAAGTTTGATGATGTACACAACTAGCAAGAGTCGCTATCATACAATTGAGTTGCATTTTTAAAGATTGCATTTAACCTTTGGCTCGGTAATGAAATTCATTCCGTACAGTATTGAAGGCTTGACAACTGAGGTTAAGGGCCTACTTACTCCAAATATAACAATCTCAATCAACAAAAGAGGATCCTTTAGTTTACTCTGATTATAGATCACTATGTATCACAGGATTAGACGACCGATACTTTTATTCAGTCAAGTTAAACCTCCGTTTGCAGGTACTGCCGACTGAGATGCAAATGAAAAAAATTAGAGAATTCTCCACTACTGTATGAGGCAGAAAATGATGCAGTCTAGACTTTTATATCAATTTTTATTAAGTCAGCCATAGTGATCATTCATTATACTTCCCTTAATGCAGCGTAGCTACATAAACAATCCATTATTCTATAAATTGCACCAGTTTGCATTCAGCCTAACATCAGGTCTGATTACAGCAGCTGTCAAATCCCTCATTACAAAACAGAACATACTTTCAATTGCACAGCAACACATTATGAAAGAATAAAAGGGGACATTAAATGCCCGCCCTCCTTCTTTAGAGTAGAAAAATAGGTCAATATATAATTGCTGCATTAGCACAGGCATTCAATGACACAAACGGTTTTATATACAAACACTGCACAGAGCAAATGCTTCAGAATATCCCATGGGGCTTTGACCCTGAGTTAAGGTAAAACAGGTGCTGTCTCAGAGCAGAGGTCCAGTGGAAATGGCCATTTAGCTTGCGCAGGACCGTGCCGTGCTCACTCCCGCTATAAATGTTGCGGTCCTCGCCGGGATCGTCCCGGAGAAGATACAGCTCGCCGGCGTGGATGTCTGACAGGTTGGCCCGGAAGCTGGCGGGGTCGAAGGTGACCCAAAGAGTGTAGCGATAGTCGCAGGAACGGATGGAGTAGCCCATGATGCGGATGTCGGCCAGGAAGGGGAGGTCCGAATCATCCCGGGGCACGTCCGAGGGCCGCGGGTACTGGCTGTAAGCGATGGCCTCGGAGTTTGGCCGACGGTGCAGGGAGCGGAAGCTCTTGGCCAGACTGGGGCCCTCCGTGCAGAGCCAGACTCCGAAAGAGGAGGGGGGGCAGGACGGGGGGGGCTTCAGTCCGGCCAGCTCCGACACGGTGGGGAAGAGGTCCACCAGCTCCACCACGTCCCTCATCGCCCTCCCTGCAGGAGAAGCCCAGGAGGCACAAAACATTCTCACAATCCCAACAGAACATTTCTCCAATGCTGCTGCATTGCTACCACCTTTTTGTGTAAACTGGGATTACATGGTCTCCATTCAGATTGTGGAGATCTGTTAGTTTGAACAAACCAAATCCTTCAGAACAGATCTGCTCAACCCTGCCGCACGAGGTCGTCTGCAATGTACCTGCCACACTTAATTCTAACAACAAGCAACTCAAAAAGATCTCTAGAAGCTGACTGATGTGTGCTAGTTAAGGGTCGAGTAAAACATAGAGGATGGTACTTCTCTTAGTCCAGTTTTGCTCAGACCTGTCCTAGAATATTTCTGTACAGTCCCTTCAATATGGGTATTTAACTACACAACAAATTGTTCAAATTCAGCAACACACACCGCAGAAGACCTTCTTTACTACACGTGAAAATGTACTGTGTATAGTTAAATGACACCTAATACATTTCGAAACTTCTCTTCCAGCTCGTCAGCGGAAAAGACCAATCTCTTTTCATCACCCTAAACAATGACCCACAACCTATTCAGATCAAACCTCTAAAACAGGGATCAACATGAATATTTTTTCCAAACAATACATGCTCTCAAGTTCAGAAGCACAAAAGCACACCAATACATCCCAGTAATCAGATGTTCTTCTAAATTGTTTTTCCAGTTTGCATACAATTATTTCCAGTAACAAATTCAATTGAATCAGGAGTGCCATAGAGCTCTATAGTGGTCAGCATTTGAATGAACAAGACGACATTGTCATTAATATCCCCCACGTCTGCAGAATCCCATCTCTGAACCAAATAAAAGTTACGAGGAGTCACATAAACACATAAAATTTCATTCTTCTAGGTTAAGTAGTTTCAGAGAAACTTGTCCCCACTTATCCAGACTGACTGAAGGACGAGCTCCAAGGCAATATCCTGCTTTGTGTTGAGGTGGTGGATAACAACATTAGCTTATCTGAAGTCAGGTAAAGGGGAATGTGTTTTATTCCAGAGCTTACCATGAGCAAACCGTTGGTCTGAGTGGTGGAACACGTCTACGTAAGGGAATGCCTTCTCTCTGGGTCCATGCAGCGGTGCTGTCAATCCAGGAACATGCACAATCAGCGGCACGCGCGTGGCCACGTCAAAGTTGCTGTATTTGGCCCATTCTCCATGCTCTCCCAATGACCAGCCTGGGAGAGACAAAAACAATAAACAGACTTTCCAAAAGCTAAATATATAAGGCGCACCACTTAAGTAACAAAAGTTGTAAAAGTTTCAAACAAATCATGAAAACAATTTAAAAAAATAACATTACACTATTGTGTGGGTCAGTAAACAGACCATTCCTGTAAGAAACTGTGGTAATATTTCGCCACCCGGTAAAGGACCCATTAAAAACAGAGATAAAAACAGCATTTGTAAGCAAATTGACCAATGTGACAGAAAACAAGCTGTGATGAGATCACATTGAACGTAAAACGTGATTGAAAAATACCAAATGGGAAAAGCATTTCAGCGGTAAAAAAGACAGAATATCACCAGACTGCTGCGATTACAGAACTATTCAGAAAATGAATTCCAGCAATCTTTGAGTGAAGAGTTTCACCACCTGTATTAATGAAAAAGACGACATGGTCATCCCAAACCCCCGCCACAACCAAGGGCCATACCTCCATATATAAATAGGCTTTGGCATTCATTTTCAAACTCAGTGTAGATCAAGACTAGCCTATTAAGCATACAAAATTTGTCCCACCCATGTAACTGTCATAGTTTTTGAGGTAACTTGTCTCTATTGAAAGAGTGACAGACAGATGTACGGACGGACAGACGGATGGAACCCAATCCTAATTTGTCAACAATACTGTCTGAGGAAGCTTGTCTCCATGAGACGCTTTGTACAGATGTTTCAATCCAAGGGCCATAACGCCGTTTATAAAAAAAAGCTGCGACATCGATTTTCGAACTCAACCTAGATCATGACTGGTTAAGCAGGCATGCAAAATTAGACTAATGTATCTCTCATAATATTTGAGAAAACTTGTCTCCATCAAAACTATGATGGACGGACGGATGGACAGACGGAACCCAATCCTGTATCCCTCACACTACCTCATGGTGGGGGATAACAATATGCAAAGAGCAAATACTGATATACTGAATGATACTGAGCAAAATTTAGAGGGACCCTCAATTATTTTAAATTCAAAGTCAGTTTTAGGGGTTTAATTTTTTTTCCCCACATCAGAGTGGCTGAAAATAAAATTACATTTAAGATACCACAGTAATTTGAGAATTGTTTTACAAATAAGCATTTGTTTTCTATTAAAAGCAGTTGATACAGATGATATTCCCTTGAAAGAGCCCTGCTCCGAACATTATCAAGGCTGCCTAGAAATACCCTGAAAAAACAGAAGCAAGTAAGTTAGTCTGAAGAAGAACTGTGGCAAGATTTCCAATATGCTTGAAATAAACAAAAAGCCTATCAGCTGGTAAAGTTGGAACTATAGGACAGTACCTGATTTTTAGACTAAGGGCACTGACACAAAATATTGATTTGATTGTTTTGTATAGTTCATGGAACTTCACAGAACAATCTTCAACATTACAGGACCTTTCATTTCACAATTCTGGGAAGCATCTTTCTCTTCCTTTGCCAAAAAACCTTTGGACAATGCTGTGCTGAAAAAAATAAATTGCAAAAAATAATTGCAATAAATAAATAAACAAGTAACAGATGTCAACTTTGGTAGATCCCACATATTGTGAGCCCGCAGAAGATAAACAGATTTCTTTCAGGAGGTAGCTTTGCTATGAAAGCAAAACATTCCTTCACTTCAGCTCAGCCTTGACTGGTCTGATACTGATTAAAGCCAACACTGCCGCAGAGGACTTGCATGGGAGTGTAATCAGAGTATCAACAATTTCATAACCTAAGGCATGTAAAACAAGTGTTGCCACTAAACGTGGCCATGTCCCCCGCCAGGTCACGGAAATCGACTGGGGTCGGCGTATCACACTAATACACACTGAAGTCAAAGATGAAAGAAATCGGTTGAACCATTCTTGAGGTATCGCGTTCACAACAAACGGGACGTGACGGACGGACAGACGGACGGAACTGAATACTATGCCCCCGCTCCGCTCGCTACCGTGGCAGCGGGGGACAAAAAATGTAAAAAAAAAAAATAAAGAAAAATCAATATAAATATTATTTCCCATTAAAAAATGTACAAGAAGTAGTAAGGGTCAGGCTTCAACAAAAGGGAACACAGAGAATGAAACTATTTGATGTTGTTACATCTCCACCTTGTGGTCAGACAGACAAAAAAAAAACAAAAACAAAAAATGAGTGATGAAATGAATGCATTTAAATCTGGATATAGCAGGTAGTTGGTAATGGGAAGGATGTGTAGTCTGATAGGTTGGCTTAAAAAATGAAGTACAAGTAAAAGCAAGAGGAAGCGTCTTCTCACCATGATCAGAGGTGAACACCACCATAGTGTCATTGGCCAAGCCCAGGTCGTCCAGAGCACTCATAAGCCTACCAAGCTGAGCGTCGATGTACGTCACAGCAGCGAAATAGTGCTGTCTGATCCGCAGCTGAAAGGCACAACTACGTTCTGAAGTCACAATATATATACCTCAATATTCACAAAATCACACATTACATTACATTACTATTGTAAGATTTCAGGGTTTTCTTTGCATTTCTTTGTGAAGACCATTTGTTGCAGCCAACATGTTGATTGCCATCTACCTGCTTTCCCCATAAACATGTAAACCAGTATGGCACCTGAGGACAGTCACCATTGTATTGCTAAGTGAGGGTGAGGGGTCTGAACATCCTGTCAGGGAAGCATCTAGACTCGGCTTACCTATGAATACTGTGCATAGAGAGCCATCTCCTCGGGACGGCCCAGGTGGGGGTGACTGTCTGGCTAGGTGCTACCTCACATCATATATACTGCTTGTGTGTCTTTGTTCTGTGTGTGATGCTGACCTCTCCTGTGGGCACGTCTGTTTTTCCATCGCAACTGAACTTGTAATAAAGTACTTCACGCGTCTCATCATTACCATTGGCTCCATATGCAACTTATTTCCATCCGAGATTAACAGTGAATTAAACAGCCCATTTTGGAATCGTCAAATCAGTGGTAAAAGAAGAAACTAAACGACAGAGATTTTCTTCACTATCAACCGATAGGCACAAGTTCCTACTGAAGTCACAATACACGCAACTGAATATCCACAACACATACTACTATGCTACTGAATATCCACATCACACACTCCTATACTAACTACTGAAAGGCACAACCACCCTCTGAAGTCACAATACATATACCATATAATATTCGCAAAATCACGCATCACATTACTAAAAACTGATAGGCACAAGTACCTACTGAAGTCACGAAACATGCAATTGAATACCCACAAAATCACACATCATATTACAAACAATTGAAAGGCACAATCACCACGCTACTGAATATCGACATCACATACTACAATACCAACAACTGAATGTCAGTGTATGCCATTATGCCAACTGATCTTTGCAGTAAAATGCAATTCAAGCACTTCTGGATGCAATCACAATACTCTGTTAAGGACATGGGCTTACAAAATTCTGGTTGCACTAAACCTCAGCAATTAACCTCTATATGTGATATAAAAAAGCAGTTTGCACCAAACCTATGAGATCTATTCGCAAGCCCAAGGGTGCAGTGGTGGCAGCTTGGCTGAGATTAGACGAACCACAAAACATCCCTTTAAACAACTGATTAGTCTTTACCCGTCTTTAATAAATTTCCTTCACTAACAATTGTTAGAACAGTGAATCTGCAGTTAATCACACAGATTTCTGCTTAAGAGCCAATTTTTCTAAGAATGAGACAGTAAAGCACAGGGGATGATATATCATCCCCTCAGATTCCAACAAATTTTTTTTGTGGGGGTAGATATATTGTAAAAACTGACAGAAATCACATTTTTTATCTCTGAAACCCTTCGGAAAAAAATGTACGGCCCTATTAAGGGAAGGGGTCCCGAGGACCAAAATTCCAAAAAACTAAAAAATGGGTTTTTGACTTTGATTATCTCTATGCGCCCTCATTTAGCCTCTGTGATTTCATGGTACATGAATGTATCGGGTAGTGACTTTCTAAAAACATTGGTATTTTAGAGGCTGAATGAGGGTGCCACCTATAGGTGGCGCCTCAAATCACTACTTTTCACTTTTTGGGCTGCATTTGGGAACCTCCCAAGGCTTGCGCCCTGATTAAGCCCGACTCATTCATGCATATTTGGACACATGGGGACCTTTCCTTTCTAAAGATGCATGAATGGCGGTGGCTTAGTTTGGGCGCTTTTGTATAAGGGGCGCTTTTTGTGGCGAAAATGCAGTTTTGGTACATTTTCATCAGGCCATAACTCAGTGCGCCCTCAATGGAAGTTTTAACTTCATACAACAACAACAACAACAATAACAACAACAACAACAACAGTCCCCAAGATGGATTTTCACAGGGCTTAATCACTCTGTATGTCTGTGTCCTTTCAGACCATGTGGTCATGCAGTGCTACCCCCTGGGCCAGCTGAGCCATCTAGTGGCCAGTTGAAGAACCGACCGAGCAGTACAGTACCCAGTGGCTGTAATCTGCCATGAACGTTTTAGCTCAGAAATGGTTAATGGGACAAAAAGCCTTCTTGATATTATTATCATAGAAAGTAGAGATATAGAAGAACATAATAAAAGTAGTTTAATTTCATTCCATAATGGGCGCACTAAGTTATGGCCCGATGAAAATGTGCCAAAATGGCATTTTCACCACAAAAAGCGCCCCCTATACAAAAGCGCCCAAAATAAACCACCGCCATTCATGCACATTTAGAAAGAAAAGGTCCTCGGGTGTCCAAATATGCATGAATGAGCCTGGTTTAATCAGGGCGCAAGCTGTGGGAGGTCCTCGAATGCAGCCCAAAAAGTGAAAAGTAGTGATTTTAATCCCTCATTCAGCCTCGAAAATACCGATGTTTTTTGAAAGACACTACCCGCTACATTCATATACCATGAAATCACGGAGGCTGAATGAGGGCGTACGGAGATAATCAAAGTCAAAAACCAATTTTTTCAGTTTTTTGCAATTTTGGCCTTCTAGACCCTTACCCTAGAAAGGGCCATAATTTTTCTTCCGAAGGGTTCCAGAGATAAAAAATGTGAATTCTGTCAGTTTTGGCAATATATTTACCCCCACAAAAAAATTAATATGAATCGGAGGAGATGATTTATCACATCCTGTCTCATTCTTAGAAAAGTTAATGCAATGTCACAGTGATTAAATTGTAAATGCAATTTAAAAAAACTTTTTTTTTCTCACTAAAGCGCACTTTACAAATACTTCCTCATTTGCTCTTAGCACATCCTGCAATGCAAGATTGTTTACATTACATTAAAGAAAATGAAGATCAGCAACATGTGCCCGCAATTTTTAATAACCTCGTCTGAAATGCAATTCTGCATCCGAATGACCCGTTTAATTTCTCAGCGAGGAGAGTGTTTTTGGAGTTCACAAAATATTCCATTAAAAGAGAGGTCACAGTTAATCAGGAAAAGTTTTGTGTCTCCTTTATTTCGAGCTAAGCAGAGTCCAATGCTTAGGGAACCCTGGTCAGCTGTTTTCTGAGTTTACCTTAGAACTAGGGAGAAATTCAGAAACAAGAAATGAGGTGAGCCAAGCTGAATGATCAAATGCTTTATTTGATCTTTAATAGACTGATAAAGAGCAGCAAGCGGCTCTGTTGTAATCATAAAAAGTGCATTCACGCGATCAATAAAGTAGACTTCTGACAGTCACCTGGAATTCCTTGGGAATTGGTCCGTAGGGAAAGCTGATGTTCAGAGGCTGCACGTCTTCCCTTTTCCTGATGTCAGTCCAAGGATTGTATGCCACAGGAGGCAAACCTCTGGGAACGTCTGGGTCTGGAGCTAGAGTCATGTTCTCCAGGGGATAGAGCTGTAAGAATTCCTGCAAGAGATATATTACTGTGGGACTTACAGCACTGGAGTCCATCCAAAACTCACAAGCGCTCATCCTCCCCATTACAAGCCACAGCGAGAATGGCCAGAATTTATGCAACATTTTCTCCGAAGACAAAAGTAAATAATACAGGTTTTAGCTCAGCTCCGGTCAAAGATCCCTCAAGTTATAAACACCAAAATTTTCATTTTCACAAGAATCTCTTCAGTTTGCTTTATTATTGAACTGCTTCCTCGAGGCTGGAAATAAAATTATACATAACTGTGCAATTATTGAAACACTGTGATGAATTAAAAATTTGTTGGATACAAACTCTGTTACCCTATGTTTGACATATTGTTACCATGATTTTAATACAGATTTACAGAGACTTACAGACTTACTCTGCTCATTCCAAAAGTAATGGTTCCCAAACTCAGTACAGGAGCCCACTGCATACGCTGGATTTTGCTCCAAGCGCAACTGCAATCATAGATTTTTAAAGGGGTAGTTCGGGTTTTTTGAAGTGGGAGCTTGTTAAGCACCATCTACTGCAAGTAATACACTGACCAGGGGGTAAGCATCTCATAAAATGCACTTCAAAAATCCCAAACTGTCCATTTAACAAGCTGGTAATTTGTCTTAATTGGATGCGTTTATGTTTAGAGCAGTAATTTATCCTCTTTAACCATATTTTGACAGATATCCATACATGCCAGGATGATTAAAACGTGATACAGAACAAAAAACTCTAGAAGGGGAAAAAATTTACCAAAGCAAACAATAATAGGTTGTTAGTGAAAACTAACTATTTATTAGGAAAGCAAATGACAGCGTCAAACCCATTTTAAATCACATTTATGACATTAAGTTCAAGGGTCATTCCATGCCAAGTGGAAACACACCTGGGCCATCATGGTATTTTACTTTAATTTTGTCAATTTGTTCATTTTGGCCCAAATAATGGATATTTCGGATTTTTTCGCAAACTGCCCTCTGGTATTGGTTTTATGGACCTCTGAAGAAATGGCCTGTAGGGGGCGCTTTTCAAAACATGCTGTAGAAAAACCCTTATATCTCTGGCCCTATTACTGATTCAGGTCTGGAGTTTGGATGGATTTGTAATATGAGACTTCCTCTAGCACCACGATCATTTACAATGGTTGTATCTGTCCTTTTATCCATGGAAACTGTGTTTGAAGTTGGGCAAATTTGAGATTATTTCCACTTTTTGGACCTTTATTAATCACCAATTGCTGGGGATACTGAAGAAGCGACAAAAGAAACTTTTTATTTCAGATAGAGCGTTGACACTTTTAGTAAAAAATTAAAGCAGAACATAATAGTTTATCAGATTACCCCTTTCAAAGTTGCTTACAACAGAAAAAGTCACAAGTTCAAGGGGTCTGTCCATCCCCGGGGAAAAGTTGCATCATTATGAATTTGCAACTGTTGCATGTCAGGTGACCTGAATTATACTGTAAAACACCATCGGTCCAGTATATAGGCTTTTTTTTCACCACAAGAAAAGGACAGTCAAGTTAAAGTAAAATCCAAGACCATGATAGCACAGGTGCGTTTCCACTTGACATGGAATGACCCACCTATGGTCAATGAAAATTTTAATTAACAGGTGTACACGGCTGTGCACTTCATACCCGGTACCAAGAATTCCCTTTAACCAAGACTAGTTAAGTTCATAAAGGGAAAGATTGTGGATTAAAAGATTCTGGATAAATTAAAAGTCTGGATAAAGCAGTTAAGAAATGAAGTCATTACAATCGCAAAGAATATCAATATCAGGTTTTCAGCTCAAATAAAGTAACCCACATGATGTTCAAGAGGGTTTCTTTATTTCCCAGCACACAGCAGTACATTGCCATGTACATTTCAATCCAAAGAAAAACAATGATTTTTAGAACTTTTTAAGCCAGCTTTTTGGTGAGAATCAGGCCTATATACTGGATTTTTGGGCCATAGCAGTGCAATTCAGGTCATTAGACACTGCTCAAGTGCAAAGTGGTGTCAGTGCAACTTTCCCCTGGGGGCTAGCCAGGCCCTTAAACTTGGGCTCTTTTCAGCTGCGACCAACGTTGAAAGGGTTAATCTGAACAACTACTAAGTTCTCTTCCAATTTTTTAATAGAAATGGCAAGAATCTACCTAAAATAAAAGGTTCCTGGCTTCAGTTGATCAATCCCTCCAATTATTAGCAAGTATATAGGATTGAAAAAGTGAAAAGTATTTTTGTGAACCCCAACTTTGACCTTAATTTCCATGGCATTCACCATTGATACAAGCAACCTTTAAGATTGTCAGCCTAGGGCAAGGTTCATGTCAAGGAACAAGCCGCCTACCAGATCTGTATCTGTCAAAGAACTAAAGATATAAGACTTTTTCTACAGCATGTTTTGAAAAGCGCCCCCCTACAGGCCATTTTTTCAGAGGCCCATAAAATTCATTCCGGTGGGCCGTTTGTGAAAAAATTGGAGATATCCATCATTTGAGTCCAAATGAACAAATATACAAAGTTAGAGAAAAATCTGAGACCATGATGGCCCAAAAGGTACCTTAAGCGTTTCCACTTGGCATGGAATGACCCTCAAGCAATTTATTTTGAAAGAACTTTAAACACCAGTGTTCAGCAATCGAACTTGGAGCCAACTGATTTTTGCAGTGTCCAATTTGATCCGGTTAAAAATGTTGTTACCTGAAATTGATTGTAATAGAGTAAAATAAACACAATATGCTCAAGAGTATTCTATTCTCCATGGCACACATGGATATTTCTGTCAAAATGTGGCTTAAGATGGGAAATAATTGCTTTAAACACAGAATGCACCAAATTGGGACAAATTCGAAGCTTATTAAAATCCTATGATTGCAATTTTAGTTGGAACAAAAATGCACATAAACAGGGGGGAACCTCTGCCGAGTTTTTAGAATCACTGCCCCAGAGTGAACTCCAGAAGTTTTAGCGAAGGTGAATATGAATGACAAAGGTCCGCTTAGTTTGTCTTAAAGGACCCCGTGATGAGACAGATCTGCACCATTACCTGTGGGATTCTGAAAGGAATGTGAGGCTTATGGTATCCCACAGCAAGAAAGAAGGGACTGCCAGTCTCTTTCACCGACTTAAGCAGCCGCACAGCTTCTTCTGTGCTCTCCATGTCTGGTAAGGTCTTCAAGGGCATTTCAGTCACATTAACAGGGCAAAGCAAATTGGCATGCAACTTGCCGTCATCACCCTTGCAGACCTGCCCACATAAATACAAGTGGTTAAAAAAAAAGATTAAAATGCTGTTTTTGAGATTATACTTAAAGGTAATTAATAAGATAGTATTTCTTACGATTTGCACCAAACCATTTTATTTATTTTAAATAAAGACAAAAGAATCCAGCCAGGTGAAACTGTATCTACATGTCATGACACCAGCCTTTCAAGCAGCAATTAAAAAAAAAAAAAAAATGGGGGTCATTAATTTGACGATCCAAAATTTTTCTAACCCCCTCATTTTTTAAAACCAAGCAGAAGGGTGATGTCTGCATTCAACTAAAGGGAGAGATGGTATAGGTAAACACATGAATAACTTTGGGCTTGTCGGAAGTCAAACCTCAGACAGTCAATGACACTCAATCGAACCAATTCCTTGTGCTCTCAATGCCAGAAAACCTGGGCCCATATTCACAAAGCATCTTATCTTACCGCTAGGAGTACTCCGAAGTCACGCTAAAATATTATATGTAGGAGTAAAACCTTAAAGGTTTTTCACGAAGCCGCTGAGAGCAACTTTTAGTTAAGAGAACTGGTAACTCCTAAACTAGGAGTAGCTCTAAGACAGGTGGGAGTAAATCTCCGTTGCTATCGATAACATCAATTCTCATGCACGAGCCTTGGGACAATGAGCACGGTGATTGGTTGTTTGGTGACAGGGCGGCCCATTGAAAAAAATATCCCACATACAACCCATCGAGAAAAAAAAATGAGGAAATAGTCCAAGCGGCTGGTCCGTCCCATGAAATAATAACACGTTCAGCACTCCTGAAAATGCACTATGCGCAGTACCCACATATCACGCGCTAGGCAAATAAACATACATAGGAAAGAGATAGTTTTAAAAACGCCAATAGCATGAAACGAGGCAATAATGAAACGCGTCATTTGCCCCAATAACTAGCAACTTATTACCCAATGGGAATATGCTGCGATCATTTAAATGTCGGGCCGTTCAAGTTTGTTTGCCCTAAACTGTCAGTCCACTTCATTCAGCAACGTTGCAAATATCGTCATCCTCCTCGACATTATCATCATCATCACCGCTGTCGGCAGAACTATCATCATCCGGTTGAGGTATGTTTCTTTGTTGGCATAAATTGTGAAGGATGGCATATGTTGTAATTACGTTTCTGGCTCTCTCTGGGCTGAGACGCATGCAGCACATGAAAACGGTCGCTTCAGCTGCCCAATACCACACTCCATCACACTGTGTGTCGTCTTGTGTGCTCTAACTTGCACCATGAAAAAGACAACAGCAGACTAAATATACCGAGCAACAAAAGAAACGCAAGTTTGCTAGTTAGTTAATGTGCTCTTATGGTTACTCAGTCAAAGTGACCGCAAAACAAAGAAAAGTTTGGTGAAATGAGTGTAATGTTCACACGCTGGTAATAAATTTGAGTTTCTATAATAATTGCGCGTCTACTTATTTTCTGGTTTGTCTTGAATTAACTTGCGTTTCTTTTGTTGTTCAGCATATTTATTATTTACAGTATTATGCCATCTTCACATGTAATAGGCTATGCCAATGTAGGCTATATGACCTACCTGTTATCATTTTGTTGTGGTCCCGGTTGTGGATTTAGGAGAGGGGTCAAGAGCCAACGTTTGCAGGGGTAGCCACTGTCCCTCTAGCAAGTGGCATCCCACAGGCATATAATGCCTGTCAAATAATTGGCATAAGCCGCTTTCCATTAAAATGCGAGAGTCGTGCGTGGATCCTGGCCATTTCGAAACAATGTCCAAAATATTGTATTCGGCATCAAATACTATCTGGATGTTGATGGAATGAACTTTTTTCTGTTTATAAATACCTCTTCATCTTGGGTCGGAGAAATAATTCAAATATGGGTCCCGTCAATAGCACCGATGATACCGGGCATAGGCTACCTGAGATGTGCATGAATTCAAGTTTGATACTGTGTTGCTGGCGAATGTCCATTGGAAACCGGATAAACTGTCGGATGATATGAGGTTCACAGAGTGCACTGTTTGTTGAATTGAGCGACTGACCGATGATTGTGAAATCCCTAAATTGTCCGCGTTGCAGTTTTCTGGTGGCCAAGTGACGAAGTGTTGTCGAACATTTTATTTCGGGGTTTATTGGGTTGTTTCTCATGGTTGGAGACGTAATTCTCTCCCTCACCAAGTCAACAATAAATAAAATCCCTTCACGGTCGATGCAATATCTTTTCAACTACTGCGCATCATTCAAAATGTCCAAGTCATTCCGTCTCTCAACAGTAGCAGTCATTTTCCGATTCTTTGTGAATAGGTTTTAGCGAGTTAGGAGTCCTCTTGACTACTTTTAAGCTCTCCCAGACTTAGGAGTTACTTTTAGGCCTAAAATGCTTTGTGAATAACACTTAGTAAAAATAATTAGGAGTCCTAAATTTATGACTGACACGCCCATTTTTCTTAGGAGTTTCTCCTAAATCCGGCAGTTAGGACCTACTTTTAGCACAAAGATGCTTTGTGAATACAGGCCCTGATCTTATAGACTTGAGACTTAAGCAATCTTCTGAGGAGAACAACAACTGTCAGTTAATTTCCCAAATTCAGCACATCTAACTGCAGTATTGACTGTACACATTATGCTGGAACCATTCTATTCAAAGAACTGCATTCAAATTGAGTGGCATGGCTGTATTCAACTTATTGGGTGGTTGTAGGCATTGTGGAAGTGTGTATTTAATATTACTGTATGTCTTCCAGTGCTCTGCAAGTTACCGTGGACAAAGTTACCAACCAACTAAATAAACATATACAGAAAATAGGAAGGTATTCCTGTTGGAATTTCCTGCCTATTTTCAATGGAAAGCAGCAAATAAACAAAAAGCAGCAGGGAGGACACACACTGACCTTCCTCTTTTCGTAGTCGAAAGAGGGAGGATGATACGGGGGTACAGACCAACTGTACGGGTAATCATCCGAGTGATTGGAAGCAATACCTTCAGAGCCAAAACAGTGGGTTATACACATTTTTCCAGCATACTCCAGACAGTGAACACACACATAAGCTGACAAATAAATTACAAATTAACACAATCAAGCGATGGCGGGCAAAACATACCCCTCCCGAGGGAAAGATTTCAAATGATTTTCGGCTTTTTGGTGCACCAAGACCAAATTAGATCCAACATTTAATGGAGGATCTTTGGACTATTGCACAGGCTTCCTGAAAATTTTGTGTGATAATAATTTCATCAAATCAATTTGCTGTACTGCTGACTGACACACAGACAAATGCCACCAAAAACTACCCAATAAAAGTTATTAATCAACTCCAGCTATTAGCTGTCAGGGACTAGCAGTGTTGGGGCAGTATTTGATCAATATACCAAGTTTAAGAATATTTTTCATTATCACAACTTAAAAATAACTTACTTTTAAAAAATTACATTTGGAAATGAAAGCTCTGAAGGCTTTTTTTTTTTTTTTTTTTTACTGGGTGTTTGATTACCTGGGTGGAATACCTTCCCAACGGACATTGTGGTGTAGCCATGGGACTTGAAATACTGAGGGAGGGTTGTGTAGTTTCCGGCATGGACTCTCCAGTAGGAATTAAAGTCATACAGTCTGGTTGTATCAGGTCTTCGACTAGTTAAAAATGAGGTTCGACTGGGTCCGCACACAGCTTGCTTTAACAGAAACATATACGTGTAAGTATATTCCACGAAAGACAATGAAAAGCATGCTAAATGTGTCTATCTTGCCCAGTTTATATTGCATGTCGACTATATTCCCCACTAATCTTATTTTTTCGTTTATTGGACATACCTGAGCGTAGGCACTGAGGAAGACATTGCTTTTGGAGGCAAGCTGATCAATGTTAGGGGATTTGACCGAAGGATCGCCATAGCACCCTAACGTTGGTCGAAGATCATCCGAAATTATGAAAAGGACATTGAACCTGCCTGAAAAGCAAAATAATTGAGTCAGTGAGTGAGTGAGTAAGTAAATAAATAAATACATGTGAATGTGCGTGACATTGAGAGTTAACCCGCTTTCACACTGGACGCGAAACGAATTTTTCGCATGACAGATTACATTCAAAGTCAATGCAAAGACGCGAACACCATTCGCGTCTTTGCATTGACTTTAAATGAAATCTGTCGTGCGAAAAATTCGTTTCGCGTCCGGTGTGAAAGCAGCTTTAAGCTAAAGAAGCGATATCACGGTTCTTCTCTGGACTTCGGTCTCACTTCTAGAATTGCCAGGTAAATTCGTTGAAAACGAGACGTTGCCAAATTCTGTAAATGCCAACAAAAGCCCATTCAGTACGCCGTTGGCTTGAAAACGTAACATGGCTCTGAAGAAGCAGAAACTGCCTCATTTCCCCCCAGTATTAGGTAGCAAATGACTGAAGTTGCTTTCTATGGAAAACATAGGGTAAATGATGCCCAGGTGTTCACTGTTCGTCTGTTGGCCTATATCTTCACAGAAGTTATCTCACCACATTTTTTTTCCAAATTACTGATGCTTTAGTGTAATTTACCTGCTGACGAAATCCCCGGTGTGAAACAAATGACAATCAAAACGCAAACTTTAACATTAAACCACCATATCCGGATGATCGAAGGCATCACGAAGCAAAACACTTTTGCTCTCAACCGTCAAAGCGACATGGAATAAAAGCAGGAAAACTTGAAAGCATTTGCGACTCAACTAAATTTTGGAATTAACCGATGTATGTTTCAAAGATACCGCTGACAACTTCAGTTGCTCTTTCTAGATTTTGTTGATGTCGAAATTCGTGCACTTCCTGTTTCAAAGCACCGCCTCCAATCTGTCCAATGATTGGTGGTTAGATCTCCCCTCTGCCTCGGTAAAACTGCTCTCTTACGCATTTGTTGCAGACTACTCTCAAAGTAATCGTGTTTTCGCGAATTTGGGTGGGGTTAGCAAAAAATAAAATAAAAATGCGAGTTTTATTCAATTATGGTTTAGCGTCTTCAAGATAACCTGAAGCTTTAATCTAGATAGATGTATTGTCTTTTTTTTTTTAATTAAACATGATATATTATTAGCCAATTCATAAGCATTCTTCCTCGTGATGAAAACAGTCGCCGCCTTAGTTACAGAAATGCACCGCTGTAAATTTGTCTTAAGTCAAATTTCCGTTTCTTCCCCAGTGTATCAAACGTATACTTATTCATTGTTTAGCAGGTTTTCTTGGAGAGCTTTCATGAAAAGACACAAACTCTATTTTGCCAAAATAATGGCTTTACAGTTAAAATTGCTGTCTACCACAGCATATTGGAGTTGAAATGGAATAATGTATTTGAGCTCAAGAATTTCAGCTTTAATTTAGGTATTTACATCCAAATTGCATGAATCCAACATAACTTCCATTTCACTATCTGAAGACAATTCATCCCAAGAAGATGCAGGAACTCAAGATAACTGCAGTGAAGGCCTGATAGTGATCAGCAAGGAACCCAGCATCTGGTAATGTCCATGGACTCCAGCCTTCAGGTAGTTATTATTGCAAAGGATTATTGTATCAGCGTCGAAATACTTAGGGACTTGAATGCATGTTGCCTGGTGACAATTTTTTTTTCTTTGTGACAACAAATTATACATATTGATATCCAACCCCAATTCTGAAATAGTTGGGACAAAGTGTAAATTGTGAATAAAATCAAAACGCAATGACTTTCAAATCACACCAGCCAGTATTTTATTCACAATAGAACAGAGATAACATAGCAAATGTTTAAACTGAGAAATTTTACAATTTTACCCAAAAAATGAGCGCATTTCAAATTTGTTGGCTGCTACAGGTCTCAAAAAAGTTGGGACAGGGGCCTGTTTACCATGGTGTAGCATCCCCTCTTCTTATTAACACAGAGTGGAGGCGTCTGGGCCTTTAGGAGACAAGTTTCTTGAGTTTAGCCATTGGAATTTGATCCCACTCTTGTTTAATACAGGCTTCCAGCTGCTGGAGAGTTTTGGGTCTCCTTTGACGGACTTTTCGTTTAATTATGCGCCAAATGTTCTCAATCGGTGAAAGATCTGGACTGCAGGCAGGCCAGTTCAGCACACGGACTCTTCTACTACAAAGCCATGCTGTTGTAATAGCTGCAGTATGTGGTTTTGCTTTGTCCTGCTGAAATACACAAGGCCTTCCCTGGAATAGATGTCATCTGGAGGGGAGCATATGTTGCTCTAAAACCTTTATGTACCTTTCAGCATTCATGGTGCTTTTTAAAACATGCAAGTGTCCCACACCATATGCACTAATGCATCCCCATACCATCAGAGCTGCTGGCTTTTGAACTGAACTCTGACAACAGCAGGGGTGGTCTTTCTCTTCTTTAGCCCGGAGGACACAACGCCCATGATTTCCAACAAGAATGTAAAAATTTGGACTCGTCTGACCACAGGACACTTTGCCACTTTGCTACAGTCCATTTTAAATGAGCCTTGGCCCACAGAACACAGCGGCACTTCTGGATCATGCTCAACAATGGCTTCCTTTTTGTATGATAGAGTTTTAGATGGCATCTGTGGATGGCATGGCGGACTGTGTTTACAGACAGTGGTTTCATGAAGTATTCCTGGGCCCATTTAGTAATGGCAATCACAGAATCATGCCGGTGAGTGATGCAGTGGCGTCTGAGGGCCCAAAGATCACGGGCATCCAGTAAAGGTCTTCGGCCTTGTCCCTTACACACAGAGATTTTGCCAGTTTCTCTGAATCTTTTGATGAAGTTATGTACTGTTGATGATGAGACCTTCAAAGCCTTTACAATTTGACGTTGAGGAAGATTGAGTGCCACTGGAGAAGACCATCTAGACCCTTTCTTATTAAAGCTATCTGCTCCCCTAATTTCAGAGCAAATAACTCTTATTTTCAATCTCTCTGTCTCTTCTGGTACATTCCCACAAGTCTGGAAAATGGCTCACGTAACACCGCTATACAAAGGTGGGGATAGACAAGAATTAAATAACTATCGCCCAATTCCAAAACTACCCTGCTGATCAAAAATTTGGAATCATTAGTTAATAGCCAACTGAAATCATTTCTCTCAAGTCACTCATTACTAAACTCACACCAGTCTGGCTTCAGACCAAAACACAGCACAGTCTCAGCTACTACCCTGGTTACTAAGGACATCATATCAGATATAGATAGTAAGAAACATTGTGCTGCACTTTTTGTTGATTTGTCAAAAGTATATGATACAGTTGATCATACGCTGCTCATACAAAAACTAAAAATCATTGGTTTTGATTGTAATACCATAAGTTGGTTTCAAAGTTATCTGTCTGAGAGGTTTCAATGTGTAAAATCAGGGGATTTCAAATCCAACTTCCTGCCACTGACTAAGGGTGTCCCACAAGGCTCTGTACTAGGACCAGTACTTTTCACTATCTACATTAATGATATAGCTTCCTCTCTCAGTAACTGTCACATCCATCTCTATGCTGATGACACCATATTATACTGTACTGCTGATTCTATCAAGCTTGCTATTGATAATCTGCAACAATCATTCAATGCTCTGCAGGGGGCGTTATCTGAACTTAAATTGGTGCAAAATGCTAGCAAAACTAAATTCATGTTGTTTTCAAGAGCAAAGAACATTGACCCTAGCAGCTTGCACATAAGTACAATTAATGGTTTAAAGATTGAACATGGACCTGTACACAATATGTAGGAATATGGCTTGATGAGAAACTAAAGTTCTCTTTTCATATTGACCATCTTGCTAAACAACTAAGGCAAAAGGTTGGCCTCCTTTACAGAAACAAAGCAAGCTTTCCCATGTGGTGCAGGAAAAGGATTGCCAAAGCTGTTTTTATGCCCATTCTGGATTATGGTGATGAAATTTATAGGAATGCTACTCCTTCCTCTATTAAGGTCCTTGACACAGTCTACCACTCTGCCATCAGATTTGCAACTGGTGCTAGCTATAACACTCATCATTGTACTCTGTATGATAAGATTGGCTGGCCATCCTTAGCTGAAAGGCGTTCAAGACACTGGGTGTTGTACATCTATAAAGCAATCATTGGCAAACTCCCGCCATACATTTCTTCTCTGTTGAACTGGCATTCAGGTTTCTATCATACCCGCTCCTCTAACTATCTCCAGCTCAAAGTCCCCAAGGTCCGCTCTGAGCTGGGTAAGTCTGCTTTCTCTTTTGATGCCCCCACCTCCTGGAACTCTATACAACAAACCCTTAGGCTAAACTCTCTTATATCTTATGGACAATTTAAGTCATTAATTGCAAATCTGCCTTCTCCAGTCTGTAACTGTTTTACTTGATTTATTTATGTTTGTATTATATATTTTTATTTTTTTTTAATTTATTTTTCATCTCTAATGTACTGTATCTCGGCTACATTGAAAAAGAGGACTGCCCTCAACTGTACCCCGAGAATTGTAAATAAAGGTTGAATGAATGAATTGTTTTTAAAGTATTCCACAATTTTTTTTACGCAAACCTTCACAGATTGGAGAGCCTCTGGCCATCTTTACTTCTGAGAGACTCAGCCTCTCTAAGGCATCCCTTTTATCGCCAATCATGTAACACCTGATGCCAGTTAACTTAATTACTGCTAAATCTTCTTTCAGCTGATTGTCTTGTATATTAACTGCTTTTTCAGCCCTTTCTTGCCTGTGTCCCAACTTTTTTGAGACCTGTTGCAGCCAGAGAATTTGAAATAAGCTCATTTTGTGGATAAAAATGTAAAATGTCTCAGTTTGAACATTTGAAATGTTATCTATGTTCTATTGTAAATAACATATTGGCTCATGTGATCTGCAAGTCATTGCATTTTGATTTTGTTCACAATTTACACTTCGTCCCAACTATTTCGGAATTGGGGTTGTATTTTGTTCAATATTTCAATATTATAGGCTTATGCACACATTTGTCAACGATCAGGTATTTATTTATTTTTTTAAATTCTGTAAAAATTAGTTTCTTTCCAAAGGAGTGGATGCTTCCTTCAAGCTGGCTCAAAATTATCTGTGCAGGGTAGGCCACAAACATTTCAAATTTAAGTCTATTAAAAGTTTCTGTATAGTGATTAAAGCGTGTACCTATCTTTAACACTACCAGCAAGCGTTTTGCAAAGAAGTTGCCCATCCCCTTTCGTGGGCTGTACTTGCCAGAGTTGTCAGTCCCTACACCTCTGGGTGTGTGAGAGTACAGACGGTAGATCTAAAGACGAAGAGTTTAAGGAAGCTGCAGTCGGA
Organism: Gymnothorax javanicus; assembly: GCA_029692085.1. Lineage (NCBI taxonomy): Eukaryota > Metazoa > Chordata > Actinopteri > Anguilliformes > Muraenidae > Gymnothorax > Gymnothorax javanicus. The sequence goes on from CM056204.1 coordinate 47,947,608, forward strand.
AAACAGAAAATTACTGAGGCATAACAGAATGGGTGAGTCCGCTTAAACTTGAACTGTCAGAGACATTATTAATTTTGAAAGTCTTAGAAAAAAACCTAAAGGACTTGTTTACAGATTATATAAAACTGTAATAGATCAACAATTCTTATCTGCCCCTCCTGGTTTTCTCAGTAAGACCAGCATTATTTATCAACTAAGCCTTATATTATCTCTGTTACAGAAAGCTGCTTTTTCCTCTTCGTCGCCTTTTTGGTGATAGCCATCAATTCAGCCTGCAATAATTACGGTGATGTTACGAAAATTGAAACAACAGGTGCATCAGCGGAGACGGCTGGACAGGATCATCTAACTGTGACAGGTGTGTGTCAATATTGGAAAAGTTATTTACTATGTACACATTGGCATTCCTCCAGCAATGTCCTGAGCGACTGCACCGTGGCAAACCTTGGAATCTTCATTATTGAACTTTTTTCAGCTAATTTAGCCCCTGTACTATTGTTTCACGTTTATAATTCACCTCTGTCTAGAATATACATAACAGTTATACATGTGCCAGCTTGTACAGAGGCAGTTCTCATAATTTTTTTAATAATTCTTTTTTTTTTAAAAGGGGTGGAGGCTTCGCACAAGCTGGCAGCGAATGATCTGAACAGGATGAACAAGTATAAAGCTGAAATCGAAAAAGTGGCAGCGGCTCACCACATAGACCCCGCAGTGATTGCCGGTATCATTTCTCGCGAAACTAGAGCAGGATCCCCTGGACTTCTCACAAATGGTTGGAGTGCTGATGGCAATGGCTTTGGTCTCATGCAGGTCAGCAGAAGTAAAGATTCACACATGTCAATGCATAAATGAGCTGGTTACTGATTAATGTAAATCAAACTAAAAATGTAGGACATTGTTTTTTTCAAAGCAATCAGTTTCAAAACAGTTCAGCAGTGTGTTCCTCCTGCATTACACTAACTGATAATTATTTTATAATTATAATTTAGAAAACATAAGGTATGTTTGTACACCAAACATACCAAATTCTTGTATCTGATTTTTGACGTTGAGACAAAAGCACTGGATACTGTGGAGCAGTAGGCATAATTGCCAAGTTTAGAGGCCGAGAGGACAAGTGCACTGTGGCCAAGTACATTTGCCCCCAAGTATGGATTAACAGTATCAAAGAGAACAATGTATAAGAGTCTTTTCTGCACCATATATCAGAGGAATAGATACATACCTGCGGTGAAGGCCTCACATAAAATTACATTCTCTTATCAAAATCTGTCAATGGAAAAGTTGTGCAATCATTTTTAAATGACAAATGTCCATATTTCCTAGATTGACAAGCAATACCACACACCGGAAGGAGAGTGGAACAGCGAACAGCACATCAGTCAAGCCACTGGAATTCTGAGTGGATTCATCAAGGCCATCCAGAAAAAATTCCCAGACTGGTCCAAGGAACAACAACTGAAAGGTGTCCCACACACATACACAAAGCATGTAGCATTGTAGGTTTACGTTGCACGTTTTCCCATGATACAGTAACTTCAAGTTAAGTGCATTGCTTAAAGTTACAACTTGCCCCAAGACTGTAGCCATTGTATTGTTTGCTCTGATTCACAGCAGTATTCAAAAATATTTCCCAATATTATATATGTAATTGTAAGACACAGGATGGCCCTGAGCTGCGGAAATTCAAATCTAAGCATAGATGGAATGAATTTCAGGAGGAATATCAGCCTACAATGCTGGACCTGGGAATGTCAAGACTTATGACAGAATGGACATCGGCACTACCGGGAACGACTATTCCAATGATGTAGTTGCCAGAGCCCAGTGGTTCAAAAAGAATGGATATTAAAGCGGGGAGATGGAAAAAAGGCACAATTTAGTAAAAACAAATCTGACATATTATAAATAAATGACATATGAGCTCCATACATGTTAATCACCTTGTTTACATTTTAGTATGTTTGTAAATTTTGAGCATGCCTCCATAATTATGACAGCAATTTGTCAGAAATTCCAAAACTGCAACCCTACCACACATATTGAGAGGACTTGAGATTGATGCAGGCTCAGTGCAGCGACGCTGCAAGACGACCACTGGATAGTGCTAAATAAGCATTAACCACAGCGTCAATCCATTTGATGAGGAAATGTTATTTCCAATTTGTCTTAACATCGAAAAAAGAAGTTAAATCCGAATGTATTACGGCTGAGAAAAGTATGAAAGTGTGTTCCTCTTCTTGTGACTGCTATTGTGGAATAAAACAATGTTTAAAAGCACTCCTGTTGTTCAATAGTGTAATCTTTCTGTGTGATAAATAAAGCAATTACATTTAAGTTATTTTGAAAATATATGCATTTTTCCTGAATGTTTAGGCAGGAAAGTGGAAAGTTGCACGACATTTCCACAAAGTATCCAATCCTTTCCTCAAACACTTCCCATGCAGTTAACTAACTTGCTTGCAGTGCGGAGGGCGGTGGCCAACTCATTCTCTCTGAAAGACACGGGATCTCGCCAGGATAAATTTAATAATCTCCCACCACTGCTGTGTTGGATCTTTTATAGATGAACGAGAATTTTCACAGTTGCGTGATACAGCATGTAAGTACATTTTTGTTATCATTTTCGCCGCTAGCGATGAGTGAACAAGTGTTGTGACTTAGAAGCTGGACCTCTGTGTGTATATGGGTCACTCCATACTAAACTGTACAAATGTGTTACAATAGTGATGAAAATTCAAATACCCCTTTTCCAAAGTTTTTCATTGCAGTGGTGAAACCCCATCCATGGTCATCACAAATAAGCAAGCAAGAAGATAAACCGAGTGATCACTTCATTTCAGTAACCCCATAATGTGCTATGGTGGCAGGCATTGTGGGTGTAACGAGGACACAAAACAGATATTGAATTCCTGAAAATCAGATACATTTCAAAGTCAATTCGTTTGTATGATAAATGGCCTCAGTCTATCAGTAACATTTATGGACAATTACGGCCAGTCAATGTATTTCATGTCTATTGTCCTCAATGTTTGTATTCCGTTCACCTGGCTTCAGTGCAAAGCATTGTTAAAATTTTGTAACTGGTTACCTGTTGCTCTAAATCACCAAAGGAATATATTATTTTATTCACAAGAAGGAATTTCAAAGAATAAAAATGAAACAATAAATCAGGTGGCAAAGTAGGGTCATTTTCTCATAGACTTCAGTAGCATTGAACTTCTTTCTGCAATTACCGATGTCGCCATCTGCTGGCCATTAAATAAAATGCAAATTTTTGAGATTTCTGCATCGGCCTCACTTCTTAGACCTGGGCGCTGCGTCCATCTTTTTATACAGTCTATGCACAGGACACAATCTACGCATATTTCTTTATGTTGTTATGGTCGTAACACGATATTAGGACATGGAAAAATTTTCTTTTTTCAATCATTATTTTTTAAAGCATGGTATATACAGTATGTTTGTCTGACACCTTGTGAAATTTTGATGCAGGAAGTGAGTACCTTAGTTTGCCGAGATCATCTTTACGCCATTTGCATACATTATGCAAATTAACCCACAGGTCTGGACGTAATACATGAGGACGCGACTGGTTACGCCCACGACAGTCATTTCAAATTGCATTTCTGATCAGACGAGTCCCGAAAATTTAGTGCAGACAATTGAAACCGTTATTATGGGTATTTCTCTGGAATATTTAATTTCACTTTCTTTCGAAGTATCAACAGACATGTCATGAGCATTTAATGAAGTTAGCTGCCAAATTTTTTAACAAAATATGGCTTTCACAATGCCTTGGCTGACATCAGGACACCACTTTTTCCGCTGTGTTGTTGGACCGATGACTCTGTTTTTTGGGCTGGGCCGCGAATAGCGGCCAGGCCCCTATAAACGTGAATGTCGCTGAGTACCTGAGTGACTGAGTGAGTGAGTGAGTGAGTGAGTGATCAAGTTTAACGACTGGCTGGCCGGCGGGGAAGAAGTTCCGTGATTGGTCGGCCGGCGGGGAAGAACTTCAACGATTGGTTGGCTGAGGACTGACTTCAGCGATTGGTCGGCCGGCGGGAAAGAACTTCAACGATTGGTTGGCTGACGACAAGCTGGCTGGCTGGCCGGACGTTTGTCACTCGTATCTCCTGCAGGGTAGCCTATACTACGAAGCAAGTTCAACATACACAGGCCATATATGAATGAGCCGGCTTAACAAACCCTGAACTCGCAATCAGAGATAATTGGTTCCACAACGGTGGTTGTAATCTTTCTTTGTTAATGGCAGTTTTGCGCTTTCAACACCGTACGCGCTCTAATCTTAAAAAAAAAATAAATAAATAAAGAAAATCTCCTAGGAGGAGTGGGTCGTCATTATGGACAGTTACGAAGAATGTAAAAAAATAAAAAACAGGAAAAAGCAACACTGTTGCTGCTAATAAGGCCAGAGAGGAATTCTGGCGGAAAATTGCTGACCGGAAGTCCTCTGATGAAGGACTAGTGGAAATCACATCAGTTTCTCAGCCAAATCAAACAAAATGAAATTAAATTATAGAATGAACTTTCTTATTTCTTGGCCAATTCTCATGATCTTGCTGTTAACTACAAGGCCTTTTCGAGAGCTTTCAATAGGTCATAAATTCATTTAAAATTAATTGCATTTCAATTTTTTTTGTCACATAGTTAACCATATTCATTCATCACCAATATCAAATAACGCTTTATGTAAACACATGGCAGCTCCTTCACTCGAACATGTTTATTAAGCGGTTTTACTCGAAACTGTGGATTCTTTGTCCATAACAAGCCCTAAGACGAAACATGGGGGGGAAAAAAGAAATCTTTGAAGTTCGTTCTTACACCCTCACTATATAGGAACTGCCATGTGTTCACAGAAGTGACGTCACGTTCCTGGTTAGCACAACTGTAACAATAACTTCATTGTTTCATTACGATTCAGAAGCATGCATATATACTTTATCTGCTATCTACATCTGTTGCCGCTGTCTCTCTCAAATTCACATTCACAAAATCAATAACTGCTACCCTTACTCTAGCTCTTTGTCTATTCAAATGTATAACTTGCTTTTGATATGTTTTCCTTACTTAAGCCCCTCCAGCTCCCACTCCCACTACCTCACACTCTCTCACTCACTCCCACTCCCTCACTCACACTCTCACTCTCACACTTACTCACGCTCACTCTTTCACTCCCTCACTCTCACACTCTCCCACTCTCCCCACCCACTTTGTAAATAATTTATCAACTCCAACTCATTACTAAACTTGCACTTCATATAATTGCGGGAGCTTTGCCCCATTTAGCACCCTTTTCTTGGGCTCACATTCACATACAGCACTTGGCGGCCCAGCCGTATACTAGGTTGCACCTAGTCTTGCTTCTTATGTATATCTTCAATCCCGGAGTGAATAAATATGAACAATGCAAATCTTTTAATTCTCTTAGAAAAAGATTTTATTGACCATTCTTATACAACACAGTGAATTGTACAGTTTAGTATGGAGTGGCCCGTATCCAAGTTTTTTTTTTTTTTTTAGCAGCGATTACAACTTTTTGTGAAGGAAATACAGTCATAATTCAACGGAAGACAACAGTGCGAGCTTGTGTTACTGTATCAGAAAATGCAACTGCTGTGATGGAAACTCTGAGACGTGTTTTCAGAGGTTCAAACGAACGTTAACTTTTTTTTTCCTTTTAACATACCAGCTTGTGGTTCAGAAGCAAGCGTAGGTGACAATTCTTATGGACCAGTTTCTAGTGAAGTAACATCACCGAGTGAAGCAATGGGCCAGTTAACTCTCTTTCTAACGTTGAGGTAGACTTCTTTTGGACCATATCACTGTTGGATTGGAGATTTTAAATATTATTATTATTATTATTATTATTGGCCGACATTGTTAAACAACTAAACGAGCCCAGATAACTACCGGTTACCTGGATGTAACTCCAGTTCTATGAGTAGCTACGTGCAGAGCCCTCTACCGGGCTTCGCTAATGGTTTAAAGTGCCTGAGAAAGAAAATTGAACTCACCTGCTCCGTAGGAGGGGGTAGCGCACTCACTTCCTATAAAGCCTTGGTGTTGTCAATGCTCGTCTCCCCTTTGAAACTCAGCATCACACACTCTGGGCAGGTTGTTAAAGGGCTCCACATGTAGCTACTCATAGAACTGGAGTTTGACCCAGGTAACCAGCAGTTCTATTTCGTACGTGCTCCGCCCTGTAACGGGCTTCGCTATTGGTTTACACCTAAGGCGAAGGCCGGTAGGGATGGATGTACTCCCAGGTGGCCCCAGACCACGGAGTTCCATTCAGAAACCAAAGAGAACCCCTCCACACTCCTGGGCAAGCACCGCCAGACTGAGAACCTCACCCCAGGTCGCGGCACAAACATAAACAGAAGACAAGTCATTGCTGGTAGGGGACCCCCCTCCCTCCCCTGATGAAATTCCCTCTCAGAACGACTGGGAGAGTGTGCTAGCTGTCTTCTCCCAACAACAAGCCCCACACCTGCAGACAGGTGCCACCAGAGCACGGTAATACACTAGTCGGTGTTGGAAGGAGACCCTGTCGACAGGGTTCCCGAGACTGACTGTGCGACCGTGCTGGCTGTCACATCCCTGAGATATGACCGCACAAAGGTCGATGCAGAAGACCAAGAGGCTGCCCTGCAAATCTCCTTTACGGATACACCCCTAAATCCCTAAATAGTGCTTTAGAGGACGCAATGCCCCAGGTAGAATGTGCGGTCAATCCTGCTGGGGCAATGAGACCCACTGCCGAATAGGCTCTGCAGATTGCATCACAGATCCAGCGGGAGAGGCGCTGTGCTCACAGAGGAGCCCCCTGAGCCCGCCCGTCATTACAAACAAACAACTGATCCACTCTCCTGATATTTGCAGTGCGGTCCAAGTAGAGACCGAGTCGAAAATGACGCTTAAAGCGCACTGGGCACAGCTTGTGCATCCGTTCCTGCTCGCTGGTGGCATGAGGAGGACAGAAGGCCTGAGCCGAATGACCCGATGACTTAAAGGACCTTCCCCGAAGGACAGGTTGGGACCATAGACTGTATAAAAAAGGCCTGCAGGATGTGATTCCTTTTGGATGACAATTTTAACGGAATATCAGGGGACAAGCGAGGGGTCAGATAAGACAAGGAATGACCGATCCTTTATTCTAGTCTATTTGACTTAAAGGTTGTGGTGATGACCATTGACTTCTATAGGCCGAAAGGACAGGTTGGGACCATAGACTGTAATAAAATGAGATGGAAAACTCTGATCTTTTTTTTTTTAAATCAGAAAATAAGTGAATAACGTCAACCCATTGGTTTCAAAGCATAAAACCATCCATTGACGAAACTGCAATGCGTATCCCTTCCGATTTCTGGCCAGACTATTTGAATTGGCGCCATTGACTCACTCACCATGGACGGGCAGACTGAGTTAAGCGCGACCCCTTCCAGCCGCTGATGTCCGAAGCACAGCGCCTGTGGAGCAAAAACGAGTGGCCTTCTCCACAAGTTCAAAAGTAAAGGCACCAGTATTAGGCGTGTGTAAACCTCCCCCCCTCCGGGGTGTAAAGTGAACGATGGCCACGGAGCCAAAATGAATGCCTCGGAAGAAGATGGACATCCGGCACTTTGCCAGCCAGCTGCACTATCGCCTGTATCTCCAGGATCTTGTCTGGGGATAGCTCCGCCAGATCTGTGTTGAGTGGAACCGGTGCATCAGTCGGGTGCATGGAGCCATCTGAAACAGCCAGTGAAGGCCAGGTTGCTAGCTGGCGCAACCACCTGAGCCGCACTAGCATAGCAGCTGTTGACAGGCTCGCTGTCATCCCGTCCCTTTTTGGATGGGAGCAATGGTATCTCCAGGATGGTCGCCCCCCACCGAGGAAGGCCAGGTGGGGGAGCAGCTTGCACATGAAGCAGCCTCTGCCTGGACGGGCAACCCAGCATGAGAAAGCTAGCACTGTTGGGGAAATGCAATCTGCATCCAGTTCATGACACTGGTGCTGCACCAGGACAAAACCAGTGAACCAAATCGGTCGAGAGTGAACCCACCTGAGATCACCGTGTTGCAGATCTGTGTTGAGGAACTGACGAGGAAACCACGAGCCTTGCGCACCGTGTCCCTCTTATTAACCCGTCAGGCCATATACCCAAATGACCACCAGCCCTCGCAGATGAACAGTCATCGTGCCAGTCCAAGGGTGCCATGGGGAAGGCACATTAGTGACAACCTTTATCCATATCTTTTGCGACACTAGATAGTGACTGAATTCGCGAGAGTCCAAACTTTCATCAGGCTGAGTGAAAAAGGGGAGATGAGCATTGACAACACCGAGGCTTTATAGGAGGTGAGTGCACTACCCCCTCCTACGGAGCAGGTGAGTTCAATTTTCTTTCTCAGGCACCTAGGCGGGGCCTCAGAGGGGTAAGCTAATAGCAAAGCCCGTTAGAGAGCGGAGCACGTACGAAATAGAACGTTACTTGGAGACATCTTCTGGGTGAGGGGCGCAGGGGGTGCAGTAAGAGGGGGGTCCTTAGGATTGGAGGAAATTGAAACAGGCTAGAACAGGAGCGGATAAAGTGATCGTTCATTTAGCATATTTTTTCATGTCATCCCAATAATATTCATGTTAAACTTTGTATCCGGTGCACAAAGTGTCATGGATTGGTCCCGCCGGCTGAAACTGGGGCCATGGGCCCAAAAGCAGGTAAAAGGACCCACTCGCACAGGCTGGAAAAAAGGTAAAAGGTTTTTAATAAAAAATTTACAAAAATATACAAACGAGGTGTGGCTCGTTGAAGTGGAGGCGAAGACAGCCGGAGGGGGAGGGACTGCAGGGCAGAACTATCACAGTTCCCTACCCCCAAGACACACCCTCCGCCGGACCCCGGACCACACATTCCGCCGGACCCCGGACCACACCGGGGCACGCACTCCGCCGGACCCCGGACCACACCGGGAAAAACCCCCGACCACACCGGGCAAACACACTCCGGAACGACCCCCTCGAACACACCGGGAAACATCCGCGACTCCCCGAACCTCGACCAACCCACACCAGAGAACACATCCGCAACACATGGACCCCGACCGAACACCATGCCACCAGCCGGACCCCACATGGCACCACCGACCTGGAACACATGGCACCAGCCGGACCCCGGAACACATGGCACCAGCCGGACCCCGGAACACATGGCACCAGCCGGACCCCGGAACACATGGCACCAGCCGGACCCCGGAACACCTGGCACCAGCTGGACCCCAGAACAGACCGCCGGACCCCGCACGCATGGGACCAGCCGGACCCTGATCGCATGGCACCAACCGGACCCCGAACGCATGGCACCAACCGGACCCCAAACGTATGGCACCAGCCGGAACACATGGTGCCCCCGGAACACATGACGCCCCCGAACACATGGCGCCCAGAACACATGGCGCCCCCCCGAACACATGGTGCCCCGAACACATGACGCCCCGAGCACATGACGCCCCCGAACACATGGCGCCTCGGAACACATGGTGCCCCCGGAACACATGGTGCCCCCGGAACACATGACGCCCCCGGAACACATGGCGCCTCCAGAACACATGGCGCTCCCGGAACACATGGTGCCCCCGGAACACATGGTGCCCCCGGAACACATGACGCCCCCGGAACACACTGCTCCCCAAGCCCCTACACAAAAAAAAAAAACTGCTGCTGCTGCTCCCCTCACAACCAGCCTGGCTGGGTCCCAAGCTGGCAGCTGCATTCTGTCATGGATTGGTCCCGCCGACTGAAAACTACAAGCCAGCGGGCACTGGGACCATGGGCCCAAAAGCAGGTAAAAGGACCCACTCGCACAGGCTGGAAAAAAGGTAAAAGGTTTTTAATAAAAAATTTACAAAAATAAGCAAACCTTCCATAAAAACACAGGGGAGCAGCAGCAACAGAAAACACCAGGGCTAAAACCAGAATGCAGCTGCACTGCCAATTGGCAGTGCAGCTCTTATATACACTAAACTTCACCTCCACTTCAACCAGCAACAGGTGTGGCTCGTTGAAGTGGAGGCGAAGACAGCTGGAGGGGGAGGGACTGCAGGGCAGAACCATCACACGAAGTCCTGTGAATGCGCATTCTGCATGCACTGGGAGACAGATACTTATCCTTTCAGGAGTCCGACGTGATGAATAGTGCAGGAGGTGGAATTCTGCTTGCACTGCAATCCCAGTGTCACATCGCGGCTGTGCATCATGAACACTGTTTTAAACGACTCTCAATGAAGGCCTATTACCAGTTCAGCGGTAGAGATATGTACGGTAGGCTATAAAATGTGGTCGCAGCACTTCCAGTCGGAGGATGACTGCTGAGCATGTCAGTAAATGGAAATTGGATGAATGCATTTAGGGATTAGGGGCTCTTGTTACATCGTTTTATCTCGCAAGTTGTTATGCATTCAAAGAAGCTTCACTACTTTTAGTTACTAGAATTGATCCGAAGCATAACTGACTGGTGCTTTGCTTCTCTATGTGAAATGGGCATCACGCTGAATTTTAATTTCCCATCATGCTTCCATGCCTGACCAAATTTCAGATCAGCTTTTTTTTTCCTTCAAGCTTATCAAGGGGCATTTTTTTATTATTGGTGTGAATATGATACATTTTTTTTGGATGTAGGTCTGGCAAGTAAAAATGAAGCCCATGTATTGCCAAGATGACAAAAATTATATTTTCTTGTCATTCACCCTTTCGTTTAGTCGTTATATTCCATGTCGAGTAAATTCCCCACTAATCTTATTTTTCGTTTATTAGACATACCTGAGCGTAGGCACAGAAGAAGACATTGCTTTTGGATGCAAGCTGATCAATGTTAGGGGATTTGACCAATGGATCACCATAGCACCCTAATGTTTGTCAAAGATCATCCCAAAATTACTAAAAGGACATTGAGCCTGACTGAAAAGCAAAATAAATGAATGAGTCAATGGGTAAATAAATAAATAAATAAACACATGTACGTGACATTGAGAGTTAAGCTAAAGAACGCTTGCGATATCACTGTTCTTCTCAGGACTTAAGTCACACTTCTAGAATGGCCAGGTAAGTGCGTTGAAAACAAGACGTTGCCAAATTCTGTAAATACCAGAAAAAGCCCATTAATATGGGGGTACTATTGGAGTAATACGATTTGCAAATGCGTATCTCAATCTGTGTGTGTAATTAGATCTGTGTGTGTGTAATCAGATCTGTGTGTGCGTATTCAGATCTGTGTGTGCGTGTTCAGATCTGTGCGCGTGTTCAGATCTGTGTGTGCGTAATCAGATCTGTGTGTGTGTAATCAGATCTGTGTGTGCGTAATCAGATCTGTGTGCGCGTGTTCAGATCTGTGTGCGCGTAATCAGATCTGTGTGTGTGTAATCAGATCTGTGTGTGTGTAATCAGATCTGTGTGTGCGTGTTCAGATCTGTGTGCGTGCGTGTTCAGATCTGTGTGCGCGTGTTCAGATCTGTGTGTGCGTAATCAGATCTGTGTGTGTGTAATCAGATCTGTGTGTGCGTGTTCAGATCTGTGTGCGCGTGTTCAGATCTGTGTGCGCGTGTTCAGATCTGTGTGTGCGTGTTCAGATCTGTGTGTGCGTAATCAGATTTGTGTTTGTGTAAAAAAATCTGTATGTCTGTATTCAGATTTGCAAGTGAAGACAAATCTGCAAATGCATGCAAAGATCTGTGAATGCGTACACAGATCTGTAAGTGTACATAAATCTGTAAATGTGTAAACAGATCTGTAAATGTGTACATAGTAGATCTGTAAATGTCTGCTGCTACAATATAGAGACCTGCAAAATCCGTGTAGGCTGTACTGCTATTGCAGCCAGGCAGCGTGAGCCTGCGAGCCTGAGCTCAGGGCAAAGGAAAGTTGAAGTTACAGACAAATCTTTTCTACACATTTGCAGATCACTGCACGCATTTGCAGATCTGCCACGGCAGAAGTGTAGCAAAAATCACGTGTAAAAAGACAGCCAATCAAGAGCTCCTGCCTGAGTTGTAACTGCTGACAGACATTTACAGATCTATGTGTGCATTTACAGATCTGTTTACACATTTACAGATTTATGTACACTTACAGATCTGTGAACGCATTCACAGATCTTTGCATGCATTTGCAGATTTGTCTTCACTTGCAAATCCAGTATATCAAACATATACTTATTCATTGTTCAGTGGGTTTTCTTGGAGAGCTTTTATGACAAGAGACAGACTCTCTTTTGCCAAAATAATGGCTTTACATTTTCTGTCTACCACAGCATATTGGAGTTGAAGTGGAGTAATGTATTTGAGCTCAAGAATTTCAGCTTTAATTGAGGTATTTACATCCAAATTAAATGAGTCCAACAGAATTTCACCAGCTGAAAACAATTCATCCCATGAGGACGCAGGAACTCAAGATAACTGCAGTGAAGGCCTGATAGTGATCAACAAGGAACCCAGTATCTGGTAATGTCCATGGACTCCAGCCTTCAGGCAGTTATTATTGCAAAGGATTATTGTATCAGCATCTGAATACTTAGGGACTTGAATGTATGTTGCCTAGTGACAATTTTCTTTCTTTGTGACAACAAATTATACATATTGATATATTTTGTTCAATATTTCAGAGTTATAGGCTTATGCACACATTTGTCAACGAAAAGGTATTTATTAAAAATTCTGTAATAATTAGTTTCTTTCCCAAGGAGTGGATGCTTCCTCCAAGCTGGCACAAAATTACAGTATCTGAGCAGGGTAGGCAATAAATATTTCAAATTTAAGTCTAGTAAAAGTTTCTGTATAGTGATTAAAGCGTGTACCTATCTTTAACACTACCAGCAAACGTTTTGCAAAGAAGTTGCCCATCCCCTTTCGTGGGCTGTACTTGCCAGAGTTGTCAGTCCCTACACCTCTGGGTGTGTGAGAGTACAGACGGTAGATCTAAAGACGAAGAGTTTAAGGTAGCTGCAGTTGGAAAACAGAAAATTACTGAGGCATAACAGAATGGGTGAGTCCGCTTAACCTTGAACTGTCAGAGACATTATTAATTTTGTTAAAAACCTAAATGACTTGTTTACAGATTATATAAAAATCTGATAGATCAACAATTCTAATCTGTCCCTCCTGGTTTTCCCAGTAAGACCAGCATTATTTATCAACTAAGCCTTATATTATCTCCATTACAGAAAGCTGCTTTTTCCTCTTCGTCGTCTTTTCGGCGATAGCCATCAATTCAGCAAGCAATAAATACGGTGATGTTACGAAAATTGAAACAACAGGTGCATCAGCAAAAACTGCTGCACAGGATCATCTAACTGAGACAGGTGTGTGTCAATATTGGAGAAGTTATTTACTATGTACACATTGGCATTCCTCCAGCAATGTCCTGAGCGAGTGCACCGTGGCAAACCTTGGAAACTTCACTGTTGAACTTTTATCAGCTAATTTAGCCCCTGTAATGTTGTTTCACATTTACAGTTCACCTCTGTCCAGAATATACATAACAGTTATACATGTGCCAGCTTGTACAGAGGCAGTTCTTATAATTTGTTTAATAATTCTTTTATTTGGGCAGGGAAAATCCCGAGAGCCAAATATTCTATTTTACTTTTTTTTATATTTTTTTTAATATTCTATTTTTAAGATCTAAAGAAGAAGGTGGTCTTGCATTACCTAATTTGATGGCGGCCAATATTCAAAAAATTTACTCTTGGCACAACTGTCCCACTACAGGCTGGTGTCAGATGGAAGCTAGATCCTGTGGATCTATTTCATTATCAGCTTTGGTTTGTGCTCCGCTTCAATCATACCCTAATAATTTCACTTCTAACCCAAATATTTTATCTACCATAAAGATCTGGAGGCAGTTTAGATGCCATTTCAGAATTGCTTCCCTCTCACCTCTGATGCCCATTTGTGATAATCATTTATTTCCACCTGCAATACTTGATCCAGTGTTCTCTCTGTGGAAGAAGAAGGGCTTGATCTGCTTCAAACAACTGTATAAGGATAAGGTTTTTGCTTCTTTTGATAGCCTTTAGACTGTTTTCAACCTGCCCCAGTCTCATTTATTCAGGTACTTTCAAATCTGTTACTTTGCTCGTTGTAACTTCCCCAACTTTCCTCACCAGCCATCTGATTCTTTTATTGATACAGTTTTATCACAGCCTGTGACCCATAGAACAATATCAGTCACGTTGAAGTTAATCCTATCATCACTGTCATCGCCATTGACTGTTAGAAATACCTGGGAAAAGGAGCTTGACACTACTTTTTCAGATGAATGATGGCACAGGGCCATGGTCAGGATTACTTCCACTTCATCTTGTGCCAGTTTGACACTGATTCAGTTCAAAGTCCTTCACAGGACACACCTGTCTAAAGTTTAACTTAAGGGGGCATCGGGGGTAAATGACAACTTTTTAAAGCATTGATAGTAATAGATACAATTCATTTACCAGTCAAGTATACACTCTCTGGATAAGAATGGAAAATAGATCACTTATGTAAATTTGCCCATTGCCATGGAAACGGCGGCCATGTTGAATTTTCACTAGTTTTAGTTTTTCCCAGATTTCCTGGTAAATAAACATGTTTACACAGTTGAATTTGTTTTATTTGAAGCTTTTGACAGAGCCAAACAGCTTAACATCCCTGGATTTAATTTCTTTCAGGGGAGAAAAAAATTTTGGGCCCTTTTTCACCCGGAATGTAAAAAAGGGATTTTTTTTCGGTGGATTTGACACCACATATCATAGGCAATACACTCAAGTTGAAAAATCTCTCTGTTAAACTGTTGTACTAATGACAAAGAAAAACTGGAGGAAAATTTCATGACGCTCTGATGATTAGTTACAGAGAAATCTGGGTTCAATGGGGCAAAAATGTCATTTTTCAGGAATGGCCGCCAAAGGCAAAGGAATACATATTGACAACCATTTACCCTCTAAATGGTTGTCAATATGTATTTACCATAGCTTCAAGTACTCAAATCTCATAAAATGAGAAAAATGCAAAAACTGTAATTTACATATTATTTACCCCCGATATCCCCTTAAGAAACTGTTTAATACACGTGTGACAGATGCTCCTTATAACCTGCAAATCATACACGTTTTTCTCCTGTCCAATGCTGGGCTCATTTGGTCCTCTTTCTATAATTCCCTCTCATAAGCCCTTGATAGGCACGTGGCTCCTAGCCCTTTGATTCCTGTTTTTGGTGTCCCTGAGAAAGTTGCCTGTTTCACTGTCAAGGAGAGCAATATTATTGCATTTGCCTCTCTCACAGACGTATTTTGCTTCATTGGAAAGATCAAAAACCACCTCCTTCTCTTGGCTGAAAGACTTGATGACCTTTCTACATTTAGAGAAAATTAAGTACAGTATTAGGGGCTGCTCTGAAAAGTTTAAAAAACTCGGAACCCTGTTCTTTCACATGTTTTAATGCTATTCCATCTCTGAAAGATTATCCAGATATATTTTATTTTATTTAATAGTGATGGGGCATACTTATTTCCCTTAATTTCTTGTGTAGCGGATCATGCATCGCTGTTAGTTCCTCACGTAATGGGGGGGTTATGTTTTTTATTTTTCTTGAAATTGAAAGCGAAACTTTGGGTGAAAAGTCTACTTTTGGAAAACTGTATGTACTGTGCTAATCACCCAATAAAAAATATATGAGGAAAAAAAAAATAATTCTTTTATTTCAAAAGGGGTGGAGGCTTCGCACAAACTGGCAGCGATGATCTGAACAGGATGAAGAAGTATAAAGCTAAAATCGAAAACGTGACGGCGGCTCACGACATAGACCCCGCAGTGATTGCCGCTATCATTTCTCGCGAAACTAGAGCAGAATCCCCTGGACTTCTCACAAATGGTTGGAGTGCTGATGGCAATGGCTTTGGACTCATGCAGGTCAGCAGAAGTAGAGATTCACACATATCAATGCATAAACAAGCTGGTTACTGATTAATGTAAATCAAACTAAAAATGTATGACATTGTTTTCTTTTCCAAAGCAATCAGTTTCAAAACAGTTCAGCAGCGTGTTCCTCCGGAATTACACTCAAATAAGCAAATATATCAAAACAATAGCTGACAATTATTATATAATCATCATTTAGAAAACATACGGTATGTTTGTACATCAATATGAAATGACCACTAAACCACAATGCTTGTATGTGATTTTTGACGGTGAGACAGAAGCACTGGATACTGTGGAGCAGCAGGCATAATTGCCAAGCTTAGAGGCCAAGAGGACAAGTGCACTGTTGCCAAGTACTTTTGCCTCCAAGTATGGATTAACAGTATCAAAGAGCACTATGCATCAGAGTCTTTTCCACACCATATATCAGAGGAATAGATACATACCAGTGGTGAAGGCCTCAACATAAAATTGCATTCTCTTATCAAAATCTGTCAATGGAAAAGTTGTGCAATCAGTTTTTTAATGACAAATGTTCATATTTCCTTGACAATCGATACCACACACCGGAAGGAGAGTGGGACAGTGAACAGCACACCAGTCAAGCCACTGGAATTCTGAGTGGGTTCATTGAACCAATCCAGAAAAAATTCCCAGACCGGTCCAAGGAACAACAACTGAGAGGTGCCCCACCTCTTTGTCTCACACACACACACACACCACACACACACACACACACACACACACACACACACATATATGTGTTTGTGTGTGTGTGCCTGTCTGTGTACATGTTGCATTGTATTTTTACATTGCACGTTTTCCCATGGTACAGTAACTTCAAGTTAAGTGCATTGCTTAAAGTTACAACTTGCCCCAAGACTGTTGCCATTGTATTGTTTGCTCTGATTCACAGCAGTATTCAAAAATATTTCCCAACAGTATATTTGTAATTGTAAGACACGGGATGGCCCTGAGCTGCTGAAATTCAAATCTAAGCACAGATGGGATGTATTTCAGGAGGAATATCAGCCTACAGTACTGGACCTGGGAATGTCACGACTTATGACAGAATGGACCACAGCACTACCAGGAAAGACTATGCCAATGATGTAGTTGCCAGAGCCCAGTGGTTCAAAAAGAATGGATATTAAAGCGGGGGAGATAGAAAAAAGGCACAATTTCATAAAAACAAATTTGACGCATTACAAGTAAATGATGTATGAGCTCTATACGTGTTAATTACCTTGTTTACATTTTAGTATGCTTGTAAATTTCGAGCATGCCTCTATAATTATTATGAGAGTGATTTGTCAGAAAATTCCAAAAATGCAACTTAACCACACGTATTGAGAGGACTTGAGTATTGATGCAGGCTCAGCGCAGCGATACTGCAAGACGACCACTAGATAGTGCTAAATAAGCATTTACCACTGCGTCAATCCATTTGATTAGGAAATGTTATTTCCGATTTGTCTTAACATCGAAAAAAGAACTTAAATCCGAATGTATTACGGCTGAGAAAAGTATGAAAGAGTGTTCCCGTTCCTCTTCTTATGACTGCTATTGTGGAATAAAACAATGTTTAAAAGCACTCCTGTTGTTCAATAGTGTAATCTTTCTGTGTGATAAATAAAACGTTTATATTTGAGTTATTTTGAAAATATATGCATTTTTCCTGAATGTTTAGGGAGGAAAGAGGTAAGTTGCACGACATTTCCACAACGTATCCAATCCTTTGCTCAAACACTTCCCATGCAGTGAACGAACTTCCTTGCAGTGCGGAGGGCGGTAGCCAACTCATTCTTGCTAAAAGACACGGCATCTCAGCAGGATAAATTTAATAATCACCCACCACTGCTGTGCTGGATCTTTTATAGATGAACGAGAATTTTCACAGTTGTGTGATACAGCATGTAAGTACATTTTTGTTATCATTTTCGCCGCTATCGATGAAAGAAAGAGTGTTGTGACTTAGAAGCTAGACCACTGTGTGTATGGCCAAGTATATTTTAGAAGTGATTACAACTTTTTGTGAAGGAAATACAGTCATAATGACGCAGAAGACAACAGTGCGAGCTTGTGTTGCCATATCAGAAAATACAGTTGCTGAGATGGAAACGCTGAGACGTGTTTTCAGGGCTTCAAACGAACGTTAACTTTTTTTTTTTCCTTTTAACATACCAGCGTGTGGTTCAGAAGCAAGCGTAGGCGACGACGATTCTTATGGTCCAGCTTCTAGTGAAGTAATATCACCGAGTGAAGCAATGGGCCAGTTAACTCGCTTTCTAACGTTGAGGTAGACTTCTTTCGGATCATATCACTGTTGGATTGGAGATTTTAGATACTATTATTATTATTATTGGCCTACATTGTTAAACAACTAAGCAAGCCCAGATAACGTTAGTTGGAGACATCTTCAGGGTGCGGGGCGCGGGGGGTGCGGTTAGAGTAGGGGGGTGTCCTTAGGATTGGAGGAAATTTAAATAGGCAAGAACAGGAGCGGCTAGTATGATCGTTAATATTACATTTTTTTTTTTTCCATGTATCCTAATAATATTCACGTGAAACTTTGTATCCGGTGCACGAAGTACTGTGAATACGCATCCTGCATGCTCTGGGAGACAGATAGCCTACCTATCCCTTTGGGAGTCCGACGTGATGAATTGTGCAAGAGGTGGAATTCCGCTTGCACTGCAATCCCAGTGTCACATCACGGCTGTGCATCATGAACACGGTTTTAAACGACTCTCACTGAAGGCCTATTACCAGTTCAGCGGTAGAGATATGTACGGTAGGCTATAAAATGTGGTCGCAGGGCTTCCAGTCGGTGGATGACTGCTAAGCATGTCAGTAAATGGAAATTGGATGAATGCATTTGGGGATTAGGGGCTCTTGTTACATCGTTTCATCTTGCAAGTTGTAATGCATTCAAAGAAGCTTCACTATTTTTAGTTACTGGAATTGATCCGTCGCATAATTGACT
Organism: Gymnothorax javanicus; assembly: GCA_029692085.1. Taxonomy (NCBI): domain Eukaryota; kingdom Metazoa; phylum Chordata; class Actinopteri; order Anguilliformes; family Muraenidae; genus Gymnothorax; species Gymnothorax javanicus. The sequence goes on from CM056204.1 coordinate 47,966,560, forward strand.
GGTGCTTTGCTTCTCTATGTGAAATGGGCACTATGCTGAATTTTAATTTCCCATCATGCTTCCATGCCTGACCAAATTTCAGATCAGTTTTTTCCCTTCAAGCTTATCAAGGGGCATTTTTTTCATTATTGGCGTGAATATGATACCTTTTTTTTTGGATGTATGTTTGGCAAGTAAAAATGCAGTCCATGTATTGCCAAGATGACAAAAATTATATTTTTTGTTGGCATATGCCCTTTCGTTTTATTTTCGTCAGAAGGTGTAATTCTAATATTTTGGATTGACTCCAGATTTCCTCCACTGTAAGGCACATGAAAACCATGAGGCTCTACCCTTTGGTTGTGCAAGGAGCTCTTAGCGATTTTGTCCCCTGCTGTTGTAGTTGGAGTTGAGTCTTGGCCAACAGTGATCTAACACTGTGAAGGGGGCACTGTGTGGCAGTGATGGGAGAGATGTGGTATAAAAACAAAGGGAAAGCCTGTAGCTCACTGCAGATGTGTCTCACAGGCTGAGGTTGGATTCATCCGTCTGCCTGGGCAGTCATTCAGGGGACTGTCTTAAAGCCTGAAATCACTGGAAATTGCATCCGTTAGGGCTTTGCAAATAGACTTTGATGGAGGCGATGCCAGGAGCCGATGTCTTGACTGCTGGTGATTATGGGCTATCGTGCTAGGCTAATCACCTTTTTAGCTCATAGGATATTTTTACCATCAGCCCCATTCCCAGTGTAAAACAGAGGGTAAAGCCAAAGGTATTGAATTGTTGATACTTTGAAAGTTGATGCTTTCTGGCTGTCGTCTTCTCCCTGGGCAATTCCAGTTTTACTTGCGTTACATTTGCTGTGTTTAACAATAGCATGAAGTTGTTTTACTGTCCTGTAAATGGATGGAACTTTGTCGCCTTTACATTGAGGCAACCTCTCGCCATCAAAAAAGTATAGAAGTGAAAACCCAAAATTAATCCCCAATGGCAATGCTGGCAGACTCAATTTTTTGAGTGGTACGCTCATTAGGCAAAAGTAACGTAGCTTTTTTTTTTTTTTTTTTTTTTTTTTAACCAAGCTTCGTTCTATATCCTTGTAAAATGGTGCACTGCAGGCTAAAATTCATTATATATGTTTGAAACTTTATTAATGACCTGTAAGACACATCCAAGATTTTAACAAAACAATGGGGTAACTTTGCACACCAAATCTTGAAAGAGGAAAAAAAAAGTTGTTACTCATGGTACATTTCTCACATTACTTGTACATTACACTTGCTACCAGTAGAAATTAGTGTTGGTACTTCACCATACTGTGATATTCACAGTCTTTATAACTATTTGTATTCAACAGAATAGCAGGCAGTGACATTTTAGGCACCACTGGCTTCAAAGTGCAAAACCTTTACAATCAACTCCATGAACCCCCCCCCAGCATCTTGCTGCCACAGCCCTTTTCCTGAACCATCAATTCATTAAAGTTCTGCTTTTATATTATTACACGGCCAATCCAGCACTCTGTAAACATGGCACATGTTGTGTGTTCACTGGAGGAGTTTCTCAAACTCCCCTGACACTTTTTGGTGACTGATTCACTGATGTCCTTGAATTTCACATTATTTGGGTCATAATTGATGACATTGAGGGTTGTCTTAAAAGGCCCTTGGCACGGAATTGTCTTTGTCTTTCAGGATTGGACAGTGGTATTCTAAAAATGGTTTTAGAATTGTGAAACTATTTTTAATTTTTTTTGGTACACAATTTTAAAATTCGCCCCAGTTCATACGCCTGATTATAATAATTGCTAACACCCTGTGTTACAGGCCTAAAGCAGTTGGTGGAATGTTCATAAATGACATACCATGCATGCCTTTGACTTTAAACTGGGTTTAGACAAATTTCCTGGCTCACTGCATTTGAATATGAGCTGTAAAATGTATCACTTTCTGTAAAACTACATCACTTACTAACCTAAATCATGAAAATTGTTGGATAGAAATTATTTTTTCTGCAAATTCAGAATGAAACTTTCCATAACATCTCCTGGATTATGGGTACTTTGGATGTGCTGCCACCTATGTTTTAAGACAATAACTCGTTAATTGCCAATTAGGAATAAATAAGATTTGATAATTTTTAGATTTATTGGCAAAACACTTACTCACTACACCCCTTCTTACTGGATGTTTCTTACGTTAGATTGCTACTCACGTTACGAAGTTTGAGAAAATTTATATCAGGAACAATTGACTGCTTCCTTGATTTTTATATCTTATGTGTCTCGGATGGGCATAGAAGAGATGGCGCCTGGATTTCGTCTTTAACATTCAGCAGCATTATCGAATTAGGAAAAAGTTTAAAATTTTTTATCACTCACATTACGGTTTCAAATCATGTACTGTGTTTTTCTTGGGTAGAGAACAAGCATACCTTCGGATGAACTACTAATGATGCTTCCAACATGTTGAAATGAACAGAATCAAAAAAATGAAAATGTTTCATTGCATCGAGTAATATATTTGTTCTAACCCCAAGATCGAAAAGTGTGACATCAAGAGGGAAAATCCTAACTTTAGCCATGCAAAATTTGCACATGTACCAAAAAAAATTATTTCTCTTAAACCTTCAAACCCTTTTGATCCTTACACCTGGATAAGCAAAGTCTGTGACCATATTCAAATTTGATTGCTATTTCATATTTGAATTTTATGCACTCATGTTACCCTGTAGCTGGAATTGCCCATCTGCATTTTCTCACAATTTATAGAGCATTGTTGTTTAAGAAGCCTTGACTTGCAATGCTCCAAATCAATTCCGTATAGGAATCAATAGCATGACATTTCTTCAGAGGAAGTCACCAGGTCCCAAGACCTTCGCTGCCACTCGGCCTTCTGCAGTGTCCCATGTGCTAACTCAAAACAGTGTGGCAACAAATACAGTTTTCCTTTTGGTCAGGTGATGTTTTCCATCTTGGGTTTTACCAGTCACGTGACTGGTTTGGTCTGAATCCAGATTGATTCTTGTTCTCACAGAGATGGGGCTTGTGTTGCTGAATCCCAGAGCTCTGACTTTCCATTCTGTTGTCCTGTACTGGGATTTGGCAGTCAGGCCGCCTGTTTTCCTCTCTCTGTATTTATCTCGACTGACCAGTAATTTGCCATATTCATTTGGGAAACTCTGAGTACCAGATTCATTGTCTAGGACAAGAAGTGGCTGGCCAGTTTAGAGTGCAACAGTGAAACAACACGAGAAGAAGAAGAACTGAAAAATCCCATGAAATCACTGATTTTACCCTCCAGTTACAGCCATGGCTTGTAAAACCACTGGAGGTCTTTCACTCGCGTGTCCTTTTTGCCCACACATAATGATCCCTAAATGGCCAAGAATGGATCGTTAATGAAATGATTTAGAATGTGGGAGAATGCATGCTAACAGGTTTTGTGTTTTTCTTAGCAATAAAACCTGGCTGGAGGTCAATTTATGGACAAAGCAGGGCACATAGTGCTATAGAGTACAACCAGTAGTTTATGGGGTCAAAGTTGAAAGCAGTACAAACCGCCAGGAAACGGAACAAGCTCCTTTTTTTTATAAAGTTTATCGTGCCAATGTGCTTTAGTATCTTTTGACTGTCATGGGTTCATTGTTGCCAATTTCGGCCTTTTCTCTCAGCTGGGCTATTATTTTTTAGTTATTTACAGTTCACCATACTTGCCCTTAATTACATCTTGGGTAGAGCATGAGCTCGGAAGATGTGTTCCAGATGTGAACAGAAATTCAGTGGGTTTTCTAAAGTAAAGAGCTGTAGCACTGCAGGAGTGGAATCAAGGAACTGGAGTTTTAGAAGTGGAAGGAACAAGGAATTGAAGATAATGGAGTGAGTGGGGCCCCTTGCGCTACACATGGATTGTGTGTCTGACTGTTCAAGGATAAGACATTGTGGGCAGTCAGTCAAGATAAGAAGCTGCGCACTCACCATTCAAACTAATGTAGCCTAGTGTGTGAAGGGGACACTTCCAATAGCTTTATTTGGTGCTTTTCTTACTTTTTGGAATGTATTTTTGTCAGAACCCAAAGGTTGAGAAGAAATTATCTGGAAATGCGTATATTCTTGGCAAATAATTTTAAAGGACTCACTTCTTTCTTCAACAGCTTTTTGAGGGTGATACGATATCTACTTTCTCCTGAGAGATATTCATGACATGACGGCAGACTTCACGTTGAAAGAAAATTTAAGCAGCTGTTAGATTCAAACATTATTCAGTGACATAAGGCTTATCAGATTCAGGCCATAAATGGATAAAATATTTTCATTGAATGTTGACAGTATTTTGTATGGTTTTTCTATCCTGTGGGAAAAATCTAGAAGGCGGTGCTTAATATTTGTAGAAGGATTATTGAGATATTTTCCCAGCTACACCTGCAGACTGAGTGTGGATCTAATACAGATCTTCAGTGGGGCTATAATTCATTTAATGGACCATGGCTTTATGAACACTGCTGGGTCAGTTTGGAGAATTTTTCAGGAAATACTTGTCTTTTTTCCGTCAAGAGAAAAATGGTCACCAACATTCCTTCAAAACTTTGGAATTAAATATAGGATATTAACTTTAAAGTAGAAACGTGTCATGTACATTAACATTCATTTTATGGCATTAAGAAAAAAATGTTTATTTTGAATATGAGCTGTACTCCTGCTTGTCATTTGCAGTATGAACTACTCCGGAAAGGATGGTCATGTCCAAAGGTTTGCATCGATTCTCGCTCTCTGCCTGCTGTAAATCTGCCAGCACATTGACCCTTAGAAGGGAAATGCTGAAGGGCAATGTCAACTTTCAAGGGGAAAACATGGAATTTGACCTAACGCTGAACGTGTGATTGAAATCATGCCGCACATTCTGCTGAAATATGTGCAGACTAAACCAAATTTGTGTACTTTCCTCTTCTTTTGGCGAGGAACGTTTTATAAACAAACTGATTTCCTGCCATGTCTGTCAGGCAGAGCAGCCAGATTTAATTTTTTTTTTTTACTTCTAGCAGATTAAGAAATGTTTCATCTTGAAATATCACAAATATGGAGAAGAGAGTGTGGTCTTGTGGTTGTTTACATGGACACATTTTTCTTTAAAGAACGGGAAGCTTAGTTAAAAGCTTAGCTATGCAGTTGTCACATCCTTATTTAACCAATGTCTTTTCAGTCCATGAAAAGAAGCAGGAAGCTTGTTTCCACGCCACATGCGGTACTATGGTTTAATGTAGCTGTACATCAAAATGATCTAATTCCTGTCACAACAAGGATCGTCTCTGTTTCAGTAATCGCTGTGTTGACTGTGTGTCTGCGGTGAGATAATGTGATTTTTCGCATGATCACTGCTCAAGACTGTCAGTCTTTGTGCTTTGTTCCCTCAGTTAATAATGAAATAAATCCATGCTGATGGACAGATATTTTCTCTTCCCTTTGGGATGGGCGAACATATGAATGTTCGCAAAGTTGCTATGACAGTGCAGCAATAAAGACATCTGCTGCCTTTGTTGATTCAGGCTTTGAAGCCCAGGAGTTCTGATTGGCTGAGGCTGTTGTTTGTGTGAATCGGTGGAGTGAGATCTCAGCCAGGACCCCCCTCACGTCTCCTCGGGGCAGTACAACCCCCCCACCTAATTATCACGGAGAGGCTGGATAAATCCGCCGTAAAGCTGCCAGGCTGAGACAATGGCAGCAGGCTGTGAGGATTATGTGATGAAGAAAAGAGGAGGAAGAGAGGGAGAAGGCACTGAGGGAGGCGGAGGAAGAAATGGGGTGGGAGCGGTTGTGAGTCGCAGGGCGGACCCTGGGGAGCTGACCCGCCCCCGTCCCAGTATGGGCCGCCTGTAGGAGGACTCTTCTAAAAAAGTTATCCCTGTCACAATCCGGCTACTTCAGTGAGCCAGGTAGCAGGCTCAATGCGACTGAGTTTACCACTGGGAGCTGGCGGCTGAAGACCATCGCCCGGCTGTGCGATTTCTCACTTCGGGGCTCCGTTCAGGAAGGATGAAGTGAAGTAGATTCGCTCTCTTGGTCTCTTATTGTCGTTCCCGTTGGCTGTCATCGTCTGTGAACAATGGCAGGATTTTATGGCTGCCTGCGGGGTGAAAAGTAAGTCTGAGCTGGTGTTCAGGCAAAATGTGGCACATTTGTTGGGTTTGATTTCCTGTCAGGAATGCTGAGAAGAATGTTTGCATTGCTGTAACATGTCACATCGCATTAGCAGTTAGGCGTGCATCGTTGTTTATCGGTGATGCCTCTGCAGTCTGAAGTGAAACATGTCTTTGTGCTCTTGCCAGTCTGTTTTGTAAACAAGATTGACTTTTGTCTGTTCATATTTGCTCTTGTGTGTGTTTTTTGAGTGTGGCTATTTTAATGTGAAGAAGTCATTGGCCTGTCTGAACAGTACACTAATCCTCCATGTGGAAAGCTCCAAAGGTGCTTGTTTTAAGGATTGTCTCATTCTTAAGTGGCTATGTGAGGACAGATAGGTAATTTGCTTTGGCTGATTGGCCCAGCATTTCTGCTCAGCTGGTGAGAGGATTTGTTTAAGATTTGTCTACTTTATGGTGGAGAACAGGGCTTGTTTAAATATGGACAGGAATACACCCATAATGCCATGCCTTCAAATATCTTGGGGCCATTTTTTTTTTTTTTTTTTTTTTTTACATTTTACTCATTGTATTGCTAGTTGCAAATGAAGTAGCCCCGTGTCCTCTCTTTTAGTGATCTAATGAAAATTGCTAACTTGGTAACTTTGAAAATTGTTTATTTGCTGAAATGAACTACTATTTTAGTGCAGTGTAAAGCAACTTTTTTTGTTTTTGAACAACAACAATCGTCATTGAGACAATTTGAACCACAGTTCCTCACCTTTAATTCTTGCGAATCCCAATAGTTTGAAAATAGTTGTATGCCACACTGCAGCTGTTTTAATGTAACCACAAGTTTCAATGCAGGCATTGTTATGCTCTGCTGTAGCTTTGTTTTGGTAGTGTTCACCACAGCCAGCTCGAAACTATGTGACCTTCTAAAACCAGGGATACCATTGCTAGTGGTTTGGACAGCATCTGCTTTTCATCTGCGTACTTTCACAAGCTTGTTGATGTTCTCCATTTAACTCTAATGTGTCCCGATGCCTTCTTGCTGCGTTACCATTTAAGCTCTCAGTTGTTCGGCTTTATGCTATTATGAAATTGGTATCTGTATTTCACTGAGTGTTTTATTTAATTCTTTCGTAGACCATGCGAGCATGATTGTTTGCTTTTGTAGAGAATCCACGCGTGAAATGCCTGGCTCGTGCATCAAGTTTCCTTCCCATTTTTGCAAGTTGTGCCTCACAAAGAGGGAGACATTGATTAGAAATTGGCGTTTCTCCTCTCAATAGTATAATTTTTTTTTGTTTATTTGTCTGTCATCATCATCACAGGTTGTTTGAAAACTTGTTTGCAAAAGTGTTGGCTTTTTTAATCCAAACTTTGTATTTGAGGCTTATTTGAATCCTTGACATTGCTGGGTGTCCTGTTTTCATTCAGATCACAGTTTGCTGGGAGACTGGATTATAAACTATAGGCATCTAGAGTGCTGTACAGTCCCAAGCCTGGCCCCTGGCAGACAGAAACTTTTTCCTTTAGTTCCATTCTTTAGTGAGCGGCCAGCCCACCCAAATCACTTTTACTACCAAGTAAACGCCAACATTCAGTTTGCTGCAGATTTTTGATGAGTTGAAGTGAGTTAATAATTTTGAATTTCCAGCTAAATGTAGGAGACTGGCAATTTTTCTATAATGGAAAAGAATGGGTTGAATCAAACATAGCAGGTTATTTACAAACTATGCAGATGGATGTGCAGTCTGATTTGTAAAGCAGTCAAGTACGCTCAGGATCAATGGGAAGAGTACTGAACATTATCTTTATTATGGGGAGATTGTGTAATTTGCCAGAAGAGAAACTAGTGGAGTATCTATTGATTGTGCTTGATTTGTCAGGAAAGCTTCTTATATTAGGTGTCATGCTTAATGACTGCTGATGTTGACATGAGCCTTTGTTGTAGAATTTTTTTCATGCTCTACAAAGATTTTTGTTTCTGAAGTCAAAGCATTACAGTCCTCTATGTTCTTTTAAGCGGGATGTCAGAAGCAGTGATATTTACCAGCCTACAGTGAGCAAACCAGGGTCCAAAAATACTTTTTTGTTTAGCTTGGCTTGTCAGAGCTGTGTGTTTTATCACCTAGAGCAGATGAACAAATATCAGCCCTAAAACCAAAACCTCCCTTAAGTTTTTCAGAGACAGCAAGGACAGGATGCTGAAAAGTTTTATAGCGATGTGTTTTTCCAATTGAATTAACTTAATTTTTTTTGGTTGAGATAATTGTTTTGGCTTTATCGTTTTTTATATAAAGCTTACTCTTGGTTTATTTTGCTGTGTGATCCCCTGAGTGTCAAAATATGCCCCTCTAACACTTATTAGAAGTATTTCCTTTTTTTCCCAGTGGTCTCTGGAGCCAGGACCATGCAGTATTTTGGTCATTCGTAGCAGGTGGAGGTAGAATTGTGCTAAGATTGGGTCATTTCTGGAGCTAGATGACTGGAAGTGCGTGAGCTGTCACTGTGAGAACTACTGGGTGGCTCATCCCATTGTGCTGCAGTTCTGCTTCATTAGGTCCCAATTCTCCCAAAGTCTGTAATCAAATCCGTACGTCTGCCTACTGTGCCTGCGCCAATGAAGTGTGAACATATTTGGTAGTTTGTACATAACTAGGCATTCCCAGTGGCTTAAGATTTAAAATTAGGGCCGGGCGATTTGGACAGAATCAAACATTGTAGTATTTTGAGTCCAAAGGTGTCAATATTGTGGCGATAAATACGTATTGGTGCTTTCACAAAATGTTTACACAATGACATTTTTGATAAACAGCCATTACTAATGTAGTAACAGCATTCCTGTACTGTATAGTAAAGCCTTTCAGTCCATGAAAGATAACACTCGTCATATTAAAATATTACTATAACCAAAATCCCAGTTTGTATCTTCTCTTATACAGCAATATTGACATTCAGTATTGTAAAAAATGATTTTCCTCCCTCCCGATTTCTTCTATTTATTTTATTTGCTTTATTTTAACATTTGAGATCATCCATCTAAATTTTAATATTACACAAAGACAATGTGAGTCAGCATAAAATGCAGCTTTTAAATGATCATTTCATACATTGATGGTAAAGAGTTATTCAAAGCCAATATCACCCGGATGTGAAAAAATAATTTTTCCCGAAACCTAATAACTGATTGTACCAATCTAGTTGATAACAACTGCAAACTAACGTTTGCGGTAACTGTCAATGAGTTTTGCGCATCACTGTGAATGAATTTTGGCCCGCTCTTCTTTGCTGAATTGTTTGAATTCAGCAACAGAGGAGGGTTTTTGCACATGAACTACCTATTTAAGGTCATCCCACAGCATCTCAGTTGGATTCAAACCAGCACTTTGACTACCCTGCGCCAAAACCTTCATTTTGTTTCTTTTGAGCCAATCAGAGGTGGGCTTGCTTTATGCAATAATTATACTGCTGCATCGCCTAACTGTGCTTGAAATTTTGGTCGCAAATTGATGGCCGGACATTCTCCTCCAGGATTATCTAGTTGAGAGAACAACTCATTGTTCCATCAATTATGGCAAGTCACCCAGGTCCTGAAGCAGCAAAGCAGCCCCAGACCATCACATTACCACCATCCTCTTTGACTGTTGGTATGATGTTTTTGTTGTTGAATACTGTGCTAGCCTTATGCCAGATGTAACATATGTTTTTCATAAAGCTCCACTTTTGACTCATCAGTCCACAGAATACTATTCCATAAGTCTTTGAAACATGTTATTTTTGTCTATATTAAAATTAGTTTGATGACCTGAAACATGTAAGTGTGATAACTGTACAAAAATTGAAGAAACTGGGAAGGGGCAAGTACTTTTCACAGCACTGAAAAATTGCCATATTGCCTAACTGTAATTAGGATTATAATTTGTTGCTGAAAAACCTCCTTTTTTTGCAGTGCACTGTATGGGACAGTTATCTGTAAAAAAAAAAAAAAAAAAAAAAAAGCAGATTGTTCACCAACTTTGTGGAACCTGATGTTTGAACATTTTGCTCATTACTAAATAATATATTTATTTTCTGAAAAGCTCCATTTTGATAAGAGCCTCTTAAAAGCTTTTAGCTAATACTCTGTTGTCTCTGTGGATTGCCTTGCACACCCAACCACTCAATTAGGGGACTACACATGAGGCTCTCTTGCATACTGGTGATTGCTAACATATATCAATACTTGAATTGCATTTAGCCTACAACATTTGGCAGCTTAGCAACATGCATCTAAGTGGGTTATAATACTCGTTCAGCAAAATTTAAATGAACTGTAGATTGCAACTATTAGCAAAGGCTTGTAAATCCTGGTGTAACAGATTAGTAGAGCAACTTCAGTTCCTCATATTAATATTACTCCTTGTCAGTCTAATTTGTTCTGAGGTTACCTCAAGGCGGTTTTTGGAAGTGCGGCATAAGGAATTGTAGCTTGTTAGTAATCCCAGTTGTTTTGGAACACTCCAGGTGTTCATTATTTATGATCCCATCGTGAGCGGAATCCACCCAGGTTGAGATTCTTTTCAAGATCTTGAAAGATAAGATAACATACACTTTATTGAACCCCATGGGGTAAAAGATCCTGTAAGATCCTGTAAGATCTTACAAAATCTTGGAAAGATCCCATTTCTGACAAACAAGAACTAGATCTTTCCAAGATCTTTGAAGATTAACCCATGAACTTGCAAGATCTTTCCAAGACAAAGCCAGATCTTATCCAAGATCTTATCCAATAACTTGAAGGAACTTGCATGACCTTGCAAGAACTTTCCAAAGATATTTAAAGATCATACACAAGATCATGCTAGGATCTTTCAAAGATTCCTGAAAGATCTTTCAGGAATCTTGTCAAGATATACAACCTGGGCAGCCTTAAAAATGACATAAGAAGTGTGGTCTTTCCCTGTATTGGATTTTAATTCCATGGTTTTTTTTTTTTTTTTTTTTTTTTGGATGACTAGTATTTTTTTTTTTTTTTCAATGGCATTCAGCATTTATCAATATGGTATTTTCAATGTAATTTCAACTTTTTGGAAGTGTTACCTCAAACTCAAAAAAAATGGCATTTAGCTGTGTCAAGAAGGAACAAGCAAAAATTTTTCAATCATCTTGACTTTGTAACGGCAAAAATGAATAATGTCATCCATATAACCCCAAATCAAAAAAAGTTACGCGACGGTGTGTTAAAGTAACATGAAAACTAAATGCAGTGATTTTTAAATTATCTTTTATCTGTATTACTTTGAAAACAATACATTAGATTATCACATTATTTGGTGCTTTACCACATGAATTGTATCGATTTTTCTAATGAACAGTGATGTGAATTTAGATTCTAGCATCATATTTTCAAAAAAATGTTGGGATCGTAAAGTATTTACCACTGTGAAATGTTCCCTCTCCTTTTCACAACACTCAATGTACTAGAGACTGAAGACACCGAGTAATTAAGAGTTTGAGATTATGATTTTGTCCCATTCTTCCTGTAAACAAGTCTTGAGGTGTGCTACCGTGCAGAGTATTTGTTGCCATATTTTGCTTTTCAAAATGTGTCACACATTTTCTATTGGCGACCGGCAGGCAGGCCAGTCCAGGACCCGAAAGCTCTCCAAAAGCAGCCATGCCTTTGTAATGCATACAGAACCTGGTTTTGTGTTGGCTTGTTGAAATATGCAAGGGCCTCCCTGAAAAAGATGTCATCTTCAGGGCAGCAAATGTTGGTCTAAAATCTCAGTGTCCTTTTCAGGATTAATATGAGTGCAAGTTACTCGTGCCAAGGGCACTGACACAACCCTGTACGATGATAGAGCATGGCTTTTGGACTTCTTGCTGGTTACGCTTTCGATGGTCCTTTTCTTCTTTGGTCTGGAACACACGGTGTTAATTTCTTCCTAAAAAGACCTGACACATTTCCACTGTGTGATGGACCATCACAGATGCCCCAGAGCCTTAAGAAGTCTGAGGCACTTCTGGATACTGTCGACAAAAGGCTTCCTTACAGCACAATGAAGTCTTAACTGGCATTTGTGGATGTACCAAAGTACTTGTGGTGCTTGGCTAAGGCTTGTTAAAGTAATCCTGAGCCCATGTGATTATATTTCACTTATAATTTAAAGGAAGTTCTTGATGCAGTGAGGTCTGAGTGATGGGAGATTACGGGTCTTGAGTTTAGGCTTTTGACCTTGCCCTCTTTGCACAGAAATTCTTCCAGATTTTTAAAATCTTTTAATTATGTTATGCACCATAGATGGTGAAAAATACATGATTTCTTTGAGAAGCATTATTTTTAATAGTTTAGATGATTTTCTCATGCATGTGGATGAATTAGTGATCCTCTGTCCATCTTTGGTTCCGAAGAACTAGGCCTTGCTGTTTTTTTACCAAATCATGATTATAATCAAATCACCTGCTGACATCAGCTGTTTCAAATCACACCATCATTCAAAAATTGAAATCATCACTTGCCCTAAATCAACTTTTTTTTGGTGTTACAGGCCTGAATGGCAGGAATGAACATATGTTTACAAATAAAATGAAGTTGACCGGGCAAAACATTAAATACCTTGTCTTCATACTGTCTGCAATGAAATACAAGTCAAAGCAAATGTAGAAATCACTGCTTTCTGTTTGTCTGCATTTTCCAAACTGTCCCAACTTTTTCAGGATTGAGGTTTTATTTTTATCTCCTGACACAGTGAGATAATGGGTCCATAAGCTGTAAATTCTAAAACATAGGTTATTAGGTGTGGTAATGCAGTTCCTGTTTGAACAAATTCCTGGTGGTCTAGATAACTGGAATAACCCAATAACTGGAATCACTGATGTCAGTCAATTAGCTTCTGTATGAGATTGCCTCTTGTTTGTGCAGCCAGATCTTTATTTGTTTGTTTCTGAGGGTTCTGCCGATGCTGGTCGGCGCTGACCATCACTCGGAATGCACTGACCACCACTCAGTGCAGATAGCTAGTGCTTTTCCCGACCGGCACTATTTTTTTCAAAGATTAGTTAAAATGAATGCATCCAGTGTCCAATAAAATCGCTAGAAACAATACATAAATGACCCTAAATATGCTCCCCCCCCTTGTTATTGTCAGAATAGCGAACTTTCGTTTTCGATCCATGCCCCGTCTGCGCTGGTCTTCATTGATACTGAAATACCTGCCCAACAGTGATGGAAACAACGAGTACCATCCGAGCCCGCGTGTGCTGATTATTCATGGCGAATTGAATCTGAGGCTGTGGGGAAATGATCGGTGCAGTTGTCTCAATCTAATGAAAGACATGCAATTATAATTGGGCAGGATGATTGATTTCTGTAGCGCTGTACTTTGCATGTCGAGAGAAAAGTTTTCTTGTTATATAAACAACAGCAAAACTAAATAAATCTCTGTCAAGGACAGTAAAATTCTTTACATGTTAATCTATCAGTGTTTAATAACAGTGGCAGTTGGTGGACGGAAAACCGAGGGGGCGGAAAACATACCTTGAAACGGATGAGATTATTGACCCGATTTTAATCATTGTTCTTGGTTAACACATTTTCCAACAATATGAAAAATCCATTTGCAGTTAAGTACACAGTTTCCCTTTTAATAAAATGGCAAAGCGAGTGAATAATAACTTCAATAAAAATGTTTAATTCACGTGCCTTAATAGGTAACCCTTCACAAAAAAAACCTACTATGGATTTTCCGCGTTAACTTTTGCCACATCTTACGAAGCAAGAAATGCACACTTTTTTGCCTTCAGTTGACGCGTTTCATCTCTCGTCTTAATGAAGACAATTAGCTACACCTGAGAAGGGAGAGTTAAAGTATCTTTTATCAAGCAAAATGACTGAAACAGATCAAGACTAATAAGCAGTTTAAAGACGTTCATCACCCTCCTTGTTCTCTGTCCAACGGGCGCCACTTAAGAAATGTTTGAAACATAAATGACAGTTGTTAAGTCGTATTCAGAAATTTAATCAAAAGTATTTGGATACAAAATAGAAAAACAAGTTTATGAATATGGCATCTATCTATGAAAATTAGTGGCATCTTGCTACGCGCCGGGGAGCACATCAAAGAAACGCAGTAATCTGGTGACTCAGAGGCAATATCTGCTTTCGAATTGACGCAAAAATTTTCCAGCTTGCACGCTGCGCACACTTGCATTCCAACAATTCTACGACCGCCACTCCAAGCATCCTGGGCAGAACCCTGGTTTCTGGTATTCACCATGATCTGATGAGGGTACAAGGAGTGATTTTTGGGGTTTGTATCACAGTTGCAATCTCCTGCCTTACAGGGTTAAAAGGAGTCTATTCTCATCTATAGAATTAGTTACTACCTTTGCACAGGTGCAAATCGTAGATGCTAGCTTCTATGGAGCGGCTAAAATGATGCATTCAGTTGCAGTGTCTTATCAATGTCGTACAACCGAAACGTATATTGAATATTCACGAGGAAGCGGAGCCCATAAACGATTAAGAATATGGACGTGTTTTTCCATCACCGTTCCTCAGGAATTGCATGAATTTAGCTTCTCAACCAAGCCTAATCTGCAAACAGCCTAACATATTTGCCAATAGTATCTATCCAGCAGTTGATAAAAATGATCTCTCACGACAAGAAAAATCGGTTCTGCCATAGCACCAAGCTAAAACCACAATAGCGTAAAGGTATGCCAATTTAGTAGTGAAAAAAACAGTTTTATGAAGCAAAAATTCAACATGATATTGATACTACCTCATTCTACTGTCCCTTATAGCCATCAGATATTAAATAAACATATTACCCTACAATTGATTTAGACACAGATACGTCCCGCACAGCATTCAGTGATCACTTGTTCTCGTCACACACTGTCTCCCCAGGAAATTGATGTGTAGCTGCAGATATCATGTTGCAAAAATGCTCACCTGCAGTTCACACCTGCATTACTCACTCAATAATTATCTTTTGATTCACAAGTGTTTTATCCAAGAAAGGACAGCATGACCTTTCTGACGAGAATTTAAAGAAATTAATTGGGCCTCCAAGAAAAGTATATAAACCCCTGCGTAACAGAAAGTTAGGTCGCGTCTCCTCAACTTTGCACTTTCACTTTCTTGAATGCAAGGAAACACACAATCTGAGAAAGTGTGCACTTCATATTTACAAAATAGAAAAACTATATAGCCATCTTATGGATATAGAACTTTGAAGCGGACAGTACTGGAGGGTTTTCTGAGCCTGACGGTATTGATTCATTGGAGGAGGGGCCCTATCATGGAGAGGTCTATGTCCTCGATACTGTGGTTAGCAATATTTGTTATTTCGCTCGCGGTATAGTCTTTCCCGTTTTCCTCTGTTGCCATGATTTTGATACCCTTATAGTCACATAAGTTATTATCATCAACCACTGATCTTTGCTGTTTGACACTGAACATTGTAGGATATTGCACAGTTTGGCGATCTGTTTTTGATTTTCTACAGCACTCAACGAAATAAAATGTCTTTCAATTAGTTTACGCTATTTAATGTCATGGACAGCTTGAGGACACTATTGGCTACTGTTCTAGATGCATTGATTCGCATTCAAAGTACAATGTATTTTGCCTGATTTTGTCCTGATGGTGGAATGTCTTTTTTGTATAGGTATATTTTGGATATTACTGTCAACGCGTTATCCTTACTCATTATAGATCATGAAAAGTGTTCCTAGGTCCGATGAAACTTTGTCTGACTGTCTATGGGGGGTAGTAATAAGGTTGTTGGCTCATTATTAACATTCCGGGGCAAGTGCAACAAAAGATGCATACTGAACAATGTGCAGAAAAGTGTTCAAATACAGAGGAGTATAATTGCATATTGCTGGGAATGTCACGGCACCTGCATGCCATGTGGTCTTATTTATACTTTTCACCACATGTGCTGTATACAGCCCAGTGTTCCTTGTAAATAGTTTTCACTTGTTTTCCCTTCATTTTGAATGCTTCCTGAAGTCCAACCCCTTGTTAGCGTCATAGGTGGTGGTAATGGCACACAGTTTCCTTGCAAGGTAAATGTTCTGACAGTAAAATGAGCAAGCTAGTTTTTGAGTGCGCACTAGCTAATGGGGCTGTGGTGAACATCTGACAAATTTCAATGCATTTCAATGGAGAAAAAGCATTTTTGGGGGGTTTGGAGAGCTTTATGGAGACTATTGATGTCTATCCCTGCCTATATTGAAGAACTCATGGTAATTCCTTCTCGAAAATCATTAATTCATATTGAGCTTCATGAGTCGAAACTGGTGATTTGTTGGTAAAAATCTGATTATTTAATGATTTGACTGCACACAAATTTCTGAGCCACCTGGACAGCTGCTTGGGGAGCCATTTGGAAAGAAAATTTGGGTATCTATCTTACTTGATGCATAGACCAAAAAATTTGGTAATTTTGAATATCACTCTCAGATCTTGGGTGTTATGGAAAAACCTAGTAAGTAACAAAAAGCTGATTCCGAGAAAATGACAGAAAACTGTATCCCTCTGGGGTTAAGCTCTTGTTCGACAATGAAACTGACATGGGAGTTATTTGTTCATTACATAATAAGAGATATTTATGGAGGATTTTTTTTTCTTTTTTATTAGTATCCCTGGCAATATGACTTAAGAAATTTTTCCATCTGAAAATATAAAATGTCAAATCTCAAAATGATGGACAAAAATCTAACAATTATGCAGCTGCAGTGGCATTTGACAGTTTTTCTGTGTTAACTCCACCATCTGCTTCCCTCTTCAAGCCATTTTTCAGTCTTTATTAGCACATGAATTGCGTGAATTATGAATTCTGACCATGAATGTCCTGCACATCCAATGCTCTGCATGGGGACTTACCTCACAGATCAGATAATATAGGTATGCTGCTTCATAACTGGCTAATTCACTGACCAGGTTAGAAATAGAAAATGTTAAGTGGAAGAACCAAGGAAGATCAACTTGCTTGATTTTTACTTCACAACTGATTAAATACCAATGACTTGCTTGGTTTTGCCACCGGAAAACATAGGAAATCAATGATAATTTTTCATGTATCTTACCCTATATGATGAGGCAAAGCCTCATAAGTACAAAAATGGTCCTAACTTAGTTTTGACCAAACTTAGATTTGTTAGGTTTTTCCATAACACTCAAGAGATGTAGCACACTTATGGTGAAGGGGTTTATTATCCCATATATGTATTGTTTTACCTCTCAGCCATTTTTCAATTCTCAGTTTTTTTTTGTTTTGTTTTTTTTTTATTATTGTTATTTCTATGCAAAATTTTCATGAAGATTTTTTGTGTTTGTGTCCCTTATTCTGTTCTGAAATAATGAAAGTAAACTGAAGTAAGATGGCATTCTAAATACTACAATTGCCATTTTGTATTTAAGCTGTAATCCCCCTCTCTGTGAAGCTCAAATCTTGTATTATAAAGCCTTAAATAGGGGAACTCATAAATTGCCAGATTTGGCTTCTGCGCGGAGGGGTTAAATGTGGTTTTAAATTGCATGCCATTGGATGTTTGTTTTGACAACTGCAGCTGTGAAAGACGAGGGACTGATGTCGCTGTAGTGAGTGGCCTGTACTGCATGTAATCACGCTGTCAGTCAAAGTTCTGCAACTTTGTAATCCTTGACTGCATAACTGAGGTGACTAAACAACTGAAAGCTTTCAAGCCTAACATGTCAAAATAGAATAAATGTGAAGTGAAGAATGTCTTTTGATTATGGTTTGACGCTTGCTTTAAAAAGTGAAGCAGTATTTTAATTGCCTAAGCACTGAGAAATGATTGGTCCGAACTTGATTTAAATTCATAGTTATCATTGTGATGAGATTAATTTTCCCCACACATGTTTTTTTTACTAAAAGGATTGTTTAGTAACTGTCTTTGCTCTTATCTGTTTATAAAATATGCATTGAGGGACTGTTTTGTGTCTATACTTTAAAGCCCTCCTCCCCCACACAGTATTGACTAAAATACTGGAAATTAGGAAATGAACTGGAGGACACCACTGCTTATCGTGAGCCGTGGAAGCCATTCGAGTTTAGTTCATTATCCCCCGCTGGCTTTTTAGAGCTCTGATTTTATGAGGGAGCGTTCGGCAAGATTTTCTCTCGTGAAAACAGTGTCTCTCTGGGGGCGGGTCAAAGGGCCATGGGGACCACATGTGGAGATAATGATTGGTTGGACAGAGACGTGACCAGCTGTGGGAACTGTCTTTTGCGCTGTCCATCATGTTTGTTTGTCTCCCTCCCGGAGGACTGTTCACATCCGGTTGACCAAATTGAACAACCTCTGACTATCCCATGGCAACTATTAGGGTGTTTTGTACTTCCAGAAGTGTTTTTCTGTGAAGATCTGGACTGCTTAACCCTGTTCCCAGAGATCTACCCTCCTGTGGGTTTTTACTTACCAAAAAGCGCACTTTATTCAACATCTCATTCACCTCAATGAGCTGCTGATTAGTTGAATTGTATGTGCTGAATTAGGGTATAAATGAAAACTGTCAGGATGGTGGGTCTGACTGCACTAATGCAGATGGTCGATGTCAGGCAAAGGACAGCGTCTTCGAATTAATGACCGCCGGACGAGCGCGTTATATGGATACGCTTGAAGTAAGTAGACTAGGCTGCATTTTTCTCAATGTGCGGCTGTGAATTCTCTTAAGCTGCCATTGCCGTGACACCCTCTTTAACGTGACACTGCCAGACAAATGGCCTTTTTTCAGAGATGCCATGGACTCAGCCGATGGCCGGCCTCTGGCTCCTTTTGTCAGGGCCTAAATCGTACCAGCATCCTGGAATTCACAAGTCCAACCAAGTCGTAGCGCAGTTTATTCATTCCTGCTGGAATTTTAAAATGATTCCCAGAGCAACCGCTGTGCCACAAACCCTAAATTCCCAGCATTCTTTGCTGTTGAGAGTCTGATTAATAACTCTTAGCAAAGGTGAGTTGGAGGTAGATGGTCTGTTGCCGCTGCAATATTTGTTGTGTTTGGCAAACAGCTCCCCAGATAAATCTGCTTGGAATTTTTTCTGTGAATCATGGTATAGACCAAGTAAAGCGTCTTTTCCTGGTATACCTTTGTTGGCAAGAATGAAGAAACTGCGAAGATCAGTATCACCCCATTATACACTACAGGCCAAACGTTTGGAAGCAAGTTTGTACAAAAAACTATCATAGTTTCATTGGCATACTTTGCAACAAAATAAACATGATTATTATATTAAGAGTCACTTATCAGAATACATTTTTACTCAAATTATCAGGCCCATATTACTAGGCCCATGGTCCTAGTGCCCGCCGGATTGCCGTTGGCATCCAGTGGGCTGTAAACCATGACATAAAGTGAATAATGCAAACTGTGATTTGTTTCTTACTTTTTCACTGAAGTTGTGACTCTTGCAAATCTTCTCAACCCAAAAACTAAGCCACTCCTTTCTTTTGTTAACATTTATTCAGCAATGGTCTGGTAACATCAATGTAAACAGTACCTTAAGGTAAATAGAGGAAAATGGTGCATATCAATGAAAGAAAAGTATGATCATGCAGTAAATACTAAATACATCCCAAAATCCATAGATTTCATACTGGTTTTTAAGACAGGCATTGTGAACAGAAACTTGAAGTTGCTTCCAAATTTTTGACCTGTAGTGGCCTTGCTTCCAAACTTCTGGCCTGTAGTGTATACAAGATTTTGCTGTACCTCCTTTTGCTTTTAATAATGTTAAAGTCCTTATTCATGCCAAGGCCTCAGTAAAAATGCGGGTGTACTGATGTGGGTGCAGTGTTCATGACTGTAACAAAATACCATTATATTGTTGATGTTGACAATAAGTTTAAGATGGAGTGCACTCTCCCAGCAATAAGCTGGATGCGCTCAGTTGTTTCTTTTTTTGTCAACAAGTTTTTTTTTTGCCAAGACTGTAACCTTCTGTGCATCTGTTAGTGTAAACATTTCGGGTTCCTGCTGTAAATGACTTTTTGGAGCGGCACATTTCATTCGCTTGCATACTCAAGAACAGAATGTTCTGTGCTTTCTGCCTGAGCGCACTCAGTATAGGCTTTTGTCCTAACCTGTATTAAATTTGTCACTTTTATGTC
Source organism: Gymnothorax javanicus (assembly GCA_029692085.1). Lineage (NCBI taxonomy): Eukaryota > Metazoa > Chordata > Actinopteri > Anguilliformes > Muraenidae > Gymnothorax > Gymnothorax javanicus. The sequence goes on from CM056204.1 coordinate 47,986,792, forward strand.
CATGTGTTGCTTCACTGCACCTTTTCAAAGTAAATTGGACAGCTCACATTCTATCTGTATTGCGCTACCATATGCTCACAATCATCCATTTGATTTAAAGGCAGGGGTAAATGAAAGGTTTCTTTATGGTGTTATTTGTAATTATTTTCAATGCAGTGGGGTAATTGGCTGTGTCTATCGCTTTTATGTTTGAGCTGATTTGTGTTAGCTTCAGCAAAGAAGCAATTAATAGGAACGCGCTCGTCAGGCTCGCGGATGCTTTCGACAAGAGGAGGAATTAGCTGCTTCTTTGCCCTGTCAGCAAAGAATTAACCTGCTGTCTGAAAGGGCTAATTCCTAATATTGAGGGGAAAGTGATATGTTAACCCTTAGAGCCCCAAATGCAGCTATTGTTGCTCAATCATGTAAGATATCAAAATCTAAGCCGTTGAAAACCTATCATGTGGCAACTTGTTTAAAAGAGCTCCCGCATGGGAGCTCTTTTAAACAAGTTACCACATGATAGGTTTTCAACAGCACAAGATAATTAAATTTATATTTTTTAAAAATGTATTTAGGCGCTGTAAGGGTTAACACTTTGTCACCGTTATTTTTGTTTATTTCTTTGTGTTAGTTACCATGTGTGCTGAAATTTCATTAAACAGCTGAAATCTCTTGTAGAAGTGGTGATGTAAGATCCTCATCTCTTCTCCAGGACATAATTAATCAAGCAGTTATCCATACCACATGGACACTCAACCTGAGAATGAGGTTTGAATCTCGGATCTTTCAGATCAGCATCTGACTAGCTGCTCTCTGCTGTGTTTTTGTTGCTTTTCCATCCTGACTCATCGACAGTGAATTTTAATTGCTTCTGTGCGAGTAAATGTACATGTACATTTGACAGAGGCGGAAATGGCTTTTCACTGGATAGTGGCCAGTGTTTAGCCCATGTATTTTTTCCCAGCAATGTTTATACATTGCCTGTTTTTTTTCAGGGTATTCAGTCAAAGCTACTTGGCTCCAGAAGTTTTTAAACATATAAATTACATTAGGGAAGAAACTGTACTTGAATCATGTTGAGGACGACGAGACTCAACCTAACGCAGGCATGTTGAAACATAGGAAATGTGCATAGTGACAATGAGCTGGAATGATGAGTTTGTTTTTGCGATTAGTACTTCTTTGTGTGACTGGCAGGCTGATTTGAGTCATTCATTGAGACTTGTATCCAAGGAAGTAACTTTATTTCATCAAAACGTTTTTGGTAACTGATGATGTGTGAACGTCACTGACTCCACATTTACCAAGTTTTTAAAAAAAGTATTTTCCCTCTCCAGGTTTTCCCTGCTCTTGAATATTTATCACGCTAAAATTGTTTCAAATCCATAGAAAAATTTTTGTATAAGACCTGAGGGAATAAGTGTACATTTTTACACAGTAATTTTATTTATTTATGGAAAAAAAAACGCCTGTATTGCTCATGTTAAAAAGGTAATTGCCCCTAATTTTGGCATCATTTGCAGCAACAACTGCAACTAAATGCATCCAGTAACTGGAGATCAGTCATATCATTGGCCTGCTGATAAAACCTTGTATCTCCAAATTGATAAGAAACAAAAACTCGTATGTCCGCTCTTCTTACATGCAAAATGAAACATTTTTAATTTTATTTATATTTTAAATTATATTTGTATTATTTTATTATTTCATTATTATTTTTTATTTTCCTGTAAAGTTTATCATTTTAAAGATACAAGGTTTTATCAGCAGGCTGACAATATACAACTTAGTGCAAGAATTCTTGTCCTTTCTTCTTGGAGTTAGCCCAGTGATTCGGCTAATTAGCAGCTCACAAAGATGTCTCGCTCTGGAAAATTAGGTGCATTTTGCTTTGGTTGGAGAAAGAACTGTCAGAATGGTTGCTCTCTTAGAACACAGTTAGAGAGCATTGGTGTAGCTTCTGTGGTGGGTTTTCGTGTGTGAACAGCGCGTTAAAGGTTCACCTCAATGGGGCTCAAGTCAGTTCTCCAAAAAATCTGAATTTTTGATCTTTTGAACCGTTCAGAGGAAGGCTTGTTTTTCTGCTTTGGATTAAGGACTCCCTTGAAAACTAGATGATTCATCTTAAGGGACTATCCTTCAAACAATTATCGTCTTTCAACGTGACCCAGTTGCACTTGTGCTTCAGATCATGGACTGATGACTAGACATTCTCTTTCATATTTTCTGGTAATAAGCGGAAGTCATGCTTCCATAAAAATGCCAAATTACCCAGGGCCTGAAGCAGCACAACATCCCCACACCATCACGCAACCAACACCGTGTTTGACAGTTGGTTCAATGTTCCTATAATGGAATGCTGTGTTACCTTTACCCCAGAAATAATGGGACCCATGTATACCAAAAAGACTCATCCGAACATCGTCCCAAGGGGCTTGGGGGGGTCATCAAGGTGTTTTTTTCCAGATGTGAGATAAGCCTCTGTGTTCCTTTTAGATTGCAGTGGTCTTTATTTTGAGACTTTTCAATCATGGATGTCTTTTTTGCCTAACTTCTCTGTAATGGTGGGATTTAGAATGCTACCCTTTTCTGAGGCAGGCTTAGCCTGCTGTTCCATTGATGATTGTTTTGGTTCTTGATGCATTCTTGGAGGAATTTTTGTATGCTGGCCATGACTTAGAAGATTCAGTCCAGTTTCATGTTTCCCCATTTGGCGATACTTTGATTTGCTGGAGTCCAAGGGCATTAGAAATGGTTTTGTAACTTTATCCAGGTGATATATTTCAGGTACGTTCGACCTCCAGAATGTCTTACAATTGCAGTATAGTTTTCTGAATATTGAGACCTTTTAAACATGGTGGAAATCGCTGGCAAGGTTCTGTTAAAGTGATGTTTCAATTCAATTGGTCTGGCTGTAATCAAGCCTGGGTAAGCTAAGGTAACTAAGCGGGTATCCTAATTACCTATTCTCTCAGGGCCTGGTGGACCTTCCTTTAGTCAATAAAATGATCATTTAAAAACCTGCTTTTGTGTTTACATAGTCTTTGTCTCTTATTCAGTTTTGCTTTAGATCTGAAATAATTCAGAATGGCAAATATGAAAAATGGAACAAACCAAGTAGGAGGCAGATACTTTTTACACAGGACTGTATCTTCAAAATTTCACAATGAACATTGGAACATTTGTGTTACTTTTGATGGCAACGTTAATTGTGAATTATGAGTAAAACCCACGTCGTATAACATGTAAAGGCTTTACTTCTATCCCACTTTCTTGCTGCAGTCTTTTAGGAATCCATTTAAAATGGTTGCTTATAATAATGTCACCAATTCTAGCTTGCTCTGTTGTCTCCATGAATTTCGATCTCCTGTTTCTTGCCATCACTTTTGCGCTTCTGGGGCTTGTGGACTGAATAGTGCTTGATGTTTTGGTTTAATCTTGTTCTTGGATATTGAGTCATCCCTGCCATTTGATTTGTTGATATGATTGATTGTTTGATTGATTGATTGATTAAACTCTTTAATGTCCTCGAGGGGCAATTTGGTTTATAACAGCCATTGGCACAATCAACACATAATAAGACAATAGAGTTAAAAAAAATAAAGACAATATAAAAAGAAATACAATGAAAATAGAAATGCCATTCACACAGTGGATATCATCATGAAAAACAGCAGAATGTCACCTACAGCTGATTCAAGTATTTGACAGCTAATGGTACAAATGATTTCAAGTATCTATTTGACTTGGCCTTCCTAGAAAAGGCAAACCTTCTCCCTGATGGCAGAAGTCTAAACTCAGTGTAGAGAGGGTGATGAGGGTCTGCCAGAATAGCCTTTGCCCTACGGGCACACCTGAGCTGGTAGACCTGGCTGAGATCATTCAAATTGATGCCAATGATCTTTCGGCACTGTTTGACTATACTACTCAGCCTCTGTTCCCTGCCATAATTCATGAATTTGTCCGAAAAAACTCAATTAACGAGTTGTAACTTTGTTTTGAATGAATGGACCCATTATGATTGGATTTAAGTTACATCTCTACATAGGCTACTGCATAGGCTACTGTAAGATTTGCCTTTGTGCAGTGTTTTCAGCTTAAGTCAGGGGTGGGCAATTCCGGTCCTGGAGGGTTGGTGTGTCTGCAGGTTTTTATTTTTATCAATTACCCTGACTAATTGACTTAATTGGTTGCATACACACATATAGATTTGTCCAATGATCAGATCAAAGAAAAATGTTTTATGAAGGGAGACAAGAACAGTCTTTGGTGGTCATTCATGGTAATTTAAATAAATGCGCCTGAAATGTCAGATTTCATAGATGGTTTGGCTAATTTAGACAATCAACTAAATAAAGGCCAGAAGTTGGTGTGAAAACCAGGGACAGATACGGCCCTCGTTGCCCACCTCTGGCTTAAGTGTTTTTTTTCTCATGATGAATTAAGCTACAAAAGCTGCTCGCTCTTATCCAGGCTTTGTGCGATTTGAAATTTTTAAATGGTGGTTGAAGCCGAGGAAAGAGAAAAGCATAAGCCAGTCGTTCTACCTGAACCAGCGATAGACTTTTATGAGATCCATCCTGGGCTCTTTTTTATTGACTTGATTGATTCTTGTCTTTTGGCCTCAGCTAGATTTCCGTGCAATACAAACCGGAAGTCTGGAATTTGGACTTAATTGTGTTTGAATGATTCTCAGTAAAAGGAGAATAACTGCTTTAGCTTGGCAGGCTGAGGTCTAAATTGCTTCTACATCCTGTTTAGCCATGCTTGGGCCATGCAGCTGAAGAGGACTATCAGTGATGCTGCAGCCTGCTTCCTGGAGGGAGACAGTTTGGGACCCTGTTCAGCTGCTTGGAGAATTCCTGCCTCTTCATATTATCAGAGGCAGACGGCAGCTGCTTATCAGAAATTGCACCAGTCTTTGCTCATCCCCTCCACCCCCTGGGCCAACCCCCAAAACCACAGTCGGAGTGTCTATCATAAGCTGTCAGCTTTTTTTCCACAGCGATAATCTACCCAAAACACCACCCAAAGCATGTTCCTCACCTCCATATCACCTTAGATACCAGTTTTATTTGACTCATCAAATTGAAATGGCCCTCTTGAAACTGACAGTTGATGGCAGGATTAACACTAGCACTGCCGATGTTCCAATACCTCCTAAAACTGCTGAGGAGCAATTATTGCCCCCCTACCCAATGGCAATTTACGCTATGTTTACATGCAAGCAACCTACAGCTCTCAGAAGTTGCTGGCAGGGCATTCCAAAAATGACCTACTTCTGGTTGCCTTGGTCACATTTACATGCATTGGCACCTAAACTGCCTGGCGGGGAAACAAAGTAGTTAGCATGATACTACACAAAACCAAATAAGGTCACATGAAAATTTATTTAAAATTAAATTCTACTGAGTATTCTTTACAATATGCAATAGCTATGTTCTAGCAATCACAGCATGATATAGCTAGTTTGGTATTTTATAGACCATTGCAGGCTGTAAATATACGTAGGCCAGTTATTAAAATCATTTGGTAGCCCTATCGTTTTTGACAGCCCTATCGTGTAGTTCTTTTGAAACACCTCTCTGAATTTGTCCAAAGACATGTCTCCCAGTATGGGGTGGTTGGATGACATTATGATGAGGATCTCCATGTTTGCCATCATATTGGGAAGGTACAGGGGGAAAAAAAAAAAAAAACTAGCTTCATTGTGGAAAACATAACTTCTTGGATCCTACTGTGCTTCACTTCTGTTGGCAGTTGCCTCAGAGAAACAGCTGTTCTTTTGCTTAAAGTTAAAATTCACACTGCTTTTTTTGTCGCTGGCCCCGCCCACTTGTTGGTTCAACTTTTATTGCTTTACCTCGCTAGTCATTGAAAATGAGTGGCAGCATGCTTCTTAAGTTGCTGGATAACACTGCACTGTTAATTCCCCTTATACTGTATTGCTGTACTGTTAGCGTGAGCATGCTAATAAACTACATTTGCAGCTAGTTCACCGCTCATATTTTGTGCTTCTTGTGGTCCGCGTGATCTACGCAGTGAAGATAGGGCTCACAGAATCATGTATTGATGTCCAAGATATAGAAATGAATACTTGCATGGCAAATCTCCATAGAAGGCGGGTAAGAGTTCTGAAGTTCCATGTATTGCTGACTGGCAGTTTAGCATTGGCATGCTAATAAATTACTTTGGTAGCTTGCTTACCATTGGTGTTTTACGCTTCTTGCGGTGGGCGTGATCTATACACTTAAGATGGCACAAATGATTTCTGTGTATGTTCAAGGTATAGAAATTAATACTTGCACAGCAAATCTCCAGAGAAGTGAAGTTGAAGTTCCGAAGTATATTTCAGATTCAGAGTTTGGTGTTCGCATAGCTAGCTCCGCATTCATGTTTTAAGGTTCTTAGACCTGGGGCAGTCTATACAGTGCTGATTGTGCACATTGTCTCTATATAGATATGTAAGATATACAAATTAATACTTTCATCAAAAGTCTTCAGAAAAGTCAGGTAAGAGTGCTGAAGAATACACCCTGATTTGCCGATTATTGTTAGCATGCTAATAAAGCACACTGGTAGCTGGCTCAACATTCATGTTTCGTGCCGGCGTAGTTTAAATGATGCAGACTGCACACACGGGTCTGGTGTATTGATGTCCAAGACATAGAAATTAATGCTTACATATTTGCAGTTTATGCATGTCTGCCCTTCGCACAGAATATTATTTAGAGCTGATGACTAAAGGTCAAGGGGGATCATGGGAGGTTTAGGGTGAAAGTAATGAAGAGGGCTGGGGTGCAGGGGCAAAAGTCTCAGGGGTCGGGGGTGGCTCAGTGAAAATGGTTGCAGTGCCCAAACGGCACATTATTCTAATAGTTTGCTCAAATAAATAGTGAAAGCTACGTTCTTCGAGCCAAAGACATTTTATGCCACTGCTCTTCATCAGAGTCAGATTCTCAAGATGATCACACATCACTAAACAATGATATCCCCCGCAACCAGCTTACTTCCCTTCCTTCTTTCTGTCTTCCTTCCTTCCTTCCTTCCTACTGTCCTTCCTTCCTTCCTATCCCTAACCCCTCTGCATTGCCAGTGCCTCACTGATATTCATACAGCTTTTTATTCAATATCAAATAGGTCTGCTTTTGGTTTTTATGGTTTAGTCAGAACCAGGTTCACATCAGCTTGTTTTGATAGCTTATGTTGATCAAATGCCAGGAGGAATAATTCTTAAGGTAGATTCCGAAACCAGAAAAAATAGACCAATAGAAATTTCGAAGTAAGAATTCTAAAAAATGTTGTTTGCCAACTTAGAACAACCAAGGAACATGAGTGGACAACCAATAAGCAAGAGTGATATTAGCTTTTTTTAACTGTCGGTGGCTAATACAGGGTTTTTGCTGGGGGTAAATATGGCTCCCTGGCTGGTTCAGGTATTCCTCCTCATATTTTATTTCCTTTTTATTCCACATCCCTAACAACTCAGGAGTGGACGAAGAACCCTTTTTTTAAGGAAAAGTCTTGGACAGAGCGATAGCTTTCACTCCGCTATCTAAATAGGTGAGGGGGATAAAAATGACCCCTTGGCTGAAGTGCAAAAAATGATACTGTTTAGGCATACGTACTGCAAAGTTTTCATGCGTTTTGGCAGTATCCATCAGTATTACTGTCTAGAGGAGAGATCCATGTCTGTTTCTTACAGGTAGCAGAAGAGGGGTGTATTTCACCATTTATCCTCTATCTTGAGTTGGAGTCTTGTAACATTCTTAGTCAGCTGGGTTGTTTGTGAGAAGTGATCGTTCAATGCGTCTGCAGGTTTACTGTTGATATGATGTTTGCAGATTTCCCAGCTAGGTCTAATTTTATGGGGCAGAATTATTTTTGTTGTGAACTACTCCCACTCTGGACTTAATAATTTGACTTTCCCAGTTGTTCTACATTTACACTTGCGGTTTTCATTGGAAAAAAAAGAATTAGGAAATTGCAATCACACAAAATTGTGGGGTGGGGGAGGGGCAGTAAAAGCACAGCTTCTGCTAGCAGGTCTGCTCGGACCTTTCGGTGAGCAGTCAGACAGACATTCTACTCCACTTGCCTCTCTTAAAGTAACTGATCTGTGTGTCTCCTGCAGTGACAACAGCATGGCGTCAGGACCTCCAGATGTGACGGCCAATCAGGAGACAACAGAAACCTTGGAGGAGAGTCCAGGTAAAAGCTGTAATGCTTTTCACCGAAGCATGTGTTGGGGTGTGTTAATAAAAGCGTATGCTTCTTCTATAATGATAGTTAGGCATTTCCACTCCAAACTGACTTGTTTTAAAGAGTGCTCTGTGGAAATGTTCATCTGAAAACTAAAGGACAACTTGAATTATTCTGTGTGCCTGATGTGCAACAAGCATATGCCACACTGATTAAGATTTTCCTCACTTCTTTTTGCTACAGCTCGCGCTGTAGCATGTATCTCAATTTGTCCACACTGACACTGATCAGACTACCTCAACCACTGCAAGTGCCCTTATGGTCCATACACTCTCTGGATGAAACTACTGCATGTGTCCTAATGGTTCTCACTCAGAAAGCTACTGCTGCTTCTACTGCATGTGTCTACACACTCTCATCCACACAACTGCCTTGAATGATACTTGCATTGACCACAACTACCCAGAAACACCATTGCAACTACTCTGTCTACCCTAGCAACCACCTAAAAACACTCAAGCCACCACTTTTTTACACCCTTGTAACCATTCAGGAACTCCCTAGCGACCAATTAGAAACACCCTAGCAACCACTTAGTACACCCTAGCAACCAGTCAGACCTACACCCTGGCAACCATTCAGAAACATCATAACAACCAAATTGTACACCCAAAAACCTACCAGAAACGCCCAAGTAAAACACTTGGAAACACCCTAGCAACCACCTTGTACAGCCTTGAAACCACCCAGAAACATCCTAGCAACCATTTAAAAACACCCTAGCAACCACCTCAAAACACCCTAGCAACCATATAGACATACACCCTAGCAACCATTCAGAAACAACATGGCCAGCAAATTGTACACCCAGCAACTGACTAGAAGACCCTAGCAACCACTTGGAAACACCCTTGCAACCAGTCTGCACAGCCGAGTGACCACCTAAAAACACCTTTGAGACCTTCCTGTACATGCTAGTACCCACCTGGAAACACCCAAGTAACCATTTAGAAAACCCATTGCAACTAACCTGTGCACGCAGCTACTGACTAGAGACATACTAGCACTATGGAGTTAAATTACTGCCAAAACCTAATATACAAACAGAACATGTTTTACAAATGCACAACAATTCACTAACAAACACAATGTGATTTGCAAATACAAAACTGATTCACGTGCAAACAAAGTGTGGTTTACAAGTACAAAAAAGATTTGCAAACAAACACAGCATGGTTTGCAAATATAAGAATGATTCACGCACAAACAAAGCGTGATTTGCAAATGTAAAAATGATTTGCAAACAAACTGTGATTTGCAAGTACAAAACACCATTAACAAACTAGTATATTCTGTTTTACAAATACAAAACATAGCCATCACAAATACGCGGTGCTTCAATTCGTATGAGAAAATACTTCCGAGAAGTTCGTGACTTTTGGCAGCTTTCTACCGGTGAGATGGTGGTGCCGATTTTATCACTTGTATGCTTAGGATTTGCGAACAAATGTCCTAACTAAGTTATTTGCCCTCCTCAACAGCAGGTGGCGCTATGAGTCCATTTCCTCGATTTTTCAATGGCACAACACCGGAGACTGTCCTGAAAGAATAGCTTAATATCCCACCAGGCACAGTACAGAAATCAAGCTAATGATTTTGACGGCAAAGGTTGGGCCTACTATTGATACAAAATATCGCCTTATGCAAGGGTTTCTGACATCTTGCACACCACTTCGCAAATTGGTTGATGATTTCCCTTGTGTCAAAATTCCCTGCCAAAATTCCACTCCCCCTCTCGTGCACACGCTTTCTGGCCATCCGACTTAGTTGGCATTAACGGCATCAAGGATTGCTTTTATTATGTGATACAATCACGATAATACGAGGGTACAAATAAATCAGGATCTCCCGTAAAACATATTGGCGGGCTATTTGTGCCATTTTATATCCTCTTTTCGTGGTGGAATTACCGTTTTATATCGTACATCACTGACGTCAGGTGTTGTACGATACAAAACGGCACTTGTACGAGATTAGGCTATAACCTCCATGGTAGAATTTATGCATCCGTGAAATGGAGCTTATTTAACTAAAGGCAACGATTTTGAATATTTAGTCGACCTGACTAAACCGAATAAATTGTCATGTTCGAATACCTACGTAAAAACCCTACGAAATTAATTTTAGCAACAATAATAAAAGGAAATCATCGGCCAGTACACACTGGTGTGGAAAAATGTCAGAAACCCTTGCTTGGTAATATTTAGTATCAATATTAGGCCCATCCTTTGCCGTCAAAATCATTAGCTTGATTTCTGTACTGTGTCTGGTGGGATATTGATCTATTCTTTCAGGACAGTCTCCGCTGTTGCGCCGTTTAGAATTCGAGGAAATGGACTCATAGCGCCACCTGCTGTTGATGAGGGCAAATAACTTAGCTAGGACATTTGTTCGCAAATCCTAAGGACACAAGTGAGAAAATTGGCACCACCATTTCACCGGTAGAAAGCTGCCAAAAGTCACGAGGTTGTGGAAAGTATTTTCTCATATGAATTGAAGCGCCAGGTATTTGCGATAGGTTCCTTTTTGTATTTGTAAAACAGAATAAATTAGTTTGTTAATGGTGTTTAGTATTTGCAAACCACACTTTGTTTGCAAATCGTTTGCAAACCACATTTTGTTTGTACGTTTTTTTTATATTTGCATTTTTGTTTGCAAACCACAAACCACACTTTGTTTGCACGTGAATCAGTTTTGCATTTGTAAATCACAATGTGTTTGTTAGTGAATCATTGTGCATTTGTAAAACATGTTCTGTTTGTATATTAGGTTTTGGCAGTAATTTAACTCCATACAGCACCCACCTCGAAACACCCTAGCAACCACCCAGAAACACCTTTGCAACCACCCTTTACACCCTAATAACCATTTAGAAACATCCTAGCAACCACACTGTACACCCTAACAATCACCTAGAAATACCTTAGCAACTACCGTGTACACCCTAGCAACCACCTGAAAACACCTTAACAACCACCCTGCACCCTAGGAGGCACCTAAAAACACCCAAACAACCACCATTCATACCCTAGCAACCATTTAAAAACACCGTTTCAACCACCCTCCACACCCTAACAACCACCTAAAAACACCGTAGCAAGCACCTTGTACACCCTAGCAAACACCAGGAAACACCCTAGTAACCATTTAGAAACACCTTAGTGACCACCTGCAAACATGCCAGCAACCACCCTGTACACTCTATCATCCACCCAGAATCACTCTCTTCACCACTTAAAAACAACCTAGCAACCACTCTGCACAGCCTAATGACCACCTAAAAACACCTTTGGAACCATTCTCTAGATCAAATTCGACCTGTTCCAGTGCCAGCTGCCGCCAGCATCCCTACTGGGGTGTCACATGATTGGCTGTACATTGCTCACTGCACTGATTGGTCCCTTCTCTCTGCTTGAAGATGAGGTAATCAGTGAAGTCACCTGGTGGAGTTTTTGAGTGGAATGAAAACCTGCAGCCTCTTGGCCCTCCATAGCACCAGTTTGATGCATGTGGTATATAGCATTATTCATTGCTCAAGCAAATCCTACTGCCTGGCCAGATTCCCATGACATGCTCCTCTGTGCACACAGATGAATCCGTCTCCTCCACCCATGTTCTATGTGTGTTTATTATGGCAATGGGTGCCTATTTCAGGATAGAGCGATGAGTTTCCCTCACTCTCCCTAAAACTTGTTACAAGCATAGTAATTCCATTGTTTATCGTACTGAATTTGTACTCAGTGGCAATTGGAGTCCACCTATTAAAATAGAGTTTGGTGTTAAAACGGCGGTGATATCAAGGTTCAAAAATCACTGTTTCACATGGTACAGCAGGTTAGCACAAACAAAAAAAAAAAAAAAATGTTGGGCCTCTTGGGTATGTGGGGTTAATGAGGGCCTTTCCCTACCTCTGTTGTTTTTAGTTTGGATGAAAGGAAGGATGCTGCTGGGGAAATAACAGCTGGATCAGCCATTTCCTTTCAGACATCACTCTCGTAATAGAGTAACGCACATCTATTGGATTTAATCAATAATAGGTTTCCACTAAGGGCTTTGAAGTAGATGATTTGTCAATAGTGGCATTGCACTTGAACTGGGGGGGGAGTGGTAGCGGGTTTTTCTCTGCTTTGTAATGGTGCATGTTATCGATCACACAACTGTACTCACTACGCCTGGCAACAACACCAGTCAGGGCCTTAATGACCCCTGAAACTTTGACCAGAATCCCTTTTGGCACTGAGAATCCATGCCACCACATTACCTTTATGTCTTCTCTTTCTGTGTGAGTGGAGTCTGAGTTCAGCTCAGCTGGAACCCCCACTAGTCATTCACTCAATCAGAATGGAAACTGTGCAGAGCCATTTTAGAAGTACATTCTGTGAACTTAAGAAACTGAAAGCTGAAATCCTACACCCGTATCAGGTCTAATACTTAGTCTCAAGGGTCCACGCACCACTAGCCACTTACTATAATGTTGAACTGGGTGAATTATGTAATTATGCTCGTAATCTTGAAGAATAGTTTTCTCTATTCTGAGAAACTGAATTGAAGTACTTGAATGGTGATCCCATGAGAACATACCGCCCCCCTCTTAATCTCCCTGACGGCGGCGTTTCTTGTGGAAACAAGCCTTAAATAGTTTTCTCCATTAGTCTGATATGGTGGCTCAGCAGGAGCAGAGGTGGGTCCCTCTGGGGTTTTCCCACCTTTAGCCGTGCTAATGTCGTGGTCTTTCCTAGCAAGGGCGGGGAATCCCATGTCACTGCTGCCACCGCAACCATGTTTGCCTGCGGGGATGGAGGAGGAAGGACCGTGAATTTATTCTGCTGTCCAAATCCACAAATCCATTTTTCATGTGATTGCCCTCCTTGGCCATGCTTATTATTTTTATATTTTTTGCTCAGGAGGCGGTTTCCTCGCTCTTCCTCACTGCCAGATTTTTTTTTCTCCTTTGAAGTTTTATGCTGCCAGATTTTGTCTGTAATTGGATCTTGAGTGTTCTCCGAGTATGTGAGCCAAGGAAGGATTGTCTGGATTTATACTTATAAATATAGTCTCCGCCGGCCTTTATAGGGCTTGAGTAGCTCTAGAAGCCTTATAATAGTGGTTTGCTTTTTTTCTGTGGTGTGTGTTTGGGAGAAAGGGTCTGTGTTTCACTGCTGCACAGGATGGGGCCCTCCCATATTGAAATATCAGGAGCATTTCTTCAGGACTGGTAATCAAGCCTGGCCTTTTATATCAGGCCTGACCACTCCTGTATATAAACTTTCTCAGTAGCGACACATGGCTTCCTTGAGAGGAAGCACTACCTTGTGTCAGGATATACTTTCCTGCCAACTATTGTTCCATTTAAATTATTTCAGACCATTGAGAAAATAAATATAGCAATTGAAGGTTCTGGTGACCATAGTTTTAAGGATGAAAAAGTACATGGATGTGTGGAATCAAAGGGGAAGTGTTGAGTTTTCTTCTGTGTTGAGTGCTAATGAGTAATGAAATCCCTGGGAGAGCTTTAGCATTTTAACACCCCTCTCATCATCATTGATAAAAGCTGGGGTTTGTTACAGCTCGAATAGTAATAGTTCTTATTATGCATGAGGGAGCCAATATAACAGCAGTTATGTAGGGGGGAATTTTAAGTTTTTGTTGCCCAGGTGGGAGAGAGGGAAGGGTGCTTCAGAATTTGGCTCTTTGCCTGAGGCAGACTTGATGTTGTGCCAGCACTTGGTCAGGTTTGTATTAGGCGTGCAGGCGTGTTTTGTTGGCTGAAATGTAAGCATGTTGTTTTTGTGGATTTATGTGGAGTTTCTCAGTGGGATCTCTCTCTGAAGAACTATCTGACCTTCTTTAGGGTGTTTGTGTCTGTCGTACTGAACCTGTTTGAGATACAGCCCATGTGTTCCACTCAAGGAGCAGGCCTACTGTGTGATTTGTGAAGTTCAGTTACGTACAATGTATGGTAACCAGTTCTTACAGGTTGTTAGGTGAGCTTGAGCGCTGAAGTAGTGCTTTGCTTCAGAAGCCTCAGAACCTTATATGGGCTGATTGATCTGTTTAAGCTGCCTAAATCTCCCTTGGGTGCCTACGGCCAGTTGAACATTATGAGCAGCCAAGCGTTTTAGTCTCTGGGCTTAATGCTAATTGTGAATGTTCACTGGCATGGAAAGAAAAGTCCTTGTTGATATCATCTTTTGGATTTATTTGTGCTTAAATAAAAGTGCTATTAAATTGTAAAGGATTTTTTAGCACGAATAAGCGTGGACTCAGCAATTTGTTTTGCTCTGCACTTCAATGTGTTCATTCTTTTGTTATTATTTCAGGGAAGAAGAAGTCCAAATTTCAGACATTCAAAAATTTTTTTGCGAAGAAGAAGAGAAAAGACACCCCCGCGCCGACTGGAGAGAGCCCTCTGAAATCCAGCCAATCCACTGACAATGTCAATGGCCCCGAAGCCACTCCCACCCACCCAGATGCAGACCAGGACTCTGGGTGAGCCTCCGTTTACAACGATCCTGTTCACGCTGCTTCACACTCCGGTACATCAGTCGAGCAGTTGTTTGTGCCCCTGTGCTTTGCATCTTCTATAACCTGAAGGTTTGGAATGAAGAATATTCAAAAACTCTAGAATTTTCTAAAATTGTCCAGAACACGGGCTGTAAATTTTGCATTAGGGGTTAACAGCTGTTCCCAAATTAGGAGGACTCAATGCATTTAGGTCATAGCAGTGCAAATCTAAAGGCAGTGAAGCTTATTTGGCTTCAGACATGCAGCCTTAACCAAATAACCTCTTCACAGAATATGGAGTAAAAACAATAATTGAATCGCCAACCACTGAATGCCCTCATTGTACACAATGAAGGACAGTTTATCTTCTAATAGGAGTTATACTTATAAGAATTCATTCACTGCCTGTCACATGCTTGCCTTCTTAATAAAGCAGATGTCTTGGACTTTTTCAAAATGTTTTAGATCTGACTGAATTTACAGTCATTTGGCACACTGTTGCGTGATTATGATTCACTTTTCCGGCTTTTTCTTTGTTAATGTAGCATTAACTCTGAGGATTTGGCCATCTCTGAGATCAGTAATGTCTCCGGATTCAGCTAGAAGTGGAATGAGACCATTTCAGTTCCTGTGAGCTTATGAGATATGTCCTTTTATTTCATAGCATTCGTAAAGTTACCTCCCTTTTTTCTTCAAAGTTCACAGATTAACATGGGGAGCAAGGCCATGTCACACGACAGCGTCTTCGTCTCCGATTCGCATTCATTGGAAGCCAACGACGGCCTAGCGTCCTCCCAGGACAGTCTTCATGGGAAAGTGAAGTCCCTCCAGGTAACCGTCTCTGGGCTTTGGTGTTGTGGGTGGGCCTGTGATTTGACCCAGACTTTAGGAATTTGGAACAAGAGCTCAGGCCTGTGTTTGCACAGTGAGAAGAATTTGATAATCTGTGTTACTCCCTGTGTACTGCTTGCACCCTTGGTGCAAAATGTGCTGCTCACATGTAACACCAAGGACACCAAATTCACCCCCCCGGTATCCCTCGCCTCGCCAACTAAAGAGGGAGCCAATGGTAAGATCCTGTGAAGAGACAGGGAGGGGCTGCCAAATTACTCAGGGCTGCAGCAGGCCCTGTCCTGTCCGATGGCAGGTTCACCACAGCATACCGATGTGCTGACCCGCTCTGCAAAGACATGTCTCCCCGCTCCAACAATAACAGGAAAATAAACGAGTGGTTAACGGGAGTCCTCTGACAGCATGGGAGAGGCGCCATTGGTTGTGCTGTAAGAGCACATTTGATAAATTTTAGGGGGTTGGGGATGTTATTTGAGGCCGAGTTTTCGTTTCGTCTCGAATCGAAGATACAGATCTTTCAAGAATTTATTGAGTTGGCTGACTGGAGAGTGTATTTTTTCACATTTCCAGAAGCCTTGCGTCAGATCATAGCCACTTCTATACTCAGGTTGCTGCGTGTTTGGTATTCCCCTAACTCTCGGTCAGGTCCATCACAGAGGTTTTATTTCCGCTTGTAAATCAAAAGTTAGTCTCTCCATAGCAACTGCAATAAACAAGGATCCATACTTGTGTTTTGAGACCCTCAACAGCAGGGTTTGGAATGCAGGACTGGTATAACTTGTCTGACTGAAGGGTTTTATTTGGGAATTTGAACATTGACTCAATATGGTCCTCCAACACTTGGGATATGAAAACAATGATTATGCGGTTAGATACAGTCAGCTTTAATTTGCGCATATGTTCATCCGTATCCTGTGACTCGTAGGAATTGCAGACCTTTTATACAGTGTCACTGTCTAAATGCTTGCAGATTGCAGTTTAAATGAGTGTTGTAACCAGACTGTAGTGTGCGAAGGGGAATACTGAATCAGACAGTATGGCTGAGTGGAGCTGAGTCTGTAACCTCTCGGGGTCTGTGTGGGGTTTCTCTCATTGCTGTCCCCTGTAGATGCAGCTGAAACAGGCCATCAAGCTGGGCTCCCCTCCGTCCCTCCTCTGTGGGAAAAAGGGGGAAGATGGAGGGACTCTGTCTGAGGATGACGGCCTTCCCTGCAGCCCCCCCGAGATCTCCACCTTACACACCGTCCTGACAGGCTCTCCTGAGGGGGTGGGGTCTCTCAATCGACACCTCACACCCCCAACACTAACAAACTCCCGACAATCCCACAACACCCCCCCCCCTCCACATAAACAAACTCCCTGCAGTTCTACTGACCGTTCCAACACAAACAAGCTCGTGACTATCCTACAGCACCTCCTCGGAGACACACACTTCCTATACAGTTTCTCAGACTTTTGTGCTCTGCGAAGAGGTAAACATAGTCTCAAGCGCGGTTATTACGTACACCTTCATCTCACACCCATTCTCAAACAGTAAATTTTGTACGCATACCGGCTCACGCTGTGTTGGTGTGTTTATGGTTTAAATTGCTGCTCGCTGTGCTATTGTGCTGCTGTTTCCTATAGGCTAATGCTAATGTCAATGCTGGCTTGCTGTTGTGACTGTTGGAGCCGAGGCTTATCTGGATTTTATGCCTTTTAGGTTTTGCAAAACTGGGTCACTAGTTATAAAAAAAAAAAGGTGGGGAAAGAGGCCCACTTTGACCATGAAGTGAGAGTTTTATCATATTTTAGTCAGCGAAAGGCATTTTTTTCCTGTTTTTTCCATTCGTATTAACCAAAGACTTCACGCTCACTAGCCAGTGGGCTAGATAATTTGGCAATCAGATCACTGGCAAAGCAGCTTTTTGTGGTTTTTCTCGCTCAAAAGAGCACAAACAAATGAATAAAGTATTCAGAAATATAATAACAAAGAAGAAATAGCTCTCTTTGCGGACTACCAATGGTATAATGAAAAACAGGCTCTGGTGTTCCTTTTTGTTCTTTTTACTGTTTGGAAGTTCCTTTGTGCTGTTGGTACTATAGCTCTGCTGACGCTTGGTATTGTAGCCTTGGCAGAACTACAAACAGACACTGGGAAAGTTGCCTAGAGTGCTTGGAGGTTAAAATATGTGGCCAATTCAATGTTAGCTGCACAGAGATTTTATTTTTTGCATGCAAAGAATTATTCCACCATCACTGCCTGTTGGTTGAGCATCTGCACAGCAGGGTTGATTATCTATGTAAAGGTCCAACTGGCTGGACGCCACATTCAAATAGCGATTTCCAAACAGTTTTAGCCCCTGCTGGAGGAAGATTGAGCGTTCAGGAATCCCCAAGAATTTTCTCCTCTACAGGAAAAAAAAAAGGAGGTAGTGGGATAGAGTGGGAATACATTATTAGACTGGAACACAGTAAAAAGACACCTCTATGGTGTTTTGTGTCACCTTTTTCCTGCTTGGGAATATATGTCAACATTTTCATGCTAAGGCTGGTGGAGTGGATTCTGTGGTCATGTTTGATGTTGCAGTTGAATCAAGAAATGGAATTTAAGCCGATCTTTGGCATCGAATATCGACTTAATAACTGGGAATAGGAAGAAAGTTTCTCAGGCGTTCAAAATATTTCCATGTAATGAATTGTAAGTAAAGTTCAAGTTTACGGAGTTCTGGGGCCACAGCGGTGGCATTATTTTGGTGGGATCTGGACAAAGTGGACTGGTTATTTTTTAGCCAGAAGTTTACAGTTGCAAAGACCCAGCGTTTTCTGCATGCCTTGATTAGTGTGTGAACTGCAGATATGGGGCACTGGCAGAGTCTAAATGGAGTTAAACATATGGAAATGTTGGCACCTGATGAGCAGGTAACAGGGACACTCCACGATAGCCACAAGGGTGTCATTTAAAACTCAACTGGAGTAACATACCCTTAAGTGTTCCTGTGTGTATTCAGGGTTCAGGACAGGAGAGGGCAATAATTAAATGTAGCTGAGGTATAGCTTGTGCACTGTCTCAGTGAAAATATCCTTAATCGTCCTCGGCACATGCCAAAACTGCAAAACCGTTGTGTGCTTGTTACACCACTGTGTAGCAGGCTTTTGATCTTTGAGCTATAGGGTCAAAAGGAAATCTTTTTCTTCACTGTTGATGTTTGAACCCATCGCATGTTTGAGTCCAAACCTCTTTCCCTTTGTGTCTTTTCTTCTCACTGAGTTTGTGAAAACCTAAATAGAGAAATCTCCTCTCTTCCATCTCTCTTCTCCCCCGGTCCATCCAGAGAACGAGTTCGCCGAGCCTGGAGGGATCGGACAGCGAGAATGAGCAGGTAACCAAGCCCTGCCCAGAGTCTTAAATGAAAGCTGTCTCGGAGGCAGTTTAACAGCTAAAGCTGTAGCTCGTTTTGGGACAAATGAACAACTTCCCCTGCGATGATTATAAATGACTGGTGGAATTAAAATTAATAGTCAGTGAAGGATAGTTTTCTCACCCATGTATCATCGGTTAAAATGCTTCTGCCACACTCTGTCCAATGTATCAGCTGGAAGTTTATGGAACGCTGACATTTGCAAGATGTTCCGTTCCATTTGGCTATGACAGTGACATGCGCTAGTAATTTGCACAAAAACAAAGAGGATGTGTGGTTGGGGGAGGAGCTTTTTTTGTGCAGAGTTGAATCAACTAATTCCCCATTGATGTTTGGGCTTTATGAATGTACTGGATCTTTACAGAAATGACAGATACATTTGAGAGCACTGCTCGAGAAGGCTATTGTGTGTTAGAAGAGCAGTACAGTGACACTGCGGATAGTGCTGTTGCCTCCCAGCAAAACGTTTGTGGAATCTTGTTTGGCCTAGAGCTCTTCTGAGTGGAGTTTGAATTTTCTCCATGTATAGTGTGATCCCTGAACTGGATATTTAACTGTCCAAGGGTGTTTTCCTACCTCTGGCTCATTATATGCTGGGATAGGCTCCAGCCTCCCCTGACCCTAACCAGGAATGAGCTGATAATAGTGAATAGATGGATGTGGGTTAGCCTGGATGCACAGATAATCACAAGTGGTATCAAGTTCACACATAGCAGCACCTATGTTCAACTGTGTGGAAGTAACCTATGTGTTTGATGTAATGAGGGGCAAACCTGCTGGAGTCTTCCCATTTGTTTGCAAGTCAGTCATTAAACGTAGAACGTCATGAAGCCTTACTTCTTTCTAAATGGCCCTTTGTATACACATTTATCCCGTAGCAACAGTGCATGCCAAGGTTTGAGATCCTGTATAGTAAGCAAATAGTGGGTCTTGTAGCCGACGTTTTGCATGAGATAGAAATGGGCAACGGTAAAGACCGAGGTGACGTCAGCAAGGGGCAGGGCCATGTCATTATGGCCAGATAGGTCAGTGGATCTCTGAAAGGCAAGCCTCAGGGGTTTCACTCAGTCAGCAATGGTGGCAGTGGTCTAAGGAGGGACAAACCATGAACCGTAGACAGGGTTTTGGGTGCTGAAAGTTCATCGATGCACAAGGGCAAAGCAGGCTGTCCTATCTGAGGTTGGGATATTTTGGGTAAATTTAATCATACAGATAGTTCTTTAAAATGGGCCCATGACAAATTTACTTTGATTTATTAAGCTTTTGCAAGTAACCAAACCTGAAAAGGCACATATATTACAAATAAAAGGCACATACTATATAAAAGAGCACTTGATGCTGGGGAATTCCTATTAAATGCGCTCCCAATGAGGTCTTTGTAGACTTCAGAAGCCACGAATGCAGCTCGCAACTAATTTAATCTTGGGAGTGGGGAGTGTCACAAGAGAAAAATTAGGAATGAGACGGCTGCCATTTTGTTTCTGCTTTCGTATCTTTCCTAACTCATCGACAGCACAAAAAAAGGAAACCGATTAACGCAACTTATTTGAGAGCATGTGCAAACTCATGCCAGTTACGTTACCCTTATGAATTTCTCTGTGTCTGTAAATGAAACTGGGTAATTGAGCAACTACTTGCACAAATATGTGCTTCGATTGCACTCCAGGTGGTTACTGGTGCTGAGAAATGCTGCAAGGCACGATTAAATCTGCAAAGAAATTACATCATGTGAGATGCAGAGTCTTCTAGAATATTCCACTCATACTGTTAGAAAGAATTGTTGAAGGCAGAGCTGAGATAACTGATGGTCTCTAGCCCAAAGTGTCCCAATGCTGGGTTTATATCGAGTATCTTAAGCATAAGCCGTGGTTTTTTTGATTGGGCTTCAGAAGGCTTTGGAGGAAGAGATATCCTGTAAGCCTGTCTGTTGGTGAGGATACAGTGAGGCCGATGGGAGAGAATCCTGCGAGAGCACAATGAGTACTATTTCTGGCATCTGGGAGACACTGAAAAGACAGGAAATACCTTCATGCAGTCGTCAAATATACACACAGGGAGACACAAAATGAGCATACTCGAAACAGCTTGCAGACACAAGGGCATGTGCTCTTACAAATGTACACATGTACACCTCATGTACACATACTGCTTTGCTTACAACTGCATGTACATACACTTACACACGCACGCGCACTCTCGTACGCTGTCCCGCTCAAAATTGAGGCTAGCTGCATTCCACCTGAATTTGCAAAGGAAGGGCAGCGCCCCCCTGCACTTCAACTTCAATGGAGTCAGTGTTTTTCACTCTGCAAAAATGTGCTCATCATTCATTTTAAGCTCAGAAGGCTTCATAGCCCCTTTCGCTGACAGATTTCTGGGGTCCCAATGTCCTCTATTAACCAGGGGAAATATCAGTATTTTCAGTGGGGATGTGCCACTAAATTTTTTTTCCAGTGGTCTGCCTTTGCACTAGTAACAGGGATCCACCCCTCCAGCTGTAAAGCGAAACCTGGCTCCTGCATTAACGGAGAGGATGGGTCCTCCTTTTGTAGCTGTCTTACTGAGGTCTCATAAATCCATGTGGTTGTGGTCTTCAAGATGTTGGCAGTAATGCATATGCTAATGCCTGAGCACTTGTCTGTATATTTGACATTTCATTAAAGCAAAATATCACAAATATGGTGCCATCCACTAATATTGGCAAGCTTGGTAAATATTTTCAAAAGTGTTCATGATTTAATGCCTTTATTGTTCATCCTCTTGATTATAATTTCTTGCTAAATAATAATTTTAATTGAAATGTAAGGATTGGAAAAAAAATAATATTAATTACTATTGTGTCACAAGTATTTTTTTTTTCTCAAGAATGTGTGTGCTTTAATTATTGGATGTCCCTCATTTAATACTTTGGTCAGCCTCCCTTTGCTAAGATGGCAGCTCTGAGTCTGGTCCAATAGTATAGGCGAAGACATGGCAAAGGATCTTAGACCATTCCTCAGTGAGAAATCTCTCCAGATCCTTCAAATTCCTAAGTACATGGGTTTTCTATTGGATGCAGGTCTAGAGATTGGGATGTCCAAGGCAAAACCTTGATTCTGTGGTAGCTGAACCATTCCTTAGTTGATTTAGATGCATGCTCTGGATTACTGGTGCTGTTGGGGGATCTAACCTCGGCGCAGTTTAAGCTTTCTGGGAGAGGCAGCTGATGCTAGATGGAATCCATAAGGCCATGAATCATAACAAGTTTTCGAGGGCATCCAGAGGAAAAAAAAATCAACAATGAAGATCTGCCATCATACTTTTCACTGGGGGATAAGGTTCTTCACATAATGGCTATCTTTGTTTTTATGCCAAACCTGCCTCTGGTTTTTATTTTGCTTTGGTCTCATTTTACCATATAACCTGGTCCCATTAATGTTGAAGTACTGTTTCGCTGACTGTAGGTGCCGGAGTTTGTTTTTGATAACAATAGAGGCTCAGTTGTGTAGATGGAGTTTGATCATAGTTTTGGAGTCACTCTGACCCCAAGACATGTTTTTTGTCTGTAATTCTTGAACTGTTATTCTTGGAGTTTCTTTTACCATTTGACTCATCCTCCTCACTGTGCATGCAAAACACATGCTCTCCCAGGCAAATTTTTAACATTGCAATATTCCTGTATTGGCCTGATTGTCAAATTGAGTATTTTCTACTTTCCAGCTATTTTCTTACTGCCATTTTTACATTTGTTTCTGTTGCACATTATTGCTGTATTATTTTGTGTAAATTATGATGATGGATGACTAAAGGAATTTGGCCTTTATGTGTCGTCAAATTTATACTATACAGAAAAAGGAAGTCATGAGTGACCATTTACAACAGTTCAGAAAATTCTAAAAAGTTGGATGGTATGTTAAATTCAAAGTAAAAACTGAACGCAGTGATTTGTAAATTATCTTTTTCCTGTATTACGTGGAAAACAATCTAACAGCGTATTATGTGATCTTTTACCGCAGAAATTTTAATGATTTTTCAAAATGAACATTTATATCAATATTGATTTTTACAAAATTTCAAGAGTTTGGACAGTAAAGTATTTACCACTTCATAATGTTGCCGTCCCATTTTGCTATACTTAATAAACATTTGGGGACTGAATACACCAAGTGATTGTACAACGTATTTTTCGAGTGTAGTTTTGTCCCATTGATTCTGCAAATCAGTCTTATAGTGTGGCACAGTATGGAGTCTTTGTTGTCACATTTTTAATTTCAAAATGAGCCGTACTCTCTCTATTGAGAACAAGTCAGGACTGGTGGCAGGCCAGTCCAACCCCTAACACTGTTAATTTAAAGGTTCCTTTCGCACAGTGAAGTTTTCACTGGCATTTGTGGATGCAGTGACGTATTTCAGTTCTTGACAAAGGTTTACCAAAGCAATCCTGAGCTCATGTGATGATATCACTTAGATATACAGTATGACTGCTCTTGGTACAGTGCTGCATGAGTAAAAGGAGCTCACAAATATTCAAGTTAGGCTTGTGTCCTCACCCATTGTGCTTTGAAATTCCTCTAGATTCCTTGACTCTTTTAATTGTGTTATGCACTGTAGATGATGAAATGTCCAAATCCCTTCCTATCTTTCTTAGAGGAACATTGTTTTTAAACCTTTCAATGATTTTCACTTTTCTCTTGCATCTCTGGGCATGTTGTCAATCCTTGGCCCATCTTAGGTCTCGGACAACTATGCCTTTCCTGGATGCTGCTTTTATGCCGAATCACAATTACTGTCGCCCGCTGACTACAGCTGTTTTGAATCACGTCATTATTCAAAATTTTTTCCCTTGTTACTTGACTTGAATTGCCCCACTTCTTAATTTTTTTATAAATGTGTCGCTAGCCTGAATGGAAGCAATTGGATGTATGTTTACAAATAAAAAGAAGTTGACTGGACAAAAAAGAAAAAAATTCTCTTTATACTGTCAGCAATGAAGTGCAAGTCAAAGTTAATTTAGAAATCACTGCTTTGTGTTTTTATGTGCATTTTACACACTGTCCCAACTTTTTCAGAGTTGGGGTTGTAAGTTTTCCTAATCATATTCCTGGACATAAAAAAGTAAAATATGAATGGGAATGTACTCCATTTTCTGTTAGATTTTTATTCGTAATTTTTTAAGGGGTGCCTATGATTGTGGCACACGTTTTTGGGGAAAATATTTATTTTAATATAATATTTTTTTCCTTTGATCATTTTCTTTTATTCATTGTCAGATTTTTCTTCATGTGACCTGGTGATCATATTGGGAGGATGAAGATCATCCACATATTTTGTCATCTTTTTAGCTAATATTTACCAAGGATGCCCATATTGGTTGAGGGTACTGTATGGTGTTTGTTCCAGGAATTTGACCTTAGAATGTCTATTCCAGGAATTTTGTTTACAGCTAATAGCCAGGATGTATTATTGTTGAGTATGTGTGTCTTATTTGTGCAACTAATCTCAAAGTGGACTAAGAGAAAAATGCAAGGATGTAGCTTGAGGCTTCAAAGAGGGGGTATTTTTAGACTACACTGGACTGGCAAAAGGTCACAAAAATGCTGCCTTTAACGCTGTTTGTCCAGTTGAGCGTTCTTCCTAGACTTGTTTTTTCCTTCTTAACTCTGGAAAAGAAGGAGAACTATTCCAAGAATTTCTCTGCCTGGTGAGCAATTTTAAAAATTCCCAGATCAACATTTAGATGATTCTTGGAGACTGAAAGGTATCTCAAGGGTCATTCTCTGGAGGTAAAAAAAGAGATGTGTCATTGTTCTTTCCCCAGTTTCATTCAATACTTATCTGGGCTGACAATGTAATGTCATATTTTGTCATCTTTTTATATGCATTTTAACTTCATGATCCTTGTAGGTCTTTCATATAAATTCTTTGTATTCCCAGTTCACAACTGTTGTGCTGTTTATTTTTTTTTCCAAGTATTGTTCTTGGAGAACTTTATGCTCTGAGAGAACACGACATAACTGGTTACAAGAGCATATTAAAAGAAAAAAGCTCATGGAGTCTCACAGAAGAATTGTGGTAAAATTTGTGAAACCTGAAATGTTTATTTGTATATTTCTCAAATAGACTGTGAAATAGATGAATAGAGAGGAAGAGAAAAACTATGCACTAGTGCTTGTGTTCTCAGTAATATTAATATGTCCTTCAGAACTGAGTAACGTGATACAAACAAATGATCCCTTGGTGTAACACATGGTATTTGTCAGTCATGACTTCAGTAAAGTCTTGTTTGACTCATGATAATTGAGCATTATTTGTCGTGATATGGTTATGCTTCATTTGGTGAGATGTGCCCAACAGTCTCTCTCTCTCTCTCTCTCTCTCTCTCTCTCTCTCTCTCTCTCTCTCTCTCTCTCTCTCTCTCTCTCTTCTCTCTCTCTCATTCTTTTGGTAGATGTCTGTTGAGGCCTCATCCAGACAGATCTGCTCACCAGTCTCCCTCCCACTGGATTTCAGCGAGCCCGCCAATTTTGCCGCTTGCCTCGATAATTCAGCTGCCCGCCATCGCATCGCGGTCAAGCAGCGAGCCTGCGCGAAGCGGAAGCCAGCCAGCGTAAGGACTCTCCCCGCCTCACACCTCCGTGTCTCTCTGCCCTTTCCCAAAAGCATTAGTCCTGTCTCTGGGACAGACGCCCGCAAAAGCTAGCAAAACCACTCAGCCAAATCAGAAAAAGCTTTTTTTTTTTTTTTTCTTCATGTTGTAGGACAAATTCTGTATCCGAAGGTTTCAGCGCTCCACAGAAGCTGCATTACACTTTTACCGAGAGGAATATTCAAACCTAGGACACCATGATTTTAAAGCTGCCGCATTGTATCAAATTGGAAATATTGAGATCCTGTACATTATTTGATACACCTTTCCTTGTATTTGAACAGGACATATTTGGGATTGTTGGAAAACTTGGGATCTCCGCTAGAGTTTAAAATGGGCCTGAAGTTCCACAAGTTTGAAAACAACAGCTGCATATAACGGACCCATATATGGGTCCATAGTTACATGGGGTTAAGTGAAACCTATGGCACATGGCTCTCGGGGGAGTGTACCCTGTTTAGTTTGATCAACTATGAGTCACTTTGGGCAGAATCATCAGCTAAATAACAGTAATGTAGCGTAGACCTGTCCAACCTCAGCACACCATCCTCTGGTGATCGTACTTAGTGTACACATCGGTGGATGTGGGGATCAAAGAAAAGTCTTTGATCCCCAATGCTGCTCATTGTCAAAGGTTTTAGGGTGATCTGCATATAGAGATTTGACATTGCCGTGCCCATTATTCGGGGGGAACCCTCAAAGCTTGGGGTGCTAGGCAAAACCTGTTTTGCCTGTCCGGCAGGTCTGTTTCTTGGAGTGCATGCTTTACAAATCAGGAGCGCACTGTTGCTCACTAGTTTGTGTGTGTGCTCCTAAATTATTCCTTTATTTAGTTGCGCATAATCATTTTCAGGAGTAAACAAACTGTGGAGCCTTGAAATTTGTTTGCCTTCATGTTTGTGCTTCACAGGACAAAGCTCATCTCACCAAATTGACTTTATTTAACTTAATGCTGCATCTTTCAGTGTGTTTTAAGTTACTGCACCTCAGGGATCACTCTTGTCGTTCAAGTAACTTTTCATTGATACTGAAGAATTTGAAGGAGCTTCCATATTTTGTTGGCAAGAGGCAATAAACTCCACAGGTTGCTGTCAAGCTGCATCTGTCATCCAGTTTAATACTGTAATTTGAAAAGTGGGTAATGGCCTTTTTTCAGAGGGAGTTGTTTGAAAGCGGCAAGGTGAAGATTTTGAGTGGGAGAGTGCCTCACAGAATAAAAGAAGACGCTCTGAGTGCAGCCATAACAGAGCCATCTGCAGAGGAGGACAATGAAGGTATTGGATTATAGCCGCAGCTTTATCTAGAATGATCCCACATTGAATCATGTAACAGTGAGTGAAGTTTTCCCCCTCCATTTACTTTTATTACAGTGTGTAGGTGAAGATGAAATCTTTTGAATGACTCAAGATTTCAAGGACGTATTTCATAAATATTTGACTGGATCTTATCAGTTACAAAGGGAAGTTTCAGGTTACTTGCTAACATTCAGACTTACGATTAGGCTGTTGATGGAGGCAAAATACCAGATTTGACACTGATGTGAATGGTTGTCTTCCAGCAGTGAAGAGCGAGGTGGATGCTGGTGAGGAAGGTGCGGAGCTGGAGGAGGATGAGACAGAAGTTTCCGGCAGTGCCCTCATTGCTTCACATATAATAGAGAAGGAACCAGCAGCTCCAGGCGAACTAGCTGACGATGAGGACGTGTCATCGTCTTCCTTCGTGGTCGAATTGGAAGTGAAGGAATCTCTCCCTGTGTCAGACCCCGATATGGTTGGATCTCCAGTATGTTTGTCACTTCCTGATGGACACCACGGAGACATAGCAGTGGACTCTGAATGTGAGGCACCAGGCGAGGAGCCAGGCTCCTTGCTCCAGGAAGTGCTGAGCTCCTTAGAGTGCCCTTTGACCTCTGCATTTGTCCTGAAGACCGATACCAGGGATCTGCTTGTCAGAGAGGACCAGGTTGAGTGTCTACTCACCAATCTGACAGATGAACCACCATCTTCCTCTAATTTAAATCAGGATGATGAGGACGAGGAGCATGATCTTCCTCCTGGCACCGACAAGTGCTGTGGCCTTTATTCTCCCGATGAAGATGAACAGTCAGCCACCGAAGAGGAGCATGTGGAAGTGGACGAGAGTAAGGATGTGGAGACTGAAGTAGTGAGCCATGATGAAGGTGTCCTTGAAAAAGAGCCTGACTTCTCTGATGGAGATGGAGAGGAAATCAAAGAACTAGAAGAAGTTGGTGAGGAGGAGGTTGTAGAACATGAAGAACTGACGCTGGAGGAGGCACATCAGGTAGTGGTGGAGGAGGTCGAGGAGGGAGAGGCGGCAGCAGGGGAGATAAATGAGCAAGAGGCTGAAATTGATGAGGCAATAGCTGGAGAGTCGGTAATGGAATCTGTCGTAGTAGAGGAGGTGGATGATGTAGAGACTGTAATGGAGGAGGCAGTAATCCCTGTGAAGGAGAAGGTGGATATTGTTACGGAGGAGGAGAAAGAGATAATAGAGGAGGATGAGGAGGCAGTGGAGATGGAGGGAATGCGACTTCAGGAGAAGGTGGAGGATGAGGCTGTGGTGGAGGAGGAGGATGAAGAGGAGGTGGAGGTCAAAGAAAAGATGGGAGAAACAGAAGTGGGAGTAGAGATGATTCCAGAGGCTCCACAACCAAAATCTCCCACAGATTTTGTGGAAGAGAAAGATGAGAATGATGAAGAAAATCTGGAGGATCTGAAAGCGGAGCTGGACTCAGAGATCCATGAGCTCAATGATCCAGAGGAGATAGATGTGGTGCCTGAATCGGACTCTGGAGCCCAGGCCTCTGAAGAGGATAATTCCCTAAAGCTTCTGTCAGACAGTGGGTCTTACTCGCACTCAGAAAGCATAGAAAAGTCAGCGGTCACCTTAGAGCTGTTTCCAGCCCAAGTCAGAGATGATGCCTCCCCAGCCCAGCCGCCAGCAGCGGCCATTTCCCCCAGCAGCAGGGAACCTGGCACACCTGTGGACAAGCCTTCTCTCAGCAGTGCAGCACCAGACGCGGAGGAACCCAGCAGTTGCTCAAGTGTTGCTGATGGAAATAACGTTATTCTAGACACTCCTGAGTCCAGTAAAGTCAGGTTCACCATTGCTCCTGCCTGGCAGCGGTCTCACTCAGGAGGAACCCCCAAAGAGCCCCCCTTCCCCTCTCCCATCAATCCCGAGGCCTTCCAGGAGGGATCTTCAGAAAAGCTGCCCGAACCGGAGGTCTCCCAGGACCCCCCAAAAGCAGGCCGTCCCTCTCCCCTGTCAGGCAGTCCCCCATTCAGGGCGCGGACGCCACCGAAAGCCCATTTGGGGTCAAGCTGAGGAAGACTACGGTTCTGCTCCGCTACAACGTTGAGGGATCTGGTGACTCCTCCCCAACCGGACTCCCTGACGAGCCTGAGACATCGACGATCCGCCCCCAAGCTGGACTCCCCAGCACCAAACCCGCCCTGCCTAAAAAGCCTGATCCACTTGAGGACAGCTCTGCCAAGCCCAGGAAAACAGCAGGTACTGGCAGCTGTGACTGAATTACTGTTTATAACAATGGATGGTGGCTTTGGCTGCGCTCATATCTACTTAGCAGACACTCAGAGCAAAACAGACAGTCTAAGCAAAAAATAGATATTGGCATTTATTCCATAAATATTTGTCTTTAACTTTGAACTCACCTGACCATCATTGTGATTGAAAAAGATAAATATTTCTCAATTGTTTAGTTTTTTTCAAGGCAAGGGCAAATATTTATTCAATCCTAGCCATTCCATATCTGTTACTCTGAGAGTTAAATATTTGTCCTCAACGTTTTTATGCTCCTTCTAAAAGTAAAACAGCCATGTTATCCCATCAGCAGAGTGCTGTATCTATATGTGTCTGTGGGTAGCAGTAAACTCTCTGACCTCATTTCAGTATAATAGCACATAATTAGCCCTTTGTATGAGACTGTCTGTGTCACATGGTCAGCAGGATGTTGGAATGGGTTCAGCACCCTGAAGACCAGTTGCGAAATTTTAAGAGAGAGATTAATTCTCTGGGCACATCATAGAAATAATATTGAAGTATTTTTTAACTACAAGGTCTTTGATTACAACCCCAAATCAGAAGAAGTTGGGATGTATGTTAAATTGAAAATTAAAACTGAAAGCAGCAATTTTGAAATTATCTTTCACTCGCAAACAGTATAGCAGCATACTATTTGATGTTTCACCACATTAATTTTATTGATTTTTCAAAGTGAACATTTAGTTAAATCTTGATAATCGCACTGTATTTTAAAAAAAAAAAAAGGTTGGCACAGTATAGTGTTTTCCACTTTGTAATGTTGCCATTCCTTTTCACTTATTACCCTTGTTACACATTTAGGGACCAAAGACACCAAATGATCTTGTGTTTCAGGCATAGTTTAAAAGAGCTCCTCACATGATAGGTTTTCAGCAGCACAAGATAATTAAATTTATGTTTAAAAAAAAATCTTTCAGTGCTGTAAGGGTTAATAGGCATTCAGTATGTACTTCCTTATGTGATACATGTGCATATTCTTGTGAGCGAGAGTGAGGTGTGTGTGTGTGTGTGTGTGTGTGTGTGTGCTGTCTGTGCTCACACTGGTATGTGGACACTGTATAAATGTTTGTTTCCTCTCTGGTGTTTTTCAGAATCCGCTCTCAGTCGAGGTCCTGTGGAGTCAGTGACCTCACCCAGTTGGATCTCTGTGGCCAAACAGAAGCAGAAGAGCTTCCAGGAGAACCCAATAGACGAGAGCCCTGGTCGCAAAAACTCCATTGAGCCGGTAGGGCTAACCTCCCCAGAACTTTCTGTCCCTATGAGCATCCTAATCATACTAAACAGTCAGATGCAGAATTTTTGGCGCTAGTATAAAAATAGGCAACATATAATGAATGACATGGTTAGTGATGCGTAGTTCAAATACATGAAGAAACTACTGCCTTGTATTTCAAGATTTTTTTCTCACACTTCAGAGGTCCATATTAGGTTTTACCCATAGACTGTGTGGACGATGGACGAAGCAACCGTGACATCACCCATTGGTTTCAGCATACCATTTAGGAAGCCTCGATTTTGGCTATTTGAACAGCACCATTTTGTCATTTTGAAACTGGATGTGATTTCTATTGGACGAGAGCATGATTTGAAGATCCAGGGAGGGCCGAGGGGTGGATCTACGAGTGGATCTGACCGTATCTGACGAGGACCAGTGGATAGCCACACCCCATAAAGCATATCTGGCTTTATCCCTTATTCTAGTCTATTTGGGACCATAATTTACAAAAATGAACATCATGATATATCGAATGAGTCTTGAAACTTGCAATAGATACCATAAAATAATGTGGAAACTCATTATTGAAATAATAAATCAGGTGGCAAAGTCGGGTCATTTTCTCATAGACTTCTATAGCATTGAACTTCTTTCTGCAACCACTGAAGTGGCCGTCTGCTGGTGATCAAATAGAGTACAATTTTCAGAGATTTCCACATGGGCTTCCCTTTTCAGACTCGGGCTGCTGCGTCCATCTTTTTATACAGTCTATGGTTTTACCTGATTGATTATTATACTATTGGATTGATTTTTTTCAGGACTTTTATTACCGTATGCTCAAAGATGATTGTTTTCATTATTAATAGTGGATGTCCAAAAGGGAGTTTTATGAACTTTTTAGCAAAATGTACCATAAAAATCTTAAATTTCAAAATTTGCTTCCTATTATCTCCCTCACTTTTGAAGAGTTGGCATCCCTTCTATGCTAATGAGCTCTGCTCTGATTGGCTAGCATACTGAGGTAAACATGGAAAAAGTGACATTAGCACTGAGGGAGAGAGAGGTGGGGGAGGTCAAGGAAGGCTGTGGGTGGAAGCAGGTGCATATATGGAGCTGGTAGGCGTGAAGTATACTGAGCAGGTCTGTTTGTGATGTAACTAATTTATGTCACGAACAGCAGGAATTACAAGCCATGAGCTTAAAACACTGGACTGGAAAGGCGGAGTATCACGGCTAAACTAAGGGGGGTCTTCAAAGTGGACTTTTTCTGGGCTGTTAAATACTGGAGTGACTACTGTGCAGGTGGACAGAACTGGGAGTACAGTTTTTATTATATGGATAATTTAAGTAAGTTATCTAGTTTTCAAAGAAAACCACACTGTATGTGTCAAGTATTGGCACCTGTGGCTTAATAAAATGGAAATGAGGCGCAGTGGTGAGTCTTCTATAAATTCTATTACGGTTGCTGTACAATTTTGGCAGGTTTTCTCACCTTCCTCTCCATTCCTTGGAGAACTTTTGAAAATCATTGATGTGTTGAATGCACACTTAGGGACTGCCTTCTCCAGTTCAGTGTTTTTGATTTTTATGAAAAATGCCCTGCTGTAAATTTTTCTGTCATCTCACTGTAATGAAAATATAGATGAAAGTGCTAGGATGTGGGAATCATTTCTTTGCGTCATCTCAAAACCCACTGTGCTCAGTGCAGTAGTCAGTAGAATCACAGTGATATTTCTGTCACTTGTGCCTTCCGAATCACCTCAGTTTCTTTCATGAACCAACTGAGCAGACTCAATCCTTTGGTTTTAAGGTCAGTTTTTTTGTGATTTTACATGAGAACTGAGTAATGTACCCAGACTGAACCTCGCTCTTATGGCACTGTGCCAACATCCTTCTGTCTCTTCACTTATGCTCCTCCTGCCGGGCTAATCCCTTAATCAGTGCTCAAGGGCTAACACAAACATTAATCAAATACTGAAATACTCAAGGATTGAAAATACTAATAACTCGCTCTATATTGATAAGATACTCTGTCTCCCTTTCTTTGTATCACATTAAGACAACAAAGTTTATCTCCATGTATTATGTATTGGATATTTGGAGAATAACCTCTTGAAACATATCTGCTTATGCAAATATTAAGGCCTTATCACAACAACCTTTTATTCTGATGAATTAAAAGGAAATGTGTGCATGTTGAGGGGGCAGGTGTTAAGTCTTTGAGCAGTTCAGTTGTCAACCAGCGAGATCCTGGATTGGTTTTGCTCAGTGTAATTATATTTTACTTTTAAATACCATTTTTAGAAATAATATTTATGAAACTTTTTTTCCCCCTAAATTCTTCTGGACTAGAGTTTGTGGTGCCTTATTCATGCTAACAAGCCTGACACCTGCTGGCCATTTTTGAGTACTGCAGGTCTGATCTGCTTGTCAAAAATGGCCACAGAGTTAACAAGCACCGTTCATTTTAAAATAAGATGCATTTTATTCAAACCAGAGGGGAAACCTGCCTTCTGCATTTGACCCGTCTTGGTTAATTAGGGGCAACCACAGTGCAGTGCCTGGGGACTAACTCCAGTTCTGAAGCCAGAACCTTGTTCAGGGCTCTGGAGGGAGTGTTCCTATAGTGCATATTTTTTGGGCTGGGAGGAAACCAGAGTACTTGGAGGGAACTCAGATGAACACGGGGGTAACCTGAAAACTGTCCTGGACTCGAACCCAGAAGATTCTTATTGCAAGACAGCAGCACAATCCACTGTGCCACAGTGCTGCTAATTGGGTTAATTTTTTGTGTAGTCTTTAAAGGTAGCGTTGTGGTTTGCCATTAATTTGTTATTGATCTTTGATTACAGGATGAAGCTAATCTTCCGAGCTCACCTCTTACAGGTAAATATAATCTTTCTGCTATATACCAGAGAATGTAGCATATTTGAATTCACATGGAGAAAAACTGCCGTCGAAAATACAGGCTTTGTTCTCTTACAACAATGTTGGGTTTGTGCCATTTTCCAAAATGCACTATAAAGATTTTGCCTCCCAGTGGACTTTAGCAGGAATGCACAGTAATTGCAGGAATCCTTTGTTACAGCACAAATGTATGTTTTTCATTCCCCAATCTGATTTCCAAAAAAGATGCATTGTTACAGGAAATGCACATGAAAAAGAACGCATTTGTAGATCATCTTTGACCTGTATTATATTCAAATCAGTACCTGAAAGAAGAGTTATGGTTAAGGTTGCAATACATGCAAGAAAGTACTGCACCAACCTCATCAGCAATCAATCAATGGGATTGGTTCTCTTGAGTGCATTTAAATGCATGCGGACATTATGCGATAGCCACTAGTAGTTGGATAAAAAGAACAGCGATCCATCAGAAGAGGTTGGGTTAACTTCAGTACAGTTACTACCAGCCTATGCCAGACCTCTGGTGTACACACAGGAGCAGGCAGCATACAAAGTTAACTTTTCTCTTTGTTTATTTTTGTCAAGGCACTTTCATTTATTTTCTGGACATTAAGTAAAGCATTTCATCAATTATTCATCGTAAGCTAGTCATGAGAAAGTTATTTGGCACATTTATGTTTTTTTTTTTTTTTAATACATCAAATGCATTCAGGGTGTTCTTTAAGAGGTCAAAAGCTGTGTTCAAAATTGCATACTTGTTTACAACATACTACATACTGTGCCAGTGTATACAGAAGACCTTATAATACTCTGCATAATTGTATACATTTGCCAGCATATGGCCGCAATCAGGTCCTGCTCTACACAGTCACAGGACCACCAAGTTATTACTATCACCTGGGTCTCGGTGGGACTTCACCTAAGATTGCATTGTGTTATGGAACGCAGTTCACTGCGAAGCGCTGGCTGCATACTGTGAAATTTGGTTTGTAATTTAAATGTCATTAATGTAGTGGTAAATTTCATGTCTCTTTGTATTGCACTTTCTAATATGTGCTGTGTAACTTATTACCAAATTGCAAGTCAGAAATTGAAAATATTACTTTATACACTGAGAGGTATTAAAAACACATAATAAAATGCACTGTTTTAAGTAGTGGTAAATGGTTTCTTTCGTAGTTGCAAAACACGGTTTCGGGAAACTGCTTTTGGTAGTGAGACTAGCCCTCACTGTTATCATTACACTGGCAGTCAATTCAGCAGTTCTTATGCATTATCTGACATGGCAGAAGACGTTTTATGGAATGTGTTTCTCTGGCGCCACAGATGACACACTTTGTCGGGGACGACAGCTGACACATCTGGTCATTTTGTGTCATCCCTGCAGTCTGGATACAGTCATTTAATGGACATTAATGCGTCCAGAATCTTTTCTTTGAGACTGGCCATCATTCAACATTCAAAATGTTTGATTCTTCCGAGATTAATTTGTTTGTGGCATTTGAAGTGGGAATGATGTGACTTTGTTTATGTGTTTTTTTTTATTGGCCCTGATCTTCAACTTTACATGTGCAAAATGATTTCTCCCAATGTGGTTCACGACTATGATCCAGGGAACTGTGCTACATTTAGATAATCATAATGAGGTGTTAAACCAAGAAAGGATTCGAACCCAGACACTCGACATTTTGCAATGCTTTCCATACCTGATGCTCATCATGTCAATCAGCAAAAGGAAAAACTATCAGTTTTCAAATAAGAGGATAAAAACCACTTTGCGTTTTTAATGCCTCTCAGTATACTTATAGAACTCATTAAAATGGGCGTGTAAGGCCAGGGAGATTGTTCATTTGATTGCAACAGGGAATGTGGATCTCTTGGATCACAGATGCCCCACAATCCTTCAGCAAAAGATGCCTCCAGCACTTCTTGTCGATTGAGAAATGAACATTACTGTCTGATGAAACTTTCCTTGACCACGAATCCGTCTCTGCCTCCGGCAATTATGTATTCTATTCTCAAGCGATGTAAATATTGGCTACTTTACGCATTTTTTATATCCAAATTTTCTGGTCAATTTGAAGTGGGAAGGAATAAATGAAATCAGGAAAACCAATAACTCCTGAGTATCACTTTGTATTGTGAACTGACATGTTTTGCATATTCTTCAACCATGCCTGTATATTCATCTGTGGTAAGGTGAAGCTGGCTGAGAGAAATAGCACACAGGCTCCACAGTGAAATTACAATATTATCAAGGCTAAATTTATGACTGCAAGTAATAATACAAATTTTGCAATGATAATGAATTTTGCAGTGATAGAATGAAACACGACGCAATCATGATGCAATATTTATATCAATACCTTTAGTTATGTTACACATCATTCTGTTTGTGGGGACCTAAATTACCAGTTAGTCCTCACAGCTGGGGGAAAATTGGAATTGATGTTGCGATCTGTCTGTGCGCATTTTGTCAGTCGTACCGCATGTAAAAAGATTTTGCCCGGGATGCTTAATGTTTTACCTGATCAACCTTATTATACTTCTTTTGTCAATATACCGCCATTCTTAATTTGATGCCTGTTCCACCTTCTGAAATAGCTGAGGCAATATTTGACAAGATAAGTGGCAAAATCTTAAAAAAAAAAAAAACTGGTGAATTGGTGGGTGTTGATCAGACGATGCCATCATGCTTTACTATAGAAGGACAATCCTCAAAAAGATCATTTTTAAGAGCCAGGATTGGTCGAGGCTCACCACTTTGTGAATAAGTGATAAAGTACTCAACTGTTTATGAACATTCCTCAAAGCACTCTTGCAAGAATTTAAGGAACTTGGCCTCCACAGGGCATAATGTTGAGACAGAGAAGATGGAGAAAACTTTTTACATAATTCCAGACTTTTTTGATTCCTTGGTCCTCGGGCTTTTTTCCACAGACAACAGGAGAGGAGGGCGAAATAAAAAAAAATAAATAGAATTTTATTTTCCACTTCCTCAAAATGGTAATTGGCAGGTACGAGAGAGAAGGAAAAAAATAAATAAATACTCATTTCTAAAATAAAGATTTTATTTTTCATTATGCATTTTTCTGATGCTTCACTTCATCCCACAGGATTCATTACTCCAGTGGGATTATCCTGGGGGAATGATTTTGAAAATCATGCAAGTCATTTCTTTTTAGTAGGGCCTATTTATCAGAGGTGGAAAGTCCAGGGGTCAGAAAGTAAAAATCCAGCCAGGGTTTTCTCCCGCCCACAGAATGAGCTGATCACTCATATTAGCTTTATCCCCTGGCAGAAGTAAAACAGGTGGTTGGAATAAAGTTCTGGGGAGGATTTTTACTTTTGAAACCCAGACTTTCCACCTCTGCCATTTATGTTGTTGTTGCCTGTATGTACCTGCATTATTGTTATGAATTCTTTGGTAATTTCTAAACTAATCTAAGTGGAGAGTCGTAAACCAGCCCATAACCACCTTTTAATTTGTATAGTAGTCTGTGCGCAGCACCTCAGCAATAATACATGTTTTTCTTGTCCTCTACCTATATAACCTTTATCTTGTCTTGCTTTTCGTATTGGTGTGCTTTCTGCAGTAGTTTTCACCTGTACGACATCACTGTTACCAGACTGGTTGACAGTCACTCAGTATGATCAGAAATGAAATACATGTATGCTGGTGGGGAGCTCAGTAGTGAGGACACAGCTGATGTGTGTAGACTGCATAGATGCATTTTAAAGAGGGGTGGCTGAGAGTCCCAAGCCTCTGAAAATGATGAGGGAGCTCTCTCTCCACCTTATGTCGTCATTTCAGATTTACCACACAGCTGCTGCAGAGTTATTGAATGCACATGAATAAATGACAATCCAGTAACTCCTCTTTTCAAGAACATCTGATTGATAGGATGTGATCAATGGGCATACGTACACAGACTGAAGGTGACAGATTGAAGGAACTGCACCAGTCGAATGGAACTTATGGCTACGAGTTCTTGTGAATGTCTGACATCTTATGTAAGGAATCGATGGGGAGTTGCTCAATCAAACGCTGTACAAGTGTATGTGCGACTAGATAAAATTAAATGAACCACCTTCGTCTCAGCTTATTGTTTGCGTGTACTGTCTTGCCTTGCATGCATGTGGTTGTAGCTGTACTGTAATATACCCACTTTTCTGGAAGAAACTTTGCAATAAGCTCCTGATAACCATTTCGTCCAAAACAAAACAATTCTGACAGCAAGCTACTGAATGAGCTCATAGCAGAAACACGCAAACGGTCTAAGCATTGCTTGTGTGGAGCTCGCGAATCGATAACTTGTACCGGGGAAAATTCCGTATCCAGTTTCCACTTTTTCAGCTTGTAATTAGCCAGAATGATTTTTAAGGTGGGATGAAATTCCGCCTTGGCAATGCACAGAAATCGTTTGTTATACCAGACGCAGCTTTAGCATCAGAGAGCTAGCCCACCCTTATGAAAATTCTCAATGGTAAATGAATGGTATCCAAAGCCTACGTCTGGTCTAATGGCAGCCTTATCAGCCCAACTTAGACACATACAACGCCTCTCCGGTTAGCTTCAACTGCAGCGGCAACGATCAGGTAACGTTATGACGAAACTACCACCTTGATTGCTAACCAAAGTAACACAAGCATACCAGTTAGAATTACTGCATACAAGTCAACCAGGAGCACTTCCAGTAGCGCGACACGCGAAGAAACGTGAAAGTAAACGAGTGCTCATAACAACCATAGAGACGAGCATTACCGGGAAATACAGGTTTTTACAGACAAGTTCCGTTACCTTGACCAGTCGACTGTCAACTGATGGCTGACGCGGGAACATGGGAATCGTCGATGCGATGGTTATTCCAGATGGCTTGATTCTTTATTTTTCAGAATAGGGATACGTTCAGAGCGGAGGAAAGATAAAAAATAAGGATCACCAGCCTTCCAGGCGGCAGCGGTGAAATGAAAATAAAAATAAAAATTCTTTTTTTATTCCATTTTTGGGATTTTTCTGAGCGGCGGGCCCGAGGACATGCAAATTTCGGGCAATTTCCATGGTGGCGGGCCCGAGGACCAAGGAATAAAAAAGTCTGGCCTAAAGGCTGGGGTTGAAAACCAATACTGAGTGCCAGTGATCTCTGATTGTTCAGACGGCACAGGATTTAAAACGGACAAACTTCTGTGATATAAACAGTGAACACTTGGCCTCTTATATTTTGGTTGCCATTTGTTTTTGACAGCTTTTAATGTGAAGTTATGTGTTTAAGAAAAAGAGATGGCACACAAATTGCCTGCAAGCCCTGTAGTGGCAGTTGGTCTTAAAATGCTTTAAAAAATAATAATAATTTTCACCCTAATGCATTATGAATTGCAAAATATTACAATGAAGTCCCTAGCCATTTGAGTAGCTGAAGACGTATGTCAGGGAAGAATTAGAAAAAATATTCCACCTTCAGTGCTTGTGTTAACGTCCAGTGTCCTCAGTTCTTAAATGATTCCTTAGTTTTGATAAAAGGTGAAAGGTGATGTAGCACAGTGGTAAACTCAACCTTGTCCCAACTTTTTAGACTACAGAATGCTTACAACAAATTTTGAATGGGTGCATGTTTCCAAAATGAAATGATGTTGAGATTGTCAAACATTGGACATCGTGTACATGTAATGTTACTGTTTTCTATTTAATACTGGTCAAGGATGATTTACTATGGGATACTTCTTTCTTTAAATGCATTTTACTTCACCATCCATTTTTTTTTTTTTTTTTTTTTTTTGGAAATGAGATCTAAGTAGTACAATATATCTTTTAATTCTTATCCTACTTTGTTTGATTATTATTGTTGTTTTTAGTAGTAGTAGTAGTAGTAGTAGTATCACTACTACTGATTATTATTATTATTATTATTATTATTATTATTATATGTTGATTATTATTTTTCCTTATTTTGTTTGGGAAGAACTCAGTGACCACAAAGTGATCCATATATTTCCCAGTGTCCTGCTCCCTGGAGATGCCCAAGTCCCCAGGCGTGGAGAAGGAAGGGAAGAGGGCGTACTCCTCCGCTGCACAAACAGGCCAGGACGAGCCCCCCTGGTTGGCTCTGGCCAAAAAGAAGGCCAAGGCCTGGAGCGAAATGCCGCAGATCGTGCAGTGAATATCGCCATCAGGGATCAGAAGACTCATCCTCAAGGGCAGAGAACTGCTGGTTTCCCACCCTTCCTTCAGCTGGGAGTGAGATGGGGACACAGCTTCGCAAATCACAAGTAATATCTGCTCACTTAATTCTGTGGGGGAAAAAAAACACCAGGGCAAGATTTGATGATCTCTGACCAACTGTCCATTGTGCCCCACCTCCTCCCGTGCCTCCCACTGTTGAAAATGAACACATTTGCACATATAGGTTATTATTTTCTTTTTAATGTCTTATATATATACTCTATTCAGTAATGCCCATGGGCCTCTGCTTGAAATGGAATGTAATCTCTTGTCCTTAAAGAGATGGTAAGTCACAGCGAATGAGATCAGCCACATAGGGTTATGCAGGGTCACAGTGAGGTTTTTATTCCAGCACAGGTTTCCACATGCACTCCTCTACATGCGTGCGCGTGCTAACATTCTTCAGTTATAGCCTTGATCCCGATTTTCAGGGCGAATGTGCTACCTGCAGGAACGTCTCTGCTGGAGGGCCCTTTGTATTTATTATTCTTTTTATGTACTGTTTGTGTACTTTTTATGTATTTTGTGTTTTATTTTTGTATTTTGCCTCCCAAAGTGCAAACACAATAAATTTGTGACTTGTATATAACTTGCAGTAAAACATGCAAATTACTAAATCTGTGTTTAGTCTTTTCTGGTCCCTCTGGCTCTTGGTCATGCAATGGCATTTGTCTGATTATATGATATTTTTGTAATGATAATACAATTGCTACACTTGCTATTAACTCATTCCCTACGGAATACTTTTATATAAAATTGTTGCATTTGTACGGAATACTTTTCCCGAAAATTACACAATATAAAGAATTGAAGTACAGGTGGCCCATCACCGCGATCGTCAACTGATTTCCTGTTTTCATCGGACTGCGAATGGTCATCCACGCCGCTGGCACCGGCTTACCGTAGGGAATGGTAGAATCCGCCGCGCCGTTGGCAGTGGCTTGCCATAGGGAATGAGTTAAATTTAAATTGGTTTATAATTCAAAATACAAGAGCTGACAAAGTCTTACGAAAAATGAATATCTAGTAATATTGAGAAAGTTAACCCTTGGCCTTTGAAACTGTTTCAGTCCTTCTAGGAAAGTTGTTATACTCTCTCTGAACAACTCGTCGTGGGATATTGGCCCATTCTTCAAAAAGGACAGTCTCCAGCTCTTTGAGGGGTAAAAGAGGTGCAAATCTAGCTCAGATTTTAGCTTCGGATAAAGGTTCAGTTATGTTTACACATGGTTGTTTTACAGGCCATAGAAGATATTTAACTTCCTCCTCCTGGTCTCGGATCCATTCTGTAGTGTTTTGGCACTGTGCATGGGGACATCAAGAGTCTGTGTTTGCATCACAGGGTGCACCTGGCCTTAAATGATTTCATATTGTTTGCCCATTACCTGTCCTTGGAGAATATCATTGCAGGCAATGAGCCTTGTGAAATGGCTACCGATGTCATTACTGAACCGCCTCCATACTTAGCACTTGTGGACAGACATTGATGTTCAAATGCCTCTTTTGGCTTCCCCTGCAAATAATCCCATCCAGATGTATTAAAAAGTAAAATACAACTCATCCGGTCATAATAATTTTCTCTGTTGCTCAGGGGTCCAGGTTTTGTGTTTTTTGCACCATGTTATGAGCTTTTGTGCATGAGCCTTGGATACAAATGATTTCTTATGTTGTCATAGTTTCTGAGGTTGCTCTCCATGCTGAGATGTTGCAGTTCTCTTTGCCAGTGCACCTATTAGGACACCAACTATTTAGTATCTTTGGGAACTCTGTTAGTATTTTTATCTTGATTTGGAGACCTGGCCTGTGTATAGATGCATGTATCTGTGCTTTAGCGATTTCCAAGTTAAAGCCATTTCTCAACTATGTTTCCAAACTCTGTCCATCCCCCCATATGATAATGCAATAGCATATGTTGTATTTTATTGCCTTCGACCGGGTGAGATAATAGATATCTAGATGGATTTGTTATTGTCCCCCGCCTGAATACATAGTATTCAGCTCCGTCCATCCGTCCGTCACGTCCGTTTGTTGTGAACGCGATATCTCAAGAACAGTTTGACCGATTTCATTCATCTTTGGCTTCAATGTGTATTAGTGTGATACGCCAACCCCAGTCGATTTCCGTGACCTGGCGGAGGACATAGCCACGTTTAGTGGCAACACTTTTTATTATTATTATTATTATTTTCAAAAATTGATGAAGATTATGCTTGCATTCCAGAGATTTGCTGCCATTTATCTGGGCAAATTTTTATTTCTTCGAGCTTTCGCTAATTTTTTTTCTTTTATTAGTTTCAGAAAAGCTGTGCAGTGACTGGAGGGAAGTTTGGAGAAATAGAAAAATGATTGGATAAGGATCTGTGGCATTGCTCCCACTTTTAAATTGAATATGTGATACACAGCTCGCACGTTTGGCACGTTTGCTTCAGTAAAAACTTCAGTGCAAAGACCTAAGTCATAAAAAAATATTTTTAAAGCCTAAGAAAGGCTGTAAATTCTGATGGAAAAGCACAAAAAAGGACATTCATCAAATTGAATAAAAGCTGTGTTCGTCTTCAACATTTTTAGACAGTGCTAAATCTTATATGTTTTAAGTGCTGCCCAGTTATTTTGTTTTTGGAATTGGTTCTTTGTTTGTAAGAAATTGTCTTTTCACTTCTTAATGTTATTATTATTGTTATTTTTATTTTTTTCAGAAAAAATAAGGACTTTGATGCATATTTTTTTTAATAAAAATGTCATCCAACACAAGTTGTATGGCAAGAAAACAGAACAGTATTTTAATAAACTTTTTTATTCTTTATAAACTACTTGGTTATTTGTGTCTTAATATTTGTCTTAATATATTAACCTTTACTGTATCGTCTGCAAATCCATTATCTTGGCACTTTGCTAAATGTAGATTTGTTTATGTATTTACAAAAACTCCATAATTACAGCCCTCACCCTACCCTTGCTACAAGCTTATTATGCCATTT
Organism: Gymnothorax javanicus; assembly: GCA_029692085.1. Taxonomy (NCBI): domain Eukaryota; kingdom Metazoa; phylum Chordata; class Actinopteri; order Anguilliformes; family Muraenidae; genus Gymnothorax; species Gymnothorax javanicus. The sequence goes on from CM056204.1 coordinate 48,029,324, forward strand.
TTATTTTAAATTGTTAAATTGGCATCATTTTAAGTTTATTATTTGAACCTCAATGGATTGAGTAAGATTAAATAATGATGCCCTAATGGTGGTTCATTAAGATGGAAAAAGTACTCCTTCGCTGATTTCTTGTGAACTGCAGTGGCAGATCTATACCAACAGAGGGTACAAAAACATCTTGTTTGACAAATGTATGTTTAAGATTTTGTGCAACTTTTGAAGGTGACTGAATATTTGGATTAGTTTTCCCTAGTTTCTGTTTGTATATTTGCTTAAAATATCACTACCATTTTTTTTGACACAGTTGTTTGAAGAGTATGAATGCACCGAGAAAGGCTAGCTGTGAACCCAGGCTACATGCACGTGTCTCCAACTTTGGATATGTTTGCATTCACTTTATGAACAGTTTGCGACCTTAAAGTATTGAGTCCCACAGTCAAAACTTTCCTAATGGTAACAGCCTTGTTAATATCAATTTATTAGATTTCACGGGGTAATCACTATGACAGAGTATAGATCATAAAGTAAAAAAGTGAGCACCATGTTAATGGATTTAGGTTTCTTCATGTTTTCACGTATTTTTAAAAGTGCCACTGGAATCGTTGGCCAGTATAACCTTGAGTCTTATCATTAGTCTGTTGACTGGCAACTCAAGACAAAGGGATGAAAATGGTGGAATCCAAAATGTGCTAATTTTAAAGAGAGGCTACAGCTGTAATGCCATGAAGAAGTATTTACTCTTCTCAACTTTGGAAAATCTTTTTTTTTTTTCCATTTTTGCACATGTCACATATTGCATCTTCTCTGAGTCTTTCTACCATCATTCCCCCAGGATCACTCGATTTCAAAATTAGAAATAGACTGGGGGAAAATGGTATCCAAAAGAGATTTGCCCTGCCGACCAGGAGGAACATAAATGTTTGCCTCAGGTTTGCCAAAAGATGACAACCCCCAAGCATTTTTGGATAATATTCTGTGGACTGATGGATCAAAAGTGAAACTTTTTGGGAGACATGGATCCCATTAAGCTACAGCAGGGTAAATCTAACACAGCATTCCAAAATAAATACATCATACCAACAGACAACTGGAGACCATTTGTGATCGCACCAGCAGCGACAGCAATGCTCGTATTGTTTTAAATGTAGCAGTCATTATAACGCGCTCACTGTTTGTGAACTCAGAGCACACCCATCTTTGCGCTCGGCCTTCCTTTTTATCCCAACTACGTACCTGTAATGTTTTGTGACTGCATCTTAAAAGGTTACCATGCTATTGTCTTCACAAACATTTTCCACAAACAGAAGCACAGAATGACAAACATAACCACCTACGAAAATACTGGAAAAAAAATTTTCATAACAGATGTATAATGCTTTCACTCTAGTATGAAACACAGCAGAAATGATTGACACATGGGTCAAAATTAAATTTTCAGTATGGCTGCCATGATGGCCATATTGGAAATCCGATCGCATAGAGTTATTTGAACTTTGGTTTCATTAGCTGGAAGATGTCTGCAAAAATTTCAGCATCATTGGCTCAACACTTTCAGAAATTTTTACAGACAAACGACAATTGACATTGACCAACGATGGACAACCAGGCAAAGTCATAAGCCAACTGAACATGAGGTCCCGGTGAGCTAAAAATTGACGACAGATTGTCTAAATCAAATGCAATCTCTTTCTTGAACTTGTCTAGCCCTGGAAAGATTATTAAAGGCAGTTAGTTTCAACCTTTTCTGTTCCTGGGAACGCCAATCAGACTCAAGGGCATCCACTAATTCCCATTATAAGATAAACTGGATTTTATTTTGAGAAAAAGTTTTTTTATATTTAAAGATCCTCTCAAGTCTTCAATGAAGTCCGTTAATATTTGTACAGTTATGTAATTCGGACAGGGCGCTAATTCCGACACTTTGCACTTACATCAAATAGTAGGTATTTAGTAGGTATTGTATTTACATCTGTTCAAGTGAATCTTTAAGAAATTCAAACCCTTTAAATTTATGTCACTCAATTCATTCGTACGCAGCCTCATAGTGTATACAGTATATAACCTTGGCATAAAATTTCTTCGGGGAACCCCAACAGTACCACAGCAAACCCCAAGGGTCTGAGGACATGCTCTAAAAACTCAAGACAAAATGATTGAAAACTAGAACTTTAAACATAAAATACAGCAAAACAAAAAAAGAAACATGAAGAAACTTCAAAACATCAAATGTTTTTGTGCTTCATTGAGAGACCAGCGACAAAAAGACAGTTATTCTACAGAAGAAACAATGGCTTGACCTTCCTTTTGTGTCACTAATCTCATCTCATCTGTGAGATGTTCCAGGTTACACAACCACATTACTCATATCCAGTGCTGCACTAAATACTTTGAATACCATCAAACGCTGGTCAGGGTAACTGTTGTATAAGGGGAGGTTGTCAGCACAAAAACTGCTTTTTTCTCGATCAACACCATGTAAAAAGAATAGTTTTCTTGCTTTTCATGACTCCTGTCCTTTATCACCCCGAAATACAAGCTAGCACTCCGTTAACTCTTCATTTCCTCTTTGATTAGAGTTATATGTCAGACCAGGCATGCTGTAAATGTTTCCAGCAAAGAAAAGCAGTGGGTCAGAGGGGACTTAGGAAACGCATTCAGTCATAAAATCTCTATTGTTCCATAAGCATGCTTTTGCTCTGTTGACACTGCAGAATGATAACACATTCTTTACAATACTGGAAGAGGTTCAGTGTGACAAATAAATACTTGTCTCTATTTGACCCAAGTTGATTTCAGGTGTAATGTTACATATAAACAAACAAATAAATAAGAAATGGCAAAGACATAGTGGAGGTTGCCAGCATAACTGCTGAGTTGTGTTATATTGCAGAAACAACAAGCAACACGATCTGGAATTTCATAATTGGACATAATGTTATGGGTTGAAAATTAGTGAGCCTATTTCATTTTGACCCATTAATATGCAGATAATGGAGTGAAAAGAAGCAAGATTGGCAAGGGTACGAGCTCCATGGGAGGACATAGCAAGACTGATTTGCCAGCACATGCAAATAATCCTTCCAAATTTGGTGAGAAACAGTGTTTTTAAAATCTGTAAACAGATACAAAAAGGGAGAATGAATTCTTGCTCAGGCTGAGCTGTTGGCATTAGGGGCATGCCTCATAAGCTGCTTGACTTGCCGAATCAAACCCTCATTGGGCTTTGGGATTCTGACTTTGTCTGGAGAATTGTTGGGAAGAACTCTACTGATGGGCCCTTGAGCAAAGCCCTCAACTCCAAAATTCCCCAGTGACAGTGGTCAGGTCAAATAGTGAAGGGCAGTAGATTTCTGAATTAATCTGCAACCCTGGCCACTATCATCCAAGAAGCAGACAGACCCCACTCACTTGCCCCGCAGTCAGGACAAGTTTTATCATTACCACATCTGCTATTTTTGGTTGAGCAATATCCACCAGGATAAAAACAAAAAAAAAAAAAAAAAACCCGTATAATCAATAGATGGCCCAATGTTAGCAGACTATAGCGGAGGAGTGATGCAATTCAAATTTTCTTTACACGGCCATCACTCACCAATTGATCTTCTATTCGCAAATTAACGGTGACAAAACTTAGATTCACTTTAATTCTGAGGTTTCCGCTGAAAACCCCTGTTGGGCCACACATTTCGTGTCTGGCTAAATGCCACAGTTCGCATTCTCAATCTGCTCGAGGCAGTCGCTCTTCTTCCAGCGCGTCGTGTATTATTTATTTTACCCATGGGCTACACGGCAGTCTCGTTTCATTGTGGCGAACGTTTTGGACAAATGCAGTGAACTTGTCACGAACCCACGATTGTCTTATCGGTTGTGAAAATTAGCGAGACTTCATGGCAGCATGTTTCTGTACGGAGACATACCACGGTGCGACGCATTTTAGTTTTATTTTCTTTACCACCGCGCGAAGCCGCATTCATTCCCCAGGGTAGAACAGCCGCGAAAACATAAGAGTACGATTCCACTTTTGCCATAACTTGTTCTATATTTAGAAGACTAGACAGGCGGCTGGTGGATCACACAACCTCAGCTCTGAGCTGTCGTCGGGAACAGCAAGACACTACAATACAGTAAACAGAGTAAGGAGGGAGGATGTCTACGTGCAGAACGCCTCTGTATCACGACTCAGCTCCTCAGCACGGACGTGCAGAGTCGGTGCTGACGCAAACCCTCGTACACACTGGCGTCACGCTCTATCGCGCAACTTGCTTGGCATAGCGGCCAGCGGCTGTTTCTGGATGAGTTAGGTAACACGCAATCCCACAACCCCCAACCGTACCCTACTTCTGTTCATGGCAATGCGTGTTTTGATATTAGCAGTCATAGGTGTAGCTGCCAGGTTTCCACAGTAACCCTGGCACCCTGTGACCCTCGGTTATGTAACCCTACTCGGAAAGAATAAATTGTCCTGAGGTATGTGACGGGATTTTGGCTGTAGGCATAGCTGTGATAAACGATATGGTTTTTAAGGCAGGGAAGTTTTCTGAGGGCTTGTTTTTGACTCCAGTCTGTACCGTAGGTCAAGACCTGAACTCTTGGTTATCAGAGAAAGTGAAAATACTACCTATTTTTACTGGTAATAAGTACTACTGAAAAGTTCAAATACTGTTGCTCGATTGAATAACTCTTGCTGCTTTCAATATTCATGATCCCTTGTAAAACCAGTTTTCCATTCCTGAGTTAACCAATTGTCCCATTATTAACTAACTGGCTCCTCTCCTGCAGCTCCCCAGATGAGAATCTTGCTGGATTGACCATTTTCTTCACTCTTGTCTCCTCAAGGTTAACCTATAAAACTGTCTCCATTGCACAAGTATTCACTGGCCAGAATGACTTCAAAATGAACTTGATTCTTTAATCAACCGTATGTGCTCCTTCAGCCTACTGAGACCATGGTGGCACAGGTTGTTATCAGAGTCCTCCAATGAGGCAAAGACTGCACATTCTGTCATCAGGTCATGGCTACCTTACCTTATCCCCAATAGAGACCTGCAATAATGCACTTGCATAAAGGGGACATAAATATGCCCTCTTACTAGACTTTGCTCACTCCTCCACTATGTCTCCCATAAGAAAGAGAACTGCGCCCTATGAGCCGCTCACAGATGAAGCAAATGATGTGGATCATCTCACAACAACAGCGCAGATTGTCAAGGTGAACAGTCAGTTATCGTTGACTTGATAGATCTGGAAGAAATCAGACCTGAGCAACTTGGTCAAGGGCCATATGGCTAGACATGTGGGTCAGAGCATCACTGAGGTGGCGCTCCCAGTCAGCTGCAGTGAGTACGTACCGTACCTTCGGTGATCCAAGGAGGGACAAACCATGACAGAAAGTGTTGGGAATACATGGCTCATCGATGCCCTATACCAACGAGGGCAATCCCGCCTGGTCTGAATCCACAAAGGGGCCAAAGTGGTGCAAGTCACACATAATTTTAATGATACTTGCTGGAGGAATGTCTCACAACACAGTGCATCACTCCCTGCCACTCTGTAGCAGCAGTTCAGACAGTGTTCATTCTGACCCGTCCATCCCCGACACTATCTGCAATGGGCATGTGAGCGTTTGATCTGGACTGTGGAGCAATTGATGGTCGCCTAGTTCAGCGAGTCCCTGTTTTCTTATGCATCACAGGCATTGGCTGGGTATACGTGCACCATTTACTCTTGGGAAGAGATGGCACATGGATGTACTGTGGGAAGAAGACAAGCTGGTAGCAGGAGAGTGATGCTCTGAGAAATGTTTTGTTTGGAAGCTGTGGTCCAGGTATTCAAGTGGATGCCAGTAAGACAGGGCTGTTTGTGAGTCATGAGGGTGACCTGCAAAATATTAGGCAGCTAATTTTCATGTTGTGGATGATTGGTGTTTATTTCAGTGCATACGCCTTTAAATGTAAGTTTTGATGTTTTCCCCAAGTTCTGTTTCAGAATTTTGTCAATGGATTTATTTGCATCTGTGAGAAATAATTGGATAGACCAAATTATATGAAAAAAAAACTTTTATTGAATATAATATGTACATTATGTAATTACTAATGCATCACAGTCAAACAGGACTTACATTCAGTTGTGTAAACATACATTTAGGTAAGAAGCAAATTTATAAATAGAACACCAAAAGAACCTCTGACAGGGAAGTGATGTTTACTGGTTGCTACTTTATAAATAACCCCAACAAAATAGATGAAAATTAGCATACTTAAGCAGATGTTATAGAGGTAGGTGAGCAAATGATCAATGTGCAAATCCAAGTGTTTTATTCATGAAAAGTCAGGAAAACGCATTCATAATTACATCATCATTCGACTATTTCATGTGGTTTAACAGTTTTAAAATTTCGTCCCTTGTAAAACTTTAATAATTACATTATTGGATGAAATTAAATAAAAGGTTACATTTTGGCATACCTCAGGTTCTTTCACAAGGTGGCCAGCATATGATATGTTTAACTCTTTCATGACCACGTCACATTATACAGCATTCAGTAACAAATATATTTCAGCAGTCAACATATGCTTAACAAACTCCATATTTAAGTGAAACTAGTGTAAAATGTCACCCTTGATTTGAATACATTTTTCCTGATATTTAGAACATCTGTAACGGAGCCCACAGCAGCTGTTCCAGTTTGGCTGTATAATCTGACTTTACGATATGTCCGCACTGCAATCGTAGTAACTTTAGAAATCATTACTCTCAACTGTCTCCACAATATGAGCTTTGTATGAACCAAGATAAACAAATGGTGCTTGCCAGAAACTAATGTTAAAAAAATAATAAATCATGTGAGCCATATATCAAATCCACACGTCAACGTAATTTTATATTATGAATTAGTGTTTGATCTCCATACATAAAACACAAATATGCAGCAGATTTTTATGTTCATATCAGCACAAAGATTGTTTCTTAGAGCTACAGAAGAAGAGCTACTTTCTGCCTTATTCTTATAGAAAAATTATTATTGCATTGTACTTTTGTCATGAAGTTAAATGTAAGGCACTAAATGTTGAATATTTCTAAAGCAATGAAAATAAAAATGATCAATGGGTACCTGCTTCTTTTATCTCAGATTTTACCAATTCAGAGACCTATACAAGAACAGTAATAAGCCAACCTATACTGCATGCAGAGACAAGTCTCCAATAACTTATAACTGTATAATGTCACTGCAACACCACTGGAATTAAGAAGCAATCGCAAGCCTATACATTGTGTTTTTATATTGCTTTCAGAAGCAGTAGCAAAGGAAATCACCACAGATCAGAGCCAAGTAGGACTTACTCAGTAAGAATCAGTCAAATTAATTTTCAGCAGAATTATACCATATCCCAAAGGTCAAAAAAAAAAAAAAAAAAAATGGCTGATGCAACAACTCAACCCAATTGTGGTAGGTCATGGAAGTCCCAAAACCAAACGGTCAAATTCACCTGCACCTAATTTATTTTCATTAATCTTGACGTTGAATTATGACATAAACAAGTTTCCAAATACTTTGAAAAGATAAAATGTATCATCTTTTTCCTTAGTGAGTTTCTTGATGCTTATGCTCATCTACTTCTAGATATGTGGGAACTGGGATGTGCCATAATTTACAACAAGCTAGTAAGCCAACGTGTTATAAATCTTTGATGTTGTCAGCCAATAATTTATGCATATGTGGCCCCTCTAATTCAAGTAAAGAACCTGAAATTTGGGCAGCTCCCTGCCCCCCCTTCAGTCACATACCCTTATAGTCAAATAGAGAAAAAAAAACCATAAAAAATATTTATTCGCTTTGGCAATACAAAGTTTTTTGTTAATCAGTTAAAGCCAGTGATTCCCTTTATTCTAATGAGTAAAAGCCACACTGATAAATGGAAGAACATAATAGTGCTGAACTCACTGTTACTGTCAGCAATGTCACCCTTTCTTATCCTTTACGCTGGTTGTACATGAATGATTAAGTAGACAAAATAAGGCAATGTTGTGTCAGAGTGTCATGTTTTACAATGATGTTACATTTTCCCTTTAGTGCAAATTTGTTGGAGTTATTCTTAGTCCTCAAAATGGACAACAGTTTACCTAGAACAAATAAACTGAAAATTTGGGCAGCCCTGAAAGATTACAGAAACTTGCTTTGGGCTCTCTTTCAGTAATCATAATTTAAGTAAAAAATAATTATTCACAAAATCATTAAACATTGAGTCAAGCCAGTGGATGTAACAGATTGACAACAGTGTAATACACAAAAACTTGAAATGACACTGGAAGAAATTAACCCTAGTTCTCTCATGGGAGAGAACCCATGATTTTGTCGTGGTGTTAAATGGATGCGTTGTGCAGATATACAGTGAGCACCGTAATTCATTGGACAGTGACATTTTTCTTCTTTAGGTTATGTTGGCCGAGTCAATCACTGAACCAGACCCCAAATGAACAAGCATTTTACATCATGAAGATGAGCCTGGACGCATTAAGTCCCTGAAACAAGCAAGAACTGTAGACAACAGCAGTGCAGCCTGGCAGAGCATCAGCAAGGAAATTACCCAGCATCTGGTGATGTCTATGAGTCACAGACTTCAAGCAGTCATTGCAGGCACAGCATGTGAGACCAAATTTGAAAAAGTATGACTTTATTCTACATTATATTTACCAGCCTAAATTTTTTATGCACCCAAAATATGGGGGGTGGGGGCCACGTAAAAAAAAGGTGTAGTAATTTCTTCATGGTTCTTCTGAAGGGAATGAAAACACCCAAAAATTAAAGCGGACACTCTGTACTTTGGCCTACTGTCCTTGTATTCTTCCAAATTCCAAGAGCTGGAGAACAAAACCAAATTAAAAAATAGGACCAAGGGTCCTGTAGCTTACCGGCAAGTAATCTTATAGTGATGATACAAGTTATGACAATTTCATGTGAAGTTTGACGTTCAAAATCATTATAAGTCAATGCCAAGGTCACCAAATAAAAGTTCACAACATTTATAAGACCTAAATGCAGGGGCAGAGTGGCCATCGGAACGACCGGGAGATTTTCCTCACTCTTTTTTTACTCTCCTCTCGTCAGCTCCAAACCCGTCTGCATCTGCACCGCAATTACGGACCAGAGTGGTTTTCCACACACACAACTGTCATTTAACTCGTGTCAGAATAACAACACTCTCAGTACAGATCAGTGGGCACAGCAATCTACCAGTTGTTATTTTACGGATACTGAAAACATTTGATTTTGTCTTAAAAAATTATTTTTCAAAAAATAAATAAATAAATAAATAAAAAGAAATAATAATCTAATGTGTTCTTTTTTCTTGATTGATTAGATTTTGGCAATTTGGCCTATGTTTAATCGCATCTAGAGGACATACGATTATAGAAATTGCATGGTTTTGGTGATGCAATTAGTTTTTCCTTCCTTAGTTTTTTCCATCCAGATGAAAAAAAAAAAAAAAAGATGGTGGAGGGGATGGGTTGGGCCAGTGGTGGGCTGGTGCGGTCAGAATTTTCCCAGTGGATTTTGGTGTCCCACTCCACCCCTGCCTAAATATAATCCTAAACTCTGAATCAGTTTTGGTGATACAAGTCATTGAAAATTCAATATGTCAATTGTAAACTATACAGGTTACAGAAGGTAAAGTATAGGTCAGTAAATGGACTTCATATACAACTTTCTGAATGTCTCTACACAAACCCTGGCTCAATCTGTGACCATTTTGGTGATACAAGTCATTGTAATTTTACTGTCGAGTTTTAACCTCTGAGGTCACTGACAGTCAAGTTGAATGTCACCAAATGAAAGTTCATATGCGACTTTCTAGATGTCAGTAACACAAACCTAGGCTCCATCTGTGACCATTTTAGTGATACAAGTCACTGAATCTTCCCTAGGTCACATTTGACCTTCGAAGGTCAATATAAAGGTCACCAAATGAAAGCTCATATATGACTTCCTATACATCTCTAATACAAACCTAGATTCCATCTGTGACCGTTTTGGAAATACAAGTCATTGAAATTGTATTATCTCAAGTTTGACCTTCAAAAGTCACCAAGTCAAGTTGAATGTCACCAAATGAAAGTTTATGTGTGACTTTCTTGAAGTCTGTTTCACAAGCTTAGGCTCTATTGGTAACTTTTTTAAAGATAGAAGTCATAGAATTTTCACTCGGTCAAGTCTGACCTTCAAAAGGTCAATAAGAAGGTCACCAAATGAAAGTTCATATTTGACTTCCTATATATCTCCAATACAAACCTACACTCTATCTGTAACGATTTTGATGATATAAGTCATTGAAATTTCGCTGTATAGTTTGGCCGTTGAAGGTCACTGAAGGTCAAGTTCAAGGTCACCAAATGAAACTTCATACATGACTTCCTATATTCCCACAATACAAATCTCTATCTAGAATAGTTTTGGTGATAGAAATCATTATTATTTTGCTATGTGAAGTTTGACCTTCAAAGGTCACCCAAGGTCAAGTTCAAGGCCACCAAAAGAAATTTCATATATGCCCCTATAAGTGTTTAATACACATATGTTCCCAATCTTCAATATTTTCAAGCCTGGAAGCCTTTGAAAATTGTAACATTTTGCTTTGACCTCAAGTTTGACCTTTCAAGGTCATCTGAGGTCAACTTTAACATTGCCAATGTATAGGTCATATATGACTTCCTATATGTCGATAATACAAACTTAACCTCTATCTGCAACCATTTGGCCTCCACAGGCCATCTTGCTTATTCTTAAAGTACAGCACCCCCACTAGACCCACTTCCGTCTATTCAATCAAAATGGCGCTCGCACTGTGCATTGATGGTACCAAGGGAAGTTGATTGCCTGATTTAGAAAAAAAATTATCACGCGGTTTTCGAGGAATAATTTTTAAAAATTTCTCAGTCCTATCTTTAACATTGGGGCCAAAATTTCAAGGGCCCATAAAACGGACAAAAATGATTCAATCAAAAATCCGAAAAAAAAAAAAAAAACATCTGGAGATATGGCCTAGTAGTATGTTATTGCAAATTTACACAAAAATTCATCAGGCCAAAAAAAAGATAAAAAATGTTCCGGACGACGGACGCCACACCACGACAATAGCTTATCGGCCCATAGGGCCGGTAAGCTAAAAATACATCACAGTCCAATAAATTACAGCACTCACAGTTGGTCCAGGACACAAAGAACACTTACACAAGCTCTTGACACTGCACTGAGGAAAACTTCTACGCAACATTATTGACTGTTGTGCTCACCCCTGCTTTAAGCCACATAAGGCTGCACACAAAAGTCAGTAAATGCATCCAGAGACATAACATATACCCTTTTCTCAGCCATATTTAAAATTCCTACGAATTATAACAGTAAACATCCACCTTCTGCGGATACTCCTGCTCAGAGGGAAATATGGAATTTGGTCTCCTGAAAGGACTTTTAAAGAAGGGTGTGTGGGGAAGACCACAGGAGCCGATCACCGGGAGCGGTTTCGGGACATGAAAAGGAGGACCTTCCTGATGCCCAGAAGACGGTCTTTGAGGCAGGTCATGGCCAGGAAAGGGAGTTGGGCCCGCCCCTCCAAGGGAAGGACAGCCAGAAGCCACCAGCACCAGGATGGCCCATTGGGACTGGCCTTGTAGAGGACAAAATGAACGTGTCACGACCGAGCTCATGTCTAATTGACATGATATCACTTGAAAATTTGCCTCTATGGTGTAACATAAGCAGCTACTCATGGACAAGCAGAGATTAACAAAAGAACAGGTCTGACCGAGTCATACCTCAGGAAAATCACAAGCCAACGGTCATTTATTCCATAAGATACAGTATTTTCAAGTTATTAAATGCCATCAATCAAAGCAAATCTCATGGAATGCTCTCGTAAAGGGATATTTCAACATTTTGGCAAATTGGCCTATTACCATAATCCCTATAGTCATATGAGTAGGTACATTACCTTTAGTTATCCGTGCCTGTTGTTTTGAGATTCGGGGGAGGGAGATGCGAGCTGCTCAGCGAACATAACGAAAGTGAACAGTACAGGTCCCTCGCTCCTTCAAATCTCATCAAAAACACAATCCAACAGCTCCAAAAAGCTCTGTGACCTGCACATTCACCACACTATAAAATAATAATGTACAATTACGAGACAGAGTTATTTTCAAGGCAAATGCATAACCGGAACTACATTCCAGACATACCGGCTGGGCAGAGTGATTTCAAAAGCATATGTTTACTGCAGCTACTCCGGAACTCAAAACAATACTTTGTTCCGAATAAGAAAGTAGTTCTGAGTATTTCCTTCATGTGTCGTAATGTTACATAATTATACATTATTATTTCATAGTGTGGTGAATGTGCAGGTCACAACTTGTCCACGAGAGCGTTTCGGAGCTGTTGGATTGTGTATTTGATGAGTTTTGAAGGAGCGAGGGACCTGTACCGTTCACTTTCGTTATGTTCGCTGAGCAGCTCGCGTCTCTCCCCTCCCCCGCCCCCCCCCCACCTACTAATGTACCTACTCATATGACTATAGGGATTTTGGCAATAGGCCAATTTGACAAAATGTTGAAATATCCTTTTAACATGCTACAAGTAAATTAGCGATAATTTTTTGATTTGTATTTCGCAACTGCAGATTGGACCTTATGATTAATTTGAACAGGCAATACAAACGATTCTGAAATACAAAGGCAAAACTGTTTCTTACAGTGAACCAAGAAAAAGGATGATTGAAGCAAGATGAAGATAAAACTGTAATTTCTACTAGACTAAATGTAACCCCAACACAGGAAATGACTGGACGGAAGTAACTGCAGCCTAACCTGTGGTTCCGGCTCCTTCTCTGGCATGGGTCCGAAGTGTCCAACAATCCTCTCCCTTTGTTCAGGCTTGAGGGAGCTCACCCAGGTTAAGGCCTGATCGTACACAGAGTCCTGCAGTTTGTGCAACTCCTCCTCCTGTTCTCCTTCCACCTGCCAACCATGCAGATCAGTGCCTACATCTCACCTTAACTTCCACAGAAAACTACAGCCAAAATACAAGCAGCCTGTACCAATAAAAATATTTTAAAATACCTCGCTAACAGACTACCCAACAAATGTTCATATTTAAATGCCAACTGAATTAATAGTCAGTTCTTATGAGCAAAGCGACTGATTTTACCTTCTTGTCCTCCAGGTACTCGACATCAGCAGTATTGTAGCCATCTCTCTGGCTGTGCTGCAGGACCCGGAATCTTCTCTTTCCCACTGTGTTCACAACGGAGCGGCCGTCCGTGAAGAACTCCACACTTCGGATCTCCAGGAGGCAGCCGTAATCTGCAAATCTGGAACACAGGACCAAGTCTGTTCAATATTGTGCACCAGGGTTCAAAACACTGGGCCAGCGAATCTAAATCCAGCCCTGAATTTCTTGTCACTTCAGTTATTCAGAGAACGGTCAGTACCGGAGAGGCCAACCCTGATCTAGAAAAGCTGCAAAAAAAAAGTCTACTATTTTTTTTTTATTTTATTTTTTAGGTTACTTAGTACTTTATAGATCAATTAGTCAACTGGTCTCATCAGATTTCTAGGGCTTTAAGTGATTGGTGAAAAAAAGGGGGGTCGGGGGGGGGACTCAGAATGCCCTGTGGCTCTCCTGAAGTTAGTATGACTAATTGGCCACACTGAGTGGCCTTTAAGGGCAATGATTTGATAGACCCTGCAGTGCATCATGTACCAGGACAAACTTGTGAACGGACTAGAGATCACACCACCCCATTTCAGAATCATACCTTCTTTCATTTCAAGAGTTAGTTAAATCAAATAAACAAAATTGTCACAGCAAGGCACTGACAGACAGGTCCAGACAGACTGAAAGCATATTGTTCTTATCCTGTTCTGTCTGTTAAATTGCATCTACTTGTAACATCACATTTAATATCAGTGCATTTCCTTGTTATATCATTGATCTAAGCAGGACATAATTAAGATGTGGCCAGTCCAGATAACAGACTCAGATTAACAGTAATTCTGTACATATATGAATTGAAATACATAAACTTCTTCGATTGTGATACAGATCAAAACATTCCTCCAAATTCATGAGAACTGTCAATGAGACATGCCACTAATTAAATTTGACTCATTATTACATTGTCAGAGTTGTCTTAAGGATTTAAGTACTTTCATAGCTGATAAGACAGGTCTCAGTGACAGCACTGATGGTTTTATAGCAGTGAACCCTCTTTTACCAGTGAGAAATCAGCACATAGATACTGCAGTGCAAACATCAACACAGCCAACAGAAAACATCCCTCCAACTTCACAGTGGGGTTCTCTTTTAGGCCTGGGTTCTTACCCCTTGATGGGATCGCCCAGGCACATTCCAAACCGTTTAGTCCCGATCTCCATGCAGCGGCGAATCATGAGGCGGTAACAAGGCTCGAAGATGTGGAGGGGGCAGGGTAAAGTGGGGAAGGCCATGGTGCAGACGAATATAGGCACGTTTTTATTCAGGCTGTAATGAGAAATGACACGGCCATAAGAACAACTGTCAAGCTATATAAGCCGTCTACTCAAAGAAGAGAAGACCTGTGACATCATTAGCAGTCATGGTCACTGAGGCTCGGAAACGTAAAAGGTGTGAGGGAATGCTAATGAATCATGCTAGTCAGATCACAACATTGAAAAAAATCAAGGCAATGTGCCAGATCTTAATCAATGACAAGCGCAAAACATTTATTTCTCAATACACAAGCATAACTGTACTGTTTTGTTAGCTACTTAGTTTAAAACATGTCAGGGAAATAAAAGCAAAATGATAAGAAAGATGTCTGTTTGCCATCCTAAGTTCAAAGCATTCATGAAATTCAGCGCTAATATGTTGAATCCGGGCCAGATCTAATGAGGTCTTGCCATGTCTGCTAATTTCAGGCTTTTTATTAATCGTTTTACAGCTTACTTGGACAGCTCAGCAATTTCTTCCTCGTGAACTTTTTGTCTCTCCACAAGTTCATCAGGCAGATACTTGGCAATGAGGTCCTCAATGAGGAATGTCTTACAGTACCGTCTCTGGGCCAGATACTGAGAAAGAAACAAAATAAAAGTTGAATGCAGGTAGTTAGCAAATGAGTGATTCCAGTTCCCTGACTGAATGCCCAGGAGCTAGCCTGTTCTCTGTCAACAGGACTTGTTTTTTATCTATATTTCATTAAGTTATCATTATCTTTATTTGGTGTGAAGTAAGTGCAGTGAAAAATGCTATCAAAAAAAAAGTTACTGTGACATCATTATTACCTTAGATAGGTCTTCCTTGCACAGAGGACATTTGGAGTTGTGGTCCAGGCATCTCTCCAGGCATTTCAAACAAAATGTGTGCCCACATGGGGTGGTGACGGGTTCATAAAAAAGCCTATTGTAACAAAGGGAAAAAAGGAGAACACATCATACATGGGGGAAAAACTACACTACACTCCCACAAAAAGTGAGAGAAACAGAACCTCCACTCCAGCACCAATGTAGCTAGTGTGCTTTGTCGCAAAAATACATGCATGCAAAAACACTGAAAAAAAAAATGGAAACAATGAAATGAAAATACGGACACAGATAAGTCTAACAGAATTGTGCAGCTAGATAAAAAGAACTTTGTAGTTCAACACTTTTCAGCATTCTTCGCCTGCTAGAATGGTGAGCAAGCATGGCATGTTCTGCAATTCCTCAATAACAAGAGCTTCCAGTAAGAAAACCAGAGCAACCATTTTGTGATATTAGATATATACATTTTGAGTATGTATCACTTTGTTTTGCTTGCTTAGCATTTTAGGCCAGTCTCTCTTTTCCCTAAAACACCAGAGAAAACTGAAAGAAAAAAACGCCTCAATGTGTAGAGATATTCTGACCTGTCCTAACCCCACCAGAGTGACAGACCAATCATCAAATATTATCATTTCAGTTTAATACTCCCTAATCTTGGTCATATTACCAGGTTATTTACTGCGCGCTCATCCATTTATGAGAAAAGCAACTTCAGTGGACTTGAAAAATAAAAACATACAACAGTAAATTCCTTACTAGTCATAGGGAAAGACCAGGCTCTCAGTGCATCCCCTACAATGGCCATTGAAATACAAAAGCCAAAGAATTTTGCTACTTACTTTAGCCTGTAGCTAATGAGGGACAACTGAGGTTTAAAAAGCAGTGTGTTTGGATAATGACATCATCATACCTCATACATAAGGAGCACTCCAGATCAGCCATGTCAACATGGTCTGCAACCACTGAAGACCAGGATGCCGTGCCCTCCTTCAGCCGTCCCTCTGAGAGGAAAACCAGGGTTTATAGAACAACGCAGCACCAGAAATACTCCAAATGCCTGATAAGTGGCAAAGCTCTGTGTGACATATTTTCCAAGCACTCCACACACTCCTGCATTAACAAGCGCAGGAACATGCTAATGCATTTCAATTTGTGAAAGTGCTCTGAAATAATGTTTCCCATTAACCCAAATAGATTTTCCGGTCCACAGCTCTTAAATTCATGGGGGCCTTCAACCTCACCTGATTTTGACCTCTTGCACCGCCATTCTCCACCTCCAGTTTTTCCTTCCTCCTCGCCCTCTCTCTGCTCCGCGTCGTCCTCAGCCGTGTGTTTGCGCTTGAGAGCGTAGCGCCTGTCCAGAGCAGTGGGGTGGTACAGCGAGGAGAAGCTCCCACCCTCTGCACTCTCGTCACAGCAACACGGCTTCACCCTCAGGCTCTCTGCTTTCTTCGTGCCATCCAAAGCTGGTGACAGTATCAAACTTTCAGAGGAAGCCGTACTGCCATTCTTTTTAGTGCAACAAGTGCAGAGAGAGAGAGAGAGAGAGAGAGAGAAACATTCATCAACTATTCATTAATGTTCATTACATCATTCAGGTGTAGTTTCACAATTATGTGGTAATAATGTTCTTAACCCTTTCACCCCCACCAGTGCCCAGTTCTCACTGCTATTTCCCCCCATGGCCTTTGTTGACATTCTAACTAAATTTCTGGCTGTCTATTCTTATTCCTGATTTTTAAAAGAAACATAACAAAAAGAGTGCCATATGGCACTATTGGGATAAAATGCCAGTCACGCAAGAGTGCCATATGGCACTACTGGGAGTGAAAGGGTTAAAGGGCGACTCCAATGCAGATCTAACAACCTCTAATGGTCCAAGTTCTACAGTACTTTTTGTACAGTACTACAAAAAAGACCACTTGTCAAATGGGGAAATAAGGACAAAAAAAAAAAAAAAAAGAAGTAATTTCCACAAAAATGACTGTTGTGGTTACTCATATTTCTATGTTCCTGATCAAACAAAACTTTGTAACCACACTGCCCACTTCAATACACTCTATGAAGGGAAAATAAAGTTTTAGATAGTCAGTTTAATGATGCAACAATAGTCACCACAGTACTCACCTTATGCAAACCTAACCAGCCAGAGCTGCCAGATGAGCTCAGAGAGGTCATCACATTTCCCTTTAATCTGGCTCTGGAGGACAGCTGTCTCACGCAGTCAGGAATTGTCTCCTGAACATCGTCAGGAACTGGAGCAAAAAGGTCACACAACAGCTGCAGAAATGAAAACAGAAATTAATCACATCATAAAATGCAGCTGCTGTATTCAAACCTGTGGAAAAAAAAATTGTACATGATCTAAAAATTTTCCATTTGATGTTATGCTCTGGCCATAAAAAAAAAACATGACATCCTGAGTTTGAATGTTTCTCTCAATATGAGTGTAATGTACCTTCAGTGAAGTGCTGCAACTAGCAGATACAGAATATGTGACAGTGTCCTACAATATATATATAAGCCTTTTCTGACTTTGTGAACCTACTTAGAGTAAAACAACAGTGAAAATTTAGAGTTTATGGGTTTGAAATAAGAGTCACCAGACTCAGCCGTTTCTCCACAAACAGGGGAAGTTAAACTCAACAACAAATATTCAATTTGTTTTTTATTCATCTGAAATACATTCCCTTTAAAATTCACTTATTCTTCGGACCGGTAATTGGTGGTAGGAATGCATCAATACTTTGCCGCACAATACAATAATTAATCACACACTTGTATCTATGGCAAATACGGCCTTCCATTTTAGGGCTGAAGTAACATGGCTTTGGCCTAAGGGATTAACCTACAGTACCCTGAAACAGACCAGGGGAGAAACTCCACGCAATAATGTTCATCCAGGGATTCAAACTCAGAAGCATCTAGATGCAATGTGACGGCACTAGAACCCACTGTTCCATTCATTTAGACACATCTGTGATGGAGGATTACAGCTAATGCAAAACAAGATGATGTGCATCAGAATGTTTACCTTCTGTGCTTCTGATTTAGCCAGTTTGCCATCTGGTTCCAGAGTAATGCAGAGCAGATACTCTGTCAAAGCTTCTTCAGTCCTCTTCAGTGAAAGCAGAGCTCGTGCTTTGCTAAGATGTCCCTGCAAAATAAGATTTTCGTTGGCTTTTATTATCAAAAAATTGATCTTCACACTATACTTGGCACCAAATAAGCCCTCCAGAATTATTAAAACCCTTAATGAATATGAGCATGACAAGCTGGCACAATATATCTTTGCTACTTCTTCTCTTAGTCTTTCACTCAGAATATTCATAAAAATCTTATCTTTTCATTTAAATAAAATTGTTCAAAGAATAAAAAAATATGTTGACATTAAATGCATTATTTTCCCCAAAACTCAAATGTCACAATTATTGGCATCCCAGGAAAATCCAATGATTACAATCCAAGTGAAGTATATTCCCAGTCAAAATTTACGCCATTAAGTTCACAGTTAAGATCAGGAGCTCTTAAGTGGTCATTCATAACTTTCCGTTTCACTGAGGTATCAATTTGAGGTACATATTAATATGAGACACAGGCAAAATTCCCTTGGTCATTCAGACCTGAGAGCACAGTGAGCATTTGTGACAAAAAGTTGTTGAGCAGTAAATATTAGGAAATGGATACATGGATATTTCTCAACAGTTGAAAATGCCCATTTTTGCTTTTAATGCAATATTTCAGAAGTTCAAAGTGACAGGAGATGATAGGAATCAGCCTGGAAGTTAATGTGTGAATACACTGACCCCCACGCACTGTGAGGAGGATGGTAAGACAGGCAAATGCATCTCCATGCATCACATGGAGAATTGCAGAGTCCAGTTAAGTCTTGGGATAAGAAAGTTTCTAGAGCTACCATCAGATGCTAAGCACATAACCACAAGTTGTTTATGATAGTTGCCAGATAAAAAAAACCTCACCTGTCAAAAAACAACAATAAAAGCACCATCAATTGGCTAAATTTTACTGGAACTTTCAATGGGACCAGATTATATGGTCAGATAAGACCAATACAAAACTTTTTGGCAACGAGCATCAAAAATGGTTTTGACATAAACAGAATAAGATACACTTTATTGAACCCCGTGGGGTACTTAGTCCTTTGCATTAAACCCATCCTATAGTTAGGAGCAGTGTGCAGCCACAGAGCAGCGCCCAGGGACCAACTCCAGTTCTATAGCCAGTTCCTTGGTCAGGGGCACTGGCAGGAGTGTTCCTATAATGCATGTTTTTCTGGGTGGGGGAAACTGGAGTACCCAGAGGAAACCCACGCAAACATGGGTAGAACATGCAAACTCCACACAGAACGGCTCCAGGCCGGATTTGTACCCACGACCTTCTCACTGTTGTGCCGAACAGAAAAGCACCTCAAACTGTAAACAATAAGATACACTGAGAGGATGCATGGTATATTGGCAGATATTAAATTAAAACTGAACAGCCTCTGCCAGGAAGCTTAAAACGGGCCGTGGTTGTACCCACCAGCCGGAAAATGATGTTCAGCACACGTCATAATCTAAACAAAAATGGTTCACTGACTGCAGAATAAAGGTTTTACCCTGGCCATCACAGTCCCCAAACCTAACCCCCATAAAATGAGTGAACTGAGCTGAGGAGGAAAGTCCACATGCATCGCCCTCAAAACCTGAAGGATCTGGAGAGATACTCCACAGAGGAGCAGTTCAAGATCCCATGTCATGTGTTCACCATCCTCATCATACATTATACAAGACTCAGGGTTGTTATCTGGTCAAAGCATGGCTGCACAATTCAAAGAGGAAGGGTGTCAAAAATAACGGCACACATATTTTCAGAAAAATATTTTTTCCATGATAAGAATGTAATAAAGTTTCTATCAAATATATTACTTCAATTAAAGGCTAGCTTCTTGTGAATATTTTGAATGAAAAATCATGAGAATGAACAATAAAGACAATTTTCACATCTTCTTTTGCTCATTTTAACAGTAGGATGCCAGTAAGTTTGCCAGCAGCCATACCACTACTCGATCTGCTCCAGCCATGAGGCTGAAGCTATGCAGGTGTGGGCCTGGTTAGTACTTGGATGGGAAACCACCTGGGAAAACCAAGTTGCTGCTGGAAGAGGAGTTAGTGGGCCAGTAGATTGCGATCCTTCATCTGGTGGAATAATCCCCAATTCCCCGGTGCAGTGATGGGGACACTGCACTGAAGGAGACGCCGTCTTTCGGAGGAGACGTTAAACGGAGGTCCTAACTCGCTATGGGTCATTAAAGATCCTATGACATTCTTCAACAAGAGTAGGGGGTTCCCCAGTGTAATGGCTAAATTCCCACCCTGCCTCTTTCAACCTGCTGCCAAATCATCCCCTGATCTCATTTTGTCCCCTCACTATCCACCTGAACCCACCAGGGCTCCCTTGAAAAAGAGATTTCTGTCTCAATGGAGACTTCCTTGATCAAAAAAAGGTTAAATAGATAAGTCTGGAGGGCACCGTACATGATTAACATGGGGCAAATTCATGGAACACTCATTATTGCCAGAAAAACAGACACAATGTTACAATGGATGTCCCTGCATATTTTATAAAAACCAAATCAACGAAAGTCACCTTTGACCAATGAGGCTGAAGTTCGCATGCCATCTCTGCATCACTCAATGCATCTTCAAATTTTTTCAGAGCTGAATTTATCTGTGAACGGTTTCTGTACAGCAAATGGTCCCTTGGAGCTATGAAAATGAATAAATCAACCAATCAATCAATCAATCAATCAACCATTGTATGTAATGCACATATTACACAGGTTTCAAAACAGGGAGTCCTTGTCTAGTGGAACAATACCTGTGAGGGAATGTGAAGTGTATAAAATAAACCTTGTAAAATTCCATGTTCTTTTTACTTCCATGAGCCACAGCAGTAAGTCAGAAGTAACTTTTCAATATATTTCACATATCTTCCCACTCATGTATTATATATTATGTTACTGTCTGTGGTTACTTAAAATATTTCCATCTTAAGGAACATTCAGAATTATACTTTGCAATTTAGTTGATTGTTTTCTCATTTCTCATTCTACTGAGGCAGAAATTGTGGGGTACACAGATGTAAAGCTCATTTAGCCCATAACACACATGACTGTCATATGCTTATCAACTATTATACATAAGGCCAGCTCTTTAGGGTCAAAGTTAGGGTTAAATAACCTCAAGAAGGTGCAAGAAAGTTTTTTGCCGCGATAACTTTCAGCAAAAAAAAAAAAAAAAAAAAAAAGGTCTGGGTACAGTGAGTACAGCATTATGGACATTTTGCGTTCAGCTTTACAATCCTGAAATTCCCCAATACTATAGTGAATAATAACCATCTTTCTGAATCATTTTACCCAACGTCGCCATTAACATCGACTTAAGTTTTACGTCGCCATTAACATCGACTAAAGTTTTATGCAGCCTTTCGATCCTTTGACCTAAATATCACGGCGTTATAGAGAGTTACACAATCAAAGGCGCTCAGTGGCGATTAACAAAAATGCAGCGATAGGTTATGCAATGTTAGTTCCGCTGCCCTACATTAACATCTTATTTAACGTCCACACCTCCCCCCGGTTACTGTCTCCAGAGAGCGAGCGCAGTTTTGTCTCTGGCAATTAAACTATATTGAAAACGTTAACCAATTTCCACAACAATTCTGAAGACCGTCACATTCTTAATGTTGCAATATACGATGTAGGCAAGGCCAGTTTTACCTGTATTACATGTACAGATGAGGTACTACATTTTATCGAACACAACGTAATCAGCCAGATACACATAATACAGTCGACAACATAGAAGTCATGCGCAATATTATGAGCAAAAGGCTACATCACAACTGTCAACACAAAGTAATTGCTAGAATAACACACACACACACACACACACTAGTAGACAATATAAACACATAATAAATATAAACAATCCAGGCACGTGAGCACAATACAAGTTAATATGTAAATAAAGAATTAATTTAATAACTAAATAACTAACTAAATTAATTAATAAGTAAGCAAATAAATAAAAAAAATAAATAACTACTTCAACATCCAGAGCAGTGCGATTGGCCTACCTATTTGTATTGCTTCGTTGTATTTACCCAAAGCAGCCTCCAGTTTTTTCTCTGTATACAACCTGTTCCCCTCATGCCTCAAATCAACTGCAAGCACCTGAGAGGGACACCATTTGGACAACAAGTTGCTCAGGACTACGTTGACTCTGTAAGTCAGCACATCGGTGAGTTGTGAACAGTCAGCGCATTCTTTGCAGCATACCGGCACATCTTCTCTATCCAGGCACTTTTTGCAAAAGCAGTGTCCACAAGGCAGCGTTACCGGCTCGCACAAAAATCCATAACATATCGCACAAGCGAAAGCATCGTATCCACCGCATGCCATGTCTTGTTCGTGCTGAATCGTGTTGCCGACAATCCCTTTTCTTCTATAGATGCCACTGATCAGACATTCTGTCAGATTTTCAAGCTGCGCAGGTCGCAACCTCTCAATTTTAGAAGCCTTCTGATATATTTCGAAAGCCTCACTTATCTTGCCGTCAAATGCCAACGCATCAGCTCGCTTCAATAGCAGCTCCTGTTGAGTAACGTAGTCGGTTAAATTTTGTAATTGGCATTCGTAGATGTCAGCGGCAAGCTGGAAGTTTTTCGCTTGAAAAGCTTGAGCAGCGAGCTCCAGCATGACAAAACCTTCAACATCATTCGTTCCCATATCTATGAACGGGTTTGTCAATGTTGTTAAACAAATAGGCTCACAGTTCCGAAGTAACAGACACCAGCAGCATTTCTGCAAATCTTCGCCTCCTGACCCATACGCGTCTCCGTAATGAAACCATCCTACTGTTATAAGGATCATATGTTTAAAAAAAAAAAAAAAAAAAAAAAAGTGTTACGTAAACTATGTCACGTGCCCAATGACAGCTGATCTCATTGGACAGGTATCGGAAACTGTTACAAAACAAGTGTCGTAACATTTTCATTCATTTTATAAAGTGTGCTTTGCTGCCAAGTTGCCTTTAGTCTTTGTAGCTACATGATTTTGAAGTTGACAGGAGTCTACACGTGCGACGAACAAACTCGAGAGTTCAATATTCACACTTATGCATTAGTTGAGATGCAAGTGTTCATGTAACACAAATGAGTCTAACAGGGCAGCGCAGTGACATAAATAACGTGCCTCACTATCAACCTGAGACTACCGCATAATTTTAAAAGAACTGGCCAAATAGGATGTCATTTTGGCAGATGAAAATCACATTGTAGTTATGCAAAAGGTTACTGGTGCTACTCTGCTATACTTATAGTTTGTGTTGAAAATGTCATGGTCTCAATTGCTACTCAATCCTATTTCCAGACGGGATACTAAACCAGGCTGGAACAACTCCCTGATAACATTAGTGAATCTGGGTAACTGGGTCACCTGTTAAACTACTAAAAATGCCATAGCAGCAATATACTGGATCATATGGAGAGCACTGTCTACTGTGCGGTACACCCAATATCATGTCCATATAATCGCCATACATAGTTTTAAACATTTTTGTGAACAGGCTTTCCTGCATGACTTGGCTGCCGTCAAGTGGCATTTAATATCTTTAATTCCTTCTGTTGATGATGCTGTTCATTTTTTTTCAGCATCACCTCCCAAAAATCATTGATAAACATGCCCCTCTTAAAAAAAAAATCAGGATCAAAAATAGGTCAAAGCCTTGGTTTTCTAGGGACCTGGCTGATACCATTCATGCTTGTAATAAGCAATGGTCTTTAGCCAGAAAGTCAGGCACAACTAAAGACTGGATCCTTTTTCGTTCCCTTAAGAATAAATGTATGTTCCTTATCAGAAAATCTAAAGCCAATTATTATCTCATTTTAACCACTGACACTTGCGATGACCATTCTAAATTTTGGAAAATAGTCAAAACCTTACAAAATAAGGAAGTTGCTGGTCCTCCTCAAAAGCAGAAGGTTAGTGGTTCTTGTATTTGGGGTAAAAAAGGAGGTGTCTAATGCTTTTAATACTCATTTGAAAAAGGCTGGGCATTTATTTGATGAACAGGGTCTTAGTCATGATCCCAGGCATAATATTAAGCTTCCAGGACAATCATTGTCTTTGTCAACTCTTAATTTTTGCTCCCTTTTTAGTCTCTGAAGTTTTGCATGCGCTATCAACTTTAGATCCTAACAAGGCCACTGGGCCTGATGGCATTGATCCATATGTGGCCTGAGGGACTGGTTAATAGGGCACCATCACACCTTAATCTGGGTCTCCCCAAGATTAACTCTTACATACCGGCCACCACACAGATACGTGTAAAGGGAATTGAACAGAGAAGTGGCTTTAGGTACAAATATATGTTTATTTAACAACAAGTAGAAAAATTGAGGGCAGATTTGGTTACCAAGAAACAAAAATAAGTAGGGTTGCAATACACATGTCTGAAGGGCTAAAATGCCATACAATGCAAAGTAATGCTGGTTCTGGGCCTAAGGGACAACAAGAGACACATTAATTATACCGGCACTATACCAACTATGGCAATGAATGAGAGTTAACAAAAGATGACTTACCACTGAGGGGCAAACCCTATTACACCCCGTGCTCTGTCACACACAAATTAGTAGGTATTCCCTTTTAAATTACACACACACACACACACACACACACACACACACGACCACTGCAATCATATAGGTGCACAGCAATACATGTCAGCGTACAGGTGCCCACAACCAATGGGCAGCACCCCCAGCAGTTCAGTCCAGTTACTTCCTGTGTAAAGGGGCACAGAAACAGCATTACAGCACTCTTACCAGTAACAAAAGCACACAGTTGTTTCACCAGCACAATATAACCGAACACTCAGTATTGCTAAACCCGCGATAAAAAGAGCACAGTAGGTTCGTTTCACAAGCACAGTATAAATAAGCACTCAATATGGCTAAACCTGCAATTTAAAAAACACTGCGGGTTTGTTTCACAAGCACAATACAAGTAGATACTCAATAGGACTAAAACCCATGATTCGCAAATAAAAACAAGTTGAGTGATGCAAGGCAACGCAGGCAATATTCTATAAAATGTAATATAACAGTAGCAAACTCTCCTACAAAAGAAAACAATGAGAGATTAAGCCCAAACACTTCAAGAAAACTTAAATGAACGGCTAGATTATTCAACCCTACCTCTCCGATGGTTATGCCAGCCAACACCAGCTCACTCCACAATACCACCACACGAAACACCTGTATTAATGAACGAACTTATAATACCAGGAGTAACCACAGAAAGCATCAATATGCACAACCAAACTGTGCCTACCTCTACTGGTGGGATCAATACCCGTCTCCACGCTAGTCACTCAAATTGCTGGAGTAAAATAATTTAACTTTGCATGAAAAATAATTTACGAGTAAAATCAGCTCAGTTTCCGCCTGTAATTGAGTAAAGACTGCTTCCTAATCTGGCTACTCATTTGACTTTGTTTAAGTGGTAAGTGGGAGGGGCATGTCAAAACAGTTGAATCCTGTCTCTAGAAATGCCTCCCTACACAGCCCCTGGCTACCTTGCCAACAAGCCTAGCTCTTTGGGCAGCTCTCCTGGGAGTTCACCCTGCCCGGGCCCTGTGTTCTGGCGTGGGGTTTTTGGATAGTATTCCTGTAATTGTCACTAGAAATGCCTCCCTAAAAGACTGGCTACCATACTGACAAGCCTGGCTCTTCAGTCTGTTTGACTCTTACCGAAAAATCCCTGCCACCCTCCTTCGGCCTGCCACGCAACAAAAATGCATGGAAGATCATTTTTTAATCTTTCCATTTCCACTCAAACTTTACCTGTAGTTTGGAAAATAAAGTATCCTTCTGATTAAATAATTATAGACCAATTTCAAATCTTTCTGCCTTAGCTTAGATCTTGGAGTCTTTAATTTCTGTCCAGATTAAATTATATTTAGATTTGCATAGTGTCTTAAATCCCATGCAATCTGGCTTTAGATCCAAGCACAGTATGGTTACGGCTAGCTTGAAAGTCCTAGTTGATATTAAAGCAGCTGTTGATACTAAATCCTTTTGTGTTGCGTTATTTATTGATTTAACCAAGGCACTTGATACAGTGGATCACCACATATTAATTAACATTCTTTTAAAGGTCAATTTTGGCCATAGTACGACTGGCTGGTTTCAGAGTTAATTATCCAACTGCTCTCCACAATGCTCCATTTTGAGGCCAGTGCTTTTTTTTTTCTATACGTAAATAATATTTTGACCATTTGAAGTATTCATTGCATCATGTATGCTGACAACACCATTTTTTGTTCTAGTGTGCCCTCTCTCGGGGCTGCTGTCTCACATCTTCAGTTAGATTTTATCTCTCTGCAGCATGACCTCATTGATTCTGAACCTCTATTGAATGGTGGCAAAACTAAAGCTATGCTGTTTACACCACTTAGGTCTGTAGTTTCTCCCCTGCTATTATTACCCTAGAAGGAACTCCAGTTGAGTTTGTAGATAAATATAAATATCTAGGATTATGGCTGGACAAGAATTTCAGTTTTAAATACCATATTGACTAAGAAACTCAAGTTTTCATTGGGTTTCTTATACAGATTAAAATCTTGCTTTTCTTCTTTTTCTCGCAAAAAGCTAGTAAACAAAATATTTTTGTTCAACTTGATCATGGTGACATTGTTTACTGATTTGCGTGTTCCATTTCCCTGGCTAAACTCGATCCGCTCAATCATTCTGCACTGAGATACATTACTAACTCACCCTATAGGATGCATCACTATACACTGTACACTTTAGTCGGTTGGCCTTCCCTAGCTATGCGCAGGCTGCACCACTGGTATGTTTTAACAATTTACAAAACTATTTAAGGCAAACTACCCCAGTGCATTTGCTCTAAATTTGTTTTAATTCAGGACTCTTACAACCTCAGATCCAACGCCTGGTTGCGTTTTATGGTGCCACCTGTGCAAACTGAGGCTGGTAAGAGGACTCTGTTTTACTTTGGCCCTTGGCCATGGAATGACCTTCAAATTCATCTTAAAATTGCTGCTCCTATCTCCATACCAAGTTTCAGACAAAATATTTCTGAGGCCTTTACAATTAGCTGCTCCTGTCATATTGTTTAGATATATTTTTCTTTTGTTCTTTATATTGAGCCATTTTTATAACTTATGATGTAAGTTTTTTTTTTTTTTTTTTGTAAAGGAGGTTTTGCGGGGTATAGGCAAATTTGCCCACAGCCCAATTTGAACCATCTTCTGGTTATATGTACCTACTTGTGGGACTGTCCAGAAAAGAGATTTGAAATGTGAAATTTGCATACAGGAAGTGAACTGTGACCTTTTTAGTTATTTCAAGATTTTTGTGAGGCAAGGCCTCGAAAAGTCCATATTTAAACCCATAAATGATGGTTCTGAAAAACCACATAATTTTTAATGGCTACACAACAACATGACGGACATTTAGATACAAACATAAGTATTTATGTGAAAAACTGAAGAATTTTCAATCAATTTTCCACTGAAAAATGCATCTGTCGAAGCAAAATGTAAAGTTCATCTTGAAAAACAACAGGTTCCTATGAAAACACACCTAAGACATTTTCACAAAAGTTGCCTCATATAGTTGGCTAAATAATGTGCGAGTGTCGTTAAATTCCGAGACCGGTAACATGGTGTATTCCACCCATTTTTATTATATACTACATATTTCTCAGAAAAGCCATTTAGATGTTTTCATAAACTGTTGTACATTGTATAGGTTCTATATCTCCCCGGCCTTGTTTTTACTCCACTGAGCAAAGTGTAGTCTGCGCTTGTGGTCACACTTCAATGATTTTGTGAACCACAAAGCATTCAACATTGTTGTATGCCAGGGGTAGGGAACCTTCTCCAGAAAGAGCCACTGTGGGTGCAGGCTTTCATACCAATCAGGCTGCCACACACCTGATTCTCTTAATCAAGGCCCTTAACAAACATTCCAGAGGTTGATTAGTAGAATCAGGTGTTTAGCAGCATGGTTGGTATGAAAGCCTGCACCCACAGTGGCTCTTTCTGGAGAAGGTTCCCTACCCCTGTTGTATGCTCATGCTTTACATACTGCCACTGTTTCATGTGATACATTTTATAAATCATATATACAGTGCATTCGGATTGCAAAAACACAATTATGCCAAAGAAATATGTGATAAACAATTGCACTACGTGGTTGAAAGATAGTACTCTCAAAGAAGGAGTGTAATGTATTACATCACTTCCTACTCATAGATCAGTTTTCTGTTTTCTCTTTTCTCATGTCCGAACATTTCCCCCTTTTCTGCTTTTTTATTCCATTACGAGTTGGATTCTTGTTTTTTCCTCCAAAATGAATGTTCCGATTCCCCCTTTATAAAAGGAGGAAACAACAAATAAATTTCACAATTTACCTCCTAATAAAATGAATTATCCCATCAGAATTTGCCACCACACACAGAAAACTTTGCACACATGACCGCAGATCAGTGCACAGCCAGCTTAGGGGTGATTAAAAGTCTTGATATTAACTGTTTTTGATGACAGTGCACATTTCCCCCTTTTATCATTTCCATACACTTGTTGAAAGAGACAATTAGTTTGTGTAGATGACTTATACATGGAACTGACAACAAATCTCAAACATTTCCTCCTCTCCTAAAGCAGAAATGAAGTCAACAGGATGACAAATTATTCATACTTTGATGTGAGTGCTCTATAAGGACCTTCATGCAACCCTTCCAAAAGGTTTATTACTATGAAGGTGGCAAGTTATGTTTGTGGCCTCAAAGATGCATCTATTTTCTGCGATTTATGAACGATGATCTTTAGGTTTTTATTGTCTCTTTCCTTCCCCCCAAAGGACAACAATCTTTTCTGCCTTGTTCCTGGTCAGTTTGCTTACATCACTCTCCTAACTCAATTTTTTTTCCCCCCGATAAATATGTTTTCAACTGTTTCTGTATTCTGTGGAATCCATTACTCGGCCATCTGTTCTGTCTATTTTGAATTGACTGTTTTTTTTTTTTTTTGTTTGTTTTTTTCTCATGGTTATGGATATGAAATGGAGACTCCGTGCATTATACTTCATTTTTATACCCGAGTGAAACAGAAAAAGGATGGAGTAATACAATGTTGTTCTGTTACCCCAAATCTAACTTAAATATGTGAAAAATGAAACCATTTTTCTCTAATATCATGGAATTTTACAACCCCAATTCCGAAATAGTTGGGACAAAGTGTAAATTGTGAATAAAATCAAAATGCAGTGACTTTCAGATCTCATGAGCCAATATGTTATTTACAATAGAACATAGATAACATTTCAAATGTTGAAACTGAGACATTTTACATTTTTATCCACAAAATGAGCTCATTTCAAATTTTATGGCTGCAATAGGTCTCAAAAAAGTTGGGACATAGGCAGAAAAGGGCTGAAAGAGCAATTAATATAAGAGAATCAGCTGAAAGAACATTTAGCAAGTAATTACATTAACTGGCATCAGGTGTGTGACATGATTGGCTATAAAAGGGATGTCTTAGAGAGGCTGAGTCTCTCAGAAGTAAAGATGGCCAGAGGCTCTCCAACCTGTGAAGGCCTGCGTAAAAAAATTGTGGAATACTTTAAAAACAATGTTCCTCAAAGTCAATTTGCAAAGGCTTTGAAGGTCTCATCATCGACAGTGCATAACGTCATCAAAAGATTCAGAAAAACTGGAAAAATCTCTGTGCGCAAGGGACAAGGCCAAGACCTTTACATGCCCGTGATCTTCGGGCCTCAGACACCACTGCATCACTCACCGGCATGATTCTGTCATTGACATTACTAAATGAGCCCAGGAATACTTCAAGAAACCACTGTCTGCAAACACAGTCCGCCGTGCCATCCACAGATGCCACCTAAAACTATCATGCAAAAAGGAAGCCATTGTTGAGCATGATCCAGAAGCGCCGCCCGTGTTCTGTGGGCCAAGGCTCATTTAAAATGGACTGTAACAAAGTGGCAAAGTGTCCTGTGGTCAGACGAGTCCAAATTTGACATTCTTGTTGGAAATCATGGGCGTCGTGTCCTCCGGGCTAAAGAGGAGAAAGACCACCCCTCCTATTATCGGCGTTCAATTCAAAAGCCAGCAACTCTAATGGTATGAGGATGCATTAGTGCATATGGTGTGGGACACTTGCATGTTTTGAAAAGCACCATGAATGCTGAAAGGTATATAAAGGTTTTAGAGCAACATATGCTCCCCTCCAGATGGCATCTATTCCAGGGAAGGCCTTGTGTATTTCAGCAGGACAATACAAAACCACATACTGCAGCTATTACAACAGCATGGCTTCGTAGTAGAAGAGATCCGTGTGCATAATTAAACAAAAAGTCCACCAAAGGAGACCCAAAACTCTCCAGCAGCTGGAAGCCTGTATTAAACAAGAGTGAGATCATATTCCAGTGGCTAAACTCAAGAAACTTGTCTCCTCAATGCCCAGACACCTCCACTCTGTGTTAAAAAGAAGAGGGATGCTACACCATGGTAAAAAGGCCCCTGTCCCAACTTTTTTGAGACCTGTAGCAGCTATAAAATTTGACCTGAGCTCATTTTGTGGATAAAATTGTAAAATTTCTCAGTTTCAACATTTGCTATGTTATCTCTGTTCTATTGTGAATAAAATACTGGCTGGTGTGATTTGAGAGTCATGGCGTTTTGATTTTATTCACAATTTACACTTTGTCCCAACTATTTTGGAATTGGGGGATATCAATATGTATAATTTGGAATTGGGGTTGTAGATGTTTGAATGCCATTTAATGTCTTCAGTAAAAAGTATTGTTCGTATCTCTGATCAAAGTTATTAAAAGTTAGCTGAACAGACCGCTGTTGATAATCTCATCGAGTTACACTGTCCTTACAATGATGCATTATATTTTAACAACAAAAAAACAACTGAAGAGTTTAATTTCAAAACGCAATACATCCACTTCAAGCATTTTTAAAAAATGCTATTATTTGTCGTGGGAAAAGTAAGCATAGAGGAGATTTCTTACTTGTTAATATGTTTTGCAAAACAAGTCAAAACTCTATACCATGATAGAATTAAATCAAAGAATAATGAATTTTATGATAAAGTGAACTTTGTTGTGATTATTCGGCAAAATGCAATATATCCACAGAAGGGCAATTTGAAGTGAAATGCCTGCCAGTCAATGTGATAGACGTAAACATAACCATGTTTCTATGATAATGTGCAATACTCCTTTGCATATAGTACACTTTCTTTTCTGTGAATTTACTGCTCAATGCAGTCAAAAACTCAGTCAATGGGGAGAAAATACTGATGGGCAATGCATTTTCCACGGATAAATTAAGGATTTTTTTTTTTTTACTGCTGAGCTTGCAGCATTGAAATTACACTCATATTTTGGCTTTGCCCAAAACAAAAGTCAATAAACAATTGGAGCTTGATGGCAATGCAGGATTCTTCATCATTGATCTGATTTGTTGGGTGGATATGTGGCATTTAGTGGAAAAATGGCATGGCGCTAATTGTGCTTTGGAATAAAAGCTGATGTTCCAAGCATGATAAACACTGGGATACATCGCGTGTTGCGTGAGACTGAATATGGCATGCTTGCCGGCCCGCCAATGATGATCTTCTGGCAGTAGTGGTTAAAAAATTTAGAAAGTGGCTTTTATTGTGTTTTGTAATAAAACTTTTCTATTGTTGATGTAAAAATTAATTTTCATAATTATCTTAAGCATAGAAGATAAAATTTGGAATATTTAATTCTTATCTCTAATTCTGGCATTCAATTTGGCTACTTTGTGAAATAAAAATTATCCACAAGGTAATGTTCATTCTTTATAGTTTTATTGTGGCTTGTTCTGTTTGGTGTGCTTAATTTTAACTGATATATCAATGATAAATAACGTTATCAAGGTATTGTTTTTGCCATGTCCAAGTAGATGCATGAATCCAGCAACCACTAAATAGTAAAATACTGTTTTTGATTGGAAAGTTTAATGTCTTGAAGCAGTGTTTCATAATTTGGAACACCTGATTATATGAGCCGAGACTGAAGATCAGGATTAGCTGATTAACTGAATCATGGCATTACTGAGCTGGAGCAGAATGTGAAGGGCAGTAGGTTCCCAAGGCTGGAGTTGGGAAATGGACTGGAGCTGGTGAGGGAGATTATTTTGTGTAAGTCTGCATTGTTTTTTTCTTCTTCTTCTTCTTCTTTTTTAAGGAAAATCCTACTCGGTATACTCGAGTACCTTTAAAGAGAAAATAATAACATGCAAGAATAGAATGTTCGAGTGTGTTCACAGTCAGTGCCTTTTTACATGCATTCCTATGGGAAAAGGAGAAAGGCAGATGTGTTTTGAAAAACGAATGCCTCTTTTCGTTGAATTTTGCTTCACTTTTCAGAACAGCACTGTTACATTAAGCAGCTACTACACTATTTAATCAAGCAGCTGATTCCTATTCTCGTTGGACCAGACTTCCTGCCAGGCTGTCGAGACCGGGGATTGAAAACATGCATAGTCAAGGGTTAACAAACTTCAGAGATCTATTTGATGGCCAGACTTCACTATCCTTCCAACAGCTGCAGCGGCGATATGACTCACAGAATTGAGTGTTTTTAGATATTTACAAATCACACTCTTCAACACCAAAGATACCACATTAATAACCACCTCAGTATAATAATCTGCCACCTCACATGGAGAAAGGACCTTGTCTTTACAATTATTCAGGAAATGTATTAGTGTATGTTATAAAGCTATAAGTTCCACTTCTTCTCTTACCTCCCAAGACACTAAGTAAGTCTGGGAAAGAAGACTTGGGGCTCACTGTTGATGACCAAGATTGGCAGGATGTGTGGACAGATGCTATGGAAATATCAGTCTATGACCAAACCCAATCTACTCGGTTCTGCATTGCACACTTGACACATATGACACCTGCGCTCACAAATTAATGAGTAAATAAGTCAATAAATAAATAAATAAATAAATAAATAAAGGATACTGATTTGTCTCTGCTCTGTTTCAAGTGTAATGTGGGGACTGGCACTTACATTCTCTGTTTCTGGTAAAATTGAAAGCTACAAAGATACTGGTCTGGTTTCGTGAATGAACTGCATGTTATTTTTGCTACTCTAACAGAGTTAGACCCTATGTATTTCCTACTTGGTTTTCCAAATGGTCATATCATAAATATAAAGCACATAAGGTCATGCAATTTACTCACTTTTGCCACTATGAAGAATCTTCTGGTCTTTTGGATAAAGGATGCTGCTACAACAAAAAATTGTCTTGCCACAATCTTATAATGGCATGTATTCCCAATTAATATGTCTGATGTATGCTTCACACCTCAGTGGACTCTATCCATAAAGTTGTGGATATATTATTTACATATGTTGAGCAGAGTTGGGTTCAAGTACTTTCAAGAATTGGATGAAAGTTTTTTTTTTTTTTTAATACCAAAGTGCTTGCACTTGTATCGGAATACTTCCTATTAATGCCTAAAGTACTTGTACTTGTATTCAAGTACTTTTCAAAGTTCTTGACCAATCGTCTCCTAAGTGCTGACAGAGATTGGTCAAGTATTTGAAAAGTACTTGGATACAAGTACATATACTTATTATTAGGTATTATTAGGCATTATTCGGTAGTACTCAGATACAAATACAAGCACCATGGTATGTAAAAAATATATATATATATGCTTGCATACAATTCTCAAAAGTACTTGAAAGTACTTGGACCCAACTCTGATGTTGAGCCTATCTTCCATATTACAGGGGTTTTCTTAACCAGCTTAGCCCTCTTCTGTATCTTTTAACTGTAAATTCGTTTTTCCTGTGGCCTAGTTATCTGTTTATTTAATTGTTTGTTATTGCTTGCCTCTGGTGTACGGGGAAGTGAGATAAGGGAGATGCAAATGATGCCCACTATAAATAAATAAATTCTTATTTCTCATTCTTACACACATTATTTGGCAAGTCAGAGGTGGTTCGTTCTGGGTTGTAATTGAAAAATGTAATTTGTAAGTCAACAAAGATACCATGATGGTGAAGGATGGTGAGTAGAACATAAAGCATGCTGGTGAAGAATAGAGTGTAAAACTTACTGCATGCGTTACATGTGACCATTATCAACAACGCAAATAATTCAACAAGTCCGTGATCATGAACGCAACAAACGACGCGTAACAGTACACTATAAATATATCTTAAGACCAAACAGCTGACTTAGCAAACGTGAGAAACTTGACAATATTTCGCAGAATCAGAGATTCTGCTGAACAGTGAGCTGAACCACCGGGGAGCACCGGTGTTCACCACGGGGGCGATATCGACCGCTTGACGCGCAAAATCGGGTCAAACACCGTTTCGAAAACAACCCTTTAGCAAAATATCAATACTTTTGAAAATTGTTTTTAGCTCGAGATCAAGTGTGTAGATCGTGTCGAATGACAAGATTCTCCACACCTTCCTCAATTTCATTTAAAGTTTCGGCATTAATTTTTCCACCTCATTTTCTCCAACCAACGTCGCATCAAAACCCAGTTTGTCAGCTAATATAATGTATCTGTTAAAGTAATTGACCGAGTAAAAATGACCCAATGCAATTATCAGAGACGTTCTAAATATATATTCTCTTATATTTATGACGCCTCAGCTCTTAGGCGCCAGTAACTCCGAAGTATTTGAAATGGCCAGTAGTGAATATTTGCCCAAAGCATTTCACCAACCATTATTCCATTGACGTTATCATCTTGGTGACGTATACGGTTTCTCCGTCTTCCAGTGGTTCGTCACCTGAAGTGACATGTTTACATTTGAATTACCGTTATTGTTTAATTAGGAATAATGTTTGTATATGACTGAACTGGGCCTATCTGACGACGATGCCTGTTACGATTCAGTGTCAGGACGCTTCTGTAAATAGGCTGTGGTTCGGCAGAACTTCATACTGGACCGAGAATCAGTTAGTTGGCGTAAGTAGCCTATCTCTCAAATATTGTCGTGGTTAATAATCCAGAATATTTTTTGTCGTAATTATTGTATCGTACTTTGAAAGTGGTGGATTACTGATTTATTTTTTGAGTGAGACTAGATTTAGATTTTGAAAAAGAATCATTTTTCGATTATTTATTTATTTACCGGTTTTTAATTATTTTTTAAATTGCGTATGAACCACGAAGTGTTGGTAACTGCTATTAGGTTTCATTTTTGTTTACTGAAAAAAAAAAAAAACGGTGAATTTAAAACTCTGTTTAAAAACAAAAGAAAACGAAGCAATCGAGTCAAGACCAATACCGATATGTTTTAATATTGAGGCTGCATATTTACGTTTCATAACCAACTGAACGCCTGTGGGAGATTTGGGAGCACCATGTTGGACAGAGCTTTCCTTCACCATCATCACAAGACCAAATGAGGAATATCTTGAGGAGAAAAGGTAGCCTACATCATCCTTCCAGTGAAGTTTTACACTGGGAGACTTCATGCCAACTTGTGTCGCTCATTCTCATGCTGCTCATCTGGTTGCCTGTGGAGGCCCAACACCGCACTGAGACTGTAATTGTAGATTTGCTCCATGTTATACTGTATGGTACAAACGTCTTGGCCACATTGAGAACAATTCCACAAGGCAAAGATGCTTCCAAAAAATATAAGTATGCAATGATTGAAAAATGTACTGTAACAAACATTTTACTCAAAATGAAATCAACATTTAGTGTGACAACTCATCACCTAAAAATTAGGTACACTTCTATGTTGATTCATTATTTTTTAAGAGACTGCATGATTTATTGTTCCAAGTATACTGGAGAATGTGCCACAGTTCTAGTGCAGATGAAATGTCTAACTCGCTTCCGTCTATCTCAGATAGCCTTGATCGGGGCTCTGTCAAGGCTATATCAGCTGTATCAACTGTCTTTAATGAAATACAAATATCATTTGTTTCCTCAAATATGCATTTTGTGTACAGCTACACAAATGAAAATGAACAACAAAATATAATCTAAGACTAGAGTTAAATTTATAAAATCTAGGGTGCTTAAGATTTTTGCAAAGTACTATATTGTGCCGTGAAGAAGTGTTTGCCCCATGCCGGATTTCTTCTCTTTTAGCATAATTTTCACACTTCAATGTTTTAGATATTAAACTAAATTTAATATTAGATAAAGATAACTTGAGCAAACACAAAATGCTAAAAAATTTAATCTGACTGGCAACGATGGCTTATCCTATTCACACCGATGCCGAAGTGCATCAGCAACTCCTTTTCGCCGGCGCAAGCAGAGGCGTTTCAGAGACAACATCGTCCCTCTGTCTGAGCAAGGTCTTTGGTTGAAAGCTGGCACATGCGTCTGCTGCATCCACTGAGTATCCATGGTGATGATCAGCAATTCTGTGATCGATCTCGGGGTCTATTTGAGGTAGCCGTGTGCACGTACTCAGTAGGATCTGCAGCAGCGGGCTTTACTTAGCCAATCTTCATCCACCTGCTATTGGCTTTGTGCAATCAATTAAGCCAGCGACGCGCTGTTTGGGATATGGCAATCCCCGCTTTGACGTTGATCCAGGATCTCAGGATCCAACTTTTGTGCAATAGGCCCCAGGGGCCTATTGCACAGCCGCTGCGGGCTAAATGAAGTCCGCTAGTGCTGATCCTGCTGAGTACGCGCACACGGCTACTTCAAGTAGACCCCTAGATCGATCACAGTATCGCTGATCAAGGATACTCAGTAGATGCAAAAGACGCATGCGCCAGCTTTAACTCAAAGACTGCGTTCAGAGGGACGATGTTTTTTCCAAAATGCCTCTGTTTGCCACTCCGTTAGTTTCTGTCTGAATGGTGCAAGGCATTTGAGAGGAGTATTAAAGTGAGCTAAACGAAAGTGAAAGAAAACTCAGGAGATGTTTCAACGTCGTTGAAAAGGAGTAGCTGATGCACTTCGGCTTCTGTGTGAATGGGATAAGCCGTCGTTGCATATTTGAGATATAACATTGAGACAAGAAAATAGGCAGATGTGATTGTGCATAAAATGCACACGTGAACTGCCAGGCAAACCCAAGCGCTCACAAATGTTTTATACCACTATATTGCTACAAGCCCTTTTATTGTCCTGCACAAACTCTGAAATGATAGTCCGATCTAGAAGACGTTTTCAGACGAGTTGACTTTACTTCCTTCTTTTAATCACTTCTGATGGAGGCATATTCTAATTAAACAGTAAATGTTAACGTCAGAAAATAACATCAAGGAGCCTCCTGAAAATGTTTGATTCCAGTATCACGAAGCGAGCAACATTATACAAGTATACAGCGCTTAGGCAACGACTGTACCTTTCTCGAGAAAAGTAGCAGCAATGCTGTATGTAGGGGGTTACCGCAGCGGTTTAAGACCGCGCTGAAACACGGCAACCCCCTTCATACAGCACTGCTCATCTTCTACTCAGATGGAAGTCTGGGGAATAAGGACAAATCTGATAATGACCGATTCTAAATATGGCTAAAATGTTACATGGAAGGGGGACTGATTGAATTGTGATGGTGACTGTCACATGGATACTTGAATATAATGATTGAATATTGGCTATTTTACTGACATCAATGGTCACAAGTTTTTAAGATAATTACTCTTGGCCTACTATAATTGAGACAGCAATGTGCAGTGGACAATTTAGAATGACAGTGATTTTCAGTTTGGGTGACTGCTGACTGAGGTGAGTTGAAATTGGCTGGAGGCCGGAGCTTAGCCTGTTGGTAAGCCTGCTCTGGAGTTGGCTAGCTCCACAGACTTTGTTTACATAGTAACTAATGCCATGGCTTATCCCACATGCTCTGTGCAACCAAAATGGGGCTTGAGATCAGGCTAATCTCATGCTGATCCTAGGCTAATCCCTTATCTCGTCTTTGTGCAATTGGACCCTGGTCCTATGTGAAAAGTAATTTCCCCTGTATTTACTAAATAAGCCAAATGAACAAATGTAATTGATAATTTGGTTCAATTTCACTTTTGATTGAAGCACACATTCCCCTGAATACATGCCAAGACTTCTGGGATTACATTCTGTGGACTGATGTTTAGAGAACTTTTAGGAAGACATTGTGACGAGCACTAGCTGTAGCTCGTCATTCCTGCCCGCCAGCTCAGTTTTCGCCGCTCGCACCAATTATTCAATTATTAGTTCAGTATTTCTATTGGCTTGGTTTTCACATCTCTCCACTATTTAATTCCGCTTTGTTCAGTTGGTTTTTGTTTTTCAGACCATTCACTCCACTCTCTTGATGCTGGTTCGGTTCTCTCCCTTCCGGGAGACTAAATTCTCTCTTTATAGAGAGCTTGCGCTTTCACGCGTCTAAATTTCCCTTCTAAATTTAACTCTTATTTCAGAGCTCGCATATCTGCGTCTCTGTGAGTTTTTAACTTTCTAATTGGGTTTAGCTGAATTCTCCCTATCTGGAGTTTGTAAGCCTTGTTTGTATATTTCCATTGCCATTGTTTCTGTGTGCTTGTGTGCCTGTTCACTTTGTGCAGTGAACACTAATAAATTTTGCCTCCTCCTCTGTGCTTGGGGTCTCGCTTTATTTCCGCACTTAATAGTAATGGGTCCCATTAAGTCTGGCATAAAGCTTACACAGAATTCCAACAGTCACACACGGCTCTGGAAGTGTAAGGGGCCTAATGCATGGTAAGCAAATAAGCGGCTAACATCTGTGTATCGCTTTGCTTCCCACATGTGAGACTTTCTCCCATATTGTATGTTCCGCAACGGCTCTACAGTGTACAGCTGAAAGTTGAGCTGACCTCTACAGTAGTGAAATCTGCTGTTTGCTTGTGCATGCATGAGTCATGTAGCAGTGCAGTGGTTCTCACAAGAACAAACTTTGTGCGCCGGTGGACATGGAGGAAATTCAGTTGTCGCCCTCCTGTCACTGAAAATGAATGACAGACTTGCAAATTCGCGTACGGTGTTTGTGGCCATGAGTAGTCTGAGGGTGCTTTGCTGCTTCAGGACTCGGGCAACTTGTCATAATTGATGGAACCATAAACTCTGCTCTCTACCAGGGAATCCAGAAGGAGAATGTCTGGCCATTAATTTGTGACCCAAAGCTCTAGCGCAGTTGGGTTTTGTCGCAGGGGAACGATCCACAGCAAACAAGCCAGTCCACCACTAAATGGCTGAAAAGTAAAAAAAAAAAGGGTTTAGAGTGGCCCAGGCGAAGTCCTGGTTGAATCTGATTTAAAAGGTGTAATTGGTGTTTACTCGTATTGTCTTTTTCTTATATTAAAATTAGTTGGATGTTGAGAAGCATGAAAAATATGATAGATAACCAAAAATGAAAGAAATCGGGAAAGGGGCAAATACTTTTTCTCTGTACTGCAGATAGAGAGACTGTCTAAAAGATTGATAGACATGGATAGACAATTGCAATGTGAATAAATACAAGCTCCAGTGATGGCGTGAGGTGGTGGGAAAATTTT
Source organism: Gymnothorax javanicus (assembly GCA_029692085.1). Lineage (NCBI taxonomy): Eukaryota > Metazoa > Chordata > Actinopteri > Anguilliformes > Muraenidae > Gymnothorax > Gymnothorax javanicus. The sequence continues at coordinate 48,069,252 of CM056204.1, forward strand.
TGGGGGGGTCGTTTTATATTTTGCACCTATCACTCTTTCTGCTGCTGGTAATGGCTGTTTTATATTTCTGATTTTTCAGGGCTGTGATTTGAAATGAACTTTACATCCTCAACAGAACACAATTAAATTTTTCAAAAAGAACTCCTATTGTAGCCAATGAAGGGAAGACAGCAGGGAGGTAGGTAGATACTGAGGATTGGTACTTTTCGGCAGTTCATGATATTCAAGGTATGTGTTACGGTCCAACTTTTTTCTGACAGTTAATTGATAGATGGATGGATGAATGAGTCTGTTTGCCTCTTGGAAAGAGGGATTGGCAGGCAGTTTGATTGAGACATAGATACAGTAGATAGCTACTGTGTAAATCAAGGTGCCTGAGGGCGGTTGGTGGTGGGAACATTTTTAGGAGGGCGTTATGCGTCGCACATGTCAATTTTTGTACAGCAAAATGCTTTTCTTATATCTGATTGATTTGTTTAAGGTTTGTAATTATGTCTCCCCCCCCCCCCGGACCGAGAGGGGAGACATTGTTTTAGGCTCGGTTCACGTTTGCGTTCGCGTCGGCGTTACAACTTTGTTTCTGGACGTACCTCAAAAACTATTTGCCGGATCTTAACGAAACTTTGCATACTTACTACTCAGGTCCTGAAGTGGCGGCTTTTGGTCTGTGCCTGTCTGTCCGTCTGTTTGTCCGGATGTGATCAATTTTTATCTGAAGTATGACTCCAAAACCGTTCGCATGATCTTAACAAAACTTTGCATTCTTACTACTCAGGTCCCACACTGGTGCCTTTTGCTATGTACCTGTCTGTCTCTGTCTCTGTCTGTCTGTCTGTCTGTCTGTCCAGTCGTCCGGTGTGTTAGGCAGGCAAGGGGGCCCGGGGGGGAGATATCTGGTTTTAGGAGTTTAAACACATTCTAGTTTTAACTGTACTGACAATCCTCATGACATTGCACTCAGGCTTTGATTTAAAAAAAAAAATACATTTTGCATTCACGCCAACTTAGCTCGGTTGATTGATAGTAATGTTTGATTCTTTCTCTTTGTTCATAATGTTTAAGTAGGTGTTTTGGTCCACCTTCTATAATAGGCAAGCCTCACAATAAAAACCAATTAGCTAACCTTTTCATTCTCAGAAATGAAGTTGCAATGGTGGTACATTTTTGTTCCAGAGTGAACAACGTTTCCAAATGTACCCAGAGGGTATGATATAGCCATTTTGAGAACTATTGCATGCGCTCTACGTGCTTACATGGTACAAGTGTTTTTCGGACTGGGTTGGGGTAAAATTTTATTTACCCAATATTTTCCAGTCTAATGGCTAACATTTGTACCTGCTTGAGCACTAGTTGTTAACTTTTTTTTCTGACAGTGAAGGGATATATAAATAGGTAAATAGAGTCTTGTGCAAATTAATTGGATGAAGGTGCTTTTCAAATGAATGAGCTGAATGGAGTGCAAATAACTGTGCCAGGTGATGGACGTTTTACATAACCACATCATGGATCACTGCTAAGTACCGTTCAGCCACATTTCATTAATTTCCTTGACTTCTATGATGCAACTGAGGGCAAGGCATCATCAACACGGTACTGTACCTGTGTTAGACTGGCCTAGTATTTCACCTGACTTCAATCTCATTTGAGAATTTCTGGTCCATCATCAAGTGAAGGCTGCACCAAAAGGACTGCACCACAAAAGCCAAAGTCATCTATGTAGCTGTCCAGGTGTACTATCACGACAGAAGAAATCAAGGCGACCTACAAAAACCTGGTCAGCTCCGTGCTCAAACGGGTGGAACAGCCTATCAAGAACCATGGAGGACACATCTCGTACTGAGTGCTGAATGTTGATGCTATTTAAGTAATGAAAAAGCCTGGAAACCTTTGTTGTTTGGTTTTTCCCACTTCAGTTTGCTTTATGCAATTCATTTGAATAAAGGTGCTTTCAATTGAATCAGCTGAATGTAGTGCAAATAGCCGCACATCTCGTACTGAGTGCTGAATGTACATACTATAAAAGAAATAAAATCCTGGAAACCCTTGTTTGGTTTTTCCCACTCGAGCCTACTTTATCCAAATAATTTGCACAAGACTGTAGATAGATAGCTGCTGTGTATATCAAGTTGTCCTCTCCTGAGGGCGGGTGATGGCTGGAACATTTTTAGGAGGGCATGTTTTATACTGCATATGTCAATTTTTTTGTTTTGCTTATAATGTCTTTCTCATGTCTCATTGATTTTTCAAGTTTTGAATTTAAACTGTACTGATAATCCTCATGACATTGTTCTCTGGCTTTGATTTAAAAAAAAAAATTCATTTTGCATTCACGCCAACTTAGCTCGGTTGATTGATATTAATGTTTGCTTCTTTCTCTTCGTTCATAATGTTTAAGTATGTGTTTTGGTCCACTTTCTTTTTTTCTATAATAAGCAAGCTTCACAATAAAAACCAATTAGCTAACCTTTTCATTCTCAAAAATGAAGTTACAATGGTGGTACATTTTTGTTCCTGAGTGACCAACTTTTCCGAATGTACCCAGAGGGTATGATAATAGCCATTTTGAGAACTATTGCATGCCCTCTACGTCCTTACATGGTACAAATGTTTTCGGACTGGGTTGGGGTAAAATTAATTTTACCCAATGTTTTGCAGTCTGATGACTAACATTTGTACCTGCTTGAGCAATAGTTGTAACTTTTTTTCTGACAGCGAAGGAATAGATAGATAGATAGATCGATGGATAGATAGATGGATGGATGGATGGATGGATGAATGAGTCTGTCTGTCTCTTGGAAAGAGAGACAGCCTGGCAGCTTGATTGAGACAGACAGATGCTGTGTAAATCAAGGTGTCCTCTGCAGAGGGCGGGTGGTGGCGAGAATATTTTTAGGATGGCATGTTTTATATTGCATATGTCCATTTTTTTGTTTTGCTTATAATGTCTTTCTTATGTCTTATTGATTTTTCAAGTTTGGAATTTAAACTGTACTGATAATCCTCATGACATTGTTCTCTGGCTTTGATTTAAAAAAAAAAATTCATTTTGCATTCACGCCAACTTAGCTCGGTTGATTGATATTAATGTTTGCTTCTTTCTCTTCGTTCATAATGTTTAAGTATGTGTTTTGGTCCACTTTCTTTTTTTCTATCATAAGCAAGCTTCACAATAAAAACCAATTAGCTAACCTTTTCATTCTCAGAAATGAAGTTACAATGGTGGTACATTTTTGTTCCTGAGTGACCAACTTTTCCGAATGTACCCAGAGGGTATGATAATAGCCATTTTGAGAACTATTGCATGCCCTCTACGTCCTTACATGGTACAAATGTTTTCGGACTGGGTTGGGGTAAAATTAATTTTACCCAATGTTTTGCAGTCTGATGACTAACATTTGTACCTGCTTGAGCAATAGTTGTAACTTTTTTTTGACAGTGAAGGGATAGATAGATAAATAGATAGATGGATGGATAAATGAATTAGTCTGTTTGTCTCTTGGAAAGAGAGACTGCCTGGCAATTTGATTGAGACATAGATAGACAGATGCTGTGTAAATCAAGGTGTCCTCTGCAGAGGGCGGGTGGTGGTGGGAATATTTTTAGGATGGCATGTTTTATATTGCATATGTCCATTTTTTTGTTTTGCTTATAATGTCTTTCTTATATCTCATTGATTTTTCAAGTTTGGAATTTAAACTGTACCGATAATCCTCATGACATTGCTCTCTGGCTTTGATTTAAAAAAAAAAAAATTTCATTATGCATCAACGCCAACTTCGCTCGGTTGATTGATATTAATGTTTGCTTCTTTCTCTTCGTTCATAATGTTTAAGTATGTGTTTTGGTCCACTTTCTTTTTTTCTATAATAAGCAAGCTTCACAATAAAAACCAATTAGCTAACCATTTCATTCTCAGAAATGAAGTTGCAATGGTGGTACATTTTTGTTCCTGAGTGACCAACTTTTCCAAATGTACCCAGAGGGTATGATAATAGCCATTTTGAAAACTATTGCATGCCCTCTACATGCTTACATGGTACAAATGTTTTTGGACTGGGTTGGGGTAAAATTAAGTTTACCCAATGTTTTCCAGTCTGATGACGAACATTTGTACCTGCTTGAGCAATAGTTGTAACTTTTTTTCTGACAGCGAAGGAATAGATAGATAGATAGATAGATAGATCGATGGATAGATAGATGGATGGATGGATGGATGGATGGATGAATGAGTCTGTTTGTCTCTTGGAAAGAGAGACAGCCTGGCAGCTTGATTGAGACAGATAGACAGATGCTGTGTAAATCAAGGTGTCCTCTGCAGAGGGCAGGTGGTGGCGAGAATATTTTTAGGATGGCATGTTTTATATTGCATATGTCCATTTTTTTGTTTTGCTTATAATGTCTTTCTTATGTCTTATTGATTTTTCAAGTTTGGAATTTAAACTGTACTGATAATCCTCATGACATTGTTCTCTAGCTTTGATTTTAAAATATATATATACATTTTGCATTCACGCCAACTTAGCTAGGTTGATTGATATTAATGTTTGCTTCGTTCTCTTCGTTCATAATGTTCACTTGTTTTGGTCCACTTTCTTTTTTTCTATAATAGGGAAGCTTCGTCATCAACACAGTACTGTACCTGTGTTGGACTGGCCTAGTATTTTTTTTAATTTATTTTTTTATTTAGCCTTTATTTAACTAGGTCGATCCTACTGAGACACAAAGATCTCTTCTCCAAGGGAAGCCTGGCCAAGAAAGCAGCTTAAAAACATCAAGTTACAGCAGGACAACACAGAATCAACCAACAATAAAATAGACAAGATATTTCAACTGACCTCAATCCATTTTGAGAATTTCTGGTCCATCATCAAGTGAAGGCTGCACCACAAAAGCCAAAGTCATCGATGTAGTTGTCCAGATGTACTATCACGACGAAGAAATCAAGGCGACCTACAAAAACCTGGTCAGCTCCGTGCTCAAACGGGTGGAACAGCCTATCAAGAACCATGGAGGACACATCTCGTACTGAGTGCTGAATGTTGATGCTTTTTAAGCAATGAAAAAGCCTGGAAACCTTTGTTGTTTGGTTTTTCCTACTTCAGTTTGCTATATGCAATTCATTTGAATAAAGGTGCTTTCAAGTGAATCAGCTGAATGTAGTGCAAATAGCCGCACATCTCGTACTGAGTGCTGAATGTACATGCTATAAAAGAAATAAAAGCCTGGAAACCCTTGTTGTTTGGTTTTTCCCACTCAAGCCTACTTTATCCAAATAATTTGTACAAGACTGTAGATAGATAGCTGCTGTGTATATCAAGTTGTCCTCTGCTGAGGGCGGGTGGTGGTGGGAATTTTTTTAGGAGGGCATGTTTTATATTGCATATGTCAATTTTTTTGTTTTGCTTATAATGTCTTTCTTAAGCCTCATTGATTTTTCAAGTTTGGAATTTAAACTGTACTGATAATCCTCATGACATTGTTCTCTGGCTTTGATTAAAAAAAAAAATTTCATTATGCATTAACGTCAACTTCGCTCGGTTGATTGATATTAATGTTTGCTTCTTTCTCTTCGTTCATAATGTTTAAGTATGTGTTTTGGTCCACTTTTTTTTTTTCTAAAATAGGCAAGCTTCACAATAAAAACCAATTAGCTAACCTTTTCATTCTCAGAAATGAAGTTGCAATGGTGGTACATTTTTGTTCCTGAGTGAACAACTTTTCCAAATGTACCCAGAGGGTATGATAATAGCCATTTTGAAAACTATTGCATGCCCTCTACATGCTTGCATGGTTCAAATGTTTTCGGACTGGGTTGGGGTAAAAATAAGTTTACCCAATGTTTTCCAGTCTGATGACGAACATTTGTACCTGCTTGAGCAATAGTTGTAACTTTTTTTCTGACAGTGAAGGGATAGATAGATAGATAGATAGATAGATGGATGAATGAGTCTGTTTGTCTCTTGGAAAGAGAGACAGCCTGGCCGCTTGATTGAGACAGATAGACAGATGCTGTGTAAATCAAGGTGTCCTCTGCAGAGGGCGGGTGGTGGCGAGAATATTTTTGGGATGGCATGTTTTATATTGCATATGTCCATTTTTTTGTTTTGCTTATAATGTCTTTCTTATGTCTTATTGATTTTTCAAGTTTGGAATTTAAACTGTACCGATAATCCTCATGACATTGTTTTCTGGCTTTGATTTAAAAAAATATATATACATTTTGCATTCACGCCAACTTAGCTAGGTTGATTGATATTAATGTTTGCTTCTTTCTCTTCGTTCATAATGTTCAAGTATGTGTTTTGGTCCACTTTCTTTTTTTCTATAATAGGCAAGCCTCACAATAAAAACCAATTAGCTAACCTTTTCATTCTCAGAAATGAAGTTGCAATGGTGGTACATTTTTGTTCCAGAGTGAACAACTTTTCCAAATGTACCCAGAGGGTATGATATAGCCATTTTGAGAACTATTGCATGCGCTCTACGTGCTTACATGTGTAATGTAATGTAAAACACCCAATGTTTTCCAGGCTGATGACGAACACTTGTAGCTGCTTGAGCAGTAGTTGTAACTTTTTTCTGACAGTGAAGGGATAGATAGATAGATAGATAGATAGATAGATGAGTCTGTTGTTGGCCTCTTGGAAAGAGAGACTGCCTAAAAGTTTGATTGACACAGATAGACAGATGCTGTGTATATCAAGCTGTCCTCTGATGAGGACGGTTGGTGGTGGGAATATTTTTAGGATGGAATGTTTTATTTTACATATGTCAATGTTTTTGTAAAGCTCGTGTTTTTTTTTGTCTCATTAATTTTTAAGTATTAATTTTAACTGTATCGAGAATCCTCATGAGATCTCTCCCAGGCATTGAATAATAAAAAAAAGAATATTTTGCATTTCTGCCAACAAAGCTATGTTGATTGATACTGATCTTTGGTTCTTTTTCTTTTGACTTTCATCTGTACCTGCTTGAACACTAGTGGTAACATTTTTCGGACAGTGAAGAAAGAAATAGATATAGGCTCTCAGTTCATCCATTGTTTAGTTTTAAATCCAATGAACCTTTTCATTGCTTGCTGGCATTAAAATGCACCAAATATAACGTTTGCAAGCTAACCTTAACTAAAGAAACCAACAAACTAGCTTGCAAACTAGGCTAGCAAGCTAGTTTGCCTGCTCAGCAAGCTATTTGCGGTGCATATAAATCATCAAAAACAGTGAATCGCAATTGTTTCGCTACTTAGCTGGTGTTTGAATAGTGGGTTTTTATGAATTAGCTGTGTAGCTAGGTCACTTTCGCATTGACAAGGCTGATTTGGTCTTTCACTAACTATCAAGTTTTCACTTTAACTAACGTTGGCCAAAGGTACTTGGCTATTAATGTAAATTGGTACTTGTTGCAAAAGTTGGTTTCAAACTGGGTAAGCTAAACTAATTAGCACCATGTCACCTAAACAATCAAGTAAGGCAGGGTGTAATTTCTAATCCTTAAATAAGGTGTCTTTAATCAACGCTAGCTAGCAAACCTTATATTTGGTGCATTTTAATGCCAGCTAGCAAGCTAAATGCTCCTGGTTAAACTCTTGCCAAGTTATTTATGGCTAATTTTGATTCACTCATTTTCTATTGACATTGCTAGATTCACCAAATGTAACGGTTAGCTAGTTGATGCGGTGCCATCTGAGTGTTCAAAATCACAGGTATTCAGCTTGGACTCGTGCGCTTGTGCTTTATGCACAGAAATTCTTCCAGATTCCTTGAATCCTTTAATTATGTCATGCATCATAGAGGGTGAAATATGCAGTTCCCGTCTTATTTTTCATTGGGGAAGACTGTTTTTAAATCTTTCAATGATTTTCCGGCTCATTTTTCTGCCTTTCCTGGATGTTGTGTCACAACCGTTGTGTGAATTCTGTTTGTGTCTCCTCACATCCAGCAGCTTGTGTCTTTTAGACATATTGTCTCCTTGGATTGGTTTGATGTCCCATGTGCCACCCCCGCCAGGTGGGATGCATTTATGTTCCCCATTCGCTTATGTCCGTGTGGCCTTCATGTACCCTTTGTTTTGAGTGCGCTGGTTACTGGATTGTCACTTTCTATATGCCCTTTAAACAGCCAGTCAGTTTCCTCCCAGTTTAGAGTTTATCATCTTTGAAAATTATTTGTCACCTTTAATGATAGTTAAATACAGTAGCTCTTTTCCTAGTCTTTTTATGAGGAACAAGCTCCCAAGCTGTTGGTCTTCAGGATTGGGACTGCATTCCTTTTCATTACTTTTCTGTCTGTTCCTCAGCCCAGTTTATTAGGAACAACTCCCAAGCCTTTTGCGGTCATCGGGATTGGGACTGCGTTCCTGCTAAACTCTGTTGTCCAGCCATCTGAAAATTCTGCTCTGGTGAGAGTGTTCTCTGTCTGGCTACTGCCCCAGGATGCCACTAGCCAGGTGCGGACATGCCCTACACTCATACCCATTCCTTCTGAACTGAACTGTGCCTTTGCGCTCCGGGCCCTCACAGTCATTACCATATTACCATCAATAAACCACACTGTTGGATTGTACTCCTCCTCTGCATCTGCTTCCTTGTCTGGATCATAACATGTTGCTTTTGTAACAAATTATGATTATAAGTGATCATCTGCTGCCATCAAAGGTTTCATATCACATAATTAATACAGTTTTTATCTTAACTTTTGTTTAGAATGCGTCTCAGGCCTGAATGGCAAGAAATATTTACAAATAAAATGAAGTTGACCAAGCAAAATATTGAATATCATGTTGTCATACTGAAAGCAATGAAATACAAATCAAAGTAGATCAGACATCACTGTTGTATGTCTTCACCTGCATTTTACATACAGTCCTAAAGTTATTCACGTTTGGGTTGTTTCTCACAGAATTGTTTGTTTTTCTAAATGACTTCAAGCAATGAAACACACACATTCAGTTTCTAGTAGTGCAATTGCAGCTTTTGTATTGAGCATTTTATATATTCTTGAGATTTTTTTTTTAATTTTTGTTTTTTTTGATCCAGGAACATTCAGCTTTGCTCTTGTGATTTAGAGCCATAAACTATTTTTTCTCATGCTGAAATTAACAACATACTAATTAAATTTTTATTTTTGAAAGCAATACGTTCTCTGCAAAATGCGTTTGACACCCAAGTGAGTATCATGTCAAATTAAAAACATTATCTGATGAGCAAAGTGTATCTATGGAGTGCATTTTCAAAGTTATTTAAAAAGTATCCACAAGAGGGCAGTGTGTCTCACTCTACGTCTTGCTCTTTAAATTAATGCTGTTCATAACTTGTCCAGTTTGACTAGACCGATTTTTCTCTTTCCTTTTGATTCTAGCGTTTACATCCAAGGCGTTCATACAAAGCAGTGATATTTGTCTCTGACCGATGTATACTTTTCCCACCTTATATTTGACAGAATAGGTCGTTTTTGATACCACTTTGAAGTTGCACAGTACCAATGACATAATAAGTAATGTAATAGGCATTAATGAACTGAAATGTTGTACATTCAGTCTTATATGAGGAAGATTTGATGTGCTAAAAATTATTACGCAATGCAAGCCTAATGCATGAACCTGCTGAATGTTGTTTTTGATTGGTCACATAAAAATGAGCCTATTTTTCATGGAAGATAGATCTTGTTTGCAGTTGTGTCCACGGGAACTATAATGCCTCAGAATTGCACCCTGACTTATATATGCATAGACCTATTAAATATAAGAAATTGTGATGACATAAAATTGTTTAGAAGAGTATGATAGATTATTCTCTTGTAACAAAGGGCACTTTGTTTGCACTTTGCATATTAATAATGGCACTTTGTACTTTCATAGTAACATTGGCACTTTATTGGCAAGATTTGCGCAGAACATTTTGCACATTTTTGTATCTTGTATTTATTGATAATGTTTATTAAATATTTATTGTGGTATTTCTGAAACCTTTTAAAAAACAAACCTTGATTGTGTTGTCTCAGCAGGTCCGTAGTGAGCACATGGCTCTCCCTGGAAGACGAGGGGAACTTGATCAGCTGGTGACAAAACAAACTGTTTCTAATTGTCAGACAACAATTATAATTGGGTTTTGCGCTAGATATCTTTATGCTGAAATATTTTGCAATGAAGCAAGTGCTTGAGTACATTAATTTAAGAAACACGGAAAAGTTGTTTGTTCATGCACATACCTTTCTGGTCTTGTCTGCTCCATGGTGTTCATGCCAAGAGTCCCCGGTCCAACGAATAGAGATGGCAATTTCTACACCGAACTTCGGAAGTTTTCAAAACATTTTTTCACTTCCAGCTCCAACATGCAAATACAGGCGTTTATTTGCGTTGAGTTATGTTGAGAGATTTTGTGAGGATTTTGCTACAGTTGTTCAATATGAACAAGATAGATAGATAGATAGATAGATAGATTTGTCTAAAGCTTGCAAGGTACTCTTTCCAATGTGTCAATAAGTTAAAGCATGTTTGTTTTTTGTTTAAATAAACTTGTAATTTGATTTCAGATGGCAGAGAAGCCAGCTGAATCCAAAATACATGCAGCAAATATTATTTCTGAATAAAAATATTTGAGAAAATGCTTCTGAATCTTAACCTTTATACCACATTCTATTGATGTGTATAATCACTATGAGGTGCAATACCAACTTGGCAGAATCAGAATAACTGTAATTGTCAAGTCCATTTATAGATAATAGGCTGACCTGACACAATCATTCTCAATGAATGAATGAAAGGGAACATTTAATGGCAGAATAAACAAACAGTGCCTTACAATGAGAAATTGTCATATTGTACAAATACTAAATGATTGATTGTGCCTGTGTCAAAACTATCAATATTTTTGGATTTGTGAAAAGGGGGGCTTCAGCACATCAACACCAACAATAATTAATGGCTGCAATGACAACTTCTGCCAGTGGATGCCAATGTTGAGCGAGCAGGTTGTTGAAATGTTTCAAAACACTTCAAATGGTTTGCTATCCCTACCAACGAACACCAATGTAAAGGTTCTGGGAGAGACCAAGTCATATGATAGGAGAGTAGGTAATTGGTATTTTTGGTGTGCATTTAATGATTGTAAATATATTTGGGTTAGCAATCTGGGTTAAACAGCAGTAGATGGGCATCTATAAATGTGATTTTTTTTTCTGCTTTGCATGTTGTCTGCGGTGAGTTAGCCAGTTGATAATTTTTGAAGCACCCCTGTTAGTGGTAGCTACTGAGGCTCATTTCCTGTGGCACAGTATAAAAGATGCCATTTTACATCTGTCTTAGCTGCTGGTTATGTCATGCTCTTGTGTTGCTGTCAAAATTAACTGCTGTTTATGAATAAATATGACTGGTCTGGTACATCTTATTACTGTCTCTGCGTCTGTTGGCACTGCATTATCCAACCGCTAAAAGGCCATCTCAACATCTCTTAAAGGGATACTTCACTCATTTATCATTGGGGAAAAGGCTCAATTATTAGCTAGATTATCATAATCTTTACCGATCCTGAAATTTTTATTGATTTCCGAGGTTGTTTACCATTTTAAATCGATTTTTATTGGCCATCAATCTGCATTTACAAGCACTGCCATTCTTACCAAGTGACATGATCCCACAAAGGGAAGTGCCGCCATCAGTGCTGTAAACAGCAGGCCAGGGTGACTAATATTTGGCCAAACTGTTAGGATTGCATAAATCAAAATGCGTATTGCATAATTTTATACTGTAACACTGCCATGTTAGTTACAAAACACTGTTACTTTTACACTTACTTTACAAGAGACTTCATTTTCGCCCTGTTGGCTTCGGTTTTTTTTTTTTTTTTGTCTCTATTCTTCGTTTTCGGTCATGTGACTACACAGTGTTACAGCACCAGCGTCTGCCATGCTGGTGGTATACAAAGAAACAGAATGGCTCCAGCTAACACCGATCAATAATATTAGTTTTTCCTAGTAGCCTACTTCTTTGGTCTTACAGGCCCCTCAAGAGCAAGATATCTAGAAAAGGTTTCTTTCAGTGGATTCAACCCATACAAGCTGAAAAAGTTTGATTGTAGCAAAGATGTATCTGGCCGTTCAAATATCGAGTATCCGGACATTCTACATCACCTGGTGCTTCAGACCTTGTACAAGTAATAAAATATGAAAACAGATCCCATGTAGAGTAAGTTGGTTGAGATAAAGCAGACATGATAGAAGAAAACAATGTCAATTACTGACTTACAAGTGGTAGATTCTGCAAAAGGAATTCACACCGAACACTTAGTTGAACGACCTCCTCATTTTGTTGTTTGGCCTCGTCAATAGCACTCTGTAGAAGTGGTCAAGGTTGTTCCATTGATTTTGCGTCGTTTTCCGTTTCTGCTTTCAGAACGAGAATTTCGTTCAATCGTAAGAGACTGATTCTTTATATTTCCACGACCGAGGTGTGAAGTGGGTGCCCAGTCAAGGATTTGTCATGTCAGCTGGTTTTTCTGCATGTGAAATTACCTCCTGAGCTGGCTCAACAATGTTAAGTTTCAAATTAAAATTTTGCTAGTTCTTGCAATTATTTATAAGTCTGAAGTAGGAACTTGACAAAAATTTACACAAGACATGTTAGCAGAGGCGATCGATCGACTGATTACCTTAAAGTGGAGCGGTCAATAGTTAGACTTGCAAATTAACCTACCTGTGCTGCATCTTTTCAAGTATCAGATCACTTTTCGATTGGACGCTAAAGTATCGTTTTAAAGGTTTGATATTAGCTTGTTTGCAGTAAACTGACTATTTATTTAAGCCCTAAAATGATAGTTTTAATCACGTATTCAAGAAAAAAAAATTACTATTAAAGACCAAGTGATCGGCTACTCCTTCTGATTTGTTACCCCTTAATGTACTGTAATAGGAACTCTTTTGGCTATCTGCCTAGCCCTGAATAGTTTCTTCATGCCTGTTATGAAATGTTTACTAAAGACATGGGTGTAATCAGCCTTTCTGCTGTCTAGCCCCTTTCTGTATGTATTTGTTAACCACCGTCTTTAACAATGTTCACTCAGCCGGCAAACTTTCTCTCCTGTTTGTTATTACCCTGGAAATTCGATGGAACATGAAAAGACCCCTCTGATTTCCGTAGAGTTACCACATCTCATCATTGCTCAAATATAACCCATGGAAATTAATGGAAAAACAAACAAAAAAAAAACCTAGTGAACTGAGACTGAATACCCCACTGAACTGAATTGTGAGTACACCAACAACCAATGTTTACACCACGAGCATCGCTGACTTCCTGTTTAAGATGTCATGTGTAAATTGTGATAATTAGCTATGAAAGCCAGTGAAAACGAAGAATTCGGGATCCAACAGTACGCTTAGAATGCGGTAGTACAATCTGTACTTCGTTCAACTGCCCGTGAGCCAGAAACTGTGCACCAAATGACTTAAAATGCATCAGTGGACAGTTCTTGGCTAATAAACAGAAAATTCTTGGTCCAGACAACGTTGACAAAAGTTAATCATTGCTTATTAGCACACACCCGCCACGGTAAAGTATCCCTGAGAAAACCTTTCTCATGGGGTGCGTTTCCCTAAAGCACATTTTCTAAGTACCTTACCAACATACATAGTTTGTCCATTCAGTTAGTGATTCCAGCTATGTAAATTAGCATCAGTGCTTTCAGGAAAAACCCTAGTCTGCTGCGAACCGGAGCTTGCTTGTCATTTCCTCCCGGTCAGTGTTCTGTCAATTTCTGCTACCTGTCAAGATATGCTACTTTGCGGTTCAGTGCACGCACAAAACCCACAATCTTGGGCTCTATTTCTTCCGTCACATCTGAAATATCATTACATAATCTTAAAAATACAGTTTTTTTTTTTCAGTGCACTTTTCGACTTATTGGCAAATAATTGCATGTACGCACTGGCTTTTCCTAAAAATGCCGAAATTTGAAGATAGTGTCGTGTGACATGATGTCTTCAAATCAGACTTATCCAACTCATTAAAACATCAGCATATTGTATTATAAGCTAACAAATAACAAAGTTGCTACAGTAGGCTGATTTGTATTGCAATATTAAGGCGAAAACAAAGACTTTATGATCGATCTGCATTAAGGTAGCATTTTTAGACAAGGCAACACAAATCGTCAGGACACCGGCAACATTTTGCAAGCCACTGGCTTCGTCTCGACACCTTCCAAGGGATTTTGTGAAAATGATCATTCTTGGGGTCGTTCGCATCTGAGACATGGCTGTATTTCACCTCACAATTGGGCACTGCCCGCGGTAAATCGACACATTAATAACAGGAACACAACAAAATTCTCTCGCCATTTGCAGTGAAGCGCACTGATGACGTCATATTAGGTACTTCAGATCATGTGACTGGTCAGAATGGCTGCGCCCATGGAAACTTCTTATTTCTCTGAAAAACACAATTTTCTTAAGCCCATGTTGTTCGATTTGCCTGAAAACATGGGAAATAATATATGAAGTGGAGCATCACATGCTACTGAAAGTTTGTAAATCAGTGTGAGAATTAAGTATCCCTTTAAGTGAGTTCAGCAAAAGTGACAGCAGAAATTCATGGGGCAAAATGCTCTGCAGTCAAGTTATCACCTATTCGGAAAATGACAGTCAATCATCGATAAAATTTTAGTGCGCAATTATGGCGGCCACTGTGGTTGTAAAGTTGCGTGACGCAATTGCCATAAAATAACCGGCTTGTGGAAATAGCGAGGCAGGTTCAATGAAAGTAAATGTGTAGTTTGTCCAGAAAAATACACAAAAAAACTTGCGTAATTTGGTTTTCAGTTGATTTTAATTTTTTTTTTTTTTTTTTTTTTTTTTTTTACTTCAGAATAGGATATATCAGTTGGTACTTTGTGCAGAGTGAAGGGTGAGATATAGGTGAAGGGCCGTTGCTATAGGTTCACTAACGCTGAATGTCACAGTACAAGTGTTTTACAATGAGCAAAATAAATAAATAAACAACGCACAATCATTCTGGATTGTACTGGACTCAGCGATACGGCCAACATAATTTGTCGTCTTCAGTAGTCACTTAGCTACATGACAAAGGGGCTACTACAGACGTCGAATAAAGGTATAGGCTATGCAAGTAACATTGTTGCAGAACACTTCAACTGAGCCGGCCCGATGGGCCACTAGGCTCGAACAGGCTTACTTCTTTGACTGAATCACTAGCAATTCTATTAATCCTCTGACCAGCTTGGTTAGCAAGCTAACTGATAGAAGCAACGTGCAGTCCTAGTGGACTGTAACAGACCGTGCGATGTGGTGGATTTTTGCATATTTAGTATGATGCAAGTTAACTCTCTGATCCTACACTATGTCTGTTAATGTGCAAAGTTAGAAGGTTATGGCTAGATAGATATTATTCAGGAATAGATAAATTAATTACCATCAAAATCAGTATTCTAAACCATGTAAAAAAGGAGAAAATTGAAGTGGAGGCCATAGTGTTTGTGTAATTAATTAAGTTTGTGGAAAATAACACTTCCAAAGCATACTACTTGTGCTATAATACAGGCGTTCTGAAAAAGGAGAGATTCCATGCTGGTGTTATTAAAAAAAACAGCCATCAAAGTTGTTGCTTTGCAACGTGCGAATGGAGACAATTGAATAGGAGGCATGTCTGAGGGCTTGTAATTCCTGTATTTCAAAAAGGTTGTGAAAGGTAACACTAGCTCACAACACTGCATGTGTTCTCCTACAAGCCAACGGAATATAATGAGAGTCTGTGGTGGAATTGTTGAATAAATGGCCATCAAAGTTGGTACTCTATAATGTTCAAGTTGAGATAATTGAAGGGGGGCCTTGTTTGTGGACAAATGGGCTGGGAGTCCTGGTGGCTGTAACATCCTGGTGCCCAAAGATGTAAAAAGGGTGCCAGGAGAGTGATGGGACATGAGGACTCAAATACAGGGATGTGATTTATTAAATAAAGAAAGTTGACATAACTCAATACAAAACTCTAGGGACAACAAAAAGGGGCATGCACTAAACAAAAGGGTGTTACACATTAAGGCTCCCTGCCTTTGAGGGGGAGAACTAAGACTTAAATATCATGCACACGTATCAGTTTTCAGAAAAGTTTTCGTTTACACGTACCCGTGTATATGCCGTCAAGAGCATATCAAACCTGTAGGTGGCAGTGTAACGATAAGCTCAAGCCCACGTTAGCCAATCAGAATCCCAAAAGTAGCAACAACAGAAACGAATCACGATCATCCATGATTACCACCTGACATCGGCTGCCTAAAACTCAGTTTTTCTCAGTTTACATGCAAACTTGCAACCGAAGTTTTCCAAAATCTCCACTCTGGCCGGAGTTTTTTAGAAAGAATCGTTTTCAGAGGCGAATTCTCCGTTTGCATGTAAACGAAGGGCACAAACGCAGGGAAATGTCTCTGTTTGTCAAAATAACCGTGTACGTGTAAACGGGGCCTTAAATAGACAAGAAGAGGATAACTAACTAAGGAGAAAAGGGTGGGATAATTAACTGAGAGCAGAAAGGATAATTGAATAATTGGGTGAAGGCAGGAAGCCAAAAGTTCTGAATGCCCAGGGGGAGGGGCATGACAGTGGTGGTGGAACAGAGCAGAACCGTATTTATTGCTTCTCAATGTAGGCCATCTTATTGCACAAAAACAGAAATACTAAAGTCTTAATTTAATCAATGCTCAAACATGAGCGACCAGAGACAATCACCATGGCAACAAGCTGCTGGCTGCTGTGTTAGCTTGGTCAGAAACAGCATACAACAAAAACATTTTTCTTACTCATCCCTGTTTAACATAAACATTTTAAGCAATCAGTGCGTGACAAACTAAAACAGGATTGGACAATTTAAATATCTGAACATTTTTGATTTATGAGGGGGCCTGTGGTCTAGTTTGTACATTGTCTCTGAGTGCATTGTTACTTTGGATTACCTACTAACCACAGATAAATCAGTCACCACAGATTGCCCAGTGGTCTCTGAGGTTCATTTGGCTTGAGCAGCAGTGACCCCATATGATTTGTCTGACCTTGAAATAACATTTGGGCACTGAATATAATGATGATGACACACTAATTTATCAGCCTGTAACCCTGAACCTGCCCCTCAAGCAAAAAAATAATGACTATACGCCATACAAATTCCTTCAGTGGCATGGCTGTAGTCCTTTCAGACACAGAGACAATAACCAGACCACTGGCAGTGAGGTGCTTACTTCCAGATCTTTCTGAGAAAGCTGGTGTAAGTGATAAGTTCACTGTAAATTGGCAGAAAAAGTGGTGCGTATACTCCATTTACTTGCATATACCCTCCACTACACCACTGGTCAGGGGCTCTATGAGATTTTGACCATGCTTTCTGGCAATTCTACAATCATGGTACACTAGGGACAACACAGAAAGTGCCCCCCCATCAGACATGATCTTAAGGCTGACACTTGGATAGCCATCTGCCAAATCTACTTAAGAGGACCAAAGATTACCAATTCTGGTCAATCGTGCTTGCATCTCCATTCCTGGAGGAGATGTTGATTAGAGCAGAGCACAGTGACCTGACCGAAGGCCCTCTTCAGTATTAACGTTTCCACGCATGAGATATCCTAAGGCAGGGGTGTCAAACTGGTGCCATGAAGGGCCAAGAGGCTGCAGGTTTTCATTCCAACCAAAAACTCCACCAGGTGATTGCACTCATTAGTTCCTTCTCTCTGTTTGAAGGTGAGGTAATCAGTGAAATCACCTTGTGGAGGTTTTGATTGGAATGAAAACCTGCAGCCTTTTGGCCCTCCATGGCACCAGTTTGACACGTGTCCTAAGGCAAGCATTGAAAGACTTCTCCTCCGTTGAAATAAATATGATGGAGATACCTGACATTTATGAGTGCGGATGAAAAGCCACAGTTGTCACCTTTTTGGCAATTTGAATAATCTCCCGCAAAGAACTTGAACAAAAGTCAATGTTTGTCATTGATTGCTACGACTTTGCATTATGAGAAGCTGACAAAGATGTATGCTGACCTTACACCAACACAAATGAGGGTGTTAAGGCTATTGAAATCCCTGCAGGTATGAGATCAAAGCAAAAAGAGGTTATTCATCATCTCAGAGGACATATCAGAGAGCTGGATGAAGAACAAATTGTGAGATTTCTGAGGATCTGCACAGGATCCGATTTGATTCAATCATAACGTGTCAATGTTCAGTTTGCAGTAATGTCAGATTTCACAACACACCCTGTTGGCTGCATTTATGAAATATGCTCAGAGGGATCAGACAGCCATTAAAGTTTCCCAAACTTTCAATCTGAATTCAGTGAAGTTCTTGAGAGCAAAATCTGGATGATGGACTTTGTGGAGCATATGGAACATAACATTATTCAGCAGTAATGGTATCAATTCCACATCAGAGAATTAACTTTAATCCCTCCCCCAAAAAAATCCTCCCTGCACGCATGTGGTCTTAATTTAGTGCATGAGTAGTTTGTATTGATCCTCAAGAAGAGTGGTCTTCCCAAGTTTTCCTGAGCAAAACAATTAGGCTACTGTCTTGAGCCTTTGAGATGCACTGTGTGTTTACAGTTTTTCTTTCTGTGCTATATGCAATACTGTATGGTATAATGGTTGAACCAATGTTTATGTATGGCTGTACTTTGACTGCATAGACTTGTAATTCTCAGTGGGTAAAAACATACAAGACAGAAGAATACATGATGGGACAACTATTAAGAGGCTGTCTGAGACATACACATGCACAAACTTGCTCATACACAGCTAAATGGTCTCTTGACCACATTTTTTACAACAGCCACATCAAAATTTAAAGTCAAGATGCATTGATTTGTTCCTTCACCTCTGAACCTTTCTTTTCCAAGACTAAAGTATTTTAATGTTCAGTTCAATGCCTCTTTGTTCGTATAGGCCTCCGCAACAAAGGATGAATGAAGAGCCTTGCGCTAAAAGTACTGAAGTCACATTTTCACACACCTATAAGTAAGGATGGGAAAATGTCTTTTATAGTTACCTAAGTCCACTGCCTCAATTTTATCAAAATGAACATTTTGTTACCTAAGTACCCTTTTAGCACTGGGGACTTCAGTTGCTCTGTTGGCCCCCCATTATCTCTTCATTGTCTCTCCTCTGCTTAGTTACTAGTGCACAATGACACTTGGGGCTCTATTTTCCTCTGGCAGCTTGTGAACTGGCGACTGGGGAGGCTCAAAACAATCCCTTAAAATAACGATTGGTCACGACCTGTTTTTAATCATTCATTTAAATTACCATTACAGAAACTCCGAAAACTCTCAACATTATCAGGTGTGGCCAGTTTTCATTTATAACGCATACCGATTACGACTCTGGACTTCTCACGCTTTTCTCTACTCAGAGGTTAGAAGCAATGCATGTGTTTCATGATTGTTCAAATGAAATAAGATCATTTGAAATGTCTTAATGCAATTCCATTGCTTCCAACCCCTCAATGCACAAGGACTTCAATTCCACACGAGAATGTCTTACATACGCGTTGATTGAATAATTGCTGACTACAGCAGAGGAACGTGAATATGTCACTTAAACTCACACGGAATGCGTGAGAGTTGACAGGTATGCATTATAAATGAAAACTGGCCACCCCTGATAATGTTGAGAGTTTTCGGAGTTTATGTAATGGTAATTTAAATTAATGATTGAAAAAAGGTCATGACCAATCATTCATTTTAAGGGATTGTTTGAGTCTCCCCTGTCGCCAGTTCACGAGCTGCCACTGCTATTTTCATGCCTTCTGATACACAAATGCACGTGGTGGGAACGTTATGCACAATTTCATCCGTCGCAAACAGCATATTTATTGCCTCCGCCTTTTTGGGTAGTTTTATGCTCTGAAATGAAGCCGTTTGTATCGGACAGGTTGGACACGGGTGTGTCAATGCATAAAGCTGGCGCTTATCTTTAGTTTGCATCATGAACCTCGTTAGCATTTTGACTCACCTCGACCACCTTTACTGGAACAGTGTAACTTCATGGAAGTTTCACAGGACAGAATCCCAGCAAAACTGCCGCAAATAAATGCCTAATCATTCATATCATTTTTCTTCCCTTTTTAATTTTCACTTTTGTCATGTACACATAAATAATGCATACAAAGTACTGGTGGGGTCTAATGGGAAGGGGATGGTGAGGGGGCATTTTTACACGAAATATTCTCTTTATGGAGGAAATTCAAATGAACTTCATCTTGCCCTTTTTTTTCCACAAGTGCCATTTGTATTCAGTTCAAATGGCCTACATCTTGAAATACAAAACACATTGTGCAGTGATAAGACCTGTAAACCCCTCTATGCTCTGCTTGTGGAGGGGAAGGGCAGCTATGGTCCCTGCTGGTGTGTGGGGCTGTTGGATCCACTGCTGGATGCCACCAGCCCCCCCAACGTAGATCTGATCTCCCACCAGCTTTACACTTGCTTTTGCTTTCCTCTGGATCTCACATCATAAAGTCCATAAAACCTATCAACCCATTCAAGAGTCTGTCATGTTGCATTTGCTGTATTCAAACCTATGGAACTTCAGGCCTATTTTTAATTCTAAGATCCCAAATATGTTCTGCAGAATTACAGGAAAATGAATATAAAATGATGTATAAGATCTAGATATTTCCCATTTGATGTAATGAAATTTGATGGTCATAAAAACATGGTGTCCTGGGTTTGAGTATTTCTCTTAATGTAAGTGTAATGTAGCTTCGTGGAAGCGCTGCAACCAGCAGATACAGAAAATGTGAACGCATCAAGTGAAAATGGACATTTCTTGACACTTTGTGATTTTGAGATAAAGGATTGAGCACTTTTTACTTGATCTGCGATAGCTGTTTACTTCGTACATGACTCCATTGAAACTAATAGG
Source organism: Gymnothorax javanicus (assembly GCA_029692085.1). Lineage (NCBI taxonomy): Eukaryota > Metazoa > Chordata > Actinopteri > Anguilliformes > Muraenidae > Gymnothorax > Gymnothorax javanicus. The sequence continues at coordinate 48,090,165 of CM056204.1, forward strand.
TGAATCGCTCTAATTTTTTGTCATGAAATACTTTATAGGCACACACAACAAACTATAGCAAGAAGTCAAAAAAGTCTGAGTGTCATGCAATGTCAATTTTCACTTTATGTGTTCACTTCTGTATGTGACATTGTCCTATCACTTGGAAAAAAATGCTTTTTCTGACTTTGAACCAACTTTTTTAGTAGTCTGTTGCTGTTACTACTGGTGTGCCTCATGGTCCTAATTTGATATTAAGAGAAAATCAATTAATTTGTCCTTTCTCCTATTTGTTCCGCAAATGGCCAAGATTCACGAGATGGTAGGGTAAGTCCTCTGCAACTTCCACAAATTTTGGCTTGTGTCTTTGAGGACATGGGCACCAAGATAGATAATCAAAAGTTTACATGATTCTCATTCTTTAATTGCGCTGAAAACACATTTCCTAATCTCCTCCCATTAATAGACCATTTCACATTCTGTATGTCACTTATGCTCACTCAGAAAAGACTGCACTCCCTGTAGGAGTCCAGTGCCGCCATAGTCATTGTCACCCAGTGAGCGAATGGCTAGGTTATAGAGAATCAGATACAACTCTCCAGTTTGTAAGTTCAAGGTTCAGCTGTACTTAACAAGTCATATTTTTGTGGCTTATGTGGGGTCAAAGAAGGAACTCTACTCCAGTGATTTTCTTAGAACAATAGGTGAAGAATAAAAACAGACCTCAATGACCGAGATCCTTGACCAAAAGTTTCTCTGCAGTATTGGACTCTATGGGCCACCCCCTTCACTCTGAGTTTAAGGCTCTCAGGGCCGCAGATTGAGAAAAACCAGATATTAGTCATACAGTAGTAATATATGTTTTGTCCCTCCTTAAATAAACCTGCAACATTTGCAAATGTTACAGTATACTAACTTTTAGTTATTGTCTTGGTCATGATGTTGTTTTTTTTTCCGTATTTCTTGCACCTGGTCTTATTAATGTTGTTTGTTCTGGCTTCGCTCCCTGGCTGCCTGTTAAATTTCACATTGATTTTAATGTTTTACTTTTTGTTTTTAAGGCACTTCATGGTCTTGCACCTAAATACATAAATTATCTTCTTAAACCATATTCTGCCCCAAGGTCTCTCAGATCATCCAACCAGCTAATTATTGTTAGTCCTGGGATCACAGCTGATGCCCAAGGGTGATCGGGCCTTCTCTGTCGTTGCCCCTAGGCCTTGGAACAGCCTCCCCCTCCACATTTGGTCATCTCATACTATTGCCACTTATAAATCTAGTTTAAAAATTCCATTTTTATGCCTTAGCTTTTCAGGCAACTTGAATTTAAAATTTTCTGGGCTATTTTGTTTAGCCATTCTTCTCTGAGAAATGTGGTTGTTTAGTCTCTTTTAATGGTCTTATTTCTTTTTTTACTTCTATTTATTGTATGTGGTTTGTATTGTGCAGCACTTTGGATCAACTTTGGTGTGTTTAAATGTGCTTTAGAAATAAAGTTGACTAGACTTGACTCGACTTGTTTTAATGTCTCTGCTGCTGAAGCAAAACTACTTTCCTGTCTGGGTCAATAACGTTTACTGAATACGGATGGGAATGAAAATGAGAAGACGCTCAGCTGAACGAGGTTTAGAAAGCAGAGCTGGATAAGACTGCTGTCCAAGAAGTTACTAGAGTAATGCCCGTCATTTTAGGGGGTTTGAAAAATGTTTATCCACCAAATGCGCATTTTGTTTTCTCCAAATCCCCCACCATGGTTTATCTGCACACAGGCAATCCCCCACGCGCGTAATGGATGTGACAAAGTAATTACCACATCCAATTACTTTTGGGTCGTTATTTGCACTGTGCGCTTCTATCCATTGGAATCCATATGTCGCGTTGGGACCTTCGATGCTACCTTCGCCTCAGACGACGCGCCCGCCGGAGCTCAATAACGCAAGGATCAGTCACCTTGATAAGCGGTCTTACTGTGTCTTCTGAGACAGCATAATCATCTCTTGATGACGCGCAAATGTAACCACCGATGTTCTTCCATCTGGCCATTCCCAGCAATTTCACTTTGAAGGAACGCGGCCGCTTCGTTCAGACCGCATGGTCCTTCCTTCTGAAAAGAACCACCTTTCGGTTTGATCTCTTCAGAGTCCTAATACTAATTATCACCCCATGTTTCTGTGCCAAATGGGCAAGAAATTCCTTGTTGCTAAACCCAATTCGGAAGTACGCTATGCTTTAACTAAATGATCAGGAATTTTATCCAGTTGATAGATGCACCAGGTGGACTCTCAGGGAGACTGATATTTTCGACTTTATAAAAGCCACATCCGACTTCATTTTCAATATAGCGACTGTAATCTCGTTACATATTTTCGACTTCATTCTAAAAACGTCGATTTTGGTCTCGATAGTTTGACTTTAATCTCGGAATCCAAAAGGAATAAATAAACAAATAATTACATAAATAAATCTCACATGCCCCCAATAATTTTCATATTTCAGAGACGACAAGCAGGAGTAGGCCTGAATAACAGCAGGACCTCATCGGTTTTTCTTAATTGCACATCAATTTCCGGAGCCGGCGTCAATAAGGAATACATTAGCTAGAATAAATACATTACGCGAATAAACTCCGGGCAAAAGCGAACCGTTACGCAAGTGGATGATTCTGTGCAAATGAACCTGCCTACATTGATTTGTGATTAATCATAGAGCTAGTGGTTCGTCACTGTCCGCGGCGCAGAACGCTAATGTGTTTGCTTAGCTGCATTAAGTCAATGAATCTGGAAAGACATGGAAAAAAATGACTTTGTTGTCAATGTGGCCTATTAATTTAAGTAGTTCTGTGATCTGCAATAAGTGAGGATAAAATAAATCATTCGGGTTCATTGCCGACTGTCTGACGCCAGCTGTTATACCGTATAACAGATATTGCTCAGAATGCAACGGTCTAAGTATGACTTTCGTAGTGTTAATCACATAGCCTATTGTAAAACATTAGCCGAAGGATGGCGCTTGGATATCGAGACAATTTCTCTAGGATGACCAACTTGCCGGGAACAATTAACGCAAACATCATGGGACCTTAATTTCTGACGCACCACATAGCACAGAGGAAGAATTTGGTATGGGTTTGTGTGTTTTCCCAGCATTATGGAAACCAATATTATTCCCCTGGATTATGGTTGATTTTTTTTTTCTCCCCACTTTTGAGAATTGTTGTTGTACGAGAGGGAGATGGCACAGGTTGATCACAGGGCCAGTTGTGGTTTTATCTGAGGGATTGACAATAACTGGATTGGTATTTACAGTTTATTAACAAGGCTGAGATGCATTAGGCTATGTGTGCAAAATAGCCTATCCATCGCTGAGGATACCGTTGCCACCTCGGATTCCCACACGGTGAAATAGACTGGAATTTTTGCTTTTCCCTTCATGTTAGTGAACTCATTTCCTCATCCTCCCCCTCTCCTCTTTACTCTTCTCTGTCTACTGGACGTCTGGATGAAATGCATAATAAATGCGCTATTGGAATACAATTATATATATATATATAAACCTCTGAGCTTATGTATGCTAAGTAGTGGAATACATTATCTGAGTTATTACATTGTTCGATTATCAGATCACTGATAAGAAAACAAGTGCCTTAAGTTAGGCTTGTGTCAGGTGTAAACTGAAAAAAACTGAAATTACTCCTCAAATTGGGAGACAATCTGATTAGGGGTCTGAGAAAATCGTGTTGATTAGTAACAACACCTATCAGATGGAAAGGCTGTAGAAACTGGCTTTTATGTAGAACTCTTAACAACCAGTGCCAAAACACATTGGCTGTACTCCATCAATTGCTCAATTATCCAAAATTAGTCTTCTCCCAAATCCTACTCAAGTGAACCTTCATCAGTCATTGGGCCAACAGAACTGACAATTAGCATTATGCCCTATTTGTCGCATCATGGAATAACTACTGCTTGCACTAGTACTTAATCTAGTTGCATAAATGTATCAAATTATGTGTCCCCCTCAAAACCAGCACAGTGCAAAACAAACAAAAAAAAAAAAAAAAGAAGAAGAAAAAAATGAATAAATTCAACTTATTGATTAAAAAACAAAATTTGGATCATTTTGAAAGGTCATGACTGAGTAATTACTGAGATTACAAGTGTATTATATCTGGTCTTTATAGATTTTTTTGCATGTGAATTGCATCATTTGTGATCTTGAAATATAATGTTGGATATCCTAAAAGTATGACATAAAGTTTTCTCATGAGGTATTCTGAAACTTTATTAATCAGACATTGAAACTGTGGAGGTACAGCAAACTTAATATACGTGTTAACCTCAAATAAGAGGCCAAATGGACTGTGTGGAGAAAGTTAAGCATGTCAGGCTCTTATAAAGACCTGAGGTGCAGTAGATATGGAAAATGTGTGTGTGTGTGTGTGTGTGTGTGTGTGTGTGTGTGTGTGTGTGTGTGTGTGTGTGCGTGTGTGTGTGTGTGTGTGTGTGTGTGTGTGTGTGTGCGTGCAATTGTGTGTGTGTGTGTCTGTGCGCACCTCTTCTCTCAATGAAGATTAAACTTATTCCACATGTAGGTCAGTGGCCTCTTCCTTCATCTTGCCTTCCGTTGTCCGTTTAGCGGAATATCCATTTAAGATCGAGATTTGAAGAACAGAATTGCTTCAGTCCAGCACTGGTTGTGTAGAGTGATGTTATCTTGAGAATGCCATGTGATATCCTGCTAAATAAATGCTCAACCTCTCATTAGTCCCTGAAAAATCCAGGTTTTTTTATTTATTTATTTTTTTTAATGAAACTTAAAGACTTTAAATGTTTTTGCATGTAGAGGGCTAGGCACCTGCCTCAGATTAAATTATTTAATCAATTTGAGGGCATCAATCACACAAACGTGTTTTTGTCACCTGCCTTTGCATGCCAGTACGCAACCTGCCCAGCGGGGAGAGCGCGCTCATCAATGAAGAAGTTTTGTGTACATCAGATGGGTTTACCTTGAAACCTCCTTGGCATTGTCAATGGGCCCTGCGATCAAACCTGTCATATTTGCATGAAATAAGTAAAGTATCTGTTAGAAAGGCACCGAAGCATGGCTTTACATCAAAATAGGAGAGCTCACATGGGGCGGAGGAATCTTGATTAGATACCAGACAACTTGCACATAATCGTCTTTCTTCGAAACAAGCTGCTTTTTATGGGAAGCTTCTCTCATGCCAATTGGAAACCACCGCTTTGAGTCCAGCTCATTTCTCACGCTCAATTTGCGCAAAACACACAAAAAAGGGAGATGACAATTGACTGAACAGCATGAGTGCTTGTCAAAAGCCCGGGCGCTATTGGGTGGAAGTGATTTAAATTGTAAGTTAATTATCATTAGTGTGTTTTGTGGTTTAACAGCAGCAATGAAGGGTTGACCGGCAAGGCTGAATTAATTACAGCCCAGAATGCATCTTGCTCTAATTTGCGTTGTTCACTGCCAGAGTTGATTGCGTGAAAATGTTTGGCTCTGCTGCTGCTTTGTACCACAGAAATGGCAAATTAACTGGATGCACATTTTGTGCTGCTGATGTGGGGTGTTCACAATGTTTGTTGGAACACCGGCGGGCGTCAATGCTAGTTCAGGTTTTCTTTATTAAATTTCTTTATTTAAATAAAAACAATCTGAGAACAGAAGGAGGGTATTTTTAACCGTTAAGGCCTGCTGACATTTAGTTGGGTGTAAAAATATTGCATTGTACATCCTTAATGTTCAGGGCTGTTCTTGCAGAATTGAAGTCTAGAATTATCCCTCTGAAGGTTACTTTGTTATATAAAGCCACACCATTGATTAAAACAGGAAATACATAGATGAAAATTGCCCAATCAGTTCAATTTTAGGTTACTTGGGAAAGGGGCAATCTTTAAAAAACAAGCTCCTCTCGGCTTTCAGTCATTCCATCATAGCATCATAGCCGTGAATAAAAAAATTTGCTTTGTAATGGTCCAGTGATGCTTTTGAACAAATGCTATCTGTTCTGTTACAAGATCTGGTAGTACACTACCAAAAGAATAAGGGTTTTACTTTGGTTTGTGATCATGTAAAATGTAGAATGAAATGTAAACATAGACAAGATTTTTCCCCACTTTTTATTTCAGAAGTCACAGCAACCCATTAGTAGGTTCAGTTGCAAAGTTTGGTGCTCACTTCTCTTCAACATCAAATTATTGTCTCTGAGGTTTTTGGGCCAGGGTGTTATTTGGATTGCAATTACTTTGTGGTCTTTAAATCCGATTGTTGGTTTTCTTTGGAATGGCTTTCATTGAAATGGCCTATCATTTTGAAGGCTGATATGTAAGATTAGCATTGCAATTATCATATTGATTATGTTTGTTCATCTGTCCGAGGATGAACAAGCACAGATACTCCTCAATAAGGCCTATATTAGAGTCACAAGCTTTTTGCACCCCTGCTGTTCGACGAAAAAGGCTTCAGATTGAGTTTGTGATAACATCGGAAATCTTTGCCGGCACCTTAACAGTATCTTTAAATGGACGGAAGTCTGTGATGGGTTTTTTTAGAAGGTACGTACAAAATAAGATGTGTATGAATGACAAGAACCTCAGATTCTAGCCAAAGTGAGCTTGATATTATGAAACACGTATGCTGTCTACCTTCCATCTCACTTCTCCCTGCTCAAAGAGCTGCATTATCATGCTCCATTTCCGTTTTGATGGGTCAATTTGTCTCCTTCACAGGGGATGGACAATTCAGAGGCCAAAAGAAATTATCTAGCCACAAATTGCTTCTCTTGCCACTTACTGAATGCTAAGCACACCCACAAATGTTCACAACTGCGCAATCAATGGCAGTAAAATTGCAATTTACGTATTTGTTTTTGCTATAAATGCAACCAAATATATGTGAGACGTGTTCGGACACCCGGTGCACATGATTCCACCTTGAACTGCGGTGGCAAATTGCAAAGGGATGCCCACGTGTGTGAAGTTTATTTTGATAATGCTCTGTGTCAAGACGAGGCGAGCATTTGCTCCCTCGCCCATGAAGAATTTTAATGGCCTATCTCGCTTCATGGTCAGTTGAACACTAATTTTTGTAATAGGTGTGTTTTCTCTGGTAAGTGGTCCTATCTGCCAAATAAGGCATGCTGGCGCAAAAAATATTCTTCTTTATTATCAAAGGGCGATAGTACACGGTTTTGCAATCATTTATAGTTTGCTTTGCTTCCCAATAACAGGAAGGCCTTCTTTGAAATGCACCCATAGTACTCACAGTTCACTGATAAAATGGCCTGAGCGACGCTTTTGGTAGCCCACAGTTCATCCTTTTTATTTGCAGCAATGGTTCCATATTATTCGTTCTGTCCTTCACTTCTGTCTCAAAGTCAGTGCACATGCTATAACTTTTCTTTTAGTAGCAACTACACATAACAGATTTAATTACTATCACCCATCAATTTTCTATGAGGCTGTGCCGTAAGAGGCTTTTACACGTATCCTATAAATGGCTGACCCATCGAGAGGATGCATTTTTAAAAGGCTTAAACTGACGATTCATAAGCATTCTTCTGTAGGCCTACATATTTGTAAAATGTTAGCCAGCATTGCCCATGTATTTCTGGATGGCAGGACAGTGATGTGTCTATGTCTGCGGAAGCAAAGAATTCCTCTTGGTTAGCAGCTGTGGCAGCTGTTAAAGAGTGAAAGGTATCCATATCTCTTCTAGCTGGTCCCTTTCACCCATTTACACTGTATTTGGGACCTTTTTTCAGCTCAGTCTGAGAGAAAGTACTATTATATTCTCGGGGGGTGCGCACTTGTGCTGAATTGATGTGACTCTATCTCAGAGTCCATCCTTGCAGAAAATGAGACATTTTGAGTATGTTTGAATTTGTTGCTCAAAAACGATCTCACAAAATCATAGACACTAGCAGCTCCTGACAGGACAAAGAACTTGAGGTAGGTTAGCCATTTCAACCGAAAATTTACTCTTCATTCACCTGTGATTATCAAACACAACATACAGCAGCAGAGCCTCAGCCTGCTGTCTGACTGTGTTTTGTCTGAGGAGCATTTAACTGTGTATAAAGACCCTTTATATTTCTCATACTGAATCACACTGGTACTTCACAAAGAATGCATTCAGTTGAACTTCATTCAAACAGTAGTTTGAATAATTAATATTTGTATAATGAATCGAAGTGTTCGTTGCCAACCTACTGGCAGTAAATATGTCTCAAACGCAAGATCAGTTTATGTCATCTCAGTACATTAGCCGATGAGTTATGACTTTAAAATGGATCTCCATTTCAAAACAAAACACTAATAACATAAATTAATTCATATGAACTTGTTTTCAATATGCCATTCACTTACCATTGACATTTCACATACTGAATCATACATACATTTAATTTGGCATTTGAATCTTTGTAAAGTAGTATGTGCAGTCAGCTCGATAAACATTTGGACATTGGCAAAATTATTTAAGTTGTCTTCTATAACATTTTTGAGATGAAACTGAAAAGAACTATTAGCTTTAAGAGCAGACTATTAGTTTCATTTGAAGGAAGTGAATGTCTAAATTGGGGGAGTATTGTAGAAATTACAGCACTTCCTATATTGTATGTGGTCCCCTCTTTTGTTGGTAAACAAAAATAAATGGAAAATTGGTTGACTGCTGTTCTGCGAACAGAAGTAAATCATTTCTTCATTATTTAATTTACTACTGAGCAGATAAATGCCTTCATGGATTTACTGCGTGGCATTTACAGTGACAATGCAGAATCTGTAACACTAACTCTCAATAAGAACTCATAAGAAATGTCAATGGCAGCAAAGCAAGGCCTTAGGCTGAAAAAATCAAAACCAATCCAGATTGATTGAATAATCATGGTCTTGCTTTCAGGGGGAAAAAAAAAAAGAAGAAAAAATGTGGTCATGTGTTAGCTTGTATGATTGCCAGTGGAACTGGTACATAACTACAGTCTGGACAGTATTATTTTTAATAAAGTTAAGCATAAAATAATTTACAAGCCATACTTAAAACAACGTTGGCCAAAGCAATGATCAAAGATGGGTTTGTAGTACAACCAATGTGTTCCCCTTGAGCATTTTCCATTTTTTCATTGATTAAGTTAAAATATATACTGCAGTGTAACTGACTGCATTTATTTTCTTCCAAGTATACAGTACAGCTCCTGACCTTTTTTTTTTTTTTTACAAATAGACTAAAGAATTACAATAATGCAACAACGATTCCCCTTCAAATGGCACTCATTTTTTGTATTAACTGTATATTAACTATATTTGTGGTTACAATAAAGAGTTCAGTGAGTGTATGAATAATGTTGTTCTACCAGTGAGCCAATGGTGACAAATGTCTTTTGACCAGTAGAAAGGTTATGGATAACATCAGTTGTAAATATGCTTTAATCAGTTAGTAAATTTCACTTGAAATATAAGTATACTATCTAACACAATGCATCAATAAGAATATTTGACATCCACAAAAACGATAAACATTAGACCAGCTTGTGAAAACATAAGAAATGGAAATTAATACCTTTAACAAGATGGACTGATATGGCTTCACAGCCCTGTGAAATAAATTTTTTTTTTTCAATTTTTCACACAAAGTTTGTTTCTCCCATGAGAAATGAGAATAAGCATTGAAAAACCCAGTGTGATGGGAAATGGTAAAATGCCAAATGCTTATTTATCAAAGGATTAATTTAGGCAGGCTTATGGGGCCTGAAGACTGGGCCCATTACATTTGTGATTAGGAGCCATACAGCACTGTTGTAGCTGCTTTATCCTTAAATTACAAATCAGTTGCATTCTGACAGGTGCAGAGTAAAAGCTGCATTAGTGAGCGAGAAGAACACGTGCACACCACAGCTCTCATATTCATCCCCGCCGCCTTTTGTGCGGCTTACGTGCAATTACTGTTATAATTGTTAGCGAGTCCCTTGAATTAAAACCCACAAATTGTAATCATAATCTCCCCTGAATGGACTTGGATACCAAGCTGCATACTTGGTAAATTAATTCCCTGTATGAACACTTCATAGAGTTTGCACACTTGGGGGTTAAAAGTTCCCGCTGCTCTTGCATCTTTGCCTTCGCCCTCAGACACCTGGCATTTTAACTCTGAATCTCACACCTTTTTATTTCCATCCTGATAGATTTTTAAAACAAGCAAATGATATCATGCCTGCAGTTCATGTAATTAATTAGTCTTTTTTTTAACTCAGTTGGAAAACAGGAAAATTCCCAAGTGATTTTATATTTTTTACCAGAATCCAGTCCCCAATACAGACAGAATGCATTTTGAAGCAGAGTCTTTGATAAATGTCTTCTAAAATCCGTAGTTATTGGGTGGGCCGGGAGACAGGCAATTAACTATAGGCTACAAAGTGTATGAAATGGAAACACAATGAACTTCATCCTCTATTCAACGCCATACGCATTTTTATGCAGGAAAATGTTCTCTGTGTGTCAGCCATGGAATTTAATCAAATGCTATTTGCCTGAATCCAGAGGTCAGTTATAACTGTCGCATTTGGAGAAAAAAAAAATCAATACAAGCACTGAAGATATTCAATGCAGTTTCAGTGCAGTAAGCCTGCACATTTAAGAAGAATAAAAATGTTCAGAAATTAAAAAAACAACAATTCTTCAATTTAAACATTTCTGCGGGAGATTATTTTGCAAGCATATTCTGGCATTAACACCATGGCCAGCTTGGGGGCCTGACTACACCTTTATGTTCACATCTGTGAGCCTGACGTTATTAGCTAGCTTCTGCAGCTGGCCCCAGGGAATCAAAGCTCTCATTACCAGCCTGATAAATCAGTTAGAAGCTCATAAGTGATTTCAATTGGGCCACCTGCGGAGGCCGAGGTCAGAGCCCAAATAGCGCTAAATGAAGCATTCAGGCCCACCCACTTCAAAGATGGGATGAGACAAAAGTGATCCCCAAAAATATTTTTGGGAAACGTTAGCCAGAGGATATCAGGATACTCACTCACGCTCAGCTATAATATGCTTCTACAAGTTACCTTAGCAATGGCCTGGGTTTAAGGGTTATTGATTGCACTGCTTTTGCGTTATTCACCAAGGTTTCTGCAACACTGGTTGCACAAAAAAAAAAAAAAAACAACAATTAATCGGACCTTGTAAAGGCTTCAAAAATGATGAGTGGAGCATGGTAGTGTTTCAAATTCATGCTCACAATTCACTTCTGCAGAACCAACATGTACACATTTTCCAATACTGCACTGCAAAATATGTTCAAAAGAGTAACAAAACTGATGTGCGCATGGAAAACTTTGTGCAAAAATGAATATTCTCAATTTTAGTGCTTCAGGAAAAGCATTTTCCCCTGCTGCATTGCTGATACCCAGTTCTTAAGGTCAGTCACAACAATACAACTGAAGAAAACTGTGTCAAAGAGTGACTGAGCAATATATCTTACCCAAAACTTGATTCATATGGAAACCATACTTGAACGCTTACCTTAACAGGGTGATCTAAAGCGAGAATATGTATACATTTGCATTAAAAAAAAACAGAAAACGGTATAAGAATTAAAGGACTTCCTACCTATCATCCTTATCCCTTCCTTTTTAAGGGACTAAAAGTAATTAGACAAACAGCTGCTCAGCGGATCCATGCCCTGGTGTGTGTTATTCCCTGATTATTCGCAAGTAAGAAGATAAAAGATTTGATTTCGAGTGTGGCATTTGCATTTGGAATACTGCATGTTGCGACAACTCTCAGTATGACGTCCCAAGAGATGTCACCACAATTGTAGCAAGTCATCTTTAGGCTGAAAAATCAAAACAAAGCCACCAGAGAAATGCCAAAAGTATTGGCACATTTTTACAAAAACAGAACGGCCTGGTGAGCTCTGTAACTCACAAAGACCTCGGAAGAACATAGAATAAAACTAGTAGCCAATGGAAGAACACTTTCCTTTCTGGCGAGGAAAATCCCTCCACAACAGTTCCAGGAGGTAAAAGTATCCGTATCAAAGTGAGCAATTGAGAGAGGACTTCACCAGGGTAAATACAATGGGTTTACCACGAGATGTACGCCATTGGTATGCTTCAAAAACAGAAAGCACAGAATAGAATTGGCCAAATAACAGGTAAAAAAGCCTGCACAGTTCTGGAACAAGACTATGGACAGACTAGTAGGGATATTAAATGTCTAATATTTCCTTAAAGTGTTTGCATGTAGAATCTCTTACTGTTGATTCTCAATATGAAGTCCATAGAGCTGTCAATGCCAGCAAGGCATTATTATGCTGAAAAATCTGAACATAACCAGACAGAGAATAATCACTTTCCAACTTAAGAGAGAGAGAAAAAAACCCTTCAAAACACATGGCCACCAAACACTGTCCAGATGATAGAGGTATCTGTGTCAATGTCAAAAATGAGGAGAAGACTTCACCAAAGTAAATGCACAGACTTTACTACAAGATGTGAGCATTTGGTAAGCCTCAAAATCTGGAATTTAGTAAAAAAACATGTAAAAACAAAGTTCTGGAACGGCATACCATGGACAGATGAAACAAAGATCAACTTGAGCTAGAATGATGAGAAATATATACAGAGGAGGAACTGCTCATGGTCTGAAGCATGCTACCTCATCTATGAAGCATATTAGAGGATGACATGAGCTTATAATGGTTCCAATGGAACTGATTCCCTTGTCTTGGTCAATGATGCGACTGCTAACTAAAGTAGTAGAATGAGTTCCTAATTATAAATGACTTTAATATCAATACAAACTGTTTTAAGTTAACCATCCTGAATCAATCTCAGAATGCATTTCTCAAATCTGAAAGCTAAATGCCCTAAGAACAAGCAGGAACTGAAGACAATTGCATTGAAGGTCGGGCAGAGCATCAACAGGGAAGAAACCCGCATCTGTGCCGTTATACACTTGCACCTTTTTTGCCAGTTATTTTGACTGTAGTTTTACAATCAGTTTATAACAGAGGTTTTGTGTATTTTAACCCTTCAACTGCCTGCTCCCTTTTGGTCAAGCACAGTTCGAGTCGCTGTATTAAATTGAAAGATGTGTTGAACTTAGCCTGATGAAGCCTTCTTCAATAATCATTTGCAGTCTGTAATGCTGAAAAAAAAAATCTGATCTGTTAAGTTCAACACATCTTTCAATTAGAAATAGTGACTTAAAATGTGCTCTGCCAAAAGGTTGAGCAGGCAGTTAAAGGGTTAACTGTAAACCACAGTTAAATATGCGCAGGACTCTACTTACAGCTAAAATAACATGGAGACAATGTGTTAATTTCACTGTTAAATTCAGTCAATTTATAACAGTGTGGTGGTGTTCTGGGTTACTGACTTCAGGCAGTTATTAGATATAAAGAATTTGCAACAAAGAGTTATAAATGACAATTTCATTCATGACTATATCAGCTTGTCCAATGACATTGGGATCCCTGTGATTTGGAGGGCTACATGTAAAAATATCTTTCCTGCAAGGTTAAAGTTTAATCCCAATTCCAAGAAAGTTAGCAAATTATGCAAGATGCAAACAAAATCTCAAAGGAATGATTTGAAAAGATCATTCATTCTCCAGCATTTTGACAACACTACAGCAAAGCATTATCAGATGCTTTTCCTTGTAAGTTAAATTTGTTTATATAAAATATGTATATTCTGATGACTAATGTAGACTCCAGAAAAATAGCCCAGGAGCAAATCCGGGACTAATAATGATGTGACAAGTGGGAATAATAAGATGATGTTAAACAGCAATCAAGTTATAGTATAAAATTAATCCCCAAAAAGGCCTCATCCCTTCAGACCAAAGACCAGTTGAGGCTCACCAATTTGCCTATGGATGTGTAAGCTTAAAATACATCACTTTGATTACAATGTTCTCAGAGGAAAAGATTTTGGGCATTACACCCTCTACAATGTGTAATATAACTAGAACATTGAGGGAATCCACTCGAATCTCAATGCATAAAGGGCAAGGTCGAAAATTACAATCGCACACATGTCATCGGCCTAAGATGAATCGTGACTGTATTGGGCTTCATGACATGGTCTAGGAAATAATTTGGTGAATCTTTGTCAGTCAGCACTACTGCATCCACAGATGTAAGTTAAAGCTTTACGAGGCAAAGCCAAAGCTATACAGCTACACTGTCCAAAAGTGACAGTGACTTCTGTGGGCTCTGTGTCATCAAAGATGGACAGTAGCACTCTGGAAGCATGTTTGGTGGCCTGATGAGTCGACATCTCAAGTGGTTTGTGGAAAAAACTGTTCTTGACAAGGATAACCTACGTTGTTATCAGCACCAGGTGAAAAGGCCAGCATCTGTCATTGCATGTCAATGAACATAGCATGGGTGACGTGCACATTTGTCAGGGCAGCCTGAATGCAGAAAGCATTGCAAGAATTTTGTAGCAACATATGCCATCTAGATGTCTGTTCCATCACATCCTTGCATTTACCAGCAAGACAACAGCAAACCACATTCTGCACAGATTAGAAGTGTACGACTGGGTAAGTGGAGGGTATGGCTGCTAGACTGGCCAGCCTGCAGTCCTGATCTGTCAGCGATTGAAAATTGGAGGCAAATTATGTGGCAAGATATTCAGCAAAAAACGCCTCATTCAATTGTGCTGCCTCTGGAATCTGTTTATTTTGTGTATTTGTACATTTAGGTATACTTGCAATAAGCAATGGAATGCTCGTTTCACCATCAAATATAGTGCAGTTGTACAGTTTTCAATATCACAGAGTTCTCAAATTAATCCTTTTTGAATTTATTTGTATTTTTTAATGAAATACCAACTGTTTGGGAGTAGATCTGTAATCTTTTAAATCATAAAATAAAATCTGAACTGCTACATTTAAATCATAAAATTATTTATTCATTTCAAATACACTGTGATGGCATAAAGAGTCAATTAATGAAAATTTTATCATTATATAAATACTTCAGAATGTGAATGTATATCTGTGCAGGCAGGTGTGGATGTTTTTCATTCAAATTTAAGGTTAGATTTATCATTTGAACAAAGTGAATTTTTATTTCATTCGTAAATTTTCATCTTTATAAAATAAATTAAGATATACGAACATTTTGGTTTTTTTTATTCAACATTGACAGATTAATAGCAGTGAATGAAAAATGTAACACATTTGACTATGCAGTGAGATCTGTAAGCATTTGCACAATAGCAGGTTTTTCAAAGGGTATACATACTGTATCTCACTCTGTACAGGTACCCTAAAATTAAAGTTCTATAGCTCAGATCAAAGCTATATTTTAAGTGTATTTACATTCAAATCAAGTGAACTAGAATGAGGAATTATACCCCTCTTAAACTGAGTCTCTTTGCAAATACTCAGATATCCCACTGTAATTTTACCATTCAGAATCTTTTTAGAAAATCATGTTTGCAATTAATTTCATTAGCAGTGTACTGCAGTCATTGCTTAGCAAAAATGAAATGTTTTCTTTTATTTAAAATGTACTCGTTTGTAATATATGTTATCTCGAACTCAATATGAATTTATCTGTGTCATAAATTACAGATTTTAATTTCAGTTACAAAAATCAGCAACAATTTCTAAATGCAATACTCCTTTTTCACAAGAAAACTTTCTTATACAAAGCGCTTCACAAACTTCACATTGCTCAAGATGGATAATTCCTTTAGTAATCCTTAAATAACATCGGTACTAGCTGTAATTGTACATTATCTTTTACGCAATTAATATGGCCTTAATTTATTAACTGTGAAACCATATGAATTTTATTAAGAAATATTTTTACAATCACATAATTTACAAAAACCTGATCTCA
Organism: Gymnothorax javanicus; assembly: GCA_029692085.1. Classification (NCBI taxonomy): domain Eukaryota; kingdom Metazoa; phylum Chordata; class Actinopteri; order Anguilliformes; family Muraenidae; genus Gymnothorax; species Gymnothorax javanicus. Next base: position 48,106,014 of record CM056204.1, read on the forward strand.
TGTATTTCTAAATTGCATGGATGAAACTTTTCTGAACTCAGTAAGCATTTCTCCACCCTAATAATAATAATAATAATAATAATAATATGTTATTTCTTTCAAGAGGGTGCCATCTGCAAAATGTTCTTTTGTAAAACGTCAAGGTCATAAGGTGATTATGACCACATGTGCTGATCACACAAGATCAGTGATCTACCAAACAGCAACAGTGCCACAGTCTTCTCTTGTTATATGGTACATCGAACTAAGAGTTCGGATGGTAGATGTGAGCTGAGTGCTCTTTAGCTTTGAACCTTAGCGTTGCGATGCTCGATGACTTCCTCTCGCAAGCCACAGTGAGTGAGGGGTCAAAGGTCAGGCCTGGGGCTGGGGCTGCGGCTTTGGCTGTCAGCATGGTGGTGTGGCTCAGAGGATTCACTACAGTTATAAACCTAAAATATAAACACCCAGGCTAAATAACAACCCTACTGATAGCGAAATAAATTCTACTCACTTCAGGGCTGAATTATTTCTAACAGACATATTCTTATGATTATTCCTGTCATGATGAGAAGCATTTTAAGGAATCAAAAATATCCTATCCATAGCACTCAACAAATGCTATCAATATCTGAGGAAATGAGTTACAATTTAGGTTAATATCTCATAAAACCACTGCTGATGTTCCCAAGCAAGTGCAGAGAGGATCACAACAAACCAAAATAAATTAAATCAGCCAAAAAATAAAATAAAATGAGAACTACAGGTGAACCAATCCTTGCCAATTCCAAATGTCAGTAGGATCAACGCATTTCGAAGTGCAGCTAGTGTGCAAGTTTCTTATGGGGATCAAGCCCCAGGTGAATTTGTTATGAACCTGTAGCCCTGAGCTTTTCCAGAGCACTCCCTTACCTGTTAAAGTGAGGATGGATGAGAGGGTGCCGGAATAGGGAAGTCCATGAGAGACTGCCCAGGCCCAAGGAACAACTGTTTAACAAAGGTGCGGTATGTGGGACCCCCAGGACCGGCCCTGCTCCTGTCCTCCATGTGGGGTCCAAAACTGTGGGTTGGTTGAGCGGAACATCTAAGTATACACCTAGAGGACCGCTAACCGCTAGTCCCCGTACGGAGTTAAGTGCTCCGGCTTTCTCGCGTTTACGCCACTTGGCTCGGCGATTCTGAAACCACACCTATAGACACAAAAACATGATAGCTACAGGCCTAAAATTTAGTTCAGAGAAAAATAGAATAATGGAAATCTATGACAAAAAAGTCTGAAACAATATAGGCTAATACATACTTGAAACCACAATTTTAATTTTTGTAAAATGTGTCCATTTATTATCAGACTGTTTAAAAATGAAAAGGAAAACTGGAGATTAATTAGCCTAAATTAACATCATAATAGAAAGCATTTTAAAAATCCCAAAATACAATCAATGTGACCTTACCTGAACTCTTGCTTCAGTCAGATCTAAGCGCATCGCCAGTTCCTCTCTGAGCAGACGTACAACATATCACGTAACACAAAGATGATGATGATGATGATGAATATAATAATAATAATAATAATAACATTAACGACAACAGACAGACAGACAGACAGGCAGGCAGTGAGCATCATCATACACAGAGGTTTTACCATTTTTGAGCATAGAACAGCTCGAATGTTTAAAGCACCATCTGCTGAAATATCTGTCTTACCCCTTATTATGTCACCACTATGGATATAGGCTACTTTACCAAGCAAAGTAGGCTTTTTATAGGCTAGTGCGAGAGCCAGCAATTACTTATTTTACAAAACGGGTTCCTCTGGTTCGCAGTTAATTATGACGAACAGTGAAAAAATATGTCCACTCTAAATTCAGATTCAATCAATTAAAACAATAAGAAACATAGGCCATGCTCAATAACTGGTTTCCCTGGGACTGGAGTGAACAATGGAAACAGGCCTATAGGACTGATATACAATCATGAAATAAAACTAATGATTGGCCAAAAACAAAACGACCTTACCTCGAAAACACATCTGGGTAATGTGACTTTCGAAAAGCTCTTTCGAGTTCCTCCAGCTGAAAATTTGAAAACGTGGTTCGATAACGACGTTGTTTTCTTTTCATTGAAGAATGGGCAAAGCCGTCTGGACTGGAGGCGCGATTCATCGCCCTGTGGTCAACTTCACTATACTCCCCTGTCGCGTCCTTTCCAGTGTCTTGAGGAAATTTTTTGGCGAAAACTATTGTATCAGCCTTTACTGGCACTGATGGCTCAATGTCCGCGATATATGGCATGTTATTGCACAAAGAACTCTCCTGGCATCGATCACTTGAGGGAATGCGCCTCCGGTTTAATTTTAAGGTATCCGAGTGAGGTTCCTTGAGTTCTTGTGAAGTGGCCTTATGGGACGCGGAATGTTTGCCACTGCTCGCATGATAGCATGTCCTTTTGAGGTGTGATTGCGACCCCATTTCCATGAAGAGTTCAGGCCCCTTCGGACTCACTGTTTGAAAACAATAAGAACAGCATTCATAAAGCCGTTTGCACTTTGATCCATTAAATTTATATCATATAGTTCTACCTGTTGATGGAGTAACCGGACGGCCGTAACGGAAAGCCAAGTACAAAATTATCCAGGAACATACTTTACATCTACGGTAGCCCATCTTCATTTTGCTCTACCATTGCGTTAAAAAATGAAATTACAAAGAAATGAGAGATTGTTCGATTTTCGGTTAAATAAAAGGTCAAAGAGAGGTTAAAAATTAAATCGAGAATACATCAGTACTATTTAAACCAAGTATAGTCGCCTAGAATAATAATAATAATAATAATAATAATAATAATAATAATAATAATAATAATAATACAAACCTTCTTTCTCGGCACCTGGCGTATTCCCTTTGGCCAGGATACTTTCAATGAAATAAGAGGATAAAATTGGAACTGCCTCGGTTGGTTCCATAGAATCCGCCGTTGCGCCCGTAGTGCTGATATCAAGAGAAGTCTGCATGGCCCTTTTCTTTACAAATGACTCAGTCAACCGCTCTAAAAATGATCCTCATTTCTCTTAAATGGAGTAAGCTGTGCAAGCCACATTACAGGTCCCCCAAAAATTATCGCGACTGCGGTTTCTATTGGCCCGCCATCGGAGTGTTTGCCTTGTGCTTAGCATTTGATTACACGAAGGGGAAAGGTTCGAGGTGGATAACAGTTTGTGACAAGATATGCATTATTGTGAATAGGTGCATGTTGATGCGCTATTACAATCCCATCGTAATATGGATTTGCCAGTTGGCCGCCCAAGGTTTGTTTGATTTGAATGGCCTATGGTAATTATTACAGCACGCATAATGTATTATTTTTGATCACAAATAATTGACTTGTGATGTTTTGGAATTTTTCTTGTAATTAAATCGATATAGGCCTAGTCCTTCCTAAGGAAATAATGGAATCTTTTTTTTTTTATTGTGAGGGAGCGGTTATAAAGAAACAAGAGGTAACCAATGGAGAGTAGCAATCTACTGAGTACATTGTACATGGTTTTATATGAAATATTACTGTATGAAAAACAAGATGGCCTTGTTTTTTTATGATCAAATCATGAGTTCGAAAGATCACGTACAGCGCGTTTGTTATTTCAATTGTTCCGTACTTTCGTGCAAAATATTCCACTTTATGTTCATACATAAACACTACCGGACGGAGGCTATATGCATCGCATTTATTAAAAAAAAAAAAAGGTGTAATATGCTCAGTTGTGTTCACTGTACAAGTGAAGTCATAACACTTCCGTCGGCTACTATAAATAAGTGTATTACAATAAATTCTTGACAAGATAATAAACAAGCACGATCTTGACCACAATTGGGAAATCTTTAACCAGCCTTTGTGACATTCTCAATGCGCGAAGGCAGAAAATAAGTATGTCCTGCACTTTGAATGTACTGTTCACGAGCCTACCTGATGTGTGGCGCCCCCTGATGCCCTAAAATGGAACTCTCTCAGTAAATCTCTCGCTGATATTGACCTCTGGATTTCGTGATGTGAAGTTATTGAACATTTTTCATATTAAACTGTAAAGGATATTAGAAACTGTGGAACTATTTGTATGATTAAGTAGCTTTCTTTGATACCATATGTTATTAAACATTTTTATCTCTTTATTCAACTGAAAAAAGAGACATTGTCCTTTGAGTGTTAACCGTGATCCACTGTTTCATTTTATTGATTTTTTCACTGTATCAATGGAAAGGAAGCATTGAGGAAGAAACTTACCGTAACATTTTCATAATCATATTTTAATTGATGAAACACTGCAAGCATATTGACTGACATACTGCCCTCAGTGCTCCTGGAAGTTTGTCTGATCCACTGTTCCTGCATCCATCAGGACCACACAGCATCAATGAAGAACACAAAGATATGTCCTATTCCTGACACAGAACTGCACCAGCCTTCAACATTTATACTGCATGACAACAGATAGTTACTGAACTCAGATGTCAATTTCAAAAGGGCAAAAAAAGGGGTATTCAGCGTTTGTATTATTATTATACCATTGCAGCTGTTCACTGTGGTGGAGGAAGTTTTTCATGCATTGATTGCAGCTATTGTCCACAAGAGTGCATAAACCAAGACCTGGCAAAGCTACCATAATCCGTTTGCTCAAAAACTGAAAAAAAGAACTGAAATGTCTGAATCACGTAGTTGATCAGCTGTTCTGCAATTCACATGTCATGTGATGAAATTTGACAGGGATTGTAAGAAAATTTACTGGTTTTGGTGGGTCAGTCGTGAAAACTCAGTATGATTACCAACACAGATTGAAATTATTCACTGATAATGTATGCTCTATGACGTAGGAAATCAGCAAGTTACTTTTTTGCGCAAATTACTCATTTTTACAATTTATGTCACATTGAAATGAATGATAATATAGTTTAACAGTAACCTGCAATGTCATGCAGTATACGGTTTCTTGTGTGATTTAATATAATATACTGCGATTATATGGTGCGCACTTTCAGGCTCAACTGCACATTTTCATGCTGAACACTATATTAATTACATTTTAGTAAGTAACTGCATTAAAATTTTCTGATGTGATGTGGAATTCATAATTATGACATCATTAGTATAATCAGTAATTATTCCACATCTTTACAGGACGAGGTTGTCTGGTATGATGTGAGAGGTGATTTGAAGATACCTTGGCACCTCTGAGTACCTGTCTCAGAGTAACATCCCTTGAACCTGCCCATTGAGCCATAGTAGTAGAAACCTCTGACGGTTTTGCGAGGAGTGCGAAAAACTGTGGAAATTGGCGCAATGACACTCTCTACTGGACATTTTCTGAATTGCAGTTTAATGTGACGAGCGCAGGGTAAACCTTACGTGTATCCGGGGTTTCAATGAAACCAAAACGGGAGAGTAATAATTGTGTGCAAATTTAATTTTAAAATGTTAGAAAATAAAAGAAAATGCAATTGGGTGCAAAAGAACATCTATGCTTTGAATCACAACGAGAAAGGTGTGTCTAATAAGATATGTTGAGCCATTGACTTGTTTCAGTTTGGATGCAAGGTCATATATTGACCATTTGTTGATGTGAGTCCTGCGTAAGTACTGCCACTGCCCTGAGAGATTTGAGCTCAGCACCATGTTTTTGGAGTTGCGAATAAAGCTGCAGGGACTTCCATAATTCTGATGAAGGGGACAGATCCTAAATATTCTGGCCGAATGCAGAGCTTTTTTATCGTAAAAACTTTGCTGTTAATAAATAAACAGAAATTTTATTTGGCACAGCATGACAATCATGTTACAGCAAGAAAGAGATAAATGAGATATGTGTGTGCATGCATTCATCCGTGAGTGTGTGTGTGTGTGTGTGTGTGTGTGTGTATATAATGCAGTATCTCACAAAAGTGAGTACACCCCTCACATTTCGACAAGTATTTTTAAATTATATCTTTTCAAGGGACAACGTTACAGGAATGAAACCTGAATATATTCTAGAGTAGTCATTGTACAATATGTGTAGCAGCGTAGAGTTACTGCACTGTCCAAATAACTTAGCAAATTGTCACTATTTCCAAAATGAGTTGCAACTAAAGTGAGTACACCTCACCGTCAGCATGCCAAATTGTGTCCATAATGTCAATATTTAGTGTGACCACCTTTGTTGTCCAGCACTGCCTTGTTTCTCCTAGGCATGTAATTCACCAGAGCTGCACAGGTAGTTGCTGGGATCCTCCTCCATGACAACATCACGGAGCTGCTGGATGTTGGGCACCTGCTGCTCCTCCACCTTCCTCTTGAGGATGCCCCACAGGTGCTCAGTGGAATTCAGGTCTGGAGACATACTTGACCATGCCATCACTTCACTTTCAGCTTCTTCAGGAAGGCAGTTGTCATCTTGGAGGTGTGTTTCAGGTCGTTATCATATTGGAAAACTGCCATTTCTGAAGGGAGGGCATCGTGTTCTGCTTCAGAATGTCACAGTACATGTTGGAATCCATTATTCCATCAATGAAGCGCAGCTCCCCAGGACCAGAAGCACTCATGCAGCCCCAGACCAAGATGCTGCCACCACCATGTTTGACTGTAGGCAGTACACCCTTGTCTTGGTACTCCTCACCAGGGTGCCGCCACACAGGCCGACACCATCTGAGCCGAACAAGTTTATCTTGGTCTCGCCAGACCACAGAACATGGTTCCAGTAGTTCATGTTCTTGGACTGGTTGTCTTCAGCAAACTGTTTTCAGGCTTTCTTGTGGGCTGGCTTCAGAAGAGGCGTCCGTCTTGGCTGACGGCCATGTAGACCGACTTGGTGCAGTGCACGGGGTATGGTCTGAGCACTGACAGGCTGTTCTCCCACTGCTGCAACCTTGTTAGCAATGCTGCCAGCACTCCTGCGTCTGTTTTCTGAAGCCAACTTGTGCACCTGACGCAGAGCACGAGGACTCAACCTCTTCGGTCGACCCTGCGCACCAGGTTTTAACTTGAAGAAAGTTGAGAAAAATTGCCCAGAGAAACTAATGCTTGGAAGTTGTTCTATATGGCCCACAAGTATCATCCATGAAAACCGTTTAAAATTTCCAAATCAAATTTTTGAGAAATCTGCGTTTTTAGAAAATCATGAATTCTGAGATATATTTCTTTTATTTTTGGAATGTAACTAACAATTTTCCCCAAGCATTGCCTATTTATCAATTCAAAACCCCCCCTCCATTTTGTATGTATGATCAAATAAGTACAACCCCAATTCCGAAATAGTTGGGACGAAGTGTAAATTGTGAATAAAATCAAAATGCAATGACTTTCAGATCACATGAGCCAATATGTTATTTACAATAGAACATAGATAACATTACAAATGTTGAAACCTAGACATTTTACATTTTTATCCACAAAATGAGCTCATTTCAAATTTTCTGGCTGCAACAGGTCTCAAAAAAGTTGGGACACAGGAAAAAAAGGGCTGAAAATGCAATTAATATCTAAGAGAATCAGCTGAAAGAACATTTAGCAAGTAATTAAGTTAACTGGCATCAGGTGTGTAACATGATTGGCTACAAAAGGGATGTCTTACAGAGGCTGAGTCTCTCAGAAGTAAAGATGGCCAAAGGCTCTCCAACCTGTGAAGGATTGCGTAAAAAAATTGTGGAATACTTTAGAAACAATGTGCCTCAACGTCAAATTGCAAAGGCTTTGAAGGTCTCATCATCAACAGTGCATAACATCATCAAAAGATTCAGAGAAACCGGAAAGATCTCTGTCCGTAAGGGACAAGGCCGTAGACCTTTACTGGATGCCCGTGATCTTCTGGCCCTCAGATGCCACTGCATCACTCACCGGCATGATTCTGTCATTGACATTACTAAATGGGCCCAGGAATACTTCAAGAAACCACTGTCAGTAAACACAGTCCGCTGTGCCATCCACAGATGCCACCTAAAACTCTATCATGCAAAAAGGAAGCCATTGTTGAGCATGATCCAGAAGTGCCGCCGTGTTCTGTGGGCCAAGGCTCATTTAAAATGGACTGTAGCAAAGTGACAAAGTGTCCTGTGGTCAGACGAGTCCAAATTTGACATTCTTGTTGGAAATCATGGGCGTCATGTCCTCCGGGCTAAAGAGGAGAAAGACCATCCCTCCAGTTATCAGCGTTCAGTTCAAAAGCCAGCATCTCTGATGGTATGGGGATGCATTACTGCATATGGTGTGGGACACTTGCATGTTTTAAAAAGCACCATGAATGCTGAAAGGTATATAAAGGTTTTAGAGCAACATATGCTCCCCTCCAGACGACATCTATTCCAGGGAAGGCCTTGTGTATTTCAGCAGGACAATGCAAAGCCACATACTGCAGCTATTACAACAGCATGGCTTCATAGTAGAAGAGTCTGTGTGCTGAACTGGCCTGCCTGAAGTCCTGATCTTTCACCGATTGAGAACATTTGGTGCATAATTAAACGAAAAGTCCGTCAAAGGTGACCCAAAACACTCTAGCAGCTGGAAGCCTGTATTAAACAAGAGTGGGATCAAATTCCAATGGCTAAACTCAAGAAACTTGTCTCCTCAATGCCCAGACGCCTCCACTCTGTGTTAAAAAGAAGAGGGGATGCTACACCGTGGTAAACAGACCCCTGTCCCAACTTTCTTGAGACCTGTAGCAGCCATCAAATTTGAAATGAGCTCATTTTGTGGATAAAATTGTGACATTTCTCAGTTTCAACCTTTGCTATGTTATCTCTGTTCTATTGTGAATAAACTACTGGCTGGTGTGATTTGAAAGTCATTGCGTTTTGATTTTATTCACAATTTACATTTTGTCCCGACTATTTCGGAATTGGGGTTGTATGTAAGAACCCAATCTTTGACACCTATAACAGTTCATTGCAGGACAGTGACCTGTTTGGGGTAAATGGTTTCAAGGAAAGTTCTAACTGCATTCCACAAATTCCACCCACACTTATTTCATCTGAAAAGGCCTATTTTGAATTGCATAATAAGCATTAGGTAACGGTAAGGACATGGAATCAATAGATTACAACAGGTCGTAATGATGTTACATAATAAAGGTGAACAAAATTTGGTGTCAACCACTTCAAGCGCCCAGTTACTTGAAAGATGTTGCACGTTGAATGCCGAGAGACAGTTTGCCTGGTTTCCAAGAAGGAAATTTCAAGATCACCGAAAATTTGCTTGATAAAATTCATGAACGCATTTTGACTGATTACGATATCGATGATATTCCTTTGCCATGTGGATTATGTTCAACATGCAAAAAGACTCTGAATGCCTTGTCTGAGCTCAGACTTGGTTGATACTAGTCGGCCATATCGAACAACTTCCAAGCATTAGTTTCTCTGGGCAATTTTTCTCAACTTTCTTCAAGTTAAAATCTTGTGTGCCAGATGAGGCCTGTTCCAAGCAGAACCCATCTGGGAAAACCGCTGAATAACCTAGACCACCGTGCTGTAGCTCAGTTTCATGGTTTCACAGATCTTCTTGTAGTTTAGACCATCTTTGTGGAGAGCAACAATTATCTTTGAACCTAAGGGAGTTCTTTCCCATGAAGTGCCATGTTGACCATCCAGTGACCAGAATGAGAGCATTGCACCCAAAGCTCCACAATTTAAACCTTCAACACGTTACACAACCTCATATGGCCCAGTCGAACAGACAAAAATATGAACATGATGAATAAGACACGTGTCATTGCTTGGTTGACCATTACCAATTGGGGTGTGTACTCACTTTTGTTGCCACCCATTTTGGAAATAGTAACTATTTGTTGAGTTATAAGGTTGGTAATTAATTTTTCAGTTTTTGTGCTAATTCAAACAAAAATAAGGCTATTTTTCAGGCTCAGTTAAGAAGTTTGTTCCTTTACAAATGGAAAATTTACTTGATTATTCCTGCAAGTGATGAGTGATTTGTTCTGTGTGAATCATCCTTTAGTCCATCATTGCTTGATGAGACACATTGACAGTAATTTTAGTTTGCAGGAAGTCATTTAAATACATTTCCCTGCCCCTCTTTACCCTTTTTGTTGGTAGATATGGTGAGTCCTGACCCCCCTATTGCCAGGCAAGTGGATGTGACAGGGGTTGTTATGTCCCCCGCGAAAGTGGAGAACATACTGTTCTACCCTCCATCCGTGATTCCATAATTCCGAGATTCCCTGACTCCGTAACTCCGAAACACTACCGTTTCAACTCTGAAAGAGTTTCAACGCTATAGACTTTATCTGAGGGTGGAGGATATCACAGTGCATCACATGTACATCGCTCAAGTTGCTCCAGAACTTGGTGACTATGAATGACAAATGAGTGATTTGTCCACTTGAAAACTCAGTTTTGCTATAAACTTAGTGGATGCTGCCAATGGGAGAGGGAAAAAAGCAAATACAGCAAAGCCTTAAGGATATGATCATGATGTTGGCCAGACAAAACAGCATATTAAAACAGATTGAGAATATATGGATGATAATGTCTTATCGAGATCATTATTGCTAATTCAAAAAGGCAAGCACTGGAAATGAGACACACTTTGGCTTGATAAAAGAATTTGAAGTGCTATCAAAATTAGACAAAAAGAGATGTCTCCCAGCATTATCACTGAAAGATACATGCCTCAGAGGCCCGAAGATAAAGATGTTTAATTTATAAAGCTGATACCGCAAAAAAACATTGAAAATAATGAACCACAACTTGAGATATCCCATTTTAAAAATTTAATGATGATTCAAAGGGCCCAGCCTGATTTCCAAGGCCACTGAAAAATATGAGAACAGAACTGTCTGAGCGGTGAGGCCCAATGTGAGATGCAGCTCAAGGTCCCTAATGTTACCCCTGATACTTCTGTCTTCCAGGGCTATTTTAACAGCCCTCCATTCAACTATTATAGTAATAACACCTTGTTAATGTGATACACCTGAACAGAACAGCTTGCAATGTAGCAATAGCAAATTTCTCCCAAAATGAATTGCACAAGCCCACCATTATTGTGGTAACATTTTCCTGAAAACATTTATCACATTGAGTTGATTAATACAATAAGGGGAAAAAATTAAAATTTTAGTCCAACTCAACAACTTATTAATGACTCAAACATTGTTATAATAATGGTAACGATAATCTTAATGCCATATAAAATCCTTCATTAACATATCTTAGAGGTTTCCTTGAGTTAATCAAATATAGCTGCACAATGAGAAATTGCTGTTGAAAATAAAATTTCCCTAATAATGTCATCCATATATTCCTGTTATCTTTAACAAATGAAATTATTCTGGCCCTATCGAGCATCAGATACAGCACTGTAAGATACCACTCTCAGCAATGGTGTCATTGGTATAAATGCCTCTTTTTAAGATGAAAACTCAGAATTTTTTTTTTTTTGCAGGTAGTTTTTATTTTCTCTGCTGTATTTCTACTGTATTTCTATACATTGTGTTGCCTTTATTGTATGTATTTTTTGTTCTGAACCTTGAGTCAGCAATAAAGTTTGAATTTAAATTGAATTTAAATGCATTACATTGCTATTCATTTATCTTGATGAAATGGCTTATAACCGTATCTGCATTACAGCTTCAATTTTATTGCTTGGAGGAAAGAGAACAATACATTACGGTATTTTCTGCATTGCATTTTGAGTACACAAAGAACTGTGGTGAGCCCATATGTTGACTAGACTGTGGAATTTTATTTTGTGTAAGGCACAGGTTTTAAGTCATTTTTGCGATTCGAGCCAAAAATGCAGAAACACAAATAAGCACAGGTGCGGGCACACACAATACACAAGAGGTCAGAGCATCGGCCATTTTGCTAGCTAACACTAGCTTCTTCAAAGATTAGATCCGCACAAGAGCAGTCGCTTTTTAAACACCTGTTTGTGTCCATTTTTAATGTGTGACAACACTTCGGATACTAACCCTTCAAATTACAAGGTGAGTTTTATCTTAAACCTGGCAGTATACTCCATAAGAAGTCGAACTTTTAGGACAAAAAGACATCTTGCAGTGTTTCCTGCTCTTATGGTGTTCCTTGTGCAATGTTGATTGAGAAGCACGGTATAGAATATGCCTACCGATTGGGATGATAGAATGTAACTAAATAAGCCAGCTGGAGAACTGCATATGGTTACCATGGAGACAACTGAAACCTTTAGCCGCAGCATAAATTGAAAACATTGCATGGATCTTTAATTTTGGGCAAGCGAATCACATCAAAAGTGTCAAGCGTCCCACCATAAATCAGGCTTAACACTGGCTCTGAACAGGGGACTGAACAGTGTTCAGTGAGTGCTCTCTGCTGGCATGGAGGGGCAAAAAAAGAACTGCATTTCTCCCAGAGTAAAGGAACTGGCAAGTGTTTGCGGATGTGATGACAGCATAGACTGTATAAAAAGATGGACGGAGCACCTGGGTCTGAAAAGTGAAGCCAGTGTGGAAATGCCTTAAAATTGCATTCTATTTATTGGCCAGCAGATGGTGAAGTCGGTGGTTGTAGAAAGAAGTTCAATGCTATAGAAGTCTATGAGAAAATTACCCTACTTTCCCACCTGATTTATTATTTCAATAATGATTTTCCACATTATTTTATCTATCGCAAGTTTCAAGTCTCCTTCGATATACCATGATGTTCCTTTTTGTTAATTATAGTCCCACATAGACTAGAATAAAGGATAAAGCCAGATATGCTTTGAGGGCGTGGCTCTCCTCTGGTCCTCGTCAGATATTGTCAGATCCACCCATAGATTCACCCCTCGCTCCTCCCTGGATCTTCAATTCACCCTCTCGTCCAATAGGATTCACATCTGGTTTCAAAATGACAAAATAGCGCTTTTCAAATTGCCAAAATCGAGGCTTCCTAAATGGTATGCTGAAACCAATGGGTGACGTCATGGTTGCTTCGTCCATCTTTTTACACAGTCTATGAATGACACGCACAGGAATGGCATGGGAACCGGTAAGCAAAACAGAGTAATGGCTGATGACAACGAAGAGAATCAGTGGAATGTGAAGAGCAAACTATTATTGGAATATGCGCTAAATCTCCCTGTTGAGGCCCGTGAGCATTATTTTTTGAGGCTTCAATACTATGATGGCCTGAGGTGTTTCCCTGATCCCCACAGCATCAAGAAAAACTGGATAGATGATCCAACGCTGTGGCCAGGCATTATCTTCACTGATGTCTACTTCTTGATACGCCCGGACAGTTTTACTACAGGCATAATCATGGTCTCTTTTGAAAGGTGACACTAAGTAGATTGCCCTGAAATGCTCAGAATCACTGCGAGTATTGCCGAGTGACAACTGTGGAAATTTAACTTTTCATACGACAAAAAATATTGTATGTTTCCTTCTGGCCTTGCGGTGCTGTGACCAAGCCTCAGAGCAAAGTTAAACAATGGAACCTATTGCACTGCATAGTCAGGCTGAGGGTGGTTATGACACAATTTTAAATACTAGTTTTCGGGATTGTGTTTGTGTCATAAAATAGCTCACTTAGAATGATGAGTTTTCACATTTTCGAACGATATATAGTTCTTCAATGTAGCACAGTATTTGACGATATAAAAATGCACTTATGTCCAGCGGTCCGCTCTCAGGCCTAAGTTAGCAAAAGAGTTTATATTTCATTTTCATAAATTCCAACAGGCATGCAGATGAAAAAAGGGTTCACTTACTTTAGTGACCAAGCTGATGCAAAATGATTCCCACAAACAAGAATGTCGTTGTGTTCAGGTCAGCAGTCTTTCCTGTTGATGGCGATAAGCCAATGTTTTCTTCATTCGATTTCTGTCAGAAATTTTCTTACGTGGAAAATGAGTGCAAGCCGAAAGCAGACATTTTTTTTCTGCCTACCAACTGTAGTCATTGTACCACGTGACAAAAACATTAACGTCATAGTAGCAATTTCTATACCTTATACATAGGGTGTTCTCAAGTTGTTTCGTCCTACATCTTTTGAAGTATGCAGCCCACTTGGTTCCTGTATTTTCTCAAGACCGCAGATCTGCTGCCAAGTAAATTTGTGGATCTTTACTGTCCTTGTGGAGCGCTACAGATTCAACTACGAGATGTAGGTTAATGTAAATTTATGCGAGGTGAACTCCTCACGTGTAACCTTACTGCATAGTGGATCTACCCTATTACTCTTGGTCTCCAGTATTGGGACCATGATCCTTTTAATCAACCCTCGGTGTGCTCCTCTGCCCAGTTTATTAAAGACAACCTACCAAGCCTTCTGCAGTCATCAGGATTGGGACCATGTCCCTGCTAAACCCTGCTGCATGTCCCTGCTGAATTTGTAGTGCTTCTCAAGTGACAGTAAAGATCCACGAGCTTATGAGGCAGTGGATCTGCAGTCATGTGAATATACAGGAACCAACACATTACGCTATGGAGGACTTTTTTCCATAATGCCAGAATACTGGTCGATAATGTTCATATATTTAGCTTGAGGTGAATCAGATTTTTTAAAATATGGATGTGTTTCTTAGATATTCTGATGTATATTGGCAGCAGTTTTACTGCATGCTGCATATTTTAACGTAAAGGTACATCATGTTGCATGGTTGCCTTTTTTTTCCAACACACTGGAAAACTTTTTGTGTGCCTAATTTTTTATGCTAAATTACACAAGACCGTCAATCAGACACCAACTTATGTGGACTTATACAACTTTCTGTAAAAGCTGATCAACTGGTTTGCAGTAAGCTTATGCAAGAACACAAGATTTCAGCTGTAAGTTTTATGTAAGGCTTTATGTTACCTCATGTGCATAACCTTACAGCATAGTGGAACTACCCTATCAGTTACTTTGTCATTCAATCAGTTCCACTCACTCTGTCATTCTCTGTAGTTCACTTGGTCTCTTATTCAGTCCTTAAGCCATCTACTCATACAATCCTCATAAATACACACATGCTGTAGCTTGTGTTATAAAACCACTTGATGATTTTTGATTAAATTTTGTGTTTATTTGCATTCAGGAGTCACTGTTCATGCAGACTGCAATATATGTTAGATTATGTATTTTTTAATGACTTAAATTTTAGTTTTTTCCTAAATGTTCTTCAGTTTTTTTTTTTTTTTTTTTTGCTTATCAAAAGTTTTTCAGAACCATAACAGGGAGAGGCATGGTTTGAAGAGATACTTTCAAGCTGTATTGTTTGTCTAAACATTTTAGGTTGCATTTTCAAAGGCCATGTTTTTTCAGTGTATTAAAACATATATTTTATGGCAAGACTGTCAAGGAGTGATTTATGAAATCAAACAGTTCAGAAAAAATATCACTGCAGTCCTTTTGGCAAGCACTTATTTAAACAATACCATGTAGTATCCAATTCAATAAAAAAGAATTTGCCCCCTGACTGATTTCTCCTATAATTGTCGTAATCAAAGTTTCAGATCATCCGAATAATTTTAATTTCAGATGAAGACAGTGTGAGTATGCACAAAGTACAGCCTTTGAAAGATAATTTCATTTACTGAAGGTAAAACATTATTCAAAACCTATATCATCCATGTGAAAAAATAATTGTTTCTCTAAACCTAATAACTGTCTGTCATCCGTGGTGGCAGAAACAGCAAACAAACCTTAACAAGAAACGGCAATGAGTCTTTTACATCACTGTTGATGAATTTTGACCCTCTCTTCTTTGCAGAATTGTTTCATCCATCCACAACGGAGAGTTGTTGAGCGTGAACGTCCTGTTTGAGCTCACACCACAGCATATCTATTAAATTCCAGTGAAGACATTGACTAGGCCACTCTAAACCCTTCATTATGTTTCTTAGGAGTCATTCAGAGGTGGACTTGCTTGTGTGAGCGGATCATTGTCCTGCCGCATAATCAAATTGTGTTTGAGCTTTATGTCCCAAACTGATGAACCAGACATGCTCCTCCTGGATTCAGTCGTGGAGAACAGAATCAATTATGGTGAGGTGCCAGGGTCCTGAAGCAGCAAAGCAGTGAAACCCCAGACCATCACACTACCATTGGCGTGTTTGTCTGTTAGTATGACGTTCTTATTGTACACTCAAAAAAAATGAAGCCCCATGAAATGTTAGATTTACTTAATAATTTTATGTCAACAGTTTCCACACAATTGCTTTGCGTAACCTGTATTTGACTTCTAACATTTTTTGGCCAGTTTAATTAATTGCATTGAGTGGAATGTACTTAACTCAGTTTTGTGGAAAAAGATGACATAACATTATTAAGTAAATCTAACATTTCAAGGGGTTTCATTTTTTTGAGTGTAGAATGCTGTGTAAGCATTACACCAAATGTAATGGGACTCATGACTTAAGTTCCACTTTTGACTCATCAGTCCACAGAATACTATCTCAAGAGTCAAGGGGGTCATCAAGGTGTTTTTGGCAGATGAGAGACAAGCCTTTGTGTTCTTATTGGTGAAAAATGGTTTTTGCCTTGCAACTCTTCTATGGATACCATTTTTGCCTCTCTCTCTTTCTTATTGTTGAATCCAGAACACTAACATTAACTGAGGCAGGTGAGTGCTGCAGTTCTTTAGATGTTAGTCCGGGCTCTTTTGTGACCTCCTGGATGAGTCATTGATGCAATCTTGGAGGAATTTTAGTCAGCCGTTCACAAAAAGAAAATTTCATCACTGTGTCAGGTTTTCTCCATTAGTAGACAGTAGCTCTCATTGTAGTTCACTGGCATCTCAGGGCTTTAGTAATGGCTTTTTCATTATTTCCAGACTGTTCCATGTCCATTCTTGAATTTCTTTAGATGGCAGGATCATGTCCTGCTTTTTTCCTTCTTCACTTTTCCAAACAGGTTCTATTTAAGTGGTATTTAGATTCAACAGGGCTGGCAGTTGTCATGCGTGGGTGTGTCTGGTGAAACTGAACCCAATTATCCATTAATTTATTTAATTAGTTGACGCAGTAACTGTGGGAGGATTTGCTTTTCCCCATAGATCCAAGGTTGGATAGCCTTTTTCCTTCAATAAATTAATTTAATCATTTAAAAACTGCATTGTGTGTTTACTCAGGTCACCTTTGTCAAATATTTATATTAAAAGTTTGATGATCTTAAACATTTCAATGTGTCAGACATGCAAACATAAAAGAAATTGGGAAGGGAGGAAAGATTTTTTTTCACAATACTTTCTTTACATATCGAGGGCTGACTGCAATAAACAGTTATGTCCAATGTATAACATCTGGACATAACTGTTTATTGCAGTCAGCCCTCGATATGTAGTGCTGCTGTTCACAGGAAAAATCTGCTAGTATTCTTTTTGTGAAAAAGTGCAAATAAAGTATAAAGCAGAAAATAGCTGTTTTTTGCTCTATTGACAAAAACTGCAGAAAACTGTAAATTTTAGCAAACACAAGAGACCATCAATTTTACAATAACTTGCTAGCAACTCTGCTCCCAGGTACTTGCTGTTTTTTTTTTTTTTAATAGGTAAAACCTGTAACAGCCTGAAAATAAACAGTAATAGACCGCAAAAAAAAAAAGACAAACATTTATGCAACAGCAAACCAACAGCATTATCTCCAACAAAATGTTACGCTAAGTTACTGGCAATCTGGCTGCTCATTATTTCCTGTTTTTTTTTTCTCTCTCTTTTTGATGAGAAAATCATTAACAGTGTGAAAAGACAATGATATGGATGTTAAAATGTGTTTTCTGTTCATTGTATATGACATATTTTAAATCACCACTGACATAAGATAATATTAAATCAAATAAAACAGTAATCTATTTTCTTTAAACACTTTATTTCACTCTTTACAGCTTGTTTTTGTAATATATGAAGTAAAATGAGATGAATGTGGAATCTTCACTGAAAAGAGGTAAAGACAAGACTCCCCACTTTCTCGTTCTAATGCCCCTGAATAATAATTGACTGCATCTGTCTGTAAACCTATTTGAACTCCTAGTCTCAGTCAGCTGGTGGCCGGGCGTCGTCGCTTGTAGTCCTGTTTTTCTTGCTCCTGCGGTTCCGATCCATTTGTTTCCCTCGCATGTAGAGTTTGGACTTTGATCAGTTAATTCTTGTTTCTTTGATTTATGTTGTAAAGTTGTGGCGGCCTTTGTATTTCTCTCTGTTTCTTGAGTTGTGTTAATATTGATATTTGTACTTAAAGATATCTTCTGAGCATTATAGTTATAATCTGTATATTCTGTCTCTCAGTCTCCTATACTTAGATTTCGCCTGTAGTGGTTTAGATCTATTGTCCTGATCTCTTATGCCTCGTCCTCAATCTGTATTATTGTCTGTGGATATTCACGCTCTTATTGTGATATTAAAGAGCCTGGTCCGTGCACTATCTTCTGGTCCCGTCCGCCCCCTGTCATGTTCCCTGAGTGTCCCCTGACAAGTGCAGTATATCAATAACCTACACACATATCTTTCCTTTGCATCACAAATGTCTCTGTGACAACTAACTCCACACCTCAAAGCCTTCTTCAGGCCCCGGGCTCATCAGCTCTTCACTTCATGGCTCCTGCAAACAACCCAAAATGGTTTTTCCTACACAGTATCCGTCCCCTGCACATATTCTTCATTGGTAGACCTCAGTCCAGCCAACAGGACAGGTATGAGGACATTTCCTGGGACCACAGGGCCATCGACTAATCAGACTGATCTACCTGCACATATTTCATTCAAATGTCTATTAGAGGGGGTATTTAAACAAACCTCTGCTGAGTTCCGATGGACTGTAATGCTGACTAATCACGTGGTATACATCTTGAAGTCCACAAACAGCAGGACTCGTGTAAATTCAGGAACGGGTCGCTGTTTCAAATGATGTGATCAATTATTCAGGGGCTGAACACTTAGACTTCCAGACACGCAGTGATTCAGACCAGACCATTTTCTTTTACAGTCAACACAGAACATGTTTCCGCAGGCCTTTTAGCCCTTTGAAGTGAGTGAAGTACTAATGAATTTACAAAATTCTGCTCCGGAACTCCTTTGTTTTCAATTGCAATTATGATTACTACATTGGTTTTAAAATATTAAAGTGAGAAAAATTCTGATCACGCATCTGTGATCTTACACCTCAGAGGGTTAGTTGCTTGCTGCATCGGTGTGGTGCGTCAAAAGTGAGGGTAGAGCACTGTGATGAATTTATTGGGAAATGGCTCCCCTGCCCATGATTTACAACACATTCCCATCGCAGGAAAGGCAGCAGGAATGACCGCAGACAGAAGTCCCTGGCTGAGATTTGTCACCGAGCCATGAAGCGTCAATATCTCCCAGTGCGCCAATCCATGATTTACGCTAGTCTGTCCTTCAATTAGCAGACGACAGAGGAGATGCTTTTAAAATTTCGACATAATTATTTATCGACTTACTGACCGCTATTTTTAATGATTGACTAATGCATGTTTACCCAAATAAAATGAGCTATTCGTAAATGACAATTGTGGCATGATAAAAGCTTCTTTTTTAAACCACAAAATTACAAGGAAATTGGAATCGCAGTATTGTTTTCAAAATATGACTTATGTTTTAAGTGATCATGGCTCATCTTGCACAGCAGAAATTTCCGAATGATTCAGTGGGATATGTTATATGGGTTTAGGAAATGAATTTGGAAAGAAAAGACTCATAGGTTTCAATGTTTTACAGACATAGTTATTATATATATATATATATATATATATATATATATATATGTTTCATATATGTATGGTGCAAACAACCATATGAGCCACTTGTTCTTATACCCCTTTGTGCAGAATACTAATAATGCCAATTTTTTCCCATAATGCATGAGCCTATTTAGGCGTTATAACTCAGTATTTGTGTCAAAGAGACTCTAGAAAATTATTTCAGTGAAGTAAGACATTAGGAAATTCAATTACAGAATTATTTAGGAATTAAATTTTGGTATTTACGGACGCCGGCGTCTATATCTGCGCAAAGGGGTAAAGATCTGTTATGGACAGCAGATCAGGTTCTGGGCACAGTGTTGTAACAATAACAAAGAGTATGAAGTATATATTTTAAGGGTAATCACCTCATTCAGATTCTACTGACAGTATGCAAGTTTTTATTCCAGTCAATTGATACAGGTGCTGATTTCACTAATTTGTTCACCGTTAAGCAGAGAGGAGGAGCTAATTGGTGTAATCAGCAGGTGCAATGATTGGTTGGAATGAGCACCTGCATACTTGGCCAGTCGCGGCACATGCTTGGACACCACTGTCCTGCTCTCTATATAAGGAGACAGCATCAGACTGAGGACTTGTGCTGTAAAATACCACTGGATGGCAGTAGTGGACTCTATGAAGGATCACAGAATGATCATAGAGGAGCCTTGATTTTTTTTTTTTTTTTTTTCCAAGAAGTCAGGAAAAAAAAAAAAAAGGAGAAAAAAAAAAAACTATTGATAGCTCCATTTGATTTCAATCAGCGTACAACCAAGTACTAATTTTCACCCACATCCATGCACACTTGTCTCTCCCGCTGAGAGTATATACCTTACCTCCTCTCCTTTCACACTTGTCCTAGTTTATTCCCACATCAACAAAAAAGGCTTCAAGGTAAGGCTGGATCAATTTTGGAATTTTTTTTTTTTTTGAAAACTATCTCCACTTGGCCCAATTTAGCCAGACCGGCAGTCAAACACTTGGATGATTCAGGTCTTTGTAACAAATGACAGCCACATAACCCTGAGAGAATCCGTCTTCGCACCAATTCCATGCTGCATAAAACCTAGTGTTAACACAGCAGCATGAATACTACAATGTATTGTACAGTTTAAAAATATAGAGGGATAGGCATTGGCTTTGATCTCTCCTCTCGACTTTCATGAGTAGATTATGTGTGCTCTTTAATTCCTGAGTATGAGCTGCATTGGCTCTAAACCTCTAAGTAATTGGTTGGCGACAGTGACGCTCCTGCAATACCACATTGCAGAATTTGTGAAACTAGTCCAAACATATTTCTGCTGTGTTTCTAAGGTCAGTTTAGGGGTTACAAACCAGAAAGGAGGATGGAGCTATTCACCGAGTATTCTCATTAAATCCAGATATTCCTTATACAACTGTATTATTATTAATCAGAATTCCACAATAAAGCCAAATGTACATTTATAGATTTTCACATCCCAGATTATATAGACTGTGATATGTGCTAATTTGTGTTATCTTGCACTATGTAAGTGGGTTAATCTTCTTTTTTTTTTTTTGGGGGGTAGTCAGCCAACCTATACAATCCTTTAACTAATGGTTTGGTGCTTGCACATAAAAAAGCCAACCTGTTAGGGTGGGGCTCTCAATTTGTCTCCGTCCATATTGTCCTACCAACACAAATTGTTCTCACAATGTTGCTGGAATGTTCTGTCAGTGTTGGAACATTACTCTTGATTCCTTAGGTCTTGAACCTGATCACTTTGGCTCGCGACTAATATGGTTCAAACTTCATAATTGTTGATGGAATTTGGAAAGGAATTCGGTTAATTAATTACAACGCATAGACTACATTCAAAGAAAAATTTGTCTACACAGACAAGAAAGAAAGGAATTGTGATTTTTGAAACATAGAAATCCTGGGAGAACATGGTACATATGGTCCTGGTGCTGGGCAGTATACTTGTGTCTCAGAACCTTGACCACCCCGTTAAGTGACAAAAATGTCAGACATTCGATGACTATTTTTCAACCCCATAAAACTGATGGACCCATATATGGGTCAATCACAAGGGGGTAGGAATACACCCGGAAGTTGAAGCTCAATTGAACAGTCTGGAAGAAAGCAGATGATCACCTAGCGGTAGCTTCTCCATTCACCTCCAGTAATTTTGTCCGACTTTTGACATCAAATAACTTTACACTTAAAACATTATGAGCCTTCATGTCAGCGACAATATTTTCTACAGAGAAACTACATTTTGTAGCAGACGTCTTTACTTCGTATGTCGCGTTATGGTCTAATAATAAGCGTTTTTAGCCGATGGCACCAGGCTAGGCTAAAAGTGAGATGAAATGCCGGCGACTTTCTGTCGCACAGGAGGTAAATAACCGTACTGTTTAGACCAGAAGCCCATAGACGAATCATAGACAGTAGACGATTGAGCCACATCGCTAACGAAGTGAAGTACTTATGAAGTAATGGAACTAAAACATAATAACATCGAACGGAATCAGATTATACTTATAGACGCAATTGCTTGCTCACTGGCTATTATGTGTAGGGTACATCTACCAGACGAGTTACCACTTCTCAGGACATTGGTTTACATCACAAAACGTCAGCGAGCTTACTTTGAGCCTGCGCAGTAGGCGTGGTGCTCAACTGAAAACTTGTTCAATTGAGCTTCATCACTCTCCCGCTGAGTACAGCGCCATCCCGCCGTCCACTTCTTTTACTGTCTATGGTCAATCAATGCAGCTGCTGTATTCAAACTTGTGGAACATCAGACCTATATTAAATTCTAATGGCGATCCAAAGGTTTCCAACGATCCCATATATACTGTATGTCCTGCTGAATTACAGGGAAATGTGTATAAAATTATGAGCAATGAGCAATTTAGATATTTTCCATTTGATGAAATGTAATGCCGTGGCCATGATACACACATGACATCCTGAGTTTCAATAGTTTTCTCATCATAAGTGTGACTCAGTTTATGGGACACTGTCCTACCATTATGAAAACAACTCTTTTTCTTACTTTGAACCTTCTTAAGGGAAAACTTAGGTTAAAAGTTAGAGGTTAAGGAGTTAAAGAGAAAACTTGGTTTCCTAATTGACCTGATTTCTACGCCTAGATAATCATAGATTTTCTACTTGTGACTGATTTCTACTCAGAGGTTCGTCCAACCAAGGGGGGCGGTGGTTACCACAACAGATTTTTTCCTGTCGCACAGAAACGTTAACAGATATGACCTAATGCTTCCAGGTAATTGTTTATTCATCCTTGCGCTCATTTTCATGAAAAAACAATGAGGGTACCTCACCCCCCGTGGGTAGGGTAGGCCGTCAAAGTTGAAGGGTGGGGGGGTTGCCACCAGCGTCAATTTTTGCCTGTTTTTGATACAAAATATGCTTACAAATTAGTTGCAAATAGTATGCTATTATTATGTTTCATGCTCAATGAACTTTGTAGACCACACTGATTGTCATCCTTATTGATTTATTGATGTAGCTTGTCCTTGTATTAGTAAATCTTGGAATTACAATGACCAGCAGTGACCAGTAACCTTGAAGTGTTCTTCACCTAATAATACTAGAAGTGCATGACTGACATACTTTTACTTGAGTGTTTGACTGGTTACTGTACTGTATACTATTTCTATACTGTGCCATATGCCTACTATTATACAAGTTCATAGAATTATGTGTAAATATGTATGATACTAATATTGTTTACAGTAGCACTAGTATAGTACATGTAGAGTAGTGGAAAGTTGCTTACCTTCACATAAAATTGAGGGGGGAAATATGTAACAGCTAAAATTGAGGGAAAAATATGAAAAAAAACATGGATTTTTGTCATTTTGATGTTTTTTCCTAATATGGTGCTAGTTATGACGTCACTATGAGGTCATAATGTTGAAATGTGTTTTATTTGTACTTGATTTGAAGAGATGACATCTGTAGCTGTACACTGACACCAAACAAGATGATGTTTATTGCTTAATTTCGAAATAATCAGGGGCCACCCCCCCCGGTCGGGGTTGTAATAGAAAAACCCTTGGTTGGACGAGGGTTAATGAAACATAATATGACTTATAATTCAAAGTATACAGAGTTAGTTTCACTTGTTTTTAGGATTCTAGAACTCAGAGGTCTTTACACTCGCTCTTGAATGATTCCTGCAGTGAAATGCCGATTCAGAGACCAAATTACCTACCACAATGCCCAAAACACTGCACCGCAGACTGCATCGACTCAGACTAAGCAAATGAAGCGATTGGATGAAACGTTATGAGTTACTAATAAACAAAGCTCTTGTGATAGCTGAGTCAGGAAAACTCTCCTTTTGCATGCTTGGCTCATGGTTTAACTTCATTCCATGATCTGCCTTCTCTCCTCTCTCGCATGCTGACTCTACCTGCTGTCATTGACTGCGGCTATCAAATGAGACATCTGATGCTCTATCAGCTGATCACCTCTATCCAATTGCTGCCCGATACACCAGCATTACTAAACAATCATTTTACTGCTGTTTTCTTGAATATATTCTCTCTCTGCTTTAGAATATGCTGCCTGTTGTTTTGCATGCCCTCCCCCTCCCCTTCACCACCAGTCTTTGCAGATTCATTAGCTTCATCACCTTCATCTGCCTGTCAGTCCCAGCAGAGCCTTCAGCCACCACCAGCACTAGTATCTGGACTCCACGGGGGATTTGTAATCTGTAATGAATAATTATCTTCACATGATTCACTTTTCTGTCCTGATTGAAATATAATCATTAGATATTTCAGTGAAAGCAAACAGCAACAGATGTCCTACCAATAGCAAAATACCAGATAATACACAAGCAATGTCAATTTAACGTGAACAAGTTTACCACCCTGCAAATAACCAAATGATTACATGGACAATGACTATAGCATCAGGAGGCCTTATAAGAAGGGCCGGGCAATATGGCAAGAATCTTTTTAATGATATGTAATTTTTTTTATTATAGCGATAACAATGCATATCACAACCCATATAGCAGATGAGTCTGGCCCGGATCCGGCGTCAAGCCGGCACTGCTGGGCGACTGCTGGCATGGCAAGTGGTATGTTGACCGGATGTGGGCCAGGTCTGGCAATGATGGCACCGTTTCTGTGATGGCTGGCCACATTTGGGCCGATTGTATGCAAGCTGGCCCAGTGCTGGCCCATACGTGGGCCAGCTCCGGCAAACCAGATCTGGGCCACAACAGGGCCGTCATTCTTTATGTATGTGGGCCAGAAGTGGGCCGTAAAAGTGTATTATTTGGGCCAGAACTAGGCCAGACCAATTTTGCTGTGTGGGAATATGCTAATTTTATTGAATAATTCAAATAAGTATACTGCATTGCTTTGGATAATTTTAAGTTGCCTTTTGTCTAGTGAATTAGTCATACTTAAAACAAGTAACCAACTTTGAAATAATGTATTCAAATGTTCTTATTTTGTTTTTTTTTTTAAATTTAAATACAGCTTGATATATTGAAGTATAAGACATATATACAACAAAAGGAATCCCAAGAAGCAATGCACCCATCATGCACAGTGCCCCCTGTACAAGCCTCTTGAGGCAGTGTTATGATCTGGGGTTGCTGCTCTTGGTCAGGTATCGGCGCAGTGCTGTTCTGCAGCAAAAAAAAAAAAAAACAATTTAGCAAACTACCTGAATATATTGAATGAGCAGTAACCCATCAATGGACTTAAATCCCTGATGGTACTGACATATTCCAGGATGACAATGGTAAGATTCATCGAGCTCAAATTGAGAAAGAGTGGTTCATCAAGCATGAGGAGTCATTTTCACACATGAATTGGCCACCCCAGAGTCCGGACCTTAACCAACTGAAAGTCTTAACGGAGCGGTTTCACTCACCCATCATCAATACAATGTCTTGGCCAAAAGTGAAGGGAAATCTGCTTGAAAATAAATGTTGTGACACTTTATAAGATTGTCAAAACAATAGCACAACAAATGTGAGCCATGATGAAAGCTAATGGTGACCCAACAAAATATTACAGTGAGTGATTTTTTTTTTGGAAGGGCAGTGTATATTTTCATATTACCCAGCCCAACTAAAAGCAAATCCTCTGTCATGATGCAAGGAGGACTTCCTGATTCCCTCTTTGTCTGTCTCTTTAATCCAGCACTGAGCAGACCCTCCAACCCTCAGTTCCCTATGTCTGCTTTAATCAGGTCTGTATGAGAATAAACAAGAAAAACCCTGTCTCATCCTAAATAAACCCCCTACTCCTTCAGGAAGTCAGAAACAACCTAGTACTTTCGATAGCAGGTACATACGAGCCACGTCTGGGCTGATTCCAGTTGATTTGGCCTGGATTCGTCCCGGAGTCACTTGTGTGGTGGCCAATCTGATATCCAAACACTCTGTAGTTATTCCTGCATAACTGTTTGGACAGTGACTTAATCTTTATTTTGGTCCTGTGCTTAATCAGTTTGAGTTTGTTAGGATACAAAGACAATGCAGTTGAAGTGCAGAAGTGTCAACTGCTCAATGTTCTACCCATTTAAAAATAAAAAACTATAGTGTTCACTGTTCATGAACCATTTTCACTACAGGCATAATTTTGGTCTCTCCTGAAAGGTAATGCTGAGGAGATTTTTCTCAAATAGTCAGAATCACTGAGAATATTCCCCAAATTGAGTAACAATGCTGGAAAAGTAAGTTTTTGTCTGGTAGATAATGTTTTTCTCTGGCACTGCGGCGCTGTGACTAAAACCCATCAGCCCAGAAAAATCACGTCACAGCCAGACACCTAAAGAGCAGCAAGTTCAAATATTTTGATGATGAAACCAAAATAAATATTCTACTGTTTTTTTCTTGGTAATGTCCATGTGTGTTTCAACAATGTTGGAGACTCCTAATTTGCCTGCATGCCTAATCATGGTCGCGTTCGGATTTACAATAGTTTTGCAAAGTCCTTCTTTCTGTTCTTTTCCCCATCTGTAGATGAATTTTCACTTCAAATGAAGACCTGTGCGCAAGAAGTACCTAAGTCACAAAATGATACTTTTGAGATTTTGAGGGTCAAAGTTTTCAAAACATGATGCTGGTCATGACAATGGACAATTGAAACCCACCAGTACACAAGACTTGAGTACTTCTTTGCAGAAATCTTTGGCATCAGATGATGCTCTGGCCATTGTGGCTTTTAATACTGGTGTCAGCTCATTCTTTGCAAAATGTGACTTAAGTACTTTTTGCACACAGGTCTTCAAATATTCTCCTCTGATTCCCAGCATTAATGCATGATAAAGTTGCTTCCAAACTTCTCTGCTTCATTGACATTATGCCCCCCTGTCAGAAACCACTGAAAGAGTTCATTGTCGTGAGAATTAATCCCCTAGCTACTACACGCATCTTTCTGTTTAAAGTTCCAGACCACACTGCCCTGTCAAGCCAGATGGCAGTATCTGCAAAATAGTGAAACTCAGAAAATTGGCCTTGAAGTTTTACTCTTGGTACTGGAAGGCAATTACATGGACCACAATGCTATCAATGACATTGATTTCCTATCAGACCCTGAATTTTTGGTGAATCGAAATATTTTTGAGAAGTTGACCAAGATAGGAGATACTGCAGATACTGCCCTCTAGCTTGACCTCCTGCCCTACTTATGTAGATACTGCTGACTTGCACATGCAATAACTCTGTACATGTGTATTGATCAGGCTAATCTCTACTAAAAATAGATGGAGCTGGTGCTGTAGAGGGTCAATGGCGGGTTTTCCCAATTTTGAGAAATTTGCAGATACTGCCGTCTGGCTTCACAGGGCAGCACTAGTTGTCCATGTAAGCTAAAAGTTAACCCTTTGTGGCGTGTTGAAGAAATCAGACTACTGAGTTAAAATTTGATATCTAGCATTGTTTTGAGGTAGTTAGGAGGGAATTATGACAGTTTACCTTCTGGAAGGAGGCTAGCGGAGGGAGGTCAGAGTGTCCAATATTTTGGACTTGTGCGCTTGAGGAGACAGAATGATAGAGAAAGTGTGAGTTTGATTTATGGTTACATCCATCTTTATTTGCTAGTAACGTTACTTCAGTTTTGAAGGTTTTACATACAGCAGTGTTCACAGAGAGAATTTAATTTATGAGTTATGGGGAAATGCATAAAACAGTCATCGCCATCATCTTTGCTAGAGAGGCGCAAGTTCAATACATGAACATAGACTTTATTGAGCAACCATCAGCAGGGGCGGAGCCAGAGGGGAGGCCGGGGTGGCACTGGACCCCCCTGAAATCTGATTGTACACCCCAGGTGCCCCCCCCCAGATGATTGACATGTCACAGCAGCACGTCTTGTTGAAAGGAGCCTGTTGCTTTTTGAAATCGGTAACGCCTAGTGACTGCTAGGTCCCTCCTGTACAGTAGTTGACGCTACGTACCACAAAGAGAAGAGAAAGAATCGAGGAAAGATATCACGGCAAGTGGATGAGCAGCGTTCATGGACAGTGAAATCCAAATTCTGAAGTTAGTTTCACGGTGGTTTCTGTTTAAAATCACTTTTGTGTTCAGACAGGAGCTCGTTTTTGTTGTTTGCTATAAGCAACGAGTATCAAGCTAACTTTAAAGGAGAACTATGCAAGTCCAGCAGAGATGCCAAGTCTCACGCATTCAGCGTTAGTCTCTCGCCTCTTAGTGGCATTCACGTTCCTGTGCCGTAGTCAGCAATTTTTCTATCAACGTGCATTGAAGAAATTCACTCGCGAAATTTAAGTCATTGTGCATTAAGTTAATCAGTTTTATGTGCATTATGGTGGATTTCCCCACTAGTGACATGGAAATCGATTATTACTTGGGAATTCTCACGCTTGTCTTTACTGAGGGATTGAAAGCAATGGAATTGCATAAAGACGTTTCATATGGTCTTATTTACACAATTTAAACGATCATGAAACACATGCATTGTTTCCAATCCCTGAGTAAAGAGAAGCACGAGAAGTGCGGAGTCATAATCGCTTTCCATGTTACTTGTGGTGAGGTCCAACTTTACGCAAGTGAAACTGAAACTTCAATGCACAAGGATTTTAATTCCGCGTGAGAATCTCATTAAGTGTTCATTGAATAATTGCAGACTACGGTGAATAAGCCTAAAAAATACGTGAGACTTAATGCCAAATGCGTGAGACTTGGCATCTCTGGTCCAGTCACTTTTCCGCTGTTTGGCTGACCCCCCTCCCGGCCGTGTGTATTTGTTTTCAATGTAGCCGTTGAGAAATCAATCCGTGGAGTGGTGGATTATCATATAGGCGTTATGATGTGTGTATTTGTGTAGTCTTATATGTCATAACCAAGAGATTACGGGTTATGAGGCGCGTTTGTGCCACGGTGCCACCAAGAGGACAGCTGGGACACCGGGTCGGAGGCTCTGATCTTGCACGGTCGGTTTTTAGCCGAGACGCTACGTGGAAGGCGGGGAGCCTCCACTCTACCCGTAACAAGTTACAAGTCATTTATCTAACCATCACAAGTAGGCTAGTCCGAAGCTGTTTAATTAAGGTTAAAAAAAAATATATATATATATATATATATATATATATATATATATATGAATCATAAGGCAAATAACATGCTTATTTCCTCTTTAACGTTACATCTCATGGTGTCAACAGATGATCAGCATCAGCTTCCAGCACGCTCCACATTAATGTCTACATTTAACTCTGGGCGTCGCGTTGAACTGGGCAAACTTTGTTGAGCTTCGACCCCATTGCCACTTATTTTTCCCGCGTTTCTCCAATGATTTTAGATTAATGAAACTTGCAGACTTTCAGCTAGCTAGCTGCTTCATGCTCTGTTGGCTTAAATGAAATGTAATATGAAAATGCTAGCCTGTCAACTAGCTGAAAAGTTTGAATATTAAGCTTACATCTATAGTAGTATATTTGCACTGACTTTTTTAGTGACTCTCACCACAGCCGAAGAATTATGTTGCTCTGAAACTGCATAAGGTAGTTCATGTCAACATGGTGTCACTGTTTGTTGAAAAATTGATGCCAAATTGTGTGTGTGTTTTACATTTTGCACATTGTTAATAAACCGTACTAATTACATATACAAATCTTATCTGCTGTGTGCTTAAGATGTAGTTATATAATATTTAAACATTTACAGACTCCTATTGCAATTGATTGTTTGAGAAACACATTCATTGTCATAGTCTGTGGGCCCCCTGAAATAGCCTTGGCCACCCTCTGGCCACCCCAACGATAAAAGTCTTGCTCCGCCACTGACCAGCAGACCAGCAACGCTGATGATTCTGCAGTTCCTTCTTTCTGAGAAGGAAGTGGTCAGCATGATCATATCAAGAATTTTGATTGACACCTCTAGCAGAATATAACTTTGATCCATGAACACGGGCAACAAATTCTCTATTGGCAACTCTGAGGAAGTGAGGTTGTTTTTGTTTATTGTATCCAAAAAACAGGTATGCTTGTATAGGTAAGCAAAATGATAAAATATTTTATTAATGATTACGTAAAATCTAATTAAATCTTTAGTTAATCATTAAATCAAAGATTTAATAATTAATTAATTCTCTAATTTAATTATATTTCATTTAATCTTTAATTTTGGTTATTTTAATTATTAATTGAAATTCCATATTTTTGGTATAGTAGTAATCTAATGAGACTGATTTCAAACTACACAGGTTTCCTGCTACACCAAATTGGTATTCCGAAGGAGGATTATAAAGACAAACATGTCCTAATTATTCATCTTCGCCATTTCAAATGTCGTAGAGGCACATCCCCGACAGTTAATATTCCTGGTTAGATCATGAATAAGCCAGCTAAGTAATGCAATGCAGGAATATTAATTTCTGAGCATTCAGATCCATTCTTTCATCATTCATGGCATTGCCTCCTTCAGGAAGCCTAAATTAGCACAAAAGACGAGTGATAAGTCAGCATGTCTTTTGAGGTGCGAGTGAATACTATTAAAAAAACTTGCTCTCAATGAAGGAACTTCCATTCAAGGTAGAATCAGAGGTGACTCTGTGACCATATTAATGTGAGGCGCATAGGCCTACTTCATATGTTGCACTTACTGCATGCTATTACTTGCATTGGTTTTCTTTTGTAAGGCAGCCTATATAAAATAGAATAAAATGTTCTTTGCTGGCAAGAGAAGCGTTTATTGAAAACTAAAGTGGTAAATAACATTTAGTGGGAACCAGACGGTTATAAACACGTGTTAGTGGCTCATTATTTTTTACTAGGCTACTGTGCAAATTAGCTTAAGCGCCTGAGTTCTTTCCCTCATTACATGCCGCTGCTCATCATGTTGTTGCGGTGCCTAGAGGGAAATGTAGCACGGTGGCGCACAGTTTACAATGTGTTTGCATTGTCGCTAAGCTAATATGAGGCTTATTTTCACTATTTTACTGGAGGGTGCTTGTTGTGGGAAACACAGTGGTGCAGCTGATAGTATTGTCCCCAAAGGTGGGAAATCCAGATCCAGAACGTAAAGGCCCTCCCCAGTATTTTGTTCTAATCAACTGGATTTGCTGATTATCTAACCAGGATGTAGGAATAATCAGTAAAAGCAGTTGACTGAGTTCTTTGAAGCAAGAAAAACACAGCAGTACTTTTACTTTCCTGATGCCTGGACTTTGCACCTTTGATTGTCTCCACACAGTAAAGAAGGTCCTACTCTAATGGTCCTCGGCTCTAATGTTAGTCAGGGTGTTTGTGTGGAATTTGTGCTTTTCAACGAGTAACTGTGAGATCTAAATGAGCCATAAGCACCAGTGTGTGCATGATTGACGAGTGCGTCCCTCGATCGATTAGTTATCTTTTTCACAGTGTTTCCCTGCCGCTGGTGCAATTTATATTGGGATGGGCTCCAGTCCCACTTATGGCCAAGAACAGGAAAAAATGGGTTCGAAAGTGGATAATTGTACATGTTACAGCTGCAGCTTCCATTTTATGTGCTCTTGTACACCACAACCACTGCTTGACAAGCATTTACAAAGTTATTTGTTAGTATTTGCTTTCCTTATTTTTGTCTACTGCATTTATTGTTCAGCAATAATACAATAATGCAAGTGCTTGAAGACCATTATGATCCCTATGCTCCAGACAGAAGCTGACAATGCTGCACTTAAGGTTTGAAAAAAGAGTTACAGACATTAAATTGCGTTTTTAAATTTGCCACGGTAAGTGGTTTATGATACAGCCATTTTTTTTTAAATTGCAGTCATATTGCATGCATATCGCTACCTAAACTATTTAACGTAGTGGTGCCCAATCATGCGCCATTAAGGTCCCGAAGGTATGCTGGTTTTCATTCCATCCAGTCACTGTAGCCTCTGATTTCACTGATAAGTTTCCTCCTCTCTGCCGTAAGGTGTGCTAATCAGTGAAATCAGCTGTTATGGTGATTTGTGGAATAGAAACTTGCATGTGCTAAACCCCTCCAAAGCACATGATCAGGCAATACTTATTTAATCTATCTGCTCAACTGTAGGATAGTCCAATAGTTAAGATGGTGCCATGATATATTTTAATAGAGTAATATTCACTAAAGTTTTTTAAATGTATTGACAAGCAACAGTTGAATGCAGTAAACAGGGCTATCCTACTGAAGGTAGCACTTGAACTCAGCCATATTTAGTCAAGCTGGTTTAAACTGTCATAAAGATATATACTTATAGCTGGTCAAACAGCTGTTCATAAACTGACCAGCCTATAAAGTCAGCTATCCCGCCTATTGCTTGGAAGAGTGTTTTATGAGCTGAACCACAAAATTTATCACAGAGCTACCCAACCATCTTCCTGGTGATCTCCCACCTTGTAGGTTTGTACTCCAACCTGAACTTAGCATTCAGCTGCAGAGGAATCCTATGGGCTACTGCATAGTGGACGTGAGTGTGCTATATTAGGATAGAAATGGACGATCTCCAAAAACTGGGTTGAAAACCACACCCATACACTGCTAGCATTGGCACACTGGTGAGTTTTGGGTGACCTTGCATGGCTCAGTAAGTCTGTGTGCAATGACTTGTTCAGTTCCCCAGTTTCTAAAAACAGCAGATGTAGCAGGCTACTCTCCTGATTCTGAGGAGGTAAAGTCCTAATGCGTATCACATTTGCTGGTAGAACAACAATCTCGAAGGGTGCAGTAGGCTTCATGGTTATCATGAGTCATGACCCTCTTTGAAAGTACCATGGACTTCTAACCCATCTACCCTACTGTTCACTATCCCATGTGGCAAATGGCATATCATTATTCGTTGCTATTCACGCCCTGATATTATTTACATTATACTAGCACTGTTTCTAATGTTTAGAGCCATAGCGAGCTTTGAGTTAATTAAATTTATGTTTCTCCTGTACTGTTTTCTTATTTTAAGCCTTGTTTATTACTTTTATGACTAATATTGCTTCCAGTATAATTACATAGTGTATGTTATGTATTATTAACTTTTATTATCAAGCAGTGTCAGCATAATAGCCCAGGTTTTTGGAGAAGCATTTCGATCAGGTTCATGCGACCACTAATTCCTGTCCTGTTGCTAAAAAAATGAAGATGCCTGTCTGCCACTCAGTGAAGCCTGATTCCTGCCTCTGTCATTTCCCATCGTGACATGCTCTTTGATGTCTCTGTTGCCATTTTGCCTCTGCTTTTTGCTCGTATTGCTGTCATACTTTCCCAGTGATCCAAATTAAATTGCATTCATTTAGTAATTAACCTGCTCCATGACTACTCACCCTGCAATGCACTGTTGTGTTTGCCCTCCCCTCCCGTCACACTGCAGATCCCTTATCAATAAGAATGGGATGTCGCAAGGAAACCGCGCCTCCTTAAATGTTGCTGGGTCATCTTGATTCTGAGCCAATTTCCTGTCCGCATTTAAATTAAAAACTCAGCGTGAATTAGATAGTTTATGTCTCTGCGTGACAGCTTTTATATTAAACGGTTTACAAGAATCCTTTTGTTTATCGTGGGAACAGGTTTTCATACATATTAATGGGACCCAGGTGTTAGTCCCACGCTGCTTCCCTTCCCCAGCAGAACCCCTTACAACCAGCTAATATTCCACTACAAGTGTTTGCTGTAATAATTACTGTGAAACAGGACTGTCATATTGCCCTCGATGAGATTAGCTGGAAGGCAATTTTTTTTTTTCGTAATGCACATTTTTGTTTTCTTTTCCTCTTCCCCTCTATCTTTCTGTCTCTCACAAAGTGAAATTTTACAATGTTGTGTTGATAATACGCATTTAATAAACGGGTCCCTAAAAAAAGTGAGCTTCAAAATCGCATATCAAATTGCTCATGAGGCCATAATGCCAAAGAAAATCAGTCACCATTGTTGTTTTAGCTTGAAGTTCCTCCGTAATTTTAATTGTGCCAACTCTATTAGCTCTTGTGTCCATTTGCTCATCAGTTACACTTCATGTGGATAGTCTGATGACAGAGAGATTTCTGAGCATTTATGACATTTCAATTTTTTTTTTTTTTGCTGATATTCAACTGTTTCACTTTCTCTCTAGATGTTTTACAAATTATCTGTAGAGTATACATATACAGTATACGTATATAGCCTGAGGACTCTCGGTTTTCTCTTTACTTGGATAGTCCAAATGAAAGTCCACAGGTGTTTACTGGCTATAAAAATGAGAATCAACTCCCATATCTGTGTAGGCTATACAGTATATAGCAGAATTTGTAGCCGACTGTAGTTGCTGGAGGCGACAGCAATTGGATTTACAGTTAGCTGGGAAAAAACTAAGGTTCAGTCGCTGTCCAATTTCATTGCACCACCAGCCCCAATGATCAACATTGGTCAGCAGGCTGTCAATGTGGCTCAAGACTTCATCTATCTTGGCTTCAAGATCATCCAGCACTGCTCATCAGACCCGGAGACCATGCGATGGCTCCAGCTTGCCCCCAGTGCTTTTGGTTATTTGTCGCCTCCTCAATTCCGCAGTAATCCACAGTTCTCATTTACGATTGTGGGACTTGGAGAGCCAAAATACAAGAGAAAAGCGCTGCATATCCATGGCAACACAACGGAAGTGCTCCAAGCCGCTATGGAGAGCTCCAACTAGAAAACCTTTTATTTTTGACCTGAGTGAGACGAGCTGGCATATTTTGTTTTTACACCACAGCGAAGGGTTCGCTCTGGATTGCAACCTTGCAAGCATGCACCATATAAACAGTAACTGTTAGCTAGCTAAGCTAGCGAACTAGCTAGCAAAACAAGCAAACTAATGTTGGCTAGCTAACTAGCTAGAAAGCCTTTTTGCCGACTTAGCTAGTTATATTTGGTGAATGTATACTCTTCAAAAAAAGTAGGGGATATTGAAATTGCAAGGTCAATAACAAACTAATGATATAGAATAATTGGTCCCAAACTAATTGTATCTTAGCAAGGAAGGAATTGAGTAAACAATTCACCCAATATTCCTTTACCTAAACAGTTTCTCTTGCTGTCATGGTCCGTGAAAGAAGGAATGGGTGAGAAATGGAATTTGAAAGTTGACATTTTTGCGTCAATAATGTGTAATGCCCCCGTTATTGGCCAAACACTCGTTGTTTCATCGAGGCATCTGGTATATGAGTCTTTCTATGGTGATTTGATGCAGTCTGTCCCATTCTTCCACCAACGCCTGGCCAAGTTCATCTAGTGTGGCTGGTGGCCTTTCACGCTGAGGCACACGTCAGCCCAAGATGTCCCAGACATTTTCAATGAGGGAAAAGTCAGGGCTCATTGCTGGCCAGGGAATCCTATGACTATTGTGCTGTTGAAGGTAGTTATTGACTATTCTTGCACGGTGTGCACGGGTGATGTTGCCCTGAAAGACTAAACGCTGCCCCTCATGTCGTGCAAGCAGGACAACATAGGGTGTCAGTATGTTGTCCCGATAGTGCTGGTCAATGACTCTACCTTGCACGATATGGAGTGGGGTTTGGTTAGTCATAGTGATCCCACCGCACACCATAACAGACCCACCACCAAATCTGTAATGCTGGCTTAGATCAACATTGACGTGGCGTTAGTTACGATGTCACCAGATGCCACCACGCTTATCAAGGAAGTCTAAAGTGTACCGGAACTCATCTGAGAACATTACAAGTGACCACCGACGATTTCTCCAGCTCCTGCATTGTGTACACCATTCGCGTCTTCGCAATGTGGCAGTTGGTCAATGGCGGCACAATACGAGCCCGTCTAGCATGAAGATGGGCATCGTGTGATGATTTCTAATCGTCTGACCTGTCACTCGGACACCAGTAGCCTGGTGTAGGTTTGCAGAAATCTTATTTGCTGTTTGAATGCAATTTCTCAGAGCCTGGGTACAAATCAACCTATCCTGGGCTCTTGTTGTTGACCGTGGATGCTCTGAACGGCATCGATCATCAACATTATGGGTTTACTGATACCTGCTAGATAATATGCTAATCACAGACTGGGAAACATTGAAGAAATTGGCAACCTTACACTGACGGCTGTCAGTTTCAAGTATGCCAATTGCTCTTAGATGTTCAGCACGTTGGAGATGTTGCACTGCGAGAAAACAATCAAAGGATGTCTCAGGTAAACAAAATCAACAAAGGGTTACAATCAGGAGCTATCAGAATGAAAGAGGTCTCGATCACAAGGGAATAGATGACCTTTCTCTAAAGTGTCAAATTGCACTGTATGCACCCCAGTATTGCACTGTAATACTGTATGCACCCCTCCCACGTGTTCGGGATTTCCACGTGCTGCTCATGCACACCATTGGCTGCGGTTTGGTGCTCATGTTATCTTCATTGCATTAGTTATTGTATCCAAAACACAATCAGCATTTTGTTTTTGACCTTGAAATTACAATATCCCCTACTTTTTTTGAAGAGTGTATATGATAGCTAACTAAATGGTGAAGTTATAACTATTCACTGTTATCCCATTGATTTCTATGCATCACATGTAAGGCCATAATCGAGATCGAACCCTTTCCGCATTCTCATAAGGTCACAACCTTGAGTGAACCCTCCACTGTGGTGTAAAAACAAAATATGCTGGTGGCTTGGAGCACATCTGTTGTGTTGACATGGATATGCAGCGTTTTTCGTTTGCATTTGTTTTCGAGGTTGGTGTGTTGTTGTCTTTGCATTTTTTTCTGTTTTTGCAGCGCATTTTTCCAACTGGAGATATTTTGGGCCATTGCAGCACGTTTGTACTCATCGGCCACCGCAGCATACAGTTGGTAAAACATTCTTTTAACATTTGTCTATGGATTTTTGACCATCAGTATGTATTATGTTGATAATTACTTGAGCATTAGAATGTTCAACAAAATCAATAAAATGGTTAATTAATTATTTGTTGAATATTTGTGTATTTGTGACAGTTGATGGGTCCTGTCACTAGAAATGCCTCCTGATAAGTACGCGCCCTGGCTACCTTGCCAATGAACCTGGCTCTTTGGCAATGTGGTCAGCGCGTGTGACTCTTACCTGGGAGTCTGGGGTTCAAACCTCCACCTGAGCCCCCCTTCAGCCTGCCACATATTAACCCTTTGATGCATGAGACCTGTCCCCTTGGTCACTACCGATGATTTTTGGTATTTCTACTTGTTTATAAACCAAAAGAAAAATATCATGGATTTTTTCAAGGATTGCCAAAGCTGGGGGTGATTTTTTTACCTCACATATGTGAGTTTTTTGTTAAGCATTCATGTGCATGAACCTCACACATGTGAGGTTGCCATAAAACTGCCTATTGTTCAATAAATCATGAATCTAAAACATGGTTGATGTCTTCTATATGTTCTATGTGATTTTATATAACAGTATAACATACTACTTTGGGTAAGGCTTTCATACTCTTCATTGCTTCATTGGGGGCTCAAAAGTTTAGAAAAGCACACTCACCTCTTTTTCATGGGTGTAGCCATCTTGGAAATTTGAAGAGCGCTAGTAGAGACATCTGTTGACTGATACAGAAACTATAATACCTCACAAAAGTAGCATGAATGCATTTCCAGGGGTGGATGCCTTGTGGAGGGGGGGGACTAAAAAACCTCACGCATGTGAGGCGTATGAATCAAAGGGTTAACTTTTGAAAAATTGTATGGCAAAGGTTAAGCAAGCAGTTTAAGTTGTAATAAATTATTCTGAACATATGTAGGTTTGTCCATGAATCATTGCATGTACTCTATAGATAATCTGTTAAATATCTACAAAGAACAACAGTTGAATTGTGGAATATCAATGTCAGGCCTACCAAAAAAAACAGCCAAGCTGCAACAAAAGTTGGTCAGATGTCTTTTTCAAAGAACCAGCAACACACAATTGAAAAGTCAGTGGGTTCGTCTCGGGTTTGATACAGGCTGTGTGACTTTTTGAGTTTGGGTCTGGTGAAAATGTATCGACTTCAAAGTGTTGTGGCACGAAGTTCAGTGGGAATGTGGCATGTTTTCAACATCTGACAAACTTTTGTCACAGTTTGGCTGTTTTCTTTGGTAGGCCTGAATGTATGAGCAGTTGAAATGTCATAAGTACTCTCACATATGCTTTATAGATAATTTGTTAAACATATACAGGCAAAGCAAAACAGTTGAATTGTTCAATGTTGACTGTTGAAATATAACAAATACTCTGTCAGCTTTCTGTAAGCAGACTATTCAAATAAATTACCTGTTCATTTGAACTATTCTGCTTTCTTTTTCCTTCTCGCTCTCACCCCATCTCTTTCTCTCACTCTGACATTCTGCCACAGAGCTGCTCATTACTCGTTCCATCAAAGGCTTTTGATGCAGAGAGGACAGCCAGTGTTTGACATCTGGGCGATATCATTGTCTGAGTGTTTAATGGAATGTGAAATGGTGATTTTCTACACAATCAAAAGTTTCTTTACAATACATTAATATGCATTAATAGTAAGGTTTTGACAGAGTAAGTGCCCAACAAGACATCAAATTAGTTTGTTTTATTTTAATTTGGTCTTAAATGTTTGTTTTTGTTTTCCACACTTGTATTGCCTTAGATTCAAAGCACATTTCAGATGGCAGATGTTAATTCAGGAAATAATTTTACAAATCACTATTTACATTTCATTAACGTCAAGGCTGTCTTGGATCACCAGACAAGACAGAAGCAAGTGAGGCAGTTTGTTGAACTGTGGAAAGTTCTCCATTATGGTTTGAATAATCAATCAACAAAATATTTTATTAAATAATATACATCACACATGGTAACTCCCCACACAGGGTAGCTGGTCTGAATAGGTTTTGGAGGTCATCGGGGCAGAAGTCAAAGTCACAAACAATCTGCTATATCCAGGGACCAAATATCAACTTTTAGGGTGTGTGAAGCTATGGCTGGTAGAGGCATATTAATCAACACTTTGTGTTGACTTCTACCTTATTAAACTATAAAACTTCATGGTAGTTTATGGTGGTTTAATTTTCAGGCAATGGGCAGTCACGCCTAATATTGATTTGATTTGGCTTTCAACAGTTTTGAATGCTTTAAAATCTATCCATCAATAATTAGAAGCTAGGAATTATTGGCACTCTTTAGTAAAATTAAGCAAAACGAGCTACAAAAAGTCTTTATTGTTTATCCTCATCATTAATTTAAAATATTCACAAAAATCTAACCTTACTGACATTTATTATGAACCTTGCCAATACTATACAATTGATAAATCATTTCGCAATTTATGTTTGAATTCACAACAATATGTTGTATTATTAGCTAAAATTACTTAAAAATCACTTTAATTTATTCGCTAGATAACTATTGATTCTACCGCATTCTGATGCAAGTAAAGTCAGTCACACAATACCAACTGCATGGACCATGGGCTTGGTAGCTGGATAGCACCACGGCTAGCTGGGGTAAACGTCAGCTTACCAACTGGCACTCGCCATCCCTTGGGCGTCAGCTGTCCCATTGCTGCTCATCGCATGCGAAGAAAAAAAAATAGGAATCTAATTCAAGCGGTTTTATGCAGAACTGTATATGTTCTGTACTTTTTCTGCTCAAATTCCTATTTGTTCTTTCATGCCATCACAGAGAGAGGCTTGCTAACTAAAATGGCTTACGCAGACATTTTATTGGTCACTATACTTCTCATGAATCTCCACAATAGAAAAGCAAGAGGAAGAATATTTTTCATAATATTAAATGAAAATATGCAGCTTAACCACTGTCAATTTTAATTTGTATATAAAAACAATCATTACCAGGTCATAGGAAGGCCCCACTATATTTGCATGATTATTAGACATAGATTGATTAAACACTTTAAAATGTTTGTCACCATGAAAGATATTTGTTTGACTTCGGTGCTGTTTATAAAGTAAGAAAAGCAACTGGAATATAAAACCTAAGTGCTGTCTTCTGACTGCAATAATATCATGACTTCTGTATCTATATTTATTGGCTACAGCAATGCTAATTTTACTAGTCATACGCTTACTTGTCAACGGGCCCCCATCGCATGTGGGCCCACGTGCAGCTGCACCCCCTGCACCCTTGGTATTTCCGTCCCTGTTGTAGACGTGCCCGCAGGTAGCAACAATAAACTGTGAGGTGCTCTTGAAAGCCTGAATGGCCAGTGCCATCAGTAAACTACACCAATCTGACCTGATCCTAGCGTCCTCTCAGAGATTAACGAGTAAATGCGAGAAGATGTTTACTCTAGGGGAAGCGAGGTTTTTTTTTTAAGGGGAGCTTGCAAAGAAAGTGTTTCCAGACGAGCTTTCACTGCGCACAGGCACACAGGGTGAAAAATACACTATTAGGGGGCTGCAAGAATGGTTGTTGAGGAGAATTAGGTGGTAAATTGAACTGAGTTACAAGGATCGGCACAATATCCATGGAGAGTAGACAAATGCCTCCATCTCTTATCACAAGAGTCTTGCTATTTTTTACAACTGTAATTTACTGCCTTTAATTTCAGCAGAAATCCTGTATTCTGGGTTACAGCTGGTAACCTAAAGTTTATCTTTTATGAACAATATTAAGACACAAGGAATGAATGGATGGAAGACATAACTTCTGCAAAGATGCCACAAGGAAAATGAGATTCTCCAATTGTCTAGTTCACAGAACTTGTCTTGTCATTTTTTATAGAACTTTTTTCATCTAAAATGGCATCCCATTGTTGCAAAATATCGCATCAATTCAAAGCTTTGTTCACTTGTACTCTTCAATACAAAGGACACAATTTTTCAAGTGGGCAGCAGGCACTCAGCAGGCTATAGTTGAGTAGACCTGAGGGAGGCATATTAAGCATTTATGCTGACCGAAAGTCTTTCCTTTAGGTGCATCGGTCAGACATTCTTGGTTGGTAAATTTCAGGCCTAGTGGTGGAGACATCTTTTTCAAGAATTTCACACTGTAAATCAGCCACTGATTCCTCAAGTTTTATTTCACTTTATTGGAGCTGCCCGTTACAAAGCACCTAATTCAAATGCAAGCAATCTTGGTGAAATAGTGATCACTAGAATCTGGTGTTACA
Source organism: Gymnothorax javanicus (assembly GCA_029692085.1). NCBI lineage: Eukaryota > Metazoa > Chordata > Actinopteri > Anguilliformes > Muraenidae > Gymnothorax > Gymnothorax javanicus. The sequence goes on from CM056204.1 coordinate 48,147,160, forward strand.
AATTAGATTTGGAGCAAAAACCTAATCTCCAGGACAGGGCTGGGCAGCAATGCTCAAAATCAATAGTAAAATGCCAAAATTCACCAGGCCATAAAATAATCCTCTGTTTCTGATAGGCATTTAGGAATTGTTGGCTACCTATCATGAACATAGCAGCCTAAAAAGTTAAAAGCATATAAGTCAGCTTCTATCCTTCCATCCAGGCTCTATATCGCTTCTTCCTCACTAGGGTTGCCAGGGAACTGGAGCCTATCCCAGCTGACTATGGCCAATAGGCAGGGACACAGCCCAGACAGCTTGCCAATTACATCGCAGATAAGTCAGCTTGAGTTCATGAATCATTGTGCATTTTATGCTAATTGGTATTACTGACTGACTGTCTTGAAGTAATTTCCTTGCAATAATTGGCTAAATGTTCATTTATGAAACAGTGACCTCACAACTGTGTGCTTATTGCATGCTTGTTGCCTGCCTTTTCAGACTTTTTAATTGTACCTAGTGTGATTGTTTTGTTTTGTAAGCATAGCGTGGGGGCGGGGCTTGGCCGGGCTCAGCTAGAGATGGGAGAGATAGGGGGTGTGGCTCGAGGAGCAATGTTGAGGAGAGGTCATTGTCACAGGTGTAGCAGGTTGACTAATTACTCTCCCCCTGGTAGCGTTCTGGAGCCTGTGTGTCACACACCTCCTACAAGCTTCCTGAACGCAGGCTCAGGAAGAGAAGAACCATCCCTGAAGTGCTCGATTGTGTTGCCTTACCTTGTGTATGTCACAGAGATTTAATAAATGGAGTATTGAGCTCCAAACAGAGAAAATTGTTGCTCTATTGTCTGTATTTGCTTAGAGAACCCACTGAGTACCAAGGGACTTTGTTACACACAGTTAGTTTTGGTTACCTTGAGTACAAACTGTTTTGTTTGTAGTTTTGGCCTGGTCAGCTACCAAAGTCATTCCCTGTGTTCATTACATAAACTGTAAATTCAGTTGAGAATGGCCTCTCCCTTTTCCTTTCTGTCACACCCGTCTGTGGATAGAGTCATGACAACAAGCTACATATTTTGTCCAGTTTTCACAAAAATTAGCAGGGATGATTTTCAGATTAAGCATCACAGAATACATCAGATGGATTTTGATTTTCAAAAGTATTCACACGTCACAGCCAATCAAAATCAGGGGCATAATATCATGAAAAGATTCAGAGAATCCAGAGAAATCTCTGGGCGTAAGGGACAAGGCCAAAAACTAATATTGAATGGCTGCAATCTTCAGACCCTCAGGCGGCACTGCATTAAAAACGGACAGGATTCTGTAGTGGAATTCGCTGCATGGGCTCAGAAACACGTCTGTTTACTATGGCTAGTGAACACAGTGTGTCACTGCATTCACGAATGCAAGTTCAAATTTTTCCAAAGATAAGATAAAATTCTGCACATATTACAACATGTCTTCGTGGGAAAAGAGTCTGGGTGCTAAACTGGCTTTCCTGTGGGAATGTACCTGTACCTGTTGGACCCATACAAGTTGGACCCTGTCTAGTTGGACCCCTAACCCTAACTGTTTGGACCCCATACCATTTGGACCCCTGGCAAGTTGGACCCAGGACCAGTTGGACCCTGACCAGTTGGGTCAGGGTTAGGGTTAGGGTTCGGTTAGGGTCTTGGCTCCAAACAGCATGGGGTCCAACTGAGTAGGGTCTGGAGTCCAAGTGGTCAGGGGTCCAAAATGCAAGGGGTCCAAGTGGTTTGGGTCAAAATGTAAGGGGTCCAACCGATACTGGGTCCATTCAGTTAGGGTCCAACTGGTACGGGGTCCAAACAGCCCATACCCCATTGCTGCAGTCCAGACGTGTCACCCACTGAAAATATTAGGCGTATTATGACACAAAAAATAAAAAAGGAGGCTGCTAAATGCAGAGCAACTGAAATCCTACACCAAGCAAGAACAGAATACATTTTGATCTCAAAACTACGTAAGTTGCTCTCCTCAGAACCCAAAAGTATACTGAGTGTACCTAAAAGAAGAGGGGATGCAACACAGTGGTAAACATGCCTTTGTTCCAACTTTTTTGACAAATGTTGCTGGCATAAAATTCAAAATAAGCATATATGTTTTAAAAAAACAATAAAATGTCGCAGTTTCAACATCTAATATGTTGTATTTTTACTATTCTACTATTCTATACTACTATAAATACTATAAATATAGGGTTCCATTGATTGTCAAATCACTGCACTCTGTTTTTATTTATATTTTACTCAGCTTCCCGACTTTTTTGGTAATGGAGTTGTAATCTAAAGCCATTTGCAAACATTATTATGAGTCTAGCTTAGTCCTGGAGTTGTGCGGGTGATTTAACATTTCTTTTATTATTGTAACCCGGCAGATGTATAGGAAGTCACATTTGACAAGCATGTCCCCAGTGCATAAAAAATACCCAGAGTCCACTAATATTGATTTCAAACTACAAAATCCCTATCTTTTGCTGTATCCTTGACAAATAATAATGGAAAATTACCAACAACTTCAGTTTTCATTTAGTATGGTACTTCAGTTTGTATCAATAAAGACAGACTGCAGTCATATCCTCTCACAGATGTCCAATAACATGTTCTTTTGCAAAATTTGCGATCTAAACCAAACATGCAGCACTTTTGCGCACTACATAAAGTGCATTCTTGTTCATGATGGATCTATCGCACCGGTTCAGCACCTTCTGCCAGATGTGGAGGACATTGCTGTATATCTACTGCTTGTAATTTGAAATGCTAAATGGATAATATCCAGAGAGGCAACATCTGTGTCACCACTTTGCGATACATACGTTTGTAGAAAATACATACTGTAGTAGCTTCTTGCAATGAAAATTTGGGAGGTTATCAAGAGTAGTGTGAGAGCCGTGTTATGCATCTGAATTGAGGTTTACAACTACAAGCTATTCATTTCCAGTCTATAGGAGCTACACTGAGAACAGTTTTTTTACAGCAGTAAAGCGTCAGGGTGCCAACAAAATTAATATTATTATTCCAAAAATAAATAAAAAACAAACAATTGGTGTAACTTTTAAAATGCACGACAAAATACTATTTAACCGCTTTGGCATGTTGTGTAATATATTGATACTTTCAGTAGCCATTGCGGCATGCTCACAAGAGAAGGGCACAAATGCAAAGGGAGGCAATATTCTGCTTCAAAGCAATAAAAACGGAGTATTGTTTACCTCAGAAAGATTCCAGGAATACTGGTTCCATAATAAACCACTATGACAGCAGAAAAATATTATGGAGTTATAATGTTGCTGGGGCCAGGTCATCACACTCTGAAGGAGACATATCATGGAGAAAAGAAGGGACTGAGGAACTTAATACACAATATAGTACCTTATCATTGTGGGAAATTTTCATTTTGACTCGCTTGAGTAAAGCTAGGTTAATTGAATATTAGGCACTGTGTCCACATATAGCATTTTTTCAAGGAAAAATAAGCATTGGCAGGGCAATGGGGTTTGCTGGGATGAAGTGCTCCCTTGCGCTTGTGCAGGGAGATAAGAAAAACGCTTTGAACTTGCTATGATCCAGACATGGAACAAAACACAGATTCAGGATACAGTCCACAAGGGAGCATTTATTATCAGGAAGACAGTGATAGTAGAGGGAAGGGTCATAGCCCAGAACAGTAGAGGGCAAGTCCAGTTTAGTTGGTAATGACTGGAGAGGGTAGGGGCGTGTAAGCACCCAGGCCAGTGGTCGTCCCAAGACAGCAGCCAGGTAGTGAATTCCCCCAGCAGAAGCAGGACTTCTTGACAGTACAACCAAAACTTTTAGCAGGAATGCAGTCCCAATCCTTGAGTCTACTGAAGGCTCGTGAGGTGTTCCTAATAAACTGACTCAGAGGAACAGGCTGGAACAATGGATTAACAATAATGTGGTCCCAATGCAGGAGATTGATATAAAGGTTTGGGAACTTGTTCTCATTAATAAAACTCTGAGGAGTAATACCTTCTTTCCTTATCATTAATGTACCAAAATGCATGAAAGAAGAGCTTAGCTCAGTACTAGAAGACACAAACTGACTGGAAGGCTTTGTCAGCATGACAATCCAACGACCATACTGAAACCACAATGAACTTATATAGACAAGACATTCACAAAAACACCCAGGGGCAAAAAAGGAAACGAGACAATACATCAATTAAAGGAGACAAACTGCAAAGCACCGTCACACTGCTGGAGCAGGGGAGGAACCAATTAAGGACACAAGGCTTGTGACAGAAGTGGGTTTTGCGTCGATGACAAAAAAGTTGAAATATCGATGTTTGTCCACTCCTGCCGTCGACTCCCGCCGTTTTATAACAAACTAACGTCACCAATAGTTCATCTATTCATCTCAGGTGATGAGTCCCACCCCAACTAATACGTACAGTATATGATGGGTTGCTTGGAAAGGAGCGACCATGACGACACCAGCGCCTGTCTGAAAAGTTCAGATATTTTCAACTCGAAGCGCTCGGAGCGGCCGCAAAAATAAGGTAGAGCAATTGTGCTTTTTCTCTAAACAGCTGCATATGCTCTCTCAGCCTCTCCTTATTGAGAAAAGACACTGGTGCTCAAAGAAAAATGCTGGATGGACACAGACTCCTACTCTGAATATATATATATACTATGATATTTTGAAAAGTGCCTTAATGTTGAATAATAACTTAACAGTGATACCATTTTGACATTGTTGATGAGGACCACTCTCTTTGAAAAGCTGTTAAATCAGTTATAAACCATGGCAAGTGGATTGTGAGTGACAGTGCTGATATTCTTAAACACATGCTGTCGGTTCTCAAAGTCAAAGCAATAATAAAAGTGAAAGGGAGTGACAGGTAGTCATCAAATCATTGGAAAAATATAATTGAACATTTTAACAATTGTGATAATGAAGGACAATGAGTGTGTGTACATACTGTCAGAACCTGTTGCATAATTTAATTGATAAAGGCTGCTAATAGCATAACTAAATGCATTTTAATTAGCGAAAACAATGACTCATTAGAAATCATCTGTCCCCATAGACATTAATGAATCTGTCCAACAACCTATTCACCAGCACATTTTCTCCCTCTGAAATATCTTCTTCACACACACACACACACGCACACACACGCATGCATACACACACTCACACACGCACACACTTTTCTTTTCATAAGAATGAAGAATCTATTGGATTTTCCCTCCCTTTTAAGTGCAAAATTGAAAATTAATGAACATGAGAAATTGAATTGAATAATCTGCCAGGTTGTGAAGTGTACAATTTGATTGAATCACGATTGAATCAACCTCAGGCCTTATATGATGTTCACTGATGTTATGAATTCTTTTAACTGGTTCTTAATCTTAGCAGATTTGGTCTCTGGCGTACGTGGTGGTGGTTAGAGGTACGTTAATGCCAGTGTTTTTAAACTGGATTTATTTTGACTATATTTAATAACAGGGAGTGCAACACAATTTTTGGAGAAGTCAAAAACTGGGTGATTTCAATATGCCATTAAAACGTAGTTATGTACAGTTGAAAAAAATCACTATGTGTAAAATTTACGCTGTGGCATTTGGTGTTAAAAAATAACAGTGGAAGTAAAACTGTATTTCACACTATGATGGTTAATTTTAGAAACTAATCTGCAGTTCACGTGCGTTCCGAACTGTGGGGGAGGATCTGGATGGATCATGGACCAACTGCCCCAGTACTCTCCCAGAGGCTCACATGAAACAGCTGTCACTCTGTTTGTCTCTGTTAACAGAGACTCCAGCCTGCAGTGTAATTCATACATGTAATGTTTCAAAATCAAACTTAAAGAAAGAAAATGACAATTTAAATTATTTAGTAAACAATTATTGAACCTCATAGACACATCTTTCTCTCGGCTGCTGAACCCATCTGTCTATTTTGAACCAAGTCATTGAACGAGATAGTGATGGCCAAGCTTGAGACCCACCTTGATGAAAGGACTGACAGATTGTATTATACTGTTCATGTTGACACTTAAAGAGCGTGGTGACATGTAAATGTACAACGTAAATGCAATAGACTGAGGGTGCTGTTTCACTTATTGCATTTGAATGTAGTGCAATGTACTGTATAGCAGGTTCAGTTTTTGAAAATTATTTTCAAATTGCTAGAAAATAGCATTTTCATTTTCATAATGGCTCCTACACCTACCTGTATGTGGCGACATGTATGTGTAAATGCAATAGACTGGTGGGACTGCTTTAATATTGTAATTGCATTTCAATATTGCCCACTGTACAGCTGGTTATGTTTTAGAAAATGAAAATATCAAATGTCATGGTTCTTATCATTTGCTTTTTGTTAGAAAATTGTATTTTCATTTTCATTTTGACCCCAAAAGAGTGTGGTGACGTAAATGTAAATGCAATAGACCTGGGGTGTTCTTTTGCTTATTGTATTTGAATGTTGTCCACTCTTCAGTGGCCTACGACTTTGAAAATTAAATATCAAACAGGTTTTCCGTTGTCATTTTAATGTGCTCATAGACCGCCCTTTCAAGTAGGTGAGCATTAATCGGATTATTGCACTTTCATTTTACTTGCCTAGCACATACATATTTTGGAAAATTATAATGCTATTGTGTAATTACATTTTCAAGTTTGCATTATCATTTAAATATTGTTCCTTGCAGGCTTCCATTTAGAAACGTCTTCATAGATTTTATACATCTTGGTGTATGCATACGTCGTTTGAAACAGAATACTGTTCTTCTTATTGGGACAGCATTTACAGTTGATGCAGTGATGCACCTGGTAACACTTTGCAATAAGAAGCACAAAATTTGGGTGATTCCCAGGGACATGAGAAATGAATGAGGAACTAACTGCTGGTAACCAGTAGTTTGAAGGCAGTTTTTGAGTTAACCCCTAATCAGATTTTAGAGTCCTAATGGATCGGCAAGATGTCCAGGATGGGTCCCTGCCTTTTGCCTGTAGTCAGCTGGGATAGGCTCCAGCTCCCCCCGTGACCCTAGTGAGGAAAAGTAGGTATATAGAATGGATGGATGGATGGATGGATGGATGATTGAATACCTTCAACCTGCAAAGCTTTCACTGCCGCTGAAAGACTTTTTTTGTGGAGGAATGAATTCATACGGTTAAAAAATTTTGTCTAAAAACATTTTCTGACCAGGTTCTTTCCTTTTCTTGCTAGATGTATCTGGGTCCTAGCCAAGTGCAAAAAGCACCCAAGCCCAAAAACATAAATTGCCCAAACTCAAAATTGCTGCAGTTTTTTCAGGGATGCACAAGCATATTATAAAAACACACACAGAAAGGCAGGAGTATATGCGAGTGCAAATGTGTTCACCAACACGAATAAGCACAAGACTGCGCACTCACACACGCTTAGATATACAGTAGATGCCAGCAGAACAACCAAACACACGAAGGAGAAAACAAGTCACTGACAACAAAGCTAGTGCTATCACACCTTGAAGATCTATGGCCTGCCTCTTCTTTGCTGAAAACAAAAGTGTGGGGGGAGCTGGGGGGGCGTTGTGAGGAGAGGGTGCAACGTGGACGCATTTAATGTCATTTAATGCCATGGCACGAAAGCGTCTAATAATTAGTGCATGACTCAGATTGCTTGACAGCAACAAGAAAGGGCGCAATTGGAGGCCCCTTTGAACGTGTGTCATTGCTCTCCTCCTGATTATGCACTAGAGCAGCATACAGTGCTCCCTAATTGCTGTGCTGCGGCGAAGCAACACAGTGCGATATGTCGCAGCTGCTGGGCCAATCTGGAGCTCAATGCTGCGCTCATTTTACCATGCATGCTGCCAAACTCCAGAAGTGGAAGTAATTTCAAGTTTGCTGAATGATGCTTTTCTTAAGGTTGTTTAATTTCTTATTACGGAGTCCGGACCGTCTATTAAAAGGCTGAGAGCTCCGAAGTACACTCCCGTTTCCAGTCTTGCTGATATGAAAGAAACTTCATACAGCTAAGTTTCTGAAGACAGTTGCTGCTACAGGCCATAAATCACTTCCTTCAGCTTGCAACTTTAGCCCAAGGTGGACTATCTTAAGTCCATGATGGATGTGAATTAATAGGAGGATGGAAATCAGATCAGGGAGGGATTCAGTTTCTGACAAACGTTAAGGTTCGTCATAACCGAATTTAATGTCAAAAATAAGTTAGACTGTAGCGTGGTTTTATAGTACATCTAAAGCTAAATATATTTTGAAAATGCATTTTTACAGCAGATGTAAATGTGTCAGTGTAAGTTAAGGGTAAAAAAAAAAAGTGACAGAATATCATATTGCTTTGCAGAACTTCATGAAAAAAATGTTCAGGTAAAAACAAGTTTTTTTTCAGACATAGTGGAATATTAAAGTAACAAATCCCACAGTTCTTTTTCATTGCAGATATTAATTATGTTGCTTTATGGGCTGAAAGTGCTCGCTAAATTATAACAATGGTGCTTCACTTGAAAACTTTTACAATGTGAAATACAATCAAAATAATTCAATAGGTTGCACAATGATCATGAAAAGATTCGAGAATTTGAACTTTGATTCAGTGCGATTATCGTTCCTGCTCTCAGTGGTGTGTAAAACTGTCAAACATGCTATCTTCTGACATTTAGACTTTCCAGGAAGTTCTTTGTCCGTTAATCAAGTGGGATCATGGCATTGGCAATCCAATGACAAAATTTGACACAGCTTCTCATGATTTAAAGGTATTAGCAATGCCGTACGCATGTACTCACGTGAACTGGGAACTTTATTCTGAAGTACATTCTAAGGAACAAAATGAAAATAAAATGCTTTCATTTTTTAGATCAAAAACTGGCAAACTGCAGTAGAATAGAACAGAACTCGCCACGCATGCACGCTCAAACACTCAAACAGAAACGCATGCCCTTGTTTAGTGGAACAGAGTCCTATTTATTAATTGATTAGCTTCATCTCATGCTTTATTTCAAATGTGTTTGGGGTCTACAGTGTACACAGTCTGCATGTGTATCCACAGGCCTGTATGTTATCATGCATGCATGAAAGGGCGTGTTTCAATTATGCATGTATATTTTATTTTTACCATTTTAACCCATTTTGGATTTGCTTCTCTGTATTTTAGTGTACGTACATAAGCATACAATATTTATGTATTAATTTATTATTTTTCTTTGAATTTAGTAGCATTGGTCTGAGTGAAATACATATTTCCTGGCTGATTCCCTAGTCAACACTGTCCCGCCAAAGCCCTCGTGTTGAGCTCAGATTAAATGTTTCTGCAAGACTGAAAAAAGTGACTAATGCTTAAAGCTGCATGTTTGCTTGCATGATATCAAAGAATTCAGGCACCTACTTGATAATGGTTTACCTTTGGAGTACGTTATATGTTTGGCTGCCCCCTTCACTGTCCTCTAAATTCCCAAGATCAATTCATATTTTTAAGTTGACAAGGTACTCCATCATTTTCGAGAACAAACAAAGCTGACGCATACTGTTATTGCAGTCTGGGCTCTTAACATTTGAAAAATGGCAATTAAAAAAGCAAGATAAATGCTTGTTTTAAATTTCTGACTCTAGTAATTATTGGAACCTAGATGTGCTACACTGATGCTGTGTGCGTGTGTGTGTGTGTGCGTGCGTGTGCGTGTGTGTGTGTGCATGGGCGCATGCTGAAGTGCGTGTTCATGTTTAATAAATGTATGACTTCAAGGTACAGCAATGAAATAAATTGAAAACATTTCAGTAATTGGCAAAGCAATTATTTTTGCACACATGCAGTATTTAATGACAGTAATTAGTGAAGGTGGCGGCAATTGATTTATGTAATTAAATTAAAGGAGGTATATAATGACCTTAGAAAAGAAATTGAACATATCAGAGTACACGTATGCATACAAATGAAAAATTATGCATGGGAAGCCAAAATGAATACAGCCAGTGGGTGAAAGCAGTTAAGTGCAGATAATTAAAGATTGCAGAAATAACTCACTTCAGAGAGCACATGCATAATGCACATTAAAGGTGAGGGGTGACCCACCGGCACTTTGATGCTACATAGCGAGATGTTCTGGGGTTTGAATCAGTTCTCCTGGAGTTTTGTTGTTTTTTCAGGTAACAGAGTCTCAGTTACCAACACACCAGGTTTAGTGTGTGAGTGAATGGTGTGTGTTCTGTGATAGACTGGTGATCAGGTGAGGTTGTTTCACAAGCTTTAGGAGGTTGAATACATAAAAGACCAAGTTATGAAAGAGCAGAACTTTATTATCTGCGTATATAAGCAATAGGTCCAAAGCGGCATAATGCTCATTATGATGCACTGCCCATATCAGTACACCCTGCCAGCAGTGTATTTATAGTTGACACCAGTTGTTTATCAGTCTTCTGTTGCGTGAAACTATAAATTACTAGCATTTGGAATTGAGGTCTCCTCACATTTGAAGTGTACATAAATAATATTGGGAATTGTTTCGAAGCTACTCAAACCTCTCCCAATGAAAATCATTTCCCTGCGAAGGCTGTTTCGTCAAGCGCTGCTTCTGGCGCCTTTGCATCGCATACAAAAGACAGAGGGTGTGACAGATGTTAGGAGAATAAGATGTCTGATATCGGAGTGCAAGATATGTGATTTATCTGCAAGTGTTTTGACATTGCTATTTTTCTCAGTCATTACTGTGAACACGGAGCATTGGGAAAGGAATGTTTTCATCATAATGGTGATCTCTTGGGTTCAGTGAGAATAAATCACACGCGACTCAGAATATTTCCATGAATACTAGCAGATAGTAGAGGAACAAATGGTGCTCCTTTATCTGAATCTAGCCTACTCCATATGTATGCGATTTGAGATGTATTGCATGCAAGTGATATGATTATATTGCCTCTTTTAGCGTTCTTGACAGGCACAATGGAGAGGCTGCTCCAGTGGTCCCCAGAGTTTCCGATGGGCACGGACGACTTTATAACATGGAACTACACTCACCAACTACACCTGTCTACTACCAGACAGGAGCCCCTTTAGTCCCCAGACCTGCCTTAATGCCTAAATTCTTTTGGACATGGATTCACTAAGATGCCTGGGAAATTTCCCAGTGATTTTGATCTATGCTGACTCAAAATTTGTGACACAATTTCCACATACAGTGCTGCAAAAGTCTGTTTGCCCCTTTCCTGATTTCATTTTTGCGTGTCATATTTAAATGTTTCTGATAATCAAAATAATTATAATATAGGACAAAGACAAGGCGAGTAAACAAAAAGCAGGTTTTAAATGATCATTTTATTTATTGTCGGTAAAGAGTAATTGAAAACCTACAAGTTGTCCCGCTTAAATGATTGCACCACCCTTGGTGGCAACAATTGCAATCAATCGATTGTGATAACTGGTCACATCACCATGAAGGGATTTTGGCCAATTGTTTTTATTTCGGCCACACTGTAGGGTTTACAAGATTTTTAACTGCCTGTTAAAAGTCATGCCACAGCATCTCAAATGGAGTCAAGTCAGGACTTTGATTAGGCCACTCCATAAAAAATCGTGAACACTGACCTTAGCTAAAGCAAGTGAGGCCTGCAGTTCTTCTGATGTTTGGGTTCTTTTGTGAGCTCCTAAATGAGTCATCGATGCATATTTAGAGGAATTTTGGTTGGCCGGTCACAGCTGGGAAGGTTCATCACTGTTCCATGTTTTCTCCATTTGTAGAAAATGGTTCTGACTGTTGCTCATTATTATGAGAATATGCTGAACATATTCATTTATATTGTAGCCCATTTCCTGAATTACCTTTGTTTTAAAATATATCATCGCAGTTTAACATGTATGAAATGGCCCAGGATGAAATGGCCTTTTTCTGCGTTCAGAAATGCCGTTCTGCATACCGCCGTTGTGAACATAACATAACATGAGTGGGGAGAACAGGCCGTTCAGCCCAACTAGGCTCGCCAGTATCTTATTTCTATCCTGAATCTAACACTTCAGATACTCAATGACTCAATGATGTCTAGTGCTAAATCAAGCCTGCTCTTGAAAATTCCCAAGGTTTATGCCTCAACAATACAATACAATAAACAGTGGTTATCTGAGCATTTCTGAGCTTTTTGTTGGCTCCAATAAGTCTGCCAGTTCTGCTCTGACCGCCCTCATTGACAGTGTTTTTTAACCAGTTTATCACAACAATTTCTGTAAACTCCAGACACTCCAGTGCGAGAGCATCCCTCGAGGGCAACTGTTTCTCTGATGCCAGATGCACTAGGTCTGGCATCAACAATCATACCATTTTTAAATTCACAGATCTTGTCCAGTATATTGTTTTGACAGACAAAAAAATAAAGCACTTGTCTGTGTCTGCTTGGCTTTCAGGAACATTTGCAGCTACATTATGCATTTCTGTGAAGGACCACGCCATTTGTGTTCTCAAACAGGTGTACCAAATAAAGTGGTAGGCAAGAGTATATTCTGATATTTACCACTGTGAACCATTCCCTTTTACGCAGTATAAACACATTGAAAAGTTCCACCTTTGGCCACCACATTCACTGTATTGTTAGGATACATGTACCAGCTTTTGAATCATTCAATGACGGGTATTTTAAAAATTTATTTTCATTTGGGACTAAAATGAGAGCCCTGACAATGTCAGTGATTTCACGATGAGTAATCAGGTTGACACATTTCATGTCAATTCAAAACCTTACTGTTTGGAAACAGCTGCTGATTAAGAGTAAGCTACGAATAAAAAGAAACCGACAACAAAAAGCCAGAATGGATTATTTACGGAAATCAGAAGCTGATGTCCCAAACAAACTTTGCAGAGCTGTATGGAGAGGAATCCTGTATTATTGGATGGAATTAATCTTCAGGACACAGCCAGTTTTACAAACTAAGCCAAGTACAAAATGGGAAGGTTTACACAGAATCTTTTGTACTTTTACCATGCATACTGAATTTTAAAAAAATGAGCAGATAATATGCCATTGGTGAGACAAAATGTAGGTTTTGTGCATGTTTTCTTGTATCTGTTCTTGTGGAAGATGCTGAGTATACATGCACAGTGAATGTTCCAATTAACTGCATCACAAATGACAGTCATTCAGTGTGAAATTCCCCCACAGCTTGAAACTGTACAAACTGCACTTAATAGATAGGCAATTCAGCAAAGCAGCAACAGCCAGAGCCAGATATTAAAAACCTTCAATGCAGACTTGTTGGCCTCACAGTGTACACGCCTTGCATGTCATTGCATTTGAGTGTCTGTGTCAAACATTGCATGCATGACCAGTCCGCATGTATTAAATTGTTTAGTACTGCAACGAGGGTCAGCATTGTCGTTCAGAAGTTTTATTTGGCCTGAAGTAGAGTAAAACAATGCACACGTATTGAATCTGCCAGGCTCTTTCACTTGTCGAAGTGTAGGATAAGTTTCCATTCTTTGAGAAGTTGGCCAAACCTTTAAAGTGCATTCAGAAAAACACCATACACTCAAAGGTGATTTTCACTACAGTGTATTCCTCTGCCTGTTTGCAGGGCCAGTCTTAGCCTTTAAGACACCCTGTGTGGGATTTGATTCAGGGTTTTTACATTGAAGAATCCCTGCTACTTATTGTCTTGTGTAGGCTCTGCTTATATGTTTGTCAGTGTATTTGAACATTCAGGAGGTGAACTACTGCTACTGCAGCCCTCATAGCTGGCTGTGGGCATTAGGTGTTTTCTCAGCTTCAGAGCAAGCAGGAGAGTCTGTGTTTGTTCCCCTCATTTCTTAGGTGATGGATTTTCAGAAGTAGGTTCTCTGAAGCCCTTACTTTTAAGCTCTGTCCGGTTCAGTTTTATTGATCTTATGAGGAATTAGTTGAGGAGATGCTTTCTGGAAAGGAAGGCTGACTGGAAAACTATTGGGTTTGAAACTCCTGGCTTTATGGTGGCAAACTGTAACTTTTGCAGATGAAAAAGAAAAGACAAATAAATAACAAAACATCGAAACCATGTAAAGCTGTGTGTATACGAGCATAGTATATATTTGCAGCGGTTTACTGACAACAACTATTTCAATGATAGTATGTGTGTGCTGATTTTTTTGATTTCAAAGAAATAAGTCATGTTGCCCAAATGAGTTATGACTGTGCTTCGGCTTTCGTTTTGCCTTTGAGTTAAAACTTTCAAAGCTCATTTTGATGTTATAGCAAAAGGCATTCACAACAGTGCTGTGTGGTTCATGCGATGTTCCACACCTCAGGCTAAAAAAATATTCATGAGAAAGTGATTCTACCCTCGACTCAGTGATGAGATGTGGCACTACATGCACTGCTCTTTTAGTCCAGGCATAACCCCTGACGATCTACACGATGTTCAGTTTGTGTTGGGAAGAATAGTGGACTAGACAGGCTGAGCTCAACACACACACAAAGCACAGAAAGGGAGGAAACCTAACTAAAGCATCTGCAATCTTCAGCACTGAGATACTGAGCAGAAAGAAGAGTGATGTTCAAGCCAATGGCATCACGCTGCGCCGTGTCCTACTCCAGCACGACTCCTCTGGATGGTTTCCCTCAGTTTGGTGCAAATCAGATGCGACGCGTGTTTCTCAGTCTTCTAACTTTACGCAGCAAGTCTACGCAAAGTGCAATCCATGTGTACAGACGTGTTGTCCGTGCCTATTGATAACCGATATTGTAATGTACTGTAGTGGAGAGAATGGCCCAGTACATTAAGTGTGGTAATGAAATTCGGTCTCACTTTATTTTGATGGTCCCTTTATGGATGCTCAACAGACTAGAAAAAACATGTTAACTTTATAATGGTTGACTTTCAACAAAGGATGATTTGTAGCCAGTTCAAATGTTATAACAAAAACATCATCATACTATCTACAGACTATCTTAGACAAAACCTAAATATTTGTGTTGACAATCTACTGTGACATGTTCAGAGATGCTCAAGAAACATTCATTTAAGTATCAGTAGACATGTTATTGATGTCAGCACAGCATCTGCAAGCATCACCCTGTATATTAACCTGATCATCTACTGACAATGTGTTGATAGTGTGAGTGGAATCAGCATGAACTGACTAAACTGAAACATGTGGATCATTTGCCCAAAACAGACAAACGGTGATACCGGCACCACATTTACTTGATCATCCATTAAAACTTTGTTGATGGTAAGTTGAGTATTTCCAAGTATCTCCCTGAATGTTTACCTGATCATCTGCTGGAACTTTATTCAGTGTCAATTGAACATCTACAAGCATCATCTTATATATTGACCTGATCATCTATTGATACTCTGTTGATAGTTTGTTGAGCGTCTCCAAGTATTAACCTGATCATCTGCTGATACTCAAGTTAAAGTTTCTTGAGCATCTATTAGCATCATACTGTAGATCGTCAACATAAGGATTAAGGTCGCGTGTAAG
The DNA here is from genome assembly GCA_029692085.1 of Gymnothorax javanicus. Classification (NCBI taxonomy): domain Eukaryota; kingdom Metazoa; phylum Chordata; class Actinopteri; order Anguilliformes; family Muraenidae; genus Gymnothorax; species Gymnothorax javanicus. Next base: position 48,162,574 of record CM056204.1, read on the forward strand.
ACACTTAGTGGACGGTGTGATGATGTGTTTGTTTATAGTATTTGAACTGTCTACAAATCATCCTTTGTTGAAAGTCAACCTTTATGTTGTTGACACGTTATTTCCTGTTTGTTGAGCATCTACAGAGGGACCATCAAAATAAAGTGTTACCTGAAATTCTCTTCATTGCATTTTGTTCTGAGGACAATTTATTGATGATTTACACATAAAATTTTGTATTTGTGGCAGAAAAAAATCACTGAGGTGGCCATTCCTTTTCATTGTTTTTTGAGCCATGTACCTCTCTACCTTGTTAAAAGCAGTAGCATCCCTGCGAGCAAGAGGATGAACTGTTCCAATGTTCATGCAGCCAACACTGAAAGAGACAAAGTTCAACCTTGCAGCAAAGTAAACTCCTTTATTGCTTTTAATCGTACAAGTACTGCAGGTATTCTACAGCAATTCATGTTGTTTTCTCTTTGGAGGAAAAGGTTATAAGTCCAGCAAAGTTTTCAAAAAAAAAAAAAAAAAAACCTTCTGGCCAGTATATAACTGGCCCCCAAAATCCATTTTGCTGACAAATAAATAAAAAAATAATAAATTAACTAAAGGGCTTACTGGTGTGCTCCTGAACAGGCAAAATGTGGATTTATTTATTTTTTATTGCCATTATTCAAATATACCATGAAGGAATTTTTTTTTATGGTGATTAAATATTTGTTGGTTTGCTAGTCTGCTCCAAACTTTTGTTGTTCGAGGCAACTATTCAGCATAGTATTGCAGTATAGTGTGCAAATGAATGAAATGTCAGGTAATTCATCCACTCACTTATAAACATAAATATGCTCAATAATAAATGTATTTTATTGCAGAAGTATAGTTTTTAAAGGTCAACTCAGGCCAGTGTGAAACCAAGTGTCTTAATTGATCACCATTTTCTGAGAGTTCTAATTAATTTGACATTTGAAAAGTGTATAAAACAACATTTCAGGGGAAAAAAATGCTGCTCAGGCCATTCTAACCCCACACACATGCTCGCACGCAAGCACCCACGAGCGTGCACACACACGCACATGCACGCACTCACACACACGCACACACACACACACACACACAGACATTAGTTGCCCGAGAATGTAGATTTACAAATACTTGGCTTGGCAAACCTAGACAGTTTTCCTGGGTTTCGTTGTTTCATAAAATCTAATTGCCCAATAACAAACCGGAATATGTTAATTATTTAGTAAATTGTCCTGAAAGGTACGGTGGCGATTGAAATGCCCACATCAGAATGTTGATCTCCATTTCGCCTGCGTTCATATGGACCGCTGTGTCCTACTGAATAAGGCAGTGCAGACTTTATCCAGTGCATGCACTGTTGACTGTAAAGCCAGATCTACTGCTGCGGAATTAGGCATTGTCTGTGTGTGTGTGTGTGTGTGTGTGTGTGTGTGCGTGCGTGCGTGTGCGTGCAAGTCTATGGAATGTCTCCATAAGACATGAAAACCCAACATGTGTGTACGAGTGTGTGTGTGTGTATGTCTGCATGTGTTTTTCAAATGAATGGCTCTGTTTTACCTTGTGATGCAGTCATTACAGAGGGAGACCAGTGGAGCTAATCCTGCGGTACAGACCTTATTGATGACAGATCGCAAGAAGACCTGAGTATGCGTCAGTGAGGGCATGTAAGGACAAGCATTAAAATCACAAGTGTATGGTGTTCTTGTGCTATACTGCTCCATAATGCAATGCTACAGTGCATTTATTCGGCTATATTTTAAAGGTTCCGTATTATTCTGTTTTTCCTCGAGTTATTATAATCTTGGACGTCCAAAGGGACGTCTATAAACTTATTAGCAGAAAAATCACATAAAAATCCATAATTTCCGGGCCATTTGCGCTAATTCTCTCCCCACAGAAGAACAGGCAGTTTTGAGGGGGGCATCCCTGGCGATCAATGCTAAAGGTGAAAAATATAAAATTAGCATAACAAGAGAAGAGAGCTGGGAAAGACATGGAAGGCCGAGGTGCTAGAAGGCGGAGGATGCGGACACAAAGCTGTTAGACGTGAACTTTGCATAAAAGGTCCATTTGTGATGTAGATAACAGCAGGAATTTCAAACCATATGCTCGAAATGCTGAAGTTAAAAAGTGGGGTCTAATGGCTAAACTGGTGGGTCTTCAAAGTCAACTTCCCGTGGGCTACAAGGGGCAGTGGAGATCATTATAAAAGACACATTGAACTGGGAAAAAAGTATTTTCCTTTGAGCTGAGTTACACCATTCAAACAAGTTATGTTGTGACAGCAAATGATTACTCGCAGCAGCTGTGATAATGGCATTGAGCAAAGCAAACTGAGGTCACTGCATCAGTAGGAAATTCATGACACAGCATGAGGAAACACACAAGGCGAGGCGCAGGAATACCCAGGACGTTCCCATATTCTGCTGCGCTTCGCTTTGGGATGGGCATACGAAGACCCGTCAGCAGCAATTCTTCAGGACTCATCAAGTGTCTCTCCAAATGAAACCTCACTTTTTGATGGGGTCCTATCAGTTCACACACTTCAGTTGAACTACTTATAGAAACGTTGAGGAGGTGCAAGCAATGATGCAGACTCCTCCCAATCAGCACAGTGAGAGCCATTACGCAAAGCTAATGGTGCCCTTACGCTCCCAGGCTGCAGTAATGCCACAAATACAATAATTCACAAACAGGGACCACCCAAGCAAATATAAAGAGGAGCCATCTTTTGAACTGGCCAAAAGACGACAATGTACGATGTAAACTCAAATACTGAAAACATTTCATAGATTGTCGTTATATTTTCTTACCAGCCCCATTTACCCTGAGCAGCATAACAAAGCATTAGGACATTCTCGAGGAGAAACTGAATAGTGAGGTGACGAGAATTCCATTGGTCACTAAGTGGGCAGAAACAACAAAGATGTTTTGACTCATGGAAAGGAACAGCTGTCTAATACCCTACAGCAGTGCAGATATACTTTAGATTTTAAAATAGAATTTTTTTCAATTGCAGAGAATGAAATTTTAATCACAATAATAAGCACTTGACACTTAAGTCTAGTACTTGCCATAAGCAATAACATTTCCACTTCATTTGTACTCTAAATGTTAAAAATAAAAAGTTGACTAAACTTGAAAAAGGTAGGCAACAAACTGCAAAAATTCTTTGAACTTGCTCAACTCAAATTGTATGGGCTCTTTCTTGGCTCCTTTCATTGGTGCCACATCACCTTATAATTGCAACTTGTCACATTATTAGTCCAAAATTGCTCTTGTGCCAACTTTTATGGAGTTGTTGCAATTATGCAGTTATGAGAAAAGTGAATATATTCGCAAGTGGCACTGTCCAACTGCAGTTTGTTTAAGCCTGTAGAGGCCAACTTCATGCAATAACAGACAGGGCAACAGTTTTGAAGTAACAAGAAATGGTTAATTAAAATGAACTGTATGCAATAAGATAGAATATAAAGTAACATAATAATCAATAATGCCTTATTGAAAGGGAAATTAGCGAGGATAACACTACCATACGAATCGGATTGATGCATGTTATTGGTTAGTAATAATCTAGGCTACAACCGTGGTGAGAACAACATTTATCACACTCATAATCATTTAAAACAATTTAAGAGGAATTGTCTGTCCCCAGAATAATTTCATTCACAGCAGGCTTATAAAAAACAACAAAGTACAATTGTATTCTGTTTCTGCCATACAATGTAATTGTTGATGCCAGTGTTAAATGAATGCACTTCAACATTTAACTGTACACAGGGGAAGGCCAGTCCTGTTATTTACTCAGAAAAGGTGATCCAAGATCCAGATTTTTGATATTCAGGTTCCTTAGTCACAGCGACATTCTGTCAGAAAGACTTGTGCACGCAGACACTCACACTTGGGTCCAGGCCGCAAGGGAGAGATATGTGCAAGAGGTTTTTTCCACTACTGTTGTTGTGGTGGGAACAAACCAATGTAGTTCAGTTCTGTAGACTGTTGCGAGCCAATACAAACTCAGTGATCAGGCGAGGTGCATGTTGGGATGTAACTAAGTCTGTAGAGGTCCTCTTTGTGTGCCTCTAGTAGGGTACTGGCAATGCCTTAACCATCAGAGCTGCAGCTGAACAATTAATTGACCCTTTTTTTACCAAAAGGTGCTGACGCAATGGAACCCCTCGTGAGCCCTTCTGAGCCAGATTGGTGGATCCTTGCCAGCCCGTGTCAAACTGATTGACCAACAGTGTTTCAACTGGCAGCACAGCCTGGAGGGAGTGGTTATGACTCCTGATGGACAACATGCATCCTCCTCAAGTGATTAGGAGTCCTACCCTGGTGCCAAAATGTCTGGGATGAGGCTTTGGTGACCCCATCAACATTCCACACCACAAACGCCAGAATTTATGTTTATGAGTCAGATGGGTGGGCAAAGTCACTTATGACCCCTGATTGTCCATTCACTGCGCTACACAGTCTTGTTGCAGACTTGGAATAAACTTTTATCTTAAATACAAGATTAAATTCACGAGTTCAACCATCAAATAATGTAGCGCTGTGATATTTTCAATGTAGTCGAGGGTGCAAAGAATCTTCAGGTTATTATATTTGTGTTAGGTTTTATTGTTGGTTTCTCATGAAGAAAATCAGCACATTAGCATAACTGTTAAACATATGTTAGTGGACGGATGTGGTAGTGCGGTTACAGGACTTTTCATCCTCGGATTTTTCGTCACTGGATTTTTCGTCCCTGAATTTTTTGTTCCTGGACTTTTTGTCCTCCATGGACTTTTCATCCCTGGACTCTTCGTCCCCGAGGACGTTTCGTCCCCGATTATTTTTTTCCCTAATGATAACGAAACTTGGCACATTGTTAACAGACAGATGGATGGACGGACGATGGATGAATCACCATGATATGAAGTTCAGGGTTAGGGTTATAATGCATAAAGAGGGCAAAGCATTACTAGGGACGAACAATCCAGAGACGAAGAGTCTGAGGACGAGCAGTTCATAGAGATGAAAAGTCCATGGGGACAAAGAGTCTGGGGACAAAAATTCCTAGGGGACAAACAATCCAGGAACAAAAAATTCAGGGATGAATAGTCCGGGGATGAAGAGTCCTAGAGCCGTGGTAGCGCAGTGCACTTTCAGTGGTCTGTAATATGGGTGCTGAGAATGGGGCTTTGCTATTTTGCATAACAACTGAACTGAAAAACAAATGTCTGAAAAAGTAATGGTCATTCCTAAAATGATTAATATCTGGGTTTTGTGATCATTGTAGTTCTACCTTGAAGAGTAAAAGTATCAATTTCTTTCAAAAACATGACATTTTCTCAGTGATTACAAACCTTTGAAAAGGACCGTTTATATTACAAAGCACATTCTTTAGTGGGATTGTTTTTGTCTCTCTCTTTTCATCAGTCACTGATGATCAGTGCAATCTGTTTTGTGGCCTGCAGAAGCTTGCCAAGTCAACCCTATGATTTAATGTTTGCCAGATTGGTGACTATGTGCTGGCATTGCGCTGGTAACATCGACTCTGCCTTCAAGTATTAAAAATGTATTGGGGTGCTTTTAAGCTGAGGGCGAACAGATGCCCACTGGCAGCCCTGCCTTAACCTCCTGAAAAGTAAGAGGGCTGAGAAGCTTTGTATGGCTCCCTCCTTTAACACACCCGCTGACCTCATTAGTGGAGTGCTTCATAAGTTGAACAGGGTTTGTAAGATCAGGGAGACATCTACAATGTGCAGCATACATACTCAGGGAGCAGTATCAGGAAGCACTATAAATCTGTGTGTCTTACTTGTCATGAGTTGATTGTAATTGTTTGTTTTAGCGTTGTATCGAATTATGGCACTCTGCTGTTGGTAAATTTATGATATTAGCTTGGAAGCTAATATTAGCTCACAAGCACAGTATGCTAGGAGTAGCAGCCAGTTAGTTAATATAATTTTCTGTCATAAGACAGGTAGCTAACGTTATCTCGATAGATAACTATATTTTTATCATACTGAATAATCATTTGTGACTCTCCGGCACCAAACCAGTCACATGGGTCAATTTTTCAAATATGAGTTTTTGGGCTCATCTGAAAGGGCATTTAATATGAGCCCAAAAACTCATATTTGAAAAATTGACCCATGTGACTGGTTTGGTACTGGAGGGTCACATTTGTGTCTTGATATCCCATGGCAGCTCAAACTGACAAATGTTCACCTGTACCAAGATCTTCCTCCTATCGCTGATAAAGTTAGACAGCGTAGGATGAAACTGGCTGGCCACTGTATCAGACACCCCGATATCATTGCATCTCAACTTGTGCTATGGGAACAAACGGAGGGTAAATGAAGTAGAGGAAGACCCAAAGTCACCTACACAGATTGCCTGCGCAGTGACTCCGATCTGGAGAATGTGAAGGAGATACAACAGGCCATGGAGGACAAAGTGCTGTGGAGGAGGCTCTCTGGATTGGTTCAAGCGGCAGCTTGAATAAAAGGAAAAAGAAAGAAATTAATAATCATTATGTACCAATTTGTGGTTCTCAAACTTAGCCCAAAACGTCAATAGTTCTTTCTCCTCTCTGTCCAATGGGGGACCATCTCCAGTTTTCTGGATGTTCTCAAGGTATCAGACAATTCATGCCTCTCTTTGGACACTTTTAATGCTCAGTATTTGCTAAAGTGATTGCCCCATGCTCAGCAAAAGGGTTTATTTGGGGGAAAGGTTGGTTGACGGTTTATGCAATCATAACAGAGGTCACCCATGTAATTTCTGTTATCTTGCTTTGGTCTTTAATCAGAAACAAATAATCAAAAATACTCTCATATTTTACATCAGCCTGTAATCAAACTGCATTTGTAGATTTGAAGTCTCAGTCGATGAAATGACAGCAAGCATCATACTTACGAGAGCTCATCAATACAAATGAAAATTATGACTTATTAGATGCAATACTTATGAGATGAAGAACAGTGACATATAAATTGGTTCTATCCAAAAAACAAAAGTAGTGTAGGCCAATGATAATCATTTTTGACATTCCTTGAGCTGAAAATGAAAAAAACTGAAATGAAAAAGTACTATCTATTCACTGAGAGAACAACTAATGCTATGGCAGGCTTATCAGGTGGCATTAATAAGTGTAGAACTCACGCCCTCACTAAAAACCACTGTGTACAGTATACAGATACTGTAATTTTAAGAGGTATTTATGTACAATATGTGCTATTGTTTAACTGTACAACTATTCTTGCGTCAGGAGCAAACCTGTGAGGAGATTGCTAAAACTCACCAGCAAACTAATGTACAAAAAAAAAAAGTGAGTTCTTTCTTGGCAATTGATCAATTATTTCTGGATCAGCCTTAATTAACACAGGTAGATGTGTCACAATGTGTTATTTGTTAATTCTATCAAATTTTCATCCTTCCAGTAGAGTTAATTTAATTAGTCTTTTAACTGATAGAAGAAAAGTACTTAAAAGTTTACTTTTTATTTGCAGTCAACGCAAAAGTGCAGCTCATCTTGAATAGTATTTTTTGTGGTTGAGAGCAAAATGCAATCAACCACAGCAATAGTCCATTATCATGAACTTCCAGGGCTTTAAATTCGTTGACCAGGCACAGGTGCGGCGAAGGCGCGGTGAATAGGGGGAGCGCCGCGCCAACAGGGTGTATCCAGGCGTATTTTGCAATTTTGTGCCCGGCGCAAGTACTCCTCTGTCCCACCTCTGTCCCTCCTGCTGGCGCAAGTGGCAAATAGGGAGGAGAGAAGGTGTGAGTGGGTTTAACACAGCCGAGTCAAATCTTCACCAATCAAATGAGCTCCTCTCCTCACCTTTAAAATGTTGGAATAAAGAAGCCTCTGTCCTATATCTGCATGATGCGTTAATGTTGCATTTTACTTTGCTGCTTCAGGCATGTTTTCTGCACCGCTTACGTCTATATTAAGCATTACGAATATGAGTTAGCTGGCTAGCTAGGGCATTCGCGAATTATTACCATTAGCGAACTTGAATGGAATTTCAAAACGAAACTACGTCAGATTATTCAAACTTATGAAGTTGGAATGAAATACGACGGTTGCTCATTTATTTCTTCTGCCTGCATCATTGGGAAGAGAAACTATGGATAGCGTGTTCCTATTATTACACCCTGTTGCTGCTTAAAATTTTGGGATTAAATTTTGGGATGCATGGTCAACAATGCAAGATACGTTACACATTTATTTTCAATATATGATCTTAACTCAGTACGAGATCATTGCAATCAGGCTGTATTCCTTTCCCCCACTAAAAACGATAAAACCTAAGGGACAATAATAGTATTCAGCCGCTTGCACACTGGACCTTGAAACAAATTTTTTAAGACGACAGATTACATTCAAAGTCAATGCAAAGACGCGAATACACGCGTGTATTCGCGTCTTTGCATTGACTTTTGAATGTAATCAGTCGTGTTAAAAATTTGTTTCGCGTCCAGTGTGCAAGCGGCTTTACTGAGCATAGAACGTAAGCATATCACTACCTGATGCTGAGGCAGTTTGTGGTTGGCTGAGAAAGATGTGAAGTTTTAGATTCAGCTGCATTGATTAAGCCAGGTCGAGTTTCCATTACGCGTGCCAACCGCCTTTGATCTGACATCAGGACAATCAATATAGATCCTATAATTTATGTCCTGATTCAGATAGTTACATTAAACAGTGGTTGCTGTAATTATTTATTGCATAGAAATGTGCCTGACATTCTGGAAACCTGCCTGTGAGGTTTCGGTGACGTGTGCGCACTGTGCGCCGGTCAGCCAAATTACCACTGCACAGAAAGTAAACCAGGTTGGAGCTGGCGAGCTCTCTGCGCACTTTCGGCGCAGCCTTTTGCCACGAAATTGTCACTGCGTCATGATGAATATGTGACACCTCCCCCTACAACACCGCCACACCCATCTCGGCGCATGTCCGTCTATCAAATTGCCAAAGTGGCTGTGCACAGTGTTGCACTGCACAAAATTACTACTGCGCGGGCTGCACCGGACGAAATTACCACTGCATGGGCTGCGCCATGCTGCGCCACCCTGCGCTGGTCCAAAAAATTAGAGCCCCCAGTCTTCTGATGGATTTCATCATGATAAGCTTGGCTAAAACATAATTTCAAAGTATGAGGCATCAATCAGTGTGTGTGTGTGTGTGTGTGTGTGTCTGTGTATGCGAGAGAGAGAGAGAGAGAGAGAGAGCAGGACCTGACAAAACTAAAAGCTTAGATTCAGTGCTTTTACAATACAGTCAGCAGCTAACTAAATGCACATTACTGCTGCAATACAGTGAGTATTTGGGGAAGTATCAATAGTTCACCACAAGTACATTTTCATTCTTGCTGCTATATCCATCAGTTAAAAAATAAATAAATAAATCTAATAGAATCATGATCTTGGAATGTGCAGATAAAGATTTTGTTCAATGTTGGTTTTTTTTTTTTTTTTTTTTTTTTTTTTTACTGCTACTTGAGTTGATTCTGGCTTTTTTAAAAATTACTTTTCTACACTGAAATGAATGATGGCACTGTCTAAATTTCAAGTCAATAAAGGTTCTACAAATTCATCATGGGATTCCAGAAACTGACTTTGATAAGTAATTCCTGTATATATAAACAGAAGTTGATGCATTTTTCAATTGAAATGTTGTAATCCATTTAAAAACATTTTCTCTGAGTACCTGCATAACTTTTCATACTGGATGATGATGATGATACACTTGGTCTTAAATTTCTATGAGAAACAAAAGATATGGCACCCTCATTTGTTCTCCAACTAAATTTTAAGATGCTTTGACTTGGCATTGTAAACTAGATCAATCCAAAAATAAGGAGAGTCAGAAGTAAAAGTCCTTGTTAATTATATAACAATGCAGCAGCTTGAGGTTAGCACAGAAACCGCTGACACTCCTCTCCATTCAGGCCCAGTCAGAGTTGCTTTGGCATTGCCAGGCTTGTCAGGTGAGTCGCTCAGGCTGTGACCTGATGTCTCTTCGAGTGACCCATCTCTCGGTAGTCAGAGACTCCCTCTGGGAGCATCTGGCGAGCACCATTACAACATTGAAAACCATACCTGGTGCACTGTGGGCTGATTGGTCCCCTGGTCTGCAGGGCTTGGGGCAGGTTGGCTGCAGTCCGTCCGCAAAATTTTGATTCTGACACGCCAGAGAAGGAGATCTGGAGGATTGGGTGGGGGCTGGGGGAAGGGGGGCTACTGTTGGGGGCATGACACGTGCAAGGAATACGCCCGGATAAGCTGCAGAGATTTGGCCACGGCACCTGTCAGCTTATCCTGCTCTATCTCGCCATCTCGCGCTTCATTGCTTTGGGCTCTACTTCCATAAATGTTAGGAGAGCTGCCACTCCTGCCTCAGCTGTGGAAGGTTACAGTTACAGCACCTGCAGCTCAGCACGGTACAACAACACTTTTTGTCATTCAAAAAGCTACTAAAGACATGCCTAATGCCTGACCATATGACTAGGGCCAATTGTATTTGATTTTGCATATTGAATTTGTAACCTTCTCATTGCTCTTTCTGAGAAGTTTTGAATGTAATGACTGAATATGAATCTCTGTCTGATTGTCCATGCGTTGTTGCTTTGCACCAGTATGGCTGCCTGCCCTTCAGCTCCACCACAGCCATCCTAATATCCACCTGCAGGCTCCGGCTAAAAGGGAGGGGGGACAAGATGTTTAATCACCATTCCCCAATATCGCATGTAAACTTATTACGCTGGTGTAACACATTTCAACGTTGAGTTTACGGACTGAAATAATGCATATTCTTTGTCCTGATATCAGACTATTATCATCGATTTTACCATTCGACTTTGTTTTATCGAATGTATTGTACGTATTATGGCATACGCCCTTCTTGTGGACCTCAGGAAGATTTGCGGTTGCCATGGCATCAGCTAATTGCGATCCATTTTGTAAACAACTTGAAGGCACTCAGAGTGCATTACCTCCGCCGTTGTGAAATTCTTTGGCGGAGGAAGGGAGATTTGGATTTATACCAGCACAAAGTATTTGTACAAAGGTGAAATTTGATTGCTGATGTGGATATTAGTGTCATGTGATACCAGTGCTCGACAATGCTGTCTTTACATGCATGAAAATTTTTTGAATTCTGGATCAAGAATATGAGTCAAATCTTCACCGATATGTAATCACTTTGTCCTTAGCACAGCATCTAACAACAGACAAAATTTCATTGACAGCCATCAATGACTTTTTGAGATATCTCCTTTACTGAGGAAGGAACACACAAACAAATAAATGCCGGTGAAAACATTATCTCCTAGCAGTGGTATAATAAACAATAAACCTCTCGAGATGAGATATGGTTTTAAACAGTACCGGATACATTTCTGTATGATGGTTCCCCTGCTATTGGAAACCAATTCATGGTTTTCTGTACGTTTCCTTGCCTTCCTGGACTTGTGTATTTTGGAAAGAACTTTCTAAGTGTAATATTTCACATTATGTTACTTATTTGTTATATAGGCACAATAATGTAACTTAGTATGTTTGACTGAAATTTAATTATTTCTGTTTTCATTATGAATGGTTGCTACTGTATGTTGATTCATTATAGAAATATTTGCATTTTTATTGATTTATAACATTATTTCCAGTAAAAGTCCATTTAAATTAGCCTCTTCAGCTTAAGTTTTTATTTTTCATTTTTTAATATTATATTCCAATTCAGTTTTCGTTTAGATTATTCAATTTTGAAATTAATTCATCATAACAAAAGATCAAAATAGGGCATGGCACTGAGCTGGTCTTGTCCCATTTTACTCTTTGAGTGGCATCTGATTAATGACTACATACGTCAGGATGAACATTCCTGGTGACAGATTCAATGCAGGCTTCTGAGAAATGTAGTTTGAAAGGGGAATTAGTGCGGGTGATTGTTGGTCTCAGTGAAAGCCAGGAGGCTGTGTTTGGAAAGGCTGAGTCACCTGATGCAGTGATGGGCAGTAGTTGGGAACAGAAATAGTCAAGGACGGGGGTTGCCTCCCATCACTATCACTCCAATTCATTTAAAGTTTATGGGTCCCTCTTCTGTTGGAGCAGTCAGGGTTGTTGGAGTGCCATGTTTGCCATTTCAGCACTTACAGTGGCAGCGAGGATGAAAAAAAAAACAAAACCTTGCTGCCAACATAGCAGTCCAAATAGGATGGGCTGACAGGACAAGTTTGTATCAGAGTCGATCGTCTGTGGCGTTCACTCATTTTTCAAGAATTTTCTTTAAATTCTTTGTCATATCAAGTGGAGGAAAAAAAAAATCCAGAAAATTATTTTAATTGAAAAAAAGCTATCCATGCCCCTAGAAGCATATTATTTTCAACAGATTTAGTTGGACATCAGTGTTGAGCGTTACAGTTTCTTTCGTGGGACATGATTCCTTTAACGTAGTTCCCAAAGTGGATTTTTTTCATGAATTCCTCTTCCAGTTGCTTTGTAAATACTCTCATAAGCAAAACAAAAACTGGAGTCATAAAGGGCCTAGCTTTGACCCAAGGCTCCTAGTTATTATCTATCAGACAGAGACTCTAACTTCCAAGTAGCTGGAGAAAGACGCTAATGCGGTTTCTAAAACTGGTTCATCAAAAAATTGCTCAGAACACATCGCCTATTGCTCTTTGTGTGCACATTCCTTCTGCAGCCTTGCATTGTGATTGTTGTTAATACTAATATTGATAATCATTGAAATGAATAGGCAAGCCTTAGGCCATTGGATACTTAAATTTACTGGTTTATCAGTGAGCCTTCTGCATGTCTCAATTATTTATATGAAGTGAAAACACAGATGACCTTATTGTCAAATACCATACCCCTGTTAATCAGTCCGATTCTGATTCTAGCTGTTCGTGTGGTTTTCGGTTTTGTTTATGGATTGATTCCATTCATTCAGTTATTGTCTCATTTCCTTCCAAGCCCTATATGCATCACGTATGCTTTTCCTGCACCTGTTTTCCATTGTTACTCGTGTCAGCGTATTTAAGTTCTATTCGGTCCACACGCCAGATTATCCCGCTCCTGTCTTGTTTGCAATCCACTTTTTCGTGTTTTCTTTGTACGCCTGATTCCTAGTCCCTTGTTCTCGCCATAGCCCCTCAGTGTTTTTTTTTTTTATTATTTATTTATTTAACCCTTATTTAACCAGGGAAGTCCTGTTGAGATTGAAATTTCTTTTTCAAGGGAGCCCTGGGGGTTGAGGTGGGGAGGGAGAGGGCAATTCGCACAGCCAATTAGATGAGGGGATGATTAGGAGGCAGGTCGAAAAAGTTCGCATGAGTTTTGCTCCAGTGTTGTCTTCCCTCTGTCGACCTCAAGATTCTCGTCCTTGCCATCTCTGCTCCCTCTCCGAATGACTTTGGCTCATTTACATCGTCAGTGTAATGTGACCCAATTCCGATTTTTTGCTCTTATGTGGCACAGATCGGATATGCTCGTTGACAGTGTAAACAGGAAAAAGGCGCATGCATTTGGATATTTTGAGATCGGATACCGGCCGCATTCATATGTGGAAATAAATCAGATATGTATCGGATATGTGCCAATGCGACTGCCGTGTAAACAGGCTGATCGGATTTTCTTACACATTGCATCTATAACGTCATCAAATCTGCAACCATTTAGCTTAACAGTGACCGCACGGTAAATGAATGAGGTTTTGTATTTGAGAAGCTGGCAGACTGAACATGGAGGCGGTCTCGCACCCAGACATTCCTATGAACGCCTGAAGAGGCAATAATTGCAGCAGATGCACAAGATGCAATAGTGGCCCTTTTCCTTCTTCTCTGCCTAAAAATCCTGGCAATGTTAGGCGAAGTTTTCACGCACCGCAACATTATCATCAAACATATCGTCGGCCTGCTGATAAAACCTAGTATCTTCAAAATGATAAACTTTACAGGAAAATAAAAAATAAACATAAAATTAAAAAAATAATACAATAATATAAATATAAGTTAAAATATAAATAAAATAAAAAATGTTTAATTTTGCATGTAAAAATAGTGGACATACAAGTTTTTGTTTCTTATCAATCTGGAGATACGAGGTTTTATCAGCAGACCGACGATATGTCAGCGTCATCCATTATTTTGGCTTAGCAGTTAGCGTTTGATGCAGAAGTAGGTATGGCCTAAAGTTTAGTAAAAACTAAAAGTAGGTATGTGCGATGTTTCAGATGTTGTAGGCAAGTGTAATCGCGTGAATCAGATATGGGTCACTTGATAAAATACATGTAACCGCGGGGTAAAAAAAAATCGGATTCAGGCAGCAAATCCGATCTGGGCATCAAGACTTACAGTGTAAATATGGCCTATGTGGTCTCGACCTTGGCAGCAACTGTTTTGTTTATCCCCCAGGATCCCTGTGGCCGCTGTTTGACCCTTGCATTTGCCTCAACCATGGACTGTGTTACTAGCATTGTGGCTGTTATGTCTCGACCCTGTACTGTTGACTGTCCAAATAAGGTTTGGTTTTTAACATCCCTTGTGCTCCTTATGAGTCCTTTGGTCCCCTGCGCCCAATTAGTGATGCTTGTAATGTAAAATAAGTACATATTCATAAGAATAATACTACCCCACTTCCGAAATAGTTGGGACAAAGTGTAAATTGTGAATAAAATCAAAACGCAATGACTTTCAAATCACACCAGCCAGTATTTTATTCACAATAGAACAAAGATAACATAGCAAATGTTGAAACAGAAATTTTAGAATTTTATCCACAAAATGAGCTCATTGCAAATTTGATGGCTGCTACAGGTCTCAAAAAAGTTGGGACAGGGGCCTGTTTCCCATGGTGAAGCATCCCCTCTTCTTTTTAACACAGAGTGGAGGTGTTTGGGCATTGAGGACACGAGTTTCTTGAGTTTAGCCATTGGAATTTGATCACGCTCTTGTTTAATACAGGCTTCCAGCTGCTGGAGAGTTTTGGGTCTCCTTTGACGGACTTTTCGTTTAATTATGCACCAAATGTTCTCAGTTGGTGAAAGATCAAGACTGCAGGCAGGCCAGTTCAGCACACGGACTCTTCAACTACGAAGCCATGCTGTTGTAATAGCTGCAGTATGTGGTTTTGCATTGTCCTGCTGAAATACACAAGGCCTTCCTTTGAATAAATGTTGTCTGGAGGGGAGCATATGTTGCTCTAAAACCTTTATATACCTTTCATCATTCATGGTGCTTTTTCAAACATGCAAGTTTCCCACACCATATGCACTAATGCATCCCCATACCATCAGAGATGCTGTCTTTTGAACTGAATGCTGATAACAGGAGGGTGGTCTTTCTCCTCTTTAGCCTGGAGGACACAACGCCCATGATTTCCACAAGAATGTCAAATTTGGACTCGTCTGACCACAGGACACTTTGCCACTTTGCTAAAGTCTATTTTAAATGAGGCTTGGCCCACAGAACATGGTGGCGCTTCTAAATCAAGCTCAACAATAACTTCCTTTTTGCATGATAGAGTTTTAGGTGGCATCTGTGGATGGCACGGTGGACTGTGTTTACAGACAGTGGTTTCTTGAAGTATTCCTGGGCCCGTTTAGTAATGTCAATGACCGAATCATGCCGGTGAGTGATGCAGTGGCGTCTGAGGGCCTGAAGATCACGGGCATCCAGTAAAGGTCTTCGGCCTTGTCCCTTACGCAGAGATTTTTCCAGTTTCTCTGAATCTTTTGATGATGTTATGCACTGTTGATGATGAACATTGTTTTTAAAGTATTCCAAAACTTTTTTTACACAGGCCTTCAAGGGTTGGAGAGCCTCTGGCCATCTTTACTTCTGAGAGACTCAGCCTCTTTAAGACATCCCTTTTATAGCCAATCATGTTACACACCTGATGCCAGTTAGTGTAATTACTTGCTAAATGTTCTTTCCACTGATTCTCTTATATATTAATTGCTTTTTCAGCCCTTTTTTGCCTTTGTCCCAACTTTTTTGAGACCTGTTGCAGCCAGAAAATTTGGAATGAGCTCATTTTGTGGATAAAAATGTAAAATGTCTCAGTTTCAACATTTGAAATGTTATCTATGTTCTACTGTAAATAACATATTGGCTCATGTGATCTGAAAGTCATTGCATTTTGATTTTATTCACAATTTACACTTCGTCCCAAATATTTCGGAATTGGGGTTGTAATTCAAATAAACATTGTTTCACCGAGTCAATAATTAAATAAATAAATCTGAACAATTACCCAAATATTTTATTCGCTTAATGTTCAAGAAATATCTGGTCCAAAACAGTGACTATATCCATATCTGTTACTATTGCTGGGCGAATACTCACCGGCATATTACTGTATATTCAGATGTATATTTATGCATAATGGTATGACACTTTATGACAACAGTTCCCTAACATATTTAAGTTACTTTGAAAAGGTCTCGCACAGATGATGAGGTGTTAAACCCTTTACAGTAAAGATCTGTAGAGTGACAGCAGTGCTGGATGCCTTGCAGGTGTTTTCCGGGACCATAATTTAAATGCACACAACAGGCAGTTATAGAGAGGTTGAAACTCACAGTGTTCCCTCTAGCTGAAAACTTTCTGCATCACCTTATAACACAGTACAGAAAGTCATTAAATATGCAGAAATGAAAGTTCAGATAAATTTCATACTGAAAGTTATATGGCTTGGTTAATTACTAATAATCTTTTTCTATACTTCAGGAACCTACTTAAATTAACTGATTGCTGAAGTGATTGTGTTTTAATTTCAAACAGGGTGATACAGCAAGCTCAAAGGTATTCTAATGTTTGGGTGTGTTAATGAATTCTATAATTGAGGGTAGAGGTTACTAAGTAATGAAAGGTACAACCTTGTAGATGAAAATGTTTTTAGTTCTGTGCAGACAAACAAGAAAACTATTTACAGCAATTAATATTAGCATGAACAGCCATATAAATGTACATGCCTAATTGAAAGCGCTCTTGCTGCCACCTGTTCAACAGACCTGCTTCTTACATGGCTTTTTAATCCTCTGTGGAGCAAGGTGTACGTGTAAGTATGTGATTTAGATATTCTCAACAGAACAGTTTTATGCTTCAGGAAGTAAGCATTACTAGTAATGGAATCATCAGAGTTGTGAAACATTGACTTGTAATAATAATCTTTCAAAAACAACAACAACAACACCAACAAAATTGCTCTTCAAATGTTGCATTTTCCAAGGTCGTCTTCGGAGCCCGTGGGGATGCTGTGTCGGAGAGGCTAAACAGGCTAGGTACATGGATGAATGAAGTGATAGAAATTGACTGATGGAGCTGAAATGAACCATCCAGGACAAGTGTTTCAGGAATTTGATTACAGACATCCATCCATCCATCTTCTTCCGCTTATCCGGGGCCGGGTCGCAGGGGCAGCAGTCTAAGCAAGGATGCCCAGACTTCCTTCTCCCTGGACACTTCCTCCAGTTCTTCTGGGGGTATCCCGAGGCGTTCCCAGGCCAGCCGAGCGACATAGTCCCTCCAGCGTGTCCTGGGTCTTCCCCGGGGCCTCCTCCCGGTGGGGCATGCCCGGAACACCTTCCCAGGAAGGCGTCCAGGGGTCATCCGATATAGATGCCCGAGCCACCTCAGCTGGCTCCTCTCGACGTGGAGGAGCAGCGGCTCTACTCTGAGCTCCTCCCGGGTAACAGAGCTCCTCACCCTATCTCTAAGGAAGCGCCCCGCCACCCCGCGGAGGAAACCCATTTCAGCCGCTTGTATCCGAGATCTCGTTCTTCTGGTCATGACCCAAAGTTCATGACCATAGGTGAGGGTAGGAGCGTAGATTGACTGGTTAATTGAGAGCTTCGCCTTTCGGCCCAGCTCCTTCTTCACCACAACAGATCAGTACAATGACCGCATTGCTCCTGCCGCTGCACTGATCCATCTGTTAATCTCACACTCCATCCTTCCCTCACTTGTGAACAAGACCCCAAGATACTTAAACTCCTCCACTTGAGGCAGGTGCTGTCCTCCAACAGGGAGGGGGCTAGCCACCTTTTTCCAGTCGAGAACCATGGCCTCGGACTTGGAGGTGCTGATTCTCATCCCAGCCGCTTCGCACTTGGCTGCAAACCGCCCCAGTACATGCTGAAGGTCCTGGTTCAAAGGAGCCAACAGGACAACATCATCCGCAAAAAGCAGAGATGAGATCCTGTGGTCCCCAAACCGGACTCCCTCCGGCCCCTGGCTGCGCCTAGAAATTCTGTCCATAAAAATAATGAACAGAACCGGTGACAAAGGGCAGCCCTGCCGGAGTCCAACATGCACTGGCAACAGGTCTGACTTACTGCCGGCAATGCGAACCAAGCTCCTGCTCCGGTCATACAGAGACCGCACGGCCCTTAATAGAGGTCCCCGGACTCCATACTCCCGAAGCACCTCCCACAGAATGCCACGAGGGACACGGTCGAATGCCTTCCCCAAGTCCACAAAACACATGTGAACTGGTTGGGCAAACTCCCATGAACCCTCAAGCACCCTGCGGAGGGTATAGAGCTGGTCCAGTGTTCCACGACCAGGACGAAAACCGCATTGTTCCTCCTGAATCCGAGGTTCGGCTATCGGCTGACTTCTCCTCTCCAGCACCCTGGAATAGACTTTACCCGGGGGGCTGAGGAGTGTGATCCCCCTGTAGTTGGAGGACACCCTCCGGTCCCCCTTCTTGAATAGAGGGACCACCACCCCGGTCTGCCAGTCCAGAGGCATTGTCCCCAACTGCCACGCGATGTCACAGAGGCATGTCAACCAAGACAGCCCTACAAGATCCAGGGACTTGAGGTACTCAGGGCGGATCTCATCCACCCCCGGTACCTTGCCACCGAGGAGCTGCCGAACTACCTCAGTGACTTCAGCCCAAGTGATGGATGAATCAGCCTCTGGGTCCCCAGCCTCTGCTTCCCTTATGGAAGGCGTGTCATTGGGATTGAGGAGATCCTCGAAGTATTCCTTCTACCTGCCGACAATATCCCTAGTCGAAGTTAACAGCTCCCCACCTCCACTGTAAACAGGCAGGGCACTGCTTCCCCCTTCTGAGGCGCTGGACGGTTTGCCAGAATCTCTTCGGGGTCGACTGATAATCCTCCTCCATGGCCTCCCCGAACTTTTCCCATACCCAAGTTTTTGCTTCCGCCACTGCCCGAGCCACAGCACGCTTAGCCTGCCGGTACCTGTCAGCTGGCTCAGGAGTCCCATGAGCCAACCAAGCTCGATAGGACTCCTTCTTCAGCTTGACGGCATCCCTTACTTCCGGTGTCCACCACCGGGTTCGGGGATTGCTGCCACGACAGGCGCCGGAAACCTTACGGCCACAGCTCCAAACGGCCGCGTCAACAATGGAGGTGGAGAACATGGTCCATTCAGACTCAATGTCTCCAGCCTCCTTTGGGATTAGGTCAAAGCTCTCCCGGAGGTGAGAGTTGAAAACTCCTCTGACAGAAGGTTCCGCCAGACGTTCCCAACAGACCCTCACAACACGTTTGGGCCTGCCAAGTCTGTCCAGCTTCCTCCTCCACCAGCGGATCCAACTCACCACCAGGTGATGATCAGTGGACAGCTCAGCCCCTCTCTTCACCCGAGTGTCTGAAGGTCAGATGACCTAACCACAAAGTCGATCATTGACCTCCGGCCTCGGGTGTCCTCGTGCCATGTGCACTGATGGACGTCCTTATGTTTGAACATGGTGTTCATTATGGACAAACTGTGACTAGCACAGAAGTCCAATAACAGAACACCACTCGGGTTCAGATCGGGGAGGCCGTTCCTCCCAATCACGCCCCTCCAGGTAACACTGTCGCTGCCCACGTGGGCGTTGAAGTCCCCCAGCAGAACGATGGAGTCCCCAGTCGGAGCACTTTCCAGTACCCCTCCCCCGGACTCCAAGAAGGCCGGGTACTCTGCACTGCCTTTCGGCCCACAAGCCGAAACGACAGTGAGGCACCTGCCCCCGGCCCGAAGGCACAGGGCAGCGACCCTCTCGTTCACCGGGGAAAACTCCAACATATGACAGCTAAGCTGGGGGGCTATAAGCAAACCGACACCAGCCTGCCGCCTCTCACTGTAGGCAACTCCAGAATAGAAGAGAGTCCACCCTCTCTCGAGGAGTTGGGTTCCAGAACCCAGACTGAGCGTGGAGGTGAGCCCGACTATCTCTAGCCGGTACGGCTCGACCTCCCGCACAAGCTCAGGCTCCTTCCCCCCCCCAGCGAGGTGACATTCCATGTCCCCATAACCAAATTCCATGTCCAGGGTTGGGTCGTCGGGGCCCCCGCCCACGACTGCCACCCAAAATGCATAGCATTGGCCCCTTCTGAACCCTCCCGCGGGTGATGGACCAACGGGAAGGCGGGCCCACGTCGCTGGTTCAGGCTGCGCCCGTCCGGGTCCTGTGGGTGGAGACCCGACCACCAGGCGCTCGCCTGCCAGCCCCAACCCCGGGCTTGGCTCCAGGGTGGGGTCCTGGTGACGCCAATCTGGGCGACGTAAATGTCCTCGGTGTAATTTTCTTCATTGGGGGCTTTGGATCCGCTCTTTGTCTGACCCGTCACCTAGGACCTGTTTGCCCTGGGAGACCCTACCAGGGGCAATAAGCTCCAGACAACATAGCTCCTAGGATCATCCAGGTACTCAAAAAGACAGAAATTTGATTAAAGACAGAAAAGATAAAAAAACAGAAACATCTGTCCACTAAAAACAAGCCTTATTAAGTCTTACCCAAATGTTGCTGTTGTATCTTAAATTTAATGAATGTTTGCAGAAATATGCAGAGATGTTTGACTCAAGTTTCTAGATTTGACTTTTTGGCTTGAAAGCAAAGCCTTTAAACATGCCAAAGTGCTGGCTTTTTTGTTGTTATCAAAGTAAAAAGTGCTGTTGAGTTTCTCAGAACTTTGGCTGCAAGGTATTTATTTGATATTTTGAACTCAAATTAATACTCACATAAAAGAGTGAAAACCTTTTTGCATTTGTCATTTTTATTTTCAATCTTTAATTTATTCAAGTAAATAAGACAAACTCAAGTCCAAACATTTCAGACAAAATATAAATATAATAGTGCCATATGATGAATATGTAAAGTGCTTTATAGTAGGTTGTTTCATACATTTGTTGACATTAAAATTCAGTGCTCAGAAAAAGTATTTTCCCTCTTCCTGGTATATTTTTGCTAATTTGTCAAAGTAAAATATTGCAGGTCAGCCGACTAACATTTATATTAGAGTGCTTTTGAGTACGAAGTGCCTATATAAAATCATGCCACGGCATCTCAATTGGATTCAAGAAAGGACTTGGACTAGGCCACACCAAAACCTTCATTTTGTTTCTTTTGAGCCATTCAGAGATTGACTTGCTTATATGTTTTGGATCATTGTCCTTCTGCATAACCCAATGGTGCTTGAACTTGAGGTCACAAACTGATGGCTATTCATTCTCCTTCAGGATTTTCTGGTAGAGAGCAGACTTCATGGTCCCATCAATTTCAGCAAGTCACATAAGTCCTGAAGCAGCAAAGCTGCCCCAGATCATCACACTCTCACCCCTGTTTTTGCCCGTTGGTATCATGTTCTTTTTGGGGAATGCGCTGCTAGCTAGCTTTAAGCCAGAGATAGCAGGATCCATGTCTCCCAAAAAGTTCTACTTTTGATGCCTCAAAAAATAGAATATTATCCCAAAAGTCTTGAGGGCCATCAAGATGCTGTTTGGCAAATGTGAGAACAACCTCAGTGTCATTTTTGGTAAGCAATGCTTTGATGTGCTCTTGGAAGAATTTTTATAGGCCAGCCACTCATGGGAAAGTTTACCACTGTTAGCGTTTTCTCCCTTTGTAGATAATGGCTCTCACCAGTTCTTTGCTGGAGCTGTAAAGTTTTATTAATGTCTTTATAACCCTCTCTTCATTCAAAGATGTCAACAAATTGATTTATTTGTTCTTGAATTTCTTCAGATCGCAACATCATGCATTCTTTTTGTTTACTTCCAATTGCTGGAGAGGTTCTATACAAGAAATGTTTAGATTGAACAGGACTGTCACTGTCATTTTAGTATTTATAATGTAACATTTAACATACTGTACAAAATGAACGGTTGAAATAAAAAAAAACAGTTCTGAAGAACCATTGTATGACAGTCATAAAAAATAGAAGCTCTGTAATGCATTTAAGAGATAAAACCAATGGACTTGCTATTTGTACCTTTGAGTTTAATAAAAGATTTGATAGTGTTTCTCAAAGAGCCATGACTTGAGGCTGACAATTATTCATAGCAGCAGACTCGAGTAATGGCAGTGTATAATACCTGTAGTTACCAATGCAGCCAGGCAGGAAGAGTGGTAATGGAAAAAGGCTATCAGAGAATCTACAGGCATAGTCCTGCTGTGCTGCACTCCACATCTTGACTTTATTGAACAAAATTATTCATCCTAACTTTAACAATGTCTTGAGGTCACCCAGTTTTTAATAGCATTATGATGATATTCAGGTGGAACATATTTATTATTGGCTATTATTCATAGATTACACATGCTGTAGAAAAATACACTAATGTCACTTTCAGGTGAAATGCAAGTGAATTGTGTGAAGAGTGGCATTCCCGTCAACTATAAGGCTTGCTTTTCTGTGTCTCTCTGCCCATCCACTAAATTTATTTTATTTCTTAGATTTTTTTTTCCATACTCAGATTTCAATTCTTCTGCTTTAAAAAATGCTTCTGAAGCAAGGTTTTAGACTGATGAATCATCTGGTGTACAACCCTTCCTCAAATAAAGTTGGGAAGCTTAATACAATGTAAAAAAACTACAAACAGAATGCAATGATTTGCAGTCATTTAAACTCTGTATTCAAATTGAAAATTGCACAAAAATGACATATAAGATGTTGAAACTGACAATAGTTTTCTGTTTTATGGGAAAAATGTTAATTTTGAATCTGATGGCAACAACACATTTCAAAAAAGGAACAGGGGCATGTTTATTATTGTGGTGCATCACCTCTTCTTTAACAACATTCTGCAAACATTTGGGAACTGAGGAGAGCAACTTCTGAAGTTTTGGAAGCAACATGTTTTCCTTTTCTTCCTTGATGTAGGATTTCAGCTGCTAAACACTTTGTAGCCTTCTTGGTCATTTTTTTTTTTTTTAGTTTCATCGTGCAACAAATACTTTGTATATCAGAGTAACAGGTCTGGACTGCAGTCAGGCTAGTATAGCACCCAGACTCTTTTATGACAGTCATGCTGTTGTAAAACATGCTAAATGTGGTGTTTAGCATTGTCTTGCTAAAATAAAGCAAGGTTCCCTGAAAAAGACATCCAAATGGCAGTATGTTTAGTTCCAAAACTTGTATACATCATTCAGCATTAATGATATCTTCACAGATGTCCAGGTTACCAAGGCCATATGCACTAATGAGCCCCCAAACTATCATGAGGCTTTTGAACTATGCACTAAAAACAAGCTGCATAGTTCCTCTCCTCTTTAGTCATGATGTCTAAAAGTATTTCACAATGAGACTGGTCAGACCATGGGATAGTTTTCCCCCTCTCCTCAATTCATCTTCAATGACCTTGTGCTCAGAGAAGGCGGCAGCATTTTTGGAACTAGCTTATTCTTGGTTTAATCTTTGCATGGCAGGACTGTGTTCACTGACAGTGGTTTACATAAGTGTTCCTGAGCCCATGGAGTTATTTCCTCCACAGAGTCCTATCTCTTTTTAATGCAGTGTCGCCTGAGAGCCAGAAGATCATGATCATTCAATATTGGTTTCCGGACATGTATTTTGCATGGAGATTTCTCCGGATTCTCTGAAACTTTTAATAGTATTATGTACTGTCGAGGATGAAATCTCCAAATTCTTTGCAATTTTGCATTGAGAGATATTATTCTTAAATTGTTGAACTATTTTCCCATGTATGTTTCTGGAGTGATGAAGGCCCCACCATCCTCTGAAAGACTTTTCATACCCAATCATGTTACTGACCTGTTGCTAATTATACTAATTAGCAATGAAATGTCCCACCAGGTGAATTTTTTTAGCATCATACAATGTTTCCAGTCTTTTCTTGACCCTGTCCCAACTGTTTTGAATTGTGTTGCTGGCATCACATTCAAAATTATCAGATATTTTTAAAGAACAATAAAAGTTCTCAGTTTCAACATTTGATATTGCAATGCCCCACCCCATAGGCATTCCAATTCCTGGCTACCCACCCTTACCTAATTATTCAATTATCCTTATCAGTTGATTACTGTCACCTGCTTCCTTTTAGTTAATTAACATTCCCTTTCTATTTAAAGCTTAGTTTCTTCCTTCGTGGGCAAGCAGCCATAGTCGGTTCCCCACTTTAGTTTAGTGCACTCCCTTTCTGTTCTTCTTCTAGTTTTGTATTTTTTTTATTACTTCTCACTTTATTATTAAATAATAAAATCCTTGTGGTCACTTCAAGGATGGCCTGAACACGACTGGGAACTAGAGGTCACAAAATGGCTTTATGAGTATGAAAATTATCCGAACAATATGCCACCCTTTTCAGCCACCAGATCTGAAACCATCTTATCTCAAGGGAAATTTTGTACCAATGTGTTAGAAAGTGCTCTTCGTCACCATCATCAAAACATCAATAAAGTTTTACACTCGTAGACTCAATTCCGAGACTTGTTGAAGCTGATCTGGCAGCTAACAGAGGCTCAACACCTTACTCGCACTCTTCATGTTGATTTTTCTCACCCGTCTATATTTTTATTGCGACTAAAGAATAGTCAGTGTGTAAATACTGCAAGTTTACAAAACCAATAATGTGTTCCACAAATGAACTGTACATGTTTCACACCCTTACAGTAAACCTGCAACAGTTTAATTTCGTTTACACACAACAAGAATCCACATGGGCTTCAGTAAAGAGCTCTTTAAAAAGAAGAGCATAATTATTAGTAACATAATAAACGTACCATGTATCCTGGGGAGGTACAACACAGAAAGCTGTCAGACTTAGTGAGAGATGCCTGGGGCCTTTTTCATTCAGTTCAGTTGTCTGACAGGAATTTGAGATGAATGAAATGATGGCTGCCCTCTCAGTCATTTTCCTGAGGCGCATTGGAAACTATTTGATGACAGATATCTCCTGATTTTCTGATTGGTTTTACTGGTAAATTAGCGAAAGGTAACTTGAAAAATGCTTCCATATGGAGTGAGAGATTGAGGGCTGGTTCAACAGATACATATTAAGCTCAGAGCAGTATGAAATTGAATCTTCATTAAATTAAATGTGAACTTAATCTTACAGCTTCAAAACTGGTCCAACAGGGTTTTTGTATAATCATTTTTGAGTTTTTATTTACAATTTGACATTTCTCTTTATTGTTGATTCCATACACCTTTCGCATATCCACACCACTGTAATCAAACAATAGTGACACTAGAATATCAAAGAATGAATGACACATCTATTATCTGAAGGAAAAATGGGCAAAGGTGTAAATTTCATCATTGTATTGCATGTTAGCATAGGGCACACAATCTGATTTTGCTGTGTAAGAGTTGTTCCTGGATCAACAAAATGATGTTTCTCCAGGAGTAACATTATAGTCCACCAATGGAAAGCAGCTCTGCTACGATGATGTCATGAAATAATGAAGGCTTTACAACTGCATATAGCACAATTCCCTCAAAGGTGATCGATTTCATCGTGAAAATAATGTGAAAATTACAACCCCAATTCAGAAATAGTTGGGACGAAGTGTAAATTGTAAATAAAATTAAAATGCAATGACTTTCAGATCACATGAGCCAATATGTTATTTACAATCGAACATAGATAACATTCCAAATGTTGAAACTGAGAAATTTTACATTTTTATCCACAAAATGAGCTTATTTCAAATTTTCTGGCTGAAACAGGTCTCAACGAAGTTGGGACACAGGCAAAAAAAGGGCTGAAAAAGCAATTAATATATAAGAAAATCAGCTGAAAGAACATTTAGCAAGTAATGAAGTTAACTGGCATCAGGTGTGTAACATGATTGGCTATAAAAGGGATGTCTTAGAGAGGCTGAGTCTCTCAGAAGTAAAGATGGCCAGAGACTCTCAAACCTGTGAAGGCTTGCGTAAAAAAATTGTGGAATACTTTAAAAACATTGTTCCTTGACGTCAAATTGCAAAGGCTTTGAAGGTCTCATCATCGACAGTGCCTAGCATCATCAAAATATTCAGAGAAACTAGAAAAATCTCTGTGCGTAAGGGACAAGGCCGAAGACCTTTACTGGATGCCCGTGATCTTCGGGCCCTCAGACACCACTGCATCACTCACCGGCACGATTCTTTCATTGACATTACTAAACGGGCCCAGGAATACTTCAAGAAACCACTTTTTGTAAACACAGTCCGCCGTGCTATCCACAGATGCCACCTAAAACTCTATCATGCAAAAAGGAAGTTATTGTTGAGCATGAGCCAGAAGTGCTGCCGTGTTCTGTGGGCCAAGGCTCATTTAAAATGGACTGTAGCAAAGTGGCAAAGTGTCCTGTGGTCCGAAGAGTCCAATTTTGACATTCTTTTGCAAATCATGGGCGTTGTGTCCTTTGGGCTAAAGAGGAGAAAGACCACCTCTCCTGTTATCAGCATTCAGTTCAAAAGCCAGCATCTCTGATGGTATGGGGATGCATTAGTGCATATGGTGTGGGACACTTGCATGTTTTAAAAAGCACCATGAATGTTGAAAGGTATATAAAGGTTTTAGAGCAACGTATGCTCCCCTCCAGACGACATCTATCCCAGGGAAGGCCTTGTGTATTTCAGCAGGACAATGCAAAACCACATACTGCAGCTATTACAACAGCATGGCTTCGTAGTAGAAGAGTCCGTGTGCTGAACTGGCCTGCCTGCAGTCCTGATCTTTCACCAATTGAGAACATTTGGCGCATAATTAAACGAAAAGTCCGCCAAAGGAGACCCAAAACTCTCCAGCAGCTGGAAGCCTGTATTAAACAAGAGTGGCATCAAATTCCAATGGGTAAACTCAAGAAACTTGTGTCTTCAATGCCCAGACGCCTCCACTCTGTGTTCAAAAGAAGAGGGGATGCTTCACCATGGTAAACAGGCCCCTGTCCCAACTTTTTTGAGACCTGTAGCAGCCATCAAATTTGAAATGAGCTCATTTTGTGGATAAAATTGTAAAATTTCTCAGTTTCAACATTTGCTATGCTATCTCTGTTCTATTGTGAACAAAATACTGGCTGGTGTGATTTGAAAGTCATTGCGTTTTGATTTTATTCACAATTTACACTTCGTCCCAACTATTTCAGAATTGGGGTTGTATATAAAATTTACGTGTCAACAAATATTAGGTTTTCTTTTTAACATGAATCCCTACAAGTAAATGTAAAAACTGATTGTTTCATATATTTTAATAAATGGTAAATGGAATACATTTATATAGCACTGTTCAAGTCACATCACGCAAAGCACTTTATAATTATACATCACATTCACCCTGATGGCAGAGGGTGCCATGCAAGGCACCAACCTGCACATTAGGAGGAGTGCGGGGTTCAGTATGTTGCTCCAGGACACTTTGACATGTTCAATGAAGGAGCCTGGGATCGAACCAGGAACCTTCTGAAAGGAATGGCTTGAGACTCCAAATGCAGTTCAGCAATGGCAGGGCGTTTATTAGGTGAGCTCATGGTCATACAGAACAGAAATCAAAGCCAGGCAACAGGAATGGTTTAGGCAAGGCAGAATCGTAAATCAAGGGACAAGCAGAAAGATCTATAAACCAGGATGTCAGTCCGCACAAAGACAGTAACACAGGGAAATACTAAAGGGATTGGATGGGGAAGGAAAAGGGGAGTTGGAGAGGATAAGGGTAGCACAAAGGAAATCTCTTACAAAGTTGGTACAATGGGAATAAAGGGTAAACGTGGTACTCACAATCACACAACGCAAACAATGTAAACAAGACTCACGGGAGAAATCTTGAAATACGAACTTGCAGAAATCGAGAGAAAAGATGCAGAAACGAGACTTGACCAAAGCGAGCTTAGGCGGAAGAAACGAGTCGACAAGAAGCAGCAGGAAAGTGGGTCTTTTATACACAAACAAATTAAGTGGAGGCCCAGCTAAACTCAGAACAGGTGAGAGGAGAGGCGGATCTAGAAAAGCAAGGACGGTGATAGGAGAGAGAGAGAGGAAGTAGGTGGGATCCTAACTTTGAACTAACTAATCACCCGTGCCTAACTGAACTGCTCTAAGTGTGGATAGTCCAATCAGAACAGCAAGAGAGAAGGAAGAGGAATTACCAAACCGAAATGGAAAAGAAAGAGTGAGAATCTTTTAAAGACACCACACAAAGAAACAAGAGGAAAGTAAGACATGAGACTGCAAGCATTCATTCTCTAAACATGAAACATGTAACTCAGAATATATAAATACAATAAATACACTAGAAATATGCTAGAATGGACTAAAACCAACTAAAACCAAGCATACAAACATCACTTAACAGAACCCCTCCCTGATGACCGCCACCTGGCGGTTAAGCCTTGGTTTAAATGTCCTTTTGTGGAAGTCTTTGATGAGTCCTTTGTCCAGTATATGACGAGCGGAACCCAGGAACGCCCCTTCTGGGCCGATCCTTCCCAGTCCACTAGATACTGAAGCCCCCTTCCTCGCCGACGGACATCTAGCAGCTTGAATCTGATAGGTCTCTCCTCCGTCGACGAGCCTAGGGGAGGAGGATTGGTCGGGGCAGGGGTGTGGATGGACAAAACAAACGGTTTAAGGCATGAAACATGAAAGACAGGGTGGATGCGGTTCATGGTGGCAGGCAGTTTGAGTTTAACTGAAACTGGGTTGATAATTTTCTCGATGACGAAGGGACCTATGTAGCGGGGGGCTAGCTTAAACAGTTCTGAGGGCGATGTCTTTAGAAGAGAGCCAAACTTTTTGTCCTACTTGGTAATCTGGAGGAGCGGAGCGGCGACGATTGGCTTTGTGACTCATCTCGCTCATGGGACTTTTGGAGAGCGGAACGGGTTTCTCCCACGCCCCTCGGCACCTCTGTATGAACTCCTGAATGTTGGGGACATCCACTTCGACCTCCCCCAAGTAGGGGAACAAAGGTGGTTGGTAACCCAGACAGGCTTTAAAGGGGACACGCCTGAGGCAGCCGCCGAAGGCTGTTGATCGAGTATTCAACCCAGGGTAGTTGTTCGCCCAGTCCCCTTGGTCGGGGAGGTGAGGCACCAAGACACTCTCCATTTGTTGATTAGCTCTTCCGCCTGTCCATTGCTCTGGGGTGAAACGAGGTTAAGCTGACCGAAATGCCCAGGGCTTGACAAAAGGCTTTCCATACTTAAGAGACAACTGGGGACCACGGTCAGAGACAATATCAGAAGGGATACCGTGAATACAATTACATGTTGAATTAAGAGGTCCGCTGTCTCTAGCGGATGGAAGCTTGGGAAGAGGGATGAGGTGCACGGCTTTGGAGAAGCGGTTCACGATGGTGAGGATGACGGTGTTACCTTTTGGAGGGCGGAAGACCAGTAACAGGGCAATGTTAGCCCATGGTCTGGAGGGCACTGAAGGGGCAGCAGGAGACCAGCTGGAGCAGTATGGGAGGCCTTGTTTTGGGCACAGACTGGACAGGCAGTAGAGAAACTTTACGTCTTTACGCATCAAAGGCCACCAAAACTGCGAGTTAGCATGGCCAGGGTCCCATTGGCACCAGGGTGGCAGGCGAGACGGGGAAGAATGAGCCCACTGGAGAACCTCGCTCGGAGACCATCTGGAACAAAAAAAGGCAGTTCTTGGGACAGTTAGTAGGAGGCCCCCAGAAGGTTGCGACTTTCTGACCCGGTCCCTCCAACTCCCACACTAACGATCCCACTACCACACGACTGGGCAGAATGGTCTGAGGTTCCTTGGGAGGGGCGCCAGGAGAGAACTTGGGATAAGGCATCTGGCTTTTTATTCTGGGAACCAGGGCGATAGGCTAAGGTGAAATTAAAATCGGTCAAAAAAAAGACCAGCGGATTGGCAGAGTTCAATCTCCTAGCAGTACGAAGATACTCCAGGTTCTTATGGTCGGTCCAGACCTGAACGGCACCTTAGCCCCCCCTAACCAGTGACGCCACTCTTCTAACGCCATCTTTACGCAAGCAACTCCCGGTTACCAATGTCATAATTATGTTCTGCTGGGCTAAGCCGGCGGGAAAAGAAGGCGAGGGGATGTACCTTGTTGTCTTGACTGTTTAGCTGCGATAGGACTGCTCCAACACCGGTATTAGAAGCATCTACCTCGACAATGAACTGCTTTTCGATCTGGCTGTTGGAGAACAGGAGCAGTGGTGAACCTTTGCTTGAGTTCCCGAATGCCTTCTCTGCCGAGGGAGTCCACGTGAATGGAACTTTGGGAGAGATTAGGGCGGTCAGTGGAGCAGCAACAGTACTGTAATTACGTATGAAACGACGGTAGAAATTGGCAAAACCTAGGAAGCACTGCAGTTCCTTACGCAGGAAGGAGTAGCCCAATCTCTTACCGCCTTGACTTTCTCCTGGTCCATGAGGATGCCTCCTGGAGTGACCACAAATCCAAGGAAAGGGACTGTGTCGAGATGGAATTCACATTTCTCTGCCTTGGCGAGAGTTGGTTCTCCAGGAGGCGCTGCAGGACTGCACGAACGTTATGTTCCTCCTTAGAGCGAGAAAAGATCAGTATATCATCTAAGTAGACAAACACAAACTGATTAATCATGTCATGAAGGACATCGTTGACCAAGTTTTTGGAAGACAGCGGGGCGTTAGCTAGCCCAAACGGCATGACCAGGTACTCGTAGTGCCCCTAGCGGTGTTAAAAAGCTGTCTTCCATTCGTCCCCTCCTTAATCCTGACAAGATGGTAGGCGTTATGTAGGTCGAGTTTGGAGAAGATGGTAGCTCCCTGCAACAACTCAAAAGCAGAATTCATTAGTGGGAGAGGGTAACGGTTCTTAATGGTTATGTTATTGAGTCCCCGGTAGTCGATACATGGTCTGAGGGATCCATCCTTCTTGCTAACAAAGAAGAAACCCGCACCAGCAGGGGAGGACGAGGGACTAATGATCCCAGCAGCCAGTGATTCCTCCACATATTTCTCCATGGCCTCCTGCTCTGGACGAGACAGAGAGTAGAGGCCTCCCTTAAAGGCGCTTTGCCGGGTTGGAGGTCGATGGCACAATCGTAGGGTCTGTGAGGGGGGCAGAGACAGAGCACGAGACTTGGAGAACACCTCGGCTAGGTCATGGTACTCACTAGGAACCTTGGATAGGTCTGGAGAAAATGGGGGCTCCTTGGGTCCCTCCTCACTCTGCTTGGCAGGTGCTCTATGAAGACAGGAGCGAGACACTGCGTGCTCCATTCGATCACTTGCCCTGTCTTCCAGTTAATAGTGGGGTTGTGTTGTTGTAGCCACGGAAGACCCAGGACGATGGGGGGCAGAGGAGGAGGAGATGAGGTGGAGGCGAATCTGCTCCTGGTGGTTGCCAGAGACAATGAGCGAAGAGGGGGCGTGACTTGGGTCACCTGACCTAGCGGTTGCCCACACAGGCCAAGTGTCCGGAACGGAGCAGGCAGATTCTGGGGCTGGAGCCGGAGCTGGTTACACAGGTTGGCGCCGATCAGGTTGATGTCTGAACCTGAATCAAACAGAACATTAGTAGACATAGAACGATTGCCAACAACCAGAGTGACAGGAACCAGCTTACGAGTGGCATCGCTGCTTTGAGCCAGCTGCCCAATCCTTCCACTCACCCTCTCCTTCGTGAGTGAAGGACAGCTCTTAATTTGATGCCCCTCCAGCCCACAGTAAAGGCACGCCCCAGCACGCAGTCTTCTGGCTCTCTCTCCTGAGGTGACAGCCGGCAACGGTCAACCTGCATGGGTTCCTCCGATCTCCGGGGCTCGCCGTCTCCTGGATAGGAGAGTCGCCCAAGAGGACGAAGGTTCCCATGCTGGCCAGACCGCCGGGCTCAGGGTGGCACTGGCGCCCCTTTGCGCTGTTGGAGTCGTGAATCCACTTTGATAGCCACTCTGATTAGCCCCTGCAGGTCGGAAGGTAGTTCATAATGCCAGTTCATCCTCAATATTCTCCGCCAGCCCCGGTAGAATACATCGAATTGGGCGCCTTCACCCATAGTGTGGAGGCGGCCAAAGAGCGGAACTGGATCGCGTAATCCCAAACACTGCAGCCAGACTGTCGAAACTCAGTAGGGCACTTCCTGCCTCTCGCCCCTGGTAGGACCGGGTCAAACACTTCCCTCATCTCCGCCATGAAATCTTCTATGGTGCGAGTACAGGGGTGGCCAGCATCCCACATCGGTTCCCAATCCCTCGCCTTGCCAGTCAGGAGAGTGACGATGTAGGCCACTCTGGATCGCGAGGTAGGGAAGGTCAGGGCTGCAGCTCAAGATAATCGAGCACTGAGACAGGAATGCCTTACAGGAGGTGGGATCTCCGCTGACTCCCGCTGGGGAGAAGACGTGGCTCCCGGACGGAGCTGCCTCTGCCGGAGCGGCTGCAGGAGTGGGAATGGTGGAGCCCAGAGAGAGTCGCTGGAGGGTAGCTCTCATCTCCTGCAGATCGCGATGCTGCTGCTGAATGACGACCTGTTGTTGTAAGAGTCGCTGCATCTCAGCAGAGTCCGCTGGAGTCTGAACTGGTCGACTCAGACTGAAAGGAATGGCTTGAGACTCCAAATGCAGTTCAGCAATGGCAGGGCGTTTATTAGGTGAGCTCATGGTCATACAGAACAGAAATCAAAGCCAGGCAACAGGAATGGTTTAGGCAAGGCAGAATCGTAAATCAAGGGACAAGCAGAAAGATCTATAAACCAGGATGTCAGTCCACACAAAGACAGTAACACAGGGAAATACTAAAGGGATTGGATGGGGAAGGAAAAGGGGAGTTGGAGAGGATAAGGGTAGCTCAAAGGAAATCTCTAACAAAGTTGGTACAATGGGAATAAAGGGTAAACGTGGTACTCACAATCACTATCTCAATCACACAACGCAAACAACAATGTAAACAAGACTCACGGAGAAATCACGAAATACGAACTTGCAGAAATCGAGAGAAAAGATGCAGAAACGAGACTTGACCAAAGCGAGCTTAGGGCGGAAGAAACGAGTCGACAAGAAGCAGCAGGAAAGTGGGTCTTTTATACACAAACAAATTAAGTGGAGGCCCAGCTAAACTCAGAACAGGTGAGAGGAGAGGCGGATCTAGAAAAGCAAGGACGGTGATAGGAGAGAGAGAGAGAAGTAGGTGGGATCCTAACTTTGAACTAACTAATCACCCGTGCCCAACTGAACTGCTCTAAGTGTGGATAGTCCAATCAGAACAGCAAGAGAGAAGGAAGAGGAATTACCAAACCGAAATGGAAAAGAAAGAGTGAGAATCTTTTAAAGACACCACACAAAGAAACAAGAGGAAAGTAAGACATGAGACTGCAAGCATTCATTCTCTAAACATGAAACATGTAACTCAGAATAAATATATAAATACAATAAATACACTAGAAATATGCTAGAATGGACTAAAACCAACTAAAACCAAGCATACAAACATCACTTCTTAACACCTTCTGATTCCTAGACCACCTGCTCTACCTCCTAAACATTTAAGGAACCCCCCCATTTATAAATGTTTTTCTTCTTGTTCCTACAATTGAATGTTTCAGCTTCACTGTGTAGAATAATGTATATGCAGAGTTTACTGTTTTTTGCATTTAGCTGCTGAAAGTGCAAAGCTTATCTGCCTTCATTAAAAATCCAATTTAAAGAGGCAGGCTCACAAGCAGATCTGTGACATCACAAATCCTTTGGAGCCAATCCTTGGTCAATATTCAACTTTCTAACACAGTATGATGTAGAAACCTGCAGCCTCTCATGCAAAAACACTGAGAATGGACTTCTCGGTAAAGTAGGGGCATTTCCTGTGAAGTGGCTAAACTTGAAATGACTAACATTTGGATATTTATAAATTCAGCCTTTTTAATGAGGAAGAAGGAGCAGATGTAATTTTAAGGATTTTAACAAGACGATTGAACTTTTTTGTGGAAAAACCATATCAGAGACAAATTATAAGTGAAAGAAAAGTATTTTTAAATATATCTTAAAACATGTCTGGATAGCATTTTTAACATTTAGGTTTATTTTTAAATCTCAGCTCTCCAAGTTTTGAATTCACTGGTTGTACCTATGTCGGTGATATCATGCGCTGACTAATCAGTATGCATTTCTTGAAGTGCTAAATAAACTGAAATGAAACATTCAGGCCCCTATCCTACACCCAACACAAAGCGTAAGGCGCATATTTTTGCTACTTTCTGACTGATGCAAAAACCATTAACCCATCCAATGTTCAGTCTGCCAAAGTAGGGAATGCATTTCCGCCAAACTAAGAGCCCATGGGTGTGTTGGTCTTGAAATGAGGTGTGGTCAAATGCATTGCTACTTGACACCGCAAAAAGCGATTGCGCTATTGACCAACAAAAACCTGGTCTAAAGTCAATGTTCATTTCACGGCGGATAGTCAGATAGTATGCGTCTTATTTTGCCACTTGTTTCTCTCCGCTGATTTAATATCTAATATTAACCAAGTACAAGATCATAGCAAAATAATTATAATCCTTTTCAACTCTATGAAAATTAAATCTCAATGACAATAACAGTATTACTGAGCAAAAAAAAAAAAACAAGTATTATTTCAGTTTTAACTTTAATTCCCATCGTCCATACTGTATTTCTGTATTGCCAGCTGTTCCGAGAGCGCTGCTGAGAGAGACATAGGCCGCAAAAAAAGTTCATTCTCTCCTGATTGTTGGACTTAAAAATGTAATTGTAATGTCAGAATGTTTGGAAGACAAGTGGCTCGCGAAAAATAAGTCCAATATTTACTTCAGTGACAATGGGGCAAAAGAATTGGTTATAATCTGTGCTCGCATTTTATTCTCACACACGAATAAATACACTCAGGACCGACCGATAGTCTCCTAAAGGGACGTGGCACTCATGTGACTGATACAGGAAATTATTTCTTGCTATGGGGTCTCGCTCAATAGTGTCTTTGATTTATGTATTGTGAAGAGGAAAGTGGTCACAAAGTGGTTAATATTTTGCTGTCCACCTATTTTGAAATATGCCTTTAGAATCAAAATTAAAATAAGTCGTGTTTACTTTGAAGAATCAGTAAAATGCCAAATGTATGTTGTGAAACATCAAATAATGTGATGTTGTATTGTTGTTGTATTGTATTCAACATAATACAAGGCAAACATAACTCACAAATCTCGCTTTCAGTTTTGAAATTATTTTACTGTTTCCCTAATTAGTTCTCATTATTTAATAACTCTCATGCTTGGCCCTTCTCCAGCTCTCACCTGTTCCCTATTGTTAATTGTGGTCTTGGGAATTTAAGTTCCTGGTCTACTTCTTCCCTTTGCTGGATTGTTCTCTTATGAACTTCTAAACTACAAATTGCTATTTAATGGGGACTCTTTTCCCAGCATTTTCAGTCCAAGAGAGTGGTTTCTTCCAGTCATCTCCGACACCCCAGTTCGAAGGTTTGCACCTGCCGGTGTGCTCTGGTTCATTCGGCTTGCCATCCCGGTATCTGACGTTGGACCATTGCCTTCGACTATGCCTCACCTGAACCCCCCAGTTTTATAATTCACCCCCACCTGACATTAGACCTTCTCCTAACCAAGCCTTGCTAAATAGCTTTTGAGTTAGTCATCTTCAGAAAATAAAGTAACCTATTCAGCTTTATTTGTCCTCTGAGTCTGGCTCATGTTCTGTAACACGTGACATCATCACAGCTTTTTTCTGATTTGGTGTTGTATTTGCCTTTTTCCACACAATTTGGATACAGCCCTGGGACAATTTCGAAGATACCTCCAGTGAAAATCTGTGATCTGGCAATGCTGCTTTCCAAGCTGTCTGATTTGTGTCAGCTGCACAGAATTACCACTGAGTTGCCAGATGCGTTCACAAATCCCTTTATTGGTGGGCCAAACCCTCTTATTCTGCCAACCCTCCTACTCTGGTATTGTATGACATCATTGTACTGCAGGTTATGAGAATGATGGGGAAGACATCTAAATGCCAGAAGGTTGGGCTGAGTTGAAAAATCCATCTTTCTTGAGGAAGACTAAAAGGACATTTTTTTGAAATACCAAATATTGCCTCTCATTGTTCATTCTCATCATCCAATGGTATCATCAGTTTCCAAAGCATGTGGACTGCGACACAATTCTCATATTTTGGTTTTGTATGTTACAATTAATTTAAAGTAAATCATTCAAAATGTGTTTATAGCATACACTCAGCTCTAACTTAGTGGTTTTCACCAAAATTATGGTTGTTGGAGCCTGGTAGGAATCCAAATGATTTTATACTTTTTACACATACCTCCAGGCCCCCAGTCTCTGGGGCTCAGGAGTAATTTAATAATCTAACGTAAGCATAAATCCAATTTTAATTTTCAATTCTATTCAAAAATAGCTGTCACCAGTTCCTGCTTGTTCTTGGAATACTTTGCTTTCAGTTTGCCTTCAGCAAGTACATTTTCGTGCTCAATTGGACTGAAGTCTGGTAAATTACTTAGCTTGTGTTGAACATTCCACTTCTTTGTCTTGAAAAAGTCCTGGATTGCTTAAGCAATATGCTTGGGTCATTGTCCATCTGCACTGTGAAGTGCTGTCCAGTAAGTTCTGAATCATTTTGTTGAATTGAGTAGATAGTATAGCTGCAGTCAATTCAAGAATTCCTGCTGCTTTTGTCAGGTGTCACATCACCAACTAGAAAGCAGTTAGAAAGCTCATTTTTATTAGCCTGCAATTTGAAAGTAAAACCCATTTACCCTCAGGTGGAATTCACACATTAGGACGGTGTGATAACTTAGCAATAAAAAAATTAATGTTTTTTCGGTGTTAATTGTTCTTGCACATTTCCAAAATACAGTAGCGTACGGTGGGGTTTCAGTCAGGGCCAGCAGTAACAAAATACAAACCCCCCCCCCCCACCACCACCACCATACAGCCAACATAGCAGCCACACACATACTACGACACAAAATACTATTATGCAACAGTACTTAATCGACACCAACATGATAGCTGATAAACAACCACAATGCGTCACAACACCACTGTGTAGCATTGCCATCAGATCATCTTCCATTAGGTCACTCACCATATTGCTGTGCACATAACATATGACACAAAAAATAGTGGCAAAGCCACTGCGCCCGCTTGGCCAAACGTGGCCAAAATGGAACACCCCCTATTGGCCATAGTATCGGTCTGATTGGGCTGAAAATTGAACTTGGTCAGGACCTTAAGACGCTTTATACACATATGAAATATGAAAAAGATCGATGGAAAACTGAAGACGCTAGAGCGCAGACAAGCCAAAAGTTTACACACGCACGCATGGATGCACGACATATCACCACTAAAGAGCCCGAGCATTGCATAAGCCCATTGGGCCTTTTGGCCAAGCGGGCAAAAAAATTGGAGCATCTTAGCTCGTAGAATAAGGGAGCTAGAGCTGTTTAAAGTTTTAAAGTTTTAAAGCCAAACCGAGAATCGCAGCATGCCAAAAATCGAACTGGGGCTAGATCTTGGGCCCATATACATGCATATGAAATATGAAAAGGATCCTTTGAAAAATGAAGGCACTATTGCAGTGAAACAAAAACTGTGCATTTTAAGACCTTTGACCTACATAACCTTTAAATTTAGGTCAAATCAAAAACCCATTGAACATATGATGAACCCTTGGCAGAACAACCTACAGTAAAAATTTGAGCATCTTAGCTCATAGAATAAGGGAGCTAGAGCTGTTTGAAGTTTTGCAGAAAAATCCGCCTGGTGGCCAGACCAAGAATTGGAACATGACCAAAATTGAACTCAGGCTAGATCTTGGGCCAATTTACATGCAAATAAAATAGGAAAAGGATCCGTTGAGAACTGAGGGCGCTATGGCGCTGAAACGAAATCGGCACATTTTATCACCTTTGACCTATATAACCTTCAAAATTAGGTCAAATCAAAAACCCATTATATATATGATGAACCCTCAGAACCCCTACAGTTTTGAGCTTCTCAGCAGAACACCTGTTTGAAATTTTGCAGTAAAAATTTGGCCAAACCAAGAATGGCAGCATGCCCAAAATTGAACTCAGGCTAGATCTTGGGCCTAATACATGCATATAAAATATGAGAAGGATCCGTGGAAAACTGAAAGCTGTATCGCGCTGAAACGACGAAACGCACACACGCACGCACGCA
Organism: Gymnothorax javanicus; assembly: GCA_029692085.1. Taxonomy (NCBI): domain Eukaryota; kingdom Metazoa; phylum Chordata; class Actinopteri; order Anguilliformes; family Muraenidae; genus Gymnothorax; species Gymnothorax javanicus. The sequence goes on from CM056204.1 coordinate 48,200,933, forward strand.
CAACAGACCACCACTAATGACCCTAAGTACAGCATAAGCCCCTTGGGCCTGACGGCCAAGCGGGCTAAACATCAAAAACAGCACCTACTGCCAACTGCTCTGCACCCTTAGAGGAAACTTCCAAATCACTTCAGAAATTAAATCAATTTCTTTAACACTGGCTGTTACAAGGTGCTGTCGCAGGTCAGCATCATAATTTGACAGCAAAGTTAGTGATTTCCATGTAATAAACTTGATTAAGACACTTGCTTCTGTCATTGCGCCCTTGAAAGATAAAGCCCAACGCCCACTGGAGGCAAAGCGAAGCTTCGGGTCAAACGCCAAACGTTTTTAAAAGCCCATTGGAATCGTCAGTAGCATCAATATTGCCGGATGACAACACGACAAAGAAGCAAGCCAAGGGTGTCACTCTCAAAATATTCAGGAGGACACCGTTTAATTTTGAAAACACCTACCGATACAGCTTATTTTATTAAGTGATGGCAAAGGGTGACGTTCAGCTTACTGTGCATTATATGATATATATATATATATATATATATTTAATTACCTCCTAAATTTAGCCGTCTAGTAAATTAATATTATGATTTATTTTACTTCACCCAGCAAAGCATTAACTCGCAAGCTAAATTAGCAGTGTTAAATTCTTACCAGTTCTTAGCCGTAGATCGCTTGATAACTTAAATGGTCACAAAATAACTAATTTCCATGCAAAAACTGCAACTTGGTTAAAAAGCGGTTATATCGGTTTCGACAACTGCTTGTGAGGTTTATGCTAAATGTGTGCCACCAACCATGACAAGGCAAAATAGTTAAATAACCTAACAGACAAATGCGTTTCTATTGAGTTGACGCTCAAGAAATAGAGCATTGGCGAAACGGAAGCAGGTCGCTTCCATTGCTCCATTAAAACAAATGGCTGCCCATGGGCCAATCACACAAACTTATTTGAATGACAATGCCAAGGCCAGCTCAAGAAACTCCGCTAGCCCTAGGGCGCTCTGTCAATAACACATCAAAATTTGATCAGCTGATGACACGGTCACTGGACACTGTAACCCCAACAGCAGCGTCCAGCTTCAATTAAAGGCTAGTAATGCAATTACTGCTGGCCCCACCAAAGAAAAGGAGCTCTGATGCCTTTATAGGGCATGGGAATTTCTGCTCAGCTCCACAAAATATGACCATTCTTTTTCTAGATAAAGTTGTGTAATTGACTCCAGACACATTTCATAAACACTTTAATTATGAAAAAAAAAAACATTTCATTTTTGACAGGGATAGCAGTGCTAGTCTTACTGCACACCTCTGCCAAAATATGACAGTTGCTTTGATCATTTGGACTGCATTAGCTTGTGAACAGTGATCACATCTGTTTCCTCACACACAAAGACGAAAACTTAAGGTTTGTGGTTTTCGGAACTGCTTCCTCTCGAAAAAAGTGTTTGGTTCAAATCCTCCGCAAGACAAATGGATTCAATTCTGCATTTGATTTCAGAGAAAATCACCCTCTGATCTGAGGCTATGTCCCTTGTGGATGTACTAATTAGGAGACTGAGTGAATCAGCCTGTGTTCAATTCTACAGGCATTTACACATTGTCTCAGCTCTCACAAGACTCATAAAGCAGTGAAGAGATGTGTCGATTAGGCCCGTCCTCTGATGTTATCGCGAATTTGGTGAGCTGGGATGACATAATTGAGCTCCATAAGGTTTGTAAAACAGCACAGAAGTGGCAAGCACTGGTTGAGTATTGCACGGGAAGAGAAAACCTATGGGACTGCATGAACACACTGCTTCTTATTCGGAGAGCTGCCTCTCAAACAGGCTCAGTTTGCAGGCAGCAGAACCGGATCATAATGATATTGATTTGTGAAATGAGTATGACACTCTGACACGTCTCAGGAACCGCAATTTCCTTTATCTGTGTACATACTTAATCCGTTCAGCTGAGACTACCCGCTGAAAAAATGAACCAGCAGGAAAAAGAAAGTGGGTGGACTATTCATGTTGGAGGAGGCTGCTCTTTGGACCTCTCACCCTCGATCACCCCTCATCCAGGAGGAAAATGAGGACAGTTTAAAAACAAAAAAGGCATCAGAAAAATGAAGTCAAATTGGATAAACTGAACGAGCCTAATGAAGTCCTTTTGGCAGAAGAAGCTGTCTAATGCCCTATTTTTAGTATAATTGGAGCTCAGGCACAGAACATTCAAGCATTTCTCTTTGAGTCTGTCAGTTCAGATGTAGTTAAATGCTGTATGTTGACTACAAGATCTTCTCTCACCTCTTTGGACTGACGCCTACTGATGGACCTCTATGTATGGTGCAATGGTCATTCTAATGAGATGTCTTTCAGATGGGAACCATTCAGCGATACAGCAACATGCTACAGCTTAGGTCTGATATTGGGGAAGTGGAACAAATTTCAGGTTCATTCAAATTTAATTTTAGATATTCTCACCCCTATTAGTATTTTGTTTCTTGTGTAGTTGGTGCTTTTGAAAATAATTTTTACAAGTATGCTTGATTATACATCATACAAGTGTAAAGACTGGTCCTGAACACCACATACTGTGAAATCTGACACACTGTACTGTACAGAGAAGCACGACTGAATTAAAATTGAAGACAAAAAGGGATATTTTTTAGTCTACTGACTAAATTAGGTGGAGAATGAAGTCCACCCTTCATTAAAGCCATAGAAATATTTCATACATGCCTTATTTCACTCAATATTCAGTTTCATTAATTTCTAAGACGAGGCATCATTTTCTGCCCAATGCACTGAGAATCCCTAGACAAATTTTGGAAAAAAGAGCAGTTGTAGGTGAGCTCAATTTTTGTGAATGACGACAGATGGCGACCCTCCCCAATCAACCGTGTCATGCAGATCCTTTGACTGGTAGTTTGAGCGTGTTTTGTGGGTGTTTGCAAACACAAAAATTGGTAGATTTGAAATATAAATGTGGTACCTGTAGGCATATGAGTAAATCGATATTCAAATGTTCTACCATAAAATGAGGAAAACTGTCCATCCATTAGTCTGAATCAGTTTTTTTTTTTTTTCATTCATTTGGCCAGTCAATCTGAAACGGCACAAGGGCATCAAGCATTGGCAAAGGCAGGGACTGACTAAGCTGATTTTACCGCTTTCCCAAATTTAAGCTATTTACGAGCAAATTTAGCGTGATAACAACCATTTCTGGCAAAATTGTGCGCATTAGTGGTGCAAGAATCCCCGGAGTTCGGCATATCGTTGTGGTGCATACAGCCTTTGGTGTGGGTTAGTCAATGTGTATTGTGTGCATGCACTAACTTTATATTTTGACCAAGTTAATTTCTCTAGTCTGCCCAATATCAATAACAACTTATGCAGTGCCAGTTGAATTGCAGCTTGGGCAGCATAGCAGTTCAGTGCTCATTTAATTGCTGCTAAAGTGGTATTGGTGCTTGCAGCTTTCTTGATTACTCAAGAACCGCTCAGCCAAATCATTTCAAACTCAACATTTAACTTGTTTGGGCCCTCAGGAATACACCCATCAATTTTAAATTTGATCAGATGACCAGCTATCAAGATATTCAAAGGACACAGGTACATGCATATATATGCACACACAACACACACGCACACACACACACACACACACACACACACGTGCGCACATGCGCACACACACACACACACACACACACACACACACACACACACGCAATCACACGCACACACACACGCACACACACACACACACACACACACACACACACACACACAATCACACACGCACACACACACACACACACACACACACACACACACACACACAAACAGATTCCTTGCTTTATAGTTTGATGATGATGATGGTGATGCATGGATGCAAGAAGACTACAGATCAGTACAGTGCCCGCATGAATACATTTTTGTGCCTTATAAAATGCAAACGGAGCAAAATAAGAAGCAAAAATGCCTGAAGGTACTTTTAAAATCATAATGTAGAGATTGTACTCTCATTAAAAAACTAATTGCTGCGGGCAGGAATGATCCCTTAAATCCTTTGGCCGAGGACCTGGGTACAATAAACTGATCATAGAAACAGCTCAGTGGGCGGGGCACTGAGTGGGAGCTGTGCCACCCAATCAGAATATTCCTGCTTTTCTCAACTTTCCACTCTGTTTAATGATCTAAACCCATCTCACCATTGCAGCTAGACGTCTTTACCAGTTAATCTTTGCCGTGCGCTTCTTGTTTACCTTCCCATAAGCTTCCAGAAGGGTAACATAAAAACAGCAGATAAAACTCTGATAAAAGTTTAAGTGCGTTATCTTATTCTGAACCTGCTGCTCTGCCCGGACAGTGCCTGTGACGGCAGTGCCGTGTCTACACTTTGAAACACTCATATATTACATTTGATGGAGTGGCAAACCTATTACAATGCAAAGTGCTGCTGAGATTTTGAGTTAGACGCTGATCATCCTTTTCTGATAATACCTGCTGGCAGTGAAGGCATGTAATATTGGCTCCTCATTTTCTTGGCCCTTGACCAATCCACATATCACTTCCCCCCCCCTCCCCCCACATTATTGATGTACAATTTGTTTACACCTAATTTTCTCTCAGTTGACAGGGGTGACCACTTCATGGGCTATATTTTAACAATCTAAGAGCCACGGTCTAAAGTGTATGGTGCAAGTGTAATGAGGGCACATCCAAATCCACTTCTGCTAATTTACTGCTGGATAATCTGAGTGCAAAGTGAGGCTTTAAGGTTAGTCTGTAATCAATCATTGGTGTAACCGAATGATATGTGGTTCAACAGGCTGGTGGGCATCGCATTCACTACTGAGGGATAGATACAGTCTTGTGGGAAACTGGTCAAACCACCATCATCCATCCTAAGTGACAATTATTCATCTCATACTCCTTTTACGCCAAAAAGAACCTGGTGCTAGTGCCAGTGCTTGGTTGGTTCAACCCAAGCACCTCCTAAAAACCTGTTTGCTTTTCCATCGCCCAAGAGCCAACTCAGAGCCACGTGAATACGTCACCGTATAACGTCAGTATGTCACTGTACACTAGTGGGCTCGCCAAGCTCGCTACGGCCTGATTTTTTTAGCAACAAAAGTGCGAGCAGCTGGAATTATTTTCTGGCTCTGTTGTGGTATAGGACCGGATCTGATAGGTTATTTGGATGGGAAATAGACATCTTATTCTTGCGTGACTACGTAAATATTCGGTTTTACTGATTTTCACTGAGTGCTACACTTACAGTCCTCACAAGCAAAAATACCACTGCACTTTTGAAATCCCATTTTGGTGCTTACCATGGGGCATCGGATGAGCAGATTTTGAATACTTTTATTCCTCATCGCGCACGTTTGTCTCTAATGTAAACTTTTAAGCTGAGTCGACCTTTGTATTTGAATAATGTCTCATCGATTGAAATGTTTCGGTGGGGAAAAAAAACATTCTTGCAATTCTGCAGCATAGAATCCAGTATCAGCTTTATTCTCTCAAAAAATAGTCATAGATATGTGTCCGATCCAATCACAAACCAATGTTTTTTTTTCTGCTATAAAAATGGGCATTTCTTCAGCACGATTTTCCTTGTAAACTAGTTTCCCGACTTTGCAGTGGTCATAATGAGATACTTGTTAGGTTCCCGGCATTTGCGATGATAAATTATCCTACGAGTTAACACGTGCCCCGTCCTAGATCGTGCTGCTAGAGAAAATAAACCCGAGCTGACAGAACGAGATAGGTCATACCGCACCGCCCCTGACATAATCCGTGCTTAGCTCTAGACCAGCAAGGAGTTAGTGCTTGCTCTGGCACCAGTTTTTAGAGCCAGCAGCTCGTGCTGCAAAAAGTGAAGAACTGGTGCTAAGTGAGGCTCTGGCTCCGAACTGGCACTGGAACCAGCTCGGTGGAAAAGGGGTATCACTGACTTGAGTCGTAATTGTGTCGGGCATCCATGGATGTCTAATTGTTCCTTGTAATTGCCAAGATAATGAAATACACATTTCACTGTTGTTCACTCATTTATTGTGCATTTATATCAGGTGTTGCTAAACTTTTGTTACTGAGTATATATTATTATATCCATTCATTACCTAAACCGCTTCTTCCTTATCATGGTTGCTGTGGACCTGGAGCCTATCCTAGTCAATTCTAGGTGAAAGGCAGGACTACATCATGGACAGCTTGCCCAGCCATGGCAGGATGATACGATATAAGATGCCACTGGCATCTTTCTCTGAGTGTCGCGGACATCTGTGATGTAAGCGATCCAAATTCCCACCCTGGCACAATGAAAATAACAATTGCCTCAGTCTTATATGCCAATTGCCTTTGAATAAAGTGTCTTTGAATGGACCCATAGGTATTAAAGCCTGACCTTGGTGATTCAGCGACATTGATTCACTGGCCCAGGGACAAAACAGCACTACAGGAGCCTGAGGTGAGTCAGAAGGGGAATAAATAAGTGAATTATTTTTATGAATCAATGTATTGAACCCAGGTGTGTCAATTCACCTCAGTGAACACAAGAATTGTAACCACTGTATCACATAAAATTTATATGACCTCCACCAAGGAGGTTGTGCTTTCACTCGTGTTTGTCTGTCTGTTGACTGGATAACTCAAAAAGTTATGAACATATTGGCACAAAATTTGGTAGCATGGTTGGAGGTGGTCCAATGATGAGTTCATCAAATTTTGGAAATGATCTGTTACATAATCTGGATTCTAGATTAGGAAGATGTTAAAATATACCTGAATAGAATGCTTGTCCTGTACGTAATGAACAAATTTTAATACAATTTCAGCATTAAATAGAGTCTGCATTAATGTAGCATTGATTATAGATGTTGGTGATCTGGATAATATTCTTGTGGATCCAGAACTAATAATACTGACATATGGCATGGCGGAGATATGTGTTCTACCGAGTGCCCTTCCAGTTTTGTATTTAACCTTTTAAAGACTGGGATTTTTGATTGTTTTTCTTTTTCCACAATTAAATGTTGTTCTTGAACTCATGCATTTACCAGTACTGCTTCAAAATTCCAGTAATGTTAAATTACATGCAATGTTTAGGTAAGTTGTTCAGACTGTTCAGTGAGGAATATTGTTATCACATTTTTATCCTGAAAGAGTAAAACAGAAATTTGAGTGTGTCGTTATCTTTGACAGGCAACTGACATGTAAACAGTCAAAAGCAGCAGTAGCAAAAAGATTTAACAAAAGTTTGCCATCTAGGCTCTGACCCTGACACACCCATAGACTGTATAAAAAGATGGACGAAGCAACCGTGACGTCACCCTTTGGTTTCAGCATACCATTGAGGAAGCCTCGATTTTAGCAATTTGAATTGTGCCATTTTGTCATTTTGAAACCGGATGTGATTCCTATTGGACGCGAGCCTGAACGGAATATCCGGGGAGAAGCGAGGGGTGTATCTACGGGTGGATCTTACCGTATCAGACAAGGACCAGAGGATAGCCACGCCCCTAAAGCATATACTGGCTTTATCCTTTATTCTAGTCTATTTGGGACCATAATTTAGAAAAATGAACATCATGATATATCGAAGGAGACTTGAAACTTGCGATAGATACAATAAAGTAATGTGGAAAATCATTATTTAAATTATACATCTGGTGGGAAAGTAGGGTCATTTTCTCATAGACTTCTATAGGATTGAACTTCTTTCTGCAACCACCGACATCGCCATTTGCTGGCCATTAAATAGAATGCAAATTTTGGATATTTCCGCATTGGCCTCAGTTTTCAGACCCGAGTGCTGCGTCCATCTTTTTATACAGTGTATGGACACACCCTGCGGGCTGCTGAGCTTGAGGAGAAAAGAGCAGTTAGTATCAGGACACCTCCCCTCTCCCCAGGGGAGACTCAGAGCTAACAGGTGGATGCAATGGAGGGTGTGGCATGTTCAGGAGCAGTGGGCAAGAGTGATGGAGGAGAGGAGCTATGCACTGAGTGTAGTAGCAGATACAGGCATTTTATACCATGAAGGGGGAGCAGGACAGCAGCTTATATACTGGCCATCCAAAAAAAAAAGTTGCATACTATAATATTTTGGTCGGGCACCTTTTGCTTTGATCAAGGCGCACATTCGTCTTGGACTGTGTTTCCTAAAAGCGTAGTTGCTCACTAAGTTAGCAGCTTACATAGTTCGTCCACTCACAGTCAATGGGCCCAACAAAGTTAGCACGTGTGATTTCAGGAAACGCACCCCTGGTTTTGTTTTGACAGTCTCATACAATGTCAAAACTTTTATTTCCCATCAGTTTTGCATTCATTTCTGGCCGAGATATTGTTTTGACAATGGGTAGTCAAACCACTCCATTAAGCCTTCTTAAGTACATCCCAAAGGCTTTCAATGGGTTAAGGCCCAGACTCTGAGGCGGCCAATTCAAATGATTCCTAACACGCCGTGAATCACTCTTTTACAATTTGAGCCCAATTAATCTTGCCATTGTCATCCAGGAATATGCCTGTGCCATCAGGGATTAAAAAAGACCATTGATGGGTTACTGGTCGTTCAGTATATGCAGCTAGTCTGCTGAATTTATTTTACTGCTGTGGAATAGTGCTGAGCTCAGACCTGAGCAATTGACGCAAGTTATTGGACAGTTCATGACCCAATTTCTCTGATTTGGCAATTTTCTTAGCTGTTTTATTTGCTTGGGCCAGTAATTTGCCCTTAGCTCTGTTAGGGGATACACTGATACTTCCAGTAAAGGGTATCAAAATAAAATTGGGAAGAATAGCCTTGGCTTCAGTTAATAAATGCATAGACTTTAAATGGAAGGATGAACACTTTCCATGTCCCTGTCCCTGGCTCAGCAAACTAACTTCTTGTATTCCCGATGAGAGAATAAAGATGAGTCATGCTATGACAAAGTCATTTGCAGTCAAGCCCATTTGGATGCTTTTTTTGAAATGTACACTCGACAAAAAAAAAAGTTAAGAACCTCTAAGTCTTTTCGCGATTATTTTCTCTAGTTCTAAGCTTCCCAATTCGCTGTCAAGTGGTGGTGAGAGCACGTGGTGGACACAGAGGATATTGAGATTGTCACGCCATCAGCAGTTTCCTAGTCCTTGTCAGTTTTCTGTAGATTCCACCCTGTGTTTTCTTTCATGCCCTCAGTTTTTAGGCTGTATCTGTTTCTATGTGTGTTTTCAGTTTCACTCCGTTCTCTGTTTATATTAGGTCATTTGTTACAATCCTTCCATTGTTGTGCTTGTTATTTTATATACTTTGCAATTGTCGGGTTTGTTTCTGCACATTCATTGTTGTTTTCGTTATTTTCATGTTTATTGTATTATTGTTTGCTAACCCTTAACCACGCCCACGTAGTTATTCCCAGTTATTTCCCTGATGTTCTCCATTTATGTATAATCACCCTCTGTGTATTTATAGAGCCCCCTTTGCAGTTAAACTTTGCTAGACTTTTGTCTAAGATTCCACTCTTACAATCCCGCGATCCTCCTCATGTTAATCTTGTGTATTACCTCTCTTCGTCAACCTCAGAGTTTTGCATTGCCTGTATATCATCTACTGCCGGTGTTCTGACCCTTTTTGTTTTCTGGTTATGATTCTGCATTGCTTTGGATGGATATTCTGGCTATTATTGGACTATGTTTTAGATTTTCGATTTTTGTATTCTCCCTGGTACATTTGCCACTCTGACTGATCTTCTGTGTATTTTTGACCTCTGGTTCTGCCCCCCTGGATTTTTGAGATCTGTCTAGCCCCTTTGTACTGTCACTTCTCGAACTGATTTCTGGTTACCGAACTCTTGCCTGGAACTGCGGATTCTGTGTTTGCCTGTCAATTTCTAGTTTGTCAATAAACTCTAAAGTAGATTGCAATTAGTTCCGAGTTCCGAGTTTTCCTGTACCCTTCAAGGACCTGACAGAAATGCCTTTGGATATTGTTTGATGTTTAGATTTAATGGTCTGGACTTGGTGTGATTCTGGTCTTTCACCTGGATACTCTGTTTTGGGCGAATGAAGTAGTCTGATCAAATGTTTTGATGCACTTTTTGTCTTCAATTAATGTCAAAGACTTAAACAACAATTCGCATACTCGGGTCAAAATCGAGTGTTCCTTAACTTTTTTGTGTTGTGTACATTACCGGTCAACAGTTTTAGGACACCCCAATTTTTCCAGTTTTTTATTGAAAATTATGAAGTTCCAGTCCAATGAATAGCTTGAAATGGTACAAAGGTAAGTGGTGAACTGTCAGAAGTTTTAAACAAAAGGTGAGGTTACCCAGGCTTTTTGTATGCCATCGAGTAGGTGAAAGGATGGTTCCTCAGTGTGTGACATCAACTGTCAAACATTGAGGAGGAAGCGTGATGGTCTGGGGCTGTTTTGCTGGATCCAGGGTCAGTAACTTACAGAGTGAATGGCACCCTGAACCAAAACGGCTACCACAGCATTCTACAGTGCCATGCATTACCCTCTGGCATGTGCCTAGTTGGTCAGGGGTTCATCTTACAGCATGATAATGACCCAAAACATAAGTACAAGCTCTGCCAGAACTACCTTAGGAAAAAAGAGCAAGATGGTAAGCTTGAAAACATGGAGTGGCCAACACAGTCCCCAGACTTAAACCCCATCGAGCTGGTTTGGGATGAACTGGACAGAAGAGTGAAAGCAAAGCAACCGACAAGTGCTACACATTTATGGGAACTTCTACAACAGAGTTGGGAAGAACTTTCTGAAGAATATTTGATTTCCATTGTAGAAAGAATGCCACCAGTATGTTCAGTCGTTATATCTGCCAAAGGTGGGTACTTTGAGTCAAAAGTTTAAAATACATTTTGGTTCATAAATTGATTCCATGATTTCTTTTTTAACTTTGATTGTTAATTTGTTCTATCATGTCTTTGCTTTCATTTCAGAGTACAATGAGACATTAAACTGCATAATTTACGATTAAAAAACTGGAAAAATTGGGGTGTTCTAAAACTTTTGACCGGTAGTGTATATGTGGAGGCTATATGTTGTATATATTTATCTAGGCTTTTTAATGTTACTCTCTCTTTACGCTCATTTCTGCTTATGTCTTTTTATTATTATTGTTGTTTCTGCTTATGATTGTCTCAGTAATGAGGAATGAAGGGGAAGAGGTGGGGAGGAGAGGTTGGGGTTTAAGAAAGCGTATTGCTGCAATATTTACATGCTATGGAAAAACCTGATTAATACCATTTCTAAAAAAAAAAAAAACTGTGCAGAATTACACCTCAGGGAGAACTTCAAAACAAAATTTGAAATAGATTAATGCTACTGTTTCTCAGGAATAACCATAAACTTTAGAGGCAAAATTCAAGATGGAGGTCAGGTGGCCATTTTAACCTTTTGTCACATGACTTTTCATCTTTGCCAATTAAGGGTGGTGGGTGTGTTTGATGATTTCAGAAACCACTATGCAACAAAGGGTTAAATTTCCAAATGAGGCTAAAAATTACATGGTGCACAGCTAGTAAGTAGAGGAAAACTGTACATAGGATTTGGTAAAGATCAAAATGTTACTTTCCCTGGAATAGCAATAACATTAATAAAAATTACTTGGTGCGGTTAAGAGTAATGGGAAACTGTATGCAGGATTTGTTGAAGATCCAGGCAATGGTGGGCTTAAAAGAATACTTTGCTTCACTTTACCCCATCTTCACCTGGAAAAGTTCTGATGCCATTAAAACTAGGAAAACATGGAGCTTCACATCGCCTCTGTCAACGCTAGAGGAGCAGTGAGAAAGAGCAGCTCCTCTGGGTCCAGTCTGCGTCTTTAAACACTTTCATACTAATTACTGGAAAAAAAAAAAAAAAAACTGCTAAATTAAATGCACCAAAAAAAAAAAAAAAAAAAAAAAAAAATTACGAGTAGCTCAGAGGGAGAGCTGAGGGCCTAACAGCAGAGCTGCATTAATTATTCTCCCCAGTGGCTTGACAGTTTCCCTTATTTAACAGACTTTAGTAAACCTCACCACTGCCGAGATCCAGGAGAACGGTCAATACGTTCAGCTGAAGGCCAACTTGTACTCAGAGAATATGAGAGCTCTCTAGTGTAGGAGTCTTAACTGGGTGTGTGCATGCCTAGATTTAATTCTGCAGTGCAGTACTCATCTAACCCTGGGAGCCTATTAATAAAGGACTGTACTCTCTTGTAGTGAGCACAGGTTGTACCAGGGAGGATGTCTAATATATTGACAATGCGGTTTCCAGTGACCGCACTTTTTTGCTATTTGTCTTTCTGGTCTATTGCAATAGATTTAAAACTATATGATATGGTTAATGTAATTGAATGTGAGGTTAAAATAGAGACTATCAGCAGTGAGTTTTGGGTATTTTCATTCACATCATGTGATTCATGTGGGAACTGCAGCCCTTGCGTGAAGCCCAAATACATTCATACTGTACTATATTTTATAGACACGTATGCAGCTTTTTGTCTTGTATTTAAAGTCTCAGATGTTACATCAATACCCAGGATTGTGGAAATAAAGAACAATGTGAGGAGATAAACCTGCACATCTTTAATGGAATCAAAAGGATGCAGTGAAAGTCAAAGTTATGCAGGTGCTTTTGGTTATAGCTCACTTACAAGGGTACAAAGCAGGGCTGACAATCAAATTAAAATTGATTAGTATCTCATGCACCCAGAGGCAACGGCTACACTTGTCTTCTCAATGTAATTTTCGTGATCGGATGCGCTAGATGGAACTCTGCTATGCAAGAACAGAACTCATCTGTGACTGCATTTGTGAGTCCACGCTTGACATGTTAATGTGACCTGTCTGATCAGATAATCATTGTATATTTTACCGCACAGATATATTCCCATGCAACGGGTTCATCTAAAATGGTGCAAGAAAAAGCCTTGTAATTTTCTTAATAGTTTGCTTATTTTGAAATGTGGCAGGACCGATACGAGATGTGCTTTGGTGAGGGGAGAGCTGCAGAGATGAGTGATTAACATATCTATTGTTTTCCGGAGTGCTCGAACGTCTGCGATTTTCAGCAGACCTTTAAACAGCAGGTCTCAGGTCTCAGCTGTGCTCCAGCCCCAGTTTTCCACCGTCTTTGAATTTCGTCTTTTTGTTTTAGCCTTTCAGAAGAGGAATTCCCGTGTTGCAAAAAGATGACACAAGACCTACGTTTGGCAAATTGTCCAGATTGCGCCCACATGCTGTCCACACCTTGCTGAGATCTGAACTCAGTGCGAGCCAGGCCACTTTAGCCTGTGGGCTGGCTGATCAGATCCTAGTGCGAGCTAGATCCAGTTTCAGAACATACAGATTCAACAGGTAATGGGACCTGGCATGACTGGGTGACAAAAGTCACATTGAAAAGACTAGTGCAATCATGGCCAGAGTCTGAAGATTAGGAATTTATCCCAGCACAGATAGTGAGTTTCAGCAGCAGAAGCAGTTTTGTTTGTATTATTTTCTCTCTCTCTCTCTCAGAAACTTCTCTCCCTGTGTATGTTTTGAATATTGAAATATCTCTCTTTTTGTTCTCTTATCTTGAAATCAATCAGGTTCAGCAGTGCATTATGGCTTATGGCTTATGGTATATCCCAAGGGTTAAATGGCCGCCGCCTCTACCGTGCTGATATGCCTTAATTGTGCCTTATTTGAAAATCCCAGCTTACCACTCCGTTCTCTCTCGTTATTGGTGGCAGTTCCTGTTGAGAAGTACAGATGATTGGCCGGGTGTCCTATGGAGGAGGGCAGATGGTATAACACACATGTAACTGTGTCACTTTGAATTGCTATGGCTCTGACTGAATGCTCATTTAGAGAGCCCTTCAGCTCTTGCCAACTTGTAATCTGCTTCCCGTTGCAGAGGAGTCCCCTTAGCTTGAACCCAAGGCTGTTTATGCTCTTGCACATTGCTGTAAATTTTTCCTTACCTGCACATGGCAGGGCAAAAGGGGTAATCATATAGAAAGTGAGTTACAACATGCAGTATGTGCACTAAGTTCATGACGAGATTGTTATTTTGGTCATGTTTATAATCTTCACGATGATCTATTCTTTCACCCTTCCTATTATTCTGCAATGCTCATCCAATAGTGTTTTGAATGTCGTCAAAAGTTTCTGAAACCACTCAGAAACCTTTTGACCTGTGACCACTCCTGACCCACATGCTTTGGAGCAGTTACGTTACTGACGCAAAAGACTCAGCTTCCCTATTTCGAGTTGATAGAGGCTTTTAGCTGTAAGAGCTATAGTACTTTCAATATTGTTGACAAGCTCAATTACTGGGGATCAATACTTGAGTAGACAACAGACAGTGTACAGTTTTTTTTCTTGTTATTGTTGATTTTGAGCACAGGTCTTACGTTCCATCTGACTAAGCATACTGATTGTGGCATTATTTTTACTAGAGATTATGATAAATGTAAGGTTTTCTTGTTGTATTTGTTGCAAAAGTAAGCAGGTAAAGCAGGAAAATGGGCAAGCATGTAAGAAATAAGTTTTTAAACATCTCCTCTAAAGGATTTTATGTAGAAATTGATGACAATTAATGGAAATATCAGCATAAAGAGTGTTAGTATGGTGTTGAGCCTCCACGAGCTTCCAAATCAAGCTGCTGCATGCCTTGGCATAGAGTCAACAGATGTAACACTTTACTGGGGGGATGAAGTACCTTTCTTCAAAAGGAGAGTCCCTCATTTGATGCTTTGATGACGGTGCTGTCGAACACATTGCTCTAAAATCTATCATGAGTTCAGTTGGTTTGACGTCTGGTGATTGAAGACAGTGGGCGTATGCTCAGGAACATTTTACACTCATAAAATCATTCGGTGATCCCTTGCGCCCTGTGGAGCTTAAGCCATTGTCATCCTGGAAGAGACCACTCCCATCATGGTAGGAATGCTTCATCATAGGATATAATGGTGGTCATGCAGAGTAACTCTGCATTGATTCGCAGTGACCTTTCCACCTTTAGGGGTCCAGTGGACCCAAACCATGACAGGAAAACACACATAAGCATCTGCATTCTTTATGTTTGCCTTCACATTTATGCAGTTTTTTTTGTTGTTTTTTGTTTGTTTGTTTGTTTAATTTCTCACCTATCTGTACCTGCGCATGAAGCCCCCATTTAGTCTTTAACCCATTTCAGAATAATTGACCAGCTCTGCTTTAAGTAATTCCCAAATTTGGAATACATCTATTATCTTGAATCATAACATAGTCCTCAGAATGTCTGGGCCTGGTCATCCATAAAGTTGATTAAAGGTTTATGGAAATGCATTCGCGCCAAATTAGACTGGTCATATCTGCGTCCTGCTATTCGTTTATGGCGTGGGGCGGTTGTGGAAGGATCCAAGGACATTGCCCTTAATCCTTAATCCTATCATCAAGGGCCAAGTCTGCATGTTCATTGCCTGTAATGGGTTTAGCCCAGCGTTAGAGGGATTTAAATGGAGCCAGAGTCATGACTGAAGTCACGGCTGAGGATACTAAAAGATTGCCTCCTGGCGATAACGATACAAAGCTGCAGTAGTCCAGGAAATTCCACCGGCTGAGATAAAAGAATAGCGCAGAGGTTATGTTGCCTGATTTTCGGTTTACTTCCTTATCACAATACTGAGCTACAGCCAGATCCATTTGTATTTGGACACTGGCACAATTCTCAAGGGCAGTAATTTCAACTAGGTTCACTAAGGGAGGGTGTAGAAGTAACAGCCCTTTACAATTCTATCACTGTCGGAATACTTACTTACCTCACCTAATATGAAAATTTCCTTATATGGCCTTCCTGTCCTTCACTGCTAAATTCTCAAAATACTGGCCTATAAAAAGGTGTAGTTGTACTCCATCTCATGTTACCATGTTAAAATGAACCTTTCTATTTAGTGTATTTACTATGCTCTATATTATTTCATCAATTTTTAGTGTAGTTGTAAAGGCACGCTTTCTCTGATGATTAATGCTCGGGCAGCACAGAGCCCCACATATTGTTTCCACTCTTTTTACTGTGGCAGTTACTCTGAGGCAAGATCACGCACCTCCTTCTAGCATGAGGTAACCGCCTCTGATCAGTTCATCAATCACAACGGAGTAGTTTTGCCGTACCAGGGTTCATGACATTCATAAAACAGAGGGACCATGCGCATCAATCTGTTTTAAGAGCAGTTTTTATATTGGTGGTTTTCAAAATTCATGGACAGTGCTCTAGAACTTCATTGCTTCTAGTTACAAATCGTGGTTGCATTTCCCACACTGACAGCATTAGAATGTTTAACTTAGAGCATTTCGATCTGGAATTTGTTATCTCACACATTTAAGGGTTAATCCCCGTCCCTTGACATTTATGAATGAATCAGGTCGACCATACAGTTGATTTGACGGGGGACGAAGGTTGAAAATCTGGCCTCAGCACCAGTGTCTCGGAGCCAGGACACTTCTCAGCAGTCAATACCAGCTAGGCCATCTTTACTGCTGCAGTCAATACAATCACACAGCGGACGGGACGGCAGCATGTGCTGAGTGCATAAATCACCTTAAAGCTCCTCTCCTCTCCAGCATCCCCACACACAATCTCATTATGTGAATAACCTAAGCCCTCAGGTTAGAGGAACCAGGGAAAGGAACCACACATAGACAGGCTTCGGATTATTCTGTGCTACTCCAGAGATCAATGGAGGGAAACCGCGGGCCTTAATGGGTTTGGGGCAGCAACCCAACCATGAGTATGTCAGAGAAACACGAGGGTAGGCTGGGGGTAGAGTTTATTTGGGGATTTGATGGAGAGATATTAAGATTTCAAGAAGGAGCTCACGCTATTTTTGGGTCTATCATTTGAAAACTAGGTGTGCCTCAGATACCCAGGTCATAGCATATTGCTGCCAGTGTTTTTTAGATAAGAGGGAGACGGCACTGGGTTTCACTCTCCTCCCTTGGTTTCAGAAGAGTTGATTTTGTTGGTTTTATGATTTCGTACTGCAGTCACTTATTCCTATTCAAAAGCTGGGAAATTGTAGTGTAACCACCTAAAAATTTGTTTCAGCTGAGTAATCTTCATTTTCGATATTGAAACCGTATCCGCAAAATATCAGTGTTGACTTGAATTTGGAAAGTCATTTTTTGTTAGATTGCGTATTTTCCTTTCAAGATGCGAGTGTTAAAATACTTTAAACTCATTAGATTTTCCCCTGTGCCCGTCACTGTTTGATTTATGGTGAATTTGCTTTCTCTTACACGTGTAGTCATAAATATTTAACAGCATGTGTCAGTTTTCATCTTACTGCAAAAGACTTGAGCGGCTGGCAGAAACTGCTGATTTAAAAGAAAAGTTAAAATCCTGCACTAAACTTATGCTTTAAAACATTTCATCCCTCCTAGGGAATAATCAAGATGAGATTCTCTCCATGATGGTGCTCTTTTTTTTTTCTTTGGCGATGAAACCCTGTTCCTCCTGTCAGCCCCATTAGTTTAGATTCTTGAAAATGATGAACGGTGAGGTTTCATGCTTTGTTCAGTCTATCTAAAACCTCTTCTCCTCCTCACTTAATGATTCCTCAGCTGTGAAGTGATCCGTCAGCCAAGTTTAATTTTCCATTTGTGCGCCTTACCTTTTTTTTTTAGCTTAACCTATTCCGTTCTCCGTTGTGACCTTGCATTGTACTTTCTATGAAAAAATAGGGATTTGAGATTTTTGTCAGAAGGTATTAACCCTTTAGAATTTGTAGGACAATGCGTGATTTCATTTCTGTCGGCCAACTAAACCCTTAATAGCAGGGAGTAACAAATGGAATCATGGATAGTTCGGCATCTAGGCTCTGACCCTGACACATCTACTGAGCTTGAGGAGAGGAGAGCAGGGGTGTCGGGATACTGCCCCCCCCGGGGCATGTTATGCCACAAAGGCTGAGCAGGGGAGCAGCTTATATAGTCCTCATACCACAGGGGTCGACCTGTGTTTGATACGCATGGGAGTGTCTGTGGGAATTTGGGCATGTCTCGAGATGTTTGCCAGAACCAACTCCACAAGCTATGTCCCATAAATGATGTATGCTTAACAGCGGACTGCATTTATTATATCTTCAATTCTACACCATGTTTTTTGTGAATTTCACTGGTGGGTGTTGTATTCGAGGTCTTTATTGACTCTGGGTTGAGCCACAGATAGTTGTTGAAGAATTTTTCTTACATGGCTTATCTTGTTGTAATAATGCCTGAGCAGTTAATACATTCTGCTTGCTTTGGTTAATTTCATATATCTAATATGCGTTCTATGTATTACATTGTTTTTCATGCACGAGTAAGCACTTGCGGTCTTTCTGGACCATAGCATACACATTAACAACCGCAGACAAGAGCTATTCAAATACCACAGACTATTAGAAACTCAGCTTGCTCAGACATCTGAAGCGTTAATACGGCATTTGGGGGAGATTTTCTCTAGTCATACTTCAGGGGTATTTACGAGGAAATGCCTGAGGACATACAAGAAAACATCATAGTTTTCTGCAGAAAAAAATATGCAGTGGGCCGAATTTTAAAAAGACTAATTGAATACTGGATATATTTTATCAGAGGAGTAACAGCTCATACTTCAATAATTAGCGAAGGTGAAATTTTTCATTCATTCTTACAAGCGTGAATTCCAAGAGGTGAATTGTTGTTTAAATATTAGTATTTATTAGTTGGAAAACAAAGCAAAACAGTTTTGAAAACTGTAAAGTAGTGCAACACTACAGAGAAAGTGCACATTCTGTTTTTATGATCAGATCATATTTTCATAAGGAATGCTATTGTCGTTGGCAGAATTCACAGACAAGGTCAGGAAATATACTGTATACTGTATAAATGATCTAGCCTTACTTGTCTTAACATGTGTTCTTCCCTCCTTTTGAGCATTTAAGTATCTTTCCCAAGGTCAGATCAACCCAGGACATTATGTAGATCTTATAACAATAAAAAATACAAGATACTTAAAATACTTAACTTTTGTCTTTTTCTCAATTCGTGACAATGGAGAAAACCTAGTAATGCTAATTCTTGCAAATGACCACTATTCATTCATATTAATCAATTCAGTTACAATTTCATTTTTGTTGACTTCAGATTTTAAAATTTTTGTCAAATATCCATTGCAATGCAAACATGGGTGGCATAAATCATGTCTAACTGGGAAAAAACAGTAAAACTTGGTTTTTATACCTTGTGCTTCTACTATTTCCAACTGCAATTCATCATTGGATTTTAAACAACAGTTGTCAGAAGACAACACAGTTCGCCAGAAAACTTTAGCCTTGCTGTCCACGGACGCCGACGCCGAGGGTATGGCAATAGCTCTCCGAGGACATTCAACCCGGCGAGCTAAAAATTGGAAAGAAATCACTACTAGCCATGAAATAATTCTAACATAATCGTATAAAAAATGCAAAAATACTCCTGCATGCCGCAATTAAAGGGCTAAGCGTGATTAGTATTTTTTTTTTTTTTTTTTTGTCATGTCTTCTTATTGTGGAATCAGTTTTTTCCACCTCCTTTGGGACATGTTCCCAAACATATGCACAAAGTTTAATGTCGGTAGTCTAAAGTGCAGCCAAAATATCACCTCACTTCCTATTTGGTTTTGGTTTGGTTTCTTTGTCATCAAAGTCATCTGTATGTTCCTGGGGAAGAGTTTCAAAAAATCAAAAAGACTGATGACAAATTTCATGTGATTTCATCAGAAGATCAGCTGACCCAAATTTGGTTGAGACTGAGCATAATGTATTGGTCTTAAATTAAAATAAAAACACATTTCATGAAAATTAAAATTGGTCACTACGCAGTATTGCATAATTCAAAATGAATACATTATTTGATCTCAGTACAGTCCATGGAATCAGAGAAGAAATAATTGATATCACTGAAAAAGTTTTTACATTTCTATGATTCTAGCACCACTCTGTTTAGTGACTTAGCCATCAAAGACCACCATGCAATATTCACTCAGGTCAAAAGCAGTGCAGTGACCAGCAGTGACCTCTGGATGTTCCGCAGAATCAGAGAAAAAGAATAATGGAATCTGGTCAACTAGCTGAAGATGAACAAGTTCTTTTAGGATTTTCCTTGTAAGAGAGTGGTTTTCAACGCCAGTTTTTGAGCCCCCTGTGTATCCTGGTTTTTGTCTCCACCAAAATTTTAATTAAAGGATTTTAATAAGCTGTTATTTTGGGGCATTTTCTGTTTAGAGCAGTGCTACCTCTAAAACCACACTATGAAAGAAATATCCATATCATTCCCTGTTTCTACCCCTAACCCTAACCTTTAAAAATAAGTCACATTTTGTCCTTGTAGGTGTGGAGGCTGGCCAGAAAGTCTTCACTTCCCAAAACGTACACACTCTGTTGGTTAAAAATGGTTTCTGGTCCTCACTATGTTGCAAATACAAGAATGCACACACACGGTTGCGCAGGCACACAAACACACACACACACAAACACACACACACACACACACACACACACACAACACACAACTTTCTACTGGCTCCAAGCAATGTTCCTTTTTGCTGTTGACCCATTTGCCATTATTCTGAGATGTTTAGCCTTTATTCAGCCTTCTCCCCTTCAGCCTCTGCAATAATATGAAGGAATAGCATCGCTTCAACTTGGTTCCAGACGCCTCTCCCTCCACAACTTCCTTTATGCTTGTCCAATCTGAGAGATCAGGGATGATAACAGAGTAAGTTACTTATAAACATTCATATACAAATTATTTAGTGCTAGCTACAAAAAAAATGGCAGTCATAGCCATACAACACACCCATCGGCCAATCCATCAGTCACTCAATTCTGAGTGACGCCTTCCCTCCTTCCCAAGTGCATGTACAGTCCGAAAAGTTGCATATCTTGGACACCATGTGCTGGTTCAAAGAGGTGTCCAGCACCACAGTGAGGGTAGTGGAGGGTGCTGGTGTGATCGACTGCATTAAACAGTTTTAATGGGTGTTTTGTCCCTTGTGATCTCTATTGCTTTCGAGCTTATGAGAATGATATCCTGTAATGAATGAACCACCGATGGTGCTGGAGTATTTGTGTCACGCACTACAGCCCGTTATTTTTGTGGGCATGTCATAGATAACCCAGCTTCAGGAAGCACCTGCTTCTCTGGGAATCACCATTTCTAATTCAATCAGTGTTCTCATGGTACAGAACCATTACCATCTTCTCTCGTTTTCCTCCTTCCCCCAGCGATGTGTCACCAGAATAAGTTTTGCAACGAACTTTGTTTCCTCAAATCTCAAATTTACTCCAACAAGCTGACTAGCTAGTGTTTACCTTAGTTATTGTAGGCTAATCACAGAATTCTAACAGTGGGGCACAGCGAGGGTCAAGATTAACAGTACATGTAATAGTGGTTGTATTAATCGCTGATAATTATGTTGTTACTGACGGACTATCGAAGGTGCCAGCAATACGGAGTGCATTTGTTATTCAGACCATTGTGCATGCTGCTATGAGAGGAGAGTGCAGTGCAGTGTCAACATGACATCAGACGTTTGGCTTATTTGTCTATTTACAATTACTGGCGGCCAGTAATTAATTCTTTTTTTGGACTTGTCAACGCAGATATTTACCAGTATTGGGCGAGTGGCTGGTGTTAATTTTAGACCTTACAGTTTGTTACATTTGCAAATTTGTGTGCTTGTGTTTGTATCTGTGTGCACCCATGTTTGTTTGTTGTTTTTTTTTCTTTGTGTCCACAAAGAAACTGAAAATTTTATGAAATACGGGAAATAGAGTGAGAGAATCCATATGTACCAAGATGGGGGCAGGGGGAATGCGTTCGTATATTGGCAAATATGTGAGCATGTGGTAAGTGCATGGGTGTAAGAGCCAATTAGAAAATAAAGAAGTGTGACTAAAAGTGAAGTCCATATTTATCAGTCATTTCCATATTTACCATGACTTGTCTGTTTATACCCACTTTTCTAAACATTCTATTTTTCAGTTGTCATTACTCACAGTTAGCTCCCAGGTGACCAGTGAGGTTGCAACAGGCCAATTTTTTGGGGGAATAAGGGGAGTTACATGACTGTGACATTGTGTCGTACTCGGGCACCATTGAAGCACTGAAGCCTTCCTTCCGCAGGTGACACCACAGCCAGTAATGAAGCATTCAGCAGGGCTGCTGGCCACAGTAACTGATGATGTGGTCTCGATTCATTACCAGACCATGAAGCACTTGTCATTATCCTGACTCCTATGGTTTCACACAAAACCAACCTGACAGTCTGAAAGCTTTCTCCAGTTGAACCCAGCTAAGCCTGGCATGTTATGGATAGGGACAGAGAGACATAAAAATACTAAAATTTGGAGAATGAAAAAAGCGAATTAAATCTTTGGGGAGAACTTTGCACATAAAGTTAAAAAAAGAGAGAGAGAACAGCTAAGCCCGCTCATGTATCTGCTTTGTTCCTTATGTATGTATATATTATCATTTCATATTCAAATTTCAATTACCTGGGATTTAAGTCAACAGAATTCCTTTTCAGTAAGTAAGTGGATTGATCGATGGGAAGTAAAGCACAATTAAACTTCAACTGCCCAGGTCAGTTAATTTATATCTGCCAATTTTAAATGGAGCTCAGCTTAAGTTCTCAGTGACATACATACAAAGGTCCGCTGACAGAATTTAAATTCCTTCATGGTTCACTCCAGACAGATGTAAATACGCACAAATTAATTTGCAGACTGTCAGGTTATTCACATTCATATCAAATGAACCGTGCAAGAATTGAAGTGCTTTAAATTTGTGCCAATATCCAAAAAGTTGAGGGTCTCAATGTACCAATTAACAAATATTCTTCAAAATAATTTCTCAGAGACTTCAAAATGTCGCCTCATATCTATGGCCTGTGAAATAATAAATATATCACAACCCTCAACTTGCACGTAAATCAGAGGTATGTCTCCTTTGATGGGTTTGCTTCTTGCATGTCTGCGAATGCCCCGCTGCTTCTAGTTGCATGGTTATTCTCGAATCGCCTTGTGATAGGTATTTAAGCCCCCTACATTGTGTTGCAAGTTGCTGGATAGGAATTTGCCTTTCGGTGCTTATCACCAGTCAATATTGTTAGCAGAAACTCTTCATTTTTGTGTAGTACAACTTATTCTTAAATGAAAGCAGTTCGAGAATACCTTCCTCTTCACTTAGTTAACTCAAGCAAACAATCTAGCCTAATCAGGGTCCAGGGTTGGGAATGCGGTCTTGTTAAGCCTTTTAGGTCTGTTCCTCTGTTCAGTTTGTTAAGAACAAGCTTCCAATCCTTCTACAGTCATCAGGATTGAGTTTCCCTCAAGTTTCCCTCAAGCTACTTCATCCACGTCGGACAGTTCATCGCTAGCAAAGTGTGCACTCCACCTGGCTGTAATCCTGGAAGCCACTGGCCGGCAATTGACAGCTCAACTTCGCCCTCAACATCTATCCTGATCTGTGCTGTTCTTACCCCAGGGCCCCATCTCCATCTCTTCCGCAGGGGCTCCATCCCCTAATTGCCTTATAAGCTGTCAATAAACTACCTGTTGGATTGTGCTCTGCCTCCGTGCTTGATTCCTGGTCTGGATCATAACAAGATAAATATATAGGAGTGTTGCTAGGAGACGTACCACGGCCTGGTATTTTGTCACGGATTTTAGTGTAGTGCACTTATAAATGAGCACATACTTTATGTGCCAAGGAATAATAGAGGCTATTTTCTTATGATTTGTGAAAAAAAAATTAACCAGAACCAAAATATAAAATGCCGAAAAATCCTTCTCTCAATTTCTGTTAGGTATCAGTGTTTTGTTCTGTCACATTCACATTAATCTTTTCACTCATTAGAAATGATCAATGTCAGTTGCTTCACAACTATATTCATCACTGGAATTTGTTGGAAAATTCAGGATGTTTCATAGTATGATTCTTTTCTGTAATCATATCTCAGTCCCTACACCTCCCCCACCCCCATAAGTCCACAGTAATACAAAAATATTTAAAAAATTTAATTATCTGAGAATCTGAAGATGATTATTAAGGGCAGCTGTGAATCACAGCTATTCATCAATAACAGTGAGAAGCATGCCTCCATAGAGGAAGTTAATTGTTACAGTAGCATGCTAATCAGGAGGGTAAGGCAATATTTAAAAGTAACCCTGAGTTGATGCCATGTGTCAAATGTGGAAAGTCAACATTGCCTGAACTCTTTCAATTAGTGTGGTTGAGAGCATGGGCTCGGTGCCATAACACTAACATTTCTCAGCTCAGCAAACGCCTGACAGGAAGACATTACATCATATCCTCGCACAGTGGGCAGGTTGTATTAATAATCCTATGCCTTGAGAATTACGTAAAATGAACCATGCTCATTACATACCCTGTGTGACAGTTATTTTCAGTCTTAACAAGCCATAGGAAGAATATTGTACAGGGACTCAGCTTTTAAAAAATAAAAATTGTGGTCTGTGACTGTGGAGGTCCTTCCATCCATTATCTATGCTGCATATTCCTGATTAGGGGCATGGTGAGCTGGAACCTATCCTGGCATTAAATGGATGAGAGGTAAGGATACACCGTGGACAGTTTTTCACTCTATCAGTGGGGACGGATACCTTTCATTCACTCACTCATTCCAATCGGCAATTTACACTGTCATGAACAATAAAACCACCCACCTAATATTGTGTAAGTTCCCTCCATGTCAATGAAACGCCTTCGTCAAAATGACATCCGCTTGAATTCGCAGACCCAGGGTTTCCCAGCAGCACAGTTCCCAGAGCATCACACTCCTGCCACCAGCTTGTTTTCTACCCACAGTGCATCCTGTTGCCATCTCAGGTAAAAGGTGCACACGTACCCAGTTGATGCACATGATGTGAAAGGAAACAGAAGACCATGGGCTTGGAGACCTTCTGGAATTGTTCCGAGGTTCAGTTCCTATGTTCTCGTGCCCATGGTAGGCTCTTTCAGCGGTGGACTGGGGATAGAATGGGCACTTTGACTAGTCTGCAGTTACAAAGCACTTTACACAGCTGGGTGTGATGCACCGTGTGTTGTGGTGCAACCCTCTCCTAAGTGTCATTAAAGTGCCTTCTCTCAGTTTGGACTAGATAGCATGTTCCTTGGACCACTGTCAGTGGGTACTCACCACTGCTGACCGGGAGCACCCCAGAAGCCTTGCCGCTTCAAAGATTCTCTGACCCACTCGTAAGGCCATAATGATTTGGCCCTAGTTAAAATCACTCCGGTCCCATCTCTCCCATAACCAATACATCAATGATGAGAACTGACTGTTTGTTCACATGGGGCCTTGACATGTGGCGTTATTACTACAAAATCATTACTGGCTTCATCTGCAAGTGGTTTTCATTATTTGGCTCATAGTTGTAGAGTTTCCCGTTAGCTTGGCATGCATATGGTGTAGGACTGTGGACAAGACTTGAATGTCCACTGGCATACAGGGCAAATCTCCGGTGGGCTGGTGCACCTTTTGGGCTGACAGATTTTTTTATCATTATTTTTTTTTGGCCATAAAGCAGGGACATCATCCCTCATTGGTGCATTTCTCTATTGACACTGGGTTGACCCAATCACTTCTTATGAGGCCCCGCCACACCCCTTTCCCTTCTCTGGGGCAGACTACAGTAAACTGTGCAAGAAAGCAGATAGAGAGAAGAGTAAGAGCAAAAGAGGAAGTCAGTCTGTAGAGACAGACGTGTGAATCAAATGAGGGGAATATGTCAGCCAGAAAAAAAATAAACAGGAGTAGAAAAGGGTACAGGCCTATAAAATGAGGGATTTTGAAAAAGAAGTCACTAAATGGGCCAAAATTATGGACAGATTTGCATCTGCTTCATCTTCATTGGTGATGATGACACCCTACATTGTTGTGAGAAGGTTGTAGAGGTTAATGTCATCACTATGGGGATTCCAAATAAGCAGCAGCAGAAAAACGCTGTGTGGGCTGTTTCTCGACTTTCCCATCTATCCATCCTTTATTTAAACCGTCTCCTCCTCATCAGGGTCACGGGGGATCTGGAGCCTATCTCAGCTGTCTACGGGCAAAAGGCAGGAACACATCTTGGACAGCTCGCCAATCCATCATACGGGGCACACACCATTCATAAACTATTCACTCACACACTCACATCAATGAGAAATTTAGAGTCTCCAGCTGACCTGTCATGCGTGAGTTTGGGCTATGGAAGGAAACCAGAGATGTAGATGTTCACCAATGTATTTAGCGCAATGTTGTTGAATTATTCTTGGAGTTTCAAGGAGTTATCTTTGTAAAACGATGCCTAAAAGAGATTTGAGCCATCTCATTCACCAGTCTAAATGTAACCTTTCATTCACCGTGAGTAGCAAAAATTATGGGAAATTATGCTAGCGAGATATCATTGAGGCTCATCTTGCAATACATGCTTTGATTATTAATTATTTGCATATAAATGTGGATCAATGTCTTGGCAACATTCCCAGCTAATTTGTCTTTCGTTTAGAGCTAGTTGTCAATTTTTATCAACGTTCAGATTAGATGTGAACTTTCTACTCCATCAATCTGCTAGCATTGCTCAACTAGCCTAGGATTTTATCATGTTTTCCAGGCATGTTCATCAATATGTCAACTTCAATGCTGGCCAATTCATTTTTAAAATCACCCAAGCAACTTTTCATTATTCATATCAAAATAGACTGCACCATATAATAACTTCCTCCATTACACTCATGCTTATTGGCCCTCAGATATGCAAGCAATTCACTGTTGTTTAAACCTTCATAATTTCAATCTTTGTCTGTGTTTCAGTTAGCAATTAAGACTGAACAATGCAAATCAAACAAAACAGATGGACTTGTTAAGCCAGATGCAGTTGGTTAACACGTACCTGGCGCCCAAATATGTTTACATTGAGACAGCATGATACCTGGAATATGTGCGTGTGAGTACATGTTTGTGAGGCTAAACAAGACATAGTTTTTGAGAAGGGTACAGCAGGTTCATACATTGAAATGGAGTGCAAAGATCGATGGTGTCTCACTTATTCTGATGGGCTGGCATGGGTAAGGGTAATTAGACGTCCCTCATTACTGGGGACAGCCCCCTGTGCTTGTTAGCGTGTCTTTTGTGGAACTATACTAAGAAATGTTCCCTTTTTTATTTTTATCTTTTACAGTATAAAGACAACTGCAAAGTGAAAAATAATAGCCTAACTATGTGATGTAGTTTTCAGGGTCAATATTGTGTGTTTTGCTTTGACCAACCCGGGGGGGTGGTTGGGGATCTTATAGCAGGTTGTGTTGGGTTGCATTGTTCTTTTATACTGACTTTTCGTAAAGTTTAAGAGGCCAGATAGCATTGTAACTGCTGCTCATCATCTCACGCTGATGACTTGGTATCACCTGTTTATTATTTCCTGATGTGTACTCCTTATAATTTTATAATTTTATAATACTCCTTATTATCTATTATTCATGATGGCATAAAAACAGGGACAAAAACTGAGCATAAAAATAACAGTGATGAAACAATAACGGTCTAATTTCAATTTGTATTCAAAACTAATATCAAGACATAAAATTATTTAAGTTACTAAATTTCTTGTTGGCTTCTGACGACATTTATTTCCACACTAGAAAATAAAATACTTTACTTTTTTTAAAAACAGAAACAAAGCTTTAACATTGCTTATCAGTGTTTTCTTTTTATTCATTCCTCCTGTATTCATTTGTACATTTCTTTTTTTCATTATTCATATGAGATTAACATTTTTCAGTCAACTTAAGCAATCAACTAGCTTACCATGAGGTACCCATACTCTCACTTCCAGAAGTTTTTTTTTTTTTTTTTTTTTAACGAGTACTCCACTTTAAAAATGGTTTAGTGAGATGGACACTGTCAAAATGTGTTATTATTAAGGCTGACTTCAACATAAAACGATGAAAGCAAACAGTAATATTTAGCATTGTTCCTTATTTGTTATATTTGTCCACATCTTTAAGACTGACTTCCAAACAACTTATATATATATATATAATTTTATATTTTTCTTTTTAAATTTGGCATCTCCAATCCCACCCGAATTTGGAATGGCCAATCCAAGAACAATGTACAAGACTTGCTCAAATACAACCCCCTATTGCCAGCTTAGGAGAGAGAGACAGTTCGCGGCTTTCCTCCGGAGCACGCGCCTGTCAGCCCCTGCATCGTTACACTCATTGGTCGAAACTATCGCAAGTTCAGACCGAGGGCAGAGGATACCCAAACATGAGCAAGCTCAGCATCTCACTGACTAGCGCCTGGCTGGCCAACAGGAGGCGCTTGAGCAATGAACAAGGCAATCATTTTTAATTACCCTTCCCAGCAGTCCCTTCCCAATTTGCATTCCCACAGCGCTTTAGCCAATTGTGCACTGTTCTGAAAAAGCTGCCGACCACTGCTGGTTGGTACGACCAAACAACTTATATTTAAGTTCACCTTAATTTTGTTTGGTCACAAACTTATCATGATATAATCAAGCTATTTGGTCATCCCTGTACCCATAAATCGAAAAGACAAAACAAATCCTCATTTAAAATTCAAAATTTTCAGCTGAGAAGGATAAAGTGTAATTTTGATCAATATCATGACACATTTTGTTAATTTTTTATTGCCTAATGCAATAAGTACTGTACCAGGCGCTGCAAACTCAGGACCTCATTGGGCATAAGATGAACAGCTATCCGATGCGATAAGTAGCACTCACTATTCAGTAACATGAAGTGATAATGTTGTTTTAATGATGGTGATACTCAGACACAGGGCTCACATTCTTTATGACAGGTTTAAATTGTCCTAGAAATACTTTATTATTTTATTTTTTTATTATTTTAAACACTTTATTATTATTATTATTTATTATTAGTTCTATTTTTTTTTTTTTAAATAACACATGCAAAAATTTGGCAAACTCAGGCAGCACTGTTTGTAGTTAGCTTACAAAATAGCAAACCAGGTAAAGTAAGAGAGCAACATAAGCAGGGAAGGGCTCTTCTGTAGCCTCTGAGATATTTTAGTAAAGTAGTATTCCCCAACAGACATACAGTACTTACTGCATCTTCTTGCCCTGCTGTACTGTTATCATTGATTTTCTTGCACTGTTTAATATGTTACTCATAACTTTAGCGTGCAACTTTATTAATGTCACTCAATAGTTTGTCACTGTGCTACATTTTTCGGGGTCAAATACACAAAACTGAAATTGTTATGTTTTTTGAATTCATAGAAAACAATGAGGGAATTCCAATGTCATATTGACTGGCAAACCAGAAATGTCCTCGGTTTTATTTCTAAAATCTGGTGACCTCGTCTAAACCAAAAAATGCATTGGCTGATTTTTAGTCACAGTTCAGCCTTGAATGTGGATGCACTCGCAGGGAAGCCATATGTTAAAGGCTAGAACATCCAAACTCAACGTAAAAAGATCTAGGTCAGATTTTTAATTGCAGTCTCTGTGCTGTGAGGTAACAGTGCCACCCATCATAGTGCAGCACAACAGTTCAAATCTATGTAATTTTTGCATTTATAAGAAATATATTGAATCAGAACTCTTATTGACAAACAGAAATCTACCACTAACTGGTACTGTTGTTTTAATTTTAAATGAACATTTTTATTACATTTCCTTAAGATCTTTTTAGTGTCCTGACAGACTATCGAGATTTAAAAAATAAAAAAATCCGCACCCCCATTCCCCCCTCTCCTGGCAAAGAAAGTGCACTTTTAAATAATCCATTTCAATTTCATATTTAACATTCACATAAACCCGAAACATTCTTGTGTTGTAATAGAACATTGTCAGCAGTAGATCTCATGAGCTGCCTGCTTGTGGTGTTTGTCAAGGTGAATTAAAGGTTTTGTGCTCCATCACATTAAAATTGAGCTGACAAGTGGAGACGGAGCATGCTTATTCAAACATCTTCTGGCTCACTCTCCACCTTCCAGCAATAATCCAGGCCATCAAGAAATAAGAGCATTAGCCACTGGGAGAAATCTCAATGTAGGGGAAAGTGTTTACAAAGGCGCACATCAACATTCTTCCAGGGCTTGAAGCAAATTGTGTTGGATAGTTCAGCACTTCTGTTTTTGTCATTCCCAAGATAAATCTCTTGAGGTAAGGCCTTTTTAAAATTCATTTTCATTCTTCACTCTTTTCTCTCTTCTTCACCCATAACTTCAAGCATTTATTTCTTAGCCAACTTGCATGTAAACCATTAATTACAGTATTCACAAATAGATACAACAGTAGTTTGGCATCTTAACTTTGACTTTGACACCCCCTGCAGCCTATTGAGCTTGAGTAGAAGAGAGCCAGGAATCTCTCAGGACCCCCCCCCCTTTCATCCAGAGGTAAAATTCAGAGCCTGCAAGCGGATGCTTAAGTGGAGGTGGGATATTAACTAACAGCAGGCAGCTGCTCAGCAACTGGCAGAGGCATGTTTGCTGTGGAGGCGGAGCAGGAGAGCAGCTTAAATAGCCCACCTTACTGAGGTGTGGAGCAGTGTCTGATTTTCATGTGAGTGTCTATGGGAATAACAGTATGGACATGTATTGAGTTGTCTGCCAGAAATAGCTCCGCAAGCTATGCCCTGTTATGTATGCATACATTGCTAAAGTGTCAAATGAAAGAAACAACTTCAGTGAGATATTGTTTTATGCAGATTATATTGTCTTAAAACAATTGGACAATAGGGCCAGGTCATGCGATAACGGAGTTAAAAAAAAAAAGGTGATCTATTTTGTATCATAGCTCCAGAACTAAGTAAGATAGGGTTAGGGTTACTCCATTACCGACCATTTTTTTTTTCCCGTTTTCATCTAAAATAAATCAAATGAACAAAATTAGCTATTTTGTTGTTTGAAGTACTAGGGGAGACCTACACAAAGCCATTTAAATTGTAATGCTATCTTACTTAGTTCAGGAGCTATGATACAAAATACAACGTACACCAATTTTGCAACTCCATTACTGCGTGACCTGGCCCAATATCATTGTCAAAGCATATTTACAGTAATTCACATTTTAACGTCATACAAGCCAAAAATATCCTGAGCAAATTCCAAAAAACATAATTTGTCCAGAGTAGGTTATGTTTAACATATTTTATATCACTAAATATCCCAGTTTCAATTTCAAAATATTTCAAACATGTCCCTTGTAAATTGATGAATAGAACTCTTGCAAAAACAAGTTCAAATAAAGTATGTCCTCGGGACGATGGAGAGTAATTAGTCAGCGCTTGTGCAAGGCAGAAATACATACTCCGCCCTTTTTCTTTTTACAAAATTGGACTCAGTTAAAGCCAGCGTACTGACATGTAGATTATGCTTGTCAAGTTTTCTTATGTTAAGTAATAACAGCAGAGTAGCGCTTCAAAGTTAGTGTCCACACCGAGAAGAACAATGAGAAGAACGACAAGAGGAAGAAACAGATCGAGGTTTTGGTCCATCATTCCAAAAACAAAAAAATAAACAAGTTAGAATGAACTACGTCCTCAACATTTAATGAATTTAGTGAGTCTTGCTCTGGAATAGCACAACTTACGCTTTTACGCCAATATCCAAAAGAAGGAAGTCGATTTAACGTATTTGACGTGTTTCTTCATTTCATCAAACCATACATCAATGTTCCTTGGATTTCCCATGGAAGGAGGCTGAGCTAGTCGATAGGACTTTTTTCAAATGTTTATATGTCAATGAAGATTGCATGGTTAAAATCTTGTCTCATTCACTCAAAAAAACATGAAAAAGATCATGAGCCCACGCTTCATTTGAACTTTGAACAAATCTTGGACAATTGCTACAAGCCTGTGCAGTATGTCTGTTCATTTCAGATGTAATTAACTACTGGGCTGTTTAAAAAATCCTTTAAACATTATCTCATATAAAGGAATTCCTACTCCTATAGTAGTGATCAATTGGATATCTTTAATTTTGGATATTAAAACTGTAGGGATTACAGATTTGAACTTTTGACAGCTGAAGCAAGGTGAGTTTCAGACAGTCTTTAGCTACTTACATTAAATTAAATGTGTTTCATTAACATGAGCTTCCATGAACGTTAGCCACGTAGTGCATAAACTGTGAAGACTACAAATAATAGTAAGAACAGCATGGGGGTGTGCTGAAGACAGGTCTAGCATTTTCATCCACGCAAGTCCATGCCACACCTGTGCATTGATGGGCATTTTAGAGGCAGGTGTTGAATTAATCAACCAAATATTCTCTTTTCATTTCCTTTGAATTACTTTGTAAATAATTTAATTTCATGAATATATGCGATAAATAATTCCAATTTTGGTCACAGAGGAGTATAGCACAACAGAGAGAAAAAGTTTCTGCCAATAATAAACTGATGTCCTTGCACAGAAAGTGAAATGGATGGGGGAAAAAAAGTTAAATAGTTATTATAGTTAAAATTAATATTATTTCAAAATGTGAATATGAGACCTTTATTTCTGCATACTCATGACTGGAAAGAAGCTGCTCTGCCTGCAGGTGTCCCTGCTCCTGTGTGCACAGCAACTCACCTCCCCCCTCATATGCCACATGCAATCGTTGCTCTCAGCCTCTTAAAGGGCAACTCTATCTGTGTCCTTCTCCAGGTTCTTCAAATGAAAACTCCCACTTGGCCGCTGGCAAAAAAAAGAAGTGATGTAGATTAAAGCGCTGATGCCTTCTTTTCCCTCTACACACACAGTTTGGTGACAGTGTTTGCTTGGAAAGTAGCAATGTCATCGTGCAGAAGCCTCTGTCAAGTCTAGTTGGAAAATGTTTTCAGAGGGGCTTGGGAAAACAGCATTTTGACACAAAAAAATATGTACTTCGACTGGAATTCAAATGTTTGGATTTTAATACAGAAGGATCACTACTCGAAAACTTCAGAATGACATAAAAACCTCAAGAAATCAAGAGGTAGCCACGCAAAGCATGGTGATATGCCCAAGTGGCAGCCTTGTCAATGACATGTTATTCGAGCAAAAATTTTCCTTTCATCACCAAACTCAATAGGGATACTCTTCAGAGCACCCACAATACAAAATGAAAAGAATCCAACAAAAATTGTCTGTAGCATGACAACAATAAAGTGTGGACGGACTGACGGACGGACTGAAGGATGGACAGGGGCGATCGCAATTTATGCCCATTTGGTGGACCAGCCCCTTAAGTCCTGTAATGTTTCCCCTCTGTGGACTGTGCTGTAATGTTCCAATCAACCAGCATGAACATCTGAAATGCAATTTAAAGCATCCAGATGTCCGCTCTATTATTGACCTGGCCCTGATAAACAGATGATTAAAGACATCCTCCCTTTGTGTTGAGGTAATAATGTATGGCGCTATCAGCCACATTCTTATTGGATCATTGTTGTCAGTGGGCTGCCATCTGTACAGAGGATATACCTCGAATAGTCTGTCAGTATGTCAGTGTTGTCTAAAATTAAAAAGTCATGGGTTGACCCTTGATTATTTATGAATATGTGTGTCACCAGGCAATTGCATCACGTAACATCTCGCTGTCAATCAAGTTGACTTCCTTTCAATACACACACGTAAGAGATGCAGAAGAGGGTGCATATAACTGCACATGAGTAAAATCTATGGCCTCTAAAACTCCAGGGAATCCACTTTTACATATAAAATCTAGTTTTAGTGAAGCTGGGCCTCAGTTGATGTGGGAAACACAATGTACCCACTTGCATGTTGGATTCAACGACAAACAACTAGAGGCAGCACAGTCCAAATCTTGCTGAGTGGGAGCAAAGTTCAGTTATCGCGTGTCATTGGATTTAAAGATGGCTGCCATGGTGGCCATATTGTTTCACTGATCAAGGTCAAAATCAATAGGGTCCATCCCTGATGTAATAGCGACCCACCCACAAAGTTTCAGAGATATCCGTTCATTGCTTTTTGAGTTATCCGGTTCAGAAACAAACAGACAAACAAACAAACGGCACCGATCACATAACCTCCTGCCAACTTCGTTTGGCGGAGGTAACAAACTGCATGAATACCAGAACTGATGGCATTCCTGCTCAAGCCAGCCAACATGCCCGAGGTTTGCTGGAAAGAGCAGGATGACACCTCGTGTGCAGTGACCTGCAGAGTCACCCTCCATGTCTGTCTCAACTAGTCACCAGACTGCCTGCATGACCTGCTGGGACAGAAGTGTTCTAACCCAGCACTCCTTATCAGAATAGTTACTGAATGCCTACAGAGTTTTATTAACCCATTGTGGATATTTTCCAGAAAACTTTCTCGCTATATCCTTTTTACCTTCCTTCAGATGAGTGCCGTCTCTCTGATGAGCATCCTGAACAATGGAATAAATGGTCCTATGTTCTACCCTCTTTCATTTGGCTCAGGTGGGTTTATAATCATGTGGGTATTTTAAAAACATAAAATAATGTCAATAAAATTGGGATCATGGATTCAAATTGTAAATCAAAACTCCGCCTGGAGTGTTCATCACAACCTTCATGTGAATGCCTTCTGAGTCTCCTCCAATTCAGCAACTTGGGTCTATTTGAAGTAATGTCTCCTCTGATTGTTTTACATCTTGCATGTTCCCTGATCCTAACTATCTTATCTCAATGTTACCCCACCTCATGCGTGTGCAACCACTTTTCTGAATTGTCACTTGCAATATGCACTTCAGCGCCAATCAGCATTTACAAGTAAAACTCTTCATCTTTGGCCACACTAGATTGACTTTTTCTCTAAAAAAAATACATAATCATTTTTGTTTATATTATATATTATTTGTTTGCTTATTTTCATCTATACGATCCAATATTACATGCAATAAATATTTGAATAAGTCAGTTTTGAATAAGTCAGCTTACATAGTCAGTTTTTACCCTCACGTCTTGATTTAGTCTACCTTCTTTTTTGCACCCATTCTTGTATTCTTTGATGCCTGCATTTTCAGTGGGTGAAGTCAATGAGAAAAGCTAGCAATAACCTACTAATAACCTACTTGGCCATTTGATTGGTCAACATATTTCTCATAAATCTCAACAAAAACAAGGCAAGAGAAAAAGAATATTGCCCATAATATTAAAATAAAATATGCAGTCTAACCACCTTTAATTTCAATGTCATATCTAGGTCTGATATAGACCCTTACATACTTGCCTGAGTATATAACATGGACTGATCAAAAACATAAAAATGTAAGTCGCCGTGATGATTCGTTTGGCTTTGGTGCTGTTTATTATGGGACACTTACTGAAATCATTTAATACTATCAGTCACTTTTTATAACTATCAAATATATTGCTTATATGAAAAGCATATCAACTTTGAGCAATAAAAGCAACAGTTCTGCTGCTGTGACGACATCCCCCAATCAGCAGCAGGCCCAGGCACAACTGCAACCCCTGCACCCCCAGTATTTCACTGGCATGAGCTCAAATTGTGTTTTTGATGGAGCGTCCCCTTAAAGAAGCGTTCCTATACTTGTGTAATGTAAAAATGAAAGTTACACAGATACAACGTATATGCTGCAGAACTTTGAGAACAGTTCCGCTCCCAGAGGCGCCTGCTCGGCACCCGCCCACGCCCACGCCTTGGCACAAAATCCAACGGGATTGACCTGCCATTCATTCGCTCTCAGCAAGAGGCACCAGCCCACGCACTGTAAAAGAGGTGCAAACTCATGGGGAAGGGCAATCATTAAAAACTTACTTCTATTCCTTAACTTTTAATTTCTGATTACTTTTTGATAATGAAAGCCTCGAATAACTGCCAGCATGATTTATACTGATTATTTTCTTATCCTACACTGTTATTATTCAGACGTTGTATTGATTCGTTTTGGTGGACATTTCAGGACCTGTTATTATTAAGAGCTCGCCTACTCAGGTCAAAGTCCTCTCAAACCAAAAGATGGTGATGGTAATGTGCTCATTGCTCAGGAGTATAATTGTACAAGATCAGTAAGTTTCAGCAGTTGAATAAAATTTCTATTCTGAGTAAAAAGAGAACTTTTGATACATACTAACGAGTGGATGGAATGCACAGTGATCTCAAGACAGAAAATCCATAAACCGGTGTGTTAAATGAGTGTGAATACAGACCACATGTTCAAATAATATGACAAGGTTGTCTGAGGTCAGCTAAATATGTCGTTGTCAGCAGTGCGTTTTTGAGTTATTAGTTTTACAAAACCCAAAACCAGTGAAGTTGGCACGTTGTGTAAATCGTAAATAAAAACAGAATACAATGATTTGCAAATCCTTTTCAACCTATATTCAATTGAATACACTGCAAAGACAAGTTACTTAATGTTCGAACAGGTAAACTTTGTAATTTTTTGCAAATATTAGCTCATTTGGAATTTGATGCCTGCAACATGTTTCAAAAAAGCTGGCACAAGTGGCAAAAAAGACTGAGAGAGTTGAGGAATGCTCATCAAACACTTATTTGGAACATCCCACAGGTGAACGGGCTAATTGGGAACAGGTGGGTGCCATGATTGGGTATAAAAGCAGCTTCCCTGAAATGCTCAGTCATTCACAAACAAGGATGGGGCGAGGGTCACCACTTAGTGAACAAATGCGTGAGCTGATTGTCGAACAGTTTAAAAACAACATTCCTCAACGAGCTATTGCAAGAAATTTAGGGATTTCATCATCTACGGTCCGTAATATCGTCAAAAGGTTCAGAGAATCTGGAGAAATCACTGCACGTAAGCGACAAGGCCGAAAACCAACATTGAATGCCCGTGACCTTTGATCCCTCAGGCGGTACTGCATCAAAAACCAACATCAGTGTGTAAAGGACATCACCACATGGGCTCAGGAACACTTCAGAAAACCACTGTCAGTAACTACAGTTCGTCGTGTAATGTGGTAAATAGCCACTAGATGGCAGTATTGACTTTTTTTTTGTGAAGCCCAGTCTGAAGCTAGGTTGGGCATGTCCAGGGCATGCCCAGAGGGGAAAGTCCCAGAAATGGGAGGGGGCTGGACAGGAGTATATAAGGAGAAAAATCGAGAGTGTGTGGTAGGTAGGAGAAATTGCAAGAAGGATACATTTGACCAGACCTGTCACTCTTTTCAAGACCTTTTAAGCTTTTTGTGGATTTTTGCCTGTGTTGGAGCATTTTCCTGTCCCAGGACATCACAACAGAGCAGCCCATCTCCATTACAGGGAACTGTAAATATCTTTTTTTTTTTATTTTATTTCAATCTTGGTCAGTAGGGTAGAGAGTAGATTGGTTCTGTTTGTTTAATTAAATCTGTTGAACTTAAAGGATTTTTGTCTGTCATCCCTTGCTGTCCGTGACGCCATAACAAATCGACGCCATAACAAATTGGGGCCATAACAAATTGGGGGCTCGTCCGGGATAGACCATTGTGCGAAATCATTTATTGAAAATCTAAAATTTCAAATAGTGAAATTGTTTTTTGAATTTTCCTAGATATATATTGGCAGATCAACAGCAATGGATGATTTCATGGCATCACCAACCGTAGAGGTTTTAAAGTCTTTAAAAAGACAGAACTGCTAGAAATATGCAGACAGTTAGAGCTGACAGATGTAAAACCAGCCATGCGAAAAAAGACTGGCTAGAGATTGTTGAATATTACATTGATGAAAATGTGTTTGCACCAGGAGATCTGGAACAGTTTCCGTTGGAAAATCCAAATGTAGAATTGGAACTTAAATTAAAAATGCTAGAAATTGAAGAAAAAAAAAAAAAACAAAGGCAGTTTGAGTTAGAAAAATTAGCAAGAGAAGAGGAAAAAGAGGAAAGAGCAGAAAGAGAGAGACAAAGACAGAGAGATTTCGATTTAGAAAAATTAGACAGGGAAGAAAGGCTCCAAATGGAGCTACTAAAAATAAAAATTCAGGCTGAAAATAAATTTCACGCCAGCCAGGAGGTAAAGCTGGTGCCTCCATTTTCAGAGAAGGAGGTTGATAAGTATTTCCAGTGCTTTGAGAAGGTAGCTAAGAGTTGTCAGTGGCCAAAGGAACACTGGCCTCTGATGTTGCAAACTGTCCTCAAGGGTAAAGCTCAACAAGCCTATTCGGCTTTGTCTGCAGATGATTCCTCTGATTATGAGGTTGTCAAAAAGGTTATTTTGACAGCTTATGAGTTGGTTCCAGAGGCTTACCGACAGAAATTCAGAGGTCTGAAGAAATCTGACAATCAGACTTATGTTGAATTTGCTAACGAGAAGAAGGTTTGCTTTGAGCGCTGGTGTACTTCTATGGAGGTCAAGGATGATTTCAACTCACTAAAAGAGATGGTGTTAGTTGAAGAATTCAAGAACTGTGTCAAGGATGATATTAAGACCTACCTTAATGAGAAGCAAGCACTGAATTTGCAATCAGCTGCCAAGTTTGCAGACGAATATGTTCTAACACATAAGTCCAAATTTCAGTCTAGCAGTAACAATAGATGGTCCCAATTTCAGAAAAAAGGTAACGGTGATACCCAAGATTCCTCACCCAAAGACAAAGACAAATCTGGTGATGGTGCTCAGAAATCCAGTAAAAGGTCTGAACAAAGTGTGAAAGCTGACAGTGACAAAAGTGGTCTAGTTTGCAATTATTGCAAGAAATCTGGTCATGTTACAACTAACTGTTGGTTCCTTAAAGCTAAGAAAGAACAAGAAAAGGATACCAAACCCAATGCCTTTGTGAAGACAAGGTTAGAAACCCCTGTAGTAGATGGCCGATCTGCTAAATTGCCTGCTCCTTGTGAGGCTAAGAAGCCTGATACTGCTGACTTTGTGAGGGAGGAATTCCTTCCATTTGTGTCAGAGGGATTTGTGGCTCTGAATGAGCATTCTCCTCCTCTGTCCCCATATATATCCTAAGGGATACCGGAGCTTCTCAGTCACTTTTGTTGATGGACTCCTTGGAGTTACGTGATGAGACCGCTTCTGGGGATTTCATACTTGTACAAGGTATTGAAGGGAGGACTGTATCTATACCCCTGCACTCTGTATTCTTGAAGTCAGATTTAGTTACAGGACAGGTAAAGGTGGGACTTATGTCAAGTCTACCTATCAAGGGTGTTTCTCTGTTGCTAGGCAATGACCTGGCTGGGGGCAATGTAGTTCCCCTTGTTCATCTTACTTCAGCAGCCGAGCACTGAAGATGGCGATGAAGACCCATCTCTGTATCCTTCCTGTGCAGTGACTCGTGCTATGGCCAAGAAGGCTCAAGAAGAAGACGATGTGGTGCCGTCCAGCACCTTGAATAGTCATGACTCAGGTGGTTCGCCTCATGACTCTGTTCAGCCTACTATGGTTTCTCCGTTTGAGGACTTATCAGACACTTTTTATCAGTTCTCTATTCAGCCAGCCAGATGGGTCTGGTGATTCTGATGTGTCTGGAGACTTGTCTCTGTCCAGAAAGCGGTTGATTCAGGAGCAAACTAATGATCCTGAAATTTGTGTACTAAAAAAGAGAGCCCTTCCTGATGAAGAAATAGACGCAGTTCCAGTTGGGTATTATCTCAAGGATGGAGTGTTGATGCGGAAGTGGCGCCCTCCTGATATCCCTGCCAATGCAGATTGGGCAGTGGTCAAACAAATTGTTGTTCGAAGGTCTACAGGAATGAGATCTTAACAATGGCTCATAGTTTGCCTTTAGGAGGTCATCTTGGTGTTAACAAGACTGTTGACAAGATCATGAAACACTTCTTCTGGCCTGGACTTCGGAAAGATGTTTCCAACTTTTGCAAAACCTGTCACACTTGTCAGGTAGTTGGAAAACACCAGTTAGACCCACCTGTAGCTCCATTGCAGCATATCCCAGCATTTGGGGAGCCCTTCTCCAAGGTCATTGTTGATTGTGTTGGTCCATTACCCAAGACAAGATCTGGAAATCAGTACTTGTTGACAATCATGTGTGCATCTACCAGATTCCCTGAAGCCATACCTCTCGCAACATCAAGGCAACTGCAATTTCAAGGCTTTGATAAAGTTCTTCACGTTGTTTGGCCTTCCCAGGGAAATTCAGTCAGATCAAGGTAGCAATTTCACTTCTGGATTGTTTCAGCAGGTTGTGTATGAACTAGGTGCGAAGCAGATTCTTTCCAGTGCCTATCATCCAGAGAGTCAGGGTGCCTTAGAGCGGTTTCATTCCACTCTTAAGACAATGATGAGGACTTATTGTTATGACCATGAGAAAGACTGGGATGAAGGTGTTCATTTGCTGTTGTTTGCAGCTAGGGAAGCAGTGCAGGAGTCTACTGGATTCAGTCCGTTTGAGTTAGTGTTTGGTCATGAAGTGAGAGGACCTTTGCTATTGTTGAGTGAACAATGGCAAGAGAAAGAGCCGATATCAGTCTGTTAGACTATGTTAGCAAGTTCAAGGAAAGACTGCATGCAGCTTGTGACCTAGCCAAAGAGAACTTGAAATCAAGTCAGGGAAAAATGAAAACTTGGTATGATCATAAGGCTAGAAGCCGTGAGTTTAAACCAGGAGACAAGGTCCTTGTGTTGTTTCCTTGCAATCCAATCCATTGCAGGCTAGATTTCATGGTCCTTATGAAATTCTGACAAAACTCAATGATCTCAATTACATTGTGAAGACTCCAGATAGGAGAAAGCCAAAACAGTTGTGTCACATTAACATGCTGAAGCCTTATCATGATAGGAATGCTAGGGTTGCAGCTGTCACTTCAGATCCTCCTATGGCCGAGACTTGTGAAGATGAGGGGAGTTTCAAGATGATGAACCTAGAATTAAAGCTGAAGTTCTTTCATGTAAATTGTCAAATTCTGAAGTGTTGCAAAATCTTGATGTAAAACTCCAGCACTTAGAACCCTCACAGAAAGATCAGTTTGAGAGGTTGATCAAGAAATATAAAGATCTATTTCCTGATGTTCCAAAGAGAGTTTCTATAGCCTCTCATGATGTAGATGTTGGTGATGCCAAACCAATAAAACAGCATCCGTGCGGATGAATCCTGAAAAGAGAAAGATTGCTGAGAAAGAGGTTGAGTACATGTTAGAACATGATATTATCAGACCCTCTAACTCAGATTGGAGTTCACCCTGTGTTCTAGTTCCAAAACCTGATGGAAGCACTAGATTCTGTACAGATTATCGCAAAGTCAATGCTGTAACTAGAACTGATGTGTTTCCAATACCTAGGATTGATGATTGTATCGATAGAGTAGGGACAAGCAAAGTTTCTGACCAAGATTGATTTATTGAAGGGTTATTGGTGTGTGCCTTTAACTGAGAGAGGGCCAAGAGCATCTCTGCTTTTGCCACACCATCTGGGTTATACCAGTATGAAGTCCTACCCTTTGGCATGAAAAAAAAATGCCCCAGCCACGTTCCAAAGGATGATACAGTCTACAATCGCCGGATTGCCACACACGGTGCGTACATCGACGACCTGATCACATGGGTGACTCCTGGGAAGAACATCTGAAAGATGTAGAGACGTTGTTCAGCGCTTGACCCAGGCTAACCTGACTGTTAACCTGAACAAGAGTGACTTTGGTTGTGCTACTGTCACGTATCTTGGCTACGTCATAGGCCAGGGTAAGGTGGCACCCATAAATGCTAAAGTCCAAGCCATCATGGACTTTCCAGTTCCTGACAACAAAAAAAGCTTTGCGCCGCTTCCTTGGAATGATCGGGCACTACCGCAAGTTCTGCAAGAACTTTGCTGAGATTGCTCTCAGTCTCACCAACCAACTGAAGAAAGGCGTAAAAGTTCACTTGGGATGAAGCATGCCAAAAAAGAGCCTTCGATCGCCTGAAGTCTCTGCTGTGTCACTTCCCCTGCTCAAATCTCCTGACTTCAACAAACCATTCTCCATAGCGGTCGATGCTAGCGACCAAGCTTGTGGATCTGTGCTCCTACAGAGAAGTGACTCTGATGACATTGAGCATCCTGTGGCATACTTCTCCAGGAAGTTCAATCGCCACCAAAAGAACTATTCCACAATTGAGAAGGAGCTGTTGGCTCTGGTTCTATCCTTACAACACTTTGAGGTTTATGTTTGTACAGGGCAAAAGCCAATGACTGTATATACTGACCACAATCCGTTAATGTTTTTGAGTAAGATGAAAAACAAGAATCGGAGATTGTTGAATTGGAGTTTGATTTTACAGGAGTTTGACTTGGAAATTAAGCATGTAAAGGGTACTGACAATGTAATTGCTGATTGTTTATCCGTGTTTGAGTATGTGTATATATATCACGTGTTTATTAGCATATTTTTATTATATGTATATATACACAAGTGTCTATAACCATTTTTAGATTGAAAAGAAAAATTTTGCCTTTATAAGTCAAAATTTTTCCCTTTTTAGAATGGAGGTGTAATGTGGTAAATAGCCACTAGATGGCAGTATTGACTTTTTTTTGTGAAGCCCAGTCTGAAGCTAGGTTGGGCATGTCCAGGGCATGCCCAGAGGGGAAGAATCCCAGAAATGGGAGGGGGGAGCTGGACAGGAGTATATAAGGAGAAAAATCGAGAGTGTGTGGTAGGTAGGAGAAATTGCAAGAAGGATACATTTGACCAGACCTGTCACTCTTTTCAAGACCTTTTAAGCTTTTTGTGGATTTTTGCCTGTGTTGGAGCATTTTCCTGTCCCAGGACATCACAACAGAGCAGCCCATCTCCATTACAGGGAACTGTAAATATCTTTTTTTTTTATTTTATTTCAATCTTGGTCAGTAGGGTAGAGAGTAGATTGGTTCTGTTTGTTTAATTAAATCTGTTGAACTTAAAGGATTTTGTCTGTCATCCCTTGCTGTCCGTGGCGCCACATAACAAATCGACGCCATAACAAATTGGGGCCATAACAGTCGCTACATCTGCAAGTGCAAGTTAAAACTCTACAATGCAAAAGCGAAAAGCCATTTATCAACAGCACCCAGAAACGCCGCCCGGCTTAAGCTGGGCCCAAGCTCATCTAAGATGGACTGATGCAAAGTGGAAAAAGTGTTCTGTGGTCTGACGAGTCCACATTTCAAATTGTTTTTGGAAACTGTGGACGTCGTGTCCTCCGGACCAAAGAGGAAAAGAACCATCCGGACTGTTATAGGTGCAAAGTTCAAAAGCCAGCATCTGTGATGGTATGGGGGTGTATTAGTGCCCAAGGCATGGGCAACTTACACATATGTGAAGGCACCATTAATGCTGAAAGGTACATACAGGCTTTGGAGCAACATATGTTGCCATCAAA
The DNA here is from genome assembly GCA_029692085.1 of Gymnothorax javanicus. Lineage (NCBI taxonomy): Eukaryota > Metazoa > Chordata > Actinopteri > Anguilliformes > Muraenidae > Gymnothorax > Gymnothorax javanicus. Next base: position 48,244,163 of record CM056204.1, read on the forward strand.
GCAACGTCTTTTTTCATGGGCGCCCCTACTTATTTCAGCAAGACAATGCCAAGCCACATTCTGCACGTGTTACAACAGCATGGCTCCGTAGTGAAAGAGTGCGGGTACTAGACTGGCCTGCCTGTAGTCCAGACCTGTCTCCCATTGAAAATGTGTGGCGCATTATGAAGCGTAAAATCGACAACGGAGACCCCGGACTGTTGAACAACTTAAGCTGTACATCAAGCAAGAATGGGAAAGAGTTCCACCTGAAAAGCTTCAAAAATTGGTCTCCTCAGTTCCCCAAACGTTTACTGAGTGTCGTTAAAAGGAAAGGTGATGTAACACAGTGGTAAAAAAAAAGGCCCTGTGCCAACTTTTTTTGCAATGTGTTGCTGCCTTTTAAATTCTAAGTTAATGATTATTTGCAAAAAAAAAAAAAAAGTTTCTCAGTTTGAACATTAAACATCTTGTCTTTGCAGCGTATTCAATTGAATATAAGTTGAAAAGGATTTGCAAATCATTGTATTCTGTTTTTATCTACGATTTACATAACGTGCCAACTTCACTGGTTTTGGGTTTTGTAGATGGCAGGAACAGGTGGCCAGAGTTGTGCATTGTGTAGCAGTGAGATGTATACGTTGTGCTGCAGTGTGTAACTTTAACAGTACTGGTGGAACAATCATGATTTGCCAATCCCTTTTGAATACTTACTGCAGACACACTAGTGCGCTCAGTTACATTATAGCATTCGCTTCAGAGGAGGGACTTGTTTAAAATGCACACCCACACAAATGCATACACATTTGCACATATAGACACAATCATGCGTGCAAGCATAAATATACCCACTCAAACTCCTTCTCTTGTATTTAAAAGGCATGACAAGAGCCTAAGAGATTCAGGTGGAAATTTTAGTTAGCCATACTCCCCAGAGGATAAATTACATTGGAAGGCCGGAGCTGACATTCCGATGCACATGCTAGGAAATTTTGGTACTGTCAGAAATATAGTCAACTGGTCTTATTTTAAGGCTTTTTTAATTTGCAGCGAGATTGATGTAAGGCTCTGAGGAAAGATCTCGTATTGATAGTGCTGCAATTACAGCATGGTCATACAGAGCAAAAAAAAGTTCAACTGTCAATACAGTGCAAGTAGTGCATGGATTGTTGGATTGCTCAGTCTAGAATGCCATATTGGCATTGCTAAAATACACTAAATTGCACCACTCAACATATTTTCATGTAAGCCCCTGTTATGAAGGGTTAAAACTGGCAGATTTTCGTCACCTCCCCCACCCCTTCCCTTTGGCTTCCACCTTATTGGCAGCAAAATGGATGGTTAGTTCATTCATTTATGAAATTTAAAGACATTAAACTTACAAATACAGTATATACTGTTCACTTTTTATATTTTTTGGCATTGTTCTTTTCATAGATGGTTGCAAACCAGATATTGTGATTGCAGACGACTCATGGTTGAACAATACTATGCGGATTTTGCAGTGATGTCTTTCATGAGTGTAATGAGAGAACTGATGAACAAATTAATTACAGCAATTAGAGAAGGCTCATGGGAAAGGTGCTTGGAAAGCAGAAGACAGTGTATTACCACCTGCATTCTGCTGTTGTATATTATGTGCTATTTTGGAGAGAAGTGATGCCTTCTTCCAAAGCAGCAACTGAAATCAGGCACATAAAAAGAATGCTTTGAAGGTAGTATATCCAGAGAGCTTGTGTCTCCTGGCATAAAAACTACGCTTCATAATATAGTATTGTGAGGATTCGTTCTGGAACCAGTTGCGAGAACACAGGATTGCAGTAAAAAAGAGGCTTTATTGAGCGGGGGCCCCACGGGGCAGAAGGCAAAGGTACAGAGTCCACAAGACAAAAAATCACAATCCAGGAGGGCGAAATCCAAATCGTAACCAGGGCACCAATCACAAAACTCAAAGTCGGGCAAAAAAAGGGTTCAAAAAAAAAAAACAGATACAGGCAAAAGTACAAAGAGCAGATCAAAAAATCGTAGGTCGGGCGGTCCAGTCAGAAGATAAACACAGAGAGTACAAAGCAGAAATGAAAGCAGCACAGGTAAACTTGGGAAAAGCGTTCTGACGGGGAACTGCAGTGAGAAGACAACCAATACATTCAAGGGAAGTCACATGCTATGATTAGGATCAGGTGAAGGGATCAGACTAATTACAAAGGAGGGAACATGAGGGAGAACCTAATCACATGAAATTGGCAAAAAAGCCAAAGCGGACAGGGAACACGAGACAACCTATGACAAAACATACAGCTCCGGTTAGGGAGTTCTAATGTGCACAGAGAGAGAGGTAATAGTAGTGAAAGCATAATTACAACTGGATGAACCTAATTACAAAGGAGGGAACATGAATAATCACATGAAATTGAAAAGCAGGTGACAAAACATACAGGAGGATTCTAATGTGCTGATAATGAGAGGTAGGATAGAGTGGAGCTGAATTGAATTGCAGGAGAGACAAAGTGAAGGCAAGAGGCGGAGACTAGAACAGGCGAGTGCTGAGAGCTTGTTAATCAATTAGTAAGTGCAGCTATACAATCCCTAGTGCTCGTTAGTAAGTTAGTATTATATACAATGTTAGTTTGGGTTAGTAACTTTAACAAAAACAACAAACTGTTAGTATTGGTTAGTAATATAGAAAAAAGAGAGGCGAAGGAAGCAAAGCGAGATTGGAAGGAATGTTTGAAACCCAGAAACCATGAAATCACCTAAGCATGTGACCACGCAGGACTGGGGAGAAGCTGTAACCCAAGAGACCAGACAGGGGAGACAAAGTGCAATGCTGGGCATGAATAAAAACATGGACCGGACTCTAACAGAAAAGTGGAAGGGATGGCAAAAATGAAAACATGGCAAAATGCAAAAACTAAACAGAACATGGCAAAACCTAACAGAACTGATCATAAACATAACAGGGAATAGGGAAAATCATAATAAACATGGCATACAAGGCAGAAACAAGACAGAACAGATTAGAATCATAACAGTACCCCCCCTCCTCTGAAAACGCCTCCAGGCGTTTCAACTGCTGGTCTGGGGTGCGAAGCATGAAAGTCTGTGATTGAGGACTTGTCGAGGATGTGGCGTTCAGGGACCCAGCTACGGTGTTCAGGACCGTAGCCTTCCCAGTCGACGAGGTACTGGTATCCGCGACCTCGTCGGCGACAGTCAACAATGTTCGCACAGTGAATGCCTCGCCTCCGTCGATGATCTTGGCGGGTGGTGGGGATCAGGACCAGAAGACAGGGGGTGGGTTACAGCAGGCTTGATCTGGGACACATGAAAGGTAGGGTGAATACGGGCGCATGGAAAGGGGCAGACGGAGGCGAACAGCAGTGGGGCTAAACACTTTTTCTATAGTAAAGGGGTCAAGGAACTTTGGGAACAATTTTCCCCCCACCCCCCCTCAAGGGAATGTCCCTGGAGGACAATAAACCGCTGCCCAGGTCGGTAAGATGGGGCAGCGTCGTTTCTTGTCTGCTCGGGCTTTCATCCGGGCAACCCCGACCTGAGCAAGCGCCTCCGAGTGGTCCTCCAAGTCGTCTGCAGCGGCGCAGACAAACGCAGGCTGATGGAACAGCAATTTCCTCCTCCTGGCAGGGAAACAAAGGGGTTAGTAGCGAGGCATGCTTGAAATGGGGAGACCAGAGGCAGCGGAAGTGTGGCTATTTATGGCGTATTCAGCCCAGGGAAGTTGGTGGCTCCAGGAGGAGGGGTTCTTGAGACACAAACATCTCAAAAACAGTCTCTATGCATTGGTTGGCCCTTCGGTCTGGCCGTTGGTCTGGGGGTGAAAACCGGATGATAAACTAACAGATGTGCCAAAGGACTTGCAGAATGATTTCCAAAACTTAGCTGTGAATTGGGGACCGCGGTCAGAAGTGATGTCTGTGGGGATACCGTGTAGTCTGATGACGTGCTGAATAATGAGGGTGGCCGTTTCTTGGGCGGGACGGGAGTTTAGTGAGGGGACAAAATGGACTGCTTTGGAAAATCTAACAATAGTGAGAATGGTAGTGTAGTGATTGGATGGGGAAGACCAGTGATGAAATCTAATGCAATATGTGACCAAGGGCGGTGAGGAGTGGGTAAGGGTTGTAATAGACCGTGAGGGGGGCTGATGAGATACCTTAGCTTGGGCGCGAACCGAGCAGGCAGAGACATAATTCTGGGCGTCTTCGTTAATGCCGGGCCACCAGAAGCGACGAGTTATGAAAATCCAGTGTCTGGCGGATACCTGGGTGGCACGAGAGGTTAGAGGCATGCCCCAGTCGAGGACTCCGAGGCGCAGGTTAACAGGCACAAAAGACAGTTCTCAGGACAGGCACTAGGAGCAGCAGAACCATCTTGGGCATTCCTCACTTCAGTTTCGATATCCATATTGATAGCGTTGATGAAAGTTTTCTTAGGAAGAATGGTGTCAGAACTGGGTGGATCTTTGTCCGTTTCAAAGCATCGTGAGAGGGCATCAGGTTTAACATTCTTACTACGGGCGATAGGCAAGGTGGAAATTGAATCGAGAGAAGAATAGGGCCCACCTGGCTTGTCGGGGATTCAGCCTCTTGGCAGACTGGAGGTACTCTAGGTTCTTATGGTCAGTCCAGACCAGGAATGGCAGTTCGGCTCCCTCCAACCATTGTCTCCATTCCTCCAATGCCAACTTGACCGCTAGTAGTTCCCGGTTGCCGATGTCGTAGTTCTTCTCCGCCAGGACTGAGGCGACGGGAGAAGTAGGCACAGGGGTGAATCTTTCCGTCTTTGGAGGATCTTTGCGAGAGAACGGCCCCTACACCAACGTTAGAGGCGTCCACTTCGACCACAAACTGAAGGGAGGGATCAGGAATGGTTAGTATGGGGGCAGAAGTGAAACGCGTCTTTAGGTCAGTAAAGGCCCGTTCTGCTTCTTGAGACCATTGAAATGGGACCTTGCTTGACGTGAGTGCGGTAAGGGGAGCCGCCACAGAACTGTAGCTACGAATGAATCTTCTATAAAAATTTGCGAACCCCAGAAAACGTTGTAGGGACTTACGATCAGATGGGTTGGGCCAGTTTATGACAGCCTCGATCTTAGTCGGGTCCATCTGGATGGTGTCAGGGGCAATGATGTATCCCAGGAAAGAGGTGGTGTTGACGGAGAACTCACACTTCTCTGCCTTGACGAATAGGCGGTTCTCCAGTAGTCGCTTGAGCACTAGGGCGCACATAGTGAACATGGTCTTCCTGTGATCTAGAAAAAAAATCAGGATATCGAGATACACAAAACAAACTTATTAATCATGTCACGAAGAACATCATTGACTAAGTTTTGGAAGACTGCTAGGCGTTAGTAAGCCCGAACGGTAAGACCAAATACTCCCAGTGGCCGGTAGGGGTATTAAATGCAGTCTTCCACTCATCACCCTCACGGATGTGGACTAAATGATAAGCGTTAGCAAGTCCAGCTTAGTGAAGATCTTGGCTCCTTGTAGGAGGTCGGGGCGGTATTCATTAGGGGCAACGGATATCTGTTCTTGATTGTGATATCATTAAGACCTCATTAGTCAATGCAGGGCCTCAGGACCCATCCTTCTTGCCCACAAAAAAAAATCCAGCCCCAGCAGGCGAAGAAGAGGCGTATGATCCCCTGCCGCGAGCGACTCGCTGAGATATTTCTCCATAGCCAACGTTTCAGGTCTGGACAGCGAAAACAGACGACCTCTAGGGGCATGGTACCAGGTTTGAGTTCTATGGCGCAGTCATATGGTCTGTCTTGGGGTAAACTGGTGGCGGGGCTTTGGAAAATACCTCTTTGAGGTCATGGTACTCGGATGGAACCTTCTCCAGGTTCGCATCTCCTCAGAAGGGGAAGCAGGAACATGAACTTGGGCATCATTGAGGCAGGTTTGAGCGCGCGGTCGGGGCTCCACCCCTTGATCTCGTGTCTCCCCAATCAATATCCGGGAGATGTTTTGCCATCCAGGGATGGCCAAGAACAACAGGAGCATGAGGAGACTGGATAAGGTAAAAAGCCTTATGGACTCCTGGTGATTGCCAGATATACGTAACTTAATAGGACTGGTTACCTGGGTGATGTGGGCAATGCTCTGGCCGTTGATGGAGTTGGCCACACGATCAGGGACGACCTTCTCAACAGGGATGCCCCCACTCCTGGGCAGCTTTCTGATCGATAAAGTTCTCTTGGCCCCGAATCGATAAGAGCGGTGGTCTTCCTTCCTCCCCGACCCACTCGAGGGAGATGGGGAAACAGGTGCGGTTTCTTGAGGAGTGATCAATAGGAATGCGCCCACTAACGCTCCTCTCCTCGTTAGTGGGCGTTGCCTTTTACTGGACACCGGGAGATATAGTGACCTTCCTTTCCACAGTAGAAACCGCCCGCTCCCTCCGTCTCCGTTCCCTCTCCTCGCCGGTGAGTCTGGTGCGGCCTAACTGCATAGGTTCAGGGTCAGGAGGCAGCTCGGACTTCTCTGGTTGTAGGAGAGGAAGCTTCAGCGGGGCTTAGGGGTACTGGCACTGTGGGCGGACCGTCGGCGTTCCTCCAGGCGTGAGTCGTCACGGATGGCCATTTCAATAATACGTTCCAAACTTTCCGGTAGGTCACGAGGTAATAATTAAGTCCTTGATACGCTCGGATAATCCAAAAATGAAGGCGTCGTACAGGGCTCTCTCACGCCACCCGCTGTTAGTGGCTAAGGTCTGGAACTCAATGGCGTAGTCAGATACTGAACGGCCCCCTGGCGGATCACGCAGAATCTCTCGCCCAGCCTCATGACCATGTCTGGAGCGGTCAAATACACGCTTCATCTCTTCTCCCAGTAATTCGGCGGACTGCACACATGGTAATCCTGCCTCCCAGGCAGATGTAGCCCACTGTTTAGCCCTCCCAGTAAGCTGCGTAATGATGTATGCTTTCTGGCGTGCTTGCTCGGTGGGGAAAGGTGGAAGGTTGTAGACTAAAATCAGCTTGCACTGGGTTAGGAAGGCGCGGCAGGATCCCGGTCCCCGTCATACTTCTCGGGGGGGGCAAAGCGTGGCTCGAGGATCGGGCAGGTGGTGCAGAGGAGGGCACCGGCACAGGAGTAGGCATGGTGGTGACAGGCTGTTGGGGGGGTTGGACGGTCTGAGCATTCTGCAAGGAGCGGGTGAGGTCGGCCATCTGGTGCGTCATGGCTTGCATGTGCTGCATCATAGCCCGAAGTTGTTGCTGCTGGAGTGCAAGCTGGGCACCCTGTTCCTCCACTGCTGCTTGCAGAGGCTTGTTGCTCGCTGGCTCCATACTGGTCAGAACGTACTGTGAGGATTAGTTCTGGAACCAGTTCTTGAGAACACAGGATTGCAGTAAAAAGAGGCTTTATTGAACGGGGGGTAACCCCCGCAGGGCAGAGGCAAAGGTACAGAGTCCACAAGACAAAAATCACAATCCAGGAGGGCGAAATCCAAATCGTAACCAGGGCACCAATCACAAAACTCAAAGTCGGGCAAAAAGGGTTCAAAAAAAAAAGAGATACAGGCAAAAGTACAAAAAGAGCAGATCCAAAAAATCGTAGGTCGGGCGGTCCAGTCAGAAGATAAACACAGAGAGTACAAGGCGAAATGAAAGCAGCACAGGTAAACTTGGGAAAACGTTCTGACGGGGAACTGCAGTGAGAAGACAGCTTAAATACATTCAAGGAAGTCACATGCTATGATTAGGATCGGGTGAAGGGGATCAGACTAATTACAAAGGAGGGAACATGAGGGAGAACCTAATCACATGAAATTGGCAAAAAAGCCAAAACGCGGACAGGGAACACGAGACAACCTATGACAAAACATACAGCTCCGGTTAGGGAGTTCTAATGTGCACAGATAATGAGAGGTAGGATAGAGTGGAGCAGGTGCGGAGGATCCGCTGAATTGCAGGAGAGACAAAGTGAAGGCAAGAGGCGGAGACTAGAACAGAGCGAAGTGCTGAGAGCTTGTTAATCAATTAGTAAGTGCAGCTATACAATCCCTAGTGCTCGTTAGTAAGTTAGTATTATATACAATGTTAGTTTGGGTTAGTAACTTTAACAAAAACAACAAACTGTTAGTATTGGTTAGTAATATAGAAAAGAGAGGCGAAGGAAGCAAACGAGATTGGAAGGAATGTTTGAAACCCAGAAACCATGAAATCACCTAAGCATGTGACACGCAGGACTGGGGAGAAGCTGTAACTTAAGAGACCAGACAGGGGAGACAAAGTGCAATGCTGGGCATGAATAAAACATGGACCGGACTCTAACAGAAAAGTGGAAGGGGATGGCAAAAATGAAAACATGGCAAAATGCAAAAACTAAACAGAACATGGCAAAACCTAACAGAACTGATCATAAACATAACAGGGAATAGGGAAAATCATAATAAACATGGCATACAAGGCAGAAACAAGACAGAACAGATTAGAATCATAACAAGTATACATTAGCCCCAGGTTTAGATCTGAGGGTACTTTGGAATTTTCAAGCAATTTTTATACACAGATTTCACAATAGACTTTGTGGGACCCCAACTTTATCAACAAGTAGCTATGGTTTGTGTGTGTGTATGAGAGAGAGAGAGAGAGAAAAGAGAGAAAGAGAAATTTAATGCATCGGTCAATTCGGTTTCTTTTTCCAATGGAAGGATATTAATTTGGATCTGGTCTTCTGTTTACTGATAATACAGCCTCCACAATTTTAGCAAGACTTTTTCTACAATGTTCCAGTGGCGGCACCAGAACTGGGAATTGGGGGGGCACAGAACTTCACTTTAAAACAATTATTAGTCCTGACTTGTTCTCAGTCATTTTTATAATTAACAATAGATATAATTAACACTCCAAGAAAACTCCACACTATCAGGTGCTGGTACTTCTCCCCGTTTAGGTAAGACGACAGTCATTCATTTGGACGCATATTTGGTGCATTTAATTCAGCGTTATTCAAAATTGCATACCTGTCAACTATCATGCATATGGCTTGAATCTCACACTTGAGTCCCACTTTTAAATCAACCCATGCTGTACTGGAAATGAAAAGCAATATTTCATTGGAACGCAGATCAGTCATTATTTAATCAGCACAAATTAGAGATTCTCAGGCAGAATTGAAGTCTTTATGCATGGCATTTTTCAGTTTTTAAACAATGAATTTAAACCATCATGAAGAGCAAGTTAAATCACCTTTTGTGCGGAAAAGGTAGCGCGGATGTTTCAGAGCAGTTTGTCTTTCGTAAAGCATAGACATATTAAGAACTAAATTGTTTTTCTGTACACAATTTAGCCCATTATTTAGTCGCTGTTAGATGAGGAGAGAAGCCTTGTCTTCAATTGCCAATGGATTATCACTATAATTCGAAAATACGTCAATAAAGGAAAATGATTGAGAACTAGCCAGGACTAATTGTTGTAATAAAGGGATGGGTCTGCGCCCCCTTAATTCCCAGTTCTGGCACCAGTACTGCAATGTTCTACTTTAATGTAGACCTTGCTTAGTATAAGTGGTATTGTCAAGCTCAAACAAGAAATGGCCTGCCACAAACGGTTAGAAACACTGATTCATTTGGAATGTGATTGTAGGCAATCCCATCAAGATTTTCCTTCGGTGGAGGGAAGAGGCCTAGTCTTAAGAGAGGCCTTAGGCTGTGGATCTCTGCTTCAGTTTTACTAGGCAAGCTGTCAAGCTTTCCATGTATTCATGAACTGACATCTGTTTAAAAATATTTTCGGACATTTGTGCAAAATATAGGCTACCTTTATATTCCAATATTAACCCTTGTTCAAGTTCTAAAGCACAATAATCTTTATAGTAAGTTAACTGAAAGCTGTCATGTGAACAGATACTTTTGGCTGAAGGAGATTTCCCCCCCATTGTCACAGCTTAACAACTGGAGCTCCATAAAGTTTACTATCAATCTTAGTGGCCTTAAAAGCCAGTTTCACTACCAGCAATAAAAGCAGCCTTGTTTAAGTATAGTCCAGTGGTTATGTTATACAAACAAATTGGCCTCTAATGAATGATTTGACTGCTTCATGTATGTATGGAATGGTATGAGGTCTGGTAAGAAGACAGGACACTCAGAGGGAACTCACTTAAAAATTAGATCTTTTACTGACTCCTGGCAGCCAGTCACAAACTGACTCTTGAACTATGTTGAGCATGGTACTGTAATAACCCTTTCACTGCCCACTCAACCTTCTGATAGAGCACATTTTGAGTCTCTGTATCTCACTGAAAGATGTGTTGAACTTAATTGGATTGGATTTTTTCAGCATAACTTCCTCAACCGAGTGTTAGAGCTGGCTTAATCATCGCATCTTTCAATGAGACACAGTGACTCAAAACATGCTTTACCAAAAGGATGAGGCAATTAAAGGGTTAATGACTTTGCATCTACAGGCTCTAACTTTGACATGCTCTAAACATACTCAAAAGGATTATCAGGGACTACTTCTTCTGCTGTGTACTGTGCTTTCTATATGCTCCCTGAGTGACTTTAACTAGAGGTTATGGCAAGAAAATTAAGTCAGCGCATCTCTGTTGTGGAAGTCTTTTGGGGTGCCCCCAGTCAGCAGTGGTGAATATTTTCATATGGTGGTTCGCAGTAGGGTTTTGGGTATCTAAGGCTCTTGACGCATGAGGACAAAATATGATATCCTGTCTGGTCCGATCTGGCCGAAGGGTTACTGTGGCACAAGTCCAAGAAGATTTTAATGATGGTTATGGGAGGAATGCGTCACACAACTGACCGATCCCAAGCCCCGCCCACTTTAGGCTACGTCACAATTGGGCAAGCAGGGGTCTGACTAAATCTCGGACAACTTTCACTTCAGGCAGCCATCTCACATGTTAGTGACACTTTATATGCCGATCGTGTTAAAGGCGTGTTTTTCATTTCCAAAACCATAGTAAGCTTTTTAATGTATTCCTAAACTAATTAAAAAAAAGATCTGAAACAGTTGTGAAATTAGTATCTTTTTCATTGGTGATAAATCTCACAAAATAATTACAATTTGCGACACAAGAATATTACAGAAGGCACTTTTATCAAACAAACCTACACAGTTGTATTCTCATGCCTTTAGCAGCGATATTCATTAGAAGGGCTGTAATAAAACGTTTAATGCGTAAGTTAATGTAGAAACGCAAATCTGTCACTTTAATGGAAAAAACCACGTTCGTATGCTAGCTAGCTAATTAGCTGTCCCATTGACTTGAATAGACCGCTGACTAACAATAAATGCTAGTGATTGATACCGGTCATCTGCGAGCTACCTTGGTACCCTTACCGTCGCAGGGACTGCATTAACTTAGCAGTTAATAAAATTAACAAGGTACCTAACAAGCTAGCTACTTGTAATTGACATTCAACAACAATACTTCTTACCTGCATAATATTTAAAACAGTGGACAAGTCGCTTTGTCTGTGTATACAGAGTTTCAAAAGACAAGGAGGGGAGAAAGGATTGGCTGTTAGAAATCAGGAGAAAAAAAACTTATCTATCCCCTCGATCCATGCTGTGCAGTGATCATTTTTGAGAGCAGTGTTTTAACGGGACAGGGGCAAAGATGAAGCTTATTAAAGGAGTAGCCAGACTTAATTAGCGATTCCTTTTAACAACGATGGCATTACCCATATGATTCAATATGAACAATTCGGTTGACGGAAAATATGCTCGACCAGGGTACAATGAAGTGAGGAAACCAGAGAGTAATTTCATAACGTATACAGACATTCATCGACGTTTCTGAAACGGCAAAAACTTCCAGGCAATTATGTTATCAGAGGGTAATTAAAAGCCTCGTGACGTTAACTTTTCTGCTCACACTTTAACGTTGACACCAAGTCACATTTCCATCTTCCCATTAGTAAGTGTGCCACTTTCCACCCTCCAAAAAGCACATATTTAGGGAGATAAAATGCCGCTCTGCACAGCGATACCAAAATAACACCGAGTTGCATGCAACACATCAGTGAATTGAACCAACGTCGCCATGCTTGTTGTTTTGAACTCAGGCAAGGCTGAAGTTTCCGGGTTAGTTGTCCAACCTAGCAACAGTAACAATGGGAGGCGGGGCTTGGGATTGGTCAATTCCTTGTATCCAGCTGCATATGGGGCTTTAACCCTTTCAGTACTGGCGAGACACACATGTCCCACAATATTTCCAAATATCCTGTTGGGACATATGAGTCCGAGAAACCCTTGTATGACTGTCTGATGATTTGAACATGCCACACCTCGCAGAAAGCGTCTTCATTTCACTGTTTGAATTGCATGTTCAGTACTGTCGGGATGCATGAGTCCCAACACAAAATACTACTAGCACATGATTCCCACTTCCTGTTTTCCTAATAAATAATTTTTCTGAAATAAGAATTGTTCAAAATGATATTTTAAGCCACAAAAATGGCATACTCTGATTCATATTACTGTATTCAGTATTGAAAGGGTTAAAGGCTAAGACTAGTCAGAGTGCCTAATCTAACTCCCAGCTACCATCAAAAGCGTGTCCAGTGGGCATGCGAGTATCAGAACTGGACCATGAAGCAATGGAAGAAGATTGCATGAGTCCCATTTGCTTCTGTTTTATGTATATAGGCAAAGTGTGTGATGGCTGGTTATTCGAGACGCCAAATGCAGTGGCCGGAAAGAAAGGAAGGACAGCAATAAGTCAAACACGGAAACAAGACAGAACAGGAGAACGGGGCTCGTGCTTCCAATGGACATATATCTCATCCGTGAGAAAATAAGGAAGCAAGGCAAGCCAGGCAGACCGAACAAAGGAAAGATCTCGGAAACCGAGATCAAAACGATTAAGCACCCAAACGGTGCATGAACAACGAAAGGGAGAGAGGGAATCAGAAGAAAAAACTCCCTAAGAAACCAATTAACACTTTTCCTTTTTTGCAGCTAATTCCTAGCAAACTCTCTCGCTAGAGAACCTACGGGCTACAGTGCAAAGGTAACACTGACACTCTAGCAAAGGCGGCGAGGCGGAACTTGGGCTTAAGTAGAGTCCGGGCGCTGCCCACAATTAATGCCAGCTGGCCAAAGAATCCGATGTGGGCAAAACGATATCGTCCCGGACGAGAGTAACAAAGAAAGCTCCCAAACAAACGCCAACCTCCAAAACCATGACAGGACCCCCCCCTTCTAAGGGACAGCTCCAGAAGTCCCCAGGGCACCCCATGCACGGAACTCAGAAATGACAGTGGGATCCAGAATATCCCGGGAAGGGACCCAGCAGCGCTCCTCAGGACCATATCCCTCCCAGTCCACGAGAAACTAGGCCCCACGACCAACACGCCTCTTAGCCAGAATGCGGCACACGGTGTAAACCGGCCCCCCCTCAACCATTCGCGACGGCAGCGGGGGTGTGTCGGCAGGTGCCAGGATGCTAGTGCTAACCGGCTTAATACGAGAGACATGGAACGACGGGTGGATGCGCAAAGATCTAGGGAGCTTTAACTGGACGGTAACCGGATTGATCTTCCGCACTATCTTGAACGGGCTAATATAGTTGCGGGCCAGTTTTCGTGATTCTACCTTCAATGGGAGGTCCCCGGTAGACAGCCAAACTCTCTGGCCCACCCGATAAGATGGGGCCAAACGACGCCTTCTATCGGCAGTGGATTTCTGTTTGAGCCCCGAGCGCAACAGGGATGAACGGACCTTGGTCCAAACCGACCGACAACAGCGAATGAAATGGTTGACCGAGGGAACCTCGGAATTACTCTCAGTCTCAGGAAACAGCAGAGGTTGGTAACCCACCTGAGCTTCAAATGGGGAAAAGCCCGTGGAGGAATTACTCAGTGAGTTCTGGGAATACTCGGCCCATGCTAAAAATCGACTCCACGAAGATGGATTATCCGCCGCTAAACATCGAAGAGTGTTTTCCAATGACTGATTAGTACGCTCAGTCTGCCCGTTAGTCTCTGGGTGGAAACCAGAGGAGAGACTCACAGTGGCCCCTAACTGCCTACAAAACGCCTGCCAGAATCTAGTCGTAAACTGAGGACCCCGGTCAGAGACAACATGTTGCGGAAGCCCATGCAGCCGGAAAACATGGTTAATCACAAGAAAGGCCATCTCCCGTGCTGAAGGCAGCTTGGGTAGCGCGACAAAATGAGCAGCCTTAGAAAAATGGTCAACCACAACCAAGATGACCGTGTTGCCTTCCGACACAGGCAGTCCCGTAATAAAATCCAACGCGATATGCGTCCAAGGGCGCCTGGGGACGGGCAATGGTCGCAGCAGACCAGAGGGAGGGAGATGGGAAGTTTTTTTTCTGGAGCAGATGCCACAGGCAGCAACAAATTCCCGAATGTCCCTCATCATACCAGGCCACCAAAAACATCGGGCCAGGAACTGCTCGGTCCAATGGGCTCCCGGGTGCCCCGCCAAGCGGGAAGAGTGCCCCACTGGAGAACCTGTGACCTAACCCTAGACGGGACAAACAAACAGCCAGGAGGCTCCCCCCCAGGACCGGGATTGGTCTTCAAAGCCTCCTGAACCATTGCCTCAATCTCCCATCGAATGGGCGCCACAATTTGAGCAGCCGGAATAACTGGCCAACCTCAGAAGCATCCACCTCCACCACAAATGGGAGGGAGGGATCGGGCAAAACCAGAATGGGCTCTGAGCTAAAACGTTTCTTTAATTCCGGAAAGGCAGCCTCAGCTGCTGGAGACCAAAAAAACGCTGAGGAGGTATTCTTTCTGGTGAACGCAATAATGGGAGCAGCAACCGTGCTAAAATTGCGGATAAACCTCCTATAAAAATTAGCAAAGCCCAAGAAGCGTTGGACCTCCTTAACACTTTGAGGGTACATTATGTACATTTCATCACATATTTGAAAGCCAGCTCTTTCCATTTCTGCAATTAAGATCACTCCATATTCCCCTGTTTATTCAAGAAGTCATGGCCGATTCATCAGTCTTTCTAAAAGAGTCTATAAAAGCTTGGTTAAGTTTTCAGTACCATCCACCAGACCACCCTGAAGAAATCTTACAACAAATAATATGGTTTAACTCAAATATTACAATTAAAGGATATCCATTTATATGGAAACAAATGTCTGCTCGGGGCATTTACTTTGTGAATGATCTAATTGATGGAAATGGGAAACTAATGTCATACAATAGTTTTTGTAATAGGTATGGTGCCCTTTGCTCTATACAGAATTACAATCAACTGGCTGCAGCATTGCCTTCACAATGGAAAAGAAAGACTAACAAAATAACTTCTCAGGAACTAGTATGTCGGCCCTCCATAAAAAATTTCAGTTGGATTGCTCATAAAAAAATCAATAGGAAAATGTACGATTTTTTTATGGAGAAAAATAACCTAAAGGAAATTCCCTACAGAATTCATACATATTGGGAGGATATAGTAGACACGCCAATCCCTTGGCAACAAGTTTTTAACTTAATTAATCAAATTTCTATTGGGACAAGGACTAGAATTTTCCAATACAAATTGTTATATAAAATCTTGGCAACAAATAAAATGCTGCAAATATGGGGGATAAAGGAATCCAATACATGTACTTTGTGAGGACGAGGAAGAAACCTTGGTCCACTTATTTTGGTATTGTCCATATGCTGTTGGCTTCTGGATACAGGTGCAGGAATGGCTATAAACACTTAATATTCCATTCGAGGTGACCTTGTTTACAGTTATGCTGGGGGACCTGAAAGATACTTGTCCAAAATTAAATAATATAATTATAGTTCTTGGAAAAATCTTTATTTTTAATACACAAAATAAGAATGCACTAAGAATAAGTAATTTCAAAATGTTTGTTAAAAACAGCTATAATCTGGAAGGTATAGCCATGAGAAACCTGGGCAGAGCATCAGAATTTTTAAGGGTGTGGCAGAAAATAAGTACAGGTGAGGGATGGGCATTACTCACCATATGAATGAATCTTATCTACTTGAATAAGTTTGTGTGATCTGTTTTTTTTTTTTTCTTATGGAGACATCATTGCATGTAAAATACAATTCCAATCATGCATTGGAATGATGAGGCTTTAGGAGGTTTGGGGGTTACAGGAGGATTGATAACTTTGAGAGTTGTTGGTGTGTGGTTATGTACTTTTTTTTTCTAGGTTTTTTTTTCTCCTTTCATTGCTCTGTTTTTTTTTTTTTTTTCTTTTTTCTTTTCTGTATTTCCTTTGTTAATTCCCTCCCTCAAGAGGTGTCATATCATTGTATTTAAGTCCGGCAAAATAATAAAGTTGTCCTCCAAAGAGGGGGGTGGTGGCGGGCTAGAAAAAAAAAAAAAAAACTTTGAGGGGCAGGTTAATTCCTGACCGCAGCCACCTTGTCCGGGTCCATATGGACCGACCCCTTGGAAACAATGAAGCCAAGGAACTAGACGGATTGGCCGTGAAAGGTGCATTTCTCAGCCTTGACAAAAAGTTTGGCTTTAAGGAGGGCCTCAAACACTTGTCTGACGTGTTGTTTATGGTCTGAGAGTTGAAGAAAAAATCTGAATATCGTCAAGGTAGACAAAGACGAATTTCTCCAACATCTCTCGGAGAATGTCGTTGACAAGTGCCTGGAATACAGAGGGGGGGGGGTTAACCAAACCAAACGGCATGACCAAATATTCGTAGTACCTGTCATGCGTATTAAATGCCGTTTTTCACTCACACCCCTCCCAGATCCAGACCAGATTATAAGCATTGCGGAGGTCTAACTTAGTAAAAAATGACGCCTCCTGCAGACGCTCAAAGGTAGAGTTCATCAGCGGAAAGGGATATCGGTTCTTGATGTTGATATTATTGAGACCCCTGTAATCAATACAGGCTCTCAAACCGACATCTTTTTTGCCCACGAAAAAAAACCCCGCACCTGCCGGAGAGGTCGACGGCCAAATGAATCCGTTAGCTAGAGCCTCCTGGATATACTCTCGCATAGCTTTCCGCTCAGGCCCTGACAGCGAGTATAACGAACCCCTAGGGGGAGTGGTACCAGACTAGAGATTAATCTCACAATCATGCGCGCAGTGCAGAGGTAAAGTTGAGGCCCTTTGCTTGCTAAAAACCTCGGCAAGGTCAGCATAATCATTGGGAACATTAGACGGCAAACCAAAGTTCAGGGTGGCCCCAAATCCTCACCCTGTTCGGAACCTGACGTCTCAGTGACTGATTCAGAGTCAAAAAAATCCTCTAAAAAGTAATCGTCCTCTGGCTGTCGCCAATCAAACTGAGGATCCCATTCCAACCCCTCCTCTGCCCCTTCTTCTAGTTTAGGAGGGTAAGGTGAGACAACCTCCTCACACTCGCTCCAGGCATCAGTCTGCCCCATAGCTTGATGTCCGGGAAAACATGTCACATTCTCCCTACAATGGGACCTACAGTTGGTACCCCAGTGGACGATAGGATTATTCTGTTTTCCCCGAGTGATGCAAGGCCTATGCTCCCATAGCTAAGAATGCCCTAAAACAATGGGAAAAGCAGGGGAACTGATAATAAAAAATCAAACCTCCTCAGAATGACCACCAAAAGAAATGAACATATTTAGCGGTTCAGAAACTTCGGTTACAAATCCCGTTCCCAGCGGGCGACCGTCCAAAGTTCTAACAGAACGGGGCTGTGAAAGAGGACGGGTAGGAACGGAGTGCCTCCTAGCCCACTCAACATCCGTAAAACAATTCACGGCGCTCGAATTCACAAACGCTTCAATAATAACTCTCTTGCTCCCCACAGTCAGTTCAACAGGGATTAATGTTCGGAAGGGAAATTGGGTCTGCCCCTCTAGCGCCCCCCATACCGCTAGAGGGATTTCCCGTTTCCCTGAAGCTTCGGGCAACGTGGACAGGTATGACCCGGTTTATTACAATTAAAGCAGATTATTCTTCTGAAAGCAGGTTTATGAGTCCGACTCTCAAATGAGCCATCTACCTGCATGACCTCAACCAGAGTGGAATTTTCAGTGGGTGGAATAGGAGCCGCACACTTGCAAATAGAAGCCTTGGCCCCGTTGCCAGCAAGCGGCAATCTGTTTTGTTTCTCCCTGTTACATTCGCGGATGCGATTGTCAATTCGCACCGCAGTGCGAACAAAGGAATCAAAAGTCGAACAGGGCTCCACTGTAGCCAACACGTCCTTTACCTCCTCAGTGAGGGCATGACTAAACACGGTCATAAGAGGAGCTTCCGGCCAGCCTGTCTCTGTCGCCAGGGAGCGAAATAAAATTTAAAACTCCGCTACACTTTCAGGTCCCTGTCTCAGATGCATTAAACGCGTAGCCGCGTCCTGACCACACTCATCCTTATCAAAGACTGACACCATTTCCTTAACAAGAGCCTCCACAGAATTCACGACCGGTGAATTAGATCTGATAAGTGGGCCGACCCAAGTGAGTGCTGTGTCAGTCAGCAGGGATAAAATAAATGCAACCCGAGAATCCTCATTAATAAACCGTGAAGGCTGAGCCTTAAAAAATATCTCACATTGAGCGATGAAATCTTTACATTTTCCGGCCTCGCTGCTATATCTTTGGGGCTACTGCAACTTCGGTTCTCGGGGAAGGTGTATGGATGGTGCTTGTGCAACATTTTGTGAAACTTTTGTAGAAAGAGATCTAATACTCTCGGTCAAACTTAACAGAATGCTCTCTTGTGTCTGCAAAGAATTCTCCTGAAGGCGGAGTCTCTCAGCCAACTCAGCCTGCTGGCTGCGAAGGCTGGAAAGCCCTTCGCTGAAGCCAGAAAGCATAGCTTGCTGGCTGGTAACAACCTTTTCAATCGTGGCCAGAGCTGAAGTCTCCATGTTGGCTAGAGTGTACTGTGATGGCTGGTTATTCGAGATGCCAAATGCAGTGGCCGGAAAGAAAGGAAGCACAGCAATAAGTCAAATACGGAAACAAGACAGAACAGGAGAGCGGGGCTCGCGCTTCCAATGGACATATATCTCGTCCTTGAGAAAATAAGGAAGCAAGGCGAGCCAGGCAGAATGAACAAAGGAAAGATCTTGGAAATCGAGATAAAAACGATTAAGCACCCAAACGGTGCATGAACAACGAAAGGGAGAGAGTGAATCAGAGGAAAAATCTTCCTAAGAAACTAATTAACACTTTTCCTTTTTTGCAGCTAATTCCTAGCAAACTCTCTAGCTAGAGAACCTACGGGCTACAGTGCAATGGTAACACTGACACTCTAGCAAAGGTGGCGAGGCGGAACTTGGGCTTAAGTAGAGTCCAGGCGCTGCCCACAATTAATGCCAGCTGGCCAAAGAATCCGATGTGGGCAAAACGATATCGTCCCGGATGAGAGTAACAAAGAAAGCTCCCAAACAAACGCCGACCTCCAAAACCATGACAAAGTGCATGTGGGGAGGAGATGACCCCAGGATGCACTCTGGGGGTGCAAGCAATGGAGGGAGTGTGACGCTCTGGGAAATGTTCAGCCTAGAGCCCCTGGGCCCAAACATTGGACATCGGTTTTATGGAGCTGTTTTGGCTGCATGCGGAGGACCAAGGCATCAGGCACAAAGTCGTAAAGTTTTGGCACATCTGTGTGCATACCATGCATGAGAAATTTACCAATAGCACTAATATTAATTGGTTTAAACAATCTATTAAGGCTTTCTCTAGGTAGCAGCTAACTTTACATTAAAAGTAAAAATACTAATGCTAAAACTACCAAACCCAGGGATGGATAAGGTCAGAAAGGTGATTGTGAATGGAATAAAGAATATAACACTGGTTTAAGGAAAAGAAGAAAGGTAAAATAGTTCATGAACTAAACAATATCACTATTACTCACATTGACAAGTACTCTCCATCATATGGGTTTTGGCTCAGAGGATTTCGCAGTGCCTCCAGACTGGTTTTATTTGTTTTAAATTGCGGAAGGAGTGATACAATGAGGTTAAAATGAAAGTGTAATGGCGACTGTACTGCCTGCAGTTCACGATGGCTCACTTTTTGACGCTGCCCTTTATTTTTAACAGACGAGATTAAATAGATTAAAAAAACTAAGTTGATCTTTATTACAATTGACTTCATTTCTCATGCGTCTGTAGCGCTGTATACATGTCTCTATAGCCATAAATGTTATATTCATAGATGAATAAAAATAATGTATTTGGTTTACCATCGCTGTAAGCTATAGGAAAACAGATGTGCAACTTTCCTGAATGTCTCGTGCGATAGCTGATTCCAGCACCGCAATGGCTCTGAAATGACGGTTGTTGTTGCTGAGTGTACCTGTCTAATGATTTGATTTCTCGGCTCATTCAGTGCAGCTGGAACTCGCAGCATGAACTTCCATCCAGAGAAAGAAGACTACAGAGATCAGAGACATTAAAATAAGGAACATCCATCAACCTGCAAGAAAGGCTTGTAGACTTGCCCCCCTTTCACTTGTCCTTTTTTTCAGTTTGAAATCTTATTTTTACCGCGCTGTCATATTTATAACATGTCAGATTGTGAGGGGTAGACTGCATATTTCCTTGTGATGCGGAGGCGGTCAGCACAGGGACGTTTTGAGACGTATGCACGGAGGCGTCTTGCTGTGATTCCATTCTAAGTAAACAGTAGCAGTGCAGATGGTTGCATTGGCTACAGACAGTAAAGAGAATGGAACTCTCTCTTTAATTAATGAGGAAATGAATTAATGATATTGTTCTCATTCTTAATGGGGAAGTAAACAGGAACTGGAGAAACTTAAAATGTTTATTTTATATATTAAATATGTTCTGAATAAACACCATCGAAGCAGATATCGACTCTAAATTAAATCCGAAGCACTGTACATGTGTTTGAGTAGAGATGCACCGAACAAACGGCGAAATATAAACTGAAAATGGCAGACAAAATTTTTTCTGACAGATAGACACTATTCACGCAGCGAAGCTCAGACAAGCTTGGACCAGGCTCAATGGGGTAAATTTTGGTAGCAATAAGCACTGACAAGGAGGACCTTTTCACCACAAGCAAAATTCATCCCTGCAGACTGTGACAGACATATCATCAAATTAAGTATTTGAATGAGGAGCCGAATGGATTAGCTACCCTATGGGTTTTCAAAGAGGCCTATTTCATGAATCGATGGACCAATTCCCCATTTTAGGAGCAGTCCAGTGGGATGGGGGAGATTGGCTGGAATTTGATGGAGGTTATGCGGCATCTCTCCCTGGCTTTGACCGCTGAGTTTGGCACTGTGGCAAACATTCAAGAGATGTGGGCCTCAGTGTAGTAGGCACACAAAGTAAGGTATTGGTGTTTAAACAGTTGACAAGAAATTCAAATCAGATCGCAGTCCAGTTTCTCTGGCTGCTACTGTAAGCCTATCTGTGCAGGGGTAGCTCCGGCTATTCTTTTTTGTGACTGGCAGACTCTTGTGAGCTTCACCAAGGCACTTAGCCAACCCCAGTAAAAGAAGTTAACAATGACCATATATGTCTAACCAGGGAGAGAAACCAGTAAAGCTCAAAACACTTTAATCTTAGGTAAATGTCAATTTGAATAAAAACAAAATGACATTGTTTGTGTTAATTTGCAAACACTAAGCAAGCGTAGGAGAAATGCTGCACCAGTAAGTAGAAAACTGAAGGATAAACACGGACAGTGTTTAAAAACCCCTTAATAGGATTGGCTGCTAAGTGAGGGGATGTCTCCTCCTGTGAGTATAACTCTGACATAAAAGTTCCTTTTTTTCCCCATCCAAGGATTGAAAGTGAGCTTGTTTTCTCGAGAAATAATCCTGTTAGCAGATGACATATGAAATTAGTGGAGAAAACAGTGGCAGGAGGAAATAAGCTTAGGAGCAGGGAGAAATTTTACAGCTGCTCCCTTACTAGGAGTTCAATCTGAGTGGTTATCAACCTCCTCTCTTTTTTTATGTTAAATTGAATTATATTTCACTGTTCTTTCATTCACTTCTTATGATAGTGTAAGAGAACTGAAATTTTAATGTGCAATTAAAAGTTAAGGATAAAGAAGCAATGTAATGGACATTGGATGGCATTCTCCATTGGATGGCTCAGGTTACGACCTGTTCAGCTAGAGGAAAATAAGTATATAAGTACTAAGTATAGCTAGACAAATGCTGTCGGTGAATGATAACAGGGTATATCTCGGAAACAATAGCATTCTCCCTATAAGCACAATTCATAGTTTGGCCTAGTGGTGGAGCTACGGAAGGAAATAGGATCCAGAAAGTAAACAGGAGAACTACTTTAAGGCCAGCTTTCACCGAAGACTGTTTCACACCGCTGCAGGAAAACATTGCTGCAGTGTCAGTAGGCCTTCCCAGCTCAACTCAAGCCAGCTCATGGTGTTGCCTGTGATTCAGCTCGTGAAGTCTCTAGTAACTGGTTATAGAATGAAAGGCACATCACGTTTCAGTAGCCAGTTAGTTTGTAGTGACCTCAGGTGTTCAGCTCACCTATTAACTGTTGGCTGAATGAAATAAAAGAGTCGTTGCTATGAAAATGATGAACGGTCTCACCCAGTTGTGTTGGTGTAAACTGGCAGTTTTCAGAGTTTTGCAGATCGGCGCTTTGCAAGTAGTCACTAGTTTCAACTTATCTTGCTGTGAATCTTTGGTGTAAACTGAGGTTTAGGATCCAGGAGTGTTTACAGCAAATTTTACCTGATTCCCATAAGAACTGTATGACTAAGATAAATTTGGCCTGTTGGTGGTACTACAGGAATGGTCATAGTGTCACCAGAAGAATAAGATTGCTCTTTTATGCGCCAAAATGTTCACAGCAAAGTTGATCTGATTCCTTTAAGGACATCTTGATGTATTGCATTTGGAAATGTAGTTTCACCTGATGGTGGTGCAACAGTAAAAGTTATGGAGCCATCAGTATTTATAAAGTTCCTCCTCTATGCACCAGGATCATTGTCTGCAGATCAAATTTGATTCCCATTAAAACTGTTCAAATTATTGCATTTTTAAAAATAGAAAGTTTGGTCGGGTGGTGGTGTTGCCGGGAAGGTCCTCGGGTCACTAACATCACCTCTATACATTTGGAACAATAACAGAGGGTTTGATATGATTCCCATCCAAAATGTCTGAGTTATTGAATTTGGAAATGTTTAATTTAGTACAGGAAACTTTGCAGAGCCACCAGAATCAAAAACTTCCTCTTTTCAGCACCAGGAAAAAAGATCTGATGTGACTCCCATTAAAGCGATTCACATTATTGCAATTCGCAAAAATGAAAACTTTGGCCTGGGGGTGGTGCTACAGCAGAAGTCAAAGGGCGATTAAAATCAACTACAGCCTTTCTCTATGCCTCAGAAACGTTCACAAGAAGTACGACATGATTCCAATCAAAAATGGTTGAGTTATTGCATTTAGAAAAGTTCAACTTGGCTGAGTGGTAATGCTATAGGAAACTTTACAGAGTCACCACAATCAATAACCTCCTGCTCTATGCACCAGGAATGTTGAAAGCAGATTTGACATGAGTCCCATTAAAGCTGTTCGAATTACTGCAATTTTTAGAAATTAAAAGCTTGGCCTGGTGGTGGCCCTACAGCAAAGGTCATAAAGTGACTCCCATAAATATCAGCTCTTCTCTATGCACCAGAAATGATCAGAAGTGTGACATGATTCTTAGCAAAACCATTAAGAGTTACTACATTGGGAAAGGTAAAATTTTACCCGGTGATGGCACTACAGGAAAGGCTGTAGGGTCACACAAAAGATAAGGATCTTCCCCTATGCACCTGGAATGAACAAAAAAAGTTTCATGCAATTCCCATAAGGACTGTTGAGTTATTGCCATTTTTAAAAGTCAATGGCTGGCCACCGTCAATAATGAGCATTCTCTCTGCACCAGAAACAATCACAGGAGGTCTGACATGATTTTCATCAAAACAGTTTGAGTTAATGTATTTGGAAATGTAAAGTTTGACCTGGTGCTGGTACTACCAAAATAGTTGTAAGGTCTCACAGAGCCATAGGATTTGTCCTCGATGTACCAGGAATTAACACAATTCCTGTAAAAACTTTTTGAGTTATGGTAATAACATGAAGGATCTGTGTTGGCAGCAGATCTGGCAGTGATGGCGGCTGTGACAGTGGTGAAGGCATATCCACAATAACCCCGAACAGCCTATTTCAGGGATATACAGTAATTATTCATTGGGTTTGAAATAAGACCAATTTATCTGAAGGGTATATGACTTTTCTTTCGGGGTATGGTGTATTATCTTGCATTTTGGGCTGATAATCAAGCTGGATAATTCATGCAGTTCACTTCACTTGCCCTAGCTGAAAGGTAGCCAGGGACACATACATATTCAGCAGGTAAATGTTTGCTTAAGTGCTGCCAGAGGCCATCCTGTATTATCTGGATGAATAGATATCTGCCCGTCAGACTCATTAGCTTACTTCCATAGAAAACGTAGTCTGAGCTTGGAAGTGATCAGCTTCATCGGCTTCTATGCGGAACAGCTTATGGGGACTTCTCCATGGGTTAACGTGGCCTTATCTTTTAGGCCAAAGTAAAGCAATTCTTTCAAAAAGAAAAAAAAACTTTCACAATGATGATTCACAATATAACACAAGAAGCTGGCTGGAACCCTTGAAAGGCAAGGACGAATGAGAGAGAAACTCACAAATGGTGGTGAAATAAAACTCCTGGATGGGAAGATATATCTGGAGGAACCCAGCCGGTATAGTGGTAACTCAGAGACGTTATTAAAAAAAATTTGTTTTAAATCTAGAATTATTCTTGTAAGTGGGCATATGATTGCACCAATGAGGGCGGTAGGACAAACAAACTGAGGGAACAGAATTTGGATCCTAGGATCCCAACATCTGGACCTGGAACACAGTCTCAGTGGACGTAACAAAACTTTTGGAGCTGTGGTTATCCTTGTTCTCCCTTTTGGGGGGTTGGACAGAGATTGAAAGATGACATGTATGCTGCTGTCAACAGCAAGAAGAACAGGAGGTGCTGATGAGTAAGGGGGGAGAAACAGACGAGACGGGGATATGGGGACAAAGGATATAAGAATGCTGGTGAACTCAGAAGACGCAAGCCACAGTGACTCCTCTCAGCGTTTACGCGGCGAATACAGAACGTCGCGTCTGGCCTGGCGACCAGCAGCCATTTGCAAGCTCAAAGTCATGTGGATGACTCTGGATCCAGTAATTCTCTGAGTTTTCTAAATCCATTCATCTTCTAACTGCTTTAATCCTAGTCAGGAATACATCTTGGACATATGGCCTATCCATTCAAAAGGCATATACACCATTCATGCGCTGTCAGACCTGTGCAAAATTTAGAGTTTCCAATTAGTCTTACATGCATGACTTTTGTCTGTGGGAGGTATGTGGAGTACCTGGAGGAAACCCACGCAGGCAGAAGGCGAACGTCTTAACTCCTGCTGTCTTGGGAGCATCTTCATGAACTAAAAGTAAAACCTGTTCACTCCTGCAGGGTGAGATACCTACCTCTCTGTTAGGCTTTGCTCAACAATAAAATGAGGATAAATGCTTTCTTTTGTGAAGGCAGTGCAGGGGGTTATGTTCCTCTTGCTTATTTTCTTGCCAAGTACAAGTGTTTACTGATTTAATTGCATTTCTTCTGGGCAAAGGTGCTTAATCAGTCAGGAAAGTTGTAAAAGAGAGATGTTTAAGGCTAAGTTGTTTTTTCCGTTTACTGCTGTTTAGGTGCTTTCCTCTAATCATGCATAATTTGAAGGTAAAAAAGCCTAATCTTGATCTCAGAGCAAAGATCAAAATACCTTGTCAGAATTGTTTGGTGGTAAACAGATGCTTGCTTTAATTAAATTGCACATATACAAAAATAAACTCGGTTTCATTTAGCAAGCTGGTTTCTGATGTTTTGAACTGGAAGATTACTTTGTATACCTCAATACATGGAAATCAGAGATAATTTACTTGACTATTAGCCTGTCCATCCAACACCCCTGAATGCTGTTAGCACCATATATTTACTGTATTTTCTCATGCAAATAGTCTGGGTAAAATGTAATGCTGAATAAATAATTATAATTGTTATTATTTAACCTTCAAGCAACTGAGTCTGGTCATTCATGACCCCAGCTGTATAACCTTTTAACCCTTTTAATCATAATAAGGTTATCTGTGGCATGGATTTTGGCGTAGTCAGTGGACAGGTCCAAGGTCTGTATTGGGAAGGCAATCTGTGCACACTCTATGTGGAAGATATGCCACTCAGGGACTAGCTAGCACAGGGAGAAGCCCTACTAAATAGTTATTTGGTTTTCCTACTGATGCTTTAACCGTAGCATGAAAATTCAGAGGGCAGGCTTTTAGCGCAATGAAGAGAAAAAATCCAGCAAAGGAAAGACGTAGACCAAGAACTTGAATGCATGCAACAACAACTAACAAGAGCAAACAGGTGAGAGTGGGACCACAAAAAGAAGGGCAAGGCACGAGACAATAAATTATGAGAGCCAAAAAAGGGAAATTAAAGGAAAACCTGATAAGAACTGCTGGATTGTGGGGGGAGACAAAGAAAGACTCAGGACGTAACAGATATAGGCCTAATTCTGCACTGCATTAAAGGAGGATTCTCATCAGGATATTTCTGCCCTCCTGTTATTTCAATTTGTTAATCTCATGCTAATTAAACTGCATTCATAAAGCTCAGTTGGCTAATTGACGAAAAAATCGAATTTAATTGAGCCCATTGGGCAGCGCCATCACTTTCTGTAGCACCTGTCTTGTCGAATTCTCGGGCGCGAGATCGTGACGTCAGCGCGGCGGTCTGGAAATTTTCATTTACTTCAAGCCTGATGAAAGTCTGATAGGTACATTTATTCCGTTAAATTTTTGGTCCCAATGCCTTCGTGATTGGAAACACACCAAACTGTTGCAATCAACCGAAATTATGTCCAATTTTCAGCATTTGTTTACGTAATTTCAGTGGGTATTATTTTTAATGCGGAGTAAAGCTGCTTTCACACTGGACGCGAAACGAAATTTTCGCACGACAGATTACATTCAGTCAATGCAAACACGTGAACACACGCGAAACGTGTCTTTGCATTGACTTTGAATGTAATATGTCGTGCAAAAAATTTGTTTCGTGTCCAGTGTGAAAACGGCTTTAGTCTCTCTTTAAGACACAATTGAAAATTTATGGGGAGAAGAATATATCCTTCAACTTCCTCAACGTTTTGTGACTCCCTTTCCATCATGTCCATCATTGTCCATAGCTGGCATAATGCATGTCACTGATCAGCCGGGATGCTTTGTTCACACTCTCAGCCGCCGCCCTCACATCACGATCCCGCGCTTTCGCGGGCTGAAACTCAGTCTCGCGTGGCTTGAATTCAAAACAATGGTAGCCTCTGTTTTGGCTTTTATCATAGAAATTAGGGGCAATTATCGCCAATTAAGTGGAAAGGACTAATTATCTTGCGGAAATACTTGAAGGGGGTGCTGTTGGACTTCATTGCAGTTAACACAAGTCGAAAAAGGTAAGAGTGATAATCCTCTTTTAATTATGTGCTTTATTCCTTTTTATCTTTAAAATGTATTTACAACCCCAATTCCGAAATAGTTGGGACGAAGTGTAAATTGGAAATAAAATCAAAATGCAACGACTTTCAGATCACATGAGCCAATATGTTATTTACAATAGAACATAGATTACATTTCAAATGTTGAAACTGAGATATTTTACATTTTTATCCACAAAATGAGCTTATGTCAAATTTTCTGGCTGTAACAAGTCTCAAAAAAGTTGGGACACAGGCAAAAGAGGCCTGAAAAAGCAATTAATATATAAGAGAATCAGCTGAAAGAACATTTAGCAAGTAATTAAGTTAACTGGCATCAGGTGTGTAACAGGATTGGCTATAAAAGGAATGTCTTAGAGAGGCTGAGTCTCTCAGAAGTAAAGATGGCCATAGGCTCTCCAACCTGTGAAGGTTTGTGTAAAAAAATTTTGGAATACTTTAAAAACAATGTTCCTCAACGTCAAATTGCAAAGGCTTTGAAGGTCTCATCATCGACAGTGCATAACATCATCAGAAGATTCAGAGAAGCTGGAAAAATCTCTGTGCATAACGGACAAGGCCGAAGACCTTTACTGGATGCCCGTGATCTTCGGGCCCTCAGACGCCACTGCATCACTCACCGGCATGATTCTGTCATTGACATTACTAAATGGGCCCAGGAATACTTCAAGAAACCACTGTCTGTAAACACAGTCCGCCGTGCCATCCACAGATGCCACCTAAAACTCTATCATGCAAAAAGGAAGCCATTGTGGAGCATGATCCAGAAGCGCCACCGCGTTCTGTGGTGCAAGGCTCATTTAAAATGGACTGTAGCAAAGTGGCAAAGTGTCCTGTGGTCAGATTTGACATTCTTGTTGGAAATCATGGGCATCGTGTCCTCCGGGCTAAAGAGGAGAAAGACCACCCCCCCGTTATCAGCATTCAGTTCAAAAGCCAGCATCTCTGATGGTATGGGGATGCATTAGTGCTTATGGTGTGGGACACTTGCATGTTTTAAAAAGCACCATGAATGCTGAAAGGTATATAAAGGTTTTAGAGCAACATATGCTCCCTCCAGACGACATCTTTTCCAGGGAAGGCCTTGTGTATTTCAGCAGGACAATGCAAAACCACATACTGCAGCCATTACAACTGCATGGCTTCGTAGTAGAGTCCGTGTGCTGAACTGGCCTGCCGGCAGTCCTGATCTTTCACTGATTGAGAACATTTGATGCATAATTAAACGAAAAGTCTGTCAAAGGAGACCCAAAACTCTCCAGCAGCTGGAAGCCTGTATTAAACAAGAGTGGGATCAAATTCCAATGACTGAACTCAAAAAACTTGTCTCCTCAATGCCTAGACGCCTCCACTCTGTGTTAAAAAGACGAGGGGATGCTACACCATGGTAAACAGGCCCCTGTCCCAACTTATATGAGACCTGTAGCAGCCATCAAATTTGAAATGAGCTCATTTTGTGGATAAAATTGTAAAATTTCTCAGTTTCAACATTTGCTATGTTAACTCTGTTCTATTGTGAATAAAATACTGGCTGGTGTGATTTGAAAGTCATTGCGTTTTGATTTTATTCACAATTTACACTTTGTCCCAAATATTTTGGAATTGGGGTAGTACAAAACTCTGCATGTATAGGGTGAATTTGTTCAATTTTTGCTCAAAGCATTTTAAACCAAATTCTAATCTCAAATGAAACTTGTTTTTTTATTGTATTGAAGGCTTTGGCCTTGGTTACTGCTTTGGTCAAGTATGTAAAAATCTGAATATGGGGGCCTAATATTCCTGCCAGCGCTGGGTCTGACAATATGCACACAGACTAATTCCTTCCTCTAATGCTATTTTCCAGAGGTCCCACGATCTAATTGGAAATATTTTGCTAATGCGTGATGCAACAGGAAGGAGAGTTGACTCTCAAGGGCATAGTTCTATTTTGGGGGAGTAACCATGTAAATTAGATGGCTCTAGTGGGAGCATTATTCAAATTATTTTCCCACACCATGTTTTGTGTTTGAATTGCTTCAAATGAAATGCATTAATTCACATTTGAGTTTGTGTAAAAGCGACAGCCCCATTGTAGGCAGGGCCGTAGTATGTGCTGAATCCCTTCAGGAACTAAATACTGTAAGCCCTACCAGTGACATTTCTTTGCTCAGCCCTCATATTTGAGACTCCCAAATTTTTTTAGTTGACACAGACAGCCAATGGTCTAGAATTTGATGAACACAAACAGAAATGATAACCAACAGATTATTGCCTTTGACGATCTGCATTGTGTATAGTAACTGTTAAAGGAGTTACGGTGCAATGGTGGGAAGAAATTTTGTACATGATGGTATTACGCACACAAGAGCACATAGTGGCGCTGGGAATAAGAAGGTGTATGATGTAGAGTGAAAGTTTGGATAGAGATAGTGTTATGATTCTGCCATGTCTGTTCTGTTTTTGCCATGCCCTGTTATGTTTCTCCCATGCCTGTTCTGTTTTTGCCATGTTTTAGTACTTTGCCATGTTTTTGTTTTTGCCATGTTCTGTAGTTCCCTGCCAGATCCACATTTTTGTTATAGTCCGGTCCATGTCTTTGCCCATGCCCTTCATTGCCCTTTGTCTCCCCTGTCTGGTCTTTTTAGCTACAGCTTCTCCCCAAGTCCTGCGTGTCACATGTTTAGGTGATTTCATGGTTTCTGGGTTTCAAACATTCCTTATAATCTCGTTTGCTTCCTTCGCCTTGCTTTTCTATTTTACTAACCCATACTAACAGTTTGTTGTTTTTGTTAAGAAACTAACCAAGACTAACATTGTATATAATACTAACTTACTAACGAGCACCAGGGATTGTATAGCTGCACTTACTAATTGATTAACAAGCTCTCACCACTCGCCCTGTTCTAGTCTCCGCCTCTTTCCTTCTCTTAGTCTTTGCTGCAATTCAGCGGATCCTCCACACCTGCTCCACTCTGTCCTGCCTCTCATTATCTGTGCACGTTAGAACTCCCTAACCGGAGCTGTATGTTTTGTCTATAGGTTGTCCTGTGATCCCTGTCCGCGTTTTGGCTTTTGCCAATTTCACGTGGTTAGGTTCTCCCTCGTGTTTGCTCCCACGTAATTAGTCTGATCCCATTCACCCGTCCCTGATCATAGCATGTGACTTCCCTTGTGTCTATTTAAGCAGTCTTCTCACAGCAGTTCCCCGTCAGAACGTTTCTCTTGTTTACCTGTGCTGCTTTCGTATTTGCCTTGTATTCATAGTGTTACTCTTCTGACTGGACCGTCCGACTTACGATTTTTGGCTCTGCATTTTGGATTATTGTTGCATCTGTGTTTACGAACCCTTTTTTGCCCGACTACGATTTTTGTGATTGCTGCTTTCTTAACGGTTTGGATTACGCCCACTGGTTTTTGGTTTTTGCTTCTCTGACAAACCTGTGCCTGTGTACCGAACCTATTTTTGCCTGACCACGAGTACTGTGTTTGCTGCCCTGGTTTTCGACTGTTTCTGCCCTCCTGGATTGTGACTTTTGGATTGTGGACTCTGTACCTTTGCCTTCTGCCCTGCAGGGGTTACCCCCCTCGCTCAATAAAATCACTTTACCTGCAATCCTGTGTTCTCGTGACTGGTTGCTGAACGATACCTCACAGAGAATAAGTCTATAAAAAACTTTTTCTACCTGATGTGCCAGCAATGAGCAGCAATGTGCCTTTGAAACGTATGGGCATTTCCATTGAAAAAAGTCCGTTAACTATTGATGTTTGTTCCTCATTGGTTCTACTTGTTCAATAACTGAACCTGCAGCTGGTCAGGCTGGAGGTCGTGGCTCCAGCACAGTTTAGTTTCTTGGCTGCTGACTTTAGGTTATGGGGCCACATGACCAGTATAAAATCCATAATCTTTTTTACCAACAAAAAACAATTCCAGAGTTGTTACGCAATTTGATATATATTCTTTGGAATTCTGACTGTCTGAAAGCATAATCCTTCCAGAACAGGCCATAATTAAGCTTGCATTCAAGGTAGGTCATAGCTCAGAAATGTGTCATACGTTGTAGTAACAAGCACCACTGTATCTCAATCAATGTTGAAGTAGTGTTATTTTTAGTAGGTATACATTTGACATTGATTATAATGTAACAACTATGGAGTCTTTGTCAATTATATCGAAGCACAGGCCTGCAGAAGCTTTACAAAACTCAAAACTCATCAAATCTTGACTTAAAGTGAGACCCAAAAGTAATTAGTTTACTGAATTTTATTTAATTTCACTGACACAATTTAAGACATTCATTTTTGTTATGCAGAAGGTGTACATTTGTGTTATTTGCAGTGTGAAACACAATTGCTAGGAGGTGCGACTACCAGAAAGCAATACACCACCCGTGAAATTAATTTCCACTTAACTGACAAGGAGTGCTGGAGAACCGCACAACATTCCTGGTAGATTACGTCATACCTGTATTGCCCTCCGGGTCCGGACCTTGAAAAAGTTGCAATTTAGCCCCCAGTTGCAGTGATTTGCCTTTTTTCATGATTGGCTCTAAAGCCATGACAGATAACTAGAGTTGACACAAGCAAACCACTTACATTATGAAAATGCACTCAATGAACAGTTGCACCTAACACAGAGCTAGTTTCATTACATCAATATGCAAGATGTCTGTGACTCAAACTGCATGGTTATGCAAGTGTTTGCAGACTGTCCTGCTTTGGAGAATTCTCCCTAGTGATAGGTGGCTGTTGGAAGATAATGGCTACCCGTTGAGCAGGCAGCTTATCACGTCATAAATTCTTAAATTACTATGACAACCCAGAGGCAACATGGAGGAGACAGTGTATTCTCAATAGCCAGAACTGCAATTGAGTTAACGTCTGATCTGTAGAAAAGGAGTTTCAGGTGCCTGGACGGGTCAGGCTGAAGATTACAATGTTGCTTTCAGAAAGACAGTACGTTTTTGTAGCATGATGTTTTACACAGTGTACCCCAGGATCATTGATTGCACTTACATATGAATCACTGGACATAGTGGAAAGAGCAAGGCAGAGAGAGGCTGAACTGCTTGTACCATTAACTGGGGTCTTGACACATGGGAGAAGAGAGACTGAGTTTTTCAATAACATAAATGCAAGAGTTAAATGTGTTATTAATGTCCACAAATAACGGTAAGTGCCTAAATGCATACATATTTTGTTGTCAGTCCATTCTGTGCACCTGTCTGTACAGACTGGAACACAAGCTGTGATAAACTTATTTACCGTTTCGTCAACACAGTCTCTAATTGGTACTAAAGCTCTCTAAACTGCTTTGACTTAGCTTATTCAAATTATCATGCCTACATGTGGCTACAGTATAAAATGTGCAGAAGAAGTACCATCCCCAGTGATAGTGCACAAATAGATTGTGATTCCAGTTTCCTGTATTACAGACCGTACCTTTGGTGTTTAAGTCCATGACCTCAGATGTCAGGGAATTAACCTGTGTTTAGAACCAAACAGTCATTTTAGAATGGCCAGTAGGAACTTTGCGCTTGTACATTTCAGCATCTATTTTAAAATGCCGTCAGGTCAAAATGGTTGTCTAGATTTTAGTGGGTTGATTTTTTTATATTTCTGATCACTTACTGAGAAGTCCAGTGGATGTTGATTATCATTAAGAGCCCACTCAAGTTCTGCATGTGCTCACCAATCTTCATTAAATTTATGAGTTTTTGATTAAATGTGGACCTAATTCTGCTTCCAAAAAAAGTTAGAAAATGGTTTGTCCAGA
This sequence comes from Gymnothorax javanicus, assembly GCA_029692085.1. Lineage (NCBI taxonomy): Eukaryota > Metazoa > Chordata > Actinopteri > Anguilliformes > Muraenidae > Gymnothorax > Gymnothorax javanicus. The sequence goes on from CM056204.1 coordinate 48,277,428, forward strand.
TATCCCCTTAAAGGACTGCCTGTTTGTCACAATGTGATTTCTTCAGTTTTTCTAATCTGTTCCAAAATTGATTTGTTTTTAGTGACTGTTGAATTTCTTTCTGCTTGTCTTAAAATTGTGTTTTTTATATATGTTTTTACTGCTTTGGTGTTTCAAAGTACAGCATATTTTTCTGTGAATGGGTCTCTTAGTTTTTGATCAGATAAATTTCTTAGTTCTTTTGGAATATTAGTCTAACCGAGTGACTTCTTTTGATTTGCGATTTCTCTTTTTTCCCTCGCTTTCTCTCTCTCCTCTCTTTCTCTATTTTTAATTTTCAGCCACTTCTTTGCCATCACTGTGCTTCAAAATCAATGCTAAGCCCAAATAAATATGGCAAATGTCAATAACTTTTGATATTGTTTCAAGTTTTGCTTGTTTCATTTGTTTTATTTTGTTGGAAATGTGTTTGTCAGTATTTGTACATGGTACGGTCTTTATTTAAAATCAGTGTGTACAATACAATTGAATACAATGAATGCAAATGTAAGACTTTGAGTGCACTTAATGATCCTCTTTATTGTCTTTATACTTGTTATATCTTCCATTGGCAGGGGTATCCCAACTGGAAAAACAATGTTCAACAGTCCTATGCTGATCCTGACATTGTTGTTATTTTTTTCCCCTTAGGATAGCGGTTCCAATAAGAGCTATCAAGGTAGAACATGAGTAATATTAGCATGAGGAGCCGTGAGTATCCAAGTGAAAGCGATCCAGTCCTTTTCTATTTCCATAGCCATCAAAACAAAAATGGCGAATGAACAGTAAATGAATTAATACAAATGGTGCCAGTAGATTATGTGTGTAACACGTACAGCTTGGCAAATTAAGTGCAGCAATATGCCATTGTTGCATACATTTTTTTTATGATCAACAAAGCAGAAGGCCGCCCATGCCATTTTTGTGCTTCTGGAAATAAACCCTGTGAAACATTTTGTGGGAGCTGTGAGGCATTTGGCAAGCAGAGCGGAGGGCATGCGCATGTTTCAGGAACGGGTGAATTGCAATGCTGTGTTTACTCAGCGTGATGTGACTTAGATAAAGAAACAGGTCAACGTGTCATTAATTAGCGGTTTATAAATGATATGTTTGTTTGTCTTATCAGTGTAAGGCACCCGGTGTCCTGGAAAGCACATTTCACCAGGCAACAGTAAAACAGCTCCATCTCTGAAAGGCTAATATTTGTTCTCTTTAAGCTCTGCTAAGCAGAGTGTCTTCATAAGCGTTTAGCGCCCCGGAGACTTGCCTTCATTTGTACGTTTCCGATTACCGCCGTGTAAGCGGGCCGTTGCCGAGGAGAGCGGAGAGAAGATGCGTCTACCCAGAAAGCGGTCTGGCAAAGTGCGGACTCGGTGAAGAGAATCATCTGCTATTTCATTATCTTTCAGCCACAGTATGATTGATTCCTGGTCTGACAAAACGAAGTCCAGAAGTCACTGCACAAGCAGGCCTAATTTTCTTTTTCTTTTTCCAATTATGTGTCATCCTGGGAAAAAAGAAATGACTGTGCATTTCTTCTGCAGCTTTCTGCTGCCAGTTTGCTGATAGGGGGAAAAACAAACAGTGAGTGCTGAAGTTGTCTCAAAAACCATTTCAAAAAGACATTTTTTTTCAGTTAGTTCTATAATTAGGAATAAATATTTATGTGTACGGTTCAATCATTTTTTTTGAAGTGTGAGGACAGCGGGGAGGTTTTAAAAGTGCTTTGTCACGGTGCGAGTGGATTCTTTGCATAGCTACATTAACCCTGAGAGTGCTGAAATAAATTTTCGAAAAATTATAAATTAAATTATCTTGTGCTGTTGAAAACTCATCATGTGGCAACTTGTATAAGTCGCCACATGATAGGTTTTCGACAGCATTGAATTTGATATCTTGCATCATTGAGCAACACTATTTGTATTTAGCGCTCTAAGGGTTAAATTTATAAATGCATTCATTTGATTCACCGGCAGAGCCCGGATCTGTCTGCTGTGCTTGTGATGTAACAATGGTTATGACTGTGCTGCTGAATTAGCTAAGGGGCTCTGGTGCTGCATTACCATGTCTTTTCAGCCACTGTTTGTACGCCTCCCTCTCAGAATTTAGAGAACGGCAGAGGGAATCAGAATTATAAGTGCTAACTGCTAAGCACAATAACACACATTTCAATAGGCAGTTTTCCTCCCTCTCTGCATGCTGGCCCAAAGGCCCCTCCAGCCCATATGTTTTTGATGATAAATTTTAGAGGTGTGGGTCATACAGTATTGTGCTTTCATGAACCTATTGTGAGGAAATATTTGAAAATCTCCCCTGCCAACCTCTTCCATCAACAGAACCTTTTTTTTTTTTTTTTTTGTAATAATGGATTATAACAGATCAGATGGAACGTGGGCGGGATTATTGACAGCATCCTATCTGAAAGCTTTGGTTGGATTTTAAAATGATGACAACAAAATATTCTGCTCTTTTAAAATTGTCCCTGAAACACAGGCATCTGGAGAGTGAATAGCAATCATATCACCTCATCAGTCTGTCCAGTAGCCAGCCAAGATTTCAGTCATTCTGTCAGTATAGCCTAGTTCCAGAAGATCACTGTTTCCTGTTTCATCCAAATTAGAGTACCATAAATATTTCCAGAATGCGCCTGCTTTGGCCTCATATTGACTGCAATAGTACACTTTGTAGCCAAAAGTGTGTCAACACTTTACTGAATCCTCATTGACATAAATATAAAACAGAAATTTTTAAATATAAATAATTCCATAAATTGAATGTGGAATGAATTGAAGGGCTGAGAACCAGAGTAGTCTAACCCCAAAAAATAAAAAATTAGAGTTTGGATCATGTGACAGATGGTGATAAGATTCATAATGCAAAATTGGTGTCATGATGTGTATTATACCTGTGAACAACACTGTGAGTAATTAGTTTCCATTTTTTTATATTTTAAAAACTTTGACATCTATTATCTCAAAAACAATATTCTGTGGGTTAGACCTCTCTGGTTCTATGCCCTTCAATTATTCTGCATGGACTGATAGGAAAAACCTTCAGCTTTCATTTGTGGATATTTTCATGCAATTTTCCTCCATGATATGGAAATTGCTGCTCTTTCTCAATGTCCCCCTTTCACAGCTCCAGCTAGAGGGCACTCAGTAGTGTACATACCTCTGCCACGCCATATATATGTTCTTTTGGTCACAGAATATGTTCCAGATCACTTCCAAAATTTAATGAACTCTTCCTTGGACTACTACCTATTATCCTGCCAAATTTTGTGTCAAACTGTTTTAACTTTTTGAGTTATCCAGTCAGAAATATCACACCGACCTGGGTTAGACAGATATTTTGTAATTCTTCCCAATCCAGAATCCAGAATATGTTCCGGATCAATTCAAAAATTGAATCAACTCATCCTTGGACTAACACCTTTAATCCTTTGTGCCAAACTGTTTGTAACTTTTTGGGTTATCCTTTTGACACACAGACAGACAGACAGACAGATGAATAGACAAACAAACGGGTGAAAACATAACCTCCTTGTTGGTAATTAGTTTCAATGGAGCCTTCAGTAAGGCAGGGGGTAAAGGGGTACTAAGTGCTACTATATCAAATAATTTCAGTGGCAGCTGCTGAACAGATAATGGGGGAGGGGGGTGCCAAAACATACCTTGAAACGGATGATTATTGACCAATTTTCAATCATTGTTCTTGATCAACACATTTTCCAACAATGTGAATCATCCATTGGCAGTTGGAGGAGCTTTATCACGATTACATGCATGCTCAGAACTTTCATTCAAAGAAAATGAATCTGTTGGACTGCTAATCATAATCTGATTCCATCCTTGCCAATCCATTCTTGTTTTGCAATGTATTTGTATATTTTAGTTACCCTGGCGTTATGCTTTTTATATTAAGGAGCTTTCTATGGAAATTCGAGGATGCAAAGTGCTAATTTAAGCTTTAGCCATGGGATATGAAGAATATTAGCTGGTTGCCATTGCCAGTAATCATAGAAGAAAAATACCGTCAACATTTTGACCTGCAGTCAAACGGATTTACTTTATTCAAAGTTGTGAGCTCAGTAATCGTGGCACAGCTCTTTTGAACACGCAGCTTCCTTTGCCGTAGTAGGCTACCCCTAACGAAAAAAACTACTCTGGATTTTTTGTGTTTACTTTTGTCATATCCTGCAAAGCAGGCCATCAAACCTATGCTTCATTATTGTTTAAACAAAAACAAAGTAAACAAACATTGAAATGTCTGCATTTTGCATCCAAATGACGCGTTTCATTTCTCGTCTTAATGACAAGAATTGGCTACACCTCAGAGAAATGTTAAAGTATCTTTCATCAAGGAAAATGACTGAAAACAGATGAAGACTAATTATAATTTTAAAGGCATGCTTGATGCCCTCCCTGCTTTTTGTCTATTGGCTGCCATTGGATAATTTGAATTAGAAAATGTCTGTTTTTGATGTATGTCAAAGAGGTTTAAGTGAAGTGTCCACACGCTTTTGGCAATGTAGTGTAGCATGAGACAACACTTTTATTTTGAAAATGGGGAAAAACGGAACTAGACCTGCTACGTTGCTGCAAAACCCTGCTGTAAGACACTCTGAGACAAAGCCTGTGATGGTCTAGAAGCATGCGACTACGCTCATGAAGCACACGTCCGTATAAACAGCTGTTGTGGTTGAATGATTAATGGCGGCTTGGAGATCTCTCCCCCCTAGCGAGAGGGTGAGCATGACAGTGTGCGCTTGTGTGGTCATAGCGCTCCTCAGTCACCCCTCCCCCCCGATGTCTTGGTGTTTGTTGACAGCTTCCATCTCGTTTCATGTTCGAGGCCTTAGTGGTTCCTTGACTGAAAGCACAGACATACTTGGCCCAAGTATGTGCTGCTTAGGAATTGTTATTTTCTACATTTTCTCAATACAGATTCTAAAATCATTAGCCTCATAGCATAATTGCCTAAGTCAGTTTTTGGCTTACCGTTGTAATATCAAAAAAAATACCAATGTGCTTGCTAAAAATTGTGTTTTTTCTTGTTTTCCAAAAACGTTCAAGTATGACCTAGGCAACTATGCTATTAGGCTAAGGAAATTATGGTTTTAAAATGGTACTGGTATCTTGACGGCACCTTAATGACCAGTGTCTCTAAAACTAAGAGCACATGACAGATTGAACGATTTCATTGTTCTATCTGCTTAAATACTTAAAATGCACATTGTTTTGCACTTGGCATTTTAGACTGTGTTTTACACTTGTTAGCTTGCTATAGGTTCCTGCTGTAACTGAGTATTTTAACAGAGCAAGTGTAATGTTATCTAGTGAGGGCATGCAGAACCAAAATGATGCATTGAAATCTCCCAGCAAGTTGGTCTGGTAGGTACCAGTCATTCAGAAATCAGTGTCCTAGTGCTGCTATGTTTATGTAGCCAATTGTATTGCTCTTTCCTTTTTCTTCTCGGCTGCAGACACACATGTGTAATCGCGTTGTAATAGCATTTTACATAGGACTGTGCTAATAAACTGTACAATGATATCGAGGGTTTGGGGCACAATGGTTATATGTCCAAATTTTGTGGTTTTGAGATTTTTATCCCTTGTCACAGCTTTATATCAGCTGATCCTTGGAGCACAATAACTATCTGTCCATCTGCATTCATTTTTAATCAGAATTCAAATTTTCATTTTGTGATATGTCCAGAAAAATCTGCTTAAATTAATTAAAAATTGACATTTTGATGAATAAACATGAATTTTTATACAGAATAGTCTGTCTTCCATTGCAAATGAACTTACCTTCAACCAGTCACCATTGTGTTATGTCACATCATGTGCGAGAATTGTTGGAGCACTGAGGTGACATGTCCAATTTTTGTAATTTTGACCATGATGTTGCGGTTACACTCCTATGAAAACTTAGGTGTTCAATATACTTCTGAACCATGCAGCAAAAGAGTGACTGGAAAAAAAATGATATAAAATCCCCGATTTAATAGAACACTTGGAAACCTAAAAATCAATTTTTCTCAAAACCTCTAAAATGGACATATAACCATTGCGCTCCAAACCCTCGATATGAAGTGCGGAAGTAATGTTTTTTTGGCTTCAGTATTTGATAAGTTATACTTTTGCATTCAATTGCTCTGAAGTGTTTGACCAGGGCTAAGATGTTTATCTGGGCACCCTGTGGTTGGGCGTTCGAATCCCAGCCACACTACTAGGGGCTATAGCCAGAGACAACAATAGGCTTAACTTTGTTGGGGACAACAGGGGTTAAGCTGGCAAAAAATTTGTTAGGCTCATTGATCTCCAGTGACCACTCCTGGTTGGCCAGGCGCATGTATCAACGTACAAATTGTATGTGGACTGCGTTTTTTTCCATAGCATAGGTGGTGTGATTCGCAGTGTGACTGCATAGCGTAGAGACGTGAGGGGTAGTCATCATGCAGGTCGGAGGAACAAATGCCACAGCACCTTCCTCTGGAGTCGATGGGAGCAAGTCGCTGCGGTGACATAAACAGTTCCGCTGTGTTCAAGGTGGGGGGGGGGACCCCAGAAAATGAAGTGTTTTGACTACATCTTAAAGCTCTAAAACCTACTGCACTGGACGCCAGTTTAATAAGTTCTTTTCCCCATCCCCCCTTTTTCCCCCAACCTCAGCACCAAGCACAGAGTCAAGGGAACTATTTTGGGGCAAGGCACATTTAGGCAAAATCCACTGCATTGTAAATGTTTAATGGTCAGAAAGATGCATGTTCCAATCTCTCTCTCTCTCTCTCTGTCTCTCTCTCTCTGCCTGCCTGCCTGCCTGTGTGAGTGTTGTGAATATTTTCTTTCTGGACACTTACTTTTCATTAATTGGCTCAGGAAACCGGGGAGAATGCAATCACGTGTAAATACATGAACTTCAGATGATTGTGCCTACACCACTCAGGCCAACGCCATTAGCTATGGTGGCTTTAAATGAGAGCAGAAGTGAAGCTATAGTTAGGTCATCGACTACATTTGGCTGAAAGAGAGAAAGATTCAGAATAGAGATTATCGAGTTGGCGTTTCATTTTGCCCCCTTGTGAACTAATACAGCAGGATTCCTTATTCCCTTGATTGTTAGCTCTGATGTCATATGTTTATCCATCACTGTATGAACGCCCTTGTTCGGTTGCATTTTTTCAGAGTAATATGTGAACATGTCATTTTTTGTGACACCTTTTGTACTTTTTCATGCAGTATACTTGTTATTTTATCTGCAACTCATTGTAATTGTTATCTTTTTAGAAGTTCATAACTTGCTAATTAGCAAACAATCTCCTTACTGGTTAATGTTTGTTTCATTTCCAAACCCTTTTAGTGATGGTGATTTTATGAAATCTGGTTTTTTCAAATGATTAACAAAGATTGCAGAATTTAAGCTCATATTTACCTCCATTAAACAGCCTGCTCAGAGCATAGCCTTTTTGGAGTTCCATTGCATTGGGTAATGTCCCTAGAACTTAAAAGGGCTCATCCAATCTCCTCCTGGAATATATAGTATTTTATATAAGCACCATTCCTTCCTCTGTGTTTTTTTTTCTTTCTCAGATTAACACTTTTAATTAACACATAGCCAACTGGGGCAAGTTGCCTCAGAATAGGCTAATAGGGGTACATACGTATTCAGGCGCTGAACCATCCACTTCCAGGATTTTTTTTAATCATGACAAATTGAGGTCATATTTCAATTATGTTGGTTGTTAACTTCACAGATTTTTTTAGTTATTCGATGTGGCACATACACTTCAAGTATACGTGATTCCATTTTAAAATCTGCAAGGACATTAAGATTTTCCTAAAATGAATGTGACTGAACTGCACCACTACAGACAGATATTTTCGCAGATTTTGCCTACCTGCATATCCTTGCCTCAATGCTTTCAGAAATAAGGGTGCTGTGTTCGACAACAAAACTTTTAAATAACAATAACTGTAATAATAATAATAATCATCATCATCATCATCATATTATAATAATGATATTGCTTATACCTGTGCCAGAGGACAAAGTAGGATAAAAAATGTGGACCAGTACTTTGGCTAACACTGTTACTTCCCCAGAATATCTCTTTCTCATTTATTCATATCTTCTTATTTTGCTTCTTTCACTTAGTTATCTTTTTGTAACGTTTTTAATCGTATCATTGGTCTTTAGAATAATACCCTTGATAATTATTTAACCAGTCGGTACCCTGAAATAAAAATGTCTTCAAGACTTCAGGTCGACTATGCCCACCACAGGGAGGCGATAGATAGGTGTTTCTTTTTTTTTCTAACACCCCCCCCAGAAAAAAAAAAAAAAAGAAAAAAAAATTACCCCTCTCTCGCTGAACACCGGCATTCCAACACTGAGCTTTGTAGCATGCAAGTATCACTAAAATTACACAGAGACAGAGGAATGACCGGACTGTTCCTTGAATTACTACACTTTTCCATGCTGGTGCTGAAGAACAGCACCCGGCAGAGATTTCCCCTTTCCCTTTCACAGTGTTCATACGCGAGTGTACCGAGAGAGCGAGCGGGACTGGGAACTGTTTCCGCGCGCGCTCTTCATTGATTTCTGGACTCTGCGCAGACCCCACACCTCTGTATGAGGCGCCGAACTGGGACTTTTAACAAGGCAGTTCGAAGGGCTCGAATGATGAGTGATGAAACAGTACTGAGGAGAGAGTAGAATACGTGGAAAATATATCCGTGCTTCTCTGGATCAACCCGGTGAAGGATTCCGCAAAAATGGAAGTTGATACATTTAAGTAAAGGCGAGCCTTCAGAATCTTAGGTGTCTGAGTGAAGAAGTGGAAGTACAGCAGATGTAACTCCGAAATCCGTGCTAATCGGAAAAGATTTATTTTGCCCCTCCTGGGGAATCAAATCTACGAAATTGTTTTGCTTGTTTATTCACTGAAATATATAACTATCAAGTAAGACGCAGCGTTTTCCAGTTTCAGTAGTTTACACGGTTCGAAAAGCGTGCATTTTTGTTTTCAATATCCTTGTAAATCATTCAAAATGAGCTGACTTTCTCCCAGAGGCGCACGTAAAGCGGAATTTTTGTGGAAAGAAGAAAGTGGAGATATCGATAACAACTTGATTCGAAAGCAAGTAAAAGGATAGTCCTATCAGGTAAGATGAATCATAGCATCTAGGAAAAAATACATAATTGTGTGTGTGTGTGTGTGTGTGTGTGTGTGTGTGTGTGTGTGTGTGCGCGCGTGCGAGAGAGAGAGAGAGAGAGAGAATCAGCGTGCATTTGTGTCCGCGCCAGCACGCGAACATACTTAAATGTATGGTAGCAATAAATAAATTGCTTATACCGTCAGATGAATTGTAGAAGGCTATTCCAATGATAGTGGCTTTGCATAAATTTCTAAATTGAGCCGACAAAGCGTTTGTACGGATGCAGCTATCAGATAAAATAAATAACCCTGCATATTAATTTCTACGTCTTAATTATTTTGCTGTTCACAAGACAGGAGTAACGATTTCACCGTGACATAAAATTGTCTTTAGGACAGTGCTGGTAGTTCATTCAATACCCCAGTTTAACACTAATTAAAGACTACTCCGGGTTCTCAAATGGGCATCTCAGTTCGTGAAATCTTTATGTTGTTTCCCATTTTTTTCGCACTTTTAGAAGAAATGAGAGCACATGGCATAACCAGAATTATATTATTATTACATATTTGAGCTATTAGACGTGCAGTGTGGGAAAGCCAGTGCTCTTATCGAATGCATTCGATTTCTCCTTACAAAATTGATCGTTCAGGCACAATTTTTTCAGACACCGCAAAATATCTTATACTTATTAGTCTAAGCGTGGTTTTGTTGTTCGTCCTTTCTTCTCACCAAATATATTTGCAATGTGCCGTCCTGGAGTTTTACGTTGCCAGCGGGCCGTGACCACAGGCGCACATCAATCCAGATGAGAAGCCGGCTCTCGGTGATGGTGTCTGTCTGGCCGCATTGATTTATGCAATAAAGTAACTCCATAGATCAGGTTCAGGACTAGAGATCGACTTTGGCCAGACTTTAACTGTCACTTTCAGCGTCGCTACACATCTGTAATGCCATAGCAGCAAGGTGATAAGAGAGGATCGCGACTCCGAATTCGTGGGGAATGAAAGATCGCGAACTACGCGCCTGTTGTCTGGACAGTTTGAGAAAGTCGCTTTAAGTCGCGCATTTATAAGTTTGACAATTGAGATACTGCGTCTCTTAGAGAAGAACGACGACACTGTGAAGAAATACATAGGTAACCATACACATACTCTTTTGCCTCTCCGAAAAATGTTATAGATCTGAGATGAACTGCTGAGTTGTATGCTGTCTCAAAGAATACTGTCTTGGCTATTCAAAATGACTGGATGGCCCTGAGTACTACAACACAATACAAGGATATAAAGGCAGTTATAACCGGACATTTAGACTGGTTCTCATCCGTAAGGAAGATGAGGCAGATGAAGAATCAGATAGACCTATTCCTCTTTTTAGGAACGATCTGTAGTCATTTTACCACGGGTTGCTTATTTAGGCCATTGCAGTAGAAGTTCCGGGTCCCAAGGAACTTAAATGATCAATTCTCTTATATCTATCTTTTTTTGAGACCCTAGGGATTCACATTAAGGATACATGCACAATGTATGAGAATATGACTAGTTTCGTTTTCCCTCAAAATATTTGTAAATCTGAAGTTTTTCCTTTCCCTGTGGGCATGAACCTTTTCATTCCACAGTGATGTCACTTTGTACCCAAGTAATTCAAAATACTTTATTGGTTAGGAGCTCAACCAATCACAAAGTCAATGTAAATTGACCCCACTCCCTACAATGGTGATTAGGGCAGTCAGCTTGTGAACTCAGGTGAGTTTATTAAGCTATCTTTGTTAGGAATTTTATCATATGTAGTTTTCAGGCACAATGCATAAATCAAGGAAATAGGCCCAATTTAAATCAGAATTAAAGTAGATTAAAAGTTGGATGCACAGCCAATTTGTTTATTTTACACACTGTGAGTTGAATATTGGCTGTAAGTTCAAAATGCTCTATGAAAATGACACAAGATTCTAGCCAGGCTTGTTAGAAAATTGTGTCATTTTTTAATGATACTCAGAAATATCTTATTTTAACAATTTATCAATGGCTATTTGTTCAGATGTATTCAAGTTAAATATTTATTATTATTTTGAAGGCAAAGACAGAAAACAATGGATATTAATTTGAATGGAAGAGTAAGAAAATGAACGTCTGAGTGTACTGCAGTCATAAGAATGTCCTGTTCATTAGGCTTATGTTGTATATGAGGCTAAACCGTCTATGCGCCAATTATATCCATCATGTTTTCTTAGTCAGAAAATCAGCAACAAAAGCTCTCCAGTGCTGGCAAAGTTACAAGGGATCTGGCCTTGGTCTGCCCTTGTTTAACACTTTTCAGTTTCTCCTCTAAAGTCCTTCTTTAAAATGGGGCTGATAGCAGATTTGTGACTCTGTCTTCCACTTGTGACACCATTTTTAAATCTGCAAGCCAGCAGCCTTCAAAACCACTGTCAGAGAACTTACAAAATTGCCACTAAATGTACAAATGTGTAAGGTCCTGCTTTCTCTCTGTGCTATCTCTGCTGCAAAATTACCTCTCAAGTCCAAATGGGATTGGATGATGCCCAAGCCATTGTGTCACTGGTCCAGTTGCAGAGTAATAGTGCCACGCAGTAATACAATATCTGCTACCTCTCGACTTCTAGCTTGTTCAGTTACTGTGTGTACTGTATCTGCACCTGAGGTCTGACCAAGGTATGAGTTGGCTGCATTGCCCTCGATACTCAGTGTCACATTTTGCTAAAATACTCACGATGCCATGAAGTCTATGCAGAAGTTTACAGACGTTTGGAAAATCACGCCAAAAAAAAAAAAAAAAAAAAAAAGATTTGGGACACAAACTGCCATGGGTTGTCATTGCAGTCAACAATACAGGTTGTTTCAGAAGAGATTTTGGATCCCTTTATATATGAATATCTGATTATTTTAGATATCACAGGTACAGAGATCAGGTGATCTCAATATTTCTTTGGTTCTTTTCAGACTGCCCTCCATTGAAAATAGAGCTGTTATGGCCATAATCAACACACCGTTGTTACCGCTGATGTGCTGGTGGCCACATGTAGCAAAGACAGGTTTTTCTAATACACGGAAGTGCAGAGTGACTTGATCATTGAGTGTCATTGTCCTAGAGATACCTATGTCATGCAAATTGGTTTTCTACACTGCAGTTATCAGCATAATGTGAGTATCTTAAGAAGTCATTTTAATCCACTTCTGTAAGAGATAGCTTCAACTCAAAAGCTTGAAATCCAAAATAGATCTAGCACTGTAATAATGGCTTGTGCTAAAATGGTAAAAGTAAGTGGGCACTCATTTGGGTCTGGTTTTCATAGTTCGCACTGGGTCTCCTTGTCGCGCTGAAGTAAAATTTCGGTGATAACAGTATTTCGGATGATTTCATTTTTTGGGATCAGCCCTTTCCTGTTTCAGCATGAAAATGTCCTTGTGCAAAGAACGAGGTACCTACAAGATTTTTCGGGATCAATGTGGAGGAAAACTAGCTGGCCTGTGCAGGGCCCTGACCTCAACTCCATAAAATACATTTGGGATCAACTGGAATGAGGACTTTTAGGTAGGCCAAATTGTCCAGTATCAGATCCTGACCTCAATAAAGCTTTTCTTGGCCGGAATGGAATCACATCCCCACAGAATTTGTTCAAACATTTGGTCAAAAGCCCTCCCAGAAATAGCAGTAAGGTCGTGATTTATTATCATAAATTTGTAATGAAAAGTTTGATGAACAAGATTCAGGACACTAAGGCTATTTATGAGAAAATGTTACCACTGGCCTTGTTTAATTTGCCACAATATTTACCATAGCTAGCAAATTCTATGCACAGAGGTATCCTATATCTAACAGAATCATTTGCTAACTTTATACAGTGGGCCATTCTTGAATTATACGCGAGGAAGCATTGGCCGTTGTATGACAATGCATGGTGATGGATCCACGGTCATGCCAAATTTGCTTCTCTTATTGCCCTTTTTTTAGTTGAATACAAACTGTGTTGACTGGGATTAAACTATATTTTCACTCTGTGTATTAAAAATTAAAAGTGAGCTTAATGATTATGCATATGGTGTGGGTTGGTTGCTAGTTCCACTGCAAGGGAGGATTTCACTGCAGAAGATAAGACATCAAATTTTTCTTAGTCAGTAAGAAATTTATTGCAATCTATTTAGTGCTGCAAAGTGGCCCAAAGACTAGACTGCAGTATTCATCACAAACAGGGTAAATACAGAACACTCCAAATATTGAAGCAATGCCCTGGAAAACAAATGGTGGAAGTTTACCTCCAGCATCCTCAAGAGAGAATTCCAGTGCCTATACTATAATTCCAGCTCCAACAATATCGGACAAAAACGGCAACTAAATGAAAACAGATGGAGCTGCGAATCCCGTAGAGGGACCGGCCTCGGCTTCAGCGCGGCCATTCATCATCGTCAACCTGTTCATCATGAAGACTTTACTTTTAAATGAAGAGCCAAGCACACGATCCTGGCTCAAATTCTAATTTATGATGTTGAAAGGAGATTCTTTGGGGTTCATTGTCGCGGTCCAAACTTAGGTTTAAATTAGTTTTCACCAGATGCCCGTGGATAGCGGGCCATCGCACCTTGAGGAGCTACCTGCCGAGTGGTGACATATTTATATGTGCAATAATTGAAATGTAGTTGTTATTAGGAATGAGCCTTTGGATGAGAGTGTGTGAGGAGAGGGGGTTGACAGGCCACCGCAAGCGGAGGAAGAAGTTGTTTATGTAAACATAAATCACTGCCTAAGTGCTGAGAGATTCTTCCACTGCAAGCCGCCTTCCCTCTGAACATGGTAATAGCTTTAACCAGAGGCTCAATAGATTTATTCGCATGAATATTGTAAACAGGCATTTATAATTAAGTTTTACAAGTGCAAATCCTGTTTTGAAGCATACTTATAAGATTGCTGGATGGAATAAAACCCAAAGGGAAAGGTTACTTAGCATTTTAATGGCCTGCACAGTAGAGGAGACCATGCAGGAAAATGGAATAAAATAACAATTTAGGAGGCAGCACAGTATTTCTTTTACAACACGTTTAGTATGATTCTGGGCTTGTGGGTATTGTGAGTCAGTTTACACGCAGTCAAAAGCTTCTTTGCTGGATGAAGTTGTGATTGCCTTTCTAGTGATATGTTATTACTGCGATTATATATACAACATGTTTAGTATGCTTCTTGGCTTGTGGGTACTGTGAGTCAGTTTACACACAGTCAACAGCTTCTTTGATTGCTGGATGAAGTTGTGATTGTCTTTCAAGTGATATGTTATCACTGCGATTATATACAACATGTTTAGTATGATTCTGGGCTTGTGGCTATTGTGAGTCAGTTTACACACATTAAGCGTCCCACATTATGTTTTCTTTCACCTATACAATTTATTCTCAGATGACGAAGACACAAGACTTCCACTTCAAAAATTTACATCAACTCTGCTTTCGTGGGGACTTTTCAGATTCCCATTCTCATCCCTTTGACTGGGTGCATAATCTTATGTAAATAAGCTCTGTCGTGATTGGCTACCCACCCAGCCCCAACCCTACCATGGTTCACAACAAGCCAGCATAGAAGTGAGACCATACGTGTCTAACCGGGAATACATTTCATAACCACTATGTCAGTCATACTAGCTATTTATGGACATACTGATATGTACAAATTAGTAATGGTTTCTTTGGGATAGATTTGCCCCTGCCTACTAACCACTGGCCGAAACAATACGTTTGTCTCTCTGTGACTAATTTTAGAGGTCACGTTTCCCCATACTGAGACTCCAACAGCAAAAACATACTAACTTTCAGTTTACAAAGGGACATTTGAAAAATAAAAAAAAAATGAATTAAAAAAAACTTTTAAAACATTGGGGAGCACAAAACTCCAGTTGAAGACATCTACTGCTACCTAGCTAACACTACTAGATATTGCTAGCGATACCCAACAAACAATTCAAAACTGCAAATATTCTAATTAAGTTGCGATACTATAGTTTGCACATGTGCAGATGAGTCTCGGAGACTTGGAATGCCTACATTTTTCAGGAGAGGTTTGCTAGCTAATCCACTTCAATGCTGGCATTTGATGGAGTAGCAGTCCAGCACAATTAGTCACAAACAAACAAGTAAAATTGCTCTTAGAGCGCGGACATGTCAAAATCTTCATTTGTGACCTTAACCTTGACCTTGTTGTGGCTACAGTAATCATTTTCATTAGGCCTAAACTAGATGTCAGTGCCAATAATATGAGCTAACTTGGAATGAAATATGGCCAGTTGTTTTTGCCAGAAATGGGAAACTAACATACAAACAGACAAACCGAGCCGATCAATTAACCTGCTGAAATAGTGGGTTTCAGCATGTAACAAGGCATTGCTTACTTTCATTAAAATGTTCTCTTTGAAAATAAATCAAAGCCACTCCTTTTGAATCTTCTGACACTGGCAGAGCTTGAAGATGTTTATGTCAGTCCTAGCAGTTGACGAACATGCAAGTTGTGTTTTTCCTTCTAAACTTGGACATCTTGCTGGCACTACAACATGGGTTCCTACTGCTATACAGCAATTAGAACTATGACCGCCATTTCTGTTTATTCTTTTTTTTTTTCAAGGAGATATTTGAGGTGGGTAAAACTTGACCATACGTGGGTTGGCTTTTTATGCCAATGCATTGCATCTTTTACATAGAAGATGCAGCCCAATCTCACCCATGCAATTTGCCTCAAAAACCTACTACATTACTACAAATATCAATATCTAAAAAAATGGTTTACTTTCTGTTGTCAATGGCACCCAACTTGTTTTGATGCTGGGATGACTACTGTGCATGTGGGAGTGGCAGGAAAAAGTAAATTTTCATAATTCAGTGATGTGAAAAAGCACTTGCCTATTTCCTGATTTGTTTTCTGTTTTTGCTCATTTGTCATATTTGAATGTTTCAGATCATCCAGGTAACTAGCATATAATGCAAAGACAACATGAGTAAACATGCAATGCATCTTTTAAATAATCATTTCATTTATTGAAGGTGAAGAGTTACTTAAAACCTATATCACCTATGTGAAAAAAATAATTGTTCTCGTTAAGCAAATAATTGTTTATGCCACCCTTGGCAGCAACATCTGCAATCAAATGTTTGCAATAACTGCCAACGAGCCTTTTACTTTGCTGTGTAGGAATTCTGACCCTCTCTTTTCTGCATAATTGTTGTAATTCAGCCTCAATAGTGGGTTTTCAAGTATGATCTGCTTGTTTAATTTCATGCCACAGCATCTCAATCAGATTCATGTCAGGACTTTGGCGGGGCCACTCCAAAGCCTTCATCTTGTTTCTTTCAAGCCAATCAGAGGTGGACTTGCTTGTGTGCTTTGGATCAATGATCTGCTGCATAACCCAACTGTGCTAAAACTTTTGGTCACAAACTGATGGCTGGACATTCTACTCAGAATTTTCTGGTCGAGAGCAGTATTCATGTTCCATCAATTATGGCAAGTCCCCCAGTCCCCAAGCTGCAAAGCAGCCCAAGACCATCACACTACCACCACCGTGTTTGACTGCTGGTGTGATGTTCTTATTGTGGAATGCTGTGTTAGCTTTTCACCCAATCTAAAGAGACCCAAGTCTTCCAAAAATGTTGACTTCTGACTCATCAGTCTGCGGAAAATTATACCAGAAGTCTTGAGGGTTATCAAGATGGTTTTTGGCAAATGTGAAATGGGCCATTGTGTTCTTTTTGGTAGGCAATGGTTTTCGCCTTGCAGTTCTCCCATGGGTGTCATTTTTTCCCCGTTTCTTTCTTATTGTGAAATTGTGAACATTGACCTTCACTGAGGCAAGTGAGGCCTGCAGTTTTTTGGATGTTGGTCTGGGATCTTCCGTAACCACAGAAGATCCCAGATAATAACTTCTGTAAGTTATTGATACACTCTTGGAGGATTCTGGCAGGCAGGGCACCCCTTGGAAGGTTCTCAACTGTTCCTAGGTTTCTTCATTTGTTGATCATGGCTCACTCTCCATGGTTCCTTGTCGTCCCAGAGCCTTGGAAATGGGTTTGTAACCCTTTCTGAACTGATCAATGACAATTTATCATTGGCTCTTGATTTTCATGACTGGGACATCATGTGCTGCTTATTGCCTTCTTCACATTGCCAGACAGTTTCTATTTGAGTGATGTTTAGATTCAATAGAGCTTGCAGTAATCATTCATGGGTATGTCTTGTGATACTGAATCACAATTTAAACTAGACAGTCAGGTGCCCCCTATTTGACATGTATCCCAAACACCTGGAAGTAATCACTCCCAAAATCGACAGGTCTCGTGACCTTGCCACACAGTAGGCCTACGCCAAATCTGAAACAAATCAGTTGAAATTTGTGGCCTGTAGTGCGCTCACTAACAAATCTGTACAGATGCAGGTGGACGCAGTGGTGGATGCAGCAGCAGACACGGCGTGACGATCCCCGACTTGTCGACTGGGGATACAATTAAATATGTTTAGTTGCTTGATTTAGCAACCAAGGGGGCAATTACTTTTTTACATAGGGCTAGGTAGGGCTGGAATGCTTATTTCCATCAATAAATAAAATCATCATTTAAAAACTGCATTTATTGTTTACTTGGCTCATCTTTGCATAATAGTGTAATTAGTTTGATCATCTGAAACCTTAAATATTACAAATATGCAAAAATATAAGACATCGGGGAGGGCAAATACTTTTTCACGGCACAATATGGAACCTTTAAGGTAAACAGGTTTAAATCTCACGCATCCTATGTTCTAATGCCAGTGGTGCTTTGACCTCTGTAACACATTATATTTGTGCAATTTCATTTATTCCAATGTAATGAGAACCACTGTTGTCTGAAAACAATTAGGCTCGAGAACACTGGCTTAATGGTGAAAAAACCTTCTACAAAACCGAATCTTCAGTGTTGAACAATAGGTCTGCTTGCAGTCACACCTATAGACGTAAGTTGGAACATCAGATGAAAGCACCAGTTGATGGTATCTCATGCTCAGGTCTTACACGTGAAGGACATCTATATGATCAAATCAATTGCAAAGTAATTGCATTTGCCCTTTACAGTGCTGGACTTCAGGACAGTCTATTTCCCATGTCTGGAAGTAGTGGTTTCAACACAGTCTTGTTTATTTTCTGTCACATTATTGACGACGTAGTGGAGTGGAGGTCATCAAATTACAATCTTTAAGGGCCCAAAACTGTTGGTGTTCCACCCTCCCTTCCACTATGAGTCAGACTTGAAGCCAGTCTGGCCACATAAAGCACTGATTTTTCAGTTAACTACCCCAGAGTTAAAGAAAATAAGCAGTTAATTTCGATTTGAGGTCCACATCTGACAATCCCTGGTGTAAATACTTTACACACCTGTCTAGTTCTCTTTATAGCCTCTCTATAGGTGCAGTTTGTGAAGCAAACACATTTCCATTTCTTTCTCAAATCTTGTATTCTTCATCAACATTTTTGTGTGACAAATATTTAAATTCAAGTTTGTATTTATAACATTACTTTGATTTGAGACAAAAAAAATGTTGCACACATCGCCTAAGCATTTGTAGAATAGCTGACTTCCACTGAAAATATTTATCCCAGTTTGATAATTTTGTGGTCTGCAGTTAAGGCAATAGCATCAGCAGGGGATAGGTTGCACATTTAGGATTGGTAGGGTGTAAGCATCTCAATAAATACATCTGGTTCGGTGCTCATTCGGTCTTTGATATTACTGCTTATTTCTAAGATTTTAATCCATCCCAGCAAGTGTATGGAAGCATATAGTTAACAAAATTAGAATGAAAATGTAATGTCAGAAATGCATTTTCATTTTCAAGATATAAGCGCATTATTTGTATCATAATGAAAATGCAAATGTAATCTTCCACTTTGCATTTTCATTTTCAAGTTCATGTATGCAATTTTTTTTAACAAATGGAAAATTAAAACACATTCCTCACTTGCATTTGCATTTTCGAGAAGTGCCCAGCAATATCATTAACAAAACGAAAACGAAAATCGTATAAAGCAAATACATAGTCAGAAATGCTTTTTCGTTTTCGAGAAGCGCGTGTGTTATTTGTATCATCAAGAAAATACTAAAGTAATCCTCCACTTTGCGTTTGCATTTTCAAGTCCATGTAGGCACTGTTTTCATTTGCAAGAAGTGCCCTGCAATATCACTAACAAAACGAAAATGCTAATCTCATAAAGCTAATACATTCTCGGAAGTGCTTTTTCTTTTTCAAGATGCAGACGCAATATCTTTCTCATAATTAAATTGCTAACGCAGTTTGCCACTTTTCGTTTTCATTTTCGTGGCAGACCACCCTGCCTGGCTTTGCATTTTCGATTTCGAGGTCCCACGCGCTTTTCCTAACAAAATTAAAAAGAAAATACCCTCCCTAGTTGGGTGTGGCCTGTCGGTGAGAAGGCGGGACTTAGCCACAATTTGGTATGGATTGGATATTAACAAATAAAAGCGATCTCATTGGTTATCAATCAGAGGGAAACTCCTGCTGCACGAAAAGCACAAATGCTAACTTACATAGTTGGAGCCACTGACTGTGCATGGACGCACCCCTGGACATGAGGGAGTTTCACTGAAAGTATAGCTAAAGTTTTCTCCCGAAAGACACTGCTCTCGCACTCAATTACCCCTGTGTGCGCTTGGATTAGCGCTGCTTCCACTGAAACTGTGGGCTTACACTCAGATCCATCAATCTTCGGACAGGTTATCTGCGCATCATCTGTTTAGTAGTTCAGTCGGTTACAAAGCAAGTTCATGTGCTCCTGCCCTCTTGAGCTTCATGCACTTCCATTGCTTTCTTCACGAATTTGGAGTGAAAGGACAGTTCATATTAATACACCAGTGCCTATACGTCTCTTTACCTTAATAGCTGGCTGCATACAATGGTAGCCGTGTAACACGTCGACCTCCAGTTCTCTATTATGTGAGTCTGTGGATGAATCGCAGAGGTAGACTGAACTAAGAAAGGGACAGATTCATCCTGTTCGCTTGCATCCCGCTGCTGCAGAAGAAAGACTTGCAAAATCCATAGATCTATGATTTCTATTTTACCGCAAAATCACTTGTAATAATATGTTGTCGCTGGCCACAGCCAGATGTCGACACAGTGATATGTTTCGGCCAATCGATGTGTTTTTCATGAACAGTCACATCGTTAGACTAACGCGATGTTTAGCTAGCTAACCACTTTCCTGCAAGATGATGAAAATTACAAACAACTAGGCTATAGCATAAAACTGGCTTCCAGTCCATTAAACTAAAAAAACCAGATTGCGATCAGTTTCGCATGTCTGTTTTATGTGCAGGGCTCGACAATAACGATTGCCCGATGGCCTGGCGCAAGTAAAATGCAACCCCAGGCATGTAAACCTAGCGAGTCACTTGCCCGATCGGGCCAGTACCTAAAAATAGTAAAAGTTAAATAGGCAGCAACACGCCACAGAAGTGTTTACCTGCCGAAACCAACGAAGAAGAAGTCTCAGACAAGATGGACCCAAAACTGAAATATGAACAAAAGCGTAAGCGAGTGTTTCAGGAGTCGTGGAAAAAAGAGTTTAGCTGGGTGGTATCAGAGTTGGGTGAAACTCCAATTATGTTTGGTGCAGTTTGCCGCAGGTTTGAAAGTAAGGCCAACAAAACGGGTGCATTTTTTAAAGGAACGGGAAGCTTTCGCAAACAAATGCTCGAGGGCCATGAGAGAAGCAAGCAACGGTTGGCTTGTTAGTTAAAAAGTTATCTGTCTAATGGAATATTGTAGTAATGTTAGCCAACGTTACACTATTTCACATAGTAATTCAGTTGAACCTTGCACACTTGGCTGTCTTTAAAGGGATAACATAGTTTACTTTTTTGAAGTGGAGTTGGACTATCGTTGTACTTTGTGAAAAATAACCACGAACAGATCGGAGCGCATATTTGTGGCGAGCGTTAGCATGTGGCTGGCAAACTTTATGCTATTTAGCTAGCTTTATGTATTTAGCTACTTAGCTCCATTGGTTATGTGGGTTTAAAATCCGCAAATGTTCGTTCAAACGCGAATTAGTGGCAGATTCACTGCATAAGCTTTAAGCAATAAGACCGCCAGCTTTTTGGGCTTGGGCTTATCTACTGTAAACTCTTGAGCATATAGGCCTATGCTTCTCAAGCTCAGGCTGGAGTGCACACCAGTTGCAGAAAGACACTTGCTAGGGGTAGGTGCGCTGTTCTAAGCAGCTCTGTTTACAAACAAACAAATTTAATTTTCATTTGTGCCCTAGTGGTTGCAGATTCCCATTTGCTATATCTTAGCATTGCGCTAGTTCCATGACTCCGCCACTCATTCATGTTTGAACGAACGTTTGCGGATTTTAAATCCACAGAAAACTGAGTAGTTAACTTATGGTAGCTCGTTTGCAAATGAACTATATTAATAAATTGGTTTTGGGGAGGTATTGAGTGCGCACTCGCTAGGTAGCTACCTAGCGAGTGTACACTCAGTACCTCTCCATAACCAATGGAGCTAGCTAAATAACAGCGTTTACTTAGAAATGAGAATAATGTGCCGTATCAATATGACGAAGTCCGAAAATGATATAAGTGCGCATGTGTACCAGAGGTCGCGGCCAAATAGCCTTAGAACGGTCAAACCTGTTCACAGCCAAATAAACACTGCCTTCATTTAAAGTTTAGAATTTTGTGTTTTCATAGAAAATTGATTTTGTTTTTTATCCATAGTAAATGAAATGAGAGAGCAACTTCTGCACTGTTCTTTTCTTTGAGACATGAGACATCAGCAAATATGCTGTTGTATAGAATTTAAAAATAGCAATCGCCGATTTCTGTGCAGAATGTGTTCTACAAAGGTGGCTGTCAGCAGGGCAGAAAGCACATCATGTGTAGTTTCAGATGTGTAACCTGTACACTTGCAAGTACAGCAAGCACATTGCTTTTGTTCAAAGAAAAAAAAAACACAGTATAAATAAAGATTTAACATAAAAATTAACAGTAGTCTTTGTTTTTATTGGATAGCAGCTGAAATGAGACAAACACTGTAGGGCAAGTAAAAACTGACTTCGGGCAAGTAGATGTCTGACCAACTTGCCCAACCAGGCAAGTGAAAAAAATCCTTAACGTTGAACCCTGATGTGGCAACACTATGCTTGCAGCAGGATACGTCTCTCTGCTGCAGCTCAGTGCACCCCTGCCATTCATCCACAAAATTGCAGTGAGGCACACCAACTGGAGGCCGATGTGTTTGTTACCCGGCAACTCTTAGATATAGCAGCAACTAAGGTAGAAGAAAAGTATTGACACTGATGTATTAATATATGAGCGGTCCTTTTATTCCAAAGTCGTGAAGAAAGCCACGGAAGTAGGTACTTATGCAGCCCCGGTGGGCAGGACCGTATGAACCTGCCTGTAAAAGATAGCGTGCCGATAATCTGTCCAACCATTGATTGATCGAGTGTAAGCACACGGTTCGAGTGGAAGCAGGTATAATCCAAGTGCATGCAGGGGCTAATTGAGTGCGAGAGCAGGATCACTGCAATTTTAGTCTAACGATGTGACTGTTCATGAAAAACACATCGATTTGCCGAAACATATCACTGTGTCGACATCTGGCTGTGGCCAGCGACAAAGTATTATCACAAGCGACTTTACGGTATAATAAGAGAAATTATTGATTTTTTTTAATAAATTTGGCATCTCCAATCCCACCCAAATCTGGAATGCCCAATTGGTGAACTATGTACAAGGCTTGCTTGTTTGCGACCCCTTGTTGCCAATTCAGGAGAGTGAAGACAGTTCACAGCTCTCCTCCAAAGCACGTGCCTGTCAGCCACTGCTTCTTATACACTCATTGGTTGAATCTTTGCAAGTTCAGAACAAGGGCGGAGGATATCCGGACATGAACAGGCTTAGAATCTTCCTGACGAGCGTCCGTCTGGCCAACAGGAGGCGCTTGAGCAACGAACGAAGCTATTTATTTTTTCCCCTTTCCTGACAGTTCCTTCCCAATTTGAAACCCTCTAGCGCAATAGCTAATTGTGCGCTACTCTGAAAAAGCTGCCAACCACTGCCGGTTGGTACGACAGGGGCTCGAACCCGCGATGTGATAGTCACTTCTTAGCCTTAACCGAGTGAGCTATCCAGCAGCTAAGAAATCATAGATCTATGGATTTCGCAAGCCTTTCCTCTGCAGCAGCAGGATGCAAGTGAACAGGATGAATCTGTCCCTTTCTTAGCTCAGTCTACCTCTGCGATTCATCCACAGACTCGCATAAAGAGAACTGGAGGTCGACGTGTTACACGGCTACCATTGTATGCAGCCAGCTATTAAGGTAAAGAGACGTATAGGCACTGGTGTATTTATATGAACTGTCCTTTCACTCCAAATTCGTGAAGAAAGCAATGGAAGTACATGAAGCCCAAGAGGGCAGGAGTGTATGAACTTGCTTTGTAACCGACTGAATTACCAAACAGATGATGCGCAGATAACCTGTCCGAAGATCGACAGATCTGAGTGTAAGCACGAAGTTTCAGTGGAAGCAGCGCTAATCCAAGCGCACACAGGGGTAATTGAGTGCAAGAGCAGGATCTTTTGGGGGAAAATAGCTATACTCTCAACCAAACTCTGCAATGTCCAGGGGGTGTCCATGCACAGTCAGTAAGTCCAACTATGTAAGTTACTTAGCATTTGCACTTAGCAGAGTTTCCCTCTGATTGATAACCGATGAGATCGCTTGTATTTGTTAATATCCAATCCGTACAAAATTGTGGGGTAAGTCCCGCGTTCTCACCGACAGGCCACACCCAACTAGGGAGGGTATTTTCTTTTTAATTTTGTTAGGAAAAGAGTGTGGGACCTCGAAATTGAAATTGCAAAGCCTGGCAGGGCAGTCTGTCACAAAAATGAAAAAGAAAAGTGGTGAACTGCGTTAGCGATTTAATTATGAAACAGATATCGCGTCTGCTTCTTGAAAAAGAAAAAGCATTTCCGAGAATGTATTTGCTTTATGAGATTAATGTTTTCGATTTCGTTTTGTGATATTGCAGTGCACTTCTCGAAAATGCAAATGCAAATGAGGAATGTATTTTAATTTTCCATTTGTTATAAAAATTGCATACATGGACTTGAAAATGAAAATGCAAAGTGGAGGACTACATTTGCATTTTCATTATGATACAAATAATGCGTTTGTATCTTGAAAATGCATTTCTGCCATTGCATTTTCATTTTAATTTTGTGAACTATATGCTTCCATACAAGTGTGGCAGATAAGCAATCGTAAAAGACTTTGAAGGAGACAGAGAAACAGACCATTCAGCATATGACAAACTGTCTATTAAGAACTGAGTTTAAGGACATAAACCTGGATGTTGGTACTGTAAAGACTAAGATATAAATGTATTGGATATGATGGCTCTTCAGAAATTAAATGTTACTATGGTAACAGTGGAAAGTTAGTCCTATCATCAGAATATGTGTGTGTGCGCGCGCGTCTGTGATTGTTACTTTACTTCAATTAATTTAAAGTGAGACAATTTTAATTTAGTGGTCGTATATCTTAAATGAACCAAGAGGCAATTCCCAAACAATTGGATTCTAATAAGTAGGACCGTTTTCTTCCTAAAAAAAAAAAAACTGCCTTTCGATGAAACATGTTTTTTCAGTAATTGCTAGCGTGCAGAAATTGTTTCCCAGTCATTTATATTCAGATTAATAGTTTTTATTGCTGCATTTTACATTAAGCACTCAGTCTTTCCAGGGTTTCCTCCAGGATTTTTTGAAACTGTGGCAGAGGGCTTCATCGTCGGGTCAAAACTCAGCATTATCAGGTGTGGCCAGTTTCGATTAATTGGAAAACGTGTTCATCAAGCAAAGTGATTGACAACAGGTCAAGAATTATTAGCGCTCATTTTAACTTAACAAGGAGAACTGGCGACACCTGATTGTCCTCAGGATTTTAGGAGTTTATGTAAAGTCATTTTACATTGGCGTGGCGGTGCGCCACGATCAATTACATGTGGCTGTGAGGTACCGTTCTGGAACCAAATGTGAGACCAGGAAGTTGCAGCAAAAGTGAGTTTTGTTGAAGTTGGGGGGGTAAACCCCCACAGGGCAGAAAGCAATGGTACAGAGTCCAATCCAAAAATCAGAGTCCCAGGGACGTAATCCAAACTGTACACAGGGCAGCAAACACTAAACTCAGAGTCGGGCAAAACAGGTTCGGTACACAAGCATGGGTTTATCAGAGTCCAAAGCCAAAATCCAGTGGGCGTAATCCGAACCGTTAACAGGGCAGCAAACACAAAACTCAGAGTTGGGCAAAACAGGTACGGTACACGGGCAGAGAAGTATCAAAGAAAAGGCCAAAATCAGAATCCGGGACATTCCAGTCAGATGTATAACACTAAGAGTACAAGGCATCAACAATCACAGCACAGGGAAAACGTTCTGATGAGAGCTGTGAGTGAAATGACTGCTTAAATACACGGGAAGTCACATGCTATGATAGGGAACAGGTGAGCTGGATCAGACTAATTACAAAGGAATGAACATGAGGAAGTACCTGATTACAAGAAATTGGCAAAAGCCAAAACGCGGACAGGGATCACAGAGACAGCCTACTGACAAACATACGGCTTCGGTTAGGGAGTTCTACCGTGCACAGAGTGAGAGGTAGAGCAGTGATTAGCCAGGTGCAGAGAATCTGCCGAAGCACAGCAAAGTAAATTGAGTGAAGGCAAGGGGCGGAGACTAGAGCAGAGCGAGTGCTGAGAGCTTGTTAGTCAATTAGTAATGTGCAGCTATACAATCCCTATTGCTTGTTAGTAAATTAGTACTATAAACAATGTTAGTCTTGGTTAGTAAGTTTAACTAAAACAACAAACTGTTAGTATTGTTAGTAAAATAGAAAAGCAGGGTGAAGGAAGTAAACGAGATTGGAAGGAATGGTTGAAATCCCAGAAACCATGAAATCACCCGAAAGTGTGGCACACAATACTGGGGCACATGACAAAAGACCAGACTGGGGGAGACAAAGTGCAATGCATGGTATGACACAAAACATGGACCGGAATGTAACTGCAATGGTGGAATGTGGAAGACATACACAGACAAAGCAAAAACAAAACATGGCAGAGCATCAAAATCACAATACAAAATACAAAGCATGGTCAGACAAAGCAGAATTCATAGTCAAAACATGGTCAGGCAGGACAGGATCATAACAGTGGCAGAAACCCTGCCTACTATACTTAACATGATTTGATATCACATTTGGTCTACAGCAAATTCTGTATTTAAAGCACTCAAGCAAGTCCACCTCTGAATGGCTCAAAAGAAACAAAATGAAAGTGTAGGAGTGGCCCTGCGAAAGTCCTGACTTGGGCCCAACAAACATGTTGTGGCATGACCTTAAACAGACAGTTCATGCCTGAAAACCCTCCAGTGTGGCTAAATTAAAACAATTCTGCTGAGGAGAGAGGGCCAAAATTCCTCAACAGTGTTGTAAAAGACTCAGTGCCAGTTATCACAAATGATTGATTGCAGTTGTTGCCACCCAGAGTGGCACAGCCAACTATTTGGTTTAGGGTGGGCAGCTATTTTTTCACATGGGTGATAGAAGTTTTGAATAACTCTTTACCTTAAATAAATTAAGTAAAAATTCAAAAGCTGCGTTTTGTGTTTACTTGAATTGGCTTTGTCATATACAGTATTACAATTAGTTGGATGATCTGAACCATTTAAATATACTGTAGCTAATAAGCAAAACATAGAGGACATTGGAAAGGGGGCAAACACTTTTTTCACAGCACTGTAATCCTGAATGCTGGAATATTGGCCATTTGCAGTTTATTGATGCACCTGTAATTTGTGTTGATACGTATGTTTATATTTCAGCATTTAATAGAGAATCTTATCCCAAGCTACTCGCATTATTTATGCAAACACATGGGCCGAAGTAACTCAAGCAAAAGGCTTCAAACAGTCATTCCCCACCTGTGAATCTGATCTATTTATAACTTTGCACTGACTCCTACAGTATCATGATAAGTTTGTTTTATACTGCAGTGGCCCAACAACTGACTTAGTGTGCAGTATTATGTCTTGTATTAATACAATTTTATGAGTCCAGCTGTGGCTCTTACTCTGTAAGAGCTGCCTCGACATTGAAATGTTGTTGTGCCTCAGTCAACTGCACAACAAAGCAAATATTGATGGACATGTCTTGAATGACCAAGGACTGTGTAGCATGATAACTTTGGTTAAAAAAGTCAATAAATGAAAAATAGTGCTCACAGGAGGCTGTCAGAATGAAAGTGCATTCACAATAGACATTATAATATATTGGATGGGTTGACTATGGCTCTCAAAGTGAGGAATAGCGACATCATTGCCATTTCCTCAAGCTGATGAGAGTTAACACATTGTGAGATGCATAGAGTCGAATGCCACCTAGTTAATGGCACCATCCTCGCAGCAGTGAGCTTTGGAAAATGGAAGCCATTCATTATATGCTGTAAATAGCTGTAGAGGTATTGTGGGGGGGGGTCTCAAAGAAACGCTGTCAATTAAAAGTACAGCCTTGAACAGAATGGTTGGTACCAAGTGAAATCAGATCCATTCTGGCCCTTGGACCCCACCCATTACCTCAGAACAAGCTTATAGTGATTTGCTTTGACAGCTTCCACCTCAAATTTTGGATTCCTATTGGATGATAATGACGCTGTACATTAGTCAGACCCGAGACTGCATATAGTTTAGCAATACCACTTAAGTTCAGTTGATTCAGGCAAAAACATTTTTTTGATGTTTGTATTTTTTGTTTTAGAAGAAACATGGTGTTGTTATCCAACTGATTTTTATTGTGCAGTTATAACAGTAGGCCTATCCATATGGTGATACTGTTTGGTCAGTACAAAACCGAGTCCTCTCACTACCTGATCTATAAATGAAGGCAAGCACACAGATTTCAAATGGATTATTAAGTATACCTTCTGTTCCTTCGCTTCAAATGACATTGCAGTGAGCTATTGAATACATATGCAATACACATAATTGTCATATATTAATGAGCCTTATTGTAGTTCTGTGTGGAAAAGTGACTGCTGCCTAATCTCAACAATCAAGAGCTTTCAGAGTTCTTGTCCAATGCATATACCATTAGTTTTCCATTTTTAGAGGCTTACTCTCTTTATTGACTGCCATGAACCTTTTCCCTATTAGGACCTGAGAATGCAGTACTGCATGATAGCTCCACTTCTATCAATTATAATTATAATAATAATAGTTAGAAGAGTAGTTTGTAGATTACTGAAGTGGTAAAGTTCAGAAGGAGATGTAATGAGTATTTGTACATGATAACGATTCCTAGGGAATGTCCAAGGTGGATGTGGAAGCCAGTGATATACTGCAGTGGTCAGTTCTGTGTTTTAGCCAGGACAGATTTTGCTGCTCTGCTCAGAGAATTGTTTTTGCTAAGCTTCTTTGAGCCATTCCTTCCATCATCATATTGGCTGGCGCTAATTCTCCTCAGCCACTGCAGCTTGGAAGGTCACTGCGGAACCTGGGAACAATCTGTGCAAGCCTTCCACAATTGCCTGGGTCTGACCGGGTGACAGTGTACAGCTGGAAGACAAGCCATGAATTATTCAAGAACACGACTGTTGTTTGTTTGGGGGCGTTAGCAATATGGAGAAAAAAAAAATTGACTCCTCACTTCAATTTTTTCTGTCAATTTGCCTTTTTCAAGATAATCTAGAAATATTATTATGTACCAGTTTTTGCTACTATTGTGTTTCAGTGTGTTGGAGTATAGTATTGCTAGAGCTTACGAGTGTTAGCACGCACCACAGAAGACGATACTGTATACCAGTATGCCCCATTAGATGAAAGGTTAAAGATTGCACCCAGCTTTAAGTTATTTAGCCCTCCAGGCACTGTATATTAGCTTGAGGGGACCAGGAGCTGAAATCTACAAACGGAACGCGACGGCTGAAATCACTGCGAGAAATGCTAATGAGCCAAGGAGTGGGCTGCTAAATAGACCATAGTAATGAGCCTGGACCAAAAACACCTCTGTAATCTTCATATTGTGCACTCAACCTAACACCTATGCAATTTTTTTCTGCTTGTGACGCAAATAACACTGTTAAGAGGGTCAGGTTATGGAATGAAAGTGGTCATAAAAACTCGTGCACATGTGTTGTAGGTGGCCTGAGGATTCTGATCTACATGATTCCAAAGACCACTCACTGAAGAGAGAGCTTTATGGCTGCCTGTGATTTTATTGAAAGTGGCTTAATGGTGTCACCGTACATATTCCTTCCACCTCTGTCACCTGTACACAGATGTCCATGGCTGCCACTCAGGCTGGAGACGTCGCCGTGCGCTTTCTGAGTCTCCACAAGACCTCTCCTGAAGATTACTCACCCGTATGAAACACCTCAAACGTAATCATCTGTGTATGAAGCCTGCTGCGAAGAGCTCATGCGATGTGATGTGTTATTACATTTTTTAGTACGTTTAATCTGCGAAAGACCAAAAGGTTTGGCTGTTTTTTTAAACTTTGGCCGGAATCTTGTCGCAATGTTTATTTTCAAATGACTAGATTTTGAGACATAAAAATCACATATATGTGACAAATTTATTTCATGGGTGGCATGCTGGTTGTAGTTTCGCCACATAGTAAGAGGATTGTGGGTATGAATCTGGCCTGGGGCCTTTCTGGGTGAAGTTTGCAAGTTCTCCTCATATTAACAGGCACTATGGTTGTCTCACATAGTCCAAACGCATGTCAGGATGAGTAGAGGCTCCAAATAGCCCGTAGGCATGTTTGTCAGTGAGTGGCATATGATGGATTGGTAAAACGTTCTTGATGTGTTCCTGTTTCCTGCCCTTTGTATGCAGGGACAATCTCCAAACTCCCAACCCAATAACCCCCACACACCAAACCCTAACTGGGAATAAGGGGATTAGACAATGGATGGAAGGATTTTTATTTAATTTATGCAGCCAAAGCTACCACACGTGTTGCATGGTCATGTTTGGATGTTGAGGGAAAAAATAGAGCAGTGGAGTGCCTAAATGGCTGTATTAGATACAATACTTCAGGCCAAACTGTTCGCCATTGCACTTTTCAACCTGCCTTCCACCAGTCAGTTGAGAGAATGATGTTCTTTTGAAACCGGCGCAGGTCCATCCGGGAGTGAGACACAGTAGACTAGGTGTTTGGGTCAGACGAGGCCCTGACAGTGGCATGGCTCTTCGGTCTCAAACTGTCATGGCCCCATCAGTACTCATGATTGACACATAATCTCAAGCTCTCTGAAGGCTGGAGAGGGTCAGCTCACGCTCTGCTCCTGCTCAAGTGCCTTCGATACGGTTTACTCTGCCACCGGGAAAACACTGAGACTTTGGATAAAGAGCAGAATCAACAAACCACAGCTTGTGTTTTGCAGCAGAGGCATGTATTTGTTCTTTAACCTTCAGAGGATTCGGGTTTTTGTAATGACTTAAAAAAATCAACAACTGTACCTGTTAGAAAAGTAGATTTTTAAATGTTTTCTCAACAGTCTGAGACAGTGATCCAGATTTCAAATGCTTTGAGTTACCAGAGGTGATTGATCAAAATTTGAATGTTCCATAGAGGACATTCTAGTCCTATTTTTGTGAATGTACCCCAGAAAAGGTTAAGGAACACATTTGTCAAATATATCCGTAAGGTTCTGAGGGCACAAATAACTGTAGCTACCTTTTGCAAGGTACAAAAAAATTATTGATCTAATAGATATGGATACAATATTATGTACCAAGAGGACCTCCCCAGTGGGAAAACACACTACCTTTTCAGCAACTTTTCATTTCTCTGTGAGTGTAGCTGAATGAACCTCTAAGGAGAAAAGGGCCTGGTTAACGAACAGCAGAACAAAACATTCAGCAGGAAAATGGGACAATTTAAGTGCAGATATGTTTACTCTTTGACTGGCAGGATGGGCGGTGTTTAGGCTTCGCCAATGGTGAGATAATTGCAGTCGAAGCTGTACAATTATTCCTGGCTACTAATCAAGAGATTGATGTGCTGCAGAAAAAAAAGCAGGCATTGATTCTCAGGATTCTGTGAGCGCGCGTGGGCTGGATTGGGTTTGCATTCAATCCTTAGCAGGTAACTGGTTATTTAAATATTGGTTTATCACTCCTTGCACATTTGATTATAAAGTCAAAATCCAGTGCTTTATGCTTACCTCGATTTTTTTCTCCTCAAAAAAAAAATGTATGAAGCATTTTAATCATTTGAAGACCACAAAGGAAAAATGATCACAGTCCAAATTTAGCATTTTTGTATATTTTATATATTATATATGATTATAATATTTATAATAATATATATAATATTATTATAATATCAAAAATAATATATAATAATATAATTTTTTTTTTTTGCATATTTTTTTCAGTGCTTTCTTTCTAAGATCATTTTGAATTTTTAATTCATCATTTCTCCACTACGTAAAAATGTGACTGATCATTTTTCCATTATGGTCTTCATTTGTTTAGATTTAAATTCCTATTTTTTATTACTAGTCAAGATACACAAATGAGACAAGAAACATCTTAACAATGAGGCGAGATTCAGGTATGACCATTTCTGTTTGTAAGAAAATATTTTCTTTGGTTGAAAAGCTAATAATTCTCAACCTCGAAGTAAAAAAAAAAAAATGATGCCTCATTACGAAACTAAGACGCTCTTAAAGGAAAGAATCTTACACTGTGAAAATAGCACTGTATGAGCCGGGTATACTGCAGTCATATATTCTTATTTGCGTGGTTGACTGTAATGCTGGGCCACTCTTTGACAGGTCTCGACGTGAGCGCCGCATGCCGTCCGTGTGATGTCTGTTGCCCCTCGCGTGTGCCGTGCGCCATGCTAATGGGCCGCGCCGTGGAGCGCTACAGCAGCTGCTAATTGCTGTGACAGACTTCTGCTCTGCCTTTCCCCCGCAGCCTCTCAGCCTGAGCCCAGAGGCAGCGAGCACTGGCGTGGGGAGTGGGATCTGCGGCATGGCCTCGCAACAGCTGCAAACTCCCGCGCTGCACATCTCCCCGAGCTCCTCCAGATCAGAGAGCGATGGCGAGAGACAGAGAGAGAGACAGCCAGAGAATGATTGAAGTGAGGGAGACGTACAATAAATAGAGAAAGATGGGGAGATAGAGACACAGTGAGTGATGGAAAGAGCCCCCTCTTGGTGAGGGGAGGGAAGCAGAAAAGAAAGGCTAAGAGAGAGTACAGAGAGAGAAGGAAGTCAAGAAGAAGGGGCAGAAGGGAAAGAGAGAGAGAGCAAGATAGTAGGAGGAGACACGTTCTGGCAAGCAGGCGAAGGATGGAGCATATGTTTCCCCGTCCTCTGGCTGTGTCAGGGAAATGATCTGACACGAATTATTAGTCATCTCGTTAACGGCGGCACTTAACCTTCTGTGGCTAGGTTTTGACGCAAGCGAAACTTAAGGTGCCCGAGTTTTCCGCACGCACGTACGGCTCTGTCCGCTTTCAATCCTGCTGGTTGCCTACTTTCTCTGTTTCTGCTAGACCCAATGGGAAACTAGGTGTGATTTGTGTAAATGCCTTAGAGAACTCAGTGCAAGCAGTGCTTAAGTTCAGAGCATAACATCACTGAGAGTCTGTCACTTTAAGTTAAAAATCATAAGAGAGCTTCAAAGAGCAAAAAAAAAAAAAAAACTAATCAGGTCTAGATGTGATGTTAGTAGTTCACAACATTAGTGTTACTGCATGTTTGAATTTAATTAATGGTAACAACATGGACACAGAGGGGATAGAAATAGATCTTATTAGCTGCGGTTATCTCCCCGCAGTCAGAGAAAGTAAGTCAATGTCCTGACTCATATCTTTAAAATCTCATGAATCCTTGTTTAAATGTCATCCGCTACTGGCAGCAAGCTTCCAAATATTTGCAGATTTATGCAGATGAGACTGACTAGTGCATTTGAAGGTCAAGACCTGATTATAACTCCCAGCTTTCATTTAATGTTTGAGCCAGAAGCTATCATTTTTGCATTGATTGTGATAAAACATTGGAAAACGCCATATTGATTCAATGATCTTCATTCCTTATTCAGATATTTTATGAGTGCGTGTGTGTGTGTGCGTGTAAGTGCAAATGTGGATGAGTGTGTCTCTATGTGCAGTTCTATGTGTCGCATGCATGCGTACTCTCACGCGACTCTCACTACGCCAGAACGAGCCGCATCAGCTGCCTGCTCATGTGTTTCATATTGCATTCAAATATAATTTTGTTTGTTTTGCACAAATTCCTAAATAGCTTTCTTCCATGGAGCTTCAGATTAAACAGCTTTATGGTGCCAACCGTGACCAGAAAGCTCCCTTCTCATGAGTGGGTTCTTTTGAAAGATGCTTGTTTTGCACAATCTACACACGGCAGGTAGAAAGAATGTGCCATTTTCAATATCCTGTATACAGCACTGGTGGACCTGTACATTAACTGTGTCATTGGTTCCTGTACTTACTTATCTTTGCGAGAGGGGAGAAAGGGAGCGGAAATGATTTTCCTCTTTTCATACATTTTTTTCTGCGGCCATTTGCCAGGAACTGTAAACTTCTCGAGCAGATATCGACCGCGCTGTGTTCTTTTATGTCTCCATACAAAATAAATGTTTAGAACAATATTGAAAAGAAAACTCAAGTTGGTCTCCTACTGGACCTTTTGCCACTGCCCCATGACTGTTCGACATCCCCTGGTGAAAGCTGCTGTGGTTTATTTCACAGAAACAAAAGATGGCAGACTTTTTCTGGAGAGGGCGTTGTGTTCATGCCAGCTGGAATTCAGCAGACCGCAGGCAGTTGGTTTTGCTCACCGAAACTCAGTCAATTTCAAGCTTCATGTACCAGCTGAGAGCAAATTGATCGTCAATACATTAAGCAAACTGAGGGCCTTTTGCTGTGAAAAAACATGCTTCTAAAAGTAAAGAAAACTGATCTGAATTGCCAGTTGACAAA
The DNA here is from genome assembly GCA_029692085.1 of Gymnothorax javanicus. Classification (NCBI taxonomy): domain Eukaryota; kingdom Metazoa; phylum Chordata; class Actinopteri; order Anguilliformes; family Muraenidae; genus Gymnothorax; species Gymnothorax javanicus. Next base: position 48,311,676 of record CM056204.1, read on the forward strand.
TTAATCGCATTTGCATTTGATGTGATGTGCGGAGAGCTTTGTGGTAGGTTAGGTGCCAGGTTGACTGTATATATCAGGAATCCCAACTTTTTGTCCCAGGGACCATCCATAAAAAAATACTCTCACTCTGTATGAAAATTCTAGTATTCAGTAGCATAGATTCAGAAATTCCCATCGGTTTCTCATTATTATCATGTAACATCAGTTGGTCCTGTTTTTCTGTGCATTAAATAATTCTATATTAGTCCTCCATATATTATGTGATTTTTTTTATACCCCAGAGGAGCAGTGGACATTTAAGTTAAGAAAAGTAGTGGCAAAGCCACTGCGCCCGCTTGGCCTATCGCAACATGGCCAAAATCGAACTTGGCCTAGATTTTTGTCCCATATATTCGCATATGAAATAAGGAAAGGATCCGTCAAAAACTGAAGGAGCTACAGCGCTGACAAGGCAAAAAGTTTACAGACACACGGACGCACGACAGACCACCACGAAGGCATCTAACCACAGCATAAACCCGATTGGGCTAAAGGCCAAGCGGGCTAAAAAGGGCTGCTTGGCAAAGACAGTTCTGTCTCTTTTTTATCATCTGCTCTTAAACATTTTTTAAAAGCATTGTTGGACTGATTTTCCTGAGAATATTTTGTTTGCTTATCCTGTGCTTTTAAGAAGGTTTTGGTTTTGACATTTTTATATTTTTTATTTAGAATATTCCTGAAAGCTCTAAATCAATATTTGATGAGCCATATCAGCAGAAGTTTTTAGAACATATAAGCCATCAAACTGCTCATTCTAGCGATACCACATTTCAATTCTAATAAGTAAGCATAGAAACTAGGCCATTAAATTTTAGCTGTCAGACTATAAAATGCATTTTTTTTCCTTCTAACTCTCGCATATAAGCACATCAGAGTGTTCATAATATTGCTGTTTCTGTACATTATCTGTACAGAGATTCCCTGTTTATTTTGCTTTGATTTCCCTTCTTTTATTTGTGACAGAAATTGCATCATATGCATGGAATATTACTGGAATACTCTTAGTAATGGACAACAGAGTATAAAAATTATATATCAGGTGAACTTACAATGTACACCAGATTCATCTTGCTATAGGGTTGTGTAGACCAGGGTGTCTTTAAAATACTAATACAGTATACCAATATTTTATTTATATAGCTCCATAAACATATACTGGCAGCCAAGTGTAAATTAATGAACACAGGTCATGGTACTTGTGATTTTAAAACCATAAAATATATTGTGTGGCTTACTGTAAGCTAATCTTCCTCCTCTGAACATAAAGAGCATATCAAATATGGATTCTAATGTGTGTTGTAGTAAGCCCTCCCTTAAAATAAAACCAATGACCATTCATTCATTGTGACTGAGAGAACATGGCTGAAACTGCAGCATTACTGTCCATGGAGTAGTCAGAACAACTTAGTGATTTAACAGAGGCTATCCAAGGGCAAATAAATGCGGCAGAAATACATTGATCCCTTATGTTCTGTTTGGGTCAAACTTTTTTCAATTTTTACTTAAAGACAAATCATATTCTAAACCATTTTTTGACCTGGAATGTTATAGCCTTGGTTTATTTTCTGTGAAGAGCATGTCAAATAACACATTTAGAGTGTTCATGCTACACCGCTCTTTCCCACCCCCCCAGACACATCTCCATTGCTGATGTGTGGCTTGCGGGTCAGTTTGACCCGAGAGCAATGAAAAGGTGAAAACTGTGGGTGAAACAGACCAGTCACTGTAAATATAGACATTAAAGCCGCTTTTGCTTCTTGCCACGCATTTCTAATTCAGTCTCACACCTAAGCACTCAAATATAAATAAATGCATTGAATAGATAAATGAACACATGTATTCCAGCGTGATGAATTTTTACTCCACCATGTTGTAAACCTATCGCCAAAAGAACAAGGCCCAACTGTGGTAGCCCATCTTCACCTTATACACAATATCCTCCCCATTTGTGACCACACCAGAAGCTCCTCCCCTCCCTAAGCTCCATGTCCATAATAATCACATCACAGTTCTCAGTGGATATGTAACATACAAAAACAAAAAACAATAAATGCACACCAACATGCAATCCCAAATGCAAACTCAACCTCAAACACACACAAAAGCCGGCCCAGAAATACACACATACATATGGATACACATGTTCACACATAGCTGCAATGACTTTGCAACACTATAAGGAGGGCTCAGTCCACTTTCTCGCCCTCTTTGGGCTCTAATTTCTTGGCGCAGCGCAGGGTGGTGCAGCGTGGCGTAGCGTGGCGCAGCCCACGCAGTGGTAATTTCGTCCGGTGCAGCCTGCACAGTGGTAATTTCGTGCGGTGCAACACCGTGCGCAGCCACTTTGGCAATTTGGTAGACGGACGTGCGCCGAGATGGGTGTGGCGGCGTAGTAGGGGGAGGTGTCACATATTCATCAAGACGCAGTGACAATTTCAGAGAAAAAGTCTTCGCTGAAGTTGCGCAGAAAGCTCGCCAGCTCCAACCTGGTTTACTTTCTGTGCAGTGGTAATTTGGCTGACCGGCGCACAGTGCGCACACGTCACCGAAACCTCACAGGCAGGTTTCCAGAATGTCAGGCATATTTCAATGCAATAAATAATTACAGCGACCACTATTTAATGTGACTATCTGGATCAGGACATAAATTATAGTATCTATATCGATTGTCCCGATGTCAGATTAAAGGCGGTTGGCACGCGTAATGGAAACTCCACCTGGCTTAATCAACGCAGCTGAATCTGTGATGCAAACTAACGACTTCAAATCTTTCTCAGCCAACCACAAACTGCCTATATATAATGCTTGTGTTCTATGCGCAGTAAAGCCGCTTGCACACTGGACGCGAAACAAATTTTTCCCACGACTGATTACAGTCAAAGTCAATGCAAAGACGCGAAAGTCGGACAGGGTTTTAATATATCTCCGTGTCCGAAAGTCATAAAAGTTCTAATTTTTAGAGTATTCCAGGAATTATTAGACGTGCAAACTTGGCCATATTTGTGTTCGACCTTCACAAAATGCAAATTGATAGCTATCGACTTTTCTTGGTCTTTTAAATCGTGTGTTGTCTTCCGTTGAAGATATACAACAGTCTTTACTTGGTCTCTCTTTTGAAAATTAGTCCGATGGATCGAACAGATTCACGCTTTATTTCCACACCAGAGATAAAATAGTGCTTGTAGTCAGTGAGCAAATCAATTCCATGACCATTGACAGTGTGAATAAATTATCGCATGCACGATCAAGACTGTCCGAGGCGAAATGCAAAATACTCCATGTATGGCAGCCAGCAAAAAGTAAAATTATTAGTATGAGAACAGATTTATAACGAAATAAAGAATAAAAATATATCACCAACAAACAGAGCATCCAAAAGAGATGGCCCGCAAATAAATAAATCGCAGTGTTCATTGGATGTTCTGTTTGTTGTTAAAATGTTTCTTTTTATTCTTTATTTCGTTATCAATCTGTTCTAATCTTCCTCTTTTTTTTGGCTGTCAGACACGGAGTATTTTGCATTTAATGTCCAACAGGCATTGTACATTGTCCCGCGCCAATGTCGACTCACTTTATTGAGCAGAGCTTAAACAGAAACATTGATTGAAATTCTCGGTACTCATCTTGAGGAACTGAGCCCTCTTATCAAAACATTCACCTTTAATATCTAAAACATTCAGTAGATTTGAAGAAATTAAAAACAATAATCGACCGTCGGACACGGAGATATATTAAAACCCTGTCAGACTTTCGGACACGTAGACACTGCGTTCAACGCCAATCTGTCGTCGCGAAAAATTAGTTTTAGCGTCCAGTGTGCAAGCGGCTTAATACTAGGCTACTATTATTGTCACTTAGGTTTTATCGTTTTTAGTGGGGGAAAGGAATACAGCCTGATTGCTATCATCTCGTACTGAGTTAAGATCACATATTGAAAATAAATGTGTAACGTATCTTGCATTGTTGTCCATGCATGTTAATCCCAAAATTTTCAGCAGCAACAGGGTGTAATAATAGGAACACGCTATCCATCGTTTCTCTTCCCAATGATGCCATCGTGTTTCATTCCAACTTCAAAAATTTGAATGATCTGACGTAGTTTCGTTTTGAAATTAAATTCAAGTTCGCTAATGGTAATAATTCGAGAATGCCCTAGCTAGCCAGCTAACTCATATTCGTAATGCTTAATATAGACGTAAGCGGTGCAGAAAACATGCCTGAGGCAGCAAAGTAAAATGCAACATTAACGCATCATGCAGACATAGGACAGAGGCTTCTATATTCCAACATATTAAAGGTGAGGAGAGGAGCTCATTTGATTGGTGAAGATTTGACTCCGCTGTGTTATACCCAAACACGCCTTCTTTGCCACTTGCGCCGGCAGGAGGGACCGAGGCGGGACAGAGGAGTACTTGCGCCAGGGTACGCCGGGCACGAAATTGCAACATACGCCTGGACACACCCCGTTGGCGCGGCGCACCCCCCGTTCGCCGCGCCTGCGCCGCGCCTGCGCCTGGTCTACGAATTTAGAGCCCTTTGTGTTATTTTGTGCTTTTGCTTGGGAATCTGTACAATGTTCTTATCCTTAAGATATCCCAAAATATTTTAAATACTCAATATTGCGCAGAACTGGTATATAAGCCAATGACAAGCCGGTCATTATGCAAAAATAATTGCACACCTAAATGCTGTAATGCAGCCCAATGTGAATCAGAGGGCTGCTAACCATGTAGGTGTGCAATTATTTTTGTATACTGACTGGTATGGAGGTGTTTATCCTGCTTATACTGGGGTTACCACTTACCACACGTGTATGCTTACAAATCTGCTTCCAAAAAAGTTGGGATGCCATGTAAAATGTATATAAAAACAGAAAGCAATGATCTGTGAATCATGTAAACTATTTCATTGAAAATACGTTGTAATAGAAAGACAACATATCAGATGTTGAAAGATATTGCATTGTTTTTATTTTAAATACCAGCTCATTTTGAAATTGATGCCTGCAACACCTTTCAAAAAAGTTTGGATGGGGGCATGTTTATCACAGTGTTGCATCACCTCGTCTTTTAACAACAGTCTGAAAGTGTTAAGGAACCAAGAAGACCAACTGCTCTGGTATTGAAAGCAAAATCTTTTCCCACTCTTGATTGATGTAGGATTTCATCTGTTCAGCACTCTGTGGCCTCCTTTTTCATATTTTTTGTTTCATAATGTTCAAAAGATTTTGAATGGTTGGCAGGTCTGGACTGCAGCAGGCCAGTTTAGCATCCACACTTTTTTATTTTTTTACTACAGAACTATGCTGTTGAAATACGTGCAGAGTGTGCTGTTTGGCATTGTCGTGCTGAAATAAGCTAGGCCTTCCCTGAAAAAGACGGCTGGATAGCAGTATTTGTGGCTCCAAAACTTGTATACATTGTCCAGCATGAATATTGTCTTCACAGATGTGCAAGTTACCATACCATGTGCACTAATGCACCTCCTTGCTGTCATAGATGCTGGGCTTTGAACTGAGCACTGATAACAAACCAGATAGTCCTTCTCCTCTTAAGCCTGGAGGGCACAGCATCCATGATTTACTAAAAGAACTTCATATATTGATTGCTCAGACCAAAGGACAGTTTTTCACTTTGCCTCACTCAGTTGATCTTAGATGAGTTTGGGCCCAGAGAAGGCGACAGCATTTCTGGATCTTGATCATGTATGGTTATATCTTTACATGGTTGAGTTTTAACTGGCATTTGTGGTTTTTGTTATAAACTGTGTTCACTGGGGATGGTTAGCCCTGCTGCCTCACAACAAGAAGGTCATGGGTTCGAATCCAGCCTGGAGACTTTCTGTGTGGAGTTTCCAAGTTCTCCCTGTGCTCACGTGGTTTCCTCCGGATACTCCGGTTTCCTCCCACAATCCAAAGACATGCATGGCAGACTAATTGGGGATGCAAAATTGCCCATAGGTATGAGTGTGAGAGCGAATAGTGAGTGAATGGCGTGTGCGCCCTGCGATGGATTGGCGAGCGGTCCAGGGTGGGTCCCTGCCTTTCGCCCATAATCAGCTGGGATGGGCTCGAGCTCCCCCACAGCCCTAGTGAGGAAGAAGCAGTATAGAGAATGGATGGATGTTGTCTTTGTACAATTTACAATTAAATATACAGTTTGCATTCTGTTTTTATTTACATTATTTACAGAAGCATCTCAACTTTGATGGAAGCAGGGTTGTAGATAAAGACGTAATATTCTTTTTTCATGCAAAAAATGTGTTTATATGCAATCTATTTGCTTTCCCGCTTTTAATGTTCGTTGCTGAAAAAAAGAAGTTTACCTTGCTGTGCACAAGAGCGTGGTTGTTAGGTCTATTTCGATTTGTTGCTTTGAGATTGTTGTGAATACTATCTCCACAGCATCATAGTTCCTCTTCCATGGTCGTTTTTTGAGTGTATTCGCCCATTTCTTAAAAGCAACATACTCGCCAAAGATTTTAATAAAATATTGGTAAAACTCAAAAATATTGTCTGTGTTTATTTTAGCCTTCCTTTCTGTTGTTTGGAACTTTGTGACTCAAAATGCCAGTTGAATTTTGCCTGAAATTAAAACGATGTGAATTAATACAAGAAAATTAAAAGGCTAACGTGGAACTACTTATAGATGTGCATTTATCAGAAAATGATGCACACCTTTATAACGTTCTTCAACCCATCATCACTGAGTATTAAACTGACCCGTGTTATAAAAAACAGTATTTGTTCAGTATTTTTACATCAGTTTTATTCCCGAAGTGCCTCAAAAATCTTAGGAGGGTCCTCTGCAAATTTTACTCTGCAGGGAGTATTTATGGTTTCCCAAAACTTAACAAAACACAAAGGTTGATATACACTTACCAGTTACTTTATTAGGAGCACCATAGGGATGCTGGGTTGGATCGCCCTTTTGTCTGAGAACAGTCTCAATTCTTTGCGGCATGGATTCTACAAGATGTTTTAAATATTCTTCTGATATTCTGGTCAATGTTTACATGATTGCATAATTTGTCAGGTTTATGAAGCCAGTTTCATTTGACTTTTGCTTTGTGGCATGATGAATTATCATGTTGGTGGCAGCCATTAGAATATGGCTAAATTGTGCCATAAAGGGATGGAAATGGTCCACAGCAGTACTCTGGCTGTGACATGAAAACGAAGATTGATTTGTATTAAGGGGCCCTAAGTGTGCTGTGAACACATTTCTCATGTCATTTCACTACCACTACCAGCCAGAACTGTTGACACAAGGCTAGTTGGGTCTAAGGATTCATACTGTAGATGTGATATTCTGACAATACCAGTTGCATGTCACTGCAGAAATAGAGATTCATCAGACCAGGCAACGCTTTTCCAATCTTGATCTGTCCAAGGGTCTTATTTAGAAAAATTTGTGTGGACTTCAAACCTAAATATAGCGTATTCTTTAGAAAAAAAAAAAAAAACGTGGGTGAGCTGAACTGCATGCGATTTTTATTCAATGAATTAGGATTAAGTGGGAATTTTTCATATGTGCACAATCTTAGTAATTTTACTTGTTTTTTAAAGTCAAGTTTGTTATTATAAATCAGAAATCTGCAAAAATGTACCATTTGCCTCTGCACCATTTATAAATGAGACCACTAGTTTGGTGAGTCAATGCCCACTGCAGCTTCAGACATTCTGTTCTTAGCTGAGAGGAGTGGAATCAAATGTGGTCAACTGTTGTCATCCATTCACCTTAAGATTCAACAGTGGGTACATTCTGAGATGCTTTTCTACTCACCACAGTTGTAAAGAGTGGTTACCTGCATTACTGTGTCTTTTTGTCTACTCAAACTAGTCTGGCCATTCTCCGCTGACCTCTCTCATTAACAAGGCATTTCCATCCGCATAACTACTGCTCACTAGATTTTTTTTTTTTTTTTTCAGCTCTAAGCTGTAGAGACTGTTAAGCTCAAATATCCCTGGAGATCAGCAGTTTCAGAGGTACTCAAACCTTGTGGCAACAACAACCATGCCATGGTCAAAGCCGCTGAGGTCAGATTCCTTCCCAGTTCAAATGAGTGATGTGAACATTAATTGAATCTTCTGACCTTTATTTGCATGCTCATATATAGGCTAATGCCCTGCTGCAACATAATTGGCTAATTGGACAACTGTAGGCAAGTCCAGGTGTATAGGTATTCTTAATGAAGTATTTGATGAGCGCATATTTTGCTAGCACATATTGTGCCAGTTTGTCTACTCCAGCCAACTTATCAGGGTTAAATAAAGCATTATTAATTTTGATGCTGAAAGGTACTAAAACTTATTTGTTCCAGTTTTTACTGTCCTTGCCCTGGTACAGTGCCTAGGTTGAGAGGATGGACGTGTGCACTGGTATCTTCATGTTTGAGACGAACAAGCTGCGAATATGCTGTAATATACTGTACGGTGAGCTCCATAATGTTTTGCCAAGTAGGAGTTACATGGGTCATACCATGGAACATCAATCAGTGACTCCCACCTGATCCCATTAAAATCAGCTTGATTTTTTTTTTTTTTTTTATGCAGTAACCTTAGTATATTTAATGAAGCCATGCAAAAATTTTGCCTGCAAACTGTGAATATTTTTCCAAGTTACAGGCCCTTGAAATACATAAGGATGGGTGAAATTTCCGGCTTTTTAATTTCCATAATTTTTTTTCAACATTTTTGAGCTCTCATGACTTGATAAGTACAGAAGATGGCAACATAAAATTTTCAGGGATTAAAAATGCATTTATGCTCTGTCGAAACTTGAGAAATCAATTTTACTTCCACCCCAGGTGCCAAAATCGAAAGCCAAAATCTTGTTCATGTTCAGTCCAATTTTTTCTAACCAGCAATATCATGGGATATATGAAGTTTCATCGAAAAACACAATAAACACTACTTTTGCAGTTTTTGAACCACAACCACAAGAAAATCATCATTGGCAGGCGGGCAGTCATGCCAAGCAACACGCTGTATGTCCCAGTTTAGCATACTGGAACTTCAGCTTTCCTTCCAGGGCCCAATAAAAGCCAAGCCAGTTTTTTCACTAACTGCGATATATTGATGTAGCAATGGAGAATCCCAAACTCCCAACAGGCTCCAGTTGTTTAGCGACTCTTGTACTGAGCAAAACAAACATATGAGTGTGATTTCTATGCTGCAAGTTCTTTGAAAAGAAAATTCTGTAATGTATCCATCAAGAATGCATTTCCTATCCATGGACATAATTTTCTCCCCACTGACCGAGTTTTTGGCTACATTGAGCAGCTGATTTGCAAAAAGGACAGTGTACTACTTGCGGAAAAGTATTACGAATTATTACAGAAATGGTATATTGTTTTAATTTGTTTAGCGAGACATATACTGAATACATGCTGTAATAAGTTGACTGAATGTAACAGTTAAATTAATGCATTATTATTATATTATTAATATATTTACATGAATGAATGTGAAAAAGAAATGTGACTTTGGGGCCATTTATAATTTTTCAATAAGACCATTGCACTATTTGGATTGATTCATACATAACCTTTTTAAATAACGTTACATATCTTACAGGCTCAACAAGGCATAGAATAGCTCACTAACTTCAGAACCGCAGTACTCCCTGGTTGCAAGTTTACTGGCAGGTGATTCTGAACGTCAAGACAGGGTTTTAAATAGGAAAATTTGAAAGTCTTCCTTGCTGTATTCCAGGACAAATTTTATTTGCTACCGTAAAACGACGAATCAATATGCATCAAATAGTAGGTTAATAACAGCTGGTCCATCAGTGGGGGCCTTTTGTAAGCTCAAGCAAATTTTAACCGAATACATACTTGCGATAGCCTATTAGTTTAACGGCAGTCTTACCGCTTTCCGTGTCCCCCTCCAAATGAAAACTGCTTGCTACATGAGAATCATCGTGGCCAAACAGCTGGTCAGTTTTTTTTTTTTTTTTGGCGTTTGAAAGCCTGAGGCTCCAATGTCTGTTTACTTTATTCTCGAAGCTTTTTCGCCTCTCCACTGTTTTCTGACATTTTTGTCAGATCTCTTAGTCGTTGAAACGCGTTTTTAGACTGTTAACGCAACTGGGAACAAGCAAGGCCATTGGTCAAACTAATTTCCCAGCAAGCCTGCCTTCTTAAACTTTTAGGACGAAAACAACAACATTAAATAAACTGTACATGGCTTAAGCCTTTGCATCGTTTATTTTATCTGCAAGAACACAGTTTTTCGGTAATTCTTATATCATGAAACAAATATATAAATAGATACTGAAAATGGCCAAGATGCAAGATAACCGGAAAAGTGAAGTAGAAGAATAAAAAGTGGTATATAAAGCATGTGTCACCTGAGTATTGAAATGCAGAAAATCTCAGGGAGAGCTCTTGAAGTAACATGGTGTGAGAAGAAGTATACAGTAACTATATTGATTTTCTCTGTATGAAATTCCACTTTGAATTAGCTAAAATCATTCTGCTATTTGCTTGCCTTAATGTGGGCCACTGGCTACCAATGGGCCATATGCACTTGTGTTTTTTTTTTTTTTTCCCTGAGGAGGGAGGGCTCAGAGATTTCATTGGGCCAGCCCTGTGTCAGTGTAGAAAATGAACCAAATGGGCCGCTTTCCGTGTTTTAAAGGCCGGCGCGGTCATTCAAAATTGTCGATGTTATTACAATTTTATAAACCATGATTGCATCGGCCCAAAATGTGCGTCGGCCCACCGGGCATTTCCCGGTACGCCAGATTACTAGTCCAGCCTTGATCCCTTCCCTATTCATGTCAAGCCAGTACTTCAAGAACCTTGGATAAATCAAAAATTTGTTTGATCAATGTCAATTGCCTAAACTTTTATAGAAAATGTGAGCATGAATGTTGTTTCTCCATTTCTCAGCAAAAAGCTATATTTTCAAGCATTCAAATTTCGCTATCAAATCAGAAAGTTAGAAAAATATTCTGACACAGAAGACGTAATTGTGTCAGATGACCTTGGTATCAAAATGTGGGGGAAATGAGACATTTTATATGTCTTAACTTGTTTTAACCAACCACCTATCCCACATATGGTGATATGACCCTTAAAAATCTACCCAAAATGCAATTTTTAAAGTTTTCTTTGTCAAATTATCAGTAAACACATACCAGATCCAAGGTATCAATGCTTGCTTCTATTGAGCTATGTCATAGTTTTGCAAAGTTTTGCAATTGAAGCTATGATATATCCCATGATTTTCATGCTCAAAGTTGGTTATAGAAAAAATTGTACTGAACTTCAATGAGATTTTGGCTTGAGATGATGACACTTGGAGTGGATGTAAAATTGATTTTTGGTGCAGTTTTTAACAAAGATTAAATGTGTTTTTCATCTCTAAAAGTTTCATGTGGCTATCTCCTGTGCTTTTGAAGTTATAAGGGCTGAAAAAAGCTAAAAAAACAAATGAAGCAAATTAAAATGCCTGAAATTTTGACCTATTATGTGCTGTTGAGAGCCTGTAACTGGAAATTTTGCATGGCTTCATTAAATATGCTAAAGTTATTGAATAAAGAAAATCAGTTGTTTCTGAGTGGGTCAGGCAGGAACCTTTTTCCAGAATTGTTTGATTTTATATGGAAAGACCCATGTATGAAACTGGCTGTAAAACTCGGCAGTGAAACCCGTGCATAAAGTACCTTTAAACTAAAGCTGATAATCTGCACTTTAAACACATTGATTGCAATCTAATTTGTATTGTAGAGTACGAAGTATAAGCTTTTATCCCAAACATTAGGGAGCTCACTGTGATATTGTAGTCCTACCATTAGTTGTACCAACTAGCTCGCTAGCAGCATTTGTCTTTGCATTAGTGTGTCATTTGAAAGAGCAGGTCTTGCAAGTGAACACATGGATGTTTGAGCGGAGTCATTATCTACCATTACCCAGGTGTGTTATTTATTCTAGTACACCATGAACAATATTACAAACCACAAATTATTTGCAAAGATTCTCTCAGTTGCAATACTCTGATAAGGTCAAAGATACTCTCAGATTCTGAGAATAACATTAATCTCTCAAGAAAATGGAGGCAATTTCTACCAGCGTTTTATTTAGCAGAATTAACTTGTGTTCATTTTCAAGACAAACTGATTCGTCTTTTTAAGAAATGAAATCTCATGGTCTGAATCACTGTATAGGTTGCCAGTGTGTTTCGCAGCGTGAGGCAGGCTTTTTAATAAGGTGGCTAATAGTGGACTGGAGTGACAGCAGCAGAGAGACGGCAGACTGGGGGCCATGCGTGTTGAGCTGACACGAGTCGCCATGGCAGTGGAGCCAATGAAGCTGCTGTCAGTGAGTAGGTGGATGCTGTCAGATGGACTGCTACCAAATAGGGCAATCTCATTTTCGCCAGAGATCACTGGAAGGGGTGAGCACTTAATTAGGAAAGGCTGGTACAATTCTTATTTATGGGTCCTGGGCGATGGCTAATGCATGCAGAACTGCTCTCGCTATCAGCTCCACAGAACAATTAATGACTTATCGCCTGAGTGTGTTTGTCTATTATGTGTTTGCCGTATTGGATTTGTGCTTATTTGCATGTTTCAAAACTCGCCTGGTTGGAATTTTGCTGAAATGACAATGTGGAAAATGCGATTGCTTGATTGACATCAGCTGTTGTGCATTCCCTGTTGGCATAATTCAGCCTGTGCCTAATGAAAGCATCTGCATGCACTATGGAAATGCCACTTTGATAGCTTGACTCCTTCCAGTGTTAGTCCAGTGAATAAGCGTTCGGACTCAGCCATTGACTGCAGGCAGATCTGTGGCTCCACAACCCAAGAGAAGCTGAGGAATGAGCAGAATCAATACTGGAGAGCCGATGAACAAGCCTGCGTGTTTTCTCAGCTTTTCTCCTTTAACACGCCGCCATTTTCAGCCAGGTGTTTTACAGCCTCTTAATGGCTGTGTAATGGCGATGCGTGATGTGCAATTAGTCTCACTACTGCAGGTGCAGCAGCATCCATTACTGCGCAGATTATCTCTGTGCTTTCCACCAACTCCCTACGTTATCACATGCGCTATGTTAGGAGTCTGCCTTCTTTTCACTCTGTCGTGACTTAAATCTGGTACCTGCAATTAAGCTATGAAATTGATTATTAAGACTTGCCTGACAACAGTATGATAGCTGGTACGTGAAGCATACAATATTAAAATGTTCTGATAATGCTCTTATATTTACTTTGTGTGCAATGTATTTCTAATCCCTCAGGTCAATACAAAAACATTTTGTAACTTTCTTTTTTTTAGACATTAGCTTTTTATATAGAATTTAGTTCTTTTGGTGCTGTGTACACATTGCTTTTTTGTCAATATACCTCTCCAATAATTGCAGCAGTAAAGTCAGCTTAGATTGGATTTAATGCAATGGACTGTAACCAGACCATAGATTGTGGGTAAAAGTCTGTTAATCTTCGTACATCTACTGTACATCTAGCTGATTGTTGCAATGTAAGAAAGCCGACTGACTTTCGGTTTATCTCAGAGGAACTTTGTAATCCTCTCCGTATGACCACTTGAGCAGTGGTATAACAGCCTTTGCATATCGTCACCCTATTAAAATAATGGCCTAAGTCATTTTTTTCAAGTTTTTGGGAAAACACAAAAAACTTCACCAAATGCAGAGCAAAAGATGATTCAGGCCAAAAACACATTTTCATCAAAAAATGACTTAGGCCATTATTTTAATAGGGTGACGATATGAAACTGTGTACATATGTGTCACGTATATGCGAGCATGTGCATGTTTGCAATTTCAACTACATGGTTTAGCTATTACAGCACTGTCTCTCTAAGCAGAGAATGGAGTAGCCTAAAACAACAGGCCACACCATTCAACTGAGGGCTGGCCAGACAAGAAAGCTTATGGAAATCACACCCATGCTAACTGGCTAACGGTCTGGACAGCTCTTGAATTTCATACAATCTAAGTTGATTCCCTCTGCCCGTTAGCCCTCAATTTAAAATTCAATTTGAATTCATCAGCTTTGATAGGCAACCTGAGACTAACGCACCAGGGTCTTCATTATGTCTTCTGAAGTAAAGACTACCCTGAGAATCATAACAGCTTTTAAGCCAGGAGATCATGTTGGCTCATAATTTGCTCTGGGATTTGTTGGAAAGATGTGAGGTTTAACTGTTTACCTGTGCAAGGGATCTTACATTGCAGTGGAATTGAGAGGAGACTGCATATGTTCATGAGTGGAGTGGAGGACGACTTGAGAATTGGGCTTCATTGGTACTTAAGCGGATTAAAAGTTTATTTCTGTTCTAAAACCCACTGCCATGTCAGGCTAGAAGACATCATTCCTTAATTTTAGAAGTAAAGACAATTTGCTTGAGCAAATTCTTAAATTTGACCAGAGCAAAGCTTTCCCTTAGATTACACAGACAAAAAAGTGAATTATTTTCACAGTTTTAATGGAAAAAGCTAAATATTTCATGCAACAATACCTGGAAAGTGGTCCTAATGGCACCTGTCTGGCTTTTTGAAAGGAAAATGGCATCCTATTTTTATTTTGTTTATTGTTTCACTTTCATAGCATCTCTTTATAAAAAAAATAAATAAAAGATTTTGAGATGTCCTCATTTTATTGAATATCATTGACATTCACAGCAGTATTGCATGTGAATCCTTTGAACTCCCGCACACAGACACAGAAACACACACACACACACACACGCGCACACACACACACTGACCCACTCCCCCATCCTCTTCTGTCCGGAAACTGACCAGTTGCTCTCGATCTTAAAGTTCAGAGCCTTCTTCATATTCTTGGTACAGTCGGAAAATGTTTTTCTTGTCACCAAGTACGTGTGCAGCATTGACTTTGCTGCAGCTCATGTCACGAGCTTTGAAAAAGAAGCTGCGGAGACAGAAACATGTTGCAGACCCCTGGTGATTTATGTTTGTCTGCTCCTGAAGCATAATTTACATGCCTCTTACACCATGTAACACCATGGCAAGGATTCAACTTCATAATTACGATGGAACTTTTTTTCTCTCTGTTCTGACAGCCGATGAAGCAAGTTCAAAACAACATTGCCCTTAAGGTTGCAGCAGAGGTGAAACGGCGCGGTGAAAGATTGCTTTCCCCAGGTGGCCAATGGCAGCACAGCAAGACGCCAGGGTTTGTCACAGCATTGGCAGCCATTCATAATTTTAAAGTTAATGCGCAAAGCCCTGGACAAAGTTCTTTACGCCTGAGGAATAGAGAGTATTTTACATTTTAGGCATTTAGCAGGTGCTGTCATCCTAAGTGACTTGTCTCTCACAGCTTGCAATCTGTTGCAAAAAGTCTGTGCTTATAGCTGGGTATATTCACTGAACTCATTTAAAATCAGGTTGTTGTCCTTGCTGTAAAGCCTCATGAGACCATCCCAGCAGGGAGTTAAGCAACCAGCCTTATATTCAACTGCAAGTCCAGTCCTGTGTTGTTTATGCCAGATTGTCACCCTACTTATAACATGACACTGCTGCTTTGGCTAACTCCAGCCTGAAAAGCAATGGCTAATTACAAAAGATAGTTTCTTCTCCAGATAGAACTGAGCTCAATGTCAGAGGCACACAGACATCATTATTCTTCACTCACTGTAGCTAAGTGGCTCTGTAGTTTTGTGCAGCATTGTGCAATCCATCTCTTTGATTAAGGAATGTATGTATGGTGAGGTGAGCCTCGGAAGACATCAGCAATGAGCGAAGGTCCCATTTGTTTGAAAGGAAATGGGCATCACGGCCTTGGCTTACGGACCAAGGAGAATAGTTTGTATGTGGGGGGGGGGGGATGGTGAACCTTTTGGGAGACAAAGAGACAGACACAAGAAAGGAGGTTCATATGCTGCACATTCAGAGTCAAGCACAGGCCTGCGATCTCTGAAATGCAGGCATGCATCATGCACTCCATCAAATGAGCGAGCACTGCTCTCCGGCCACCTCCTGATCGATAGTCGCACCATCAGGAAACACAAACGAGCTGAAAAGAGGCCTGACTTCACCTGAAATGTACACGAAGGCCTGCGCAGTGCGAATCCTCTTGTATATATACTGCATAGCATTACCTTGCATAATGAAATATAAATGAGCTCTATTTACCGGGTCTCATCATCGGCGGACAGCTCAGCAGTGCCTCTCACTCCCGGAACAGCATCCGCTGAGGTGGCCAGTGACTGAGTAGATTTATTTGGCTCAAGAGAGCTAAGGAACAAGGAAGAAGCACTCGCTCACAATCCCTCTCTCTCACAGTCTCTCTCACTCACTCTCTATCTCTCTGCCCGCAAGCAAGGAATGGTGCTTAAAACAATGTTAGGCTTGATTTTATTACATGGAAATTCTCCCCACTTACACTAATCAGAAGAAGCATCAACTTCTTCAAAACCATCACTCAGCTGTGTATTTGGCAGGTTATAGTGAGAGTGTAAGTGAGCTTGTAATTTTGACTCCTCTGTGGAAGACACTTTTGTTTTGGGGACACTTTAGCATGCTCATTCTTGCATATCTCTATGAACCTGTGTGTGCTTATACAAAGTAAAATAATAATAATATTTTGTTTAGATGATGCTTTTACGCGGTGAAATTAACAGTTTATTATGTTACACAGGTGCCATTCCCTGCTGGAGCAATGCAGGGTTAGGTGCTTTGCCCAACAGCTGGACAGGTTTAACTATACTGTGGCTAAACAGGGGCTTCAATTACCAGTTATCCAGGTTCCAATTTGGCATCTTAACCGACAGGCTGCCCATATTGGCAGTGTATGTATGTCTGTGTTTTTTTTTTTTTTTCCTATGCGTGCTGCCCCTGCAATTTAAACCTTTCCTGATTTGGGCAAAACCGCAGGTCTGTTGTACAAAAGGCTCACTTGATATCAGCTTTTGTTTCTAAGCCCATATTGATTATTTTGTGAATGAACAAAACAACTTACTTTGATCGCAAATGCAATCACTAGAGACCTCTTAAAACAATATTGTTTTCGGGAAGACAGAAGCAAACATGAAAAACTAATACATCAACCATTGTAAAACATTTGTAAATAGCTGGAGAAAGTCATTTGCTTCGTCTCATGGCAGGTAGCAAACATTTATTTCTCAATCCTCCGTTTTTCAAAGGAACAGTTTGAAAATGTTCTCCTCCTCCAATAGCTGAAGGCAAATCTGTTACAGGGAATGAGGTGTTGCAAAATAGTACTGCTAGTTCACAGAACACTAAGTCTATACGAAATGAGACATGTTTTTTTCAATGGCACACAAAGGCCATAATGGCTATTGTATAACCTGCTGAGCGGATGTTCTATTTGATCTTGCATATATGTGTTTGTGTGTGTATATTTTTGAGTACTCAGAGTTCTTTGTATACTTCTCGGGACTACATACAGTGAGCACCATGACTCAGTGACACATTTTTCTCTATTTGGTCAGTACTCTAGCAGTTTTAGTTTGCATTGAAAATGAAGTACAAACAGTCAACTTGAATTTGATGGTGTTCACATCCATATCACAACAACTACTTAGCAATGGCAATTCCTTTTGTACATAGTCCCCCCCCCATGGTTGCATATCCTTTGCATGCATTTTTGAAGTCTGTAATGCTAAAATCACTAAACTTTGTGTATCTTCCCTGGCGATGCACTGTCAGGCCTGTGCTGTAGCCATCTTCAGTTCCTGCTTGTTCTGGTGACTTTTTGCTGTAACAATTGAAATGTCCATTGAATTATGCTGTACACTGTATGTCTGCACTCAATAGCCACTCTTGGCAAGTAGTAAAACTGTTTTATGATTTGTGAATGAAATTTGTTGAAAAGTATACAAATAAAGATGCAACTTTTGTCTTAATTTTTAATAAAGCCCATGTTCCGGTCTTGTGGATCACTTTTTTAAATAGAAGACAGTGTTGACTTTTTGGCTCAAGGACTTTTTCTCAATTGTTTCCACTTAACACTGGAGGACATTTATAATGCAATTGACCTCAGTGGCAGTCCAAACCTGTTTTGTCCATACATTTTTTTTTAGAAACAGCAGGGTTCAGGCAGCGTCCAGGTGGTACGATACACTTACTGACTTCTAATGACTGACTTGATGGTGCTCAAAAGGATATTCAGGAATGTATAGCTTGTTTGTTCCTTAGGAGTATAGCTATGGCAATCAAATCTTTGTTCCAAATATGGAAAGAGAGACCTGTTGAAAGGGACATTATTTTTTTTATTTTTTTTTACTGAGATTGTGTAAACTACTGTAGTCCTTACACAATGGCCTTTTCACATTGAGCTGACATAATTTGAATTTGAATTACTGCAAAATCCAAGACTAAGCTGTATGTCTTCACAGAATGATATCGATGACATTTATTTTGTTGGCCAATGGAAGTCACAGTATTTCCCAGTTTTTGCATTCTTTTCTTGCTTTTGTATTTGTTTTTTTTTCTGGTTTCTGTGCCTGTCTATTTCATTCAGTCATTTTCCTTGTTACCAAGGGTCTGTGTCTGTCTTCCCTGTATCCGAGTGTCTCCGTCTATCTCTCATCTTCCTCTCCCCGTTCAATTTCCCTCATAACCTCATTACCGTGTTTGTTGCCACATACAGTAACTTTCTTTCCCTGCCTGCTTACTCTCCTGCCCTGTACATCCCTGATTATTTCCCAGTGTATTTTAGCCCTTCTTTTTGAGTTCTGTCTCCCGGTGTTTCGATTTCCTTTGTCTCACGGTTTTTGAGTTTGGATTATCCTCAGTGTCTTGTTCTCTTCTCATTTTTTGGATCTTTTGTCTGTTTTTCTACCTTGCCTCTAGTGTATTTTGATTTAGTTCCACCTCTAATTACTGACTCGGACTTTTCACTATGATTTTTGGTCAAATAAACTTTTGTTGTCTTTTATGGCTCTGTCTGCGCATGGCTCAATTCCCCTCCCTAACAGGAGGTCACTAAATCCAGACAACGAAATACACCACAAAGCTACGTGTTCCACAAACCTAGCTTTATTCATTTGGATTTAGCAGATTCATAGAACATATCAGCCGGGGCTAATTTTCCTCTTCACCTTTTCCTGTTCTTACCCCAGTTACCAGTCCATATTGATCATTTGTCCTGCACTGTATATAGAGTTGAAATAGCACAGCAGGAATTGCAGTAGACTGCATTCCACATGCATAAAAAATTTATACTGGTCCCATAGTGATAATGGTATTTTTAAAGTAAAGAAATCGGTTATTCTTTAAATTAGAGGGTGGCATGCATATGAGCGTGCACGTGTGTGTGTGTGTGTGTGTGTGTGTGTGTGTGTGTGTGTGCGCTTGCATGCATGTGTGTGGGTGGGTATTCTTATCTCATGTGGGGACCGAATATCCCCACAAGTGATGGAATACCAGGTTTATTCATCCTTATGGGGACATTTTTTTTCTGGCCCCAATATAGTAACAGCTATTTTCAGGGCTTGGTCAAGATTAGAGTTAGGGTTTGGCATAAGGTCAGGGTGAAGGCTTCGGCAATGAATGTAAGTCTATGGGATGTTACCACAAAACATGAAAAAACGTGTGTGTGTGTGCGTGTGTGTGTGTGTGTGTGTGTGTGTGTGTGTGCGTGCGTGTAGGTGAGTGTGTGTATGTGTTTGCACATGTTAGCAAGCTATGTAATTGTTGCGGATATCAAAACCTCAAACTTGGTTTTAACTTGAAAATCCATGAAGTGGAACCTTTGATTGCCAGTAATTAAGATTCGGTTGAAGAGCAACATGATTTGACCTTTACTGTGGCAAAAAATGTCCCTTATTGCTGAAATCAGGGCTTATTCTTTTGTTTTTATTTTTTGTCGTAAAATACAGACAGAAATAGAGAGACAGTTGGGGAGGGAGGAAATAGAGATACAGAATATATATGCAGAATATTCATTTAAATGTGGGGATTGGTTCATTTTGAGAGAGGTGTTTTAGATTGGGTTGCAGTTGATGAGGGTGAAACATCTGAACATTTTAGTTATTACAGTTCAAGCAAAAAAGTGGCATATTTTACAAACAAGGCATAATACCGCACAGTGCTGTTTCTCTCTGCTGGTACCGATATTTCTGCCTGCTAAAAGAGATCCATCCTCTGTTGTCTGCCCTGTCATTCATACATTACTTCTGCTTTTTCCCCGCTTTTCAGCTGTCACTGATATCTGAAAGATGAAGCGTTCAGCTCTCGTTTTCCTCCTTATCAGCTCGGCAGCCTGCATCAATCTGAAATACATCTCGAAGAGAAACTCCGGTGAGTTCACAAGTTATTTTACATTCAGCAGAACGACCACTGGTGTTCATCTGTGGAATCTTTAAGCGCTTATTATGTTACAAACATATTTGTGCGCTGAAAACTGAACAAACATGTTTTTAGGACGTTGGTGTGATGTAATGCAATGCCACCAATCGGATCAGCGTTTTGGTTCTGGGTACGTGAGGCTGTCACAGCCTGCTGTCACACCAAAGAGGAAGATAAAAACCCTTGATGTGATTTGTTAAACATCATTTTTTTGTTCCGAGCGTCTTTTTAAAATATCTCCCTGCCGCAGAAACGTTTTTGTTTGTTTATTTTGCTCAGGCACACATAATCTAGTGGCATTTCATAATTGGAACCTCATTTGCATTCTTCCCAACACCCTTTGTCCCCCCCACCTCACCCCCACTCCGTAGATCCCCCCCCACCCTCCTTTGCTGGGCATTGAGTGTCTGTTTGTGTGTGGGTGAGGCTGTGCATCAAGCAATTATGTTATCAGCACCAAAATGGCCTTTTACGTGGGCGACAGAAATATAAAGGCAGTTTTATCTGTCAGCTTCTCACCCACTTTGAGATTCACTGCGTTTGGCAAATAAATAAATAAATAAATAAATAAATAAATAACTGCAACATCTGATGACTGTGTGTGACGCACAGTCCCATGCCATGTGCATTTTGGAGTGTTTTATACTAGTCCTGTGCAAAAGGCTTGCTGTAGAGGGAGGGTAACCTGTCTGTAAAGACTGCTGCACAGAGGTTGAAAAATTTATTTATTTATTTTTATATTTATCAGATGTTGAGAGAAGTTTTGACTCTTTGCTAATTAGATGTGATTTCCATAATTTTACCTACTTATATTCAATTTGCATCTGTTCTGAAATAGAGTGATTTAAAAGGTAACCGCAGAAGCTTATGTTTGCATATTATTCTTTTCACATTGTGTATATTAATGTCACTCTTTTTTTGTTGATCTCTTGTTTGATACCTGAATAGAGCTAACATCGGTATTGCTAATGCAAATAAATGACCTTGTGATACTCTGTGAATGTGTTCATGAAACTGAATGTGTGCACATATATCCATGTGTAGGAGTGTAAAAAAAAAAAAGGTATTGTAATCAGATGCATTTCATATTTATTAGCACATCTACTGATGATAATACCTCTTCATGTTTGGAGTTTGCATATGGGGGGGTCAGTTTTGTGGGAGCATTCGGTGATGCTTGCACCCTTAGCACAGATGAAATCCAAGGAGAAAGTTTGTGGCTTGGGTTAGTCATAAGTTTGTGCATGTGCGCACTCACATGTACGTCAGGGTATGCACAAGCATATGCACATTCCATAACATAACAGTTGAGGGAAAAGAAAGCAGTACTTCTCTATAGCTTAATACAATGAACTGTGACAGAACTTTTTTACAACAGAACTTGCCAAAAGAGGAATAAAACTAAATAAAAATAAGATAATTGTGCTTTGTCTCGACTTCTCTCTTTGAAATTTTGGAGTTATTGATCAAGACAACCTTATAATATATTTTAAATTCTATGTAATATGATTACTCTGTACCATTTTTAAGTTAAAAACAGAAATAATGATCTCATATATGTAAAAAATGCACTTGGCGCATGTTAGAGCAAGATTGAGAAGATGGCACAAAGATCAATGTAACTGAAATTAATTGCATTCTATTGCACTGGAATCCAAAAAATCCCGCCGAGACCTCTGTATTTAATGACTTCAAATGATTCTGAGGAGCCGGTTCACGATACAAGCTTTTATTGAGTGAAATATGGATAGATTAATTCTACTGATGCCACCATACAGATGGCCAGACTCAGAATTATTGGCTTCTCTGATAAAGATAAGGGAAGGGCTGTGTGAGGTAAATGCTGGAGATAATGAGCTATATTTTCTGCTCAGACATAAGGGGGTGTTTACGAATTGTAGCATACATGTTCTATTGTACAGTTATTCTTTAGATTAATTGTATTTATTTAGTAATACTCAACACTGTTTATTGGCATCACACTTATTGGTTTGCTTAAGATTGTTTAAAATGAAGTCAAACTGAAGTTAAATGTCGCAAAATTGTGCTCCGTTAAGCTTTTGAGTGTTGCTGAACGATTTTGCTGAGCTTAAATCGCTTCTTGTTTGCCCTGGGGACAAAAATATGGCAAAACTGACGGAAAATCTCTCAGCCGTTCATCATCATGAGGAAAGTTAGTGAACTGCCTCGTGAAAACTTTTGTCCAACACAAATCAGATAACAGATATAATCATGTAAAATCAAATGGTTTGAAACATCTGGAGCAGTAAGAGACCGGCAAGGAATAGGATGTGATACGAGGGGAAGAAATAATCCAATTGTCAAAACTTAAGTACCATAAAAATTTTACATCTTGGGGCCCATTGAAAATCAATCAAAAAGGCAATTTGAACGATATGCACAGATAAAGCATTCTCTGTGAGCATCAGCAAAGTCAACTGTTTGCCCAAATGTGGTAGAAACAATTGTTTGAACCAGTTACAAGTGAGATGGATACTAGGAAAAATGTTTCATTCATTTCAGCCAATATCGTGAAGGATCGCTAAGCTTTAAGATCATTCACATTTCTAATTCCACTAATTTTCAGTGCATTTTACCCTTTACCTCTTAAAGGATGTTGAGTCATCAGTGTTTCTTTCAATGTGAAAATAACCCTCAACAAAGCTGAAATACTTTAAAATGACACCAAAGATACCTGGAAATGAACATAGAAGTGGCTTTCTGGAAGCAAAATCATTGTCTTGCTACTGTCAAACTGCCATCATGTTAGTTCTTCAATGCAATATGTAATGCTTCGCTGTATGCAGGACATGCATATTATGTCTCGGTAATAGAGATATTTGTTTTCAATAGCCTTTCTGTGCATCTTTATTATGGGTACCAATGACTCTGGACTGGTGTGTAAATGAATGGCTGCTCTGCCTTGAGGCAGGTATTTAAATCACGGATTTGCACAATCAATTGGGGAAAAATGGCAAATAGGCTGAAGAGAGAGTATATACAGCAGAACACAGCAAAAATAAATAAATAAATAAATGAAAATAAGTAAATAAATGGACGGGGACAGACGAACACTTAGTCCTATAGTTGCTTACTCTGAAAATCCCCATGGAATATAAGAAATTCACATCTGAACCTGCCTCAACAAAAGACTACACAAAGCAGGTATTTATTAATGTTTTGTCCAAGTGCTGAATTTATTCATGTTAGTTCAACTACATTCACCATTATTTTTTTACACTTACATCAAAACAAAAAAGCAAAAAAATAAAGCTTAATGGTTTCTAATATAACTCTAGTAACAGCATTTTTCTTGCAAGTCATCAGAGAGCTATGTTCGACTGGACTGATCAGCCTAATATTTTCTGTGCACATTTATGACTGTACGCTCAAGGACCTCTCAAGGTTGCAGTGATTCACAGTTTCTGAAACACCAGTTTCATTGACTGCTCTGTTTTACCATTAGCATGGACTTAACTGGTCAGTTGGGGCTGTCAGTGATCAGCAAGTGCTTCAGTTTGGAATGTTGTTTTTGCTAGGGACAACATAAGCACCAGGCAAAGATCTTAAGCCAGTTGCAGCATGTATGTGTGAAGTCTTCCCTAAATATCATCCCTTAGTCTGTACTAAGTCCTTAGTTGGCACTAAGTAGTTTACAACTAGCAAGTTAGTAATTTCTATTGCACCATGCTACTCTTCGCAACGTCTTAGCTAGTAAATAGCAAGTTATGCGAAAATTATGTCTAGAATGAAGAATGTTGTGTAATATGACACTGTCAATTTTATGCCCAGTCAGCGCATAAGGAAAAATATGAACAAAGACGTTTGCTTCCTGCAATAACCAGAGCCAGAGCAGTTTGGCCACAGAGGTTTGACCATTTCTTGCCTGGCTGGAGATGGCAATTGTATTCATATGATGACAAAGTAACAGTGCGACTCTTCTGATTGCTCAGCAGCAGTGGCGGCTGGTGAACTGGCAATAGGGGAAACTCAGACGAGCCCTTAAAAATAATGATTGGTCATGTCCTCTTTTCAATCATTCATTTAAATTACCATTACAGAAACTTTGAAAACTCTCAACATTATCAGGTGTGGTCAGTTTTCATTAACAACGCATACCTGTCAACTCTCACGCATTCGGCGTGGGTTTTAATGGCATATGTGTGTGTGTGTGTGTGCGTGGGTGTGTGTGTGTGTACACATTTCTGGGAAAAGTTAAACACCACCAAATTCAAAATGAAATTTTCCAAAAATTGGCAAGTCCTTGCATGAAGGTTTTAGCTTGCATTCCTTGTGCACCTGTGCGTTTCAGGTTCAGAAGGCTTTGTCGTGAGCCATGCTTAATAGCACAGGCTGAATGTTAGCAGTTGGGAGCCACCTCTGGAAACTTTGGTTTCATCTTAGTCAGATATTGATTCTGTTTCTTCCAATTAATGCTCAGACAACAGGGAACAGTTTTTTGGAGAACGCAGGTCTCCTTGCCATCTATAAAGGACAGTAGGCCAATACTTTTAACAGCATTAACTGTGTTGAAAACATACCCTTTTGTTAAAAGCTAATGAAGTGTGAAATCAAGATCAAATTTTTTTCAAACAGATTTCGTATGACTGGAAGGGTATGTCCAAACCAAATCCAAGAACTGGGCTTTTTTTTTACGTTACTAATTTTGTCTTTTGAAATAGAGCTTGTTTAAGAATTGGGTGGTGCTTAGCTTTTGCTTGGTGTATATTTAAAGGTTTTTACAATCATCAGTCTCTGGGCTTTATCTCTGTGGGTGTTGACACTGTAACAGTCTTCAAAAACCATTTCCAGTCCATCTTAACAAGACATTTCAGTCATTTTTAAATCACTAAAGTTAGGCTACACTTGCACCACAGTTTACACCACCTTAGGGTACGGCGTAAATATTTGGTGATTGCTAACATCTTTATATGAAGTATTTTAAGTGGCGCAACCCCTTATAATGTATTAGTGTCTCTACCTTGATTTAGAAAACACTTACATCATGACTAGACTTTGTATGTACTTAGTAAGACCTGGTGAAACCAGCTGTGTGCACTCTTATTGTTGAGTCGCATCAAATTTAACCCATTACTGCTGTAACATGCATGTTTTCTCTTGCTATGTAAATGTCTTTATAACGTCATTACGTCGGCGTGCGACCACTGCAGTAAAAAACAACCCTGAAAAACATCAGCAGGATTTATCTACTCTGGAGGGAATTGCAGCTGGAAAACCTGTTAAGCACAAAGAAAGCAAAAATTAAGATCCACGGGTATTTTTCAAAAATAAAATTTTTTCTGTTTGTTGTGGAGCTAAAATCCGCACATAACTGTTCTTCATCAGATAGCTTAGTTTTCAAATGCCGTGAATGCTATTTCTGGTCTGCCTCCCCATATTGGCCAATAATAAACCACTCTGTGTTCAGTCAGATGTCATTCAATTATGTTTTAAATCAGATAATGGTTGTTTGTATGTTTACAACTCCCATCAATCAAATTCACTAACTATGTCAGTCTAATCAATGCAACTGCCAACAAGGAAGGAAATGCGCCATATGGTACATGCAGTAAGTTTTTAAAATATCATCAGGTTTCATACATTTTCTGATCACAACCTTGGTATAAAATCAATATAGAAACAGTTGTGTGATAGAAAAATGGTTGAATCGCCATGAAAGTTAAATGTTTGCTGCTGTTTTTTAGCCATGTTGTAACCATAGTTCTCCCTGTTACAAGTAAGGGTCACATGCTCTTCTACTGTAACAGTGGAAAGCATCCACTTTCAGTTTAATTCCTCATGACTTGTATTCTTTATTGAAATACTTTCAGTGGTTTATGATGGCAAACACATGTAGGTTGTTTCCCTGAAAATATTTCAAATGTAGGTGTAAAATTTCCGAGTGAAAAGTGAAAAGTATTACGATTATGCCGACCAGATTGCTTTAAGCAATGTTTCAGACAAGTTATGCTTGGCCCTGTGATAATGATTACTGTTTGTGTCTTTAACATCTCTTAACTATTCAGTGTACTGCCACAACTCGGAATAGGCTGGTAGGGTATCGAACAAGTACATAAAAGCAGAGCGGTTATTTCTGAATTTTCTTTGACTTGTATTTCATTGCAGAAAGTATGAGGACAACATATTTAATGTTTTATGTGGTCTTTTTCATATAATCTGAAAATATGGGCTGCAAAAGATGGAAAAAAAATTGAGACAGGGAAAATGTCAACAAATTTGAATTAAGATGTGATATCAGGTGATTGGAATGAAGATTTTGTAGAAAAGCAGCATCGAGGAAAGGTCTTGTCCTTCAGGAGTGAAGATTTTCATTTTGCCGACAAATGCGTTGGAAAATTATTTGAAAGGTTTAAAATCTTTGTTCCACGCAGAAAGATAGGAAGGGATTTGAATTTTTCACTGTCTAAGTTGCATAACCTAATTAAAAGCATCAAGGAATCCACAATTTCTTTGCGCAAAGGGCAAGGGCACACAGCACTGCATTAATAACATTCATTTATCTGTAATGATAGAACCACATGGGCTCAGGATTACCTTGACAAACCTTTGTCAAGTACTACAATACATAGTTACATCCACAAATCCCAGTCATAACAGTACTGGGCAAAAAGGAAGCAAGACACATTGTCAGCTTCTCTCGGCACAAAGGCATCTACGATGGGCCATCACAATGTGGAGAGGAAATTTGTATTGTGGTCAGAAGAATAAAAAAGTTCACATCTTTTTTGCAATAAGTGGATGCTGCGTCCTCCAGAACGAAGAAGATAAGGACCACCAGCCAGACTGCTAACAGCAACAAATCCAAAAGCTATTGTCTGTCGTGCTATTAGTTTGTGTTAGTGTCCCTGGCAAGGGTAATTTGAAGTTCTGTGACAGCACCATTAATGCTTGAAAGTACACTGAGATTTTTGAGCAACATATGCCGCCTTCAACATGACATCTTTTCCTGGAATGCTCATGTATATTTCAACAAGACGATTCAAAACTGCATTGTACAAGCATTATAAAGACATCCCTCCGTAAGAAGAAGGTGTGGGTGTTCCACTGGGCTGTCTGCAATTCTGACTTGTCCTCAGTAGAGAACCTGTGGCACATTCTGAAATACAATGGTCTGTATTGCTGCATATCGGAAGACTTGTTTGCAGGAACAATGCAACAAAAAAAGTGTTGTGAAAAATGCTGCTGGGTTGGCTCTCGTGGTAAAGGTGTTGCACTGAGGTTAAAGAGTGACTACCATGGCGTTGGATTTGAATCCCAGCTGTGCCATTGCTGACTGTTGCCAGCAGCCTTTTGAAAGCAGTGCATAATTGGTTTGTGCTGCTCAGGGCTATGGGAGGGATACAATCCGTTTGGGTTAGCAGTGCTCGTTGCTGAACTGCCTCCTGCTGGCCTTCTGGGCACTCATCAGTAACACTGCAAGCAAGCATGTGTTCAGGTTTCCCCTGCCCTTGTTCTGAGTATGAGAGGTTTTAATCTGCGAGTGTAAAGAAGCAGCAGATGATGGGCCTGTGTTTGGAAGGAGAACTGCGCTTCCGAGATGGCAGCACAAGTAATGTATGTTGTATATACAACTCCAATTCTGAAATAGTTGGAACAAAGTGTAAATTGTGAATAAAATCAAAACGCAATGACTTTCAAATCACACCAGCCAGTATTTTATTCACAATAGAACAGAGATAACATAGCAAATGTTGAAACTGAGAAATTTTACAATTTTATCCACAAAATGAACTCATTTCAAATTTGATGGCTGCTACAGGTCTCAAAAAAGTTGGGACAGGGGCCTGTTTACCATGGTGTAGCGTCCCCCCGCTTCTTTTTAACACAGAGTGGAGGCATCTGGGCATTGAGGAGACAAGTTTCTTGAGTTCAGCCATTGGAATTTGATCCCACTCTTCTTTAATACAGGCTTCCAGCTGCTGGAGAGTTTTGGGTCTCCTTTGACGGACTTTTCGTTTAATTATGCGTCAAATGTTCTCAATCGGTGAAAGATCAGGACTGCAGACAGGCCAGTTCAGCACACGGACTCTTCTTCTATGAAGCCATGCTGTTGTAATAGCTGCAGTATGTGGTTTTGCATTGTCCTGCTGAAATACACAAGGCCTTCCCTGGAATAGATATCATCTGGAGGGGAGCATATGTTGCTCTAAAACCTTTATATACCTTTCAGCATTCATGGTGCTTTTTAAAACATGCAAGTGTCTCACACCATATACATTAATGCATCCCCATACCCTCAGAGATGCTGGTTTTTGAACTGAACGCTGATAACAGAAGGGGTGGTCTTTCTCCTGTTTAGCCGGAGGACACAACGCCCATGATTTCCAACAAGAATGTTAAATTTGGACTCGTCTGACCACAGGACACTTTACCACTTTGCTACAGTCCATTTTAAATGAGCCTTGGCCCACAGAACACGGCGGCTACTTCTGGATCATGCTCAACAATGGCTTCCTTTTTGCATGATAGAGTTTTAGGTGGCATCTGTGGATGGCACGGCGGAATGTGTTTACTGACAGTGGTTTCTTGAAATATCCCTGGGCTCATTTAGTAATGTCAATGACAGAATCATGCTGGTGAATGATGCAGTGGTGTCTGAGGGCCTGAAGATCACGGGCATCCAGTAAAGGTCTTCGGCCTTGTCCCTTACGCACAGAGATTTTTCCAGTTTCTCTGAATCTTTTGATGATGTTATGTACTGTCTATGATGAGACCTTCAAAGCCTTTGCAACTTGACGTTGAGGAACATTGTTTTTAAAGTTTTCCACAATTTTTTTTTACGCAAGCCTTCACAGGTTGGAGAGCCTCTGGCCATCTTTACTTCTGAGAGACTCAGCCTCTCGACATCCCTTTAAGAGCCAATCGTGTTACACACCTGATGCCAGTTAACTTAATTACTTGCTAAATGTTCTTTCAGCTGATTTTCTCATATATTAATTGCTTTTTCAGCCCTTTTTTGCCTGTGTCCCAACTTTTTTGAGACCTGTTGCTGCCCAAAAATTTGACAAGCTCATATTGTGGGTAAAATGTCTCAGTTTCAACATTTGAAATGTTATCTATATGTTCTATTGTAAATAACATATTGGCTCATGTGATCTGAAAATCATTGCATTTTGATCTTATTCACAATTTACACTTCGTCCCAACTATTTCAGAATTGGGGTTGTAGTTTGCTGATTGGACGTTACAGATTCAGATAGAATAGGAAATGTAAGATTAAATGGTAAATAGTAATAATAAAAATAAATAGTTTATGGTCCCACATTTTTTTTTTAATGTTGCAAGAGTCAAAATTGAAATGTGTCTATTTTGTAAAATCAATTAAAATCATGTGATGAAACATCAAACATCTTTTATAATGTATATATATGTATGTGTGTGTGTGGATGTGTATGTTTATGTATGTGTTCCATGTTTGTATAGCTTATGTGTTTTTTTACTAACTTGGCAATAAAGGTGATGATGAAGACAGTAATGCAGGTCAAAGAGTTTACAAATCACTGCTTTAAGTTTTACTTTCACCATACTTTCCCAACGTTTTCTGGTATGGGATTGTATTTAATTAAGTTAGGAAAGAAGGAACAATTACCTGTGCATTGTATTGAAATGTGGGATAAAGCCAACACACTGTATTAGGCAGAACAGAAGAAAATGTGAAAGTAGGCAACAAAGTAAATAATCACTGGAGAGACATAATTATATTTTTTCAACATCACTGTGTGGGGTATCACCAGTATTTCACTTATTTTTATATATGGTAGTTAATGTTTGATTTGTGCTGTTCATCTTCTGAACTTGACCACTGATAGTCACTCAGCTCTACAGCTTAAACTCGGAATGTAATGTGATTTTGTTAATCAGCAGAACAATATATGTTTTTGGTCTTGTTTGTATTGAAAGAAACTACAAGTGTACTTTACACTTTTGTCCACCATGAACACTTTCCCGAGTTTATTTTGAACTTGGCGAAAATTTTTGTCAAATAGTAATGCAGTAGATTGATTTTTGCTAGTCTCGCGATCGCCAATTTGCAAAAAATACCTGGATGTGGCTTTTTCGGCAAAATTTCTCACTCCTCTGGGGCTGGCGCACTTCTGGTGCACAGCTTGTGTAGCAGTGTGCTTTGTGCGATAGTGCTTAGGCCTATTGATAGTGCATAATAACACTGAATGATAATGATCTTCTACAACATCATCTGTGATTTTTGATGGCAATGCCAAAAAAATTATGCAAGAAATTATATCAATCACCTGAATATCCCCATAAAGGCCTTTCTCGAAACTTCAAGAAAATGACTGTTCCCCAGCTGAAAGCTTTTTTGACGGAAGGAGGGATTCCAGGGCAAGCAGCTGCATGAGACCGGAAGCGTCTTGGCTGCCAAACTGTCCCATAATGCACCAGAAATGGGGCTTGATTGGAACATCTGGGTATTTTTTTTTACATCCTGCTGATACCAAGAATTCCAGCAATCACTCAGAAGAAGGTGATGGATCAACATTTAATTTTGCATCTCAATAAGCAAAAAAGGTGTCGAAGAGTTGAAAAACCATTGAGTGAGGCTCAAGATGGCACCTTTTCTATATGAATAAATTTACTTATCTGACTGAAAATCTGATCAACTTTCTCCTCATAAGGATGCTCATATTAATGCCAGAATAATACTGCTGCAACCCCTTCAAGTCTCCTAGGAGCAGAGGTCTCTTCTCCTTCTAATGTTTGTCTTTCGCCTTCTGGCCAAAGATTGCCAAAGAACAGAGGTGTCCATGGTTCTCCACCAAAAAGGCTGGTGTGGGTGCTGTTTTTTGTTACAGCCTAATACTGATACACCTGATTTGACTCCTCAAAGTCTTCATTGACCCCCTTGATTAGTTAAGTTGAATCAGGTGTTGTAGTGTTAGGCTGATGTAAAACCTACACCCACAATAGTCCTTTACTGAAGACGCTGGACACCCCTCCGCTGAGTGATGGTTAGTATGTCCAAGAGACAGCATCTGCTGATCTTCAGAAGACAGAACACATCAGGGATGAGCAGAGCCACTCTGTGGCAGGAGCTCAGATGAAAACTGGGGTGTCTACTCTGTCACTGTGGAATTGTTTGTGCCGTGGAAGTGTAGCATCAGATTGTTGATAAGCAGTAAGAAGGCCCATTCAGTTACGATGGCAATAAGCCATATTCCACCATCTTTATGCACGCGCTACTAATTGTGAACATTGATAACACTGGACAAGTAACAACCCAAAATTTGAGTAGTCACCAGGGAACAAATGAGGAACATATAAGGAACTGCCAAATAAGGGACTAACTGCTAGTAAACCATTTTTTATAGGCAATTCTTGAGTAACCTCTAATCACATTTTATAAAGTAGCAAATGATTTGTTAAGTGAGGAATAATTGAGGAATGAATGAGGAACGAACTGCTAATAAACCATTACCTTATAGTAAAATATTGCAGTAGTTAGGTCCTCATTCATCCCTCATTTGTTCTTCAATTATCTAGTCATTGGCTATTCTATATAATTTGATTAGAAGTAATTCAAGAACTGCCTGGCAACTAATAGCTTACCAAGAATTATTTCAGGGATTAGAAACATTTCCTTGAGCAAAAACTAATACTGGAAATAAATGAAATTTTGGGATGAACATAATGGAAAACAAAAACAATTGCAATTACAGTTGCTCCAGCTGTGTAGAATGCAATATCCTGCAACTGTTTACTTTTTGAGAAACATAATATTCATATGTCACAAATGTTATTTACAACATAGTGTTTGAATACTGTTCATACAAGTGCAAAATTAGTACTGTATATTGGTTAAATTCCACAGCAGACATTCTTTTCTCTTTTAGTTTTTCACTACATCCCATTTCAGGAGAATTTTCACTGAATTTCATTACATTTCTGCCATATATGTTGATATCAATGGATGCTGGGTGAGTGAACGTGCTTAGTGACTACACATTGTGACTGCAAAATGACTGAACAGTGAATGCACATATAATATCTGAGTACATGCACAATTGGAAACCCTGACAGACAAGCAAGCCATAAATGTCAACTCAATAGTTTAAAAAAATACCACAAAGAGAGTGCCCTGTAAGAGTGAATATATATCTATAATTTATTAGCGAAGTGGAATCTGCGTGCGTGTCCGGCCAAAATGTCTTATAACGTTACCATTATGACGTCATCACGTGCACCATTGTGATGTTGTCACGTCGCTATGGTGTACCCATAAAAACATCACATGACCAAGCCAATTCATCCACAAGAGTCCTGAATCCCAAAAAACAGATGCCAGGCTGCAAGAGAAAGCATCTCAGTGACGGCCACCTTAAAGCAGATGCTGAGTCTTTACTGGAGTTACTCAGTCACGTGACCGTGTGTGTGCGTGTGTGTCCGAAGCGGATATGCATACTGCGTACGCGTGTATGTGAAGAGCAATTGAAACTACTAGAACCCATGGATCCCCACGGGCAATGCGCTAGTTATATTTTATTTTCTGTTATATAATATGAGAGTTAAACTATTTAACAAAATAATTCACAAATAATCAAGTAATTCCCAATGGTGCCAGCTATAGCTTCTTCCTTAACGAGATATAGAAAGAATTAGCTTCAATTATAGCTGTGCTGGCACATGCAAGTGGTGCTACCACAGGCAAACCACCAAGCTTTTCAACTCATTCCCATCAAAGTCATGAAATGTGTTGAATGCAAAATGGGCAACAGCCAAGCACAGATTATTGACTTCAGAACTTGGCATGGTTTAGCGTATGAAGGCCCAGCCATTGCCATATGTCAGTCATTTCCCCGTATGTGCAAACTGTCTGATCCAATATGGCCCACCCAACTGCCATCACAGTGATTTGAAATATAACTCAGTTTAGATGGTCTTTGGCAGTCTTAACACTGGTGCTTTTCCCTGCCCGGTATGGGAGTCAGATATAAAAGGAACAGTGGTGGAGGAATTTTCTAGGTTCCTCGAAAGTGTCTCACAGTTCTTTCTCAATAATTTTAGTACCACTGTTAAAGTAGCACCTTTTCTTTCACTGTCTCTCACGCTGAAAGGTGCACAGTGGAATGGGCAATTGGATGGCGGAGGTTCACAGCTGAAGCCACACAGGGCAATGGGTTACTTTCCTCTGCTAATGTATTTCTGCACAGTGAGGGAGTAAAGAAATATTGATATTGACTGTTTTTTTTTTTCTTAATAAAGATGCAGTAAATGAGTGACAATCCCTACCATCCTTACCACCAATAAATATATCCCCACACACACACACACACACGCTCGCACATGCTTACACACCAAACTAAAGTGCGTAAATTGTAAGTTGACCTTCTCATTCAAATAAAATACCTTGCTGTCTATAAAACACAGGGACTTGAAATCTGATTTGCTCACAAGCATCATAACAAATGGAAAATATAACCTAACTTTATATGACAATTTATGGAGCACTTTTGAGTGATGAGCACTAGAGTTCAAAAGAACTGAACAACACCATCATTTAAGTACCGGAGTTTCAGCCATATTCTCTAAGAGGCTCAACTTTGGACTTTGTCTGCCTGCCATCCCGTTCCATTGTTTATGTGCTTATGTGCAAATGTCATCGTTCTGGGCGATGTTCATGGTTTATGTCATTATCCCTTTATATGGATGAAAGTTTTTCCGAAGCAATTCAGGTCAAAGATCTTCCTGCTGACCTCTGAATTACCTTCTAGATGGAAAAAAAAAAAAAAAATCCTTTCCACTATTGAACAGCTACAATACATGCTTATTTCAGCAATCTGAATTATAAGATAAAGGCGCACATGGTCAAATTATCAAAAGGGAATTATTTATTTGGAACCAGTACAGTTAACATTTTGACACTTTGAGGTCCTCTTCAGAATATCCCCACAACTGTGAGTACCAACGTCAGAAAATAAAAATAAAAAGATAAAAATTAACAGAAAAAAACCAACAAATATCACCATACACTATAAAGTAACTCCATGCAAAGATCAAAACCGCAGTCATAAAAAGTCCAGATTATGACACACCGTAGTTCTATGATCGCCGTAGTGCCATGACATAATAGTCTGACACACCACAGATGCAGCATTCAGCTATGATACACCTCAGTATATTGACACACGGTAGTGCTATGATGCACCATACTCCTATTACATTACGGTGCTACCAAAGAGCAATGATACACCACACTCTTGTTACACCAGAGTTCTACCAAAGTGCTATGATGCTACAGATGCGCATTATACCATAGTGCTGTGATGCTATGTACCTCTATTACACGATAGTGCTACCAAAGTCCTATGACGCATCGTTCTCCTTTTGCACCATAGTGCTTCCAAAATGCTATAACACACCATAGTTCTATGTCACGCCACTGTGCTGTAAAATTGCACTGCATGCTGCTATTGCACAGCAGAGCACAATGTTAAGTGGCAAGGCTGCGACATACCGCGTTATGATCTAAAACGCATTTCAAAGGAGGGGAATGTTTTTTTTTTTAATTAATTTTATTTTTTTATCAACATGGGAAACAAATGCCTCAGTTATACCCCCAATTCCCACCCTTGGGAATGATTTCAATTTTGGCATCGTAATCAGAGCACATCAAACGTTAAAACTCTCCAACCATAGATAAAACTGTAAAGACTCCTTAGAACAGCACCTATTTTTTGCGCCCAGGGAAACCTTCAGGTTCACCAGCCCACCAGCCAGTTGTAAAGGTTATGGCTGACCATAAATTCCAAACATGCTCTGGAGAGATGTAGCATACCCTTGTGAAGGCTCTTTGAGGCTCATGATTTAACTACACTATGTGTGAGAATAAAAAGTATTATTGTTTATATACTTAATTAATTATTATACTACAACTGTATTATATAAAACTGTATTATTCAAAACGAAGATGTTAGTGTAGTGCATATGGCTTTTTTTAATTTGAGGCGTAAGTACCATAATCAGATTTTCAGTTGAAACATGGCAACTGGATAGTGAGGTGAAAAATTCCATAGTCAAATTACAGCCAATGTAGGAAACTTCTGGAATACTTGTGATCTGCTATGGGGGGGGGGGGAAATCAGGGCTTCAAAGAAATATGCTTATCAATTTCATTTTGAGGATGTTTTCAATGTTTGTTACCCATTAATATCTCAGTGGCAAAAAATAAATAAAAATAAATAAATAAATGCTGAATGTGCGAGTAATGTTAATTAAACAAATGGCCTCATTAAAATGTAATTAAATAGCTTTTGTAAAGGATACAGGAGCATTTTCTGCATATACCACCTAAAATTAAAAATCCTAATTATACTTTTTATAAATGATACTCCTTTATGCTCATTCAATTCTATAAAATTTGATAAAACTATTTTGCCCAGCCACAATGCCCACAGATGATATTAGGATATTGTTGGCAGTGTACGTACGGTACTCTGTAATCCCATGTAAGATGATTCAAATGTGAGGCAACCAATCAATAAAAATTATGTAATTCAAAATTGAGGAATGCATTTGAGTTAAACCTCTAAAAATTGGAATCAAGATTAAAGATTTTAAATTCCTTGCATCAAAAATACTTGGAGTCAAGTTAAAACAACTAAAAATATGCCACAGCGCGCTTCAAAGAAATGCCTTATTGTGGGTGCTGTTTGATTCGAGTGAAAATTGCATGATAATACCTCCCACCCAACATCAGGCAGCCCTCCTTGACCAAAAACAAAACACTCCAGACAGACATAAACATACAACTAAAAACATGAGAGCCAGAGAGATAGAGAAACTAAGAGGTAATGGCCATGGGTTCTTTAGCTCCCTTGCTAAAGACCACACAAAGGCAATGAATGCTTCTAATAAGAAAAAAGCTGAGTAGAGACCTTTGTTCTTTGCTCTCAGAAACTAGCCAGGCCACCACTTCCTCTGGTCTCCCTCCCAAGAGTGATGACCCCTGCCCCCCACGCTCTCCACCTTTAAAAATAAATACATGGGGATGTGGTCCAGCCATGACTTTGATATTGCTCAAGGTTGCATTAAAGATTCATACCCTTCCTTTGTAACTGGATTTGACATATTCAGATGTTTTGGTTTGATACCATTTCTATTGAACATCAGTCTATCTATCTATCCATCTATCCATCTATCTATCTATCTACCCTATCTATCTCATCATCTTCATATGAGTATATGTATTTGTACATGCAGTAATGGTCAGCCAGTGAATTGTCAGGAATGCCATGGACAGTGTCCTGTCACACATTGTGACTGTAAATCAAGGCAAGCGCAGTGCAGCAGCCTCCTCCCTCTCTAATTCCTGACTATACCTGTATGAGAATGTGTACCAGGGAGAGCATGGAGAATACAGTGATTGCGATAAGTGCTGAAATGTTTGACTATGAAGATTCTGAGAAAGTGACAGTAATATGTTTTGACAGAAGTTCCCTTGGGATGTTACTATATGTAGCTGTGGATTAATTGCTGTCTTAATATCCTGCCTGCTGCATGAGCCGGGGAGTGATCACCTGTTCTCTGGGCAGAGGTTCAGCGAGGTCCCCCCAGCCCTTGACGTTTTCCACTTAATAATGTAATTAATAGAGAATAAAGGCTATGCCCTGTCACCTTTATGAGATGGGTGATCGCATTTTAACCGTAATTGCCTGGGAACTTGATGAATCAGCTATAAGCAGTCCCTTGCAGAAAGCTACATGTGATATGTTTCAGCCTTGTTGTAAACATAGTGTAGTGTATAGACCCCCATATAAATGGTGGCTATTGAATTATTTTTTGTCATGTTATTTCTTGGTGTGGTTTAGATTTTCCTCCTTTCCTCGCCATGAGTTATTACTGTGTTACGTTTTAATACCAGAAAAATACAGCGAGCATCGCATGCCACCCCATAGAGAATAGCAATGCGGCACAGTACAGTAAATCTATAAATTCTGCTGGGAACAAAGCATTTTCCTCCCTGCCATGGCAATGCAGTTAAGGTTATGGTTACTGTAATAAGAAAACACCTATT
The DNA here is from genome assembly GCA_029692085.1 of Gymnothorax javanicus. Taxonomy (NCBI): domain Eukaryota; kingdom Metazoa; phylum Chordata; class Actinopteri; order Anguilliformes; family Muraenidae; genus Gymnothorax; species Gymnothorax javanicus. The sequence continues at coordinate 48,349,073 of CM056204.1, forward strand.
CAGTATGAAGTGATCTCCATGGCAACTTGCCATCAGAGGGGAATGGTAGCAGAACTCAATAACCGACTTGGAGAAGGCTTATGATCCAGCCCCAAATGGCAACCCTCTCAACCACCCACCTTATCTGCCCGCCTCCAAACTATCCGTCACTCTTCGAGTCAATAATTCAGTGAATATGAACTGGTAACATTAATCTTCTCTCATTTACTGTGCTGTGAGCGCCCGAAGTGAAATGTATTAAACTGGAATTAATTATAAAAACAATTCAGTCGAGTGTGAGCTGAGGCTTCCTGGCTGTGCTGTGACATGTGGCCTATATTTTCGCAGGAGACAGCGCTAATAAATAATCTGATTAGAGCATCCGTTAGTGAATACGCATGGATACAAATCGACTCTCAACACCTTGCCCTTGTGGGAAGACTTCGTCATTTTGGTGGTTTATTCCCAGAGTTGTGTATTTTATTTTATTCATTCATTTTTTATTTTTTTAAAGGAATGCACTGGGGGAAAAAAAAAACATATTTTGAACGTGTGATCTCACTGTAACACTGCCAGACCTTTGAATATCATAAGGAGGTAATGCCCCTTTTTTTACACCCAAAGATAACACGTAAAAAAGGTTTTCCTGTCAAAAGAGGCCCTAGAGAACAGTGCTATGAATAAATGTAAACCTATATAAGAGCTCCTTTATAAACTGGCTAGAAAGAAGAGGGATTCAAGTATCCTTTAGCATCGGTTTGCGATATAGGAAGTGAGCCAGTGCCTTTAATGGCAAATCAGCCTACTGACAAAAAAATCCTGTTAAATGACACAAAAAATCTTTCTTGTTCTAAGAATTATGCATGTTTCTACAAATAACCAATGCAATACTGTATCTAACGGTTATATTTACCAGTTTTTGGGCGTATAGAATGCTTGTTGCATGAAAATATGCACAAGTTGTTCAGCACTGGGAGTGTTGTTATTGTGTTTTTCACAATGTGGAGAAAGCAGACCAAAATGTAGAATTCAGCAATTCTCCCATGATCCAGTAATCTTCATAACCTCGCAAATTTGAAAATGTGAGCTTGATTTATTGAAACGCATCTCAAGGGGCAAAAATAGAAATGGATGAAATGAGAAGAAACACAAAATGCAATGAAAGTACCTACAAAATCATATGAATGCTAGCTCGGGCAATATATAGCAATGGAGCAACAACAGGCAAAATGACTCCATGCTCTGATGTTGAAAACACATGTTGGGCCTCATGCAGCAACAATTCTTTAAAATTTGCATCTGTTTGCTCTTATTTTTTGTTAAGAGAGAAAATCAGAGAAGTCGAATCCAGATGCACCAAACATTCTTACCATCCAAATTTGCTCTTACCCATGAGCGCCGGGAGATAAATCCAATTCAATCGTAAATCAGAGGCACGTGGGTGATTGTTTATAATTAGCATAGGTAGTGCCCACTAAACTCCATGTAAGGGCAGATGTTGTGCTGTGTGCAAATAGCCAACTTTGGCACAGCAATTCGAGCTATCGCCAATACAAAAAAAATACCCAGATGTGGCTTTTATGACACAATTTCTTACACTTCCGGGACTGCCACACTTCCGGTGCACAGCTTTCGCTGTGGCATGACAACAACGATTCAGCTAGACTTGAGAAACTGCAGACAATGTAAACACTAAAATCAAGCCAAGAAAAAGTACTGGATGCATGCAGGTTTAATACGGCTTCTATGCTCAGTATCGTACGGTTAAGTATCAGTGACCATGCATGCTAACGCAACTTTTCCTCCGCAGCTATGCGAGACCGGAAGCGACTTGGCCACCAAACTATCTTATAAAGTATCAAAAATGGGGTTTAATTGCAATGATTGTGGTCTTTTTTGTATTGGTGATAGCTTGAATTGGATAGATGCCACTGAAAAAAGGTTGCAAGAAGAACTTCAGCAGCAGCAAAATTGAAATACTGTTAAATCAACTTAAACAAAGTAAATGTAATCTTCCGGAATTTTATAGTCTTAATTGGGATGAATTGACCAATAAGATTTTTTTTTTTTTCCCCACAAATTAAATAATCAAAGAATTTAATTTCCTGTAATATAATGTAATTATAACATATAATAATCTAAATTTGATTTGATTACATGTAAATTTTGTGGATTTCCCCCTAATTACACAGCTTACAAACATACAAATATAGTTGTATGGATTTTTAATTCCAGCCGGTTGAACCAGCTGCAAAGCATAGCTGATATTGGAATCATTATTTCTGTCTGTCTGTCCGTGTTAACACAATAGCATCAAAACCTGTTTAGATTCAACCTTGAGACATCGCATAGTCACTAGCTGCTTATGTTTGTGGAGTGTTTCCGAAAAACGTCCTAACTAAAGATGTCCAGAGAATTTGGCTGCAGTTTTGAACAGTGCTGATGTGTAGCTCTCGCTCTAGCCAGTAATGCTTGAACATGCCTCAGTGGATGCAGCGACGAATGGTTTTGACTGACAAAGGTTTATCAATGTATTTCCAAGTTGATTTTGTGATATCCATTACAGTCGCATAAGGATTGTAAAGCCTGTATCGTCTGAAGCATTGGACATCTCGTGCCTTCAGGAGTGGTTTTTGGGCTTGCCCGTTGTGCACCAAGATTCCAACAGATTCCTACCTTTTTAAATGATGACACATACTGTGGGAGAGTGAGATGCTGAAAATCCTAATGATTTGCCTTTGGGGAATGTTGTTCTCAAAGTGATGGATTATAAGCTTATGCATCTGTTGGCAAATTGGTGAGTCTTCAATCCATTTTTGTTTCTTTCTTTCTGTAACACGATTAACTTACCTGTTAGTCCCCAGCCACCTGAAGGCTAGGCCTGAGAACTATTGATTTAGGCCGTGGCAGTCGGTGCTTGCATGCATGAATCTGTCCGTCCAATCTTGGTGGGGGGCTTTTACGGTCTCTGACTAGCTTGTTTTTACATCATCTGTTTCATCTCACTTTATGAATTCAACTTGTCACATGATTACTGATCCTAATATACCCTGCGCCAAATTTTTTTCAGTGTCTATTGCAGTCATAAGATTAGAAATAAGCTTATATTTTTAATAAACAGCTGAAATTACAAGTTCAAGCATCAAATAATGTGTTATAGTGTTTTCAATATACTAGAGGGTGCATAGATTTTTCAAATCTCTTATTTTTGATTTTTTTTGCATTTACAAAATTTGCCATCTTTTTTTTTAAATGAAAGCTGCAAACAGAATAATCATTACAACCATTGAATCCACATTAAAAAAAAAAAAATGTTCATACAAATGTTGCAACCAGTGTTGGCTGTAAAACATTTCCAAGAACTATGCCTGTGATAGCATGTTAATGTTAAGCATAGCTGGGAAGTTCATCCGCGCAGTGCCAGACGGATATCATTCTTGAACTGCAATGTAATTGCTGAGAAATGGTTCCTATTATAAACTGGCCCAATCAATGGGACATCAATTATTTGAGAAAATAATTATAATTTCAATGAAGCATGGTCCCTTATTAAAATGTGGGTGGCAAATTAACCAGAAAAAAATTTCACACTCAGCAATTAGCTGAGTAAAATGCTGAGCACAATGTCTTTGTTGCTGTCAAGTCTTATCACCATCTACAATAAACTAGCTCAGAACTGACACAACAAGAAATTTGCTGCAGTATGTCTTCATTTCCTCTAGAACAGGTTGAGTAGCAATCACAACATGCAGATTAATTTAAGTACCGATTATGGGCGTAAACTGTGACTAAAAAGGCTAAGTAATGTCATAATTATGATTTGAAGTTGTCGATAATCTACTTTAGGGGTAGGAGACCCAGCTCCTGGAGAACCACTGCCCTGCATGTTTAAGGTGTCTCTCTGCTCGAACACACCTGATTCAAATGACTGCAGCTTGACAAAGGCTTGATAGTGAGACAGATGCTTGATAATGATGCAGTTGTTTAAATCCAGTTTGGTAGAGGGGAGACATATGAACCATGCAGTGCTACAGCTCACTAGGAGCAGGGCTCCTACCCATGATCCATTTGAACTAAGCCATTACTGTCCATCCTTGAGCAGGCGTAGTTGTAGTTATAATCGAGAGAATACTCTTACCCATGAAGAACGTCAACCGAATTAACATCAGCGCCAAAATAAAAATAAAGAAATAAAGGGTATTAAAAATATTAATTTATTATTTATTATGATTTATTTTTTATTCCTTCCTGTGATCATTCAATAAAATACTATAACTGGTCACAACATTACTTGCGGCTTCAAAGTATCAATCAAAAAAAAAAAATGAACTCATTTAAATGAACTGTGGTTCATTGCATGTGAACATGCATTTAATTTGGTAGATTAACTGAAAATTCAGTCATTTTACCTCAGTATAGGCAGGGGTTACAGAACTCTCAACAGAACTGAGTGATCCATTATTTGTGCAGCCAATCCAGCATTCAGTCAGTGGGCACTTCAGGCAAAACAGAGTTCTAGTGTTTCTCTGACCTGTTTGTTGTGTGTTTGCAAAGTAATTGGTAAAATTTAACCGTGGAGAAGGGTAGGCTTTTTGAACAGGCTTGTCATTTTAAACTATGAAGTTCGCAGCTGGGGCATCAAGTGAAAGTTTTCATATCCTGCAATTTAAAAGTATGATAAAAATTGAAATAAATTGATGTGAGCTGTTAAGTTCTTTGCTGTGGTATAAAGTATTGAAATCATTGTACTTTCCTTTTCACTTTTACGTACTTGAGCTACTGGCTGGAGATGGCATCGCTGACGAGACTGATCATACCATTGCCTCTTGGAATTAGTGTTTCTGGTCTTGCAGCTAACATTTTAAATTCCTATCAAGAATGAGATGACCTCTTTGTAGTCACACCATCGTTATTTCTGGGAATCTGAACTCCATGAAAAAAAGAGGAATATATTGTTCACTGCAACTTGAATGCAGCACAGCAGTCAGCCAGTGTATAATTAAGTCATGCTCTTCTTACACTTAAGCCCTCAGCCTTGTAATTTTGTCAAGGAGGACAATGCAGCGCAGCAGATTACTCAATTTCAGCAGTTCCAACCAAACAGTTCCTTTCATTCTTTATTGTCGGACAATCATGTTTTGTCTGAGTTGATTATGGATTGCGACATTAGTGGGTGTCACAAAAACCGTTAAATGCCCTAAAATCCACGTACTTCATCATCGCAATTTCTCTATTGACAATTTGCAGATAACCGATGGTGCACACAAGCGCTTTGGTTGAACAGAAATCAACAGACAGGCACCTTGAGATAACGGCTAAATCACCGTGCGTGTTTCAGAGGAGAGGTGGGCAAAGGTTAATAGAGTCCAAAACCTCAGTGGTGAATGGCCAAGGCCTTATTCACATTCTGATTGTAATAACGACATGGCCTCGTCAAACGGCTGTTACGCGATGGAGGGGGGGGGAGGGACTTGGGGTGGGGGACTATACGGAAAAGCTTCAGAGACGCGGCATCATCCTGAATAAATACTCCGCTGTGTTTATTTTAGCCCCGAGGGACTACTCGGGAGAATTTATCCCTGGCTGGCGAAAGGGGAAGGAGGAAGTTGACACTTTTGAACCAGTTGTGAAGCTGTTGACCCCGGTCGGAGGGAATGATAAGTGCTTTCTGACAGGACTCTCCGGAGGGAGTTGGAAGGAACAGCTCGGGCCTGACCCGGCGGAGTGCCTCAGCACTCCTAATGATAATGCATCTGACACGGGCACATTTAAGTCGAAGGCAGTTACATTGCGGACGAGGAAAGACGTAAATATCATTTGAGCAATATTATTTTCAGCAGTGATTGTCTGCTCGTCCTGCTCAGTTGCATGGCATGGGAACGCTCAGCGGACCCCAGCTAGAAAGTCACATATTTATAGGGATACTTCAACATTTGGCAAATTGGCCTATTGCCATAATCCCTATAGTCATATGAGTAGGTACATTACCGTAAGTTATCCGTGCCCGTTGTTTTGAGATTCGGGGAGACGCCTCGAGCTGCTCAGCGAACATAACGAAAGTGAACGGTACAGGTCCCTCGCACCTTCAAAACTCATCAAATACACAATCCAACAGCTCCAAAACGCTCTCGTGGACAACTTGTGACCTGCACTTTCACCACACTAAGAAATAATAATGTATAATTACGAGACAGTTATTTTTAATGCAAATGCATTCCAGACATACCGGCGGGGCGGAGTGATTTCAAAAGCGTATGTTTATTGCAGCTACTCGCAACTAGAGTCCCTTGATACTCTCAACGTCTGAGGTGTGCACTGCGCACTGTGTCAATCCGCCCAGCGGGTTACTCAAGAAAGTAGTTCTGAGTTTTTGCTTCATGTGTCGTAATGTTACAAAATTATACGTTATTATTTCATAGCATGGTGAATGTGCAGGTCACAAATTGTAAACGAGAGCGTTTTGGAGCTGCTGGATTGCGTATTTGATGAATTTTGAAGGAGGGAGGAACCTGTACCGTTCACTTTCGTTATGTTCATTGAGCAGCTCGCGTCTCCCCCCCCCGAATCTCAAAACAACGGGCACGGATAACTAAAGATAATGTACCGACTCATATAACTATAGGGATTATGGCAATAGGCCAATTTGCCAAAATGTTGAAATATCCCTTTAAGTTTGATTGGCGAATGCATCTGCACTATAACAAAACTAACAGAAAGAGTGGAAACCCTTGAAAGATGTATGAATGTGGCATGCAATCCTGCATATTTTGTGTCGGCAACCCACATTCAGTGCTATTCAAAAGTTTGGACACACTTAGACTTACATTTCTCAAAGATGACATTAGAAAAAGAAAAGGATCTAAATCTTGAAGTCATTAAAACAATCAACATTCACAATCATTATTGCTGAGCCTGCTCAGATAATTTTTCTTTTTGATGGCAGTCATATGGTCCTGAGAGTTCGCACCAGCATGACAGTAGAAATGTCCGCAGCTGTGCTGCACTTGTGCTATGCTCCTTGATGTCGCTCGCCAGTAAGTCCCAAATTCACTTGATTTTAACTCATTTTTTTGGAAAAAGGAATTTGTTGGTCTTATTTCTGCAAAAATTGATTTTTTTATCCATCTCAGATTTTTTGGAACCATCCTGCCAAGAATATAGATGTTTTATCTCAGGGAATTTACATCTTACCTTGCACTACCTCAGGTTATTACAGGGGTTTAACCATAAAATTTCACTAAAAACAGAGAACTAAAACACAATTAAAGCATGTCCAAACTTTTCACTGGTACTGCACTGTATATCCCATGAATTCTCTGCACCGTTAGCTGCCTGTACCTGCCTTATTAACAGTTGCAAATAATGAACCCTCGCTGTGGGAGGCAGATTTCCCAAGGCTCAGGCACTTTCCCTAATGCCCCAGCTTCTCACCTAACTTTGGCGGAATGATTAGCAAATGAATCTAAAGGTGCCAATGTGTCTGCCAAATTACTTTTGCCTATGGCCCCCAAATGTCTGGGGTTAGCACTATGGGAGAGTACAGCCTCATTAACCTTATAATACTGATAATACTGTATTGTGAGCTGCTGCATGCTGAGAGTTAAGTACTCATTTGAAGCAACAGGGAATACAGTGCTCCATCAGTAAGAATGTAATCAGATGAGTATCAACGGTGGCAACCTGTTTACTCGTTAACTGAAAAGAGATTAATAGATAATGAGATGCCGCATGGCGTATTGGTTGGGGAACTAGCCTTGTAATTCAAAGACTGTGGGTTTGAGGTGCAAATATGACATTTCTGCTATTGTATCATTTCAGCAGAGATATTCCAATCTGGCCCTTTATCCAAGCTTAACGGCCTTGTTATACTTTCCTCTCACATAAATAACTGAACAGTTAGTGCAAATGATTGACCAGTCTGCCTTTACACCTGACTCCTGGACATAGGGAGAGTGTAAAACCAGCACTTATTGGCCCTCGAGGGCCGTGATTTGAGGAACAGGGCCCTTGAGCATGGCACTTAACCTGAATTGCTGCAGTAAATATCCAGCTGTATAAATAGATTGCATGCTTAAAGAAGTGTGCTCGGGGCAAGAGCATCTGCTGAATCGACACCACCCTCTTTGGGCCATGAAACATAATGAATACTGTACCTCTCCAAAGGAGCAGCTTTTAAAGTGTATGAGAAGAGAAAATAGTTTAAGTTGTCATGCAGTCCTTTCTGGTATGGGAGACCCAATTTCAAGAAGTCACTCTTGAAAGATAAAAATTACCCTTTTTGAAAGCGCAGACTTTTAGAAACCTTTTTTGTTGTAAATTTTACATGGATCAGAAGAATCTCGCTGTCCCGTAATCCAAGTTCTTCCACCTGTAGTACTTTGTGAAGCAATCCTTGTTCATGCTTTTAGAACCTTAAACAGTAAATGCAAGGAAATTTGTTAACAATATTAAATAGAAGGTGACAGCATAACTGTTTAAATTTTGAAATTGTGTTCTATTTGGTTTCATTCCCAATAAATGAATAGTCATGTCAGGGCACAATGAAGGATGAGAAAACCAAAAGATTTGTTTCTTCTGCTTTCCTGGTAAGAGAATATAGAGGATCTCCAATGAGTGAGCCCGAGATATCAAATTTATGCAACGAGAGTAATCATTTTCATTTCATAAATGAAAATTACTACTCAAGTTTTATAAATTTGATGTCTTGGGCTCACAAATTTGAGGTCCTATTTATCCCGTGAATGTCAAAGTTGTATTATTTGGAAAATGGAAAAATAGTGTTGCCTTTCGGTTGGCAGTCAATCAGATGAATAATTTGCTCGCTAGCATGCTAATGCTTTTCGCCATTAATAAATTCACACGTCTACGATAAGTTACATGTGTAACTTATTGCTTTGCTGGCTAAAAGCGTTAGCATAGTAGCAAACAAATTATAAATCCTATTGACTTGAATAAAATGTCAATTAGAAATTAAATTGGAAATGAAGCAATCAAATAAAACAGATTTCTATAGCACCAGTTAATTATTTAAATATACCATAAATAAAAATATAGTCCGAAATATAAGCCATTATTTAGACTAAAGCACAAACAAGTAGCATTAATGTTAATGTTTCCGGCCTGGGTGCCGCCATCTTTGTTTTCAGAACATCATGACATCACAAGAATGGTTGTGTACAACAGTCTATGTTGTTTACATTTGGGTGAATGCAACATTTAAAAGGTACACTAGGCTCCCGCAGATTTGTTACAATTTTTTTAAATTCTTATTCTACCTCTACAGTGATCGATAGAGCTATGAAACACAAGATGTTTGACACTGGAATGAAAAAAATATGTCTATCCTGTAAGGGGCAACAGCTAAAAAACAACAGCCAATCAAACGTACGACCAACTCAAATGATTGGAATGATACAGCTGTCAATCAAATCCCCCCATAGATGCCCACGCCTCTATCCGCATACACAAAGGTGCACAGGTTTTCAGGCGTGGCTTTGGAAGCATCATGGTGCGCTGTGATTGGTGGTGGGCGTAGTCGCATTGAACTTCAGGATTTGAAAGTTCCACCATCAAACCCACGGGGGCCTAGTGTTGCTTTAAGCTCGACGCCCACTGGAGGCGTCGGACGCGCGTCAGATTTAGACTTTTCGCCACTGCTCAATTTCTGAAGCGTCAACACAATAAAAACGCATTTGTCTTTTAGATTACCTCAATATTTCACCTTGTCATGGTTAGTGGCACACATTTAGCGGCAACCTCACATGCAGTTGTCAACCTGCTTTTTAACCAAGTTGCAGTTTTGAAAGGAAATCCGTTATTTTGCGGGCATTTAAGTTATCAAGTGATCTAGAGTTAGACAGTACCTAACTCAAGGTACACTGATAAGAACTTTACACTGCTAAGTCAGCAAGCTAGCTAATTCATTGCTGGGTAAAGTAAAGTGAATCTTAATTTACTAGACGGCTAAATTTAGGAGGAAAATTATGCCTGTATATAACATATAGTGCATAGTAACCTGACCGTCGCACTTTGCCATCACTTAAAATAAGCTTTATCGGTAGGTTTTCTCAAAATTAAATGTTTTCTTGTTTAATATTTTGAAAGTGACACCCATGGCTTGCTTCTCGGTCCTGTTGTCATCTGTTAATATTGATGCAACAGACGCTTCTAGTGGGCGTTTAAAAGCGTTTGGAGTTTGACGTGACGCTTCGCGGCCAGTGGGCGTTGGGCTTTTTACCCCCGGTCCCACAGGGGGGCTGAGGCGTTTCAGTGCGGCTAACCATCTTCGGAGCAGTTTAGGCTTGTTCGCATGAATAATATGAAAATGAACTGATTTGCTGCTCCCTTTTACCCGCTAATATTCATTTGAACAGCCAGGGGCAATACAAAATGATCCCCCTGTTCTTTTTCCAAGACCTGCCATGTTTATTTGATAGTTAGCGCCCAAGCTAACATTAAGCTAACGTCAAGCTAATGGCGAGCTAAAACATCCATAAACGCTAACCATTCTGATGATGTAGTGCCTGCATTTTTAAAACATGGCTGCGCCCTAGTGGCGAAAGTCGGCATAAACATGTAATTTTCCAGCAAAACTACTTGAATTTCAGGTTTAATGAAAAGCCATCTATTTCCAAAAATAAAAAAAAGCAACCAAAAAATGGTCACAGTTTTCATTGCTTCATTTTCACTTTAATGACAGTGATGGTGAATGGTTACCAGCAGAATAGGTAAAGTTACCTTTGCGAACATGTTAGTTGATGTTTGTCAATGAACAGATGCTGACCAATCGCAGCGCGATAAAGCTGTATCACATGTGGGATACCAAACCTGGATCTCAGAGGTTGTATCACACTGAGTTTTTGATCATTTATGGGATAAATAGCATCATTACATCAGAGGTAGGGAACCCTGCTCCAGGACAGCCATAGCCCTGAATGTTATAGGCCCTGTCCACACAGACACAAGTATTTTTGAAAATGTAGCATTTTCTGCATCCACATACAAATTTTTTGGTCACTGAAAACTGGCCTTTTGGAAAATGCCTTCCAGGGTGAAGATTTTGAGAAACTCCATCTTCCATTTTTCATGCGCTGACAGGGAAAACTGAGCATTTGGCCAGACATCAGGGTGCGTATGTGCCTCGTGATGGGTTTTTAAGGTTTATGATTTGCTTGCATGGTCTCATATTAAATGATATCATTGCCGCCAGTTGATTTAGCTCACTTTTAACAGTGCTTTAATTTTTTCTTTGCATCTTTGTGTGAATGGAGTTTTTTTTTTTAAAACGAAGGAAGAAAAACCAGGTATTTAAAAAAAAAAACACATTTTCGAGTTGACTAGGCCTTAGATGTCTCTCCCCTCTAACACATCTGATTCAAATGATTTGAGCTTGTCAAGGGCTTGAAACTGAGAGGATGCATGGTAATGAGGCAATTGATTGAGTAATATTTGATAGAGAACCATCAAAAACATGAAGTTCTATGGAGGGAGAGACACCAATGTCCAGTCAGGTAGAAACTCTGAGCGTCTATCGCCTGAAAGCAGTTGTGCATAAGCAGTAGTAGTACATATGTAGAAGGTACAATGAGTATGCATCGGTTGTCTATGGACAAAATAGGACATACTATACGGCTGCCATCTCACCCATCTCCTGACTCTGTTTACCCACGACGAAGCATAACTGTCCTCCTGCGAAAATTTGAAGGAGCAACTGTATCTCATAATTGGCTGCACGGATATTTATGTTTTTTATTAAATGCCTCAAAGAACTCAGGCCAAAGTAAAAGCCTGAGTAGGAGCAAAAAAGTACTAATTCAGATTATTTGTTGTGGATTCTATAACTTTTTCTTCAACATTGAATGATTCCATATTTTTTTTTCCGTTGCTTGATTATGGAAAACATATGCTATTAATTGAAATAATTTAATCGAATTTTTGTGAGGTGTGTTTCCAGAAGCCTGAATATTAAGATGATTTAAAAATTTTGTATCATATCTACAGTTTGCACATTTGCTATACGAAGTGAAAAAGCTGGATGAATATCCAGAGGTGGTAGCATATAAGGACACTACACAGATATGTTATTATATATTAAAAAAAAAAAAAGATTCTGATTAGTGGGTGTCTTTAGAACAGTTTTTTTTTAATCCTTCTCAGCCTCATTTTTTTCCAGATATCTTCACATGTCATAAAGAATAGGAATTCCATATGCACATTGTGATATATTAGAAACAACTGCATAAAATGGAAAGAAAAGTAACCAATATGAAAGTACGCAATTAGTAGGTTCCTAATTAATGGAAGCATGGATACATGGTTGTGAAAACTAACAATTAATTAGGCCAGCAAATGATAGTCATGTTTTGTGTCATTAATACATTATTAAGTTCAAGACAGTGATTCATAAACAGCTGTATCCAGGAAACCTAATTTTGAAATTACTGATTTCCTGTCCTAATTTGAACAGTTTAAAATGTTGCTTCCTGAAATTGCGTGCAATTTGGAAAAATATATACAGTATGTTCAAGGGTATTTTATTTGTCTTGCCACACATAGATATTACTGAGAAAATGCCACTTAAGCCAGCAAATAACTGCTTTTAACTTGAAATGCACCTAATTGGGACAAATTAACAGCTGATTTATGATTATGATTGCAATTGTTGTTAGAACAAAAACCAGCATAGACAGTGGTGCCCAAGGACCACATTTGAGAACCATTGTGTTAAAAGAAGTGTGCAATTTGCAAATTCAATTGGGTTATGCATGTAATATGGTATTGGAATGTATCTATGCCTTCCATTGTATTTCAGTGGTTCAGAGTACATGAAGATAATTATTTCGCAAATGTATTCATTGAAAGTCAAGGATAGTCTAACTATATGCAATTTTTGATTCAGTAGGGTGAGAGATCTAGTGCTGGAGAGCTAATACATAGGAATGTTTGATCGAGTCAATATTCCTGCTTACATTTGTTTATTTGTTGAATGCGCTAACGTTGGTTCATGATTAATTGTTTCATACAAGGACACAAGCAGTCTTCAGTCATGTACTTATCAAGAAATGTAGCTAAAATGTCACATCGTGTACAATGTACATGTTTGCCTGAATTCAGAGTGTAAACCATGAACTGATGTGAGCCTCTTGCCCACCTCTAGTTTAACTGTACACACGAACAGCAGAGATTTTAAATCAACCCTTACAGAGATTCTGATCCCATCTGGTCTCCTTTGTACTCTGAAACAACCTAATTAAGACTGTACATTTTACTTTGAACTTTTCCATGGACAGAGTACACTACCCCAAATGCTCATTTAGCTCATTTTTTAGCGGTGTACTTCAGTTTTTCAGTGTGTGGTTGTCTGTGCACATGCTCTTCCCGTGCAGGTCTCAGAAGAGCAGCAAGTCATGGATTACCAGCTCTATATTTTCATCTCCAGGAATCAAATCTGACAATTTAAAAAAAAAAAAAGCAAATAACATTCGTTTTTATGACAGTGGGGTTGAGGGAGATCAGAGTGGTAACTTTTGATTTCGAAATTCAGGCCTGGCAGGCTGGTGTAGGAGTTTGGCTTTCATTCGTTTGTGTCGGGTGCCGGCGATCCGTGGCACCGATAACCCTCGGGCTGCACAACAATGAAAACTTCAAGGCTGCCCGCCGTGTTATCTGATCAGACATTCAGCCCTGCACAGTTTACTGTGGCTCGTGTCCAGGTTACATTCGGAGGACTCCACTGGAGTTTAGTGAATTTGAATTGAAAAGCCGAAGCTCCACTTTAGCCATCATGGTCTGGACTAAGGATGTCCTACCCTGGTCCAAGCGTCGCATGGACTGCCGGCTTATTTGCTACTCACCACTTAGTTGCTCAGTGACAAACCCGTAGACTGCACCGTTAACTCACCATACCTGATTCTTTGGGTCTAAAGTCATTAAGCTATTGACAGTAACTACAAAACCAAGCAAACTATGCTGCTCTCTAAGGCTAGGGTTTACCGCCCTTGCTCCTGACAGACAAGTGCTCGCTGTATCTTGGGCCCAGCTGTTATTAGGCCCAATTAGGTGACTTTACATGCCGCACCAGTACCCTGATGTCCAGGATGGCCCCAGCTTTTGTTTGGAGGTCTTTCTTCAAATGTAGCCTTTGGAGCAAACTTGCCATCTGGTCTCTCTCCCCCCTCCAAAGACTCTGTCAGAAAGTTGCCATCTGTATCCATGGCCGAAAGATCAGTGAACAGAAGTGTCCAGCTGAATGCCCTTGTGCATTCATTTCCCCAGTGATCTGCGATTAGACATCATGCAAAAGGGCTCATTACACCTCTGCCGCAGTCCTAAGTCTGGGTCTGTATGACTAAAGAAAGCACTTTACAGGCTACCAACCGCTAATATCAATGAGAGCTAATACCTATATACTAAGTACCTTCTTTAGATAATTATGGTGATTATTTTAAATTTGATTTGACAAATGTATTTCTGCTAACTCATGTATAAACTATTAATTGCAGTGTGAACAAATGGATATAATGGTAGGTTGACATCTAGGCTCTGACCCTGACTCAACCTGCAGCCTACTGAGCTTGAGGAGAAGAGAGCAAGGAGTGTCAGATTATACCCCCCGCCCCATCCTGCAGGGGGAAATTCAGAGCCCACAGAGGGTTGCCAGGGTGGAGTTGGAACCTTGACTCGCAGCAGGCAATGCAGCGCAGCAGCAGGGAGAGGCATACTTTGCCATAGTGGCAGAGCAGAGAGTAGCTTATGTATCCCACCAACCAAAGGGGCAGAACAGTATCTGATATGCATTGAAGAGTTTTACCTCAAGTTACCTACCAGAACTAGCTCTGCAAGCTACGCCCCAGATTATGTAAAGTGGCATGCACTGTATTTTTTCCCAACCCACCCGGTGGCAATATTCGTATTCTCACCCCCCTGCTAGATCTTCTGTCGGCATAGTCTTAATATCAAAGCATATTTATATGATGTATTTCTCAAAGAATAGTCGGTACATACTTCACAGAGAACTCTGGTCTAACCCCCACTAGTCCAAACCTGGGACAACAGTATAATGGAAAAAAACCTGCAGATGGGAAAAAGACCTTGGCAAGAACCAGACTCAAGTCAGGGAAGCCCACCTTCCTACGGCTGTCTCAGGGTATATTTTTAATTCTACCATTCATTCCAGCAAATTCTGCATTTTGATTGGTTAACACCAGGTATCTATTCACCAGTAAACTACCTCACACTGGGTCAAGACCTCATCATGATTATGCCGACAAAATAAGGCTACAGTTTGCGTACAGTCTTACTCGCTAGCGAGCTAGTTGGCTACCTAGCTAGCAATAGTATAGCTAGCTCGCCAATGAATTCAGCTACATAGCCAACTGGCTAGCGAGCTAAAAAGGCTGCAGTTCGCTTTCAATGCGTACACTGTCATACTCGTTAGCGAACTAGTTGGCTTCCTAGCTAGCAAGCCAAAGTGATATCGAACTGTGTGTCATAGCTAGCACGCCAATATTTTCGTAGGGGTGTTGACAAGAGTCAAGGTAGAATGGAGATAAACCTACAGTTTTTTTCAAGCACTCGGTATTTATCATAGGCTAGATACCTGGAAATTTACATTTGAAACCTTGCGCAAGCGCTTGGTTTCAAATGAAATTTCCAGGTATCTATCCTACGATAAATACCTCTTGTTCGAAAAAAACTGTAGGTTTATCCCCTAAATGACCAGCATGGCCAGTCAATCTGTGTTCATGTAGATGGATTTGGAGTTTAGCTGCATTAAGGTAACTGTCCTAAGTATAAGTTCCATTAGTTCAGGCTTAACTGGGACTAGTTGGATACAACAATCCAATTTGATGAGCAAAGATAAATAATGCGTAAATAAATATATGAAACAAATTAATCAACTATGAGTTTTACAACCCCAATTCCGAAATAGTAGGGACAAAGTGTAAATTCTGAATAAAATCAAAACGCAATGACTTTCAAATCACACCAGCCAGTATTTTATTCACAATAGAACAGAGATAACATAGCAAATGTTGAAACTGAGAAATTTTACAATTGTATCCATAAAATGAGCTCATTTCAAATTTGATGGCTGCTACAGGTCTCAAAAAAGTTGGGACAGGGGCCTGTTTACCATGGTGTAGTATCCCCTTCTCTTTTTAACACAGAGTGGAGGCGTCTGGGCATTGAGGAGACAAGTTTCTTGAGTTTAGCCATTGGAATTTGATCCCACTCTTGTTTAATACAGGCTTCCAGCTGCTGGAGAGTTTTGGGTCTCCTTTGCCGGACTTTTCGTTTAATTATGCGCCAAATGTTCTCAATCAGTGAAAGATCAGGACTGCAGGCAGGCCAGTTCAGCACACAAACTCTTCTACTAAGAAGCCATGCTGTTGTAATAGCTGCAGTATGTGGTTTTGCATTGTCCTGCTGAAATACACAAGGCCTTCCCTGGAATAGATGTCATCTGGAGAGGAGCATATGTTGCTCTAAAACCTTTACATACCTTTCAGCATTCATGGTGCTTTTTAAAACATGCAAGTGTCCCACATCATATGCACTAATGCATCCCCATACCATCAGAGATGTTGGCTTTTGAACTGAGCGCTGATAACAGGAGGGGTAGTCTTTCTCCTCTTTAGCCCGGAGGACATGACGCCCATGATTTCCAACAAGAATGTCAAATTTGGACTCGTCTGACCACAGGACACTTTGCCACTTTGCTACAGTCCATTTGAAATGAGCCTTGGCCCACAGAACACGGCGGGGCTTCTGGATCATGCTCAACAATGGCTTCCTTTTTGCATGATACAGTTTTAGGTGGCATCTGTGGATGGCACGGCGGACTGTGTTTACAGACAGTGGTTTCTTTAGGTATTCCTGGGCCCATTTAGTAATATCAATGACAGAATCATGCCGGTGAGTGACGTCTGAGGGCCCGAAGATCACGGGCATCCAGTAAAGGTCTTCGGCCTTGTCCCTTACGCGCAGAGATTTTTCCAGTTTCTCTGAATCTTTTGATGACGTTATGCGTTGTCGATGATGAGACATTCAAAGCCTTTGCAATTTGACGTTGAGGAAAATTGTTTTTAAAGTATTCCACAATTTTTTTACGCAAGCCTTCACAGGTTAGAGAGCCTCTGGCCATCTTTACTTCTGAGAGACTCAGCCTCTCTAAGACATCCCTTTTATAGCCAATCATGTTATACACCTGATGCCAGTTCATGTAATTACTTGCTCAATGTTTTTTCAGCTGATTCTCTTTACTTTTTTGGCCCTTTTTTGCCTGTGTTCCAACTCTTTTAAGACCTGTTACAGCCAGAAAATTTGAAATGAGCTCATTTGGTGGATTGAAATGTAAAATGTCTCAGTTTCAACATTCGAAATGTTCTATTGTAAATAACATATTGGCTAATGTGATCTGCAAATCATTGCATTTTGATTTTATTCACAATTTACACTTTGTCCCAACTATTTTGGAATTGGGGTTGTATTTAAATCCCTCCCTTGAAAGTACATTAAGCATGAGCCGCAGACCCACTATTTGTACAATATGAGATGGGCTTTATAGCGACTTTATTGTTCCGATAAAAACCTCGTGGTGCTGCAAGACCCAATTACACTCCTTCAGAGAGTCAGTCAGCTCCAAGCTGGGATACTACTTAAGACAAGGAGATAGATGACATTTTTTAAGAGCACAATCTTGTTGGAGACAATCAATTGTGCGCTGGCCGTTTACTTATATGGAAATATTATCTATGAACCATGCTGCAAATAAATTCATAAATGTATGAATTAAATACACAGGCGTGCATCTTGACGGACTAACCTCCAGCGGTTGGTTAAAGAGTACTTTGTGCCTGGCAGGCTTTTGTCTGATCCTGTGGAAGGTGTTTAACTGCAAGGAAATGGTTTGTCTTCCAGCTGAACTAACCACAGGCTAATTCTGCTGTTTATTTTGCTGTCTCCTCCTCCTCACTGTCAGCGCAATTCAAGGGAAGAGATTACGCAAGACAAACAGCTTCCTATTTCTGAGTTGAAACGTTACTTGCTAAAAAGCCCTCTCAAAGGGGCATTACAGTAGATCGACTGGAGGATAAGCCAGGGGTTTGCAAGTCCCCCATTAATTTTCTGACTCATTCCAATGAATTAATGTTATGTGCAAGTGAGGACACGATCCAAAATGAAATATGAAGTGGGAAAACAAAAGGCCTTAAATAAGAGGTCTGGTATGATTTTTAAAAGCTAGTGAATTGATGGCAGAGGGAGATCTTAAAATTAAAAATCTGCTCGTTGTATGGATGTAGCATTTCTCTCAGAAGGCAGAGGAGATGTTTCTATCAAATGTCTAATTGCTAATTAAACCTTCAACTGCCCCCAGGGCGATCGCAGGGCTGTCAGGCCCACTGTAGGCTAGGATTGAGGGGTGGGAAAGAGGGAGAGTGGAGGATTGGCGGTGCTCGCCGAGAATTCGTAACAAGCAGGGTAGCATCTTTTGGACAGGAGATCATAGCCTGGAATTCCGAGCTCTGACAGAAGACAAATCCTGTCTGTTAGCGAGGTTACCCACAGGTTACAGCCATCTGCTAATCATGATTTGAAGCTGGTGTACAACGTGTATGTTTTTGTTGCTGCCATAATTTTTTCCCATTGTATTGTCTCATCCGGGGTCTGTGGCCTCACAGTGGTACATTTTCAGCTTATGTTCTCCGATTGACAGCCTGGTATTACCCTGATAAACAAATTCTTTTATCTTCAATTTCATTCCTCCGGGGGAAAAAAAATGACAGTGCATTTTATGTAGGCTGTAGATGGCTTAAGGGAGTTTTTTTTTTTACAGTGGGTTGCTGCTTCACATGCTTAATTTTAGGGGAAAGTGTGCTTTCTCACTTCACTGAAAGTTTGACGCTTTCTCTGTGGATTTAATTGGTGCTTTACAAGGGGATAGGGTCGGGGTTAGGTTAAGCAACGTATTGCTGAAGCATGATATAATTCTCGAGAATTCACAACTAGTCACAGACAGAAAACACAACAAAACGTGATTTGCAAACATTGTAATTGACCCCTTTGTGTTTGCATCAGTTAGTTTTTTCTCTTGATACATTTTCAAAGGCCATGTGCAACCAGCCAAATGTAGTCTTTCATGTCTTTTGTTTATGTGACAGCTTTAGTGAATCGAGCAGATCAAATTATCTGTGAAAGCCCTGCAAAAAAGTGAAAACAGCAGTGCTTTGTACAACTGAACACAGGACACAATGAATAAAGATAAGACCTGGGATCACTTGATATCGCCTCTGGTTGTAGGCATTCCAGGGAGTGATGTTTCAATATTTTAGCAGGCCAATGTCTCTCACTGTCTCATGAAGACTTACAGTAACACTAATTTTGTCTGCAGGTTCCACTATGCTCAAACTTTGCAGAGCCATACAGCATTGCCTTTCATATTTCACAAGCCATAACGGGACTTTATCTGTTCCAGTCCATTAAATGAGGAATGAATCTTTAGCACCTCTCATTCTAAGTGAAGGGGGGGGGGTAGATGACGGGAGAGTATTGTTTAGGAATACATGTAATACTTTTGTATCTTGTCATCTCTTTTGCTTTTGGGATAAATTATTCCTGAGGCAGCCGTGTGATGTTATGCAAATCTGGGAGACACGGTTATTCTGGGAGACTCTCCCTGTCTGTGATCACGTGACATACAGGCTGTAACGGTTAAATTGGGTATCTTCACAGGTTTCGCATAATGTGCATAAAGTATATTTTTCATGGGAGTACATTATGTATGCCATTTTAAATGACCTTAATGAAAATGGTAGGTTTAACCTTCAGCGTGTATCCAAGGTTTGTTTTCAGCCGTACACACGTTGATGTAATCCTGCTCATGTTAAACTTGTGTCTGTCTCACGCAACATGAGCATATTTTCACTGTTTTGACATATCAGACTTTCATACTATACTGTGCGATATCGTAATGAAAAAATAACATGAAAATGAATTATGGAAAGGCATATTGATACCAATTGTTTATCTTGATTGGGTAATTAACAACCTCATTTAAATACAATTGGAATCATTGGTAACACTACAATGAATCCCAGCTTTGCAAGGCTCTCTACTTACTTTTTTGCAGAGGCTTGCTCAGATAAGGATCAGTTCGATTCTGTGGTGATTTTTTACGGCTGTAGTCTGTAGTTATTAGCAACTATCGTGCCAAGTGACCTGCTGGTCCGGTCGGAGAGTTTTCACTTGTGGTCATGGTTCTTCTTGCTGTTTTTTGGTGATTGGTATAATCTACTCACAATTTTTGACACTTTCCCCCCTGCATCCTTCAGTATTTTTTCTTTCTTTCTGATTTTGTGACTGACATGCATGCAATTCAGTTACCATCTATTTGGTCTCTTTGGAAATATGTTAGTGCTTTGAACACTTATTAACCAAAGTGCTGTTGGTCAGACCTCTCAAAAGAAGAGACATGTTTCTAATAGGAATCACCTGTGTAGATGCATCTGTAATTGTGATTTAGTCCACACATACACTGGTATTCTTGAAAATATAGCTTCCTCTATGCGTTTCTGCCCACACACAAATAACATTTCAGGTCACTGAAAGTGGACCTTTTGGAAAATGCCTTCCAGGGTGAAGATTTTTAAAAACCCCCTTTTCACTTGTTACGTATAGACAAGGAAAGCAGAATTTTTGGCTTTTGACATCAGACTGTGTGCGCTTTATAGTTACTTTTTTTAAAAACTTTTAATTGACCTACATGGTCTTACTTTATACCATTTCAGCTTGTTGGTTTTGCATGCTCTTGACAGCAATTTGCATGCATTTTTTAATCTTTTTATGGACTGATTTTTTTTTGTTTTGGAAAACAAAGAGGAAAACCCCCATATTTAAAAATGACCATCTACGTGTGTAAGGTCTTAGATACTTCAAAGTTAGTCATTTAAATGGGGTGCTAAAAACATTTTGTCTACACGCTGCATGATAATCAGTTCTGATCAGCTTTTTCCCAATAGCATCCATAAAAAAATCCATCAGGTTTAAGACATTCATTATTTCTGTATGTAGTATAATAAATTACTGTATTATTTGGATGTCAATGATTTACGTAAAATTGTTCAAATGCCATTTGCTCCTTGTATAGAATTAGTTTAGTGCTTTTAGTGAAAATTTCCTTGCTGTATTAGACCATTTGATGGCAGCCAAATTAGAGGTGCAGTTTTCTTGATGAAGCGTCTTGCTACTTGTTTGAGGAGAGAGGTGAACCCAGGGAGAGAGCAGCACCCAGAGGACGGCCTTCTAATGATGCCTGTTTAATCGGATTTTAATGTACCTGAATACGGCAGCTGCTTCTCTGCTTGCCCGCAACTCCGTGTTACCGCATCGCTCAACCGTCGCGGAAAACAGATCAATTAGCGGTGCCGGCGACATGGGACGGGCAGCGGCACCCCTGCCGGAGCACATATGGCACTCTGCAGTCCTGCCGATTTCTGACGCCACACCCCCTCTTCCCCTCTCTGGCCCGGTGAGTTTCTGAGCCAGGCACAATGAGTTGTTATTCCCCAGGAACTCTACTGCAGCAGAGTTGGTCCTCCCTTTGCTGCAGTTGGACACGAAGCAGCGTAAATTAGCAGCACGGCGCTGCTTTGCAGTTCTGCCGATTTTTCTCCACCAAGCCCTCTACCTTCTGTGGCTGGTGCATCTCCAATGTGACAGTTCCCTCGCAACTTAAACTCCTGGAATAGTCCTTTCGTTAGCTACAGTTGGAGATGAAATTGTGCTGTGTAGAGATGGGCGGAGAGACACATCGTTTTTTCTCTTTACTTTCTTTCTTTTTTTTTTTAATTTGGCATCTCCAATCCCACCCGAATCTGAAATGCCCGATTACAGAACTATGTACAAGGCATGCTTGTATGTAACCCCATGTTGCCATCTCGGGAGAGCGAAGACAATTCGCAGCTCTCCTCCGAAACACACGTCTGTCAGCCACTGCTTCTTTACACTTATAGCTCGAAACTTCGCAAGTTCAGAACGAGGGCGGAGGATACCTAAACATGAGCAAGCTTAGAGTCTTACTGATGAGCGCCTGGCTGGCCAACAGGAGGCACTTGAGCTACGAACAAAGCAACTATTTTTAATATCCCAACCCGGCAGTCCCTTCCCAATTTGTTTCCCTGCAGCGCGAAGCCAATTGTGCGCTGCTCTGATAAAGCTGCCGACCACTGCCGGCTGATATGACCGGGGATCGAACCCGTGTCGTGGTGGTCACTACTCCGCAATGCGGCGCCTTAACAGAGTGAGCTAACCCGGCAGCGAGAGACACATTCTTAAAGGAAAGAGCTCTGAGGGAAGAACACTGTAATGCTGCTCAAGTACTCAGCCTGAAATAAGCCATGCACACCTTGGATTCATTTGCTAACTAGCTCGTATCATCTCTGTGCAGATTACACATGTTCACCCCAGGTTTGCATGGGTTTCCCCCGTGTACTCCAATTTCGCTCCATAGCATACAACTCAGAGACTGCAAATTAATCTTACCATCCTTGACTAGCTCTGATGCATGTGCATAAATGTTATTAATGTGCATTCTCCCTGGCAAATAAACAGGAAAAAAATGAAGTGAAAGACAAATAAAGCAATGGACAAGTAGAGAATTTGATTAATTGATGTGCTAATGGGTATACAGAAGAGCAAAACAGTGGTCAGCATCGAATACCTTTTAATTAGCTGCTCACGCTGCTGTGTCATTACGTGTTGCTGCTGTCAACATGTCAGCAGCTCGGTTAGCGGGGCCTCCTGCTGTGAGCTCACCATTTGTTGAGGGGAGTGACAGAGCCATTGTTTTGAACTCATAAGTTTCTCTGGGCGGCGTATTGGAGCGACAGGCGGGTGGCTTCTGCGCAAAAGATGTCCCTCTCCAGTCGAGGCAGATTTACAGATTCCATTACGCCTCTATTGAACAGGACTGCCAGTCCAGGCTACAGCCAAAAATAAATAAATATTTCATATATAAATAAATAAAGCCCCCTCCCCCCTCTATGGCCACTTGGATTGAAAAGCACCGCATCCTCAGGCAGAGATATGCACTGTCGTGTTTTTGGGGAAGCACTCAAGCCTGATTTCTAGCCAGCTACAGGCTCAGGGAGCTGCCAGACTTATGGAGGGCAGAAGTGACTGTGTGTATGTTGTCATGCCCACCCTGGGCTATGTGATTCAGTTAGCTCACTGTCTGTGACAGTAATGTCCAAAAGGGGCTAGATCCTAGGACAGAAGGGATCTCCATGCGCCTGGATGTTTTTCCGTTGGCCCGAAAAAGCCAATGCACTGCTCTAATTATTTATTCCTATTCCACACCAATTCTATTTCCCACACTGCACTGCTGACAGCTTCCCTGCCAGTAGGTCACAATGTAGCTGCTTCAGATACAGACTGCATCTTTCAAAACTCCAAACACAGATATTCCGGAAAGATGGGCAATGTTTGCAAAAAAAAATCAGAAGGATGGTACTAAATAGTTTTCTGCAAGATGAGAAGCCGTCTTCCATGCAGGATAACCCATTTTAAAAAATGATGTTTCCATGCCAGTTTAAAAGATTGTCCACAGACTTATAAATTTTATTTATTTATTTACAAACCTGTTTCTTCAAAGAACACTGTTCATTATAAGATTGCTTACATCCTGTTAGAATTTAAAGAGGCTCTTTCTTTCGCTAGCCAGGGTATCTTGCAATTGTGTCATTGCACAGTGGGTATCTCTTATCTTTTGATCCTATTCCCTATAAGGCAGAATTAGTAATCGTATTGAGGCTGACTGAAGAATTGGAAGTCAACTTTAGGAGGTGCTTTTTGACATTGGATTGACTTCCCATTTTACCTTTTTAGATCAATAATTGCATGCTAATTTTTTTTTTCATTGACTTGGGTAACATTCGAGAGGCATCCACTCCTTTGCGAGAAAACCCTAGTAGTATTGAAGCCTATAAGGGACTATAATGTAAACTTGAAAATTAAAATTTATTTGTGCTATGGCATTATAATTTTCCGCGTTGCTAGGAATGTGTTGTTTGAGTAAAAAATGAAAATACAATTATCCAATGAGCATTCTCATTTTCACGTAAGTATTCTATGACCATACTGAAATGAAAACTTTAAAGCTGTTTGAAATGAAGTGCCTGATTTTTCCTGTCTTATTCGATAAACACACAGACCATCAGAACCTCATTTGCGATCCATAAATGAAAGTGGTTCTCCTCAGAATATTTTTTAAATTTGCAATTTTTGCAATAGCCATTAGTAAGCATGATACGAGCAGTGATCAGTCAAGAGAGACCGGCTAAGATCAGTACTAATACTGGTACCCAGTGTCGGGGCTCTGATATTGGCTCAAGAGGGAGGGGCACAGGTAGCCTAATTGACTTTGCTTACTTTCCTTGAGGCGTTCACATTTTTTTTTTTTTTTTTTTGGACATTAATTATTATCTGTTATATTTAAGAAACCACTTAAATAATTTAAAAATATCAAATGAATGCTGAGTGTTCGCTAAAGCAATGATGGCGGTGTTTGAAATTGTATACTTGTTAAAATGCTGCACCAGCATATACTGGATACCTCATGCAACTCAAAATGAAGAGTTTGTTTCCAAATGCAATAAGTCTCAAAAATTACAATAATTGAGATACCATAGAGCAATAGCCCTGTGCTTCTTACACATGGTGCGAAAATCTGTTTTTAGAAATTCATACAATAAGGTGTATTTTTTTCATTGTCAAGGTTTGTGTTTTTCTATAAAATGCAATAGGCGCCAACATAGAAAAAGCTGATCTATTCAAAATGAGTAAAATGGATATATCATGTTTTGGGGAAAAAAAAAACTCTTCAAATATTAGTTGTGATACAGTGTAGTAGCCAGCATATGACAAGAACTATGCTCTGTACCTCAGCTGCATGACCACTAAGTCACCTTGATCACCTGGGGGTCAGCGGGACCTTTTCATTGATGTAACATTGTAAAATCAGAGATTTCAATTGCTGTATAGATAAATTGTTTTTTTTTTTTTAATGTCGCAGTTGTGACAGATATGCTTGTTGTTACTGTGGGGGGCCCAAGGAAACACCTGTTACTATAGTCCCAACAATGACTCCTGACAGTAAAACCTGACTTGCTTCAATACTGAAAAACACTGACATGTCAGACATCAGGGTGTGATAACAAACAATTTTAAAATTATTCTTTACTGTGCAAAGGGGTTAACCCCTCTGCACAGATGTAGACGCCAGTGGACATGGAGCTGCTTTATTTATGCCCGTTACACTATTCTATCACTAGGTGGCACACCCAGATCAGTTACTGAATATTCACTGGCAAGCCAAGCTCGAACCTAGTTTAGAATATGGACGAGTTAAGTTCCATCCCTGTTTCCCAGTAGTTGCGTGAATTAAACTCCTCAGCTAAGCCTGATGTGCAAACTGCTCATTACTACACTTGCTCATAGTATCTATCCAGCAGTTCAAAAAAAAGATCTCCTGGAACAGAAAAATTGTTGTCCTCTGTAGCAAACACTTCAGATATGGTGAGCCAATGGTATCCCAATCAAGAAGTTAAAAAGTTTTCTGAGGCAAAAATTCGACATTGTATTGAGACTATGTAATTCTACTATCAATTATAGTCATCACATATCAAAAATGCATAATTCCCTACCATGGATTTACGCGTAGATTCCTCCATTGACGAATTAAGCGCTCCCTTACATCCTCCAAAGTACTCTCATTGATAGCCACTCATTCAATTGCTTACTTAGGCTCATCTGCGTAAAGTACAGTTATAGTTCACGCCCACTTGAAATTTCACCAGTAATGATTTGTTGATTGACATGTTTCTCATCCAATTCCAGAGAGTTAAACTTTCCACTGTAGTTGAAAGACATTGATTGGACAATCATAAAAGTATATAAACTTTTACGTTACAGCAACTGAGGTCGTATTCTCTTAACGTTGCGCAAAGAAAAAAAAAAAAAAGACTTCCAAAACCGGCCTGAAGTGTTCAGTTATATTTACGGGATTTAAATGAGGTATAGACATAGTCAATGGGAATTATTTCGAATGAAACAGGACCGGGGGGTTCCTTCTACCGGATAGAACCATGTGTCTAGAGGAGGAATTCAACGAAGAAAGGTTTTTCTTCATTTTATGAGTAAGTGCAATTGTATATTTTTTACTTATGGCTAGCTGGCTAGCAGTTTTTTTATCCTCGGTTTACCATGGCCATGATGATCACAGAGCTTGTTCGCCACATTTGCCACACCATTAGTCTTTGCTAATAATACTGCATGAGGTGGAATTTTGCTCAATGTGGCTTTTTGTTTTCGAATTTATACCATATTCAACAAAATCGAATGCCGAGGTTTTAGCTCATTTAAAATAAGAACAGCTCAAACTTCAGTAGAACCCCTGTAACATTCGTTGCACCTTTCTGTTCAATCTCGGGTAGCATATTGCCTGCTTTTTCCTGATTGTGAAATGTCTCTTCTGTTGAAATAAGGTATAAGCTTGCGAGCTTCCATATGGGAACTGCTAGCTTTTCATAGTAGAATGAATGTCCTGACCATTAAATAAGCAGTTCCTTTAATGAGTAAGTGGGCTGGCTTGTGGAACTCTGAAGAAAAATTGTCAATTCTAAACTTTAATCACGGAGAAAAGGCATGTTTTGAGTTTGGAGAGGTTGCTGGTGATCATTGATGTCCTGCTGCGCCTATATTGATAAACTCATGTTAAATTCAACCAGGAAATCATTAATTCATATTGAATTTCATTCGTCAAAAGTTTATTTGTGTTAAAAGTATAATTATTTAATGATTTGACAATGCGCCATTTTGAGGATTCTGAGAGTTTGGGGAGCCACCTGGAGAGCTGTCTTATTTGGCTCCTAAAGAATAAAATAATTTAGAATTTCAGGCTCAGATGAAGAAAACATGTGGTCCAGGAGTTTATGGTCCCAGGAATGTATTGTTTTAACTCCCAGCCAATTTTCAATCCTTAGTATTATTATTTTTCTTATTTCAATGCTGAATTTTCATGAAGATTTTTTTATGTTTGTAGCCCTTCTTCTCTACCAAAATCATGAAAATAAACTGAAATACGATGGAATTCTAAATGCTGCAAGTGTCTTGTCTCAGTTGAGCCATATTCCCCTTCTTAATGAAGCTCAAATCTTGAATTATAAAGTGTTAAATAGGGTAACGCATGAATAGCCAAACTTTGTTTCTGCGCAAAGGGGTGAAAGTACTAAATAATCAATCATGCCTTTGACACAGGAAACTATAAACACAGCTTATTAATCAAAAATATAAAAATACTGCTTGAGTGAATTCACTGATCGCAATCCAAAACAGCTTCTCAGGTAAAACTGCTGGAAAATATGGTGCATTTGCGTGATTTTTTGCAGTTCTAGTATGTGCTGCATGCTGTATGTGCTGAAGCATTCGCTACCATCCTGGTATGCCCCGCAATCTGTTTATTCTGGAATTCAAAAAATATAACTTTGTAATGACAGCATGAATGAACAATCAGCATATAATGCCAGAGCAATTTTATTTAGATTGCTTAGAATACAGGCATCCAAGACCCACAGAGAAAGAACTCTCCGGTTTTCCCTGTCAGTTTCTGGTTTAAAAATGAAGGAACCCTCTTTGACCACAAATGTGTCTCTTCCTTACGATGATTATTTATTCTTCACTTTGTCAAGCAAAGCAAATTCAAGCTACAGAACATGTTCCATCTACCAAATTTTACTGTACCGATTTGAGTGAGCTGAATCAAATAAAATCCAGTAAATTTATAACTTTTCAGTCTCACTTTATGCCACAGGTAACATGAAAAAATGAAGCACAATGCAATCATGGTACATTATTTACAGGAATGCCTTTGATTATGTAACAAGTTATTCTATTTGCTAGAACCTTCTGGTCAAATTAGACATTGATTTCACTTCAGTTAAGACATGGTTCAAGCAAGTAATACATGGCCAGCCTAATATATGAGAAAGATGCCAAATATTGCCTTGCGGGACCTAATTTAAATGACGCTTCCACTAACGCCATTTAATTTACATGAAGAATGCCCCCTGAAATTTAGCTAACCCCTTGATATTCATTTCTGCCCAGCTGCTTGTCTCACTGGCAGGAAATAACCAGTTAGCCTTTGTGAACGGAGGGCAGAAGGAGTACATGTATCAATCTGTCTGTGTTTGTATCGTCAGACGTAGAGCATGCAGAAAAATCAGGCCCTAAAAGAATAGCCTGAGCTGTGATGTGCATACTGGTTGCAGTTATTCAGTGATTATTTCAATTATTTTTAATCAAAATCTTTTTAAATGAGATGGTGACATCATAGAGAATTTGAAGGGAAGAGCTTGAACTGTGTGACTGTTTCAGAAGATGGACACACATTAGATGTGCAAGCTTGTTTAGATGCTTCAAAGTATTTGAGTTTTTTTTTTTTTTTTTTCGTGACAGTTCTTAGAGGACCAATTTCCCCCCAATATTTGTTTCAACGCAAAATGCAATAAATGCCACTTTCTAAATTTTTGAACCACCACTGCAGGAAGACCATCTTTGGTGGGCTGGTAGTCATGCCAAGTTTAGCCCTTGGCAACAAATAATGTATTGCAGTGTTTAGCATTCTTGAACATCAGCTTTCATTCCAAAAAACAATGAATACCAAGCTAGTTTTCTGCCAACTGTGACATATCGACACAGCCAATCAGGGATGGAGAATCTCCAATTGTTTTGCAACTCATGTTTTGGGCAAAACAAAAATATGAGCATCATTTCTATGCTGCAAGCTCTGCGGGAAAAAAGTTTACCTAATTTATCTGTCAAGAATGCGTTTCCCATCAGTGGGTATAGTTTTCTCCCTGCTGACCGAGTTTTTGGCTGCACTGAGCAGGAGATTTGCAATAAGAACAGTGTACTACACATGAAGGAGTATTACAAATTTTTACGGAAACATGGAAATTTTTACATTAATGATATTGATAGGCAGGCATTTGACTTCAAATTGCACTTCTGTGGATAGAATGCCTTCTGCCAAATAGTCAGAACAAAGTTCATTTGTTCACACAATTCATTATTCATAGATTAAATTGCATCATGGATAGTGTTTTATCTTGTTTAGCAAGACATGTTAAGAAATAAGAAACCTCTTATGCTTACTTTTTCAATGACAATAATTAGCATTTTTTTAAAAAATCCTTTAAGTGACACTGACTAAGCCTATTATGAAACCATACTGAGACATGTCCTTCCTTTTAAACTCAAATAACTATACTGCTTGTTTCCCTTGTAAAGTATTTGTATGCATGATAAGGGTATCGATGTGGCTCACTGCAATTTTATTGCGAAAATTAATGACAGAGGACCCAACGCCAGCAGACCCAAAGGGAAAACAAAATGATTAAACAGTAATGTGTTTTGCTGTACTAATTTTTGATCTTGTCAAGTCCCTCTGCCATCAGCTTGTTGTGACAGTTGTAAGTCCTGGCGAGAATCTCGTTTCCTTATGCATTTACATTTGATGCTAAAACTTTTAGAAACTGGCACTAGTTGTTGTGAAAATGACACAACGCTGAGACACGACATTCGAGTGAAATTACTCGAAACGGACTGGCTGAGTTTATTTTCCTTTATTAAATACAACATACCACTAAAGATATCCATTTGTTATGGCTGGGTGAAGCAAACTTTTTTATGTTGGGACAAAAGAAGGAAAGATGCTGAATTTTAAGACTGAAGCATATTCTTTTTGCTGCTCTGATCCGTCCCCAGTCACTGGATAAATGGGAGGCATCTTTATTGAAGCGCACCCAACTGTTCCAAGTTGCTGCCATTTGGAAGCACTGAATGCCAGTTGGGACAACGTGAGCCGGAAAAGGCAGAGCATAAGAGAGAAAGTGAGCAGAGAGATGATTCAATCAGCAAAACCTAAAGCAGGTGTTGTTGGGTTTTTAATTCTGGACTTAGGATTGCTGGGCCCACCTGAACTGTCCTGTTTGTGATGCTCAGGACTATTGCCTCGTGCTGTGGCACTGAATATTATTCATTCCATTTCCGGAAAGTATTTCTGTGGGTGGTTAATTACTAAAAACCAAGCCAATGCAATTTGCAGCATGACGTACCATCCATTTTTTGCATTGTATTAAACTTGTTTTTGTTTTTGTTTTGGGTGGGGAAGGGGGGTGAGTTCTCTCTTGCAGTTACGTACCATGTAAGATTTCAACATATTTCATGCATTATCTGCACATTTTTTCCTCATGTTATTTATATTTACGAATGAACATAATAGAAAACTAAGTCCTGAACGTAATTTTGATTCCAGAATGCCTACATTAAAACTGTTCATGGTCTGTGCTAATATTCAGTACAAACAAGCAAAGCATTCAGAGTCAAGTTCATAATTGCATTTATTCTATAAAAGGTCCTATTAACTTAATCATGCTCTGCCCCTGTTTGGTGCGGTTAGTTGAATGGTTTAAGAACAATATTCATACTTTATAGTTTCAATTAGTCTGCTAATTTTTGAATGTTGCCCTCTTGAATTTTAAATTTTACTTTTATGAGACAGTACAGCATTAATAGCTGGGGTGTTCGCAGCAAGTGTAAGCCAAAAACACAATGTAAGGAAGTTGCACTTCTGTGCACTGTATACATTAAAACACTCAAGACGGGGTGTTTTGTTTCTTGCACATCGACTTAATCAGCTTTGTGTAGCAAGTGGTGCTGGATCACCATTATCTAAGATGTTTTCTGGGTCTGCTCAAATGTTTCCTCAGGGCCAATAAGTTTGAGTCCTGTTTGCCATCAAACAAGTACTGTCCAACTATTTGTTTACTGTAGTCCTGTAATACTCTGCTACGAAGCATCTGGCATTGAGTTCTGAGATTTGGCATCCCGATGCCAACTGACCTTTTCAGATTTATTTGCCTAACATTTGCTTAAGCCGGCAGAGTGAGCCAGTTGAGGAATGCTGCGCCTAGGATTTAAATTACTGTGCACAGCTCTGCATAATGAACAGCTTAAAGCAGTGAATTTCAAACTTTTCTGATCCAAGGACCCCAGTCAGGGT
Organism: Gymnothorax javanicus; assembly: GCA_029692085.1. Lineage (NCBI taxonomy): Eukaryota > Metazoa > Chordata > Actinopteri > Anguilliformes > Muraenidae > Gymnothorax > Gymnothorax javanicus. Next base: position 48,380,175 of record CM056204.1, read on the forward strand.
TAAAGGTAACTAGGGGGCCCTGTCTTTTTTAGTTCAATCATATTATATGTTCATTATCACTTTACTGTCAAGTCTGGCCAGCGACTCTTTGCAGCACCTTGAGAATTCCTTGTTGAAAACTGATAAGTTAAAGATGATTGATACATGATTTCTTATCAAAATGTAGAGTAACAAAATGAATAATACATCAATAAGGCTTCCTGAAAGGTGCTAAAGGAAAGTATTAATCTATATTCAAATATTTCTCCAGTCCAAAATGAGTTTCAGTCAGCAACAACAATAGCACCACTGAGCCAGCGTTGCGACATTGAATAATATTAAAAAAAAAAAAAAAAAAAAACTACAACTAGCTACATTGCCTAAGAGACAAATATGGCTGGATATATAGCTGGCTGCATAGCTAGTCAATAGATGTAGCTAGTGTAATAGATAGTCACTTGAGTTTTGACACACTGCCAGACACGGTAGCCTTGAAAAATATTTATAGATAATGCACAGCTAGATATTGCAAAATGTATTTATGAATTCATTGCTTGCCACAAGATATATTACTTGACATAATCCATCTGTCGCTTTCATTTCACTTCACGCTTCCTGAAATACATGCAGACCGACATAATTTAGCAATCCCATTGAATGGGGAATATCCTTCCAGCAGTTCTCGACTGTTTTTCTCCCCAGACACACTAGATGGGGGTAAAACATCTTGAATTTATTTATGATTTTATTTTGGCTATGTCTGAGTATAACAGACTGTGTTTATCTGGAATGTAATCACTGATTAATATATATGATTGCTTGGGTTATGCTTACTTTCATTGCCAAAAGCTGTTTGATTGGTTCTTTGATCTCAGGAGTGCTCCAATTGTATGCCATACCTGAACATTTAGATAAATCAATCCTTCACAGGACCTGTAAATGGAGTCAGAGTTCATGAAAAATGTGAACTGAAAAACCATGCTGGTGAATTAGGACCTCAGGTACCATATTATCAAAATAGATTAAATGAAGTTTCAATATAATGCAATTGTTGGATGTCCAAGGGCACTTTTCAGCGGGGTTAATTCGAGATTGACCTCTAAAGAAGTCGAGACTGGGGATTCAAGGCTTTAAAAAATGAAATGGCAAACCAGACGTCATTTTCTATCAAAGTGGGCAGCAGGTCATGAGTACCTAAGAGCAGAAGGTCATTCTTATACCTGATACCACACAGGACCTCATTTCCCCTGCTTTGCTTGTCTTTATGAGGATATTATCAAAATTTGCTCCCCTCAGCATTGGTGCCTCAAATGTGTGAGCCAATTTCATCTGTGAGATCCAGCCTCTTGAAATGACATGCCAGATTTAATAGGTAATAGCCAAATAATAAATGTGTTGAATGGTTCGCTGTTGCCACCTGCCAGAAAGCTGACTTTATAAAAAGCTATTGATCCTGTGAATTGTATGTGGCACACATTTTTTATCTATATTATAAACACTCTCTGTTGACAATTATGGATCGTCATTCCATATGTGATGAAAATAAGATTTTGGTGCATTTTTTTTAACCTTTTGTCCTGTGTGTTTTTTGAAAGGTGTGCATAACATTGTGTCATCCAAAATGTGCCTAAAAATTTGTAAAATATTTGCACAAAAGCTGTTACATTCCTTAAGAGTCTTTACAAAGAATTAAATTCTTTAAACTGGTGGATATTGAACTGGGAGTTACATGACTGCATATTTAGTTCTTTGGCGCTTTGTCCAAAGCACGGTTAAGAGTGGGAATTGAAACCCTATTCACTCCATGAATGTGTCACATCATTTTAAAAACCATTCACGGAGTTAGAAGTGAAATTTCATCCCCTGGGGTTTTAAGAATACAAGGTTCTGATGTCCTTTGCAGTCATGGTGAATTCAGTTTGTGCTTTATTTTCAGAAAGTCAATTAGTTACACCGAGATAATGAAGATTATCACTAAGGTATTTGAGTGGGTTTGATTTCTTGCAAGGTGGTCGTACAATACCCTTGAGCATGATACTCAACTTGAACTTCTCAAGTTGTAACAAACAGAACGGCTATGTAAAAAAAGTAGAATATTTGTTACACAGGATATCAGTGCATGATGAATTTTATGTCATATGAAACCTTCACTGCGGTCACTATTTAAGAAGCCTCTTTTTCAGATTGTGAGCAGCGTTAATTTTCACCTTGTCAGTTGTATTGATCCGTCATCATTTTTGTCTGCATTTTTTTCTTGTGTACACGTAGGTCACGTGTTCTCCAGACAAAGCAATTTGATATGAAATCTAGTAAGCAATAATGAATCATAATTGATTTCATACTTTTCCACTGGGGTGAAAAGTGTTGTACTTCAGCTACTACATTTGTAATACAGGTTGCCATTCCAAGTCCCAAATTGGATGCTACTGTAGTATCCTTGAGCGAGGCACTGTACCTTGATGGCGTCAGTAAAATATCCTGATGTATAAGTGGATGTTAGGTCAGTTATGTTGAAAAAAAGAGTCAGTTGCTCCGTCTACAAGTATCAGCAAAACAACAGAAATATTATATAATGCAGTGGGCTGTAGAAGATTGTGTCATTTATAATTCAGCTCATATCCTATAGGCTGTACACAGGTATGAACTTTGCTGCTTTTGATTTTTCAGATACAGATTTAATTGAAGCCACTGACAGTGGTATCATTGGACTAACAGAATTCTGATACATAAGCTTGAATTACAGTCAATGACATTCTCTGCAGTACAGTGGCAGCATATGGACCTAAAACATACCATTTTAAACAAAATATACGCGTTCTACTTTAGCTGGACTCCAAATGAAAAAATTAATAACATCTGAAGAGTATGAGGACATGACTTCAGGCTCAGAAACTAAAACTGTCCTCATGGACTGCATTCTTTTTCTTTGGAGAAGAGAGTAGATTCAGGGTGAAATAGTTGCTTTTAGCTCTTTTAACTCCGTGTGAGGTGTGACGGAGCAGTGTTGCACTTGACCAAATATCTGATGATGATGTGATTCTGCGATAAATGTGTAATTCTACACACAAAATAAGTTGTATTTGAGTTGCCCTTCAGTGGGAAAGAGATATGCATGCGTATGAAATGTGAAGATTAGTGTGTGACCATCAACACCTACCTAAACTAACAATGGGCAAGAGTACATCACCTGACTGCTTCTTTTCATTCATGGGGAGAAACAGATTTTCTTGATTCATCTATGCACTTTGGTTTGATTAGTAAGTAATCAAAGATAGTCCCTTGTAAATACATTTTTCTCAAATCCCACATTAATGGTTTAGGGGAAGACTTCCAGAAGAACATGAAAAAGTTATAACAGTATTGCGAGCTAAAATAACAAAGGCAATATAATAGCTGGTGTTTATACAAAATTAATGCATTTGCTTGACATTACTTTTGTTTTAGTGATCAAATGTGCTATTGCAGTAATTAACTTCTTCAAAAAATTTTTTCAGTTTATAATTTTAAAAAAATGTTAAATGCCATTAATTTCTTATTTTTAATTAATATAGTATGAAGCATAATGAAATCTAAGCACAGGCTATGGCATTGTTTTAAATACATATACAAACCAAAAATTAGTGTTTTAAAGGTGAAACTTTGCAACTTTCAGAAATTCCTAGTCATTATTGACACCGGTGGTCATTAAGTGAACTGCAGCCAGCATCCAGTGGCTCTCTGTCTCGTTTCTTTATGTTATGCTTCAATTTGTGCACACAGTAACAATAGAAAGCAATTAAAAGTTGCACATAGCACCTATAAAGATCTTTGTTAAGTAGTTCTCAGACTCTGTCTGGTGTCAAAATTTCTTGATTTTGAGAGTGGGCAGTAAACTGATTGATTTTTCTTCGCATAATGAAAAATAATGGCACTAAAATGAAGACATTTTCTATTTTTTTTTCTCCCATCCCCTTTTCATTGACTATTTTTTTCAGGGAACTGAGTCAAGTTCTAAAAAGTTGCTTTCTGGATTTTGAAATTGCATTTAAATGTCACCTCTGTAGAGCCAATGTATTTATTTTCTGGGTTCAATACAAGCCCTTGTGTACACAGTAATAATGCAGCTAGCTTCCCCTTGTTGTAGCAGTGGGGGAGGGCAGCGGGGCTACAGATCTCCAGTGCTTAATGCTATTCACAGATCTCACTCAGCCCGCTCGGCAGGCTGCGCTGGGGTGGTTTGAAAGATATTCGCGGTCCCGTTATTAGATGCGTTTCGGTCCTCGCCTCGCCCTGTCCTGTGCCGAACTGGGGTTGAGAAGTGCTTGTGCGAGGGCCAGAAGTGGCCCAGCGTATATGCACTTTGAAGACGAGTGCTCCTTGAAAACTCAATTAGACTAGGGGCAGTTTGCATGCACTCCAGTCACGCAGGCAACTGTTTGGCCCCCACGCGGCCTCCTCGCCCTGCTGAGCATTAGCTGACCCGGAGGTTTTCATTTCTCTGGAGCAAGAGGAGCATTAAAAGTCTAGAAACGAAACGCTGCAGGGTTGGGCCTAATTGCCTTTGAAATAAATAAATAAGTAACTAAGGAATTAAATAAATAAATGAGGACGCGACGGGACCGTGGGGAATTGAAGAAGAAACTTGTGGCAGGGGCTAATTAAAACCCCTGAAATTTTATTAATTGTTTCTAATGTCCAACAGAGCCTTCTATCCTTGTGGAAAATAATCGCGATCCCTTGTTGTGTGGATGCTGGTAATCTTTTGTACTGTAACACCCATGTATTGCAAGGCAGAGTGGGTAGGCCTTGACTGTTTTGAAATGCAATATCAAATATTCCTTATGCTATTATGCCTCATTGTCACTCCGGGAAAAAAAGTTTTTTTTTTTTTTTTAAATAATGGGACATAAATTGCAAAATAAGGGGGAAAAAGGAAATAATAATTTCCTCTGGAGTCCTGTTTTGACTGGCTGAGGAAAATGACTTGGAAATCTGCAATTAAAATGATTTAGCACTGTGTACCCCTGCCCTCTTTCCGCATTAATTTACTCTGTCTTAAAGATTCATATGTATGCTGCATGGCATCAAAATGTAAATCTCCGATGCAGTTTATCACCAGCAGTCTGGCCTGGTTTGGCTGTTGGCGGGGCAGATAAGCGGAAAGGTCATTGTTGCGTACCCAGCGATATCGCCAGGCAATCAGTGTATCATTTCTCGCCACCAAGTGAGGCATGGCGGCAGTAAGCCAGATGGGCATTGCGGGCTGGTCGCCTACAATTCAAAACAAATGTCGGAGGGAGGAGAGATATCAGCGCGGCTGTTATGAAAACAATGAATCCTAAGGTCAGTGCTTAAATTAAGCGAGTGCGGCTGGCTGACTAGGGTGGGGCGGGTGTTGGGAGGGAGGCATATCCACAAAATGCAGCAGAGCTTAGGACTCACTCTGACTGGCGCTGACTCACATTCATGCTCCTCGATGGCTTTTTTTTGTGTTCAAGCTTGTGCTCATTGAGCGATGCTGCCTTATTCTTCTCCTCCTTGCTTTTTTGGGCTGTGCTCCTGTGTGCTAGTGACAGTGCCACAGGCATTGCATTTTCTCATGGCTAAAGGATTCACTGATGGCTTTTGGGTATTCATTTTGTTCATTTCGAGAAAACATAAAATTACCAACGCATACTTTTGCATGCATAAAGGGGATTTAGCTGGTCTAATTCGAAGGGCGATAATGCAGTGTGTCCTTATCTTTATTCCCACAGAGCTGAAACTTCTTGTACTCCTGTTCCGGGTTTTGTCTAAAGCTTCCCTCGACACAACTTGCTAACTCCTGAAATCAATAAAAGGCATTGAATTGTTGAATTATGTTGGACCTCTTGTTTATGTAGAGCCATGTGATTAATCTTCCCTAATCGTTGTAAATTGTAAATGGCTGTGGAAGGTGGCGTTTCTGGGTTTTTCTCTGGGGAAAGGTCTTAGGGGAAACCAACAGGAAATGTGTGCCCAAAATTGATAGCAGCGTCAGCTTAATTAATAACCCTTTGACTGGAAAACTGTGACTGGTATGTCACACATTTTTCAGTGCCTTCTGGCATCCTGCGGTACAATGTTGAACTGATTCTTCTAGCACAGTTGCTGCCTCAAACCCTCTGGATGCTGCATATTTTATTTTTGGCTGTTTTGACGGATTCTACATTCCACTACGGGTAAGTTTTTGGTCGCCTACATAAGCTCCACGTTTATTCGTCATACCTCCTTGGTTTTGGGGATCAAGGGATTAATATGGGATGTATGGTGTAAAAATAAACTGGGGGGCGGGTTGGGGAGATTTCACAGCACTGCCTATGCCTTTCTAATGTACTGCAGGTTTCCTCTGGTGCCATCCGAATTCAATAGGAAGTCATTATATGGGGCAATTCATAAGCATAGCTGGATATTATCGTTTATTGAATCAAAGTCATTTTTAATCTTGAGCGTTTTCACGGGAGGCAATATTTCAGGAGGACATAATGTCACCTGTTATCAAAATTCCAGTTCGTCAAAAAGCATTTAGCCGCAGATTTTCCACTCATAACTCAAGATGATGAAAAACACATTTAACAGCCTCGCTCATTTTGCTATAGATCAGATCGATCAATTAAGCAGATTAATTAGGTTGCTCTGGAGAGCCCAAGGACTGCTACAAACCATGCTACTAAGGGTGGCCATTTATCAGTTTAAAAAAAATTTACACGGAAAAAATCGTTCCTCAGTGCATAATTATCTGTTTAATATTAATATAACCCCGTACAGGATCTATTGCTGGCTGGGCCTGTTGGTTTTGAGGTGAATCAGCCAGGGAGCTTGTAAGAGGTACAGAAAAAAAAACGTTCTAGTGCCTACTGTACATCACAAGCTCTTTATTCCACTAACCCCCATTGACTTGCTTGTTCCTCAGGGGGATCTTTTAGACGTTCATAAACAATGAACCTGGATTTGCATTATGGTGCTGTACAGAGCCTTTCTTTTGTAAATTTTCAAAAAAATAAGGACCCCCTTTCCCCTCACAGATACTGTATTTGTACACTATATGAATACAAAAATTAAAAAGAAGCTTGGCTTACATTGCATGCGCACACACACACGTTCACAAATTCACTCAAACATACGCACATAAACAGTTCCAGTCATGCTCTGAAAAGTATTCACTGCATGAAAAGCAGACAAGGTACTTACCCAGGAAAACAGGGTGACTCATTCTGAGGTAATACTGCTTGTCCCTGTTTTCATTTTCGAATGAGCATGCAGAGTGCAAAGAACATGTTGCTCACTCTCCATTTATGTCATATATTAATTGACTTAGCCATATTCATTAAGTGTAGTTCAATCAGGAAGACTTCGGATTCAAGAAAAGGAGATTTATTAACAATGCAATGACATGAAATAAATTCAGTAAGCGAGGTGGGGCGCTGATCTGCCTGGGTAGCAGGCAGGGGCGAAGCCATCCCCCGTTGGACAGAAGGGTCACACGGATGAAGTAGATGCTGAAGAGGCCGGAGTCAGAAGTTGGTGGTGGTGGGGAGGAGGCGGTGGGCGATGCGGAATCTCTGCAACAGCAGACAGGAACACGTCTGAAGCAAATATAAAGACCGAAGGCACCGATTGGGTAAGCACAATTGCTTGAGAATCCTACGTCTCGTGATTGAACTTTCGTTTACACTCCCATTTGTTGGCGTACCGTGACTCCCAATTATACACATTCACGTGCGTAATTTTGGTAACCTTTGATAAGATTGCAGAAAAAAAGGGCTGCATACAATAAACAAGTGCAATGAATCCTCATGCATATTCAAACTTATACACCACCACTTTAGTCTAAAATGGGTCCTGACAAATTACCTGTCTATAATTTTTTTTTTTTTTTTTTGAAAATGTATTGAGAAATACTATTGTAGGCTATGAGAACAAAAAAAAAAATCTTTCCCACCAGTATATTATGGTAAAAATATGGGTAATAAACAAAAACACTGAAAGGTGTCACAAATTTTATTGTTTTGACTCTTGCATTGCATGAATGCTTGTTTGAAGGTTCATTCCATGACTATTGATGCTAAAAAAATTAGTTTAAACTGGTTTGAGGCAACATTATTCTGCAAAATTACCTTTGATGGTCAGTTGTTCCAGTATGTATGGTAACAGTGTATGTATGGTATGGTGCAGTGTCACAGTGTTAAACATGACAGCACGACAGAAGGAGCTCTCTGAGATTGGTCGTAGCTGCATTGTGGCCTTATATGATGCTGAAGATGTTAAATGCTGCCATGGCACTGTAACAAACACCATCAAGCATTTTAAAGAGTCTGGTTTGCTGAAAACTACTGAAAATAGAGGTGCAAAACGGAAGTTAAGTGCCCCTGATGTTTGGTATTTGTGTATGACAAGTAAAAAAGAATCGGCAGTTGACAGCACGACAACTTCATGACATTAATAGTGCCAGAGGTGAAGAGACGGCAGTTTAAAGATCTAATATTTCCAGACGTCTGTGTGAAAATTATCTCATGGGTTGTGTTGCTGCTAAGAGCTGGCAACACCAAAAAAAGACGAGTTTGCCAAGAAATTTAAGGATTGGATACCAATGGACTGAGAACAAGCCCTTTGGACCAATTAATCAAAATTTGACATTTTCCCACCCAAATGCAGGACTTATGTGTGCCATAGAGTTGTATTACATTTCAAAAATTACTTTCTAACCCCTTCAGTAAAACATGGAGGTGGTAATACTATGGTTTGGGGTTCAGTCTGTTTGAAAGGAGCCGGTGATCTCATAAAAGTCAACGGAATCATGGATCAGAAGAAGTATGACAGACTGATTGGTCGGGGATTTTATTTTCAAGAAGATGACTCTAAACACTCTTCAAAGTTGTGCAACAGTTCTCTCAGTCGGAAAGGCACGTCTGGTCTCACAGAATTTATAAGAGAAGACAAAAGGTTTTGTCAGTCTATAATTTCTCTGCCTCTCCTCTCCCCCAAATCTCCTCATTTCCTAAACAAACACATGACATATGAAAATTGCTGCTGGTTTCACGCTGAGCCTAGCTCGGGAGGAAGGGGATAATCTGAGCTTTTTCCCTTAAAGATACTATGAGGACCTTTCAGTTATCCTTTGTCATTACTGACCCCGGTGGCCGTTTAGGTGAACTGCAGCCAGCATCCAGCAGTTTGCGCTCAGTAAAAGTAAGTACGCTGTGCAGTGCTTGCCCCACATGTAATTCACCTGAAGGACAGCCAGATGGGCGTAAATGAAAGTGACCTAAAATGACATAGATTAACATGTAAATAAGCTGACATCATTAAGTCCGCAGAGTTGGTAATTGGGGAGGATGCCTGGGCGTAAAAACTCCGGACCTTCCCATGGGTGAGCAGGGCATGATCCTCACTTTTCCACGTGTAATATTATGAACTGTGAGCCATGTCTGTTTTTAAAAGGCGAAACTGTCTTATAAAAACCGCAGTTGCCTTACCCGAACCAAAACCCTAACAAACACTTTATCTTTACCTTAACCATAACCTTAATCTTTTGGAAATAGTAACTTTAACCAAAGTCACTATGTTACTGTTTTTTAAGGTGCAGTGATAGTGGCATTGCTGTTCCTGGACAGTCAATAGAATACATTTGCAAATACAGTCTGCATGGTTACCATACTGATAGTATTCTCTTGCAATTATTTCCATCCCCACTGATAATACACTGTTCTCTGTCACTGTCAACAAAGCCTTGTATTTAGAGCCGCAATAACTGAAATCGGGTTCTGATTCAGCCAGACCATGAATACCATGTAGACTCAACCATCACATTAGTAGCACCACTGTTGGGAGATTTTTGGGGGAAGCATGTTGGGCATTGGCCAGATAAAAGATAAGACTGAACATGATTATTATGTTTAACTGATATTTTTATCATTGTTAATAGTTATTGGATTTGTAAAGTGTAATATTGTTATCAGCTTGCCAGATAACACTACATTGGCTGGTGACATTGAACTAATCCATTTTTGCTGCATGGCACATTGATTACATTTATGACACATTGGCATTAAGTAGCTAACTTAGTGAGTGTTATCAATCACTATCTGGCAATCTTTCCCTGTTAGGCACTGCAATTTCAACATAGCTAAATTTGCTGCAAGATAACATCAACAGTTAGTGAACTATTTGGAATATTATGAGCAATACTAATTGCCAAACTTCATTATTTACGTGATAGTTTTCATGACAACTCTTGCAGTATTGACCCTGCCATCATACACAGGTCAATTGACTGGGAAACACAGTATGGAAAACAAAAGATTTATGTAATATGCAGCCCTGAATCTACAACAAAAATCTACCCAATAGAAAACTTTGCTTGCCAGTCTGTGGATGTGTGTTGTATAGATGACATTTAAAATATGTATTTATTTGTTCATTACATTTTTAATATACTTCATAAAGATTATAGAGATAATAATAAGTGATAGAAATGCGTCAATTAATTTGAACTTTATGATTATATTAGATTATAATAAACTACAAGATTATAATACAGCATAATCCTGTGCGTTTGGCGTACCTACCTCCTGTAGAGAAAGATGCAAAGTATAAAATACGAAGATAATATGAATTTAATTTGATTTAGGTTGGATTGATTTGGTTTTCTTTTGTTGAATATTCATGAGCTACAGCATGATGATATTATTTAATTTTCAATATCTAAGCTGCTTGGTTTATACAGTGACTCATGGCAGTATGCTTACATACACCAGTGAGCCTCACCATTAAAACCGCCTGTCTAATATTGTACAGTTCCCTCTTGTGCTGCCAAAAAAGCTCCATCAAACTAACATCCACTTGAATTTCCAGACCCAGGGTTTCCCAGCAGAGCATTTCCCAGAGCATCGCATTCCTTCCACCGGCTTTTCTTTTCCCCACAGTGCATCTAGGTGCCATCTCTTTCCGAGATAAATGGTACACATGTACCTGACTGATGCACAAAATGGAAAAAAAGACGAAACTCACTAGACCTGATGACCTTCTTTAATTCCGCCAAGGTCCAGTTCACACGCCTATTGTAGGCGCATTCGGTGGACCAGGGTTAGAATGGGCACTCTAAGTGGTCTGCAGCTACAAAGTGCTACACACAGCAGTGTGATGCGACACAGTCCTCCTGTAAGTATCATTAAAATTGTCTGCGACTCGTACCACCGTAGCCCTTCTGTCGGGTCAGACCAGTGGAGACAGCCTTTGTTGATGGTCCATTGATGAGCCTTGGGCGCCGAACACCATGTCACTGCTTTGTGGTTTGTCCCTTATTGGCCCACAGTTGGTTGGTTGCTCACAAATGCTGACAGGAAGCACCTAAAAAACTGCTGCTTTGGAGAAGCTCTGACTCGCTCGTCTTGCTGTGACAATTTGGCCCTTGTCAAAGTCGCTCAGGTCCCACTTCTCCCACATCTAACACGTCAACTACAAGAACTGATGGTTCGCTTGCTATCTGTTTTGTCTGCAGACCTTGACATGAGCCACTTGCTATGGTAAAAGTGGTAATGTTTTGGCTCATTGGTGTAAAACTGCAGTACTTCAGAAACATATAGGATCCTTAAAAATAAGAATGAATTCCGATGGCAAGATATGGGAATACAAGCAGCAGTAGCCAAACTAAGGAAGAAACGGTAATAAACACACAGAACTGCTACTACATTGATGATGATCTGCCCTGGTGTGAATTTCATAAGTGAATTTTTCCATGAATTATTGACTAAATATGAGCTCATAGCAGCCTTGCCTAAACATCAAGACCTTGCAATTTTGTGGGTAAGGCATTAATAACACTAACCTATTTGCATGCGTAGATGTTATTTTACCTCATGTGCTCTTTCACTTTCAAATGAGGTTCTTCTCCACAGTCACCTACGCTGTAAAATAAAGTGTAGATCAGAGCTTTGCCTAAGTGAAGAAATATTAAATCAGTTGCCAGCTTTAAACGATTTATGAACTTTGTTTACTTACAACATATTCATCTAGAACAGAAAGAAATGGAAGAAAAAGGGCCAGTGTGGGTGCAGGCTTTCATTGCAACCAAGCAATTACACACCTGATGCTACTAATCAACCCCTGGACTCTTTGCTAATAAGCTTGATTAGTAGTATCAGGTATGTAGCTGCTTGGTTGCAATGAAAGCCTGCACCCGCACCGGCCCTTTCTGGGAAAGATTGGGGACCCCTGATCTAGAACAATCACCTCTGAAGTGAAGTGCTGCTCTATTAAATTAGGCAGTTACAGTGCTGTGAAAAAGTATTTCCCCCTTTCCCATTTCTTCCATTTTGCATATTTGTCACACTTAAAATGTTTTAGATCATCAAACCAATTTTAATATTACACAAAGATAACCGAGTTAACCAGAAAATATGGTTTTTAAATGATTTCATTTATTGAAGGAAAAAAGCTATTCAACCCTACCTGGCCCAGTGTGGAAATGTAATTGCCCCCTTAGTTACCGAATCAACCAAATAAACATATTGTGACAATTTTCAACAGATAAGTCACGTGAGAGGTATTTAGTTGGACTTCTCGCGCCTCAGGTATCTTGCAACAAGGAGAAGGCAGTTTTATTGAAAAGAACAAAGACAATTCAATGGGGACAACAGCCAGGGGGTAGCCAAGCACAACAGGCATCAGACCCAAGGTGTCACTTCTTAACATAACTTCATTAACATGGGGTCACTCAACCATAACACACTAGCATTAACTCTTTCAACCCCAGATATTCTAGCATCACTATACCCTTCAACCCCACAGCCCTCTGTAGAGGGCTGGTCATTATCTGGACATTGTATCTTACTGTTATCTCTGGAATCCCATTAAATGTAACCTGATATGTTCCAATCAATTAGTCAGATTGTTTGAATTTTCCCTACAGGAATTTGGGGTTGAAGGGAATATGTTGGTCAGCCCTCTGTAGAGGGCTGTGGGGTTGAAGGAGTTAATAACACCAACCACAACCCTCACACAAGCAAAACAACCACAAAAAAAAGAACACAGTTAATTAAGTACTCACGAACGGTCACGTGATCCAGATGCCGCACGGCATTAATTGTCTCGGACAGTGAGTCCATGGGAGGCTGCTGCTTGCCACAATATTTAATTGATAATTGGGTCAAGTTGGTAAGATGCATCCAGGTATGACTACTGCCAGCCCAAATGAATCTAAACATCACTTAAACAGAACCTGTCTGGCAATGTGATATAGGCAAAAAGCAGCACTTGATGCCATGATCTAAAGAAATTCAATTACAGGTGAGAAACAAACTCATTGAAATTGATCAATCTGGAAAACCACTTCCAAAGCTGTGGGAACATAGCAGGACTGGAGTGGGACTCATTTTCAGCCCGGAGTTTTATGCCTCAGACCGGCGGTCTTTTGCGAGCGGGGGGGGGGGAGACAAAGTTCATTTCGTTCAGCTGGATATGACTGGACACTGGCCCTCGCAGCCCCAAACCCAACCGACCCATCTGGAATTGTCCAGATCCTCCCGATTAGCCACTCCGGGCCTGGACCATAGTGAGAGCCATTATCTACAGACGGACACAACTTGGAATAGTGGTGAACCCTCCCAGGGGCACCAGGTTACCAAAGTTCCTCTAAGAGTGCATTAACAACTCATCCAGGAGGTAGCAAAAGAACCCAGACTAACATCTAAAGAACTGCAGACCTCACTTGCCTCAGCTAAGGTCAGTGTTCATGATTTCACAGTAAGAAAGAGACCAGGGAAAAATGGCATCCATGGAGAGCTGCAAGATGAAGACCATTGCTTAGAAAGAAGAACGCAAGGGCTTGCCTCACATTCGCCAAAAATATTTTGATGACCCTCAAGACTTCTGAGATGATAATCAGTGGACGGATTTGTCAAAAGTCGAACTTCAAGGAAGACATGGCTCCTATTACACCTGGCGTAAAGCTAACACAGCATTCCACAGTAAGACCATCGTACCAACAGTCAAACACAGTGGTAATGGTGTGATGGTCTCGGACTGATTTGCTGCTTTAGAACCTGGGCAACTTGCTGTAATTGATGGAACCATGAATTCTGCTCTCTACTTGAAAATCCTAAAGGGAAATGTCAAACCATCAGTTTGTGACCTAAAACTGAAGCTGAGTAGGGTTATGCAGCAGAGCAGTGACCTGAAGCACATAAGCAAGTTCACCTCTGAATGGCTCAAAAGAAACAAAATGAAGGTTCTGGAGTGCCCTTGTTGAAGTTCTAGTTTGAATCGGATTGTGATGCTGTTGCATAACCTTAACCCATTTAAACCGGGACAGCATGTGCGCATTTTAAGAACGTGTCGTTGCCGACACAGATATGCGCGTAATTTTGAAAGTACCGTAATTACTGTAAGTTTTATGAAGAAAAAAAAAATTCCAACTGTTCCTGAAAGCTGAGAAGCTGTGCTTCAGCCCAAATACAGGTTACTATGGTAAACATGGCAGCAAGATTCTCTGCGGGGATTTCTGCATTAGGCCTTAAAGGGTTAAACAAGTAGTTCATGCTTAAAATCCCACCAGTGTGGATAATTATATATCTTTGTTTCGTACTCTTAGCACAAATACAGAACATACAGTGCAGACAAACAGAAAAATTACATGAAATAAAAGAAAAATAGAAAAAAACACATATACAACAGCTGCTATTAAAAATGACCTAGTCACATGCTATTACATCAATCATATTTGCAATCATGTCATCACTGAAACTATCTAATTTTGAACATTTATTCTTTACATCAAGCAAATTCTGCTCATTGGAGATAGCAGCCAGAGGACTTGTATCATAACAGCTCTATAGTGCACAGTCAGAATTCTAGTGACATTGGCATGTAGAGAATCTCCTACGACAATATCATATTTGTACCTTAGATAAGCGAAATTCTTGCCCACAGGTGACAGTGCATCACAACACGCTTGACGACTTATGGAGGAAACAACTACATTTGAGCTGTTCAACATCCCATTGAAGAACTTAAGAGATGTAATGGTCAATTGAGCACTGATATGCAATTGGCCTATCAATGGCCCGAGTAACCAAGTGTGACTGCGCTGAGGTATATTTAACAATTTACGCACAGCTTTGTTCCATTGAGTACAGCATAAAAGGAATCCAGGGGAATTAAGATACCACAGCTGTGAACCATAAAATGAACAACAATGGTTTCTAAACAATTTGCATAAGATATCAAGCGAGAGACCACCGTATGTGCCAAAAAGCTTATTTACAGAACCATTAAAATGTTGACATTTACTAAGACAGTCGTCAGCATCGTCGAGTTTGACATTGATTACATGACCTAAATGAGTTACCTTATCAGACCACTCTATTAGTGAGCCGTCAAGGTAAACAACATCACACTTATTTACAGAAGAGCCGTGTTTGACACATTTAGTTTTCTTAGCGTTGAATACAACATTAAATTTATTTGCAAATTCTTTCCATATTTTCAACATTTGGTTTAAGCCTCTTATGCTTGGACACATCAATGTGATATCGTCAGCGTACCCAACAGCATCGACATAGAGACTTCCAATTTCATTAAAACACTTTTTCCAGAGTGAGTGGGCCAAACTTTGTCCACAGCGATGTAAAAGACTCATTGCCAGTTATTGCAATTGATTGCAGTTGTTGCCATCAAGGATGGGACCACCAGTAATTATGTTTGGGGAGAAGGGGGGGGGGGGAATTTATTTTTTGGGTGATATTGGTTTTGAATAACTTTTTAACTTCAATGAATGAAATTATCATATCAAAACTGCATTTTGTGTTTATGCAGGTTGTTTTGTCTAATATTAAAATTAATTTGATGATCCAAAACATTTATGAGTGACAAATATGCAAAAATAGAAGAAGGGTGTGAGGGTGTAAATACTTTTTTTTTTTTTTACAGCACCATAGGGACTTTAAAAAGTGAGGCAACCAGCTGGGAAACATTTTTGTTCACGCTCAACGTTAAGTTTCAAGTTGTTTCAAAAATTAGTTGTCCAACTACTGGAACTTGAAGTTGAGCGGACTCAAAAACGCTTTGCAGCTGGTATCTTACTTTTCTCAGTTCAGTCAAATTTTGAAAAAATTTTTACAGTGTATTTATGTTTTCTGAACACGTAATGGGAAAATAATGTGACAGTTGATGGGTCCTGTTAGTAGAAATGCCTCCTAATAAGTACGCGCCCTGGCTATCTTGCCAATGAGCCTGGCTCTTTGGCGATGGTCAGTGCGCTTGACTCCTACCTGGGAGCCTGCAGTTCAATACCCCGCCCAGGCCCTCCTTCGGGCTGCCACAAATAGTTTATTTTTGGGAAGGGGGAGGGGTGTAGGGTGGTATGATCTGATTAGTAAATGTAAATGCAATGTTACACAAAAAACAAACCATTCAAATGTGCAATACTAAGTATTGCAGCAGCAATGAGCTTCATTATTGCCTGTAGAAAATGATTTTGAAATCCCAGCTGAACATTCATACATTTGCTCTCTTAGTTTTTTGTATGTATAATTGAAATGTTAGAAAAAAAATGTATCGGTGTTGTGCAAGATCTGTTATGCTTGCAATAAACAAACAAAACCAGGAGTGTTTCACCTTGCTAAAAAAAGTGCTGGCAGCATTCAGTGTTCTCTGTGCAGTCCATGTATTCTGGATGACCTGTCGAGATCTGAAAAAGAACTGCCTTTTGGAAGTACAGTGGAAACAGCCCCTCTAGATCATCATGCTCTCAAATCTTCAACTGGCAGCGAACAGAAGGCAGACAGACCACTGAATGAATAATGGTCTGAATGTAAGATATGCATCATGCAAGGGTTTGCCCGTCTGCAAAGATTGGCCGATGAGCAAGCAAAAAGGCAAAACACATGCAACAGATCCAAGTACTGACGCAATCCGTGAGCTTTTTCATTCATGGGAGAAATCTTTTGTGTATGCAAGTAATATGTTCCAGTCTGGGCCCTGTACTTGTGCTAGTTAACTCGTAGATGAGCTGGACACTACCCATAGCCAGAGAAGTCAATGGGGGCAAGTTCAGTAAATGATATATCATCACACTAAGTACTCTGCTGGAATTTCACTGGTGTTCCCACATGTGCCAGAACTTCATTTGCACTGGAATTTCCCAGTCTGTGTATGAATGAAGTACAGATGAGCCAGAGTCGGAGAAGACAGTATACTATCTCCTTTTCACAATCCATTTAACTTCGACCTGAAACGCATCATTGGTTAAGTTATTTACATTTTACTTCGACTAAGATTGGGCAGAATGTTCTTTAAACTACCTATAAAGCAAAGAAAGCCTTACATAGTTTTTTATTTGATTTGAGCCTCTGAGGCGAACAGCAGAACTCCACAGAGAGCTCACAAAACAAGTGTTTTTCTCAATGTTCTTTTGTTGACTGTAGAAGGCTAGATTACATTAAAGCAGTGATGGAGCTGGGAAATGATGGCTTGGATACATATTGCTTCTGTCTCTGGCTCTGTCGATACACAAGCACTGAAATCAACTGAGGTTAATGCGCTTTCTTTGTTTTCCTTACTAAATAGAGCAATTCATTTTATAATGCTCAAAAACTTCAAAATACACAAAGCAAGATCATGAAAAATATCAGTAATCAATTCCCGTAATGTATAATATAGTGTTTTCATATGGTAGAGTTACACCTTAATAATGACCAGTGGGAAACAACTTATTGACTACTGTATGGCATAGCAAACAAAACATAATGCACAAAAAAAAAAAAAAAAAAAGCATTCTAAAGCACTTTAGGCAAGCTGGAGGGTGGTGTAAGTGCCTTGTTCACCCCTACTGGTCAGCTAAGTCCCTGTTTGTGAAGGATTCAGTAAACAGATTTAGTAGAAAGGTTTTTTGGTATTGTATCTATCCAGGGGTTAGAGAGAACAGTGGAGCCTTGCTGGGAATCAAACCCATTCTTCTCACATTATAAGGAGGCTCACTGCAGCCAAGAATCAGGACTGGAGTGTGCCCTGCAGTAGAGTGGCAATCACTTTATTTACAGCAGCTTCACAGTATGCAGTACGTCAGCCGAGAAGCTGAAAGCCGCATGCAGCAGTCTGTCAAACAGTAGACACACATTACTTTCCATCGGCATTCATTCTTTGGGTGCTCAGCATCCTCATATGTGTCTACTTTAACACTTTACCTGTTGAAATCTCAAATCACGTCATTTGAATGATGTCAAAGACGCTGGGATAATGCAGATTTGCAAACATCCCCTCCCCCCTCCGCCAAGCAATGGTTGCCAGGATTACTCAACAATGCAACAACCAAATAAACTTTATAAAGCATGTCAGATTGCAAAAAAAAAAAATAGACAGAGGGCCGATAAACCATGAGTTGCAATCCATTTTACGGTGATAAATTTATTTACAAATAGATCAAAGATGTAATCTAAGCTGAAAGCCATGCTTGAAATGGGATTGGATTTCAAGGAAGCTTGTATAATTACAGATAATAATATAAAGCCACACATTTGAAGCAAAAGCCAGCCCACCAAAAAAAAAAAAAAAAAAGAAGAAGAAGAAGAAAGTATGTTGTACTAATGACACAGTTCTCAGAATTCATTTAGAAGCTGATAAGGCATCAGCTCATTTTAAAGAATACGATCCACCATGTAATTACCGGAATGTCCTTGAAAAAAAAAGAGATGAGAATCTAACTGACCTCTCCTGGGTAGAGGAAAGAGGGAAAATTGAATAACTCCTTTAGAAATCAGACTTACTCACTCACTGACTTCCAGAATATACTCTCATCTCATGCCAGAGGCAAAATTTCTGCCTGCAAGGCTAAAAACACATCTGATGAAAGCAACGAGCAGAGTTTAAAAAAAAATAATAAATAAATCATAACTTATTTCTTCCTCTCAGACTTCTGTAATGTCTTGGTGACTCTTGGTAGAGGCTCTTCGCCACTTACGTCTGCAGAAAAATGTTATTTCATCTTAATATTAAAAATAATAGATAATTGAAAACATCCTTCTTCTTCTAGTGGTTAGTATTGCATGGTCAACTTACATTTAAATTCTGTACCAATATAAGCATATGACATCCTAAATACAGAGTGTTACTGTATAATCAAATAGTAGTTTATGAATCTTTATGCTTGTAAGGTGTGAAATCAGCACCCCATCCAGCTGAAAAGAACTCTGCAGCTTTCATAGCCAGAAGGGGCTCTGTTGCATTTGGACTCCTTGCTGAACAAACAGAAACACAGAGTGTGTGGCCAAACCTCCTCTTCGTCCTGCACAGAGAGCCCATTCAGTGCACAAGTTCTGATTAATTAGATTTCTATGAGCTTTCCGAGGAGATAGTATTTTTCAAGTTTGGGCATTTAGCCATTCATGTAGTATGTCATATCACTGTACTACGAGCAATTCGTCTCTTGCTATTTTTTCATTTGCCATTTTTGATGCAAGGGAATGATTATTTCATATACTAACTTCAGTAAACACAGAATCTTGTTGTAGTCACATTCAGGTGTGATGACTTGTAAGTCTCCCTCAAAAATGTAGAAAGTTAATGTATCCTATGGTAGATTTTCTATTAATGCTGATGTTAGCGTATGTGTGGTCATGCTGCTCTGGGTGTGTTGGAGACTGCTCCTGGTCCCTTGTGCAGTTATGAACTAAAGTATTTCAAAATCAAATTTAAAAACGCCAAAGTAACCCATTGTCCATATCGCTTTACTAATCATGGTGGGTGATATACTGAACCCGAAGACATGCACATACAGTATGTGAGTTCACGTAGAAAAAAAAATTAGAATTGAGTCTCGTCGAGCTGCCGGATACTTCACTCGGTTAAAGCATCGCATTGCGAAGCAGAAGTGACTATCACGGCGCGGGTTCAAGCCCCGGTCGTACCAACCGGCAGTGGTCGGCAGCTTTTTCAGAGTAGCGTACAATTGGCCAATGCGCTACAGGGATGCAAATTGGGAAGGGTCTGCCAGGAAGGGTAATATAAGTTGCTTTGTTCGTTGCTTAGGCTCCTCCAGTTGGCCAGACGGGCGCTCGTCAGGAAGACTCTAAGCTTGTTCATGTTTGGGTATCCTCTGCCCTCGTTCTAAACTTGCAAGGATTCAACCAATGAGTGTATAAGAAGCGGTGGCTGACAGGCACGTGCTTCGGAGGAGAGCCGCGAGCTGTCTTCACTCTCCTGAATTGGCAACAGGGGGTCGCATATGCGAAAGCCTTGTACATAGTTCCCCAATTGGACATTCCAGATTCGGGTGGGATTGGAGATGCCAAATTTATTTAAAAAAAAGAAAAGAATGGAGTCTTGCCCTTTTTAAATTGGCCTGCTGCAGCTGGCATGTATACTGCAATTAGTCCTGACCATAATAAAAAGTTCCCAAAGGATCCTCTGGGTCCTCAACTCTATCTACATCCCCAACTCAGAAAAAGTTTGGAGGGTATGGTAAATGCACATTAAAGGCAAAGTAAGCACTTGGTACAGTAGATATCCAATAAAAGTGCACCGTCCCTGCTACTCAAATATATTTTTGGGTAATTTTTGAAAAAAAATAAATAAATAAATGACGAAATCAGCTTGAGAAAATCAGATATATTTGTTGATGGCAGTGTGCCATGGTTGTTGGAATCAGGGCAGCTTGCCTTGTCACCCAGATACCGCAACTCTTGAGCGCACAGAAGTAAGAAATACATTGACAGTTGAGAACTGTTGTACCAGCATGCATAATGTTTATAATGAATATTTATTTTAACATTTCTGAGTGTTGTACCAGAACTGGTTTCAGCATTCTGGTGTGAATAGCATACATGATAGTTGAGCCCCTGAGAACCATACCGGGCCAACCCATGTTGGGGTACTTTTGAGAAAATGGGACTCAAAGTTGCCAGCCTCCTGTGTCATCTAGAGCAACGGGCAACAAAAACACTACATATGCTACAAACTCAAGATATGTGAAATTATGCACATGCACTTTTTGCGCAAGTTTTCGATGCATAATCATCATTTAAAGTGAAACCTACCTGCTTCTGAAGAGGAAGCATCATCTTCTGATTCATTTGGGACAAACTCTGGGTCTCTGTCATCTTCCACTTCACCATCATCGTCAATCATAGGATGCAATTCCTCATCAGTGGATCACCTAGCTTCCATGTTTGCAATGGATCATGGAAAGGTTGTGGAATGGCCTATTATGGCTAAGGCAATGCAGTGCATATATACAGGGGCAGAGAAGACGTTTGCTTGTATTAACAATCCATGTGGGAAGATTGGGTTGGCCCATTTAGGAAATGTAGATCTCAGTTTTCTGCACATGCTTACAACCTCAACTGATTATCACCAAAAGTGTGAAATGGCCCAGTATGGTTCTTAGGAGCTCAGTTATCAGTTTAACAACAATGAAAAATTATGAGTTGACATAAGATTTGGAGAGCCTGCCTGTTCTATCGGTAACGGGTGCTGTTGTTTTTCCAGCCTAGCTAAAGTTGACTGGCATTCTGGGGGTTTGGGGGCCTGCTGGTAACTCAATTCCGTTGGCACGATATCATCTTTAAAACTCTTCCAATATTTACTGAGCGATTCAGTTCCACATTTTGCAGAAACGTGCTCCTTGAAACAACTGGCTTAACAGTGTGCAGTGTGTGGTAGGTCCGAGTTTCCCGTTTTGTTGGAGCAACCAACAGCTGCATACAGTGGCATTATGGCAGATTTTGTCACTCAGGTTCTAATAATGATAGGTAATATCGACTCTTGATCTTTTTATGTAAAATTCAGCAGCAGCATGAGTGATAATCAAGACTAATTTGCATGCACTTTATATAGATCAGCTGATTTCCTGGTGTCCATTTGCATCATAACACTTGGGACATTGCAACAAGAAGTAGTTCTTGATTGGCAAAAATATACAGAATGGCAGCATTTGTGAACATGTGCTAATGAGTTGTATTTCAGAGGTTTGACGTTTGATTACTTGGTGCATAAAAATCACAAAAAAATTGCAAAAACTATTTATGGAACAAGGAGAATATGTCCTTTTATTGGGTAAGAGCTGAAACAAATCTTTTCTTTGCCTTTAAAACAAAAAGCAAATAAGTCTAAATTTACTTTGACTTGCATTTCATTGCAAGCAGTATGAAGACAAAATAGTTAATGTTTTGTCTGGTCCACTTCAAATAATTTGTAAATATACACTGAGCCAAAAAATTAAAACCACAGAGATGAAGCAAATAAAACTGATTATCTCATAACAAAGGCACATGTCAAAATCAGTAAACAGGCCTTAGATTGTTAACGAATAGTCGAATCTCATAGATGACGAGTTGTATGTGGAAGAAATGGGACCAGAGCAGCTGTGATAAGGGCCAACTGTTTTTGGCTGGATGAGTGGGTCAGAGGATCTCAGAAGTGGGAAGGCCTCTTGGGTACTCCCCGTCAGCAGCAGTGAGTACCTACTGACAGTGGTCCAAGGAAAGACAAACCATAAACCGGCAAGGGGGTGTTGGGTACCCTAAGTGTCATTGATGTGTGACAGAAATGCAGGCTATTCTGGTCTAAATTAATTGAAGGGCTACTGTAGCGACAGTCACAAATAATTTTCATAATACTTGCGTTTGGAATGTGTGATAGAGTGCCCATTCTTACCTCGGTCCACCTCCAGAAGTGCCTCCAATGGACACTTGAGAATCGGAACTGGATCTTGGAGCAACTGAAGAAAGTTGCCTGGTCCAGTGAGTACTGGCTTGTTTTACATCATGATCATTGGTCGGATACATGTGCACCATTTGCCTGGGGAGGAGATGGCACAAGGACACACTGCAGAAAGTAGACAAGCTGATGGAGGGAGTCTGATGCTCATGAAAATGTTCAGCTGGGAAACCCTGGGTCTGGGAATTCAAGTGTGTGTCAGTTTGACGGAGTCATTTTGTCAACCCGTGGGCAACCTACACAAAATAAGGCAGGTGATTTTAACTGGTGGCTGACAGATGAACATCCATTCTGGCCATTTAGGCCTGCAGCACATTCCAAAAAAAAGTGTTCACAGGGGCAATTTAAGACTAATAATGAGGTAAAAATTTGAATAATGATGTGATTTGTCAGCAGGTGATAGTGGTACAAAAGCAGCATCCAGGAAAGGTGTAGTCCTTCAGAAGTAAAGACAGGCTGAGGATCTCTAATCTGACTACAAATGCGTGAAAAAAAATCATTGAACGGTTTAAAAAAATGTTCCTCATAGATAGATAGTATCTATTGGATACAAAGGGATTTGGATATGCCACCCACTACAGTGCATAACATAATGAAAAGATTCAAGGAATCTGGAGCAATTTCTGTGAGTAAAGGGCAAGAGCCCAAGCGTTAGCTGAGTACCTGTGATCTCCAATCACTCATATAGCACTGCCTCAAGAACAGTGATCTGACTCTGATGGATGTCCTGACATGAGTTTGAATATACTTTTCTAAACCTTTGTCAGGCAACACTCCCAGCGAGTTAAAGCTTTATAATGCAAAGTCAAAGGCACACTGTTGAAAAGTCCTGTTGACGTTTCTGGGTTTGGTGTCATCTGGGATGGACAGAAGCACATTGCAAGAGTGTTTAGTGGCCTGATGAGTGCACATTTTAAGTGGTTTTTTTTGGGGAAAAAAGGCCATTATTTTCTCCGGACTAGAGACAACAAGGGATATCCAAGCTGTCATCAGCGTCAAGTGCAAAAGCCAGCATGAGGAGTGTTTTCGGGGTGAATGTATTGTTTACGAAATGATTGAAAAAAAGTCAGCGCTAATAATTGTTTTAAAGGGATGTGTCTGTGGCCCATAAAGTCCAGTTCTGGCACCAACACTGGCGAAATGAAGGCCCTGTACTACTTAGGTAGTAGTGGAGACACGGTAGCACAGTGGTTAAGTAGACTTGACTTGGGATCAAAAGGTCCTGAGTTTGAGCCCCTGCCACGGCCTTTGCGGTGTGTTCTTGGGCAAAACACTTCACTCCCACACTCCACTTCATGCCTCACTCCACCCAGGTGTATAAATGGGTACCAGCAAATAGTTAGGGAAACTTGACTAAGAGCTGGGGGAGTACCTGCGATGGACTGGCATCCCATCCAGGGGGAGTAGTAATACTGCTAGTCGCTTCATGCCACAGAAACTGGGGTTAAGCACCGGCCCGATGGGCCACTAGACTCGGAACAGGCTTACTCTCTCTCTGTACTACTTAAGTGCCGAAGGCCTGCATAACGACATGCTACAAATAATCCATGGTTATATTGTTATTGAATATAAACATTAGTGATTTGACTTTTTGATTTATTTGCAATTTTCATGATGTGCTAACTTTTTCCAAAATGGGGATGTAGAATGATTACAGAGAGCCTGCAGCCCTGCAGCAAAGTATTTTCTGTCACAAATCAGCTTTGGCTCATTGTGGAGTGACAAAATTGACCTTCTCTTGAATCTTTGCAGAAATAGCCACGATCATGTTCCTGCTTTAGTTCGGGAAACAGTAAGCCTTCATATGTAGCGTGACCCAGGACGGCATGATTATCCACTTTAAAACAATAACTCAGAAATGTGGATGCAAAGAAACAGAATTCACTTTAAGTTGCTCAGGATTGCTCTGGCAGGGAGGCACCAAATGAGTTTTTTCTTCTGTTTGTTGTATTTTAAAATAAAAAAATTGGAAATACATTGTATATTTTTGTTGATCAGCTGTAGGGGTGTAGCTAAGCCTGTTTTAGGGGGTCTTTCGCCCTCCTAAATTGTTTATTAGCCCCCCCAAATATTGGACATCATCAACAGCTGGGACAGCACAGTGAAACCCCCCCAAGTAGTCTTAGCCTCCGTATCCATTCATCTCGACCACGGTCCCTAATTCAGCTGTCAGAAAAAAAACACATTACAGCTGCCTTGTTGTCGTATTTGTAACGTACCTAAGGCTCTGTTAGCACTTCAAGTGTCTGCGCCCGAGTTCAACACCCGTAAACATGTGAGCAAGTGAAAGATGAAGTCGTTGTCGGATTTGATCAAATGGAAATACAACTTGACTTGTTTCACCTCTGACCAGATACGGTTTGGACATAAGATTTCACAGCAACGTTTCTCTTTGGTTTTCATGGCTTTGCTTTTCTCTTTGCTTTTCAAGGTTTCCACAGGCTAAGGAATAAAGATAAAGATTTGATCGAGGCATTGATTTAAAAGGCTCTGAGGATTGCCCTCAGTGCATGAATGTCACAGCTTGCACATTCTATGCCATCCCTGCTTGCTCTACAGCAAACAACAGGCAATCTTTGTTTCTCCATGAATATGTTCCACTTGCCTCTCTTTGATTCAGTTCACAGAATTTGTAAAAGGATTTTCCACACAGTTTGACAAGCATGTGAGGAGTTAACCGTAGTACCAACCAGACCTGCTCAGCAAGAAAAGAAGAAATCATTCAAATCCCTATGGACCATTTTGTCTCTGCTATTCAAACTCTGAGGTACTCCACAGAACTGCAGACACCCCAGAACAATAAATGACTTCAATCCCAACCATATGGAATAGGAGAACATTGCTTTTCTTCAGAGGAACTGTCTTTCCTTTGCTAACATACTTGTGACAGTGTAAACCAACATAAAAAAAGCTTCCCAGATCCCACCTGCTTTCTGTCTGTGATCATCCATGGTGGTTGGTGCGAATAGAGTGGATACAGGCAATGCTTCTTTATTTGTCACCTACTGGGCTACCCTGCCTCGCCTTTACAAACACATTGGAGGTGAGAGGAAGCCAGTTCATGCCAGCCAGAGCATTAGGTTGAAGCTGAAAACATAATGGGGCATGCGGGTGAGAGCTAAAGTGATCATGCGCTGAGTCTTTCTAAACGCATGCCATAACCTATACAATGTGTAGTATAGGGATAGCAACAACCGCATAGCGCAGGTGCAATTCCAATACAGTTCAAGTAATGCGGATGTAAATATGCACCTGCAAGTCAAAGATGAAAGTCCCTATATTGTAAAATATTATAGCCCCATTAAGTTATGAGAACTTACATCCTCTCTTTTCATGACAAATTTTATATATTGAACCCAAGTTCATAAGCTTTCATAAGTTACAGTCATCCATTGTCTTGACTAATTGTGAATTAAAACAAGGCTCTCCTTCAAGTTGAGTCTACTCACATTTATGTCACAACCTGCATGTCTGCTTACTGGTTTTTTCCCTGTACCAGCAGTCTTGTGTGTTGTTCCTGGTAACTGGCTCGTTATTCTCTTGTGATAAGCTGTAGCTACTGCTTGTCCTGTATAATAGGTTATGGGTTTGTCCCAGTTGAGGCTGGATCATCTTACCGGGAGTGGTGACATCTAACATCTAACTCGAAATTCTAGTTTTGCTTCCTGGTTTCTCTTCCAGTGAACTAAATAATTAGAGTGTCAATATTTAGGTACAGCAGGTCCTCCAAGCCTTCTTCCATTCCTTCTCACCGTTCACATTATATGCGTGCCCTAGTGGCTCATTTATTTGAGTTAACTCACATTTTTAAGGCAGACGATATACTTTCGTTCCTAAGTTTAACCATCTTGAAATGTGTTACAGTGAACTTTATGCTCGTATTCATTTCAAATCTAATTTTCTGTACTTGAGTAGAGAGCCAAAAAGCAACATTTGCAGACTGCATCCTCAATGGTACCAAAGTGGTTGCTGGAAAGCTTCAAATTTAGTAGTCTTCCTTCCGAAACTTGAAGATTTAAACAGAACCATTGATCCATGTGGTGATCTTCATCTTGTCTGACCCTGCAGATGCTGAGCTCTTGGTTGAAAGGCATCTCAAAAAATCCCACTAATTGCTGGTCTTCAGGACAAGGGTCTGCTTTAGTGCCCTCTGTACAAACTTTAAATTGGGTGTGCATTCACATGCTTATAATGGGATATCTGAACAAAAACAGACATTACTGGAGAGCATTTCCTTCTGGTTGAATAAAGCTACGCAGAGATAAAAGGGAAACTTCAACATTTGGCAGTTGCATCATGGATGTCACGTGAGGTCAGCTGTTTTGGAATTGACGCTCAATTTAAAAGGCAGTGTATTTTTGTGTGCCAACTGAGAAACTATATTAATTATCCCGTTCACACATAAATATAAATCACGACAGCAAATATTCAGAGCACTTGGATTTTTGAAATATGGTTCTTGGCTCCTTCATAAAAAACAATTTGTAATATTATTCTTCACTGTGACATAACTGCATGTGCTTTGTATTAGTTTTGCAAAAAAAAATAGCAAAGCATCTCTTCATTTTGAGTCAATTTTTTGGTGGGTTGAGACTAACTGTGGTAGAGTTCACCTCACAAAATTTTTTATTTTTTTTCACTTGAAATTCATTAGAAATAAATAAATCTTTTGCAGGTATACATTGCAATATATTATATAAAAGACTCCAAGAAGTTGTATGCCACAGTTACGACTGTGGTATAACAACTAGCACAACTAGATCAAACATCTAGATCAAACATGTTCGGCTCTATTGTTTGAGTTACCTTCATTCACTTTCCTTCTCCTTTTACACTTACAATGCCTTGTTTGAGACAAAGTAAAGGCATGTATGAGTTATAGCAGTGGTTTTAATCTTCCAGTCATGCCACCAATCCCCCAAAAACCCTTCTAAGCCTACACTTTCAACACCATTATTTTCTTATACTGTTCAGAAGTGAAACTATTCTTTTATTCTTTACTCTGAAAGGTTTCTGTTTCAAGAGAATACATCATTATCAAAGGCATATGCTCCGCATTTACATTTCTGGGTAATTGGACATATCCTTTGCGAAATTGAATTCTAGAATAATAATTTGGAAATCGTGAACAGTAATCGCATATAAATATCTGTATGCTAATTAACGAAAATATAACAAATGAACATTTTCTGTGACAAATTTGGCCCCTATGTGTTTTTGATAAATGAGCATCATGCAACAGCATAGTTTGTTCGGTTAATAAATTCACATGAATGTCACAGGATCTTGCTATTAGCTGAGTATATGTTGGTATGTACTTTACTTTGTCATTATCACAAACAAATGAAAAAAATACATTGTTGAATGCAAGATCACATGGATTAATGAATGATTTGTTTGCACATTTAAAAGTTTTCTCTTCATTTTTGACCATGGCTGTCGTCACGGTCATCAGCATGGCCCTTTTTCTGGAGCCTGGACAGACAACAGACACTGTCAAGTTTGGTTATGACTCAAGTTCACGGAGAGCGCAGCCTTGTTGGCTGGGTGGGATAAATCATGAACAGCTCCTGCTAGGCGCTTCATAAGAATGCTGTAGCCCTTTTAAATGTGTGCGCTATTCAAGCACGATGCCTTATTTCCAATGAAAAAGAAAGTGATGACACTTGTGAGGGAGTACGCACTTAACACTTAAGAACTGCTCTCTGAATCTGGATTATTGACTGCTTCTGAAGAGATTGTAGTGCCTTGTAACACGTTTGTAATTTTATAAATTGACTGCTAGCTTTTCGTTGTGGGAACCAGGGGGAAATCCCGCGGACATTGCCTACAGCTGCTGTGTTGCACAGAAGCTACTGCTACCTTGCTAGCATGTATGTGAGGATTGAGTTATTAGTCCCTCCGGCGCAAGCTAGTCTGGCCAATTAACAGAGCTGTCGGCCTTTATTCTGCGGGCGTGATAATTACATCCACTGCCGTGTTGTACACTGGGATATTGAACCGGCTGTGATGGGCTGCTTCTGTGTCCACACCTCTCAACGGCACGGGGCCAATGGTCCATCTTGGCCCACAAACCATATTTGTATTCAAAAAGAACCTGAAAATCAATATAAAAAGCTAATTAAAATTGGACTTTTTGTCCCTAGTTTTCACAATGGGGCCAATTTTTTTTATTCAATTTGTAAGGGAACAGTGCCACTACAATCATGTTGTACACAAAACTGTTTTCAGAATCAGCCACTGCTTGCGCTCTCTCTCTCTCTCTCTCTCTCCCCCTCCCTCCCTCCCTCTCCCAAAATGAAAGCAGCTGAAGCATCACAGATTTGGGGAATGTTCAATGATTGGTGATGATCCTGTTCACTAGTGAACTGTAAAAAAAAAAAATGTGGCCCGCGGATACAAAGTAATAGCAACAACCTTACATGTGAACGCCGGCTTAAATATCAAAGGCAATAACATGAAACCATGAAGAGTTAAAGACTGTTGAAAATTTAAATAAATCTGAACTTCATGTCAGAGGACCCACAGTGATGTTAAAAATTTAAATGGCTGTGGATTTTTAAAGCCCTTGGCACCTGAGAGTGGCGCACTGTACAAAACCAGATCTGGTCTCGTCAGTCAGAGGAACACAAAGGAGAATCCTTACCCATCCGAGTGAATTTTTTATCAGCCAGTGTATGGCGCCAGAGTCACCACTGGGCTTTGAGGCTGGAAAAAGGCACAAAACTGCAGGGAGAAATATGTTTGATTGCATAAAAAACAGGGAGCAGGCATTAGTGTTAAAATTGCAGTATCCTTCCCAAAGATTGTCAGGCCCCAAAATTTTCAAAAGAAAAATGCTTAATTAATTTCTCTCTTTCTCTCCTTGTTTTAAAGGTCACATAGAACCAGCAGGGACAGAAATAACCATTATTTTATATGAGCTGTGCTCCGTATATGAGCAGATCTGGTTATATCCAGCTGCGCAGGAATACTGATATATTCCAGTGGGATGCAGGCTATTTGTGGAAATGTAAAGCTGGTCAATTTTTATCTTTTATTTTCCAGAACTATACTGGAATGTTCTGACTGAAGATAAGCAATAATAAAGCAATCAACTGAAAGTTTGTTTAAAACAGAGAAGGAATTTTTTTCATTGAAATAATTTTTTTGAACCGTCGGTATAATCTTAGTCATGTGTGGATAATCATGGGATTACTTTTGTTCTGTTATTGTTGTACTTGATTTTTAAATGTCGGTTTTTGCAATACTTGACCACAAATGATAGAAGGCTAATATTGCACACAATTTCCCATTAACATCATTCATATCTAGCTGTAATGACATCAGTTCATATAAAACAATCATCAGTATAATTTTTATATCCCTTTTAAACTCGTTGGTACACAAAGCGTAGAAACGGATTATTGCGGATACTCAGATATGTAAATGAGTCACGCGCTCGCTCACTTGCTCGGCTGTCAGCAGATCAATATCTAAATGTTGTTTTGCATGCTATCACAACTGAGTTTGATGTTGCTGCGACAAGGAAATTTGGGTTTTCATGACATCCACGAGCTGACTGTAAGGAACCTTTGATTTTGCATCAAACCCTTTGACTGACATGTGAGGGGCATTTCAATTTATACGATCCCTCATGCTATTGTTAGCGGATTGAAGATCCCATATGTTTTGGATTGACTGATTGATTTTAGCTCATTGTGTGTGTGTTTTGATGCATTTGTGCTGAGGAATGTGCATCTGTATGCAGGTTTGTCCATGTTTCACTGTGTTTCATTGTCAGAAATAATTACTTATAATTAGTAATTACGTGTGCATCAATAAGGAGACAGATCGCACAGCGGGTGCTAATTCGAACATTTTTATATCTTTATCTCTGCCTCATTAACTCATTGTGTATTTACAGCGATTCAAACGTTGTATGTCGGAGGGAATAAACCCAAGAGTCTTCATAATTTCCCTCATAATGAGCTCCCTCACTCCGTGCATTCCAAATTGCTCTTCATGGTGAAGTTTGATCGACAGCTGTGAGGGGGGGAAATACACACAGACGACAGTACGCCATTGCGGTGAAATTAGCTGAGAAAGGGGTGCTTTGGGGAGCCCTTTCCTTTGTCTGAAGTAGGTTGATGGAGTATACTAATCTACGCGGCCCTCATCTCATCTTCCTGCTGTCGGGCTGAGAAGCTATGACACCAGCTCCAGCACTAACGCTCCATTCCCATCCAGGACTCTGGGGAGACTGGAGCGGCCTGGAGAACAGTGGAGGGGCATTTGCAATGTAATCATATTCCAATTGGAAGTCAGTCGCCTGAAACAACTGAGCCCCTTCCCCAAGAATGGGTTTTACATGCGTGCTATTGCAGCCCAGCCTATTTACTCCAAACTGCCAGGAAATGGGCGGCATTACGCAGTGCAGTCAACAGTGAATGTTTTCCCCGCGGAGCTCAGCACCAATGGCTTAGGCCTGTTCCCACTCGATTTTTATTTATTTTTTGCTAAAGTGCTCCTTAGCCATTTCAGCATCTACTCACCCGTTTGGCCATGGGATGGACCCGCCGCGGATCCGCCAGCGCTTCATTCGCGGGCAGAGACAAACAAGACGATATGCACAGCTCTTTGCAGAGGTCAGTGAAGTGCCTCGAAGGATCTGGTGGGCAAGCTATTTGTTTTTTCTGCATGCGCTTCGCCCCAATCATTTCCACTCACTCCATATCCCTTAGGAAGGAAGCGGCTCATCACACATTATTTGCGAATCATGGCAGGGAATAATAATAACGAAACCTAAACCAAAACCTACTTTTTTCCATCTGTTCACATTCTTAGTCGCACCTTCAAAGACTGTGAAATAAGCAATTAGGCCCTCCATCTGTAATTTCTCTGGAAATAAAAGAAGGCGATGCTACACTTCATAATGATAAATTCTGCTATTCTAGAATCAATATTGCGGCTAATTGTGACAAATTTGATTGAGCAAAATATTGAGGTTGCGTAACAGCATTGTCATATTGTGGTCCAGTGATGGCACATTAGGGTTTTATCAATGATGCAATGTCTGCATCCTTGTTATGCTGCTATGGTATCATTTGTCAAGCCTGGCTGAAAAAAATAATCATTAATGCGCTTCATTTTAAGTAGAGTCAGACTCAATTGAATATTAAATACAAATTTTGCAGCTACGGAGAGACTATCAGGCCATGTTAACCCATTAAGACCTGATGCAACGTCTGCGTCGCACTCGCTTTAAAAATGGAAGGGACATGAATATCATATATATATATATATATATATATATATCATTTTTATGAAATGTGAATGAAGTGCATCATGAGGTGCCCTAGGTCTTAATGGGTTAAAAGCAGATTCCCTGGTCCCCTTTTTGTCTCTTTAAAATAACGTTTATACATTTTTACATTGAAATTTATTGTAATTTTATTTGTAAATTCTTTTTTTTTCTTACTTTTGGTTGTATTCTGGTGTTTCTCTGGGTTTCCTCCGTACTCCAGTTACCTCCACCTGTCCGAAGACATACTTTTCCTGCCAATGGGAGGCATGGAATTTGACCAAAGAGACTGAAAACCTTGCACAAAAGGGAACGAAAACACTGTATTGCGGACAGCAGGATGAAAACCTCACGCAGTGTGGAATGAGAGCCCAAACCTCGAGCAGCGCTGGTCCGGAGGATACCTGCCTATCTTAAAGCTTGCGCAGAGCCAAACAGAACAGTAAGCCATGCGCAGAGCCAGTTCAGTGAGCACGCAAAAAGCATCACACCACTGCTTAGGCAGCAACTCTTCAATTACTGCGTGCGGGACCAGTCCTCATGGACGCGCAGGAGAGACTACGACTGTGGCACAGAGCCTGCTCAGATTTTGCTCTCAGTGCCGGTCCAACGGAATGCGTGGGAGAGACTATACAGCTGCAGGACAGAGCCTGTTCAAATGTCGCCCGCAGTGTCGGTCCAAATTCAAGCAGCAGCCTGATTAGAACTTCATTCCGAGCCCAAAATTTCTTGTCTTCAAACCTGTAGGCTACCAACAAGGAAGGTAAAATAAAGTCTCAAAATGTCTAGCCTTTTAAATATACCCATTTATAATTAATTTTTTTATGAAAACACACAGTAATGTTGAGGGTAGAAAATTATATTACTGCATAGATATTCAGCACTAATTGGTATGAAATGAGGCCCATACACTAATACCAATTTCAATATTATTTAAAACGCATGCAATGTAGTCCTCTCAGATTCCACTGAGGGCTGTTTTCTTCTTGACAAAAATAAACTTAGTGTTACTACCACATCCGTAGACACTTTTTCGAATGAATCGTACCAGCTCTGGCAAAACAATATGTTAACCCATGGAAGAGATGTAAGAATGGTTTGATGACAAATACCAAATTTCAACATTTCCAGTGGGAAATTCTTGCTTTAGTATATCGACATGATGAGGACAAGTGACATCACAGCAGGACATCCCCACAGAGTGCTCAAACTTGAGTGGTCTTCAATCAAAAACAAAAATGCTTAAAGGTCAATTATAATGCATCACATACATAAACGTTACAATGCCAGAGAAAAAGATATTGTCTCCCCAATAGGTGCTAGACTGTCGGCAGTTAAAGATCCACAGCTTCTTGTCTCCCAAGAAAGTGTGTTTACTTGCTATGCTATAAGCTAATAATATTAATTCATTTTTGTGTTTTAGAGGGAATATGTGACAGAAAAACATAAATAATCTACCAAGGGTGCTACAGGCCCGCATTTCATGTGCGAATTTTGTAGGAAGCAGACCAGCATTTCCTGTTCATTCAATTTTCACTCAATACGTAAATCATTCAGCCAGACCATGTTATACCAGGGAAACTTGTTTATTAGGCTAAGGACAGCAAAAGCCGTAGACCTAATAATGGCATAATTTTTGTTTTTCATTTAAATTCCTTGCGATGGTATGAAAAATTGACTATATTTTAATTATTGAAAATGAGCATGAAAATGATGTTTTTTCTCATTATTAACTTTGATAAAGTCTATTGTAACTCTTTACACATGTACACGATTAAACTGCCGAGCCCCTTATGTAAGTAGCACAAGCAAAATAAATAACAATATTTGATTCTATCAATAAAAATATCAATTCTATCAACGGCCAAATAGGACTTTGCGGCTGTTGGTCTCTTTTGAACTCGCTTGTATTTCAGGCACTATCTTAAGATAATAATTTAGTGACAATGTTCTAATTTATTATTATTATTATTATTATTATTATTATTATTATTACACAATGCTTAAACATTGCCGAAGTGAAACAAATCTGTTTCTTTAGGAAATAAGGGGAGCAATATGATTTCGAATGCATTGGAGCCATTCAGCATTATCCCTATTTCATCAATCAGCAGGTGTATCAGTCTGCTCTGCCTCTAAATAAACACAGCAAGCCAAAATAAAACAAACCATTCAAAATTATTCAGTCGCTGCAAGTCATGAGGAATGCCCTGCTGCAGAGTTGCCTGAACGTCTGTATTGCGATCAGAGTCACTACCATCACTCGCTTTGTCATCTCCATCTGACTGGGGCTCGAAAATGTGTGGCTGATTACCATAAGGGAACTGTGAATACTCTTCCCCTTTGCACACTGAAAATTTCAGTTTGATGTAAAGTTTCAGATGCTGACAAGCCCAAATTTTTTTGTGAACTTCAGCCGTGCAAGCAATATGATGCTATGGTTGTGTACTGAATGGCTTTGGGAACCTTCGCGTTCTGACATCAGGTCAATATAGCTATGTTTTCCGACTGGGCATTGAGCGGTCGCGAATTCTTGCGAGCATTTTCCGAAATAATGGAAGTCATGATGCAAGACACGCAAAATAGATTTTTAGAGTAGGACACATTGTATCAAACTTGGCACTTTGCAGCAATTTCAAAATTTGTGTTCGTAGTGCTATAATGTGGACCCTCGACAAAATGCAGCAGGAATAGCATTGTATTTTCAGTTTTTATTATCCTTGTGTTTCTAGAATCTATTTCATTCTTGTAGCTGAAATGTTTCAGTAGCCCATTTGCCTCCCACAATGTAATGCTGCTGGGCCACTTTAGTCGTATCTCATAGAAAAAAATACATTATGCTGATGTGAGCTGACATTTTCAAAAACTCATTTACTGTACAGTAATGTGATCGTTGAAAGTGGCGCAGAGGCGATTGTTTCAGTCTTTACCACTAGGAGGCAATAACTAATAATCGCCATATTAATTATAGATAGGCCTATATATGGAGTTTTGTTTGTACTGAAAGTTCAGCCAAGTCAACCACACAAAAGCTTCACTTTCTCAATTAATTCACCAGTAATGTCTATGATTACATTGCAACATCTGCTGGGCAGTGGTCTTAATCACCAATAGGACTGCACACATTTACGGAGGCTGATAAAGAAAAATAAAAATTTTTGCAGGCTTTGAGATAACATGTGTAGGCCTTCAAGATAAATGTAGGTTTTAGCCAAAATTGCCTGAAAAGAAAAAAAAATTGTCCTTGCCTTTCAGGGGTGCTGCATGCCTAATTTTGCAGTAGGATGTTTATTTCTTTAGCCTGAACTAAATTTATGAGAAACTTGGCTTTATTTGGAAAAGGTCTGATTTTGACTGGGTGTTAGATTTACATCTGATTCCATTTTGATTTAGAGTAAGAATTCCTTGAGAGTTTTATTTGAGACAATGAAACCAGTTGCATACCCTTGATTTGACCCTGTCCCCTGTTCCATCTGTTCTGTAGGAAACTTTGCCTCACTTGTTTGGCTGAGTGTTTTTACGTGCTCATTGAATAGGCTCTGTGCATGACTGGATATTTTGTTTGGCTCTGCAAGAGCTTTATGATAGTCCCTGCGTATCCACTATACCAGTGCCACGCTAAGTTCATGCTCTCATTCCACTCTGCATGACGATTTCTCCTACTGTCCCCAATACAACTTTTTCATTCCCTCTTGCGCAAGGTTTTGAGTCCCTTTTGTCCAATTCCGTGCTTCATACTAAATTGCTCTTTAGGATGAGTGCATAAGTGAATGATGCGTGAAACTGTCCAGGGTGTTTTCAGGGCCCTTGTCCATGCTTAGATGGGCAATAGCTGTCTGCAGCTTGACCAGGAATAAGCAGATATGACAATGGATATATAGATGGAACAATGGCTTTTTCTAGGAAAACAGACGCACAGTAGCAGCACCTTCACCACCTTCCCAATGAAGCTCTCACTGCTAAATGCAATGTCCACATTTTATGGCAGTTCTGTTCATGAATGCTGCTAAGAACTATTAATAGGAACCGAATGTAGGTAATGAGATCGCTGCCTCAGAAGATACACCAGGTGTGCCTGGCTAATTAGTTATGTATGGTTGGATTAAGTGTGAAGCTATTTCTCCCACTATAGAGTCTTTATTCAGCTGTCTGCAGGGACCCTTCAAACGCTCAGCCAATCACACAGCAGGAGGATGTAACCACTTGAGAATTATTTGAACCTCTCTGTGAAGTAAATACTTTTGAATTCTGAAAGCGCTTAGAATATTGGGCATTCATCAAGAAAAGTAACTGGAGCAAAAAATAAACTGCAAAAACAATGAACCAATATAAACGTATTCTTGTGTGCTGAACAAAAGCTGGTTGCTGTCTTTTTCAAATTAAGATGTATTTTTAAGCTGAGTTTTAGCTTGCAAAGATTCTACATCTGTGAAAAGCATGAGTTCTACTTTGCTCTTTCAAACTGAAGTGTACCATTTCAAATATGGCCTAAGTTTGACCCCTCCCCACCCCACCTCCCCGGCCCCCTTCCATGCAGTGCAAAGATGTGAGACAGGAAATACTCCAGAATGTTTGCTTTATTAAGCAGGGACTCAGAGAAATTTTTGAAGGGACCATTGCTGGAATATGTCTTGAATTGCATTTTACTTTACTGAGTGCTAATTAGTTTCAGGAATTGCCCATTATCACTACTTTATGGCTATCATCCTGATGAGTAAAAAGCTTTAGGGACAAACTCTAGCCACTTGGAGATGTTTGACCATTATATGGAAAAATAGCATATGCAATATCAAGCTGAGGCCCAAGCTTGGCTCATAAAGGAAATTATTGCCTTCATTGTACATCTTAAGCATGCCACTCTGACCACTGGTCAAATCCAATAGCTTAAATATTGCTTACTTGTCGGTTTACACCAGTGATAAGCGCTCTCGAGGGGCGCTGTGTATTCATCGTTGGCACACTTAGCAGGAGTTCTTGATGAATCTGAGTACAAATTGAGGTCTGCAAATGCTTGCGACAAATTTGTGGTATTATATTTGGAACAAAATGCTTCAGGTGAGATTTTTTGAATGTACAATCTGTGAACGTAGGAATATCAACTTCACATGCTGTTTTACATATTGCAAAATCATAAGAGGACATATCTTTTCTTGCTAGTGCCAATAAGAAGACTATTGACTACCTCTTAAGTGCTTGTAAGTACATTTTCCAGAGGGACTAGGGACTGCTGTGGGCTATATTTTCAAACCTTTGCAACACGTGGTGGCAACCTTATACATGATTTTGCATGTTGCAAATGATATATTTATCAACTTCACCCACTTTGTTTCATGCTCTGAAATATAGCTGTTTGAATCGCAACGGGTTGGACAGCACATTGGGGAGTGTGCCGATGCATGAAGTTGCTGTGATACTGGTTTTCCAGACCTTGATTGCATTTTGAAACACCAGCACCACCCTTTAACGCAAATGCTGTCACTCAGTGGTAGTAGTGGAACTGTTACGGAACAGTTGTGGAACTGAATCCCATCCATCGGAGCTGTTTACAGACAAGATGAAGACAAGTTATTAAATATTTTGTAGCACAGGGGCAATTTAGGACTAGTAGTGAGGTTAGAAACTTAAATAATCTTGTGATTTGAAACAGCTGATGTCAGCAGGTGATTGTAATCACTAATTGGTTCAAAAGCAACATCCCTGAAAGGCCTGGTTCTTTAGGAGTATGGATGGGACAAAGATTGCCAATTTGTCTGCAAATGCATAGGATAGTCATTGAAAGGTTTGAAATCAATGTTCCTCCGAGCAATTTGGAAAGGGATGGATATTTCCCCCTTCATGGTGTGAGACACAATTTTTTAAAAATTCAAGGAATCTGGGGGAACCAACAAATTCTCACAATGACATGAACATATGGGTCAAATATTCCCTACCATCTGATATGACCCGCACTATGGTTTCTGCTATAACCAATAGGACCATTTTCATGTATCCTCAATCACCGTAACAGCACCACTGAGCCTTACCATTAGTAAGAGCAGCACTGTGCCTTAAAAAAAAAGGTTGGGAATGCATTGCACCCTTCCTGAAGGCTAAGATTTGAGTTAGGCTAAGGCCAAGGTTCAGGGTTGGGGTAAGGGGATCATGATTTTGAAAAGACAGTCCTGTCCATGAAAAAAAACAGCCATAGCTTACAATTCAAAATATTAAAGTAGCGGAACTAAGAATTGAACGCTGGTCTCCTGCGAGGAGATCTACACTTGCACATCTCCGAGTGCACTATTAATGCTGAAAAGATGATGTACAGAAACATGCTGGAGCAAGATCTACTGTATGCTTCCTTCAAGGTGACATTTTCTCCAGGGATTGACATATTCGTGTGTCTCAACACAACTTTCTGTTTCATTTCATTTCAAAATCTATATTTCGAACATGTAAGGCATAAACGACACAAAAAGCAATTCTGCATGCATTACAAAGGCATGGTTGTGTAAGAAGAGGGTGCAGGTGCTGGATTGGCCTGCCTGCAGTCCTGACTTAGCCAAAACAAAGACTGTGATGACCATTTCTTTTATGCAAAATGCAGCAATGAAAACCCCATAGTGTTACGCATCTTGAAATTGTCTGTAGGAAGAATGGGATAAAATCACATTTGTTGTGAAAAGGAATAGCAACTCTCCCGACTTTTTCTGCAATATGTTGCTAGTCAAAATTGAATTGTGCTAATTTTGGAAAAATCTATAAAATTCATGTAGTGAAACATCAAACAATATACTGTTTGATTGTTTCCAATATAATACAGATCAAAGATAATTTATAATCACTGCTTTGAGTTTTGATTTTAATATGACACACCGTCCCAAGACTTTTTTTTGCCGGGTTGTGCAACTGTACTTGCAACCAAAGAAACATCATTCCGGACCCCAACCACCCATATGTATTCATAGTTTTATCATTGAATTCTATTTTACAATTTTTATATTTATTCCAAGTGAAGGGAAACAATTCAAATGATGACTGTGAAATTAGGATGGATACGATTGGATGATAATTTCACGAAGCTGTAGCCTAGTTTTATATCCGCACCATGTCTATTCACTCATTATCTCACATATTGCCATCAGCTCGAATGCCACATCCATCAGAGTGCCACTCACATAACCAACCTGCAGTATTTTATTGTAATAAATACTGATAAAGGAGTGCAAGAGTTCTGCCATGATAGCAATTGTCAAGTTGTCTTAGATATGCATGGTTAATTTAGTTTATAAAAGGTAAAGAATCCTGCATTGCATCTTCATATGTCCTATTTAAGCATGCATTTCTGCAAAGTATATAGTTTTTTTTTTTTTTATCAATAAGGCTTCTGAACTGTTGTGAAAAAAAAATTTAATTAATTTTCAACTTTATCAGTGTGGAAGTATTCATGTTGATTGAAACCAGCCTCTTAAAGAGTTTAAAAAGAAACAAAAACAGTGGTCCATGAATTAAACATTTCCAATATTTCTCTGCAAACAAAAATATGCCATTGCAATTCAGTGAAATTGACAGTTTGTATTGATTCGACAGCTGACTAAAGATAACTGCACAATAAATGTTACCATGTACCACAGTCCTGGAGCCAGACATAGCATCCTGCATATTCACTAAGGCGTAGAAGAAATTAAGCACACTAGAAACTGTTGTTTTGAGGGGGCTGAGTACCATTAATCATTAATTATTCAGTTGCAATTGAATGAGCCAAATTAATTTAGGTAAACCATTAAATATTA
Organism: Gymnothorax javanicus; assembly: GCA_029692085.1. Taxonomy (NCBI): domain Eukaryota; kingdom Metazoa; phylum Chordata; class Actinopteri; order Anguilliformes; family Muraenidae; genus Gymnothorax; species Gymnothorax javanicus. Next base: position 48,419,913 of record CM056204.1, read on the forward strand.
AAAATGATTCTGCGCTCTTTTTAGTGGCATCCGTTTGGAGTATTGATGCAGTGGTTACAATTTGTGAATGCAAATCTCCTATATAGAGCATTATGTAATTCTAAATCTCCTGTACACGGTCACGGTGTGTGACACTATTTACTGCACTGTATCGCACGTGATGAAATATAATTCCTTTTATTTTCACTCCACAGATAAATTGATTTCTCAAAATGCTTTCATAGCTGTGCAAATGCTTTCTCGGTATAATGAGAAAAAATGCAGTCATTATTACCTTTTTACTTGACACAAAAAGCTAAATTTATGAGGAAAACAGTGTTTATTGTTCAGGACCGCTTTGTTAACGGACTTTGTGGTGAGGGATTGCTAAGAATGTAATTCAAAGACTGCAGGTTCTGCTCCCAGGTCATGATTTGCTATTGTACCCAGGAGCATGGTGCTTAGCGTGCATTACCTCAGTAAATGTGTGCAGGAGGCACACAGATGGGTAATGTAGGGTATGCTATGTAAAGCTCATTTGCTCACTAAGCAAATAAACAATAATAAAGTATGGCTACTATGCAAATCTTGAATATTTTTTCCAGCAGTGTAAATGCTTGCTAGTGCAAAGCAAGAAAATTATTGAAATAAATCTGAATGGTAACATAGTTTTGCAAAGGCATGCAGCTGCTCCATACAGTATAACGGAATGTAGGGCTGCATATTGTAGCATAATTCATTTTCCTAGAAGTAACCATACATCCATTACCCACAATTCTTTATATTTAGATACTGCAATAAGATCTGTTAAATAGTTAAAGGTTTCTATTTATTTATTCATTGCTTATTTATGAACTCTCCTTTATCCATCCAGCGAGTCATTGCGGAAAAATACATTATGCATATATCAGGGGTAACCGGAAAAAGAGCATGAGCACAGAGTGAATGGCACAGTTTGAAACAAGCTGGAGCGCTGTACTTGAAAGCTTACTGTGAAATATCGACTCTTGGTGAACACAGAGTGCTTAGTGATCATCTTTAAATGCAGAATGGCAGTTACCCTTAAGCAGAATTAGTGTCATTAGTACCAATGCGCATATACTCCAGAGTCTAAAATGTAGTAGCAGTATTAGCTCTGATGTCATGGGGTTCTAATGGAGCCACAAAATGCTTGGTAATGATTTAATTTAATTCAGTTTTATATGTATAGCGCTTCTCACAGAAGTACTGTCACAAAGACATGGTGAGGAGTAGACAAAGGCCAGCAGCTGGCCTAAAACCAGCAAATGAGGAAAAAAATGCATTATCTTCGATTAAAAATACCAAATTTTTCATTTATAATATTGTTTTGTAAAAGAGGGTATATACTGTATAATAAGCTCCAATCAAGGTTTGGAGTGAAAAGCTACCTGTAGCTATACTGGTGCGCAGTATTTTATTACATTTACAGTATAATATTGTCATAGAACTGCCTTTCCGGAAATGAAGATAGAAGTTTGCAAATCCTTGTTAGCCATTCACAGACAAATGAGCAATATCAGCTTGCCTGGGGAAAGTGACAACAAACCTTGGCGTGATGCATAAGGTTGACCTTCTGGCAATATGTGAACGGAAAAGGCAGCCTAAATTGTAATAATGACAGACGATACCGTTGCTGAGATATGCAGTAAGGGCTGCAGCTGTCGCCGTAATTACCATGTCTAGGGTAAAATCGAGAAAAGGCCCTTGCACCTCTGACATGGAGACAGATCTGCGACTGTAATTACTGCAGGTGCCGATGAAAAAGGAATTAGATGAGCTTTTCAAGGACTCCATCAAGGAAGTTCTCCTCCATCGCCGCCATGGCCTCTTAGTCATTGCCAGCAGTTCATGCAGCTCAGTGTATCTGAACATCTATGGCAAGCTTGAACTCCATTCCGCAGGCATGCACATTGTCCCCCATTATTTTGCAAAGGAGGAGCTTGCGGTGCATGTGTCGACAGCATCTGTTGGATGAATAGTTTACCACAAGTCGGCGATTATTTTTGTTTACCTCAAGTCCTCTGAAAAAGCCCCAAAGGTGATTTGTGCCACGGTATTCATGGCTGTAACTCTTCAATCTGTGGAGCCCCTTAGCTGCTTTGCTGCTTTTTTTGTATTTGATCGAGCATCTGGAAAATCATCATAAGCAAAGAGACAGCAAACAAACTCGTGGCCCAAATGTATTGATTAAATGATAGGGGTTTTTGTTTAGTGCTGAACTCTGGAGAAAATTGCAGCATATTCGCAGAACTTTCCTGGCAACTCTGCGTAGTTGCGTGTTAGCAGTAATGATCTGTAAAATCATGGCTATAAGTTGGCCTTTAAGTCTAAAAAAAGAAACGCATGCTCAATATTATTGTGAGTCAGGGGCTGCTCTTGTAAAAGCTTGTAAATTTGCAGCATTTTTTTTAGAGCGAGGAGTGTAGGTAAGAACTTTACAGGAAGTGTTGATCGCGCTCTGTGGTTTGGTCCCTCAGTGGGACAGGGCTGGATGCTGTTCACAGCTCGGAGGGAGGTTCGGTAAAACTGTCATTGTCTGCTGCCCACTCAGCCAATTACACCGCTGCACCTTCTGCAGGTGCATTAAGGAGAACACTGGAGAAGTCAGCACATTGAATTTGGAAAATCACTGCAGATGTTCGTGCTGGAGTTCATCTTTGTTGATTAGCGACCCGGTTACCTGTGAATTTTGAAGCAGCCTAATGTTGCTTGTTTTTATAACTTACATAACGGTCTTGATGGAAAAAAGAAATTGATGGAATGAAATCAAAAAGGATGAAAAGGTTTGGTAAATGCTTTAATTGGTTGGCAGCGGGCTAATTGCTTATATCCCTGCAGTCAGGATGTCAGGTAGACAGTAGAAGTGAAATAATAACAAAAGAAGACATTGGTATAAAAATGAATTCCTGAAATGTGCTCCTGTTGATTGCTGAGATTGAGAGATGGTTGGTAAAAGCATCATAGACACACATTGCTTTCGTCTTATTGGCTTCTTGGTCCTTCCTACTAACAAGATCATATATAGTCACTATTATATAGCTGTTCTGTGAAAATCACAATGTAGTTTGCATACAAAAGAAACACTAAGCTATCAGCCAAAAATCAAGCTGGATACATAGCATAAAATGTTTTGATCAAGTTGCACTGATATTATGAAAATACTGATATGCTCTCCACATCTTACCTTTCACATTGAATATGTGCTTTGAAACATTAAAATCAATGTTTTCTTCCGTAAGAAATTAAAATAGACAAGATTGAACATATCGGTTTATTGGTGTTGTATGCATGGTCCCCACTGTAAGATTGACTTGATTTTTATTTGCACGCTGTCATGGACATTTTCAGTACCATATACCAAACAGAAAAGGTTAAAAATTTAAATCAAATAATGACATGAGGCTAAGACAACCCTTCATACACCACCCTGAGTTTTGTTTGGACTTCCTACACCACTGCATCTAGTGGTGGACAAGGTCAGACCGAGTTATCGGCTTGGGGAGAGGTTAGCCCACATGTTGGTGTTGCTGCGTCCTTTTCAAGTTGCAAGTTGGTTTCAAGTTTCTTTTCTTTTTTTTTTTTAGTTGTTAGATGCCAACTGGAAAATGTTTCATGAATGAAAAATGACAGTCGACGATGCTCAAGCATATTTTTACTACCTGGGGAAAAAAAAAAAGAAATAGTCTCTTCCACGGATTGGAGCACTCATTTTCATCATGTGTGTTGTGCTGAGAAAAAAGAAGATATAGGATGCATGCGTATTGCTCAGTCTTAAAATACAAATTCACTGTATAATGGAGAGTGGGGTCCGATGAGCCATGGGGACCAATAAGCCGTATCACTATTTTGCCTATTTTAAGCTGCTCTGAAATCTGCTGATTACAAATGTGATATGGATCGTTGGTCCTCATGGCTCATCGGACCTCAGTCTCCCCTATAGCAAACAAAACAAAGTAATGCACAAAGGGCCAGAATAATCTAAGAATTATGAAGGTTGAAGAGCAATGCAATGTTGCCCGCAATTTGTGGCTTTGTTCCATTTGCTGAAAAGTTTAACTTGTGAAAAATGCCTAGATAAATCTGGTACTCAGTGTCTTATACACCTCTCACACTGGACGACATAACCCACAAACGCCAACTAACCTCTGGCTTCACTCTTTGGTGGGAAAGAGTGCAAATATTCATTCCTGGGTCAAATGACCCCTCAGTAGCCCCAATATTTATTGGTTCCAGCTCCAAATTGTTGTGATGGGAACAAGACACCCAGGTTGACACGCTAATTTCTGTCACTTCCCTGGCAGAATGCTATGGCGCGCTTTGAGGTTTTGGACATTGGCAGGTTAATTGCTAGGAACATTATTTATTATTTTTTATCAGTCTCTGGGAACAATGTGCAATGGCAATTTTGTATTTTTTTTTTTTTTTGCTGTGCAAGCTGCAGCAATGATTGAGTTTGCAACTGAGTTTGAAAGAGAAGTTGAAGTAAAAGATGTACAAAAAGTACCAACTGTAAAATCTTATCTGGCCTCCATGCTGCTCTACATAGTTTACCAACCCTGTTTTATGGCACACTGTTAATGTTGAATGTGACATACCACTAAAAAACAGCATGGCAAACATGTCTACCAGCAATGGGAAAGGAGTCAATTGCCTATTTTTAGCAGCTTTGCCCACATTAAAAAGCCTGAGTATACTACTAATTTTGGAGTAAAAATGGTATGATTGTCGCTCCTCTGCGCCAACCTACTGTGTGACCAACTGAGACAGCAGGCAGAGCTATCATTAGTAGTCTGCCATACTCAGCCATTGTCCCTAAGTTTGGAAAGTGAAGGCTGTCTGCATGTGTAATGCTCTGTGTCTGCATGAGTCATTTCTACTGAGGACCCTGAAAATTTGAAACTTTTCGCCATCGTACTGAAAAAGCTATTCCAAATTTGCAATGTGTCTGTCTGTGTTTAAAACTCATATTATGCGTACATCTTACGTAGTTTGTAAGTGAAAATATACTACTTTCCTCAGGATGAATTCTGTCTCCATGCTTATGCAGAAGAATCTGCTTTTGATGAAGAAAAAAAAACAAACTAGCAGTAAGGCACGTTGCTGATTGCAGAACGGGTATATGCTTAAGCTTTCCTCAGAAATCATATAATGTTTGATACCATATGACAAAATGTATCCTACTCAGCATCGCATTATATGTCCTAAAAAAAAGTGAAGGAATTTCGCATTTCTTTCACTGCAGTCTTCAGCTCCGATGTTTATAGGGAAATGGCATAGAGCTGTTGCCTGAAAATTTGACCCCTCTAGGCTTGTGATCTTATTTCTGCTGTTCCGCATGAGCTGCAAGCTGTTTTTGAGTCTCGCTTTCGTTGAGCCGATGGAATAACACTGCGGTTCTAAGCCCACTGCTGTCTAAATGGTAGCATCTCCTTGAGTCTGTTGTATCTGAAAAGATCACCTGAGTCTATGGCCTACTATACTTCAGAAGTCAGCAGGACAATAGCAAACCCTTCCTGATGATTATCGTGAAATAGTGCTGTCTGTTTGCCAGATCGAACATGGTTGGCTGTGGAGAGGCCCTCCTGAAGGACCATAAATGGCCCAGTATTGTATGTTTGACATGTCTTTCCTTCACTTAAAACCCTGCTTCCACCTTGATGGTTGTAGCGTTTGTTCTCTACTTTCATCCAGAGAGATACGTTCTTCAATGTAACATTTGGTCAAGACCACTCTAGGGGTCTAGGTAAAGATCGACACACTGATATCCACTAGTATGGCAAGCTTTGCTGCTGTCTTTTGCTTTTATTTTGTCCAACTCTTTCAGTACGTGCACTCTCACTTGCTCTAACTTAATGAAGAACACTAACTCACATGGCTTCGCATTTAATGGGTCAGCTGTTACAAAGCGCAGTTTTTCTCGTGTTCTTTTTAAGTTTCCTCTCTTTTCTTGGAATTATACATTGGGGGTAAATGACTCATTTGAGCTGTGGGGGAGGAGATCTTCAGAGAGCGCGCTCACCGAGTGCCGCATTCCTTGTTTGGCAGCTGCTGAAAGGAAACAGGGATTCACACTCATTCCCCAGTGTATCGAGAAACCCAGCTTTTTTTATGTTTAAATGGTAGACAGGACCTCCCTTAAGGCGAGGCTTATTGAGATGTGAATTCATTGTCACCTACGCTTTGGATTCCATCACCCCCTCCTGCTGTGAAACGAGGAATAGCCAATCAGGTTCTTCCTACGGCGGCTCACGATTCCCTGCCACGATGACTCACCGTCATCGACACAGAGAAAACGCCGGAGCACGGGATGTTTTGGGAATCATTTCCATCACAATGTCACATCCTGCGTTCCCTTGATTTCTATTAACTTTTGTGTATATCAGCGTCCCCCTCGTCTGCCTCAGCTCTTATGTCTGTCATGTATTTTTCCTTATGCTTTTTTCAAGCAGAGCAGCCTCCTGTCAGATTGTCACAAGGGCTGGTCCTGGGAGTATGAGGAAAGGTCAGAGAAATTGCCGGAGGCTGTGCAGAAACGTTAGGCAGCTATCATAATAAAGAATGCACCATGCGCTCCATCTCTGCATCCTGCTGTCTCCCCATCACGGCCTACTCGCCCACGAACAATAAATTATTAAAATAATACAATTATAGCTGGCAATGTATGCTTTGAACGCAACGGTGTGCTGCCTGTTTGACGTTGTCATCATTATGCAAATGCTAAGCCGGCGAAAGCCTGAGATTATGCTTTTCGCTCGACCTATCCAGGCAAGCGCTTTTACATTTGGGTGAGAGCAAACCTCTTTTTTAGAATATGCTGTGGTTCCAGCTGAAGGAAGTAAGAAGGTAAAAAATGGTAATTGGTCACGAAAGTGATGAAGTATTTTTCCATAATTGTTATTCAGAATTGAGGAAGGATTAGTTCAATAGGTGCAAATAATCCTGTTCCTGGATCCTCAACCACTGTCTATAATTGTTTAAATTTTCACAAATTCTGTTTACCTATAGAGTAACCTGGAGGTTTTTTTTTTTTACACCAAGGCAACAATGCACTCTACCTTCTGTGAATCTTGCAGTATCCCTCTCAAGAGAACAGTGCCTTCTGACTGTGTCACAGAACCATTTGAACACATGACCATCTCAGACTGCTGCAATCATTGCTTGTACATTCCCTCCAGCAGTTGTGACTGACAGCACATCATTAAAGTCAGCTAGCGTTGATGAAATTTTGCCGCTGGTCCCGATTTAGCCCCCATATTTAAGATCACTGTTTAAAACTCAAACAAGTCAAACTAATTATTTTCATTCATAGCTGCATTAGCCCAACAACATTGTTAAGATCGGTTGAAATATATATAAATTTTTGTTTTTTGTTTTTTTGTTTTTGTGCAAAGTGAACACTATACTTTTCAAAAGTAAGAAGCCATACAGACTTATTTGCAAGAATGAATTTTGCACGAGTCTATTTCAATAGGAGTCAGGAATCTAATTAAGTGTCATCAGGGATTACAGCCTTAGTGTAGCACGGGGCTTACTGCTGTACTTCAATAAGAGAAGAGTCGCAGCCTAGTGAAATCTGCAGCTTAGGGCCTTCGTTTCTATTTCATTTGGGGAATGTTGAATGTTTGTGACTATCACTCATGGCATGGTCCATCACCACTTTGGAAAGGAGAGAGAGCCGAGGCAGAGGCTGTTGAAAGAGATGTCATTCTTCCCATTTCCTCTGCATAAACCCATTAAACACAGAGGCTGGACTATCAGAAGAGAGGCTTTTCTCACACTTCGGAAAGCTTGACTGGTTTGATTGGATGAGATTTACATTTGTGAGAGAGATAGTAGATATTTTAACAGAAGATATAAGTCAAAAAAATTAAGCTTCATTTTAATACATTTATTCTGCTCTTTAAATGTTTTTAATTCAGTCAACTCTCTATCATCCTGAAAAGCCTTGTTCTGAAAATTTATTAGCATCCCTAACAATTAATTTACTCAAAATCGAACCAAGTTTTGTTTCTTTTTTTGTTTCGTTATTGAAGTTCATCTCAGGCTAAAGGTGCTGTATTACATTGTGCACATTCTGATTCCTTTGGGTATAAAAATTAAAAAATATGTATCCAGGGAACTGCAGAAATTGTTTGCACCAAAGGACCACCAAGTCTCCTGAATATGTATATAACCATTCGTTTTTGGAAGGGTTCTGTAAAGAAAGCCCATGATGGTCAAAAGAGAAACAAAACAAGCATCTGAAGTTTACGAAACATCATTGGGATTATGACTGGAGGGGAGCCCCACAGTGCAAAGACTAAACTTGAAAAGGTTTGCATTCCTCTTTTCCTGCCAAACATGTCAGTGATGCGAGTGAAATATTTTGGCATACGCATCATTGGCATGTTTTGCAGGAATAGAGGAATGCATGCAAGCGCAAGCAGCAAATACATAGTCACATACAAAGGTGGGTCACTGATTTTTTTCAGCATGTTTTATTACCAGTGGTCCAGAGACACTAGCTCAAATCTATGGCTTGATGAATTCCATCATCTACTGGGAAAATGTTAGCTGTCGGTTGATTTATCCATGCTCTGCAATGGTCGTCCCAGTCTCTGGACTCAAATCCCATAAAAAAACAAGAAGTCTGATCTGGAGAGTGCAATCCTTAAGATGGTCTTTAAAAATCTGTTTGGAGGAATGGCCAAAATGCCCGATTATTATTATAGGAAAGGACTCACTGCTATCAACTTTATAGTGCTTCTACCGAAGATACTAAACAGGAGTGCCTAATATTAACATTTATGGTTTACTTACTATTGTCACAAACCTCATGTTTATGCCTTTCATGTCTCTTCCTATTCAACAACTCGCGTGTCTGTCAGAAGTATGTCTCATTTGATTGCTTTGTGTCTTGCGTGTTGTCCAATCCTCCACTGTGCTTCATTTCATGGTTATTTCCTAATGACCATGTGATGGGTATTTAAGCTCCTGCTTTGTGTTGAAAGTTGCTGGATTGTAATTTCCTTTTTGTGCTTAGAACCAGTCAGTATTTCTAGTAGAAACTCTTCGCCTTTAAGTGTCACATGCACTTTAATGACAACTATCTATGGAAGTGTTCCTCCTTACTTAGCCGACACAAGCTTACAAGCATACTCAGGGTCCAGGATTTGGACCCCGTTCAAATTAACCCAGCCCGAGTCAGTTCGTTAGTCCAGTTTAATAGGAACAAGCTCCTAAGCCCAATCAAGGTCCAGGATTGGGACTGAATTCTTGTTAACCCTTCCAAGTCTATTCCTCTGTCCAGTTTTTTGGAACAAGCTCCCAATCCTTCCACAGTTGTCAGGATTGAAACCTAGTTCACCTCAAGCTACTGAATCCTCCTGTGGGACAGTTCGGTGCTGGCGAAGTGTGCACTCTTCCTGGCTGTCATCCCAGAAGCCAATGGCCCACAACATCTGTACTGAACTATGCTATCCTTATCCGGGGCTCTGTCCCCACCTCTTCCTCTGGGGTTCCATCCAAAAATTTCCCTGCCTCTGCACTTGATTCCTGGTCTGGATCATAACAACTATGATAGCTTAATGAAGAACATTTGAGATACTGTTTGAATAAATGTATTGAAGTATGCTTTCCCTAATGTTTGAATTCAACCAAACGTACTATACACAACCTTTTTCCATTTATCTTTATCTTCTATTCTTTATTATCAAGGGCACCAATTATTCAGCACCTGATTGTACGCATTCATCTTCTTATATATGTTTATATATGTGTGGGTATGCATGCGTGAGTATACGCGTGCTTGTATTCGTACGTATGCCTATATGATTTGGGCAGGCGTGTGAGCGTGTGCATTTTCCGTGAACACGCCCCCAGCCCCCCGCTGCAGCCGGAGAAAGCCTGACGGGGGGAATTTGTGTCAGGCCTGTCGCCGCTCCTATGCCTCTCTCCCGTCACATCTCCCTTTTCATCAGCGCCCGCCCAACTGAAGCCTGTCACAGCTCTGCTGAGCCCGCACTTCCTGAGCCGCGCGCCGCCGCCACCAAGGTTACGGCTGCGTGACATCACCTCCGTCTCCCAGGGGACGGCGCGTCATCGCCGCTCGTGCCGTCCACTCATTTGTTTGTTTGTTTGTAAATAAAGTGAGGGCTGCATTGTGTCGGTGGCCGCCTGCTGAAGAGTGTGCAGCAGTGGATTAGCGGCTTCCGATTCGGCCAAAGCTGCTTCAATGAAGGTATTATTTTTTTGAATATTATTGGATATTAAATGAACAAATTCTTCAGTCATGTAAATGAAATGCCAGCCCACACAATATACATGATACATGACATCATACTTTTCTTTGTTAGGCTAAGCAGGTAGAAGGCTGTGTTGCACTCCACACCTCCCGCTCTCCTTTCATCCTGGTTGGATTTAATGCGAGGGCAAAGCAAGATGAACAACAATCTTGAGTGGGAAGCCTTCTGCCGTAAATTTAGCGAGTTTTTGAAAAGCTCACATAAATATTCCTGGCTCTTTGTTTTAAGGCAGGACCCTTTGGTGAATTGACAAGTCACATGACCTTCTCGGCAAACAGCACCATCTCCCGCTGTTGAGCCGTGGGGAGAGGAGGGTGACAGGTCGCCCTGAGGGAGAGAGAGGTATCTGCATTGTTGCCTGGTCGGGGTCGGGGGGGTGCGCTGAGACTTGTGTGGTGCAGGGGGTAGGGGGGTGGAGCGATTGCCAAGCATAGATGATCAGGCCTATTATGCCAGCCTAGGCTCTATTGTGCCTCTGGCAGGTAATGCCAAGCAGGGCGCAATCCAGCACCACCCCCTCTTCCGGGGAAAGCTGCGAATTCCTGTAATTATGGAAAATCATTCCAGCCACAAAACCATTCCGACTCAATTTGTACTTACAGGTCTATTGTTCCAGAAACAGCTTTTTGGCTCAGCCACATCCTGGTGCCATGAACTGGGGTGAGAAAAACATTGAGAACTGAAGGGGTACATGTCCCTACACGACAAGTTTCCCACTCCATATATGATACAAATCACCCTCTGGGATTCAGCGTTTATGTGAAGCGAGCGTTCGGAAATATGTTTCTGATAGCTGCGAGGCTCCTGCTGCTCCTCTCGAAAACCTGAGAAAGGAACGTAACTGTTCTCATCTCATCTTTCCGCCGAAGTGGTGCCCAGATCAGCACAGCAGAAAATTAAGAATTTCCCTTCAGTCCAATGCCTCAGCTTTGAGATAGCTCCAAGCTGATTACTACATCAAACAGCCCTTGCTACAATTCTTCCCCGGGCTTTAGTTAAATAGAGAATTTTTTTTTTCTTTGTATATCTTCTTTCAGGGTCGGCACCCTGTATTTATGCATGTGATAGAAATGTTCCTTAACCTCGAGATCAGTAAATGAAATAACTGCTAATTGACACCTCCTGACAGTACTATTAACCCTCTGACAATAGACAATAACATCGTAAACATCGCAAGAATATCGGGGTAATCTTCACAGCATAGAATGAAAACTGATCTGGTGATTTATTGTCTGTTATCTTATCGTTTCTTTAGCCTCAGCTAAGCTAATGCTAATCTACTCTTAAGTGAAGCTTTTAACTATTAAAATATTTTATATGCATATTAAAAGTGACTACTATGCTTTTGCATTTTAAAAGTGACTATTATGCTAATAAGTTGCTCAATGCGCTGGATTATTGTAGACTGCAAATATTTCAGTATATACACAGTAACAGGGGATTTCTGGTGGAATATCTGTCACCTATCTTGAGGCTAAGTACCTGGGGTGCTAGCATAATTTTTTCAAGTACGTTTGACATGCTGATGAGGGTGATATCAAGCTGGCCATTAAAGATATGAGGGAAAATGTGTTTTCCTGTCTGATGTTAGTGTGGGTCAACTTTTGAAATTGACTCAGGTTAAGGCCATCTGTGAAATATCAACAGAATCTTTTATGTGTGATTCCCATTGATTGGCTATTCTTCGTGCTCGTTCTTACATGGGTTCTCATTGACTCGGTCGCTCTTGCCAACATCCTTCAAGAAAAGCATTTTTAATGTGCTCAGCGTGGAGGGATGATGCACGCTTGATTCTGCAGGGTTTCTGTTGCTGTTTGTCTTCTCTCAGAGGAATGCATGGCCCGCAGACAGGCCAGCTCCGTAACGCAGAGTGAACTAATCATGACACAGGAGAGAGGGATGAGGGGAAGAGAGATGGATGTAAGGAGACTGGCATTAGGGAGACCAAGATACAGTGCTGGGGAAGAGAGAAGGAGCCCGTGTGATGAAGAACCGCCGAAATGTCATTATCGAGTGCACTTCCTCATTTTCTATCATCCTTTTTTTGTTTGTGTGAACTCACCCAGTCCGTATATAGGTTTTTTTTTATTTATTTGAACATCCTTAGTTTCATTTGTAAGAGTTGTGATGTCACTTGTCTAGTCTTAGGTTTGTGAAATGTTATAGGTTTTGCCAATTCATCGAACTGATTAAAGTACCGCGATTGCCGATATATGTGTGGATAGAGTGCATTTATCACTTAATAATTCACCATTTCATAATTCTGCAGATATGTGGTTGTCAAAGCAATTTGTATTTTGTCATTTATTATAAGCTTGGTGCCGTTTCTCTTTTGTCTGCCTTCATTGAGACACGGTACTCTTTCACTCACCAGTTCCATCTTGATGTATGATCACGCAGTATCTGCGAGGGAGGTATGCCCAGATTTGCATGAGATTTTATAGACATGGGAAAGCACCATGTGGAGCAATGGGTGATGAATGTAAATGATTTGGTCTTTTTTTGTGCTATTTAATTTTGTTTATTAGAATTGACTCTGTTAGTGAATATTGGATTTTTGGGTACGCTTCAATTTAGCTTTAGCATGGGACTGCATCAAGGGCTAAATTAATTTTATCCTTGCCTGTAATTACCATGGTATAGCCTCTATTGAGTTCAGCTGGTCTCCAAGGAAAGCATATGAGGCAGTCTGTTTGGAACGAGTGGGGTTTAGTGGTGGTTGCTGTGAGCTGCCAGTTGGAACTAAAATCTGATTGTGTGCAGTCTATGCATAGGTTTCCTTTCTATAGTTTGGCAGCACTTTAAATATTTCTACCTACCTATTGATGTCACATTCATTTTTTATTTTACAGAGGCCCACCCAAATCTGCAATGTCCAATCAGCAAACTATGTACGAGCATGCTCATACATGACTCATGCTGCCAGCTCAGTAGAGCAAGATGATCCACCGGTCTCCTCCAAAACATGCTCCTGTCAGCCGCCGCTGCTTTTCACCTGTAGATTCAGAGCTCGCTAACACAGAGTGAGGGTGGAGGAAAGCCGAGCATTCACTTACTTAGAGTGAAATTGAAGAGCACCTGGATGGCCAGCAGGAGGTGCTTGAGCAATGAACACTGACCCATTCCGACTTAATCTCTTCCATTTCCCTGAGCAGCGCAAAGCCAATTATCAACTGATCTCTCAAGGCTGCTGGCCACAGTTGGCACTCCCACGGCACAAGATCTGATCTGTTGCTGCGGTGGTCAATCTGCATTGTAATACATGTGAATCCTAAAAGTACAAGTGATAGAAGTATGAGCCTCCTATCATCTCCCTTGGTCCTGAGTCCCTTTCCCTTTCCGTTAGACACTTCTGTCCAATTCCGTGCCCAGCCCTCAATCTCATCCACATGCCCTTTTTATTTGTGTATATGTGCACATATGTGTCATGTGCTTGTTCACCTATTTCCTGCACATGTGCATACACATTCATTTTTGAATGTGCCTGGACATGCGTACTTTTGTGTTTGAGTGTACTGTATGTTTGTAAATCTCCATGTATGTGCATGACTGTGTCCATGCATGTGTTTGTATTTGTTTTTAGCCATTGTTTGTCTACATGCTTCTGTGTACGTGATGTGTGAGTGTGTGTGTGTGTGTGTGTGTGTGTGCGTGTGCGCACGCGTGTGTGTGTGAGCACAAGTGTGTGTTTTTCCCTTCAAGTTTTCACACATTTCTGTGAAAGAGAGAGCAGCCTGTTGTTCTCATTAGCAAGAGTTTAAACCTCGCTGCCTATTAAGTTTTCTTTTGTTTGACTTCCATCAGTACAGACTGCTTATAAACAAATGTACCTATTTAGCCGTTGTTATTCTGATCATTACAACACAAATAGACTCATTGCGTCTTAACTATGCCAGAGATTGCGCATCTACTTAATTGCATTTTCAGTTCTGAGAAACAGACCACTAAAACCAGGCGGATGACTTCTCCTTCAGAAGTAAATTGAGCTCCAGTGAGGCCTACTTAGCCTGGAGCCTCTCTTTATGAACTCATAAAACACTGAGAAGAAGGTCAAAGAAATGCAAAATGCAGTTTACTTTAATAGGACTTGACAAATAAATCTAAATTATGAGAAAATTAACTCCGGATCGAGCCAAAATATGTTGTGCAAGTGTGTGTGTGTGTGTGTGTGCGCGTGCAAATAGGGAAGAGTTTATCTTGGTAGTGCCAGTGTTCACCAAAATGAGCTTCAATATATTTTCAAATTTTTGTGTAATGGATGGTAATAATGCAAACTGGGCTACCCTAGATGTTTGTATTTCTTTGTCTTCTATTCATTTTCTCAATGTATTGTATTGTGTTTCTGTTTTTCTGTACATATGTGTGTATGTAGACTGATGAGCCAAATCATTAAAACCACTCACAGATGAAGAGACAGCATTTATTATCTAGTAAAAATGAAGCATTTCAAGGTCTGCAGATAGACCTTAAACAGTATTGAACAGTCAGTTTTCAAAGTCAATGTGTTGGCTGTTGGAGAAATGGGACCTGAGTGACATTGACATTGGGTTGGGTGTTATGGCCAGATGAGTGAGTCGGAGCATCTCTAAAGCATCTGTGATGCTCTCAGTCAGCACCGACAGTGGTCCAAGAAGGGAAAAACCATGAACCGGTGACAGAATGTTGTGCATACCATGGCTCATTGATGCGCAAGGGCAACGAAGGCCATCCTGTCTGGTCCAAACCAACAGAAGGGCAGCTGTGGCACAAGTCAAAGTAAACGTAACGATACTTTGGTAATGAATATGTCACAACCCACACTGCATTGGACCCTGCTGCGTGTAGCTCTTTTTAGCTGCAAATCAGTCAGACTTACCATTCGAACCCCTGTCCACTAAACTGCTTAAAATGGGCAGGTGGGCTCTAGAACTGGACCTTGGAGCAATAAAAAGAAGGATGCCAGGTCTATTGAGTCCTGTTTTCTTTTACCGTATGTCCATCAGCCGGGGTGTGTGTGCCCCATTTACCTGGGGAAGAGATAACATCAGGATGCTCTGTGGAAAGAAAACAAGCAGGTAGAGGGAATGTGATGCTCTGGGAAACGGTCGCTGAGAAACCCTGGGAATTCAGGAGAGCTTCAGTTTAACAGAGCTGTTTTGACAGCGAGAGGTGGACTTAGGAAGCGGTTTTAATTTTGTGACTGATCAGTGTATGTGCTTGTGTTATACTCATCATCGGGTCAAGAACTGGACCTTTTTTTCCATATGTATTTACAGCACTGCCCTTACTTCCCAGGGCTGTATGACCGAGTTCACATGCAAACCAAGGAGCAAACTGGAATTCATTTCTTTTTGGAGGGGAATGATGAACTCAGCTCACTGCTAGAGGTCGAGTAATTTCCCCTCCGGCCTTTTTCAATTACCCTGTCCCCTCACTCCTGGTGTGAATGATACCAAATCACTACTCTGCCTTTCTCCACTTTCAACAGCTGGCACCCAGCCCATATCAAAGTTGGTTTTCATGTGGCAATGGCTCCTTTCTGCTAAAAGTGCCTTTCCTGGCACCAGTTTCTTTTCATTCTCAGAGAATGCTTACATAAGCAATACCCGCTTCGGAGCTGCACTAATTCAGGGATAGACTCACAGTAATTTAGGTAAAATGCCTCAACACATTACACTCAGCTGTTTGTGAGGCCGCATTTCACACATTGAGGGATATGACCTGCTCGGACCATTTTTGCCAGGTAGGTTAATTAAATCTCATTGTAAAAATGGCAGGGATTTTTGATATTTTAATACATTTTTTGGAATCAATTCTACTTAGAATCATAGTTTTCTCAAAGAAAATTGAGGACTTGAGTTCGGCTTGACTTTATTGAAATGTTGAAGAAGCAATAAGTTGAATTATTTTCAAAAATGTTAAAGTAATTTGCATTCAGGAGGAGCAGCCGTGAAAAGCATTAGATCAGTAATACCCGTGCAGTGCAGGGAGTATGAAAGGCCTAAAAGAGAGAGTGAGAGAGAAACACAATTCACAGGCCATTCCATGTGCTTTTGAATATATCACAGAGAGAAATATGGTATTAAAAATGTGTGCATCTTCAGAAACTGGTCTTCATCATTTTACCGAAGGATTTCAATCCCATAACATCAATCAATAATGGGTCATAATTGAAAGCCTTTAACCTTGAATTGATGTAGTGGCTGAGTAAGAATGCACGCCTTGGACAGATTTTCTCTGAAAGTTTGAGGGAACTTTTAAGAGGAACACAGTATCCTTTACTGGGTTTCAGCCAATTAATATAATGAACTCCCAACTGATTGAACAGTCAGATGCCTTGGGAGAACAGCATACAGCCTGACTGCAAAAACTTTCAGAACTAGTCTATAATGCGTATAAGACCATATATTTGGAATGGACTATAAGCAGGCCAATTCATGCCCTCAAAATCTCATGTTACTGACAATCTGATGTGAGATGTGCAGGGATGCATAAGACCAATTTCAAATTTAAGTTATTACTTCAGAGAGATGATAGAAGTGAGCAGGCAGGGTTCAAACAAGAGGCAGCGATTTAAGTCAACTCTACCACTGACCTGTATCATATAGAAATGTTGGTTAAAACTTGGAACACTGCAGTGAGGTATGTCTGTTGTAACTCCACTTTCTACAGTCCTTTGGAGTATTTTGTCTTATATTATGTGCTTGTCAGGAAAGATGTTAGCTGTTTTTTCACTTTGACCACGCCTGCAGTTTGCATTACTAATACCCTGGACAGTTTAACGTAAAAAAATGAAAATTTTAATCAAAAGTTTTTGTAAAAGAAAAAAACAGTATAAAAATTGTCTCGTTGCCTGAGTTTTATATTTAGAACTAGATTGCCCTCAATGCAATATACCCTCTCGGTGTGCCTCACAGATAGGCGTGGCCAACCTTTGATCTGCAAAAAATCCTATGGACCTATGATCTTGACATCAAAAAGGCTTCTGGGGACACCCAATATCTACAACCTGTTAAAATGTGAGGGCTGACCCTACAACGGTTCTGCAGCTCCCCTCATAAAAATTTACTATAGTTAACTATACTTGACTCCAGTAAAATTGATGTAAACTATGGTAAACTACACTTTACTGCAGTAAACTATAGTTTGTTGCAAATATACTATAGTAATTGAATATCATTGCTATAGTTTACTATAGTAGAGTTTGACTTTTGTGATTTACTTTAGCATCACTATGGTAAACTACAGAGTTACTATAGTATATTTATAATTCTGCAAAAATACCATAGTTACTAAAGAAAACTATAGTATTTTTACTCAAGTATTTTGTGGTAATTTTTCATAAGGGTAGAGCAGTAGCAAGTGATAGAAAGACAGACAGACAGATGGACAGAAGGACATGAAGGGTTTAACGATTTCCCATCAGCTAGAATCACCAAGGGGGTAAAAACCCCAGTGATGAGTTATTACTAAAATCAAAATTGCTTCTTGTTGCCTTAGTTTTATATTGGAAAAACCCCAGTGATGCGTTATTGCTGATATCAAGGATCCTAATAAGTGCCAATCTGGCACCAGATGGGACGCTCTCCAAATGGTCATTGGAAGTGATAATGACTTAACTATTAATAATGCATTTTAATTCTGTCAAAGCGGAATGTTTACATACTGACAGTGCAGTCTGCCAGTATTTGGACAGTGACACAGCATTAAAAGGTAAATGGCTCTTAGAAATAAAATAAATGGCCACAAATCAAAGCTGACACTCTCATTTTTAACCTCTCATTAATTATTTTCAAATCAAACACGCAGAGCACGGAGCCAAAAAGCAAAACAATTGAGTCACTGGCTAAATATCTAGTGGCAGCGCTATATGCCAATTGCCTTATTCGACTGATTTTATACATTTTGAACGTTGAATTTTTACACATTTGGTGGCACGGTGGTGCTGTGGGTAGGTCTGCTGCCTCATGAAAAAAAGGTTGTGTGCTTGCATACGCCTTTGGCCTCCTGTGGAGTTTGCATGTTCTCCCTGTTTTTGCTTGGGTTTCATTCAGGTTTGTAAAGATAATTAGAAACTTTAAATTACCCATTGGTATGAGTCTGTGAGTGAAGGGGTGTGGCCTGCAAAGGATCGGCTTGTTGACTTGGGTACATTCCTGCACCTCACCCATTGAATGCTGGGATAGTTTTTCGGCCCACCATGAAAAAGCCACTGATAATGGATGGATGGATGGATGAATAGATGTCTTGAATTTGATCTGCATTGTTGACGTAGCATCTGGGGAAATAGTTTAATGCTCTTTTTCTGAGTTTTTATGGAACTAAGATGATTGATACATCTGCTAAAACCTGTGTATCAAGGATATGAGGACTATTAGTTTTTTGTACGAGTCTCAATGCGACCCAATGCTGCTTGAATTCGAGTTAAATTCTGTAATTTTATGCATAGTTTATTAAGTATTTAACAGTTTTTGCCACCTCTATGACAAAAGCCCCTCCTTCTGAATTAAACTGGCATCAACCTTTCTGTGTACAGTATTCAAAGAGAGTTTTGAAGAGAACCACTCAAAAATGTTTGTGTGGTTAAAATGCCTGGAACCTAACTCCGCACCATTTTTAATGGGAGTTCACATGACCAATTTATTAGCTTCTATTACGAAGGGCTAGTTGAGAGCTTCTATTGTAAGTATGGTGAGCAAAATGTCTTATCTACTCACAAAAAGCTGTGATCAAAATTTCAAAACTGGCTTTGGGGGCCTACTGTATATGCACTACCTTATTGACTTTTTGAGTTGCACGCTAACCCAAATTTTTGTAATGCCGATGAAAAATCTTTGGTCCGCTTTGGCAATGTGGTTGTGCATTTGAGAGGCATTTTCAATGTGACTTTGCTATTTGCAAGCATGTGTTTTTATTTAAAAAAATTTATTTATTTTTATCTTTTAAGTGTGAGGTTTTCCTAAATGTGTTAAACTATACCACTTGAATTTAAAAAAAATAAATTCATACATTAAAAAAATAAAAATATAGAGAACACTTTGCTGAAAAGTATTTTTTATCTAATCTATTTTAGGAGCTGCTCCTCTGCCCCAGGAATTGAATCAAATGCAGTGTGCAAGAATTTTACCAACTACTTTCGGCTTTAAAAACACCTATCCTCCAGTCCATGAGTATATTTGTTCAATTTATCACAGTTCTGTGTATTTTATTGTTTGCCCTGTGTCCTCAAATCACAGACCTGCTGTTATCATTATCGCTCTGGACCTGTTATAGTACCCAGCCTGTTGTGTGCTGGGTAATTGCTGTGGAGAGTTCTGTGACAGTTGGTTGCCTGTATAATTCATGTGGAATTGCAACTCAGTTTCGCACATTTCAACACTCCTGCTGTGAACTCTGAATTCTGGGAATCTCGGCGGGTGGAGGCACTATCCCAGAGGGTCTGCAGTCCAGCCAAAATGCACACAAGTGTACTTCGAGTCAAATTTTCTGACCCCTCTCTGCAATGATATGCCACTTACGATGAATGTTTAGCAACGACTTTAAGTTTCTCTTCTGAAGAGTGATTTGCCTTTAACAGTCAAAGTATCAACCACAAGGATTTTTTTTGCATGTAGTGTGTTTTTTTTAGGTATCTCAGATAAATTTGAACGCATCCCAAAAATATACTCCGTTGCATCAGGGGGCCACTGTATAACAAGAGTAGCTAAGTTCTCAATGGTTGTGGCTTTAACCTCTAATGGCAGTCAGTAAAATAGTTTGGCGTACGCGCAAATGATAAATGATTGAAATCAGATTTAATATTGTACACATTCTGGTTGTCCACTCTCCTGCATTCTGGCTCCTCTATAGTACTTTTTTCCATTAAATATTGTAGTTCTGTGATTATTATTTTATCATCACCACATCTGTTCATCCCAACTTTTTTCCAGAAATCATGTGTCTTCCCTCTTAAGGGTCAGTGTTTAATTATTACTCCGCCCCGCCCGAAGGGTTTTTGGTTCGGTTTGTTTGTGTGTGTGTGTTTGTTTCTTTCTTTGTTTGTTAACACTTTAGCAGCAAAACTAATGGCCAGATTCACCCCAAATTGGGTTTAGGGATTGCCACTGACCCAGAATAGATGCCTATTGAATTTAGGAAAAGTAGGTCAAAGTTCAACATTTGCGAGGGGCGGGGTTTGTTGTGCCTGGCACCACTTTTTGGTTTTGATTTTATGTGACCATCGGTCATTCCCAGTTAAGAATCTGGGCTGAATCAGTGTATGCGATGAATCAGAACATTCTCAGGTTCCCCCTGCTCCCTTTCTGTTTTCTACTGCCATGGTTGTTTGAAATCATAGAAAGAATGAAGACAATCAGAGCATGCTCTCTAGGCTAATCAAGAGCATTAAATTGAATTGCTAACAGGCGAAACAGAATTCAAGCAAACCTAATTACACCGGAGGCAAAAGCAGATCTTAAGCAAACTCTCAATTATCGCTGAAACTCTCTTTGCTGTTCTGGAGGATGTTTGGTTTGCAGTTTTGGCAATTCCTTATTACATTTAAACGTTGTGTGAAATCCCGGTATTACTGTAGCAGTTCATGTTTCATTGCTAAAATATCTAGTGGCATCGGTTAATTCAACCTTTCCCACTGTTTAACAGGTCTCGCAAATTAAAAACATTTTTATTTAGCTTCCCTGGCACAGCTGAACCCAAGAAATTTCAATAAGTGAACTGTAGCAAATATTCAGCAATTGTTCAGCCTTAGTTAATTGAACCACTGTCCAATTCATGCAAATGTTCTTCTTTACTCCTCTTTTATTTTTTCTTAAGTTTCTTTTCTTGTTGCATCATCATTTCTTCATATTCAGTAAATCAAAATGGTGACTTATTAATCTTTTCTTGTTTGTTTCACCTTTGGTTTCTTCATTCTTTAGTCAGCTACTGTATCTCACTCCAGCAGACTTAATAAAAGAAAATTGCTAAATATTTGCTTACCAACTAGGCTCACCATGACCTGTTAAATTCACTCTATTGCACCGGGGCATGGAAATGAACCATCAATATCCAATTTCTATCCCCGAGGATGTTTGATTTGTAGTACTGGCAATTGGAAAATACATGTTATAACATTGAATGAAATCCTCTTTAGCTGTATCGGTTCAAATAGCACTTTGAGGCTGAACTCAAAAAAATTTAAAGAAGTGAACTATTGTGAATATTTAGCAACTAAGCATTAGTTACAGTATTTGAGCCTCTTTCAAATTTATCAATATATTTTACTTTACTGCTCCCTGAAATGTTTTTATTTTTATTTTTTTAAGAGAGGGGCTGCTATGGCGGCAGGAGGTCTTAGAAATCAACAAGAGGGTAGAACATCACAAATAAAACTGTATTAACAAAGTTCACGCAGTCAGCTAGTGATGCAATTTCCTCCTCCAGTCATCACCTGGCTTCTGACCATTTTAAGGACATCAATGTAGAGCCATTAAATTCAGTCTGTGCACATTTCAGTGCACATGAAAGGGCTCTGTTTCAGCAAACTTCCCTCCCATTTAAATGTCACTTCCACCACAAACAAAGTTGCGTCACCAAATAATCCTGTTTTTCACAGAAAAAACTCACACTAGTACATGTTTGACAATCTTTTCGCATCATCATTTGCTCATATTCACCGCAATGTCTACCATAACCCAACTTGTTAAAGTTCGTTGCTCTGCTGCATGTTTATTTATTTTTAAGCCCGTGCCACCAGGGTGCATTCTGTTTCAGTGTACTCTCATAGCCTCATTATATTTGAGCTCTAGTATCAGACACCAAGCAATGTTTTGACAGCACACACAGTGTTTGTTAAGTTCATTGAATTTGAAATCCATCAAAACTATCTGAGCGAAATTACATATACTTGGAGCAAGTGATACTATTTTGCACATGAATATCTTCCATATGATCCAGAAAGACATTGTCAAGCAGCGCTTGGCAAAAGTTTTTGAAATATCACAATTTTTACATAAGCATGCATTCAGGTACTGTGAATCTTATCACAGAGTAGGTCTGTAATTATACAGGATTCAACCTTGAGCCTTCGTAGCTGTGTGTGATTTTAATTTAGTCCTCAAATCTTATCAAACAGGGCTTCTACACAAGCATTAGGTAAAAATTGAAGAACTTCTTGGCGATGAACTTCATTTGTCTTCCACTTTAAAGGCACTTCTCTACATTAGTGCTTTATCTCTTGTGTAAATATTCTCCTTTCACCAGGGATGCCTGTCACTGTTCTCGGGCCAAGCTTAATTTCTCATTTTCAATCCTTTGTTCTTCAGCAGCACCCGTACAAAGGAAGTGGAATAACAGGATCAAATCCAAGATGTAGCTTGTCCATACTAAATATAGACCTGTGGTGGAGGCGTTATTTATCGACAAAGACAATTTTCTTTGCATTTGTAAAATTACAACTTAGCAGCAAAGCCGTAAGTGGGTCAAACAAGAACACGGAAATTGCTTTGATACATAACACCTATAATTCTTGCACAAAAAGTACACATGGCAGGGTAGACCGACTGACTAATTGAGCTGCTGTTTTGTAATTACCAGCGGCTGTCTCCTGTCGCAATATTGGACAAGTTTGCGTATGAAATGGACTTATGCCATGGATTTGTCATGAGTCTTGGGCTCAGCTAAAACCAAATATATGCTCTCTACCATTTTTCACAGGTACGTCGTAAAAAAAGTGAACTTGTTTTTAAGGTATTGTTTCTCTCTTTTGTTCTTTAATATTAAGAGCTGCAGCTCTTGATAAGCACAGCCGCTCGATGTACAGACCTGGCGCTGAGAAAGTGATTCCTGATTGCTTTTTTTGTCATGCAATTCAGTCTCCTGTGTAACTCTTTCATGGATGAGAAAAATTGTCCCACGAATAAGGATTACAGCCAAGATAATTGAAAATGGATCAGAGCAAAACCTCCAGCCTTTCAGCCACAAGTATGTGCCCTGTGTAGAAAATGGTGCGCTGAATTGGTCTGGTGGTACTGCAAAGGTGTGGGAATGGAAATGTAAATGATCTGCCTTTTATAAATGAGTGACCACAATAACAAATGCCTCATATCTGCTTTCAGAGGCCATATTCAATTTGTAAAAACTGGATTATAATGCTTTAAACAGCAGTGCACTTGCTTTGCTAGACTTTGGCAGAGAAATTCCCATGGGCGAACAGTACCAAGTTCACCATTTTGTTTGTGTCGTGTAAGCAGTCTTATTAATATAGATTTGTGCACAAAGCCTTTTTTCGACTTGCAGTTTTTGATTGAGTCTTTGTGCATACTTTAAAGTTCAATTTGATTACACAGTACGTCAAAATGGTGACTCACCATCCTCTCTTGTTTGTTTCCCCTGCTGTTTCTTTATTCATTCATGTTATTTAACTTCAGTTGACTTAAAAGAAGATTGAGAGTTGTGTACCAACTGAGCTCACCAAGTCCAACACTTTCTGGGGTTTTTTTTTTTTTTTTATTAATTTTTTTTTTATTGCAGAGTATGGTAAAGAAAAAATTCCCGCACACGGTCTTCTCACTTGCAATTAATTTAGTAGTCGACGTTTCGGTCAACAGACCTTCCTCCAGACTTTGTCTTGAGGAAGTCTGTTGACCGAAACGTCGACTAATAAATTAATTGCAAGTGAGATGACTGTGTGCGCAGTGGCGCCTGCAGAAAATATTTAGTGGGGGGGCCCAGATGGGGACAGAGAGTATCATGGGGGTGGCCCACTAAGTAGGATACATAAGGATTTTCCCGGTCCGCAAATTAATGCCAGGACACTATTTTATTGCATGATAAATTGTGTACAGTTTTGTCTTATCATATGAATGTCAGTTTATGATATTCACATGAGATAAGTTCAGGAACCCATCAAATAACACTTTGAATGCATTACCTCCAATCAGGCTATGAGTTGCTTAATCATAAATATTACCTGACAAAATAGCACATTGTATTTTATATTATTTACAAAAACAAGGTGTACTGTTAATCATGCTATTTCATGTATCAAGATTATAGATGGCCAAATATTTGACAAATGAGTAAATCACAATTAAAGTGGTCCACAATATGCAAAATAGCAAGTAAATCAGCTGGTCTGCTGCAGAAGTCCAATACTCAATTCGTTAGGCCTTGCCTTCGGTGACTAATACGACAGATCGGAGAGCTTCCGCGATATCAGAAAGTGAGGACGATGTCCGAAATTATTAGCCCAAAAACACAGACTGCTTTGTGACCATACTGTATTTGTGACACAGGCTCCTATTTGAGGCATTGAGCTGGTAAGCATATAGTCGTCACCAGTTAGTTTCTGAACCAGTATTTTGAACATCTGCTGCTATCGACAAAATACTTTTCAACTGACCGCTGGCTAATTATCGGAACCCTAAATGCATGCATCCATAGCTCGTATCAACATCAATCTCTTATCTTCTATCGTGATGGATTAGATTGGATACTCCCTTCCATTCCTGAAGTCCCGCATTTTTGAGGATTATTCATGCAGCATGTATGAAATCGGCGACTGGTTGGTCCTGGTGCAAAATTATTTATTTTAAATAGAGTACGATAAAGATGAGAAAAGCTGCCATTATTTTGTCCACTGCAGCAGATGTTCCAACTACTGGTTCAGAAACTAACTGGTAACGCCTCCCCAATGTACTCCAGCGACGATCATATGCTTATCAGCTCAATGCCTTCAAATAGGAGTTTGTGTCCCGAACAGTCTACTTGGTCATGAAGCAGACTGTGTTTTTGGGGCTAATAATGTCGGACATCATCCTCACTTTCTGATATCACGAAATTTGCTCTCCGATCCACAGCATTAGTCACCGAAGCCAAGGCCCAATAAATAGACTGTTGGACTTCTGCAGCAGACCGGCTAATTTACTTGTAATTTAGCGCATTGTGGAGCACTTACATTGTTATTGTCAGATGAGCATTTACAAATTTCCCACATGCACAACTCACCTGACAGTGATAAGGTTGAATGCAATGCCATTCTCACTGATACATGAGTACAGCTGAGCTGTGATTGGCTGATTCCACGTACAATAGTACCACAGCCAAGCTGTAATGGGGACCGGCCGGATATCTAAAAATAGCCTGTATGTAAGGTGAACGTCATTCTCCGAACCCAGAAGTCAGGCACATGAACAACAGGAGGTAATGTGCCGAGTTAGAAAAAGTAGGTTTTTAGGCGGTTTTCTCAACTTTTATTTTAGATCTAACTTGCGTTGACAATGGGGATCTGGGGTGCATTTACCAAAAGCATAGTTTTTTAACTACGCTAGCAACTTACGTAGTTCGTCCATTCACTGTCAATGGCTCCAGCTATGTAAGTTCACACCTGTTCTTCCAAGAAACGCATTCCTGACTCGGCAGAGCAGACCGAGCAATAGCAACAATGGCTCTGAAAAAATTCACTTCACCATCGACAGCTAACGGGGAAACACAGATAAGGGGCAGTCCAGATAACACAAACCGCGACAATAACAACCCTTTTTTTGTTTGCGCTTAGCCAGCTACAGAAACGCAAAAGCAACGTGTTCAATGCTCGAATCACGGCAGGATAACGGGGGAGACTTTGCATTCATACTTTAATTTGTGACCCCTGTGACAGGTTTGTAATGGCAAGCTAGCTTGGTAACGGTTCGTTAACCTACTTGATAATACACTAGTTGTATGATTCTATGCTAGAATTTGAAGTTATTCCACCTATGTTGTTAGGATTTTCTTTCGCAGCGGCTGCGATTCATTTGTCTGGTATTGTTCATTTTGGTTCGAAAGTAGGCATTTTTAGATCGCAAATGTGATGCAATACCGCTTATTTCAAACCTCGCAGTGTATGTAAAGTATGTTGATGTTCAAGAATAATACTCGGTTAGGGAACAAAGCTTGTGAAGACTACTAAAGGAGTTTTTTACACCTATCGCTGCTGGTGAGTCTACACACGTATTAGAAGGCAGCTGGTTAACCAGGTTACCTGGACATAAGCCGCAGCCCGGGACGGGGGAAAAATGGAGGAGTGAGACTAAATTTACCGCTCGTCATTTGCCCATTCATTTAGCGTAATCAGTTAATATTCATCGATATATGCCTCAGGAGGAGTAATTCTATTTTTAAACTACCTTTGAGCACACATTTCCGCTTCATTCCATGGAGAAAAAAATGAATAACAAGCAGTTTAGTGCGTCTCGTTTTCAATGGTTCTCGATGGCAGATGCCCGATGTTTGCCCGACATCCGCATCAGGTGACGATTATTCACGTTTTGCATGTTGTCGTCCGGGCTGGTCCCCACTGGCTGATGTACGTAATGGAACCAACCAACCTGCAGAAAAAATTTTCCCCATCCACCCCAAAAACGAGGGAACTATGTGTGGTTACAGAAGTGTCTGGTAAATACCTGGACAAAACCACATTTGTTCCGCCTGTTATACGATCTATGGTTTTTATGCTATGGCAAAAATTT
This sequence comes from Gymnothorax javanicus, assembly GCA_029692085.1. Classification (NCBI taxonomy): domain Eukaryota; kingdom Metazoa; phylum Chordata; class Actinopteri; order Anguilliformes; family Muraenidae; genus Gymnothorax; species Gymnothorax javanicus. The sequence goes on from CM056204.1 coordinate 48,446,662, forward strand.
GAATAACTGACAGGTGTTGACGGTTGAGGGGGCCAGTCGTTTTTGTGTGGTGGCCGCAGCCCCCCCTGGCCACCCCTTGGAGGCGCCATTGCGTGTGCGGGAGTTTTTTCTTCATTTTAGTCCACAGTTGGCCTCACTCCTACGCACCTGTCTGTCCACCGGTGTGTGAAAGTTCTTTTCTTGCTATTGCAGAGTATGAAAAAGCTGTTGGCCATAATGAGCTATCTACGTTGTAATATATAATCCAGCATCACTCTCAAAATAGCCCATTGAAATAGTCTATTGGACCATATTAATTTCACAGGAAACTAACATGAAAATTCGCTGCATTGGAAATTCCAATGATTTACAGGCAATGGACCTACTTTAACTTCAGTCAGTGCAATTTCTCTGTGCATTTTTTATGTTCAACAGGGTGAGGAATGGGCTGCAGCACCTAGCCATATTCATGACAACCGAGAACAGTGTTTTCTGTTGGACACAAGTTTGTCAACACCAACTAGAGCCGCTATTGGCACAAAAGACTGAGCTGTGAAAAGAACTGAAGAATGCGGGCTGAGTCACAGCTATTTCACACTTTGTAACTGCCAGAAAGCTTCAAAAAGCACCCTTTGGCTGGTTTGAAAGCGGAGATAATTGCTGTTACATCTTTGGAAAGGGAATTATTGTTTGTACTTTCAGCTTTTTTTTTTTTTCTCAGCCCATGGTGGTCATGTCCTTGCTGGACAGAAGCCTTGTTCCATTTCTGTTATCTTTGTCAATGAGATCACGGTACATCCTCTGACACCAGAGTAATTGGCATGAGGCGGAAAATCCATAGGACTGTTATGACTGGACAGTGTGGATTGTAGCAAAACTGAGGCCCAAAAACCAGCTTGATGAGCCCTCTTCACCCAGCTAAGAATGACCTCCTGTGATATAGCTGAGCTCCTGAGAGTACCCTTCCTTATTACCTCAATTGCGAGCTCTTTGGGTGCTCAGGCTTTGTTTTTGCCTAATGTCCCACATAAAATCATTTTTGGCAGTGTCCCAGAAACAATCTGCATGCACACAAAATTTTATTGAATAAAATACCGCTTCTATTCAGTGCACCTGCATTGTAGGGTTTCACACACACTCACACACGCACGCACGCACGCACGCGCGCACACACACACACACACACACACACGTGATTGCTCCGCGCCTGATTCCTCCGACTCATGCTACAACTGGCCCTTGCTTCTTTACATGTTGCAAGCGCACTGCCAATTACGCACTGCTTATGCCGTTGGAGGATAACGCAGTTAGCGTTTATTTGGCTCATACTTGTATGGGCACCTGGCCAACCCAAAGTGGCCACTAGAGAGCTAGAGACCAACAAATTAGCTACGAGCCACTCAAAGGCCCGCTGTTCACATTATATTCTGGTCACATCACTGCTGCCCAGCATTTCTGAGTGCCATCTTTGTTCTATTTTGTGTCTGTGTGTTTCTTAAACAACAACCAAAGTCTCATGTGCGTCTTTCATTAAAAACAATTTTTGGATCAATATTGCTGATGTTAAACCTCGCTAATTATATTACGTATGGCTCAATTGATCAATTATTCCCTTCCAAATGTCCATAATTATTTTAATTTATCTAAAAATAAATTATGTGAAGTAAGTAATGTTTCCCATTTATCATGTCAGTGATTCTGAAAAATAGCACTGCTGATAGACAACAATGGAGCACTGGAACTGCAAAAATGTATCATTGTCACTTAGGGAGAGTAAGAGGCAGGCACTGTAAATCTCAACACGTGGCAAAAGTTGCTCGGTGGGTTGGCTTAAAATGTTACTTTTTGTTGTCCATCAGATTAACTGGCAAATCAGTATAATTATCAGGCTGAAAGTGAAATTCTGCAATCCTAAATGAAATTCTGCACCAGAGTTTTCATTCAGAATTAGGCTGCAGTCATACTTGAATTAGTTGTGCAATTAAATGTAGCCTAATATCGTACATATATGTTGGCCAAGTAACAGAAAATTGATTCACTGAAATAGTAATGATGAAATTTAAATGGGCTGGACAATTGTGAACTCTGTAGCAGGTTAGAAAACAACTGGCTTATGACCTCATTGAGAGAGTCCGAATATATTTTCAGTTGGTGAGCTGTTAAATATTGCCTTCGATATTCAATAAAAAAAATACATTTTTGCTGTCAAGGTTTTGTTAGCTGCTTGTAAGCAAAGTTTATTTGGAACTGTGCAAACCAGGCAAACAGCATGCACAATTCTATCATTCAGTGAAGCATCATTTTATCATTCAGTGTTTCTGATCATGACCTGTAAGATGACCAGATGAATCCCGGCACAAATAACAAAGGTTGACCTTTTCTCACTGAAGCTGACCAGTTGCATCTGTGTAAAAGGGGTGTGAGGCAGCTTGTTAAACAGCAAATTGAAATATACTAGATATTTTGACATTTGAAAATAGTATTGTAATTATGTGTCACTCACCCAAATAGACTTCTGAGATATGTTTTTCAGGTAAACTTAGAGATACAACGTCGTTTGACCCAGGATCTGTCTTGTTCCTTACTGCCTACCACAAAGGTGTGAAAAACACATGCCTGCTTACAATGGAATTATCATAAAAAGAGGTTTCCAGTGTTGTAGCATGTTTCATAGATTGATTGCTTAATTTAACTCTTAAAGTAGAAACCAATTTCAAATGAATTAACAAATACAGTTAAATGCAATGACACAAGGCGTGAAGCTACATGAGAACAATGAAGTAGTGGCACCAAAGTTTCAATTAGAGCAGTGGGTGATTCTTATAGAGATATGCAGAATAAGAACGCACCTGCCACTGCCCGTCAACAAAGCTCTGGCTTCAGACCTGGAGTTGCTCTCCTTGGGGTGCAGTGTTGCTGCCCACAGCCCCTAAGTGACTAAGATTGGTCAAATCCAAAGGAAGTATGTTATAAACCTCAGATATTTTTCTTTTCCAGCATTTTCTTAGCTCATTTGCAACAGTTTGCAAAGAAACGCTTGAGTGCTGGAATAATTTGTTGCTGGACAAGGTGTTGGTTGCAGTCATGGATCGAGGGGAAGCCTTTTGGTAATTTTTGGGTGTACCATTCAAACACTGTGTGTGCACGCGATATGCATTGTGGCATGCGGACCAGTGTCTTAACATCAGACCAAAGGGAGAGTAAATTGCCTTACAAATAAACTCTGCTTCAGGTAGAAAGGTACAAAAGAAGCTGTGCCTAAAAATTTGCAACCGTTTGTTAGTGGGGTGGTACCCCGTAGAAGCATCAATGTACTCCTAACCAGCTATCAGTGATTTGTTTGCACCTTTTTTAAGTTCATAAAAGAAACTAATTAGGGGTAAAACTTCCTAGCACTTTCGGGGGATATTTGGAAATTTTATTCCACAAATGTCTTAGGCCTTCAAGGCTCATTGGATCTCAATTCTTGTATATATAGAATGAACTTTGTGTGTGTGTGTGTGTGTGTGTGTGTGTGTGTGTGTGTGTGAGTATTTGTGGGAGTGGCATACTAGAGTAGGTTCCCACTGATTGGAAGGTACTTTCTGGTTTGAAAAAAAAAATTAATGCAAAAATTAATATTATCTGACACATTCAAACTCATAGTAATAAAACAGAGTTCATTTCATGATCTTATATCACTACAATAATGTAATCATTAATAAGTGACCATGTTACTAGACTCCTGCTGCTAATGCCTTTGAGATAATTGCATGAGTTTGAAACATTATGGATCAATGAAAGACGATCTTATCGCTATAATAGATCTGAGATGTTCATTTTATATTGAGTGCTAGTTGTCCTGAGGGTGGGAGGAGAAAAACTTTATTAAATCTTCTTGCTCATACTATTTCAAAATTCAGGGGAACAAGAAATAATTTGTTATAAGTAGATTATTTTCATAAATTGCCTTTGAGGCGAATGTTTTTGTCTTTTGGGATGTACACTAACCTCAATGATGCCCCCTTATCTCAAACTCTGTTCGAAGATAATTAGCCATATAACATTGCAGGCTAGGGATAAAAAAGTGGCAGGTGTGAAAAGGGGAAAAAGTATATTTAACTTCTAACTTGGAAGATTTAGAAGTTTGTGCTCTTTTGTCTTTTTCAAAACTGTCATTTAGTAATATTCCTGAAGTTATGTTATCATGGGAAAGCAAAGTCTGTAGCAAAATGTCACTGTTGCTCAGCAGTCTGGACTCCGATGTAACACTCAGGAGTGGCACTCCAATTTGAACTTCGCAGACGCATTGTGAATATTAAAGCAGGGAAGCAGGGCAACTCCCGGGCAGTGTCACCTCCTCAATAACTCTGATGTGGGAGAAATGAAATATGTAGGTAACAAAGACAAAAAAATCTATAGTTTTTTTTTGTGTTTTTTTTTTTTTACTTCTTTTTATCTCCAGCGGTGCCAATTCAACATGTTTAAATTAGGGTTGGTTTTTCAGCGCCAGAACTGACTGTAATCCGGACACAAAGCTAAAACAGTGTTTTCACAATTACACGATAACTTCGATGTGGGAAAATGGTAAAAGACAGCAGACCAAACACATTTGAGCGCAGAGAATGGTCTGGGTTTGGTGGAAAAGGTTTCAAGATCAATAAAAGATGGTTCTGGAAATCTAAGTTAAAGGTCTAAGGTGCAAGTATAGTTTTCTCATAGATTGCCCAAGGCAGCACTTGAAGGCTAAAAGCAACTGTAGCTCCCTCATACAGTCTTTATACACACCCGCATACTTTCTTCTCCTATCAGCACTTTGTCTGAATGGAGTGTGTTTCATAGGCCATCGGAGTGAATAAGAGAAATCAATAAGCAATCTTGGTGATAATTAATTAGGGAGCCTGGAATGAATTACTGTTCCCTATTCTCCCAGATGCAGGTCAGAGTCACTCTTGATTTGGGCAGTGGTCTGTTTTGCCATTACAGTGCGCTCAGTGTTTCTGATGTGAGTGGAATGGGCGATAGGGCGCGGAAGAATTGGGGTATTGTTGGGTTAGGAGGCTCACCGGGGCTCAGCAATGACATGATCAATGCCCGGGTGGCAGCAGCTGCCAAAAAAAAGCCCCCTCCCTCAGTCAGTCTGTTGTTAGCCCAACTATGCGTAGACTGTGCCGGGCATACATCACTGTCTGCGAGAGTTTGGCTTTCCTCCTCACTGCTTTTAAAGGCCTCTCAGGCACGGGTTTCTCTCAGCCCAGGCACATCCAGTGCAATGTTTTATTCCCCAGCCGGCCTCCACCCCCGCCCTATTTCAGGAGACTTAATCGACAGGAGTCACCAGAGTCTAAAATATACATCGAGAAATGGAACACAGTCTTGAATTTTTCAAATTGTAGTTTTGTCCTCTCCAGTGCATGTTTGTGCACGTCTTGCGAGACAAATAGAGCAGGCAGTGAATATTAATGTTTAAAGAGACGCCTCACCTCAGAAAGGCAGCTTGCGAATCGCTGGTGTCCTTTAATGCCTTTTAGCAGGCACTGTGTCCTAGAACTGCACCCAGGACCCTCACTGTTCGCCCTGTCATCTGACAACCTAGCAACTTTTCAGCCCCCGACTGCAATTCAATTAAATTGTCAGTTTATCTGGAGAACTGCATTCATTATCTTCTAGGATCATCTTTAAAAAGTGTGCGATAGATCTCATGATGAAAATATGTGGCCTGTTTTTTCTGCTTTGAAAATAAAATGCCTATTTCCATATCGAGCCGTAACAGATATCCAATTTAGGCCAGTCTGCTGTTTGAAAATTACGGATGCATAGCTGTGGCATGAACTCTGCATAGTTTTTACTGTGAGGAAAGTAGATTAGGTCAGTCTTAATTTGTCATTTCCTTATTGGGATCCTAAAATTTATTTAATATTTTTTTTAATTCTTCAAATTATCTGGCTCCCTGCTCATTTGCACACAAACATTCAGCAGATGGGTCCTTATTATAATGAACTACATTTGCTTTTCATTGGATCAATAAAATCCTGTGTTTGTTCCTGCATTTGGTTCTTGCTCATTTTATTGCTAGCAATTATTTTTTTAGAATCAATATGCAGTTCTCAATGTACATTGTGTGACATTCTCGTTTTACTTAAAATAAGTTTTTTTTTTCATTATTGGATTTTGATTGTTTATTTTTTTTCTTCACACTGTTGAGGCAATTGAAAAAAAAAAAAAAAAAAAAACGTTTGGTTCTTGGTTGGCTTCCCACAAAAAAATCATTACATTTGTTTTCAGGCCCAAGAAACCCATTAGGTTGGAGCAATTTTCCTGTCTGTGCTATGAATGAGAAGGGTGAACACACACATCATATCTATTACAATGCAGTAGTTGCATTTGTCACTGTGGTTTGAAGAAGAAATATAAAAAGATGTGGCAACATTTGAGCATGGTAGGTGGCATTTTACTTGTCCCCAGGAGCTGTGAAAGCTCAAGCTACCGTTCAACCAACGTGTTGCAATCACACAGTGCACCCCTCTGGCAGTGCACCCGGGCATTCTTTCATCTGTTTCCGGTTCCCGGCTTGAGTCGGCCTGAAAGCACAAAAGCTACAGCTGAGGGCCCAAACGTACTGTATGCGCACATGCCAATGCGAATGCCTAGAGCAATGCAGAGTGGATTTAACCAATTATTGCATTCTAAAATGCATCACCTGCAATTCTTAAGCATCAAACATCACAGATAGCTGCATAATATGAAGGTATTCTTGTGTCTTTATCATGCAAGCAAAAAAAAACAGTTTTGAGACCAAATTTTGAATTAGTAAGTAAAAACAAGCAAATTATCGGGTACAGTTTAAGTGGATTTGGTTACAGACGTGAGAATTTTGCTTTTGAAGCAGACTTTTTTTTGCATCACAAAAAGTTTTGGTTACAAATCAGTCCTCTTTGCTTGCGAGTTCAAAAGTTTTGGTTACGAATTGGTTCTCTTTGCTTACGAGTTAAAAAGTTTTGGTTATGAAACAGTCCTCTTTGCTTACGAGTTAAAACGTTTTGGTTACGAATCAGTTCTCTTTGCTTACGAGCTAAAACGTTTTGGTTACAAAAAAGTTCTCTTTGCTTTCAACATGAATTAGACGAAATGGGCGGGATCTACGCTGACAAATGAGAGGAGAGCGGCTATTGGTGGGTTTGGCTTGGACTGACAGCATGGCTGTACACACGCACAGGTCCCTCCCTCCCACTGTAAGCGCTCTACCACGGAAAACTGAGTGTTGAACTGACATTTCATGAAGGTAAGTTGACATTAATGTCCCTTTTTAATTGAATTGCCTTTGAATGCTGCGTGGCACAATTTCACTTCATGTGCCAGCTTGTAAATGTCATGGAATCTGTTGCGGTTGATATCTCATTGAAAATCAGCTTATGTGCTAGGCAGCAACTGCAGGAACGAACTTGGCTAGCTAACTAGATACGTTTCTGCTGCTCGCTGACCTGTGCCTTCAAGGCTGGAGTGTATCGTGGAAGAGGCGAATAGACTTAATTATGTATCGGCCCCTTCAGCGATGCACTCAAGCCTTGGCGACAAAGGCTAGCAAGCAGCAAAAATGTTGCTAGCTAGCTAGCCTAGTTGGTTGCTGCAGTTGATGTCTAGCATAAGCTGAGTTTTAAAGAGATGTCGACTGCGACAGATTTTATTTGAAATAAAATCATGCCATGCTGAGTTTAAAGGCGGTTCAATTAAAAAAGGGACATTAATGTCAACTTGCCTCCGTGTAACCATACATGTCAACCTCTTCAGGATCGCACCTGAATTACCACCAGTTAATATCTATGAAAACCTTTAAAAATCAGTAAGACTTTTAAAAGGTATTATTACATATTTTTTTCATGCATGAAATTATAAATGGACTGTGAAATTTTCATTAAAATATTTTAAATGCTTAACAAGCTTTCTATTCAAGTCTGACAATGAAAAACCTCAAAGCGTCATCCAGGACAGTGATATCGGTTGTGCTGATATTATGCACAGGCATGTGGGGGATCCTTTGCACTCCACTTTGTGGAAATTTTGATCAAAATTGCTTATCTTTTATCCATAGCCTATTCTTGTCATTCTAATTGTATAGCATGAGGGAGAAGGCTGGCATATAGTAATGGCCAATGCAGTGAAGCCTGCCGTACGCATGATAAGCAGAAGCTCCGAAATGTGGTCCACTATGGCCAATGGCAAATTGTGTTGTGTCATGTGACGAAGCATCTGGTTGTTGTTTGTTTACCGTGCTGTGTGCTCATATGCTCTTTCATTGTTGTCAAAATGAATATTTTCCAATAATTAATAACTTTCAATAATAGTCTCTAGTTGGAAAAGCAAATTATCTGGAATTGAACCAGCCGCGATGACAGCAGGGTGCTTGCATGACATAGGGCTGGATTAAAACATGTATAATGATGCTAAACATTATCTGTCTCCTATCATACTCATCTTCGAACTTAGTTTCATTTTTATCCCAGCTAGATGCAATGTCTTAAGGTTGAATCAAGAACGGTCCCCTATGTTATTGTGTTAACGCGGACAGACAACGTATGATTCCAATACCAGCTACGCCTCGTGGCTGCTTTGCTTCGTGCCTGGGATTAAAAATCCGTATAACTTTATCTCTCCAAACCCATAATCTGCATAATTGGAGGGAAATCCTAATAGTTTACGGGCAGTCTCTATTAGTTGACATATATGCTTGCTGCTATGCTTGTGCGATGTTTTCGCATTTAAAAAAAAAAAAAAAAATTGGTGAGAGCTGCAATTTCCGCACCATTTAACCAGTTCACTCTTTCTCATTTCAAAAACTCAAAATTCGTTCTAAATACGGACAAACCATTGGGGTTGATATGTATGATATAACGTTAGTTCAACACTCATTTTCCAGCAGAAAGCGCCTACAGTGGGAGTGAGGAAGGACCTGCATGTGTGTGTGTGTGTATGTGTGTGCGCGCGCGCGTGTGTGTACAGCCATGCTGTCAGTCCAAACCAAACCCACCAATAGCCGCTCTCCTCTCATTTGTCAGCGTAGATCCCGCCCATTTCATCTAATTCATTTTGAAAGCAAAGAGAACTGTTTCGCAACCAAAACTTTTTAACTGGTGAGCAAAGAGGACTGTTTCGTAACCAAAACTTCTTAACTCGCAAGCAAAGAGGACTGATTCGCAGCCAAAACTTTTTGTAGCGCAAGAAAAGACGTCTGCTTCAAAAGCAAAATTCTCACGTCTGTAACCAAATTCACTTAAACTGTGAGTAATACTTTGCTTGTTTTTACTTACAAATTCGAAATATGGTTTCAAAACAGTTTTTTTTTTTTTTTTGCTTGCATGTAAAGACACGAAAATACCTTCATACACTATAGCTGGAAACAATACAATATTGCGGTCTTATTCGTTTTGCGCTTTTGACTGCCGAGTTTTTCGTGCCTGTCCTGGATCACTCCTTGGGACTCGGAGCCCCTTATTATCTCTACGTGGACATAAGATTGTATGTTCAGGAAGTATAACTGGGCAGAGTGTAAGCTTGGCTATGTCATTTGTATCTATGCGTCCGTGTAGAGTATGTTTTCCTCCCTAAGACTCAGCCCCTTATTTGTATGTGCCAATCCCTGTGGTCACCAGTTTCCAGTGTTTACTGCCAGCAGCAGTAGTGGGAATGGGACTGAGTGGCAGAAGACCATTTTGCCTTCCATAGGGGTGCTATAGGTGCCTGTCTGTTGGCAAGTACAAAAAACGCTAGCTGTATCACTATATTTGAGTGGCATCTCAATCATTTATCCAGGCTGCCTAATGTGCCATGGCATGTTTACGCTGTACTCCATCAAATAAATAAATAAATAAATGTCTTGATGTTGATATCACTGAGTCCAGTCTCATCCCGACTTGTCATACAGTGACGCTTACCTGACCAAGCGTCAAAATACGATGAACAAGGAGGCTTTTGACATCCTTATTTGATGCCAGTTTAAGACAAACCCTACCCCCCAAAACCCTAACTCTTAACACTTTGAGCGCTGAATACATTTTCAAGGAATTAAAAATGTAGTCATCCTGAGCTGTTGAAAACCTATCACGTGGCAACTTGTTTAAAAGAGCTCCCTTGCGGGAGCTTTTTTAAACAAGTTGCCACTTGATAGGTTTTCAACAGCATCTGATTTTGATATCGGACATCATTGGGCAACTATAGTTGCCCACGGCGCTGAAAGGGTTAACTCGAATCCTAACCTTAAATGTCAAATAAGGACGCCAAAAGCCTCCTTTTTTGTCAAATATTGATGATTGGTTAAGTAGCGTCACTGTATGACAAGTTGGGATGAGAATGAGTTGTATCACATCACAGTACCATAACTTCAAAAATCTTGTTAGTGGCTGTATTTTCTCAAATGCGTCTGCATTCTATCAATTTTTGTCTGAAAACATCACTTAATTTGTCTGTTTTCAATGTTTTGAGCATGAGATACAGGGAATAGCAACAATGGGAAACAGTGGAATTTGTATCCAGCTGAAAACATCAAAGTCATCATAATCTCTGCTGTTCACTTCTTACATGCCAGCACTGAAAGCTCCAGTCGCCTTGGGTCCATAGCATCGGGTAACGCGGGGTAACTTGGAGCTATTTGATCATTCTGCAGACCAGATGTGCTGTGCGCCACAAGTGTATTTTATGATAACATTCTGAGGATAAAGTGATTAAAGTTGTATAAATAATAATAAAATCACATCCCTGCTGTGGCTTTATAGTGCTCAAGAGCTTTTGCATCCCTGAATATTATTATTAGAATTTTTCCCCTTTGTGAACTGAACAGCCAAGCTCTGATTCTAGAAAATGGTATTGCATCAATAATGCATTTTCCTGGCCACGTAGTGTCTCATGTTACTGCTGAATCCTGAGGTTGCATGAGTCTGTGTCATCTAGGTCCTGCATGTACTTACCAATTCTCCTCAGGCTGCTCTATCTTTCTCTTGACTATATCAAACACACAGGAAATGGAATTCTGATATATTCCTGAATATTATAGTGTTGCCAATTGTGTGAGCATCAATGAAGTCAACTTTTGGTTCTGTTTATAGTCATTCAGGTTTCACCTTGCGTGCCCTGTTACAACCATATAATTTTACAGTATCAATTTTGAAACAAAACTGTTGGTTCCTTGTGGTATCTGCAAGGCAATAGTTCCTTGTAAAGACAAAGGCATTTATTGTGTTTACAGTGGTAATTGTGCAATAATTTGACGTGAAATTAAAAATTATCATAAAGGATGATACTCCACTAAACAGGCAAATGGTTCATTTGGCTCGCAGTGCGCAGAGAAATTTTGATCAACAATTTATTTTTACAGCATACTTCATAGTCTGTTTATTTTGGTTCCTAATATGCTGTTGTCAAGTTTAATCACCTCCCTGACATTCGAGTAAATATTTGTGGCAAAAACTCGAAGTGGATGAAGTGCTTAGCCTCATAATAAGGAGAGTTCATGTTTATTTTGTACATTTTCTAGAGTCATAATGAGTTTTCTGGTTGGATTTTGCATGGACTCTTCTCCTCCATAGGCCGGTATGAACTGAAATGAAAATGAATGTGTTGACAGTAATGGGAAATGGTTTGAGCAGATGCTTGTATTATTAATACCATCCCATTCCCTTCCAATTAGGCTTGACATGTCTCCGAGTGACGCTACTGGCTGGTATCTGAACACCATTTCACATGACATTAGTCAAAGTCCTGAGCTCTTGGCCCACTGAGGTAATTGGCAACAGAGACGAATGTTGCCAGTGGGAGCGACTTTCATGAAGGACCCAAGCGTGGCCTCCTCAGTTGATCGACGTCTTTATTAGAGCTGCGGAGTGATCCAGCCTAGAGATTGCCTGCTTCCTTTCATAGAAGATCAAAAATAACAGCGCTTTTAAAGTTGTCATGTCTCTAACTTCTCTTGGCCATTCTGATGGTAAGATAGATCAAAGAAGAAAAAAAAACACCCATTGCCTCCACCCAGTGCATGTATGTCTTTTGTAATATTTAGTGTTGATGTTACAAAACAAGCTTTATTTCTCTGGTCATGAGGTTTATTTTGTCTCGTCTTCAACCATGTTAATTCATTAACAGTTTCAATAAATGTATAGTTCAGTATATTATCTTATGGAATATGTGGACAATAAAATGTGTCTTGAAAGTCTGTAAACTAAGATAGGAATGAAGGTAACAGCAGAACTATGAAAACTTTATTGCAACTTGAGAGCAGCTAAAACACAAAAGAAAATCCACAAAAGTGGACAACTAAAAAAACTTCATTTGCATAAGAAAAGAAGAAAAAATGTGTTTTCAACTGTCAGACATCAAGAAACATCCAGAATTTAGGTATATATGTGTCAAAGATATACAAAATGATGACTGTAAGGGTGGCAACACAACGCGCTCACTTGTCTTTATTGATGTTTTGACTGCTGACAGCATCACAATGTTGAAATCTGACATGAAAAAACATCCTTTCTCAGATCCAACCTTACCTCTTTGGATAGCGCTTCAGGTGTCAGCTGAACAATGACTCCAAAAGTATCTCTAAACGGATCAAGGGGTCATATTCCATGACAAAAATTCATGTTTTTCACCAGAAAACTCATTTACATGAACTGAATCCGATTCAGTGTGCATTAAAGTGATCTGATACATTTAATGATCTGATACACTGTTTTTCCCCTGCATTTTTTCTTCGGGAGGACATTTTCTGGAAAGAAAATACCAATTCGCACGAAGGTGGCTACACAATATTTCTGGCAGGGCATCACAGGGGAAAAACCCAGCATATGGCCATTGCTATTAGTCAGAAACTTTAGGATGGAATCAAATACCAATGATTTTACATTAAGCATGAGTATAATAAATTCTCACTGTCACCTTTATTTGTTGGTCGAATGAACTTTAGTAATATAAAATGGAGAGACTATGTACAAAAAGGCAATTCACACTTTTAATCCAGACCAGGACCTGTTGGATAATCCAGATCAGGAACCTTTAGATTCTTCCAGTGAGCATGCTTATGCAACCAAAAGGTCAATCAAAGTCCACATATTCATAAGCTTCTTTGTATTTTGAACAAGCACTGTGTGTAGTTCGAATCAAAGTCGCAAATAAATCATTGACAACGTGTTCATATATGGGCCGCATTATTAAAAAATTGGGCATTCAAAGAGAAATTCTTTTAACAATCACCATCATAATCATTGCTGCCCGTAGAAATGGCTTAATGTTGGACATCGTCCAAAGATGCCATTCATTGCTGCATTAAGATGCTAGGTATTCCTTCAGTCGCAAAAACATGAATGCTGCACTAACACATTCTGACTGCAATTTTGTTGAACAACATTTCCCAGTCCTTGCTTTGTGAGCGGTGGATTTTTAAGCACATTAAACTCCAATTTTTTTTGTTTGTTTTTTTTTTTAATCGAACAAAAGAACTTGTTTATAGAAATAATTGATTGGATTTTTTCCCAATAGAATACTCTTCAGGCCATTGAAATAAAAAGTTCTTTTTTTTCTTCTTGTCTAAAAGATTAGTGCGGGTGGTGTTTAACTCCTCGAATAATGGATCTTAGCAACTCTCCTCCCTCTTATTCTGTTTCGAGGCAGCAAGCTTTTCTCTGGCCTGAGAAAGCCAGTGAAAGCAAAGTCACATGCTGGTTTGCTTGTAAGCATGAAATTCTGCCTTCAGCCCTGTATTGAACTCATTTTGAGGCAGTTTGAGAAAAAAACAAAATGTACTTGTGATTGGTACACCTCCAGGCTGGTGGCAGAGAGCTGAGCTCGAAAAGGGATTCAGGATGTCTTTCTGAATTACTGGCAGCTTAGAGGAGTCGAATGAAAACTGATGTGCATTTCGGAGGAAAATAGGACATGTAAGCCTTTGCGTGATCACTGTGGGTGTGAGTAAAAAAAAAAAACAGTGGAAAACAGCAGAATATTGCATTAAAAGGTGTGAAAGGTGAATCAGGGATGGAAAGCCTTCTGAAAAAATGCGTTTTACTCTGTGCATGTCCCAAGGCTCTATGTGTTTCCCCCTCAATTGTCACACTCATTTAAAACATCTGAGGCACTTTATATAGACTTTAATGGCAAGCAGTTCTAAAACAAAATTGGTGTAAAGAGAAGCTAGACATACTGCATTGAAGACTTGGCCTTTTGTAGTGTGTGAGCAAGGATAAATGCCTTTTCTATGTTCAGATGGGAGACCTTGATTTTATGTGCAAAAATAAATCAATAACAGATCACTGTCCGTTAGTCAATAAATGAATGGAGCCATTTAAGACAATGATGGATTGCTGGAAGGCAGTGACCTTTGCACACATTAAGTATAAGGCTGGAAATTGAGGGACTGTATGCTATGCTGATACAGCCTAACGGACAATGCTACATTATTAACACTCACACCGTGATTATCCGCCTATGGATTCTGGCGGTCAGACTCGGCGTTAATCAATTAGACCATTGCTGGCTCATTTGCATTCGAAACATTGCAGAACACAGCTCATGGTTTCTCGGCTATGGAATAAGCATGGAAGGAAAGTACTTAACTAAACATTTCAAATGTGAATATGTCAAATTAAGATGTATTATAGTTATATATTTCTCGCAACAGAGAGCCTGAAAAACAATATTGAACCCTCATTTTAAAGTGACTTTGTGCTCTGTATAAATCACAATGATATCAATGGCTCACGAAATTGTCTGAATTTATTTTGGGTCTAGTTGTGGGGATAATATGTATGAGCGTTAGCAAAAGTATTTTAGAAGTGTTTATTGTCAAGTCATTTTATGAGATTTTTGGGCCCATTGGTATGCATTTCAGATGACACACCATTCACACTGGCCCTTGTGCATACAGCATGTACACAAGAGGCGTGGAATTGAAGAGTGGTTATTTTATTGCACTGCAATTTCATCAATTAAGGAAATACAAACTATTTCTTTTTTCATAAGTCAGCAAGCGATTGCATTAATATGAAAATAACACAATAAGAAATTGGATAATATGCAAGAGCGCTTTGGCACATTCGCAACAATGCAAAGAGACAAACATATCCATTCTGTGTAGGGACTTAGTTCTGCATATCTAATCAGCGCTTGTGCAGTCAAGTATTTTTTTTCTTACTTGTGGTGGGAGTATATGGAAATGCTATTTCAGATCTTGAATTTGAGGTAAGATGGAGGGTAATGGACACACTCTGTCGACACTTTACTGCTCATGTTTAAATTCTGCCTCAGAAACATCCCTAGGAAGCAGGACTGATTTATTGTTTTGGTAATGAAGCATTGTTGCAGTCATTTTTGTTTTTCAAACCACTGCATCTCAAAGTCAAATACGAAGCTGCAAATCCATGGCAAACACAATTAGCACTGTATCAGGGAGTAGCAACGCATAATTCCTGTTTGACAACCTTGTGTCAGTGTGTGTTTAGCAAACCTTAGCATTAGGCTTGGCAGAGCTGGAGCTCCGTTGCTCTGGGCTGGCAGAGTAAAGGCAGCCAGTTTTCAGGGATAGGAAGCTTAGCCATCTGGAAACGACATGGCGGCTCAGCACCCCGTGCTGGGGCGTCCGAAGGAACAGTCACGTCCAGGCATGGACCAGTGCGTTTAATGCGTGCCCCATACTCTCCAAAAGCCCTCAATGCCACACGACCTGGCTTCTCCAAAAAACACGGTTATTTTAGTTGCAGCTCTTTGTGGCTTTGTTTAGGCCCAGCTGACCATTATTTGTGAGAGATGAATTAATTATCTGTGTGGTTTCTGGGTTATAGAGGGCAGACTATTTACCTTTAAACCTTGGTCCTCCTTCACTTTTTCCCGCCAGTTAGTCAATATAAACTTCAACTGAGGAAGAATGCCTGGTTTCTCTGTTTTAAAAGGAGTGAGAAAAATGGACGTAATTCTACCCACTGTGACCACATGCCAGCTTCCTGCCTGTAAAGCAGCAGATAAATTAGGCATCAAGCTTGACTTTACTGTTGACTTAGTCAGCTATCACCTGATTGGCTGCATTTCTGCCAAACTGCGGCTCTCATGGTCTGCTTCTCTCCCCAGTTAAAAAATAATAAATAAATAAATAAATAAAAATTGAAAATAGTGTGGAGTAGAATTAATATTGCCAGTACTTTAGCCAAGTATTTCATGTTTTCTTCACCTCGTCTTTCCATCATTCGCTAACATTCCATCACGCTGATTTTCCTGATGCAAAATCAAACCAACTAAACTGTAAAAATCAAGCAACCTACTGTTTCCCTGTGATTCTGCCAGTGTGTTGCTTCACAAGCATTTTCTTTGGCTTTTTAAAGTCATACTAATTTCTTGTTCGCTAAGCTAGAGTATAAATTTAGTCAACGTACGTATGCTGCAGGTTGGCAATAATTACCAGTTTCTTTTTATTCCTTGCAGACAATGTCTGCTGCGCATACAGAAGACTATCTTGACAATTAAAGCCTGAAATAATGTTCCAAAGTACATTCTGAAATGTCTACTGGGTACGCAAAAGTGGAATATGTTTCCATTTAACTGCCTCCAAAAACAAAAGGAGCACATGCTTAGCTCTTAGCTGTTTGCTTTTCTTCATAGACACCATGTCAAATAAAAACAGATAGGTAACCGAACAATTTACTCGAACCCTCTGAGACAGGGCTGAAATCACACTATCATATGCATTTTCAAACAACTGTTACAAAATGTCATAACATCTGATGTAAACTCATGTCTAGTGACATAACACTCGTTATTTTTTCAGTAAATGTTATGACTAATTGTGAGAGATGTTGACATGGCAGCTGCCACTTGTCAAATTAAGGTACTTGTGCCTGCTGAAGCAAAACAGTTAAGCCAAATGTATTTACTTGTGCCAGCTGATGGCAAAGCTAGCTATGGCAGCTGTCGTGATGGATAGAACCTGATGTGTGGGCATCTCATACATGAAAACCTACAAATTTGTCCATCTCAAGTACCTCTGCGTGTATTTTGAGGGAGAGTTAAGCTTGCTGTCATCAAGGCAAAAGCACAATAGTATGTTCACAGTAACTTCAAGAATTTTATGTGGGGTTTGCTGATGTCAATTGAAGCTGAGGGAAAGATCAGTGGGTGGGGACAGTGTCGATGTCACTCCGCAGTAGACCGGCTTATAGAAACATATATTTCTTCTTTCTCTTTGTACATTCAAAAAATAAAATAAAAAAATTGCTGGTGCTCTCCAATCAGAAAATTTTTTTACCTTGTCCACAAAAATTCAATTTCAATCTCCATGTGGTGTGGACGCTGTCATCAAAACTCTGCCCTGGTATCTTATATTAAATCTAATGCATTATGGAAACATCCTCAGCATATTTATTCCAAAAGCACATTAGGTACATTTATATGAGAGAATTATTAATTCAATAAATCAGTTTGTTCATAATTCCCTCATTAAAAGTAAAAAAAAAAAAAAACATCTTCAACCATTAATTAAACAAGAAGTCAGCCTACTGACATGGTAAATATTCTCTATTTATTTTTGTAAACAGTAGATTTCTTGTTCATTCTCCTCCCACTAATCTGATAAACACATTAACAAACTGATGTCAGTGACTGCTGATGAAGAGACTGTAATCAACACTGGATGGTGGCTGGCCGAACCAAACCCATTCTATGCTGGGGACCCGCAGTCTGGTCAATGGTGCATCCTCTTTGGACAGATGAAATAGTCCAGGTCATGCTCCAGCATGTTGTAAATGTGGGGCTCCTAGTTGTAGTGGTTATAACCTTAACTGCCCTCTGTGCTACCCTTGAGCTACCATCATACTGTGTAGTATCAGACGGTGGCAAATCCTGGGTTCAAGCCAGCAACACCTTCCCTGCCAGCCGGAGGGCAGTAGCCAGTTGTTGTTTATGTGGATTCCTGTCGGATTGTTCTATGTTTATTCTACCTTATGACCTTCTGGGTGAACTCAGGATTTTCATTTGAATTGTTTCATTCTGACTGCTCATTTTTGGTGCATCAGGGTTCTGAATGGGAGTGCTGTAACAAATTGAAGAAAAGTTTGACGACATAAAATATATTAAGTGCGGTTGATTCAAACCTATGCATCCTGAAGCTTGCGATGGGCCCTCGTGTGATGTATGAACATCACTTGACATGAATGAGTTCATTATTTCTTACTTCACTTTGTAATTTAAAGATATTTTTTCCTTAAAATCCTTCTGTGAGTACCTGAATTCAATACATGTTATATTTAACAGCCAGTGCCCCAGCTGTTATTTTATTTGTGATGCTAAATATTTGCTTTAGAGGCTAAGCTGCTGGTAATCTGCTGGAAATTGCACTCTTATCAATTTGATCCACCGCAACTTGTTTAGTATTGGCTAATTATTAAATGTAATTACACAATGATTTGGTGTGACCCAGCTGCCGCTGAGCACATGGCTGAGATAGCAGGCAGGAGAAAATTGTTGCAAAGACTCAGGGGGCTTTGCGTGATCCATGGTTTAACCTTTTCAACAGCCTTGAATACTTTGAGAAGCATTCTCACTCAACCAAATAATGGGCCTCAAAAGTGCCTACAAGCTACTTTAGCTTAGTGCAACTTGATAGATTTTCCCCACTAATATTTACCGAAACCACGCGGAATGTGTGGATGTAAGACATGTTATTTAAAAAGAAACATATGAAGAGAATTACTAAGTGTATTTGTCATAATTCACATACCAATTGGCTCAGAATTCCACCCAGTGACCTCCAAGAACCATCTCAGTGAGTGTGACTTTTGATCATTGTATCAGTGTTTATTACATTATGAGATACGATGCGGTTTATGCTTTTTCTTCTACGAGGTTTCTTGCTAGCTTAGTGATTTAGATGTTCCTCCATACAGCTTTGCCTTGCTCTGATGGATAAATGCACATGTATTCAAAAAAAAAAAAAAAAAAAAACCCTTTTTTTCTGTTCTATGTAATGAAGTAGAATTGCTTTTCGGCCTAGTCACACCACGTACTGCGAAACAGCCTTATTGGATTAGAAGTCTGGGCAACATTTTATTTTACAGCGGTCATCATGCCCTGAAACTACCTGTCATAAAGAGTTGCATCCATTCTTATCAAGGACACACAGTGGTAATCACACAATTTGCTGTTATGTTCATTCTTATCACACAATATGCAGTTGTGACATAACTGACATGAACCTGTGCCTCACTTTGACAGGCGAGTCATACCAATGATTCATCATGACATTTGTTGAGAGCTCTGTCATTATGCGCCGGCCTGACAAATAGCTATCCTTTCTGCAAAAAGTTTGTTCTCAGTTCATTTTATTTGCTATGTATGTTAGTATGAGTTCCTCTTGATAAACAATGTACTCGTGTTCATTTGTAATGAAACTCTTATTGAATTATGGAAGAGCTACAGTGCTGCAAAAGAGCATTTGTCCCCTTTCTAATTTAATTTAATTTCTAATTTTCTTATTTGTAATTTTTAAAGGTTCCAGATCATCCAGCTAATTTTAATGCAAGACCAGGACAGTGAGAGTAAGCACAAAATGCAGCTTTTAAATTATTGTTTCATTTATTGAAAATAAAGACTTATTCAAAACATTCAAAACCTTTATCACCCATGTGAAAAAATAATTTCCCCCTTAACCAGAATTACTGGTTGTGTCACCCTTGGTGGCAACTGTTGCAATGAAACGTTTTTCAATAATTTGCAGTGAGTTTTTTTTTTTACATTGCAATGGAGGAAATTTTACCCTCTCTTCTGTGCAGAATTGTTTTAATTCAGCCGCATTGAAACGTTTTTGTGCATGAACTGTTTCAGATTATGCCACAGCATCTGAATTGGATTCAAGTCAGGACTCTGACTAGACCATTCCAAAACCTTCATTTTGTTTCTATTGAGCCATAACTAACTAAACTAACTAAATAAATAACTAGACTAACTTGTGTGCTGTAGATCATTGTCTTACTGCATAACCCAACTGTGCTGGAGCTTTTAGTCACAAACTGATGGTCAGTCAGTATCCTTCAGGATTTTCATGTAGAAAGTAAAATTCATAGTTCCATCAATTATCTTAAGTCGCCAAGTCCTTAAGTATCAAAGCAGCCCCAGACCATCACACAACCACCACCTTGTTTGACGGCTGGTATGCTGTTCTCATTGTGCAATGCCTTGTTAGCTTTATACCAGATGTAACAGGACTCATGCCAGCCAAAAAGTTCCACTTTTTACTCAGCAGTCCACTGAATATTATCCTAAAGTCTTGGAGGAATTCAAGATGTTTTTTGTCAAATGCGTGATGAGCCTTTGTGTTCTTTTTGGTCGGCAGTGGTTTTCGCCTTGCAGCTCTGCCATAGATGGCATTTTTGCTTATTGCTGAATTGTGAACACTGACCTCAACTGAAACGAGTGAATCTGACATTTCTTTATATGTAAGTTTGGGTTCTTTCATGACCTCCTGGATGAGTTATTGATGTGCCCTTGGAGGAATTTTGGAAGGCCAGGCACACCTGAGAAGGTTCATCACTGTTCCAGGTTTTCTCCATTTGCAGATAATGGCTCTCACCATGGTTTACTGGATTCTCAAAACCTTAAAAATGGCTTTTTAACCCTTTCCAGACTGAAAGATGTCAACAACTTTGTTTCTCATCTATTCTTGAACTTCTTTAGATCAAGACATCATGCTGCTTTTTGCCTACTTCACATTTTATTTAAGTGATGTTAAGTTTCAATAGGGCCGGCAGTACTCATGCCTGGCTGTGTCTAGAGAAATTGAACCCAAATATCTATTATATTCATTTAATTGGTTGATTAAGATACAGTGGGGAAATTAATTTTCACATAGGGTCAGGTATATTTGCTGGACATCCTTTTTCCTTCAGTAAATGAAATGATCCTTCAAAACTGCATTTGGTATTTACTCCAGTTATCTTGGTCTAAAATTAAAATGAGCTCGATGATTTTAGACATTTAAGTGTGACAAATATGCAAAAATAAAAGAAATTGAGGGGAAAACACTTTTTTCACAGCTCTGCATTATCTTCTGAGCTGTATACCTGCAATGAGTCCTTAATACTACAGATGGATACAGTGTCATGAATGAGTGTTGCCTTCTTTCTGAGTTCTGCTATTTTTGAATATTAGTCACACTTGTTTCTGATCTTCAAAAAAAATCTAATATAAGATAAAGATAACCTGAGTAAACACAGAATACACAAAGTTATTGAAATATATCAGCTTGGAACAGATTATAAAGCCATTTCTAAAGCTCTGGGACTGCAGTGAACCACAGTGAGAGTCATTATCTACAAATGAAGAAAACTTGGAACAGCGCTTGATCTCCACAGGAGTGGCCGCCTCTCTGAAATTCCTCCAAGATCATATCAACAACTCATCTGGGAGGTCACAGAAGAACCCATATGAACATCTAAGGAACTGCAGGCTTCAATTGCCTTATTTGTGATCAGCTTTCACGATCGCACCATTATAGAGAAACTGGACAAATAAGGTATCAATGCCAGACTTGCATTGTGAAAGGCACTGCTGTTTTGCCATTAAGGGGAACATAAAGGTTTATCAGATTCTCCAAAAGGAAAACACTGATGAGCCTCAAGCCATTTGGGACCATTTTCTATGGAGGACCAGTGAATATATGGGCCACATTACATCTGGCTAAACATCGCAATAAAAATATTATACCATCAGCCAAACTTACTGGTGGTAGTGTGATGGTGCATGATAATTTTCTGCTTCAGGCTCGGGTTTTTTACCATAATTTACAGAACCATGAATTCTGCTCTCTAGCAAAAAAAACCCCAAAGGAGAATATCCGGTCATGAGTTTGTGATCTGAAGCCTATACACAATTTTGTCAAGAGCAAGTACACCTCTGAGAAGCTTAAAAGAAACAAAATTGAAATTTGAGAGGCCTCAATGTCCTGACTTGAGGCACCCATTTTGATATTGTGGCAGGCCCTTAAACAACTTCCAATGACACTGAATTAAAACCATTCAGCAAAATTAGGCAAAACAGAAAAGTTTTGGCCAAAATTCCTCCACAGTGATGTCACTGATGTGACAAGAGCTATCTGAGGTATTAGGTAGCAGTTATTGCTGCTAAAAGTGACACACCCAGTTGTTAAAATGACAATAACACCTTTTTTTTTTCTAACTTGTCATTATGAATTAAATGTTGATTGAACCGTGTAATAACTACATCATAATGACATCATCAGCATTCAGACTGGTTTCCTGTAAACCTTGCTTTTACAAACTAATTCTGTCTTCCACAGGGAATAAAACTGAGAAACTTAGGGCTAGATTTATGGCATAAAGGCAGTGTGTCAACCATTGTGCAACGAAGGACTTTAATTTTACCAAAGCCCATCAGTAGCTATCCCCAGCAGTGCCTCCTATTGTACTGCTATATGATAAATGTGGAATACTGCTCTGGTAGATCTGATGACGTATTACTTACATCCGTGTGCGCTATGTTTTATTTGCACTGAGTTACCTACCCATGTAAACTTGTTTTGATTTCTTGAGGACTTTCTTCTTGTGAGCTATGGTAGCAAATGGAAAGAAAACCGTCAAGAATGCCGTAAGCTAAGCAACCAGCCCAACAGGCATGGAATGCTGGATCAGTACCAGTCAGGCTGGCTGTCAGCCTGATCTACTTCTTCATATGAAAATCAATGGACAGAAAGTATGTTATCCTCTCTCCATTGCATAGGCTCTTTAATTTTGTAAGAGTACATAAACATGCTACCAACCCGGCTTGCTTTTCAAAACATATACAAGCTTAATGATTTCTATCTGCTTTCATGTCTCCATTATAGAATAAATGAATGAGAAGACTCACACCTTTTCTCCCAATACTACTTCTAACATTACTCCCCCTCCACCTTGACACAGACCCCTGCTGTAGGAGCTAAAACCTTACTCAAACTACATTATTACTAAGCAATGCACATCATTATAGTAGCTTTAGCCATAACACCGTACCAATTTCGGTTTACCTCTTCAGTGAAATGCCTCTCTCTTATTTACAAATTCGTGTGCTAATCAGTTCTTCATGGAGTAAAGCTTTAAGCAAAACAGAGAGCGATCCTGCTGTCTTTGCGGCACCTTTGAAAACAGTTGCAAACATTAGGGTTGAAGGTCAAAAAGTTGTCAATTTGACACTTTAAGTTTAGGGGGCAATCACTATTTTCATGTTGGATGACCTTTAGATAACCCTTTTTCTTTCAATAAATGAAATGATAATTTAAAGTGTGTGTGTGTGGGGGGGCACTAAAGGCTCCACCACGTTACTGTAAATTCCTGCAAAGGCATTTATGCTGCACTGATGATGGTAAGTTTAATTATGTCCTCTAACTCATTCTCTGAAAGTGTTACCAGCAGAGGATTCATCTTAGGTTGCAGTTATGTGAAGTCTGTTATCAAGATAAGGTTTTATAAGTTGCTTGCTTACTGGAAATGGCATAATCTTTCAAACTAAGGATGAAGTTATTATCAAAAGTACTCTAGCAATGAATATCCAAGCAGGGTATGTACATGATAGTGTACATTGAAGGAACGCCACACTTGCATTTACAATGTGGCCTCAACATGTGAAACAAAAAATTGATACTTTTATATGAAAAAGACAGGAACCGAGGTCGGTTTTTCAACATTTTAGTGACTAAGCGGAAGATGTTTCGGTGAAAATTTCAGAATTTTTCTAGGGTCTCCATGGGGTCAAAATGGCGAGGGGGTCTAGGCCATTTTTGACAAATATTAATCTATGACTAATTTTAGGCATTCATAATTTTGCAAATAAAAATGATGAACACCTGTGGATGATTGTTACAAAGAACTTTACCTCCTCTTCATATACAGTACCTGCAATATCATATTTTTAAGATGAATGATGCAACCTGTGCACGCCCTTCAATTTTGGGGAAACTATGGTCAACATGGTCAGAGTTGTCATTTTGATTGGCTTATTTCTCTGGAAGTGTGATAGCGGCGCTGGGCTGGCCTGGTTGAGTGGTCTGTGGTCATAAGGCCAGATTGACAAATTACCAAGATCTGTAAAACAATTCAGGAGATGGCTCATGGCAAAGGCATGAACATTCATTAGTCTGGCAACAGATGGACAGGACATTTGTGTAGTTGGCATGCCAATTGCATGATCTCTTAAATCTTGAGGCATCTGCAGCATGGCGTAGTTCAACGAAAGCCAGCAAGCTTGATGAGTAACTTAGAATTTCAAGTGTGTTAAGAAATTCCAGCAGGTTCGCACACATTGTCAACCGAGCATTTTCCCCAGAAAGGAAGACAGTTTTAATACAATTTTAAGGCCATCAGTTAGTTTTTATTAACAGCTGCTTGCCTGCTAACATAGCTTACATAAGCAAAGCTTACATTAAGTTTGCTAAAACTATACATTGTCATGTCAGCACAAATGCAACTCAAATGATACTGTCTACTTCTTTTCTAGCCACCCTCACTTTCATTATTGGCATACAAACATTGAGGGAAATTGAGTATTTTTCTTCTGTTTGTCCTGCTTTTTATTTATCTTTCTGAGATCCATGCGATTGTGTCTTGGTAGGATAGCCAGACATCCAGTTTTAAGCCAGACAGTTAGTTTTCGAGCAGTATGTCCAGTGTCAGGATCAACCCTTTGATAGACACTAATATGTCCTCCTTTCAAAGGCTTTATGGACTTTTTATCCAATAATAACCCTGAAGGGTGTTATTTCTGCACTGCTTTTTTGGATAAACAGGTACAGGATGCAAATTCTGGCATTCTCAAACTGTTTTATTTGGCTATGCTGCAGAGGCCAATCCGTGGACGAAAATGAATCCTCAAACCGCTCTTTCACTTTTTGGGCCTGACGAATCTTGGCATCATCATCCTGGAAATATGCCTGTGCCGTTAGGGATTAAACAATCCATTGATGCGATAACCTGGTCATTCAGTACACTCAGGTAGTCTGCTTATTGCTGCATAATGTTGTTAAGCCTTGACCTGACCCCCGATCATAACACTGCCTCCAGAGGCTTGTACAGTAGGCCCTATGCATGATGGGTGCATTATTTCATGGGCTTTGTTTCCTACCCTGACACACCCATCGGTCTGGAAGAAGGTAAATCTGGACTCATCAGACCTGGACTTACTTTGCATTGCTCCACAGCCCAACCTTCAAGCTCCCTCATGAAGTGAAGTTGTTTTTCTCCATCAGCCTCACTAACAAGTGGCTTTCATGTGACCAAACAGCTTTTTAATCCCAATTCTGCAAGTTCTTTTTGTAGTGTGTGCATGGAAATGCTCTTACTCTCACAATTAAACATAGCCGTGAGTTCTGCAGTCAATTTTGTATGATAGGATTTCACCTTATGCGTTTTGGTGATCTCCGATTTTGATCATTCAGAATTTTTTTCTGACCCATTTCTTTTGCAAAGTTGACGGTTCAGTGCTCTCCTTCCAGGTTTCAATAGTGCATTGGGCAGTTCTTAAGCCCAAAACACATTGAAAGCTACTCTGATGTGCGTCAACCTTACTTTCTCGAACTTACAGGTTTTAATTGCATGACACGCACTACCAGTGGTTTGACTTGTGTTAAACCTCCTTTACGCCCGTTTTCGAAAACGTTTCAATTTATATTTGTCAAAAATAAAGTAAAAAGGCCTAATAAACTGTACAGAAACATAGAGGCTGTTGTTATGCTAGCTTACCTATCACAGTTCAAAAATGTCTTGCATTTATTGAACATGCCTCTTTAAGAGCGTCAGTTGTATTTATTTACTATTGCCAGCGAGCGAATTTTGCAAATGTGCAGTGCATATGTCATATATCATGACATCTAACTAGTATGACAGTTATGAATATAAAGACTTCCCAGTTGATCATTTGGAAGATTAATGACTGCTCATAGTTGCTCTAGCTAGCTGCCCATAGCGATGCAATTCTAGTGAGCTGTCACATTAGCTAGCTAGCAAATTGTATCTGATTTTCCCATCAGCTAGTCTAGCGAGCTATCTAGCTATCTAAATATTTCAATGAATTAATTTTTGATGGCTATTATCTATTTCTATTGCATAGTCTCTATACATAGGCTCCTAAGTGTTTCACAAGCTATCTTTCACTGTAACTTGGAAGAGATGAGAAAAGTGGCCCTTTAACGCAAATATTTGGAGGCCTGCATTGCGTTTAGAAAGGTGTTAGATGACGAGAATCAGCAGATATGCATAAAAACACCCAATGCATTTTGGGTTTAAACCCAATTCCAGTGATCTCAGCAATTTCCTAAGCTGATTACTTTGCTTGAGGCAGGCTTATAATTTGACCCTCTTGAAACACATTCACATCTTTTCCACTGCAACAGCATACGTTTTCTAGCAGGGTTAAAAGAATTATTGCCATGTGAACCAGTAATTACAGCAATATTGATTCAATCGCAGGCTTGTAAGGCTTTGCTTATTTAAATCTACATGGTGACTTTTTTTTGGTCAGGCAGCGCATTTAAAATCACTACTTTTTTAAAAACTTGAATTTTCCTCATCATCCCAATTTTTCTGAAATAGGTTTGCACGTCAAGGGAAATAGAAATATTTTTTGGTCATATTTCCTTCTATTGCTGTCATAGGCATAGTTGTACATCGATGGTATAGGACCCTGGTCCTCAAATCACTGTCCTTGAGGCTCAAGAACTACTGATTTTCCTCACTCTCTCCCTTTACCTGGGAGTCATGCGTAAAGACAGACTGGGCAGTCAAAGGCATTAAGTGTTCACCTGGGCTGGATTTAGATTCGAGGTCCAAATTTGAGGATTTGTGGTATAGGATGTGAAAATGCTTTTCAACATTGTCAATCAGTAAAGTTCCAGTATCAGTAAACTTAATGGTCCTTTATGTTCAAAATCAAAGACTGCTTTCTCTGAATCATGGTAAAACTTTTTGGAAGTGTCTCCAGATCGACCCACTGGGTAGTCATTTTGTTTTCTTTCTACGTACTATTAATTATTACCAGTTTCTATTCCTGCTGCTCAAATGTTCTATTTTTGTAATCATCTACGGCCCTGTCCACACGTAGCCTACACGGGGATTTTCCTTAATGATACATTTTCTATGCATTTTGGCCATTCTTTATCATTAAAATCATTTAAATCAGCTGTGTTGGAGCAGAGACATTTAAAAATGCATGGCTTTGGCTTTCCAAGAGCAGGGTTCCCCAGCCCTGCTTTAAGGTGAATGACCGTCTGCAATTATGGGTCTTTGAATGTCAAAGTAATGTCTTTCGAGGAAACTTCACGTTGAACCACTGACCAACTAACTTTCCTGCGGCTGAGAGAAAGAAGAGTTTATCAGGTTATTGTAAAAAGAAAAAAAATCTTGTGCGCTCTGCTTCATTGTGGTCAAATGGTTGGGCATGCTTTTTAGCAGTGGTCTCTAACCCATCTTCCTGGAAAGCTCTGGAAGATTTTCACTTCAACTAAAGTAAAGCACACCTCATATAGATCACGATGAGCTGTTAAATAAGCCGAATAAGGTGTGCTGAATTAGAAACCTACTGCTCTTCAGGAGCAGAGTTGGAGACAACAGGTTTATACTGATTGAAGAACAATTTTCTTACATTTTTATTGTCAATGATTCTGTAACCCAGACAGTCTTCGCAAGGCGGCATTTTGTATGCTTCTTTTTTTATGAAGGGCCACACATACACTGTGGCTCAATTTAGTGAAAAATGTGACCTTTATTTGTGAATAGGTACAACTGTAGCCTTTTCTTTTCAAAATATCAACATGGCAGGTTTTATGATTATTAAAAATGTAAAATGTTTTCATTAAAAAAAAACCCAAATCACTGGCATTTAGCTTAGAGCTAAAGCTAAGAACAACTGGTCAAGAGGAGACCAATACATCACTGTGATAACATTTTTCTCTGGATATTCAAATCATTCCTAATTTCTTGAAGAAATAGAATTGATTTATTTCTATTTTCTGGAAGCTGACACCATTTTTTGTTCAAATGTCTTCCTCGACTGAGTCTTTAACTCAAAGCAATGGGTGCAGTTTACATTGTTAAATGTTCTTGTCTTTAATATTTATCTTATCTGTTTCTATTTCAGTCTCATATTCTCAGGCTGGCATATGCCATAAAAACATATCAATTCAGTCTCTCTCTCTCTCCTTGTCAAGAGCAATAGATAGTTTCAAGAAGGGGGAATGACTGCACATTTGCAAGGCTTGCTTTGAGCACATGATTTTTCCCATCTGTTGTGACTTTAAGAGGCACCTCAAGGTATTTGGCAGCTAACATGGCTGTTTCAGCCTCTCCGATCTACCAATGATTCAAATTCATATCATGTGCAGTGCTCTGAGGTTAGCTTACTGCCCTGCTGTTAGCCAGACTTAGTCATTAGTAAACCAAGTATGTTACGGTTTATGACGTTTTTCCAGTGTAAGATGAGTTTAACTCACACAACCGTACTTATAGCAGAACCTTACCTAAACTGAGAAAGGTTGGCAAGGGATTCAGTGTGGTTCAAAGCCAATTCAACACCAGTAACAGTTTGTCTTCAGTGATTTATCTATACACTTTCAAAAACGTATATTGTGAGTTGTAGGTTGAATACATACAGTAATCTGAACATTACATCCATGTTTAGAGACTAATTACAAGAGAGATTGTAATAAATTCTAATTTTGACTGAAACAGGAGATTTGGTTCAATGAATGTATTTCAGAAGTGGCTGAAGTTGTGAGTGTTCTGTAATTCATGTTAGCATTTTTATGTAGTACTTTCAGTTTTGTCCTGTTTATGGTGTGTTGTTTTGTTTCCTCGCTTCATGTGTCTGTGTGTACCTTTCCTTCTCCCCATTTGTCCTCCTTACTTTGAGTGATAATGTGCCTTGTTTATATGTTTGCAACCACGCCCCTCTCTGTGCTTTGTTTCTCAGTGGTCACCTGTTCTGTCTTTTGTAATCATCCTCAATGTATTTAAACCCTCAGTTTGTGTTTGCAAATGAGTGCCTCTCTTGTTTTTTTTTCTGCCTTTTTTTGAGTTCTGCATCCCCACGTTTGGATTTCTTGTGTTCACCATTTAGGAGTTTTGGATTACACTTGGGTCTTGTTGCCTTCTGGTTTCTGGATATCTTTAATAGTTTTTTTTTTACTTTGCCTGTCGCCTGTGTTTTTGTACCAATATCTCACCTCTGGTTACCAATCTGTGACTGTTTGACCTCAACTTTTGGCCTAATTAACTGTTTGTGCTGTTTTTACTTCTGTCTGCGCTTGCATCCTGTCAGCACTCTGTCAGTGGTTCTAGCTCACTGTCTTTTTCTGAGACAGTCTGCATCAATTTATATGCTTTGTCTTATTTTTTGCGCTATGTATCTGAACATAAATTTGTTTAAACACTATATGAATAGCTAGAAAGCCTATTTTACCCCGAGGTTTCAGATCTACCAAAAGCAATGACATACATAGTAAACAAATTATATGATTCTAAAAGTGTTCAAACAAATCGTTTTCAGTCATTTTACTATGTCAAGACTGAAGTACATTTTGAATCTTCCAATACAGCAATTGAAATTCATAAGTGGTTATCATCATAATACCTGTTTTCATCAAATATTCATTTAATGCAAATTAAGAAAGAGACAATAATAAATGACAGACCTTAAATTACTTGATTTCACATATTTCAGAGTGATGCAGATTCGAGTTACAATATTGTTACCCGAGATTGAATCAAAGGAGTTTGCATTTCATGCTTCACGGAACAAATGCTGTCATCTAAACCCAATGAATTAAAATGTAAATTTACTCAATGAAATAATAGAATACTTCTGAGTGATGAAACTCTTGTTTGTGATTAACAGGGCAGTGGTGTTTGGTGTCGAAGGGGTTTAAGTGAGGCCACAGAGCGAAGATTTGCTTGTCTGGTTGTCAGTGGTGTAATGATGCCAGTCAGGAAGATTCCTCATGAGTGGCTTCAAACACTTGACACAGCACAGCAGAAAGACATCTCATTTTCTGCAGCATTCACAAATACAAGCATCGTGTTTCCACTGGCATATATCCTTACCATTTCACACTGTCATCACACTGCCATTGCCCTGCCATTCCAGAACGGTGAAGAAATAGACTAAGAATCTGTTTCAGTGCAGTGCAGTACACAGTGCTGTTTGTGGCCACGAGGTAAGTGACTCTTTAAGAAGGGTTGTACTTCCCATGTGATCATGTGACATGGACATAAATACCCACAAATGAAAGCCGACAGTCTCCAAATTTATATTGTTTTTCCTGTTTTCCAATCAAATGAGCTGGATTACAAATCCAAAAAAGCAATTTTATGTCACTTTTCCATTACTTATGGAGTGCTCTATGTGACTTTGTGGAATTGAAGGTATATCAGCTGTTAAAGAAACATTTAACATAGGTAGAGATCTCACGTCAAGATTTCTAGAATAAATTTGTTGAATAAGAAAATGAATTAGTTCAATACAAACTTGTAATGACACAATGTGTGTATATAACAATGGGGTAACAATGGATTATACATTATAAGATCCTTCAAAAATGTCAGTTTATGCAATGCTGTCGAACTGAAAACAACACATCTCTGTGCACATGCATTCATTGTACTGAATTTTACAGAGAGCGCTGCAAAAACATGTACCTGTCAGTTGCTGCTGCGGATTAGTGCAACATGATGGCATTATTCCACCTAGTTACCAGGGTTTCCCTGTCACTGGCCGTATATTAAGTCTGCACTTTGAATTCTGCCAGGCAAGTAGGAACTTGCTGACAAGCAGAAAAGGTCAAGCACGACACATACTCTTGCTCAAATAGATGTCCCTGATCAGCAGAAG
Source organism: Gymnothorax javanicus (assembly GCA_029692085.1). NCBI lineage: Eukaryota > Metazoa > Chordata > Actinopteri > Anguilliformes > Muraenidae > Gymnothorax > Gymnothorax javanicus. The sequence goes on from CM056204.1 coordinate 48,477,505, forward strand.
TGACATATTTTTTGCATGGTATTAGGGAGGACAGAACAGACTTAATAATATAGTGTTTGGCATGTGCTGTCACGTCTTTGTTCTCCAGCTGAACCCTGTCATTGTGTTCTTAATGAGTTTCCTCATTACTCATTTATGGCCATTTTTTTATTTACTGTTGCACTTTTGAAGCACTTTTTTATTATTAGTGGCTTGGTGGTAAGTTTGTGTGTGTGTGTGTGTGTGTGTGTGTGTGTGTGTGTGTGTGTGTGTGTGTGTGCTTATCATTGAGAAGGAGTTCATTTTTTTAAATATAGCCATCAGGGCAAGGTGGTACCTGAGCTGTCACTCTGTCAAAATTCAAAATATGTCTATTGGATCTCTTGCAATCTCACTTACCCTAATTAAATGCTAGAAGTCTACACACAGCTATTCAAAGTGATACCTCTGACACATTTTTATGAATAAGTCCTTATGATTATCACGTAAATAAGAACAATGTAAACAAGTGGTGCGAGTAATCATTATTCCTGGAGGTAGACCAATGTTGTTAGGATGCTGTTTAATGTCAGAATTCAGTCAGTGCACGCTTTCGGCTGTCAGGGGGATTACTAGCTAAGAGGACCTGAGACAGAAGAGTGGGCATTTATCTGCTTGACTGACATAACTTTGAAATGCACTGAAGCATCCGTTCCAAGATTCTTTAGATAGTCATTTCTTCATTTAAAGGGTGTAAAAATTAGTAGGCCAAGGTTTTGACCCAAGAAATTAAGCATCTTGAAAGATTTTTGGTGAAGCAGCCGTGGAATAGTGTAAGAAATTGTTACAAAGCGACTGTATGCAACATGGTTACTGCTCCCAACACTACAGATTTTTTCTCTTGCTTATGTAAAACAGCCCCAGAAAAGAGTCTGTCCAGGTACAGAAATGATATGCGGTGCGGAGAGCACAGCGCCACCGAAGGCCACTCATGACGAAGTGGGAACAGGTGTTAAATGAAAGCTGGACAAATGCTGGCGAGACCTGTGTTTGACACCTATCCATCATCAGACATGCGCTGGGCTAAGAGCCGCTCAGAAAACACCCCTGCACCTGGGACACGTGTGTCACCGGGGTTACTGGGCTGGGCGGGGCCACTGCCCCTCAGCCGTTAATGACGCTCCATCAGGACTGTGTGCCCATCCGGGTGGCAATGGGGCCACGATAAATAACGCTTTCCCCTTTTCCCCTCTCCCTCATTAGTAATCTCTTTTTCATTGTGTACCCTCATTAAAATAATACCCTGTTAGTCACAATCCAGGTGGACTACATGGCTTTGTTATTAAGAAATTTCACACTGAAACCCAGCTCCAATTCATCTCTGATAGCTGGTATAATTGTTAAGGGGGGTTTTCGGCAATGGGGTGACATCAGAAGCTGGCCTCTAGTCTTTCATCTGCTTGCTACCATTACATTAGATCTCAATAAACAGATTTAATGGAGTTTCATATTGTCAAGTAAATGTTTCCGAATATACAGATCCAGCAAGGCAATTTGTTTTTTTTTTTTTTTTCATTTGGTCTAAGTGAGTAAGAAAGTGAAGGCTGGTAAATTAAATGGCTGCCAGGATACTCATGAGTGTTATGAGATCATTTGCGCTAATTTCCTGTGCAGAAATAGCTTTGGCCACGGGACTGGTCCAGGCAGGTTAGTGAGGCAGAGTGGCAGCCAGTGTTGATGGACACCGCTTCTTTGAAAAGCAAATCAGTGTGCACCACGTCGCCACCTATTTGCGTATTTTATTAAGTTTGGCTAATGACAGAAGATTTGAGAAATCTGAATGTGTTTTTAATGAGAAAAAAAAAGCATATAAAAGCAATGGGCTTGATTCAGCAGGATTGTTTTGCATTCGATTTCATTACGAGAGGTTATGATTTGTGTTATCAAATACTAAGCAAATCTTTAGTAATATCTGGGACATGTAACCAGGTGAGGATCATGTGTTCAGATTTGATGAATACTAATAATAAAAACGTGACGGACAGGCCAAGGGCAACAACCAAAAGCATCAAGGAGGGCAGTCTCTTCAATAATAGGTAAAACCAGATTTGCGCATTCAAATAAACAAGATATTTCAGGGACACAATGTTTTTCATTCATATTTCCTTAGTAAAACAACAGACAGTTGTAGATGCTGGGCGGGTATCCAGTAATTATTGAGACCATTTCAGTGATGTAATACAAATATCTCTATTTCATGGTCAATACCATTCTAAAATGCATGGAACATAGCGGACCATTCAGGAGAAATACTAATTAAAGTTAACGTCACGCGTAACTGGGCTAATTTGTGCTGTGTGGACTGTACTTATATAGATTTGACTTTGGGTCGCGGGCACTTGCATTATGGATGTCATTATGTCATTTCGCTGCTTCTAGCAATTGTACACAATGACAAGCACTAGCTTGAAGAGAGCCACAGGCTACTCCTGCTCGCAATGAACGGGAAGTGGGGGTGAGGGCTTGGCTCATATAAAATGCCATTGTTGACCTACTTTTCATGAAGGGAAAAAGTATTTTAAATCAAGGATTTTAATAACTCTTCACTACCGTGGCCAGTCTCTCTGCACCTTGAACCTTACCTGTCGGCTTTTATTGGAAGTAATGGTTTATTTTCCCGAGTACTTTTTTCAAGCATCAATATTTTCCAGATGTACCAAATAATAAATGAATGAAGGAAATTCTCTACACTGGTGAGCCAAAACATTATGACTGGTCACAGATGAAGGAAGTTACATTGATTCTATCATAATAATGGTGCATGTGAAGGTATGCTAACAGACCATAGATGGTAAACAAACAGTCAGTTCTCATAGGCAACGTGTTAGATGCAGAACAAATGGGACCGAATGGCTGAAAAGGGCCAAATTGTTATGGCCGGATGATAGCATCGGAGCATTTCCGCTCCACTGCACATAAGTTGACACCAATATTTTAAACTTTCATTTGGCCACATCTCTTCCCTCCTTTATCTCTTTTCTTTGACTTTCAACCGTATTTTCCCATCCTACATGCGGTTTCAAGTGCTCCGCAAAAAGCCCCACCTTACACAGAAGAAATCAGAATCATCAGTATCAGAAACTGTGCTTCACCAATGCAATAACAATATAATGAAGCTTTGAAATGTATGTGCGGCTGTGTTCAACAGTGATATGGTCCACATAAACACTTATAAGCTTTTACACAAATATGGCACATCTCGTATTAGTGTACTTGATCAGGATTAGTCAATGTGCCGCGTTTAAGTGGACTGTTTTCATTTTAGACGAACATGTATTGCACGTACTGTGTGTGCCTGAGAGCCTCAAACATTCAAACTCCATGGTAACAGTGTTTCGCACATTACCACCCCAATCCCCTCCTCCTGTGTTTTCGTCAGGAGAGGGGTCTGTATGTGGGGGGCGGGAGGGTGTGGCTTGAGGGGGCTGGCCCATCCATTTAAACTGACTGTGGATTTGGAGTCCCTGGGCCTGGCTTTAGCACAAGCTTTATGCTCTCTAGTGACCGTAGTGGGTGTCTGAGCTGTCAGATGTAATGGAGACATATGCTATTGCCTGACACAGAAGTGGGGAGGGGGGCAGCCTTATTATTTTCAGCCATTCCTCACTCCTCCTCTCAGGCTTGCCTATACAGGAACTGCTGCTTATGCAAAAAAAAAAAAAAAAAAAAAAAAACGAACTCAAATCCTGGCTGAATTCACTTTCCAATAATAACTCGTGTATGGGTGCTGCTCATAATGGGATTACATGTGTATTGTTAAATGAACTCTTCCAGCTGTAAAATAGGACTCCTCTGGTAGTTTAGTCAGATATTTCACGTGGTTTATAGTTTTCAAAATTTTATAAAACAGACTAAAACAATCTAGTGAAATACATATTGATGAATTGTCATTGCTCTGATAATTCTCAAATTTATATCTGTGTTGTTCCAACAAATATTATTTCAGATTTTCTCATCTAATCTACTTTAACAATTAGTGATGCTCATGCAGAGACACAAATGCTCAATATTTCTCTGTAAAATAAGACAGTTATCTGAATTAAGCTTTCAGCATTTGTACTGTAATAATATTTATTGGACTGCAATGCATTTTTTTAAATTTTGGTTCTGTTGACCGAGTCAATCAGCAGATCTGAATCCAATTAAGCACATTTTACATGCTGAACAAGTGATTGAAGGCAAAGAGCCTCCGAAGGAAGCAGAAAATGGAGATGGCTGCAGTGCAAACCTGGCAGAGGGATGAGCATCTGTCATCACAGACTTTAAGCAGTTAATGCATGCCAAGGATAGGTGATCAAATATCATAAATTGTTACTTGATTCTACATTATGATCAACTGTCCAAAATTTTTGTGTGTGCCTGAAAATGTGGGGACTGCGTATGAAAGGTGCTGTCAATTCTAAATGGTTTATAAGATATGGATGAAAACATCCTCAGCTTAAAATTGACAGTCTGCCCTTTAGCCTCACTGTCGAAGTCTGGAGAAAGGTTTCACAAAAAAGTTTTTCAGAAAATTCAAAAGGTCAAAAAATGTATACGTTTGCAAATGGGGCATGACCTTTATGCATAGATTTGTATGGACCCACAGAATCCATGAAAAAAAAAATGTTTGGGAGACCTATAGTTTTAAAGTTGTAGGCCAAAACATAAAGTTTGCTATTATAGCGCCCCCATGTTATCAAAATGGTATTTCTCAAGCACATGGTGGATCTGATAGGAAAATATCAGTGGTTTTCAAGTTACTCTGAAGAGACATGTTTACATACAGATGATCAGACTTACAGAACGATAACTATATCCCCCCACAACACATGCCATGGGATAAAAACTAGAAAAAAAAAGCCTCGTATTAAGTCCAACTTAGTCTTTGCTGATTTGTAAGTCTTCTTCTGTAAACAGAATGGATGACCACAGTCCCCTCTGCAGCGTTTAGCTGCAAGAACGTCTGCAGGCAAATAGATTTTTAGATTTTGACAGAGGAGAATTTAATAGGCATTGAAAGTTAGAATCTATTTTACCGAAAGGGCTTTTTTGTCTAATGACCCCTAAGAAGTTCATGTAAATATAGCTAAGGTTAGTGCCACACTTCTACGGGTAGTTGTTTGAGAGAGCTGCTCAGCAACCCCTTTTCACAAGCTGAAAAAGGTCTGCTGTTGGCAGCATGAGCACAAAGTGCTGACATAAAAACGCTCTGGGTAAACGGTAGTCTTGCTGCTGCTATAAGGATGTTGCCTTCTGTTTGAGAGTTGGTAATGAATGGCACCCGTTCTGTTGAGCAAGTTTTCGGACTCTGAATCTAGGAAATGTTTTAGAGCTTAATTTGGAGCTCTTCTGTGAGGATGTTAGCAGTAGAGCTGTTCCAAAGCACTATAAGTGTGTGGTGGGGAGTGGATGGGGGAGTGCAGGAAAGAGATCATAAGAGAAATCTAGAGACAGTGGGAGGGAGAGAGAATGAAGGAGTTGGGGTAAGGGAGAGTTGAAGGGAGGCTGGGAGAGAGAGAGAGAGAGAGAGAGAGAGAGGGTGAGAGCACCACTACGCTGACATTTTCTGACACTAATTGGCCCCTAATTTTGTGTTTTTCCACCAGTGGAAGGCTAGAAGGACAAAACGGACTGGAGAGAAAACAGGCAGTACGAGCACTCAAGGGAGACTGCAGGCTCATAAGAAATATTTGGGGTATTAAAGACATGCTCCAAATTGTAGCCTACGGGACAACCAACGTCCGACCTTGAGCCTGTTCTCTTTAAAGGGGTTTGTTTTGTGGAGAAAGGTGGGAAAAGGAGAGCAGAACTCAGCAGGAACCCAAAAATTTCCCCTTAATAAAATCCCCGAATGAGACTGACCGTAGCTTTTCTAAAAATCCCAAATGACAGCAGTGTTGTAACAACAGATCATTGCTATAGTCGAATGCATGAGTGAGATGAACACTCATACAGTATCACCCATCACATCAAAAAATGTTCTGGGCAATACTGCAGATCAGCTGTAAGCACAACAATACAGGTAGTTTCGGTTTCTCTGCAGATTTTCGTTTTTGCACGTTTTGCAAATGAATGGCTTGAAAAAGTCTCGCAAGTGGGTCAAGAAATTGTTTATGCTAGGTAAGCAGTGTTCCACAGAGCCTTGAAAGACATTAGAATGATGAATATTTGATATAAATTATGGATGATATAAGTTATGCAGAGGGAACAGGTACATTATCGCAGGCACTTAGCCAGTTCACTAACTTTTGCAGGGTTGTAAATTCAGCAATGTGCCCACTTAAGTGATTGTATGCCATGCAATCCAGCTAAAATCCATGTTTATTGGAGTACTTTTAAAGGCTTGGTAAAACCCATGTAAAATCTAAACATTATCAACGTTGCTGGCTGTGCTTGAAATAAAATTTCCATATGTCTAATATGGCAGATATTATAATATAAAATATTAAAACATTTAAAACTGATTATGAGTAAATGGAATTGGAAATGGCAAGGCTGTGCTACCTGAAGTCTCTTTGATGTACAGTTGCAATTAAACTCCAAATAATGTTAACGTAATAGTACAAAACATAACTTATTAACTGGGCCATTGTCAGAGACGTGCATTAGTATACAGCTGTTACAGGAACTCAGGCATCATTTTTTTTCTGTAGGGTAAGAGCTTGCATCATCTGGTTAGCCAGCACATTTGTGATAGCCATTCCAGTGTTGAATCATTCATGGCAGTGTGACCCTCAAGTGTATCTGAATGCACGCACCTATTATCAGGCTGAAGCATTATGAGGCTCCAGAAATGGCTCGTAACGTGACTGAGTGTAGCCGTTTTTTCCCCTTCTTCAGATTGTCATTAATTGCTCACAGCCCATGGACGCAGGGGAGGGGTATATACTGTAATTTCGCATTAAGTTCCATTCCCCCCTTATGCTGTTCTCTTGCTTAGCTTAGTCCCCTAGACCCATTACTGGCCCCGTCTCCCTGTCTGTGCAGCAGGCACCTTGAGACTAGGTGCCACTCAAGATGGATGTAGCTGTAGAGCTCTGGTCCCAGGCGTCTGGCGTGTGGCACAGCAGCCTGCCAGCGCCAGTCTCGGCGGTTGTGCCCCAGGTCTCGCGGCGGCCGCGAAGGACCGGCATGCTGTCACATGCTACTGCGGATGGGGAGGGGAGGGGAAGGGGGGTGTACCGCATCGTGATCCAGTCTTGAGCTGCAGTGTGAATTATGACATTTATCATACAGATATGTGTTAAGTAAGGGACAATGTATAGCAAGCAGGTCATTATTGCAAAAAAAATGATGCAGGACCTGGACGCGAAGCCATAGGGTCTTGAATCACCCTAAATGGGTTTATTTTGCAATAACGACCTGCTCACTGTGCATTATCTGCTTATTACACCGCATCTTTCCAAATATTGCAATGAAAATGATTTTATTGATTTAAAAATGATTTTATGGCTTTCACTAAAATAGTCTGTTGTATTTTCTGGTTGGAACTGCATGTATGATCAGACCTGTGTCTTTGGCAATAATCTGTTATTCACAGTCGCGTACTTCAATTCGGGAATAACAGACCGCAAAATAATGTAACTGCCCAATCAGAATCAAATATTCAATAAAGCCATGTAATTAAATGAATATTGCATGGAACATTAATGTTCCATACACTCATACCGTAGTCGAGTGCAGAACACACTTTCACGCTAAATATTCAATAAACAGTTCCAGATCGTTAATAAAATCCTTATATATAACTGGTAAGTAAATGACTGTCAATGAGGGGGTCTAAAATACCAACCTGACGAAGAATCAGAAATACTAATGAAAAGGGGAGGAAAACACTTTCCTGACTTATTTAAGCATGTTTTATCACATTTTAACCAAAGAATCTTATAAAAGACATCATGATCAGAAAGAAATGAGCGATTTTTAATTTCCCGTCTCAAATTTCGATTGTCACTCTCTTTACAGCAGTGTCAATTCAACACTATGCCGTGTTTATTTTTTTACTGACAGTCAAAATGTTTGCGCAGTTATTTAGCTATGATGCTGTCCAATAGAGCTGATTATACAGTTAAAAAAGCGGGCTGAGAACACTAAGCAGAGCTGGCTGTCTTCAGTGTACGGAGAACATGAGGAGTTCATTCTCCGCAAAAGTGTGACAAAATGTCGTGGACTTTTCTTCCATTTTCTCTACAACCATTGGTCTACTTTCAACTAATTAAAAAACACACTGTTGATTGAGAGATTTTCCACCGTTAAACCAAAGAACAATGGCTGCGCAGAACAATTAAAAATTACGGAATACCAAGGTTCCATATAGGAGCTGAAAATGACAATAAGAATTTCCCAAATGCATAGAAAGTGTCTTCATTGCAGGCAACGTACTATACAATACATGGTGAAGAGTATGTGGACATGTGCTTGTTCATGATCACATTACAAAAACGTGTTTTACAATGGAGGTGGGGAGTTGGTCCCTAGCTTTGCTGCTGTAACTGCCTCCAATCTTTGACACAAGCCTAAGCAAGGTCAGGCAGCTATGTTTGGGCATGAGGTCTGGCTGGTCAGCTCAATGATCCCGAAGTCAGGGCTATATGCTAGCTGGTGATTTTGCTCCTATGTCAACAAATTTTCTGCTTGACCCTCACTTTGTGCATGGGGGCATTTACATGCTGAAATTGGTGCAGCGTATTCCATGGTGCCACAAAGTTGACGGTCAGTTGAAAGTTGAAGTCAGTAGCTACGCCAGCACATTCAAAAAACATTGTGAGAAGATTTGCTGTTGCCCCAGCTTCTGTTGAAGTCAGTAGCTACGCCAGTACATTCGCAAAACATTGTGAGAACATTTGCTGTTGCCCCGGCTTCTGTCAGTGTTGTCTGAAAGCAGCAGAAACAAGAGCGACAGCCGATCTTCATGGTGCTACAAAGTGGAAAGGAAAGTGCTTTTTTCCTGGCTTGATAGTTGGCTGCCATGGAGACAAATCACTGGTGTGTCTGGGCCTTTATGGGTGGAGGAGTCCAGATGAGTTCTCAGTGCTCAATGGCTGCCTGCCCCCCTTCACTTGCAGTGGTGGAAAAAAAAATCTCTTGGTGGCGAGTGACGGATGGGGAGTGACTGTAGCCTTATCTCTGTCTGCTGACAGACATTTTGCAGCCTCCCATCCCCACCTCCCCGCTCAGTGAACGGTTGATAGTGGGCTCTATTTGAGAATGAATGAAGAGAGAGGTTATCTGATGGCATAATGTGCAGATTCCCTCTGAAATGAAGGTGACGTTACTCTGTGCACTCGTGTGTTAGTAAGTTATGGTCTCGTCCGTATGGTGAGGCGTTCACCATTGGTTAATACAGACACTGGGACCTTTGGACCATATTGTGGACATGGCTGTCATCCAGCAATGAAAATATCCATGCAGAGTCAACATGGAATGATTCAGCTACATCAAATCGCAGTCACTTTTTGGAGTTTTTGCTGGCAGCGGTAAAGAATTTGAGCCAGATACAGTCAATGAATCTGCACTGTTGAGAGTGTATAGTGCTTTGTATTGTACCCTAATTATCACGACCTCTCTGATCATAATGTGCAATTCAAGGGGTGAGTCCAGAATCTGGGCAGCAGAATACTGAAGTACAAGTCCACTAATCACTCCTTTAAAAATCCATTCTTTATTTGAGTTTATCTCTTTACAAATAACTCTTATCTTTATGTCTTTTAAATTTTACACGAATAAAATGAAGAACAGCTAATTTCTCGCTCTGTGGTGTCAGTTGTGGATGGGATGGAGGGTAGAGAGGTTTCCGGGGGGGTGCTTGGTGGTGGAAGGTAATGCAGCATCTTTCCATTCAGCGCTGTCATGTGAAATCTCCCCCTGTCTTTGTGGTTCTTCCTCTCCCCATTTCTGTCTCTCATCTGTCCTTTTCATTCATTCTACTTTCTCTCTTCCCCTCTCTCTGCCTAGGCATTTTCCCTCTTCCTCTCACCCATTCCCTCCCTCTCCCCCCTGTGCCAGGTATCATTCTCTTTTCTTCCCTCCCTCTTTCTCTCTCTGCTTGTGTCTCTTTTTTCTTCCCTCCCACTTTGCTTGTAGGTCATTATGTTCTCCTCCCTATCTCTCCCTCACTACTTTTGTGTTAGTCTCTCTTCCTCCCTCCCTCTCTCTTTGCATGTGTTTCATTCTCTTTTCCTTCTGATCGCTCTATCTTTCTTTACCTGTCTGTCATTATCTTTTACTCCTGTGGGGAAAATGAACCTATTTCCAAGTCCAAGGCGTGTAGATTGATCAGAGTTGCCTTTATTTATCTGAAAACAGTCCACCCAAATGACATTACAATAATGCCATAGGATGACTCTGTCTCCCTGCTGGACAGCATGTTTTTCTAGGCTTATAACCAAACCATTTCACCATGCATTTCACCACAGAAGGAAAAAAAATATTAAAGGTCCCCAGTTCAAGGAATTCTTCAAGGAAGGAGACTTGAACATCATGCCCAGCACTTAAACCAACTTTTCTAACTTGAGATATTTGTGAGTCTACTTTATAAGCACAAGGGACAGTTGCTGCTATAATTTATGTATTTATTTATTTATTTATTTATTTATTTATTTATTTGGATATTCAAGTGTTCGCGCAACATAGCCGAAGTCTCTGAAATTTATGATGTTTTCTGTGGACACAGATAAGCAGAATGAGAATGACAATTTTCCACACACTCCCGACCTCTGTCTTTCTATCTGCCTGTGTGTCATTCTCTCATCCTCCCTCCATCCCTCTCACTGCCTGTGTGTCATTCTCTCGTCCTCCCTCCATCCCTCTCACAGCTTATGTGTCATTCTCTTGTCCTCCCTCCATCCCTCTCACTGCCTGTGTCATTCTCTCGTCCTCCCTCCATCCCTCTCACTGCCTGTGTCATTCTCTCGTCCTTCCTCCATCCCTCTCACTGCCTGTGTCATTCTCTTGTCCTCCCTCCATCCCTCTCACTGCCTGTGTCATTCTCTTGTCCTCCCTCCATCCCTCTCACTGCCTGTGTGTCCTTCTCTTGTCCTCCCTCCATCCCTCTCACTGCCTGTGTGTCATTCTCTCGTCCTCCTTCCACCCCTCTCACTGCCTGTGTGTCATTCTCTTGTCCTCCCTCCATCCCTCTCATTGCCTGTGTCATGCCCTTGTCCTCCCTCCATCCCTCTCACTGCCTGTGTGTCATTCTCTTGTCCTCCTTCCATCCCTCTCACAGCCTGTGTGTCCTTCTCTTTTCCTCCCCACCTCTCACTCCCTCTACCTCTGTGTTTTTCCTTAACTCCCTCCCACCCTGGGTTTGTGAGTTGTTCTCTCTTTTTCTCCTCCTCCTATTCCCTCCTCTTTTCTGTTTGTGTCTCCTTTTATCTCTCACGGTTCAGTTTCAGTTTGATATGCCTTATCAGCATGACGCATATGAATATATTTCCAAAAGCATTAACAATAACACAAATGTCAGCAGCCTCGACTCTTTCCACTCCCTGTCTATGTCGATTTGACCGTCTCCCTCCCTCCTCCAGTCTGCCTTTCTTTGTTTTTCGCTGGTTCTCTCATCTTTTTTCTTCTCTCCATCTTAATTCCTCATCCCTCTCTTGCCTGCCTCTGGCCTTTTCTCACCGCGTCTCTCCTCTGTGCCTCTTTAAACCCCCCCATCTTTATCCATATCACTCTCTGTCTTTCTCTCTCTCCGAGAATGTCATCACAGTGACATGCTCAATCCTCTGTCCTTTAAGTAAGAATAACCGGGCGTAACTGCTGCCATCCAGGCCTCGAATAGTCAGCTCAGTATATCCCCAGCACCTCTGGTATAAATGCCTCTGTATAATGGCACATAGTGCATTCAAGCCCTCATTCGTACTGCTATGATTTTCTCATTTATTTATTGCATGCTCACAGTGCTTCCATCTCCCAGTGAGGGAATTACTGTATTCATATGCCACTGCTCCAGGTTCATTTCATGGTGGAGGTACATACACAAGCTAGTTCCATCAGAAAAAAAAATGAGCCAAAGCAAATTTTTAAAGGCAAAGACTGTAAATTTGAATGTATCAAAACGTACTGCTAAAATGTTGTAAAGAATTCCATTTAATGTATACACTGAATACCTTTACCATATTTAAACTGTGTATTTCCTCATATCACAATATACTAATTATTATAATAAATATTGCTCACACAGTAAACATGAGTGTCTTATTTGTTTTGATCAGTGTAAACTCCAGGGCATCCCCCTGGGGGATTTGTAATTAGGCCAGCGCGTTCCCTCATTAACTTGCAGAGGGAAGGGAACAGGTGCAGCGCTTCACATCGTCACTGTCACCGCTACGAAGATACATAATTGCACTTAGCTGTGAAAAATTAGGAGTGGAAACATAGTTGCTGGGGAAGGTCCAGGCGAATGATAACTTGGATAGGAAGCGGCAGTATGGCGGTTGAGAACAAGGGGAGCGCTGATTTCTCCTGGAGTCCGGCCGGAATGGCTCATATTGCACAACTGTGGCCAAGATCTGATGTTGGCCGTGGAGCTTTCTCCTCAAAGTGACGTTGTGCCCTTTCTTCCCAATTATGCACAATGAGCTAAAATGTCTTCCCGCTGCATTGTCCAGCAGGCACAAACTGCAAATCTGCATTATTTCTCATTGTTTTTTCTCTGTGAACAATTTTATTGAGTTTTTTTTTCTTTTGAAAGAGCATTTCATCAATTTCTGAATATTTTGTGTAATGTGTAGACACACAAAAACGATCACGTTTGATCTCTGACATTTTCTAAAAACAGCGCATAATTTCCCCACCTCGGCTCCATGAAAAAAAAAAAAATGTTTTCAAGTAAATGGAGAAGTGAGGGAACGGTTTATCTTCCAATTTGTTTTGATCTGACATTTCGAATCTTAAAACGAGTGGGCAGTCAGGAAAACCCAGGGTTTTACATAAACAAGTTTTTTTTAATTAAAGTATTGCTTATTCTTGAAGTCATTGTTTAGCCTCGCTGCCTTGGTCAGGGCTTGCTTTTGGTGGTCAAGCTGAGCTGGTTAATGTTGAAGAAGTGGGGGCGATCAGGCAAGATGGGGCCCTGCTACCCTCTCTGATCCCGAGGGGATCAGTTAAACTGTGTTAAATCGCCCTTGAGTTACGAGGGCTGGCCTCACATGAAAGAGTTCTTTCTGAGGGTCCAGGCCACTGACACCTGCACTGGTTCCACTTTTCAAACAAAGTCACACGTCTCAGGATGAACGACGGCAAATGCAAACATTGGAGCTCTATGCATCTGTGGCATGCGTGGCTCACCAACTGTTGGTGCATTTTAGATAGATGATTCTTATGTGCTAACTTTAGGGAAAAGTTCAGTGAGCATTACTAATATGTTATATTTATCTGTAATATATCAGAAAAAATAAAACTATTCTATCACATGAAGAATATACAGTTCTGTAAAAATGTATTTGCTCCCTTCTGGATTTCTAAAATTTTTTGCATATTTGTCATATTTTAGTGTTTCAGAATTTTTAACTCATTTTAATACAGGAAAAAGACAATATGAGTAAACACGAAATGCAGCTTCGAAATGATCATTTCATTTATTGAAGGTAAAGAGATATTCAAAAACTATATCACCCACACAAAAAAATAATTGCTCCCCCAAACCTATAATTGGTTGTGCCTTCCTTGGTGGCAACATCTGCAATCAAATATTTGTAATGACTGGCAATGAGTCTTTTACATCGCTGTGGAGATATTTTGGCCCACTCTTCTTTGCATAATGGTTTTGATTCAAGGTTTTCGAGCATTAACTGCATCTTATTAAGGTTATACAACAGCTTGTCAATCGCATTCAAGTTAAGTCATTCTAAGACCTTCATTTTATTTCATTTAAACCATTCTGAAGTGGACCTACTTGCGTGCTTTGAATGATTGTCCTGCTGCGTAACCCAACACCGCTTGAACTTTAGGTCATGAGGTGATGGCTGGACATTCCCCATCAGGATTTTCTGGCTGAGAGCAGAATTAATGGTTTCATCAGTTACAGCAAGTTGCTCAGGTCCTGAGGCAGCAAAGCCGCCCTAGACCTTCACATTACTACCACTGTGTTTGACTGTTGGTTTGTTCTTATTAAGGAATGCGGTGTTAGCTTTACATTAGATGTAACTAGACCCATTTCTTCCAGAAAATTGCACTTTTGACTCATCAGTCCACAGAATCTTATACCAAAAATCTTGAGGGTCATCAATATGTTTTCTTACAAATGTCAGTCTTTGTGTTATTTTTGTTCGGCAGGGATTTTTCTCCTTGCAGCTCTCCCATTTATATAAATATAAATATAAAAAGACTATTTGTCTAGGGAATGTTTGCACATATTGGGCATATTTACGGAGGATGCAAACACTCATATAAAGTTAGTTGCAAATGAAAAAAACTGTAAGTACGCCATATGAATGTCAACTTTGGAGTACCCTACATTTCACCCTTTTTGGTAGGAAATGTGTGAAATCCAACGAGAATGATCTGTGAGCAACTGCACATTTATTTTCTTCTATTAAGCTATTACACCCATGTACTGCTAGCATACCTCGCTTGGCTGTTATGTTCAAAGGACAAAAACATCTACTGAAAGCAGCCTTGTATTTGCCCGTGTCTAGAATATAACAGTGTGACATTACCTGACTGTCATTGGCAGGTAGGACTCTGAAGAGTTGGTTTGAGGGCACAGAGGCTGAAGCAGCAGGTAGCAAGGTGACACTGCCTCATCAGCGCTGCCAAATGCTCTCAGTGCCACTTCCTCTGGGGCTCCAAAATTAAAGAAAAAAAGAAAACATGGTGTGGGCACGGACCGCAACCCCTGGATCTGAATAGTGCTCAGAGCCATGCAACAAATTTGCCATGTTTGGAAGACCTTGAAGTGTATAGTGTAGATTAAAAATGACGGGAGACTGGCAAGAGTCTGCGTGCCAACTCTTCGTTAAATCTATTCACTGTCCAGAATCTCCTTTATTAATATCACCAGTCACCATTTCAGGTGTCTCAACAGTGGTCAGATTTGCTGCCACTTTCATTTTTTTCAGCCAAAGTTCAAATGATTGGTGCTAATCACTTTTATAAACAGCGTTTCCTGAATAAAAGGAACTGGTTTCATGGTGGTTTTGGTAATGTCAAAGACCCTGTTCTTTTGTTAAGAGACAGGAATTTTTCAGGCCAGAAATTAGCTTGTTTGAACTTAATATTAGTGGTTCCTGAATACACTGCAGTATTCTCTGTGTGTTGGGACCTCGTTATATGCTCAGCATTGTTGAGCATATCTGTTTTTAATATGAATTTGCTCTTGCTTGCCAGTGACACATTTGTGCCCACTGGAAGTCAATCTTTTGCTACCTCCAAGTAAGGGCAGGGAGAGGTTAGGCAGGCAGTGGGGTGGGAGCAAACATTAATCGCATGTTATCTTTCACATGTTAGCTTATTGGCATAGTGTCAGAGGGATTTTCGCTAGCTCATGATGTCCGCATAGCCAAGATGTATTGTATTGATTTCGGATGGTATTTAGCTTGTGTTAAGCGTTTTTTAAACTAAGGTTAGTGCTGCCTTTAAAATGCAATCTTGTAGAGTCAAGTGAACTATTTAAATGTGTTTTCATGACAACTGCTTCTGAGTGTTATCTTGATTTTTGAGGACCTGACCCTCATTCATGCCACATAGTGGGAAGTACACCATCACATTCCAGTAATTAGCTATGGCCAAAGTGTATGGCTGCAAAGAAGGACTTGGAAGGGTCAGCAAAGTGTGAAAAATGACTGTCAAAAAGAGGTCTGATCACAGGCAATTTCTCTGGGTCCTCCGCTTGCCTTTCCGGTGTGTTGATTGGGTGTCACCAGTAAATGTCACTCTAACTGTGAGGCACGGCGAGAAGAGGAAGCATCAGTGAGGGAGAGGAAGTGGTAGGCGATCGAGAGCAACATGACAATGCGGTTTGAGGCAGTTCATTAAGCGGCAAGCATATCCGGTGGTCCTGCTCGGCTCCGGTCTCGGCGGGGGCCTGTCAGCGGACAGGTGCAGGCCACTTCTCTTTATTAATGGCAAGCAAAATAAAGCAACCTGCACAATGAGCTGGGCTGGCAGCGTGCCAGCGAGTTGGGGGTGAGGGCCGGGGAATGTGCCGGACCTGAAAACTGACAAATTCCCCGTCCGTTTTGCACACTTCACCAGCGCTGTGACAAATGGGGTCCGAATCCATGGACCACAGGATGGATGGATGGAGCTCCACCGGGAACCGTGGACTGAAGGAGGGTCACTGCTGTCGTCTGGGACCCAAAGCAGGCTGGGAAAGCAGTAGAATGGGTTTCACTGCTTTGTGATGCCTTCTCCTCCTGCAGAGCTTGTTTCATTGATCCGGATTTTCAATCGCCACCTGTTTGGCATGTTATTAATTTCCCATTGAGATTTGCATTTCTGCAGCATTTCTGACCGGGATCTTTAACATCCTTGTTTTTGATGACACATTAGTGGCTGTCAACCTGAGTGACATTTGACTGGATAAGGAATAATTACATTTATCAAAAATTCCTTTTTTTTTCAATTTGAAAAAAACTGTTTTGATTCACACAATTAGAAGTTAATCTCTCCTGAGATTCTCAGACACAGCATTGATGGGAGAGAGGGCATAAAATTACAGCAAAGGAAAATTCCCACTGCAATTAATATGGAATTATTAGTAATATACCATGGCTGAGTCACATCTGTATCAATGGATGTGACTCATTAAAGAATCATAAACCAGTGCCATTTGAGTGGGCCTATGTTCTTTCATCCTGTGCATGACTGATTTCAGTTTCATTTATATCAGAACCTTGCAAACCTGATTTCTCAAACCACCGGGTTGTTATATTGTTCTGGTCGAGTCCGCATTTACAAAGCCAAGCAAGAGTTTAACTTTACTGAAAAAAGTTGACACTGACAGTGCTTATTTGTTTTTTTATTTACAGTGATTTATGATCTCTGATCCAGGCTGAGAGAAACTTTGGCTGTCAAAACCAAAAAATTTGGCAAAGACACTTTGCCTGATTGAGTATTGATTCAGGTTTACAACTTATATACCTACATCTCGCTATAGAGTACTGAGATGACTGTTATGCTGAAGTCAGAAGTAAATATCCCACTCATTATACCCATTCATAGACTTTTTTTAAACTTTGCTTTTAAGCCTCCTTTAATTTCATGATTTTGCATCATATTTCCAAGTACCCGCACATGTTGTTTTTCTAGACCATGTACACAATAATTTACACCGTTCTATTTTTTTGCTGACATGCCAACGCCTTTATTAGTCTAAAAACGATGCATCTCATGATCCATCTGGTTTTCGAAGTTGCCAGCTCCTTGCTAGCCTAGCTATCAAGCAAGGCTTAAACAACAAAATGGCCTGGATAGATAGCTAGCTGATGAGTTAACGACTGGATGTTCTACTTATTTTAGCTAACCTAGCTAGTTATGAAGTTATTTAGTTAGCTGCGGCCAATATAAAAATTTGGCAAACAAAGGTCAGTGTAAAAACCTGATAAGTTATCAAGCAAACTAACCAGCCTGCTGACATAATCAATCTAATCAATTTGTCACTGACCTTGCAAACTACCTAGCCAACTGAATAATCAATATTCACTGGCCTAATGCTAGCAAAGAAGCAAACTAATTGATATCCACTGTTTTCTACATATTTTTGTGCTCCAAATGTGGCTTGCTAATAGTAGCCTGCAAACTAGCTAGCCAATTAATCAATTACACCAATACGCTACTGACATAGCTAGCTAGTCAGCTAAATAATCACGACTTGCTGTCTCACTGACCTAACGCTTGCTCGGTGGTGAAATAATCACCATTCGCTGTTCTCTATTGATCTTGTGCACCACATATTTGCTAGCTCATACTAGCCTGCAGTGAAATAAATTCTGTCGGTTGCTGGTTAAACAGGTTTCTGGAGGTAGCTAGCAAGCAAAGTATCAGCTTTGTCTGCTTCAATTAATGTCTTTGATCGGCCTTTGACAAGTTATGAAAATAAAAATTTGCTGAAACTGAGATACCTGATTGGCTGAAAATGAATCACTGGATATTCGCGTGTTCGTGCTGTGGATATGTAGTTTGCAGAGATAGACTACAAACTGCACTGCAAGTGTAATAGCATTAAATTTTTGACAATAAACTACGAATTGCTCACTTCCGATGTGCTCACTTTCATCCGTATGCCCTGTAGGTTTATCTCAGGGCATGTCAGCTCTTTAAATTAAATTAACTTGAGGAATGCCCGAAAGTGTCCAAACCCCATTATAAATTTCCAACGGAATTTTACTTCCGAAACCAGAAGCGAAGTAGCAGTGATGTAGTCACCTCAGTATTCTATTTCACAGCACTGAAATACGTTTGTATATATTTTTGGTGTCAAGCTGCTGTTAAGCTCTTGCTACAGCATATCTATGCTGGCATAATGCTACATGATGAATTAGATAGTGTTTCAGGCATTTTTATCAAAGACAATGTCAGTAAATTATGGAAAAAAAAAAAAACCAATCTGAAATCATTTATAGCCCGGTGCCTAAAATGACTCCGTATACTTTCTTTTACTGACTGCAGATAAAGTGCACATCTTGAATAGTTCCATCCACGTAATGCAGTGCTAAAATGCACTTACAATGTAACTTGTGTCATTAACAATCATAAAGCAATACGTAAGCAGTGCATCAACTCATACTCAGTCATAAACCAGGATGTACACAGTGCATGTGTGGCAAAAGCTATTGTAAAACTGCAGTTTCATTGCTCATTACAGAATTATCAATCATAAACCAGATTACGAATGCCATATGACTATTTTCTTGGCTCAACAGATTGCAGGATTATGAAGCAGTTCTTACATAGAAAATTAGAGGTAAAGCATCATATGCACAGCATATAACAATGTGTCCTTGAGTACGGAAGTCCTTGCATTTTTAAATCTGTCTTCACAGAGTGATCCAGTAAATATAGACAACATAATAAGGGTTTTTTTAATTTATCTTTTTTTTTTTTTGTGAAGAGCCCATCAGCAGCGGGGAAAATATCCCTGATGAATATGTGGTTTCTTTTTCCTCTGCAGTAAGTGATGTTATTATAGGAGCAATGCCTAGTAGAATGTAGGAAATGCATATTATGGAATACAATGCAAATCTATTGCTGTCAACAGAGATCGACTGGAGGCAATTACTGTCCTTTGTGCACATTTGATTACTACATCACACTGAATTAGACAGTCTTGAGCTGCAAGTTATGGAGACTTTCATCAGGTGTCGCTCACAGTAATTTAAAAACCTTTCTCTTTCGCAAATCAGAGGAGTGGTTATGCATTTATTCTTTGAGAATGGATTGCATGATTCAAAGAAACATAAAGCATTGACAATGAACTCTATTCTTACGTCAGCTTCCTTACCCTTTTTCCTAATTATCGATGTAAATGAATGGGCAAATTACTTCAGGAAAGAAAAAAATTAAATGGAAGTCATTTCTTGTCATTATAGAACACTTTGGAAAGTGAACCGTTTATATGATGTGAGTGTCTGGCTAATTTCAATACCGTTAGCAGCAGCTAGTTCCTGGCCTCTTTGCAGTGGACCACTTTCACTGAAGTTACCTGCCTGGCTGCGTTGTTCATATTTTTCACAGACACAGTTGTGATGGAAAGTGCATTTAATTTCCACTGACTGCGACTGTTAAATTTTTTTTTTTTTTTAATCTTGTTAATATTGACATTCACAAGGGAGTTAGCACTGTGCACATGGCATGATGGCTAGTAAATTGTGTGTGTGTGTGTGTGTGTGTGTGTGTGGTGGTGGTGGTGGTGGGGGAGTTGATAAGTATTGACAGATCTGGCTGGTGTGGCAGCCTGTAACAGTCAGTTGTTCGATTGCTTTATGATGACATGGAAAACAGGATCTGTTCTTTGTTTCACAGAAATAGGCAGTTTACTTTCCGAAGGTCTGACTTTGATCGAGGATGATCCGCACATGTGGAGAAATGTTTCAGCAATAAAAGTGGCATGCTGGATTCAACAATAAAAAGAGAAAACTGCTGAAATAAAAGAATGATTATAAAGTTATTTGATCTTTCAATTGGATTCAGTTTTATTTGTATGGCCCATTTTACGCAGACTCTGTCAGAAAGAAATATAGCTAATAGGAAAATTGGGAAAGATTGAGTTTGGGCCTCCAAAAACAAGAGAGGTAAAAACTCCCTAGTGGAAAGAAATAAAAACACTTAAACTGTGGTGATAAAAGTAGTAGACTAGTTGAAAGAAATTTAAAGAGAAACCCAGATAGAGACTAGAAACTCAGCTTCCACTAGCCTGGCAGTGTCAATTGTTAAAGATTAACTAGTAGTAGGGGAGTATTGAAGAGGGCCATGGGCATTCTTGGAGCATATAATCATTGAAGTAGGACAGATTGAAGCCTGAAGTACGTCACAAGCTGGAAACTACCATTGTATTAACCCTTTGACTCGCCGAACCCGGTACAGGATCCTAAGCAGCATTACATCGTAATAGGGCTATAAAAAGGGTGATTAATATATTCGGTCGCATATTTGCCATGTCTTCTTTCTGCAGGGGTGAGGCTTGAGGCTTTAAAAACGGTAATCCCTTAACCTTTTCAACTCAAACTCCCCTTAGGGGTAGCGTATACGCTAAGGAATTTTCTGCGGCATGCTGTCAGAGGTATAGCAGCCTCCCACTTTTTAATGCAGAATTGCTCTTAACCTGTTCCCATTTAAGATTGCCAAATTAGCAATCAAACTATTCACTCACTGAATGATCATATATAAGGCTATAATGATTAGGAAGTGACAAAGAGATCACCAATTGACTACACTGACAACATACATGTAATACAAAAGGTATTGAACGAATGGCAATAATATAAAGAATATATTAATCCAAAACTTACTCTTAAGTCCATCACCCACTTTAGCATTTTTTTTCTTGCCGTGTAATTGATTTTAAGATGGCACTTAACTTATTCAAATCATCTTCAGCATAAAAAAAAAACATTAAAAATGGGAAACGTGTTTAATTGTATCAAATTATGAACATTTTTGCAAAACTGCGTCACGCCTGCCTCACAAATATGCTCTTTTATGACCTTCAGGGATTCCGAATCTTTGAAAGGTGTTGTGATCTGGGCAAGAACCAATGGCAGACTTTATAGTTGAAGAAGAAGGTGTTTATTCACAGGATTACAGGAATAGCCAATGACAGCAAAAAGCACAATAGTGCTGAACTAGAAGATGGCTTTAAGGACTTAAACATTTCATTACAATCACAGAAGAAGAACTGACTTTATGTAACCATAGACAGGAGGTGATCTGAGGACGCTGCACTAGTGTGTCGGTACTGAGAACTTAAACATCGAACTGATTATGAGGAAAAGGGACTCAATTAATAAACAGCACGTAGTTTTAAAGGCCATGTCAAAAAGTTGAGTAACACACTGAAATATAATTTAACTAATTTTAGACACAAACTCTCTTACCATTGAAGCATCAAGCACATTTTTAAATGCAATGATTATTCCACACTTGCTGTACTGTATTACATCCTGGTCTCAGGCAAGTAAAACAGTTATGCAACCACTAGAATAATTGTATAAAAGCAGCCTCAAGATTAATGACAAAAAAAACCACGTCATTACCATCATTTTCATGTTCTTGCTAAATACGGTATTTTGAGCTTTGAAAACTTGATAATACATTCAAATGTCTGTCTACTCTATAAAATTATTTACAATGCCACTGCTCCCCCTCTGAAAAAGTTTGCTACACTCTGTTCTGAAAAAGCATCACGCACAACTCGATCTGTTACGAGGGGTGAGTGTAGTGTTCCACAAAGCAGAACTCAGTTTGGGAGCTCTTCCTTCTCATGTGTGGCTATGAGTCAGTGGAATGCCCTTCCCGCAGAATCTATTTTATATACAAATCCTCACACATTCTCATACTTAACAAAACGCTGGTTACTAAGTAAGCAAGTTTGCACACATTTGTGAGATATAGGCGAGTGTCTGTATGTATGAGTGTGAGGGTGGTTATAAGAGGAGGGTGGAGATGGGGATGGTTTAACTGTACTCTGTATAATTGCATGTGCTGGTGTTTGAGAAAGAGACAGAGTATGTGGTTTTGTGGTATTCTTTCCCAGTCAGTTTGTTTGTTTATTTTTTTAATGTACTATGGTCATCTCTTCTTTGCTTATCCTTCATCTATTTTAGTGTTGTTATCCATTTCTACTTACCTGCCCGGGGACTGCAGGTGGAAACTAGCAAGTGTTACTATAACCTGGCATAAAACATCTTCTCTTGTTTCACAAGATTAATGTTTATTTGTGCACTGTCCCTGTTTTAAATAAATAAACTCCTACTCCAACTCCTAGAAAGAATGTGAACTAATGAAAACCAGTAAAGGCATATAAAGGAACAACTTTGAATACAAAACTAAGGGAAGATCCTCATGATAATCCACAAGGATCATAACAGAAGGCATAATGTCGTTTTATTTTGTCATTGATGTGGATAGGAAACTCTCTTTGCTAAAACACGTCTGTTGCCCAAATAAAAAGATATTAAAGGACATTCAGTGTGCTGACTTTTTTACTTTCTTGAGGATGGGAAAATGCCTGATAACTTTGTGATGGAATGAAAAATAATGGCAACAAAAAACAAAGTGGCCGTTGTTCTACCAATGCAATAGTACTTAATTTATAAAATTCCCCATGTTTCAACATAAGTCATCGAGAGAGGATTCAATACCCTGAACTGGACTTAAGTTGAAACTTTTGGTAATTTCATAAATAAATTATTATTGCATCCTGGCTACAAGTGTGCGGATTTGCATTTTCACAGTGGTCAGCACGTCTCCGACACTGGTGTGCGTTTGTTGTCTATCCTATCTTGGTCACTAATTATGAAAAGTACATTGGAACCAGACGGGAGTTATCATGTGTTTTAAGGTGTGGTTACTAATGGACTTTTATTCCTTCAATGGTCCTGCTCTGAAATTGCAGTTGGAAGAGGTTAAGAAATGTAGCCTGTCGTTACATCTCATTAAACTTCACTTTACTGCATGTTAGCAGAAAACTGCTTTTGGTCAAAAAGCAGCTTTTTATCAGTAGCCCATACATTGTAGAAGCATAAAAAACCAGTTATCTCAATCGGTTCAACTAACTGTGACATCACTGTGAGGTCCACTGATATTTGGGTGTTAAAAATGTATTCATATTTTAGCTATCTACGATAGTATATTGGTGATAAATTAAATTAGGAATATGAGTGGAGTTTCAGCTCATATCCATGATAGCTTGTGATTAAGAAGAGTCTTGAATTTACTTGTGCTTTTCTGTACTCTCTGAGCTCTGTGGTTGAGAGAAGACAAGTTGAACTTACAGTATATGGCTTTTGTATTCGCTCCATTTACTTTATTTTCTAAAACAGATGGAAAGGATCATGATGTAATCTCTAACTTGATGTAAGCTCATTTATGTCCTGTTCTCCCTTCTCTTCTCGTGTGTCTGGAGGGCCAGATTAGCTTTGTTTATGCTTGGTAAAACCTATGAAAAATTTATGTAAATTGGAGAGATCTGTGAGGTTCAGTGCAAGACTGCTTCTCAGCTGGTCAAGATAAAACTCATGAAACCATCCAGAAATCTCAGTGCTTTGTTGTTATGATTGCTTTTATATTCAAGACCATTCTTAGAATGAAGAAAGTTCCAACACATCAAATTGGATGATCGCTGTAGGTCTTACAGCACTTTTTATACGTGGTGCCCCCTTTCACAGGGACAAAAAGTTTGGATGATTGGCTTGTTGGTATGATGTTTTTATTTTGGACCGCTGTGTTAGCGTTACACCAGATGTAACAAGACCCATGCCCTCAAAATAGTTCCATTTTTTGGCTCACCAGCCCACAGGATATTACCCTGAAAGTCCATCAAAATGTTTTTTGGCAAATATGAGATGAGCCTTTGTGTTCTTTTTGGTCAGCATTGGTTTTTGTTTTTCAGCTCTGCCATGGATGCCATTTTTGACCTGTTTTTCTTATCATTAAATCATGAACATAGACTTTAACTGAGGAAAGTGAGGCCTGCAGTTCCTCAAATGTTAGTCTGAATTGTTTTCTGTCCTCCTTAATGAGCGGTCAATACGCTCTTGGGGGTACTTTGTTAGGCCGGCCACTCCTGGAAACGTTGACCACTGTTCCAAGTTTCCTTCATTTGTAGCTCTCAAAACGGTTTGTTAGAATCCCAGAGCCTTAAAATGACTTTGTTACAAAACTGAGCAAATGGCTTTGTAAGCCTTTCCAAACTGATAGATATCAACGACTTTGTTTCTCACCGGCTCTTGAATTTCTTTAGATTGCAGCATCATGCACTGCTTTTTTGCTGACTTCATATTGCCTGACAGGTTGTATTTAAGTGATGTTTATATTCAATAATGCTGGCGGTAATGATGGCTTGATGTGTCTTGTGAAATTCTATTATCAATTATCCATAAAATATATTTAATTTGTTGATTTAATATCTCAAGGGGAAAAAATTTTCCACATAGGGCCAGTCCGATAGCTTTTTTGCCTCAATAAGTGAAATGATCATTTAAAAACGAGCATTTAAAAACTGAAATTTGTGTTTTTCGGGTTATCTTTGTCTAATACTAAAATTTGCGTGTTCTGAAACATGTTAGTGTGATATATGTGCATAAAAAGAAGAAATCTGGAAGAGGCAAAATACTATTTCTCAGCACTGTAGAGTTTGTTTCAAGAGAATTCAGGGATCGGTGTTGGGACCCCTGCTGTTCCTCATCTACATTAATGACCTTGATAGGAATATAGAGAGCAAATTGGTTAAATTTGCAGATGATCCTAAATTTGGAGGTTAGGCAAATAGTTTAGAGTCCACTCAAGTGATTCAGGATGATTTGGATAGAATCCAGAATTGGGCAGAAATGTGGCAAATGAAATTTGATGTAGTGAAATGTAAAGTTGTACATGTAGGTAATAAAAACATTAGACAAGATTACTTCATGGGAGGTTTAAAACTGGAATGTGCTCCACATGAAAAAGATCTGGGAGTGATTGTTGACCAAACCCTCACAGGTTCTAGCCATTGTGCCGTAGCAGTTAAAAAAGTCAATCGGATGCTGGGATACATTGCCAAAAGTATTGAGTACAAATCCAAGGAGGTCATACTTCTCTTGTACAACACATTTGTCAGACCACATCTGGAGTATTGTGTACAGTTCTGGGGTCCATACTTTAAGAAAGATATAGAGGGTCTAGAAAAAGTTCAGAGAAGAGCCACTAAGCTAATTCCAGGTATAAAAGATGAAAGCTATGAGAAGAGACTGAAGATCCTTAATCTTTTTTTCCTTTGTTTTAGGAAAAGGAGACTTCGGGGTGATCTGATTGAGGTCTTTAAATATGTTAAAGGGAATAACAAAGTGAATTATGTTGGATTCCTTCGTCCGAGTTTTGTTAGTAGAAATCGGGGTCACAAATGGAAGTTGACCAAGGGTAAATTTAGCATGGATATTAGGAATTTTTTTTCACCCAAAGAGTGATTACGATGTGGAATAGCTTGCCTGACCATATTGTTGAGGCAGGAACCTTGGGAATTTTCAAGAGCAGGCTTGACTCAAAGCTAGATACCATTGAGTCTTTGAGTATCTGAAGTGATATATTCACAATAGAAAAAAAAAAAAAAAAAACTGGTGAACCTAGTTGGGCTGAATGGCCTGTTCTCGCCACTCATGTTATGTTATGTTAGAAGCATTTCCATTTAGAATCTGTGCATGAACTTTAAACGTATTTCACTGCCAGTGAGGCAAGCCATCATTAGGCTGAACAATTAAAACAAACCGGTCATTGGAATAGCAAAATCACTAGGTGTGGTCAAATCAGCTATATAATGCATTTGTAAGAAGAAAGAATGCACTGAGCTTAGGGACACCAAAAGTCTCAAACCACCACAGATAAGAATGATTGAAGAATTATTTTCCTGGTGAAGAAAAGCTTCCTTTATAGTAGTTTGCCAGAACAACAAGAACACTGTAGGAAGTAGGTGCATCTGGTTGAATGTCAGCAATCAAGAGAAGTATGTACTGAGGGTTTACCACAAGATGGAAATAATGAGTAAATCTGAAGAACTGGAAGTTTTCAACCAAAAAAAAAAAAAAACTTATAAAATTCCTGTACAGCCATTGAACCACATCCAATGAACAGATGAGACAATGTTCAACTTGTGCCAGAATGATGGAAAGAGAAGATATTGGAGAAGGTGAGGAGCTGCTCATGATCTGAAGCATACACCTCAGTCTGAAGCAAAGTCATGTGTGGCTTGCAAAGGAATGAGTTTCATTGTGTTTATTGATGAGTGCTGACCAAATTATCTGGCAGAATTCTGACTTGTGTACGGTTGTCTTATTTCTGCAGAATCTGCCAAATACTTAAAAACTCATTGGATGGTACTCCTGAGTGCTGATGAACAATAACCTGCAGCATACAGCAGTCATGTTTCCATTTAATGTCAAAGAAATTTAGAATTACCTGCGTTTCGATCAACTGGCTTGAAGCAAATAAACTCCTATAAAGTAGGTCAATGTCCCCACAAGATGACGGTAGAGGACATTCGTAACAAATATAGAACAGCAGAAGAAGAAGTCACAAAATGAAAGAGAAACAAACTTACACTCAGAAGAGAGACAAATTGGGGGAGAAACGAGATGCTGCGGAGAGAGGCCTACAGGAGTTGCATGCAATTCAGCAAATCGTCATTGATCTTTTCTTTCAGTAAATGATTGCAGTGTGTGATACCATACGGAGACGAAGATGGAGTCGAATGTTAATGCACGCAGTGGCAGCAAGGCAGCTATGTAAGAACTTAGTCGGCCAAGGCTGCTAAGCTGTTCCCATCCCACATTTTGCACATCTACTTTTAATTGCACTAAGCAAAAACCACCTCAAGTGAGCGTATACATTTTTATGTGGCTTAGAGGAAGTTTATTTGCACTTTGTGAGTCCATCTGCATTTTCCAGTGCAAATTTTAAACAATGTGCACAGGAATAGTGAGATGGATACTCAACTAGAGAAAGCAACTTAAGACATTTTTAAGACCATGAAGCTGAATATTCTACAATGGTCATATCATGGTTTGTGAGGCATGCGTGTGTTTTGGACTTTTCTTTGTGGGTCTCGTCCCGGGACGAGATCGAATTCCTTTTCAGTCAGATTCTTTTCCCAGCTGGTTGATTGAACTGGGGCGGTGCTTGCCCGGACTCTGTATAAGCCGGAAGTCCACCACGCCTCCTTTGCTAGAATGTCTGTTTGTAGCTAAGCACTATAGCCGAAGATATCTCTAGTCAGGATTAGTGTGACTTTATATCTTCCAGTTATTATTGGAGTTCCTTCAGCTTTAGGAATTTTCCCTTTTCTACCTTTGTTCTCTCGCGCGTTGCTTCCGTTTTTCGGACTATTATACGTCCTTTGGAAGTGCGAGTACTTTCTGGTGGTCTGTATATTCTCTGTTTTTGTATTGTGTCCATACTGCTCGTTCTCTCTCTGGCCGCTGCACTTGGCCTCTCTATTTTACCAGCCATTACAGGTCAGGGAAATAATCTGACCTGAATCCAATTACATTTCATTCATTCATTTCATTTTCTATACCGGCTTATTCCTCACTAGGGTCGCGGGGTGAGCTGGAGCCTATCCCAGCTGACTACGGGCAAAGGCAGGGACCCACCCTGGACAGCTTGCCAATCCATCGCAGGGCGCACACACCATTCACTCTCACACTCGCAATTTAGTGTCTCCAATTAACCTAACATGCATGTCTTTGGACTGTGGGAGGAAACCGGAGTACCCGGAGGAAACCCACGCGACCACGGGGAGAACATGCAAACTCCACACAGAAAGGCCACAGGCCGGATTCGAACCCACAACCTTCTTGCTGTGAGGCAGCAATGCTAACCACTGTGCCCTCAATTACATTTCATTTGCTGAAAACAAATATGAAGGTAAAACACCCCAAGAACAAGTAGGAATTGAAAACTTCCACGGCAATTGAGAATCATAAGGGAAGCAACCCAGCATTTGTTGATGTTTGGGGTTTCAGGCTTCAGGCAGTCATTGACTGCTAAGAATTTGCAAGCAACCATTAAAGGTGACAATTTATTTTATGATTATGTTAGTTTATCCAATTCGAAACATCGCCAGTTACCCAGATGTGGCTTTTTTCGCCGAAATTTCTTACACTTCCGGGACTGCCACACTTCCAGTGTGCAGCTTGCATAGCGGTGTGCTTTGTACTCTAGCGCCATTGCATGCGCATAATAACATTGAACAATAGCAATCTTGTCATCTGCATCAGCGCTTCTCAAACCTCTCCTATAGTACCACTTCTCCTGCATGTTTTAGACCTCTCCCTGCTCCAGCACAGGTGAGTTAAATGATCAGTTCGTTATAAACCCATGAAGATGCTTGATAATGAACGAATCATTAGAATCATCTGTGCTAGCGGGGAAAGATATGGTGGTGCTCCAGGAGGGGTTTGAGCAAGAAGTAGTGATCTACATCATCTGTGATTCTTGACGGCGAAGCCAACAATTTTGCAAGAAATTGTATCAATCACCTGAATGTTGTCAGAGAAGGCCCTTCTCAAAACTTCAAGAAAATGACCATTCCCGGCGAAAGCTTCTTAATACGGCTTCTACGCTTGGTATCGTATGGCCAAGTATCTGTAACCACGCAAGCTAGCGCAACTTTTCCCCCGCAGCTGCAGGAGACCGGAAGCGATTTAACCAACAAACTCTCCCACAAAGCATCGGAAATGGGGCTTGATTGCGTA
Source organism: Gymnothorax javanicus (assembly GCA_029692085.1). Taxonomy (NCBI): domain Eukaryota; kingdom Metazoa; phylum Chordata; class Actinopteri; order Anguilliformes; family Muraenidae; genus Gymnothorax; species Gymnothorax javanicus. The sequence goes on from CM056204.1 coordinate 48,506,391, forward strand.
GAATTACATGGTGAGATGTCAGCAACGGCAGTCAAAGAGACCACTGGGTCAGTGTAACCAGGGGTAAAAGTAAAATACAGTAGTCTAGGGGTACATTTCACAAAAGCATAGCTGCTAACCTAGATAGCAGCTTACCAAGTTTGACCATAAACAGTCAATGGTTCCAACTATGTAAGTTAGCATATGTGCTTTTGGGAAACGTACCCCAGGATGGCATATTCTGGGCTGCACACCATAGAAAAGAAACGTGTGTATTTAGAACCTCTCTGCAGCGCAAATGATTACAGTTGATGCGCAAGGGCTTTTAGCCTATGCATTGCTCAGCTATATGCGTGTGATAGTAATGGGAAGGCTGTCTCCCATCGTTGAAGTTCATTATGTTCACATTCGCTGGGTGTAGTTTGTAATTCACTTAGTTAGCGATTCATTTCTGTTAAGGTAAGGCACCACATGCAAAAAAACATTAGCTATAAATGGTTAAAACTGAAGCGATTAGCTCTTGGGAAAACTGTTTTTGAGCTAAATGACTGTCTAACATGACATGCAGGATTGCCTGGGAGAAACAAGGGACCCAGATTAAAGCAGCCCCAGTCCATGTGGTTGCATCCATCACAAAAGTATGTCGGTTTTCAATGCAGTGCCATGTAAAGTACTGAAGATCATGGGCACTCAGTGTGGGTTTTCAGCCTCATCTGTTGAGCAGATTTCTCCAAATTCCTTGAATCTTTTAGTAATATTACGGACTGTGGAGGGACCAAATCCCTAAAATCATTACAACAGCACGTTGAGATGTGTTCTTTTGTTTGGAGACTCAACTGCTCATTACTTTCAACAACTGGGACTACTATGGATTCTGAGTCTATATCCGAGGTGATAGCATCACCTGTTCCAGACCTGTACACTGGTCTTTTTTTTGAGCATTCTGGATTCCAACACTTTCAAAGTCTTTTATCGCCCTTGTCTCAAATTTCTCAGAACTATTCTGCCGGCATCAAATTGAATAATTAATTGAATAACTAATTAATTAATTAATTAATTAACTATGGTTGATAAGGTAAAACATTTTTTCTTGTCCTGTTTGCAATTTATTACAGGTCTAAGATGATTTACAAATCACATCTTTCCTTTTTCAAATTGAGAAATACTAGTTTTTACCTTGACATCTCAACTTTTTCAGAAATGAGGTAATATATTCAAATCGATTGCCCAATTATATTCACGTATGACTTCTATTCCAAGTCAAGAAATGTCTTTATAGTTAGATGTTTTTCTTGGTCAGTTTGCACATCAGGAGTGCAGTGAGAAGCAAAACCAACTGAAATGTGATTGGTGGCAACAAATATACATCATTTCATTGAACAATAGGGACAGAGAAGCTTGTTCACAGCCTGTTTGCTAAATTCCGACAAAGTCAAATACCGAAATTTGACCACAATCAATTATTTTTTGAGGGGATTGACAGTTTTCCTCAACATTTGTGGTTTAAGTGGCAGACAACAAAAAGGAAAATCTCATTTTTGACAAAAGGATGTTTGCAACATCCGAAATGTTTTTTTTTTTTTTTTAACCTCTACGCAATTGCTGCTGTCCTTTTCTGAAAGAAGGTTTGATTTTATAGATTATGGAAGGTATTGTGGTTGGTTCAGAATGTCTAATGTTGACTGCCACATTATTTAAAGCAGCTGTTGGGTGCAATATGTTTTGAAGGGTTGTTTCTTGATGTAACATATGTTGCTCACACTATCCATATGATCTATCGATTGTTTTAGGATGATGTGTTGAAATTCACATGACAATACTTTATGCATGGAAATAAATCTGCCCAGTCGTCAGTACAAGTTGTTTTGAAGAACAATATGTGTATACAAGGGTGTCGCAGTACTCAAAGCTCTCTGCTGATAAACCTCAATGTTTATGTAAGCGCTGATTAATTTAATTTCCTGCCTTTTGAAGTCTTCAAAAAAATGCAAGCCTTGCATTTAAAACACAGCTTTTTGTGATTGATTTTTATTTTGTGGGAATTCATTTAATTGGGTTGATATGCAGATTATGGTTTGATAGCAGTTGGCATTTAAAATTCAACTTTAGAACCTGTAAACAGAGGCATGCCAGCAAATGTGAACATTAGTGTCAAAAACAATACATTTTTTTCAATGATGCCAATGGAACCCAAGTTACGCAACATGGCCACTTATCTCCACCACTGGTGCCACAGAATGCCCTTGACGTATTTGTGCAAGCAGACAGGACATAGTGTCTTACTGTATTTTTGCAGACCAAACTGAGTTAATTGCCACTTTTGAGCTGATGCAATTGCTGGACATTCCATAGCTGTGTTTGTGAATGAACCAGTCACAAGTAAAGCAGTTTCAGCTGCTGCCACAAGTCATGTGTCTCTTGCTGCACCAGAGGAGAATTCTTTTATGTAAACAAGCATTGAGATATATAATGAGGTGGCTGGCTCATTCTCAGGCAACAGTCATTAATATCCAAAACCAGCACTCGGTTAATACTTGAACACCCAAGGCCTCTCGTCCTGCCTCTGTTAGCTTCAGAACATTTACTTGTTCTTTGCTTATATAAACCTGGGGTTTAAGATATTTTGTCTACAATGTGCTATGTAATAATAATAATAATAATAATAATTATTATTATTATTATTATTATAATCCAATGGAAAACTTGTAATGCAATAATTTTTTGAGAATTATCCAGGAATATATTTCTGTGTTTCAGAGCTCTGGCTGAAAGAGCAGAACATAAAAGTCTTTTGCCCCAATGGATGAGGGTGAACTCATACAGCATTTAGAGTTCAGTCTTTGTACTCGTACTAAAAAATGCTTGAGAAGACCAAGAAAAGCTTTTAAAATTGTAAAAAGGATGAGAAAAGTGGATTGTGTAAACCTCTTGTTATCTCTTGGAAGCTTTTCTACACACAACTGTATAAATGTGGAATACATCACCAAGGAGTGACAAAGTCCTCAGACCCTTTACAAGCAAACCTGACAGAGTCATTCTAGGGGTACTGTCGTGCTAATATTTACTGTTGGTGATTGTTTATAATATACAGTACTTCGCACCATTGAAAACGCAGGCTTGAGGTATCTTAGTGGTGGTGCCATTAAAAATGCACGCATGAGGTATCTCACTTGTGGCTGTTATAGGTGGGGTTGGTCAGCAACACTGCTTGTTTCCTGTTCTTAGACACCCAGCTGACTGATTGTTGACCAGTGGTGTGTCGTAAGCAGTGCTATTTTCTTGAAGCTGTAGCTTTTTTTTTTTTTTTATATAGGCTATGGACCACACCCAAAAGAACAAGTCAAGCGTCACTCTACATATCACATATAACTCAATGTTCATTATTAGAGAAGTGCTAGGAATGTCCTTGTGGTGCATGTCTGGACTAAAATACCTCCCAGTTTTCTTAATTTCACTCATATCTCACTGGAAAAACAATAAAAATCTAATTGATTCCTCAATTTGCGACATTCTTGTAATTTGCAATACAGTGCCTACCTCGCACATGCATTTTTAATGGCGCTAAGGATATATATATACATATATATCTTCTTCGCTTTTCTTAGTATAACCCTGGTTCTGTAATTGGCATACTTCACCCACTATCATCATTCATTCTTCTTCCACAATTTCTCCAAAGCTTCAGGGAAACCAGCATTTAATGGAGAGCATTTATAATTGGGAACACTATTCAACATTTACACTGTAAAATAGTGCAGCCTAGATATAAAACAACATTCGTCATCCATTTTGGTGCGGGTAGTTGCCATTAGATTTGAGTGTCGCATGATTTAGATTCTTTCAGCAAATTCAAATCCAAGAGATGTCAGAATAAAATTGCCTAATAGTCCATCAAATATACCTCACCAACTATTTACTGGGGTGACATGACAGATAAATTCAAATCCTTTTTGTGGTCTGAAGGGGCTTTAGTGGTCAAGTCGATTTATTTGAAATGCCCGACAAGTTGTGCGCTGATAAACTGCCTCCGTCACACAGAAGGTACTGTTACCCCCTTGCATTTCCATATTTATTTCTCCCTGATAGGATTCGTTTTGCCTGCGCCTCAATGTAACTCATTTCTGGAATCATATTGAAACTGCTGCACCCCTGGTCCCATTTGTATCTGTGTAAGGATATTTGTCCACCGAAAGCTATTCATTCAGTCTTTTTCAGAAAATAATAAACAAGCTATCAAATGCAAGTTGGGGCTGAAATTGCGCATCAGCACAAAGTATTTGGCGGGCTATAGCTCTGACATTGACTTTTTTCCCCTCGCTCTGCTGTCATGGCTGAAATTGCTGTACTGCCTCATGATAGACTTGGCCGATGTGTAGAGGCTAGGTCAAGCTATTATTATTGCAGCAGGTGCCAGCCACTACAATAGGATTCTACAATGGATCTCAGCAGCAACAGTGCGGACTGAAACAGCAAATTCAGCCTTATATATGTGTGATTTGTGTGTGTGTGTGTGTGTGTGTGTGTGTGTGTGTGTGTCCATGTGCCTGCCGGTATGGATGTGTGTCTGTGTGCATGCATGTACTGTATATGTACATTTGCGTAGCTTGTCCTTCAAATGTCAGGGCTGATTCATTTCTTTCTTCATTAAATGTTAATCAAGCAGTGTCGTTTGTAAATTAATTAGTCCAAAAGATGATAAAATCTGAGAAATATTTGTTGATTGTTGCAGTGTGTGAATTTCATATTTATATTTCAGCAATAAATAAATAAATAAATGCGCTCATATGTACATGTTAACCTGGGCTAAAAACTAACGCTAAACATCAAAGAAAAAAAGATAGGCCAAGCACAAAAAAGCAAGATATTATTCTTTTAATGATACTAACAGCAAATAATTGGTAGTAAAAAAAAAAAAAAAAAAAAAGACAAGGAAGGATTAAACAAATGCACTACTGAGACTTTCAGTGCCACTATTTACTCTAACTTTTATTGCAGAGAACTATTGTTGGGAAAAGCTGAAAACTGCTTCAATGTGAAGCTGCTTCACTTCAGTCAGTGCCATGGAGTATGAGAGAATATTGCAGGACAGCTTTTCCCCAAGTTGAGAAGTTATTTTCTTAAGAGGAACAATCAGATGTTATTTTTCTGTCAAAAAATGTCCGTTAGTATACCTGCAAGGTTTTAACATTTAAAGAAATCATATGGAAAAGTTATCTCATAAAAAGGTACTTCATCTATTTATTTAATTTTTGTTTTTGATTTGTTATTAAGACCAATAAAAGCTTTATTTTATGATTTTTTTTGCTTGGTTGATTTTTGGCCCAGGAGTGTATTCGTACCAATTTTTACCCATATCATCTGTGTGTATTGGGCCACCCCAGTGCTGCTACTGGATGGCCACAATCCAGAATTTCTCAATTAAATTACCCATTTTCATAAAAACAGAGAAGTTTAGTGAAATCCCAATTATGCCCAATTATGACACTTATTTCTATAGTTATCAGAGTGCTTGCATTGTCAGCTGGAAAACAAATACACTGGACAAAAGCTCTTTCAGGGCTAACATCAGCCAGACGTGTCTCCGTATTACAGCTGTGGGTGAGGTGATCTACAGGAGGGGAAGGCAGTGATATAAATGCCCTCCTTTCTAGGAAAACATGAAGCCACTGGGGGTATCATGATAACACCAGAACATGGCTTCGGTTTATTCCCACAATCTGAGGGCAGCTTAGATTAGAACCTGCACGCACTTTTAAAAACGAAATGAACAATATGCTGTTCCCAGCAGTACAGTACTGCTCCCATCTCCATACAGCCTTCTTCAGAAATCTTTCATCCGATTGTTTACATCATGTCCGCACCTGTGCTTTCATATATGCAGAAATTGTCTGCGAGGAGCAACGAGATCCAGAGTGGTTCTAAAGGGGTATCACCACTAATGGCCTGCTATCTATCACTCTCCATCTTCATGCTAGATGTAAAAACTGATGCATGAGTCATTCTATTAAGAAAACCAAGTTGGTGAAGGACCCTTGGGGTGCTTCTTCATTTAACACTTAAACCTGTGCACCAGCCTTTGTCTGAAATCCAGGGCATTTAAGCAGTCAAGCGGATTAATGTGAACTCCGACTCCCACGATCCAGCACTTTTGAGCGCTTCTACAATCCATTTCACCTCCTCTCTCCACCTCCTCTCTCTATTCCCGCCATCTGATGGATGTCAATATGCATCGTCCATTTCTCTTTGGTTATGACTGGAATTAATTTGAAATGCCTGTGACAAAATGATCAAAATAAATGTATATAACAGGTCCATACTGTAAATTGGAATCAGCAGCAGTACTTTACAGACATAACAGAGGATGAATTTTGAATGTAAAGATTATTTATGTGACTGTGAGCAGAAAGACAAATTACTTGCCGTCACCATCCGCACACTTCTGTAATTGCTAATAAATTATAATGGTTCATGCAGATGTGCGTTCAGATTTCTAGAGGCTCAATGAGCTCTCTAGAAGATGGCAGAAAACCCTTTCTTCTGCTGTGGCACCTCGGGTTGAATATAGAAGGCTCCTTGAGATCCGTAGTAAGGGCACTTCTGCCATGTTGCTGATTCAAAGTAAAATCTTTTTACAGCTTAAACTGTAAAAAGGTTTCTTAACACTAGAATTGACAATTTTGAAATTGGGATTTTTAAGAAACATTTTGAATGTCTTGTGTAAAAATGCAAAGGTGATAAAGTGCAGAGCAAAGCAGCAGCAAACTTTTCGGTTAGAAACTTTCATGGGTGTTCAGTCATCTTGCACTCAGCACTTCTGCGTGCTCTGCATTTTGCATTGTGTTGCACATGATGCTGTTTGAAAGAAATGAAAACAGTCATGGTGGAAAATGTAGACTGTTCAGAAGTATTAACATGGTGAAATCTTGACATTTTGTTTCTTTAAAAGCCATTGGAGCTGTTGTTAATCTTATTGAGACATATCTTAAGAAAGGCACAGTTCTCAAATTGTGATTTGAAATGACTGGGTGGTGTTCCTATTTTATATAGCTACTGATCACTGCAAGACCACTTTAAGTGGAATTGTTATGACCTCACATTTTAAAAATGGTCATCTCACTGTATGCGGTAGATTTTCACAAAGACCAGCCACTCTGCGGCTGTTTTTTGAGCAATGAGAAGCAGTGTACTATGATTAGAATATGCCTCTGAAGTTGATGTTATCAGGGAAAACATTCAAAGTATTCTGAGGAGATAGTAAAGTGCATAAAGTAACTACGATTCATCTGTGATGTGGCGACTTAGCAAACAATGATGATTCTCACAAGAAGCAGCAAACATAGCAGCGTTTTCAATCTATAAAAAAATTATCCTGACACTTCTAAGATTGTGCAATACTCCTGCAAGTGGAGCTTATGCATTTGGTGTTCAGTGGAAAGTCATAGAGCTTTTGTAATATAGCACAGTGCTATAACATATTAGAAGTGCTAAGTTGCATCAAAGCATTGGTGGCCAGTTGTTCCTTCTACCCTCCCATAAAAAAAAAAAAAAAAAAGAAAAACTACAGTTGCGTGTAAGTTGAATCTCTGAGGAGAACTTGTTAAAAAAAATTGGTGAAAGCTCCAGAAATAAAGTAAGTGAGTAAATGAATAAATAAATACAGGGGCGGATCCAGGGTAGTTTACATAGTTTCCAGAACTCACTCAAACCCCTCATTGATTGGCTGGAAAAACTTTTATTGTGTTGGAACTCACTCAAACCTCATTCTGACTGGCTATTCATGTCGCGAACTACTCGTGGAAACAACTCACTTCAAAACCTGGATCCACCCCTGAAATAAATAAATATCCTAATTTGATCATGCAAAGGAGGACTCAGTAGGAAGGAGCCTGCTCCACGAAGGGAAAGCAGAGATGTCAGACTGAAAATGAATTCTGCTGCATTCACGTCGGACCCCAGCGCTAGCCTTGACTTCTGTTCTCTTGCCGTTACGCCTACATTGAGCATCAGGGGGCCCTGAAAACACCCAGGGCACTCATGCATTAACTATTTCACTCAACCTGTGCTGTGCAGCTCCTGGGTTTCAGTTTGCATGTTCTTCCCATTTTTATACCAGTGCTCTCAGGGTGCTCCGGTTTCCTCCTGAGCTTTGGCCTCAGAACTGGACTTTGTCCCTAGCACTGAATATGGGGGGGGCATACAGACGATGACCCCTACAATGGCACAGTTTGGGGGTCATTACTAGCACCCCCCCCCCCCAAAATCCAGCCATTGCGCTGGAGGCAAAATATGAATTTCCACATAAGGACTGAATGTTAAAAGTCACATTGAAAGACTTGTGATTCACTGCACATTATCGGATTTTGGATTCAAACTTGACCTGTATTCCGCAATGAGCGCTGTTCTGGCTCCTTCCCAAAAACTTGCTATTTTTAGTTTAGTAAGTTTAGTTTTTTTAGTTTAGTTTAGTTTAGTATGTAAGAAGTCACTCACTCATTGTCGTTAACTGATCAGCGTGTATCTATTTAGGCCATGACAATACTCAAGTTGTTAGCTGACTTATCGCACTTCTAAATTAAACGTTGGATTTACAAAAATGGTCTTGTTTATCAAATGGTCCTGCATAACTGCAACAAGTAAGTTCTAAAATGATGTTACTAAGAAGTTAACTGACACATTTGCAGCAGTTAGTTTTTTATTAAGCGTATTTTATTTTGCTGAGTGCTTAGCCTACTCGGGCTAAGCATCTTCTGTTTCAAAAAATAGATGGCAGTCTCAACATTTCTCTTGGGCATCTGTCAAGTTGGATGTTTCCTCAATCAATGCACCACAAATAAAAGCCATATCATGGAGATACAAATGAATGTGGTGTAAACTTGAATTTACAGTGCTTCAAGCACACTGGAAACCTGAACTGTAGAGTTTATTCTCACAAATAGCTTGGATCATATTAAAATAAGTGAAGTAGGTGGACCAACATGAGGCAAAAATGAATGGTCCAAACTAATGGTTGTATACTCATAATAAAATAAAAACTCCCACCCACACTGACGTTTGGGAGTTTTTAATTTCATTATGAAAATACAAGTGGACTTTGTAGTTGGCTGAGATACAACCCCGATTCAGAAAAAGTCGGCACATAATGGAAAATGCAAAACTCACAAAGGTGTCATTTACATGCACTCATTAAATTAGCAGGCACTTCAATCCAAAATGATTTACATATAGATGAATAATTCCAAAAATATACTTCATAAAAGTAACTAAGAAAGGTTTGGGATACCTATATTGGACTGGAATAAAAGTACTTAGAGCATGATAACGTCATCAAATATTACCTATAATTTCCCCTCCCTCTTCCCCCCCAATGTCAAACCCAATTATCTTCTCTCTTATCTTATTGTCCATACGATGTGCTTTTTTCCCACAGTGGACGGCTGCATTGACTGGTCAGTGGACCTGAAGACATACCGTGTGATTGCGGGAGAGCCGGTCAGAGTGAAGTGCGCTCTCTTCTACAGCTACATTCGGACCAACTACAGCATGGCTCAGAGTGCCAAGCTGCGGCTCATCTGGTACAAGAACAAGGGCGACTCCGAGGAGCCCATCATCTTCTCCGGCCAGCGGCTCAGCAAGGAGGACGACTCCATCTGGTTCCGGTCCGCTGAGCTCGAGGACAACGGCTTCTACACCTGTGTGCTCAGGTGGGCTCACCTTTCCCTGCACCCGACTGCGATTCGCCCTCGCTATGTACCGCCGATCTCAAGCAATGCCACGAGCCTCCCAACATCATTTGCTGTCTGCAGTGCCCCCCCTCCCTTCCCCTCTTTCCTGTGTCTCAAGACACACACCTTCTCTTTCACTCTTAACATCCTTTCATCTCTCTTTCACATTTTTCCCTTTCTTTCACACTCTGTCTCCTCTTCACTGACCCTTCCTCAATCTCTCCTTCATTCTCCTTTGAAAATTACTCAACTGTGACCGTGATGTTCATGAAACTCTAGGCTCACACAGAGGACATTCACAGTTCCTCTCGAAATATATGTAAAATTTGCTGATCCTCCACGTTAGGAGAGGCTATTTCAAGTTCATTATTTTATCCCCATTTTACAGCGTCGCTTTTTGCTGTTATTTAATCATGATTATATTTATGACCTGCAAAAACATGCTGAAGTCTCTCATTTGGTTTTTGCGAGAGCAGAATTATTCAGTTCAGCAAATAATGAGAGATTACATTCAATGTCTGCCTCGCTTTGTAGAATTTCCTCAACTTGAAAAGAAAATGAAGCAATTCATTCCAGTTCATTCACAGGCTTCCACATGCTCATGTGAAAGACTGAACACACACACACACACACGCACACATAACTCTTTCAGGCCAGTCGATTTTGTTTCCTGGTTGTGGCAAAGAACTGGCACAATTCCTGCAAAGAAGCAGAGGGAGGGGAAAAAAAAGATGTGCATTCCTGTGACAAATCCAATGCTTTTCTGACTGGTAATAAGGTTCCTTAATAAGTGCTGGTTCATTTTATCCCCCTCTGTGTGCTGACAGTCTAATTAGAAGCAAGTTCCTGTCAGTTTCTCTGCCACCTCTATTATACTTATTTCCTCACTCTGCTGGACCCTGCTACAGACAGGTGCCATGAATTCCAATGCAGATAGCCATCAAGCTGAACCGGCCTCTTACTGATAAGCTGCCCAGACAGGTCCTCTGCATTGGAGGGAGTCCAATTTTAGTTTTACCAGTCAACCATTTGACATTATCAGTGAACGTTCAGTTCAACTATTTTTTTCTTTTGTTTTTTGTTTTGTTTTTACTCTGCAAAGTTTTTGCTATGAAAATATTCCTGTGCATTTTTTTCAGTTTAATACCTGTGGCAGATAAGATTGTATCACTTACTTCTTTTTTGATATTTCATAAAATCATAAAATGTCATTGTGATTACTGTATATTGCTATCCCATCACCCTTTCTACCCAAAGCGGCTTTAGACTGAGCATAGTATAATATCATAGATTTGTTGCATATGGAGTGTTGAACACTAGAATATTGGAGCAAAATGGAATCAAAAAAACCGCATGAGCATACATTTATGACATAAGTATTGAAAAATTCTGAAACCCCGGTGCTCTGACTCTTTGGGTATTTATGGAGAAATGTGCCACACTTTTGAGACACTATTGCTGTAAAATAACATTGGCAGTGGCCTCTGTGCTTGAAATGACAGGGTGTGATTCAAAGAGAGGAATCCATTTTCTGAGAAGGTCCTGTGACCTGCAGGGGGGATAATCTGTTGCCTCTTTTGCACCCCAGCCCCCACCACATAGAATACACAAAACTCCTTACACTCCTGGAATGTACTCTTTTAGACATCACTACTGACACACAGTTTAAAGGGCATACAATTGGTCTCTCTCTCTCTCTCTCTCTCTCTCTAGGGCATACAATTGGCTGGGCTCTCTCTCTCTTTCTCTCCCTCTCTCTCTCTCTCTCTCTCTCTCTGCTATTGAATCTAAATGCATTTCAAATATATTAAGTCTTTTATTATGTGTAGCTTTGCTGGATTGTGGCCAACTGCTTAATTTTCATAGCTGTCGGTGCCATGGAACTACATTTCCATGCCGTCCACAGGAAATACAGCAGTAACATTTACAACTCCGCCCTGTCGTGACATACAGTTTTTATGGGCCAATACTGTGGCCCAGGAAACATGCTAAGAGAAAAATTGTACCATAAACTGACAGTAGTATCCAGCGGACACAATGTGGTTTCACTCTCTTGGTTTCTTGGCCAGTGAGGCCAAATCTCTTGAATCCTTCAACTCGTGTGACCTCTCAAATGGAACCTGCATTGTTTTCACTGTGGCCGAGTCAACAAAGGCTTACGCAGACTTTGCTGGTCTTGCAGCAACAAAGTCTTGTCCTATTTGACTGCGGCAACCGTTTCCCGTAGATGACTCTTGCAGCAAGCCAAAAGGATGCCTTTAAAGACATGCGGACCTCACACTGTCCACAGAAGAAGACCCAGACTTGCGCTACATACGGGAGACAACCAAAACTCATACATAAAGTTGCCAGGACTCCATTCTTGATTCACAGCTCCACTACTGCGTCTCCCAGAACAACCCGAGTCACTTGCAACTAGAGACAGGGCATCATCCTTATAAAAAACATTAGCAAATTAGCTTCTCGACAATCCGTGCCTAACAGTTAGCTTGTCAATCGCAAATGTAAAACTAAAGTGTATTTTCTGCCACCCCATATTAGTCATAAATGTTTTTCTCTTCGTATAATCAATGCAATAATCGGTTTCTATTTGGTATATTAATGCATTAGAGTGCAAACGAAAGTAACATGCTAAGAGATTGACAAGCTAAAAGTAAGGCATGGATTGTTTGAGCTAACTTGCTAATATTTTGTACAAGGATGATGCCCTGTCTCTAGCTGCAAGTGTCCAGGCCACCCCAGGAGGCATATGGACCCATCTCAGTAAGATTGACTGAACATTCCAAGCAGTAGCTTTAGTTCGGTTCAGTCAACTGCAGGCACGGCGCTACACTGGGGCTAGGGGGTGCTATAGCCCCGTCACAAATCTACATAGCCCCAGTTAAGCCCCCTCAAGGATTTTTTAAAAATAATTAATTCATTAGTTAGTTAGTTTATTTATTTGAATAAAGGAATATGTAAAAGGTTCTTACTCCGCATTCTGTTTCCAGTCTGATTGCTAGCTGCGTGCTCGTGTTGCGTGGTTTGTTTGTGTGTGTGTGTGTGTAGGGGAGGGGGCTACTGTCTGCGCTTGCACGGCATGTCAGGCTGCAAATATTTATCTGCGGGACAGTTGGTACCATTGCGTACATCAGCCAATCACAGATCGGCTGTGGTACCATTGTACGTGCCATCAGCCAGTCACAGCTCGGCTGTACTCATGCATTGATGAAAATGGCAAGGCATTCGACCTTGTCACTGTCAGCTGAGTTTTGCACGCAGCAAATTTGTAAATGCTCGTCTGACAATAACGATGTAAGTGCTCCACAATACGCGAAATTACACTAGTACACTGGCTGGTTTGCTGCAGAAGTCCAATAGTGTATTGATTAGGCCTTGGCTTCGGTGACTAATACTGCAGATCGGAGAGCAAATTTCATGATATCACTGTGTTTCCATTAAAAGTTTTTTTCTTTCGCTATTTAGATTTTGCGCATTTCTAAGGGTAATGGAAACGCACCTTGAGAGTGAGGACGATGCCCGACGTTATTCGCCCAAAAATCACAGTCTGCTTCGTGACCGTAGACTGTTCATGACACAGACTCCTATTTGAGGCATTGCGCTGATAAGCATATGGTCCTCGCTGGAGCACATTGGGGAGGCGTTACCAGTCAGTTTCTGAATCAGTATTTTGAACATTTGCTGCAATCAACAAAATACAATTCTGCTGACCGCTGGCCAATTATCGGAACCCCAAAGAAAACAGACTATAAATCTGTTAGAACCGCAGCTTATCTCATCTTTATCGTATTCTAATGAAAATAAATCATCTTGCACTCGGACTAACCAGTCACCGATTTCATACATGAATATAGATATTCATATAAAAATAGCTAGAATATTGAACCTCTGCAGCAGACCAGTTCGTTTACTTGTAATTTTGCGTATTGTGGAGCACTTAAATAGTTTTTGTCAGACGAGCATTTACAAATTTTCCGCGTGCACAACTCAGCTGACAGTGACAAGGTCAAATGCGTTGCCATTCTTTTCGATGCATGAGTACATTTTGAATGTATTGTAGTGTTATTAACTGTGGCTCAGATGGTGCTTTCCGGTGCTGAAGTCTTTCAAAATGACACCCAAGCATTTACAATAACTGGAAATGAGTCTTTTATTGCTGTGGAGACATTTTGGCACACTCTTTTTTTCTAAAATTGTTTTAATTAGCCACTTTGGAGGATTTTCAAGTATGAACTGTCTGCTTAAGGTCATACCACAACATCTCAATTGGACTGAAGTCAAGTCTTTGAATTTCTTTTGAGCCATTCAGAGGTGAACTTGCTTGCATGCTTTGGATCATTATCCCACTGCATAACCGGACTGTGCTTGAGCTTTAGGTCACAACCTGATGGCTGGGTATTCTCCATCAGGATTCTCTGGTATCCATCAATTGGGGCAAGTCATCCACGTCCTGAAACAGTAAAGCAGCCAAGACCAGTGCACCACTACCACTGTGTTTGACTGTTGGTATGATGTTCTTATAGTGGGATGCTGTGTTAGTTTTCTGCCCAATGTAACAGGATCCAAGTGTTTCAAAAGGTTCCCCTTTTGACTCATTAATCCACAGAATATTATCCTAAAAGTCTTGGGGGTCATTAAGATGTTTCTCTTGGAATTGTGAGATGAGTCTTTGTGGCCTTTTTGGTCAGCAGTGGTTTACCTTGGAGATCCCCCATGCCTGCTATTCTTGCCCAGTCTCATTGTCAAATTATGAACACTGACCTTTACTGAGCCATGAGGCCTGCAGTTCTTTAGATGTCAGTCGGGGTTCTTTTGTGACTTCCTGGATGAGTCACCAATGCACTCTTGGAGGAATTTTGGTTGGCTGGCCACTCCTGAAAAGGTTCATCACTGTTCCAAGTCTCTCCAGTTGTAGATAATGGCTCTCACTGTGGTTTTCTGGGGTCCCAGAGTCATTGTGATGGCTCTGTAACCTTTTCCAGACTGTTAAATATCAATAACTTTGTTTCTCATCTGTTCTTCAATTTCTTTAGATTGCGGCATCATGTGCTGCTTTTTGCCAAATTGACTTTGCCAAACAGGTTCTATTTAAGTGATGTTTATATTCATCAGGGCTGGTCGTAATCATTTTTGGGTGTGTCTCGTGAAATTGGATCCAATCATCAATTAAATGTGTTGAATTGGTAGATTGAATAACTAGGGGGCAATTACTTTTTTTTTCACGCACACTGCCAGTGAAAAGTTTTAGGACACCCCAATTTTTCCAGTTTTTTAATAGAAAATTATGCAGTTTAATGTCTCATTGTACTCTGGAATGAAAGCATAGACATGATAGAACTAATTAACAATCAAAGTTAAAAAAGAAATCATGGAATCAATTTATAAACCAAAATGTATTTTAAACTTTTGACTCAAAGTAGCCACCTTCGGCAGATATAACGGCTGAACACACTCGTGGCATTCTTTCTACAATGGAAATCAAATATTCTTCAGAAAGTTCTTCCCAACTCTGTTGCAGAAGTTCCCATAAATGTGTGGCACTTGTAGGTTGCTTTGCTTTCACTCTTCTGTCCAGTTCATCCCAAACCATCTTGATGGAGTTTAAGTCTGGAGAATGCAGGCCACTCCATGTTTTCAGGCTTACCATCTTGTTCTTTTTTCTAAGGTAGTTCTGGCAGAACTTGGACTTATGTTTTGGGTCATTATCTTGCTGAAGGATGAACCTTGACCAACTAGGCGCATAGCAGAGGGTACTGCATGGCGCTGCAGAATGCTCTGGTAGCCGTTTTGTTTCAGGGTGCCTTTCACACTATAAGTTTCTGACCCTGGATCCAGCAAAACAGCCCCAGACCATCACGCTTCCTCCTCCATGTTTGACAGTTGATGTCACACACTGTGGAACCATCCTTTCACCTACTCGACGGCTACAAAAAATCCTCGGTTACCTTACCTTTTGTTTAAAACTTCTGACAGTTCACCACTTACTTTTGTACCATTTCAAGCTATTCGTTGGACTGGAACTGCATAATTTTCAATAAAAAACTGGAAAAAATTGGGGTGTCCTAAAACTTTTGACCAGTACTGTAGGGCCAGGTAGGGTTTGAAAGTTTTTCCGTCAATAAATTAGTTCTTTATTTAAATACTGCATTTTGTTACTACTGGGTATATCTTTGTCAGATATTAAAATCAGTTTGATGATCTGAAACATTTAAATGTGACAAATATCCCAATACAGAAGAAATCAGGAAGGATTTCAGGAGGAAAATATTTTTCACAGCACTGTACCTCCCAGCATTCCTGCAAGTACATTATGAACTGGGTATGCAAAAGTATACAGTGAGGAATCATGAGTTTGATTTGGTCTATTTGTTGTTTATAGTATAACATCTGTGGAATTCGAGGTATAATAGAGCAGTCCCATCCAATCTGTGACACTTGTTGAGCATCGTCCAATAGGCCAGCGCAAACAGAGAGCAAAGTCATCGTACAGTTGAATTCCATGCCCTTTCATTTTGATTAGTCTGAAACAGTGGAAGAGGATGAGATTGGAGAGCAGGGCTGTGCATTTATTTTTATGTCTACACTCCATAACTTTTACGCCTGGTGGAAGCAAAAAGCACATTTTCACTCGGTCAAGAAAGATGCATCTAGATCGACCCAGGGAATTTTTTTATCAATTTTTTTTCAAAACTTTCATTAATTTTCAGTTTGCAGCTGCTGCCTTGTTCTTTTACTTAAATTTGGGCCACACTTGGGACCTTCCCCTGAGATCCGAGAGTAATCTGTGCCCTATGTCTGTACTGCCTTCTTATGTGATAGTTCTCCTCCCCCTTATCGCCTGGGTGACACAGAACTCGCCACAACAAAGCGATCCAGTCTTTTAACCTTTATATTAATCCGGCCATCCAGGGGGCTGTTCAGAGGGAATGCAGAAGAACATCCTCCATGTCTGACAGGATTTGAATCAACACTCCCTCTCAAATCCTTTTAGGTACTGAACACAAAGTTTTCTATGCTATCATACGCTGCTTCCTGAGTGCAGTACCTTATATTTGTGTTGTATTATTGCATCTCCCTGGGCTCCATCGTACTCCCGGCGCAGAGCGGCAGCAAGTGTGACACGAGGGTCTTTGCTGGTTCAAGGCTGCTGCTATTGCTATTTTCTTGTCCAGCATCTATGTTGCTTAAATAGCGAATGCACTCATGCCAAACTGAGCATTCATGGGCATGTTGGTCTTAAAATGAGGTGTGGTCATGTGCGTTATTGGCATGTTGCTTTCTTGAGGCGACAGAAAGCAAGTTAGCTATTTACAAACAAAGTCAAGTCAATTTTCAGTTTTTGACTGATGTTTTCAGTACTCATTAATAAGATAGTACAATACACCTCTGTAGGTAAGTGAATTTTTGCTCAGTTGAACACACAAAAACAGGAACTGTAATAGAAAAAATGTTTGGAGTGCTTCAATGCGCTTCAGATGTTTGGATAAGTCAGGTCAGCATTCTGCACGTGTTGACCTGTTACTGCAATTATCTCAAAATCAACTTTGAATCTGACTGGATCCATTAATGCAATACCTGCAACCAGTCTGTCCAGCTTCTATCATATAATACTTAACCCTGCATTTTGATTGAATTGTTTTATTATAATTGGCAGTTTTGCTGATGAACAAAGCAGCCAGGCAATTTAACGAGCAGCAAAGCAACAGATGACATTGTTGTCAACCTCAATGATTAATCCAGATTTCTTCTATACATCTGACTTGGCCTTCGTGGAGGCTATGTTAAAAATATTCACCTGCTGTTATTGTTGTTGTTCTTAAGTCCATCCATTTTTATCTACTTCTTGCCCAGCATCAGTCAACCAGAAACTAAGCAAGTTAATTTCACTCCTGCCAGATACTGTTCAAGGGGTTTCAGTCGCGTATCAAAATAACTTTATTTTGTTTTATTTCTACCTTTCTGTTTTTTTCTAATTCATTTTAATTCCTCTTGGCCGTGCCCCACCCTCACATAGTTATTTCTCACCAGCGACCCTGAATTATAACTTTTCTCTTTTTGTTTGCTCATTTTATGCACACATTCAAATGCAACCACGGAATTCATTGTGTATGATTATTTTTACATTGGATCTGATTTAAAAATTTTGGACAATATCTAAAAAATACTCATTAACATTTTTTGAGATTACTGTCATCAGGTTTCTGTACTTTCAGCAATGGTTTGCTTTGGCACTTTCATGTTGCACACGAGCAGACCCACTTCCCCTGCAAAGAGGCATTTTTCCAGCTACTTGGCAAATCCATCATTATAGTAGCAATTTGCCAAGTTGCTAGCGCACCTGGATTTTAAAGGGAATGATAGATGACACTTTGATTGGTTTGTTTCATGTTATGCCCAGAATGTGCCTATGATTAATTAAAAGATTAAGTAAGACCCCTTCGACCTATGCACTTTACTTTGCGTGCAGATTACCCACCGTTAAACTAGCAAAAACTGATTTGGACACGACCTAAATGGACTTGTGTGACACGCTTCAGATCATGCACTTAGATCGTTAAAGTAGAGCCCCATGTCTCTAATTGATTAATGCTGCCTGAAATGTAATCTTTCGTGTATTTGTTTTTAAACTTTATATAAAGCAAATTGAATTTTGTCTACTTGATATCCTTAATGAACAAGGTTTTACTCAGACAACTTTCTCATGGAAGATTTGTAAATGTATTGCGTGCACAATTTTATAGTCATTTTAAGCTTCACAGCTGGAAAAAATACACTCAGGGCAGAAACTCTAAAAGAGAAAAAAATCAATATAATGGAAGATTCATTATATGTGAACCATGAAAGAGCTCTGTGGGAGAAAATAAATTGAACCCCCTCAGAAACAGTGTCATTCTTAAGTAAAACATTTTCCATCAGTTAAAGCAAAGGTAGGGAACCACTTCTGAAGGCAGGGTACAATTTGGAAGTTGTCCCTCGAGCGACCTGCTGTCCGTTTAGAAGGCACTCACGGCTGAATCATCACATTCATTTGCAGGCGCGTCTCCTACGGGGAGATGTCACCTTGGCCGGAGGCTAAGGGCCCTCGGCACATTTATGCAGCACACAGCCTGCAGCACAGTGAGCGCGGCAGGACAGGCTCTTCAGGCTGCAGGGTGTGGAAACCTCATCTACTTTCATGCTCGCGTCAATCCCAACATGAGTGTGCAAGCAGGTGTGGGTACACATCCCCGCGTGCTTGTGAACCCAAGCACAAAAGAATGCGCACACACACACACACACACACGTATCCAAATGTGCGCAGACTGAACAAATGCACAATAACACATGACAGGGATAGACACACGCACGTAAATGCATTTTTCCTCAAGATTCTGGTTTTTAAAGCCTCGTTGGCTGAAAGGAGTAAAATTGAAGACCCTAGTGCTAAAAGTACTTAAGTCACATTTTCACACACCATGAAGTAACAATGAACAATGGGAAAATATATTTTATAGTTACCTAAGTTGATCTTCTCAATTTACTCAGAATGGACATTTTGTGACTTAAGTACTTTTAGCACTATGGTCTTCAATTTTTCTTCCCTTTCATGAATCTACTTTTCCTCTTTATACATACCTACGGTCACTTCCGTGTGCATATTGAGTCATCTCTGATGTCATCGATATCCAACATGCGAAGGCGCTCAGCTCCTCAGACATGCCCCTTTAATACACCAAACAGAGAGGCAGGGACAATTACCAACATTCAGCCCACAGAGAACGAGGCTCAAGGTTGAAACATGTGGCTGGCAATCCTAATAAAGGATATATATTTGGCACAACAGACAAATTATCACAGGATTCAGATAAATGATTATTATGAATATCATGATATTACTGTAGAAATATTAATAAACTTTGAGATAGGCTAATTTTGATAAATGTTCCAAATTTCAGTGAAATAGAAGACTTATGGACGACTGAAGTAATAACTGGATACAGACTTGAATATAATAAAACTAAACGCTGTTGCTTCAGTTGTTTGCTAATTAATATATTGTGTGGGTATGTTTGCGTGCGTGCGTGCGTGTGTGTGCGCGTGCACGTCTGTACAGTGGTGGTCGAGCCAATTTGCTGTCCTTGGCAAAATTTCAAAGGGTGCCTTTTCTTCCGAAGAAGAAATTGGACATGAGATGGTTTTGACCTCTTCATGTCAATGCAGAATTACTTTACTTTCTAATCTCACATCTTTGACCTATGCTCTTGACCCTTATTTGTACTCACACCCATGGTGGCCACCACAAGCCTTTTTTACAGCAAAAGTCTTCTGATGCCCCGCTTTCTACATGTCCATCAATGTGGCGTCCAGTCTATCCATTTTTCATTATTTTTTTAATGCTCACACTATGCTGCACACCTCGAAGTTTTGCTGAAAATGCAGACGCTGCAGTACCAGGCCGCTCTGTGAGACTCACGATTTCAGAATGAAAAAAGCAGAGCGCTGGTCAGTGGAGTGTGTGGGCCTTTGTGTGTGTGTGCGTGTGTGTGTTTATACGTTATATTTGTAGGTTATGCCTTTATAAGTGCCCATATTATTTTTCTCTACTTGTATGTTCACAGAAATAATCAATATTTCAGTGGATTCATTATTAAAAATCTGTATTGTCAAAGATAGCAGTGGTTGTAATATGTATGGTAGTTGGTTTTGTTACTGGTAATTCAAGGAGGATGGATGTTGTGCAAATTTGCAAATTGTCTTTTTTTTCCTCAGTATTTTCATTTTTATTATCAGGCCATGAGTTTAAAAAAAATGGTGAGAAATGGTCCCAGCTATAGGCCTGCAACCATGTGAGCACATTTGCCTCCTGTCTTGCTGTAGTGGCCTCTCCTTGAATAATACCATCAGAATATTGAGTTGAGAAACTGTATTGGAGAGAAGGGATTTGGGGAATAAGACTGTGAGAGTATGTCTGTATGCTCTGAAGGCCAGCAGAAATTGTTAATTCTGTTGTACTGGTGTTATCAAGGACAGGGAGATTCATTTGTGGTCAAGAGAATACTGCTGAGGTAAGCATCTCTTGGTTGACTTCCCACAAAATTGTGTATGACCATCAGAGGATAAATAAGAAATTATGTTATAGCATAAGAATTTGAAGGGCATTTTTCCAACAGGTTAGTCCATTATTTACAATTGTTGATCCTGGACATCTGAAACTTAGGACATAGTCGTTCAATTTGTAGATTTTCTAGTGAGAGACAGGCAAGGTGTATCACCATGTTCAACCACAATCACATCCCGAGGTCAGCTCTATCACAAAGCTGCTGCCTGATGCAGGAGGTCATGTACAAGTATAAAAAGAAGTTCTGGACATGCATGTGAATGGGACTGTGACAATTCTCATACACAGTACAAGCATTTGGGGAGACGGAACGGCATGCTGGGATACCGTGGCATTTATTGCCAAAAGTATCCATGGTTATGAAAAACCATTTCACTACTTTACCGCTGACTTGTGATGCTTCCAAGTTCCAACTGATGCAAACTATGAGCCAGACAAAGTATGATACATCAAGTTTTTGCCTGTTTGAAGTTCAAAAAGGGAGGAAAGGTATATCAATGCAGGCTTTGTTTGTATTCTTCCATTGGCCCCAAAATAAATGAAAAGACGATTCACTTGCGTAGTCACTGGAAAATGGCTGCTCTGTTATATAGTGTAATGTGCGTACCTTTGTAATGATATTCAGTAAAGATATTTTCCTCTGTGACTCAGCTTTGCTGAAACTTATTGTGGCCGAAAACCTCATTATTTCTTTGTTTACTGATTTGCAAAGGTAAATAATGGCACCATTTGTAATCAAACCAACTGCCTCAATCTGAATATCAATCTCCATAGTAATACAGCTGGCCCAGGGTGGGCCCGTGTCACAAACTATAGCATACTTCTAATGACAGATGCCAGTCTGGGGCCCAGCAGCTTTCAACCAAACTCACCCCCCCCACACACACACACACACACACAGACACATAACCAGCAACAACAGCTGTTACTCCTCCTCGGTCATTAAGGGAAATATGTTGTTCTCCGTGCCGGCCGGCCGGCTATGCAAGGCCAGGGAGCTCAGTCATATGGCATCATGCAGACCGGTAAGACTTTGCGCTCTGCTGCGTGTGACAGTGCTCTCAGGAGCAGAACGCTTCCAAATCACTTCCCGTCATAATTACTAACAGGAGAAAGGACGGCTCGGCTGGGAATGTCGTCGCTTGTTAAGTTTCACGAATGACTTCTCCCCTTTTCTGCCCTGGCTTTTTAGAAATCACCTTTCCATTAACTCTTTCCACATGTGGAGACTGCCGGACAATGGCTGCCCGGTGTTTACTCGTTGTGATGCATGGTGCTGAAAGCAGCCTGCAGCGTAAGCAGGTTTGAGCGATTGAAAGTTGCCAAGCTTTGATTTGCTGTTTGGCCAAAAGGATAGTCTTACAAATGCATGCACCCATTTGACCTTGGATGTTAAATGCGGCCATTGATCCAGCAGGGAATTGCTTGAGGATTTCATTGTAAAAATGGTGGCTTTAACTAAAAATATATACAGCCTCTTATTCACAAGGCATCTCAGAAGTGAAGTGCTAATCTAGGATCAAATTTGAGATTGTATCTTAACTATATTTATTATGAGCTAAATGTCTAGGACAGCTGTCCTATTCTGACAAAGGGTTGTGATTATCTACATAGTTAAGTGTGGACACTGGATACATTCAAATATTATATATAAAGTTTCCCAAAATGCAAATAAATGGTGTAGAGGATCTCCAGAGGATCTGGAGACAAGGAACACACTTGTCTCCATTTGCATAAGTAGCTTCATTTGTCACTAAATGGTTTATTTTCCTTCCCAAGGAGATAAAATAATCATGCAGATGGTGAATATTTGGTTCAGAACAATTACTTGCAGATTATCTTTAAATATACAATATTTTTTTTTCCAATATTTTACTCACAGGTTTATTTCCAGTGGTAAGATTTCCTGAAACTGTGCTGGTGGACCTTATGGCATAGCACCTCTTCAGTATTCTAAAAATTATGCCCTTAATGGTATAAGCAACCATGGAGCTAGTTTTGATATTTATTTTTCTTTCTGAAATAATTTGAAACCACATTTGCATTTCTATCCAAATATTGCATTATTAACATTTACTGTATATTTTCCTTTGGAAAATCTTTATGAAGCTTGCAATGTTGTTTGTAAAATTTGAGTGGCCCTGTCAGAATTAAGGCCAGGTATTTAGCTTCTACTGTGCAGGGATATTTAGGATTGTCTCCCGACACAGAGTGAAGTGACACCAAGCAGTCACAGTATAAGGGGTTATCTGGAAAATTCTTAATTATTATGAAAATCATTAGTATGTGACCATATGCAGGGTATTAATCCACAGTTGAGCAGCGACAATTCTTTACCTTCAGAAAACGTGATAGATGAAGTTTCTATTAAATTTAGCAATCCTCATTTCATGACTGCCTGATAAATTCACTCTTGAATTATGCGCACAAGGATAATGTGTGAATTCATGTAAACTCCTGATATATCTTAAATCAGAGCCAAGGCTGTTGCCGCTGAGGCCTGACTGGTGGCAGCTGAGGTTCTTGGCAGTAATTGAACTTCATTGACTAATACATGGGTCTCTCAGCATAATTGGCCTGGAATCCACAGCGGCTCATTTTCCAATAATTGCATGCTCAAGAGCCTGTTGACGGGTTTAAAGAATGAGGTGCATAATTTGTGAATAAATCACTCAATTTTACAACATATTTTTGCCCGCATCGTTTCCTCTTTAAAATTCTCAAAGCCAGGCTAATCCTAAACAGATGGGGTGTTACCTTGTCTGACTGCCCCAAAACTCCTATTACTTACCCCACCCTTCCCATCCCATCAACTTTCACATCCAAATACCGAGTATTGTAGGCTACTGACCAGCCCAAAATGAAGGTTCCTGATTACCATAACCATCCGAAAAGCGCTGAATCAGTTTTGAAACATGGTATCATCTAAACATTGTATTCAAACTTTAGCTCCTGCATACTCAGCCATTATCCAGAACCACATTTCACCCTTACTCCAAAACATTTGCTATCAGTAAACATCAACTGCTCATATGTTTATGTCAACTAAATTCCATTGGGAACCTCTTCTTGGGAACTTGGGTTATTGGCAGGAGGCTATCTACCCACTGTTCAAAGGTTGACATCCTGAAACGTCCAATGCAAAGTAAAATAACAAAATACACACCGATGGTTGGGTCTCTGGAGATACAGACACCTCCACACACTTCCAGAGGATCCTAAGTGATGATAGAGAGGAATTATTCTTGTATCAATGCATAAATTTTGTAGAGGAATTATTCTTGTATCAATGTTTAAATTTTTTAAGAAAAATCCTGTTCACTACACTTAAAAGTAGAATAATAACTCAGAAAAGGTTGGAATGGTATGCAAAATGCACAAAAAAATAGAAAGCAGTGATTTCTAAATTTACTTTGATGTATATTTCATTGCAGACAGTACCAAAAAAAGATATTCAGCATATTGTATTTCACTTTATTCATAGATATGCTTTCATTCCTGCCATTCAGGATAGCAACGCATTCCAAAAAAGTTGGCGATGAGGGCAATCTAGGACTAGTAATGACTTTTTTTAAAAAAAAGAGTAATGATGTGATTTGAAACCACTGATGTCAGCAGGTGACTGTAATCATGATTTGGTTCAAAAGCATCATCCAAAAATGTCCTGGTCCTTCAGGAGCAAAGATGGGCTGATGTATTGAAATCATTGAAAGTTTAAAAACATCATTCCTCAAATAAAGACAGGGAGGGATTTAGATATTTCACTCTCTACGGTACATAGCATAATTAAAATATTCAAGGAACTTTGAGGAATGTCTTTGCATAAAGGCCAAGTGCACTAGCTAAAGATAAATACCTGTGATCTGTGGTCACTCACACAGCACTACATCAAGAACTGTCATTAATGTACAAGTGATACAATCACATGGGCTCAGGATTACTTAAGCGCACCTATGTCAAGTATTTCAATATGTAGTTGAAATGCCAATTATAACTTTATTGTGCAAAAAGTAATGTTAATAGTGTCTAAAAGCACTCTGGACTTCTCTGGACTAGAAGGGATTTGAAATGAACCATCACACAGTTGGAATGCGTATTGTAGTCAGATTAATCGATATTTTAGGTCTTTTTTTTTTGGAAGAAATATACACCATGTGCTCAAGACCTAAGAAGACGAGGACCATCCAGGCTGTACCCAGCTACAAGTCCAAAAGCCATGCTCTGTCATGGCATGGGGCTATGTCCGTGCCCTTGGCAGGGGTTACATGGACTTCTGTGAAGGCCCTATCAGTGGTAAAAAGTTGGCTGAGATTTTGGAGCGACATACGCTGCCTTCAAGCTGACATCTTTTCCAGGGACACCGATTCAAATTTCAATGCAACAACACAAAACTACATTCTGCACGCATTACAAATGTGTGGCTGCGTAAAAAGAGGGTGCGCATGCTGCACTGGCCTGCCTGCGGTCCTGACTGCAGCCATGAGAGAGAACATGTGGCACATTTTGAAATGCAAAATGATACAACAAGGATCCTGTACTGTTCATTTTTCATTTTAACATACCTTCATAACTTTTTCTGATATGGGGTTGTACCTGAGCCATACACTCCAAATGATTAATTTAAGTATGCATCCACAACGCTCGCCAACTCTTTCCTCTTTAGTACAGTTAAAAGTAAATGTGAGAGGGTATTTATGGAAACTTAGAAGAGAGGGAGCACATGAAAATGTGGTTGCCATTGAAAGCATATGAAAGTATTCTCCCAGTAGGGAAGATGCAGCGTATTATAATGAGTCAGCAGGATACAATTACAGGGCTTGCATATTGTATTGCAAATCTAAAATATCCATTGGCAGTGAATCTGAATCCTTCATTTCCAAGGATATAATTAAATTGAAGGTGTTACTTAAAAGTTTTCATATGGAAATAATTTCAGTGAGCGGAAATTATTTTCTCAGTGAAATGGAAATAAATTTAGACCATAGACACGGCACTTGAACAATGACGTGCTTTGGCTGTCTGGTTCAACCAGAGCTCCCCCAGATTTCTTTCTTTTATAATCCATCAATGATAGCAAAGTCTGGCCATTCATTTTGTTACTTCATCTTTCAACTCCTTATGACTGCCTCTGTTTTGATAATATAGGGTATGTTCTTTGAGTGTTTCAGTGACACAAGTATGCATTTTATTTATTGTTACAGGTCATAGGAGCTTGTTACTGCAATAATAATGCTCAGTCATGCACATGAAATTAATGTGAGATAACAACTACTTCTATTCTTGATTGAATTACTTAGTTATTTGGACTCATCTGTTACAAAAGATTTTTCTTTGATTTATCTTGTAAGGTAAATTATATTGGAGAATTTATATATATATATATATATATATATATATATATATATATATGTAAAATTGTATTCAAATATATATCAGTGGCGGCTGGTGAACTGGCGATAGGTGCATGGAGGTTTATCAGTTTCACCTGCGTTATGACTCCAGACTTCTCACGCTTTTCTTTACTCTGGGGTTGGAAGCAATGCGTGTGTTACATGATCATTTAAATTGTTTAAGTGAAATAAGATCATTGGGAGAAAGACGTTTCAAATGATCTTATTTCATTTAAACATATATACCACTAATATATATCAGTGGCGGCTGGTGAACTGTCAATAGGGGAGTCTCAAAACAATCCCTTAAAATTAATGATTGGTCACAACCTGTTTTCAATCATTCATTTAAATGACCATTACAGAAACTTCAAAAACTGTCAACATTATCAGGTGTGGCCGGTTTTCATTCATAACGCATGCCTGGCAACTCTCACGCATTCAGTGTGAGTGTAAGTGGCATATTTACATTCCTCTGCTTTAGTCAGCAATTATTCAATCAACACGTATGTAAGAGATTCTCGCGCGGAATTGAAGTCCTTGTGCACTGGAGGGGTTGGAAGCAATGGAATTGCATAAAGACGTTTCAGATGATCTTCTTTCATTTAAATGATCATGAAACGCATTCCAATCCCTGAATAAAGAAAAGCGTGAGAAGTTCGGAGTCGTAATCGGTATGCGTTATAAATGAAAACTGGCCACATCTGATAATGTTTAGAGTTTTCGGAGTTTCAGTAATAGTAATTGAAGACCTGTGTGCAAGAAGTACTTAAGTCACATTTTGCAAAAAATGAGCTGACACCAATATTAAAAGCCACAATGTCCATCATCTGATACTAAAGATTTCTGCAAAGAAGCGCTCAAGTCTTGTGTATTGGTGCGTTTCCATTGTCCATTGTCATGATCTGCAATGTGTTTTGAAAACTTTGACCCCCAAAATCTCAAAAGTATTATTTTGTGACTTAGGTACTTCTTGCACACAGGTCTTCAATTTAAAGGAATGATTGAAAACAGGTCAAGACCAATCATTAATTTTAAGGGATTGTTTTGACCTACCCCTATCGGCAGTTCACCAGCCGCCACTGATATATATATATATATATATATATATATATATATATACCGTAATCAAGATAGCCATGCTTGATGTTGCTTGACAATGGGCTGCCAAAGACAGCAGTTTTCACACTGCAAATCCATGATTGTGTTCACACTGAGGACAGCAGGACCCAGAAACATGTTCATACAGTACGAAGGTCGGCACATTCATGAAATGAAACGTAATTTAAAGTATCACATAATTTCAAAGGACTTACCATTTCTGCCCGCACCTTTCTCTAGCTTTCAAGTTTTTAAAAAGCTCTGTATTTCAAAAAATCCTTTTCATTCATAAATCATAAATCCTTTTCATTCAGAACGTCTTCTAATTACGACTCCTAACCTGGATCTTGCCCAGGAATTACACAGAGTAGCCTTGAGACAAATGAGCAGGTTGAGAGGCTCAGGCACAATGTCTGCCTCAGTGCCAAAAGTTCGTGTCATGCTGAATGATAAATTCTACCGCAGTACAAGCTTCACATTTTAAACAATGTTCAGGTGAGAGGCGAGAGGCTGACATGCAGAATTAGATGGCTAAAAACATTCGTTTTCAAATAAACCCAGGTGGTTTCTTCAAAGGTACGTTCAGCAGAGGTGGACAGTCCAGGGATCTGTAAGTCTGAGTCCTGCCATATTTTGCATCCTCCCTTCAGCTCAGCCAACTGATTTCACTAATTGGTTCAACCTCCCGGCTGAGGGGCTGATTTAATTAGCAAATCCTGCTGATTAGAACAGAGTGTTGGGGAGGACTTTTACTTCCAGGACCTGAAGTGTCCATGCCTGACTGTCAAGTGAAGTTTTACTAATCATTTAAGCCAAGTGTCTTGACACTGGAGGTAGGGTGTTGAAACATGGACATAGATTTCAGAGGAACTCGAAACTAGAACTCCACTTTATGGGTTAAATTTGTGGACACTTGTATCAGGGCCAAATTTGGAGAGTGACTGTGTCTGCAGGTGTTATTTTTTCTTTTCAATCTGCAGCCAATTAAAGCCTGGAGACCAAAGCGGGCGGATCATGGAGACTATAGATGACTCTCAGTGAGGTTAACCACTTGTGTAGAAAAACTGGAAACCAACAGACACTGTGGCCCTCTTTGCCTGGAGCCTGACAATGAGATGCTATATGTACAGCATGACACTCAGGGCTTTGACAACTAAGTATCTCCTGTTTTTGCCTTCAGAAACTCTACATATTGCATGAAAGTGTCCATGTCCCTGACTGTGGAGGACAACGACGACGGCCTCTGCTTCAACAGCAAGATACGTCACTTGGAAAAGGCCGAGATCACAAAAAGCAAGACGATCACCTGTCCTGACATCGATGATTACCTGGCTCCATACAAGCAACCCTTGATGACGTGGTATAAGGTAAAACAATCGTTGCAATCCAGAGACCACAACCTAAACCCCTGGGAATGTATTCACATAAATAGGACAGTGGAAATTAGTTAGTTAGTTAGTTAGTTAGTTAGTTAGTTAGTTAGTTTAAAGAAAATACAGATCTGCCACAATGATGGATCAGTGGGTCCCATTCTTTCCAGCCTGCCATGTCTGTAATTCCTATGGCTTCAAACTGAGGCTTCGTGGAACAGGGACATTTAATTTACCTCGAAGTTGTGGCAAAATTATTGCCAGTTACTGCAGGTGTAGCTGTGTCTTTCCAGCAACAGTAGAACCTAAAAGAGTGACTCAGACAGCCTCCTAGTGCAGTACTTTTCTATCGCCAGCTACTTAAGAGCCAGACAATGTTATCTGAATCCTCAAAGAAGCTCTATGAATTCATTTCATGTTTTTAACCTGAGGTCATTCCTTAGTAGTTCTTCCACTTACTCAGTAGTAATCCTTTAGCTCAAACCATGGTGTGAAAGCAGTGTTGGCAAATATGAAATGGAGAGGCATTATTTATTTTCTACCACGCAGTCAAAAACAGCTTATGCTTTGCACATAATCCATAACCTTCTAATGTCTCTTCAGTGAAACAATTCAGAACTGAGCTTGGTTGTTCGTTAATATAGTGTCAGTGCCCTACCCCAGGTAACCTGTGACTAATTTCAACAAATTAATAAACCTAATTGGGATCTAAAACCATATGCATACACAGGAATAGAAGCAGATGGTGTGCTAATGTGTAGCTCCATTCACACTTTGATTCCTCACCTCTAGGAGTGTCAGAAGAAGACCTGGCGAAGCTCCATCACCGTGAACACCACCAGCATTTGGATCCCGGAAGTGGAGGAGGACGACGGAGGGAACTACACCTGCGAGCTGGCCTATGGCAGCAGAGTGGTGCGAAGGACCATAGAGCTAAAAGTGACAGGTATGGTTTACAGCCATTATTGCCGAAGGGGTCACACAGACCTCTTGTTCAGAAGTGTGGTGCAACTAAGCCATGCACTGTGTCCTCGCCAGCGAGGATCTTGGGAAGATACTTAAATGCGTCAGTGCTTGTGTCATGTGTTCTTGTTTGTATGTGTATGTGTTAGCCCACGTGTCAGCGTATGCCTGTGCGTGTATGTTTGTTTATGCCTGTATTTGTGTGCATGTGATTGTATGTCTGTGCTTCTTTGATAAAGTAGATTTATGTTTGGTTGGGTGGAATGCATGCTGGAAACCAGCTAGGGAGAGTGTGAGAATGTGTCTGACATTTTTGTAAGGAGACCATACCGTGCGAAATGATGTGGGTGGAATGAAGTTTTCAGAGCTGAAGCATGTAAAGCTGACTGACATAGACTGAATAAAGTTTTCTGATCTAGACCCATACAAAGCTATCTGGCACCGATCTTGCTGACACAGTGCAAAGGAAGACGGCTCTCCTGCTATGCCTTAGACTGTAGAGCGGTTTCTGAGGCTCGGGAATGACTCTGAGTAAATGAAATATTGTGGAGAGCCACAGTGGGATACAGCGGAGCACTTTCAACAGCGCTATTTATCATCCAAGCGTTTCCTGAGCTTCTCTAAGTGCCTGAGCGTTGCCCTGCCATATAAAATCCGGCTTCTGCCGTGACGCGATATGGATTTATTTATTCCCCTTTTTCTTTTTTTTTAATCCCTTGGTTTTGGGCCATTTAAGCCTCGGCCTCCCCCTCAACTGTCCCTATCACCCTGAAGCCAGGGACTCCAGGAAACAACGGTGGACCCTTGGGTCCTGACTCAGGGACCTGGACATGCTGGGAGCAGTTGCCAACCGCAGCATTTAAAAATCCCCTTGTTCCTTCAGTTTGGCTGTGCAGCCCCTTACTAAACTGGGCAGGGCTGGTCTGGTCAGAGTGTGACATTACGGTGGCAACACACATAGACGGCCAATACTCTATTCAAAAAAAAGAAAGAAACTAATGATCAGAACAAGCAAAACTGTTCCCACAGTCACAGCATTGAAACAAATCCGGATCAGATTGACGAACGGATCACACTGTTGGTCAGAGGATAATTTTCACCTTTTACCCTCATTAACTCTGATGTTTAGTTTTTCATTGTCTTTTAATCCAATCTGGAAAATGTGTATTGCAAACTTGGTTTGTGGCGATGGATGCACTTGTCTGTTCAATGCGATTTTAGTGATCCGATGCGCCAGATCAGAACTCAGTTGTGTTTGCATATGTGTGTCCGCACTTGATGCTGCCTTATTGGATAATGATCAGATATATTTTCACGCGCATACTGTATATGCCCATCCAATATGTGCACCCTAAATGGCTCATGATGCAAGAAAGATCCTTCTCCATAATATTCTGTTTATTTTGTAGGTCTGTGCAAGACACATTTTGTTTAAGGAACAGGCAAGTGATTAATAAGTCTATTGTTTTCCTCAGTGCCGGAATGTCAGCAGTTTTCGCAAGTGTTTCGGTAACTGCAGTCAAGTGCAGCTTTCCACAGTGGTGTTGGACCACAGTGCTATAAAGCAGTGGGTCTCAGCTGTGCTCCAGCCCTGTGTTTCCTCCATCTCTGAATCTCCTTACGCCCTCTGGAGAGGAATTCCCGACATGCGGGAAAATGACGCGAGAACTACGATTGGAAAATTGACTGGATTGTGCCCAGATGCTGTCCACACCTCACTGAGATCTGAGCTCAATGCGGACCAGGCTGCTTCAGCTGATCAGATCCCATCCGATCTCGGAATGCGCAGACTTAATAATAAACACATCCTGGCGAGGTCGGATGACAAAAGTCACATTGAAAAGACAAGTGTCACCAAGGCCTGTAACCTGTTTAAACATGATCCGAGAGAAATCGATTAACTATTCAACGTATGGCACCACGACCACAATTCTAGCTCTGAGACTAGATAGGACATTGCACATAATGCACACCCTGCAAAAGTATACAGCACAACTCCTTGGATAGAAGTTTATTGCAAGATTGTTACCAAGACATTGGCTGCAAACGTATTTCCAGTAGCTATCAAGGGCAGTCTGAGTGGACAAACATTGTATGTTATTTTGTCCGTGTGGGATGCTCTCAGGCAAGTCTCACTGGCCATCGAATTCATTACCTTGCAGTCAAACAGGCTTTTATATTTAGGTCCTAGTTTGGATTTCTTCAGCTCAAAGGGTGGGATTATGCCAGCGCCACAGTAATCTAGTCGTTCTTGGCTCTATGTGGAACATAGTTCAAAGACAGAGACTATTACGTCCAGAGTAAAGTAATGAGGATTGACCTCTTATAATGAAATGTCCACAATCATTGTAGAATGATCTGCCATAGTAAGTCAAATATAAATTTGCATTATGCATATTAAAATAGTATTGATACTCTTCATTGATACCTAACCTGCAAGATAGTTGAAAACACTCAATTTTGGGTCACAACTCACCTAGCACTAACCAGCTAGCTACCCACAAGCTAGCCTTAGCTGGTTAGGTACATGACCACCTGTGCACATAATGGTGTGCATGCGCAAATGTGTCACATCCCGACATACAAAATCACATCCTCTGAGATACAAAAGGTGTTATTACAGTCTTTTGGCTACACTGATTTTTGTTAGCCTAAAAGGAGCAAAAGCTTTTTTGCTACTTGATACCAAACCTGGCCAATGTGCAGAGGTTGTTCTCAGACCAGAATTACGGTTACAGGTGTTTTGCTCTTTTCCAGTGGTGGCTTGTGAACTGGCAACAGGGGAGGCTCAAACCCATCCCTCAAAAATAATGATTGGTCATGGCCCTTTTCAGTCATTCATTAAAATTACCATTACAGAAACTCTGAAAACTCTCAAGATTATCAGGTGTGTTCAGTTTTCATCAATACCTGTTAACTCTCACGCATTTGGTGTGAGTTTTAGTGGCATATTTAAGTTCCCCTGCTGTAGTCAGCAATTATTCAATCAACGCATGTGTAAGAGATTCTGGCGCGGAATTGAAGTCCTTTTGCATGGAGCTTTATTATTTTCACGTGTCCTTGCAACTAAAAATTGTGACTTATTAGTTAAGGTTAGGGGTAAGGTTAGAATTCGGGATAGGTTAAAATTAGGTAAGGGTTAGGCATGCATTGCTTATTGTTAAGATTAGGGAAAGGCTGTAGAGATACTCAAAGAATGAATGGAAGTCAATGTAATGTCCTCACAAGGATAGAAGTAAATGGACTGCATTTATATAGTGCCTTTCTAGTCACAAAGCGCTTTACAATTATGTCTCTCATTCACCCTGATGGCGGAGGCTGCTGTGCAAGACGCCAACCTGCACATCAGGAGCAGTGTGGGGTTCAGTGTCTTGCTCAAGGACACTTCGACACGTTCTTTGGAGGAGCCGGGGATCGAACCAGGAACCCTCCGATTCCTAGCCTAGCCGCTCAACCTCCTGAGCCATGCCGCCCCTGCAGAGAGAGAGAGAGAGAGAGAGAGAGAGGGAGGGAGGGGCCAATTATGAACACTAATTATTCAGTAGATTTATTAATAACCTGGGATAGAAGAAAACCAGGGCTGGTATTGGATTTGAGGTGGAGACTTTGTGATTCCTGTTGTATATGAACAGGGCATGTGCTGACAGGATACTGGGTTTTAACAGGAGGTAAATAAAAATGTAAGATAGTGGAGGTGGAAGATGCATTCAGCTGCCAGGGGTACCACTCCATTCTGTTTGTCTTCATACAGCCCGCAGTGCTCACTCATCCTTTACCCTGTTTCCAAGTGTGATGCAGTGTGAATTGAAATGCCCCACCGAGGGGCACTTCTGGGGCGAGTGACACATTATGCTGCTCCAAGAGCAGGGAATGCAACTACTCATTTCAAATTCAGACAAAAAAAAAAAAAAAAAAAATGGCAATAACTGAAAATAGATAAGCTCTTCCTCTCGCTTTCTGTCTCCTTCCCGCTCTCTCCAGTCAGCTGCTCGGTGATTAACATTGAAAACAGAGGAAAAAGACTCTTGAAAGAACACAAAGTTCTGAGGAAATGTTTTTTTTTTTTTAA
Organism: Gymnothorax javanicus; assembly: GCA_029692085.1. Lineage (NCBI taxonomy): Eukaryota > Metazoa > Chordata > Actinopteri > Anguilliformes > Muraenidae > Gymnothorax > Gymnothorax javanicus. The sequence continues at coordinate 48,540,083 of CM056204.1, forward strand.
GTTATAATTTCTGTGTGTTTCAAGCTGGTACAGCCATGCATGATATACCGCCCAACTAGAGTTATTTGTGACACTTTTTCGGGAGAATTGTTTGGTACCACGTAATGTGAGAAATCAGTTCACTCCTGCTGAGAATGTTTTTGTGATTTCATTCTGTGCTATTTGGAATCTGTGTGTATTTTACATGGATTCCATAAATGCTTCATTGCCTCCTAATCCATCCTAAAAGAAGGATGTGCTGCTGAGAGATTTGGAGTCTCGCGCCTCTGCCATACTCAATTGTTCAACTTCACTATTGGCACAAGTATAATAATTGGGAAATTTTACCTATCAGATATTGCTGTAAATGAGTCATTCAAAAAAAAAAATCCTGGCTAAACAGAACTGAGCCTTATAAAGCTGTTATTTAGGCAAGAAAAGAAATCACAGCTAATTATTTGATTAGTGATCCTCCCATTATGGCGGATGGCTATGAATGGTAGAGAGATAAGCACAGATAAAATGCCCGGAGTGCACCATCTGTAGAGCCAAAGAAATATTCCATCTGGACTGTCAAAAAAAATGATGTAATTACGACGTCACGAGTGCCTGTGCGCATCAGATATCAAGTCTCCTCAAAAACTCCTGCAATATTGTGCCCAGCTATGAGACTTATGTAATGTTATTATCCAGGTGTCATTAAAGATTGACTCCTAGTACCCTGCAAATGCTGAGTATAAACAACCAAACAACAAAAAAATAAATAATCAGGACATGCCTCGTCCTTAACTTTTATAAAATTAATGTAAACATAATAAAGCCAGTCTTTCAGTTTTTCAATGCCAGATAGGCCTTTATGCCAGATGCACATATAAAGTGCCGACATAGTAATCATGACATCTTTACAAATAAAAAATAGAACTATATAGATTTTATTGCATAGTGAGCACAGTTATAATGACCAGCTTTAAGCTGAACTAACCAATCCTGAGTTACATTGCTGCACACCTTTCTAGTAATACATCAGCGGTAAGTTGTCAGTGCATCATAATAACGCCTGCGTTTATTCTTTACTCCTGTTGTGAAAATGGCTGCTCTGCAAACCTCAATGCTCTTAGCTACTATTATAATTCTTGGCTGCAGATATAGAAATGTATCCAAGTGCTTCTATTCTTATAACATAATTTTCTGACGTTAATGTTGTCTAAATACTGTTTCAATGACAGACAGTTCATTGCCTACTGGCAGAGATTTTGGACTCAAACTGAGTAGGTTGGTGGTTTGACCCCGAGTGTAACCACCTTAAGCTCAATACAGCTGCTGGACCCACGAGCATGACCTTTAACCCTGTTTTGGTCGAGAGAGGACTGACCTCTGCAAAGCCTAATCTACTGTAAATTGCTTTCGATAAAAACCTCAACTATATGACAGTAATGTTGTGTAAGAATGACCCACATTTAAATTACAACTTCTCTGCTGTCTTTTAGTTGGTGCTAGGCTGTGTGCATGCATCTTTTTAGGGCTAAGGAACAACTCTGTTGAAAAAAAACAATGTTCTTGTACTGTACATTGGCTTCAAATATAGACCCCTCTTTGCCTTTCCAAGAGTGACGCATCGCACTCCTGAACTTCTCTCAGGCCCATTTGTTCCGGGCCAGCGGAACCTGAGATAGGGCAGTGATGAGATTTATTTGTTTCAGTTGTGCCGATGTATTTGTCTGCAATGTGTTTGAGGATGTATGCTTCACCGAGCCATTACTGTGAGGTCAAGGCTGTGGTAGCGCATCGAATTTCCAGCAAGTCGAGCAGATATCTTCAAATGTGCATCTATTTTATCGCGGCTTGCAGCCGTGACACAGCTAAATGCGGGTTGTCACCGGTCCTTAAGCCATACAGCTGTGCTTTTTTCATTCAGAGTTGGTGCTCAGCCTGTGTGGCTGTCTCTGAATAAAGGCCTTTGCCTTAGCAAAGCGAGGGGCATGATAATGAGATAAAGGAGAGGGCGGGGAGTGGAGGCGGGGCTGACCGACAATGGATGACCTGTCAGAGCTCACAACTGCTTCCTGTTTGTTTTTGCGCATGCCCTAAAGCTAGGGCACTATGAGCATGTACGTTACCACAAAGCTGTAACTGAAACTGACACGTCCTCAGGTATAATAACTCCACACCTCGTTTTGTCACCTCACCACGCCGGCCTCAGTCTGCATGTGTTGGAGGAGGTGGGGCAGGAGTCCAGGGAAGTGGGCAGTCTCCTCGTTACTCAGACGTCTGCCTCTCCGTATTCACTCACCCTCTGTCTCTACCCATCCTCCCCTCCAGCCATTTCAGGTGTGGGGATGGAGGCATCTCACACACTGAGGCAAAAAATTTATTCCAGCCAGAGGGGAAAAAAAAACCAAATAAATGCCCCGAGTTCCCATTTAGACTGGCTGACTCGTGATTGGCAGAAGCAGAGACTTTTTTTAGCCTTGGTTTATTCTCCTCAGAAAGTGACACCTTAAGGACGTTAGAGAGTACTCTGCCACTGATCATTCTAACCATGAGTGATATACTGGTTTATCACAGGGGTGAGTTGAGGTAGGAGACAAATGATTTTGAGAGCAAGTTCAGAACATTATATTTTCTGCATGACGTTTATAGCTGTTTATTGAAAACCGAGTGGAAAGGACATTACGGCTTGACACTGACGAATGCGAAATTTACTTTGAGCTCCACGCCATTTCCATTGACATGCATGCGGAAGAAATGATAGATAATTCATGACCTCTTGCAGACTGAGGGATTGTGTACAATTAGTTTTTACTGTGAAATGGGGGGAGTTCATGTTAAGGTGTCGTCGTCAGTAATGGCTTAAGTGTTCATTGAATTATAAGGCTCACTGACCCCAGAGTCTTAGCCAGGTCACAGCGCATGCATTATTTTGGGGCGAGCTGACACCCAGTGATTACCATAGAACGGACTGCCATGGTCTTGTGCCTGATTCGCCCAGTGAGTCAGAAAATTAGAAGCACTACTAGCCTCATTTGCCCATCGATGGAAAGATGCACTCGGTCATTGCTTTGGCAAATAGCCGAATATCATCTGCAGATATTTGCAAAGAAGAGTTTAGGTGTTCCAGTTTATTTGCTCTATTTAGGGATCTGTGTAAATTCACTGGCATTGCACTCAAGGACCTGGGAGGTAACCACGTGATACTAACTGCCTCCTTTGCGGATGTTCTCTGAATTGTGCATATCCTTTAATGCTTCATTCATCTTCTTCTAAAATTAAACACAATTGCATTTCAAAAATATCAATTAGCGACTCTCTGTAAAATCTCCATTATTCTCATGGCTTTGAATCGCAATGTACGTGTTTTCCCAGAGAGACATCTGATTGGTTGTCTTGAGCTCAGGATTTTATTTATTAATTTTTTTTAACACAATGCTTGTGTCCAAAGACGTTGGCTGCCAGGCTGCCATCACTGCTGGAAGTGAGCGCCCTTCTACGATAAAGTGATAATAGAACAAGAATTTCAGAAAGCAATACAAGTGGGATTCACTCTGAAGGCAGGATGACACCACTGTATATTCACATATTCAGTATTTATTTTCTGTAGTTAATTAATGCTGCAGTGAGTGCATCCCTTTCACCCTCAAGCGAAAACAAGTTTGTTATACATTCAACTAATTACGTTATATATCTAGTTTGGCCAATTTCTCAGTTTTAAACAAATTATCATTTGAAGTGTTGTAGTTAAATCCAAATGAACTCTCAGACTAGATGCAAGGCTGCATTAGCATGTTTCTTGGCCTATTGAAAACAACAGTAACTATTAGCATGTCAGTTCGATAGAACGCAAAGTTAAGGGAGAGCTCTGCAATAAGTAAATACATAGTGTGGTAAGTAATTATAGAACACCTGTGAATATGACTACAACCTGGGATTAATTTGAAGGGAAATGCAAAGTGCCATCAATATTAAGTCATCTCTTTTTACCATCAGTAGTGGATTAATATCATTATGAGATACACATATAGTATAGCAACTATTGCTGATTTTTAAATTCTATACATAAATCAGATAAACACTCTAAAAAGTCTCATGAATCTGGAATTCCTGTTGTCAAACATATCGAAGAAGGAGCAAAGCATGTGCGCACAACTCCAATACAGGCTTTTTATTGGTTCAACCACAGGGACTGAGCTTGATGAAGACCAAAGGTAGTTTATATTTTGCGCTGTAATTTTAGAGCTCGGATAAATGAGTGATGCAACAAGATTTGTCATAAAGAAAACAATAGGTGTGGTATGATAACGAATATGTAAATTCATTGTATTGCCAATGGTGTCTTTTATGTACTGGTAGAGTTTGATTACAGTAACTCACGAATGTGACCGCAATAAGTGCACTGCCCTCCAGAATTAGTAGCACCCTTTAGCAATAATGTGCTGCAAAAAATGCCTTTATTGAATATCCTTATGATCTTTCATTCAAAATATTCATAAAACTTGGTAAAAATTGGTTTTAACGTTAAATTCCTGTCAGGAAACAGATCCTTTTCACAAAAAATATATGTGACTTAATTATTGGCAGCCCTAATTTAAACATTTTGTGCTGTCTGCCTTTGCCAAGGTATCAGCTTTGCTTCTGATTCTTCTCCTAGCCAGTATTTTCAGATTTTCACCACAGTAAATTTGTGTAAATAAGGGTCAAACACAATTCTTACAAAAAGTATCGTATGGGGATTTTCCAAATTACAGGAGGATTTTGTAGACTTCCTGACTCTACGGCTCAATTAACCTCTGCCATTCTCCTGCTATGATCTTCAGAGATTCTTTTTACCAGTCGAACAATTCTCCTCTGGGCATGTGGGATCCATGTATACACCCCTTCTTCCGGGATGTCTGCTCACATCTTTTGTCGTTTTACACTTTTTAATTATTGACCCTGACTGTGAAAATGGGTATTTTCAGCTGCTTATAGACTTTTTTTAATGTTCGTTTCTTAATTTGCACTGCTCAACAACTTTTCATCCCACATCATCACTGTGTTTTCAGGTCTTTCCCATAGTGATGTATGACTAAAGGAATTTGGCCTCTCGCGCCTAATATTTGCACCCCAGTGAAACTAGGAGTCACGGTTGACCACTCTCGAGCTCCTAATCAAACAGTTGGACTTAAAAATGCAAAATATGGCTAGAAACTGGACTGTAAAGTTACTGTTCAAACCGGTCCAATGGTCCCCGCCCGCAAAATTTTTATTTGCAGCCAAGTTCCGCACAGACGACGTTCCTCACTAACATACTAGACAATTACATTGCTCCTGCAATTCCTAAACCATTTTGACGACTCTGATTGGTAACTCTCAGCGCGATCACACCCACACGACCTTCTTCAACGTTAACTGAGGAGCAAGCAGACAGTTTGAGCTGAGCTGCGCAACACCATTGTTTGCGATCACGTATTACCTTACTCTTCAGATTATATGGCCATCTTGCTAGCTAGCTAATGCTGTTTAAGAAAAATCTTTCTAAATAATCGTCACATTTAAGAGATGTCATTTGGTTTTTGCTCTAACTTCACAAGCTAGCTTGCTGTAACAGCGATAGCTTGTGAGTTAGCCAGCTAGCAAATTAGCTAAAACGTCCTAAAAATCTAAAACTACAGTTCGGATGTACGAAAGCGCCACAAAATATAATAAAGAAGTTTATACCTATTACAGCTAGTTAAGTCAGCAAAGTTAGGGAAAAACAAAATCATATTGCTAACAAAGATTATCCATGGTTAACATAAGCTAGCTAGCCAGATGGCTATATTATCTAATGAGTAACGTAACTTACTATGTCACACATAGCAGTGTATTCAAAGACAGAACAGAAAAGCCAGTATCTGGCTGGGATGCCAATGAGGAACATCATTTTTCAGCTATATACCAGATGTATGTTTACTGTTGCGATGTAAATACTTTGCCATTGGTGTACTTTGTCCATAACCGCAAAGATGACTTATCCACAGATTTTCCAGAACAAGTATTCTCCTTTAGATGCGAGTTACTGTTCATCAGAGCATTGAGCATGGCACAATTCAAGATTTGGCGTACATGCTATTCATAAAGCACCACTCCATATTGCGAAGTGTGCCAGATGTAGCCACAGCTATTAAACTATTTCTTACCCTACCTGTGACAGTAGCAAGTGCAGAAAGATCCTGCTCAAAATTAAAACTAATCAACACATATCTGAGAAGCACCATGGCACTTAATAAACACTGGCTGTCCTCAGCATCAAAAATAAACGAGCTCGCAGTCTGGACTTGAAAAGAGTGGTCTGGGATTTTTCTCAAAGATTCGCATTTGTATACACGCCTGCAAGCCTGTAAGAAAACTGAATGCTATTTGAGAAGATGAACATGTTTTGTTGCTCTGTATGAGAAAAAATGAAAAATAATAATTGTGCCTTAAAGGAACAACTTGTTTTGTCTGTCTTTATGGTGCAGTTGTGTAACAATCTGAGTTGAGTGGGCAGGTGGGCTTTTTTCAATAACTTCGACTATGAAATCCGGCACTCTGTGATAATGCGTAGTGATGAGGAGGAGTCAAGCTACCATGGTCAAGTCCTGCAATTATGGCCGTTGCAGGATCAGCACTTCGACAACAATTATTACACTATTGTTTTTTGTCTTTAAAAGCCCCAACTGTTTAAAATTTAAGCTGCATAAAACGGATAACTCTATAATCTTTGTCCAGTCTTCTGGAGTGGTATTTTTCTGCTTTTCAAACATAATAATTGTAAAATTCACCAGCTCCGTGCTGCAGCAAGGGGGCCCACTAAGGGTACGCAGCAGAAGGGCCCCCATGTGTTCGCATAACGGTGCTGGCTGGAAATATACTTCAATTAGATTTTAATATTAGGATTTTTGATTCGTGCAAATAATCGTGGCTCACGTTTTGGAGAAAACTATTTCAAATCAACTTTTTTCTTTCAATAATTTTACTTCAATGAAAAGGTAAGATTACTGGGAATATTTTGAGGGAAAGACCACCATTATGATTTGCGCATATTCATTGAGAGCGTCAATAATTCTTTAGGGCATTATTGCTAACATTAGCCCACTAGAGAGTTCTCACCTCGTAACCCCTTTATACTTACTCACAGATGTAAAAGATAAAAAAAAAAAACAATTGCTTAAAGTAGTAGTACCTAGGTTTCAAAGTAGACCCTTTTGTCCTCTCCTTAAATGGCATTAGCCATTAAAATGAGTTACTATAATTCTGCCGCTTGCTTTTTGAAAACTTGTGCTGAAATGATGCAGACACTTGACTGATAATTTACGCATGACCAAGCTCATCTAATGCAGATCAAACACTGGTCTGGTGTTTTGTTAAATTGGAGCTGCAGATAGGTTCACAGCCAATTACATTTTTACTGATTCACCACCATTTTGTGTGAAAGATGAAGGGGGTGAATCTAACACAACTGAGATAGTATGACTGAAATTCCAATGCGATGAACAGTCTTAGTCTAGTTTACACCAGGTTTGATCTAAATTTGATGGTCATACAATTAAGATTTACCAATATGCCTGTTGGCCCATAATATAATAGTAAGTAAGATCATTGTGCTGTCCATGCATTTAAGATTTGTAGTATTTAAAAGAACTAACAGTCAAAGAGATTTAGCACTTACATAATTTTTACTTTGGAACTGCATAATGTTTCTAGTAAGTGTATTGAGCTTTGACAGACACCAAGAAAGTTGCAAATAATATTGCATATAGTGAGTTAAAAGTGGTTCAAATAGTTGCATTCATCACATTTTCTGCTTCCCAGAGGATAGCGAGAGCCAGAATAGAGAGCATAAGGGTACAGTAGAACCGTCAAGAGCAAAAGTTTTGGCAGAGACAGGGTCAAAGCCCAGTATATGCCTGGACTATGAAGTATTTGAGGATGGTCTGCGCCTCGCTGTAAAACCCTCCCGATGATGTACCTTGGCTGACCAATGGTCTATCTTCATCACTCACTCACTCAGTCATTCAGTCACAGACTTACACTTTTGTGGGGCTGGCCCCTGCTTTGCTATGGTTAAAAAAAAAAAAAAAGAAAACTGGGTTTACTTATCACAGTTTGTTTTTGTTCTGTCTTAAAATTGCAGAACATGAGCACTATAAGAAGAATTCTCTAAGAATTTGCTAAAAAATTGTACTTTGTTGCTGCATACTACTCGTTTTTCCCCATTAGTGTTGCAGAAGATGAAAGGTAATTTAAAGAATGGTTTAATAAATAAATGTTTATATTTTATAAATAAATGTTGACGCCATTACCGGCTATGGCCGGAGGTCTGCATCGGCATGGCAAAAATTGCCGCAGCCTCACCAGGGGTAATAGTAACTAAGCTAGTAAAAATTTTTTAATTCATCACTTTTGGTCAGCCGGGCGCATGTAGCTGTACGAAATAAATTGTACGCTGACAACATGATCCTCTGAACGAATAGGCATTGTGTAATAGGCTCAGGAACGTCTTGAGGTTCAATGTAATGATTAAAAATTATAAACAGTCACCTATGACTTCCTGGTTCCTGGAACTGACTGTAGCAAACTGGAAAGTGAAAATTATGCCTGTCATTTTGGCAATATAACTATTGTTTTGCCATTGTCAGCTAGATTTTTTTTTTTTTCAATTTTTTTTTTAATCAAGTGCCATGAATTTTTCAACCCACTAGCTAACGTAGTCCTCAAGATGAAAATGATTGCTACAGACTCTTGCATTATAATTGCCTGCAAGGACTTCTCCTGTATACCTTAGGTTAGCAATGGTCTTTTGGCGTTTTATTGTCCTTTCTGTTCTGGCAGGTAAAGAGTTAAAAAATTACCTCTCTCACTTTTACCTTTTTGTAGCCCAAGTACCCGGGCACAGGGTACACTGTTGGAGAAAATTACGGCCGGCCTTCTTTGCAGTTATGTGAATGGTGCTCTCCATGCAATGCAATGCCAGCTGCGCATACCTGGGTGTCACAGATCCATGCCCCTCTGGTTGAGGTTGTCTTGAGTAGGTAGAGAGAGGCTGATAGCCATGGGGTGATGAGTACATGAATATCTCAAGTTATTGCGGGAAAATGTGCTGTGCAACATATTTATACGGAACCTTATACAGAATTTTGAGCCGCGTGACTCATTCTAGGGTCGGACTAAATTTAAGCATGGCCGGGCGTCATTCGCAGTGCATCATGCAGAGGGTAGCAGCATTATTATGCAACCCACCTATGTTCTTGCAAAGCCACGCCCCTCTGGAGCATTCAAGCTCTAGGACTGGCCAGTCATCCAAGCGCCAGGATTAGCCAGCCATTCCGCTGTAGGATTGGAATCCTAGCACTTGAATAGCTGGCCAATCCTAGCGCTTGAATGCTCTGGAGAAACGTGTCTTTGCGAGAACATAGGTTGGTTCCATAATAACATGGGGTAGCAAGGCCCAATAAACTGCTCCAGACTGATGATTGGACGTTCGGATGAATTTCTGATTAGTCAGAAATTTTGGTCGGCCATTATCAGGCTCATGCACTGTTGAAGCTGAGCCACAAGTTGATTCCCCAAAGTAAGAGCCTTTTTCCCCTCACTATTCTTGTGCGAAGTGGCAAATAGAAACCCCTTCATATCGTGTGCCAATACTAATTCGTAAACATAGACAGAGTTCAAAATAACATAATAATTTCAGAAGCTAGATGACATGACAAAGTCATCAATTTGGCTCTTTGCAGAAGACCTAACAATTCTAAAATTTGCACATTATATGCCTGGCTCAACACAACAAGGACTTCTCCTTAAAGCTCCCTTGCCTCAGTAAGTCACACACTAGTGGTGTCCAATCTTATCTGAAATGGGCTTCGTACTTGCAAATTTTTGATCAGTTCAGTGATATGACAGTTGATTCAATCACAGTGTTTTTGGATAAGATTGGCCACCTCTGGTTTTGGAAAAGTGAGAGATATGGTTTCTTCTGTATTTTACCTTATTTTTCACTTTTCATTGTGATTCACATCAGGTCTGCAAAAGCTGATGCTCCCCACTGCTTGAGCCATTTATAATGAAGACATATTATCAGAGTAGGCATTACACTTATTGACCCAATAGTTTAGTAATGAAGTGAGCAATACTATGTCATTACCATTCATAGAAGTCTTCACATGGATAATTGACTTATCAATGCAACCTAATTATCGAAGCTCTTTGTATAGCTCATGGGGGCATTGACCTGGGGGATTGACTTTTAAAGCTTTCAAACTGCACACAGGCAATGGTTTTAAGTCTGCACCATTTACCATGACAGCTGCGATAAACATCCCTGTTACTGTTGTTTTTTAATATAGTGGGGGTAAGTGGGAGTGCAGTCAATAAATACGTTCATATTGTACAGTAAATGGAATCTCACTCCTGTTCATCAAAACCAGTTATCTCAAACTCCCTGGAGGGCTGTGGTTCCAGCTGGCTTTTGATGTGTTCCTGCACGTAAGAGATTAACTGAATTCAATGATTAGCTCAAGAGTCTGCACACCTTCTTTCCAAGGCCCAAATTGCCTGTTGATTGATAGGAAATCAGAAAACCCAGTAGAGGCTACACCTCATTGGAGTTTGAGACCTAAACTAACCAAAATGGGGCAATTTGTTTAAAAAAGGCTTTGGCTAAAATGCCATGAATTCCTCTGTGGGTTCTGAGGGGTCTTGCCATTTTAGATCAGCATTTTAGAATAAACAAGTAGATGAAAAAAAAGTCATTTAACACAACCACTGGACCACAAAATCAGTCCAGTTGTTCTCTCTATAATTAGCATCCGTGATCTCCAGGGATTTTGATTAAACTGCCATGGGGAGGTTGCCACACACATTTCAATCTCTGAATATCCTGACAGAGGAACTTTGAAATAATATTGTCCTCAGCTTCGGGCCAGAGAATATCCAGTCATGCTATGCTAAAATGATATAATGTTCAGCCTCTCAATGATGACGCAGAATAGAGTAGTTTTAAATCATTTTTTGAAGATTTCTGTTTCACCGGGTCAGTTTTGCTTTGGGGATAGGGATATCATGTTTGTAGGTCACTAATTCTGCTATGGAAAAAGAGTGCCAGATTGTGAAAATGATTGATAGGGGAAGCATCCTCCTCTGGGATTTGTAAAATGAAGTTAGAGCAGCTTTTATGCATCAATGTATTCCCTACAGTAGTCACACTTGTCTAGCCCATTATTGCCCCCTGCACTGCAGCTTGTACCTCATAATGTAATAATCATGACCTCTGTGGATAATGGTTTGTTTGTCTTATGGTCAAAACTCAGTGGTCAGATCTTGGCTACGCATCAACCTACAAACGTTCAAAGTGAGGAGGGAAGCACATGCTTGGGAATGCGTCATAAGGTTATCTTTGCTAATGTTAGCTAGCAACAGATGCTACTGACAACTAGTCGTAACTGTCATCTCAATTCTACTTCTCAAAACAATTGCAAACTAGGTATTATAGTGTTCAGTGTTATCAGGGGAACCAACAATGCTGTTACCCAAGCTAACGCAGTAGTGCTGAAAACCCAATTACGAATAAAAGGAAAGATATAAAGGTTGACGGTACTGCTGCCCAGAAGCATTTTCACCAGGGGGCCCGGAGCTAACCAATAGCAATTTTATGTCATGTCATGGACGAAGCCAGGCAAAATTGACATCCTTTTGTGAAAAAAATGGTATAAGGATTATCCAATCAGATTAGGCTACCTTCATGCCACCACTAAACTGTCAGGACTATGCCAAGGGAAGGTAGCAGCACTATGGCTTCACACCAAATCAAACATGATATGTTCTTTGGTTTCATTTCTTTCCGATTCTGGTAAGTTAACATTACTTTCATTTTTATTTCTGACCTCACATTGGGAAACTTGCCTTGGATTGCATGCAAGTTCATTGTTTGGCTTAATTGATTATTTAGCTAGCTAGCAAACTAATTTTTAGAAATTTCATAGACATAAGAGCTGAATTGTCCATTAAGATAAGAGAGCTGTTGGCTGTGAAGAAATCAGATCAGGCAAATGAAACCTACTGGGTTAAAATAGGCTTTCATGTAAAGCAGAGATTGCTCTTCCTATAGCTAGTAACATTCCGAAAGTCCAAACGCGAGAAAAGCGCTGAATTTTTTGCTATATGCTATATGCTATATACTGCTATATGATCAGTGGAGGTATCTGTAAGATCGTACCAGAGATATACTGTACAACTTCAGAATTTTTCATTTTTTAGTTGAAGAAACTGTACATAAACAATATGGAAAATATCCTGGCAATTTTCTGGCTGGACATAAGGCCTATCCATTTCTCCACATAACTTTTTCTTTCAGTGTGTCAGATAATACCTATTACTGTTTTCTCTGATTTTTCTCAGCTTGCTAGCTAGATGGCAATATAATCTAAATGATAATGTTATGCTCTACACAATCACATAGTCTATATATATTTAAATCAGTCTAGCTACCAGCCTCTATGGCTTTGTCGAATTTTCCCCATGCCATGCCACTGGAGTGGTCATCTTCAAATGGCATCAAATGGGGCCGTTGAGTTTTGCCCAAGTTACCAGCTTAGAATCCCGAAATATGATAGTGTCTTTTGTGACGTTTTCCGGTCAGGTGTTGAAACTTCCAGTTTCAATGTTGGGGGTAAATGTTCCTCCCTCCACCTATTTTTGTACCTAATATATTCAAAGCTGATCTGGTCACAAGCTTTTGCAATGTGGAAAGAAACATCACTTTTTTTGTTGTGGGTCCCAATACCAGCTGTCCATGGAGAAAAGAGTCTGTGCAAATGCACACAATACGCAAACATACGCATAAGCTACTCAGGGCTACAATGGGAATATTGAGCTGAGAATCAGTTCCCAAACTATCATGTTCCTGCCTCTGTCGCCACTGTATACACACAGGATACACCGAATGAACCAAATGCATTATATTTGCACTTGATGAGCCTGTAAGATACCGAGTTTAAATGAAACTCCTGCCTTTGAAGGATTACTTTGGGGAACATATGATTTTGGTCAGTACACAGGTGTAAGAAATATGTGACTGAAGTGCTTTTCTCCCTTCTAATTGGCATTTCAATACCGAATGTTATTTACACTTTATCTCAGACAGCAGTGAATCCATTTGCGGAGGGAAGGAGCTATTTGTCTGTGCTGAAATCACAGGAGGGGGGCACAGTTAGCTTTGTGTGGAAGAATCCAGCAACACTTTCTTACCAACAGCTCATTTGTCAAAGTAATAGATGTTGCATCACAACTTCCTGGCTACTGTGGAGAGCCCTATTTTGCAAATGTGAGGCATTGTCTTGCAAATGGGCTGTTGGTACAGTATTCACCTGTACAACCCGTTAGTCTCCTCCAAGGGATCTCTCAGTCATTCGTTAAGAATGACTCTAGAGAACATAATTGTGTGTGTCAATATTCATTTGAAATAATGTTTACTAAGGTGGAGGCTCCATTATCACTTTTAAGGTCTTTAAATGGGGTTGAGTCATGGTTGATATAAAGTCATCGGCATTAGTAAAGTAGAAGTCTTTAGAGCATGAAATTATCAACTCTCAAAATGGCTTGAAAATTCAAGTATTTGTATAAAGAATAAGATCTGTGGCACGCATCAAGTGCAAAATGATTAAATGAATAGAAAACAAGTGAATTGACTGAATTATTATATATACTCTTGGAGTAATAGAGCACAAGGCACAGTGGTGAGCATTTTAACAGATTGCCTGTCTGACCCTATCTTGAAAAGGGCTAGTCTACATCAAAGAAATGTGAGTATGAGCAAATGGCAATATGTGTCAGTAGTTGCAAGTCTGGATGTGGAGTGATAAACATCATTCCTCAGCCCTGTCCCCATATCTGAACTTAGAGATTCTGTCACATTAATGTTTTATAACAATTGTGGAAATGTACCATTACCCTGTCGAACAAAGCCTTTGGCCATACATGCAAAACTCTACTAATTTAACCTAGCATCCATACGGAAACATTAATTCTTCCTACCATTGAAAATAAGATTGGAAATAAAAAAAAAACATATGCACCAAGTAAATGGCAGCCACCCAACTACCTAGCGGCAAAGTCCAGGCCTACTTTGTCCTATTGAGTAAGTGTTGCATAGTTGCTCATAAAATCCTGTATATGAAATTGCACATTACAGTTTTGTCAATATTCACATATACTGCATTAAGAAGACATTAAATGGTTTTGTTCATTTTAATGTTGGATATGTATTTATTATTTTAGTTGTGCACTTCACCTGTTCTGTAGCTCTTTTTCAGTGTTTAACGTACACTTTCCAGCAGTTACTGATATTATGTTGTGTTAATACTATCAAGCTGTTGAAATCGAAGAAAGCAGTTTTCAGTCATTAGAATTGCCAGAAAAGTTAAAGCGCCCGAGATCCATTTTTTTTTTTTTTTTTGGTTAGTTTCCATTATTTGGTATAATCTGATGTCAGACATAGCCAGACCAAGATTTTGCGATGCATTTGAGTTCTTTCGAAAAAATAATGTGTAGATTGGGGCATCTACCAGACATAATAGCATGTAACCAGCAAAGTATTTACAGGTTGATTTTCAAACATGCCTCTCTCAGGAAATTTGCCTCTGCTTTTACAGAATATATTTGGAGGATGTCTGGTCCCCTGGAGCTCTCTCTTTCTGGTTGAGTTGCAGGTAGAAAAGGTGTTGAAAAAAATGCTTGATCATCTTCGATTGCCCCCGGTTTTGTTTGGGTCATCATGCTGCTGAGAATTCAACCACAGAGAATCCCAACTCCATAGCTAGCTTATAAACCTTAAACCATTGGAAGAAAAATGCACAGCTTCATTTATTTGGTGACTGGGGCATTTTTCATGTTCAATTCGTGTGTGTGTGTGTGTCGTGAGGGGGGGGATGCTGGAGTGTCTTAAGTCCAGGTGCCGGCGGTTATGCAAGGTTTACGTGTCAACTTTAAATGAGCCTGGGACACTGCTCTCTATAGATTTCATCAACGTCTGATGAGCAGTCAATATTAGAGCTTGAGATGTGGGATCACCCACATGCTTGACCTGACGTAGCCAGCCTCTCTCTGTGAGTGTAATTTTTAATTGGCAATGTAGCCTTTAATGTCTAGAAAGAGCTCACAGAACCAATGAAACTTTGTAGGGGACCAACTATGTTTGGCAGGAATGTTCACTGACATCTACAATAGCTGTCATTTAAATAAAAGCAAATTAATCTTTTTACTTTAGGCTGCAAGTTGATCAGTAGCATTGGGTGATGCAGTCAGGTGATGGTATTGAGATGCTCTGAATGAAATTTCCATGTCTGTGATTATGTTTGTACCATCCTTTTTACTTGGAAAAGAATATAACTCTGAGCAGCCTTTGCTTCACCAATTGCGTCATGTTCACTCAAAACACAAATCTCTTTTAAAAATTCAATAATTTAGTTTTGCCCAGCAAGTCTCTGGAAAAGAATCTAGAAACCTGAGCAATGCACGATAATGGTGCATCTCCATCTTGTTCTTGTTTACTTTCCTCTCAACTCAAAAAAAGAATGTCCATCTACTGTATATCCATCCAGATTTAACTGGCTATCTCATTGCAAGTGGTTCTCCATCTATGAACAAGGTGCAGAAATACCCTTCTGTCCACAGCATTTTTTCACAGATGCTCCGTTTAATTACTCTGGTTGGAATTGAAGCCGTTTCCCCTGATTATTCAATCTGAGCTGACTACTGGTTCATAATTCATCAGGAGGTGTGTTTGGCACCATGAACATTCCAGCATGTAGGTGTAATGCGTTCCTGTAAACGTCTGTCAGTTTGAAGTATGTAAGCACGTTTCAAACGTCTCTGGCAATCAGGGCAGTCATATTTTAAAATGGCCATAAACCTGTTAGAGAAACAATTTGTTGTGATTGGCTTTTAAAGGCAGGTGTCAATCACTTGTCTATGTTTCAAATCATGCCAGATGATATTAGATGCCGCATTATACTGACGCAGAGGATATCACATTAAATTGAAAAAATATTAAATTTATAGTAGTCTATTTACAATGCAAAAGCATCAATGCTTGATGTAATTAAAAGTAACTTTAAATTACTGTTTATTTTCCCACCTTTCACCGCAGGGCCCTGCATAAGCAATTGCTTCTTGAAGCTAACAGAATGCGTAACAGCACTGTGCATTTACATCTGGACATTACTGAATGGGAATCAAAAACTTTGTGAAAGCTTTGCAGATTAGACCTAACTGCAGTTTCATTCCCTTGAAGTATAAAGTAATAGCCACTTTTTTTAATTCATAATTTGTCATTGCTGATTTTGAAAGATATGTTTAACTCCCTAAAACCCAATGTCCCCTAGCAGTACTGACAAGGTTACGAGATTTTTAATGGCATGTCGTGAGCCTCTGTCCCTTAAATGCATAATTGCTCTCATGCTGTTCCTGTTTAAGATTGCTTGATTAATAATCACACATTTTATTCACAGAATAATGAGGACCAAAATATAAGCCTGTAATTACAAAGAAAGTATTAAGAAATGACAGCGATCACAGATGGGCTACATTGCCAACTGTTATGTATGAGTATTTTATGTACAGCACTGTATATCACTTATAAATGGAGATTTATTTGTGCTGCCTTACTGGTCAGCAATTGGTTTATTTTGTTGATCATTTAGCACCCTCTGGTGGTGTGTCTGTAGCAAAACATGATCTGATGCAATACCACTTGTTTGTGATGAAATAGATTAGTGCTTTCTAGAGGTTTCTGGCACCTTCTTGCCTGGAGGGGGCCGGATTACTCAGGAATCCTGTAGATCTTTCCAGAATGTTCCTAGTCTATATAAATGCTGTGATTTTGCTCAGTTAGGAAGGGTTTTTGTTTTGGCATCAGAGTTACATAGTGGCATTAGAGTGTTATTATAAGATTGCACAGTGGATTATTTGTAGAAATTTTTGGACCTAATCAGTGAAGAATAAATTTGTTTAAGTTGTCATTGCTGGTTTTCTTTGTTGTGATATTCAAGTCATAACACAACATACATAAAGAGCTTGTTCATCCAAAAATAAGATTTGGACCACGGAATCTTTAATATAAATACATCCTTTGTGCATAGGTCTTTTCAAATTCTAATCAGCCCTTACAAATTTATTTGCATTTTATTCACAGCAAATCGCGATCATCTCGGAAAGAATTTATCTTCGGCCATCTTCAGCGATGACGTTACGGGAGGAATCTAGCCAGCAGCAGAGCATACACTGGCATTGGATTCAGTGATTCATAATTGTGGATGATTCCCTTGTGAAAATGCCAAATATCTGCCTTGTTCACGGCTACAACAATAAGGTCGATGCAAGCAGAGGCATCACAGTCCATAAATTTCCAAAAAAAAAAAAACCCCACAATTTGAAAGGAAAGGGTGGATTTTGTGAAGAGGAAACGAGCAGATTTCACAGAGCCCGATGTTGTGTCCGATTCTGCTCCCCCATTAAATCGTGTTCATCCTTCAAGAAAGCTTTATAATGCGGTTGTTGACTTAAGAATATCATGAAAGAAATAATGTAGCGGGCATTGATGAATCAGCTCATGAAAGTTATCACAGATGAAACCTCATAAAGCGATGAATTTTGATACTCTGCCATCTCCAGTGATTTGTCCTTTTACAATATCGGGCCTACTAAAGAAAATGACCATGCTTCAACAAAAGTCTGACAGATGTCAACCATTTTCAAATAACCAGCAATACGATATTGAATACATGTCACATTCCCGCAAAACTTCACACTAGCACACCTTAAAGTCGATACATTTTTACCAGAACCAAACTCACATAAATCGCACGGCCTGTAATGAACCCAGAGACGAACCCACTGTGCATGCGCACTATCGTGTGAGTGTGCACGCGCAGTTGGAACTCCTCCCGTTACGCCACATCCGGTACATGGCAAATTTGCATCAATCTTCATTTCTCAAGTTGGTTTGTTTCAATAACAGCACATTTTTGGACTTTAACTTATATGCATTATTTGCACTTCCAGCAACATGGACAGCTCAGTATAGGAATAATTAGACAATTCTCTTAATTCAGAACTGAAACAGACATTTTTGCTTTAGAATGAGGAGAAGCCTCTCCCCTCGCAGTAACTTCAATTCTGCATTGAACTGCAGAGGATGTCCTGTATCAGCTGACAAAAAAGCAGCTTAAGCGGTTCTCTGAAATTTAATTAATGACAAAAGCAATGCCAAGACCACGGGCACCTGATTCTACTTAAAGGAGGGGAGTAATGTTGGCTGGGGGGGGTCCTACCTCAGAGATTTTTTTGGACATTTAACTGTAATTTACTGCATTTATACACTACCTAACATGACTTATGCCAACAGGAGAAAATAAGATTCAATCAAGACTACAAATAATCTTTTTTTTTTGCACAATACAGTCCCTCCATAGAATCCTTTGTCATTGGTTCCAAGTGGTCATCATGGAGCTTCATCTTATGTGGGCAAGAAGAGGAAATAGCACAATTAAAATAATAGTGGAGTTGCTGTGTGCATCATTACCACGTTGAACTTGGAATAACTAAATTGTGTGCACAGTGTGTATTGCATTTACATGAATATTTGTATTTATAAAAACAACCAAAAGTGGGTGGGAACAAAATGGACTAGTCAGCAGCGAGAAGAACCTGATGAAATATATCTCATCAAACATTTCTAGGTTTGACAACTAACAAGAATGAGTGCACACTGATCAGAACAAACGCATGCAAAAGTATTATTATGAATGAGCTTATACTTAAAGTAGGCTTTGTTTCAATTTAGCAAGCATTATTTGGGATCAGGCAATGTTGAAGTGAGGTTTCAATTGCCCGTCATCCAGCCACAATGAATCACAGTTTTGATTCATAATCACCATCCAAATTCATAGAGCGTAGAAAACTGCGATTCATTTGGATTGGATGCCAGGCGAAGGGTTTGAACGTTATTTTTAGAATTTTCACATCAGTTAGCACTTAGATGATTAGCATTTGGCTCACTAAGTCAATGAGTATTTAATTGCAGTCTTGTTTGTGTGGTAAATTTAACACTAAAACATTATTGGCAAAAGGGCTTAATAAATCTTTAAAGAGACCTTTTCGCATCCCTATCATACCTTCATTCTTTTACTTGTCCAGCAACCTAATATTGTTGCTTGTCCTACTCTCCCCATTTAGCTTTTTTGACTGACTGACAAATCCATAACACTTGGCATGACAAAACAAACTTCAAAAGACTGAGCATCATGCGCTGTTGTGCAAGGTGGCTTTATTGCAACTCAGTATCATATTAGAGAATGTTTTGGTTGTTGTTTAATTGTTTAATGAAAATAACAAAACGATTGCTAATGTATCAATAGAATTAGGCTATTGTAATTATAAAGTCCACATTCTAAAAAGAGAAGAGTTGGGATGCAAATCCATTAATTTGTTCCCCCAACTCTAAATCTGGGTATGCATGTTCTTTCTATGCTCCATTGCTCAGGTACCTGTGGTCATGACAGTGGTACAAGTGCAGCTGTCGGCAGGCCTTTCATAGTCCTGGACCAAGGAAAGAGGTCACTTTTGGGAGTCTATGTTTTCTTATGTTGTCTAATGATTTCTTTACGACTAGGACCGGTGCATTCGCTTCTCCTCTCACATATAGGCTTGCAATCTTCTCTAGCTTCTGTGTTTTAGAGTTAAAGTTCAGTGATTACTCCTTTGTGTGATCTTTGAATTTAGAAAGCGCACCCGCCACTCACCAGTTGCCTAAATCTACGGTTTTAAAAAGTCGGTGAATTATTCAATTAATTGAATGTCAGCTGGGCACCATTGGGGGGCGGGGCCCATTTCATTTAAATCAGATGAGACAGCTAAAGCTGCCAATGAGTGTACTCATTAACCAAAAGTGTGTGTATAATTTGTTCTACAGTTAGTCATGGGTTTGTCAATTGTTGTTGGCAAATAAGTGTGTCAACATCAGCGACTATTTCTGTATTGTAATAGTGCAAAACGCTCCTTGGATTGCTGGTGAAACGGAGTGCCAAGATGAGCTGAATGGTCTGTTCTAGTCATAAAACATCTGTATGTTTTTTTTTATGCTTTTATGGTTAGTTTAAGGATTCCCAAGAGACCAAAATATGACACTATCTGCCGGAAATGGAAGCAGTTTTTATCTGTGAGCAAACATTATTTTTCTAAAGCACTTTTTTCTTCCAAATTTGGACTGACGCACAGTAATGAGAACTGTCACATCTTAAACACCTGCTACATAAATTTTAGAGTGAGCTTACAAGCATGTGTGGAGCCTCATCCTTAATGTGCGCAGTTTTCCTGCGTTTCATCTCCCTGCGCACCCCACCAGCTGAACAGCGCAGTCACTGAAGGCTGCCCACACTGGCACAGCTGTAAGTCACCCCGGATGAGAACATCTGCTAAATGAATGTAATATAACGCTCAGGCAAGTCACAGACTCCCGACCAATCGGAGGCGTCGCTTCCGAATGACAAAGCAGAAGATGCTCTGCCAACTGAAAAATTTCCCCACCTTGCCAACTTTACTGCCAATTAGTCACTGTCCTGCAGTCAGCGCCAATATGGCTCACATTCAATTTTGAAACTATAGGGGGATATCACTGCTGTTAGTACAAGAAGGTTTACTGCATTGCTTCTTAAACTGTGGGTCAGGACCCAAAATGGGTCTTGGGATTGCATTAGTTCAGTCCTGTAATGAAGCTGGTGTTGATTAGACTATACCGTAACTATATTACTCTGAAGTCTATTCATAAAATGTTTTCACAGTGTTAACAGTAACATTAACAAAACATTCTAATTATAATCTGTGAGAACGTTGTGCATCAGCTAACTGGATTTCCGACTGATCTGACTGAGTTGAACCATTTGGGGCTCGATATACAGACATATTACTATACAAATTAATGAAAAAAAAAAACAAACAGTCCAGTTAGGTGCTGGGCCTCCACTGGCCACCAGATCAGCTTCAGCACACCTTAGCATAGAGTCTACAAACATTAAACTTTTCATGAAGGATGGAGTATGTTTTTCCCAAGAGATATTTCCTGATTTGGTGTTTTTATGAAGGCAACAGAGTGGGCTTTCCCACACATTATCCCAAAATCTCCCATATGAGCTCAGTTGGTTTTTTTCATATAGGGCCTAAGAGATCCCTAAACCCGTTATTTGGGGATTTAGCATTGCGTGGTGTTCCCCCGCAAAAGTTGTTATCTTGCACACTTTATCCCTAAAACACCTGGCTACCCGTTACATTATGCATACAATCAACAGGAGCAGGCTGCGCTATCCCAAATCCTCAAGCCGAAACCCGTGATGGAGAAATGGAGTAATTTCGTGCATGAGGTCAAATCCAGAGAGGAGGATAATTAATCAAGTTAATCATGAAATATATTATTTTATTATTATTATTGTTGTTCTTGTTATTTGACATTGACATATTGTTTAATGTTTGATATGTAATAAAAAAAAAAAACATCAAGCCTACCCCTTTTGTGATAGAAACTTCAAAAAAAGAAAAAAAAAAAAAATCGTTTCACCATGATTGGGTCATACCTCCAATTGAGCTGAGTGGGTGTTGGGGTGACCCACTGGCATAGAAGAATAGTTAAGTAACCCTGACATGGCATAACAGGTGGCAGCGGTGTAAACATCATTTGTATAGAAGACTGAAGGCCGTCACTGCCTGACGGGAGAGGCTCAGTTTTGTCGAGCATTCTCGTTCTGTGGAAAATAATACTCAGGGCAAAACCTGTATACATCCCTTTATTGACTACTTTTAGTCCTGACTAATTCTAGATGGTTCTCCCTTATCAACAATTCAAGAATGTGGCAATTGAAGACACGGCTGGGGCTCAGTACAGAAAAAATAATCTATTTATAAATAGGTCTATGCACTGGGAAGAGCAGTAATTTTTTTTTTTACGGCCATCATGGATGAAGGTAATTTCATTTTGTTTTTTGCAAACTGTAAAAAAAAATAGAACTGGAAAATGTAAATGGGCGAAACCATTTGTCACCAAATTACCTTCATGGAAAGTTCTGAAATGCGTCACCTGGGCAAAAGATATTCCATCATGAACTTTTTTGAATCATTTTAGGGGAAAGGTTCAAGCCCAATGGTTTGAGGACCTTATCCCTAACCTGTGTGGTCAAGATAGCAATTTTAGGAAAGCTCACCCATCCATGAAATAAAGCTGAATAGCGGGTAGTTGGCCTGAAGATTTAAGGGATAGTGGAAGCAAATTAATACTTGTATGGTGTGACAGATAGACACTGTACTTGTCCTGTGCACTGTGGGGCTCAGGGCATTTTCATCATGGAAGAGATCACTTCCATCATGGAAGAAATGCTCCATCTCCCCACTATAAAATGAGAGAAACCTTCGGTCCACCTGTCCATCCTTATCTCTGAATCCATTTTTATTCTCAATCAATTGGCAAACTACTCTGAAACTGCACATGGGCATTGAGCATTGGCATAGGCAGGGACTGACAGCGCTGGTTTCCCCGTTTTCCCAAACGTAAGCTGTTTATGAGGACATTTAATATGTTTATGAGCATTTTTAACAAGGGGGTTGGACTGGTAAGGTATAAAAGTGATCACCAAGAGTAACTCTCAATTGATTTGTAGTGACCCTCTCACCTTTGAGGGGACAAGTGGACCCAAACTATGGTGTATGGTGTAAAATTTGGATTCTTTTTTTCAAAAGCTATAATACTAAGATTTTGGTGATTTTGGTGTCAGATTGTTTGTATTGGGAAATAGACAAATCACACGTCACCCAAACTCATTTGACTTCTTTTTATTTATAAGCCCCATTCTGCACAATGCGCGTGCCCTGGGATGGCATCCTCAGTACAGGTGTGTGCACAATGTGGATGGTTGGATTGACCGTATTTGTAGGATGTAAGTGTATGTTTTGTAGCTTAAGTTAACTAACACATACACAGGAGATATTGGGCTGAGTCCCTTTACAGGAGATGGGGGAATGCCTGGAGTATCGCACTCTGAATAGGCCGCTTGTCTGGGTGAAGCGAGAGCCAGATGGACTTTTCTTTGCCTGCTTTCGTCTCTGGTCCGTAGACTGGTACTCTTTTTAGCACGGCAGGGTAATGGGTAAACGAAGGCGGGGTGGTGGACAAAGGCTCGTGTTGTGCAGCAGTGCCGGCCCCTGCGTCGCCACGGTAACACTTTGACAGTTCTTTTAAAACACGGCAGATTGATACACGCGTGATGCGTGCTGACAGCGTGATTTATCGCCCGGCCTGCAACCTTCTCCCCGCGAGCTTGGCCAATCGAGGCGCACGGGATGAGCCCCGATGAGTCAGCGATTCCTGCCTTTCCCACCCCCTTTCCTGCCCTGCCAATGCATATCTTCCTTCACACTCCCTGAGGACAAAGAGCAGTCTGAGGCCTGCTTTCTTCAGTTTGTAGTTGTGCCCTTTCCTTCACTTTGCACAGTAAATATACAGGCAGTTTCAAAGTTTACCCACGAAAAGAAGAGTGCAAGAGAAAAAGTATTTTGTTTGGCTGATGGAAACCAAGGTTACTTTAGTCCCCGATTTTGAAGCACTTTTTTCTTATTATTTTTTTTGTTTAATTTCATTTTTCACTTTGATTTTTTATTTTTTATTTTATGTTATTTTTTGTTTCCAGGAGAAAAGTGAATAGATCATCGTTATTCTACATTATTTCTGGAGGTCCCGGCACGTTCAATGCAGTTGGACTCCTTGCCAGCTCAGCAATCATTAAAGTAAGGAACACGCTGGGCCAACTGTGGAAGTTGCCTCTGGTGTTTGAGGTGGGTTCTGTTGGCAGATTATTGTTCATGTTTGTCAAGGAGAGTGCAGCAAATGATTTAGCTGCCTTCATCAGGGGCTTGATCTGTGACGTTGACAATAGTTTAATAGTTTAATATCTTTATTAATACACTTTTAAAACATTTTATAACATATATGTTTAACGTATATGTTTAAGACAAACAAAAGTTTATAAGTTAAAAGTTATAGTGTTGCCAGTGGAACTCCATAAAGATCACTGTTGCCGGGGTTGGATCGATGTCAGTTGAGAGGGAATTGAGGATCCACGCAAAGGGACTTCAAGAAGATCTGAGCCATGAGTTGCCAACAGCAGCTGATGGCTCTTACTGTGAATACTCCACATTAAGTGGGCATAGCACCATACTGGACAAGGACCAACTGTCTGTCTGCAAATGGTTAGGATGAAAATGGTCCCAAAAACCAAAAGGTGAGTTGCTTGCCATATCACCCATCTCCTCAAGAACCTTATTCACTGCTTACTCCCCGCCTTTAAGGTGGCATATAATTGAGTGTCACGTCCGTCCGTCACGAACACATATCATACGGACGGCTGGGGATATGCCATGTTAGTGGCAAACACTTGTTTTATTTCATTTAGTCACTTTAACATGTCCATAGCACTGTTCCTGCATGCAGGGCAGTCCCCAATTAGCATTTAGCCACACTTGCAGATAATTATCTCATGGACCGCAAAAGATTTCCAGATAGACCAGCCTACTTGCCTTGCTGCTGATATGCTCAGCATTCAAGTATTTTTGGGCATTTGTCATGCGCAGCTGGAGTGTATGGGCCAAACGTGGTATCCTCTGATATTTGGGAAGTGCAAGGCCTCGAGATCGTCCATCTCCTCTGAGTCTAAAAATATGATATAAGATTTGAGAAGTTATGAGATTCTGCAATGACAAGACAAAATCACTTGCCCATCAACGAAAATGGTATAATTTGGTAACAGTAGTACACTACACTATACCAAATCAAATCTTGCAATGATATGAAAAGAATACTCCAATATATCACTAGCAATTTAGGTGAATAAGTGCATATCAGGCTGGCTATTCAAAGGTTAGTTAGGCGAAGTGGTACAAAAAGGAGTTTTCCTGAGCAGCAGCAGGTCTTTTCTGCACAAGACTTATTTTTCATGTTTATTCCACCATGTTCAATTGCCCTAATTTTACAGAATTACCTTTTTCACACATTAACCCCCGCGCACTCACATAAGAAATTTCCATATTATGCTAATTGACTCCTCCGCCTGAATATGGATTTTTTATTTTTATGTAAACTTCCTTGGACAAAGGCTCGTGTTGTGCAGCAGTGCTGACAGTTCTTTTAAAAGGCAGATTGATACACGCCAGATGCGTGCTGACAGCGTGATTTATCGCCTGCCTGCAACCTTCTCCCCATGAAGCTTTCGGCCTGCACGGGATGAGCCCCTGAGTCAGCGATTCCTGCCTTTCCCACCCCTTTCCTGCCCTGCCAATGCATATCTTCCTTCACACTCCCTGAGGACAAAGAGCAGTCTGAGGCCTGCTTTCTTCAGTTTGTAGTTGTGCCCTTTCCTTCACTTTGCACAGTAAATATACAGGCAGTTTCAAAGTAAAGTTACCACGAAAGAAGAGTGCAAGAGAAAAAGTATTTTGTTTGGCTGATGGAAACCAAGGTTACTTTAGTCCCCGATTTTGAAGCACTTTTTCTTATTATTTTACAATTTTGTTTAATTTCATTTTCGCTTTGATTTTTTATTTTTTATTTTATGTTATTTTTTGTTTCCAGGAGAAAAGTGAATAGATCATCGTTATTCTACATTATTTCTGGAGGTCCCGAAGTACACGTTCAATGCAGTTGGACTCCTTGCCAGCTTAGGGTGTGAGTGTGGCAGCAATCATTAAAGTAAGGAACACGCGCTTGCATACTAGGCCAACTGTGGAAGTTGTATTAAACAAGTTCTCTGGTGTTTGAGGTGCTGCTGGTTCTGTTGGCTGATTATTGTTCATGTTTGTCAAGGAGAGTGCAGCAAATGATTTAGCTGCCTTCATCAGGGGCTTGATCTGTGACGTTGACAATAGTTTAATAGTTTAATATCTTTATTAATACACTTTTAAAACATTTTATAACATATATGTTTAACGTATATGTTTAAGACAAACAAAAGTTTATAAGTTAAAAGTTATAGTGTTGCCAGTGGAACTCCATAAAGATCACTGCTGCCGGGGTTGGATCGATGTCAGTTGAGAGGGAATTGAGGATCCACGCAAAGGGACTTCAAGAAGATCTGAGCCATGAGTTGCCAACAGCAGCTGATGGCTCTTACTGTGAATACTCCACATTAAGTGGGCATAGCACCATATTGGACAAGGACCAACTGTCTGTCTGCAAATGGTTAGGATGAAAATGGTCCCAAAAACCTTAAAAGGTGCTTAGTCCGTTTCCAGTTGCTTGCCAGGAGGGTATCACCCATCTCCTCAAGAACCTTATTCACTGCTTATTATCCCCCGCCGCGCGTTTAGCGCGAAGCGGGGGATATAGCATTGCGCTCCGTCCGTCCGTCCGTCACGTCCGTCCGTACGAACACATATCATACGGACGGCTGGGGATATTGCCATGTTAGTGGCAAACACTTGTTTTATTTCATTTAGTCACTTTAACATGTCCATAGCACTGTTCCTGCATGCAGGGCAGTCCCCAATTAGCATTTAGCCACACTTGCAGATAATTATCTCATGGACATAAAAGATTTCCAGATAGACCAGCCTACTTGCCTTGCTGCTGATATGCTCAGCATTCAAGTATTTTTGGGCATTTGTCATGCGCAGCTGGAGTGTATGGGCCAAACGTGGTATCCTCTGATATTTGGGAAGTGCACCGTCCTCGAGATCGTCCATCTCCTCTGAGTCTAAAATATGATATAAGATTTGAGAAGTTATGAGATTCTGCAATGACAAGACAAAATCACTTGCCCATCAACGAAAATGGTATAATTTGGTAACAGTAGTACACTACACTATACCAAATCAAATCTTGCAATGATATGAAAAGAATACTCCAATATATCACTAGCAATTTCGGTGAATAAGTGCATATCAGGCTGGCTATTCAAAGGTGTAGTTAGACGAAGAGGTACAAAAGGAGTTTTCCTGAGCAGCAGCAGGTCTTTTCTGCACAAGACTTATTTTTCATGTTTATTCCACCATGTTCAAAAAGAACAAAAAAAAAATTGCCCTAATTTTACAGAATTACCTTTTCCACACATTAACCCTTCCGCACTCACATACAGAAATTTCCATATTATGCTAATTGACTCCTCCGCCTGAATATGGATTTTTCTGTGTTTTTCGATTGCCTTCGGGTACTCAATCTTATTCAGAAAGTGGAGTGATGTGGTGTGAAAAATGTCAGAAACCCTTGAATAAGGTGATATTTAGTATCAGTAGTAGGCCCACCCTTTGCCGTCAAAGTCATTAGTTTGATTTCTGTACTGTGTCTGGCGGGATATTGACCTATTCTTTCAGGACAGTCTCCGGTGTTGTGCCATTTAGAGATCTAGGAAATGGACTCATAGCGCCACCTGCTGTTGATGAGAGCAAATAACTTAGCTAGGACATTTGTTCGCAAATCCTAAGGACACAAGTGAAAAAATTGGCACCACCAAATCACCGTTAGAAAGCTGCCAAAAGTCACAAGCTTGTAGAAAGTATTTTCTCATATGAATTGAAGTGCCGGATATTTGTGATAGGGACGTTTTGTATTTGTATAACAGAATATATTAATTTGTTAATGGTGTTTTGTATTTGCAAACCACACTTTGTTTGTACTTGAATCATTTTTATATTTGCAAAGCACGCTGTGTTTGTTTGCAAATTTTTTTTGTATTTACAAACCACACTTTGTTTGCACGTGAATCAGTTTTGCATTTGCAAATCGCATTGTGTTTGTTAGTGAATCGTTGTGCATTTGTAAAACATGATCTGTTTGTATATTAGGTTTTGACAGTAATTTAACTCCATATTGTGCTATGAAGTTGCAAACTGATGTAGACGACGTTTGAGTTTTCCTCAATATGCAAAAGAATTCATATCCCTGGCAAGTATGATAATTAAAAAAAACTGGGAGAAGCCACAGCGTGACTACTGTTCAATTAGAACTATGACACTATGGAACCTAGTAACTGCAGCTCTCTATTGGCAGTGAACCAAAATAGAACTAAAAAACTGCACTTCAAAACGTAGCAACAGTAGCTCCAGCTGTACCTATGCAACCTAAGTTAATAGTGGCAGAGATTCCTTATAAACTTCTGATAATTTTGGACTAAAACCTAGAAATTACACAATGCGTCATGGGCCTGCATTTTTACCCTGACATTTTGGAATAGGGTCAATCTGGACTCATCAAACCACATGACCTTTTCGCATTGCTCCACAGTCCAGTCTTTCTGCTCCCTACAAATTTAAAACGTTTTATTTGATTAGCCTCACTAATACGTGACTCTGTTGCATCCATGCAATTGTTTAGTCCCAGTCCTGCAAGTTCTTGTCACATTGTGCATGTGGAAATGCTCTTATTTTTTATTATTAAACATAGCCATCAGTTTTGCAGTCAATTATTATTATTATTATTATTATTATTATTATTATTATTATACTTTACCAAGCATTTTACTGATCCCCTATCAGGATCATTCATGGTTATTTTCCAAATCATTTCTTCTCCAAAGTTGACAGTTCACCGCTATCCTTTCAGGTTGTAATGATGCATTGGACAGTTCTTAACCCAAGTCCAGTGATTTCAACGACCTCCCTAGGTTTTATTTTGTTTTGTTTTGTGCAGCCCAATAATTTGCCCCTCTTGTGACACCGAAACATCTTTTCCACAACTATGGGATACATCTTCTGAAATGTTTAAGAAACAAGAAGCTACGCATTGCATCAGACAAGGTTAAAAAATTGTTCCCCACAGAAACACATTAATCACCACAAAAATGGCTCTATCATGGGCTCTTAAGTATTTGCTTATTTAAAATGCTTATTTTTTGGCAAGGCAGTGCATATTGCTTAGTCAAACATTTCCCTAGTAAAATATGTCAAACTGTTCCCAGTTGAGGCATCTCTTAAATCTGATACAATTTGCCAAGCGCTGAAGATATTACAGTCGTATGCACAGAGACTATGTTTGCCTTAGTCAGAAATGCTGACTGAATTCCTATGGTTTTGACCGGAGGAATATTGACAGCCTACAAGGCTCAAGACCACAATCTAGCGAACTATGATAAATGAGAGTAAATGCACGGGAATGAAATGAGTTGTTGAACATTTTACTGTTTCTTATGATTTTGTCACAAACATGCAGTTCATTTATGCAAATATGAAGTACAAAAGCTCACAACTTGCTATTCCCAAAGGTCTTTAGTAGGCGGATGATGGGGAAACTTAAGGCCTACAATTGAAATGTTCAGAATATTGGGCGTAATGTGTTTCTGTGATTAATATGTAATGGGCCTAGCTCATAAGACATACATAATTTTTGTGCAGAATACTGAATTTACTGCTGTGCTTTTTTTCAAGATAGCCATGTCACTTAACTCATTAATAGTTAGTTCATCATTAACTTTTTGTTTGTCACAAGGAGCAAACTTTTCTGTGGAATGCCCCATGTGTCTAAAGTTCGGTCAGTGCGCTAGGCAATGAGCTCTACAGAGTGGGGGTGCGGCATTCAGTGCAGATTTGGAACAGTATATTGGGCCTCTTGTTGGGCAGGGATTATAGTAACTTGCAGATATTCCCATTAAAGATGTGGTGAGTCCCTTTTTCCGCCAGCCATGAGTACAAAAGGTTATTTTCAAAGTGCTTCCAAAAACTCTCATTTGTGTAGAGGCTGTGCCCATCTGTGCAAGGAGCTGGCTGTTCACTTTGGCGGCGCCTGGCATTTTGAATACGGGGTCAAGAGCTTTGCAGCATTTCATGAAGGCCAGCAAATCTCACAGCCTGTTTGACATCCTCAGTTTAATAAATGACTGAACCAGGGCTTTCTCCCTTTTACTGTGTTTGAATGACTAACCTGAGTCTTTATACAGACACAAAGGCAGAATTTGTTGTACTGGGGCTGTAACGTTAACATTCCCTTCATCTGGTCTGTTCTTTTTCATTACGTCAAACTCCTCCACCTACTTGTATATTTCACGGCATTGAAAATTAAGATATGTTTTTAAAATCGTAGGATTGTTTCCCTTAATTAGCGCACTACATAATTGTCCATTACTGAGGTTAACAACACACTTTCTCTTATCTATGCACTTGTTTAAAAAAAAGACTCCATACAGAGCTTTCGCGTACGTTTTTGTCCAGCACACTGCATGATTAAATTAAGCTTCTCTCATTTTCTTCAAGTAAATACTGTTTCTAAATCCTGTGGAGCAATGTCTGATTTTATCAGTTTAAGATAATTGGAGATCTGTCCAGTTTAAATGAAAAATAGAAATGACAGATTTTTTTCCAACCATTTTTTATTTATCAATAGGTTTTGGAGTGTGTTATTTCATTGCCAGTTTGGTTCTTGTGTCTCATGCGGACTTTTAGTTTGATTGTTATTTTTTATCAATTAAATGCGTTTATCATTGGTCTGGTTTCAGTTTTATTCAACAATGATAACATTGAGAGCTTTCAAGAAGAAAAATGTGCGTTTTGAGAACAAACACACAGATGTGCTATTGTAACGCTATCACCACTATTAACCTTTCTAATTGAGTGATTTTTCAGATGGATTTTTCAAAAATACTTATAAGTATAATTATGAATAATAAAAAATAATTCAACATTAATACCTTCCTATACATGTAAATATATTCAATGACCAGTGTAAGTATTCACTTAATAAAGGGTGAGCAAATGTTCCCGCTTTTCAGGAACAGTCCCTGTTTTGTGTTAGCCTGTCCCTGATTGGAGCTATCCTCAGAAATGTCCCCATTTTTACAGTTGGGTGTGTTCTCCTCACGGGGTTAATATTGCCAGTTTTGGAATGAAGCAAAAATTAATGAATTTGATGAGCTTTAAGTTAATTCTTAATGGGTATCCCTATATTTACAGATTGTTTCTTATGAGGCAAATGATGATGTCATCCTATAGTTTTCTCCTCAAATTCCACCAGATCAATTCATTTCACTGTAAAAGTAAAAATAGAAATTCTTTCTGGGTTTCATTTCCCCAGACCAGCCATACAATGTGTATTCTACCAATCATAGTACCATCAAGGATTTCAATTCACTTACACCTTTGGCAATGGCTCATTATCACTTGCTGGTCAGAATCCCATAGTTATCACAATGTGGTTATCAATGGATGCAACTCACTGAACGGTGTGAGTTACAGTAGTTATTTTAGTCGAAGGCGCTGAAGGTTACATTATCAATGGTATAACCCAACTGCATACTAGTTGCCCTTCATCCTTGATTCCTTGATTTGCTGCCATCGCCCATACCCATTTGCATGGTGTTGCTAGCTAACTATATATATATATATGTATATATATATATATATATATATATATATATAAATTTATTCATACATAGTTAAAAACAAGTACAGTGCTTTAAACAATTATACAGTTAAATACAGTTATACATATATTACAGTGGTATTAGGCTTCACAGAGATGTGCCAGCATCTCCTGTAATTCATTCTTAGTGAATTACAGATAGTTGATATGAATTGTCTAAAACTGAGATTATCTCTTTAATAATGTTACATGTTAAAAAAAAGTATCTTCATCAGCTTGAAAAGCATTATGAACAAATCTCTTGGTATTTACATAACCACATTCTGACAGATCAACATTGAAATTAGCATACATAAAGATTCAATTTTTACCCAAGTAAGCCAACTGAATTTGACAGTGACCTACAAAAGATGTATCTAAGTTTCTCATTATCACAGTGCAGCAAGGACATGTAAAAAGAACAAATCTTAGTATTTGATTCACTTTAGAAGTTTTCATGTCACAAATGACTGGGAGATAAGAACAGCGTGTTCTGTATGGTAAGTTCAGTTGTCTCCTAAATATAAATAGCTGAACGGCTAAAGTAAGCAGCAAGCAGGCTATGCAGGAAAGAGCTCTTCTGTTGCTTCTAAGATATTTTAGTAATGTGTTATTTTCCATTTTGAGACATACGTATGTGATGTATCTTCCCTCACTGCAGAACTGCAAAAAATTGATTTCCTTGCATTGTTTAATCTGTTACTAGTAACGTTAAGTGTCCAACATTATCATTATATTTTGCTCTAGGTTTGTCACAGTACTAAATTTTCCAGGGATAAAATACACAAAAAATTGAATTGTCCCATTGTTTCTAACTCAAATTAAACAATTTTAGACATTTCAGCGTCAATTTGACCATTGAGCCACAATTGTTGTTTCTTCCTTTCCAAATTGTCTTTGATTTCATTTCTGAAATCCAGTCACCTTAACTTCATAGGACGTTAAAATGCCTTCCCTGCTCGCAAAAGTTTGTCTGATCATTGCATTGTATTTCAGCTTTTATGAAGTGCAGTCCCAGGGCAGTTACGCAGGGTGTACTCTTCAAATATATAAAGAACTGTCCAGTAGAATTTCACTGCTTAAAATTAGATAAGCACTTTTACAAATGATGAGGCTGACAAAAAAACAAAAAATTAATAGCTATTTTCAGTTTGAGTTTGTACAGGATTCAGTGACTAAATCACAACATTTCCAAAGAGAGCAGTCTGGAAAGCCAATTAGAGCCAATGTATTTCATAGATCTGGCTGAATTGCAATATAATGAGAAGGCAAGGGAGGTTTTTTTTTTTTTTTTACACAAACTGGATCCGCCAGAAATGTCAAATCTTGCAGCTTTTCTTCTTTCCCCCGCGCGCCGAGACGACAACTCGTGAGCGTAGGAGTCAGATCATTGCACTTTCTCTGGATAACAAACTATCCGCCTGATAATTGTATAATTCCGAGCATCAGTCAGCAGTTAAATTAAGATGCATGCACAGTGAATGGGGACAGCCAGAAACGAGCGGCAGCTTGAGCATATAAGACAATCCAAGCCTTCCCGTCTCTCTCTCTGCTGCGGGTGCAAGGGTGACAGGATCTGCCAGCTTACGCTAGGTCTGTGTGCCTGTCTGTCAGCCAGGCTGTTCCCTGACACTGAAGGAACTGATTCACTGTGAGTGCTTCTGTTCCTCTGGCTACTGTTTGAGCTTTAATTTACCTTCTCACATGTCACGCCTCGCTGTTAATAGTTAGTTCATTACTGTCAGGCATTGTTTTCACTGCCATAACCGACAACAGAGGAAATATTACCTGTCACCATGGCCAAGGGAAAAAATGACAGAAGAATATGTCTTCTTTTGATAAGGTAACAATGGAACTATTGTCTTAGGATATGCTATTTTAACCCCAAAGTTCAGTGAGGAACCTGGTGGCAGAGTAAATTACAGGTATTCTGAAGTATTGTGTGCCTCAACAATGTGCGAAAAAATTTCTCTTGGTTTCAAGTGCTTCTGTTGACAGTTATTCATTGAAAAATCCTCCATACGATGTTCAAAGAAGTGAATTAAGTCCCTGGACATAGTGTAGGGAGGATATAGCCCACGCTTCATACACTCAGAAATACATTTAATACACCAACAGAAAGCAGTAGTGGCTGTTTGGCAACACGGGGAAGAGAAAATATCTGATAATTAGTTTCTGTGTTTTGTTTTTTGTGCAATATTGCTAGTGTAATTGAAATAAGGATTAAGCACTTTTTTCTTGATAGTAATGCCGTGTTGTCGCTGTGGGTCACAAATTTTGGTTTCATCATACTTTCATTTTCCTAAACAAACCAGATTCTATTTGGTGAATATTGTTAGTCATAATTAGAATAATTTTCCTCTTGAGTATCAGCAGAGATCTCTTTTGTGGCGACCCAAAGCAGTAATTATAAATATTAGTATAAAGCGGAGCTGACGAAGGTCACTTCATTGCTCTGGAGATTCCTCTTAAGTGCTCTGCTTTCATTAGGGTATTTCTAGCACTGCTGTTGAAATCTCGGCATTTAAGAGGACTCTGCGCTCGAGAGGCCTCATGAAAGGCAAAAGCCGCAAGCATCTTTTTTGCATCTGCTTGCAATTGGTGAAGGCAGGTTATTGACATCATGCCTTATTATTCACAGACTGAGAGCACAGGTAAATGAGCTGGCCCTCCTGCGACAGGGTGCGGAGGTGAAGGTGCGGGACAGTGAAGGCACTGTCACCAGCCAAGCAAAGAGGTGGCATGCAGGATGAGGGAAAATTTAATTAACCCGACACTCACACTCATGGAGGGTGTTAGGGGCTGTATGTATGGTCCCCCTGGTCTGAGGATCATGTGATGTGCTCGTGAGGTATGGGGTGGGGGGTGGTTGGTTTCACTCCAAACACTCACTCACTCACACACACACACACACATACACACACACTTGCACATACACGCATGCAGATACTCACAAATAAACAAAAGTTCAGCAGCTGGTATTCCCTCTGGTTCAAGCAAATGCTGCTTCACACAGGAAAAAAGTCAGTAAGACAATCAATCAGTGTGGACCATTGCAGAAAAGTTTCTGTAGACGAGAGAGGGAATCGGCTCAAGGAGGCTGAGTAATCAAGGAGAGGAAGGATAGAGAGAAGGAAAGAGATCGTAAGCAGTGAGTAATATAGAGAAAGAAAAACTGAGATCAGGTGTGATTCGACGCAGATGGAGAAGGATGCACAGCAGTGAAGAGTGAAAGCCAGCGGCTTAAATCACAGCCAGCCTCCTGTTTCCCTGCCTTGGAGCGGGAAGACACAGGGCGGCCCAGCCTCTCTCCTCAAGTAATGAGACAGTAAATTGGAGCCGAGGCTTAATCACTGCACCGAGGACTTTATAAATAAGTGGATTATTAAAGCAGCAATCACCTGCTAATTCTGATATAAAATGGCTTTCATCATAAAAGCCCTGTTTATCAGGTTCACTCTGAGCTTGGGATTATGGAGGTAATAGTATTAGTTGGGCATGTGAGTTCTGGGGCTTGGATGGGTGGGTGGTGGGGGGGGTAGTGGGAGAGAGGAAGGCCACAAGACAGTTGAAGCAGAAGTGTACGGGCAGACCTTGCAGATCAAAAATCACATGCAGCAACAGAGCTCTCGCGCTGCAAAGCTAAAAGTGACAGACTGCTAAATGAAAAGGAGGCACTATGGGAAGCCTACTGTGGACTATTGTAACAGGCAAGATGGTGTCCAGATAAAATGGGGGAAAAAAAGATTCATTCTCATGCGGTAATGAGCTGGATAATTAATAACACTGACATTCATCACGTAACCAACAAGGCCATTGTCTTGGAAATTGCTGTTTGAAACCAACTCCCGCCAATGTAGCAGGTAGAGAATGCGAATCGACGAGGAAGTAATGAAGTGTGGCATTATTCAAGCACGCCTTATTAAAAAAGCTAATAGTTTCCCTCTTTTTCATTTGGAATCCAGTGAGATGAATAGAGAAATTTTCTCATTGGTTTGGACTCGGAACCTTTAAATACAGCGCTGGGCTGACACTTTTTTTGGGAGGAGTGCTGAGCGACGCACCAGTGTGCCTCTCGGCGACTGATAGATGTCCTGTATGCCTTTTGATATCACCTGAAACAGAACAGAGGGCCATGCTCCTCACGAGAGCTACAGCAGCAGTAATATGAGTGGAACCATCTCCCGTCGAGCACCTCTCCCACAGCTCCTCCAGTCTATAACATTTCCCGAGTCCCGCTGCGACTGTAGTCACTTTTCAAGCTGGACCTGATTGCTTTGTTTTGAGTCTCTATCAAGCCGGCATCACTTCCAGAGCGCAATGTTACTCCACCTGCCTGACTGGAAAAG
The DNA here is from genome assembly GCA_029692085.1 of Gymnothorax javanicus. NCBI lineage: Eukaryota > Metazoa > Chordata > Actinopteri > Anguilliformes > Muraenidae > Gymnothorax > Gymnothorax javanicus. The sequence continues at coordinate 48,575,816 of CM056204.1, forward strand.
GTTATCAGCAGGCCTGCTGATAAATTGTATATCCGCTTGTGCCCTTGAGCACACGTGGTACAATTTTGTACTGATTCTATGCAAGTGCTCTCTTTTTTTTCCAAGATTGGAAAGCAGTCTACTTGGCAGGGATGGACTGTGCCGTCTGATAGCACAGTCAGTGATCAGAATATTTAGTTATGTTGCATTAGGTACAGTCATACAATATATTTAAAAACCATTTGATTCCCTCGTTGCGCTTTTGAAGTTTTACCACTAGTAATCATGTAACATTACTATATGTAATCATCGGTGTAGGATATAACAGGTTGGATAAATTATCATTTACTTTAAGTATAAGGATTCTTCTATACACTAGAGACCATAAATATAATAATACAGTACAGTGTTTATTTTAGGATTGCAGATCTGCTGCGTGTATCAGGACAGTAAATTATGATGGCCATTTTCATGTCTTAAGAGAGCTTAAATTAAGCTGCTAAATAAATTATGTTACACTGTGTGTTCCTCCAAAGCCATTTCTTTATCGGTGAGATGTAGAGGTCAGTATATAATTGGTGGCAGTCCTTATATTATGCAGTTGGATTTTGATAACAGGAACGAAAGACAGCGCATGAAGTCAAATCTACAGTAGTATATTCTAGCTACTCTATATCAATTTATCTTGAGAGTATCACAGTTGCTAAAATTCTCAATGCCATATGCTCTCCCAGGGGCGTGCATGTGAAGCTGGGTCACAGTACTCAGCTGACAGGAGATTTGCACATTTGGGTCAAGAGGAACCAGTAGCAGGCTTGTTGCTTGTCCATTGGCCTCCTTGTCTCTTTCTGTCCTTGTCCCTAAACCTCCTCATAAATGAGCCCCTAAGAGCCATACTGGGCCAACCCATGTTGGGGAACTTTTGAGAAAATGGGACTCAAAGTTGCCAGCTTCCTGCGTCATCTAGAGTATCTGGGAACTAGAAACACTGCTTCTGTTCAAAACTCAAGATATGTACAGTTACGTAGTGCACTTCTTATGCAGGTTTTGGATGCCCTTCTGTTTCATTTAAAGTGAAAGGTACCTCCTTCTGAAGAGGAACCATCATCTTCTGATTGATTTGGGTCAAACTCTGGGTCTCCATTATCTTCCACTTCACCATCATCATCAATCATAGCAAGCAATTCCTCATCAGTGCGATACCTAGCCGCCATGTTTACATTGAATTATGGAAAAGTTGTGGGATGGTCCACTATGACTAAGGCAGTGCATTGCATATTTACAGTGGCAGAGAGGACGTTTGCTTACATGAACAATCCATGTGGGCAGATTGGGTTGGCTCGTTTAGGAAATGTAGATCTCAGTTTTCTGCACATGCTGACTACCTCAACTCAATTCCGCCAAAAGTGCGGGATGGCCCGGTATGGTTCTTAGGGGCTCAAATTTCCTCCTCATCTCTGGTCCTACTCATCCCTGTATCTCCTCATCCTTTATCCTCTGTATCTATGTTCCTTCTCACCCCTGTTTCCGCCTTGTCTCTTTTGCTCGATATCCATGTTCCTTCTTATCCCTGTGTCTCCTTGTTCTTTATCCTCTGTATCCATATTCCTTCTCATACCTGTGTTTGCTTGTCTCTTTTGATCTGTATACCTGTGCCTTCTCATCCCTGTGTCTCCTCGTCCCTTTTGCCTCCTTGTCTCTTTGTCGCCTAGTGCCTGCATTTTCTCTCCTCTTCATCTTTTTGTCTCTTTATCCCTGGGTGCCCACGTCCCTGCATCTCGTCATCCCTGCATCAGCCCCTGCAACTCTCAGCTGGGCCCCCACTGGCCCATTGTTTTCACATCTTCCCTTTGTTTTCCTGAACAGGAGCCAATTTACTGCTTCTCCAGTGTGGGGACAAACGAACCCGTCCATTAGGTGGACTCAAGCGCGATAAATCAATGTGGCCGAGATGTGACACCCACAAATAGGGCATATTGATTAAAAAGATGAAAGGAGATCATTTAAGACCCATCACTTTGCTCAGTTAGTCAGCCACTAAAATCGAATGCGGGCATCGGGATATATTTGGCACCACAATTTCCCTCCTGTGATGAAATTAGTGTAAACAGATTTTCAATAATGCATGATCAGTTTTTTTTCTTTGAAATCAGGTGTGATTGATTCGCCTACCAGGTGTAAATATGCCAGAGAGATGTCTATATTGCAGCTGGCTGTCTTCTATCAATTTGGAGGGTGAGTTTAAGGGAATAAATGATTATAGCCACGAAATGAGAGGGATTATGTTTTTCGCCTTGGCTGCTATTGCCACTGCAGTGTATCCTTCATGTCAGCGTTTATATGAAATTCACACAAAATTTTTTGCGTTCATCCCTGGTACATATAGGGCGAACCCTATTGTTTTGCGTGATACTATGACCTTTCCTGTAACACCACCTCCAGGTCGAAATTTACATTTTCAAATGCAATAACCTCTAAACAGTTTTGCAGGGAATCACACCTCTTGTGATGGTTTCTGGTGCTTGGATAAGGGCTGTTATAGATGTTGTTCAACCTCTGATCTTTTTGGAAGCATCACCACCTCACTAAACTATTGATTAAATAAAATTATAATAACTTGAACAGCTTTTATGGGAATCATGCCAAATCTGCTTTCAACATTCCTGGGGCATTTAGTTATTGGCACAATTTTAGGCTCAAGTTATTGATTGTAATGGCTCTGTAATTTTTCTTGTTGTGGCCCAAATGTAACATTTTTAAATGCATCAACTCAGACAGTTCTCCTCGGAATCATATCACACTTTTTTGTTATTGAGCCTGGTGCATAGGGGAGGGGTGTCATTTATATTGGTCTTCCTATGACCAAAATTTGCTGTGAATATTCCTGGAGCCCAGAGTAGTTCTCATGTTTATTTTCTGGACCTTATATCCTTTTCCTGTTGTGCATCCACAAGGCTAAACTATGAACCTTGCCTTTGGGGAGAACGCTGTCGTTTGCACTCTTCTTGTGAACATTTCTGGCGCATAGAGAAGGACCGTAATTGATGTTGGTCACCCTATAATCTTTGCTGTAGTGCCACCACCAGATCAAACTTTTAATTTTTAAAATTTGAAATAACTCAAACAGCTTTGATGGGACTAATGCCAAATCTGCTTTCAGCATTCCAGGTGCACAGAGGAGGTTATTTTGTAGTCTCAGTACTGCTCCCTTTAACACGAACAAATATTACATTTCCAAATGCAAGAACTTTCACATTGTTGGTGGTAATCATGTTAAACCTGCTGTGATTGTTCCTGATATATGGAGGTGACGTTATGCAGTCATCCATCTGTGTATTTGAACTTCAAATTTTGTGCAGTCTTTTACTTTGTCATCCCTACAATGCTCAATTCTAACATGCAGTATTGCCTGTACAGGGTTAATCTCACAGTGTGTTCTAGTCACTCTGACAAGGCATTATTTCATTACCTTCTCAAAACTGTAAAGCATCTACAGTACTTTTGTTGCCCAGTACCTCAGAACAAAAGTCTAGCCATTATGGAAATAAGAAGGCACTGAAAAGGACAGGGAAAGCCTGAAGACTTTATAATTGCTTAACATGAACTTCAGGCAGACCAAAATAACTTTGCAGGGGAAGTAGTATTATGGTAACCTTTCATTTATGCAAATTTTTCCCCCCATCTTTAGCATCTGTGCTTTTGTACAGATGCTCCATTCTGTTTCTCTTGCGGGTTCCTCAGGTTCTGTAAATTCATGAAGCTACATTGCAAATCACATTAGGCTTAAATGAGCTATAGGACTATATTTTCAGCCATCTTATGCTGCCTTCCCCTCGCATCACCTGCTCCTATGTACTTTGAAGATGGACAGATTAGAGGCCATTTTTAAAATGGTTAGCAAACTAACTCTATTTGGCGACAGGAAGACAGTTGAATGCTAGTGTTGTACACCTTAAATCTGTGCACTGCTGTGAAAAAGTATTTGCCTCATTTCCAATTTCTTCCATTTTTGTATACTGGTAACACTTTAATGTGTCAAATCAAAAAGGTAATTTTAATATTTTGAGGAAACCCAAGTAAACACAAAATGCAGTTTTTCAATAATGATTTCATATACGGATAGAAAAAAGCCATCCAACCCTACCTATGTGGAAAAAGTAATTGTCCCCTTCATTGCTAAATCAACAATTCAACAATTGATAATTGGGTTCAATTTCACCACACACTCAGGCATGATTGCTGTTAGCCCAGCTGAATCTACACATCAGTTAAATAGAACCTGTGTGGCAGTGTAAAGTAGGCAAAAGGCAGTACATGATGCTGCCATCTAAAGAAATTCAAGAACAAATGAGGAACAAAGGTCATTGACATCAATAAGGCTGGAAAGGGTTACAAAGCCATTTCTAAGGCCTTGAGACTCTAAAGAACCACAGTGAGAGCCATTAGCTACAAGTGGAGAAAACTTGGAATAGCTGTGAACCTTCCCAAGTGTGGCTGACCAATCAAAGTTTCTCCAAGTACACATCAACAACTCAACCAGGAAGTCACAGAAGAACCCAGACTAACATCTAAAGAATGGCAGGCCTCACTTGCATCAGTTAAGGTTAGTGTTCACAATTTCACAATAAGAAAACTGGGCATAAATGGCATCCATGGGAGAGGTGCGAGGCAAAAACCACTGCTGACCAAAAAGAACATGAAGCCTTGTCTCATGTTTGCCAAAAAACATCTCGATGACCCCCAAGACTTTTAGGGTAATATTCGATGGACCGAGGAGTGAAAAGTAGAACTTTCTTAAAGACAAGGGTCCCATTACGTTTGGCAAAAAGCTCACACAGAATTCCACAACAAGAACATCATACCCGCAGTTAAATGTCCGGCCATCAGAATGTCCAGCCATCAGCTTACGGCTTAGCTCAAGCGCAGTTGGGTGATGCAGCAGGACAATTATTCAAAGCAAAAAAAAAAGTCCACCACTGAATGGCAAAAAAAGAAACATAATCAAGGTTTCTGAGTGGTCTCGTCGAAGTCCTGAATTGCATTTGATTGACATGCTGTGGCGTGATCTTTAACAGACAGTTCATGCTCAAAAACCCTCCAAAGTGGCTGAATTAAAAAAAATTCTGCAAAAAGGTATAGGCCAAAATACTTCTACAGCAGTGAAAAAGACTCATTGCTAGTTGTCGCAAGTCCAGTTGTTGCTGCCAAGAGTGACACAACCAGTTATTGGAATTAGGGTCAGGAATTATTTTTTTGCATAGGTGATCCTACCTTCAACAAATGAAATGATACTTTAAAAGCTGCATTATATATTTACTCACATTTTCCTTGTCTAAATTTGAAATTTGTTGGATGAATTCAAATACTTAAATATATCAAATAACCAAAAATAGAAGAAATCGGGAAGGGGGAAAATACTTTTTTGCTGCGCTGCACTGATTAAGTCATTATGACTTGGAAATTCTCCCCATTTGTAATGCATGAGCCCATAAAACAGCTTCTGTGCAGGAAGAAGCTTTGCTCTTGGCCCAATTATGTAATTAATATTAGAATTTAGGGTTGGTGGGATTATTAAGGGAGCATGTTAGGTTGATGTGAGGTGGTGCAGTAGGAAGTGCTGTGAATATATGACCTGCTCTCACCAGCATTCAACACACTCCAGTAGACGGTGAATGATAGTGCGGTGAATTTGATAAAGAGCTGGCCTTTTGGCCTGAAAGGATGCAGGTTTTGGAATGTTGTCATTATACAGTGCTTGAGCAGGATATTTAACCTGTGTTCAATCTATTGCCTATCCAGCATCTTTGGGTGTTATGCAAAAACAAAAGGAAAAGTGCAGCAAATGATAAGTTGCGTAGGTTAACTGCATATACGTTCAGGTTTAATTTCTCATTTTTATGTAAGTGCATAGGCAAAAAACCAGCATTAGAAAATATGGAAGGCGTCAATCTTATGCTAATGCTTCATTTGAAAAAAACTATTGATTACTTAATTGATAAAATATATAGATACAGGTACATGTCTGCTCCAAAAAGAATGTACTTTTGCCAATTAAATGGGCCCACATTGAAGAATTATATTATCAATGAATATTATTTTGCTCATATCAGTTTTTTGAGGGTTACTAAGTAAGTTTACTGAGCCAAAGCGATAAAATGGCGATGTTGTTTCTAACATGAATAAATGATACATGAACAATTTTACTAAGCATGAAAATAATCTCAGTTGTTAATCATCTGTCAAGGTTTAGTCCCGCCGGATGCAACAAGCAATCCGGCGGGCACTGGGACCATTACCGAAGGCTGAAAAAGGGACCCACTCGCACAGGCTGGTAAGAAAAATAGAAGACATTTAATAAATATACTTTTTAAAAGTGACAAAGAGACAGGGGAGCAGCAGCAACACATACGAGGCTAAAATACCAGAATGCAGCTGCACTGCCAATTGGCAGTGCAGCTCTTAAATACTCTAAACTTCACCTCCACTTCAACGAGCAACAGGTGTGGCTCGTTGAAGTGGAGGCGAAGACAGCAGGAGGGTGAGGGACAGCAGGGCAGAACCATTACATTATCAATATATTAATAATTGAGTATTGAAACATTAGAAACGCAGATGAACTTATAATTAGTCACAATTAACACATTCATTAGCTGTTAATTTCCTACATTAATTAGCATTAGCAAGTGTATTTGTTAATATGAATAGATGATAAACAGGCTAGCATTCAGCCGTTAGTAGTCACCAAATATGTTTGGAGATGCAATTTCTTTGGACCTTCTTGTGAAGTGCTCTGGGTAATATTTCAAAATTGTTCCAGAAATGTGTTCCTTGTGGTCCACTTGGTCCGCTTTATGTCCCTCATAGCTTTTTTTTTTTTTTTTTTTTTACGGTGAAGCTGGGCCTTTATGGGTGAATGGAGAAACAAAATGATACTGTGATGGATTTCACAAGCTAAGAAAAACATTAGTCTCAGTGAGTTTGTGTAGATCAGTACTCTACGGCTGTCCGGGACTCAAAGCCACATGGCCACGAAGGAATTTTCTCAACGTTTGTATATTTAATTAGTGCTGGTACTGTACCGTAAGGGCTCTGACTTTGGCCTGTCCACCAATTTGCTCCCTTCCGTAAATTTGACGCACTTGCAAAATGTCCGGCCATCTGTTTGCATCACCACGGCCAGTTTGGGCGCATGTGGCCCCCGTCCAGCTCCTCGCGAATCTGTCGCCCGAAAACAGATGATGAAAATTGCCGCAGATGGGCCCCATTGATAGAACTCTCGCAGGGTGGAATTGCAGTCAATTAGACACCTTTCACATGCGATTACTGATTTTATACATAATCAGACGAAACTCATTAGACATGACAGTGCGTGAAACGGCCAGAAAATAAACTTTTGCCACTCGGTTAATTTCAGCAACTGCAATAATGAAGTAAGGGGGCGGGTGGTGAGGGGTTTGGGGCTGGAGTACAGTGTTGCCGAACATATAGACCCGGTCAGAAAATGAAACCAGTCACTATCCATAACCACGGGAGTCTCGTAGCAGCCACCCAAGTGTGTCCAACATGGTCGCTCATCATCTTCTGTGGCGTACGGATGCGTTGACTGCTGTCACAAGGCCAAAACAAGAAGATCAGCATGTTGACAACTTGATTTGTGCATGTGCTTACACTGCGTCTGAGCTCTGGGCCCCTTGCCTAATCACTGAGCGCTTGTAACCAGCACGTCGGTTTGACGTTTAAATGATAACACGCAGTCACTGCACCATTCACAGATTAGCTTTGCACACTCTGGTGCAGTTAATAGACTCGGACACAAATTATTCCATGCACCTGATCTACGAGGGTGGCTCGAGGAGTTAATTTTTTTGGCCAACTTACAGTCCACTTTAGCCTTTTTTTATCTTTTTAATTTCCACAATTATTGAAATTATTATTACTTAATTACCAGTTTTAACCTTGATGCAGTGTCACCTGGAATGGAATAATCCACATATGTAAAGCTGAGTGACCCCCATTAAAGGACTGTAATGGGCTTTAGTACTTCAGAGAAGAGAAAGAAAATCACTTCAGAGAAATTGTTTAAAAAGGCCTTTGCAATTTGTGTTCAGAGATATGGCAGTGAGCACCTCCAATAAAGACTGAACTGCAGGTCTTTCTTTGCTCTCCGAAATTAAAAAAAAAAAAAAAAAGTGATTATATCTTCTTCAATATTGTGGTACTTGTTTGCACAGAATCCTTAGGAATCTTCGCTACAGTGAAGCTACGGCCAAATTAGAATTTCTTCCCCAATTTCATACTGCCTGCCGTCCTTGAGAAACTTGCATGCAATTGACCTGCAGGTCAATGACATTCATATGTATTAAGTTTCAACATTTTTAAAATGAGCTGGGGTAAAAAGTGTTTCACTTTCCCTGTTCATTACCAATTTCTGTTTTTAGCTAGACAGCTCCCTGAAGCTAAATGCTTGTCGTCGTTTCATTCGACTATAAGCCAAACACCTGTCTGAGATTGAGCCAGTTTGATTGCGAAACAGTATAAATGGGAAATATTAAGTTTCATGGTCTATCGTCTTCAAACCACTCAGGGAATAATTCAGTCTTTGAGTCCATAACTTAATATAACTATTTCTTCTTTCTTTCCTCTTTTCTAGTCTATCCTGGATTTGTATTCTGTTGCTTATATATGAAGTGTTTACGGTGGGATGATTGACATGTTGCCTCTCTGGCTCAGATGGATTCCACGTCAAAGAACGTACTGTAGTTATTAGGGGTCTGGTAGCAGCTTGGAGGAAATCTTTTTTTTCCTGATCCACCATAAAATACAATTGCAAATTCTGTTTTCATTGATGAAAATTGTAGATTAAAATATGCCCTGAAATTGTCTATCCACGAAGTTCCTTTCATGGGTGTGTGTGTGTGTGTGTGTGTGTGTGTGTGTGTGTGTACTTGCATGCCTGCGTGTGTGTGTGTGTGTGTGTGTGTGCTTGTCCATGCATGTGGGCATGTGAGAGAGTGACTGCAGCGGTCATTTAAAGTACGACTGCGGCATTATCACTGTTTTGAGTTTTTGCGGAGATGGTGGGTGAATATGGTGACCGTACAAAACAACTGTATTACCAAATCCATATTTCACCTATCCTTGGACCACAGCAAGATTCAATCTGTTAGACAGTGAACCCTGTCAGACAGGTGAGGACGCCATATGGCAACCAGATTTAAAAGGCATAGGGCTCCTGGTTTTGGAAACCTTTGCCCACTTCTGCCAATTCTGAAGGCTTGCCGTAATTGCTCTGATATTGAACTCTCCTTTTAGAAACTCTTTGCCTGACATACACCGAAGTATTCTGCTAAAAAATGTTGGCATTCTCTTTTTACAAACTTTAAGAAACCTGTCTGTGCACGAATACTGCACAATTGCTATAAGCTGTTCTCTGCCTGTACAATCTAACCCTGTTTGTCTTTCTTGTCCTCACTATTGCCCTTGAATTTGAAATGGCAGCTACAACAAAAACATTGAGGTTATATGACGTCATCGGTATTTGTGTCTTGTGTATTCTTATGGTGCCATTTACCATTGCTTTCATGACCAATGAAAACAATCATTTTTGACAAAGAATGCCATTGCATTTAAAGCCTTTAGTTTGCACTGGACTTCGTGGTGGACCTGTTCTGTACTTCCCTTCGCACAAAAATGGGACTGCTGAAGGTTATTCTATTCACATATGACCTCAGATTTAAGATCATTACCTTGCAAGCAAGTATGAATAGCTTTCTTTATGATTTTATAAGGCATTCACATCTGTACCAATAGGAAATGTAATATATTTAAGAGGCTACTAGTGGTTTGACTAGAAAATTATCTACTAAATGATCTGCTGTATGGCTTTAATGCCCATGTACACTTGGTTATATTTCTGCTGTTAAATCCTAGACCCAAATGAGTCAGGTTACTGAATACCCAGGGGTGAGTTGAGCTTTGTCCCCCCAAAATCCAAAAAAAGTCTTTCCAGTTCTCTTCCAGCCAGACAGAAAAAATCAGACAGAAATTTGGAAGGTGAAAAAAGACAAATTAGGGGAAGTTTGTAATGACTATAAGCAAGCACCGAAATGGCCGGTGATGTAAACCTATTGAACATGAAAATCATTCTGTGATGGTGAAACACACAACCCTTAATTAACTGTCAATACTCTGCAGTTAATACCCTGCCTGAAGGCGGGGGGGGCATTGTATTCAATGGCATTTGCCAGAATGTTCCATTTTGATGGGCATATTGGTCATTTGAGTTTGTTTGTTTGTATTTGCTGTAAAGCTTTCAGTTCAACAATCCTCAGTAATCTTCACACACGAATAGACTGTGGCCTAGAATAGACCCCTATTGTTCTTTTTTTTTTTTTTTGAAAATGGGTGTAAGTGCAGCAAAGATATAGGCCAAAGTTCAGACTTTGTTTTTTTGCAATAACTTCCTGCAGAATAGTTTTATTGAATTGAAACTAAACACATTCGATTTTCCTTTCAACACTGCATCATCTGAGAGTAATCCATTCATTCATAAAATTAAAATGATAGTAATCCATTCCTTCACTTCAGATTTCCACAACAATTAAATTTTCCCATTGTAAGCAACAAGAAATTTGCCCATTTCTGTTATTCTCTCCACAATTCAGGAGATATTTCGGTGCAAATTGGATGATAGATGGGCATTTTTCATAGCTAAAAACAGCAGCTTGGCCACCTTGCCCAAAAGTGAAGGACAAGGTCATCGAAACACCGGAAACTGATTTAGGACACGGACTTCCTCAAAATTGGTCGTATTGACTTGAAACTGTATGGACTAATAAAACTTAAAATATCCAGCATTGAATTCCTGGTTATAACATTTTATTCTATTCAGCTACATTTTGGCAAGGTCTGAGGCAATGCAACTGATTAATTTGTTTGATTACATATCTGCCAGCATATTAGTGCGAAAAACTATTTGATCAAATTATATGAAATTTTCAGAGAGATGTTCAATGGTCAAAGGTTCACCTGATTACATTTTGGACATACTGGCAAGGTCAGGTTAATTGAAAACAAAAAAAAACTAAAATTGTTTTTTCACAATGACTCCCTTAAATCTGCTGCGATTACTTTCCTACTGGAGTTAAAACGTGCATTTTTTCAACTCTGCGTCCAACCACATGCCGCTCAAAAATGTGGCATCACTAGGCTCATTACTGGTAGGGGGCGAATTTCAGGGGGGTCATAGATTATTCAACATAAGCAGTAGAATCTATCCCTCTGGCATGGTATGTTGTGCCTGGAACCACTTTTTTCGCGTTACATTCCACGGGGTATTTTTGGCCTTTGAGCTCCTGCATGTGTGGTTATGAATGTATGTGTATCTTAGTGCTCATGTTGTGTCCATATGCAAATGACCTCCTCGTCATGAGCGGCTGTGGTCACAGAGTATTGACGGTGCAGTGCGCAGTAGTGTTTGCTTGACAGGATTTCTGCAGTGCTGCTTTGTTCCTCGGTGTTACGTGGGTTGCTATGCTTTGCCGAAGCACATAAGCACTCTCCGGAACACACAAATCGCAGCACGAGGATCCCCGCCTGAAGTCGAGAGAGAGCTCCTGCAGAAGGCTGGCCAGCTAGAGATAGTTCGAGGGGTGTGGGAGGCAAGAATTATGCTTGTTCCTTTGTGACAGGTCTCTGAAAAGCTGCTGTTGAGCAGAGTCAGCAAGCTTTTACATGGCATTCGCTCAATAAAGAGCTCATACAGACAAACAGTCCTGATACCCAGGGGCATCTGCCTCTGCCTGAAAGACTGATTAACAGAATATAAATCAAAAATATTAAACACTTATCAGAGTAGGAAGACTAAGGTTTACAGGCAGTACCAGTGTCATTACCAACACCCAGGCAATACTGATAGTCACCCGTAAGCATATCTCTCTCACTTGGGCATTGTATCATCAATTTCCTGTTTACACCTTCACATCTCCTCCTTTTCTCTGCTGAATTGAAATCTTCTGTTATGCCAACAGTGAAGAGAGGGGTAGTTAAATACAACAGTAGCATGGCGGGATGGGGATCATCATCTTAAAGATGTAATCCTTGCGATCCTCTCCAATCCTCTTATCCACCATTATGGAAACATGGTAATTTTAAACCTTGCACATACCTGGTTAATGGCTAAATTGTGCTCAATTATCATGCCATCATACCTGATGACTGTGTACTGACAGAAGGGTGCAATTTGAATGTGCATGCAATAGACAAAATATTGGAAACCAAAACTGAATTTCGAGGACCTAATGAGTATTAGGCTGACCCCTTGCGTTAAAAATGGTTTCAATCTTTCAAGACTTTAAGGAGGTGCCATCTTTTTAAAGGATGAAAGAGTTGGAAATCTAGTTCACACTGCGGTTCAGAACTTCCCATGAAGATTCGATTATGTATTATCTGGTGATTTGACTTCATCCTCCTGGTCATGGAACTATTCTTAAATGTTTTTAGCAGTGTATATAAAGGGGCACTGTCATGTTGGACTATGGGTGCATAATGTGGCAGGAGGGTCCACCTGGCCTTATAAAATGGTTTTATTACGTAACCGATTGCTCATCCATGGAGAATATCATTAGACTTAATGAGTTCCTTGAAATCACTTGACATACCTTTACAAAATGCACACCCTTCAAGACGTATTAGAGAGAGTAAAATATGACTCACGAAACCATACTCCAACATTCGAGTGTTCAGGTTTTGTTTCACTTACATTAGACTATTTATATGTGATTTTGTTTTGAATGGTTCATATAGGCCTGTGGATTGATTCAGTTTTCTGATTATTTTCAGAGCTGCAGTGCTACGGTTAACAACAACTATTCCACCATGTGTTTGTTTATCCCTGTCAGAAAGCTTTGACTTTGAGCTACACTTCTTTTTTTCTCTCACTGTGTTTTCATACATTTTCATACACTGCCTGGTGAAAAAGAGTCGCCTTTTGGATTAAATAGCAAATGCTTAAGAGCTTATGACTGAATCTTTACTGCAGCAATTACTATCTCTCAGACAGAAGAATTCTTTTGACCCTGACTGATGTAGTGTGTAGCTTCTCATTTCTTAAACAAACATGTCAGAAGATGTATCCCATGGTCATGGAAAAGATGTACCTGAATGTCAAGAGGGGCAAATTATTGGCCTTCATTAAGCAAAGAAAACAACAGAGGAGATTGCTGAAATCACTGAAACTGGGTTAAGTACTCTCAAGCACATTATTAAAACCTGGAACGATAGTGGTGAACTGTCAACTTCTCAGAAGAAATGGATTCGAAAAAAATTGTGCATAATTGAGTTCACTAAAATGCCTGGTGTCTTATTATGAAAAAAAAAAATCAGCGGTACAATTCATGGCTATTTTTAACTGTGGAAGTAAGAGCATAATTGCATGCACAATGGGAGAAGAACTTGAAAGATAGGGACTAAACAGCTGCATCGCCAAAATCATTTACAGGCACCGCTTCCTCCTGAATATTCAATAACTGTTTCGTGTGTGCCACCTATTGATAGAATCGTGTAACTGCATGCATAAATAGAGCAGCTCCATACCCGCAGGCACCGACACTGCACAAGAAGGTGAAACTTTATTAAGAACCCAATCATTAGTTAATTGAGGAACAAATGAAAAATGAATTGGAAATTAACTGTGGTAACACTTTACAATAAGATCATTTGGTAATCAATGAAATTTGATTGGCGTTACCCACAAATTGCCTGTTAACTTATGGTTTATGAGCAGCTAGTTATTCATTTGTTCCTCATTTGTTTCCTGGTAATTACTAGCATTTTGTGCAACTTCTTGTAAAATTGTATCGCCTGTTACCTATTCACTTGTTTACCACTGGAATGCACCAAAAGGATGTCAAGAGCGAGAGCCTCATGCCTTTCTATGACAGAAATTCCTAATAATTACCCATGATATGTGCAGGAATGTCAGATACAGTGTCCTCCCCAGACCTCAGCAGATGAGAAGCCCCAGCAACAAAGTACCAAATCCAGATTTCCCATGCTCACATGTACTGACAGGTGACGCCATGTTCCCTCAGAAAATGTGTCTCCTTTTAATCAGAAAATTAAAACCATATGATTTTAGATTGGTTACCCGTCTGCTGCTAAGTGAAAAATTAGACAGCAAGGCAGTCATTATGCGAGCGTTATCACAGCACCACAGTCACAATAGCAATGGGAGTGACCCACTAGAGAGGGCACCTCTGACTGTCTGCTTTTAATCAAAGTACCAGGCTCAGCAAGGTAACAGACGTGATTTTTTTTTCTTTTTGATCATTTTTGAAAGTAAGTCTTTTTAAGGGAGACAGGGTGAGAATATCCCCTTTAGGTTGTCATTTGGACTACAGACATCACATTATTATGGTACACGCAATCATTGCTCTAATCTTTAGAAACATTTTCAAGTTAACCCAGATTTCCTTCCGTTTGGATTTGAAGAACAAACTTCGTCAGACTAAACTGACAAACTGCCTCAAAACACCCATTGCAACATGTCATGCACCATTTGCAGGTTTTTTTTTTTCATTTGTGTCACTCCATGAATGCCAATTTTCTCAATTAAAGAGCTAAGCATTTTCCATTCATTATCACTTGATATATAAAGATGGTTTGACGAAAATACAGCACCCAAGAAAGATGAAGGGCCATTGGCTGGTTAGAAGATGGACAAACTCATAAAACTCTGGCTTAATGTCTAAATGTCAGCCAAAGCGTTATCGGTAGACTCCGTCAGAGGTTCGGGATAAATAATGCTGTTCAGAATCGCCCCTGGAAGATGCCGATCAACAAAAGCATGTGAAGACCGCTTCCTGATGATAACGGCATCGCGACGCTACTTTTGTGACTGTACGACATCTTTGGGATCAACTCAGAGCTGCCAGAGGCACAAACGTGTTCGATCAGGCTGTTAGGAATTGTCTGCGAGACCGAGGTTTGCAATGCCAGGGTCCTGCAGTCCGATTGCCACTACTTGACTATATTTTTGACATGAAATCTGTAGAGTGGTAAAAAAATAAATAAAATTTTTTTTACTGAATTCATCCTATGTGTGTGTAAACTTCTGACCTCAACTGTATATAAAGGAAATATCTAGCAATAAACTGAAATCGTATCCCATCACTGACCAGGGACCAGAGAGGGACTGCTTTGGTTGTTTGTGGGTTTTTACAGTGTTGCCTGCAGATATTTACCAAGCAGCTGGTCCGAATAAGCCCTTTTCTGGCCACTCTAACCAACTCTGGTCTGCATATCATATGCTGTTTACATGCCTGCAGAGCTTTGTAAAAGTGATAAAATGGAAAACTAATAATGAAATGATGAAAGCATTGGTTGGATAACTTGATTGCCATTTAAGATGAAATTTTAATCTAGCATTTCCAGAGTGTTGAGCTGAGCCCCATGAGAAAACATAAGCTAACAGCTGCCCCTGTTTTCCTCCCTGCTTGGCTGGATGTACACCATCAACACAGCGCTAGTAACTATATTTAATGATTTCCTCAGCTTCATTGAGTTGATTTTTACCAGGAAGCTCTTATTAAGAACTTTGGTCACTGGCAGGAAATTAATTTGAAGAGTAACAGACACAATGCCAATTTTTAAAAACTACTTTTAAAATCAGTCTAAAACTGGTAAATGTGAATGTTTGATCATTCAATGCGTAGGTCAGTACACCTCTAAATTCCTGTTGTTCAGAATCAAATCATATACTAATTAACTTGAATCCTCTGTGTGTGTGTGCGTGCGTGCGTGCATGCGTGCGTGTGTACACCTATGTTTGCCTGCCTGCATGTGGGCATTTGCGCATGCGTGTGTATGTGTTTGCACTTTGTGACATACAGTACATTAGTTGTGAAAAGAAAAATGTATCCGAAACACCTGCATTAATTCAGTCAATTGAATTGCTTGTTGTGTATTTTTTGTAAGCTCTTGCAGGTTTGATTGTTTTTTTTTTTTTTTTTTTGGTGGATTTATTAATTCTGAGCTTATTAACTAATTGACCTTCTCCACCTTATATGGCTGTTTAACAAGTTTTGTGCTTAAGGGTCTAACTGAGACAAAAACCTTAATGGCAGGATTCCACTGTGACCGCTCCTCGACTCACTCAGAGTCATCCGTAGGAGGTATGCATCGCCCATTAAGTCTAAAACAGAGTCTGAGTGCGAAATCGACTTCCTGTTGAGTTCACAGCACTGCCTGCAATTAGGGGCTAAGAGTATTGACAGTGACATATTTGGACATGATGCATAAACATGTTGTTAAGTGACGACAAATAAAATTCTCCGCACAATGAATTATGAATGTGCGATCAATCATTGGCACACACTTCACACATAGTTTGTTAATTATTGACATGGCAGCCGTAATCTAGAGTGCTCTGGCAGTTCAACATCAATAATGGTGTAACTGTGAGTGTAATGAGCTATCAATTGGAAAAGACATATGGGCATGTTTGAGGTGTGAAGAAGGGAGGGAGTGCCAGGAGGTTGTGCTATTTCATACTCCAAGCATGAAATATTAACTACCAGCTCTCCTGTTCTAAATCCGGCTTCAATTTAATGAAGATTTATAATACATCGACTAAAGCAAAAGGCGACCATTTTTAGTCCTTGTTTCAAATTTCATTTAGACTTTGCCATTCTCCATCAAATTTGCTCATGATTAATTTATTTTGCCCCAATACAACGTTAAATACAAATACCATAATTGTGCGTGGAACCCTGAATAAGAAAGGGTTTTGATGTATAATTCACAGAGGCATTTTGAAAGCTCAATGTGACTCTGATCTATAAATTACAACCCGCCAGGTCTCCCCAAAGAAAGGTCACGCCGGTTAAAAGGCTTTTTGCGTCAACAGGCCCTTCGTGCAAATAATGGTCTTTTTGTTTAAAAACCTCACTTTCCACGCACCAGGTATAATTTTAATGCAATGTGACTCTTTTTTTCATATAATTTTCATGTCAATTGTTCAAACACAACCACTATAACCAAAGCCTGTTGTGCGTGGGTGGGTAAGGCTTCTGACATTTTGCGGTGGTGAGTTTGCAAACGCCAAACACCCAGCTGGAGAAATGGAAGGGTTGGGGTGAGCTAGCATTACTATTACTATTTATAATAATAATAATAATAATCTTTTTTTTCATATAGTGCTTTCAAAACACTGCCAAAAGCATGAAGACACCAAAATGAGTTGTTAAACAAAATGGAAGGTGAAAAAGAAAAATACAACCTCTCAAATGTCTGGAGTTAATTGTCATTTAAGTAGTCATGTAGTCATTGCTATTTTATTTAATAAAAGTGTTTGTACAGTAGTGCATGAAAAAATAAATGCCAACAGCTGCTCTTGTTGTTCCCACTGTTTGACTGGATGCACGCCATCACACAGCACTTGTTACTATATTTAATGATTACATCAGTTTTATTTTGGTCATTTACACTATAAGGCTATAGTTACAAGCTATCTGGAGAGATTAATGTTCTGGGTGAGACAATGTTTCCCCCATTTAATGAATGTGAAAATCACTAGTGACTCCAAACTTTTGATTGGTGGTGTATAAGGAGAAAAAAGTGAGAAAAAAAAGAATGAAAGATGGAAATAAACGATAAAAGCATGGTAGAACACCATATACACGGCTGAAAATATTTATCACTTTTAATAAATTTAAAGAACAACAGAAAAAAATAGAAAGAAATTCAATGCCAGGGTAATGTATAACCCCAATTCCGAAATAGTTGGGACGAAGTGTAAATTGTGATTAAAATCAAAATGCAATGACTTTCAGATCACATGAGCCAATATGTTTTTTACAACAGAACAAAATAACATTTCAAATGTTGAAACCAAGACATTTTACATTTTTATCCACAAAATGAGCTTATTTCAAATTTTCTGGCTGCAACAGGTCTTAAAAAAGTTGGGACACAGGCAAAAAAGGGCTGAAAAAACAATTAATATATAAGAGAATCAGCTGAAAGAACATTTAGCAAGTAATTAAGTTAACTGGCCTCAGGTGTGTAACATGATTGGCTATAAAAGGGATGTCTTAGAGAGGCTGAGTCTCTCAGAAGTAAAGATGGCCAGAGGCTCTCCAACCTGTGAAGGCTTGTGTAAAAAAATTGTTGAATACTTTAAAAACAATGTTCCTCAAAGTCAAATTGCAAAGGCTTTGAAGGTCTCATCATCGACAGTGCATAACATCATCAAAAGATTCAGAGAAACTGGAAAAATCTTTGTGCGTAAGGGACAAGGCCGAAGACCTTTACTGGATGCCCGTGATCTTCGGGCCCTCAGACGCCACTGCATCACTCACCGGCATGATTCTGTCATTGACATTACTAAATGGGCCCAGGAATACTTCAAGAAACCACTGTCTGTAAACACAGTCCGCCGTGCCATCCACAGATGCCACCTAAAACTCTATCATGCAAAAAGGAAGCCATTGTTGAGCATGATCTAGAAGCGCCGCCGTGTTCTGTGAGCCAAGGCTCATTTCAAATGGACTGTAGCAAAGTGGCAAAGTATCCTGTGGTCAGACGAGTCCAAATTTGACATTCTTGTTGGAAATCATGGGCGTTGTGTCCTCCGGGCTAAAGAGGAGAAAGACCACCCCTCCTGTTATCAGCTTTCAGTTCAAAAGCCAGCATTTCTGATGGTATGGGGATGCATTAGTGCATATGGTGTGGGACACTTGCATGTTTTAAAAAGCACCATGAATGCTGAAAGGTATATAAAGGTTTGAGAGCAACATATGCTCCCCTCCAGACGACATCTATTCCAGGGAAGGCCTTGTGTATTTCAGCAGGACAATGCAAAACCACATACTGCAGCTATTACAGCAGCTTGGCTTCGTAGTAGAACTGGCCTGCCTGCAGTCCTGATTGTTCACCGATTGAGAACATTTGGTGCATAATTAAACGAAAAGTCCGTCAAAGGAGACCCAAAACTCTCCAGCAGCTGGAAGCCTGTATTAAATGAGTGGGATCTAATTC
This sequence comes from Gymnothorax javanicus, assembly GCA_029692085.1. Taxonomy (NCBI): domain Eukaryota; kingdom Metazoa; phylum Chordata; class Actinopteri; order Anguilliformes; family Muraenidae; genus Gymnothorax; species Gymnothorax javanicus. Next base: position 48,594,833 of record CM056204.1, read on the forward strand.
CAATGGATAAACTCAAAAAACTTGTCTCCTCAATGCCCAGATGCCTCCACTCTGTGTTAAAAAGAAGAGGGGATGCTACACCATGGTAAACAGGCTCTGTCCCAACTTTTTTGAGACCTGTTGCAGCCAGAAAATTTGAAATAAGCTCATTTTGTGGATAAAATTGTAAAATTTCTCAGTTTCAACATTTGCTATGTTATCTCCATTCTATTGTGAATAAAATACTGGCTGGTGTGATTTGAAAGTCATTGCGTTTTGATTTTATTCACGATTTACACTTTGTCCCAACTATTTCGGAATTGGTGTTGTAATACATACAGAGCTTTGGAACCTTTAGGTAATGACTCCTTGCTAAGCTAATAGAGCAGAGTTTGAGGTAGACCTTGCATATGCAACTTTCTGGCTTTAGCATACAGTCCATTGGTGCCTGATCCACCAGTCTGAGACAATGGGGCTCATCCATCCACTGTAGCACGGAGCCTGGACTGAATGAGCCTCCTTTTCTTCAGTTCAGGCCTGAGTCACCAGCCATGTTGCTGTCTAACGCTCTGGCCTCAGCCCCGGTCAGGCAAACCAGAGCCCATCAGGAAAATATTGCGACAGCCAACAAAGTGCTCTATTCACTATCCCATCGAATTTGGGTTTGGCCTGGAGGTCCATGGCCAGAGCCAGAGGCAGTGTTTGGTTTGGCAAAAACTGTGCAAATCCAGCGCTCGCCTGAGAGCTGAGCTTAAAAAATGTGGGGACAGATTGTTTAAGTTTTTTCTCTTTTTCAATGTAACTGTGGTCTACTTTAGTAAATAGTGCAGTAGCGCGTACTGACAACCTTTCTTTTTCTCATCATTTTGTGCCTGTGTAGCCCATGCATTTACCAGTTGAAGGTCATGGCTATTTAAGGCTGTCAGTCAGGATTACAGCATCCTGTAGTGGCCAGCGTGCTGCCAAAGTGAAATAAGAGGCAGCACAATCTGCTTCACTGTAATTAGCCTCCTGATAACCTTTTGCAATCTTGTGGCTAATAGTTATGTTCCAACGCTGTGACTCATAGGTCTTTCGCGTTCTATCCCACCTATAGTCAGGTCACCATTAGTGTGTGCATGACCTGTATTTCAGGAGCACAGAAAAGCTCGTTCAACTTTCAGCCAATCAAAAGCCCAGATCCTGTATTCCAGATGAATCTGGAGTAGGGAGTTGCCATTTTCTGGTTTCTTTTTTTCTTTCTTTGCTCAGTTGTTGTGTGCAGTCTGTCTCCACTGTACCTCTTGGCTCAGGTTCCATGAGCTCTCTCTCTCTCTCTCTCTCTCTCTCTCCATCCATCCTGGAAAGTTTTCCCAAGGATGTGTTCACTTGATGGTATGAATCTGATGGAGAAAAAAAAAGGGCTGTCATATTGAATGACAAGCTTCGCTCACAGATCAAGCCTCTGCGTCACTTTCTCCCATATTGTATTTTAGACTGGGCTTAGTTGAACCTCACACTCTTTGCTGTTCCAGTTGTCTCTATTGCAACATGGCATCCATGTTGTTTGCATTGCACAGCAGTACTCACTAAATACACTGAAAGTTTCAGTTTCCCTTCTGTTGATAGAAGTCATAACAGAATGCACAGAAGGGAGGCATAATTAATTGAGCTATTTAATGAAAAGGTGTTTCATTTGGTAAAAACCCATTTCCAGAGCCAGGGCCTTGCTTTAGATGAGTAAATAATTGCCTGTCATGTCTGGAGCAGGCCAGAAAAAAAAAATTCAGCCGGCGCCTCAATTCTATATGAACTTTTATCATTTTTTTTTCCCCTGGATGCCTTTCCATTAGTTTGCTAATGATGAGTGCTGTGATTGTTTTGCACCGAGTTCTTGCCACCACCAACCCCCTCTCTTCTCCCCCTTCCACCACACGCACAAACTCAACATTCTTTATGATAGCCCCACATCTGATGGAAAGAATGAATGTTCTCTGAATTCTGCTTGTATAGCCATTACAATGACAAAGTGCTTGGGTCTGCATGAAGACAATGCATGTTTGAATTTCCACAGCATTTCTTATTCTAAAACTCTTCAGACAAACTGTATAAGTGCGAAACATCGTGTGTTTCCCAGTCATTTGAAATACTACTGTTCACTGTGTTGTTTGAAAGTTGAATGTGGCTCTTTCCTCTTCGATGACAGTGCATACCAGTCATGCTGATGTTAAACTCATTTCTGCTGACTGTATGCAATGGAGTTTTAAAATACTGGCCCAGGATCATGAAAAAGTATCACTCTGAAATATCTACACATCTAAGTGCAGTAAGTTCATGTTAGGTCGACATAGCGGAGCTGAATAGTCACTGAACGCAACATTTTGTTTCACCTTTTTGCAAAAAAAAAAAAAAAATAATGCATATAAAATAACTCAGTGGTAAGCCATATGTAAAGTTCAAACTACATACAGAATTGGTTTCTCAATAGAGTCATGTTCTCAATAGAATCATGAGTGCCAAATTATAATCGAAAACTTACAGGATGGTTTTTAACTTCAACTTCATCAGGCATAAGGTTGGACGGGCCTGGTTCTGATGATATTTCATCTTAAAATGGCCATTGTTAGGCTGGGTGTTTCTCCCTTTTGAGGGAATGAAACCTTGCAGGGCCACTGCTCTGGTGCTTGGATGGGGCCTTTGGTGTGCTCTCAGATCCTGACTTGCCAGTGCTGATTGCGAATGGGCCCAGTAGTCTGGTATTCAAATCCGTGAGCACACGCCAGTGCTAATTGTGTTTGGCAGGCCCGTGCAGTGATGTGCAGCTGTCTCTATGGAAGAAGGAGCTCATTCTGCAGATATCATACTGTCCCGTGGCTCAATAGCAACCCCCATTGGTCAATCAGAGAGGCGGAGGTTGCACGTGTAGTGTCTGTTTCTCTCCGCAAGCTCGATTAGTAAACAGTGCTGTCGTAAGCAGCGGAGGACATTACGTGCTTTGGCGGGGAGTCCAGTCTTGTCCGTTGTCTCCTCCTGAATTGATAGCAGAGATTTCAGTTAATGGTTACTTGGACAGAAGCGGTTCCGAGGCATTCTAAGGGAGAAAAGAATGCATTTGAAGAAAATGTGACAGCCACCAATGCTGTTTTACAATTCATTTTGAAAGGGCAGAGGTCCAGGTTCAGAATGTATAAATCCTCCCCAGTATTTTCTTCTGACATTCTTGATTTGATTATTAGGGCAACTCTTCCGGCAGGAAAATCAGCCAGCTGAGCTCATGGGTGGGAGTAAAACCTGGTGGTATTTTTACCTGCTGACCCCTGGAATATCCACCTCCGGTTTTAGGTAAAGGTTGGTTTTTGTTTGGTGGGTTGAACTGTGTAAGCTATGAACTATGTGAGTGGCTTAAGTATGGTTGGTTCCCCTGCAAGTGGGGGAGACACGATTATGCTAATTTCAGATCTGCCATCAGATTGCTGAATTTCGGGAGACTTCAGTGTCCCAGGGAACAGGTCACAATTTGCGAGACACTTCCACACCTTCCAGGACGGTTGAAATATCTGTTCTTGTTTCCAATTTCCTGACTGCTTGTCTTGTCACAGGTCTTTCATTTTCTTCACTTTATATTTTCTTTGTCAAAAACATGGAACAATACCTCCCCTTGACGCAGATTGCTTTTGGCGATGGTTAGGTAGTCGCACTGCTTTAAATTGTTTTACGTATCAGAACCACCCTGGCAGAAAGCTTTTTTTTTAAAAAAAGACTTCATCATTATTTTCTGAATTCAGGGCTGTCGGTAAAATCTATGAAGATGTTGTCTAAAGTAGTCTGTTTGACGTTATTTGAAGGGATCTATACTGGAAGGATGACGCATTCCTTCAATATAAGGAATTTTCAAGCTAAGGGTTGAATTTAAAGGCCTGATCTGTGGGGGGCTGGTATGTAGCCTATGTATCTGCCTGCTCTGTAAATTAAACTTGTCCCTGAAAAAAAAAAAAAAAAATTGCTTTAAGGCTTAGTGCTGAACAGCAAAGCTTACCAGTTTTGATTTTTATCCATCCAAGGTAATGATTTTTATGATCAATAACAGTCTTTTGATCAGCACTTGACCTAGTTTATAATGATATGGCAAATTGCTAGCTTGCTAAATTGAACAGATAAGAGGGATTTTTGCAACAGAGCAAATACTGTTGTAGAGAAACATCACTTTTAATGTAAGAAAATAAAATCGCTCTGAGCCACATTAAAGGAATCGATCGTTTGCGACTTGCCATCTGCTCTGAATTCCTAGCACTTGAGTAACGCTCAGTATATACTGTATACACACAACAGACTCTTCCGTGCTGATGTTCTTTAATTAAAATAATAAATTAAGGCTTCTGCCTTTCAGTGCAAGAAATGCTCTTTAAATGGTGAATGTGCGGTGCTTTTCATCTTTCCCTTTGTCACATGGTATTGTGCTCGCACGGCCTTCGAGCACGTGTCGTTAATCTTTCATAACCGTGTTCCCTTACTGAAGTGGAGAGGTTTCTTTTTAATGTAGTGTTTATATTCTCATTTAGAGCGTATTCCTCTATGAAATGGCACACAACCTTATTCTCCGAGCTTCATAATTCAGGTTAGGAAATGAACCCATAGGTGATCAGTCACACAGAGCTCATTTAGAGGGTGCCAGTGACGTTGTTGCCTCTCCTACAGTCTGTTTCCCTCTCGAAACATCCAGCCAATTGAGCCAGAGGGCCTTGTTTTAATGATGTAATTACCCAGGTCAACTCCAGGCTTTAAAAGATCTGACTTTTTGCCTATTTCATGCAATGCTGTGATAAGGGGTTTACTGCTATGGCAACTTATCAAGCATCATCAAATTCACCCTGGAGCAAGTTAAATCTCAGTCTTAATAACTTAATCCCGATTTTAATCCTGAGGACATTGTAAGCAAGCTGAAGTGATTTATCAGATGCTGTTGAGTTATTGTTTATTTGTACAGCAGGGGCAAACATATTTCCCCCTTGTATCCTAAATTGTTTGATACAGTATGAAATCTGAGATTTTCAAATTCCCAAACCAGTTTATGATTCAATCTCAAATGAGAGTTCAGAAATTTGTGTGGCCCAAACATCCCAACTGCATCCAAAGATTTATGCCTGATTATAATGGGACAAAACAATGACTTCTTCAAATGCTTGTTATTGAGACAGGCAATGCTACCAAAATGACCCAGTCTACTATAGTTTCATAGAAGGCTCCTATAACTTGCGTATATAATTCATTTACTCTGGAATTTGGATGCTACTGACCATTTTACCCTTTAAGGAGTAAGATCATAACTATGTAATCAAAATGATCTCATCTGATCATTTTTATCTTCATGTCACAATCACTACTGGCACTGGAGTCTAAACTGGACTCCATTTAAAAATTTTCCCAGTGCATCATTCATGGTTATTTCAGCGGAATCAGAATCGCAAGTTCTCAAAAAAAAAAAAAAAAACTACACTTCAAAAGGTTAAACGTTAAATAACTTTGTTCTTCAGTATCAGGCCACCTGGAAATGTGATTAGTCACTTAAGTGCCCCTCAGCTGACTCTGGCCCATTAGAAGAACGGTTTCGTTGCACAGAATAATTTGCACTGCAATGAGTAAAGAAACTGAAAGGGAAAAACAGGGCCTAATTTGACCCATGTGTAAATTAATGGATATTTTCAAGTCCGGAATATGTTAGACAGCTTAAGAAAAGCTTGCATATCTGTGCATTCACATATGACTAAATTGACTAGATGTATGCCGCAAGATCTCACTGATCAAAAAATTCAAATTCACAATACATGTTGTCTCTTCCCTGGGTGAAATTTAAAAAAAAATGGGGTGCTAATAATTCAGAAGCATAGATATTTGGGGCAATGGCACCACAAAACTATATTACATTTATCAAGTTGCCAAAAAACCACCTATTGGTAACATCACTGTTCTTTATAAGATCCAAACCATCGCAGGGAATGATAATTAGCTGCATGAACCTCATAATAGATCATTTAAGGTAAGAATGCTTTTTACAGACATAAGTGATCCACCTCTCGGGCTGGCCTGGCGAGAAGTTACACTGAACGATTCAGGGGAAAAGCTCTTCACAAAGTGTCTATGCTACCTTTTCTGACATATTTCGTGATAGATTCTCCCATTAGAGAAGCTCCCGTTCATATTTTATGGTGTCAAGCCACTGGATCTTGCAATGTTTGTAAAACATGCGACAAGCAGAATGTTTAACCTGACAGAGACAAAAGCAGTGTAACAGTTTTATAGTTTATAGCAATTTCACTTTTACTGCTGCAGGAATAAGATCTAGGAGACCACTGAGACCTAACAAGTAGATTTAGAGAAGAAACTGGAGACATATGTTTCATAAGGAGGGTGATTATCTGTGAATGACAATTTGAATGTGGTTAGGTTGTGTATTGTTGCCGGGGAGAGAATAATCTCTTCTATTTTGCTAAATTTTGATGATTCTCTCCGAATTCATTTTTGGGCTCAATTATGGTGAAGCAATATGTCCTAACAATATTGTTTCTCTGACTCATGCTCAAGCTCTCTTTTCAAGTTTCCACCGAATGAATATTTTTCAAGACATTCAGGAACAAATAAACTCTACCTATAAGGTTTCTCAACCGCGTTGGCATGATTTTTATTGTAATTCGGCCAATTCAATAAATAATTTTAATGCTAATGAGCAATCGCAGTTATAAAATTCTTGAAATTTTACAAAGCCCAAAGCCACTTTATAGTCTGTCTTTGCTGCTACTTTAATTATTGATCCATGAAGTGTGAAATGTAATGGTTTCATAATACTTCATCATTAATTTACTCGTATTACCCTTACAATGCTATTTTAATTATTTCAAAATGCAGTCTATTGCTTCCCTTTTCCCAATGCTTGACAATGGTAAAGCTAATTAAATTAAATTGTGTTCGCTACCTTTACATAGTTCAGCTTTAAGAATACTGGTCTCTTGAATATAGCCAGCAGTTTCTTTCTGCAAACTTGGGCTCCATCCATTCATCCCATTCATGTTATTGTAGACCGATAGTTGTGAAATTAAAAGGAAGTAATTTGAAAAAAAAATACAGTATATTAAATTAATAAAAGAATATTTCCACCTTGTTTATGTTTGTGATTGATTGCCATCCATGCGTGTTTATGGACATTGCTGTGGGGAACAGAGTTATGGGCAGCCCATTAGTGTAGAAGGTTCCACGGTCACCTCGCACCAACAAGTATTTGAAGCAAATCTGAGGCCATTCTCTGTAGTTTGCATTGTTCTTCTCGCATTTGCGTTGGCTTTCTCCAGGTTCCTCTCATATTCAAAAGACATTTAAATCAGGCTTAGTGGAGACTCTACATTGCTCATAGGTATGTAGTGAGAGTTATGAGATGATGTATGATCCCTGAGATGGATTAGTGATATATCTGTAGTTTACTGCAGCTTCATGCCCAGTGCATGTTGAGAGAGGCTGTTCAGGCTCTTAACGTTCAGTGATAAACGTAAAAACAAACTCCTCAGTGAGACTTTTACTTGGTTTACTGAGATGACAACCGAGACAAAGTGTTAGTGTCTTAAGAAGAAAAAACCCAAGGAGTAAGTACACATTCAATTGAAAAAGTTCCACTTTGTCCGCCCTCGGATGTCAATTAGTGATTAGCATCCAGGTGTACGGCCCCTCGGCTTCACACAGCGTAAAGGTAACGCTTCCTCACGTGAACCATATCTGGCAACAGCGCAGCAGGCCAAAATTTTAAAACATTAAGAGGCCAGTCACTGTTATCTCTTTGATGGAGAGGCGGCGGGGGACGTGGGAGCGCGACAGGGTGCTGGCGCGGGGGGGCAAGGTGGAGAGGGAGATAGGGAGTCCGGCCGCGGGAGCGCTGATGGAACGCGGGGCCAGCAAAAGGGCCAGGGGCCTGCAAGAGGGTGGTCCGGCTGGCGGGAGAATATTAAGTGGCTGAGGACTGCGAGCGCGTGCGCTGGCTCGGCGTTGACAAGAATGATAGCTTTCATTTGCATGCTAAAGCTGTGGCTGTCCCCCAAAGATGGATGAAGGGTCCCTGCCTCATCCTTCACTCCGACTCCCGCTCCTCACACAATGCAAAGACCAAATTAAGCAGGGGGCGCAAAAGATAAGAATTTTCATAACGTACAATTTCCGCGCCTCTCCTTGAATTGAAGGTTATGTCGAGGGCTTCCTTTCTTCCCTCCCAGCCTCTTAGGGTAAACTACAGCACTAAACAAGCAGACCGGGGGGGACTGTGATGGTCATTTGTATGTGTGCGTGTGTATAAGTGTGTGTGTGTGCATGCATATACAGCATGTACATGTATATATTGCAGTGTGAATGCTCTATAGATCTGTCATTAGATCATGCTCATGCCTAAACATGTGGTTACCCATGTAGTTATTTTTCACTGTCTCTATATAATATCTCAGTTGTATTTTAATATTGTAACCTTCATTGTGTGCATTAAGCTGTCGTTTGTTGCACTCTAATAATTTTTTAACAAAAATCTTCTCAACTTTGACCCGTTTAATCCTCAATTTTTCCTTGGAGTGTGAGTGCATGGATTTCACTCCTTAGACCTCCCTAGCACATACTTCTTGATTTCATGATGGTTAAGTTCAAAGTTGCATTTTTTGCCCAAAGCCATCAACAACACTTTTAGAGCTCTTAGAAGTAAAAAAAAAAAAAAAAACCTGTCATAAATGTGAACAGTGGGATTAAACGGGTGAAACAGAAGTCCTCTCGTCTTAAAAAAAAAAAAAAAAAAAAACTCCATAGCATTTCTTTGGATGTTATTCTGCCATTTGTGATCACATTTGTTGAACTGACATATTTGCTTTCCTTCAAGATTCATTGTGTTTCTAGAGATGAGCCAGCTATGTCAGGAAACCAAACAGGAGGTGATGGGGGGGAGAAGAGGCGTCCAAAGCGAACCTGTCAGATTTGCTCTTACACTTTTAATTGAGTGTTGTACACAAATTAGGATGTGATGTATCCATTAGGAGTATAATGTTATGGCCAGCCTCAGAGACCTAAACCACAGCCTCCCCAGAGCCTCTCGCATGTCTGTTTTCCTTCTCCAGAATTAAATCGATAAAGCTTTCTTTCTCTCTCTATTGTCTACGACCTATTACTTTGCATTGTTATACACACTCGCTCTGTTCTGTATGCACATTTTAATGCAGGCTTTGATTCAAATGCACCAGGTTCTTCTGAAGTTCAGCTCCATAAGCCCTAAGAACATTCCAGACCATTTTTGCATCATGGCTTAGCTGTTTCATGGTTCTCTATGTAATTGAGATATGGATCTTTCATTTTGTCAGCATGGCTCGTGATGTTGAAACTGACCTATCAAATGAGCAGCTCACCAGTAGCATTTTGAATGAAAAACTCCTGAGGAGGAGAGAGCTTTTAATTTGTACAATGCCCTCCAGAAACTTTGGGCTCTTGTCGACAGCGTGTATCACTGCCGATGTGCATGTCTAGGTGTATTTGCGTGTGTGTGTGTGTGTGTGTGTGTGTGTTGTTTGTCTGTCTGTGTGCGTGCAGGTCAGAAGGCAAAACATTTGCTTTTCTGTTCACGTTACTGAAATATGATGCAAGAGAAAGAGAAAAAAGAAAGTGAAAGCTAGATTGAGGGAATTAACTCTGAATAATGTGGGAGAATAAAGCCTGATGACTGCTCTCTACCTTTTTCTGTTGATTTATTATACAGTATTTCATTCATTTGATTGATGGACCACTGAACTTCATAGTATAGGATGCATGGGCTATTATTGTGCAACCTGTCCTCCAACCGTACGCTCAAATAGGTTGATTATTCTCATTTACTCTGATTTACGACCCATAGGAGTGTTTCCTAAAATCGCACCCCTACTGGCAGCAGGAAGGTACTGTTAGAGTTATAGTTTCAGTTCCAGATACAGTTTCAGTCACATTCACACTTAAAATAACAGTTTGGGTAAGGATTAGGGTTGGGGTTAGGGTTAGGGTGTAGTATTAGGATTAGGGTTAGGATTAGGTTTAGGTTTGGGATTTACTGACGGCAACGCTGACGATGGAAACCAGATTGTAGTTATTTAAATGACCGCTAGAGGTTGCTTACCTGCTAAACGTAACTTTAGATAGTAATAAGCTGCTTGACAAACGACCTTTCTGGGCGTATTTTGTTGAAGGACAGGCTCTTATTGTGGGATCCAAAACAATACAGTTGATTAGTTGGATCATTTGACCTTGTCCAATGTTGCTTTCCTGATGAGTCAAAACTCTATGGATCTATTGCAAAGCAAGGCTTGTTCCCTAAACATCTCTTGTCTCATTCCTTTTGCTCTCCTTGTAGCTCTCCTGACCACCCGGCCGCCTAAGGTCCTGTTTCCTATGGAGAGGCACCCCAGCCTTATAGATGTCCAACTAGGTAAGCATCCCCCTGGAAGGGGGCTCTCTTGCTGCGTCTCCTGCTTACAATGTATGTGGTGAAATTGTTGGCAGCAAAGAGATTCCTCATAACTTCTGTTTGCCGTTGCTTCTCTGGTCTCCCTCCTTCTTGTAGAATAGAACGTAGAATTTATTACTTCACTTGCTTGGTCAGCCCCAGAAGTATGTCGTGAGGAGAATACAGCAGTGGTGGAAAGTCCATGGAAGAAAAACTAAAGTTCTGTCACGTGTTTCTGCCGCCGGGCAATGATGCTTGCTGATCCCGTACCAATTGCTGGATCTAGGTGACTAGTACAAAATACTGGGGAGGAATCTCTGGTGTTTCCATTTTGTGGTATATGACTGCTGCTACAGTATGTTCACTGGTAATCACGAAAGGCCATTGATGACATGGTATTGTAGAACTTGCTGGCAGTGTGGATTCTAGACAAAGTAACTAAATATGTTTCCTGGCAGTGCCTTAGGCTGCGTTGTTCAACACTTGAAATTTCTCCCTCGAGAATCACTTCTAGTTTCTAGTGCCATGCCTAATTCTCACTGAGTTTGTCTTTGAAAGGTGCCTAATGATTCGGTTGAAAAATATTAACAAACTTCAAATCAGCCTAATTTGCCCCAAGATTAATTTGCAATGCATAAATCTTGGAGTTAATGGAAAGTGCACTGCACACAATAATTGATTCTCGGGAAACAGGGTGTTAGATTCCCTCGGACCTCGTTTACATATTTAATTATGAGCTTGTTCCACCCTAATGGGACGTTTTCACCAACAAACATTCACATCTTTCAAATATGAATCCATTTACATAACTGGGTGGGAGTTGAACCAGCTTTGCTCAGCTGCGCAGCTATATCCAGTATTGGTTCCCTAGTAACAGCCCCTCCAGAGCCAACTGCAAGGATCTAACCTGATGTTTCCATTAATACATTTTCTGTTTGCCTGGAACAGATTTGCTTCACACTGAGTGGAAAGCTCTCTAAACCTTGTCAATGGAGCCACTTCTTTTTGGCACTTCATCTGCCTGCCTTGCGAGCTTGCATACGACACAAGGCGCTCTTTAAATCTCACTCCCTGCTCAGGGCAGTTAACAAATAACAAAACAATTCAGAGACGCGTATGTGAGCTGTCGACTCCCACTAAATTACAGGCCGTTATTCCCCATACCGGAGCAGAGAGAGTGTGAGGCGGCAGCCGAAGGGAAGAAGCTTCCGAGCTCCTGCAGGGTTGAGGAAATGTCTCCTTCACTGCACAGTATTTAAATAATATGTACACTCAGCTAACTGCTGGTTGGAAAATACAAAGCAAGAGAAGTCTAGAGGCCTCCTTCCTCTTTGGCGGTTCAAAGCTACCGCTGTTGAAGAATTTGGTCCATATGTGGCCATTTGTTGAATTTCCTTGTTTACTCATTGGAGTGCTTGTGTTTTACCATTATGGGTCCTGTAAGCCTGCGATGTGCGCTGTGAGGCTTCTGTTAATGATTTGTCAGGAAATACCCATCATCCTCTTTTAACATGTTGGGCTCTATCTAAGAAGAATGTTTTTCTGTATACTGCAATCACAGCCCTGAAGCCCCTGGGAGGGGAAATACTAGTGCAATATCTCAGAGTGACGACACTGAAAAGGGGCAATAAGGAAAAATATATACACCCCCACATTTTTCACACAGAAAATATATGGATCCAGTATGTTTATTGCAATCTTTTTGCTGAGTGCAATCACTTTGTCTTTTGTTGGCAGAACGGGGAAATATCTGCACCATTTCGTTTCCCCTGGAACTTCGTCAATCGTTACGTTTTTTCGGCGTGGTTATTATATTTCTGATGGGACGACGAGCTGCGCGGCCCCAAACCAATTAAACTTAATAGAGTGAGCAGTCTGTGCAGCACAGCATAAATCTCTCTCATCTTGCCTGCCCTGTGCTCTTAACAATACATTTCACACCCTCTGCGAGAGGCATTTGGCCAGTGGGCCCATAGATTTACTGAGGTCATGTGCATCTATGTGCGGTGCTTATTTACCTTAAATAAGGAAATGGCCGACTCCCTGTGTGCATCACATTATTCGCCCAGGAGATCCCGAGGTCTACCTCCACAATAAAGATGTAATTATTGTTCTTGTTTTATGTGCTAAAATCTGCTTTATTGAGCCAACCTGGAACAAATGGTAGGCATTGATGTAAATCTCCTTTTATCAGTGAATGTGTTAGCAGCACTGTCTAAGTGTTCCTGGAAACTTCCAATCATTTCCAGGACTCTGCTATGATTGGTAATTAAGTTTTTTCGGCTGTGTTCGTCACTTGCTGCCTCATTATTTTTAAATTGACCGTGGAGAGCATCTACTTTTGACTGTGTCTGATTATGTAATGCATATTTTGGTACTGAGCATTTTTTCCATTGCGTTTCATGGAACGAGAATACTTTAATTGAATCAGACATCTGTTATGGGCTGCTGGGTTGGCTCATTTGGTAAAGGTGCAAGAGCGATCATTATGGCATCGGATCGAATCTAGCTATGTCAGTGCCAACTGTGGTGAGCGGCCTTGTGAGAGCAGCGCATAATTAGCTGCTCAGAGAAATGGGAGGGTTACAGTTGAGTTTGGTTAACATTGTTTTTTGCTCAAGCTTCTCCTGCCTGCCATCCAGGTTCTCATCAGTTAAATTCTAACAAAGCATATGTTTGTATAAATAACGTTATATCATTTTAGAAACTAAGAAACAAATCCAGGTGCACAGATAACTGGGTGGATGCGGGGTGGGGGGGGGGGTGTAAGACACATCCAACACTAGCAAAATCAATCATTCATTTTTTTTTTTTTTTTTTGGAAGAGAAAAACTTAAGATGCAAATTTTTGGGGGTGGGGTTATTTCGGCTGAAAGCCATCTTCAGTGCAGGAATAATATAGCCTGCTCTCCGCTAGCGGCATAATGTGCAAGAATAATAAGTAAGGTTTTACAGTATTTACGGACGAAGTATGATCAGTTCGTCATATACACACACATATGTGTGTGTGTGTTTGCGTGCGTGTGTGTGCGCGCGCGTGTGTGTGTGCGTGTGTTTGTGTTTGTGTGTGCGTGTACGTGTGCGTGTGTAGGTGTGGGGGTGTGTGTGTGCGTAATTATTCAGTCAGAATTTCTTTATATAACATATGGAAATGAAACTACTGCGAGAATGCTCATGTCCATTGCTCTCAGAATAAGCAGTTTCATGCAGTTAAAAGGACTTGAGTATGTGCATCAGACGTTTCAGACAATTAAGAATGCTTGGCTGTTCCGTAATTAGCCCTTTGATCAAAGCTAATGGAGTATGCTCTGCAAATGATCCTGGATGATTCACTCCTGTGTTGTATTACATGAGGCCATAAATGCTAACAAGCGTCTAACATTGATTTTTGGCCATGATCTAAGGGAAGCTCCTTCATGCTTGTCCATTTGTATGACTGATGAAGTGTAGGGTGGCTAGCGCTGTCCTCTTCGAGAAGTGATGCCTTGGGTCCTGGTTAAGCAATAGCTTCCTAAACACCTTGTTTTCCCAGTCGAGCACCAATCTTTCCTACAAAGCTTTATTTTCAAATACTGAAGATGCAATGGAAGTCATCCGTGAATGCCGTGTGTATGAATAAAGAATAATAAAATATGTTATTGGAATAAGCGCAAATATGCAATACTCTTGACTGCTTTTAAATGCAAATTCTAAAGGTGAACTGTGAAAATTCTAAAGATAAACTGTGGAAATATATATATTTTTAAATATATATATATATATATATATATACAGGCCTCGAATGAAGTTATTTTTAGGGCAAGGCCACTTGGCCTTTAAAAATTGGGGCATCACGGCCAAAATGTGGGGCACCAAGGCCAAAACCAAATTAATCATTTTTTCAAGAAAAATAAGTGATAATGACATTGTATGTAGATAAGGCAGTATAAATCAATAATTAGGAACGCATTGAAAACCAATATTTTATTAATTTTTAAAATTCTTACATTTTTATTCAACTTGCAGCAATCTATCGACAGAACAATCAATACCAATACATGACCAATAATTAGAAAGGATAATGAAAAAGTTAATGTTTATTGCCAACATTTATATAATTGGCAGTGCAAGGATGATAACATAAATGCAAAAATCCAGATCTTTCGTTGACTTTGCGGCATTTATTTTCACCATCCTTGCAGTTGTCACTCAGCTGTGCATCATGCCAGACAACGCCCTTTAGCCATGACTACATTCTGAATCTAGAACGGATTCTCGGGGCTCAGGCCTATTGCTTAATGAACCTCGCAAACTAACTTAGGCAAATCTGTGCTGCACGAGCGCAGACATAATAAAGACATATTGATATTTTACGTCGTCATTTATGTGCGGAAGAAAACGCTTCAATTTTATGGTGCAATGTATAACAATTCTATCGAAAATAAATTAGAATGCCGTCATTCAACAAATTAGTCTGAACAGCTGTTGCTACCCGGGAAAAGACAACTGCGAGAGGTTTTGGTTATCAAGCACTGAAAGATGAGGATGGCCTTTGTTACTGCCGACGGACCGCTACTGCTGAGCAGTCTGGCATAGGAGAAACACTGCCCTGGATGACGTTTTAGGCGAATGCTCTCTCCAGCTCGCTCTCAAAGTTAGTTTCTGTCGAGGAAAGTTACACAATCACCATTTTCACTCAGCCCAAAAAACACATCTATACTTGACACCAACAGTATTTAATTGTTTGTGCTAAAAACATAATGTGAGTTGATCTTTCTGAAGTCGGAAGGATGTATGGTTGTAGGATACCAACCTCACACAACGTTGCCTTATTTGTGAGTGAGTGGACGTGTCGTTGGTCGCACAAAGTGCTCAGAAGTCCAGGGCAGCGTGACGACAGGAGCCGCGCAGCTCAGTTGCTGTGTCGAAAATTGCCACTTTGGGTAATTTTTGGCCACCACGGCCAAACTGGCCGTTTGAGTAGTCGGGCATTACGGCCACACAGGGGGGCAACCACGGCAATTGCCGCTAAGCCGTAGTATAATTCATGCGCTGTATATATATATATATATATATATATATTTTTTTTTTTTTTTTTTTTTTTTTGCTGCTGCTGCTAAATTACAGTTGCTGCTAACATAAATACA
The DNA here is from genome assembly GCA_029692085.1 of Gymnothorax javanicus. Taxonomy (NCBI): domain Eukaryota; kingdom Metazoa; phylum Chordata; class Actinopteri; order Anguilliformes; family Muraenidae; genus Gymnothorax; species Gymnothorax javanicus. The sequence continues at coordinate 48,610,394 of CM056204.1, forward strand.
GAGTATACGAATTTTGGGAAGTCGGTCATAAAAGCATACGGCTGTGATGACTTCAGAAACTGTAGCCTTCACAAAATTGATAATTAATTGTTGCGCAGAGCCATTGCGTGCTCTTGTGGCCAAACTATTATGCCACAGCTGTCACTGTTTATTAGCCAAGGAGATGTCGCGTGCAGAGACGGTTTCCAGGCACCATGAAAATCTGCTCCCCTTAACCTTTAGACCAGGAAGGGCCTATTATTAGCCACAGGGCGGTGAGGAGGCGGAGCAGGACTTGGTAAAAAGATGTCGCGGAAAAGGAGACCCTCTGACTCAGGCCTGCTTCTGCTAGCGCAGAGCAGCTAATGACGGAGCTGCTTCCACTGCTGCGGATATTTCCCACTAAAGCACAATTATCCAGATTAAGCTGCATCTTCTCTGTCTGGACTGTGGGGCACTCAAAAAAAAAATAGTATCAAAAAGAAACGCTCTGTTTCTATAAATAAGGATTCTTATCCTCTTTATCGTTTCAGCCACATGAACAGAGGTGCCTGTCACTAGTCGTGCTATTTTGTGGGGGGTTTGGGGGGGAGCTGAGGTGGGCACGGTGTATATCAGAGAGGGTTTTTCAGAACCTCAGGTAAACAATAACAAGAAATTGCTAATGCAGCCATGTGGATTTTTTTTTTCTAGCAGCCCCGTTATTTGATCTCAGTATCCCCTAATCTGATCGCGGGGACGTTGACAAATGGGAAGCATTGTTTTATATCGAAACTTGTCAGTTTGTGTCAACGGCTTCTGTCATCCCTTGGTGGCTAGTTGGTTTTTGGACTCTTTCTTTGCCCTTGTATTCTGTACATACTTTTCAATACACATTCTGAGAGACAAATAAGTCTCGCTCTTGCGAAAAATTTGAATAGATGCTACATCAGACCCATGGTATTTATGCTTCATATAAATACACAGACACTGACAGGGAACAGAAGCACAGGGATGCCCTGCTGCGTAAGGAAAGAGGCTGGTGTCATCGTGACAGAGTAACAGTCAGTGATCGGAGGCTTGGGCTCTCTCCCTGTCCTCTCTCGCTATCATTTTTCATCAATGGGAACTGTGAGACTCATGAATATGTTCATTTGTATCTTTGCCCGGATTGAAGGACAGAAGAAAAGAAACAGGAACAGGTCGAAGAAAGAGAGTCATATGTAGTGCAATGCAGCCAGCATCATTTTTTTTTTGACAAATACATCCATATATCCACTTCATAATGAAAATGTAAAATGGATTCTCAGCTTTTATATTCTCTGAAATAATGAAATGAGAATTTGACACAGTGATTATGGTCTCTTTCAAAATATTTTGACCTTGACAGGTCAAAGAATATTTGCACTATACTGTTAGTGCTGGTCTGGTAGGGAGTGCCTTTTGAAATGCAGTTGTTCAGCCTCCATCTCTCCTTACTGCCATGACTTACCCACTCCTCCTGGCCTGGCCATACATTGAGTTAAAGGCATGAGTACACTACAAGCAGGTCATCAATCCATCACAGGTCCCACACAGTATTTATTACATATTGATATCATTGGCAGCCCAGTTTTGGGAGACCACACTTGTTGCACCTCTGCAGGGTTCTCTAAGGAACTTAGTATCATCTACTGTGGCTAAACAGTCCAAAGCGAAAGTGGCAGTCCCTGTTGCACTTGATGCAGATGAACTGGGAAGCCTGGATTTCAAGGGCTACTGCTACACACTTTCTTTGATTTCTCTTATCTGCTGCGAGCCAGCTGCTCCACAAATCTGCATCAACAAAGCCCTTGCAGACAGACTGACACCAGGCATCTCGATCTTCACCTAGTACCTCTCAAATGTGTGGGAGATGTTAAAGGTGTTCAGGTCTCTCTTGGAGGGTGTCATTGAATTGGAGTAAGGGGCGACCGACTCGCCTGGTGCTAGTGGTCTGCTGTCCGTGTCGAATGTCCTTTGGCAGTGTCCGATCTTTCATGCGTAGACCGGACCCTGTCAGCGAAGGTGGTTTTGATTCAATAGGGAGCACATTCTGGGAAGTAAGGCACATTGCAGGATGTTGATGTGTGGAATATGGTCCTGCCAGCTGATGTCAAGGATGTACTTGATGCATTTGGAGGGCGTTGAGCCTGCACTCTTGCCTTGTATAAGTGGTCACTGATTCACTTCCACAAAGTAAGGTGCTGAGAACACAGGCCAGATAGACTTGGATCTTAGTGTGTTCTGTCAGGGCTTTGTTCTACCATACCCTCTTAGTCTAAAATGGTGGTGTGTGACCTCCCGAGCTGCCTGTCAAGTTAAACGTCAAGGTAGAGATTATTGGTGATTGTCAATCCCAGATAGGTGAACTTGTCTACAAATTCTGGAAGGCATCCTTTGTTTGGGTCACAAGGGCTGCGTTGTCAGCGAAGAGCATATCCTTGATGAGGACTGTCCTCTCCTTGGTCTTTGAGTGCAGTCGTGCCAGGTTTAACCGTTTCCCATCGGACCTGGTGTGCAGGTAGACACCATCGGTGGACGAGTTAAAGGCGAATGACAGGAGCAGGGAATTTCAAATCCCAAAGAGGGTTGGAGTCAATACTCAGCCCTGCTTGACACCACTGTTGATGGAAAAGCGTTCTGAGGAGGAACCATTGTACAGAACTTTACCCTTCGTGTCGGCATGGAGAGAGATCACTACGTATATTGTGAAGTTTTGGGGGGCAGCCGAGCTTCTTAAGAAATTGAGAAGCTGTATTCCTCAACACAGTTGCTGCCAGTAATCATTGGGACATTGTCTGGCGATGTGTTGTGTGGTGTTCCGAGCCCTTCTGTGAGCTGGAAGTGTGTGTTCATTCTGGTATCTCTTTCGTACTAAGAGGCCTTCAGGTTTGGTCGGTTCTATCTGTGGAAGGTATGCGATTAACCAGTCCTGGCTTTGATGGTCCTTCTTGCCAAATGTGCACAAATCCAAGCTGTAAATAATGTTCTTTATGGTGTTCCCCTTTGCTGTGGCATCATGATCTGGCAGGTCCTGGAGAATCCTTCAGAAAGTTTGACTACCCTTTTAACCTAACCTGCATTAGTGTAGTCTTTAGACTGCTTTGGGAAACCCACTTTGTATTTGAGGGATACAATGGCAATAAGATCAGGGATTTCAGATGGTCGGCTTTATTTTGTGGGTGTTTTCATCCATATCGAATGAATCATTGAGAAATGACAGCATTTTAGAACATGGTCCCACCATTAAAAATATTGGACAGTTTATTGTAATGTAGTATACGGTAATCTTTTTTACTGCCACCAAGGTGGTTATGTTTTTGGTTTCGTTTGCTCGTCTGTTTGTTTATTGTCAGCAGGATTACAGAAAAACTACTGACCTGATTTTTGTGAAACTTGGCTGAAGAGTGTAGCGACAGCCGCGGATGAGCCAGTTAAATTTTGGAGCAGATCCACATCATGGGGCAGATACACAAATTAATTTTCACTTTCATTAACATTGCGAGATACAGCATTTGGCCTTGGCAGAATAAATGCCATATGCATATCTTAAAATCCACTCGACGGTTGTAAAGTTTAGTATTTACAAAACGGAGCCAATTTTGGAAATACAATGACTGTGTTTGCAGATTTGTGTATCATACACGAGTGGAGAATTGGCCGTGGCAGAGATTTGTGAGAGTAGCTCTAGTTTAATATTTGCTTGCATGTCCTTTACATGAAATGACTGCTTTATGCCTGCGATGAAGAGACATCACCAGCCGCTGGGCATCTTCCCTGGTGGTGCTCCGCCAGGGAAGGATTCTGTGTTCTTCAGTTCCTGCTTGTTTGAATGGTTTTTGTCTTGAGTTCCCTCCTCAGCATATAACATGCATGTGATTCAGATCCTCTGATTGATTTGACTAATAAGACTATCATACCAAAAAAAAAAAAAAATGTGTCGCAGTTCAATTAATTATGGTTCTCACAGTATACATGGGAAGACCATGCAAACTTATTCATTGAGCATTTGTTTTGTGATTAAACTGTGTGTTTTTGCTACATTTGGCTCAACACATAACGATTTTCAGCCACAATTGCACTTGGATATTTATTTTTTATTTTGTGTGTAGTACAGCTCAGTCTGCCTACCTTAATCTCTTAAAAGTGAGGCAGCTGGTTTGTTTGAATCCACTCAAGGTTACAAATGATGCATCTCTGCCTAGATTTCACATTCACTGATAGCACTAATTCTTCATCCTTCATCTTTAAAATTTTTTTAAAAAGTCATGTGTAGTTATAGTAAAACTCTACTAACACTTCATATATCTGACAGGTGGCTGGCAATGGGCATTCACAATATCAGAGTCCATTGCTCAATAGAAGTCCAGCAAAGTGACTTGAGGCATTTTACTCTCAATAAAAATGAATGACAGTTGCTTAAAAGTTACAGTCACCCTTCTTTCTATTATCTTCCAGTTGTAATTCTTTTGGACCAGTTCAATCTCTGCCCAACTTCAGATCACAGTTTAATGTTTTTTCTCATGTTCTCACTTGGGTCTCTTTATAAATCCATACATAAAAATATTTGTTTCATTTTCAAAATTATTCGCAGTAAAATGGCATTATTCCAAACTGCAATGCATTGTTATTTGAAATAAAGACAGCGCTCATGAAATGTGAACAGTGATTGTGGTATTGAAACTTCTGTTGCAATGGTTGGCCTCAGCAGTCACAAATACACGTTTACATCTTCAATCAGCCAATCACCTACAGTAAGTCATTCATGTGCATATCACTATCATATCAGCACTTATAACCTCCTTGCGTGCTTAATGTCTATGCTGCTGTGCATTAAATTGCAGTGCAATTTGTGTGCTGATGCACAAATTGTGCTCACCCTCTGCTGCCCCAGTTGTCACATATTGTTTGGATCTGCTTCTAGGTACTATTGGGAGGATAAGTGGGGGAGGTGTGTCATTTTACCAGTTAGATATGCTAGTGCACACTGGTGCACACACGATAGCACCGAGAGCAGATCCATTCAGTGCCGTACCTAAAATCTGCACCTCCATATTATTTATAATATTAAATCAAAATGAGAATTTTCTTAAGTGAAATACTATACTCAGAGTTTAGCAATTATCAATTAGTTGGGATGAATAAAATAGACATTGATTCAAGGTGATTTCTACTTGAGCCAGTATTGCAAACTTCTGACAGTTCATTAATTCAAATCCTGGCTAATCATTGACTGAAATAATTGTGTAACTAAGTTGGTGAATCTGTTTCTGTGTGGGTGCGCTCAAAAAAGCTAATGTCGTGTATATGAGTGAAGCTGAGCATGGTACTGCTTTTCAGCGTGCATGAATGTCACAAGGAACAGACAATTATTATTTATGATGCAGAAGGCCTGAAATTCATTATTCCTTCAATAATACATATCCTGCTGGGATGCAACAGATTATTATTACCCAATTCCCTCATGCGCTCAGTCTGCTATGCCGTGCTTGAAAATACAATACCAAGATCTACCGAGCTTCATTTGAAGACTAATGTCCGGCCAATTAAAGCTGCTGCTCTGCAGGCTGGAGCTGATGGTATCTCTGTAATTTCATTTCAATGAAGATGTTCTAAATGTGTGCCACAAATAAACATAATAGAATTGCCAGCATTGTGTTTGCAATGTATTTCTTGTTTCTAACAGGGACAATTTTGGATATAACACATTTTCCAAATTTGTGCCATAATTGGGCATAAAGTTTTATCTACTGTAGCTGTATGAGTATAAAATGTATGCTTTTAATTAAAGGACATAGAATGTCACTTTAATTGCCTTTACATACTAGTTTGACCTTGCCAGGAGTAATGATGGCCAATCTATTATAAGAAAGTACAATGAGTACAAAATTTGTCATCTTTATCAAAGAAGTATGTGGGGTTGAGAAACCATGATTTATCAAAGCACTATGCTTTCACAGGGCATATACAGTACATGAATACTTGATTATGCTTATATGTCCCATTTGTTTTATAATCTTTTACCTCAAAAAATAAATTCTTTGTTCCACATAACCACTCAAATTTAAATAAGCATAGCAAATAGGTCAAATGTGAAAGTCCTGACCTGGGTCTTGCTGTGTGTAGTTCTCCCTGTGTCCACATGGACGTCCCCTAGAGTCCTTGCTTTCCTCCCTCAGTAGAATAATATATGCGCATTTGGCTCCTTAGAGACTCTAAATTTCCCGTGCTCTTGGTATGAGTAAGTGGGCGAATGGTTTGTGCACCTTGAAATGGACTGACGGCACATCTAACTGTGAACTCCTGTCTCTCACACCAAGCATTCTAGGACAGGCTGACAAACTGCAAGTGAACCAAACCAGACCTGCTCAAATTACCTTTACAGTCTGGTCTACAATTGTTTGTACATTGGCAAAGTAGTTGTTTTTTTGTTTGTTTTTTTTTTTTTTTTAATCTGTCTACAACAGCATGTTGGCAATGAAATTCAATCAGGAATGAGCTGAAAGGGCAGAATTTCTGTTTTAATTCTAGGATATTTACATCTAACTTGAGTAATCGATGTAGGAGTTATCGTACTTAAGTTCCCTCTTTTTGAGGGACCACAAGTGACTGGATAAATGGCCGCACAGCTGTTCACAGCTGGCCAGATGTGTGTTATTCCCTCTTTATTTCATTCACAAGTGAGTAGATAAAAGGTCTTCAGTTGATTTCAAGTGTTAAATTTGCATTTGTAATCTGCAGCGGGAACTCTCAATGGTAAGTCTAAAGAGCTGTGACTGCCAGTTGAGCATGCCATAATTAGGCTGAAAAATTAAAACAAACCCATCAGAGGAATGGCAAAATCATTATATGTGGTCAAATCAGCTATTTAATACATTTTTAAAAAGAAAGGACCGACAACTCAGCTGAGGAGCAGTAAAATGCCCCAGGGGTGCAGGGGTGGGAAGGGGGACATGGGAGGCTCTCTCAAAAAAATGGTTCATTCGTTGTTTTTGGAGGAAAAAAAACATTCTACCATTCTTGATCAATTTATTTTACATCTGTTGTGGTGGCGTACAGAGTCAAAATGAAAATCGTGTCACTTGACTGTCCAAACACTATGGATTTGAGAGTAAATTTCCATAATTGATTGGTGTATAATTTTAGAGAATGACTAAGAAAGCTGCTGGTAAACAAAAATCATTAAATTGAAAATGTGATATCTCAGAAATATCTCAGCACTATCACGTGAGAATCCCAACCTTGTACTCAGACAGGAATGCACTTCAACAGTTTTATACTGAAGCGGTATAAAATACTTTAAGTGCACCTATTATGTGACTGTTCATTGGTCATTCTTGTATTCTTGAAGTCTACTTAAAAAAAGGTTTAAATGCATTATTGTAAAAAAAAAAAAAAAAGTTTTCTCATGCTGGCCATTTCTGCAATACCTTTTTGTGAAACGCTCCGTTAAAAGTCCTGCCCCCGCCCTCCCAAAAACCCCAGGGTGCTGTTATTGGTTAACTTGATCACTCACTTGTGATTGGTCCACTGTTTGCGCTTGTGTCGGGAAATGTCATGCCCCTTACCATTAATGGATTTCCACTCCAGAGTGTAAATGAGCTCTAGAAACAAATACCAGTATAACCTTGTGTACGGAACCCACTTGATTCAAGGGCGTGCCAAATCTGTTTGGTGCAAAAATTCAAATGTTGACATCACCAATTTATGAAAAAAAATGGCCAGAAGCTATTGGGGCGCTTCAGTCGGCCCTGGAGCAGTGTGTTGCTGCCGAGAGCGCTTCTTGTGGAGGTGACTTCAAGTTGTTTTCCGACAGACATTTTAAATGCGCATAAAAACAACATGATTCACACTACGACATTAAAACAATGAAAGACCGTAATAGTTGCACTTTAAATGACTATCTGACTATCTGGAGATAACCCCACAAACATCATCCATGATTTTTGGTATCAGCCTACTATATATTTCTGTTGTTGTGAAAATCAATACGTGGTTAAATGAAGAACCACTCAATAGCTATAGCTGACTCTCAAGTATCACTACAGTCATATGAAGGTATAGAATTAAAATGACAGCAAGATTTTGCACAAAATAAATTTCATGGGGAAATGCACTTTACTGTAACCCTGTCGAATGTTAGACCACAGGATGGGACCTGAATTGCTAAGAATATACAATCCCTCTGTAATACAAAGATTGATTTCATGTGTGTTGTCTTGTTACTACCTAAGCAGTGGGTGTTTCAGCATTCCATGAACAAATCTGCTCGCCAAAACATCTATTGGGAACTTCTTGTAGTGGAGAAAAACTGTACACACCCTGTAATGTGGAGCACACTACCTGACTTGGTAAATCTGCAACCCCCCAAGGTTAATTGCATTGCAAAATAATGGAGTTGTTAGAGCTTATATTTCCAAATTATTCAAATTTAACTCTTAGAGTGCTGAAATAAATGTTTTAAAAATATAAATTTCATTTTCTTGTGCTGTTGAAAACCTATCTCTATGGGAACTCCTTTAAAAAAAGTCGCCACAGGTTTTCAACAATAGTAAAGTAAAGTAAAGTTTATTTTTCCCATAAGACCCCTCTTGGGGTAAGAGAGAAAAACAGCATATATACAATAAATTAAAATGGCACAATCAACTTGACTGTGGTCAAGTACTTGTTGATTTACACAGAACATGCAGTGATGAATAAATATATACTATAAACGTTTGAATGTAAGCACAATCCCTTTACAAAATTTTGCAAGATTAGGCTGGGTAAGAATGTCTTCCGAATTAAACAGCATGTCCATCTTGTACACATTGGGTCTCGACCTGATATGTGCAGGTAGGTATTTATTTCTTCCGGCACAAAAATGACTACATTCAGATAAGTAATGAAACTCATCACCAGGTTTTCCTGGGTTACAGACTGTGCACAATCCACTAGCATAATCAATACTTTGGCATCTACTTATAACTACTGGTATTCCACTAGCACCACATCTGAATTTTGATTAATAGCACCATGTGTGGTCATCTAAGCTGCGAGGATAGCTTTTAAGTTGAAGTGTGTGTTTAAATATCCTGTAGTTCTTACAAAGACTGTTGTCTGACACTCCAGGTTGCCAACTCTGCCTAAGCATATCAGATGACCTCTGTTCTTTTGCAACTTTGAGATACTTGTAATTTACCACACCGGTAAAGTTCCACAGATAGGAAAATCCTGTATTATCTAATATTTACTTTAGCTTTACAATCCAGTGAGATTTGAAATCTCCTTTCTCATGTTGTGTCTTTAATAACCTAAACATAAGGAAACATGATTCATTTCGGCTACCATTTAACAGTCTACACCAAAACCCAATAATCCTGCATTCAACCTTTTTTATCAGCTTGAATCTACCGACTTCACCATACACTGCACAGTTGGCAGTATTTTTATTTACCTTAAGCAACCTTTTCAGGAATTTGATGTGGAAAGCCTCGATCAGTGAGATGTCCACATATCCCCACACCTCTGAGCCGTACAATAAGATTGGTAAAACCAGCTGATCAAACAACTCCAGCTGTATTTCAGTGGAAAGAACCAAATTTCTAGCTTTAGTTTACATACTGAAAAGTGCCTTTCTAGCCTGACCGACCTGCTTCTTGATGGCCTTTTTAAAATGATTATTATAATTAAATGTAACACCAAGATATATATAATCATCTACTACCGCTAACACAGTATTACCAAACCTAAAATCACAATGTTTCCTAACCTTACCTCTTGAGAAAATCACCACCTTGCTTTTATCAGGATTCACAGTTGGCTTCCAATCAATACAATACCTCTCTACTGCGTTTAGAGCCTTCTGAAGCTCTGTTTCTGATTCAGCCAAAACTACCGTGTCATCAGCGTAAAGGAGAGCAAAAAACCTGAGAAAAATATCTGTCTCATCGTCACTTAAATCTATTCTAAATCTGTCAACCAGGAATGATAGGCCTTTATAATGTCTGCTAATTGAGTATTCAGAGTCATTGAGGAAAATTACAAAGAGCTGGGGGGACAGATTTTCACCTTGTCTGACACCAATATTGCAATCGAACAGTTCCGTGTACTCATTTTGTACTGCCACACATGACTTAGCATTTTAATATAGATTGTACATAACTGTAAGAATTCTACCATTAATATATGAAGCAATTAGCTTGCTCCATAGTGAACTTCGCTCAATTAGATCAAACACCTTCTTATAATCAATAAAAGCACAATACTGACATTTTTGTGGTATAGATACAACAAGTCAAGTATGTTTTGTAGAACAAAAATGTGGTCCACTGTTGAATGCCCTGCCCTGAAACCCGCTTGCTCTTGCTGAAACAGCTTTGATTTTGATATCTTACATCATTGAGCAGCAATAGCTGCATTTAGCACTCTAAGGGTTAATGAAAGAATAAATAAATGTTTTAGTTTTCCTTAAATTCAGTGCATTTGGTTTGCAAAGGAAACTTTAGTGCATAAATGTAATGTGCTTTTGAGAAATTATACCATTCTACAGTGCCAAGCAGGAACATGGAGTGTGAATGCTGTTTACAAGTTTTTACTGCTTCATGAAATGACTTTTCAAAAGTCCCCGGCTGATGAAAGATGAATTTCTTCCGTGCTGTTTAGTACAAAAAAAGAAAAGATTTTATCACATTTGTAAATAACAGATGGCAGTTTTATTGAAACTCGGGCTTGAAAAACTTGAGGCTGAAATTATGAAAAAGGACTGTTTAGAAATGTAATTTAGTAGGGGTAAACTGTAAAATACGGAAGTTGCACATATGGGTAAAATCTGCTGTTTTCATATTCAAGATTATTTAAAGATTAGTCCTGTTTCCTGGAAATTGATTTTCCTTCAGACTTCAAAAAATTGTATGATTAAAATTCTCATTCTCTGTGGTTTTTCCCTTTAAAACGGCATAAGACTAGTATGGTTTTTGAATCTTTTTTTTTTTTTTTTTTTTAGCACGTGTTCTTGCCAAATGGACAAATATGCCAATAGGCTAAATATATATGCAAGATATATTAGGTTATTTTCATGATTCCCCAGTCCTTGATGCTTCATGAAGTAATATTTGACAATACAATTGTTGAGATTTTTGTCAAATATGCATTGACATGAATTTGTGAATTGATAGCATTAAGAGTCATTATGAATGGACAAAAAATTGATAGGATTCTCCTATCAGTAACTGTTAAAGTCACTGCCTTGACGTGGCGGCTCAGCAGTGGTGGTGGTCGAGGTGAATCCATAATATCTTCAAAATTGATTTGGGGGTATTCAGTTAGGCCCATAAATATTTGGAGAATGACAATGTTATTTTTTTTAACTGTGGACCATAGAGTATGGGTTGAAAGTAAGTAATAAATATGAGTTCAAAGTGAAGACATTCTGCTTCAGTTTGAGGGTGAACACATCAAAAATTGAGTGGTGGTGTAGGAATTACAGCATGTTTAATAGGTCCTCCCTTTTTTGGGAGCAAAAGTATCTGGACATTTGGATGCTCAGCAGTGCCATGCCCAGGTGTGTTTTATTCTCAGCTAGTCTAATTTAAAAGCAAACTCATTAAAGGTCTACTGTTGATTTCAAGAGTTATATTTTCACTTGGAATTTGTTGCTGTTACCTTTCAGTATGAAATCCAAAGAGCTGTCAGTGTGAGTGGAGAAATTCATTATTAGGCTGAAAAATCAAAACAAAGCCACTAAAGAAAAAGAAAAACCAATGGCTGTGGTCAATTCAACTTTTTGATATATTCTTCAAAAGAAAGAAAGCACTGGTGAGTTCAGGAACACAAAAAGGCCACAAAGATCATAGATGTCAGTCAGTCAACAGTGGCGGATAATAGAATTTTGCTCCTGGTTCTTAAAAACCATTCAGCAATACAATTGATTTGATTTAAAAAATTTAAGTGTGACAAATATGCAAAAATAAAAGAAATAGGGAAGGAGAAAATACCTTTTCTCAGCACTGTGTATAATTTGGTGACTTTAAGTAAACTACCTTTAAAGGCTTTACAATGTTTTCATCTAATGTTGTAAACTTCATTTCAAGAGAAACTGCCTGTATTTGGATATACAAGAGGTGTTTGTTTAGTAGACAGTAAAAATGTTAAGGACACAGCAGGTGGTTTCAGATATGATATGACTCAGTCACAAATCTGCTTGAGTACAAATTGCCTCAAGAGATCAGTTGAGATAAAGTAATTGCCTTGAAGTCATGTGAACGACTACATTCACTTTGCCATCCTCAGGTACAGAAGAAAACTCTAACAAACTGGAAAACATGTCACCTATAATGAAAAGACGGAAAGGAAGCATAAAACAATTACATTACCCCCTCAGTGGCAGCAGAATGAGCTTTCAGAGAGAGGGGTATTAAATTTGAATGTGGTGGTGAGGGAGGGCATGGGCCTCCTCATGCTTCAGAGGGTAACACCCTGTGTGCTCAGACACCACAATTTCAATCAATGCACTCCACAACGGCAGCCAGCAGCAGCATTACATCACGACTGAGGTGACCCGAAATGGCTGTGCGGCACTTTGTTCCAACACTCCAGCGGCTTGCTGTGACAGGAGATAAGCCAAAATGAAAACGTAAAATCATCAGCGCGGTTTGTTTCACCACACTTGCATGCCAGCCGTGGCTGTTCTTTTAAAAGTCAAATGCACCTGAAAAAGAGCATCTGTGCCCGGGCTCACTAGCAGAGGAAGACAAAAGCCTCTCAGTGAAATTATATTAACAAGCTATTCTTGCTTTTCATATTCATAAATCTCAGTCGTGCTATGACACTGGGCTCTTACTTCAACAAATCCTTGTTTGTTCACCGGTGGCCGGTTAAATTACTTGTGTGCCCTTGATTAAAAAGTGTTAAAATATTAATTATGGATAACATGAAATGAGATCCTCCATTGTCAACATTCTGAATATGAAGTTATGAAATTCATTATGTGAAGCCTTCATTTCAATAAAGTGAGCAACCTCATTCCAATGAAATCTCATTCCATATGACAAGTTACCCTGTGCTTCTGTAGTTGATTGCCATTTGGTTATAGAAAAAAACCCTTACACTCTGCATTTCAGCAAAGGCAGAAACCCTCATTGCAAAAGAAGGATGGAAACATTATTCTTCATGCTATTCCTAATCTGTCTGCAGGTAAATAGCCACTTGCCTGGAGATCAGAGAACCTGTCATCTGGAAATTATGTGGAATTTGTCTTTTGTTTTGTTCCGTAACGCCAGCATGCAACAGTCATATATGTCATTCTGACAGCACCTCATTATGGTATCATATATCTATGGAAGTTAGCTTAGCTGCTTTTGAATTCAGTTTTCCCCTGTTTTTTACCTTTTTTGATCTGATTGGCTGCTCTGAGCTAAGTTGGAGAATTGGAACATGATATGTATTTAGTGCACTTGGGATCAAACACAAATGTATCGGTCATATCCAAAGCACTTCAGAGAGTGGTCACTTTAACCTCTTCAACCAAAATGACCCCAGGTTTTCTGACAGATTTTCTGTGGCATGCAATCAGTTGTAGAAGCCTCAATGCATAATTGCTCTCAAGCTGTTCCCATTGAAGATCACCTGATTAAAAACCAAACAATTTATTAACTGAATAATCAAGACAAATATGTAAGCCTTTAAGGATTAAGAAATTATTAAGAAATGAAAAAGATATTACCAATAGGCTACACTGGTAATGTAAATGCAATACAAGTGATATTGTAATGATGCCAATAATACAAATAATTAAACTTACTCAATCTCTTGTTTTAGCATTTTCCTGGAAGAGAAATTTATTTTAACTTATTCAAAACATTTTTAGTGTTAAAAAGAATGTATTCAAATTGGGAAGCATCTTCTCTCTGCTGCCGCATCTGTAGAGATTTTCTTGTGGATGTTCTACCGGCCACTAATTTCAACCGATTCCTTTGATATTTAGTATGGGCTAAGGTTATGGTTGGGTCACGACACCTATCGATTTTGGTTGCCATGGGAACATAATTGGCGAAATAAAGCACAATTTCATGCTGAAAACTGTGACATTTTCAACAAAATGTGAAAAGGGAACAAGCGGGTACTCGGGGGCTACCGGACTCATTAGTTATTATTGCATTGTGGCTACATAAGAGGTTACTGAATAGCCCTCATACCTCCGATGGCAAAGCACTGAAATTTTCGGGTGGAAGAGACTAATGGTGTAGCCCTGAGTGGCCTCTAAAAAGGGTGAATGAGTACAAATCTGTATATATCGTCGGCCTGCTGATAAAACCTCGTATCTTCAAATTTGATAAGAAACAAAAACTTGTATGTCCACGATAATAACATAAACATTGCAAAATACATTCTTAGAAGAAAAATAGTCATCCTACCCGAACACAGCTCAACTGCATTCTTACATGCAAAATTATCTTGTCTAGTTTGCCTAATTTTCCTAACTTTAGAAATAAAACTAGCCCATACTTACATACTTAGCCACTCAATCCCTCATTTTCAGAATTTTTCGTTGGTGCCTATTTGACCAGCATTTGCCAGTTCTGCATGGGATTATTTGCTTGCTAACGGCACTATGCTAGCATCCACATCCAGTCGCATTAATAGCTAAAAAATTGACCAAGACATGAATGCAGATGCCAACAAGCAGGAGTCCACATTCACGTGAAGCTCAGGTTGTATGCATTTAACCATGGCAAAATTAAGTACAAATTCTGGTAATTCTGTGTGTTAGCCAGCAAGCAACATTATTTTAACACTTTGAAATAGGAGCTAGCCACCTAACTATGTCTGTAGCTGGCTGGTTTCCTTTGTTAGCAGTAGTTAGTCAGCTAAGTTACAGTGCAAGTGATCAGTATTCTAACACTAAGGTTAGCGGCAGCTAAGTTTTACTAACACACTGATGGCTAAATCTGTCTGAGTCGCGGATAGTTTTATTTATTTTTTTGTCCTAGCCAATAAATGCTTAATATGAGCTAAACCATTCATGTTTACCCATGAATGTGCACTCTGAGCACTGCTACGTGCACTGCTACATCCTGCAAAACCATGTCTATCCATATAGCAAGCTTTTAGAGAGGGGAGAGGGGCAGCATGAGGGGCAGCGTGAGGGGCAACATGAGGGCCCACGAAGGGCCTTATTGTTGAACCGTCTCAGAAATTTAGAGAACACAGAACAAGCAGCTACAGCAAGCTGCCTGTAAATTGTATAGTGAAAAGTAACATATAAATTACTGTCACAATGGAACAGTCATTTGACTGAAAAAAAATGCATGAAATATTGCTTAGTGTAACTTTTAAGGCCACAATAAAAGTGTTTACAATGACGAAACCATAATGGGCATGATCAATTGATTTCTGGTTTCTTCATGTGAATGGAACTTTATATTTATCGAATTGCATTCTGAGGGAGCTAATGAAAAAGAGAGTTTTGCTCTCTATTGACTTCTCTGTTTTTAACAACTGTGAATGTTTCTATCCATCTTTCTATCCATTTAAAAACATATCATAAGTTGTAGTCAAGATATTAAGGTGTTTTAACTGCAAACACATGTAATTTGTCTTTTTTTTTTCATGCTCTCTTCCAGGCAAGGTGCTCGGCGTACGTCTTAACACTATATTGCAACCCCATTTAAAAATCCCATTCAAAAATGTCAAGCCAGATCTATCAGGTCACACTTTAAAATTAAGGGCTCTGTAGTTTCTTTGTTTATGTCCATTATGTGCAGTGCTTGTATTAGGCTGAAACTGTGGAGTTTGAAGGATTAATCAGTCTTCTCAAGTCTGCGGGGTTCTTCCAGCGAATTGGATTGGAGTCACTTCATTGCTGGAACCACTTTACTTTTCAGGTCAGTTCCAGGTGATGCACAGCGTAACAGCCAAGAACAGAGTAGTATCAAATGAAGGTAGATGAACAACAATTCTACCATCTAATGATTACACTATAAACCATGGTAGCTCAAGCCACACTTCTCGAGTATGACTTAACCTAAGCAATGATTTTTCAGCCTCAGTAACCCATTATTCCAATATTGAAAGACACTGCAGTTATTTTACTGTATCATCTTTTGTATTGCTGCCTCACTTCTACCGTCAGAATTCATTTTATTGGCTTTGCCCAAGTTTCGCTGTCTAAAGTAGTCTGGTACTCATAACTCATGCCCATGAATAGCTGCTACTTTGCATATAACTTGACCTGTTTGCATTTGGTACCCCAGTGCTGCTAAAGTGTGTGAGCGCGACCCTAACAGAGAACATATGGTTCCTATTGGATGCAAACTCTCTGTTTTACTTGACATAACACAGTGTGTTTGCACTTATTGTACATCACTTTGAAGTTCCTTCCAAATGTAAGATGTAATGTAGCTAATGCAATTGGAAAAATATCAAGCTCCACCATTCCACCTACCTTTCATCACAATCTGCTCAAGGTGTGAAGGATTCTGTTTTCCAGACCTCTTTGCAGTGCAATGCTGGCTCAAACAAAGGTTTCATAAAACATGGCTTGCCGTGAATTCACAGGTTTACACGCAATGCAACTAAGTATATTATTACTGCAGTCACTGTGCCGCGCCATCGGCTTGCTTTCAATATGTTTGTCTCAGGTCCAATGTGAAATCTTGAACACCAACATGGCTGAAACTATATCCAAGTTAATAACCTAATGCCCCATCAATCTCTTCCAAAACCAAAGGCTCTTGAATGAAATTGGATTTTTATTAAGTTTAAAGCCGCAAAAAAGCCCTTGGAGGCTGGTGATTTGATTGTGAGAAGCTTATGTATTCTCAGTCTTTGACCTAGTTATTAAGTCCTTGACCTAACGCACTCAGAGCATCACCTGTCGACTCCATTCATCTTTCCAATACTGCCGGGGTCTTAATTCCAGATTGCCGGGGGAACTTTATCAAGAAAACCTTTTTCTTGGTTCGAGCCAGTTAGAAGGTTAATTTATACAGAACAGTCTGGTGCCATTCCCCTCTAAGACCCTCTTTCAGCTGCCAGTTCAAATATGCTTTTTGACAGAGTCTCTAAGGATTTCGTTTCAGGTCAAGGAGTTTCTGGTGGCGAGCACTGCCATATGTTCGCCCCGGCCCTCCTGCATCACTCACCTTTAATCGGCCTGTTTTGGCCTTAAGTGATTTTGTTTGTTTTCCTCTCGCTCCTCTTTGTAGCACCCACAAACCTAACAGGTATTTACGCCTTCCTTCCATGACACTTGTCAGGGCAGACTCTGCTACGGCCTCGTAGAAAATTGAAGCAGTCCGTGAGCTTTTTTATGTTGGTGTATTTATGGGATTTTTCTGCTGTTCAGAGCATAGCACTGAAACTGAGATAACTGAGAAGAGACAACTTTGAGGGTCTAACAATATGTCTAACAATACTGACGAATGGAGGCGCATACTCCTGTGCAGGTTTACCATTGTCATAGGTCATACCGTATGTCTTTTTTATGATCTGTATATAAAGGTACCCACCCCGCCCCCCCCAAAAAAAAAAAAAAAAAACCACAGCGTCCGGTTACCTTAGTCTTTTAGTTTGTGTTGTGTGGCTTTGTGTCTTCACTGAACCCATATGGTATTTGAAGTGTCTCCATTAATGTGACTCCACAACTTCAAAACCCCTTCTGAAATAATTTCGTTTGACATCTGCCTTTCAATTTTACATTTTACACGTATTTAATATTAACATGTGGCAAAATTCAATTCCATTCAAATCCTTTATTTATGCAGGGAAGCCCAACTGAGACCGAGGCCTCATTTGCTGTGGGGCCCTGCTACAAAGCACAAGACAAAACATAAAAGTTAAAAAATAAGAATGATGACTAGTAGAAACTAGAAGGCACAAGCAGAGTGCATTACTTCAACCATTTTGGAATTCGTCGGCGGAGGAATTATGATTGAACTTGAGCGTTCAACAAGTCTTGACAGTGCTGTCTTCGTGCACATAGAAACACTTTCAGATCTTGGATCAAAAACGAGTCAGATCGTCACCAAAATTTAATCACTTCCTCCTTATTACAGTATCAAAACACAAAATTTCATTGACATCCATTAATTACTTTTTGAGATTTCCCGTTAACTGGCAAATTAACAAGCGAATGAACGAACAAACTAACAAGCCACAAGGAAAACATTACCTCCTGGAAGAGGTACAATAATTGCAAAATTGAACTGAATTGCATATGAACTGGACATTTTTATGTGATTGGGTTATTCCCGTAAAAATGAGAATTTTCGTTTGCGCAATAGCTCCAGTGAAATCCCAAAGTGGATAACTAATTTCAAGTGAGAACAATGCCTGTGACTTAGGTCACAATTTTGCTTATCTTTCTCAGAAGTGAAATTATTTTCATAGTTCAGAAGTACTCGCATGTTTGGCATTTATGTTGGATTTTGAAGCGCCGAATTTTGTTTTTTGTAAGGGAGTACACTGTGTCTGGGCTGTGAAATGGCTTTGCGTGTTTACCTGGCTCAGCCTCCGCAGAAATCAATACGGTTGCTGCATGACCTATTGCGCTCAGCTGACTCCGCCTCTTCATTTCTGTTGGGTGGCTTAAGACCTACTGCACTTAGCTTACTGCCTCACAGAGTACCTCTGCTTTGAGGTCTTGAAGGAGTTGCGGCTTTTTGAACCTGAATGGCCTCTGAAGTGGTCTAGCGCTCAAGGGTGAATGAGCAGAAAAGCCACTCTTCTGGCTCATTCTGGTGCCGTCATCCGGTGTCAAGATTTTTTTTTTTTTTTTTTTTAAATGTTGAACAGGATTATAATTCTTCAGTGTCTGCAGGCATGGGTGCTTTCTCATTGATATTACTGTAGTTCCTTCGCATACCCCGAAGGGGTACTCTTTCATGAAGACTGACTTGCCAGTGGCAAAAACGTTTTATTATTCAACCTGTTACCTCATTTAATGATCAGGGAGGACTGTAAGCAACAGAATACTAACTGCATTTTTGTATTTGTATAAGGTGGCATGAAGTGCAAAAAATATATATATCTCAACATTTAAGAAATAGGTGAAAAGAGGAGTTCATCCTGAGGAGAAGGTTGCGTGAGATTTTCCAGCATCTTTACATAATTTCACTTCAAATGAAATAATGTACAATAATTATTTTCAGTGAAAAACTAAGAAAGTGTCAGATATCAAGTGTTGCTTAAGGTAGGTAAATGTCCTGCCAACTCATAACTTGATGGATGTCATACCTGTCATTTCAATAAACATTTTTAAATGCTAAATCACATGAATAGACAATTGTGCACAATGAATATGTCACAGTATCGCATAAATTCATTACTGTGGAGTGTAAATTGACTTTCGGGAAAAAAAAAAATCATTCTCTCCACATAATGTGGCTTGGCCATCAACCCACAATAGTACAGCAGAGACAGAACTCATGTGCAGACTTGAATTCAGTTCAGTGACTTTATTGAAAGATATAGTTGGACAGGCAGAGTCAAAAAATGAGCATTGATCCTTATGCACAGAAGGGTAGTCCAGAGTCATGATCATGAGACAGTTCAAATAAGCAAAACTGGGAAGGAAGCACGTCAAAATCAAATCAGAAAACTAATCGGAAATCCAAAATGACAGACCAGAAATCAAACACTGGTCTGCAATCACACACAATAATCAAAACAAGGATCATAAACTAAAAAGGACAAGCCAGGACTGTAACCAAAGACTCAGAAGAAATAGGACCCGCTCACAGGGAAATCTGGCTATCAAATTCACAAAGTCAGAATAGGGGTGTATAAAGAGAGAATAGAGGAGCTAATCAAATAGGCTGTGGGTGTGCAGGGAAAGACACGTGTGCAGGGAGGTGTGGCTACAAATGGGGAAACAATTAATCAATAAAGCAGTGAACAAAGGGAGGTGCACATGTGGGAGTGAAGAGAGGGAGTGAAGACAGGAAGCGCAGAGAGAAAGCAAAAGACTAAACCAATTCAATTAAACACTAAACTAGACAATGCACATTATAAATAATACATACAAATACAAAAAGCAGAATAATAAATACAAAACAGATCCACAAACTGACAATTACACAAGTATTATTGCACTCAATTTAAGGAACAAAATTATTTAATCTCACACTGATCATAATGTAATGAGCCATCATATTTACCACCTGATAAAAAAAGTACTGCAAGCAAATCCTGTACAGGGAGTAATCCCTAGGTAATCTTATGATAACACAGAGGCTGACAGCACGCATACACTCATTCAATCTAATGGGACACCTTTACAAGAGGGTAGGCATTATAGGTGCCACAGATCACCTTGAACTCTTTCTAGCTTTATAGTGTGATGCTTTTAACTCCCATAAGAGCAATATCTAAATTAAACAAGGTCTGCTCATTTGGGGCAAGGGCCTCTTCTGTTTAGTCACAACTTGGTCTTTGTTGTTTTTTCCTCCAGTGTTCCTGGGTGAGCGATTTCCCTCTTTGGTTGACACCTTTGATTCTGGAAGTATGCCAAATTCACAGCCCCTGAATCTTTCTGCTCACAACACATTCCAGTTTCCACTGCAATATCACAGTATTGAGGGCCCAAAATCATAGTGGTGCACTTGATCATGCCATGCAATTAATATTTAAAAAAGTACAAATATGTAGATGAGGGAGCCAGTAGAGTAGTGGAGTAATGCTGAGACGATGGAGCAGTTTATCAGTAGGTAATTTGGAATTTGTGCATGACTGCTGTTGGATAGTTCAGAAAGAGTGCTCTCAGGTTGTATTCTAGCCATTGGTATTGTTGTTTGAGGTGTTCTGTCATTGCAAAACTGGTCCAGGATCCAAAACTTGGATACAAATTATTCAATGGCCTCCATTTCTTTCATCTACATCCCTGGTTTCATATTAAAAAAAATATATATGGTTGGTTGCTGACCTCTTGGCTGTGCTGTAGCGCTGTTCGTTGGTGTTCATTCTGCTTGAGTTGAGACAGAGGAAGACGTGCGGGATCGAATCTGAAGTTTTACTCTTGTTTAAACGGAGTTATCTGAAACTAATTTGTGTGTTCAGGCTCAAACAGTATTAGAGATTAGACAATTTGCTCCCCGAGGTATAACCTTTGTCGCATTAGGGGCAGGGAGAATCTTCCTCCATCATCTTTTTTTTTTTTCCCTTTTTCCCCTTTAACAACTCGGTGAGCAAACAGCCAAATTAAGTCGCTAATCTGGTCAAACAAAAGCGACGGGGTTTTTGGGGTTTTTTTTTGAGGGGGTTTCAGTCTCCGAGCAAAGTAAGGTAAAGTAAAATAAATTTAAACGCTAAATTTAAAGAATAAACTAAACGCTGAGTAATTGTCTAACTTAGTGAATTGTGTGATATACAAAGTAAGTCAGAGTTGTTTTCAAGGACTGAGGTACACTGTCGCCTGCTTTTTCTGTAGCTGATTTAGCTAACGAACTATTGTAAGCTCTCAACGCCAGGAATATATCAAATTACCGGATATCTAACTATCTGGCTTGGTTTCATACTTGGTCGCTTGCCTTTCATACAGTCTTCTAGCCAATAAATATTGACGCGTTCACGGGGTTTTTAGTCCCCTTCGTTCTCTATCCTGACCGCATTACCGCATAAACGCATTTCCAAGCTTGAATATTAACGCCGAACCGGGTTTTTGTCTTTTTTCGCATTTTATTATCATCGAAGGGCTCTTCTGATTAAACACATTGCAAATTACGTTATCTTTGTATTTTCCTCCGGTTGCGTGCCTTGATCAGCTGATTAAAGTTTAACTGCTTGTTTGAGTGCTCAGCGACAGCTTGTTGGGGAGATACGTGTTTAGTTAAACTCACGAAGTAAACGACTTGTTTATTCGGTCCGTTTTAATTAAAGGAACCGAGGCTTAACTCTTATCTCGGTTACTCTTGGTTGTATTTGTGGCTGGCTAGCTAGATAGTTACTGTTTGCTTTTTTTGGCTGGGGATCTGAGATTTAGTATTTAGTCAATAGGACAGCAGTCACTTTAGTAAATCCGTTCGGTTACCCTTGAATTTAAGCGAAAAGCTTTGCGGAGTGCTCCGCCTCCTCCCTCCTCCAGTTTCTCCTGGGCGTAGTATAGCCAGTCTTTTATCTGGGTTCTCAGCTAAGCCCTGTGAGACTTTTTGGGTTAGTATATTAATAGTAGCGGGTCTAGATAAATTCAAGTTGGCTTATTAGGAGTGCTTATTATCGATAGAGTTTCTCAATTTGGTATTTCATTTCTGTTCACTAAAACTAAGCCCCTGTTAAAGAGGCTTATTATCCATTCACATAGTTTCCCCCACGGTTTCTATTGTGACTGCTGCTTAGGGCTTCTCAGGTTAATTAATTAATAAATTGTGGTTCCTGAGCTTCTGTCTCGCATTAGTAATTTTCTTTGTTATCTAGGGTGAGCGAGGTCATTAGGTAGGGGGTTCAAAATGTGGCCAAAACTATGTACGGTTGCAGGATGATCGCACTTTTGGAAAAGAGATTTCAGGGTGGGTTTGTCTGTCACCGGTGCCAGCTAATTGAGCATCTGGAGAGCAAGATCCTTGTTCTTCAGGGCCAGTTAAGGCACCCGCGACATGTTCATAATCAGTAGAGTTCCTAGAGGAACTAAGTAGTATGTCGTTTAGAGAAATGGTCTGTACGCCAAAGCAGGGTGGTGTGGGGACCCCAGAGCAGGCAGGAGAGAAAGTTGGGTGACGGTAGGACGTCAGCGCAGGAAAGGGCGTGCACACCGTGCAGCGACAGCTCCTCCAGTGGTTGAGGTGTCCAACCGATTCCGGCCCTTGCAGGAACTCGAATTGGCCCCTGACCCTGAGAGTGAGGGGACTGATGAGCAGCAGGGCACCCTGTTGGCCTCTACCCCTCAGAAAAGAGAGTTATTGATAGTGGGGGACTCAATACTTAGAGGAATAGACAGTTTAGTCTGTTCGCGCGACAAGGAGTCTCAGACGGTGTGTTGCCTGCCTGGTGCCCAGGTAGGAGACCTCCTGGAGCTGCGGACAAGCTCCTGGCCAGAGCGGGAGGGAGGGATCCAGTTGTCATGGTCCATGTTGGGACTAATGACATAGGGTAAGGGTAGGTTTGAGGTTCTGCAAAGTAAATTTGTTGAATTAGCTGAAAAGCTTAGGAGCAGATCCTCCACGGTAGTGTTCTCCGGGATTCTACCGGTACCACGTGCAAGCAGAGGGAAGCAGAATTTTATCTGGAGGTTTAACACGTGGCTCTGAACCTGGTGTAGGAAAGAGGGGTATAGGTTTATGGGGCACTGAACTACTTCTGGGACAGGGGCGACCTGTTCAAGCGGATGGGCCACACCTGAACCGGAGGGGGTACCTTTGCACTGGGTCAGCGTATGTTGAGGGTAGCAGAGAGTTATTTAAACTAGGGACTTGGGGGGCAGGGAGGTTAGAGAGTGTTACACAGAGGGAAATGCAGACTGCCCTGATGGAAGCTGACAGCGTTACATGCACTATTGATGATATATTTTTAAAAGCAAAAAAGCATGGTGAGGGGCTTTGAGCAGCAGGCGCATGGGAAATCGAAGGGGAAGAGTTTCATGATAACCTGAAATGTTTTTATCTAAATGCAAGAAGCATTAAAAATAAATTTCAAGAACTTGAGGCCGTTATGATTAGTGAAGGCTATGACATAGTTGGGATTACAGAGACATGGCTTAGTGAAGAGGATGGAGATGAATATAATGTAGAAGGTTATAAGCTCTTTAGGAAGGATAGATGTAATAGGCGAGGAGGGGTGTAGCACTCTATGTGAATCGAAAACATAAATGTGCAGGAAATTCCTGAAATTGAATATTCCGTGCCTTGTGAAGATATCTGGGTCAGGCTCACTGGCAAACACGAGACTGGTTTAAACATAGGTGTATGCTATCGACCACCAGCTTTGGACAGTACAGTCAATGAAATGCTCCTTAAGAGGATTACACAAGCTTGTAGAGGAGGAGGGACTATTATTATGGGAGACTTAAATTATCCTGGTATTGATTGGGAAATTGTGAAAGGACAGGGTAGGGGGAGGAAGAATTTCTAGATGCCATAAATGATAATTTTTTGGTGCAGTATGTTAATAAACCTACAAGAGAGAAGGCAATTTTAGATTTGCTGCTCTGTAATGACCCAGATAGAATTAGCAATGTTGAGGTACTGGAGCCACTTGGGACAAGTGATCACTCTACTATTAATTTTGAGGTTTCATGGGAAGTTAAAAAGGTGTCTCCAAAACAAAAATTTTTAATTTTAGGCGAGCAAACTTTGACAGGATGCGGTCATATCTAAGTGAAACAAAATGGGAGACACTCCTGGACTGTGAGTCTGTAAATGAGATGTGGGAAAGATTTAAGGGGTTTTACTTGATTCACAATGTAAATTCATTCCAAAGGTGTCCAAAAAGTAAGCTGAAAAAGCAGAATCCTCAGTGGATGACAGCAGCTATTCGTAGGAGTTTGAGGGAAAAGAGGAATCTTTATAAGATGTACATAGAGGATAACAATGAGATTACTAAAGGCCTAATTCTGTAAAATGGGGCTGTGGTCAAAAAAGAGCTGAGGAATGCTAGAAGACTGTATGAAAGACAAATTGCAGAGGGGGCAAAAACTAACCCTAAGCGCTTCTTTCAGTACTGTAGCAGAAAAAAAGGAAAGTCAAAGAGCAGGTTAAGTGCATAAAGAGTAAAAATGGATCGCTGCTATATGATAATAAGGATATTGCGGACACCTTAAACGGTTACTTTGTTGAGAATTTTACCTTAGAGCCGGTCTTTATTCGCCAGAGGGCTTGTCCAATGCTCAAGATTATTTAGCGGAAATTGAGGTTAGGGATAACGTCGTATTAGACAAGTTGCATCAACTAAAGGCAGATAAAGGCGGCGGGTCCTGATGGCTTATATCCTAGAGTGCTCAGGGAAGTTAGTGAGATCATCTTTAAGCCGCTATCTGCCATCTTTAGACGGTCTTTAGAAACTGGAGAAATACCAAATGATTGGAAACAGGGCAATATAATACCAATATATAAAAAAGGGGACCGTACTGAGCCAGGTAATTACAGGCCAGTCAGTTTAACTTGCATTATGTGCAAAATATTGGAATCTATCATAAAAGATGAGCTGGACTTATTTCTTGAACGTAACAATATCTTGAGGATAGCCAACATGGTTTTCAAAAAAAGGAAGGTCATGCCTGACAAACCTTCTGGAATTTTTTGAAGAGGCCACCAAGACTTATGACCAGAGCAGGGCTTATGACATCATATATTTGGATTTTCAGAAAGCATTTGACACAGTACCGCATACGAGACTAATTTTTAAAATGAGCTCCATTGGAGTTACAGGTGGTATTCTGAAGTGGATTCATAACTGGTTGCAGGACAGAACACAAAGAGTGGTGGTCAGTGGTGTATCATCTGAGCTAAGTAGGGTGGGGAGTGGCGTCCCCCAGGGATCGGTGTTGGGACCCCTGCTGTTCCTCATCTACATTAATGACCTTGATAGGAATATTGAGAGCAGATTAGTGAAATTTGCAGATGATACTAAATTGGGGGGCTTGGCAAATAGTTTAGAGTCCACTAAAGTGATTCAGGATGATTTGGATAGAATTCAGAATTGGGCAGAAATGTGGCAAATGAAATTTAATGTAGCGAAATGTAAAGTAGTACATGTAGGTAATAAAAACATTAGACGGGATTACTTCATGGGAGGTTTTAAACTGGAATGTGCTCCACAAGAGAAAGATCTGGGAGTGATTGTTGACCAAACCCTCACAGGCTCTAGCCATTGTGCCGTAGCTGTTAAAAAAGCCAATCGGATGCTGGGATACATTGCCAAAAGTATTGAGTTCAAATCCAAGGAGGTGATGCTTCTTTTGTACAACACATTCGTCAGACCACATCTAGAGTATTGTGTACAGTTCTGGGGACCATACTTTAAGAAAGACATAGAGGCTTTAGAGAAAGTTCAGAGAAGAGCCACGGTAATTCCGGGTATTAAAGATGAAAGCTATGAGAAAAGGCTGAAGATCCTTAATCTCTTTAGTCTTAGGAAAAGGAGACTAAGGGGTGATTTGATTGAGGTCTTTAAATATGTTAAAGGGATTAACAAAGTGAATTATGTAGGATTCCTTCGACCAAGTGTTGTTAGCAGAACTCGTCACAAATGGAAGCTGACTAAAAGGTAAATTTAGCACTGATATTCGGAAATATTTCTTCACCCAAAGAGTAATTTCAGTGTGGAACAGCTTGCCTGACCATATTGTTGAGGCAGAGACCTTGGGAGTTTTCAAGAGCAGACTTGACTTAAAGCTAGATACCATTGAGTCATTGAGTATCTGAAGTGATATATTCACGATGGTACAAAGAAACTGGCAAGCCTAGTTGGGCTGAACGGCCTGTTCTCGCCATTCATGTTATGTTATGTTATGTTATATATATATATATATATATATGTGTGTGTGTGTGTGTGTGTGTGCGTGTGCATGTGTGTGTGCGGTCCAATGGTGTTTCATGAAAATAATAAAAGAAATGCAATATTGGTTTTCATCGCTTTTCACCGTGCATAATACTGAATACATTATTCTAAAGCAGTGGCCCCCCAACTTAGTCCTGAGTGACCACTTCCTATGCTGGTTTTTGTTCCAATCCAATTTGTTGTTATAATCTCTGAATTTTAATGAGTTGTTAATTTTTCTTTAATGCTCTTTTCATGTTTATTAGGATCTATTTACCCTTTTAAACCCCGTGTCAGAAATAGCTATGCATGCCACAAACAATTAAAGTTTAGTATTCATATTGTGCTGCATTGGAAATGACTTCTTTACTGCAGATAAAGATGGAAAATTTAGTAAATTAAAGAATTAATTGGTTAATTGTTCCCCGCCGCAGCGGTAGCGAGTGGAGCGGGGGACATAGTATTCAGCTTCGTCCGTCCGTCCGTCACGTCCCGTTTGTTGTGAGCACGATATCTCAAGAACGGTTTGACCGATTTCATTCATCTTTGGCTTCAATGTGTATTAGTGTGATACGCCGACCCCAGACGATTTCCGTGACCTGGCGGGGGACATGGCCACATTTAGTGGCAACACTTGTTAACTGATGTAAATTTGGACACGTGGCTGATAAAACTAACAATGTTTTATTTATTTTATTTTATTTAATCTTTATTTTACCAGGAATAAATCCCATTGAGATACAAGTCTCTTTTCCAAGGGAGTCCTGGCCAAGACAGCAGCACAGAAGTTTCACACAGAAAACAACAACAGACAATGACAAGGCAAAAAATACATTAACCGGTTTTAGCAGTAAAGCATGTACATGCACTGGTTAAATAAGCCTTAATTCTGGTTTTAAAAACATGTAAACTTATGCAATGATCCAGTTTAAGATAATTCTGTAGTTCGGATCAAGAAGAGGGAGCAAAAACAGAGAAAGCTTGATTTCCAAAAACAGAGTGAGTTCGAGGGATGGCAAACATGATGTGTCCATCAGAACGCAGATTAAAACTGCTTACATTTTTTGGAGTCAGCAGAGAACATGGATAGAAAGGCAGTTCATGCAGGATGGCCTTATACAGGAAGATGTACCAATGTTCCATTCTTCTATTGTACAATGAAGGACAGCCAACTTTCTCATACAAGGTGCAATGATGCGTTCGGAAACCCTGATCAGAAATAAATCGCAGTGCAGCATGGTACACAGAGTCCAACATTTTCAGAGATGATGCGGTTGCATGCATATAAAGAACATCACCATAGGCAATTACAGACAAAAATGTTGCTTGAATCAGTTTTTTTCTTGCAACAAAAGATATGTAATGGGAAATTAATAATTCAAAGACAAAGCAAATTACAAGTCAAACCTGTTTGGTTTTAAGAGTAACAATTGGAAAGAACTTAAACACCTGAATTCAGGAATCTAATTAACAGCTTACTGATTTACCATATTCTTGAATTTCATCAGTAAAAGCACAATGGCACCTTTACTGCAGTTACTTATAATGTGGCAAAGTAAACACAATATAAACTGTGGGCTTTTTAAGCATCTTTGGAATACATTGGCATTTCTTTGGTAACATCATTTAAGAGGGTGAAAAATCTATTTAATGCGGGAACAAACTAATTAAGAAAAATTCACAGCTTGTTAAAATTCTAGGTTGGCAATTGTGCTTGGAATCCCATTGCTGCACAACCCTTATGGTGCAGTCACATATGAAAATAAACAGAGTTCTGAGGCTTGCTGTGGCAAAAATGGGCAGTACAACAGGCCACAATGGATGGAAAACATGACATTAAAGATGGGAGGCCCGGACACAACTAGTTTCAGTGACTCCTGCATGTTGAATTTAGCTGGTATGGGGGTCAGCTCCATGCTCTGCTCATATATTATTATTTAAGTATCAATCAGTCATGCCGATATGCGTGTCGAAGTTCAGCATAACTGTATTCGGCACTAAAGGCGCTTTCACACCAGGATAGTCCGGGGGACTCGGTTCGATTGGGCGGGGAATCGCAAAAAATTTCCCACCTTCATTTCGTTTGGTTCACTTTTGAAAGCGGACAAAACCACCTGGACAACGTCATGCAGTTACAACAGCTGCTTGTTTGGGGCGGTATCGCCCGAAACGAGCACTGACCAGGAAGAGAAAAAAACATGAGGGAGAAGAAAACCCGGCTCATCGATTGGCCAGGACCTCTCTTTGGTTCGCTGGATAGTCCATTTGCATTTCCCACTGTAAGCGAACCACACCAGGGTACGCTTGTTTTGGTACGCTTTAGGTGCGATTACTGGTACGATTGCTGCTTTCACACCAAACCAAACGAACCGTACCAAGAAGGAAAATGAACTCTGGTGCGATTCAACCGAACAAAATGAGGCCGGTGTGAAAACACCCTAAAAAGGATGAGATTTTTTTGCCCCCGGAAGCAACTTTTTTGCCCCTTACACAGGAAACAATGGAGCGTGATTTTTTTTTTTTTTTTGACGCTTGTTTTTTGTACGTATGTGACTGCGCATTTTAACAGTGTTGGAGCCTGGAGCAAATTTGGCGTGATTGCACTTTTTAAAACCACCTCAGCTGGTACGGCAACTTCAGACACATTTGGCCAGACTTGAGAGAGTCGCAGGCATCTCACTTTATGATGCCTGACGGTTTTAAGAGTTTTGCGGAAAATAGATGTTTCATTTGGAAGACAAGATTTAGTTCTGCTATGTGATTTTCAGGAGTCAATATTTGCGCTGAAGTTTGTCTCCTCTATTTTTTCAATCATAGAGAGAGTCACAGGGACACTCTAAAAGGATGACAAGGCAATTATCCTGCTCGCAAGTATTACATTCAATTAAATATGTTTATGCTTTATGAGTCCCCATTATAAATCTTTATTCGGATCTCCAAAATGCATGTTTAATATGTCAACATGAATTAAGTTTCTCTCAAAATGAGTTGAATGTTTTAAAACGAAAAAAGTTGATGTCAATTCTTCAAGGAGTGTCTTTTAGATAAAAACTATCATTCGCCCAAATTTTGATGGTGAACTGCTTTCATTCGAAAAAACTCCTAATAATGAGAGAAGGGAATGTGAATGCTTATGAAGCCTGGAAAACTTAATATAAGACGGGACACAAACTAAATTTGGGGTTCTTTATTACCCGACTGCTCTCATGAAAGGAAGAACAGCATTAATGTAATTTAGAGTTTTCAATTAGTGGAAAATTAACACAGGATTACAATCAAAATAAATCCGTTACAGACAGTAGGTCTACTTTTAAAAAAGTGCGACTTATCCATTCGTAAGAAATGCCCTTATAACCGACGAATTCCCAATCTGATCTGTTTACTGGAGCAATTCAAGCATTCTTAAACTAGCTCAAAGTATCCACAAGAAATACTTCATTCGGAAATTTAAATATATAGGTAATTATAGGCAAAGTAACTCGGCAGAAATAGCTGCAGCGCAAGTAACTGAGCGCACAAATAACTGCGAACAAATAAATGCGTACATAGAAGCGTATATAAAAGCGTGCATAAATACGTGCATAAATAACTGTAGTGGTAGCATACTATGGAAACAAAATATAACCACATACAATCAATTTAGACTGAACATACATACATTTTCTGTTGTATCACATGAAAATGAAATCTTTTCCAAGATACTCGCGCAACTTTATCGTTGCTAAATCATAGGCATGTGCGGCGACCAGCCGTCAACTTCACAGAGCACTAAATTATGAAAATAAACACTTTCTCAGAACAATGTGCACTGATTAAATTCCGAATACAGCGGCTAATAAAACACTTCTTATAAGCTAAACTTGCATGTTTCTAGATCACGTTAACATGGCCACGCTTCCCTCATTTAAGCAGCTTAGTTATGCGGATATACTCGGCAAACATCGGAGCATCTGGATTACCATCCACAACAAACATTGTAGTTTACGTCTCTATACAATGAAATTAATGTAAATCTGTTGATATATTTGCACTGAGACATTATTTTAGACATATTTACCCCACTTAAAATATGAAGCACCGACACATGTGGAACCGCTGCAATGCTTGCAAAAGACATTCCACTTCCGTATCCAACCCACGATAGTTGGTCAAGCGCACATCTCACTCAAGGGAACCCCCAAAAGGGCATACATAGTACCATCATGTGGTTTTTTGTGGAAACAGTATTTTCCACTTGGCTACACTTATTTTCTCAATAGTCCACACTTCCGTTTAAGACATTGATCTTTAGTACCTCTCAAAGTAGTATAATTGATATCTGAGCTGATGCAGCACCGTGTCTTTTCCCCCTCCAGTTTTGCAAACAAGGATAATATAATATTTGCACCACGGAGAAACATAGTACAATTTGATGGTTTTAGGGCATAAAGAAGCCAGAAACTTCCAGAAAAAGTGCATGTGTACAGTTTATACTCTGGAACTCTCAATACATCCATCTGTCTTCATTCTTATACATCCATCTCCCCAGATCTCGAGAGTGCCTGCAGAAATGTATTTATTATAGTTGTTCTTGCCGCAAGGTGTATCCATGCTTGTGAAAATGTCCTACAAAAAATAACATTGCCTTCATACGAATGACGCATGCACTCAGGAGGAAAAATATACTCAGTCAAAAAAGAAACTTCACACTCGTTTGGAGGTCGATAAGTTGAACATACAAGAAAAGTGGTTTTAAATAATGATTTAATTCCATTCTGTACCCATTAAGGACGGTGTACCATAAAAATCATGTTCATAATGTAACCAGTTCCACCGGAAATGCTATGGAAATGTAAGAGAGTAAAAATGGTAAGTTACAACTTGATGAAAGCATGTCAATAGCGCGTATGCCCTCCATGAACGTTCACAACTGCAACGCAACGTCTCCTCATGGATTGAATGATGCGTCTGAACACAGCTTGGGGGATGCGTCGCCATAATTGAACCAACATGGCACCATTCTGTGGAGGGTTCCTTACTTGACGGAGTCTTCTGCCCAACACATCCCATACATGTTCTATGGGATTAAGGTCGGGAGACCTTGAGGGCCACTCCATGACATTGATGCCAGCATTCCTAAGAAAATTCCGCGTTAAATTGGCCGTATGAGGTCTGGCATTATCGTGTTGGAATGTCAGACCTGGGCCATGAGCTGCCATGAATGGCAAAAGCTGTGGAATGAGCACTTGATCTCTGTATCCTGCAGCAGTTAGGTTTCCTTGAACGACCATCAGTCGGGAACGGGCAGGACCATTAAAGGCACCCCAAACCATAACACTACCGCCCCAAAACGGTCCACTTCCTGCACACAACACTGGGCGTTGCGTTCACCGCGTCTCCTCCAAACTCTAACTCTCCCATCAGCGAAGTGCAAATTGAATCTGGGTTCGTCACTAAAAACGACCCTATTCCAATCACACTGAGTCCATCTCAGATGTTGTTGTGCCCAGAGAAGCCGTTGACGTCGGTATAACTGGGTTAAAATTGGTCCACGATATGGCCGGCGTGCATGGAGACGAGCAGTGCGCAGGCGATTCGCGTATGGTTTGGGCAGTCACACGACCTCTAAACAATTCATTCCTAGTGGGCGTTGCAGTGAGAAATCGATTACGCAAATGACGTAAGACGATTTGTCGGTCTTCTGCTTGTGTCGTCACACGTGGTCTACCCGAACGAGGTCGGTCTGCTGTGGTGCCAGTTTGTTGGAGACGTGTCCGAAGATCATGGATAGTCCGTCGACTGCATCCCATAACCCTGGCAACGTCAGTGACCGACGTTCCCGTGTTCAGCATGCCAATGGCACGTTCACGTTGAATGTTTGACAGTCGTGGCATTGCAAATCAACGGATAATTGACTGTAAGAACTTGTCTTTCCGAGATGTCACTCTACCGTGCTAACGTGGGCTCAATTGCACGTGTCTCATAAGGTCACGTGACTAGGAACACGAGGAAACATGCTTTTACCTTGATGTACGCTCGCACGTGCTGCATGCTTGTGCACGTCGGAGTTGCTGTGTGTCATGATGTCTTTGACAACACATTTACCCCTTGTAATAATAATAATATCTCTTGTATTAAGTTTCAAGAAAATATTTAGAAATTTATGAGTGTGAAGTTTCTTTTTTGACTGTAGAAGTGGAATGTATGCATGGTCACCTGCATAATGTTGTTGTTACGGCAAGTACAACTAAAACTAACTTTATTTTAGTGTCATCGACCTACCTCTGTCATGAAGACAAGGGCCAAGAGAATAGGGTACAGTGCAAGGTCATTTGGCAAATCACAAATCAGGCAGCAGTGACATTATGTTGTTAAAATCCCCCATAATAAAACATTTGCTGGTGTATATTAAGTTGTCAACAGCATAAAACATAACAAAATATCATAAACATCAAACTGACATGGATGTACATATATAATATTTCCAAATATTGTTAGAGTTTTATTGTGCTGTATAATTGCAGTATGATTTGAGTTTATCTAAACCCTGAACAGAATTACTTATGTAGTGGCTTATAACTCTCATATAACTGTGAGGTAGTCACAGAACAACAGTAATGGTTGTGCATAAAATGCCACTTTTAGCAAAGTAAAATTGGCCTATACACTATGGCTACTATGTCCTTGCATTACTTGGCACCAACAAAGGCATTACAAGCCTCAAAGACTTGATAAAAAGGAAAAGGGCTTGAACAATGTTTCTGCAAAAAACACATGAAATCTTGGACGTCACTTGGTCCTGCACGTACGTTCTACCACATTTGGTGCAATATGCCATATACTCTAACACACAGGTACACTGTTCAATGTTCAGTGTTAAATCTGCTCTTGCAATGCACATATGGTCACTGCACTCGGAGAAAAAAGGCAAGAAAAGTGCCCAAATCCAACATTACATTAGATGCTGAATTAACACTGCACATTTTGTTTCAAAACTAGACTTTCATTCCCAGCCCCATACCATGATGATTGGGATGTGAGCTTTGAGCTTTTCCGGAATGTTCTCCGTGGGGTTGGGGAGGTGTGTTGAGGTGAGGTGGGGGGGTGGGGTGGGGTCGGGGAGTGCATTGAAAGTGCAGTGGCAGGTGTTGCCAAAAATGGCTGAACACGCAGCTGCAGTCGCATGCGCGAAAGATGCCTGTGCTACACTGATGCTTACTCCCCAGCTCCTGGAAAGGAGTTTATTGCACAACACCTCATCCCTGAGTTCCCACTGTCAGGAAGTCGATTGAAAGCCTCCAAAACGTTTACGGATGAATGAGGACTTTAATGTGTGTTAACCTCTGCCAGTCTTCACCATGAACATGACTTCTATATGCTTGTTTGTTTTTGGGAAAAGCCTATGCTTGACCTCATATACCACTCTCTTATATCACAGCTGAGGGGATTAAAACAAGCACCTTTCCCAGAACAGTGGGACGCCCCCCCCCAATTAGCATTTTTGAGCCCCTTGTTACTATCTTGAAGGCCTGCACAGTTGATGAGGTCAATGGAATTTGAAGCGCTTTGTCGAGTGTGTGCTGACGACTCAAGATTTTACATCTATCGAATTTTGATGCCCGAGTTTATGGCTGGAAATTTCCAATGACCTCGCCCACATCTGTCACATTTCATGGGCCAAACCAACTTCGGTGATTTACACTGTGGTTTATGGAGGGAGCTCAGCAACAAGTGCAGTCTGTCAACTGCTGCCCTCCGACTGTGAACCGCATCATGTTTATGTAGCCGTTTGAAATATGAGTTTGTCCCCAGACGCCTGGGCTGCCCGCCAGGCATTTGTATTTTAAATGTTTTCTCTTTGACAGTGTGTTAAACAGCTCTACATCACAGCCTATTGTTAGGGCAACATGATAAATAATGAGGTACATTTTTGGGAATGCATCAAATGGACCTCATTTGAAGTCATGATACTGTAAGATGAGCTAGTCAGACAAGCGCTCTTGTTTTTTGGTCTGAATTCCCCTGTTTGTTCATAACTTTCAATCTTAACCATGAACATTGTTTCCTGTTCTTGTCCATTTTTACACACAATGGAAAATGCCCTCACTTGTATGATGACTATTATCCTTTCTGGGCTGCGTCAGATTATGCAGTGGGATTACATTTCCCATTGCTCATATAATCAGAGAGTGCACACCACTGCACATTGTTTAAAGATCCATTCATTGCTATTGATTTTATTCGTACACCATTACATGAGTGCTGTGACAGGAATCTTTTTTTATGTAAAGAAGAACAAGCATCTCCATCATGCTGCCGCAACAATGCCACAGAGCTTCACTCACCTTCTGTCAGCTGCTGAAGCGTGAAAACTTTAACTTGTCCTGTGAACCTCGATATGGAAATCTGGGACGCACTGCAGAAGTATAAGCCTGCCCGCTATGTTACGCATTTTCCCAAATTCCCCTTATATCTCCCAACCATTTGGCGCTGTCTCGCTATTCTCAGGAGAAAAATTTGCCGAGTAGTAAAATTCATTCGCTAAATAATTGTTGTGTGCAAAATCTTTTCACCTCTGCTGAAATCTCTTTTCTGAGATATTCTCGATTCCTTGCAAGTAATGCTAAATTGAAGAGCTCGATTATGAAGTTGAAAGCAATATTTGGTCACACTTTAGATGAAGTATTACTCATAAAGGCTTTATACAGCATGCATAATGCCTTCATAAATGAGATATAATGTCTTCATAAATCATACATGAGTAAATGTCATACTTTGTAAAGGGTGAAATAACACATCTTTATTCAGCATGTGATGCCAGATGTGACAATGACAATGTCACTTAGCTAACAATGAAAGCCTTCACAGCATTTAGTCACTAGCTAAGTGACATTTTCAGTTACATCACATCTGGCATCTGGAATAAGGATGTGTTATTTCACCCTTTACAAAGCATTACATTTGCTTATGTATGATTTATGAAGACATTATGTCTCACTTATGAAGGCATTATACATGCTGTATAAAGCCTCTATGAGCAACACTTCATCTAAAGTGTGACCCAATATTTCCCTTTCACGCACAGGGTGGTGTTTGACATAAACTTTTCCTGGAGCTCCCTCTCTACTTGCATCACCCTAATTCTTTTATTTAATGCGTACTGATTTTATACTAATGAGGGATTATCTTATGTCTGTGAGACAATTGATAAGATGTTGCAACATCACCTGCACAATTAAATGAGTGCAAACTCTGTCTATGCCTTTATTGACAAGTTTCGGACACTTCCTTAAGGCAATTGCTGAAAATTGTTTTTGTAATAAAGCCTATGGTTTGTGCCCCTTAGAATATCCTGGCTGTCATATGAGCATAGTGGAAATATGCTGCAGCTTATTCCTTTGATCTGGATAAATTTCCTAGCTATTTACTTTATACTTGTTTATGTGATTCCATTTGGGGAACACTCGATGCTTTCGGATTGAAACTTGGAAAGAAATATTTCCTTTTTAAATCAGTCTAAATAAGCATGGCAAGGACCCCATGCCCCCATTTATTTATTTGGTTAGATTGCAATTTTAATAGTAAATATTAAGAGTTCAGTCAAGATGGACAAGTACGAATATTGACTACAGGTGGATACACTGTAATAATGTGAAGCGCTCCAGTTAAGTAGACAAAGTACTGAAAGATTGTTGACGGCAGAGCACAACAAACAGAAATTGAATGCAAAAGTTATGGTATTGATATTCTCTTGGGAGCTGCACAAGTGTTGCTGTTAACCTTTCATGAAATAACAGATTGTAAGGTCACCTTTGCTTGGATATGCCAGCCAATCAAATCACTTGTGATTCATGTGATGCTATCTGAGGGGGAGAAAAAAAGACTGGCTTGCCTATATTTTTGCAAAACCCTTTTTGACATTCTCTGCCATGTGACGGTCCTCGTGAGATTTTGCCGGATTATTGACACAGAATGCAGTAGCCTGCATGGTTCATTTTGGTGCAGTAGCGAGTCATCGACAAACAAAGCTTTTGTTGATACAAAAAAATTTTTTGTGTGGGCTAATGGACTCCTTCAGATAGGACATGCTCAGAGCCTTTTAAAGCTAAAGCCAGTCTATTAAGGGTTTTTTCATCTGACTGTCAGCAGTTATCCAAACACACACGCATGCTCGCACGCGCACACACACAGATTTTGGAACAGCATTACTACATGCTCAAAATAACTGCACTATATTAGATTAGCAGCTCTTCTTCAGTACTTTCAGTGCCAACTCTCTGGGGAAAAGCAGCCCATCTGCATCCTTGTCTTTTTTGATTTTGGCTTGATTGGGAGTAGAAAGCAAGCAGGCACATTACAGCCTGCTCCTCTCAACGTGTTTTACGCCTTTGCAAAATAAGCTGTTTGCTTTTTCCCCTTTGAGATTTCATATACAGGCCAAGACAACATAATCATAAATAAACAGAACCACCACCACACCACCCCCCCCCCCCCAACCCCCTTAAAATAGCTTTTGATCTGTGTTATTAGGCATATTGCTGTTTACGCGGTACCTTTGCTACAGGAGTAAGCTCCATAAAGATTAGAAGTTTATATAGCCAACAGCACTGCACTTTTGTGCAGTTTGTCAGGGACTGAGTAAGAATGAATATGTTACCTTTTCACCGTCCATCAACTCCCACTTAAAAATGAAGCCAGAAAATTAATGCAAAATATTGCGCTCTTTGTTTTTTATACGCTTTTGCTTGTTGACTGTTAGCTAGTCAATGAACTTCCGTACCCCCCCGCCTCTCTGGCATAGTTGAACTTACCTCAAATCCTCTTTTTTGTCGCACCTCTCACTTGATCCCCTTGTCATACTTCTTAAAGCTCTACTTCGACGGATTTTTTTTTTTTTTTCCAACAGATTGCATGAAAAACAGCAGACAAATACCCAGGAGGTTTTTTAAAATTTCATTACCACATTTGGCATATTTACAGAAGAGTTTTTTTTTTTTTTTTTGTTCTTGTGTCAAAACAATTATGCTAATGAAGACTCGGATCAGTGACTGTCTCTCATTAATTTTGCTCTGTTGTGAGATGTATACTGTGGCACGCAGGACAGCAAATCAGATTAGGGCTGAGGGAGGCTGTCCTGGGTTTCCCAGTTATGGAGCCACAGATCTTTCAGTATCGATTGCAGGGCTCGGCCCCGGCTGTGGAAGAAGCCTCTGGGCTTTCTTTATGTGCTGTCAGATGTATGGAGGCCTGGAGTCCCATTGGCTAGGCCTGACAGCTGCTGACACTCTCTCTTTTGGAGTAATTGCCTTATCTGAAGCATTTAAGCACCCAGATTGACTGGGGTGCGTTTGACAAATCACAGGTTATAGCCATAATTGAATTCTGAAACAGTAGCAGTACTGGCGATTTTCCTATTTTTTCCAGTGATTTCCTACCAAATTAAGTTCTGATTTTAAAGCCTTGGCAATATTGTGAGCCAGTGGCTTCATCTACTTTGCATTTTCTACACAGTGATCCACTGGGCTCACAATCAATACTTATGAATCCAGTTATTTTTTTTTTTTTGAACCATAGAACTGTAACACAAGCTGGAGTCTATCTGAACCAGAAAACACTGACACAATCTGGAGTCTGTCTCTACTATAGAACAATGACTCAATCTAGATTCTGGCAGTACCTCTGCGACAAGATCTACTAAATTTATGTGCTCACTGCACGTTGTCCCCCGACCTGTTGAATTGTGAATCAGTGCACATCTCTCTCACACTCTCATCTTTGGTTATTATTGTTCTAGTACTCAAATCGAGTTCCAGGTTACGCTTACATAACATCCCGCCATTGGTTATCTGCTCCGATCTTTGTTCATTACATTTCTTTAAACTCAAAATATGTTTTACTGCAACAATCGGGTCACGGTTGCGGTAATGATTGGGATTAGGTTTACGGTTATTAAAATCTATATTAAATTACTCTTGCTATAGCTAATAATGTTAATTCTTCATATATATTCGGCTAGCTGGCCAGCTAGCTTGCTAACTGTTCACTATGTATCATATCTTCTTTAATAAGTTCATTTCCAGGTTCAGAATTGTTTTACTGGGTATATGGCCACCTGCTGTGCTGTGAATGTACAAGCCTACATGTGTGTTTTCCAGGAACTGGTACAATGTGCCAGGTGCACATTCGCCAAAGGAGACAAGGCTGACCACTGACTAAAGATAAATACAGTATTTTTTCTGCATCATAGAAAAATGACATATTATAGATTCTAGCTTTACCGTAGAAGATCTTGATTCTGACTGTACCATAGAATAATGATAAAATTTGTGCCTTGTCTGTACTGTAGAAAAATTGTCCATTCTAAACTCTGTCATTCCGGAGGCCCAGTCTGGATGCTGTCTGCGCCATAAAATCCTGTCACAATGGGAATTCTGTTTGTGCCATTAGACCCTTACACTCGCTGTATTTTAACTGTGTCATAGACCATTGACACAAACTAAATTCTGTACAAAGCATAGAACATTAACAACCAAACCTCTATCTGTCCCATTGGACATATCAGTCAATTGCAGTTCTCTTCGTGCCATTCAAAAACATTGGACTGAATATACAGATTCATGAAACTGTGTCATGTAATGTGTGACAAAATTAATTTAGTAATCCCTGCAAACATGTTGGAATGATTTACAGAAAACCAAAACCATAGCAAATAAAAATGAAAAACAATCAGTATGTGCACAGAAGGGACACCTTCATTATTTAAATTAAAAATAATAATGATAACCACTGCTGCAAATCCTCAAGGGACTCCTCTCTCCCTGGTCTGCATGTAATGTTAAATTTACTTAAAGATATTACATCAAATAGTTCCTCACAACTGTTTTGAGTAACTTACTGAGTACTGTCTCCACTTGCCTAGATTTTTAGAGGCAAGTTTGAGAGCTTTGTAAAATCTCTGCATAATTAACTTTTTTTTTTTTTTTTCAAATTATCGTTTGGTTCTGTTGTCTTCTCTTTGGGATTCAGCCAGCATATTACAACTGCTGTTAAGAACTTGTATTACAAATGCCATTAACAACCCGCAATTCAAACTGTCGTATTTATTTCATGTTTTGTGGTTTTGTGAAAATTCTGTGAAGATGAGAAAAATTAATTGGATCCAGGGCAGCTGGGTTATACTGTATTTGCCAGCCTCCGCTAAAAGCTCTGTGAACTGACAGCAGCATGTCGTACTGGGATTTTTATTGTCCTCACATGCTGGCGGGTGACAAATAAAAGGGGAAAACCTGAATAAATGTGTAAACAAACATAACAAATGCAGATGCATCTGTTCATTTTCCTGGCATGGTTTGGGTCCAATCATCCACGGTGGAAAGGTCACTGTTAGCCAATGCAGAGTTTTTCAGTGTGGTTACCTGTATATCCAATGAAGAAGCACTTCTACCATGATAGAAGTGGTATCTTCCAGGATGACAACAGCTCACGCCTCACAGGGTACAAGGGGACACTGATTGATTTTATGGGTATAAAAATGATCCTATACGTACATTACCACTGTCAGTCACCTGATCTCAAACCAGCTGAACTCATATGATAGATTATGGAACAATGTGTTAGGCAGCACTCTCTGTCACCATCAAAACGCCAAATGAGGGACTATCTTTTGGAATAGGGGTACCCCATCCTTCAAGTAAAGTTGTGCACTTGTAGATGTGTCCTGCCTGCTGAGGCAAGGCTGGTTTCTTGTCACCTGCTGATATTTGAGGCTCTGCTATGGCTTGCTGACCCACCACATGTGGCACTCAGGAAAAACCCCTCTGCCCACACTGTAGGAAACAAGTCGTTGAGAGATACGCTCCAACTCTGCTTATGCACTCCTCCTACAGAGAATACATTAAAAAAGCTTAAGGCTTATGTGCTATTTTTCCGAGTGAAATCCGACCTTAACTTTAACTTTGGTCATGGTTTAAAATACTTAAAGCAAGTAGTTCGGTAAAGGTATACATAAAGTACTGTTAAGGAAATACTTTAGGAAGTTACACTTAAAATGAGCTAATTTGGCTTTAAAAATATACTTTGAAGTTAAATTGATGTACTTTAAAAATAATCTTTTATTCCCAACTTTTTAGTGAAGGTTGCACCAAGTGTATGTCCCCCCAGAAGTCCAACTGAACAGCCTCCAGATCAACAGAAATGTTCTACGCCGGCGCTAACACTTAATGTATCTCAGCTCAACAACAAGCAATGTGACTGCATACAGTTAGCGCACCTATGTGCCCTCCAAAAGTGCAGAGATATGTGGGCCAGCAGAGGTGCAGAGTCCTGCGGCTAGAAAGTTCTGCCATTTGTTTCCCACTCCCCATGAAGTAAGCCAGCTGATTCCACTGATTAGCTTTACCTTATCATTGAAGACATTGAGCTTATAGAGTTAGCTCAGTCAGGCACCGTAGTCAGGCTGGTCTCAAACCTGTTTCTGTCCAATCATTCTTAACTTTAGCTCCTCCCACCTAATTGGTGAGGTTTTATAACCAATGCAGTGTTCCTTTATTTCTCTGGCACAGTGCCCTCTACACAGCTCATACTTGGGTTACGAAGAAATCTGTGTCTCATCTCTCTCCACCTCCCCAGCCTCCTCCTTTATAACTATCATTGGGTTAAAATTGTGGCTTCCGACTGGTCTGCAGCTACAACAGGCTACACGCGACAGGGTGTGATGCACTGTGTGATGTTCTTTGAAAAAAGTACTGCTAAAATTCTTTGTGACTTGTTCCACAGTACCCCTTTTGTTGGTTTGGATCAGTCGGGATAGATTTCCTCGCCTATTTACATTGATCAGCCTTTGGTTCCCAAAACCCTTTTGCTGGTTCATGGTTTGTCCATGAACCAACTTAGACTACTGTCGCTAGGTACTCACCACTGCTAACTGGAGGCACCCCAGGAGCCTTGCCATTTGACCCACTCATCTGGCCCTTATAAAAGTTGCTCAGGTCCCATTTCTTCCACAGACAACATGCCGACTGCTAGAACTGACTATTCAATTACCATCTGAGGTCTGTCTGCAGACCTTCACCTGAGCAGTTTTTACAAGAACTGTATTTAGTTTGTACTTCATCTGTGAGTGGTTTTAATATTTTGGCTCATGAGTGTATTCTGCATAATACTTTTAATCAAGTGCTTTTTAAGAAAATGATGAACAGACCTATCTGTTAGTTGCTAGATGAGGAGAATCATCTCGTCAATAATGCTTGCTTTGCTGAAATAAAATTGCCATTTTTGGGAAATAGCTGTTTGATGCTTCATTTCAAATTTAACTCGCCGGGTGGCCTCGTTTATCATTCCAAAGATCTGATTTGTCATCTGTCGAGAGATTTTCAGAAGACTGTATGAATCTGTGGGTCTGTCTGTGTGCATGCATTTGTGTTTACACTCTTGTTTGTGTGTGTGTGTGTATGTGTGTGTTTATGCATATGTGGGCACATCTGTGTGTATATCTGTGTATATGTGCGTGTATTCTTGAGTGCGCATTTCTCTCAGTGTGTGTGTATTTGTGAACATGTGCGTTTATGTGCATTTGTCTCAGTGTGTGCGTATTTGCGCATGTGTGCATTTCAGCGTCTATGTGCATTTGCTCAGTGTGTGTGTATTTCTGTGTATGTGTATGCATGCACGTCTGCTCATATGTGCCAGTTTGGGTGTATGTGAGTATATTTATGTTTATCTGCATGCATATTTGTTCATTTGTCAGTGTATGTTTCGGTATGGGTGTGCATGCGTGTCTGTTCATATGTGTCAGTTTGTGTGTATGTTTGTGTATTTCTGTTCATGGGCATCGATATCTGTTCATTTGTATCTGTGCGTGTGTGTGTGTGTGTGTGTGTGTGTGTACATATGCATACATGCCTGTTCATTTGTGTCTGTGAAGGTGTCTATATTTCTGTACGTGTGTCCATGCTTGCCTGTTCATTTGTGTCAATGTGTGTGTATATATTTCTGTGCAAATGCATGCGTGCCTGTTCATTTGTGTCAATGTGTGGGTGCGCATATTTCTGTACATGTGTGCGAATGCGTGCGTGTTCATTTGTGTCAGTGTGTGTATGTGTATATATCTCTGTATATGTGCATGCGTGCCTGTTCATTTTTATCAGTGAGTGTATATTTCTGTGCATGTGTGTGCATGCGTGCCTGTTCATTTGTGTCAGCTTATTTGTATTTTTAGGGGCAGCATTTTCTTTATTGACACGAGAGAGATCACATAAGAACAGCTCTCAGAAAAGTAAGGCTCCTACTGCAGAACCTCTCTTGTTCTGGATCAGCATTTCCCACCTCTCTGAAGCCTCTTGACTGTAAGATCTTCAGTCACAGCTAATTAAGCCTAAAAAAGTCAGACTCTGTGGGGCTTCATTTCAACCAGGGGAATGAGGGGGAGTCTTTGGGGAAAATGACCGTTGCGCCTCCTTGTGGTGAGGACAGGCTGCTTTGGGAGTTATGCTGTTTCAAACACAGCCGGCTGTTGATCAGACTGTTGGCTGCATTACATCGTCACATTTAAAGAAATTCCAGTTGATGGTCAACATCAGACTTACCTGAGTTGTTGATTGTTTAAAAACCGTGCCTCCTTCGCTGAGATGCTACAATATCCTCATCCAAGCTCGCACCCCCCCCCCCCCCAACCCCAACCCGTATGTCTTCCCTACCAAATGTGATGAACATGTAACACAGCATCTATAATGTGGTTCCGTGCATGGGCGGCGCATACTGAAGGAAGGTTTTCTGCTGGAAAATCATATATAATAATGTGCACACATTATATATAATGTATGTGAGGCAAATAGATCCATGATGTGAGGTTATCGCTGCAGCTGCTGCCGGTTCGTCACTATGTTGAGGAGTTGGGGCGAGAACGCGTTATGTTGCTTATTTTGGTTCGTCCCGTGCAGCAAAAAGTCTGGTCGCCATGCTGGCTATACGCTTTACACGTACACGTTGCGTAGTTTAGAAAGAAAATTATGTTTTTATTGGTCATGCTACCATTCCGAGGAAGGTTGGATAAGCCAATGTTCTGGGCTACAAAAAAGATAGTATTTAATGAACATGATCAAGTTGACTCTCATAACAGTGATTGACTGACATAGAAATATGGAGTGACGAGGTCGATGCCATTTAGAACACAATCGTACCCCTCAAATATCGCCACCCAATACCTCAAAAGCAGCCTGAATCGTCCGCCTGTACTTCTCATGCACTGAAATTCAATTTTAATTGCTTTTTTTATAGTTGTTGTATCTCTTCCATTGGTTCTTTCCTCAGCTACTGGTCCTTCCTCTTCCATAATGGCCAAAATGAAACAAAACCTCGCAAATGTAATAACGTTGGATAGTTACAGTATACGCAATAGAAAGATCTAATGACAGGCAGCTGCAAGTGCATGTATTCCTGCGCGAGTTAAGAGAGCGAATAAATTCTAAAAATCTTCCTGTCTTGTTTTGTCGTCGCTCTTATCAAGTCTAATCATCGAAATAATATCATAATAAATTAAGGTATCAGTCCTTCCCCGTATTAATCATTAGTTTGAACACTTAATTTGCATTAGCTATAGTACAGTAGGCCTATATAATTAATTCTCTCCCCCCACAGCAACAAAGTCCAAAGAGGAGAGAAGAGAGAAAGAGACAGACAGACAGACGATTCCAGCTGATTGATTAAATAAAAGCAAAGTGTTTTTCAAACAAAAGCCTTGTTGTGGTTGTTATATTATTTATTCTCTCTGAGACTATTGCAGATAGTTAATTATATATTTCAAGATCAGTAGTTTCATCCTGGCGCTGTGTATAAAAGTTGGTCAGATAGCCTTCCCAAACGTCAGGCTCACCCGCCGCCTATGGTTCCGTGGTTTTACAAAACTCTCCATC
Organism: Gymnothorax javanicus; assembly: GCA_029692085.1. Lineage (NCBI taxonomy): Eukaryota > Metazoa > Chordata > Actinopteri > Anguilliformes > Muraenidae > Gymnothorax > Gymnothorax javanicus. Next base: position 48,654,706 of record CM056204.1, read on the forward strand.
AGTCAAGACTGTCAAGATATCCCTCTCCAAAACCATTCACCAAAAACTCTAAGATCAAATGGGACTTTACTTTGTTATAAATCAGGTTGGGTTTGATTAGCAATGGATACCAATGAGCTGTATCATATATTTGTAATCAATGGATGTCAGAGCTGCTAAAAATAGGCAAAAGTGTGATATGCCTTATGGGGACCAATAGGGACCAATGAGCTATATCATATATTCGTAATCAATGTATGTCAAAGCTGCTTAAAATAGGCAAAAGTGTGACATGCTGTATGGGGGCCAATGACCTATATCATTATTTTGCGTATTTTAAGCAGCTCTGACATCTGTTGACCACAAATATGTGGTATGGCTCATAGCTCCCCATTAGTCATCGGACCCCAGTCTCACCTACTCTCTCATCGCTGAATCCCTCTCTGCTCATGTGGTTTGACCCCCATCTGTACTGCACCGATGAAGGGACCAAATGCTAAACCGTCCAGACACAAGCCCGGTTGGGAGCCGATCTTATTGAAGCTCTTTTCTGAGAAAGACGGTAATCTTTTGAACAGCGGGTAACAGCTACTGAGAGAGGTGAGATGAGAATGTGGGAGCCTGCAGTGATGGTGACAAATATGTCGAGTGCTTAACTTTCAGCAGCGCCAAATGCCTCTAGGGCTCGATATCCCGAACAATACAAATTTGTGTTTAATTTCAAGAGCAAAACCAAAAATTCTGTATTATTCAAAAAATGTAATTCTAGGGATGTTTTTGAAAATTGGCATCTACTTTCAAAATTGCATTTGAGAGTGTTAGTGGGTTGATGGCTCTTCATATTGCCATATTTTAGGGATTTTTTCCCCTTCTTTCTCCCACCTTGAGCACAGGCAAACTGCTTAGGCAGCCGTTGGAAGAAAACGCAGTCAGCATATAGTCGGCTACAGTACATGCGCCTGGCCGACCAGGAGTGGCCACCAGAGCGCAATAAAATTGACGCATTTTTAACCGGCTTAATCCCCATGATCCCCGGTGAGGCTGGGTCGATTGTTGCCTCATCAGTGTGGACCTCCGGCGATAGCCGGTAATGGCTAAAATTTGAATTTGAATTTGAATAGCTGACCATGGGGTTCCAAAATGAACATTTTAGCTGTCAGCCAATCAGAGACCAAGTGTTACCATGTTTTTATAGCCACTCTAGTCCTTCAGGTTAAAGCCTCTTTATCGTTTTGACAGAATGCCGTTGCATAATAATTGTGATGGTACAGTCCCATCGCCTTAAAGCTTGGGATTGAGTTGGAAATGGTGCTGTAGTTTGATGTTTGAACTTTAACACCCTAACAGTATTTTCAAGTTATTTTTCATATGTGTCTTTAGTGGGTCACAGCAGGTCATAGGTAATTTAAGGTATTAAGCAGGGTTATTGATGCGTCACATTAACATGTGATACAAATCTCTATTGTAAGCACTGTATTCTGCATATAGAACCCTTACAAATAGCCAAAAGTTGTGCCGCAATGAAAAGGAAGCAGGGCAGTAGTACAATTTTCATTCTTTCTATGTCAAATTGACAAAGTAATTGTGTTTGTAATAATACATGCATATTTAAAGAGATAAATACATTTAAATGTTTCTCTTCCTCCTGGTTTCTAACAACAGATGTTTCCCATCCACATATCACCACTAATCATTAACTGTGCAGAATTATTGCTGGAAAAAAAAGAAGATAATAGTGTCCCTTTGTTTTTCTATGGCTTGAGGCATTTGATTGGCATGGGAGATCTTCACGATTCGATAGAAAGATTCTTTTGAAGTGTATAGCTGTGTGCTGGGGACAGTGGTCTCGCTACTTTGAAGGTAGCCTTTCATGTCAGTCACATAGCGAGTAGTGCGTTTCAGCAATGGTATATATTTTACTTTACTCCGTTTAGCAGTTTGAAGCAAAACACATTATCAGGGTGATTCCCACAGCTTGATAGTAACTGCTTGCGGTTACGAAAAACTATGTCCCGATATTTTTCCTCTGATTCATAAAATTGATGTAGCAGCGACTGAGGCCATGGTGCCAAGCCCCCGTCTCTTTAATTTCTCAAGGGAACCTACCCCAGGTGGAAACCTTACAGAGCGGTTTTCCTGAATGTATTTTTGAGAATCTCAAGCATTACATTTCACCTCACTTGGGAGGTTTGATTTTTCTCAGTTTTGCATTAATATGGAATAAGAGCGTCGACTATGAAAAATCTTCTGTATGCCTCCTATTTTGCTATTTAGCAGCAGGGAAACCCTGTTGAATTGAGGATTATAGATTAATTGCATAGTCATTTAACACTGGCTTGTTGTTATGCTGAGGGAAAAACAAAAAAAAGGGTGCCATCATCTTTATCTCTGCAATGAAAAATAATGAATTGATCCAATTTAGTAAAATGGTATTCTATATTTTAAGTGAAAATTTACTGATTCTTATTCCCCTCACTACCCACAGGGAATGAAAAAGCTGCTCCATAAAGCATTCTAAGTGATTGGCTGCACTGTCTACTTAAAGTAATCTGTTGATGGGTGAAGAGAAAAGTGTTCTGTTTCGGGATATCTTAATCTCACCTTGGGCAACCCCACTTTAAACAGCCAAATGTGTCTGTAATTACAATAGCTTGTTGCTTACAGTAATTGATAGTGGCCTGAAAATCATCAAGCCCTTCTCAGTGCCTTTGGAACTGTTGCATTTACAAACATTCCCAGGCCTCTTGGTCTGGCAATTTATTTTCCTGCATTAAGTGAGCACTCGCTTCAATTCAATTTAAGTAATTGGATGGCCACATATTTGGAGAGGAAATGCTCCAGTTTCCTTCTAAACAATAGTGACTTGGCCAGGCTCTCTTTTAAAGGGCAGTGAAGCTATAACTGGAAGACTTGGGGGTCTGAATGAAGGATTTGTTTCCAAGTGTATTTCACGCTGATGTTGGCCTTTAAGGGACAGTCATGTTCAACAGCCTTGTCTTTATTATCTTGTTTACTTGGCTTGACACAGTGGTCTATGTTATGAGAAATAATGTCTTAATCTGGCTAAGGACGAGACACTAAACAAAAAATAAAACGTCCTGAAGTTTATTTCTTCTACGGCTATATTTTGAGGTTGCTTTGCTCAAAATTACACTTCATGATGTAATAATTTGTAGACATCCATTCCCATTATTATTATTATTATAATTATTATTAGAGATTTATATGCACTTACATATATCTGTCACAAATTTATCTTGCATAATACGTGTTTCCTTGATTCAAGGGAATTCATAAGTTATAAACATCATTTATTGATGTCATTCATTTGTTGTTACACTTTTCCTCATTGCATTTGATTGACATGATGTGTGTATTAAGTAAAATTATTTTACTTATTGGAAACCTGAAGGCCCTTTCTCCTGAATTCCCTGAGACATAAACAGTAAAGGGAATTACTTTTGCAAATCAAATGAGCTGCAGTTGAAGAAATCCTGAGCTTTGTTTGTTTGCATTGTGCTGTGTGTTACTTTCTGATTGTAGCCTACAATTATATTTATAGCATAATTTCCATTATCTACTGTTGTGCTACTCGGATTCAGGACCTTCAGCATGCCGTGTCCATGGTATTGGCTCCAAACATGCATGATAACACTAGATTTAGTCAACTTTTTCACCACCATGTATTGGGGAACAATCACTGCTGAGCTGAAAATTTTTTTTATTTTTTTTATCGCTGTGCTGCTCGAAGTTGTGCTAACAAACTAGCACTAGATAAACTCACCCCAGAACTGCTGAGTTGGTTTATTCCAGAACAGACCCACCCCCGCTAGGTGGTTGGACCATTCGGAAAATGTCTAGGGATGCAGTGAGGTCGTGATTGAGGTCAAAGCACTTCCCGGCAGAAAAACCGCCCTTACCTGTGTTTAAAACGATTTTAAAAAGATAAAACGAAAACCAAGCACAGAAATGACTGACAGAAACGGACTCTTTTATTATTGAGGGTCATTTACATAACATATTTCTATAAAATATGAATAACCTGATCAATTCTTTGGAGTAAATTGGGGTACTAATAGGCCAAAAGGATTTTTGTCCATTTGAACCATAAGCGTGTCTTATCCTTTAAGTCGGCTAGAAATCACCGTTGCTTCAGGTTTTAGACTGTGCACTTGAAGTGGGTACAACTTCTACCCTCAGATTTCTTCAGAATAAACTCCACCTTGCTCTTGATGATCAACAGACCATATTTCTGGATAGCTTTCTGCTTTTGTTCACCAAAATCTCAGCATCCAAGATCAGAATTATGGTGAAAACGTGGTCAAATAACATGCAGAGAAGTCAGGGGACATGACATTATATGTCAATTAGGACGTTTTAGTCAGATAACATCGATTTTAATTGACAGATCTTCATTGTGTCGTTGCATTTTTACTGTAAGTTGTGGTTTAACTGTAAGACATGGTTTGTATTCCTTTATATTGAAATTTGTCATCCAGCCTGGCTATCTTTTATGTCAAAAACATGAAAAGGATGTGTGTAGAGGTGCGTTACATGCTTTATTATACCCCCAACGACGAAATGACGGGGCTATATACAACCCCAATTCCGAAATTGTTGGGACAAAGTGTAAATTGTGAATAAAAAACGCAATAACTTTCAAATCACACCAGCCAGTATTTTATTCACAATAGGACAGAGATAACATAGCAAATGTTGAAACTGAGAAATTTTACAATTTTATCCACAAAATTAGCTCATTTCAAATTTGATGGCTGCTACAGGTCTCAAAAAAGTTGGCACAAGGGCCTGTTTACCATAGTGTAGCATCCCCTCTTCTTTAAACACAGAGTAGAGGCATCTGGGCATTGAGGAGACAAGTTTCTTGAGTTTAGCCATTGGAATTTGATCCCACTCTTGTTTAATACAGGCTTCCAGCTGCTGGAGAGTTTTGGGTCTCCTTTGACGGACTTTTCGTTTAATTATGCGCCAGATCAAGACTGCAGGCAGGCCAGTTCAGCACACAGACTCTTCTACTACGAAGCCATGCTGTTGTAATAGCTGCGGTATGTGTTTTGCATTGTCCTGCTGAAATACACAAGACCTTCCCTGGAATAGATGTCGTCTGGAGGGGAGCATATGTTGCTCTCAAACCTTTATACACCTTTCAGCATTCATGGTGCTTTTTAAAACATCCAAGTGTCCCACACCATATGCACTAATGCATCCCTATACCATCAGAGACACTGGTTTTTGAACTGAAAGCTGATAACAGGAGGGGTGGTCTTTCTCCTCTTTAGCCTGGAGGACACGACGCCCATGTTTTCCAACAAGAATGTCAAATTTGGACTCGTCTGACCACAGGACACTTTGCCACTTTGCTACAGTTTATTTTCAATGAGCCTTGGCCCACAGAACATGGCGGCGCTTCTGGATCATGTTCAACAATGGCTTCCTTTTTGCATGATAGAGTTTTAGGTGGCATCTGTGGATGGCACAGCGGACCGAACAGTGGTTTCTTTAAGTATTCCTGGGCCCATTTAGTAATGTCAATGACAGAATCATGCTGGTGAGTGATGCAGTGAGGTCTGCGGGCACGAAGATCACAGGCATCCAGTAAAGGTCTTCGGCCTGTCCCTTACGCACAGAGATTTTTCCAGTTTCTCTGAATCTTTTGATGATGTTATGCACTGTCGATGATGAGACCTTCAAAGCCTTTGCAATTTGACGTTGAGGAACATTGTTTTTAAAGTATTCCACAGTTTTTATTACGCAAGCCTTCACAGGCTGGAGAGCCTCTGGACATCTTTACTTCTGAGAGACTCAGCCTCTCTAAGACATCCCTTTTATAACCAATCATGTTACACACCTGATGCCAGTTAACTTAATTACTTGCTAAATGTTCTTTCAGTTGATTCTCTTATATATTAGTTGCTTTCTCAGCCCTTTTTTGACTGTGTCCCAACTTTTTTAAGACCTGTTGCAGCCCGAAAATTTGAAATAAGTTCATTTTGTGGATAAAAATGTAAAACGTCTCAGTTTCAACATTTGAAATGTTATCTATGTACTATTGTAAATAACATATTGGCTCATGTGATCTGAAAGTCATTGCATTTTGATTTTATTCAGAATTTACACTTTGTCCCAACTATTTCGGAATTGGGCTGTAGTTATATACCAAGAATTCTGTCCGTCATTCCGTCATTCTGTCCGAAGATATTATTTGTCCGATCGATATCTCGAATAAAATTCATTGGATTCTTTTCAAATGTGGCACACATGTTCTCTACCATAGGGAAAGGTGCAGTGCAAAGTTTTGGCCATCTGGGATGATTTTTCACAAAAATATCGCCGTTTTCCTGTTTTTGGACTTAGAAATTTTCAAGTGGGTTCAATGACAATTTGTCTGATCAATATCGCAAATATTATACACATTGGATTCTTTTCAAATTTGGCACACATATTCTCTACCATAGGGAGAGGTGCAGTGCAAAGTGTCGGCCATTTGGGATGATTTCTCACAAAAATATCGCCGTTCTCCTGTTTTTTGGACTTAGAGTTTGGAAGTGGGTTCAATATCAGTTTGTCTGATTGATATCTCAAATATTATTTAATGGATTCTTTTCAAATTTGCCACTCGTAGTTTCTAACATACTGTATGGGGAGGTGCAATGCTAAGTGTCATAGATGTGTTGTTATTTTTGTCAAAATTGATTTTCAGAATTTGATAATTTCTATAATCACCAGTGGAAAAAGCATGATTGGGAACGTCGGGGGTATTAGTAAGCTCTGCTTATTTCTTCACTTGTTTGTTATAGGTATGATGGCATGCTACTTATGTCAGGTGAGAATTGTGAAAAAAATGTATTTTTCAGCACCGTAAAGCCATGGGAGGGGGAAAAATTTCACCATAAACCTCAGGTCAGAAAGGGCTGTGCATCATTCTTCTACACTCATAACATTGATTTAAGACTAGAATTCATGATAAAACTGTGGTAAAAGCTATGTGTCCAGCAAATTAGGCCTTTTTATGTTTTAACTGTAAGGCAAGGAAGCACATTGGAAGCATGTCGGAATGTCGGTATAATTCAGCAAATATTTAGGTTAGGTCCCTATATTGTATATTCACTCGGTAGACATATGCCTCTATGGCTGTAAATAACCAATTAGGGCCTAGGCCAGTGAATTTTCAGTTTATAACAACTGACAGAACAGTTTTTATGAAAACTGCAATTTTCAACTGTGCACAAAATGTAACACAACTTTAGGGACATGACATGATTGCTTATACACCCATCACAAGGGTTATTTTGTATTTTTCCGAGAGTAATATTGTCCTACCATACACATCAGAGCATTATAAAGAGATACAGATATATTTATGCATTATAGAGGCATGGGGTAACAGGCTTGTGTACTTTCTTATGGTTAAAACAGACAGGCTGTCTGTAAAAAAAAAAAAAAAAAACAAGACGACAGTGTCATCACTATCCCCCACCGTGATTAAGACAACTCAGTAAAAAAAAAAAATGTTTGCCATCCATTTTCGAACTCAACATAGATCATGAGTTGCTTATTAAGAATACAAAATTTCACGCATTTAAGTAGAATAGTTTCAGGGAAATCTTGTCCTCATTGTGGCCTGGACAGACGGACGGTGTGGTTGTGGTTCTTGTGCTTCTTTGCAGATGATAATGTAATTTAATGTAACACATGATAATGTAGGTCCCATGGATTAGAAAACCAGTGAAAAATAAGGTAAAAAAAATAAGGTCTGGCGTCATTTTTGCAATTTTTCATTTTTCGTCAGTCTGACATTTCTTGTGAGTTTCAGTATATTAAAAAAAAAAAAACCTTAAATTGCTTGTTAAAATTATATTACCTATTGAAAAAAAGATAAGTGCTACATTGAGTGTGAGTTCATTGTAAGGGAAGTTTACCTCAAGTGGGTTGAGATTTGATGAATATATTCACAGATTCAGTTCACTAAGTGATGCTTGTATAAGAGTGAATAGCATTTGTTTCACTTTGTTTTTGTATATAGGCTTGTATATGCTCGCTCAGCTGACTACAGAGTACAAGGAATCAATACCTAACTGTAGTAAACAAAGTTGCTGGTGGACTGTGTAATCTTTGATAATGTTGCTTCTATTTGCTGATTAATGCTTGTTCCCCTTCATTTACGTATCAATTCACGTGCACATTGCCACCGGAATTCCCAAGCACATCTAGTGACTTCTTGGTTCGGAATGAGGCAAATACATTCGTAAATGCATATTGCCCGAGAGCAGTGGTCTTCAGCATTGTTCCTGGGGACCCACTGTGTATGCTGGTTTTTGTTCCAATCACAATTGTAATCGCAGGATTTTAACAAGCTGTTAATGTCTAAATTAGTTGTTTTTCATGTTAAGCATTGTTACTTATCGTCTTTGGCCAAATGTTACATAGAAACATCCATACATGCTATGAAGAATAAAATACCCTTGAAGATAGTGGTTTTATTTCTATACTGCAAGAAATATCAAACATTATAACATTTCAAACAGATCAAACTGGACACTGAGGAACCCCAAATTAGGCTGCTGGACTTAACTGTTTCAAGTTATTTGAAAAAACTTCAAGTGAACTTAATTAGACCAACATAACACAAAATTGGTTTGACTCTTTATCATTTGCATGTTGAATAAATTTGTCATGATGTGCCAATTGGTTTTCACCAATTAGAAGCCAACTACATCTTTAATTTGATTGGTTACATTGTTTTCTCTCATTACGTCCGCCAACGAAGTTGGGGCAGAGGTTATGTTTTCGCCCGTTTGTTTGTTTGTTTGTCTGTTTGTCCGTTTGTCTGTTTGTCTGTTTGCAAACAACATAACTCAAAAAGTAATGCACGGATTTGTCTGAAATTTTGTGGATGGATTGCTATTACATCAAGGATGGACCCTATTGATTTTGACCGCAATGACTGAAACAATATGGCTACCACAGCAGCCATGTTGAAATACTATCACACGTGATAACTCAAAGAGTCATGCACGCATTTGTCTGAAATTTTGTGGATGGATTGCTATTACATGAAGGATGGACCCTATTGATTTTGACCGCGATGACTGAGACAATATGGCCACCACGGCAGCCATGTTGAAATACTATCACACGTGATAACTCAAAAAGTCATGCACGCATTTGTCTGAAATTTTGTGGGTGGATTGCTATTACATCAAGGATGGACCCTATTGATTTTGACCCCGATCAGTAAAACAATATGGCCGCCACGGCAGCCATCTTGAAATCCTATCACACGCGATAACTCAACTTTGCTCCCACTCATGCACATTTGGATTGTGCTGCCTTGGCAGAGGTTTGCACTCTACGAGTGCCTCTAGTTTTATGCTGTTATTTCCAATGCATCGTAATGTGAGTATGGCATATTTTTAAATTCTTGATGGCAAACATAGCTATTTCTGTTATCCTGTGAGTTAAGAGGGCAAATAACTGCTCTAAACATTAAATACACTTAATTAAGATAAATTAACAGCTTGTTAAAATCCTGCAATTGCAACTGTGGTTGGAACAAAAGCCAGCATACACAGTGGGTATTTTTATAGTCATTGCATCATATAAAGATAATATACCTTGGCCAAATTAGCACCTGGCATGCTGTACATTTTGTGAGTTTTTTTACAGACACACACAAATGGGCTGACAGACATGACAACTACAATATTCCTTTGAAAAATTATTTTCCAAGGGGGTAAAAATATTTATTAAAAGACAAGGATTTGTGCAGTTCTCTTATGAAGAAGATCTGCAATGCACAGATTTTGTGATTTTAATGAACAGATTGCAGCACAGATTGTGTTGCCTTTATCGAAGATTCTGCTGAGAGCAAAGGAAGAAGTTGAGAAGCTGTATTTTTTGTCTTGTGTGCTCAGTGATTGAAACCTAAATTTAATTTAAAATTTGATCTACCTCACAGTACACAAAGAAATTTGTGTCTGCCTGCCACTGGACAGTTGAGATTGCTGGCACACAACTGGTTGATACAAATATGATCCATTTAAAGGGAAGGCTTCCACCCAAGCTTTATTGGCTTCGCTATCGGAACTTCCTGGAAGTAATGATAATTTGAGAAAACAGCAGCTGTTTTGCCCAGTCGGAGCGAATACTGCAGACGCTGTGGTCCGCAGGACATGGTCATCAGGAGCTTGGGTCTACTTCACAATTCGCCTGTGTCATGTGTCTTATTTGTCTCATCAATTTGCTATGCTAAACGAAAGCAGATGACATCATCCATGCCATTTATTTTTTAAATAAGCACAGTGGATACAGTATAGTGGTGACATTTTCTGTGCTGAGTTCACTGTAAGTGAACTTAACTGTACTCAGGTTGCACTTATCTAACCTCCATTACTTCTAGCAGCTGAAATATCATTTACTGAACTTTATTGAAAGGCTGAACAGTGTATACATTCAATTCATGTTATAAATATAAAGAATCAGAAGAATTGTTTTATTTTTATTTTCAATTCACAATAAATGTGTTGTACTTGAATGAAGAACATTGAAATGTCAGGATATGAATTACCTGAAGTGTCACCTTACTCCCAGTGGCTAAATCAGAGTCGGCTGAGACTTGTCCTGTGCTGTGGTTGTAGTCATCCTCCTGTATGGGGAAAAAAAAAAAATTGCTCTGATCCTCTGCCATATTTTCTTAAATGGTTATTTGAGAAGTCTTGTTACTGCCATTATTGTGGAATATTTTAATAAGTGAAAATGAGCTTAAAATGTTCATTTAATTGGCACGTCTGGAGTCCGAATCCAGGGATGTGGGTAAGGGGTATTTTCCACCAATGGGAATGTGCCTGGGCTAATGCAGGAGCCACCTGATTCTGCGGACTAATTTTCTGAATGCTGCTGTCGGAGTGGCATCCTGTGAATGCTAAGTGACTGGTATTTGAGGGACAGTCTCTCGTTAAAAATAGATTAGATTTTTCTATCACTCGCCCCAGCTTGACTCGAGTCAAAATCGCAGTATTTTTAACTTCCTAAATCCTGGTACCATTTGCCCACAAATCAAAGATTAAGTGACAAAGCAGGGCCCATTTTACTGGCAGTGTCAGTGGTGCGCTGGTATCTTCCCTGAACATTAGTGCTACTTTTCTCCAGCACTGATAAAGCTGAGGTTGCAGACAGGTGTGTGTGTGTCGTCTGCCTTCACCAGACTTGGCTGAACAGTCAGCTCTCCCTGAGTAACCTATGTTGATTCTACTCACAAAAAAAAAAAACACCTTTAACCTCTTATATTCCTTGTCTAGCTTTTGGAGCCATCAGCACATGATTCCCTGCCACACCTCATTCAACTGCTCTGAGCTTAGGAAAACAATCTCCCCCAAAATATAAATCCTGAAATCAAAAGCTAAGCTTGAAAAAACAGTTGGAGGAGGAAGAGCAGGAATATTTTTGTGACATTTTTGTACTTTGGAAAGCGGCATAAAGCAAGGGTGACAGTACAAGTTTTGCAAGCACTTCCCTTAATCTTATTTCCACTGCTTTTTCAATAAAAGGTAGCCACGTTGTTCCAGCTGGTCTTCAGAGTAATCCTCTGCTTTGATTCTGTGGGTCGCCGCTCAGTGTTAGGTGGTGAACTGAGGAGGATTACAGCAGTAGATGCCTCTTCTGAAAAGATCTACTGGCACCTTGCCAATGCAGCAGTGCTTTCATGGTCTGGCCAAGTCACGCTCTTGCCCCTGAATAAGTACACCTTACACAGTCAAATGCTCAATGTTTATCACGTTCTAGCGACACTTCAGCTCCTTGCTAAAGCCACTGCATTTTAATCATTTTACTCTTTCGTAAGCAAGAGTTGGGTTCACACCATAGACTGTTTAAAAACATGGACGCAGCACCCGGGTCTGAAAAGTGAAACCCAAGCGGAAATCTCTTAAAATTGCATTCTATTTAATGGCCAGCAGATGGCGACGTCGGTGGTTGCAGACAGAAGTTCAATGCTATAGAAGTCTATGAGAAATTCTACCATTCATTCCAGCGAATTCTGCATTTTGATTGGTTAACACCAGGTATCTATTCTGCTCTACAAAGGCTAAGTGCAGTAACTACGTAATAATTTAAACAGCAAAAAAAGGCTTCAGAATTAATTTGCCATCCCAACAAATGAATAGTTAGCACATTCATGATAGATTCTGGTTAACTGACTTATCATGGTGTAATTTCTGGCCAAATAAATCCTGACCTCCAAACACCCTCAGACCCAAAGCTGTGTAATTCACATTTTACCCAAAATGTAGTTACTGCACTTAGGCTTTGTAGGGCAGTATTCACCGGTAAACTACCTCGCACTGGGTCAAGACCTCGCGCTGTGTGAAGAGCTCTCGCTTGATTATCGAGCCAGTTCAACAGAAAACGTAGGCTATTAATTTCCGCGTCCAAAAAAGGCGACCGTTTGTACGCCAATAAGAAATAAAAGTGAAAATCATTCTGTTATGCAATCCACTCTGCGCTTTCTTCGTCAGACAACCTCCAAACTCCCCCCAGTGGTTGATCCCAACTTTGCTATAAAAAATATTTTCGTAGGGGTGTTGACAAGAATCATGGTAGAATGAAGATAAACCTACCGTTTTTTTCGAGCACTCAGAATTTATCGTGGGCTAGATACCTGGAAATTTACATTTGAAACCTGACGCTGAAATTTCCAGGTATCTATCCTACGATAAATACCTCGTGTTCAAAAAAAAACTGTAGGTTTATCTCCTAAATGACCCTACTTTCCCACCTGATTTATTATTTCAATAATGATTTTCCACATTATTTTATAGTATCTATCGTAAGTTTCAAGTCTCCTTCGATGTATAATGATGTTCGTTTTTGTAAATTATGGTCCCAAATACACTAGAAGAAAGGAGAAAGCCAGAATATGCTTTATGGGGCGTGGCTGTCCTCTGGTCCTCGTCAGATAGGTCAGATCCACACGTAGATCCACCCCTCACTTCTCCCTGGATATTCAATTCATGCTCTCGTCCAATAAAAATCACATCCGGTTTCAAAATGAAAAAATGGCACTGTTCAAATTGCCAAAATCGAGGCTTCCTAAATGGTATGCTGAAACCAATGGGTGACGTCACGGTTACTTTGTCGATCTTTTTATACAGTCTATGGATCACACGCTATTCCTTCACACTCTCACGTCTTTTGCCAACTTAGAGTCTCCTATTAGCCTGACATGCATGCCATGGACTGTGGGAGGAAACCATGGTAGCCAAAAAAAAAAACCCCACGGGAACATGCAAACTCCACACGGAAAAGGCCCAGGTCAGATTCTAGTCCACAAACTACTTGTCTTGAGGCAACAGTACTACCTCAACACTAGCTGAACACATGAGTCGAAAAGTGGTAATAGTATAAGATGATCTGACAAAGAACTTTATATAGAATTATGACTTCAACTGATCTGAGACAGGTAGTGGTGGCACACAGTAGGTGACATAGAGAAGTCTGCTACCTGTTGAGTTTGGGTGCCTTATGTTGAATGGTGTTTCAGCAGGAGATGGTAACCGCAAGTTTTTTAAGTGCGGAAGCTTGTGGGAGAGAACTGACCCCATCACTGCCCCTATAACCCCCCCAGGCATGCCTCTCAGTCTGGACTGCAGAGCCTTTTTCGGCTACAGTGGCGAGTCCCGGCCCATCATCTATTGGATGAAGGGGGAGAAGTTTGTGGAGGAGCTGAAGGGCCACATCAGAGAAAGTGAAGTCAGGTAACAGCAGGAGCGTGTGTGTGTGTGTGTGCGTGCGTCTCTGCATAGTGTATATTCATAATGTATTCTGTGTTTGTATGTGCATTATGGGTGTGTTTGAGTGTTTATGCAGCATAGTAGAAATCAATGTGCATGTTTGTGTGTGTACACCATTCTCGTTGGTCACTGGCATGGTTAGGAATAGCCGTAAAGCATGTCATTCCTGTCCAGAGAGATTAGATTGTGGAGAAAATCTTTCGTAGTATATGGAATTTGTTTTAAAATGTTTGCTAGTTGAACTTATTAATCAAAGTGAGTTTGTTATCATGAGTTTATTGTAATTGTTTGTTTTAGTGTTTAAGTGAATTAGGAGCTCTGATCTTGGTGGAATAATAATTTTTCCTAGCAAGTTAACGTTAGCTAGCAAGCACAGCAGGTCACAAGTAGCAGTCAGCTGGTTAATTATATTTTCCTGGATAGGTAGCAAAAGTTTTCTTGATGACGTTATATTTTCATTAAACTGAATAATCATTTTATGCTAAATTTGGGTCACAATTTAGATGAAGAGTTGCTCATAAAGGCTATATACAGCATATATAATGCCTTCATGAATGAGACATAATGTCATCATAAATAATACATAAGCAAATGTCATGCTTTGTTGTGGGTGAAATAACACATCCTTATTCAGGATGTGATGCCAGATGTGATACAACTGGCAATGTCACTTAGCTAATGGCTAAATGCTATAAAGGGTGACATTGTCAGCTAAGTGACTTTGTCATTGTCACATCTGGCATCACATGCTGAATAAGGATGTGTTATTACATCCTTTACAAAGCATGACGTGCTTATATATGATATATTAAGACATTATGTCTAATTTATGAAGGCATTATACATGCTGTATAAAGCCTTTACGAGCAACGCTTAATCTAAAGTGTGACCCCAATTGTGGTTCCTACATCTCGCCCAGTACCACCAATGCTCTTAGCTCTCATTTAGAGGCGTCTTTGTTTCAAGTGCCCGATTCAAGCAGCGCGTTTCCTCTGCACTTTTCCCTGACTCATGATTTAAATAATTGCTCATAATCACCTTTTATTTAAAATTATTAAACGAATATTTACCTGAACGGCTCGCTCGTTTTGTCCTAGCTAGTTGGTCACTAGATTGAAATACGCTACTGAACTACCAAGTCTATATTAGCACCATGCACTATGTGACAGTATGGGTGATTGGGAAAAAAGAATAGTGTTTCATTTTCATTTTACCATTTTTTAACATATAGCTGGAACCAACAATTATACTGGAAAACTATTTAGTTCATAATAGTTTATAGTAATATTACACATATAGTAGTGTAACAAAAAAGTTGCCCACCCCAAATCCCTGATTCACTCCCATGCTCACCTCCCCATGAGAACATTCTAGAAGCGGGTCTGCTCTAACTTCAATCGACAAAAATCTTTATTTTACTGTTGCCTTTGTCACATAAAACTAATTCGTTCACACTTTATTTGAAGTGTTGCTCATAAAGGCTTTATACAGCATGTATAATGCCTTCATAAATGAGACATAATGTCTTCATAAATCATACATAAGCAAATGTCATACTTTGTAAAGGGTGGGATAACACATCCTTCTTCAGCATGTGATGCCAGATGTGACAATGACAATGTCACTTAGCTGACAATGTCGCCCTTTATCGCATTTAGCCACTAGCTAATTGACACTGTCAGTTATATCACAGCTGGCGTCACATGCTGAAGAAGGAGGTGTTATTTCAACCTTTACGAAGTATGACATTTGCTTATGTATGATTTATGAAGACATTATGTCTCATTTATGAAGGCATTATACATGCTGTATAAAGCCTTTATGAGCAACACTTCAAATAAAGTGTGACCACTAATTCTGTTCATCCTGTGCGGAGGTTGTGTCTGTTTGACGTGTTGTGGCTACGTGGGTCACTCGTAAATCGGACTAGTCGTCAGCCACAAACATGAACATCAAATGATGGGCAGAAAATTTGTCAAATTACAAAGCAATGTGATTTTTAAAAAAATATATATTGCCTCTTGATAATCTTGATAATCTTTGAAGCCCTCAGGGTCGGAGCCCCTCTGAGCCCATGCTCTGAAGCAGCCATGGATGCCACATATCTTCCCTGTTGATGCTTTGCCTGACCTGTACTGCAGCCATTTTCAGTTCCTGCATGTTTCAGGGACTTTTTGCCTTCAGTTTCCTCTTCAGCATATTAAATGCCTGTCCAATTGGATTAAGATTCTGTAATTGATGTTTCACCATCCAATTAATTATGGAGCGCATTATATCTGTGATTTTTTGGTTCTATACCTGTTGTAGCGGTAACTGCCACAGAAGCGGTTTTGAGTAGATTGGCAGGCGTTTGTTTGTCTTTCGGCCTTTCGCAGCGATGTCGTCACAACCGTGCAAGATGCAGCCGCGAAACTTTACAGGAAAGTAGCTGATATCAAAATGAAGGAGGAGTCAGAAGGTGGGTGAGGTCTGAGTTAGGGCACCGAAAGTGGATTGGTGGGAAGAGTGGCAGGTGTGATCCCTTTGGGAGACGGTCACCAGTCTTTGCATTGTTTATGATTGCACTGCTTTTTTACATTTGTGTTTGCAGTTATTCCTCTTTTTGTGTTCATTAACCACTCAAAGGCACTTTCAACAGGCGAACGATGCTTTGACATTGTTTTACAGTTATAATTAAAATGTTGCCACGGCGCTTATTAATGTGTGAAGTAATGAATGCCTTGTGTGAAGGAAAAGGACAGGAGTGTTTTAATGCCGCCAGTCTTTCAGTCTTCCGCAGAGGTCAAATACGAGGCGTTAAACACGATTAATGGCATAATGTTGAGATCTGTGGGTGGGATTTGTTTTAGTGTGAGCCCAAGCTTCATCTGAATTAAATGGCGAGCCCTTTGGTCGTATTATATAAACAATGCACTGCACTGCGTGTAAATAAAGCCTTAGGCAAAAAACATCAGGAATTGCAAATTGCAAAGAAATGATTGGCTATTCCGGCATGGATGGGGGAGGGGGGGGTCTTTACAAAATGTGACCTTAATTGTCCTGAATGAGAGCCTTTGAGATGAGTTTCTTTCCTCCCTGTGCGCACCTTGATCCTCTCACACAGTGGAAAAGAAAATAGAAGTTGCGCTGCTCATAATTACCGCGTAAATCTGTCATGTAAATTGAAGCCATCCCTTTTAAATGACAGATAATAGCGGCGGGTGCCACGGGGCCACAGAATTTCCGCCCGCAGTCATAAAGAACACAATGAATTTCAAAAACAACTGCTTCCCCTCGCCCCGGCACGGGCTCTCAATTATAAATCTCATTCTGCTCCTTGTCCTATCAATATCCTGCATCCCCGCCCCCCCTTCTTCTCCCCCCAGCGCAGTTTCAGTTCAGGAAAGATGGCTACCCCAAACCTCCCCTGGACCCTCCCCCCCATCTCTGCCTCCCCACACTGCCATAAATGAAAAAAACATCCCTCGAATGAAGCCAAAGGCTTTTGTTGCTTCTCTCGCAATGGTTGATGGAAAGAGGAGAAAAATAAAAGAAGAATGAAAATGAATGAGAAACTGACAGACGCTCAAACGGCAAACGAGCGCGAGATGAAGGGGAGAAGTGAGAGTTTTGCCGGGCGCACAATTGAGTTCTCTCTGCCTTTTCTGTGAGGGCTTTCTTCCCTACTTTCTTTTTTATATACATAACCTCAAAACAAAAGCCCTGGCACCGGAATGCGCGCTTTGAAATGCGCACAGCAAAGGGCAGGTCAGGTCGGGGCAGCTGAGCACTACGACCCAGTTTCGCTGGGCTTTTAAGGACACTAATGCAATCTCAGCGTCTCAGTGTTTGGAGGGACGAGCTGCTCAGGAATGTGCATGTGTTCGTGTGTCTGTGTGAATGCGTGCGCATGCTTGTGTTCGTACGGGTATGTGGCCATGCATGGGTGCATACACATGTTTGTGTCTGTGTGTGTGTGTGCATGCATGCATGTGTTAGTGTGTCTGTGTGCATGCATGCATGCTTGTGTTCGTACGAGTGTGTGCCCATTCAGGAGTGCATACTAGTGTGTGTGTGTGTGTGTGTGTGCGTGCGCGCATGCATGCATGTGTTACTGTGCCTGTGTGTATGCGTGCACATACTTGTGTTCGTACGAGTGTGTGCCCATTCAGGGTGCATACACGTGTTTGTGTGTGCGTGCGTGTGTGTGTGTGTGCGCTCATGCATGTGTTAGTGTCTACACCTGGGATTTGCATGCATTTCCCCATTCGTAAGTGTATGCACGTTCTTGTCCCTGTGTGCTTGCGTGCATGGGTGTGTTAATGAGCGTTATTTGTGCCTGGAAGTATATATTAGAAAGAGAGAGTAACATTTAGTCTTTTCCTCCTAATACTCCATGGCTGCTAGTGATTGGTGGTGCTCTCAGTACTGGTCAGTTGAAGTGTCAGAGGGAAATGCTGCTCTGTGTATTGGGAGAGCGTGTGGACCCCCTGTAGGGGAGTCTGTCGTACACCATGGTTATCATCGCCCTGCCTCTCTGTTCTCCAGCCAAGCTGGCACTCTGTCAGCCTGGCTAACAGCACGGCTAATTGTGCAGCCTCTGACAAAAACCACAACCGACAAATGTGGAAGCTATGCTTTGATTCCAATGCCGCATCCCCCACCCCAACCCCCCCTTCAATTCCGCCAACTAAACACCCACACAAACTCGCGCGTGCATTCGCACGGGCACAGACGAGCGAGCGAGAGCGGCTGCCGGGTAAACGATAAATCACAGTCGCTCCCTGGCGTGTCAGACGGGCCCCTCAGTTTGTGGCCATGATGACAGGCGGTGTGTCCGACCGCCATCGCTCCCGCCCAGAGCCTCGCAGTCTCCCCAAAGCTGGGGGATTACAGCTAATAACCCCCACCCTCAGATCGGCCGACCGGCCCCTTCCACAAGTCAATCTGCCTCTGACAGCCTGTCTCCCAGCCTGCCAGTCTACGCTCTCTCCCCTGACTATCGCTCTCCACACAAGGGCAGCGGGACGGCTGGATGTGGCAGCCAGAGAAAGTGTGTGTGTGTCTACGTCTGTGTGTGCGTCTGCATGCGTGCGTGTCTGTGTGTGGGCATATTAGGGTGAGTCAGTGTTTGCGTATGCTATGTGTGTGTATGCGTATGTACGCGTACCTGTGTGAATGCATGTGCGCGCACACATGGACATGTGTGTGTGTGTGTGTGTGTGTGTGTGTTTGGGAGTGCATTGTGAGTAGCTCTGGTGTTGTCTTTGTTTTGTGAAGCCGACAAGCATTTCAATGGCCCGCATTAAATAGTGAAATCTTCTGTCTCCTTCGAGGGAGAGAGTTGTCTGAGGGAGTCTGACCTTGCTTAACTTTTGCTTATCAAGAGCGGGCGCAACAGTTTGGTGTTAGACGAGAGGAGAGCCAGAGGGTCGGCCACTGAGGACCCACCTCCATCTCTCCTGTCATCTCCTCCTCTGCACACGCAGGGTCCTGAGGGAGTACCTCGGGGAGAAGGAGGTGCAGCTGTCCCTGATGTTCGACGCCGTGGAGGAAGGAGACATGGGCAACTACACCTGCTATGTGGAGAACCATAACGGCCGCGGGTCTGCCAGCGCCATCCTGCAGAAGAGAGGTAAACCGCAGCCTTGCGTGGAAAGTTCCAGACAAAAAAAAATGGCGTCCCAGTTTGGATGGATGGTGACCATTCTGCCGCCACTCTTACAGGGGGACGAGTGTTTAGACTACGAAACACAAGATCTTCCCCTTCTCTGTCAGTCTCTGCGCCCTTCGTTTGAGGCAAGTGTAGGGTTATGACAGAACGGAACGAAGCAGACCACCCATGACTAAGGGCAATTCTGTATGGTAATATAATCAGCAGATGGGCGTACTGACAAAGCAAAACAGCCCATGATATCTCACCCCCCTCCTAATCCGTTAAGTTTTTTTTTTTTTCATAACCTTGGTCATTGTTGTTTGCGGTGGCGCTGGTGTGTCCGTTCACTGACGAGCGTCCTCACGGCCTCTCTGTCAGGGTAAGATGATGAAGCAACTTGCCTCTCTTCTTGCTTTGGCAATAAATTATTGTAAACAGATATTTAATTAGAAAAGAGCATCAAGATACTCCCCCTCTGTCTGTCTCACTCTCATTCTTTTTCTCCCCCTTCATTCTCAAACTCATGCGAGTGCATATTATGTACCCTCCTCTGTGCACTTTCTCTCTCTCCATGTCTCCCTCTCTCCCCTTCCCTCTCTCTGATAAACCCTCTGTTGCATGACTCTTTTCCTCTTTGCCTAATAAGAGCGGTGAGTGAGTTTGGTTGCTCTAGAAAGCACCATGCAGCGAAGGGTTAAGGTTGAGAAAACAGGCTCTGACTCATGCGACTCATGCTCTTGACAGAGTTCAGTGGCCTGTCTCTGTTGTTGTTTGTCTCCCAGACACTCAGATGCAGAGCACACCGAAAGTATCAGAGAGGCATGACTGCGCCGTCTCAGTCCTGGACGGAGAATGTACGCTGACTCACAGACATCAAAGGGCTAAACCTCGTCTTCTTCCCCAAACACCTAATTGCTCCCAAAAAAAAATCTTAAATGCTGCCTTCACGCGAGTTCATGTAGCCCATTACAATCCTCCGCGCATTTAAAAAAATAACTGAAGACATTTTCCAACTGACTCAAGTACTAACATTGGGCTTGTTTTTTTTTTCTAACGACTGGTGGTGTAAATCTGAACGAGACATCGTAAATATTCTATTTACGAACCAACTTTTAGAGTAGCCATAAAAACACTGAAGTGAAAGACGCACAGTGAGGGTTTAGAGGTTATTTGGTCTGTAATTCTGTTTGAAATAAGGGTGAGTGTGGCAGGACAGCATTGGTTTACCTTCGGTAAAGGAAGCTTGGTCAACCTCAGGCCCTTCATCTTTGATCGCTACCACACTGGGGTTGAATCACTCTGACTTTTTTTTTTTTTTTTTCGAACTGACAGAGAAAAAGTCTCATTCAAGATATAAATGTTCATTGTCACTGATACTGATAAAATACATATATTAAAAGGCTGACATACATTCTCACACCACGAAAACAAGCCAGTAGACCAAGAGGAGATGGGCATATTAATATTATTTGTCTAAAACAGCGTTACTGGTGTTTGATAAATCAATAAAGACCTTTTCACGGCAAATTTATCATTATTATTTCTATCTTTGTGGTTTTATGATTGACATGTCATTTAATTAAAGGAAGGTATATTAATGTAAGCATATGGCTTGCTATACAGCCTTGAAGTGCTTTAATTTCTTTACGAAATGATGCCGCATTATTTCAAACCGTGACCCTCAATGCTCAGTTTCTAAGTTGGAATGCTTATCATTTTATGTCAATGAATTTAGAAGTAATGCATGAAGTGACAACTTAGTAACAGCATTCATGAATACTTTATATCAATAATGATATATTGCGAGGAGAGAGGGGTAGAGAAAGAGAGAGGGGGGGCACCTCAGCAAATTCTTTGAAGTGCATTTTTCTTCTCCAGTACATTTTTACATTGGATTTGAATAAATGGGAATACATGAATGCAAATGTGTTTACTCATGTAAATGTTTCACTGTATGAATACAGGCATTTTTATTGTCATTTAATAAAATATATACTCAGAAAAGTGGAGAACCATTTGTTCCCGAACAAAATGGTATGTAGTTTGCCACAATAATAGCGGGTCTGTTTCCGTTTTGAAGGAAAAGGGCCTCCAGGTAGGACAGTAGAGCCCTCTGCTGGGAAGATGGTGTAGCACAATAGTGGGATTGGTACCCCGGTCGAGAATCTGGGACACAAAACTAACGGGTGGAAAATCCAGGTTCATGAAGTAAAATTCATCCTCAGGATTCTATTACTTACACCTGGATTTGCTCACCGACGCAGATCTTCAGCTAGAATGAAGGATGACTTTCTATAAAAACTCATGGCTGGGCCATGAGCAAATAGATTAAAATTCTCTCTCAATTTCTGCCTTTTCAACTTGGGGTTAACCCTTTTGAAGCCAGACGTTGTGCATTGGCTACTTGAATTGCTCTCCAATCAGGCAGTAATGCAAGTGAAGAATGTAATCAGCTCCTCAACCCTCTATTTGAGTCTCTGGCATAGAAAAAAGCGCAGCGAATGCAGTATGAAGAGCTCAAACTTCCTATTTAAAATGTTTCAGCTGCTTTCCTGTCACTATGGTGAAAAATGTTAAAAGGAGTGCATCATATAATTTCATGCCATTAGCACAACTAAAAAATTGAATTAAATGTAAATACAGAAAACATCGTCTTTAAGTAAATTTATATACTTTTTACACATTAGTTTTTAACCAGTACTTCAAGCTAATTGATATTAGCAGGCTGCATAACCAGCTTGTGGCATTTCAGCTGATTGACTGTAAGTGAGCTAGCCTGCAGTATGAGGGTGCAAGAATCTATTTTAAGTATATTTAGCTCACATTTCTTTTTTAACCCCTTTATGTCTAATTTTCGCTGACATTTTTTCTTATGTCGGTTTAAAGTCAGAAAAAAATATTGTGTATTTGCTGGCTGCAGCGCTTCACTGAGGCTACATCACACTTACTGAGAGATATATTCAAACCCAGGACATCATGTTTTCATTGCCACAGCATTACATTTGATGGACAATACCTGGATCTTGTTCATTATTTTATATACATTTCCCTGTAATTCAGCAGGACATATTTGGGATCACTGGAAACCTCAAGATCTCCACTAGAATTTTAAAAAAGCCTGGAGTTTCACAGGTTTGAATACAACATTTGCATCTGTGGGACCCAGATATGGGTCTGTAAGTTTTATAGGGTTCAAACTGGTTTCAGTCTTCACAAGCCTTTTTTTTAACTCAGGCCAGTGTACGATATCCAGCCCAAATGAATTGAAAAAATGCATTGAACACGAGAAACAGGCATCTCTACAGCTCCTCCCAAAAACTTCTAAGTGCGCATTCAATCCATTTCTAAATATTACAGTCCTTCCCTTGTTCCACCCTCTTGCCTCAAGTGTCTGCTTGAGTACTTTTGGTGCTGCATCACACTCTCCCGAGGGGAGTCTACAACTGAAGTTTGCAAGTGCAGTTGTACATTTATCGAATTGGACCGCAGCCCAGGTTTTTACCGTCTGCCCCTGGACTTTGTCCACAGACGTATGAAAGCACACAGAGGGTGCAGTCAGTGGATATAATGGCAGGTGATCCACAATGAGGAATATTATGCACATATTTTGTGAAAGCACAGTGCAGTCCTAAGGTTGATTCACTCCTGACACTGTTTATGGTTCCTGAATTGAAGACGGGGTTGATCGATTTTGACAGCTCTGGTCAGAGGACTGAGTCTTGGCGGGTCATGCACCATGATTCATAGCTGTTGTCACCTGGTCTGACGATTTCTGCTGCAGCATGCAGATGTTCGGGTCGGATGGCTACTTCCAGCAGGAATATGTGCCACTTCACACAGTACATGTCATCACTAACTGGTCCCACAATCGTGACAATGAGTTCAGTGCATTCAGATGGCCTGCACAGACACCAGATCTGAATTGAAAAGAGCACATTTAAGATGTGGTGGAATGGGAGGCTTGCAGGATGAATATACAGCCGACAAAATTTGCAGCCACTGCCAGCTGCTGTTATAAACATAAACCAGAATCTCTGAGGAATATTCCTAGCACCTGTTTTTGCCGTTTTAAGTATGCTAGTAAACAATGCGAATGCAACAGATCTCAGCAGTTTATTTTATATTTTTCTCATCTTACCCAAAAATGTACATTTTATTTCCAAACTTTTTTAATGTTTGTACTTTGCAAGTTTGTCACTGAATCTATAAATTTCTCTGAACTATAACTCCTGATTTAATATGCATATAAAACTGAGCTTGACTATAGAATGTAAATACAACGGACAAGCGTATTCTTAGTCTGGATGCGTTAGCCATTGAAGCTGCCGAACGTTTATTTTTTTAGTGATTATAGACAGGCATGTCCATTAAGAGTTCTATCAGGGGCGGCGCAATCTTTTTGTACTCGACTACACAACGCACAATGGCATGGAGTGGCACTGCCAGTTTCTATAATGTATGAAGGGGGCTCCCTGAGCACTAGTATGAGAAATGATGCTGCCATAAAACAGAGTGACTGAGATTTATTGCTTTTATTTGGTGAATGGCAGCAGGGCAGATATGAATGATTAGACGAATATGACAGACAGAGATGGGTGAGTGCATGCATTCCACGTTCATAAAATGTGCGCAGTTTGTTTGTGCCCAGAAGTGCGTAAATGTGTTTGGAAGCTTGAACAGCTTCTTGTGTTGTATGCCTTGATCTGTGCTGCATATTTTTACGTCCTAGCAAACCCCATGTTCACTGGCATTGTAGTTACAGCCCTTACAATTCCACTTCGCCGCAAGAAACATAAGGAAATACTGGGAGTGTCTTGATCTTCATGTTCTCTGTTTGGCCCATTCATTGGAACACCACACCACTGATGAAACACAAAAGCTGTGCAAAAATATCTGGAACCTTCTGCTCCCCAGAATTAAACTGCTTTTATGATTTATTTGTCTGTTTGGAGGTAGTTTTTCATATCGGTTTTGGTTTTGGTTGCGGGTTTTTTTTCTTTTTTTTGTGATTTTCTCATTAGTTCTTGGCCTCACAGTGAAATGCTCAGAGCTGTATCGTGGTCTCTGTGCAGCACGGCACAAACCTATATACATGTGTTTTTGCTAGTTTCAGTGAGGTGCAATTCACTTTTTCCCATTCAGCAACCTTGCCATGGAAATAGTAAAACATTATGCAAGTATCTTCGCAGGTTAGTTTTTTTTTTTTTTTTTGGTTCAGTCATGGTTGTTATTGGTACATTTCAATTTCAATACAGCTGAACGCATCTGCTTTCTAACTGCCAATATCTGGGCTTAAGCCATATCACTTTTTGATTGCTACTTTGTAAGTACAAGTAGTTCATTAAAAAAAAAAATTATAATACACCGGTTACTGCGCAAACTGAGCTCACCCTCCTTAATATGGCACATGCAGGCACTCACATGATAATGCGTAAAATATCAACATTACAATTTTAAATATCATTGTGTATTTCATTCTAAACAGTTAAAAAAAAAAAAAAAAAACATTTATCCATGAAGATGGGCCAAACTGGTCAATGGCTAATGTGACTATAGCTGTTAGTTCATGAATCATTTTTTAATGTATATTGTTGGTGAAAATGCAGTCTTTGCCCTGATAGCGAGGAGTTCTCTGGTGGCCACTGGAAGCACATTGAAGATTTTTATGTAAGTCCTGGAGCATTAAAATATGTGTCCTCAGACAATATACAGTAAATTGTGGCCTGCGGGACATTGCATAACATTGCTTAACATCACGGATGCCTCCAAACATGAAGACTCGTTACAGAACTGTGGGTGTGATGATAAACATGCCAATTACTGAACAAAAATATGACAAAAGTTATTTTTTATCTATTGACTGGCAAGTTGAAAAAAAAATGTTTATTTGACTGAATAAAGTCTACGGCTTTCTTGGTTTCATTTGAATATTTAAATAATATACTGTCATGTTTTTCAAAAAGCTGATGGTCCCAGGGCTTTGCTGTGAATGACAGATATTTTCTTTTTAATTTTGCATACGATTAAACAATGGGAAAAATCCACACATTTTAATAAATTAAGCCATTAAATCCAGCCCTTTTGGGCCTTGGTCCTGTCATTTGCAATTGAACTATCTCCCGAGTCAAGCAAAGCGCATCTGACCGTCCAGAAAAGAACTTCTGTACTGTGCTTAAGGCTATTTGCAGAAAGCTAAGGCCCTCACTGTTTAGTCAGCTTTTACTAAGTAGGTACATATTGTCTCATTTGGACTCATACACACTATGCACTCGGTCAGCATTGAATTTACAATGGATATTGCGCTATATAGAATTTACTTGTCAAATGTTGAGTCACAGGACATTTTGCTTCTCTTTAACGTGGAGATTGGAAGCCTGTTTGACATGATTGCTGTCTCTGTCTCTGGTTTTTCTTCTATGTAGATCTGTACAGGTTAGAGTTGGCTGGAGGACTGGGGGCCATTCTGCTCCTGCTGGGGTTTTTCACTGCCATCTACAAGTGTTACAATGTGGAGATCATGCTCTGTTACCGCCGCCACTTTGGGAGTGACGAGGCAGAGGATGGTAAGTATCCTATCAGAACATTGTTTTTTAGGGGGGAGGGGTGTTGTGGCCATTTAAGTATGAGTGAGGTCAGCAAGTGATGTAGTGATTGGTGAAAGTCACTGCTGCGTTGACTGTAACTAATACCCTTGGACCACCAGGAGGGAAAAAATGCCCAAAACATTGATGACTCACCTCCATATTTAAATATGTGTACCAGATACTCTTCCTTTTATGAACTCCTCTTTTGGCCTCAAAAATGCTAATGGTGTATCTAACCAATAATGTCAATTTCAGGCTCGTATGTTTACAGAATTGTCCTCCAGTCACAGCTTTAATGATGTTTTGCAAGCTGTTTGTTTTTATTTCTTGTGCTCAGGAAAGACTTTCATCATCTAAGAGTCCTCTGGTTGAATTATTCCAACCTAAGGCCATATAAAAAATATTAGTTTATTAGCATCCTTCACATTTCAATTTTCAGGGGTAGGCGGGAGTTTTTTTTTTTTTTTTTTTTTTTTTTTTTTTTTCAGTTTTATTCTAATTAGAAGTTTAGATCCAAATAGCACAACAAATCCAAATCAGAAGTATATGTATTAATATTTTAAAAAATCTAATCTGCCTGACTCATAAGTGGCGCATCGAAACCCAAACAGATTGTGTGCTGCATGGACAGAAATTCGGATGTCTCACTTTGTTTTTGAAGCAATTTTAACAGATTTTTTCAAGATCAAAAATTTAAAAAATAAAAGACTGGAGGGTTTTTATGGGTGGGCAGGGATGCTAACCAACTAATTTTTTTTTAAATCGCCTTAATCATAGAAAGATAGTGCTATAGCATATTTCAGCTCTCAAACCCTGGCATAAGTCCCATTTGTTCCCACAGACAATAAGGAATATGATGCGTATCTGTCCTACACTAAAGTGGACCCAGAGACCCTACACCGCAATACGAGTGAGGAGGAGCAGTTTGCCCTGGAGGTCCTACCAGACGTCTTAGAGAAACACTACGGCTACAAGCTCTTTATCCCGGAACGTGACCTTATCCCGAGCAGCAGTAAGCCAATCTTTGCCTTCCTGGAAAAGTGCCTTCTTAATTTTGCACAGTATGACATTTGGTATTAAATCAACCCTGACAGAGTATATACTGTTGGAATGACTGGCCTACGTCACGTTACATAAAATTGCTATTGCATGACTTGTAATGTCCCGGCTGGGCCTTTAGGTGCTCTATAAGGGTTGAATAATGACCATGTTTTACAGTGTATTTCGTTGTTGCATAACATTCTAGTCGAAGGCACATCTTAATCTTCCGTGCTGAGTATTCTCACTGTCCCATTACTGTCAGAGGGAAATTAGCCCATTTACAGAGTGAAAGAGGATATATTACGCGAAAGGCCCAGGGAGGCAAATACGTGCCACTTATTTGGATATGCACTGGGTAGTTGCAAAAGAGAACAGCCCCAGCCTATGGCTTTCTAAATGTTGAAAATGCTGACTGACAGATGGGTGACAAATTCAAGGAAAAAAATCTACATAAGCAGTCTTTGTATGGTACTGAGCCTCCACGAGCAGCCAGATCTGCTTCTTCAAGTGCACAACTTTATTGTACGGATGGGGTACCTTTTCCACAAGAGATATTCCCTCACTTGGTGTTTTGATGATGGTGATGGGGAAGCCTTGACACGTGGCTCAAAAATCTCGCATATGAGTTCAACTGATTTGAGATCTGGTGACTGAAAGTGGTGGCGTATGCTTAGGATCATTTTCATACTCATAAATACATCCAGTGAGCCCTTGTGCCCTGTGGGGCTTCAGCCATTGACATCCTGGAAGAGACCATTCCCATCATGGTAGGAATGCTTCATCATAGGATATAATGGCGGTCACACAGAATAACTCTGCATTGATTTGCAGTGACCCTTCCGCCTTTAGGGGGAAGAGTGGACCCAAACTATGTCGGGAAAATTAACTCAGCATCTACATTTCATATGTTTGTCCCTAAATTTATTCAGTTTTTTTTTCCTGTTAATTTGTCACTCACCTGTATGTCACTCAATGATGAGTGTAGTTCCTGTGCACTGCGCTCTCCTCCATTTCAGAAATTGGAATCTAAATCTTGCTTTGTATGAAGCTGCCAGAATATTCCTCCTTTTTTCCCCTTCCAGGCTAAAAATGCACTGCCGTCGAATGTCTCCTTTTTGCATTATTTAGGCGCTTGTTCATAAAAAATAAATCAGAAGGTCCCCAGGCAGATTTAAAGTAATGCTTACGTAAATAAAAACCTTCCACGTGTGTTATTAGCCCACCCGGCACGGGGTTCAGTCCACTGTATGAATAGTTTTTGTGAAGAGAAAAGTGTTTTAGAGGAGAGGGGGGGAGTCAGAGTTGCAGGAAGACATCATTAGCCAAAAGCATTTACAGACCTGGTTGAGCGAGGCACCAATAGCATCATTCATTTCTACAGCTCATTTGTATGAACAAGGTTTTCTGGCACCTATTTGCATCAATTGATTTGCATTAAAAAAAAACCTCTGCTACTAACTGCTCCTTGTACAAATTGTATTATTTATGCACAGCTAATTGACTGTGAAATTGCAATGTGGTTTTGCTCTTCCATCATTTTCCTTCTCTCTTTTCCCTTTTCGAGCTGGAGAGAGGAAAGAATGAGTATCTGTAAATACATTTGCGGATGAATTTTGATGAAGTTGTGCTCTGTGTTAATAATGAGGGCAGACCCTCGAACTTCTCTTCAGCCTGAACTAACAAATACACTGCAACCTTGTGACAGTGCAGACCTATTATTTTTTTACAGCCTGCTTGCATTACTACATTAAATATACAGTACATTGATTGTGAAAGGAAATGCTACAAAAACGCATGGACAGACAAACTTAAATATGATTTCACTCTCCAGTATTCATTCTTGAGACAGACATACTGTTCCGAACAGTCATTATTTCCACTTTGTGATGTCCGAGATTGTTTTCTTTCATAACCAGGGAAAGTTCCATTGAAAACGTTCCTCTTTCTCGAGGACGCCCTGGGAGAGGTGCCAGATAGAACAATTATAAGTGCGGAGGGACAGAGAGAAACAGGCCCCTGGAGTAATTTTCAGGTTAAGAGTCTTGTTCAAGGGTCCAATTCATCCTCCCATCTCTCCAGATCAAGTCGAAGCACCACTTTTCAGTTACCAGTTTAGCAGCCTACCACTAGGCTACCCAGCCTTCCCCAAATGTCTGAGAGTCATTATACAACACTGGTATGATTAAAATACAGTGAAACCATACAGACACATTCACTTTCGTGTGCATCATTTTCATGTGGTCACGTAGATGCTGAACATAACTGCCCGCTTATCCCTAATCAGTGGTTAGTAAAATTCCTCTGGAAAAACCCTGACATCTTGTCTTTTCTTCTGAGCCTGGAGAGGCGTGATTGACAGCCACCAGGGCTGTAGTGTATTTTTGGAGCCGTGATATTTGTGTATTAATGTGCGGTGTGCTGCTTTGAGTAGGTTCGATGAACTCTCATCTCCCCATTGTGTTGTCTGTGCAATGCTAATGCCATACAGTCCAGAATTCAATGCTGCATATTGCAGTTTTACCTCTGTCAGCAGTCTTGCAGTGCAGGCATGTAATCAACAATAACATCACAATTTTACCTTTGGTGAAGCAGGCACCTGCATTTTACCCATGCTAGCAAAATGAACAAAAGACCATAGCATAGACCATAGCAAAGACCGCCTCTGCCAAAAATGACAGGATTTTGCAGTACAATTTCAGTCTTGTGTTAACTGGAATTGGCATCCACAAGGGGAAGGAAAACTGAGCTAAAAAGATTGCAAGAAACATACGCAACCAGCAATTGCAGACTGAATGGCCAGATACATTCGGTATATTAGGCTATGAATCAGTTTCAGATCACTTCAGCGCTAGAAAATGTATTACTATCAGCTGGAGGGCTCTGCAGTAATTTTGTTTTATGAGCATTTTAAAACATCTTTGTTCAAACGTAAGCACATGCGCGATTAATAACTTAGAGGAACTACTGAAGAGAACAGTGTATTGGAAATCTTTGAAACGGCTGTCATTACTTCTCCCATTGTTATGTCTTCTTTTTGTCCTTTAATCAAAACGTAGCATAATTAACATTTTTGCAGACCCAATCTGCCTCTCTGTTTGACAGTGCTGTTCATATGTCTCTTCTGGTTTAAAAAAATTATGCAGTAGGATGGAGGTTATGGTTTAACTCATGTTGTTGATGCCTGGAATGCTGATGTCTGGAAGCCTTTTATTTTCTCTTTTATAAAGTGTACAACAACATGTCCGTCATGGCTGTCATTAATAATATTTGTTTCTTCATGAATGTCATAGCCTTGTAAATTTGGAGCAGTCATTTTTTTCCTGTCTGACTGTTCAATTTTTGAAGTTCCACTGCTAGGCACCAAGCACAGTCAGATCTTATTTGCGCTTGTTTGTATGAAGTGCCATGCTCCTAATAGAGACAGGTGCTTGTATGAAGTGCCTTAATCCTCACAAAGTCAGGTCAAAAAGGCATCATCTGAAGCTGCAATTAATTCAAGGCTGCATATGAAACAGCATATTAAACAGACACTCCAGACGTGCTGCTCCTAATGAAAAAATACACCTAGAATTAGATCTTGTCTTTTTATTTCAAAATGTTAGAAGTCTAATGTAATTATAGAGTATGCTGTCGATCCATGAGTTTTAATTTTCGAATGGCTTTGAGGGAAAAATGGTGCCCGGTTATTTTATTTTCACTTACTTCTTTACTTGAGCTTTCAAGTGTTTTCAGAATTGACTTCAAAATTTAAAAGATTTCTTAAGATAATAAATAGATAAGCCCCTTAGTACACTTGTGAGCAACCCACTTCTCCTGCAGGATGCCCTAACAGTGCTGTGAAAAAGTATTTTCCCCTTTCATGGTTTTTTACATTTTTGCATATTTGCCACACATAAATGTATCAGATCACCAAATTAATTTTTATATTCGACAAAGTTAACACAAAATGCAGTTTAATGATTTCATATTTTGTAGGAAAGAAGCTGTTCAATCCTACTACACCCTATGTGAAAACAAGCTTGCCCCCATAGTCACTAAATCAACCAATTAAACAAATTTATTTGATAATTGGGTTCAATTTTGCTAGACACACCCAGGCATGATTACTGCCAGCCCTTTTGAGTCTAAACATCACTCAAATAAAACCTGTATGGCTTCATAAAGTAGTCAAAAAACAATACATGATGCCGCGATGTAAAGAAATTCTAGAACAGATGAGAAACAAAGCTGTCAATGTCTGTCATTCTGGAAAGAGTTACAAATACTTTTCTAACGCTGCGTTTCCACCAAACGCGAAAAGAAATTTCTCTTCGCTTTACTCAATCAACTTTGACTGAGGGATCAGTTATTTTTATGCTTTGAAGATTTGCAGCTGTATTCACTACAACATTACATTCACCTCTGCGGGAGATCAACTTGGTAAAGGATTGACATGTGAAGCCTCACCGCCAACTAATAGCGATGTGAGTTGAGCCTTTTTTGCATTCCAGGGGCAGTACATCCTGGAATCTCCAAAAAATTTGCAATAATACGGGTCACATGAATTTGTGTCATTTCATTGACTTTGAATGTAATCTGTCTGGTGAAAAATTTATTTTTCATTTGGTGGAAACGTACCTTTTGGCTCTGGGACTCCAGCGAACCAGGGTGAGAGCCAATGTTCACAAATGGAGAAAACTTTGAACAGTGGTGAACCTTCCTAGGAGTGACCAGCTGATGAAAATTCCACTAAAAGTGCATCAATGACTCATCCTGGAGGTCACGAAAGAATCCATTCTAACATCTAAAGAACTGCAAGTCTCACTAGTGTTGGTTAAGGTCAGTGTTCATTATTCCAAAATAAGATGGAGACTGAGCAAAATGGCGTCTAAGGGAGAGCTGCAAGTCGAAAACCACTGCTGATCACAAAGCGCAAAAAGGCCCATCTCACATTTACCAAAAAATATCTTGATGACCCCCCAAGACTTTTGGGATGTGTGGACTGGTGAGTCAAAAGCGAAACTTTTTGGGAGACATGGGTCCTGTTACATCTGGTGTAAAGCTAACGCAGCGTTCCACTATAAGAACATCATATCAGTCTTCAAACATAGTAGTGATAGTGTGATAGTCTGAGGATGCTTTGCGGCTTCAGGACTCCAGCAACTTGTTGGGTTGGGTTAGTGGGTTGGGTTACGTGGCAGGACAATGATCTGAGGCACAATAGCAAGTCCACTGCAAGAAAAAGAAATAAAATGAATGTTTTGGAGTGGCCCAGAAAGTCCCTCACTATGGCTGAATTAAAACAGAAAGGAAGAGTGGGCCAAAATTTCTCCACAGCGATGTAAAAAAAAAATAATAACCAGTAATCACAAACGTTTGGTCGCCGCCAAGGGTGGCACAACCAGTTATTAGGTTTATGGGGGCAATTATTTGTTCACATGGGTGATATGGGTTTTCCGTAAAATTTTACCTTCAATAAATGATCACTTAAAAGCTGCATTTTGTTTTTTCTTTAAGCTGTCTTTTTCTTATATTAAAATTAGTTGGATGATCAAAAACATTTATGCTAAATAAGCAAAAACAGAACTTGGGAAGGGGGAAAATACTGTTTTAATGGCATATTCAAACTGTCTTTGTCCAGGCCGTAAATTTAAGCAATGTTCAAGCAGAAAGTATTCGAATATCACCGTGACTGATAAATATTTTCATAGTTTCTATCTTTTGTCATTATTATTTTACTGGTGATATTTTTATTTTATGAGCAATTTCACCCATATTGCATGTTTTTTCTCGAGTTTCTAGTGTCTTTAGCTAAACTGAGCGTATATATCTGTGTTTGCACCTGTTCTTCAGTAAATGGACAGCACTTTGAATATCATTTTAAGAAATGAATGGTTAAAGTTTATTATTATTATTATTATTATTATTATTATTATTATTGTAGAACTGTTGCAATACTAATTATACAATGTATTTATAACAATAGCAGTAGCTGCAGTGGTAGTTGGAGTATTTGCTTTTGCAGAATTCTTATTCTTGGTTTTTAGAAGAGTGTGATGTCTGGTAAGTTGATTGACTGACTAAGAAGGGGAGAGAAGCCTTGTTGACCCTGACTGAAGTTCTGTGGAGATTTGCGCAGTGTGGCACTGCCGTAGTGAAGTGACAGGACCCCCGCAAGACAGTAGCAGTCACTGCAGACATTCCCAGCACCTTCCACAGTCTTTGCCTGCAGGGATGTGCCACTCGCAAAGAGCAAATTCGCCATTTACCCACCCACCCATCCCCCCCCCCACACACACACACACACACACACACACTCACACAAGAAAACTCCCCAATCTAGTCCCTCTTCCAATCTCCCGTGAGTCACTGCACCAAGTCAGTTATAATCTGCTTTACTAGGCTTCAGCAATTCAGCACAACAATGCACTATGGCCAGAACTTCTGTTGCAGCCTGATGACAGCGGGAAGCTACCAACTATCTGAGGTTGATTTTCACTACCCCTTTATTGATACAATGATACATTTTTCTGATTGTACATCCAAAAGTGTTACTGTACTATTGTAAACTGTGAAGACTGTCCAGAACTACAAATTTTAATGTGCAGCTTTAACAACATGGTTTCTTTGCAATAATCGCGTGAGTATTTTTTTAACCTCATTCGTAGCTTAGCAATATTGACACAAGGTAATATGTTGTACTTCACTGGGCCGCATGGAGTTTGTTTCCCACATTTGATTCATTCAGCTTCCAGTATTCCTGATGCCAACTACAGGGTAATGGCAGGGGTGTACCAACCTAACATAATGTGCTTGTCTTTTATTGTGGGAGGAAACGGAGTACCTGAGGGAGTAGCAGAGCTGCCAAAAATATTGACATAATGTATGATCTCTCTTTTCATTCTGTCTTTTTCTTCGAGTTAGCGGAATCAGTGAAGCTTTGCAGATGGGGCACTGGCAGTCTAGGGTAGTTCCTGCTTTACCTGGGGGAAAGGCAGAGATTTGAATCCTTTTGGTATGGAGGATTTTTAAAAACCAAACTGGGGTTATTTAGGAGAAAGTGGGTACTAGGAAGTCTAAATGAAATGGCTGCCTCTACAGTTGTCATATAAGGAAGGGTGCCGGCTGCTAATAGCTTGGTCTCTCCCTCTTCTCACCTCCTTGCCCTCCCTTACTCTCACTCTCTCTGTCTTGTAGTCTACATCGAGGACCTGGCGAGAAGCGTAGAGCAGAGCCGCCGGCTCATCATCGTGCTTACGCCCGAGTTTGTGGCGAAGCGTGGGTGGAGCATATTCCAGCTGGAGACACGGCTCCACAGCCTGCTGGTCACCGGCGAGATCAAGGTCATCATGATCGAGTGCCCTGACCTCAAGAGCGTCATCAACTACCAGGAGGTGGAGACCCTGAAGCACACCATCAAGCTGCTCTCCATAATCAAGTGGAGAGGGCCCAAGAGCAACCAGCTCAACTCCAAATTCTGGAAGCAGGTGCTGTACGAAATGCCCGTCAAGAAGAAGGAGACCCTGTCCCGCCGACAGGTGCTGGACTCGGGGGAGCAGGGCCTTTTCGGCGACCTTCAGTCCGTCTCCACCATCGCCATGACGAGCACCTCCGCCTCACTGGCGCCGGCGCACACAGAGATCCCGGACTTTAACCAGACGAACAACCCGCAGATGAGACACTTGTGCCGGAGCTATGAGTACGAGATGCCTTCGTCTCCTGTGCAAATAAGCACGCTGGGTAACCGTCACCTGTACTGCAATATCCCCATGACCCTGCTCAACGGACAGGTAGCACAGAACAACACTGTCGGCAAGAGCAAGTCGGACGTTCACTTGAACAGCACTTTCGTCCCTCTGTCTGGAAGGGAACTCACCAGTGACATCTGGTAGACCTGCTCAAAGCCATGCAGTCTACCTGGATTTTTTTCTTATCTGCATGATGGTTCATTATGATAAACTTTGATAAGAATGAACAGAAACACAAAGAGCTCTCCTTGACTTTTTACGTGGTGGTATCTTGTTTTGGGATTGTTCTTCATTTTTTCTCTTCATTATTCAGCTGGGAAAAAAAATAAGGGTTGCTCTACATTTAATTTTACTACTTGAATTTCTCCTTTTGGAGATGAGTCATACATGACCCTGTTTTTTTAAAGTTCAAGGTGTTGTTATATTATGTACAGTTTTCATAACTTGTAGAGGCATACATAATGAATTATTGCAGATTTTATTGGTGTATGAGAATGTGTGTTTACCCACGTTAAAAGGTTCTGATTTTGGGGAGGGGGGAGTGGGGGTTCAAGGCACATTGCAGCACAATTGTGTAAAGAGGGAAGGACCACATTCTTTGTGAGCTTTAAAATATAATATTTAAGCAAATAAAACATGGTCCACTTTACACCAGGTATTGTCATTGTTTTATGCCAATTAAATATGACTATTTGACATATTTCTTACCATTTATGGTTTGATTGGTTTTCTGTGACTCTGATGGCTGTTTTCTCGTATTGGGCCTACTCTGCCTCCTTTTCGTCTTCATATAATGATGGATATTTTTCCTGATGCTGTATTATATGATTATTAGTGAAGTTGTTAATAACTCTCTTGGCCCTGCAATAGATTAAATATGATTATGTTCAAGAGATCCACAACAATCTGTTTTCCAGGCATCAGTGTTTCTTTCGAGATTGTAATGTGTTATATTTCCTGATAGATACAACTGGGAAAGCCCCATATGGACTCTGGGCTGAGTTAGCACCATGGGAATCAGCAATAATTACACACTGACATGGGAATGTGTTAGAATTGGGGTGGACTGTCTGTTATCTTCATTTTAAAGGCACGAGTGGTGATCTTTGCCCATACTGTGGCCCTGTGTTTACAATCAATGAAGTCTCTTGCCCTACTCACCTCTGTTTCCATATTTTATGTCTGTTTAGAAGAGTTTTCGTTTTAAATCCCTGTTCTTCATCGGCTGTCACCATCAAACAAAAGCAATTTCAAGGCTTCTGAACAAGCTCTGTCGGCCTGCTATGCGTCTGCGTCTCCCGTGTGAGCATTGTTGTAGCTTGCTAGCTACCAAAACTTTGCTGATATCTGATTCCACACCTCTTGGTTTCTGAATTCTCACACATATGCCTCCTCTCCAAGAAAAGAACGTCATGCACAGAAACATCACAAAGAATTTATTGAATGACAAATATCAAGTAAAGGAACAGGAGTTTGGGAAAGTTGCTCAAAGAAAGAAATGCTCAGCGCATCATGGAAATCCCTGATCATGACTGTCTTATAATGTAGTAGTTTCAAGGTATATACGTGCTCCTGTATGGAATGGATTTAAAAGGTCATTATTAAAATATGCAGGTTGTCATTCAGTTTATTACAGTGTGGGATCAGTCATATTGCCCTGTCATGTATTAACCTGATTTGCTCAACTAAAAGCTGCCTTCAAGAATGCAGAAGGTTATGTTGATTTTTATTGTTTCTCTCCTATATCTTCACTCAAAAATTGGGGTTTTGATGGGGGCTGGATATGTTTTCCCCCACTCCCCTTAAAGTGTTAGTCTGCGTTAGTTCAGCCAAAGTGGCTGCGGCCAACGAAAGATTTTTCTTCTGGTTTCTGAGATATCAGTTCCACCCCAACCTCTCTTATTCATTTTTGTATACATTCTGTAATGGATTTGTGAACATAAATTGCACCACCAAAATATTTATATTCATTTAAAGACTCATGGGAAAAAGTATTTGTCAATAGAGAAATTATTTGGAAATGAATGAAATTGTATTCAAACTTGCCGGTTCAAAAGCCTTCTATTAACAAGTTTTAATTTCAGATTAGCTCACACTACAGTACATTTCTCTTTTGTATTAGGAACTGACATGCATTTAGTCCTGATGTTTTACATTAACATTATTCCATTAGACCCAAAGTGTTTGCGAAAGAGAGCTGTGCTGCATTTCTTCTTAGCACTGATTGGAAGCATTTCTCTGTTGCTGAGGTCAAGTTAGGAACTGACCTCCTCCATTATTGGCAGTCTGTGTGGCCAGCAAAATGCTCGGTCAGAACATAGTGACCAGAGATTGGCAACAGGTGCTCCACAGAATGTAGCCAGCATCTGATAAAACAAGACATTGGACCCCATAATGTTTATGGGCTTGACTTGCTATGGTATGAACCCTTGAGACAATGAAAATTCTGTCCTCTTCTGACTATTTTTGGTACATGTAATCCCGACTTTATGAATATTGCTTGAGAGTTTTGCGCTCTCACCTTTTAAATAATTTTGTGCATTTGTGTCTGCTTTTTTTCATACGGTGCTATTACACACAAACGCTGATGCATTTTTGCATTGATTTACCATATTTTACATGATGTTGGGGAACAGATGATTAAATTATTTCTGATTGTGTGATGGATATTACATGGGTATTATGTAATGTATACGTGCAATAAGTACAATATGGCTATCACATTCATTGCAGCAATTTACATTTGTTTCTCAAAAAAGAGAGAGGCTAGTCATTAGGCAAACATGTCATTCATCATAAGTTGTTTAATTAATTGGTTAAACTGGGCTGCGTATAAATAAAAATTCTAAATATTGCAGCCTCAGAACTGCAAAAATCTCTGGGGACGATGTAATTGATTTTGAAAAGGGCATTTTGGGAAATATTTTGGCTGAAATGACACAGAACCCTTGCATAGCTTGATATTTATCATTACTGACCTCAAAGTAATTATGCTGTAGCAGAGCACCCATCTAGGGAGCATCGTGAGCAAAGAACTTCAAAAAGCTCTTAATTAACGTCACTCACCCTCTCCTCAGTTTGGATAACTTAAAAAATGGTATCTAAAGAGTTTTTTTTTTGTTTAAATGACCTGATTATGTGGAAATTACTGCATTTAAATGTGTATGTGAAATAAATGAATGATTCTGGTAATGTATCTTCTGCATTAGTTTTTTGATAAGTGTGTGAATTTTGTTAGTTTCCTTAGTGTTGTGTCAAACAGAAGTGAAAAATACAGGTTCAATATCAAAAGGTTCTCCCCAGTATTTTGCCCCAGTCACCTGTGTTCGCTAACTAGGCAGGAAGTGGAAATAATTAGTCATTTTAGCTGCTGAGTTTTGGAACAAAATAAACAGAAGGCTGCATTTCTACTTTCTGGCCCCTGGTTGTTTACGTCTGGTCTCAATTGCAATGTTTACAGTTTACGCTCAACTTCTTATATAATGGGGCCTTTACAAAAAAGTCCTGCTTGTAAAGGACATCAGTTTCTCCAGTCTAAAATGATTGGTGTCATAATTTCAGAATGAGAATAATTGATACAGTGTTCACACAGCAGGGGAATGGGCGAATCTTTGCCTGCGTGGGGTATGGAAAATGGAGTTGTGTCACACACTGGCTCATTTCCCTTTCTGTCAATCAGGAATGAGGAACGTCCTCTGGGGAATGTCAAGCTTTTCTCAGTCCTGCGGAAGTTGCTCATTCACTGCAGATGAGAGCATCCTCTGGTGGTCGTACCCAGACTAGCAGGATGCAAGTCATCTCTCTGTGTGAGAAGAGTGGCTCTGCCAGCAAGCGTGCCTTTGGTTTTCTTTCGTTGTAATCGAAGGGTGCTTAATTGAATCAGTAAAAACTCCTGCATAAATTCAAATTAGTATGTATTCAATGTGCCAAGGGACAGTCTGAGACCTTGAACCCCAGCTGTAGTCCCAGATGGAATACAGTCACCCAACCCAGCAATAATAATGACACCATTACAATTCATCACTCAGCCAGCTCTAACTGAGGCCCAAATCTTTTTATTGCACTGAAGGGGCATCTTTCCATCTACCTAAAGTTGCTGGTTTAACAGAGCAGAAGAGACTAAAACACATGCCAAGAAATAAACAGTATGACTGAAAAGATTTGCAAAGCAGCAGGTTAACACCAGCTTAGATACTCTCTTGGTCAAGCCAGTCAAAGATGTAGTAACATTTTTTATGTTTAAAAAAAAAAAAAAACCATTCTCACACACACTCTCTCTCTCTCTCTCTCTCTCTCTCTCTCTCTCTCATATAGTAATAGGTCCCCAAACAAGTTCCTCAGAAGAAGACAAAGCTGTGGTTTGTCAAATATGATTTCCTGTAGTAGTGTGACCGTAAATCTGCTTAGTAAACTGCAGCTACGATGGAAGCATAACACTCTCATTGCCCGGGGAGA
The DNA here is from genome assembly GCA_029692085.1 of Gymnothorax javanicus. Lineage (NCBI taxonomy): Eukaryota > Metazoa > Chordata > Actinopteri > Anguilliformes > Muraenidae > Gymnothorax > Gymnothorax javanicus. The sequence continues at coordinate 48,693,935 of CM056204.1, forward strand.
TTTCGCTGTCCTTTTCTGTCTTTCTCAAACACACTCAGAGTGCGCCTGAAACTATTCTCTGTAGTACAGAACTACTCCTGACTTCTGCGTCCAACGAGATCTTTCTATGCCCTTTTCAAGTTTATATGCTAAATATTCATTTGAAACTCACATTACTTACCATATGAGATTTAAGACTACAAGAGGAAGATGGAGTATTGATCACAGTACATTAAAATAAATCTCTGACCAGAGAGAAAATATAAATATTTGGTTTGTGACTTTATGACTTGCATAAAATTTAAAGCAGATATATTTTCTGAGGACATTTAACCCTTTGTGTCACAAGATAATAAGTCATTAGAATGTTCTAAACCAAATACTCAATTAATTATAAAGCTAATAAAAATCACAGCTAGTGATTAAGAGTGAAGGAGTTCTATCAAACTAAAAAAAAAAACAAAAACTGAAAATGAAATGCCAGCATTATTTAATTTTTTTCCCCATTGTTTTCTTTCTGTCAGCTCCATCTTTGGCTTCTGATAGATAAGGCATCAGGCATCAGTCTCCAGTATTTGCCAGACCCAACACTGGCGTGAAATCATATGATTGGCAAGACATTTAGTAGCTTCAGATAATTATGTCGTACCGAATTATGCAACACTTTTCAAGATATAAATGCATGCAGTGTCCCAGCTGACTTCTTGGCCTGGTGCGGCGAAATTGACATTGATTAATCTCAAATGGTTTTAATTTACGTTGATCTGGAGGATTGAATGAATAAACAGACACTGACCAATATTCTGTGAACTTCAAATCCAAGTTGAGGCTCGGTCTGTGTTGTATGCATCCCTCTCTTTTGCTCAAGTCTCCCTGTGGAATAAATGAAGTTTGTATTGCTGCTAAGTGATAAACACAACTGAGTCTCTTGCGAAGATGAAGCACTAAGTAGATATTGTGTCCTTAGTTTTGATTTGCTCTTTTTTTATTTTGTTTTTTCACGAAAGATAAATAGCACTACCTTCAGAACTATTTACTTCAGTTTGTCAATAAAGTGTGCTTTATCTCTGGTTTGTAATAGAGATAAAGAAAACAGTTACAGCAGTTGCGCCAAGTAAGATTAATATAATATACCCCAGTGCTCTGTGAAGAAGGTCCCATTCAGAATGTGAGCATCAGATGGCAGACAGCAATAACTGCGCAGCCCCAATGCTCTGACATCCTCCATGAATCCTATTGGGACAATTCTGACCCCACCACAAAGAGGAAAAATTCTCTTGATTAATGAGTCATTGGCAAAACCAATTAAACTTTGCACTTTTCCTGTGAGTGTTATGTCACTGAAATGTATTTACACTGGCCATGTTGTTTAAATGCAAATGTGCTATGTAATGCGAACAGATAAAATTTCATGAAAGAAAGCCAGCACAGTTTATCATGCCGCAACCTTTGTCTGTCTTGCGTCAGTCCCTCGGGCTGTTCTGAGTGGCTGGAAACCAGTAAAATTATGCGATACATAGACAAGTGCAAACAATTTAGTGTATGCAGGAAAGGGCATTTATTTGTGGTGGCATCCCAGTGCAACTGCATTAGAGTAATAAGCCTCTCAGACACATCTCATAAATCAGAAAAACAGTTAATACGACTGAAGTGGTTGGCACTGGCTGTGCCAGGTCAAAGGTAATCATTTAAATCTGTTGTGTACAGATGCGGCCATGCATGTTTTTAGTCAGAATGCATTAACGAGGGTACCGTGGGAAAACGAATGAGTTGCATACAGCCACGAAAGCGTGTTGAAACAGGCACATGTTTAGCAGCACTTGGGCCCTACGTTTCTCTGCTAAGTGACGTTTTACCGTGAAGCTTTATGTTGCCTGTAGCCAAGTCACTGGTCCCCACGTGCAATCCCAGGTCTGCTCGTCCCAACCTTTTTGCCTTACGTCTTTAAACTGCCATGGATCCTCATAAAATCTTCTCACCCTAAATCCAATATCATGGGTAAATTGCAAAATTAGCTGTCATACATTTGAACAGCCTAGTAAAATGGCAGTCATTGATGTCACAACAACATGACGGAATTAGGGTGCCGGTGTTCCACCGAATCTGTGACCCATCGGATTCTGTGACCGCAGGGGGCGATGGTCTACACTATCTGTATAAGCGTGCTCAACAACAGTCGAGAGGACCGCTTGTCTTTGATAGCCTACCCCGATGACTCTTTGCCGACGCTGTTGACATAAGTGCCCTTCTGCTTGACAGTTGTCGGCCACGCAATAAAGATAGTGTAGACCATCGCCCCCCACGGTTACAGATCTGATGGGTCACAGATTTCAGTGGAGCACCGACATGCGCAACAGGTCCTCTGCAAAACCATAAAAAAACAATTCTTTATTTATGAACCATAAATCAATAATACAGTACAAAAAACAGCACAAGGAGTATTTTGGGGGGGGGCAGGGAGACACGCAAAACCATCAGTCTCATTGCGCAAGGCACCCCACTTCTATCATGTTCCGGGATGTCAATGACCGCCATTTTGCGAGGTATTTCCAATCTGAGACAACTAATTTTGTGATTTCCCGCTTAAATTGTATTTACCTGAGAAGTGTGGATGGTGAAAAGACACAAAAGGCGAGAAGCAACCCTTAAGGAGCTTTAATTTCAACATTTTGTGAGGCTCCATGGCCTTTTATGTGTGAGGCAAAAGTGCACGTAAGGACTACTGACTCCGCCACAGGCAACTTAAAGTTCCAACAGTAAAATATCGCCCGGTGGTAAAATGCAGGGGCTAAGCAGCAACTGGGTTTGGAGAGTGAATAACCCCTGCAAAGACCACTCCAATTACACCCCATCCCCGGCCTCCAATTATGTCATCACTTTATTTTGGAAGAACATCGATATATTCATTCTTGCTGGAGTATCGTATAGCAAAGGAAGGGCTTTTACAGCTATTATACTGGAACAGTGATTGTTAACTAGTTGCAGGCTACAACTTCATTTCCACAGCTCCTGAGCAAATGAGCATCTTTCTCTTCTCCTGATTGTTACATAAATAAACACAATGAAAGAAAATGTTTAATATTTAATTAACAACAGTAGTTGTGGGGGGTTGTAAGAGAGGACCAATTCAACTGAATTCAACTCCCTCTCTCTCTTGGTCTGTTATTTAACTTTACATAAGAATGCCTTTATATCATAAGGCCAGGGCAAGTCTTTGCTTATTCATAATGTTTCAGCATTGTTTCCACCCAAGCTCAAGAAAGGACCCTCTGTAGCAACTCACAGTGGTCCTGTTCAGAGGTCAGCTGCCTCGGGCTCAGGGCATCCTTCCACCGGTCACCGAGTGGGAGCAAGAGACACGCATACAAAGGCTCCTGGTAGTTAACCGTATAAGCGACTGATTCATTGCGATTTGCGTCAGACGCATCTGGAACTGTTTATTCGTCGACGTAAAATAACTGTAGTCAAAGTTTACGATAAACGGGACCGCCGATTTATATTCGTTAATTCATGGGGAATTTTAGATGCTAATAGTACATTATTCTTTTCCGCATTACGAGCCTATGTTTTACCTTAATTTTTACATGAATACATCAATGCGTAACTTCCAACACATAAACATTGCCAGCAGTGGCAAATCAGATATCCTCATTTATTTATTCGCTCAGTCCTCCTACAGCCTCTTTGAGCAGTTGTTTGTTGATTATGTTGAACCAGTTTTAAAACAAGGAGTGGGCCATTGACTTGTCATAAAAATGGAACATTAACAACCCATGAGTTTACCTAGTGCTGGCTGCACGTTGGGAAAAGTTATGAACTGAACACTTCAAATTTGGTTTTGTTGGGGGAGGAGAGCGAGGAACTCTTTCTGTTTCCTCCGCGTTTTCCGGGTTTCGCTGCTGGATGAGAAGTTTCCTGTGTTTGCCGCAGACTAGCAGCAGCAACAGCAGCAGCCATGGACTGACACGCTCTCAAACCGTTAACTTTGGGGAGTAACTAATCTGTATGTCTTCGCTTTGAGTGCAATCGCAAAACGAAGCTTTACTATGGCTCGAGATTGCACTACTAAAAGTCTGGATAGTATTGACTTGTCTTCTCTGAGGGTGAGTATATCATTTATTTAGCGTCAATTAATTAAAATGTAACCCAGACGTCTGTGTAAACATGCCCCAGATGCTGCAGTTACTTGCTAATGTGTCACTGACAACAACGAAGTTTCGCGTTTTGAAATGCACATTCGCCAAATGTTTATTAACAAAGTTAAGCACGTATGTTTTCCTCCCCGTCAATAAAGTTAGTGTTATCTGATGCCAGTTACACTTCATTGGAGTTTCGCGTTACGGTACTGAACTGAACTGAACTGACTGGTAACAGCTCCGTTGAATCTGAAACTTTTGTTAAAGCAATTTTGTGCCACATGAAACAACTGTTTGTGTAAACTTTTGGAATGGAAAGTAATGTTCATTTGCCAATACAAGAAATTAATGTAAAGGAAAATATCAAGGGTTGGCCGCGGAAGAATTTTATGCCACAGCTTATAGCTGGTCCCTGCTGAGGCGACCTGTAAGGTCAAAAGCAAGTCATGCATTATTTTTTCAGGACCTCTAACTCTTTGTGGTAGTTTGTAGACGTTGCGTGGCAGTGTGTGCCACACATACACATACGCACACACACGTGTGTGTGAACTGATATTACTCCAGCCGTTTTATTCGACCGTCATGCAGAACCTCATCATATAATTGTTATACATTGGCCCATTGAAAATCAACGATTGTTCTTTACAGTTGTGGCTGTCGAGGATTTATAAGAAGACACAATAATGTAATGTTATGCAATATAATAAACAATAATGTAATAAACACAAGATATGTAAAATTTTAGATTGCTTCCAAAATGTTAGTTTTCCTTTCACGTTTCAGGACCCCGCTGGAATTTTTGAACTGGTTGAAGTTGTGGGCAATGGAACCTATGGACAAGTGTACAAGGTTTGAATTTTAATCATTCCATAAGAAGTTTTTGTTTTATGCGTCTCTTTTTTTATTTTGTAGTTTTCCCAGAGTCATATTTTACAATGCCATGTCAGCGACACTGAATTTGGCAAACATTGTATTCTTAGGTGGTGGCAGAGGATTTCTGCAGCATGCATGTTTAACTGCCGATGGTTCCAGAGCTGAGCACTTGCTTGTTGTTCAACTATCTGTGTATGTATATGAGCGGGGTTTAGGTGTGTGTGTGTGTGTGTGTGTGTGTGTGTGTGTGTGTGTGCGCGTGCGCACGCACGCATGTGTACGTGCGTGTGTGTGTGCAAGTGTGTTTGTGTGTGTAAATAAGTAATCTACATGATCGCCTGTGGTTTCAGATAGATACAAGCATCCTGAATGCTTTTGGGTGGAGTCCACTTCCCTATCAACATTGAGGTCATTAATAGCTTCACATGGGTTGCGGTTGTTTTAGGAAATGCTGTATGTGCTTTAAATTAGTGGCGATGCTGGAGCCAGGGTTTCTAACAAAATGATGTGCAGTAATTTCTCAGAAATGGTTGTTGTATTGAACTAAGGGCATTGTTCAATTTGAACTGCAGTTTGAAATTCTTGCATTAAAGTTCATTGATGGGGCCAAATGTGTAAAATAAGATAACTCTTCAAGAAGCATGGTCCTACTAGGAAAAAGTTCATTCATACTTCTGTTTTTTGAAACACAGTGATGAGTACTGGTCAGGACAACCAATTTTGTCAGCTTCCACTATAAGTCCCATTACATGCTTTCTGGGATCGGACCTTTCTTGGATTAGGTGCTGACACTTGAAATTGCGGGCCATTTTTTTCAGCAAGTTAGTTTTTTTTTCTTTTCATACTGTGACATGTAAAAGGTGTATCTCCATAAGTTTATCAGTACCAGATTTGAGCCTCGGAAGAAACATGGCTTCCTTTTCCCTTTCCCTCAGTTTCTGCTTCCCTCAGGGTCACATATTCACAGGAACATCATCTACAGACAGAACAATAGAGTATACTCTGCTTCAGGGGAGTTTAACATCAAAGTGGAAAGACTCGTGTGCTGTATGACACATTCGCTACTCTGTGGTTATCATCGAGACTACTAAGTTAAAGCAACATGCAGAAAGTTTTCTAACTTGTGATTTATGTGAGGAGTGCTGTGGTTGTGTGGTGCTTCATTCCTGTTGTCAAAGCAAGCAATCAGCAATGGAATCTGCACCTTGGAATGTCCATGCAAATTGCAATTGAGCTTTTCAAACTTTTAAGAAATGTCTGTGTACTTCTTGCTTTAGAGCCCTTGGGATGGCCATTGTTGATTAACAAGCTCTCTGCTAAGAAATCTATGCTGAGTAATCAATAAGCATGCAAAATTCAATTTTGTGGCATTTGTAAAACTTTCATAGTCTCTCTGCTGGTTCATTTTCAGAGCAGAACTCTATGTGCAGGGAAGACAGGTTTTTTTGAGGCGAGAGCCTGTAGAAAGAGAGAAAAGCATGTGTTCACAGTTTGGTTTTAATTGAACTGCTGCATGAGAAAAATAATCATAGAGAATATGGGGCTGATTTTTCTTATTGTATGCAATACACCCAAGGATCCTCGCACCTTCATCCACAATCTGTCAACTAATTTCAACTAATTCCTTTCATATTTGGCGTGGGCCTTGTGTATGGTAAGGTCACGAAGCCAAGGTGCATGCTAGCCATTCGCCGCATGGCTATTGGCGGAAGAAATGTATTTGTGGCGAATGATTTCTTATGCCTCTTCACTACTGTGGTGAAAGCTTTCCAGCAATGCTTTCATCGTAAATAATCATATTCCAAGTGCAATACACTGTTGCCAGATTCCCCTCTCTGAGCGGGGCGTGAACTTATGATTCCCAAACCACATTTGACGACTCTGATCGGTCACTTTCAAAGCGATCACACCCACACAACCCCCTTCAACCTTGACTAACAGCTTCTGTCATCTGAAGAGCAAGCAGACAGTTTGGGCAGAGACATTATTTCATAGCTAGCGAATTTAAGCTGCGTAACACCAGCATGTATGCAATCGCATATTACGTTAGGCTACTTTTCAGATTATATCGCCATCTTGCTAGCTAGCTAACACCATTTAAAGAAAAACTTTGTAAATAATTGTCATATTTAAGCAGCATCCTATGGTTTTTGCCCCAACTGCACTAGCTACTTAGCTGTAACAGTGATTTCTCTTGAGCTAGCAACCTAGCTGACGTCTCAAAAATCTAGTTTGGACGCACAAAAGCGCCGAAAAACATATCAGAGAAGTTCATGTCTATTACAGCTTGCTAAGTTGGTAAAGTTAGGGCAAAGCCATTTAAGCATATTGCTGAAATATTATTAATTATATACAAAGGTTTTCCTTAGTTAACATTAGTTAACTAGCCAGATGACTATATAATCTAAAGGGTAACAGGAAATCTACACATATACTCGAGGATGCTCCACTGGACCTTTCTAAATCGGCATAGGTGCTCCTTGAGATATCTGTGGTAGTTTTGATTTAAATAAGCGTTCCTGTGACAGATATTTTATTGTGATGTTCATGATCTGTCTTCCAACTTTTGTTTGTCTTTCCAATGATATTGTGATGCCTAATTTGAGATTGTGGATCTTCTCTATACTTATTCATCATGTACTTTTTATTGCAGCAGATTCAAAGGTTTGTGGTTTTCTACAACAGTAGGTGCAAATGTTTGTGGTTATCTAAAACACGATTTGTGGAATCAAATGTAGACTTAGTTTTGCGGATCAAGTATTATAAAAATAAGTGTGTATCTGCCCTAAATGAATGATCTAGTCTGACATGCAGGCTCAGAAATGAATGTGTGGAATATACATGCAATAAGTTTGTACTTTGTATTTGTTGTGATATTGCTTAACAAGGCAGATACATATACTGAGCGAATTTTGTGAAGTCTCACTTGCAACACAGTGTTTCGATTGTGTGGCTAAGAAGATTTCTTTGTGGCTAAAACATTAAACATCCTGGAGCACACCCAGTGAAGCCTATCAATTTGGGAGTGACTGCTCTAAGGGGCCCGGGGATGCATGTTGACCAGCGGGTGACTGACTGTCTACTTATGGTGAAATGTCTAATATCCAGTCTATTTGTCTTTGGGGAACGTTGTTCTCAAAGTGATGGATTATAAGCTCTCACGTCTGTTGGACAATTGGGAAGCCTCGACTCATCTTTGCTCTTGAGAGACTAGGTTTCTGTTGGAGGCTACTGTTATGCAGGGTGTTTCAAAAAGATGGACCCGATTTGGAAATATACTGCATTGAAATTGGGTCCATCTTTTTGAAACACCCTGTACTATAGCACAATAGTTTACGTCACGTTTCACAGTGCCTTATTAGCCAACATAAACTTGACACTTCATTATGAATCCTACATTTCCCCACCCAACGTTTACTGGATTCTTTTGCAATCATCAAATTTGGGAAAAAATGCCTACATATTTTCCACAAAGAATTGAATTCACAAATTAAAGCATCAAATCATGTGTGATTATGTTTTAGTGTTTTCATTCTAGATGAGGATGAATGGACTTTTTAAATCACTCCTTATTGATTCTATTTGCATTTCCTATTATCTGCAACTGTCAGCATTGTGGTTGTACTTCCATCTGTCTGAATACATTGGCTGTCTCTCAAATTCATTCAACAATTTTTGGCAAGTTATTTACATAGGAAAATGTGCAGTTTCCCAGTGGGCCCAAGTGATGGCAAAGGTGTGCTGTCATTTTAAGGAAGAGTGTGCAGTCAATTTTCAAGTCTTTCAGATTTTATCTGTTTATATCTATAGTTTGTTGTGGTGGCTCATTCTTTGTCAAGTATTTATAAAGGGTGTATTTAATCTTGTATCTGAAACGTGTTGGCTTTGAGTGAATGGATATAGGGCACAGGGTAGAGGAAACCATGTTGTAATCCATGTATTCTGGGTATGTGTCCTTCAAAAAGTGCAGCAATTTTCATTTTTACTCCACTGTCAAAATGCCTAGGCTGGATGCAGAATATCACTGGAATTACATTTATTCTTGGTGTACATTGATCTGAAGATTGCCCTATAAGTCCCTACAAAAACCTCTTGGCAAGAGTTTACCTTTCATCAGTGAGAGTGCTTGCTTTTAATAACCTAGCCTTTTGTGATTTTATTACAAAACTTCCGATCAATTCAGCTTTTTTGTGCTATGCTGAGTCCATAGGACACAGCAATTAGGCATCTTAGAAAGAGAACAATGAACAGAGAAATCAAATTTGCTTGGCTGCACTGAGTGGACCTTCATAAAATTGTGCGTTATTGTGCATTCTGTCTTCCCAAATCTACACTGCACTGCATTTCTCCCATTAACTTAATAGTCTTGTCTTTTAACCATCATCACATTCCCTAGGGCAGAGATTCAGCATTTTACTGTGAAAAAAGGGAAAATATAATTGTGTTTGTAAAGAGCTGTGCATTGCCCTGTCAAAGGCTTTGACCACCATTGTGGGGAAGATTTCCGCGCCCATGTGCAGGTATTAGCTGTTTAAGCCATGATCCTTACCGACACGGCAACCATGAGCCCTCGTCGCTAATCTGCATTATTGCAGCTGATATTGAATGTTCGAACAATGTTTCTGTAATGTTTTTATTTTTTTCCTCAATTTTGTAACATTGCCGCATCATGACTATCCATGAAGCCGACAGTTGTCATGCAGTTAACATACTTATCGCTGCTGACAGATGGGAGGTAGTGTTGGTCTCTTATTGCTGACCTTACTGTATATTTTTTTTTCTTAATGGGAACAACTAAAATTCTGTGAAAGGAAGGAAATCCTCATCATGAAAAAGATTCTTCTTTTTAAGGTCCTGGGTTTTTCCACTTTGATCATCAGCATTAAGTTTGCCATGTTTTTGTATTGAAATTCAGAAGAGATGCCTTGTCTTCCAAATCATGATCACCTAGCAATAATGGCTGGCTACTGTCTCTGACTAAACGTTTAAGCGGATGCAGGAACTGGATATGTATTCCCCAGATTTGTCAGCCACTGTCCTGGATGCATTGCCGATTGAAGTTAAGTCATGATGCTGCCACTTTACGAACTGTGCATCTGACAGGATGCGGTGGTGCGGATCCGCATAATTCTCTAAAATTCTCTGCATCTTTCCTCATAAAACTGAAATTTGCTCAATATTAGAGATAAAGCAGCTGCCTGCCTTCCTCACAAAAATATTATTCCGAAAAAAAAAGTATTATTTTGTTGTGGGTTTTTTTTTATTTCTGTTAATATTCAAACTAAATTTCAAGTGTCACATTAGTTAAGTGCTCACTAACTGCTACTAACAGGCATTACCTTTCAATAATCATTGTGTGGTTTGTTAGCTAGCTAGGTACTACATTGAGTATGAATTTAAAAACCTTTGCTAGTTCAGCCGGAAGCAATGTACAAGACACGTCGATAGGACGGATAGAATGGGTGACCGTTTTCAATCGAATGCGGTTTGTTTTTAATGGAGTAGTTTGAGCAGTAAATGGACTGTTAGCTAATGGTTGCTAACAGATGCTAGCTATGGATTATTCTTAATTTTAGAGACTGGATTACAAGTGTAGTAAAACTGTTATGGTGACTGCATGTCTTACTTCTGTGAATGTTAAATCCATACTTGCAGGCGTTATCGTTCCATAATCATTGTGTAGTTTAATGGCTAGCTAGCTAGCTATTTATTCAGTCATCTTTATTCATATACTTGCCTGTAGCTGGGGGATTATGGCACATACCTCTCCGTTGATATGGTGGTTCTGTTCGCTGGCCAATTAGAACGAAGTTCACTCCATGGAAGGGACTTCCTCTCAGAACAACCAGTTTTTCGAAGGGGTAGGAATGACAGTAATCAAATTGCCAAGAAAAGATGGGATTTTCATGTTTCTTTCTTGTTTTTTTTTGTTAAAAAGTTAATAAGCGTGACGACCCTTTTGGACATCCAAGAATAGTATAACTTGAAAAGAATATTATAACACGCAGGTCCCCTTTAATATATGGTTACGTATTATTGTGTACATGTAATTTTTCATAATTTTGTCCGTCCACTTTTCCGTCTGTTTGTCCCTCCGCCACGTTTTTTTTTCCGGCTCAGATATCAGCCAGCCTGTGGCTGGGGATCTGAGCATCTCATAGCTGTTAAAATCTGGAAGGATAATGGGGAGCATCATCGTAGCTAAAGAAATGGATAGGGAATTGTGATCAGAGATCACTGAAACGGTTGGTGAAGTCTCATCATAAAAAATTGAAATTTGAACTCATGGCTATGTTTAATTGTGAGAGTAGGAGCATTTTCACGGGTACAACTTAACAACAACTTGCAGGATTGGGGGTCATATCCAAAACCTCTGTAACGTCACAGACGGACATTTGGTAACAAAAATTATGAAAAAAAAAATTTAAGAGGCACTGAACTCCAAATGTCATTGGTTGTTTTGGTACTTGGGATGCACCTATTCACATTTAAATGGGGAGATTCAATATCAGCCTCGGATGTTACAAATGCCAAATGAAATTTCTTCGTCACAGACGGACATTGATAAATTCTTCACAATCTGTGTTTCGAGTTTCATCTCACATTCTATCAAATAATGTAAATGAAGTTTTATAACTCTTTGCCTAAAATGTGTAATACTGTGCAAGGTATATGAAACAGGGAAAAGTTATAGCTTGGGATCATCAGTGTAATTAATCAAGACTCATTAATGAGATAATATCGCTGTCACGGACGGACGTCACGGACAGACCTATACGATCACTGAAAATGATTTTGACCCAACCTCTGTTCCTACCTTTTGTTGGTAATCTACCAAGATAGAATTGAATCATGTCATAGGCATTTTGGATTGAAAGCTATTAAAAGGGTGCGAAATTGTGAAAAACGAAATCTTCATGGACGGACGTCATGGACAGACAGAGGCTTGCTGAAAAACATAAATGTGCAGGAAATTCCTGAAATTGAATATTCCGTGCCTTGTGAAGATATCTGGGTCAGGCTCACTGGCAAACACGAGACTGGTTTAAACATAGGTGTATGCTATCGACCACCAGCTTTGGATAGTACAGTCAATGAAATGCTCTTTAAGAGGATTACGCAAGCTTGTAGAGGAGGAGGGACTATTATTATGGGAGACTTAAATTATCCTGGTATTGACTGGGAAATGGTGAAAGGACAGGGAAGGGGGGAGGAAGAATTTCTAGATGTCATAAATGATAATTTTTTGGTGCAGTATGTTAATAAACCTACAAGAGAGAAGGCAATTTTAGATTTGCTGCTCTGTAATGACCCAGATAGAATTAGCAATATTGAGGTACTGGAGCCACTTGGGACAAGTGATCACTCTACTATTAATTTTGAGGTTTCGTGGGAAGTTAAAAAGGTGTCTCCAAAAACAAAAATTTTTAATTTTAGGCGAGCAAACTTTGACAGGATGCGGTCATATCTAAGTGAAACAAAATGGGAGACACTCCTGGACTGTGAGTCTGTAAATGAGATGTGGGAAAGATTTAAGGGGGTTTTACTTGATTCACAATGTAAATTCATTCCAAAGGTGTCCAAAAGTAAGCTGAAAAAAGCAGAATCCTCAGTGGATGACAGCAGCTATTCAGAGGAGTTTGAGGGAAAAGAGGAATCTTTACAAGATGTACATAGAGGATAACAATGAGATTACTAAGGCCGAATTCTGTAAAATGCGGGCTGTGGTCAAAAAAGAGCTGAGGAATGCTAAAAGACTGTATGAAAGACAAATTGCAGAGGGGGCAAAAACTAACCCTAAGCGCTTCTTTCAGTACTGTAGCAGAAAAAGGAAAGTCAAAGAGCAGGTTAAGTGCATAAAGAATAAAAATGGATCGCTGCTATATGATAATAAGGATATTGCGGACACCTTAAACGGTTACTTTGTTGAGAATTTTACCTTAGAGCGGGTCTTTATTCGGCCAGAGGGCTTGTCCAATGCTCAAGATTATTTAGCGGAAATTGAGGTTAGGGATAACGTCAGATTAGACAAGTTGCATCAACTAAAGGCAGATAAGGCGGCGGGTCCTGATGGCTTATATCCTAGAGTGCTCAGGGAAGTTAGTGAGATCATCTTTAAGCCGCTATCTGCCATCTTTAGACGGTCTTTAGAAACTGGAGAAATACCAAATGATTGGAAACAGGGCAATATAATACCAATATATAAAAAAAGGGACCGTACTGAGCCAGGTAATTACAGGCCAGTCAGTTTAACTTGCATTATGCGTGCAAAATATTGGAATCTATCATAAAAGATGAGCTGGACTTATTTCTTGAACGTAACAATATCTTGAGGGATAGCCAACATGGTTTTCGTAAAGGAAGGTCATGCCTGACAAACCTTCTGGAATTTTTTGAGAGGCCACTAAGACTTATGACCAGAGCAGGGCTTATGACATCATATATTTGGATTTTCAGAAAGCATTTGACACAGTACCGCATAAGAGACTAATTTTTAAAATGAGCTCCATTGGAGTTACAGGTGGTATTCTGAAGTGGATTCATAACTGGTTGCAGGACAGAACACAAAGAGTGGTGGTCAGTGGTATATCATCTGAGCTAGGTAGGGTGGGGAGTGGCGTCCCCCAGGATCGGTGTTGGGACCCCTGCTGTTCCTCATCTACATTAATGACCTTGATAGGAATATTGAGAGCAGATTAGTGAAATTTGCAGATGATACTAAATTTGGGGGCTTGGCAAATAGTTTAGAGTCCACTAAAGTGATTCAGGATGATTTGGATAGAATTCAGAATTGGGCAGAAATGTGGCAAATGAAATTTAATGTAGCGAAATGTAAAGTAATACATGTAGGTAATAAAAACATTAGACGGGATTACTTCATGGAGGTTTTAAACTGGAATGTGCTCCACAAGAGAAAGATCTGGGAGTGATTGTTGACCAAACCCTCACAGGCTCTAGCCATTGTGCCGTAGCTGTTAAAAAAAAGCCAATCGGATGCTGGGATACATTGCCAAAAGTATTGAGTTCAAATCCAAGGAGGTGATGCTTCTTTTTGTACAACACATTCGTCAGACCACATCTAGAGTATTGTGTACAGTTCTGGGGACCATACTTTAAGAAAGACATGGAGGCTTTAGAGAAAGTTCAGAGAAGAGCCACGAAGCTAATTCCGGGTATTAAAGATGAAAGCTATGAGAAAAGGCTGAAGATCCTTAATCTCTTTAGTCTTAGGAAAAGGAGACTAAGGGGTGATTTGATTGAGGTCTTTAAATATGTTAAAGGGATTAACAAAGTGAATTATGTAGGATTCCTTCGACCAAGTGTTGTTAGCAGAACTCGGGTCACAAATGGAAGCTGACTAAAGGTAAATTTAGCACTGATATTCGGAAATATTTCTTCACCCAAAGAGTAATTTCGGTGTGGAACAGCTTGCCTGACCATATTGTTGAGGCAGAGACCTTGGGAGTTTTCAAGAGCAGACTTGACTTAAAGCTAGATACCATTGAGTCATTGAGTATCTGAAGTGATATATTCACGATGGTATAAAGAAACTGGCGAGCCTAGTTGGGCTGAACGGCCTGTTCTCGCCATTCATGTTATGTTATGTTATGTTATGTTATAACCTAATCAAAATTTCATAATCAAGCAGTACCTCAGTTTAGTTTATGTCGAGGAAAGTCATACAACCACCATTTTCACCCAGCCCAAAAACACATCTATACTTGACACCAACAGTATTTAAGTGCTCGCGCTTAAAACAATGTGAGCTGATTTTCTCAAGCCGGAAGGATGCATGGTTGTAGGATACCAACCTCACACAACATTGCCATATTCTTTAGTGAGTGGGTGTGTCATTGGTCGCACAAAGTGCTCAGAAGTCCAGCGTGACGACGGGAGCCGCACAGCTCAGTTGCTGTGTCGAAAATCGCCACTTTGGGTGATTTTTGGGCACCGCGGCTACTTGGAAAAAAGGGCAAGCCAAACTGGCCGTTTGGGTAGTTGGGCATAACGGCCACACAGGGGGCAGCCACAGCAATTGCCGCTAGGCCGTGGTATAATTCATGCGCTGATTACCTGTAGTCTCGGATGTTCTCAACTCAGGCATATTGTTAACACCGCTAGGTTTCCAATGCCGGAAATTTGCAAACAGGACTGAGCGCCCTGTAGCTGCTTTGTGTAGGTACTTCTTTGGTCTACAAAGAGGTTGCCAATCTCCAAGGGACATCACTGCCAGTATCAAAAGACACAGCAGGTAGTGACTTTTCTCTACAGCACAATACTATACCTGTTATGGACACTACAGCTTGAGGTTAGTGCCATTGTAGACAATGACAAAATGAATCCAAGTGGTACAAAATTCAACATTGAATATCGTTGGAGTAATGAACACCCTTTGTCGATTTCTGTTGATTATTTTCTGTGATCTTGGCTGGAAAACAATATGATACCTGCACATGTTCAAATATGCATTACAGGGTAATTTTCTAGGCAAGTTTTATAGTTCTTAGCTAGCCAATATTCATGACAAGGTTTGGAAATTGAAAGTAGGTCAAGTACCACAATATCTCATATAAAAAGTTGGAAATAACACAATTGCTAATAAAATCCTGGCACTTTTTATCCAGATAAGGTGTAAGTAATGCAACACATCAAATTAAAAGTAACAGTGAGATGAGGGATTGCACCACTGAGTACATTTATCAAGATTAGTTGGATGTCCGTCCGTGACACATTTTTCATGTCCGTCCGTGACAAGAAATAAAAATGGATGGTGCAAGCTGGGCTTGCAATACATTTGCACATGACTTATCATAAAAGACCCTTTGTACCTTGCTAAGGATAGAAATATACCTCACCTTTATTTATCTACTTGCATGTGTTAACAAACACTAAAAACATAGAGAAAATTTACTCCAAGCATGTCCGTCCGTGACTGTCAGGGACATTTTTCGAAATATTAGAGGGTCAAAACATTTTTCAGGATTTATGTGCTTTGGTAAAGCAGTGTATGAAGTTTTTTCAATAAAGGTTTCAGTCGATAACATTCATTCATGCACATGGCAGTTGAGGTGGAAATTAAACTGTCCGTCCTTAGACTGCTAAAACACCATCGAGCAGAAAAAAATTTAACTTTTGCTAAAAATGGAAAATTTGGGCATTTCTAAATGTGTCACGTGATTTTGTTAATCTTTTACCATTTTCATAATTTTGCCCTGAGGGTGACCAATTTTGGATATGACCCTGGGACTAAACAGCTGCGTGGCCTCAAGAAAGCTTTTTGCAAGTGAGGTTAATTAGGGAAAAACTAGGCTACTTCAGTTTGCGAGGGAGCATTTGAGGCCAATTATCATGCATATTAAAGAATAATTAATCGCCCACCATTTTGGAGTAAGATGTAAACACATGTAAATACATTGGATAGGCCTGAATATCAGTTTTATAAATTGTTTAAATTTCTGCATAATTCAGTGTGTTTTCCACATAGTCATTGCATTTCTCTACAACTACCTAATATGCCTCAAAATTTCCACATAATAGTTTTTTTTTTCAGCCCCTGTCAGATGCTCTGTATAATAGATTTGTGTTTTGTGCTCCTCAGTTTACCAACATTGACTGACACTGATTATGGACTAACCGAAGTAAACATATTTGCTGATATATGTCCCCTTTGTCCCCCTGTCAGTACCTGAAGCAACAGTGATCCCTGGATAATTTAAACGCCATGCTCGTCTTGATATTATTATGCCAAGCTTCATGCCTGAACTGTGTTATACCCTTTGCAGATCTCTCTGGATGGACTTGTCACAAAGTACTTGAGCATCATCTCTCTATGACCTCAGATTTGGACAGTTTTACTGTTGCCTTTTCACATCAGTTCAGAGTAGTGTCCATTGAAAAAATGGTCTTGTCATTGTGAAGTATTTTGAGCCAGTGTTTTGACTAGATTTCTGTTCATGCGCAGTAATTTCACTTGATATGTTTCCTTCTGAAATCTGCCTCCGGTCAGCTCAAAGGCCATGTATATACCATGATCGAGATCTTGCCCAGGAAAACAGAGAATTCCTAACTTTGTGCTTAGGACTCATTTGAAGTTTTAAATTGCTTTTTGAAAGTAGTCGTTTTTGCTTAATTGCATTACTGGTCCAAATTACGAATGGCCCACTTCTAGTGTGTGTGCCAGAGACTCTTGACAGTGGGACCCTGGCTATGGTACTTGTCAGTGGATTAAAGAAATCCAGCAGTGATATGACTGTATGATTCCCATTAAACTTAAGGAAATCCTACTTTTTCTCCTCATGCCACACATTTTTAATTGCATCTCTTATTGAAAAAACACTAGCTTTAGGCACAAATGGGATAAAGTATAACCTATATTTGCATTGAGAAATTTTCTGGCTGAGATCCAGTCAAAGTGCTGGATGTACCTTAAAAGATGACAAAAAAAGCCAAGGGCTGATAGTGACTTCCTGACAACACTGATATTGCATGTTAAGGCATTCCTTGCAATCATGGAAAAGGTGCAGAGGTTTATCCATTTTGTGGTAATGGCACATTTGAAGAACAGGAAACTTTCCATATTGTGGTTGGTAAGGTTGTGACAGTGCGGAATCACAATTTTTAAAAAGCACAGTACGACTAGCAGCTGCCCTGGGGCGTGTTGGCAATCGTGCGCCATTTTTATCATTGAAACAGAGCTTCATACCTGGAGCAGACAAAATGCTGGAGGCCAAGTGGAGAGCTTCTGGGGGAAAAAAGGAGTTGAGAATTCAGCCAGTGAGGTTGCACATTATCTCACCTTTTAATGCGTGATTGCCCGCCACCCATTCCCATGAACTTTGCCTGAATAACAATCAATCTATTTATTAACCAGCAAATCATAACTATGCTGTATAACAACAGAAAAGTAATACTGAGGAGCCGATACGCCTAACTAGGCTACAATGGGAGAGTGTAAAACTGGCAATAATGTGAATTATGTGGTTATGTGGTTTACAATGATTTTTTTTTCCCTAGCATCAGCAATGTTTAGTTCAGAAGATACGGAAGCCAGACGTATCACTTCGGTTTTGCGCGAACATGCTGTGTAAAAGCTTATTTTGCCTGTGATGCCGGGGTGACTTGAGGCAGTCTTACTCGTGTAAATGTTCTCAATGCCCACTGATGAATTTCCCTTTTGGGAGAACCAGACTTGGCAACACCACCAGGCTATTGTCTCTTTACTTGTGGCGCTATTTTTGGGGGCCTGTCTGGTTTTTTCCCCCAGATATTGTTTTTGTCTCATTGTGAGGATGCAAGAATCCCTCGAGATGGTTTCTCGCCGACTCTTTTGCTGAAAAAAATGTTTCACGTTGGCCGTCGCCTGAACGACATGCCATTTATTGACTTTGATCTTTTGAGTCGCAAACTCGCATCCCAAGGCGGTGTCGCCATTCTCTCTGGGAAAGGAGAAAGAGAGAGATGAGTGAAGTTCCTTTAGGCCTTTCCGTGGTGGATTAAGCCTAAGTATCTCCACACTGCCTGGTCTAGATCTGAGAAAGAGAGCATTGAGCTTTTGGGTGGACTGCAGCCTGGAGCAGGCTTGTTCGGGGTAACGAAAATGGTTAGATTGTAAGCACTGAGGTTATTATTAAACCTTTCCCCTCAAGCTGTTCCTGTGGAGGCTCCTTTGAAAGCATTATCCCTGACACTCTGCCACCAAGACTTCTTAGAAGGGGAAACACTGAAGGGAGATGCCTGTGCTGAAGCTCCTGAGGTTGGCGGAAGGGGAGTCATGCGATTTGTGGTCAAGTCCCGTGATGATTTATTTGTTGGTTGTTCAAAATGTCCCTGTGATTCCATGTTGCACAGCATAGTTGAAAGCTTCTCTTTAATTGATAATGCCAAGAATGGTCTTATTCATACAATGTAAACAGTGTTTGGTTCTCCAGGCTATAAATTTTAAGGAGCTGATTACTATTGCACTTTTAACTTTCAACAAACCTCAGGCCTTTTATGGTGGCCAAGCTACCATTAATAAGTTGTACTAGCTGTTAGAACTTACGGAAGATCTGTATTTTTTTTTTTTTTGTTACTCCATTCAAATATAGAATCAAAATTGTGAAGTCCATGTGACTATCCATTTATTTTTGACCAGTATACAAAATTCAGTTGCTCTTTACTGTGGAATCCATTAGGGCTGTCAGACCTTTAATATTTTGTTCCTGTTAAGAGAGTGTCTCTGTGTTGTGATAGTGGCCATAAAACAAATGAATGAATGGAACTGGAGAAAATGAAATCAATGCAATTGAATATCATTGTTCTTGAGAAAAGAAGGAAATGTGCATTCCATTATATAAACATGCCTTTTGTTGTTATTGCCTGCATGGAGTATGTAGAGATGCTTACTATGCATAGACTTTGCTGGTTGGTAGCAGTCAGATGCTATAATTGTCAACTCTCTGGTACAGCCCAGCTTTAAGTGTTTTTCCCCCTCAAGTTGTTAACCTTTTTGTAATTTTTACTCACAAATCTAATTAGTGCTCTACAAATGTTAAAGTTCAGTTCCCAAAATTTCGAGTCTACCGAATGCATTTCCTTAGGTCTTGACAAGTGCACTTGAATAATTTAATAAGGAGATATTTTTGCTAGTTTTTTCTCAGTGTTTTTCCTCAGAAATCTTTTCTTTTCACCCAGTTTTAATGTCTCACTGGATTTATTGGCCCATCTTTTTGCTATTGCATCATCCTTCAGAGAAAGTGCAAACAGTCACCCATCCCATTCAGAAGAATGAGCTGCTAGGTATACTACATCACTGGTGTTTATCAGTTAGCCATGTACAGAAGTCACTATTTCACTGAAAGGCACTTGATACCTTGCTGCTGCAGTTAAAAATCAAGGGGATGACTGGTAGTCATAGTTCAGTGAATGTCCAACTGAAAACCCATCCTGGGTTCGTGTTTGTCCATTCCTTCACTTGTTTTGCAGTGTCTATGCTATGAAGCCGTGCCCTATTGCCATCCACAATGCTAATGCAAATTTTCACCACAAGCCTAACAAAGCACACCTCATTCAACAGCTAGAAATCTCATTGACCTGCTAATTACGACAACTGGGTATGCCAAACGAGTTAAAACGAAGACTCTCAGGATAGGACTCTAGGAGCAGGGTTGGGTAGCCCTGCTATAAAGTGAGTATGTACAGTGAGTGGACTGCTTTTGACATTCCATTCAGAGAATTGGGTCAGAACAACTTATAGCATTGTTGAGGGTTTCATTGTTGGATAGATGACAGCAGCGAGCGAGACTGCTGGAGTGAGTCACCATGCAGATGTTCTACTTATTTTATGATTTTCTTTGCGCTTTCGAAACAGACACTTCCCTATCCCTCCTCACGACAATGTCATCCTATACAGAATGGGTGTGTCGACACATAGGAGATCTGCTATGGAACCTAGATGACAAAAGCAGTCTGGCATTCTTGTCCGAAAAGAAACAAGATGGGACTCGGCGTGTTGTGAAAACATTATTGTCAGAAACTGTGGAAGAGGCTAACATGTGGCCCCAGTGGAGGAAGCCGCTTTCTCAACACACGTTTCCTGTCCTGGCTTTTCAAACAACTGGGGGCTTCGCCAAGAAAATGATGACGTCACAGAAGTCCACCCCCTCCCCCCCTTCCCCCCATCACTGCCACCTCCTCCACCGCCACCACCACATTTAGGGTGGCTTGTTGGAGGCCCTCGTGTTGAAAGATGGATTTTTTTTGTCCTAAAAAAAGTGTTTTTCAGGAGGAAGGCAGCCATGCACCCGTTGGCTGTGGTGTAGGAACTGTGGAGGGGTATGATAACCTCTGGACCCCCCTGGGAGGAGGTGGTGGGGCGCTCGCTGCCAAGGATATTTTTGTCAGGAGGGGGATTTCCTCATATATTCCCTTGCTGCGACACAAAGCCCCTCTCTCTCCATTGCACTGCATTAAATGGCAAACAGAAAAGGAAAAACAGGAAGAATGGAGAGGGATAGACGTCTATCACCAGACAAACTCCATAAACAAAAACAATGGCGCATTTTATTGGGACCCTGCAGAAATGAGAACTCACCAATTGAGAGATATGGATATTATCCATAACCATTTATTAGTCCTGAGAGGAAATGGGAGCTTGGAGGGGGTGTCGTTTCTGACAGTGATGTTATTAAGCTGTCCTCGAAGTGTGAGTTAGGGGGGTGGGAATCTGATGGTGATGTCATGAAGCTGTCTTCGTAGCTTACCTCCTCTCTGCCTCTTGTGTCTGTCTATGAAACCCCGCTAGCGAAACAACAAACTGCTGGCTTTTGCACCAGCCTACATTTTATTTTACCTCAACTCTGTAACTGACTTTTTAGGGTCTTGTGGGAGGGGGGTATTGGAGGTTTGTCACAATGTTTAAACTGGAATGAGATTTATGAACTGACTGGGGTTGTGTCGAATGATGCAGCCCTTGAGAGCGCTGTTCTGGGAGTCCTGAAGGCTGAGCCTGATGTTCACTGGGGGACATTTGGCTTCCTTCTCCTTCTCACTTCCATCACCGTGAAGAATGTGCTCTGGAACTCTAGCCCCACCTCGCTCCGAGGTTTTCTTCATCTGTGCATTTTTGGAACGTGCACGTTGCATTGTCCTGCATACTTCCCGGCTGACAATTCCTCCTAAAACCCACATTAGCAGGTGTTTTACGCTGTGTTTTTGGACACTCAAAGCTGGTCAACCGACTGGCCAGCTTGTATAGTCAGCTGGTCCACCAGTTTGACTAACAGTTTACTCTACTGCCTAAACCAACTTAAGTTTTGTATAGAAACAGACTAGCTTTGACCACTGATACACCAGCTAGAAGCTAGAAGTGTTGGAAACAAAGTGCGGACCGTCTTAAACCACTTTAAGAACCCAGCTGGTTGTAGCTGGAATTTTCAGCAGGGAATTATCTTTGAAAACCAGGACTTTTTAAGTTGAAGTAGTGGATTGATGTGTAAAATATCCTGTGAAATACTGCGCTGTTTTCATCCTGTAATTGAACCTTCCAAGTGTTGTCAGAGAATTCCTCTGCTGGCATTTCAGCTTTCGCCATAAGGTATCAATCAGGATGGTGTTGAAGAATGGACATCACTTATCATTGCTAAACTTAAGATATATTCCAAAATCCATGCAGAGTTGTTTGGCCTTTACTTTTGTATAACCTGGGCCTGTTTTTTTCGATGGTTTTCTTCATGCAGACAATGGAAGGAAACTTTACTTTTGTTTCACCTCCCCCTTTCCCTCTCCCTATCCTTTAAACTCATATTTTCCCCTGGAGTGTTCGCACATGCAACCGTTTTGTGTGCATTCTCCTATAAGGAGCTGTATGGAGTCCATTGGCATTGACATACTGCATGTTAAATCCAGGAATTTGTCCTGTTATTCAGGCATAGCGGTTGGATTGTTAACATAAGGACACAGTCATTTATATGGGCTCTACTAACTCAGGAACATCAAATGCTTCCAAATTCCCAGCATCACCCTCAGAACGCCTCAAATTCGTTTCAGTTCCTCCAAGAAGAACAGAGTTTTTCCCATTCTTACTCTGACATCATCTGCATAAAGGCCCAGCTTTGTGTTGGGAAAGTGTGTCAATGGGTGTGAATTACTGCCTGCAGTGAGGGCTGAGTTGATAGTTCCTTAAACGTTTTCCTGAAATGGCTGAGAGGAAAATAATACATATAGCAGTGATGTAGTACTTGTATAAGTAATTTGAAATATAATAAAATATTGATGATTGTTTTTACCTTTCCAAAACTGAAATTTACTATGGTTACAAAGCCATTTAATCATCATTGGCTTTTTGGGAACTTGGTTGTGTGCCCCGCTTGTAGCTATTGCAGTAAAATGGGCCAAACTTTTGGCCTTTTGGTTCCCAACTCAAATCAGCTCTGTGCACTGCTGGCAAGTCTTCCTCAGTGGCTGCTTGTATTTCTTCCATTGTTCATTTGATGAGGCGAAATTATGCATTTTTTTTTTTTTTTTTCTGGATCAAAACATGAGCCACTAATGTACATTTACCCTCCTGTTGCCTGTCTGCTGCTTCAGTGTCTGCTCAGGTTGTGGTCTTGTCCAATACATTTATGCAGCAGCTTTTACAGGTAGATCCTGTGTGGATCCACTACAGATGGATCATATAACATGTAGATTTGTTTCAGGTTAATGTCATAGTATATAGATATTTTCATTCATGTTTAAGTTTTCTGAAGTTCACCATACTGATTAAGAACACTTCAATGTTCAGTCATGACTTTGTTTCCCTGGGATATGAATAGGAGATGGTCAAGGCCAGTTTATTTTAATTATCAATTTTCATAATTAAGACAAATGATTCAAGCAATGAAGTGCAACAGGTTGTCGTTCGGCTTCACAAATGTAGAAATGGCAATGAGACAATAGGTTATAAGAGTAAGTACTCACTGTTAGTCAGTGCATGAAGTTTAAGGCACATGACAATGTAAAAATCCAAGGCAGAGAGAATGTGTGCCTATTTTGAGTACACGCACTGTGAGGAGGATGGTTCAAGTGGTAAAGGTTGCTTAAAGACTTGGACAATTGCAGTTATTAATTACATCTGGGGATTAGAAAGTGTTCCAAACTATGATCAGATGTGAACAACATTACTAAAAAAATCATGCTTTGAAAGATTGCCTGAAAAAAGTGTCTTTATATTATCAGGGAACAAACTTGCTTGCCTTCAGTTTGCTGAATGGCTCAAGAGCTTCCGACAGGACTGGGTTCTTTAGTCAGATGCGACAAAATTAGAGCTCTTTACAATTAAATACCGGAGGTGGGTTTGGCTTCAAAAAAAAGATCACCAATCCTTGAAAACCCCATCTTAAGTGTGAAGAAAAGTGGTGGATCTATGATGTTGTTGGGCTGTTTTTCTTCCAGAGCCCCTGGGCAATTTGTTAGGATTCATGGTACCATGGATTCCATCAAGTACCAGCAGATATCATATGAAAACTCTTGTGCCCCAGGCAAAAAGCTTGAAATAGACTGTGGTTGGACCTTCCAACAGGACAGTGATCCAATGCATGCATGGAAATCAACACAAAAATTGGTCACCAACCTCAGAATCAGGGTTTTATCATGGCTTTGCCAGTCCTCTGACCTAACCTTGATAGAAAACCTGTTGGACGAGTCGAAGAGCTGAGTCCATAAACGTGGACCGCGAATTTGAATGATCTGGAGAGATTTTAGTCATCGTTTTAGATCACTTGCCATGTTCTCTCCAACCTGATGATGCTCTCTAGGAGATGACTGAACTGTGACAATGGCTAAAGAGGGCTGCATGAAGTATTAATTGAAGGGGATCCAATAATTGTGGGTCACTTTTTTTCAGACAAGCATCTTTCTTGACAAGGATTTTTTTTCTTTTAGTAGCTTTATACACTCTTTTTATATATATATTCACCAAGGGTGCAAATAATACTGGAGGGCACTGCAGATCCAGTGCAGGTAGATCACATACGTTGAAGTGTAGTAGGTCTGGTGGATCCTGTAGTGTTTAAATCCAGTATACAGACAGGTCCTGTGTTGTACAGGTACCTGGAAGTGTTTCAGGAGTGTTGTTCATCCATCAAGCAGTATGACTTCCTGCACCCTTACTGCTGATGTAGTTGATGTACATCAAAAAGTCTGTTGTTAAATGAATCAGATACAGGTAATATCGTCTTCCTGTTTTTACACTTCATAAGTGTCCATCTGGACAAAATTAGATTTGGCTGATTTTATAATGTCAGTACAATGTCCTTCATTCCTTCATAAAATTTTACTTGACTATTTGTCTGTGCTGACAAATTCAAAAGCAAATAGATGGACAGTCATTGTTCCTAAATCCTAATAAAGTGTTCGGTATTAATTATCCTGGTTTCTTTGCCAGCAATATCTTTGAGGAATTTGTTTATCTTTGAAGCATTTGGAAGAACTATTAAAATAAATTCCCTATTTTACAGCACCGTCTTGAAGTTCAAATCCCCTGGGACAAGCTTTTAGATCAGGCTGTTGTACTTGCTTGCTTTTTACATGTGCACCATGTGCGATTCTCCTAGCTTAGCGAACACTCCCAAAATGCCCCCCCCTCCCCCACACTTGGGCCTGTGAGGAGCCACGGCTGGCTCCTAATTGAACCCAGCCCTGTGCACTGCGGAAATAGGCTCCCTCTGCATGGAACCAAACAGCCAGGTCTGTACCATACAAAACTGTGAGCCCAGATCACCCTGTTAAATACTTCATAGCTTAGCAGTAAATGGAAAAGCTCAGATTGCCCTGAAAAAATTGTGATAGGCTCAAGCATATCAGCACTCAACTGATTCTTCTTGTCCAGGGATTGTTTTTACATGTTTCATACAGTCTAACACTTGTCATTTCAACTAGTTTTTATATAGGTTGATGCACCTCACGATTTCCCAAGGTAATCTAGGTAATTAAACTTTCAATACTGCGTGCAGTGCAAGGGAATGGGAACCAGCAGTGGAAATGCATTAGCGCTAGCGATAGTTGCAGTACGAAACATGGCGCATAAAAGCCCCGTGTCTCCAGGAACAGATGTAAGGTGGTGATAGGACATGGATGGCCCAATCTTTCGTCTCCTACCCTATTACCTAAACCCACCCCGTGAGGGATGCTGGCGTCTGCGCTTAGCCTTTGGCCTCTGACTCCCGCGGACACTAACAGATCCCCGGCAGCAGGAAAGGAGCAATGTGGGTCACTGTGCCGCTGACCCACGCTGGCAGTTCTGAATAGTTTCAGGAAAAACCCTCTGCCTGGGGAGGGGATAAAGAGGTTCTGTCTGTTCCATTATTACTCCTATAATATACTGTTTACCTTATTTTTTAAAAACTGTATTCATGTTGTGTTTTGTGAATCAATTTTGATATATTTTGACATTATTTATCCAATATATTAGAAGCATAGCTATAAACCCATTGATACTTTATCATGCTCTATAAATGGTTTAATACAGCACAAGTTATATCATTATTTTATGAGTGTGCACAACTATTTGGTGCACTTTAGGTGTATCTCAACATTTCCAGAGACCCCAAATGATATTGAGTTCAAAAAGAGCTACTCTTATTAAATATGTGCATAGGGGAACTGGGATGGTTTGTGATCTTTTACACAGATTCAGAACTGCTCTTGTTTTCCATACCTTAGTTCCATAGAGTTGTGTAGAGTTTCTGTCTGCAGTCCAGATTCTATCTCAGTCTTACTGCCCTCTTGTTAGCAAGGCTTGGGAGTATTCCGTCTCCTGATTGACTGCACTCATTTGATTTGAGTCTAATCCAGGCCTTGTAGCATGGGCATTACCCGGGTTGAGTCTGTCATTATCTCGCTGGGTGTTTACAGTGGCTGAACACAGCAGGGTGGTGAAGGTGGGCACACCCTCTACTAAACAGAGGGTCGAGAGGGTTTTTCAGATCATGCCCTTTAATCCAAATCCAGCTCTGGTTTTCCTTCCTCCCCTGTAACCGAAGGAGGAAATAATGCTATTGAAGGACACATAACTCTCAGGTTTATGGGGAGTGGGTAACTAGCAGTTCTTGGCCCAGTATGGATTGTGATCTGAGGAGCAGGGCATTAGGGCACTGAGAAATAGGTTTTTTGAAAGATATCAGAGTATTTGAATGAGAGTTAGAAAGAGTTGGGTGGGGCTTGGTTGCAGTCAGAACGCGACATTCTCCCTGCCCGACACATTGTGTGAAAGTGCACTTCACATCACAAGTGTGCTTCTTGAAGATTGGGCAACATCGCTTTCTTTGAATTAGTCACTGCAAGGTTCCTGGATTTCATTGAGTCCTGTGTACCAAGTATTATGCAGGCCATGAGGTTTTGACATGTTGTATCCAAAGAAAAAAAATCATGCACAAATGTTGTGGGCATTGATGGTTTTGTACTCTTTGTTCATTATCAATGGAAGCATTCTTTCATCGACCATTTCAGATCATGTAAATGTTTTTCATTCATGTACGGGAGTCTGAATGCAACAGTGTGTTTTCCATTTCAAAGAAATCTGTTTCAGGTGTAGTTTCTGCATTTTGTGGTCACAGACATCTATTTGTCAATCATAGTATGGTGTATGTGTTTGGGTCTCTTGCTAGGACCACAATTCCTCTGAAGAAGCACCAAGTTTCTGGATGTTTTCAAGCATTATTGTCAGCGGATTCTGCTATGCAGCTGTTAAAATGAATACCCCCCCACCACCACCAAAAAAAAAAAAAACAAGAAATTTGTGCAGAAATGGGAGTAAGCAGCATTTTTGCCCCTTTCTTTCCGTATTATTTGTCATAAGAAGAATAATGGCACAGTCATTACCCTCACTTCACTGACTAAGTAACGTAAATATATAGCTCCTGTCAAAATATTGAATTCATTTACAAAATAATGGTAAACTATGGCAGGCAACATCAATCTGCCACAGACCAGAGCACCGCGACTCAACATGGATGCAGGCAGCCCCTTGGCAATGCAGTGTACAAGGGCACTATTGGCTTACGTGAGGAAACTAAGCACTCCCTATCGATTGCGCGATTGCTGAGCCTGAGTAATTATATTTATGCCCTTGATTTGGAAATAGGATATTGACTAACATTTTAGGAAACGTGTGTGGTGTTGAAATTTTATTTTTTTCTACATATTGGCGTCGCAACATTCTGTTTTCTCAAGATGGCTAAGAGGTTTTCTTAACCCTGCCATTGCCGTTAAGTTTACCATGTCTTTTAAGACATATTGCGAAACCCGCTGTGTTTCACTGTTATACTCACCGGGGCTTGTCATGCCTTTAGCTGTGTAATGCCAGACGGACAAAATGTTGAAGTAACGCTAATTTGGACAGCTCAGTAAGACCGAAAACCTTGTCT
Organism: Gymnothorax javanicus; assembly: GCA_029692085.1. NCBI lineage: Eukaryota > Metazoa > Chordata > Actinopteri > Anguilliformes > Muraenidae > Gymnothorax > Gymnothorax javanicus. The sequence goes on from CM056204.1 coordinate 48,721,806, forward strand.
GTGAGCTCTTACTGGATTGGGTACCTGTAAAAGTTTCTATGTAGAGTATATGTGAATAAAAACGGGCCATAGTTGTCTTAAGTTTCATCTCAGAAGTCACCGTTGCGGGTGGGTAATATAAATGGAATTGAATGGAGGTCATAAACAGATTGATATTCACTATAGGAATATTCTGCCTCCGATAAACTCAGCTCCCGTACGAAATGTAGATGGTGTTGGACACGTTCCCTCGGCAAGAGGAGAAGTGAGAGTTTATTGGGCAGCTGGGTTGTCGTTGGTGATTATCCAGGGTGGTCGTAGGCGCAGTATAATCCTTGACGGTGCTGTGGATTTCCGCAGGAGATGAGGTCTAAATCGTGCAGTGTCTGGGAGCGATTGAATCTATCTGTTTGTGCACACGATATGACGTGCGCTGCTGAGAATCTGCATGGACAAGGCAGGCAATTTCTCGAATGAAAAATAACAGGGACCTGCGCGTTAAGACGTGCCCTACTCCTTCAGTTCTGGTACCGTGTTCCATTTGTTCTGCGCACCTTTCTCACGTAATCGCTTTTAAAGCCCCAGTACTTTCGTCTCTTTCTTTCCCGCTGTTTTTTGACACGCACGACGTTTTCAATTTTAGCGGAGCACTTCAGTGCTCTCGGCCTTGTCTGTTTTCCGCGTCGTTTTTTCTTACCTGCTGAAATGAAATCAGTCCGTTTTAGAGAGGTTTAGAAACGAGTTACAGTTTTTCAGAGCACCACGCCTGCACCTCTAGCTATAGTTTCAGCTAAATCCACTTTGATGTCTTCACTTCTCAGCATAGGTAGAAGTTAATTGGAAGAAAATGCTGAAGAATAACAAAATTGTTTCTGAATCATTTCAATTGTTTCAGTGTCTTGGAGCTTACAGGTTAATTTGGCTGCAATTGCACCTCTATTCTGGCCTCTTGAAAATGATGCACTTCAAGTATTGGGGTACTGCTTTTAAACTTGGTGAAATGCCACTTGGCAATGTTTGATATGTTTTGACCTTTGTATATTGAAAAATGTCTAATGTTTCTTAACGTGAAAACTGCGTGAAAATATTTGGTTTAATTTCAAGCTCACAAACTTTGTTGTAACTATTTTCAAAAGCAGTTGGAATGCGACACATTTCATTGCTAATTTACATTGTGAACAGCAAACTGAAAATATATTAGTCAAATATATTAGTCAGCAAATTTATCATGTTATCAAATGAGCTTTGCAATTTTTTTTTAAATGATTAGGCTTTCAGAAGTTGAAAACAATGTGCAAAGTCAGACTTGCTAAGGATTGCGAATGACGCTCCCGAGGTCTGGAGTGTCTCTGCAGTGGAGGCAGCTGGCTGAAGTGTCCTTGTCTCTGTGCAGGGAAGACATGTCAAGACGGGACAGCTGGCTGCTATCAAGGTCATGGATGTGACAGAGGTGAGCATGTTCGTTCCGCTTGTTCCTCATCTGTTTTGTTAAGCCGCACGCGTGCCTGCGGGAGAAACGTCTGGCTGAGTGCACGACCCTAGCATTGAACAGGGTTGAGGACAGTCCGTGTACTGTTCAGCCCAGCCCCCCCCCCTGTAAACACAAACAAAAACAAGGGTGGTTGCTTCGACAGAGGTGAAGTGGGAAATCGAGATGATCTCGGAGACTCTCTGTTATTGCCATCGCACCCCTGCCGTGGAGGAAATCGTAGGAGGTATTGTGTTTACTCAGTGAAAGCTCAATCAGCCTCTCAACCCCCCCCCACTCCCAGGTGCTGTCTGCTGGCCTAGCAATGAGATGAATATAGGCTTATTGGGTCTCCTACAAGTACAAGGAACTGTGTTATTGCAGCCGAACAGAGAACACTGTAAAAAAAAAAAAAACGTAATTAGGTTTGATTCTGCTCGCAGGCGCGTTTCAACCTGGGATTTGGCGTGTTGCACTGAGATAAACTTCATAACTATCTGCAGGGGAGTCTTGGGCTCTTTCTCATATAGAGCACCTGCAAAACAAAGTTATTTCTGAGAACTGTGGGGAAAGGGAACACGGTGAATCGATACAATGCATTCTGAAGCCGAACATAAAAACATTCATTATTCAATAATACAGCGGCTCTCCTTCAGCCCCAAATTATTAAACCGTATATCTGCTGGTGCACAGGGTGGTGTTAGAGTCCAGGAAACGGCCAATAGTTAAAGCCTGTCTGGTTGAAGGGGGTTCAAAGAGCTTTAGTTCTGGTGAACGCTGCAGTGCTGATAAGACCCCCGCCACAGCGGTTCTGACAAAGATCTCTCTTCTCCTGAGCGCTGTAACGTCTTTTCACCCTTCCTGTCGATCTGGCATTGTGTATCTGCCCAGTGTGATAATGGCTGGAGATTTCCTGTCGAAATGAGTCGCCGCTGCTCCAGGCTGTCGTTACTCTCGCTCTGACACATCGCTTCACTCACATGCCTTTGATCCCCCCCACCCCGGACCCAGACACGGCCGGGTCACTCGCTGCCTTTCCCCTGGGGGACACAGAGCCAGTCCTGTTCGCGATCAGCAGGCTTGTCGTCTCAGAGCGGGAATGTCATTTTTTCCCGGGTTGATTTGAAAGGAGAGGAAGGCATGTTTCACATGTTTTCTTGCCCTCCCTGGACTAAAAGTAAAGGTCCTCGCAGCGGGGCACACTGGGGTCAATCCGTTCAGTGCTGGGTTCAAATGTTAGCCACCGTTTTTCACTGGGTCAGAGGGCACTGGGAGACAGCGAGGAGCTGAATTGCAGCCGTTGTTTTTCGTAATTTTACAGCCTCTGTTTTAGAGGCCTTGAGTGCAATGGGCTGAGGTTAAAAAGCAGTGTGTGTTAAACCACAGTTTCTCCGTGCTCAGTTTTTACTTGACCAGCATTAGTAGATTTTAGAAAGACATTTCATTCTGCCCATCAGTATGTTTTTGAACTGGTCCTGAATTTGGGGCTAATGACTTAAACTGACTGTTTAACCGCATATGTTATGAAACCAAAGTGAGCATAGATTCTAATGCTATGTAATATTACAGTCAGGAGCTTGACCAGGCACTAATAAAAATGGGAAGAAATCATCCTCTTTATTTATAAAAAAAACCTGAAATACTATCACAATTAGATTAGAGGCTTAACACTAACTCAATGTGGGAATTGTGTTTCATTTAAGAATGGGGACTCCCATTAAACAGGCACTAAAATTTAGGACATAAAAGATAGTTCTTAGCTTATATTAAGGCTGGTTAAAAAAACTTGCACTCTAAGTGTTTTAACATTTTAAAAATATGTCACTGCTATGCAGAGACTGCTCTAATTGCCGAAATGCAGGGTGACTGGGGAAGAGTTAGTGATATTCATGAAAGAACTGCTACCTGACTGGCTTGTTTGGAGAACTTTCAAAATGTCTGACAAATCTCAGGCAGACAGCAGATGATAGTATGAGACATGAAATGTATCATCGGCCAATCAGGTAGTTGTTATTTCATGAATATTAATGAGTCCTCCTCTGCCATCCTCCATTTTGGAGGTTCGCCAGAGACCACAGCTAACCAGCTTTGGCTAAAGGATAGTGAGTGTTTACAGCTGGAAAAGCTGAGAGCATGGCAGGACATGTGCCCATTACTTTCATGCTCCCCCAGAGGCAGGGTCTTCAATTGCCCACCCAAACAATGTTTCTGCCTTTATTTTCCACATACTGTATATAAATCAAAGCAAAGCCATCAAGGAAGAAACAAATCAAATATCATATCCTTAGAGCCATGCAGAGCGTAAACACAGGCTTCCATAAAGGAACTAATATACCTGGTGTCAGTATCGTCTACACATTGTGACTGGAACTGACTTCCTGCCAAGGATTCTAGTGTAATATATTATTTTGTGCCCTGGAAGAAGCATGATTTTGGTGAACCTGATAACGAAGCCACTCAACAGTAATGTGTACATTTGTATAACTAGTGTTACTTGTGTTACACTTTAACTGTTGTTTTCAGTATTTCAAGCCAGTGTTTAAGAACTGGCTCAGTTGCTTTTTAGCACTAGTCGTGATTGTTATGCAAGCATTACAATGTTCATTAAGAACATACCAATCACACATTTAGCATCTTGCACCTTAAAGGATAAAAACTCCTTATCATCTCTTTATGATTCAGATGGAGGTGTTTTCCATAACGTCTGTGATAGCTTTGAAAGCTTTCGTACCATCTGACAAATGTTTGGATTTTTGCCCTCAATGAGCTTTGTTGTAGGTGAACAAGCAACATAAAATCTTATTGGATTGTACAGGACCCTGTGATGCGCTGTCTTTTTGCATATTAATTAAGTATGATGCAACAAGGCTGAAGTGCCGCTTCTAAACTGAGGATCTGTTGAGAGAATGTAACTAGCTAGTAAAGGTAATGCCTAAATTATTCCTACCCAGCCAGCATGATTTGATATCTACAGTAGCCAGCTAGCTAGCTATAGAGCTACATGAAAAATGGGCTGCTCAACACCACAGTTTTCCTGTAGCTATGTAGCTAGCTGACTATTTTACACGTGAAATGAAGGTAGCCTGTGTCAAAGTAACTTTAGTGCAGTACACTTCAATTGAGCCAGAAACACAAAACAAACACCTCTAGCATAACTATTAGTTAAATTGAGCCTTTATCAGGCTTTGACTGAATGGCTAATAATTTTATTAACGTGCTAGCTAGCTTGGTTAGCAAGCGGACTGGTACAGGCAACATGCAGTCCCACTGGATTGTACAGCACCGGGCGATGCAGTGCATTTTTGCATATCAATTTAGTATGATGCAAGTTAACGGATTCAACCAAATTTTAATCAGCTCATAGGCTACACTATATCTGTTTATGTGCAAAGTTAGAAGATTCTGACTGGTACCATTCTTGAGATATTGAGTATTAAAGGATGACTCACTTTGACTCACTCACTCACTTCTATTACGGCCATATTAGCCCACTTTCACAGGGAAAAACGTTAAGCATGATTGCTATGGGCTTAGAATTTTATAACATTCTTGGGTAAAAGAAAATAATTATAGTGTTAAAAAATTGAAATAAAATAAGTAAATTTGTTTTAGTCACCTGGAACCTAAGAGTAGGCTACTTTGTGCCAGCTTACACCCAAATAAAGAGTGGAGTAGATCCATGATGACCTTTGAGCACACTGAATGAGTTCTCTCCTCTTTCGCTCGCAGGTTTTTAAATGTCAAAATTATTCTGTTTCAGGTTTCAAAACACTTTCTTCATGAGCAAACGTCCATCATCAGCCATCACATTTCCTCGTTTATTTAATTGTGAAAGCTCATTCCTTTTATGATAATACCCTGGCCTTGATTTTGTTTTTTCTTTCTTAAGGAGGAAGAGGATGAAATTAAGTTGGAGATTAACATGCTGAAGACACATTCCCATCATCGGAACATAGCTACTTATTACGGTGCCTTTGTGAAGAAGACCCCAGCAGGTCATGATGATCAGCTCTGGGTGAGTAGGAATCCTGTACTCAACTTATTTGTCAGTGTCATTTCAGTAGTTCTGCATAGACCGAGTTCTACTGTAATGTTTTCATGTAGTGGCCAAAATACTGCTAGTTCATATCCTCTTTTCAGCTAAAGCAAGGTTCGAACCACTTTCAATGGTCAGAATTTTCTTTGTTTGGAAAATACTGAGTATTACTGTGCATATGCGGTCTCCGGCCCTATTCCTGGAGACAGTATTAGTTCCAAATACTTGAGTGGAGTAACTGGTTTGATGCAGCCGTCCTTGCCTATTGTAACGCCAGGCTTAATGGTCAGCTTTATGTTGAAGAGCACAGAGCTAAATGCGCCACAGAGTGCACTTTGACAAAGTCGCAGCTCCAGAGGCCATGACCTTTGCCTCTGTGTCCTACTGCCCTAGCTGGTGATGGAGTACTGCGGAGCCGGCTCAGTCACAGACCTGGTAAAGAAAACCAAGGGCAACTGCCTGAAGGAGGACTGGATTGCCTACATCTGTAGAGAAGTCCTCCGAGTGAGTGGCATCCCTTCGTCTCCTCACTCCCACCCTCCGTCCCCCTCTAGTGTTTCGCTTCCCCCCCCACCCGCCCTCTGGTCGCTAAAGAGTTTTCATTTCTCTCTTGTGTTAGCGGAGCAGTTGAAGCCTGGACCTTCGCCCATACAGGCTTTAAGGATTTTTAATCATTTGTGTACTTAACTAAGGTTTAGCTTGAAGTCTTTCTCAGAACAAAAAATAAACTCTTCGGTTTGTTTGTGTAGCTTCTGTGGTTTGTACACATCCTATAGCTGTGTCAGCACTCAGCAGGTACAGCCTTGTGGTCCTTCAGACCAAAGGTATGCGCACTGTGTGTTTGTTAGTGTATTTGTGTTACTGTGCAAATTTCCGTGAGTGCTTGTGTTTGTGTGTCTGTTTATGGGAGTGATTCTATGTATATTTGTGTGTGTGTGTGTGTGTGTGTGTGTGTGTGTGTGCGCGCGTGTGAGAGAGAGAGGCAAAGAGAGATCTTGGACGCGCTACAGGGCCAGAAACACTTTTTTAACAGACAGTGTGGGGAAATTTTTGGAAAGTGAGGACATTTTGGCCATTTCTAACAACTATAGCTGGTTATGACAGCTAGTTATGGTTGGGAGGGTTAAGTCTAGGTTAAGTTTGAGGTAAGGGTTTGGGTTAGGCATGTGTAGGTTATGGTTAATATTTTAGGGAAATGTAAAGACACACAAAGTATGAATGGAAGTCAATGTAATGTCCTCGCTTGGGTAGAAGTACAAGGGTGTGTGTGTGTGTGTGTGTGTGTGTGTGTGCCTGCGTGCATGCAAGCATGCATGTGTGTTAGTGTGTTTGCCTGCATGCTCCTTCTCTCTAATCCTCCATGTGTTTGTTCAGGGCCTGTCACATCTCCACTCTCACCACGTCATTCACCGGGACATCAAGGGCCAGAATGTGCTGCTGACGGAGAACGCTGAGGTGAAACTGGGTGGGTGTCCGTCACAGTGAGTCGAGGTGTCTGGCACAACTGCAGTAATGTCACACAGGCCTTAAACAGGGGACTGAAGAGGCAGCGTTTATGGTAGATGTAGCGTACATCCAGTGTCACTCCCGCTAGTAAATGTTCTGTAGTCAAGAGCTCCAGGACTGCAGTCCTGTAAGTTTTCACTCCTGCCCTAAATCTACAGCTGGAGATCATCTCATAGAGCTGCTAATTAGTAGAATCAAATGAGCAAATTTAGGCTTAGAATGAAAACCACATGCCTGCATCGTTTGGTTAACTCTGTTTAGATAAAACCACGCCCACTTCCATATGACGAAAGCCTTGACTCGTGGCTAGAAAGGATCTCTGTTTAGTCGAAAATTCTTGCCAGATTTTATAGTTTTTCACTTCTGCAACAAATTAATTGTGTCATGACTGGATAGAGGGGGATAATTTCTGGGATGGGCCTGACTCTTCTTGCAGTAACCCCGACTGAAGTTTGGCTGGGTACTAGTTACACCATCAGAAGCTTTCGTTACGTGAAAGTGGCCAAGGTTTTGTTTAAACTGGGTTGGAAAAATGATGGAAGCAAACTGCGTGGTCAGTGGCTCGCCCAGATCAGGGGTGGGTTTGTGTCCTCCTGTGCTAAAGTTGACAAAGACTGCGTCTCGTCCCGAACACTGGGAGGTTTTTGAGATCCTGTGTGTGCTGTCCAAACAGTGGATTTTGGAGTGAGTGCCCAGCTGGACAGAACCATCGGGAGGAGAAATACCTTCATCGGCACCCCCTACTGGATGGCACCGGAAGTTATAGCCTGCGATGAGAACCCGGACTCCACGTACGACTACAGGGTGAGCAGCATATGTTCCCGACAGTACGCCTTAAGGAAGGTTGTTACTCTTTACTGTAGAGCTTTGATGAACTAGCATTAACTGAGGAAAGTGTTCACTACTAACTACTGAGATGGTGGTCTGTACATCATTAACCCATGTTCATTCATATGTTGAAACAAGCACGAAACGGCACATAATGGGAATACATCCCATTAAATTTCCCCACTATACGTGAGTGAGTGAGTGAGTGAGTGAGTGAGTATTATTTGCAACGCCTAGCCCACGGGGGCAGTTTGCAGTGCCGTGGGAAAACTGAATTGGTTATTGTTCATTGTCATCTGATAATTTAGCAAATTGCGCCATCTTTGCAAATCTCTTAATAATCTTAAGTAATACACAATTCAATGGATTTTATGACTATTAATATGGTAATTTTACTCTGAATAAGTGTTTTATATTGTTAAAGTTCACTATTACATTGGTTACCATGGTACTCACTTTTCCTTAATGAAAAGTGTGGCCATAATATGTGTTAAACAACACAAAACAATTTGCAAAAATTTTTAATTGATTCTGCTGGAGCAATTCTTTACCCGTGGTCTACAGATCTGCATTTGCCTCTTTATAGACCATTGATAAAATAGTGATGCCTTTACGTCCTCTCAGCATTCAGATGTGTTTTTGTGTGTGTATGTGTGTGTGTTTAAGTGTGTGTGAGTGTGTATCTGTTTGTGTGTGCACACATGTGTTTGAGCGCTTGAGTGTTTTCATGTGTATATGTGTCTGCTTAAAAGATGTATGCCTCTCTGTGCCTTGAGAATCAATAATATGAACAGTACTGAAAAATCCTAACGTTGTCGTCCCCTGGAACTTGACTCAAGCAGCCGAGTTGCTTTTATGAAGAAAAGAAAAATAAATTTCCGCCCCTGCTTGTGTGCTTTGGAGCATCTCATATTTGGTTTGCCATGTTTGCTGATCCTGGTGTCTTGGCTGGAGATCACGTTTGAAGATGGAGCCTCATGCTTGCTTGCGGGTTTCCGTGCTGCCTGCCCTCCCCTCTGATGACCTGACAGGCTCCTTTGTGTTCCTCTTACAGAGTGACCTGTGGTCTCTGGGAATCACTGCACTGGAGATGGCTGAAGGTGCTCCACGTAAGTTTTGTCTAGAACACCGCTTCAGTGTATCCTGAGGCATGTTTTACTTTCCTGTTTTATGGGGAGCAACATATCTTAATTAGAAATCTTGATTTGAAAATATACCATTTTATCAAGGCCAAAAATTGCATTACCCAAAGGTGCTTTGGTTTGACTTTTGGAAAATAATTTTCTTGCATTGCAGGAATCATTGAAAGATCACTCAAGACAGCAGAAATCCTGTTAGAAAACGTTGTTTTTAGCTACGAGTGCTCAAAGAGTGTCAAATGGCTTTTTAGCCAGATGTCAGTTAAGTCCTCCCTTGCTTATTAGTTATTTTATAATGAAATCTTCAGTTAGTCTCATGCGGTTAACCACTCTGCACTGTTTGTGTAATACACTAACGCACTCATATTTGGGCCTTTAAAGTTGTGTTTCCTTTAAGTACTGAAATGAATACTGTAGTTCTGAGTATATATTTTAACAGAAGTGTTTTAAAGCATATTATCAGCTCTCCAGCTGTTTCTTAGGTCCCGGTTTCCCAGCTCTCAGGCTAGCAGATGGATGAACGTTCACAAGCTGACTGAGTGAAGTTAATTCTTTAACAACAGAGGGGAATTGGGTCTCTCAGCAGTGCTGCATTACATCTTTCAAAAGTGGAAATCTCGGGTTCAGGCAGACAAGAAAATGAGAACCTCATGACCATTTGTTGTCCGCCAAGGCTGATGATGTCATGTAGCCGAGAGGAACGCCGGGCGAGGCGGAGGGAGAAGGGAGGGATGTAAAGGAAACGTGTGCTGTGCGGGCAGGAGACCGCGAGGCACACAGCAGGGGAGGGAGGCTGCGACTGTGTCGTTACCGCAGAGGGGACTCGATTGGGGGGGAGCCCTTCCCCCATGTGATCCGCCCACGGCGGCTCTGCGCTTGACCTCTGTCCCTCGTCTGTCTTCCCTCAGCTCTGTGCGACATGCACCCCATGAGAGCCCTCTTCCTGATCCCGCGGAACCCCTCCCCCAAACTCAAGTCAAAGAAATGGTAATGCAGTTCCCCAAACCCCACTTCCTCTCTCCGCACACTGCAGAAACCAAAGAACAAGTCACATTAGTCCTTTATTTAAATGTAAAATCTTCTGTCCATAACATTTTTGGTTATCAAGAGAAAAAATATTTTGTTTATGGCGAGAAAGCTTGCTAAAATGGGTTGAAAATGTCATTTTTCAAGCAAACGGTAGCTGAAAACATGCTAATATTTCCGTCTCAAGTTGGGAAAATAGGATTTTAGGTCTCATTATGATATTAACAGTGCATTTAGACACAGTATCCAGAGCGCTTAGGATCATGGGGGAATTTTTTCGGCGCGATGCCGTCATAGCTAGTGCAGCCTCTGCAGGGCAGCGAACATAAGGGCCGCATTGTAGGGCTCGGGCCCATCATGTGATGCATTCTGAATATTTTGTTTCTGTTTAGTTCTGTATTATTTGTCGAGGCTCGAGCGGTTGCCAACAGAGACAGTTATTCATGTCCAGTGCAGTGTGAGCAGACACTGTAGGGGTTTAAAGAATGCCGTTCTCATGAACTTGGGCTTTGCAGTGGAGTTTGTGAAAATATGCTTAGGCTTGGTTTTGTCATTTCGTTTGTAAAGTATGTCAAGAAATCCTAGAAGACCAACAGAAACATACAAGTTTTCTGTCCTGCAAGAATTCATTCCACTCGTTCTCAGGCATTATTGGCCGGTCAATCCTCCTTTCAATGAAGCATTTAAATATTTTTGTCTTCCCTGTTTTTGAGTCTGAGCCCCTCTGTTATAAGTTGGCTAACAGTGATAAAGCTTTTGTGGTGGGTGAAAGCAGTAAGTATATCTCTCACAATGTGACTTCTCTCAAGGTCAAAAAAGTTCCTGACCTTCGTTGACAGCTGCTTGATAAAAAACTACCTTCACCGGCCCACCACTGAGACGCTTCTGCGACACTCATTCATCAAAGACCTGCCCAATGAGCGACAGGTGCGCATCATGCTCAAGGACCACCTAGACAGGACGAGGAAGAAAAAAGGGGACAAAGGTACGCTATTCTTACCTCGGTCTGACACACCGTTTGAGCCAAAGGTGCTACGCTCTTTCTTACAGATGGAAGTATTGCTTCATTTTATTGGGGAGATTTTCGAGGAGGAGGAGTAATCTAGTGAGATACAGTGTTGAACTTTAGAACGAGAGTATTAACATAAAAAAAATTTTGCATGGTAATCCTTAAATAATATTAATTATATTGGACACTGAAAATATATTGGCTGTGAACCGGGAAAATAATCCTCAAACTAATGGTGTAACCTGTTGTCCTCGTTACGCCTCCCTGATCAAAAATGGTTTGTGTTTTTAGTTTGATTAAAAAAAAAAAAAAAAGGTTACAACATTACATTAAAATATTGCTTAAAAGCGGGTCCCATGGAAATACAAAAATGCTATTTTAGGGCATTAAAATGAAATTTCTGAGGACAGAGTTGTTGCCGCCTACATTTTCCAGGAACCGACTTAAAAATCATGACTGGGTTCAGCTGAAAAGGATGTTTTGGTCGGGCCTCCTGTGGCTCCTCTTTCCAGTGGCCTGTATATCATGTTGGGTTGGGCTTTCCTTGTAATGATGGGCTGTTCCATGACATTGGGCCAAGCAGGCCTGAGTCAGACAGCCCTTATTGCAGGATTAAATATCCAGCTCTCCCAAGAGGAACGTCAAAAGTCAGCATTTAATGACATCCTGAGCTGTCCTGGTCTCCCCCCTCGCACCTCATAATGACAGCGTTCAGCATAGATTCCAGTTAGTGGGTTTGCTAAAAGTCTGCTGACCAGTACATTCGGTGTCCCTTGTCCGTTAGTCCGACGGTCTTGTGGGAAAACGCTGGAGCGAATCCTGTGAGCTATAGGTGCAGAGACGGCAGCTGCAGACCCGAAAGGTTGTTGCCTTGTTTACGTAACCTGTGAGACTTCGACCGAGGATGAATAACAGATGCTTGTTTTCTTTTGTTCAGTTCTCCCCACCACCTTCCCAATCTTTCTGTTTCCTAAAAGCATCATCACTCAACTGTCTGTTTCAGCGATGGAACATTTCTGGAGCCAGAACTGATGTACTCCACCCTAAAATAGCATTAAGTCATCTCATCCAAACTCTGAAAATGATTTCTTCTTGTGAAAGACAATGAAATTGTTACAGTGAGCTTTCAGGAGTGTTTAGACTGTCTTTCACCAAAAAGTTTTTTTTTATTATTTGCTCAGCATCAGCTTATTGGAAGTAGACTGGATTTAAGGAACAACTATGGAGCGGCCTTTAAGTCTTACTCGTTTGAGTGAAATTGGCATAGACTGTTGAAGTGAAGAAAAGCTATGCGTACAGTATACTCTCCCGTCTAATACTCTCATCCCTCATCCTTGTTTGCAGCTAGAGAATACAGATTGTCGTGTGCCAGTAATTAGGCCCCTGATTTCTGTTATGCGGTGTGTTCAGACTGTCTTCCCTCTCTTTTTGTGTGCTTTAGTATTCTACTAGACTGGGGACTTGATTAACAACTTAGAGCTTCTACGTGTACAAAAGCTTTTAGCACACACAATACATATGACACTGTCAATAATTGCAATAGGTGAAGAGAAAGTTCCATGTCTAATCATTGACCTTTCATTGCTTTTCTGTGTGTTGAAAGGCTCTGTACACGGAAAAGGTCTTAAAAATCAATTTGTTGATGTGCTACTTCTTCTACTCTTTTGACCAGAGGAGACAGAATATGAGTACAGTGGCAGTGAGGAGGACGAAGAGGAGATGAATGAAGATGAAGGAGAGCCTAGGTAAGTCCTATCAAACATCACAAGATTAGTACAGGTATAGCAGCCCAGATTAATCCCTCGCCAGTCTCCACCCGGGTATAATCTTGCCTAGACCAAATTGTACCCCTTCAACATTTTGTGACTGAATGTGGGGGGTATAATCTGGCCTGGGGGGTATAAACTGGGTTAGCCCACATTATACCCCGGGGTATAAAACGGGCTAGCCCACTTTATCCCTGGGTATTCTCTCGGCTAGGGGTGCACTTTAGGCTGTTACACCGGTTTAACCATCATTGTCCAATACTAATTTTAATTGCCCTGTTAACTGCTGTGGTAGTTATTCATGAGCAAGTGATGAAGCATACTAGCTATTGCTCTCCTATGTCTTACCTGGCTTTGTAGAGGTTCAGTGAAATGGCTTTTTGAAAAATGATGTGGCAAAAACTCAGTGGGGCCACGTCATTTTACAAGCTGTTATAAAGAATTTTTTTGCTTTCTATGCTTGCTATTTCCTGCCTTTTAAGGGTGGGAGTGTTCACGGTTTAGCTGGGTACTTAGTTGTTGGTAATGGTTAGTATTGGGTAGGTTTGCGGTATTTTATATAGTGAGCATTGATCAAAAAGCCTGCTCTCACCATTATGTTATGTTTTGTTACGTGTAACTGCGCCCATGAGAATGACCTAGGCTTTGAGGAGTGTGTTGGCCAGTCGCCAGTCTGTCTCATTCTGTACCAGTGTATGGATGCTTAAATTTCTCAGCAGACAACATAGGTTTGTTAGCAGAATTTCCGGCCCAGAGAGGGAAGGCATAGCCAGAAACAGGAAATATGATTTTGAATTTGTTTCCTGTGCTTTGTGTGTGGTGTGTGTGTGTGTGTGTGTGTGTGTGTGTGTGTGTGTGTGTGTGTGTGTGTGTGTGTGTGTTTGTGTGTGTGTGTGTGTGTGTGTGTGTGTGCCTGTTTGCGCAGCTCCATCGTGAACCTGCCAGGCGAGTCCACCCTTCGGAGAGAGTTTCTGCGGCTGCAGCAGGAGAATAAGAGCCGTTCGGAGGCCCAGCGGCAGCCTCAGGTTCTGCAGCAGCAGCTCCGGGATCAGGAGAGATACAAGCGGCAGCTGCTGGCCGAGCGACAGAAGAGGATCGAGCTGCAGCAGGAGGAGCGCAGGAGGCTGGAGGATGTCAGTGGCGCTTCTCTCTCCTCTCTGACTAACCTGTTTTAGAAATGCCACACTCTCACTGTTCTTTGGACTTTGCTAGCCCACACAGTGGGCAGAAGGCATACTGTTTCTCATTTGTACGTCCGTTCGCATGTCCCTCACACCACCCATCAAAAATATTTTGGCTGTGCTGTGTCTACCGAGGGGATTTTCACCAAATCAGATGTGGTAACTCCCCTAAGAGGGTTGCAGAACCAATTAGTTTTTGGACGTCATAGGGTCAAAGGTCAAAGTCACAAAGTCAGTTGTATGTAGGGGCTGATGATCAACTTTTAGACCGTATGAATCTATGGCAGGAGGAGGCATAGCAATCATTGGTTTGTATTGAGTTGTACCTTGTTGCTCGTGAAGATCCACATCCTCTAACTACAGTATTGTGGTCAAAGACCACTTTGTTTATTGTGTTTTTCTGTCACCCATGTTCATTGTTATCTGACTTTCAATTTTAAGGAAATACACTCAGCAATAAAGACTGTTCCTTTCTGGAGACACAGAAAGAACAACCTGATTATTCCTGTCAGGACAGTGCACATTACTTCCAAGGCTATTTTTGCTAGAAAGCCACACTGCTATTTTAGTTTCTCTGTTAGCGTAATGGAGGTCTACATGCACTTATCCAACTATTTCAGTCAGATGCTGTCTGACTACTTTTGTTAGGGCATGCCTTGCTCACAGACTGTGCCTTTGAGAGGCTCTTTCTACTTTTTGACCACCAGCAGCTGACACTTCTTGAGAGGAAGACATGCAGACTTCACTAAAATCTCTGGCATCACAGCTTCACATCGCTCATTTCTTTCCCGTGTTTATTTCCCCCTCAGCGCTGAAAACTGCCTCCGTGGGCTATGTGTTGAAAATTGTGGTCACTCATTCATTCATGAGTGTTTAGTCGGGTCTTTTAGTGGGACAGTGTGCATCACGTGCTGCAAGCCTGTGCGGTTTCGTGCTCGTTGTACCACAAGAGCTATGTTGCGCCAAGCTTTGACCTACATTGCATTTAGCTGATGTCTTTATCTGAAGCATTTTACAGTTTGTTAGCCTGGGCAGGGGCCAGTGTGGGGTTCGGGGCCTTGCTCAAGAGCCGAACAGTTGCACTGTTGTCATTCTGACCACAATAGGACTTTAACCTCAAACATTGAAGGTCCCAGTCTGGAAGAGGGAAGCAGTCCTCACCGCCCCTCCCCCTCCTTCTGAATCAGTACCTGGCTTTCCCTCCAAAACCCCCTGCAGGTCATTCACTGGTTTTCCCCTCAGTTCATTTTTTCCTGCAGAGGCAACACAGACTCCTTACTGTTAAGAACAGCTCACTTTGTTCTGGTTTAAATTTTTAAGGGCCCATTCTGGGGCCTCACTTTTCTCGTGCTGGAGGAGCCACAGACATCAGCAGTCTCTTTGTTCGTAACTGTTTCTCAATTATTTCCTGACAAATTTTACTGCCAAAATAAATTGTATAAAAGACTATCGGCTTCAATATTCAGTTCCTCGACACCAGTCAGTTGTCACAGATGCGGTTGGGTGGCACTGTGCGGAGTGGATAGGAGGAGTGACTCTGGCGCGTGTGTACGGACATGCGGAGCGTGAGGTGAATCTTTAATCCCCTCTCTCTCCTGTCTCAGCAGCAGAGGAGGCTGCATCAGGAGGCAGGCCTGCAGTGGCCGGAGCTGCAGGAGATGCTGTGGAGGGAGGAGCCGGGGGCCGAGGAGAGGGGCCCGCAGGAGGAGCGCCGCAAACTCTCTGACGGACAGAACAGGAGCGACAGGAAACAGGTAGTGAAAGCTGAGGCTTATTTGCTTCCTCATCGCGAACAGCTGTTGTATGATGTGGGTCAGCGCTCACTGCTCTTCGCCCACGTCACACGTGGCCCAGACGTGTCACATGACCAGCGTGAGTCAGGAGGAGAGGCGTGGGTTTGGTTTTGCCGCACTGTTTTGAGGTTCACTCATGTCTTTCTTGGTTGTGAATTGAAAGCTAGTTGAGCTGCAGTGAAATGTTCCAGTCCCACAAATCTGTGGGAAGCTGCGTACAAACAGGAAATTCCCGGGTCAGAGCTCAAGATCACATCCTGACTGCGCCGGGAGGTCCATTCAAAGCCCATTTATAGCCCATCATGGCCCCTTTTTCAGTATTATATTTCATTTGAACTCTCCTGTTGTTACTCTCCGCATTAAAATTTTAAAGGTGTATTTTTACCTTTTTTCTGTGTAATTCTCTTGTTTGTTTTGTGGTCTTGAAACACTTTTTCATTAAGTTTCTTTTTGGTGTTCAGCCATTCTTACCCATTCTGAAAAATGACTTATGACAAGGGCAATGCATTATTAATTCAAGCTGTGGTTAACATTTTATACAAGTGCTGCAAAAAAATACTTTCGGAGTGTTGACACAGCGATTCTGGGCTTAGCCCTTATTTTTCACTGAGGAATTTGCTTCAATACATCAATCTCCCTATTGAAACCATTGATTAAAGACATTTGTATTAGAGATTAGAGTCTGCTGTCAGCCTTTTATACATGATACACCATATGTACTCTGTAAACTACAGTGTTTGCCATATAGAAACATAGTGACCATAGTATTAATAATTACAGTATTCCCAAACTAAAGTGCTATGTTTACACTGAAGAATTTAATTAGAATATTTAGAATATGCCGCTCTCAGGAATCATTGAATCATATTTTCGGCTTCTCACAGGAACTGCACATGCTGAGAATGAGTATTGAAAAACTACAAATGCTAATTATGCAAAAGAAGAAAACTATACTTCTTAGGCCATGATAACAATGTTGTTAAGCTGATTTTTAAACTGAAAAAGTAAGAACATTTTCAGAACGTATGAGGATGAACTTCTCAAAAAATTCAAGAACGTTCAGGCTTGGTCCCCTGAATAGACATTCTTGTATATATAAAAAAGAGCGGTGTTTCCAGGTGTGTGAATCTGGTTGTAGTCATTAGTGCTCTGTTGAAATTACTTCAAAACTTCAATAATTTGGTAGCTGTTGAAAAAGATTTTTACTAATGAAAAGGTATGGTAATCTTACATTTAATATGAAAGCATTCATAACCATAACCTCAGAAATGACAACATCTAGTTGTGCTGCTTATTTTTGTTGCTTACAGTTATGGTCAGGGTTGTGCTTTAGCACTCATTGTATTGTTCTGGGGTGTCCCATAACATTTTCACTTCACAGTTTGTGTTCTTGTTGGAGTTTTTGTAATCAGCACTGACTGAACACCTGCTTAAGAGAGAACTTGTCTCTTGTGATTCACCCGGATCTATTGATTCAGCTGAATTTGTGACATCGTGTGGCTTTTGCTTTGTATAGTGCTCTGTCCATACAGCGTTCATCGCTGATCATTTACTCTCATAAACGAGGATCCAGAACCATCTCTGTAGAATAACCCAATGTACTTCAAGTGTTCTTCTGTTTGACAAAATGGCTTTTGTCCGAGAGCTTTCATGCTTCACTCCTTGGTAGAGGGTTCCATGACTAATAGGGTTTACCAAAGGGGACCAAAGTCATAAACCCTTTTTTGAGATTGTAGAGTGGACCTAGAGGAGGAATGCACAGACACTATCTTCACTTATAATTGTGACTTTAAATCGGTTTCATTTCATGAGAACCACCCAGAAGTGTTAATGAGCCTTGACAGAAACCTGCTGAGATGCCTGGTGCCTAATTAATTACCGACGGACACCCTGTTTGGGTGTGCTTTTCAACTGTCGACTGTTGAAAATTAATTTTTATCCTCAATCCCTTACTGGGAAGATTGTAAAATAAGTAATTTTTACCAAACATATTTGTTTGGGTGGAATTTCCTACGTTGATTTCCTACACCAAATGAACAAAATCACTGAGCAGCGTTATGCAAAGATGATTCATCATTCCCTCTATGATGCCATCCGAAGTGATGGTCTGATTCTAGCGGTTAAATAGTTTGAGGATGTGAGGGATAAAGAGCCTTATGAAGCCAGCACACCCTGAATATACAGTAAGGTCCATAAATATGTGGACACAGATGAAATCTTCATTGTATCAGTTCTGTTCACCACCATGATGGATTTGAAAAGAAACAATTAGGATGTGCTTGAAGTGCAGGCTTTCAACTTCAATTTAAGAGTTTTTTTTTTTTTTTTCAAAAATGTTGTCTAAACCATGTATGGATTACACCCATTTTATATGCAGCCCATTCAGTTTTAGGGGCTCAAAAGTCATTGGACAAACTGACATAATCAATAATTAAATTGTTATTTTTGATAATTGGTGGCAAAACTTGATCTTGCCCACTGTTGTGAACAGGCTTTTCCTGAGCCAGGGAAAGAATTCTTCGGTCATCCACCACAGTTGTTGTCTGTGGTCTCTGTGGCCTTTTTGTATTCCTGAACTCACCGGTGCTTTCTTTCTTTTGAAGAATATATTAAAAAGTTCAGATGGCCTCACTTTATGGTCTCTCTTCTTCTCTGGTGGGTTTGATATGATTTTTCAGCCTAATAATGCTTTGCTTTTCTGGCACTGACAGCGCTTTGGAATTTATAGTGTGCATCAACAGCAACAGATTCCAAATGAAAGTGTAACTCTTACAGTAGATGTAGACCTTTTATGTGTTCACTTTTAAATGAAATTCTTAGGGATTAAAACTCACCTGGCATGGGAACTGCTGAGCATCCAATTGTCCAAGTACATTCAGTCCCCAAAAAAGGAGGACCTCTTTAAAAATGCTGCTATTCTGTCACCATCCACCCAATCCCAGATGTGTTAACCCTTAGACTGAAGCAGAATGTCCTCACTGTGAACTCATATTTGCTATTTAATTTCAAATCCAGTGTTCTGTGGTCAACAGCTGAAATAATATTAATTCTTTCAATGTCCAAATATTTAGGTACTTAACATACGTATTTACATTTCTTACATTTTTTACATTTTTGAAGACATCCAGTCCATGAATGTTAAAGGACCCTGAAAGTGTCTTTATTGTAAAAAAGCTTTTCCTTTTTGTTGCAAATCATAGCGGGAAGACTCTGGAAAACAGAAGGCTGATGTTGGAGGTAGACCAGTTGCTCCCTTGATAGACCAGGTAAAAAAAACGGTCTTGTGGCATTTATTATTGTTTTCCGACTGAATTATACCTGCTGTCTGGATCTCCATGTATAGGGGAGTGCACTTATCATATTGACTGCAGTGAATAGATGTTTATTATTTTTTTTGACTCCTGCAGCCTGCACAGCACTGCATGGTTATGTGTTACCTGTGTGCTGTAGCATATGAGGGCTGTGGTTAGAAGCAGAGCGAAATTGTGGTTGTCAGACCTCAGGTGCAGTGTTAACTGAGTAGTGCAGCGCAAGGCTGCAGTAAGATGAACTTTGGCCCCTGTTTTGTTGAGAGAGCTTTGATAAGCAAAGCAGGTTTAGTCAATAATGCCCATGTTACTTGTGACACAGTATGATGACATTAATAGTCCTTATAACATCCAGAAAGGAAAGTTCAGTTGAAGTAGAGGAGCAATGAGAGAACTAGCCCTGGGCAATGAGAACAGAGGGAATGTATCATTCTACAAGGCCTAATGTGCACCATTCATAGTGTTGCCTTTTTGGTCAGCCATGTTCATTTTCTTTAATACAAGACAGCTATTCTCTAACATAGGATTTGGAACTATATTGATTTTGAAGGATGCTGAGTTACTGTGTAATTATGTGAATTACTGGACTATAAATCTTGCTTGAGTCATAATTACAAGTTATGTTGGCACATTTCAATCCCCGATTGGCCCCATTAATTGAGATTGTTTTGAAGAAATGTATTTGAAAGGCAATAAAGAGAGCTTCAAAGCAAATGAAAAGAGGCCTTAATCGTGGCTGGAGATCGAGTGGCACTGTTTGTCTGTTTTATTAGCTGAGCAGACTAGCAGAGCAGACTCTTCACATTCTGTGGGGAACACTGCTATCCCAACAAACCAGGATTGTGCTGGTTTATTTTCGCATCTCCCCGCTCATTGTAAACACTGGTGCTTCACCCCTTTCGGTTTTATCCATTCTTTGAGTCCCGAAGCCTTTGAAGAGTAGTTTTAACGCTCCCCATATACATGGTTAGAGGCTTATTGGGTTACCCTCTGTGTCTGTCCGTCTGCACATATATACATCCATCCTGCATGATGGGTAATGTTGTATATCCATTACTCAAAAATAAATGAATAGGGTTCATTGTGCTTGCATATACTAAGTATGTCTTGCAGGGATGCTGTAGGTGTGCACCTCATACTTTGTTTTCAGTTTTTTTTTTTTTTTAACTTTTAAAATTTTTATTCAACTTGGCACATCTAAAGTAGGAATTTTTACCCAACAGTAGTGAGGGCATACGTGTCCCTTGGTCACAATTTTTTTCTAGTTTAATTTAATGTTTTCTATTGAAAATATTGTTGTAATTCTTCATTACTTTCTGCCACCATTATTGATAGTGGCACCGGGGTTAGAATATTCCGTCAGGGATATTTCAATAAAATTAGTGGCCAAAGGCCTTGAAGGATTAAAATTAAGTTTAGTGTTCGCACGCAGTGTTCTTACAGTGGTATTAAATGCGTGGGTTCGTAAAGAACTGTTTCTCTGGCTTTATTGGAAATGGAAATGCAGAGTCTTCTCTGAAATAATTAATATCCATGAGGACGATTGATGTGCTAAAAAAAAGTTCAGAATCAGTTGAGATAAACATGGCTCATAAGCTAAATTGCTTTGTCTGGAAAAAAAAAAATTAAACTGCATGGATTGACGCTCAGAGAAAATTATCTTTGCAATGAGTAAAAATTGTATTTCCCAAAATGATTGCCATGGTTATTACCAGCCCTGTTTCAGTGTTTTGGAGGCCAGTGACTGTAAGCTGATAAAATAAGTATTGTCATACATTGTATTACACTGTGGACACCAGTGAATGGCATGGCAGTGTGCAGATTTCCCTTGAGAGACACTGCTATGTGCAAGCTTGCAGATATTCTGCTACCTTCCTCTGTCTGTCGTCCAGCAGGCTTTGTGTTGGTGTGTGCTTGGGCTGTTTCTAGGGTAAAGGGGAGTTTGTATGTGTGTGAAGCTCAAAAAAACGTGTGGGAGTTTCCTCTGTGGCCAAAAATAAGCTGCTGCCTGTGTTGGGGGCAGATGGCTGACTGGTAAATGGCCGGATTTCTGAGGAACCACGGCAGGCCTGCTTAGTGCAGCGCTATGTTGGGGAGTTCTCAGGAAGAGCAACTCCTGTGTGTCTTTGTATGAGTATACTGTGTGTGTATGTGTTTGTGTGTGTATGAGAGGGACAGATTATGCATGTGTGTGTCCTCCTGTGAGCCTGTAGTGTCTGTATGATTGTGTGAGCCTTGTGAATCTTTGTTATGTTGTGAGACTGTGCTTGTGCGTCAATAAATAGCTCACCGTGTTTGTGTGCAATTGCGTAGCCAATCTGGGTTTATGTATCATTGTGCATCCTCCTGTGTGTGTCATTACATGGCCTTCTGTGTCAGCATGTGACTGTGTAGCCGTCTGTGTTTGTGGGTTATTGTGTAGCCTTTTGTGTCAGTGTGTCATCACACAGACTTTTGGTTAAAGTGTCGTAGCATAGCCTCCTGGGTTGGAGGGAGTTGTGTAGCCCTCTGTGTTTTTCTCCGTGCACAGCTGTCTATTTTTGTGTGTTATTGTATGTCTAGCTTTCTGTATTTGTGTATCATTGTCTTGCCTTCTGTGTTTGTGTGTCATTGTGTAGCTGTCGTTCTGTGTCGTTCTGTGTGCCATTGGATAGTCTGCTATGTTTTTGTGTCATTGTGTTGCCTTCTGTTTGTGTCATTGTGTAGCGCTCTGTGTTCATGTATCATTGTCTGGCCTGTTATGTTTTTTGTCATTGAGTAGCCATCTGTGCTTGTGTGTCTTTGTGTAACGTCCTGTGTTTGTGTGTCATTATCTAGCCTTTGTGTGTGTGTGTGTGAATGTGTAGCCTTGTGTTTGTGCGCGATTGTTTAGCCTTCTCTTGGTGTCATTGTGTATCCCTCTGCTTTTGTGTATCATTATATAGCCTGTTTTGTTTTTTTTTTTGTCATTGAGTAGCCATCTGTGCTTGTAAGTCATTATGCATCCTTCTGTGTTTATTGTCTAGCCTTCTGTGTTTGTGTTTCATTGTGTAGCCTTCTGTGTGTGTGAATGTGTAGCCTTGTATTTGCAAGCGATTCTGTAGACTTGTGTTTGTGTGTTATTTTATAGCGTTCTGTGTGCGCGAATGTGTAGCCTTGTGCTTGTAAGCGATTGTGTAGCCTTGTGTTTGTAAGCGATTGTGTAGCCTTGTGTTTGTGTGTCATTGCTTAGCCTTGTTTTTGTGTGTCATTGCGTAGCGACGGCATCTGCAGTCGCAGCAGCAGCAGCCTCAGAGTAGAAAGTTCCACCGCACGCTGCCCAAAGATCAGGCCCAGCTGCTTTCGCTTCAGCATGACCACAGGCACAAGCAGAGGGAGCCCCCGAAGGCTGCTAACGCGCCTAGCTGCCCGGCGAATAGCCAACGCAAAGTGGTAAAGCTCCTCTAGCCCTCCTGCGCCCAGCCCCAGCCCCTCCTCCTCCTCCCCCTGTCTTTTCCTGTTTTCCCTCCCTGGCTCTCCTCCCGCTATCTGCTCTTGCCTTACTACCACTGACCCACCTCAGTCAGAGGTCAAGTGAAGCTGCTCTCCCACCATGTCGGCCAATCAGAGGTATGAACCAAACCGGACTGAGTCAAGAGGAAGTGAGGGTTGTTTATGCTCCTCATATGTTGAAATTAGGTCAGTGGTGTGATCCGTCACTGCCAGGTTTTTTTTTTTCCTCCTCAATTTTGAATCATCCTGCCTCTCGAGTTACTCCAATGGCACCCAAGGTTTTGTAGCAGGAGCAATACAGTTAGTAAAATTTTCTTGGTGGAATCAACTTTTCTCATATATTGGCCAGTTTTGACTCGTATAAGCTCTCATTGAATTAACACGGGGAATTTTCTTGTCAAACTGTGAAGTGTTTGTGCTCTTTTACGGCTCCTCTAAGAGCCCAATTACTATTTTAAACTCTACTGAGTCCACAAATTACTGCAGGATAGAACCAGACGCAGGCAGAACGCTTGAAGGAGAGGCATATCTCTCACTAATGATGTAGCCGGAGGCTACGCGCTGTGTTGCTGGAAGAATCTAATGTAGCGGCACACTGAAGAAACCCCAGCTAACTAGACGCGCCGAATAGGACCTGCCAGTACGAGGCTAATAGCTTCACGCTCCTGAGGACTAGCCGGTTGATAGCGTCGCCAAGGGCAGGGCTCAGTCATACTGTCAGAGTCTCTATGGACCCTCAGACAATGTCATTTTGGCTGCTTCCCTCTGGCAGTACTTTACACAAGAAAATAGTTTCCCTTCGTGCTCCACCAGAGGGCCATTTTCAGGATAAACTGCATCGCTTACCCTGATGTTTTTATTGCGGCCTCTCCGAGATCAACAAGAAAGGGACTAGGATTTTTCGCTCCTCTCTTGACTAGTCAGCAAATCCATGGATGTCAGATAGCGAGCCATCTTGCTCATTTATTTAGGAGTTGTATCCAAGTAGTAAGCCAAATGTATAGTTGGGAAGACGGTTGAAGGATAGCAGCCATATTGGGTCATGCTGAAGTAGCACGCAATCACTGAAGCTAGTTATTGTTAACATGCAAGGTTTGGGGGAAAAAAAATCTATCATGGATTGATTAAATATAGCAAAAAAAACGTGCAGCATTCTATGGAAAGTTGATAACCCATCTACTGTGTGTTCCCATTACAGTTTTATGCATTCTCCTATTTCTGCGGAAATTGTTTGCCAGTGTGGATGGGTGACTTGGCGAACTGCCCTCTATCGGTGTCTTTCACTGTTGATCAGGTGGATGACAGGGGGAAAGTGCTGGACAACCATGTTTCCAACCTGAACCGAATGGTCGCTGGGTTCCCCCTGCATGTGCAGTCCAGACTGGGGTCTGGGAGCAACTCAAGTCCCTGTACGCCAGCCTTACAGAGGGCCACTGTGCACCAGGTAAACAAACACCCTCCGTTACAACCGTCCAGCTCATGTCAGTCCTACCTCTGCACCATCCACTGAGGCACATTGACTCCCTTTTCCAAATTCATTTCATTTGTACTTAAATTTCAAACTCCAGTGGCTTTTAACCCTTAGAGCGCTAAATGCAGCTATTGTTGCTCAGTGATTTAAGATATCAAAATCAAAGCAGTTGAAAGCCTATCATGTGACGACTTGTTTAAAAGAGCTCCTGCAGGGGAGCTCTTTTAAACATGTCACCACATGATAGGTTTTCAACAGCACAAAAGACTGTAATTAAATTTATATTTTAAAAAAAAATTATTTCTGCGCTCTAAGGGTTAATGTGTGAAAATGACAAACCAAAAAAAGGAAAACAAACCAAAAGCATTGTCTCACAGTGTTATAAATGTAGTGCTCTTTCTGTTCTGACATTGCAGCCGTTGTTTGTTATTTGCAAGGTTGTAATAAAAGGCTGTGAAACTTTATCTGTAGTCTGCGTTTGGAACACATGAATTTCTCTGGTACAGTGGTATTATCAAAAGTTGTTCACCTTCTGCATGCATCAGTGCTTGATGAGTCAGGCTTTGTGTATTACACCAGAGGAAATGGTTAAGATTAGGCTGGATTATATTAAACACTCAGACATATTCAAGCTCTTTTTGAGGTCTAACTGACCCTATAAAGTGTGAAATCGCCAATAGGCAATGATAATATTTTTATTTGCTTGTTAATGCTGATGTCACAGTCGCTTCTGTTAATTGAAAGCAATGAAGTTTGAGCACACAGACTTAGAATTTTTCATAAAAAAATTCTAAAAACCAGCTTTTGAAAAGCAGGGTCAGTGGATCCCTGATGTTTCAAATCCTCTTTGCCATATTATTGCTCAGTCACTTTATCTGTGCTGCCTCAGCTGCCCTGAAAATTTCAGAACTGTCCCATGACTCCCGCCATCTTGCCAAGCCTGTGCTAGCGTTTAGTCTGGAGAGGGGTGTTAGTCAAAGCCATTCTGAAAATCTGGGACTTACCAGTCTGTCTGTTTTCACATCTGAGACTCCTCTCTCCACGCTCGAGTTCCTCTTCTCCGCCATCCTCTTAATTTTTCTCTTTCATCATTCTCTTCCTCACCTCCTCCTCCCTCTGTTTTAGTGTTTTTGTCATGCTGTTCAAGTTCAGAAGCGGTTTGAATATATAAAAATATGGATTAGGAATGGAAGGGAATGGAAGTCGTTCATCAGGACTGCTTCCGTTTAATCAAGCTGCCTGGTCTCCCTATCCTTAGTGCAGGATGTATTTCATATTTTAAACTGGCTCCTAACTAGGTTCAGACTGGCATATATGAGGGCGTGTTTGTATGTCTTTGTCTTACTGCGTGCTCTCACATGTACCGTGTGTGCCGTTTCAGAATGCCAACCTTCGGTCCAGTCGGGAGTCCCATCACAGCAGCTCCCTGTCTGACATGGCCACTTCCCCCGTGTCCCCAACCCTCGACGACGTCTTCTGGGATTTCCCCAGCTCTGAGGAGCGCCCTCCTAAGGTAGGACACTATTATTGACGGAACATTTCATCAGCAGGTAGTGGTTGTTTGTGCTCCAGTGCCAAGTGCTTAAGTTGAAGTGTTACAGTTTTAGTGGGCTAGCTGAAACTAGAACACTTGTGTTATTGCCACTACTATTATTATTATTATTATTATTATTATTATTATATCTATATCTCCTTCGTCTTCGGCATACCTTCAGCTAGAAACTTCAATCAAACTTATATACTCAGCTTAATTAGGGTGTGTGCACGCATCCATACAACTTTTTGTTTATATTCATTCTTTTTAAAACATTTCAATGACCTTATTTATGATTGGAGGCAATGGGAAGAAAGTCAAATTTGCCAAACTTGAAACATTTTCAACTTTTTCATACTTTCAGCTTGAAACTTCAATCGAACAGTGAAATTGTCAGGGGTGTCTTGATGGTACAGCGAGCCGCAACATCAGTAGTTTCACTCTGGCCACTTTGAACTGTTCAGCATACTTTACAAATGTTATTTGTACTAATCTGCAGCTCTCAGGTGAACCATACAGTTTGCTCAGGAACTGCCCTTTTCCAGCTCATAGATGCATGCCAAATGGCATCATTTTGATTGTGAACTCTACTTGTCCATAGAATCTAAAGACAGAGCATGGCAGTTTGACTTTAAGAGATCCTGATCCGCCTTGTTTTCAGCCTAGGCTGTCTTCAGAACGCAGTCGTAATAATCAATGTCACCACACCAAAAAAATTTTAAAGTGCCCCTTCCCAGAGAAAATGGACTTATCTGTTAGTATTTGAATATGGTAGGTCCATAATCAGTTTGTGACATGTCGTGGTTCTTGAACTCCAACACCACTTGAAGTATTGGTATTTGCGAATAAAAGGAAATGGGCGGAGGATGTACGTCAGTAAAAAACGTGTTGCAGTATTACGAAACACCGCAAATTGAATATTCACATTCTCGCCGGTTCTCGCCCACTCTGGAGTGTAACCGCCCACACAAAGATTCGAACAACGTGCCAACTGTCAGCGTCATCCACAGTCTACGGCAGGGTTCGGCAACCCGCGGCTGTGGAGCCGCGTGCGGCTCTTCAGCCCTTCTATAGTGGCTCCCTGCAGCTTTGAAAAAAATTAATAACGGCTATTTAAATTTATTTTTTTCTTCCAAACAAAATATCGCTTATTTTGGAGATCAGGGTGATGCTGTGACACTGAAAAAAAGCATTTAATATTTGTCACCCCGCCCGTGAAAACGCGGCTAAACTCGCCTGATCTAATTTTGAGATAAAGACCGTCAAGTAGTCCCTGTGATAAAAAGTGACAAAGATATGAGATGTGAGTTTATGGCTGTAAATGATAGGTTACATTTTGGGGTTTCGAAATAAAGTTCAAAAATTATTTTCTAACATCATACATAGGCTATTAAAATTAATGAATTTATTTACACTTCGTTTACGCGGAAGTTGCTTTCCACAAGCCTGGTCTATTATGTTTCCAATCGGCTTTTAGTTTACCTTCTGTGGATGAACGCCTGATAGTTTGGGTGTCATTTGGTTTAGGAACTTCTTTTCTACCATTGAAAATGAATGTAGACGATAATGCGCACCATCGTAAAGCAGGTCAGTCTAATAAGGCACGGCAGATGAGTTGCGATTTAAGCCGGGTGAGGATTTCTCCACGGATTGCGTCGTATCACCACGGAAATTTCAGAAATGAAGCGTTTGCATTTGTTGGTTAACGTCTTGTGAAGCTAACCAGCCTAGTTTGAGGACATGTCATGCCTGCCAAAACTTTGAAATGACCTCACTCAGTCAATATTAGAGATATCAGTTAGAGTTTTTCACGGAATACTCCTTACATGATGTAGAATGACCTTGCGTAAAAAATAAAAAAACTGTTCATCGCCAGTGAATGACTTTAGCTGGGTTATCACAGGCAGGGATACAGGTGACCTATGGCAATTGCAAATGACGAGACATCTGTTTCGTTGCGTTTTCATTTTGGCAAGGTGGGATGATGCATTGGGGCTCGATGCATAGGCTACTAACATGAAAGCCCATCCAGGTAGGCTACTCGGAGAGCTAGGCCACTTTTAGAATGTCTTAAAAAAAATCAATAGCCTAATCGCAGGGCTGCCAAATTTCTTCGCATTCTCACGCATACAGCGTAGGTCTCACATATTTTCGAGACATATTCACCGAAGTCAGCAATAGTTCAATCAGCGCGTATATTAATGAGATTCTTAAGCGTTATTGAAGTCTTTGTGCATGGCAGTTTCAGTTTCACCAGCGTGGTGGTGGATTTCGCCAACAGTAACACAGAAAGAGATTATGACTCTCTTCAATGCGCATTGAATAATTGCTGACTACAGCACGTGAATGCCACTAAGAAGTGTGAGACTTGAGCTGAATGCGTTGGAGTTGTCAGTTCTGCAATCGAGAGGGCTGCGAGACATTTCGTCTAATTTGTTGGATAGGCTAGTAAAATAACCACTATGAAACGTCCATTGTTGTACGTGTTGATGGCATTTCCAGCATTGCATCGGCCTCCTCTTCTGTTTCGGGGTCGTATATATATATACATACTGTGAACATTGTGTACCCATTGCCTCGCTGAAGTCTTACTATGCTACCTGTAAAATCTGTTGTCTTTCACCGTCTATGGTTGTAACTAGCTCGGCTCTGGGCCAGTATGGCGCTGGGGCTGTTTACATATTGAATATTCACGAATGTAGCTGAACTATCCAGTCAGCGCGAAGCTCATTTAAACGTCGGATATTCATGAGGGAACTCGCCCGTCTTCTCAGTCTGCCTTTCTGTGATGCTTAAAAGGTCATAAAATAAGAGATCCAAGGCACTTTTCCCACAAATAATGGTATGAATACGATGGCAGGGCATTGGGGATTAACACAAAATGTCGGGATATGTCTGGTAGGGGCACTTTAAAAAAATTGTTCAATGCTCGTTTCACAGCAGTCTGTAAACAAATGCATTTTAGTGGAGGTTTATGCAGTGCATCTTGCCAGCAGGCTCTTAAAGAATAGTGGACAAGGAATTAGGAATGAAATTATTAATATTGAGATGAATATTTATTTACTTATTTACTTATTTACTCATTTATTTATTCATTATCAACACTTTTAGCACATTATTTCTCAGCTATTTTGTATCATCAGAGGCGTACTTCTCTGAACACGTGTAGAAATTGAATCATGCCATGAACTCAGATACTCACATCTATGGGAAGTTAAGAATCTCTGGTTAGCCTGACACGCATGTCTTCGGACTGTTGGAGGAAACCAGAGTACCCGAAGTAAACCCACTTAAACAGGGGGAGAACATGCAAACTCCACACAGACAGGCCCCAGGCTGGATCCGAACCCATCACCTTGCTACCCGCAGCAGTACTGAGTTTTGGCATTTGTATGCCAGTATGGTGGATACTCATACACCTATTTTGGGCAGGTGGCGCGGCTTGAACGTGTGTTTTTTTGGTGTCTGTGGTGCTTTATCTATTGTTGTGGTGTTTTTTTACCCATACTAGTAGAAAAAGTTGAATCCATGGCACAAGATGATATTGGGAAATACCCTGGGGGCTCATGTGACAACCACAGCTGGCATCGTGACTGGCTTGCAGTGCTTTTTAACAGCACTCACAAAAAAATGATCTCTGAAGACAAACATCCGTCAGTTTGAAAACAACCCTCTGACCCCCCCCCTCAAGAAAGTGCTATTGTCATCAGCATGCAGCACTGATTTAAGTTAACAGGACACAGGCTCTTGTATAAGATTCAATGCTTAACTATTCTATCACAAGCATGTGATTATAGTGCTCTTAAGATTCTAATGCTAACATACCATCACTGCACCTGCTGAGTTCTCAGGCACGACCCTTTTGGCTTGTGAAAGATAACCTGCTCTTCAGTAGGTTAAAATGACTTGCAACTGAAGAAGTGAGAAAATGTCTCCCCCTTGTTTTAACACCATTTCCAGTAAGGCCTGTGGAGGTGGTTGTTCAGAGGTGCGTATTTTAAAAGTCAGTTCCTCTTTCATTGGGTGGAGTCCTTCCCTTCGAGACAGAGGATGCATCAACACGGGGCCTAAAACCGAAAGCTTGCCATCCAAAACTGAGAAGCGACAAAAGATCGCCATGCGAGGTGATTCAGATTCACGCGCTAAGAAGAGCTGGCCAGTTTTCTCTACGTGTTCCTTATTTCCAGCTTGTGCTTCATTTAAGCACATTCTTTTATTTTTGGATGGCTGAAACAATTTCACTCAGTGGAATCGCTCATAAGTAGATCTCACGATTGAGCTTACAAAATTTTCACTCCTCTAGTTATTTTTGTTCAAAGAGAAAGGTCTTTCCTGCCCATTCTTTCTGTCTCTGGGGATAATCTTAAACAAGTAGTCTTCTCCTAATTGTGCTGCTTTGAAATCCTGGCCAAACTGCATTAATAAGAGAAGATATTCTCTAGAAAATGAACTTTAGGCACCTGTGTTTTGAAGAATAAGTCCCTCTGAAGTTAAGCTTGCAATCAACCCACAGCTCATGCATCTTAAGTGAGAGGCATTTTCAGAAGTACTTTCTTTGAAAAGTTTTGTATTATAAAAAAAAATTGTGATTTTTAAGGATACACAGTGTCTCGTAAACTTCCGAAAATCTCCTTTTTCCAAGGTTCCAGAGCGTACGACGTCAAAGTTTTACTGTAAAGAACTGCTGAGTCACCATAGGACCGCATCAAGGTGGGTTCATCTCTTGTTTTCTGTATGAAGTGTTTTTACCCCGGAGAGTAGTCTCATGGCATTGAATGGTGACTGTTATTGCGTTTAAAATGGTTACAGTGAGCGCCGCAACATATGCTGTTGTCTCCTGTCATTAATTGTGGAATGAGATCGCTGCCTCAGTATGAGCAGAAGCAGAAAGTCAGATAGTCAGAAAGTAAATGTCCTCCCATATGTTCCTTCCACCCATAAACTCAGTCAGCTGATTTCACTAATTACTCTATATCTGGAAACTGAGTTTTTGGGGATATTTTGGATTCACCTTGGATGCCCCTGCCACTCATCCTTTGTGTTGATGCCATTAGTAGAACAGTTTTTGTGGGAATCACATGAAAGTTGTTGTGTTCATTCCTGGTACAATAGAGATGGACCCAGTTGTTTTGTATGACCCTATGACCTTTCCTCTAGCGCCATCACCTGGTCAAACTTTACATTTCCAAATACAATAACTGAAGAGTTCTGAATTGGAATTATGTCACACTCATGTCACCCTGTGACCTTTGTTGTATCGCCTCCACCTGGTCAAACTTTTACTTGTTTTTTTTTTTTTTAATTTTTAAAAATTGCTATAACTGGAACAATTACTATATGATTCATGGCAAATCTGCTTTCAGCATTCCTGGTACATAGGGGGAGGAAGTTATTGAGTGTGGTGGCTCTGTAATGTTGTAACGCCACCACTCAGCCAAATTTAACACTTCCAAATGCAGTAACTCATGCACTCTTGATGGGATTCATTTCAAACCTTACATAAATGTTCCTGTGTATGGATATGATGTTGGTTACCTGATGACCTTTCCTGTAGCGCCACCAGGTGGCCTTTCATTTTTAAAAAATTATATAACTCAAAATATTTTTAATGAGAATCCTGTCAAATTTGCTGTCAACATTCTTGGTGCATTGAAGGGGGAGCCTTATCAAGTTTTATGGCTCTATTAATTTTTTCTGTGGCACTATCCAAATTAGGTTGGTAAAACTGTTTTAATGGGAATAATAAACTTTGCTGTGAAGATCTTAGGGGGTAAAAGAGCAATTCTATTGTTTTTCTGACACCATGACCATTTCTGTCGCACCTTAGGCAAAACTTAACTTTTTCAAAGATGCAATACGTCAAACAGTTCTCATGGGAATCGGGTAAAATTTGCTGTGATCATTCCTGGACCGTACATTAGTTCCACTGTTGATTTTCTTGCCCTGTACTTTGCCTGTAGCGCCACCACTGTGCCAGACTATGAATTTAGCCTGTGGGGCTAATGGTGTAGCGTTGGGGATATGCCCTGCTGTTGTCCCCCGTTAGCATATGTCGAGTCAGAACTGTCCCTTGGTTTAAGAATTGTGTGCTTTGCAAATCCCAGTGATTGGAGCAAAATACAAAGGCAGGACTTCTACGTCCCTGAATCTGGGTTTTCCACCTCCTGTTGTGAGGTCAAAGTGCTTCCCTTGTGAAACCAATGGTGGTAGATCACATTATTACTGTCTATGCGTTGAAAAAGTGCGACGTCACTTTTGTTGGGGTAAGCACTCAGCTCCTTGACAATGGTTCACGCTCACAGCATAGCAGCACATTCACTCGCGCACTTAACACACGGCACGAAATGCCTAATATTTGAAATGCCAAAATATACTGAGAAATGCTCTCTGTTCTTTTATAGTTAGCACATTTTGGGTTGAAGATCGCTGAAAATAAAGCATAATTCCATACATAGACACAAGGGCGATGGCGATAAACACTGTGCAACATGCTATGCTAGTTGTTTGGTTCGTTCGGCGTGAACCAGTTGCCACGGCTGCGGCAGGTTGACCTCGGAGTGACGTCACGACTTTGGCAGCGCATTAGGCCGCTGGGAGTGTTCCTCACTTTCCGGTGTGGTTTTCCTGCTCGTCTCCAGTGGGTTTCCTCCGTCTCCGGTGGAGAAGATGGGGAAGTCGGCCGGCCCTCATGGCAGTTCCTCAGGCAGCTCCATCTCAGGTCAGTGCCCTGTACTGTCCAAGGCCTCGTGAATCACGCGCTTCCTCTTTACTCTCTTCCCCATCCCCTGTTCACTCCACTCTATCTCTTCTTCCTGTTCTCTCCCCACCCTCCCCACTTCCACTTCATCTTCCTCGCGATACGCTCCTTTCCGTCATTGCCATCTTCGCCATCTTCCGTTCCTTTAATAGCAAACGCACGCCATCACCCTGTTTTTTGCATGGTCACCCTGAGTTCTGCATTTTGCAGTTGTGAGCTCTCGTGCTTAGAAAATAACTTTCATTTGTGTTCAGTTTTTCTGAAGCTAATCACTTATGATTTATTGTTAGAGCTTATTAGGCTCATATTTTAGATGCTAAATTGTGCAGTATGTGGTAAATGCTGTCAAAATCAGTTAAACAACTAATTGTAATAAATCAATTTATTAAACCCTTTACACTGCTCAAATTTACATCTTTGTGTTTACACGCTCTGTAGACACATAATGGATAATTTTCTGTGTACCTGAAGCTTGTTCTGGTAGCTTATATGGAGAGACTAATTTGATAACCTTTTGCAGAGGAGAGCAAGGTTTTTCTCTCAGTATTGTGTTTGTGGGTGTGTGTGTGGGTGTGTGAAGGCAACACGGGTCAAAGGCAGTTCTCTGTGGTCAGATGGGTGTGGGAATATGATACAATTAATGGGTGCTGCACGATGCGGTCTGAAAACTGTGATTCGTTGCTTTTGTTTTTACCCGAAATGCCCTGCCCTTCTCTTCGGAACTGCTTGTTTTTTTTTTTTTTTTTTTTTTTGCTTAGTCAGTCAGGACACCATCCTCCCAGTGTGTGTGGGTTTGAGTAGCGACCAGGCACGCGGTTCTGCTAGCGTGTCTGAGAAGAACACGGGCCAAACTAGCCGCGGCTAATGCACAACGATGCAGAAACGCAAAGCCTGTTTGGACGCAGGCCGTGTTTTCTCATATCCTCTTGCCTTTCAGTCTGTCTCAGCCTCTCAGTCAGGAGTGCCCTTTTGAGTTTTAGTGTAGTGGATCCGCAAAAAGGTTGGGAACAGACACAGTAAATTGGATTTAAGGGCTGAGTCATTAGTCGTGCTAAAAGTCACTGCTACGGCTGCAGAAAACACACAGCTATACCCCTCTGCGCATTAGATCACACTTCATAGCCTTGGCCCAAATAGGATTAGGTATTGACCGCATCTTTCCGGAAACGGTGCTGGCAGAGACTTGGGGAATGAAGCATTGCCTTTAGCCTTCGCGTCTCTCTCTAATGCATTTTTGAGCGAGCAGGGCTAACATGCAGACAGAATACGCCCGGCCCAAAACAGGACCAAAGTAGGGCATGCATGTCTCTGGTGCAGTACTGGGAATGTGTGACAGGGTCATCGTTACTGGGGTGAAAGGTCATGTCAAATCTTGAGGTCCTTCGCTTCAGGGGTCAAGAACAATTTTCTAAAGGAACTACATTAGGGGGATGGGCAAATAATTGTTTTTTAATTATTTAATTTATTTTTCAGGGAGAATGTACATTAATCAGCATTTCAGACAAAAATAACTTCAATGTAAATGTTCTTAGATTAGCTAGCTAATTTTCATTTGTAGTCCCTGGGCAGTAAAAGATCTTTCAGCATTTTTAGCTAATATTTCTTAAAGGTTTAATGAACAGAATGCTACAGCTGAACCACCTTCTGCAATATGACTGAGTTTGTCAAAGTAAAACAGATCTTTTCACTGAATTTTTGAGCAGGAGAGGGAGGAGTCAATCGCGTTGATGTTAAATGTGGGCACGAATTTGAACATTTCTGAGGAGGCATTGATTGAACGTACTTGATTGATTTACCTGAAGATGCTGCATGAAAATTAAAATTGTTTCCCAGGATGTGGAATGAAACATTCTTTGGCTAAAATACACTAGTTGTACAATAATTTTATGTAGTAAAAACTTAAAAACATGGCTTAGGAATTAGAAAAACAGTGAGAAAAAGGAGTATATTTTGATTTCAGCTGTCTTTAACCCCCTTAAAACCTACTGATCCATATTTATGTTCATCAAATGCAGGTGCTGTAGTCAAACCTGTAGAACTTCAGACCTATTTAACTCTTAGAGCGCTGAAATAAATTTTCAAAAAAATTATACGTACATTAAATTATCTTGTGCTGTTAAAAACCTATTATGTGGCGACTTGTTTAAAAGAGCTCCCCTGCATGAGCTCTTTTAAACTCGCCACCACGTGATCGGTTTTCAATGGCTTTGAATTTGATATCTTGCATCATTGAGCAACACTATTTGTATTTGACGCTCTAAGGGTCAAATTCAAGTGGCGATCTCACAGTTTCCAACGATCTCAGATATGTCTAGCTGAATTACAAGGAACTGTGTATAAAGTGATGTACAAGATCTGGACATTTTCTGATGTAATGCAGTGGTCTCAGAAACTCGGAGTGCTGGGTTTGTGTATTTCTCTCAAAACAAGTGTCATGTTGCTTCAGTGAAGCATTGCATTCAGCTGACACAGAACATGTATGTGACATTGTCCTAAAATATGGAAAAAAAATGCGTGTTCCGATTTCAAACCTACTGCGAGGGAAAACTTTGGTGGAAAATTTGAGTTTAAGGGGTTAAGAAGGCCTTGAAATCCTGGCTATGCTGTAGACGGTGTCTCTCGTTTACTGATTTCTGCCTCTCTTCTCAAACTCAGGATTCTCAAAAATGGAAAGTCCCCTGCTGGCGAGCCGACAGCCGCAGTGCAGGAAGCAGCAGGAGCGCTCTTCCCCTCTGTCTGCTCGACAGCACCCAGTACGTCCCCAGCCAATCCTCCATCTTACTCTCAGATTAGATCTTCACTTCCTGTCAGCCTGTGATGTCACAGTGCCTGTAGAGGGAGAGCCCTGCGGCGAGGTGACTTGTTTGTGACCGGTGATGGATCAGGTCGGGAGTTCGGTTCGAGCTGTGCCCACACAAGCGATGGCGCTGAGCCCAGAAGTTTGCTGATAAGCTGAAGAGGCTTGTTTTATGCAACACAGTTCTGAAACGTTTAGCGTGATAAATGTTTAGCAGTCCAATGCAATAATAAATAACTTATTTTTAAAGTTCACCGATGCAGTCATGCGCACTTTATCTGTACATTTGTCCAAATGTTTTCCGTGGCCATTTGTCAACGGTGGTGCACTGAACGCATTCATCTGAGCTGATGATAAAGTGCTCCTGAAAATCTTAAACTCTGTGTCATTTTTCATATCTAATGGTACAGTTTTTTTTTTTTTTTTTTTGATTTGTTTTGGTGAAAATATGAAATTGAATTCTTGTTCGGAACTCCTGCTGAACTGTGAAGGTGAATAATGTAATTTGTCAGGTGCATTCATTCCAAAAACCAAAGGTCGTTAAGAGTCTGTTGATTGAAATCTGCTCCTTCTGAAAGGAGAGAGCGATGAGGCCATAGCTTCAATTCCGGCACTGATGTGACCCATTAAATGACACAACGTTCATCTCTCATTAACCCTCAATAGTGTAAAATCACATGTATGTAATTAGTTCTTATGTGAACATGCTCACATTGACTTAGCGGTAACTGCGGATGTTTCAGTTCAATGGAGCTCTTGGACCTGGACTTGAAATTTTATGGAAAAAGTATTTCAGAGAAAAAAATTTTTTGTATTTCTCGGCATTTCATTGTGGTGCGTTTTTGTCATTTTTATCAGTACTTTGAGTGAAGCATGTAAGCCCAGCGAAACCCCACGGGACTTTTTGGTGTTGTGTGACGTGGCAACTTAGATTCACTTCATTTGTCATTAACATGTGACTCGAGCATCTTAAATTAAACTGGCTTTTACTGATGTGTAGTTATCACCTTTGGTAACAGAAACCAGTCTTAAATGAAAATATATAATTCTTCTTTTTTTTTCCCAGGGCTTTTGTGTCTCTCCCGGGCTCAAGTCTAACCCTGGACCCTTCCAGAAGGCTGCGGAGTATTCCTCCTCCAGCGACGAGCGAGGGAGCAGCGACGATGAGGAGAGGACCCGGTGAGCTCCGTTTCTGTCCGTCTCAGACACCTGCATCTTTAGACTGCCTTCTGCCGTGCAACAGCTTTCTGTTACATGTTAGATGCCCTGGCATTAGGTCTTATTTTCTTATCTGATGTAGAATGTTGTGTAGATTGAGTTAAGTGATTACTCTTCGGTTAAATTTTTCAACAATGAAATGCTCAAGTTGGAATATTGTCTTCATTTTCCTCCAGGCATTTTCTGGCTGTGTATGGATGATTTCTGGCAATGGTGAATCAAAACTATCTGTCTGATTTTGTTGTAAATTGATTGAAAGTTAGGATCTACCGACGGCCTTGCATTTATAACAAGATCTTATTACAGTAACTGTAGTTAATGATTCTTGTCTGTGTGATCTGTGCATACACAGTAAAATATTCAACATTTAATTAGCTTTAAGAGTATGCAGTGCCGTATTTGGCATGTCACTGTGGATGATAAAATGCTGTATTTTTTTTACACCTGTTATGGATGTTAACAGCCTCACATTTAAGCTGACAGTGTTCATTTTATTGTCTTATTCATTGTGCATTTGAGTTTTTTGAATGCGGAGTTAAAGCAAGCAAAAAAAGCATTACTGTCTAAACACTTCCAGAACTGCACCGTATGTTGTCTCTGTTGAACCATATGTATAGTTTTTACCAAATTGAAACATACTTCTATCTAATTATAAAACCCCTGTTATGTTACTAACTGCACAGGCAATTAGCCATTGCAAGTCTTTTAAAACCTTTCCTTCATGACATTGCAAGAGGAAGTGACCACTCAGAATCATGAAGGAACAGATTAACCGGTTGGCTGAAGTTGATCAGCCCTTCTTGCAATCACTTCCCCATGTGAAGTCAAGACAGAACATATTTTGAAATGGCTTGTAATGGCTAATTAACTGTGCTCCTGGTTACATAATAGGTGGCCTTTAACTACTGTTGTGTAGCTGTGCACTAGTGAACTTACAGTCCTCTTCCATACAGAAGAATGAAGGCACTGAGGCAGACTGCCCCCTGATGAACAGTTTGGTAGAGGTCCTCATATCTTCTCCCCTGCTTTTCGTCTGTTATCCAGGCCTATGAATAACAGGAAGGAGAAGTTCCTCAAAGCAGCTCCTGATGGAATAATCCTTCAGCCTCAGTGCAGTCTGAACCAGCAGCAGGTGAGGGTCAGTGACTCTTACTCCCATGTTTAGCACCTCCTGCATCATTGGCAATCGCTGCTGCCGCACACTGGCACTTTGAACACTCTGTATGAAATTCAGGCACTAGAGGGCGCTGCTGGGCAGGCTAACGTTCTACAGCATATTCAGACGAGCCGGAGCCCTCGAGAGCTCTTGCCTCGGCGTTTGCCAACAGAATCTGCGGCTTTTTGTGTGACTCAGGGCGGCAGCGGGGTGCCGGGGTTGCTGGCAGCTGAGGCGGCGTGTCGCTGAACGCATGAAAAGCCGCAGAACTGCTCGCTGCTGCGCCAGAGCCCCTGCAGAACTGCTCCCGCCGAGCAGAGGCCTGGCTTTGTGCTGCGTGTGAATGGGAAAGCATGTGCCTACTTACTCACTGTGGCCAACCCTGCGCTGTGTGTGTCTTTGAATGGGAATGTGCGTGTGTCGTCTCTCAGAGTGACTTCGCCCGCACTGTGTGTTTCTGAATGGAAAAGCGCATGTGTCTGGCAGTAGCTTAGCCTGGACTCTGTTTTTCAGTGGGGAACTTGCATCCGTTGTGACCTGTGATAGCTTCGCCTACTCTCCATGTTTTACAATGGGAAAGTGTTAGCTAAACTGCGGTAGCTTAGCCTAACGCTGCGAGTTTTTGAATTGGAAAGTGAATGTGTTGCATCTCACAGTGACTCACCCAGCACTCCCATGGTTTCGAACAGGACAGTGCACGCGTTGTGTCTCCCAGAAAATGATCCTAGCGCGCGCGTCTTGTTCGGCATTGGTGTATCCTGTGCTATGTCAAGTCAAGTCAACTTTATTACTATAGCACAGTTAAACACAACAGAAGTTGATCTAAAATGCTGAATATTACAATACGCCAACAATAAATACAGTTAATAAGAAAGAAGACCAATAAACAAACCGGTGGCTAAACAAACGAATAGCTCCGAAAACTTAAAATCAAGTAGCCTGAAATGCTCGGGTATAAAAACGAGATTTTAAATTGGATTTAAAAGTGGTAATATTGGGGGAAGACCGAATGTGAAGGGTAGAGGCTTTTCCAAAGCCTAGGGGCGGCGACAGAAAGGGCCCAATCACCCTTGAGCCATGAACGCGAGACTGAAGATATGCTCTTTGTTTTTCTCGCCTATGCAGAGAGTAGCAGACCTTAAGGGCGGCCCTCAGCCGAGGCCTGCCGGGTCAGAATTCAGTCCGAATTACCTTCTCCCTGATCTCCTACAGAAGAGCCCCCCCTTCGAGACCCGAGGATGGCCCCCCCACGATGCCGCGTACCCCCACTTCCCTCCGGGCCACAACCTGCACCAGACTGTGAGTTCTGACCCGAGACATCAGTACAATGTATGGAAGAGCAGGGATTTTTATCCCCCGTTCCAAAATTAAGTGCCACAGTAGAAGGTTTGGGCATAGACTACTACAGGGATTCAGTAAGAAGCTTTATGTAAGAAATTAGTTTGATTCAAACAATGTATTCTTATGAAATGGCACCATAAGCCTCTGTGTGTTTTTATAGCATTTCTTGAGAACAGTATAAAATAATTGCAACGGGAAGCTCTTATCCAGGGGCTCTTACACAAGTCTTTCGTCCTCTTCTTGATGATGGACTTAATATGGCCTGCAAATGCGCTTTAGTGAAGTGCTGGAATACCTTTGTCTGAGAAGAGTGCTCATTTACTTGATTCGGAGGAATGAACGAGAGGAGTGCATAGCTCTTTATGTTCCACTAGAGCGTGCTGATGCACTAATGTCAGCCCGTGGGAGTCGCACATTATCTGGCTTCGTGAAAAACGCATATTCACTTTGTGCTTGGAATGGGCCCTGCTGCCCATGATGTGTTTTTTTTTTTTTTCCTGCCACTTGCAGTCATTCACATTCACAGTGTATGTCTGTCATTGCAGAAGCCGGTAAACGGTCTGGCGGGAAAGAGCAACTCCTCTTCATCTTCCTCATCCTCTTTCACCCCCTTCATCGACCCGCGCCTCCTGCAGATATCTCCCCCTCAGAGTCCGGTCAGCCTCAGCCCCAGTGAGTATCCTGCTGTCAGGTGTCCCTATTCATCCGGACAGTCCTTATTATTTAGCATTTTTCCCCACCATAGAGCTGTACAGTACTGCGGTGATGCAGTTTGCCTCGAAATTTCTCCTTCATCTACCCCCTCCCGTCTTGCCCTGGTCCATGATCTCAATATCAAGGTCTCCGACCCCATTAAATGTTTGCCACGATTTTTATCCCTTCCCAGCTGGGGTCACCCTACCCCACAGTCATCAGACTGTGACATCAGACTGTGAATGAGTCATTTCTCAAAACTTGCTCTTCAAAGGGTTAAATTATGGTTGATGACTCATGCTCCCGTGTAGCTGAATCCTGTAACGATATGAATAGCATGCAAAAACTGTGTTTCATCTGTTTATTTGCATGTCAACCCATTTACTGCATCTCTCAATGAGGCTTTGCGCGTTCACCTTCATGTGGATCTGTGTCATTATGGATGTGGTTTGCCTGTCATTTATTATTTTCAGCTCGCCTGTACATCTGTTCCAGTATTCTGTTTCCTGTAGGTTTCTTGATAAGGGGTGAAAAATCAAGTGAACATCCTACCCGGAGTTCTGTTCCAATCACCTGTATTTAGCGATTTTTCTACCATGGAGGAGTCTTTGAGTGTTATTGACACAAAACTGGACTTTGACTGTCTGCCACTCCTAAAGTAAAATCACTATTCTTAGAACCAGCTCAACAGGTGAAAAACCTGGGCATCATTTTTGACTCCGAGCTTAGTTTTATCCCACACATTAAAACAATAACAAAAACTGGATTTTTCCATCTGATGAACATCGCCAGAGTCCGTCCGTTTCTCTCTCGAGCAAACACTGAGACACTGATGTACACCTTTATTTCCAGCTGTATTGACTACTGCAATGCTCTTCTTTCTGGTCGTCCCAAAAAGACTATTTCTCACCTTCAACTACTCCAAAATTCAGCAGCACGCGTGCTGACGAGGACCAGAAAGCGAGATCATATCAAACCAGTTTTAAGGTCTCTGCACTGGCTCCCAGTGTGTTTCAGGATCAATTTTAAAGTTCTTTTATTGATATTTAAATGTCTTAATGGTCTTGGTCTCTCTTATTTATCTGATTTGCTTATACCTTACAAACCCTCACGGACCCTGAGGTCCTCCGGTATCGGCCTTTTAACTATTCCAAAAATCAGAACAAAAACCCATGGTGGGGCATCATTTCAATTTTGTGGCCCACGTCTGTGGAACAGCTTGCTGGAGGACTTGAGGGCTGCGCAGAACATTGAGATTTTTAAAAGGAGGCTCAAGACCTACCTTTTTAGCGTAGCGTTTGATTAATTCTTATATATAATTTTATTATTAATTTATTTATCCACCTATCTGTCCATTTATTTATTTATCATTTATTTATTTTTATTTACTTTATTCATGGATTTATTTATTTATTATTTTATTTATTTATCTATTGTTATTTATTTATTTATTTTTCCTCTTAGCTGTTAAACACTTGTATTTTATTCTTTTATTCTAATTAATATTTAAAGTTTTATACCGTCAGTTTTAAATGTTTTAATTAGCTCTAGTGTTTCCTCACTGGGGGCTCTCTGCGCTGGGAGCTGTGATTGGCTCTGGCTGTGGAGGTGTTGCTGTGGCGGGCTTCCTGGCTCCTCTGGCTCGGGGGGTGGACTACATCAACAACTTTATGGTTGTGGTGTTGACTCCTCCCTTTGTCGGGAGTGGGGTGCCCTCTGTGGTGGCATCTCTACAGCTTTGGGCTGTGATCAGCTCTTGGTGTGGACGGCCCCCCACGATGGCGTTTCCTCATGCTCTTATCTCACTGCCTCTATTGGGGTGGGACGAGTTGAGGGAGGGAAAGTGGGTGGCTGAGGGGGAAGGGGTTTTGTTTTTCTGTCTTGTTTTAATATGTAAAGCACTTTGTGCTACATTCTTTGTATGAAAAGTGCTATACAAATAAAGTTTGATTTGATTTGATTTGCCCTATGAACAGCACACCTACACTCATATGTATACATATCTGTGGGCTTGGTTGATGTTCTCTTATGCCGTAAGTGGGTACTTGCTATAGGTGTAGCTAGTGTATTCTTATGCGTTGTGGATGCGTTTAGTGTTAGTGGAATGAGATACGATGTGAAATGAATGGATTCACTCATGTCTTCTCCCACAGCTGGTTGTAAACCAGAGCCTGTCAGGAGGGAGAACCACCGGAAGGGATCTGTGGTGAACGTCAACCCGACAAACATCCGTCCCCAGAGTGACACTCCGGAGATCCGCAAGTACAAGAAGAAGTTCAACGCCGAGATCCTGTGTGCTGGCCTGTGGGGTGGGTATTGTGGGTACAAGTAAAAACACATTCTAGTTATTATGTCACAAAATACATCTGCAAAATACACATAATTCCAAAACAAATGTAAAATTTTAACTTTTTCTTTCAGAGTATGGCAATTGGGGCATTTACATTATGATTCTGGTGTTCAGTCATGCCTTTGTCTTGGAATAACAAGGAAGGAATATTTGCTTATTGAGTCAGTGTTTACCCTGAGCATTAAGAGTTGTGTAGAGGAGTAAAAGGGAGATAGCTCTATGTTGCTAATACTCAGAATGACCTTTGAACCCCAGTGTGAAGTCAAAGTTCACTCTGAGCATTGAGAGTTATACAGGGGAGTTACAGAGGGTTAGTTTTATGTGCAAATGTTCAGCGTCACCTCTGGACCTGGGAGTTTAGAGCGCTTGCACACCCTGTGCACTACAGGTCAGTGAAGAGGAGTGTAAGGACTTTGTCCCTAAATAACAAGGGGTGGATATTTACTTTTTGAGTCAAATTTCACTCTAAGCATTGAGAGTCATATTGGGGAGTAATGGAGGGTTAGATCTCTGTGCAGTTGCTCAGGGTGACCATTGAACCCCGGTGTTGAGTGAAAGTTCACTCTGAGCAGAGGGTTAGCTCTCTGCACTAATGCTCAGTCTTACAGATTTGGACCCAGGTGTCATGTCCCAGTACACCCTGTGCATTAACAGTTGTTTCAAAAGGATATTTTGTAGAATCAAAGTTCACCTTGAGTGTTGAGAGTTGTATAGAGGGGAGCTCTATAGGTGTGTCAAGTCAAAGCACATCCTGTGTATTTAGTGTTATATAGAGGTGTGTTAGGAGTGAGTCCACTGGACTGAAGCTGTATGTGACCTTTGACCCCAGGTGTGAACCTGCTGGTGGGCACAGAGAACGGGCTGTGGCTGCTGGACCGCAGCGGCCAGGGGAAGGTTTACTCTCTCATCAGCAGGAGGAGGTTCCAACAGATGGACGTCCTGGAGGGACTGAACGTCCTCATTACTATCTCAGGTAACATGAAGAAGTAAATCCGCTTTATATCAGGGTCAGAAACAGAGGGAGTTTAATGCACTAAGAGTACCGACCCTCCAAAGGAATTACAGAAGAAGCCATGGAAAAACTGTATCAAAGATGTCCTGAAGGCCTCCTGCTTCAGTGAGGATTGGTTCAACATTGCTGCAGAGAGAACTTTGAGGCTTGTCATTCTCTCTCCTCGGAAGAACAGGCTGTTTTGAATTGGCATGCTTTTTCGGTAATCAGCGGTGCTCTGATTGGCTGGAAAACAGAGCTCAATGAAAGAAGTAACATTAGTGCTGCGAGGGCGAGAGAGGTGGAGAGGACAAACGGCTGTGGGGGTATGAAGTGCTCCCGAGCAAAGCCGGTTGGCCTGAGCTCTGTAGAGCTGGTCTGTTTGTGATGCAGAAAACGGCAGGAATTTCAATCCGTGTTTTTCCATCACTGAAGTGGAGACGGGGGGTCTAACAGCTGAACTGGGGGTCTTCAAAGTCAACCTTCTCTGGGTTGTCAGATACAGGGGAGACCTCTCTACTGGTTTGCCGAACTGGAAAAAAAAGTATTTTCCATAATATCGGTCTTTTAAAAGAAATGGTAATCAGGTCAGGGTTAGAGTGGTAATGGTTAAAGATTGAACTTATCAGCAGTGGAGTTAGTGAGAGCCTCGCTCATCATCACAGGCCGGCTGAAATATTTTCCTGCCGAAACCGATCATATCACTCAACCTGTCAAGCCTGAGGTAGATCAAAAACAAGATTTTGCCAAGTGACAAATAGTATTTTCACACCATGCTGAAGCAGATTAGCTTTATCTAAGCACGCTTTTGTTTACGGATATGCAGTTCTGCCTTCTATCTTCTCATCTCCACTCAAGTGTAGTTGCCTCCTTGATGGAGGCATAAAGACTGTTAGATGAGAGTGCAGAATGGAGATTATTTGTTCAGCCTCACATTGTTGCTTATCTTGATGCAAACTGTGATTTACCCAGGTAAAAAGAACAAACTAAGACTGTACTACCTGTCCTGGCTCCGGAACAAGATCCTGCGGAATGATCCGGAAGTGGAGAAAAGACAGGGCTGGACGTCCGTGGGAGACCTGGAGGGCTGTGTACATTACAAAGTTGGTAAGTTCAGCCTGCTTAACTCTGATGGTAATATGAATACTGAAGGTGTAAATGTGAAAAATCCATTATTCCTGGGGCCACTGTCACCCAGGAACTCTAACTGTGTCGTTGCCTGGCAGCTGTTGATAACAAATTAACGGTGCCATAACACAGACTACATTGAAGGCCAGCTGTAGTCATAATAATTCTGTGAATAGATCTTTTAAAAATTCTTAAATGTGGGAAACGTCAGTGATAAAAATGGAACCCATGAGTAGGCTGCATAAATGAAGCTGACGGATTGAGGGTTGCGTGTCTGTTATCACTAAAAGCCATGTAAGCCACATTAGTCACATCACATCACTTTCTTGTTCAATCATATACCGTTGCATAAAGGGGAGGCGAAGCAGTTCTGTTAGTGTGTGTGTGTGTGTGTGTGTGTGCCTGTGTGTGCATGTGTGTTCACGTGTGTGTTTTGCTGAACTCAGCTGGGCTGGGAGTGTTCTTTCCTTTGACTCTTCCTGAGGTGAAGAATAAGAGAGACCGAGAGGCTGTGAGAGGCTTGGAGAGAGGGATCTTTGACCATTAATCCCTTGCAGTTGCCTATCTAATAAAACTAATGCATGAAAATAAGAGTTTGACCTCAAAAAATATTATTGAACACCT
The DNA here is from genome assembly GCA_029692085.1 of Gymnothorax javanicus. Classification (NCBI taxonomy): domain Eukaryota; kingdom Metazoa; phylum Chordata; class Actinopteri; order Anguilliformes; family Muraenidae; genus Gymnothorax; species Gymnothorax javanicus. The sequence goes on from CM056204.1 coordinate 48,766,376, forward strand.
GATAATAAAAAAGGGGGATCGTTTACAATCCTGTCAAATGGGGAAAAAAATTGGTAAAAAGAATAAACACCTTAATAAATTCTTGTTTTGTCAAGTGTGAAAGCAAGCCCTAAAAAGTTGTCTCTGAAGATTAAAAATTGCCAAGTTCCACTCTCCATTTCCCGCTGAGTATGGAGTGCCAAAAATAAAATGGGTCACTATGACAATCCAGACTGCCACTAATTCAGATGCCAATAGAGGGATGGTCTCATCTGTGCCACGTATCAGATGTTCCTTCAAACATGTTCCGGAAAGTAGGAGAGACTCAAAAAATGAGGGTGTGAGAATGAGAGTTAGAGAAGGATGGAGGATGAAAAGAGTGGGGGGAGAGAGGCTTTTGAAGTCAACTTTTGTTGTCATGTTGAAAGGTATATCAAATGCTCTCCCAAAAACAAATTATTGTTTATTTTACCCAGCTTATTTTTTAAGAAAAAATGTAAAAACTAGATGTTGATGAATGTGAGGGAGGGCTTGAAATGAGGGAGGGAGGGAGGGAGGGAGGGAGGAGAGAGAGAGAGAGAGAGAGAGAGAGAGAGAGAGAGAGAGAGAGAATGTAGGATTGCATTGTTTAATATCCCAGGATAGCAGAAAATGACACTGTCTGAGACCCAATCTGGTCATACAGGCTGGACATTGTCTCTGAATTTCCCCCTCCTGTCAACTTTTTTACGCTGCATTTTTCAAGCCGTATTGTCTTTAATCCTTTCCGCAGTTGAGCAGTAACCTTAGATGTGGGCGTCAAAATGATGGCGTAATTGTATGTATATCTAGAATAAATAACAGTATATTGAACATTCATGAGGGGATGGTGTCCTAGAACTATTCAAAAGATATGAGTTCTTATGTCTGAAATGGTGGAATAGATGTTACATGAATCATATCCCCCATGAAACCTGATCCGCTACCAGCCTGACATAGCTGGCTACAGAAGCAACCAGTGAATATTTTATAATATGTATAAAGTAATAATGAAAAAAAAGTCTAACCTCATAGCAACAACATAAAGCCATACATACTCAAATGAACATGACTACAGTAGCGAAGTGCTACTTAGGGAACAACAAAATATTCGCAATAAATTTCAGTTTTGTCAGTCAACTAACAAGATGTCCTATTTCATATCAATACAAAAACACAATGCTTAAATGTCGCTAATGTGCAGAGAGGTCCCTTTCAACATTTATTTTTTCCATCATCTGTGAGCTCTCCAGAAAAAAATGCATAGAATAGAAAGCAGAAATCCAAAAATTCTCTCTCTCAGCACTGCTTGTCCCTTAAAATCTTTTTTACTGTTTTAGTAAGAGATATAGCTTGTTATGATCTGGACATTTAACCAGATGCAGAATAAGAGTACAATACAATAGCATGGTTTATTGATAGGAATACGGCAATGACTGAAAACATGCAAAATCATAAGTCATATAAGGCAGCACAGATAAGGAATCAATAATACATAAAGGACCAGGCTGAATTGTAACCGGGAGAAGAAGAACCGCAAAGAAAAGATTTCAAAAGTAACAAGGAATGATTGGAAGTTGGCTCAGAGGAAACTGGCAGACAAATTCACTGTGACACATAGACAGAGAGCTTAATATAGACGGAGAAAGAAGGCTAATTAGGATGGGGAACAGGTGAGTGTGCGGGGAGAGAGCATGTAGGGAGGTGTGGCTATAAACAAGGAAATGAGGTGTGCAAATAGAAAAACAGAAAGACGAGGGCGAGTCAGTGAGTGCAGGAAGGAAAACAGGAAGCACGAGGAGAGACAGGTGAAGATAAGCAAAGGAAACTAATGCATGCGTCAACTAAAGGAAATTCAATAAATAAAAATACAATTAATTTGGAGACTGAATGGATAGGTCCTTTAAAAGCCCCCTCATTTTAACCGTAAAAAAGATGAAAATGTAGTAATATCCACATGCATTTAGTGCAAAAGTTTGTACCATTCGTCATAATAGTCGCTTGGTGGTAAAACATTGTTTTATTTTTAATTCATGCAAAAGTCATTCCCTTGATAGCTGTTTGGGGAAGCAGGGGGTCAGCTTATATTTGGCTTCAAAGAGAATCATTTAATTTGAGTATTACCCTCAGATGTCGCTCACCTTTGGTCAGTGATTTTGTGATCCAGGAAATGTGCTACCTCCTAGCCATTATTTGTTTAGCTGTATTTCAATGCGAAACAACTCTGGTGTTGAAGTTTCATCAACTTCTTTTTTATTCGCTGCACTTTTTTTGTCCCAGAATTAAGAAAATAAATGGAAATAAGTTTTAATTCCAAATGATGCCAGTGTCTTGCTTCATTGAAGTAATTTCTCCAGTCTGTTGCAGTCAAGTCTTGCCTTGTAATGCCTTAAATAGGGGTCATGCACACACAGGCAAGGAATGGCATGATTTGGCATCTGCATAAAGGGAGTAATATTCACTGGAACTGGCGCCGTTATAGACCCCCCCCCGTCCTCATTTACTGGTGTGCAAGCCTTCACTGAAGTCCCTTTTCTCCTTTTCTCTCTTTGCTTCCAGTACGATATGACAAGATCAAGTTCTTGGTCATCGCCCTGAAAAATGCGGTGGAGGTGTACGCCTGGGCCCCCAAGCCGTATCACAAGTTCATGGCCTTTAAGGTGAGCACTTCATCCTAAACCCCGGGGACTATTCCTGAGTTACGGATCTTTGTACTCAGACAGCAGTAGTATGGGAAAGCTGGCCGTGTACTATTGCATGTGCATCTTCAGATTTTTTTAATGGATTAACAGGATTTTTATCATCTCAGTTGGTGTCTTTTTCATTTCCACCCATCCATCCAAAGATGGATCCATCTCCATCTATCATCTAACTTGCTTATATGTGGCTGGGCTCACAGGGGTACTGGATTCTACCCCAGTATACAGTGGGCGAGAGGCAGGGACACACCCTTTGCAGTTCATTGATCCACCACAGGGATCACACTCCATTCACTCCCTAATTTTAGTCTTTGATTCCCCTGATATGTGGTATGTCTTTGGATTATGGCTGGAAACCTCACAAACTATGGATGGGCATGCTAACTCCGCACAGAAAGGTCCCAGGCTGGATTGAAACCCATGACCTTTCTGCTGTGTGGCAGCAGTGGAAGATGCTGCACCGTACACTTCTGCCCTTGAAAGTGTAGGATGCTGCAGCGATGAAAAAGGAATTGTGATCTAAGTGAAGTGACCTTCCAGAGGCTGTCCCAGTTCTTCTAAATCTTGAGGGATCTGCTCCAGTTCTCGCACTTTTTTTTTTTTATCACTGCTGATATGCTCTCTACACATTAAGTTTGGATTGTTCACACAGTGTTGAATCAGAAACAGTGAGATGCACCATAAATTTTTATTGTGTACTCATGTACATCATTATCTTTAGCTATCTCAATGCAATCTGACTTTAAAGTGCCTCTGTTTCTCTTTCTCTCTGACTCTCTCCTCCCTCTCTCTCTACCTCCTTCTCTTCATGCTCATTCCCTCTCTCTCTCTCTGTCTCTCTCTCTCACTCTCTCTCTCTCCATCTCCCCACTGCAGTCCTTCACCTCCCTCCCTCAGAGGCCCCTCTCAGTGGACCTGACTGTGGAGGACGGCCAGAGGTTAAAGGTCATCTACGGCTCCCTGTCGGGTTTTCACGCCATCGACGTTGACTCGGGAACGCCGTACGACCTCTACCTTCCCACACATGTGAGTCTCCTCCTCTTCAGCTCTATACTGGATCGCTTGTTGCTGTATAGTGTGGTCCATAAATATTTGGACATCGTTAACATTTTTGCTGCACTGCCAGCAGCCATACCACTATTCAGTCTGCTCCAGCTGAGTGGCTGATGCTAAGCAGGTGTGGGCTTGGTTAGTACTTGGATGGGAGACCACCTTGGAAAACCAAGTTGCTGCTGGAAGAGGTGTTGGTGGCCAGTAGGTTGCGATCTTCCATCTGGTAGAATAGTCCCCAATGCCCCAGTGCAGTGATGGGGACACCGTACTGAAGGAGACGCTGTCTTTCGGATGAGATGTTAAACTGAGGTCCTGCCTCTCTGTGGTCATTAAAGATCCTATGACACTCTTTGATAAGAGTAGGGGGTTCCCCGGTGTCTTGGCTAAAGTCTCAACCTGGCTCTTTCAACCTGCGCCAAATCCTCCCCTGATCTAATCGGCTGTGCAACTGGTCCCCTCCCTCTCCACCTCAACCCCCAGGGCTCCCTTGAAAAAGAGATTTCAATCTCAACAGGACTTCCCTGTTTAAATAAAGGTTAAATAAATAAACAACAGAGGATTTGAAAATGATGAATAAGACTTGGAATTACAGATGTTCAGTTTCGGTAGCTTGAAGCACGCACTAAATGCAGCTCTTTTCAGTCAGCATTGCTGTCCAAATACTTAAGGACCACTTTGTGAATGATGCAATGCAGCACAGCGTAGCCAGCTAGGTAAGCTGTAGTGTTCCGCTCCGGTGCGTGGGAGTTGTTTCCCGCTAGCGGCACACCCACGCAGTGGTTAGCACGTAGGTGTGCTCTGAGAACTAGGGCTGAGGTGAACTCCCAGATGCCGCGATGCAGAGGTAAAGCTGGCCAGATTCAAATGTTGCACTCTGAAACTGTGGAGAAAAGGATTGTGGGAGCAGGGTGGAACATCTGCTGTCGAAGGGCATGTGTGCTGTTTATGTCTAAGCTGAGCGTTTGGTGAGTTGGAGGGAATGCTAACTGTAGAGATTTGGGGGTACGTATTACCCTGGGCACATGGAGAATCGGGAGTGGGGTGATTAGTACACGCAGGGTAAATTAAATTACTCTGAAGGGATCTGTTTGGGGAGTGGTGATATGTAAGATTGTACTCACACATACACAGACATATATAATCACAGGTACACACAAATCAGCCTACACACAAGCAATTGTGCAAATACCAGTCTATGCAGACGCAGAAACACTGTGGATTGTGCTACTGATGAAATTCAACCAAGCACAAGCATACATTACACAGTGACACACACTCAGGAATGCAGACAGTGTAACAGTGCATGCTAACACACACACACACACACACACACACACACACACCGATCTGCGGATGTACGACTACACCATCTGGCCCTGTCATGCTTGGTAGTGCTGCGCAGTTGGAAGAGACGAGGCAGCGGACTCTGGGTCGGTCTCAAACGGGACACTGTGTCACGAGCGCTCAGAAGGGAGCCGCATGCCCTCACACACACACACACACACACACAGGCCTCAGCCAGCTTCGACATCAACACACAATCCCAAAATGGGCCATCCAAAACCTGCCTCAGAACCCCTTAACCTACCTTTTAACCAGTAAGTCCGCCTCAGCAGTGAACCAGCAGTTTAGTACTAGCGCTGTTACCCACCCTCCCGATCCCCAGTCCCCTGTTGTCCTCCACCAGGCTGTCCCACATAGCTTCCATTGGCTGGCTGCTTCTGCCTCAGCCTCCATCCACATGTGCTACTTATTACTTGCGCTAAAAATACCCCCCTTTACCCACAGCCTCCACTGAGCACACAGACCATGCGCATGAGAAAAAACTGTTGACCTGTCCTACTTCCTGCTTCCTTTTTTTTATCAACATTAGAATATGTGTCGGGCAGCTCTACATTCACCTGTTCGGATCCTTTGGCAACTCATACCACCACTTCCTCTTCTCTCTCACACTCACTTACTCACCCTCTCGCTCGCGGTCTCTCGCTCTGGAACACACAGGCACAGATACTCTTCCCGTACCTCTCCCACTCTCTCTGTCGCCGGCCGTTCCTCCGTCGATCGCGTACGCCTGCACTCGCTGTCTCCCGCGGCCGCTGCTCACTCATGAGAGTCCCGCGCCGGCGGATCAGGATCGCGCTCCGGTTCTGGATGCCGGTGCTGATGTTGCGGATCGTGACCGTTCAGGGAAGCGACGGCGCGGAAGGAGCTCCGGGCTGGGCAAGTAACGCTACGCTATGCTAACACGGTTCGCGAGCGCTGCGCTTCGCTACTAGCGTGGATGTGGGCGTAGCAGGGGAGGGGAGGGGGGGTGTAGTGTCAGCAAAGGTTACTGGGAGTTTGCATCAGCGCGTTTGAGTGTTATGAGCACTGGGAGCTGGGGCATTTGGGATGTCTACCCTCACACTTTTTCACCTCCCATTGAAATGGAGATGAAAGAAATGAAGGTCTGGCCAATGAACCGCCAGAAATGTTCTCTCCTCTATCCCCCCTCCCATAGGGGACAGAAACTTTTTTGGCAGATGTAATTGTCTTCCCCATTTTATGCGTTGGTTCACTATAGGCCTGTCTCTGAAAGACCTGTTGGTTTGAAAGAGAGTTTTTTGGGTTGGAGAGTTAATGGGTGGCTACATGGGAATGCAGTAGCTCTCAGCAGAAGGCACTCGGCTGTGTGATTACTTATCTCATCTCCTCTTTTTCTGCATATCGGTGCATCCCTTCCCCCGCCCGAGTCTGTTACTCACACTTCCTGAGGAACATGAATCACCAATCATGCGAACTGAGCCGAGACGAAGGAGGATAATTAATAGTGATTTAATATGAATTTAAAAAGGAAGTATTTCCTTCGAGGACTGCGCTGAAGCCTTTATGACAGTAAGTCTTCATGATTTAGGTTGCTTTGTGGATTTGAGCCAGCAGACAACCGGCCGTGGTGTAGTGAGGTTTTGTAAGCGTCGGGACAGTGTCGTAGTTTTGAAGAGCTGTCATAGCACTCCGTATGGACGTTACCGTTAAATTAAAATGTGTCCTGCGCTAGAACACCGCAGAACGAACTATGCAGGATTTATAGCCCTTTAAAACTGCGTGTCTGTCCAGAGAATAGCAGAGTAGGTGTTGTTTTCGGAGGAGGTTAACTGTCTCAACATAGCGCTGCGGTGGAGCAGAAATGTGTCCATCTAAGAGCCGGCCTCATCGATTGCCGTGTACAGCGGCTACAGAACGACAAGTTTGTGACCCTTCTGATATTTCAATACATTTCTCTCTCTCACTCTCTCAGATACAGGGAGTGATCCGGCCTCACGCCATCATCATCCTGCCTAACACCAGCGGCATGGAGGTGCTGGTGTGCTACGAGGACGAGGGCGTCTACATCGACACCTACGGCCGTATCACCAAGGAGACTGTGCTTCAGTGGGGCGAGATGCCTGCGTCTGTAGGTGTGTGTCCACGCCGACCAAACCGCCCCCCTCACTTTGGATATTGAGTCATTGGAAGAGAGGAAGGGGGTTCCCTGTATCTCTGTAGAGGAACCCTATCTAGTTCTTGCGTACTTTGTTGAGCAAAATGGTTCATTCTGAGAGTTGTTTTCACACATACCTGCAAGGGTTTAAAGGGTAAAAATGGGTTTCGCTATTGGACACAAGTTTTGGCGACTGGTTCTGTGAGAGCTTTTTTCTGAGAGCTTTTCAGCTTCAGCGTGGGCGGACAAGTGGTAAAATGATTAAAAAAGCCCTTAATATCAACTTTTCTAGCATGTATGCAGCTGTGTGGGCAGAACTGAAATGAAAATCAACCGTACTATTAGTATTGTGTAAAAACTCTCCAAAACAAATGAGACATAGCTTCTTTTTTACATTTATCCACAGAGCGTAAATGTTGCATGTCCTCTTGTGGGTTTTTATCCAACTTCGTCAGCTGTGAAACAATGATACCTCAGTGGATCATTGTGTTAGCTGATGCGCAATGGGCTTACACAAAAATGTAGCAGTGGTTCGTTTTGCTTTTTTTGACTATTTGATGTGAACTCTAAACATACTTTTAAGAAAGTTATCTTTGTTTGCGTGTTTGTCCTTAGCATATCTTGACAGCTGCTCATCCAAATAATGTCAAAGTTGGTGGGTGTATTGCTGAGGACCAAAACAAATGCAGCATTAAGTTTGAAGTTAATTGGATGAGGTGCAAACAACAGTACTGCTTACATGGAAATTGAACGAGCAGTGCTCTTGTTTGAAAAATGATTACCAGGTGTTCTGAATAGATCACTGGGTGTAAACAGTTGTAAAATGGGTGTGAAAGTGGAATTAGGCAAACCGGATCCCACCTGTCGTGACAGATTTGGTATGACTGTTCTAAAAATAATGTAATGCCAGGCTGATTGTTTTGGGCCCACTGTCTGGATCATTTATCAGGGGGACAGACTTTCCATGGGGAATGGCCTGAAAGATCCCCCTGCTTTGTCAGGCAAAGCGTAAATAAAGCACTAGAGCGGAGTTCGTCCAATGGAGAAAAGGGAGAGAGGGGACCCGTTAAAACGTCCTATTGATTTTTTTATAAGTGCATCTCATGTTGCATCGCCTTGGCATCTTGAAAGAGCATCTTTGGGTTGCCTAAAAGCCTTTGTATTTAAAACTTCTCCCTGTGTGTGACATTCACCTCCTGCCTAAAAGTCTGCATATTTAACCCTTAGAAGTGTAGGTTCTTGGTTTCTTTTTCTCGAGTCCATTTTTTTCCCCCAAAAGTTTTTGCTTTCATGGGCTGCAAGGTGCTGCAGTGGGTAGCAATGTTGTCTCACAGCAAGAAGGTTGTACATTTGAATCCATGCACTCCTGTGTTCACTTGAGTTTCTTTTCTTGTCCTCACACTGTCATAAATATGCATGTTAGACTAACTGGAGATTCTAAATTGCCCGCTGGTATGAACGAGGGAGTGAATCTTGCGTGCGCCCTGCAGTGGATTGACGAGCTATCCGGGGTGTGTTCGTGCCTTTCTCTCGTAGCTTGGATAGGCCTCAGCTCCCCAGTGACCCTAGTGAGGAAGAAGCTATTTACATAATGGATGGATGGGTAGTGCTTCCTCTCCACTGATTTCAAATGCCATTCGCAAGTGTTACATTAGCATTATGATGCTATTGAGAACTTTGGAATGACGTGATATTATACCTTAATTTGTTAAAATCTGTGTTTGTGTTTCTGTGTCTATGTGTGTGTGTGCGTGTGTGATTTGTACAGCCTATCTCCAGTCTAACCAGGTCATGGGTTGGGGGGACAAAGCTATCGAATTGCGGTCTGCCGAAACAGGAAACCTGGAGGGGGTCTTCATGCATAAGAAGGCCCAGAAGCTCAAATTCCTGTGTGAGAGGAACGATAAGGTGAGGACCCAACATGACCGAATGCTGCTTTATCTGCACGTTAGCATCGCGATGATCCTCAGTTGGAATGTGTTGTGCTACCATGTGTGTGTGCTCGCGTCTGTGTGTGTTGGTATATGCTGGTTTGTGTGTACTGTATCACTCACAGTCCGTGTTGTGTCTCCGCGTCGCAGGTGTTTTTCGCCTCGGTTCAGTCGGGCGGCAGCAGCCAGATCTACTTCATGACTCTGGGACAGAACTCTCTCTTCAACTGGTGATCCCTGGAGCTCAGCGAGCTGCTAATCAGGCCATTCATCGCAGTGCTATTCATACCTTCAGGTCTTGTTGCTCTTCATACAGCCGATGCAAAGGAATCGCTCTGTGACTGAATTTTGATTTGTTTCAATATCGCAAGGATTTTTCTGGAAAGATATTTTTTTTTCCTCAAAAAGCACAAGCATTTCAGGGTTTGCTGTCTACGTGCAGCCAGGATTTGGTTCAAGTTTTTTCTTTTTTTTAAATATGTGGGCTCCTGACTGACTCAAGGAACATTCCGCTTTGTTATTCTCGTACTGTTCGCAGAGCCTGTTAATTTTAAGTCCTGAGGTATAACTCCATAGTCTGTTGTTATTGCTGTTGGCATGTAACATGTGCAATAAGAGAAGTACCATATTTAAAGCACTAGATATATACCTCAGAACTGATTTGAAACGGTTTCATCATTACCACAAGTTTGACTAATTCAGGGCCCTTGAAGTAGAATGTTTTGTCCAGTGCCTACTTTTAAAAGTGGTCAGCTAATGGATGACCTCTTGTCTGTTATTAATTGTAAGAAATGATGCATCTCAGCCGTGTATAACATGCTCCAGCATGTACCATGTCATATTGGGGCTTGTCAGTGTTGCTCCTCGCTGTCATCTCTCTCTCTCAGTTGCAATAACTGAACCATAGACAGTGATAGGATATATGCATAGCAGGATGCTTAAAGTTTAGAGCATTATGGGACAGATCCATGGAGATTGGATCACTTATCATGTATGTTGTTATTTTTTTTTTAAAAAGGACATTTTCTGTAAAAATGGCTTCAAGGCAGTGCAGGGTTCATCAATAGTGAATGTGGTAAGAAGATAATATATACTGAGCAACAAAAGAAATGCAAGTTGATACAAGACTGACAGGAAACTAAATATGAGTGTAATTATTATTTTAAAAAATCTTATTTGTTATTAGAACATGCACATTTACACTCATTTCTTCAAACTTTTTGGCTTGCGGTCACTTTGACTGAAAGACCTTGCAAGTACATTAACTAGCTTTCTAACTTGCGTTTCTTTTGTTGTTTAGTATAATTGGCGCCTTATAAGTATTTGCTGGAAATAAATTGCATTGGCCTGTAGGGGAGTGTATGGGACCAGTTTTCATTGATTTTTACGATGCAGATGAGGGATTGAAGTCTGAGTCGCAATGAAGCAATGACTTGTCAGGTTTGTTTAAATGTCCACGTATATGATGGTGTGGGTTTAACATTGCACAGATGCATTAAGATTACTCTTTCTACTTACCAGTTTGGCTTTTGCTACTCTCGAGGTTAACGTACTGTATGAGTGGGCGTCATAATTTTATTAGCTGTTGCTAGTCTGTGAATCTAATATTACAAATGTCCATCAATCTTGAGGAAAATTTGCTTTTCAGATGGTGAAATAAGCATACGACCTTTACAATTAATTTTGAGAAAGCAAGCAATAGCTCGAAGCCTATTCAGAAGCAGCGTATTGCACTTATTTTTATGAAAAAGAAAAAAAGTACTCCAAAAGATCTTTCTGTACATTGGTAAATGTACATATTATTTGCACTGTTTTGTAGATATTTTATATCTTCTTGGTCATCTGCATGTATGGAGTAATTTTCATAATTAATCCTTTGCACTTTTGCGATTGATTGTACAATATCTGAAATAAATACTTTATTCAAGCAATTTTTAGAAGGTAAGCCATTATGACCTTCTTACACATTCAGTATTATGTAAATTTTAGAAAAGGGGAGAAATTCAGCATTTAATGAGAGTCTGTATTAAGCTCTGACTCTACATTTTACTGATTTAACTATATATTACAGGTGGAATATAATCTTTATGAATTACTAACATGGGTGTGGATGACCCTTCCATTCATCCTCAGCTTAATATGGTCTGAATGTCAGTATCTACGATGAAGATGAATGTGCATCCTCGTGAAGAAAATTAAGTGAAATAGTGCTGATGAACATCTAATCGTCAGCCCAGGAAGATATGTGCATTTTGGAAAAATGTGAATCACTGCATGTGTTGCATTAATTTCAATAAATATTGAACAATGATTTTTCTTCTTCAGTGGCCTAAATATCCTTAACTTGTCAGTCACTAGAGAAGAAAAAATGGAGTTGTTCATTTTTCTCCCCTTGAAAAGTAGTTCCGGCTAAATTTAGGGATGTCCATATTAGTGAACACTCGCATTTTGCCTTTTTCTGAACCATGTCAATGCTGAAGGACTATTTTTTTCTTTTACCTAATCCTCAATTCATGTTATGCTGTCTGGTGTTTTAGCTTCACCCTGCATTGTGGCCACTGGGTGGAGCTACATGTAAATTTTACAGTTCTCTTAATAATGTTGTTGTTGATATTGCAGCTGGTTCTGTAAGCATATTTAATAACTCTCTGAGTGACAGATTATCATTAATTAACCTTAAACTGTATTATCAATGTGGATTTTTGTTCCTACCCTCTTTATGCTGCGATAAATGGATAAATGATGAGCATTATTTCAACTGACAACTCAGCATATGAGGTACTTTTAACACATAGTACAATTTACTATAATGTGATTTTGCAGATTTTCTTGGACTGAAGCCACATTTCTTGTCAGTATGCCTCTTCCTACTGCTAGCCAAGTGATCCTCTCTGACTTTTCTCAGCAGAGCATTAGAGGACCTATTGTCCAACATTAAACCAATTTGACAATATAAAAGGAATGTTTGCTAGCAGTAAACTGATAATCAGTAGTAGCTTATTAAGAAGAATTGGAACAAATAATGTTTATGCGTAATGTATAACATGTTCGTGAAGTAGTTGAGCTGTACACTTTGAGTCAGGAGCGGTGCGTTCGATCAGACGACCCTCGGCAACACGAGTATAAATGCTGCACAGGCGCAGTAGCTGCCATGCGTATCATCAAATCGAATAACGAGTGTTGTTTAAGGAAGGCGACCTCGGTAGCGGAGTCACTGATGTGCAACCTCACCGTTCTTGTCCAGTCGGCGCCATCTTGGAACCCTTCTACTCCTGGAAAAAGCGGGAGTATGCTCGCGTTGCACGCATTCAACACCAGAGCAAGACTAATGGCGCTCTATTAACGAAGTGCGCTACTCGTGCTACTCGAGTTTTCTAATCGTACGCACTGGAAGATGTTAGTTTACTTATTTTGGTTTTTATGTAGAATTTTTGCCGCAAATCTCTCCAACTTGTTTGGAAACTTGAAACTTTTGTACTGCAGAGGAAAAGCAAGTGTTTCTGTGGAATGACTGTTAAACAGCTGTGTGTTATTAGATGAGAACGGCATGTGAAGTAAACAGCATGTTTGCAAAAAAAACCTTTTCCCTGTGTGGGGATACTAGTCATTTCGAGTGGGAAATTGGACCAGTTTGTCAGGTAATTAAGGAGATGTGTTGTCAGAGAAGGAAGGACAGAGCAAGTTGATGTTGGGCAGGTGTAAGTGAGCAGAGCAGTAGAGGCACATGAGTCATCATGATTTGAGAAGAGATCTCTGGAGAAAATTCTGGGTGTTTTGAGATTTGCAGACTTGTATACAGGAATGGTGTTGGCGCTTTTGAGAATGTCTTGAAGGTTAAGTATACGCACTCATCAAGAAAATTTAAGTACAAATTGGACAAACTGTGAGACAGGTGGTGATTTGTTTTTAACAAATGTTCAATACCTGGTTTTTTTTTTTTTTTTTTTTTTTTTTTTTTTGCTTGTGAAAATGTAAAATAACAAATATTTGACATTGCTGTTTCAAAGAAAATGATATGGAGTGTTTTTGCTTATGCATTAATTTGTAATGTCCCTATTAAAAATAATCATTCTCCCAGGTGTTTTCATGCTTTTTTACTTAAATGCATTATGCATATTTAGCTTTGGTGAACATTTTTATGTGTACAGCATTCACACTCACTGTAAATCTAAAGTTGGCTTTTAATAACTGCCCCATTTTACTAGTTGAATACTAAATTAAGGGTTTCAGTTTTGTTTAAACTCTGTCAAACAGTGGTTTGGAATAAAATTGTATTTAAAAAGTGCTTCCTGTGGACATTGAACTACTATTTATAATACACTTATACTAGTTTGAGGAAAATGTATTCATAAAAAAAAATATGTAGTGTTTAATAAGTATTTGGTTGTCATTTTATCAGTAACCAAAAATGTGAATTGAAGTGACGGCCAATTTGTCATGGCACAAATTTTTTGGTGGATAAAATGTCTACACCCCCAATTTTGGAATTGGAGTTGTGCATGAAGTGAGCTCATTGCTGCCCACATCTGCATGAAAAAATGGTCTGGCTTAGAGCTGCATGCCTTGTGCTGCTGGCCTGCACCCTTTCTTTCAAATGAATAATAAATCTGTTTTTTTTCTCGACTAAAAATACTCCATGAGATATGCGTCACTTCTGAAACACATTTTACCATTTATTGATAAAAGATTAAATGTAACAGTTGAGAGCATGAAATCCCATTAGGCTTTATTCCTAATTTTTGTCTTCAATCAATTGCTCAATAACCATGTAATGGTCATACCACATATTCCGGTAGGATTTCAAGACTAGGAGAATATCCTGCTCAAACCTTACATTCTGTTTGGGTCGAATTTGACCTATTTGATGTTTTGGCGCAGTGAAGATGCCCTACATAACAGTCTGTTGTCCTGAAATTTAATTATTTTCTTTGGAAGTGACCCAAAATATACTAGAATTGAAATACTGAATTTCCTAATTTTAAATTTTTGCACAGATGCTACACATTTAGCGTACAAAGTGGCTGTCGCATATTATTTGAAAGTAAAGTTTAAGTTCACATGATGGGATCAAGGTAAGGACAAACCGGTGGTTATGGTGAATCATAAAGCATTGGCATGCCTGCAAATCCATTGCATTGAGACAAATGTAGACAGGGTTCAAAAGGGACCATGGCACTGTCTCTACAATTGCCCACATTCTCACCCAATTGTTACATATGAATGCATTCTCACCCAGGTGTTCTTCAGGCATTTGATCTGTCATGGGTGAAACATGAGTCTGAATGAGTAGACCACATATAATCATAGGCACAATATATGAACAGTTTGTAAGGGTTAAAATGATCTCATCACCTCCTGAAAATTATTTCATGGATGAAACCGCAACTTGGTGCCTTTTAAGCAACCGTCGTTTAGTTCATTTATGCTCCACATTGTGGTGTTGAAAACATTTTCTGGGCATATGGGCTCTCCTGCGCTTGTCATCATACCTGTGTCAATATGGTCGGAGACCATTTTAGGGCCTAGTTTGGGAATTTCCTTTTGTTTGTTATAGTCATGAAGTTGCCCTTTGCTAGAATAAGCATGGTTAGCATATTTGTTGGAAGTTTTATAGAAGTAGCTGACTCAGGCATAGGGAATAATTTGTATTCTGCCTTTGCATTAGTAACAGAGGGCAACCTCAGCCTGATCGAGCAGTCAGCATTCTTAATTTTATTGAGTGTTCCCAATACATCATGAAACCACCTACACTTCCAAATCACGGAGTGTGTCTTCTGTTATGCTTGCAATAGACCAGAAGGGAAAACCCCGGTTTTGTGCTTCAAAACAGTTTGGGTCAGTTACTGCAAGAATACTTTGAAAAAGGGTTGAACTATATGACCTGAAGAGCAATGGCACTTAGAGTAACCAGTGTTTGACCTTCTCTGGCTCTGTGACTGACCACAGCGAGTGTCCGAATTCTCTGTCCAGCCCATGAACATGAATTGGGAGTGAGGTGATCTACAGAGTAGGGTGTTGACGGGGTCATAATTTATGTTTAAATGGTCTGAATTCAGTCCAGCACCACTCCCAGGAAAGATCATTGCACTTGTAATCAGACGTGTTTCTTATCATGCAGTATATTAACGTTATCTTCTTAGCAGACTCAGTAATCCACCCCTATTCACACCTTCAAACATTGAATGAACACCATAAAAGTAAACATTTAAGCCTTATCCTCACCTATGTCACTCAGAGGAACAATCTGCTACATGCTACTGCCATTGCCATTTGTCTTTTTTTACAACAAAACCGTAGGTGGATTTTGTAACCAATTCGCATATGGTACTCTCATTTGCGTCCCAAGCAGCGTAACTGGGCTGCCCTGGCGTTCGTCTATATTTGAAGTCCAAGTATTTGGTTTTCCTGTATCTGTGGAGTCAGCTGCGTGAGATGGAGAAGCCGTAACCTGAGACGGCTTGAGCTCACTTCCTCGATTTATTTCTCTCCAGGCGCTCCCTTGAAACTAGTGTCTCCCCCCCCCCAACCTGCCTGCCCCCCTCCACCATAGATGACCTCCCACCACAGCAGAGAGAGGGACCCGCTTGTGCTC
This sequence comes from Gymnothorax javanicus, assembly GCA_029692085.1. NCBI lineage: Eukaryota > Metazoa > Chordata > Actinopteri > Anguilliformes > Muraenidae > Gymnothorax > Gymnothorax javanicus. The sequence goes on from CM056204.1 coordinate 48,782,108, forward strand.
TCTGTGCGCTGTGTAGGTGTGGAAGCCTGTGACAGGGAGCGGACCAGGAGTAGCGGTAACCCTGTCCCGCTCGCTCATCTTTGTCCATTGGAATAGTTTCGGCTCCTCGGCTTGCAAGGCGATCCTCTGGTAAGACCCCTGATTTTATTTTCTTCACTGAAAATCTGGGGGAGAAAAGGAGGCGGTTGCTTTGAAGGCTGTAAGTTGATGAGAGCTCCTTGTGTCATGGGATTCTGGCTTGAAAACTGGGCTCCTATAAGTGTACACTTAGCTCCCTCATTTGAGTGTAAGGTACCGGGCCGGGGTGCCCCTTTCAACTTCAACCAATTTGATTACTGGTGAATGAGTCACTCAAGCGCACTCTGCAATTTGAGGGCCATCTTGAAACTCATAACCTGGAGAACAAAAGGTTTTAATAGTTATAGCCGCCGCGTCAGTGGAAAAGTCAACAAGTTTTGACATGTCATACTGAATTGATTCAAGCTTGGGGCAGATTTTGAATAACTGATCTTTTGGATGAAAATATGTTACATGGTCAAGAATATACAGCTGCTGTTTAGGGATATGGGACGTGTAAATACTGTGAGGTGATGGCATTCCGCTGTAGGGGTTCAAGCAGGTGGGAGGGGGCTGAGCATGTAGTAAGGGGCAAGAAAAGGGAGCAAATAGGCATCATTTTTCTCTGATTATGTAAAGCACTGGCCCGTCACAAATCACTGACTGTAATGTCCACATGGCATCTCTTGCATATTGATATAAGATGTAGGGGCTTTGAGTCTTAGTGCGATGCCATATTCATTTATAATGCGAGTACCAAAATTCAATAACAACTCTCTCATTTAATTTGTCATAATGGATGTTGGGGGTGCATGCACTATTATAATGAACTCAATAAATCTAAATAATTCATGTATTGACAAAAAAAATTGTTTATTCCTCCTATTTGTATACAGTCAAGCTTGATCAAACTTAAGGCTGGCAACATTTAGCAAACTGTCAACGTTGAGTACCCTGTAATGTGCAGACAAGGGCTTTCTGAACTTGTCATGATGGAGAGTCATTGAACTTGCTGCTGTGCTCATTCACAGCCCACTGGGAACTTGCCTCTCAACAAGGGCTCACCTATGGCCACCGTTAACCATCTTGTTTGGTGTTTTCTAATAGGAAACTCCATTAAGGCCCACTCAGGGGATATACAGTAGAAAGGTTCCTATACATCACCAATGGTCGCACCACCATGTCTTGTCCCTGTCTCTATGCCTCTAAGTATGCAAAAGCTCATTACAACCACAGAGGAAAATTGCAAAAAATCCTAATCATAATATCTGGACTCCATATGGGTAATTCCTTTAGTTAATGTTGATTTTGTACAAAAGTTGTCTCTCAATTTTAATTGTACGCCTTTAATTTAATTACAAGGGGGAGGGAGTTAAAAATGCCTGGGGATTCCACATCTGTTATGACAACAGTTTCTCCCATCTGTTAGGTATGATGTTGGTCTCATGCCCCTAATTCCATAGCCTGAATTTTTAATGTTTACAAACTCAATACATTGTTCTTATTTAACAGACGCAATTTGGTGGGAGTAAAAATCCAATTTTTCTTTTAATCCAACAACTGAACTAGTGTTCTTATGCCAAAATGTATCAATATTTTCTTTCTGGTTCATTGTGGGTAAAATACTCTCAGCTGTGAGGAAGGTTTACATTTTTGAATTGTGTTGGTGTTATTTCTCATGACACAAAGCAAGCAAAACAGAAATTCCACTAATAGTTGACGACTGAATCCAGATTCATGATTACACATTTGGTCTGGAGACCTTGAGAGCAGGCTATTGGATGCTTGTTCATATTAACAATAATCTTCCCTCAGACTCAGCACAGACTGAACATCAAGACACGTCTGTTTTATCTGCAGCTCCCTGTTGATTCAGTTGCAATCATCCTCTCACTGAATGCCCATTAACTCCCCCCAAGTTCTTGCCTCTACTACATGACCTAACTCTATGCCACAATGAATACTCTCTTCTGAATATGCTCAAAATGTACGCGTCTTTTGTCCTCCTGTCTTTGCATAATCTCTGTTTAAGCCTCCCCGTTCAACATACTTGTTCATTGCTTATCAGCTTCCGGCTGGAGTCTGTTGTTTCCCTTCAACTCAGAAGTGGAGTGACAGAAAAATGGAATGACCGCATTCAGGATGGAAGCCATGATTTCAATGGCTTGTGATTTCTCATTTAACTGCACTCAGCAGGAGAAATGCAAATGAACAGTTAGGTGGTATTTTACCAAATTTTCTGCACACTTGATGAAAAGACAGCAAGAATTTGAAGCATTCTATGAGCCATCATAGTGTCTATTCAGGAAGTTGTGATGCAAGGAACTGAATTTCTTGGGCTGCCTTAAATTTGAAAATGGGCTTTTGTTTGTGTTGGACTGACGAAAGTAGTCAGATCAGAACTCTTCTTGAGAGCAGTATTCGGCGTTCACCAGGATTAAAGGCCTGTACTTGAATGCCCTCTGACTGCACTCGTACATGCTGAAGAGGAATGCTGTGATTAAATGCTATGGACTGTGGAAGGGCCATCAGAGGACTGCAAGCTGGGAAATGTCCAAGTGTTGGCACTAATGCATTAGAGGTGGTGCAATGAAGCGTCATCAATGGCCTCGATTTCAAGCCAACGACTGTATGTGGGATGGAGCTGAAAGCAGACCACCTTGTGTCATGACTGCATGACGAGAGTGGCATAACTAGCACCATCATCTGAGCCAGCTATTCCTTCCTGCCACAAAAAAACAGCTAGAAGCACTATTGGGAGGCAAGGTACACAATACGCAGTCAACACAACACCAGAAGAACAACACTACTGCAGACAACCAGCAAGGTGACCTGTGCTGACAGCGAGACACAGGCAGTAACAAATGAAATCGCCTCAGCAGTGCTTGAACTGGGCATGGAAACACCACAACCCTTCATGCAAAAATTTTTCATCAAAATTTTCAAAAACTAAACATTATTACCACGCCTATGACGAAGTCAGCAGGGCGAAGTATTGTAATTGGTGCAGTTTGCTTGTCTGTTTGTTTGTCTGCGTGTATGTGTGTTAACAATCTAGCGTCTAGAGTAGACGGTTGCACTGATTGACTTCAAACTTTCAGAGAAGGTGGGCAATGGTCCATACATTATCTGATTAAATTTTGGGGGTGATCGGATCAAGGTCAAAGTCACCGGAAAGGTCAAAATCGTTTTTTCTTTCTGAACTTTTTTCAAGAATTTTCTGAACTTCAAATTCATCACATTGACTTCACGCCAAAATGCAAATGTGCATCTTTCAATTCTGCTGCATTAAGGGGTTGCTTTGATAGTCTCCATAGTGATTGGGGGTTAAATGTTGGGGGGGTTCAAGGTCATTGGTGAAAATAATATATTTTCCATTGTTACTCAAAATCGGGTTGCAGATAGACAGATGTTTACTATTATGAGCATATAGGAACTCCTATAAAGACATATTTGACACCATGACTTTTGACCTTGATTGACCTTGAAAGGTCAAACTCATGGCCACAGATTTTCCGAGGACAATAAGTTAAAAGCAGTTGAGGTCACATTTGTAAAATTGAGTCAGAATCAAAAGCACTAAAATAAGTACTGGCAGGCAAGATTTGTTTTGCCTGGCAACATTTGTTTTGTATTTAAATAACATTTAATTTGCATTTCTTTAGTTTTTCAATATATTTAACTTGTGCCTGGCTGTCCCTTTGCCTGGCATCAACAGTAAACCAGGATGTATTCAACAATGCAGGCTATGTTTTACATTTTAGCCACTGATAATATAAAGGGCAGAAATTGCAATTATTAAGTGACCTTAGCTGCAAAGGTGCTTGATACTTTCATGCTGATGAAATTATATTTTAAAATTAAGGCTAGTTTTCTAAAAGAATACATGGAAACAGACATCTGTTCAGGAACTGAGGTGGTATTGATTGTCAAGCTTATGGCCAGGGCAACGTCCAGCTGAGCTGTAAAATTAATGGTAAAAATGTCAATGAAGGATGACCTTTACACATGCCTTTACTGTGCTGAGCACATAACTCTCTTCCACTCCTGGGCAAAAAAGGGCCAAGCCCAAAGTGGTAAAATATGCAGCTTTTAATGGTCTGTACAACAAATCAGGAAATTTGAGAAAGTTAAACAAATAGACAAAGTAACTTTGTACAGGATAGCCTTTCGATTTCATGTCTTATCATCAGAGTTGACCTTATTGGTAAACTTGAGGACAACTTTTTACATAAGGAAGAGTTGAAAACTAACACCTGATCGTTCCTCTTTAGAAACAACTTTTTTTCAATTGTGGGAAGCAGCCTTTCCGTAATATTCTCCTGTACTCTAAAGTATTGATTGACTTTTCTCAGCGAAGCAGATCAGCTTCACAGTAAAGCACTTTCCTCTTCTCCCCAAACAATTCACTGAGGCTGAAGTTAACTAGCAAACGGTGGCACAGATGTTCTCAGGGGTCCATTTGTTTAATCCCTCCTACTTTTCTTATCAATGTTTTTTTTTTTTTATCAAGACCATAAAAAGCTTAATATTGTTCCATCTTGGGATTGGATCATTTTTTTTGCACAAGAGTGTTCATTAAGTTTATAATGACTATCCTCTGTGCTGCTTCTGTATTCAGAGAGATATGATTTCATTCCAAAGACCATCAAAGGGACTAAGATTTTAAAGCATCGTTGCTGAATGACATCCCTTGAACAACTCATCTTCTTTTATGCATTTTTTTTCTACAAGAGTTGTTATGTATAACAGTTTTCCAGGATTCAAAGCAGCCATTTACTTGTTGTTGATCAAATGATGGCATTCTGCTCTACCTTTTGGAGGCATTCCAAGCATTTTCCATTGTGATCCTCTGGAATGTGTTCTGTCACTGGAAACTGCCATATTAAAAAACAGCTGTTGAGCTAGCACAAGCCTTTGAATGTTGGCAGTCTGTGGAAGGTCTGACAGGGAATATAATGGATATGGATAAACACACTGTTTATCAATTACGTGAATCTCTTTTTTCCCTGGACTTTTCTGTTCTGGGTAAGTGAGTGATGAACTGTTTTAATTCAGGTCAATTCAATGTTTAAAAACCTGAAATCTACCTCGGTGTAGTTGTCTGTGTGCTCTGAGTGAGTTTTTGATTGATGAAAAGAACAGCGCAGGAACAGCAATAACATTTCATTTCACTAGGGGGAGTGAAAAAAAAATTGTCTCCGAAAAAGTGACCTCATTCACCATGATTATAAGCTGTATTGCAGCAGAGGACTTAGGGAAGGGCTTATAAGCTTGCCCTTTCTGTCTGAGCGACAACATTGCCATGTCGCCTTGATACAATTAGCAGCACAGACAGCGCGGGTTGCCTCAAATCTGCCATTTTGTTCCATATTCTCATAACCTCTCTTGCTTCCCCCTATATACCATTTTATCCCTGTTTAGTATATCAAATGTCAACTATTGCATATTATTGTATAGATAGAGTTGATTGGACCAACGATGAATTGGCCCCAGCGGATAAATAAATTGATAATATATCAGATCACAGCCACCTAAACCCCTCCTGTCCTATTAGCCCAGAGTATTGGTGGTTTGTGCGTGATATTTTATTATCTTAGTCCCAAACTGAGACGCTGGCTAAGTAACAAGGCTGTACAAGAGGCTTGGGAAGGCATTCTGCTGCAGCCTGTGACACGCCAGGCCAGGGAGGGGAAGATTTATCATACACCATGTGTTCCTAAATCCAACACAGAGAAGGGGACTAAAATTAGATGCAGGCCAGCTCGGGTTTCCCTGTCCCAATCGGCAGTACCCCACTGGGCCGCAGAGGCTAAATAACTGCCTGATCACGGGTGACGGCCAAGAAATCAGATCCCCCCTGTCCACCACTTGGGCAGGACTTAGGCCACCACAATGGTTGAACTGCCTCAAACTCGAATGCAAAGATGTATTTACCAAGTGTCTGAAAGCTCCACGGAAGGGGCTATTTATTTGTTTTGGGATATGACTCTTCGGCGATTATAGTCGGAGACTGAGCTTCCTGCTCGCTCCTGCGATTTGAATTCAAGGTGATAACTTTGTGTTTTTGACACTCGTCTGGGTGAAGAAACAACATTGTACGTACATTTAACCAACACGTCCCTGGAGTTAAATAGTTTCAATATCTCTGAGGGTGTCAAACTGTTGTTTGTAGATCGTTATGTGCTCCATGTGGATCATTGCGTCCTCAAACGACGGCTTGAGTTACTCACTATTTCAGTCCTCAGGTGGCTTTGTGGCACATTTGTTCAGCGTCTAAATACCGACATACTCAGATGCACACATGCTGAGACCTACAGAAGGTGAAAGAAATATGAGGAGCTCCCCTGAAAATTGGCCCCCCACATTGAGGTGTCTAAAACACAATTACAAACATATTTACTCAGGTGATTCCTATTAATTTGCATACTGATTACAAACATGTCTGGAAAGACATCTAACCAGCAGAACTTTGCAAAGCAAAGCAAGAGTTCCAAAGGGGCTGAGTATTTGATGCCTGAATTGCGAGTGTCGTAGGAAAAAAAAGGGCAAAATTTTTCAAGGTGACAAGGGCAACTGTTTAAAAAGTTTTGATCACACATTGCTTGTACCAAAAAAACAGCAACAACAAAAAATAAAAATACAAAATAAAATATGGCTTTGGCCACAAGTCATATCACTTTGACAGGGACAAACACATGGTTGAATAGTTGCAAATAACTTGCGGCGAACTATAGCTCTGGAACACTGCAGAATTGAATCAATCCATATCTGAACCAGTCTCAACAAAAACAGTATTTTGTGAGCAGCACAAACCTGATATTTAGCGCAGTGTTTCTGGTGATTAGCCCATCCCCTGTTTGTGTGCATGCAGTTGCATACATCTACATGCACAAATCCACAGTGGCATCACAGAAACACAGACATCTGTTCAATGGTATGCATTCCAGTCTCCAGACAGCAGCTGTAATCAGTTAAGTCACTGGACCTTCCTGCTGTATGACTGTAAAGAACAAATGTGTGACCTCAAATATTTACTACATAGAGGATCTTACATGAGTGGGCATGGCATTTGAAAGTTATGAAACGAGTTGAGTAAATTTTACGTTTGTTGTAAGCTTTAGCGAGTAACAAACCCAAAATTTACTCAACTCGTATCATAACTTTGGTACGGCACAACCAAGAATAAGACTCTGTTTATCACATAACTAAATGGCTTAATAGAAAACAAACTAAATTTCCATTAGTCCCTTAGAGGTAATTCCCATTATGTTTGCACTGAGCTAACACCATCACTCTGATACTCCGCAAGTCACCGAGTCACAAACATTCGTGGTTGAAATAGCCATGGTTTTTTAAATTCAGTCACTGAGTAGCTAGCTAGCAAACTAATGTTACATAATGGTTATGGAAAGTTACTTTGTGCACGCTGGCTAGCTATTTAAGTAACGTTAACTTGGTAATGAGAGAGGTAGTTAGCTAGCACATTACAGCGCTAAGCCATACCGATTAACCAACGTTGCACTTGGAAGGCAGTTTGGCTAAATTTAAGAGCGTGACGTGATGCAGAGATATTTTTTCCTACATTTCTGCATTTCTACGCTGCTGCGTCATTGAAGGCCATTCCATTGTCAAGCCTCCTTCGGAAAACAGCTGAGAAATGCAGCCTTCATCATGCCTGATATCACACTGAGTAGTTGACTTGTTACACCATGTTTCCATCTTGACAAGTCTGTCTGATATCAAGCAATACGACTGACGAAGGCTGCATTTCACAGCTGTATTCGAAGGTTTCTCACATTGGAACAGCCTTTGGTGACGTAGTAGTATAGAAACGCGGCCTGCCAAGGCTGCAGCCTACACTAACAGCCAAGGTTAGAAATCCAAAACCATACACAAAAACAGTCCCATGTACCTAAATAACAAAATAAAGTGGATTACAAGGGAGAAACACTTTATGAATTACAGAGTCAAACCATAAAAATTATTAAACTACATACGCTGCATGGACATGAAAGTATATTCAATGAATGAGAGGGCTGTCCATCTGATAGTTAACTGAACAGATTCTCCCCTCACAGAGCCATTCAGTCCTCTTGCCTTTGTGCATTGTCTCTGACTTTGATTGTCTCACGCAAGGATAACATTATGTTTATTCATCAATTCATCAACATTCATGGAGATATTTGATATTATTCAATAGAAGTTTGGACTTATAGTATTTTACCAGGATTTGCACACTTCCCTCTAGTTTTTTTTTTTTTTTTTGCTTCTTTGCTGTGCCTTTAAGCCCAAACCACTTCAGCTGGTAGCTTGTTGTTGTTTTCCTGCTCTGCATTCTGAGGGGTCTTATTTCTGCACTGGTGTAGTATTTAGAAACACTGAACTAATTCTGTCATTATGCTGCTTGGAAGGTGAAAGGGAGGTTAGTGGTTTGAAAAGGGTATGGCCAGCAAACTTACTGAAATAATTCATCTAGCAAGAAAAGGTTTTTTTTTTTTTAATATATCAACTTAAACAAATAGGTAGTTTAATTGCACTTTGTGGTCGTTCTCACCTAGTTCACTTAAAGCCCTAATGGTTTAGTAATTGCAGTCATTGCTTTTTTTGTCATTATGATTTGTAGTTAGCTACAAATGAACTACTTTTGGATCTAAAATATTTTTCCTGGCCCCTTTACCTCCCTCTGACCGATTACCACCACTATTTTTTCTCTTTTTTCTCCAATCCTCATTGGTGAATGCTCTGCAATGTTCACCTACCATTGGCCACACGTTATTGCCTCTCAACCCCGAGCTATATGGTGGCTGACAGACTGAAGCCATTGTGTCTGTGTGTGTTTCACGTCTGGGGAACATCATCAAGATCATTTTTGATAACTGCTTTCATGCACTAGTTGTAATGGAGATTCTGAGTACATTTTCAAGCTACATTTCTCCTTATGGTCACTGTGCTATACTTAAAGCACTTTCACTGCTCGGATATTGGTAGTCTGTAGTTTCCAAGCACTGCAGAAGGCAAATGGCTCCACTGAAAAGAAAGATGAAATCCATTAGCGAGTGTCAGGAGTTGAACCCAAGTGCAATGTACTATGACAGTGCCTGAAAGTGACTATATGATCAATTTTACCCTTCCAGAATGTCACCTGGCACCTCTTTTTTCCATAGGTGCTGAATAAAATAGCTTTATCTGCTGCCTGACCACTGAGGTTAATGATTTGACACTGATATCTGGATGTTAGAACTTACCATCAACGATGACTAATACTTTGTGCACATTATGGCTAATTTCTTTACCGTGTATTGTTAGACGAAAGATGACTGCATGGAATTCATGGAATTAAATTTGGCGTGGCAAATGACGGCGTCTGTGTGCCAGCATCACACTGTTTTGCAACTTCCGTTCTGAAGAGAAAGCAGTCTCCCTGTTTGCACAGTGCTGTGCTGTTCTAAGCGCACCCTGAGATCTGCCAATCTATCGGTATGATGATGGTATGAGATGCTGTCTATTAATACAGAAAGGGGATCCCACTGGCAGCTGAGTGTGAGCAAGAGAGCTCTGAGTCTCTACCCCCCAATCCACTGATTGTAACTTAGGCAACTTGTCTGGCCAATCAGAACCTAGTCAACAAATGACTCTGCCTGTGGGAACTTCCTGTGGGGCCATTGGTATCACAAAATGGACTCCCCATGGTAATATTTATATCTATCGTTCCATCCAACAACGTTGCTTAGTTGGTTCCAAAATGCTTTAGAGCATTTTGATAACAGGTGTGACCCAGGCAAGCCCTGTTGGTTTCTAATGGTCAATTAACTGGGTATAGAACATAATACCACATGAAGACATTATTGAGTTGTATCTTTGTGTATGGAACAGTGGTAATTAACTCTTTGTTATGTCAGATGATGAATATGTTTAGAATGCCCTCCTCTGACCAGTTAAACTGAACATGTAACACAAAACCTGTTGGCAACCGAAAGCAATCTAGCTCTGAACACTGAGCTTTGAAAACATTCCAAAAGTTCTCCTCTTCAAAGGGTTTGAACAGATTTTATTTCCAATTTGCCTTCATTAAATGCCTCTCACTCCCTCTGTTCAGATATCTACTACAGCTGGACACAGTTACGCCCCAATCCACGCCTGCAACATGGCACAGTGAGTATAAGGCACAATACTGGGCCAGGCACAGACAGCACCAACTGTTGTCTCTTTTTCGCCCAATTATTGTCAGGATTATGTTGATAATGAATAGAAGATAAATATAGTTATTATTGTGTGACACTGCAATTGTGGTATTCCCACCCCCCCACCCCCGACCCTACCACCACCTCTCCACCAGGGTGCAGAAGAAGACCACCACCATGTCCGTCACCATCTCCTCGTGCTCCAGGGAGTCCTCCAGCACTGTGATCCAGCAGTGCCACTCGAGCTTAGTGCAGCCACTGTGCATCAGTCCTCAGAGGGTACCCACCTCCACCCAGCCCTCACACACCTACCCCATCCGCACGCCCTCATAACCTGCTGCCCAACTGTAGTTTCAAAACTCATTGAACCTTAAAACCGATGGTCCAGTGCTCAAGTCCCCTTTGGGGCCTTTTCTTCTCTGTGGAGTCTGCATGTTCTTCTTGTGTTTGCATGTGTTTCCTCTGAGTACTCCAGTTTCCTCCCATGGTCGATAGATGTGTAAGCCAGGCTCACAGGAGACTCTAAATTGCCCCTAGTAATGAATGTATGATTGAATGTTGCATGATCTCTGCAGTGGATTGATGGTCTTCCTAGGGTATGTTCCTACCTTTCACCATTGTATACTGAGATCCACCTACCCAGCGTGATTAAACGATGACTGGGTCATGTGATCAAGGCATTTTGATGTAGAAATATGTCTTTCATCATTGAATGCAGTCTGTAGGTATTTGAAAAGTGACAAGCTGAAATTTTGGCTCATTTCTCATAACATGGGTGTGAGTATTTGTTCGAGCAAAGAGTTAAACAGTAATTATTCTGTCACTGTCCAAGTACCTAAGAACTATTTCATGACTTGAAAATCATGAATCATGCGAATCATGTTTTGTGTGTGGATTCTAAAGTAGACATTTGGGATCTGCTCTTCACTGGTAGTTTTCCTGTCTCACCAATTTGTTTTTTTGTTTCATTTTTTGTCTAGACCCAAAGCCCATCTTATAGCCAGCAGTACTCTGGGAATGGAGGCGTAGCCCCAACGTTTGTAAAGGTAATTTTTTTCTCTATGAGAATAAATGAAGCATTGCCTCCCTCCAGTGGTGTGTTATAGAACTAGCTCTTCTTTTTTATTAAAGAAAGAAGATGGGTTTAAGCCAGGGGTTCTCAAAGCCGGTCCCTTGCGCCCGCCAGTTTTTGCTCCAAGTGGAATTGCAATCCAAGAATTTTAACAAGCTGTTCATTTTTTCTTAATGTGGTGCTTTACGTGCTTAGAGGGATTACTTCCCTCCTTAATTCTCATTATGCTCGAAATAGCTTTGCAATGCCACAAAGATTCTCCAATTCATATTATGCTCATTGCTCAATATGACCGACACTTATAACTGATGACAAGGAAACAACGGAGGTTAGTCCACTCCTAAAAAGGTTGCTGAATATTGATAATTTAATGTTTATTTTTTATTCCGAGAATTCAACACATTGCAGGCTATCATTTGCATTGTCTTTGAATTCATTTTATCCTCTTTATTGTTAGGTTTGATGGCCTGAGGTCTGCTTTGTCACCAGTTTAGGGGGCTATTGAGTCATCGCGGTGTTTGTTTGATTATGTATAAAAATGTACCCCTTTTTAGGCAATGCTATGCATTTTTAAATTAATACATTGTTTGCAACATAGACCAATTAGCACTGCATGCACAAGCACATGATTTAAGAGCATTATTAATCCCGCACTGAAAGCAGATCATTAACAAAATCAAAGATACTCTGACTTATATTGGGGATGGAAAAAATAGCAGCTTTCACGGGGGCCCCCATGACCAAGTTTTAAAACCAGCAAACTTGATCATAATTATATAAACCCCTGCCGCTCAAATCACTGTCCGAGGAGTTTGAGAACTGCTGGTTTTCCCCCCTCCCTCCCTTTACCTGGGAGTCATGTGTAAAGGCAGTCTGCTAATCAAAGGCACTAAGACTGCATTTAATTACCTGGGATATAAGAAAACCTGGGTTGGATTTAGATTGGAGGTCCAGATTTTTGGATCCCTGATGTATACTATAAATTCTCACATTTGAATTATGCACAGAATGTTCTGAAGTCCAGTTCCTGTTACTTTCTGGGGTTGTAGCATGGAAAATGAAAACAGGATGTGGATATTTTAATTACATTTAGATATTCCAATATTCTCTTCATTAATTTTTCAGACCAATAACAGAAGCAACTAGAGGGCACTCGGTAGAGCGCATGCCTCTGTCATGCCATATATCTGTTCTTTTGGCTACAGAATACTGAATGGTCTGAATCACTGCCAAAATTAAATCAACTCTTTCTTGGACTACCACCTATCATCCTGGCACATTTCATGCCAAACTGTTCATAACTTTTTGAGTTATCCAGTCAGAAATATCACACAGACCCGCAATGGACAGATATATTTTAATTCCTCTGGATCCGGAATCCAGAATATGTTCCGGATCACTTCCGAAATTGAATCAACTCATCCTCGGACTACCACCTATCATCCTACCAAATTTTGTGCCAAACCGTGTATAACTTTTGGAGTTATCCTATTAACAGACAGTTGAACAAACAAACAAACGAGCAGGTGAAAACATCACCTCCTTGGCAGAGGTAATAACGGCAGGGAATGTTTTAAATATGCGACGCAGGGACAGAAGCCTCAGATATATTCAAACCCTGCCCTGTCTCCCCAGGATCTTCATGACATCAGCACGGTGAAGGGCCAGCTGGTTGTCCTGGAGTGTCGGATCCGCGGAACACCACCACTGGAGGTGCTGTGGTTTCGGGAGGAGGAGCAGATAGAGGATTCTGCAGACTTTCGTATCCTCAGAAAAAGTGAGTTGGACTGCATTACAGATGCAATATCAGTACACAAATGCTCATGCAAATGCACACACACACACTCACTTGTGCGCGCACACACACATCCTTGATCTTCTATCTTTGTGAGGACATTACATTGACTTCCATTCATTCTTTGTGTGTATCTACTGCCTTTTACTAATCTTAACAATGAGCAACACATGCCTAACCCAAACCCTTACCGTAACCTTAAAGGTGACATAGAATCAAAACCTGTTTTTACCTTGTCTATGTTGAATAACGGTAGTCTACCCGCATTCAAGAACAGACGAAAAGTGCTAGACATTCTGAACATCTCCGTTTCATAGAAATTCCTCTTTTAAAAATGACCGCCAGAAAATGGGCCAATCTGAACAACGCATACATATGATGTCATATGTATCTCACTGCCCCCCCCCTCTCATTCCGTTTCCTCCCCTTCAAAATAATTTGCATACACCTGCTCTCCTGCCCCCAACGGAAAGTAAATTGCAGCAGTGTTCCTGAAGTTCAAGGCGAAATGGCGAGTGGCGTACCGAGGTGTGCTCTTCCAGGCTGTGGAAGCAGTCTGCAAACGTTCCATAACCTTCCAACCGAAAGAAATGCAGGAGATGCGTGGCTGCTGTTCATTTTTAATCGGATTCCCACTACATTCAACCACAGACTGTCACTTTGCTCAGCCCATTTCACCTCTGACAGTTTTACTAACCTGGCACAATTTCAAGCCGGCTTCTCGCAGCGTTTGGTGCTACGTAGCGGACCAGTTCTAACTTTGCGTCTACCTCAACAACCAGTACAAACTGTAAGTATCACGTTGTTGTTAGATTGTTTTTAAAACGTTTAAAATAGAATATATTCGTTTTGCTTGTCTAGCCAATGTTGTATGACGTGATTATCACTCAACAACAGCTTTGAAACGAGACCTGAAATAAATCCGTGAAGATTGTTGTTGCCAATGATCTTGCCATGCTCACATTAAGACAATGGGTCGGCATCTGCGACTTTAGTTTGTGAAGATGTTTCACCTGGTGCGTCAACACCAAAACATGAAAGTAGCAGAGATGCCAAGTCTCACGCGTTTGGCGTGGGTCTAGCACATTTTTTAGGATTATTCGCCGTAGTCCGCAATTATTCAATGAATGCTTATTAATGAGATTCTCACGCGGAATTAAAATCCTTGTGCCTTGTAGTTTCAGTTTCACTTGCGTAAAGGTGAATGTCACCGCAAGTAACATGGAAAGCGATTATGACTTGCTTCGCTTTAGGCAGCAAAGCCAGCCAATCAGCGTCAAGTGCTTGCATTTCATAATGAGGTTGCCAGTCAAGCCCAAAAGGTCGCTAAATAGGTGCAAAATAACACGTTCAAAATCCCCCACCCTAACATAGCTTTTTGAGAGAGGTTTTTAGGAAGCTTCTGAGGCATTATAGACCCAAGCAAAATTTTGTTGTGTATATGTCACATCACTGAACAAGGATAAATACCCCGTTCAACCATTTTAGGTAACCTTTAACCTATCCTCATTTCTGACCTCACCCCTAAACTTAACAAATAAGTCAGAGGAGAGGTGAAAATGTCCTCACCTCCCAGTAATGTCCTAACTCTGTAGGAAATTTAAAATATTTTTTGGTCCTCGCTGTACAGTAAGTACAAGAACACACATGCACACACACTCACAAATGCATGCACACGCATGTCTCCTGTGATCTGGGAAAAACCTAGTGAGTTTATCAGTGGCAAGGGTCTCATAATTGAACAAAAACCTTTAGATTTTGGACTTTTCCTACGAGAAAAAAATAATAGAAACTTGATTTTGACAGTTCAAATAACACAAATAGCAAGTGTTTTAATATTTTCACTGCTCTAGATTACAGCAAATGAGGGTCAAACTCAGTTTCCACCAAAAGTGACATACGTACTAGGTTTTTCCAGATCACAGGAGACGTGGACATGCGCACACATGCATACATGCAGGCTCTGGGGCCTACTCCTGCAGAAATTTCCAGTCAGTGTAAAAACAGTTCTAAATTCTTTGTTTTGATAGATTAAAGTGGTCATAGCTGGTCTGTGGCTGGTGAAAGCTGGTCTCTCGCTGATGGTTGAGCGAGCTGGTCGTCAAACAATTTGACTACTTTATGGGTAGTAATATATAGTGAACAGCTGGTTGAGTAGCAAAAAGTTCAGAATAATTAATTTATAAACAATAACAATCCTGTGAGGAAATAACAACCTCATTCTCACCATCTTCCCAAACACAATGTCCCCTCTCTCAAACACTGCCACAACTCCTCCCACGCTCAAAAATCCAAAGTGCAATTTGAACCCCAGCCAACGTCAGCACAATCATGTCTCGAGGTCTAAAGAGACGTAGCCATGACCTCAGGCTTACAGAAGAAAAATCTCGCCAGAGGCTTACTAATGCACAAGCCGATTTTCGATCTACTAATGAAAATATAGTACATTAAGTATCCACAATACATGACATTTATTTTTAAGTGTATTAATGAACACTACATGAATCTCAGTTGGTCTTTTTCAAGTTTGCTTGAAGTATAGGAGGTGAACAAAATGTCAGTAGCACCCTAGAAAAAGTCTCTAAACCACAATTACAAAAGCATTCACACAGATGATTCCAATAAAATTGAAGACAAATTAGCTGCGGAAGTCTTTTTAAAATAGGTCTAACCAACAGCACTTTGCTTGACAAGTCTCCAAAGAAAGATGTGATTATTAATGCAGTTCCAAAGCGGCCAAATACTGTTTTTGGCGTTGGAATAGCAGGTGTATAGTTTACAAAAACAGTTAATGAGTGTTAGATGAATGGGGGAACTATGACAAAATTTTGCCAAAGTATGCTAAATACAAAAAAAACTTGAAACGACAAAAAAAAAAAAAAAAAAAATTATAGCAACTAGTTAAAACGTCCAATAGGGACTGACAGAAACTTTGTCGGATTGTTGCTTAACAACCACCAAACTGCAACTCGACAAATCATCAGAATTGACTCAATCCATGCCTGAACCAGCCTTCACAAATCCAGTATGCCCTGAGCTTCTCATAGCTGGAGTTAATGGCAGTGTTTCCCCTGATGTGTGATTTCCGGTATTCATTTAACCACACTGCTAGTGTGGCATTTAGGAGCCACAGCCTCATCTCGGAAAAGTTAGGACAGTATGGAAAATGGACATAAAAACAGAAGGATGTGCTTTTGAAATTTATTTTGATTTGTATTCCATTGATATTTTATGTTTTGTTTGGTCAGCTTCATTTAACATGCCTGCAGCACATTCAAAAGAACATTGGGACAGTGGCAATTTAAAACTAATAGTGTGGTAAAAAAAATAAATAAATAAATAATGATGTGCTTTGGAGGAGCTGATGTTAGCAGTTGACTGTAATCATTTGGTACGAAAGCAGTACCCAGGAAAGGCCTTAGAGCCTCAGGAGCATAGGCTGAGGATTGCCGATTTGCCCTAAAATGCATGAGAAAATCATTTGAAGGTTAAAAACAATGTTCCTCAAAGAAAGATCGGAAAGGATTTGAATATTTCATCCTCCATGGTACATAACATAATTAAAAGATGTAAGGAGTCTGGAGGAATTTATACATGTAAAGGGCAAGGGTGCAATCTAAAGCTGAATACCTGTGATCTACAATCACTTAGATGGCAGTGCGTCTAGAACTATAATTTATCTACAAGTGATATGACCTCATGGGTGTTTACTTTGTCAAACCTTTTTCAAGTACAACAATAAATCGTTACATCCACAAATGCCAGTTTAAACTTTGCTGTGCAAAAAGAAATCCCTCTGTTATGTGTGGCCAGTAGCACCATTGTCTTCTCTGGGCTTGGAGACATCCGCGATGGATTATCACACAGTGGAAATGTGTATTGTGGTCAGACGAATCAACAGGTCAGGTCTTTTTTGGAAGAAATGGATGCCATGTGCTCTGGACCATAGAAGAATAGGACCATCCAGAGTGTTACCTGCAACAAAACCGAAAACCATGCTCTGTCGTGGTACAGGGTTCTGCAAGTGCCCTTTGCAAGGTTAACTTGCACCTTTGTGAAAGTGCCATGAATGCTGACAAGTAAACTGAGATTTAGGGGCAACATATGCTACCTTCAGGACAGCATCTTTTCCAGGGACGTGCATGCACATTTCAACAACACAGAGAACACAAAACCACATTTTACATGCATTACAAAGGTCGTGCTGCATAAGAAGGCGTGGGGGCTGGACTGGCCTGCCTGCAGCTCTGACTTGTCCCCTGAAGAAAGCGTGTGGCACATTTTGAAACATAAAATGCGGCATTAAATCCTCATACTGTTGCCTCGTTTGCATGAAGAATGGGACAAAATTACCTCTGAAACATTTAACTCTTGGTGCCTTCAGTTCATAAATGTTCAGTTAGTGTTGTGAGAAGGAATAGCAACATTGCAAAGTGGTAAACAATTTTTTGGCCCTACTTTTTTCTGATATATATTGCAAGACTTAAAATTGCCCTGTGTTAATTTTGAAAAATCAATAATGTTCCTGTGGTGAAATATCAAATAATGAGGTATCGAATTGTTTTTAAAGTAAAACGTGTCAAAGATAAATTACATATCACTGCTTTCAGTTTTAACTTTAATTAAACATCCCTACTATTTTTGATTTGGGGTTGTACAACTAGACATTGTGTCCCAAATGTATACTTCCTCCACTGCCTTGGATTAACTATTATTTTTGGGACAACACAATCTGTATTACTGCTGAGGATAAGTTACTTTACCAGGTGTCACTACTGCTGTAGTGATGTGAGAAAGACCATAGTAGCTCCCTGCTTCCAAACACTGGTCCAATATTTTGATAACTCTTCTGTCTTTCTGTTTCTAGAGGCCAGCTCTGCTTCAGTACCAGGTGAGTAATCTGCCCCCTTTTATTTGAAGATTAGTATATATATTTCTCAAACTGAGACAAAGGCATGATACCTCCAGTTCAACAAATACTCAATTAATTGTGGGGCAGTATTTACACTCATTCATAGTATTTTTACATTTTTCTGTCTCTGTCCCCGTTCTCACACTTTTTTTGATTGCTGTAGATCTCTATGTTCTGCCACTTAGTGTGGATACTTCACACAGTGTTGAACCTGAAACAAGGAGGGGTCACAGTGAGGCTCGCCATAGGCTTACATCATAAGTTCTGTCCCTTTGTCTTTCTCTCTCTCTCAATATCTCCTTTTTTCTCCATCTTTCTCCACCCACAGAGGAATTATGCACACTGGTCATCACAGAATCTTACCCTGAGGATTCTGGGATTTTTAAGTGCATTGCGAATAATCAATACGGCACAGTGTCCTGCAGTGCCTTTCTAGAAGTATATAGTGGTAAGTGCCTACCATGCAATCTGCAGCATTCTTCCTCCCAAAAGCACTGCAGTCTGACTTCACACATTTTATGCGTGAGGCTGTTTGTTTGTTTGTTTGCATGTTTATGTATTAGTCTTGTCGAAAGTTTTTGACAAGACAATGTTAGTCTGTATGTTTGTTTGTTAGTTTTGTCAAAAGTCTTTGACAAGACTATGTTAGTTGGTATGTTTGTTAGTTCTTTTGCATGTTTGCATGCACGTTTGTCAGTTTGTCGACACATTACTTTGTTCATACCTTAGCAATCATTTAATCAATAGTCATCATATTGCATGACTTGAAACCATTTATGATACAGAATCTTCTGACATCACATGGAGGTCAGAAGTTAAAGATCAAGGTCACAGCAAGGTCACACTGGAAATGTCAAAAACAACATTCCTGCTTGCAATTTTTGCCCGATTGTCACCAAACTTGATAACAATATACTCGGCGTCAAGCCGCATAAGCCATAACCTGGAATAAGCAATCGACCTCAACTTTCATGGTTAGCGCTTAAAATCAAAGTTAAGGTCAAAGTTGGCCTGTTAAATGGGTCAAAAATTTAATGCAAGCAACCATATTGAGCAATGCCTCATATGAAAGGTCTTGATGAGTGCTTTCCAGATTTGTCTCCTTTTTGTCAGATATGACATTAATAAGACGCCATGAGAATTTCTTCCCACAAAAATTCAAATCCTTCTATTTGCATGTAGTAAGACTTGATGCATTGTCTCAAGAGGCATCAGAGACAATGGTTACTTGCCACAGACCTATACTTTTTTAAGTTTCTATGTCAAGGGTCAAGGTCACACAAAAGGTCAAAACACACTTTGGTTGATAACTTTGTTGTACTGGGTGGAATTTTTGCAAGTCATCGTTCTATGAACGATCTTTCATTTATTTTTTTGTTTTTTTTTTTTAATTGAACCTGAGAAATATTTTTCTGGCTATGCTGTTGGGCATTGTGCCTGTGTGAGTGCCTACCTGCGTGCATGTACGTATGTGTTTGTGTGTGTGTGTGTGTGTGTGTGTGTGTGTGTGTGCGTGCGCGTGTGTGCGTGTGTGCGTGTGTGCGTGTGTGTGTGTGTGTGTGTGTGTATGGTACATGTTTACCTACCCTTGTAGGGACGAAATGTCCCCACAAGACATGGAATTTCAGATCACTTTATCCTTATGGGGACATAATCAGGTCTGCAAGAGGAAATTGAGCTATACTAGGATTAGGGGTTAAAGTTAGGGATGGGATAAGATTAGGTCTAGATTAAGGTTTGGGTTAGGTATGTACTGTTCAGGGTTAAGGTCAGGGAAAGGGGTCAGGGAATGAATGCAAGTCTATGGAATGTCCCCACAAAACATGAAAACCCAACATGTACGTGTGTGTGTGTTTGTGTGCATGCGTGCGTGCGTGCGTGCATTCAAGTGTGTGTGTCTGGTGTGCTTGTGTGTGAGTTTGTGTGCATGTGTTTGTTTGTGCGTGTGTGAGTTTGTGTGCATGTGTATGTATGTATTTACAGAATATTACTAAAAAATAAAAAAGAGCTCTGGATAATTCTGAGTGGCCACATGAACGCATTAATGTGACGTCTGTGATGTCACCACCAGACCTGGATGAGGTATTTTCCAGTGATGAGCCTTCAGGACAGTCCAGTGGGCAGGAGTCTGATGACTTCCCCTCTTTCTTACGGGATGCCGCTGAAATCCCTCCCCCAGAGTGGCCGAGCAGCCCAGAGGAAGAGATGACCCCCCACTCAGGCGCGTAAGTCTGATAAACTGATCTTACTTGGGTACCACCTGCAGACACAAATCAGATTTGAAGCACTTCCACTAGCCCACACATGTTAAGAAATTTACTTTCAGTTGAAAATCTCAGGCCGTCAAAATATTTCCAAATAACTGACCAGCTGTATTTGTTTCAGTTGTTTTTGTCTTGGTTATCATCACAAATTTGTTTGATTGTAACTGTCATATCATCTTTGTTGCTATGCCATACCCCTACAGTGAATGTGAATTGAACATAAAGCAGGTCTTTAGATTTAATATCCGGACATCTGGTTATTAGGGTACAATGCATGAGTGCATTACATGCTTGTAGCGAGTTCGGAATTTTAAGCACAACGAAAATACCTTATACCGATTAATTTGCAGTGAAAGGAGGTACAAGAAGTGTAATGGTACACTAAAATGTGTTCTTAGTACCTGAATTATTGTAGCGGTAATGTACTTTAACTTCCAAAAGATGGCGCACAAATCCCTTTGGTGACTACTGTCAAAGTGAAACAAATGGCACAGAGGGAGAGTGGAGATGTTCGCTAACACCGTGCGTACGGTTCATCCTGAAATATGGAACTATATTGATCAGATATTCTTGTATGTTTGATACATCAAAACGTTGCAATAGTTATACGCATCCTAATTTGCAAAAAAGTTGAACACAATTCAGATTGATTCTTTGGGGAATAAGCATATATAATTACTTTTCATGACTCATGTTGCATGAGTTTTAGTTGGTCATTTGCGCATATGGGAATAAGTTAATGTTTCCTTCGTAAAAAAGGGTTTACTGCCGGCTGAGAGAGCTATTTTGCAATACAGTGACTCGTTGATTAGTGACGCTGTGGGAAGTTAGCGATTATTCTGTGAGGCTATTCCCCTCAGTTTATGCAAACTTGAGGACAAGATGTTGGTGCAGACTCGCGAATAAAAATATCGAAAATGTGTTAGGGACATATTTATTTTAGGCTTGTGAATATTTGCGGCTGTGTGGTTGCTACCCTGCTGCTCAAATAGACTGAAGGGTTTCCGAAATTTAGCCTCAGAATAGGATCCTGCTAGTTCACTTACTTGCTATGGCAGCCTATGAAATGGTTAACCTCTCTCCAAAAATAAAATAATTTATCAAAGATGCAGCTTGAAACTAATAGTTAATATGCGCAGATTGAAATTAGTGTCGTTCATCTATTATTACTATTATTATTATTATTATTATTATTATTATTATTATTAAAATACTTCATTGCATAGTATGAATGAAGTTCAACTATACTGAGTTAACACCCGGCTAGACTTTTCTCTGTGGAATAGATACGGGGGCGTGAGCGAGTGATGCAAGGCTGTCCAAAATACATGCTGAGGTCACGTGAGGCAGATTAATCCTAACTTTGAAAAGTGGAGGAGTGCTGGAGTCAGCTGGGACTTCATCGCGCCGCGTTATTGCCAGGGACGGTTTGATTAAGTGTAGCCGACCTGCTACACCGTCGGGACTCCAGAGCATTCAAAGGATCAGAGCCGCTGGTCTTAACTCAGTCCGTGTACTCTACTCTACGTCGGCTTTTAGTCGAAGAGCAGTGCTCAGGTAAGGCCGACCTCGACCAGTGATTGTATTTTAATTTTCCAGTTGCTTGCGTTTCAAGACCGGGCCATTGGCAAGTTCAAGTTCGCAGTGGTGCTATGGATTCCCTTTTTTATACTAGTTCTGTTTGCTTTCAAAACTGCATGTCCAGTCATTTGTTGTCTTGCAGTTTGAGGCTTGTGCCGCTTCCATTCAAAGTCGTAGGGCAGGATGGGCTATTGCGCTGATGCTCTCAGCTGAGAGAGCTTTTTCTGCTTTGATCGTTGAGTAATGTTTAATATGGGGTTCAGTGTTTCTCGTTGAGCCTTATTAACTTTTCTTTCTTGGTCTGCGTACAACTATGGTTTGTCTGAGGTTAAGTGACGCATTTGCGCAGATTACCGCATCTGCTATAGGCCGCCTTTATGTGCGTGTAATGTATGTATGCACTTATGTATATTACTAAAAATAATTGCGGGCAGAACCTATTAAAAAATGCTGGTGCATTTAATGTAATGTTGTCAGTTGTGTGGCGATGTAAGTTACGGAGATATTCATGCTAGCATCGGAGGGAATCAGATACAAATAGCCCACTAGGTACTTACTACGGGTCTATCTCTGACAAATTACTACTAGACACAAGAACGTGAGACGTCATGGAACTTGATGGAGCCTGTGTCCACAGCGTTCCTCAGTGACCAGGGGACATATGGTTGAAAGGGGATTGACAGGATTTCATAGAGATGAGTGTTTGGTACAGTTCTGTGTGACATATTTTCAAATGTCCCCCCAAGGGAAACCTTTATCTAGCTTGTTGATTGACTGTCCTGCACATTGCTTTTTGTTTATGATGGACAGATTATACAGGAAGGTTACTTTTAGTCCCATGAGACTGCACCATTTTCCCTACAGAATGTGGAAGCACTGAGTGGGGATGGCCGTATTTATATTTGTAAAAATATTTTTGATTCTGAAAATCTGTTTTCCCTCAAACTGAAGGCGATGTTGCTGATTGAGGGCGCAAAAAACTTTTCTTTTCCCCCCTCTGTGCAAATCACTTTGCAGATGTACTGTAAATTTAATGACTCACTCCAAACCATTTCAAAAGTAGTCATATGTACAGTATTATGTTTAATCTTTATATCCACTTGGAGTCAAAGAGATGTCAACTGTGCAGTGCTAAAGTAAACTTTTTTGATTTAATCTTCAGTTCAGTCATTTGATTAAAACTGGTGCCGCAGCTCTTATTTTAGAGTTCGGTCTCAAATCTGAAAACCAAAGAGGCTCTTGGCTCTTTTTTACTTAGAACTGGTATTTATGGTTCCTGGCATTTCTCCCGAGCTGAAAGAAGTCGAGAGAGAGAAGGGGAGGGAGACTGTTTTTTCAGTTTCTCTGCGGTTGTGCTATAAAGGTGAAAGAATGCGCATGTTGGTAGGGGGGAATTCCTCTATCTCCCCCCCCCCCCAAAAAAAAAAAAGGCTGGCTAATGTCCAGGGATAGTTTTTGAACAAAGCTCTCTTGAAAGGAGTCTGGCTGGACCGCTCAAAGGCCATGTTTTTTGTTGTGCAGTCTGCCTGAGCATCGTGTTCATACTCATTCAGGTTTCCCGGACACCCCCCCCACTGCCCACCTTAGTTTGTTACATAATGGGCAGAGCCAACCCTTATGTGGGTGGCAGCAGTGGATCTGCCCATCTGTCATGTGTCCTGGACACGAGGCCTCGAGCCCAGGGAATCCGCCTCAGTCACCTTCCACCCACATTCAATTTTTATGCCTCACTTCAACCACTGGGTCAATGCATTGATTCTGGACTGGTTGACATCAGTTTTATTGCCAGTTACGTCCCTGCTTTTCTTTATTTTCATGTTCCATTACCAAATTAGGGACTACATTTGGGGGTTTTTTTGTCCTTCCATCCAAAATTTGCACTGGTTTTGGTTTCTGAGAAATGCACTTGTTTGTGGAGTGTGGATAAATTCAGTCCCGTTTTTTAAGTCCACGGTGGTGAAGAAAAGCTGTGCAATTTCCTGAGGGGTTTTGGCTTGAAGACATTGTTGCTGGATTGCTTTAAGCTTCTATAAAGGGTTCTGTATGAGTTTGCGCGCGAGTTCCCCCGAACCATGATGTATCCCATGAGGTCATGTGCGTCAGAGGAGGCTGTAAACGATCTGCACCTGCCAGATGATGTCAGTCGGCTCTGCGGGCTCTGGTTTTATTTCTGAGGGAAGCTTTAAAGTGGTTTATGCGGTGCCTCTTATTTCTCCCATTCGCATTTCTGTTGTGCTTTCTGGGTTGTCACTTTTGAAGGTCAAAAAGGCTGATTTTAGCAAACAGATCGTCTCCTTTTTACCAGTTGGTTGTTTTGAAATTATTGATCCCAAGGAAAAGGGTAAATGCCAAAAAAGCCACTGACCCATATATGGCTCTATCAAATGCAGCTGCTGTATTCAAACCTATGGAACCTCAGCCTATTGTAAATTCTAGTGGAGATCCCAAAGTTTCTAAAGATCTTAAATATGCACTGCTGAATTACAGGGAAATGTGTGGAAAATGATGCAAAGATCTGTATGTTTCCATGTGATGTTATACTGTGGCCATAAAAACATGGCATTCTGGGTTTGATTGTCTCAATATAAGTGTGGTGTAGCTACAGAGAAGCGCTGCCACCAGCGGAAATAGAATATGTATGAGACATTGTCCTACAATGTGGAAAAAAATGTGTTTTAGCTCCCTTAGTCCAACGGAGCTTATGTGATCACACGGCGGTGTCGCTGTCCTTGTCAGCATCTGCATTAACTTTGATCTTCTGTTAAATCACTGAAGGGATCAATGTGAAATTTTGGTGGGGAGGTACATATGGATGTACAGATTATAAATTGTTCAATTGGTGTAAATCCATCCGTAGGTGGCGCTGTAGCAAAGAAGTGGTCATAACTCCTAAACCATTTGTCGGATAAATTTGAAATTTTGCGTGCTTCATGTTAGTCAGGGTTGCTATGAAAATCAGCAAGAACAAAGTGATAAATGAAACAACATGGCCAACATCAGCCAATCAAATTTCAGTAGCCCTTACACTCACTTTAGCTGTCACCCGTCATCATGAAACTTTATATTCTTGTTAAAGATGTTGAAATGAGTCATTTTTATTAAAACTACTTTGATTGGCCATATGCCGGCGCTAGAGAGAGGCAAGAACTTCTAAACTATGCCAGCGCTTGGGCAAGAACTTCTAAACTATAGGATTTAGAAACAAATTACTTTTTTGTTAGATTCTGTGGGTCAAGATGAATCAATTCATGTAAGTCGCCCCATTTTTTGTATTTGCAAACTTTCCGCCATTTTGAATTGTTTCTGAAACCTTTAATTTTTATTTCCTAGACAGTGTGTTCAATACGCAAAAAATTTAAGGGTGTGGCCTATATTGATATAAAGAGCTGTAACTCCCTAATGAAATGTCAAATCATTACCAAACTTGAGATCACACATCTATAGGCCATGCAACTCCATCACACCGAATTTGGTTTATATCCGTTCCTAGGTGGTGATATAAATGGTAAATGGACTGCATTTGTAGAGCGCTTTTCTAGTCACATGACACAAAGCGCTTTACAATTACGCCTCACATTCACCCTGATGGCAGTGGCTGCCATGTAAGGCGCCAGTCTGCACTCATCAGGAGCAGTGCGGGGTTCAGTGTCCTGCTCAAGGACCCCTTCGACATGTTGTCCGGAGGAGCCAGGGATCAAACCAGGAACCGTCTGATTCCGAGACCACCCACTCTCCCTCCCGAGCCATGCCGCCCCCATAGCAAACAAATGGTCATAACTGTTAAACCAATTGTGCGGGCCACTTTAAATTTTTCATGTTTCATAATGGTGAAGGATGCCATGAAGACCTATAAGAACACATTGGGTGCATCTCAAAGCGTAGGCTGCATCCTTCGAAGGCTGCATTTTTAGGGATCGTCACTTAATTCCATCTGCCAAACTGACATGACATCATTTCATCTCTGTTAAACAGCTTTGGTTTAAGTGAGTCGTCATTGATTTCCCTAACTGTAACCTAAACTCTAACCCCTAACTTTAAACCTAGCCCCAAACCTAACCCTAACCCTATTAACCAAATCCCTTACCCTGAATATTAGTTTGGTGGATGGAAGTAAGTGATGACCCCTAAAAATGCTGCCTTCGAAGGCTGCAGCCTACGCTTTGAGACGCACCCAGTGATGGTTCAAACAAGATGGCCGACATCAGCCAATTAAATTTCATTTGCCCCTATACTCACTTTAAGTGTCATCAATCACGAAACTTTACATTATTGTCAAGGATGTGTAAAAGCGCATTCTTAATGCAAATTACTTTCATTGGCCAGATGGCAGTGCTATAGATGGGTACAACAAATTTGATTCCAGTTGGCCAATATGTGGCGCTGTAGTAAGAAAAACAATGTAAAATCGCATGTTTGTTTTCAACCATTTAGCTCAGTGGTTCTAATTTTGCATATTGCATCTCTGTATGAGGATTAATAGCCTTTTTAATGAGCGAAATAAATCTTAAATATCTGGCTGCTATTTGTCAATCAGGCACCAGCTGTTATTTCAGAGACATTACAATCACAAATCAACCTGAAATTAGCAGGGTATACCAAGTATACCATGCACAGTTATGTGCCATGAACTGGTAATTGTTTGGAAAAACTACAAAATATGTCCTCACTGCTTCAAAACTGATGATTACTTCATATTGCTTGGACTTGAAGTTACCGCTTGCGGTTATATTTTTTTTTTTTTTTCCTATACAAATGAGGTGTCTTCATTGTCCCAATGTTGGACCCAAGCATAAAAAATTCTACCACTTGTGACCTTACATAACACTAAAGCCTGAAATAAACCAAGTGAGCTTCAGTGCCCATGGCACTATTATTAATGTTGAATCTACTTACAGCAAAGCTGAAGTGAAAAAGACTAAGTGGTTAAGGCTTCCAGAATTTTATCCGCAATGGTTCGACCATTCGGGTCTTCATTAGGCAAAACCTCCTGATGTAAACCAGAGTTGTCAGAACTTGGCATTTTAGAGTGCTGAGAACATTAAAACAGCATGCTGAAATCTGTCTTTTCTGAGTAAGTCTTCATTGTCCTGGACCTCAGCCTGATTCAGTTTGTGCAAGTGCAACTTTGATGCTTTTTTCTTAAATGGTAATATCATGTCTTTCAGTGCTACAAAGCCCTATTCTGAGAGGTGCACCATCCTTTCACTCATTTAAACCGTAATTTGGCACACCATCTCAAAGAGATTGCAAAATTTTCAATGAATAGTGCTTTGTTTTGGTTGGGGTGAAAACTTCCAGCATGGCGGATCTCCGGGAAGT
The DNA here is from genome assembly GCA_029692085.1 of Gymnothorax javanicus. Taxonomy (NCBI): domain Eukaryota; kingdom Metazoa; phylum Chordata; class Actinopteri; order Anguilliformes; family Muraenidae; genus Gymnothorax; species Gymnothorax javanicus. Next base: position 48,809,292 of record CM056204.1, read on the forward strand.
GGGTTAGTTACTACTGATCTGTAGGAGTGAGATTGACATTATATTTATTTATTTGTTTGTTTATTTGTATTTTGAATGGAAAAAAAATGGTTAAAGTGGTCTTGAGATTCACCAAGACCCAAGTTTCGACCCCAGTTCATTGTACAAGGCAAGCTACTGAGAAGATCAAATCTGGGCCATGCTAGTGGGAAATGTGACTGGAAGTTTCACGCATAATTTGCCATTTGGTAACACTGAGAGAAAGGGTTTCAGTGACGGCATCACAGGCACGTATTTGTGATTTGTTTGGATCAGTTGTTCTCTTCTCAGGCACGATGGTTTAGCTGATGAGTTGACTTTATTTTATTTCAGAAGATGTTTGTGCTAATCCTCCCCCTCCGAATAGGTAGAGAATGTGGTTTCAAAGTGGGGACTTTGAGGAGTTGACTGTTCCAATGGGGAAACACTGACCAAAAACTTTTAGATGGCATGATTTGACCTATGAGTTGTACCATTTGTGATTAGCTGTTTTGATTTGCTTTTGTAAATCTACCGTTTCAGTTACCAGCAGTGATCTGTTCCATCAGCATTCCCTGTTAAGAACACGGCAGTCATGTGTTTCTTTGTCACCTTGATGCTTCACAGAGTTAAATGGAATGGGTGTCTGAGACTGTGCGGGAGACAGTTTAGAATATCGGTCTTGCCGTGGTTGTCCATCTCATCGGAGCATGCTGTGGAAATCAGGTCCTGTTCCACTCTGGCCCTCCAGGTCTCCAGAACTGCAGGATCTGAGTAAAAGCACGTCTGAGGCCTACAGCCTGAGCGAAGGGAGCAACCATAGCTCAATATCCCACGACACTCCTGAAGCGCTCTCTCCCTCCACCCCACCGTCAACTGAAGATCCATCGCCCTCCCCTGAGCTGCCCACTACTAGCGCCAGCCTGGCCAGCAGCCAGCGGGACCCCGGGGACAGCATGAGCGCAGCCGACCTCCCGTCCTTCACCCCCACCCTGTACCCCCGCACCGGCTTCAACTACGAGCGACCCCGCCACTTCATCCAGTCCCAGCCACACTTCCAGGCGCCCAGCTACGAGAGCGTGCAGCAGTCGCCGGGCGCCTACCCCAACGGGAGCACCAAGGCATCACCCTCGTCCTCCACCCTTAGCTCCCCCATCTCCACCCCTGCGTCGTCCTCCGTGGGCTCGCCCCGTGAAGCCCTGCCCCCCCAGCATCTCTCCCCACCCCACACCCCCATGCGGTCCAGCGTCACTCTGGTCCCCAAATCCGCCAGCACCCAACCCCAACTGAAACCCCAACCCCAGCACCCCTCCACCGCCGCCTTCCTGTCCTCCGTCCTGCCGTGCCAGAGCACTGCCCAGCCCAAATCTGCCTCCACGCCTCCCTCCATCTCTCCAACTCGCTCCCCGTGTTCTCCCCCTCCCCCCAAGGCCATCGACACACCTCCCTCCTCTTTGCCCTTGTCCTACAATAGCTCTTCTCACTCTGCCACCTCCCAAAATCTGTCCCCGTCCCGCCCCAAGCCTTCGGCCACGCTGCAGCAGAGTGTGGCCCCGTCCTCATTTGTGTCTCTGCCTGCAAGCTACAAAGGCTCTTCCAACAGGTGTGTTCAACCAGCACTATGATGTCTACCATATTACTGCCATTGGCAACAGTACATGTATAATTTTTTTTGTCTTAATTGGGCTTTGCTTTTTTAAAAACTTTCACTAATTTTTTCTAGGTCTACTTTTTTGTTTAAAGATCATTTTGCCCCAATTTCCCCAGTATTTGGAGATTCTATATTCTTTTATTTTTCTATTTGATCTACTTCTTTTTCCAGGTTGCTCAATGCCTTGGGTAATCTCTGTAACAACTACTGTAGTTCTGAGCTGTTCTTTTAGCCCCGTAGGAAAACTATTGTCTCATGATTTATCGGGGTGGTTACCATAACACCCACAGCTCCTCTTGATTTCCCCCCCCCTTAAAGTCTCCCCAGGCCCATCCTGAAGAAGTCAGCCTCACGGCCGGTGTCCATCAGCACCGACGAGGAGATCCAGGGCTCCAAGGATGCTCTCATCCAGGACCTGGAGAAGAAACTGCGCTGCAAGGAGGCTCGACGAAGGAACAACAGCCAGGTAGCGTTAGCAGTCGCTGGGGAGAGACTCGAGGGACATGACCGTCTGAAAACGGAGGAAAACTTAGTGTAGCTTACTCAGGAGGCCTTTGGCTAAGCTCCGATAGCAATGCTCAAACTGTATCTCTAAGTAAAGGAAACACTGAATTTATTTTATACTAAACAATTTTACGTATACCCTTGAAGAGCCTGTGTTCACATATAATGAGTTGCTTTAATGACTCAAGGAGCTGCGTTCATCGCACCCTCTGACTTTATTTGCAAAGGCTCTATTTTTGCAGTTCCTGAGCCTTAGAGCTATTTTAAAGACATGTAGCATGAAATTGTTTCCCAGATGTATATTGCACGGGCAGGAATGAATTTGTATGTGGTGCATGGTAGAAATGTCAAATTTTGAAGAAAAAGTTGCTTGTCTGTATGTTTGTGTGAGGGTGTGATCTTTTAAATGAGTGAGACGTATTAAGAAGGGTAGTACGTACTCAGAATGAATAGTGCCGGCTCAATGAACTGGACGTCTGGCAAGCTGCCCTTGGATTTACAGCTTTGCCCCAATTCTTCTGGCTATAGTCTCAGTGGGTTTCTGCTGTGATTAATTGACAGCAGGTTGTACATTAGATAAGGTCCACTGACTGGAGCTTTGACTTCAAATGGGAGTGCAATGAGATTCCTGACCCATGGCTTGGCTGGTGTCCTGTCCCGTTACAGAAGCTGTCCTATGAGGAGCGCATGGCTCGGAGGTTGCTTGGTCCAGACAACGCTGCCTCGGTTTTTGATCTTGAGAATTCCCAGGACACCCATTATGAGCAAGTAAGGTCCATAAATTGACCTTCTTGAGCCCATTAACCTCTCATTAATGAACCTGAATGACTTTAATTAAGTATTAATATGCTGCGAGGCAATTATGGAGGTGTTTACAAAGTCATGAGGGTCTGCAGGAGATAAACAAATGTGGTGTCAAAACCTTTGGCAGCTGTAAAAGAAAGGCTGGCAGTTATATACTGTTGTAGCAGCCAAATGCTCTTAATGAAGCATGGTCCAAGAACTGGGCCTGATTTCTGACATAACATACCAGCAGGCTGACAAATCAAAAATAATCAGTGTCAGTGAGTGGGAATAAGGTTACGCACGTGGGCTGATAGATTCAGTTTCCATTTCCAAATTACTTTACCCCAAAGGAAATGCTGCAGGATGAAAGATTAATGCGCTGACATACTCCTCCATATTATATTCATAATGAATTCTTAAAAGCGCTAAGCCACACTGGTTGATGAAAAATATTCAATATTGCACTTGTGTAAATGTGATATAAAAATGAAATGAAATAATGGTTTTATCCCATACATGATAAATAATCCGTGTGTTACAACCCATGAGATAGAGGTTTGGTATTACACACGTGATACAGCTTTCTCTCGTCGCAATTGGTCAGATTCCATGTATTGACATACGTCAACTAATCCTGTATGTTCGTAAAGGTAACTTTACCAATTCGGCTTGTAACCTTTCACCATCGCTGGCGTCAGCTTCTAGTTGGCAGTTTATTCAGGTCAATGGGATGAATAATTTGTTAGCTAGCATGCTGACGCTTTTGTGCAGTAAAGAAATAAGTTACACATGTTACTGTTGTCATTGACACTTGAATTTATTAATTTAATGGCGAGAAGCATTAGCTTGTTAGCTAGCAAATTATTCATCCCATTGACTTGAAAAGACTGCCAACCAGAAGCTAATGTGAACGCTATTTTTTCCATTTTCCAAATAACAAAATTCTGACATTTATGAGATGAATAGGATCTCAAATTTGTGAGCCCGAGATATCAAATTTATGAAACTCGAGTAGTAATTTTCATTTATTTCTCGCCGAAGGCTCCCTCATTGGAGATCCTCTATTTATCCCTTAAATGATTAAAAGTTTGTGTAATACAGCCATATCATGCATGTTTGATATTACACGTGTATAATACAGCTTTCTTGTGTCCCGATTGGTCAGATTATTGGCAAACTTCAACCACTTTCCTTGCAACGATAATGCTGCCTATCCTGCTGGTAGCTTTAACCATCGCTAGCGTTAGCTTTTAGTTGGTGGTTTATTCAAGTCAATAGGAGGAATAATTTGCGAGCTAGCATGCTAACGTTTGCCATTAAGCAATAAGTTGCACATGTAACTGGTCTTGGAGACACTTGAATTTATTAATATAATGGCAAAAAGCTTTAGCATGCTAGTTATCCGCCAACTATGGGCTAACGCTTTTTGTTTTTTTTTTTTTTAGTTTTCATTTTTCAAATAATACGACACTGACATTTATGGGATAAATACGATCACAAATTTGTGAGTCCGAGATATAAAATTTATGAAAATCGAGGAGTAATTTTCATTTTTTCCCCCGCCAAATTACTACTCTCGTTTGATAAACTTAATATCTCGGGCTCACTCATTTTGAGATTCTTTATGTCTCGTTTTTAATCGAAAATGTGCGAACATTCGTGCCAACTTGGGGTTTGGACGGGGGATCCCATGCACTCATTTTATGCGCTGAAGTGCGCCGCATTAGGCATCAAAATGACCATCTCTGACTGTCTTACTTGGTGTTGGAATTACCATGGTTGTTTGATATCTATAATACTCGATAACAAAAAAATAGAAACGTGCTAATGTGGGATATGTCTGCAGTTTATTGCGAGTGTGACTATCAAACGTTAATCTTGCTCAGAATTACGTTGGGCTTCACTAATTTGGTAAAATATCAAGATTTAAGTAAGATATTATGTGCAAACTGTGAACATGTAACAAGTGTACCTACCAAATTTGTGTAAGTAGCAGATATTGTGTTTTAGGTCTGTTAACCTAAAAACAGCATGGCTTAGTGCCTTTAACAGATGTCTGCTGGTAATTTTACCTTCATTCTGAGAGGCATTTCGGGTGTGTGAGTATGTGTGCTGGCATTCAATGAGCCTTTTGAGGTACAGTGTGTACTGTCCTCGGCTGTCTGTCACTGGGGCCCACCACACAATTGGACGGGGCCGGGGGAGGGGGACATTTTGGGTTGCACTCCTCTGCCATTGGCCTGGTGAGAACTTGTGGTGCCCTGTTCCAAGAAAAGGGCCATAAATAGCAGGCATAAAGCCCTTGTGCCACTGCTGTGCTCTGACAATGGAGGGTAGCGTGGGATGCCAAGAGAGCCAGCCCCTGCTGTACACGTGTGGACACCTTACGCCACGTGTGTGAATCCTGGAAACATGCTGGTATTGCGGCGATGATGTCAGCGACTGACCTCCCACTGCTACCCTGTATGCCCAATGTCATAAAGAGTGGCAAAGTCATGTGACCATTCTGCATTAATGCTCTTATGGACAAAAAGTCTTTTTGCTCTGTGAGTGCTTATAGTGTTCAAACAATTGATTTTATCTTTTCATATTTTAAATGTCAAATTCTTTTTTTTTTTTTTTTTTTTTTTTTGTCTTTTAGCAGCCAGATTCACCAGATGGAAGGCATACTGGAGGAATATGGTAAATGATGCGTCAGAATTAACATCAGTATTGTTTTACCTTCTGCTTGGTTTAACTTATGAAAGTATCTCGTCTTGACACCTTTCCTGATTTGCATTTTATTATCGTCAAAATGTCATTTTTGATTAATTGTTTGCTCATCTGCGGTTTGTTTAACAGATCAATTAATCTAACTCCATTAAACTTACAGACCCATGTATAGGTCTGCCAAATGCAGCTGCTGTATTCAAACCTGTGGAAATCTGGGTCTATTTTAAATTCTAGTGGAGATATATGTCCTGCTGAATTATAGGGAAACGCATATAAAATGATAAAACAAGAGGTGGATATTTTCTATTTGATAGAATGCTGTAGCCATTAAAACATGGTGGCCTGGGTTTGAATATTTCTCTCAATATAAGTGTGATGTAGCTTTAGTGAAGTGCTGTAACCAGCAGATAAAGAATATGTTTGTGACATTGTCCCATGTACAATATGAAAAAAAAGTTCTTTTTTTTTGTGACTTAGAACATACATATGGGAAAAAATAAATGAAAAAGTAGCGTTTCAGGAGTTGATGGTAACAAGTGTTCAGCCTAGGAATCTGACTGAAGGTCAAAAGTGTTTTTAGAGTTTGTTGCTGGGGAAATGGGACAGGCCCGGTTAGATGCGCAGCAGCAGTGCAGTGGCTCAGTGAATAAAAGAGGGGCAGTTTTGAATGGGTCAGTCAGTCAATGGAATGAGATCGACACAAGCACTGCAGCATGTGTAAACAGTTTTGTCGGAGCGTGGGGGGATGGTGACCATCAGTAAAGTTGAGGAGGGGGTGGTTTGGAGCAGGGGGGGCGTGATTTGGATATACTTTCCTGGCGCTAATAAGCGCCTGTTTCCACTGGGCCGAGTTCGCTCCACCACCCCGCCTACAGCATAATGCAATGGGGACAATTATAGCATCACAAGTGAACAGACCCGTCTCCAACGGGGCAATGTCTTATGTTCCTCCAACAAATGTCGATTCAGGTCAGCTGGGGTCACAATATCGATAGCCTAATGCAAGAAGGGTGTATGTGACATTTTACAAATTTTACGGGAGAGCCAAAAAACTGTCACAGTACCACCTGTTAGCTATATGCTGAACTATCCATGATAGAAGCATAGTACTTGGTAACCTATTGGGATGCGTACTAGACATTTTCATAATTCTTCGTAGTTTGGGAGATAATTTGCAAAATGCACTTAAACCCATTTAGCATGGGCGAAGATGACCATTTCGATCACAGCTGCACCAATGTTAAAAAGGCATTTTAACCCCTTTAGGATAGGAATTGAGACTCCAGACTTGGTCAGGAGATGGGCTAGTCTCAGTTATACCAAAACAACCAAAAAAAGTCATTTTTGACTGAAGTGTTACTTACGCCCTTCTTGCATGAGGCCATCGATATGGTGTGATGGTCTTTGTCTCCAACCTTCATACAACAGGCGAGAAGGCTGCTGTGCCCTTTGCTTGAGCCTCATCAATAAATCAGTAGAAAACCAGCTGTATGCGTGGATTATACAATGTGCTGTAGAAGACCTAAACCTATGAGTAATGGTGTTGGAACTCTGATGAAGAACATGTGCAAGCCTAATTAGGCTGTTGCTGTATGACTGCACTGGAATGGTACCTCAGATTTTTGGCGCGTTTCATGAAAACCTAATACAATAATGGCCAAAACTACACTGCTGTTTGGCATTTCTGAAGCTCAGAAAGTTCTAAGTTGACCCTATATTTCACTCCCATGACCTGAGTTTGAAGTTGGCACAGCTTATCTGCATGGAGGCAGAACCGATAGGTGAAATTGGCTGGCTGAGTTCGGTGGGTTGGGGTTGGGTGGGGTACATTAAGACTCAGGGCCGTGGATGTTCCACCTCTGCCAATATGCTGTAGGTTCAGGCAGAGGTGGACAAACTAGGGGTCAGAAAGTTAAAGTCCTAGGTCAGTTCACACCATGTACCCTCCTTGCTACTCCATCAAAACATTAACTCTCTTCCTCAATGTGGTTTATTCTAGCTCTTGGCTGAAGGGTTTAGCTGTTAGCAGCGACAAATCCAGGCGATTGGAGCTAAATACTCAGGCAGACCTTTGCTTTCTGAAACTGGACTGCGTACATCTGATAGTGTCTCAGTCCCTCAGATTCAGATGAAATGCTTTGGGTGGTGGCTGTAGCGAAATGACTCCCCGTCTCTATTTGTCCCCTTCTTTTTCGCAGGAGCGCACAGCACTCTGGGACAGATGGTAACGAGAGCTCGCCGATCCAGGAGAAGTGCTACGCGCCTCGATTCCTGCAGGTTCCCCAGGACCTCACGGTGGAAGAAGGACGGTTCTGTAGGATCGACTTTAAGGTTTGCCAGCTTTCATTTTTATTTATGGTATCATGTCTGGCTCAGCTCATCTGAGGACTGGAACAAGTATTCTACATTATGCCTACATTTGCAGAACACCACTGACCTTTGGGTAAAATTAAAAATTATTTAAATTCATGAACACTGTTGTGCAGTGCTAAAATCAGAAAATATAGTTGTAGAAAATGATAATTTGAATATTTCATGAAAGAAAATATTGTACATGTATATCCATCTTACCATGTGCCATTTACAGCGGTTAAGCTCACTAAAACTCAAGTTAACTGTGTCCATACTTTTGAGTGACTCTTCACGCATTTGTAAGTTACAACTCCTGTGATAAAGCTTTGTTCCTTTCATTGGTGCTTTTCCACTGATCCTGTGAGTGTACATAGCAGGCTGTTCCACACTCAGAATTTCTTCTGCCCACAGGTGGGGGGTCTTCCCATCCCTGATGTGTGCTGGTACCTGAATGGCCAGGCTATCCGGCCCAATGAGTACCACAAAATGCTGGTGTGTGAGAAGGGCATGCACTCCTTCATAATCGAAGTTGTGACCGTGGACCACGCCGGCATCTACGAATGCATGGCCAAGAACCGCGCCGGCGAGAGCCGCTTCTCCATGCGTATGGACGTCATCGGTGAGGACGCCACCTGCTGTTTTATGCAAAAACATACTGCTGGCTACGCAATATATAGAACAGTCGTTTTATTTCCTCATTTGACTCCACAGCTTACTGCATAATTTCAGATTTGTACTCGAGCGATGCACATTTGATTAACCCCTTTGCGCAGAAGCCAAATTTGGCTATTTATGGGTTACCCAATTTGATGCTTTATAATTTTTTATAATTTTTTATAATTTTTTGAAGATTTAAGCTTCATAAAGAGGACGAGTGTGGCTCAACTCAGAAAAGACACTTACAGCATTTAGAATTACATTGTATTTCAGTTTATTTTCATGATTTTGGTAGAGAAAATGGGCTGCAAACATAAAAAACCTTCATGAGAATTCACCATTGAAACTGTAAAAAAAAAAAAAAAAAATTCTGAGAATTGAAAAATGGCTGGGGGTTAAAACAATACATTTCTGGGATAATAAACTCCTAGACCACAAGTACTCCTCATCTGAACTTGAAATATTAAATTATCCACTTTTTATGAGCCAAATAAGATAGCTATCCAGGTGGCTCCCCAAACTCCCAGAGCCTTGAAAATGGTGCACTTTCAATTCATAAAATAATCATATTTTTAATGCAAATCAACTTTGTACTCATTAAGTTCAATATGAATGGATGATTTTCTGATTGAATTTAGCATTTAGCTAAATATAGGCATAGCTGGACATCAATGGTCACCAGTGACCTCTCCAAACCAAAAGCATGCCTTTTCTCCACGATAAAGTTCAGAGTCTCGTCCATTTATCTACAAAGCCGCGTCAGCAAGCACAGTTACTCATTTGAGGAACTGCTTATTTTACGGTCATATCGTTCACTCAGACGGAAAGCTTGCTGTTTACAATTCCGATCATCCCAGCGAAACGCAAGCTTGTATGCTTTTCACACCCTCTATGGAACAAGTATAACAGGTCACAGTAATAGCTGTTCGCACTTTAAAAGAGCGAAAATGCAAGGCATTCCTTTTCATTAAATGTGGTATAAATTCTAAAACTGATCACCTAGTTAAAGGAATAGTTCACCCAAAAATGAAATTCAGTCATTATTGACTTACCCTCATGCTGATGAGAAGTCCGGAGTAGTTTTTTATTCCTCAAAGTGCAGCCGGAGATTCAGGGGGTTTTCCTCCTGCACCGCAAATCCATATAACGAGCGTCTATGGTTACCGAAAAGAAAAGGTCCATAAAACTACACAAAAACTTTTTAATATTCCTCCATGCTGCTCGTCCGCTGCAATCCAAGTGTCCTGAAGGGGTAACATCCAGAGTTTACCCGAAACGACGTCATTTAGTACAGTTTTATAGCCTATTATTCACTCTAGTGTGTTCGCCTGGAGGCGCTTTCGCCACCACGTTCACGCTGTTCTCCCGAGCAGCGGCGTTCACTACGGTAGCCGCGCCAGGCAACATTCAACGAGAATCGCGGAAGAGAAAACCCTGTGTTTACATCCTGCTGAGAGCGACACGAGAACCGATAAAGCAGAGCGAAGTCAACGAGAGCAAAGTTAGCTGCTCCCCGAGTTGGAAGTAAAAAGACATATTTGGTTTTTGTCACTCAGAAATTTACTTTTTTTTCAACTGCACCGGTAAATTAATATGAAAAGATGGTTGTAGTGTGTTCCTTTCCTGGATGCTTCAACCAAATGAAGCGTGCGTTCAGGAGATCCGTGACTTTCCTCAGACTACCAGTTCAGGACACTGAAAGACTACAGCTATGGCTGATAGCTCTTCGTTGCGATATCAAGACCGTCAACGTCCATCGTCTCCGGGTCTGTAGTGACCACTTCTCACCGGAGGATTTTAAAGTTTCTAAACGAAGACCTTTGTTGAAGACTACATCTGTGCCGACCATGTTACAACTAAGGACAGAGGTATGTACTTTACAGACCTTTTACTATATAACTTATTTGTTTGTATATTTATATACCCTTTTCACAAACGTGGTAATGTTACAGGATGTTTGATTTTACTTGACCAAAAACTGCATTTCCACATCATTTTGGACTATTATGGAGTTTTGTCCTTGTTTCTGACACAGTGAATATGCATTTTCACATGATTTTGGACTATTATCACGAGTCTTTTAGTTCTGTTCATTTTGCTTAAGGACTGTGAAATAACACCTGGGGGTTGCATGTAAGTGTTACAATGATTGGGGGAAGATAACATCACTAGCTATGTTTCCATCCACTTGTCAATCGAACTATCTGAAGTTCGCCAAAAATATTCATGCGAAAAAAGCAGGTGAAAATGCGTTTCCATCTAATGGCATTAAAGCGAATAAAAAGTATTGCGAAGAGACGTCACATGCTGTTATGCGATCAAATTGGTGTATCGAATAGATTTCTGACATTTTAAGCTGCTTCCATTCATTTTCGCACTGAATCGCAGAACCTTCAAGTGACCAAAAGTAATGTGTTAACGGACTAATTTAGCTAGTCAGCCAAAATGGATCGCGTCTACCAACAAATGATGATAATTGCACAAGTTGTACGTGCTTATGTGCCAGCTATTAGCAACATAGCAAACCATTATCAGAAGGCAACGACGGCATCAAAACACCGTCACGATACAGTAGCAGATTTATTCGGAAAATAGCGTTTCCATCTGCATTTTTTTTTTTTTTTTTTTTTTTGCCCCTCTTTACAAACCTGGTGGGCTTTTGTTAATTGCTCACTGTCATATATTAATTCATGTCCTCTTACTGACTTCTAATGGCAAAAACAACACATTACGTGTAACCTTTGATGAGAGGCACACCTGTTTTATGTGAGCCTAAACAAATCAGGCCCGCTGCACCAAGACGTCAGTCTGCATGATATATATATAGTAATTTGTGGTCTAAATTCGAGTACTACACAATTGAAGAGACATTACCCACAAAAGTAATTTAACATTGTTTTTTCCAAATTACAAGTGCATGGTTTATAATTATGTGGATATAATTTCTTTGTTCCTTCCTTGCAACGTAAAATTGGTAAATATTTTGAATGGTCGATATTATGTATATGTTGTATCATTAACGTTTTCTATGTGTCCAATTTTTTTCTTTTTTTTGTTTTTCAGAAAACTGCAATTTAATGTGGTTTACCCTAAACAAACCAAAGAGTGGGTCGCCAAAAAGATCTATGTGCCAACTACACAAACATTCCGGCCAAATATGGTGGTGCAAGTTCTGCAGAGACGCCTGGACCCCAAGATCAAGTTGAAAGACCCACAGTCACATGTTTCTATTCCCCCACTACCAACAAACATGGCCTAAAAACTAAAACCTGCAAAAGAGGAAGCCATACTAAAACATGCTTCATGGTTTAGCAGTTAGTATGAGGGATGCACAGTTGGTTTCTGCATCAACATGTGAAATGTCAAGTCAGACAAACACAAACATGCCATGCTTATTTTTGCCTTTTTTATTTTTGCAATTATCTTGTTTTTAGTTGTTTTCCAAATGAGGTGACGTTTGTTTATTCTTTTCACACAAGCTTTATTTTTTAATAGAAATTTAAAGTCAGTGAGAAAAAAACTGTAAAGGTCCTCATTGTCCATTACTAAGCCACCAGAAAAGTCCTGCTTATGGCATATAGGCTTATGGACCCTACTAGTCAGCTACCATTCGAAAATGAGGCCCTTATATCTGTACATAAATAAAACGCTGCATTTATCTGTGGGTAGCATGTCTGTATTGCAGTTAGTGCCCAGGTCTAAGATAAATCTCCAGTCAAAGGAGCAGCTTTGCAAGTCATGCAAAATGTGTGCTTGTGATTCTGAGCCAAATATTGACTTATTTATAGTAATTATTTTAGTATTTATCCAATTTTGTAACACCTGCAATATGGTATCCCTTGGAGTGAGTAGTAAATGCAACTTAGTTTTGTGGTTGGTTACTGTTGTTTTATTGTACAAACCACACAATACTAACAAATGTTAACAATTACAATAAACATTGTAAAATATCTTCCATTTTACACATTTTCTTTATTCTTTAGCGATATCGTTTCTAACAAAAATATAGATGTGCAGCAGCATAGTTTCCATGCCTGTTATTATTAATAATGTGGCAGTGCTTTTTTATGATGTATTGGAAAAAGTCCCAGATGAAATACTATGAGGTAATATAAAAATGAGTCAGTGAGAATGTCTTTAGATTGATTGTCTTCAGATCCGTTCAAAAGCCTCTTCTGCCTCCTTGAATCCAGTATACAATCCATATGGAGAATGGTAGCCGTCACGGATGCTTGTAACAACACAGGCTAGTAAAACTCTTCTATTGTCCTTGCCGAGTCTCTCGCCTTTCAGGACCCACTCCAATACCATCCGGTATGCCACCAACCTGCACTGACAGTGGAAAAAGTAAATAAAGAAATAGTTCAGCACTGGGCACAGCACAAAATACGAAAATATTGTAAATCGGGTTGCATCAAAACAAAAGACGATAACGATACTGTACAATGGAACTTACTCTACAGAGAGCGTGCCGTTTGGTCCTCTGGGTCTTGTCCTCTTTACCAGTTGATTTTAGTTCGTGGAAAAACATCTCGAGAACCCCACGGGTCAGTAATGGTGGATAATCCGGGTTTTCGGTAATACGTTGACTTTGGGCAGTGCTCTCAGTCTCATCAACGGAGATATTGAGATCCTCCAGGAGCGGCATCAACAAATCCCAATCTAAACGGCAAAGGCTCTACTCTTTGGTTTGCATAGCTTTACATTTTCGAAATTTACACCACCATGTTTCCGATGCCCTAGGTCTGTAGTCCGCCGCTGGTTGTGGCTCTGGTCGAGCTGCGGCTGCTTCATCCATCTGTCTGAGTTCCTCGTCCGTGTACTCCGGCTCAAAGAGAAAAGGCTCAGCAAAGAACTCGTGCTCTTTCTCAACATTGAAGTCCTCGGACATTTTTCTTTTTTCCTTTTGAAGTTTCAAATCACATGCAGGCAGATCCCTCTTGTGTTTGTGTGCTGCTCGTGTCGCTCTCAGCAGGATGTAAACACAGGGTTTTGTCTTCCGCGATTCTCGTTGAGCGTTGCCTGGCGCGGCTACCGTAGTGAACGCCGCTGCTCGAGAGAACCGCGTGAACGTGCGAGCGCGCCTCCAGGCGAACACACTAGAGTGAATAATAGGCTATAAAACTACTAAATGACGTCGTTTCGGGTAAACTCTGGATGTTACCCCTTCAGGACACTTGGATTGCAGCGGACGAGCAGTATGGAGGAATATTAAAAAGTTTTTGTGTAGTTTTATGGACCTTTTCTTTTTCGGTAACCATAGACGCTCGTTATATGGATTTGCGGTGCAGGAGGAAAACCCCCTGAATCTCCGGCTGCACTTTGAGGAATAAAAAACTACACCGGACTTCTCATCAGCATGAGGGTAAGTCAATAATGACTGAATTTCATTTTTGGGTGAACTATTCCTTTAAGAAAAATGCCAGCACACTGCAGTATCGACTACTCTTTTGTTACCCAATGTGACAAACTAGCTCTGTGATCACGGTGGTAAACCAAAAATATACTGAACAAAAATATAAACGCAACACTTCTTATTGTGAGAAATATGACCATGTTCAGAAGCTCACTGTACTTTAATTGAGTGTAGACAGATTGTATGACCATATTGCAATACATTTTGATCAATGATTTAAATAGACAAACAAGAATCTCGCAATGGCGTGATGATAAAGGGGATGGGGTCTATTGTCCAAATTTCAAAAATCAATGAGCCTCATGCAGCAACATTCTCTTAAATTTCTCTTATATTTTCTCCTATTTTTTTTGCTAAGAGAAAAATAAGAGAAATATACTCCGTATGCACCAAACACTCTTACAGTCCAAATCTGCTCTTACCCAGATGTGCAGAATGTTGAATCCCACTTGATCGTTAATCGGAAGCACGTGCCGGGTTGTTTCAAATTAGCATAATATGACACCCACTAAACACCATATAAGGGTAGGTGACGTGCCGTGTGCAAAGAGCAGACTGCTCGTGGGTGCTCGAGGGCACTTTCACACTTGGTACGATTGTTCCATACAGTGCCACAGTACGATTGTGCCCCCCTCCCCTCTACCCCCCGCTGGTCAGCTTTCAGACTGGTAATATCGTAACATACCTGCTCGCATAGATCTCAAAATTCCGATTCAGCGCATTGCATTATGCACCTAGGTGGTTTTAAATATGGAACGATTTTGAAAAGGAGGTGCCAATATATTTTGGGGGGTTTTATTATTGAGAATGGGGTTTAGAATATTAATACTGCGAATGCATATGCTGCGTGTCTCATAATTTGAGCTGCCAGACTTTTCGCTGGCGTCCTGCACTTTGAAATATCGATGCCGCACTTCCTTTAGTTTGTCATGGCACTAATGTATTATTCTGTGATAACCAAGCGAATGTAACTACTCATGAATTATTTCATAAATCTCCAAATTTTTGCATGTAGTATCCCGTTGTGATTGTATGTTTTCGTCCGCCAACATTTCGAGCAAGCATTGAATTTCTTCGTATGAATGGATTTCGCCAGTGCATTTGTTTGAAGAGGAGAGCCGTAACACACAACAGTAATCCTCCGTGCTCAAGTACGGTTGCTTTTGCATTTGGTTAGAGCAGCCATTCATCTGTCTCAGCAAACAGATCTGCGCAATCTCTAAAGACCCGCTGTCTGCGCAAGGCCTGGATAGCCAAAGCGTCCAACTGCAATAGGTAAGCCATTCAAAAGCAGAATGCACGCAAGTATCCAAGGGTTTTTATAGCTTCGTCCTAATTAGGATCAACTGGCCAAACTCTTCAGCCGAAGAATTAAATAATGGAATCATTATAATTTCTCAAAAACATAAAACAATCAAAATGTGATTACATGATGCATTTTTAATATTAAGGTTTTAAAACTTGTGTTGCCGTGCACTGGACAAGCAATTTGTGGACAGAGATAACAGTTTTCTGTTTTCTCTTATCTCGGTAAGAGCGCTCTCGACCACTCGTAAAATTTTCTCTTACCTAAGAGAAGCGCAAAAATAAGAAAACATTGGTGCATCCCAGAAATCAATGGGTAAGAACAAAATAAAAAAAATTCGGGCATACGAACAAAAATAAGAGAAAATGTGTTCTTATACCGCTTCTTGCATGAGGCCCAATATTTGGTATGTCTGCCTTTGGCCTGCTGCATTGCTACACATCTCTGCTGTGTGGACTGTAACAAATGGTCAATGGTAAGTTGGGGCACGTGTTCCCCCCTCTCTTCAAGAGCTGTGTGGAGTTGGTGGCTGTTGGCCGAAAGTGGGATCCAATGACAAACTCGTTGCTTGTGGACATCCCAAAGATGCTGGAAGGGGGACAAATCCAAGGAATAAGCCAGCCATTGAAGCACACAAATGTTTTCAGGCTCAAGGAACTCTTTGCATACATGGGTGACGTAGGTCTGGCATGGTCATGCTGGATGGTTATTGTTTTGATGGATGAATGGTAGGACAATAGGCAGCAGCATCTCATCGTAAAATCGCACTGCATTCAAGTTGCTGTTCATGAACTGCAGTTAGGTGCAATGTCCTTGGAATATTCCCACGCAAACCAGCACTCCACCACCATGTGCCACCATGCACACCATCATGTCAGCGTAACGATCCCCCGTCCATCCGCTCTGTGAAGTTGGAAACGTGACTCGTCTCTAAAGAAAACAGTCCTCCATTGTGCCATTGGCCATCAAATGTGTCTATTCACTTCGTTGAACCAATTTTTTCATCGAGCTGAGGAGAGGTCCAATCCACAAAGAGCAAAACACATTAAGATATGGACTTCCTGGAGATTATTTTTCACGGTTTTGGCAAAAATGGGGTGATGGTGGGGACCAGCTGTCTCATCTGCAGTGGGAGTTACTGGTCCCAAACGATCACAGAGATGGAGGTCTTGGGCAAGGGTTGTCACACATGGTCGTCATGCATGTGGGCGGTGTGCTGTCTTGCCTCATTCCTCAAAAAGGTGTTTTATGTGACTTAGTGTTGAAACATGGACATTAAGAGCCCTTTCAACATCGCTGAAAAACATTCCTGCATTGAGCATGCCAATGGCACGCTCCCTGATGGCTCCAGTCATTTATGGCATTTTGAACAATGGCAGAACTGGGACTTTTGAGGTGGCCTTTTATTGACCAGAGTACAGGATGTGCCTGGGCTGACTGTACCTGATTTCAGTAGCTCTGGATCAGGCCCCACCTGTCTGACAGGCCAATTTTGACAAAGGGCATGAACTTGACAATGATATGGAGAAGGTGACTGAAATGCACACAGACCAGAGGCACACAGCCTTGGTCACATAAATAAACCCAACTAAGCCAACCTCAGAAATAATTATGCAGAATATTGAAAGGACTAAACTGTTGCATTTATATTTTTGTTCAGTATAAGAAATAGCTGGCTAGTTAGCTAGCAGGCTAAAAGTAAGCTAGAGCTACACCATACATAGACAGCTTTACTCACTTTTCAAAAGAATTATTGAGCTGCTCCTCAAAAGTATCAATGCTGTCAGCCCTCCAGTCTGTTCCATTCAGAAAAACTGCTATTTTTCATCTCAGAATCACATTTCCATCCCGCAAATAAGATCAACTCTCCAGGTTCAGTTATGGAGGTTTCTTGTTCCCATGCAACCACGTCAGTCTGAGCTGTGTAAAGTTTATTGAATACAACGTAACCCTATTACGCAAGTATTTTAATATGTTTTAAGGTCCAATCAATGTCTTACACTTACTGAGGAAAGCTTATACTGTCTGTAATTGGATAAAAATCGTGTCAACCAACAGGTAATTACCAGGAGAATTTCACGTGGGCATGAACTACAGCTGGACTTTCACGCAGATACCATTGAATCACCATTAAAGTGATTGGATTTCCGTGAGAGTTTGCATGAGGCTCTAAAAGACAGCTTAATTCTTCAACCGACATATGTACGCGTTAATCTACGATAGGAAATTGCGCGTTTTTAATATGTGATGACTGAAATTGATAGTAGAATGACATAGTGTCAATACCATGGTGAATTTTTGCCTCAGGAAACTGATTTTTTTTTTTAACTACTTGGAATACCATTGGGTCACTGTAACTGAAGTGGTTGCTACAGAGGACAACAAATTTTTCTGTCGCAAGAGATCATTTTTTTAAACTGCTGGATAGATACTATGGGCAAGGATATTGAGCAGTTCGCACATCAGGCTTAGCTGAGGAGTTTAATTCATGCAACTCCTGAAAAACAGGGATAGGAGTGAACTCGTCAATATTCTAGACTGTGTTCCAGCTCTGCTTGCTTGTGAATATTCAATAACTGATCCGGTGGTGCCATCTAGTGAGAGAGTAGTGCAACTGCATCCATAAAAAGAGCTGCTCTATGTCCGCAGGCTTTTACATCTGCAGAAAGGCGTTAAAATGCGGGTTATTTGCTGTTAATTAAATTTGTATGCATTCGATTTCGCCTTGTAAAAAATCTACATCCGTCCATTTATTATCTAACCGTTCAATTCAGTTTGGGGCCATGATGGCTACGGGGCAAGCAGAGTAACGTTAGCCCAGACGTCCCTTACTCCAGAAACATGAGTCAGTTCATCTTTGGGAGATCTCAAGACAAACTATAAATGTGTTTCTGATTATAATCTGTAACTATGCCTCCCTCTCTCTCTCTCTCTCTCTCTCTCTCAGCCCAGGAAATGCTCAGCCCCCCCATGTTCATACAAAGGCTGCAGAACTTGCGGGCCCTGGAGGGGGACACTGTGAAACTGGAGTGCAAGGTGGTGGCTTCCCCTCCTCCCCAGCTCTACTGGAAGAAGGATAAGGAGATGTTTCAGATCGACCCAAACAGGATGAGGTGTGTGAAGACTGCCCTCTTTGCAGTCTGAATGTATACTGCCCCAGTTTTGAGACTGTGACACAATTTCTGTTGTCTTGGCTTGGAAGATGCCCACTGACTGCTAAGATCTATCAGTTAGAACAGGGCTTCAAACTGCAACTAAAATGGTTACATATGCTTAAGCAGCCATTTTTTTGAGATCTTGTGGATTAAAATTCTGCACGGTTGCATTGATTCAAGAGGCCCAGCCTGGGAGAAACCTTGCCCTGCAGATTCGGAGAGACCCCAGAGACCCAAGACGCAGCATTTCTTTGAACACCGTTTCGGATGTGTGACTATAAGTAACAGATGAAAATGGCTCATGCCTGTGTTGGAATTTATTGTAAAATTATTAGATGTAATCACCACATGCGCACATTGTCATTTCAGACTATGCAAAGACAGATCTTGGTGAGAAAATACCCCAATGTGTTTACCAATCATATCTATGCTGGTAGAAAATGGCTTATGTCGAGTAATGGCAACCAGTTACTCATTCCAAGTATTTATGCAACATAATAAATATTACGCCATTCGTATGCCTGGTTAATGTTCCACAACATGGAGTTTTTAGGTCACCTGAGACGAAGTCTCAAAGTGACCTATTCTAATCGCCTTTGGTCCGTCGTCCGTCGTCCGTCGTGCGTCTGTAAACAATTCACATTTTCGACTTCTTCTCAGAAACCACTGATCCGATTTCAATTAAATTTTGCAGGAACCTTCCTTGGTCAAATATGCACCAAAAGTGTGAATTATATGGTGCCTACCCCCAGGGGCTCTGAGGGGCGGGTCTAAAACTGGCCAATACATTTTCAACTTCTTCTCTGAAACCGCTGATCCAATTTCAATAAAATTTTGCAGGACCTTTCCTTGGTCAAATTTGCACCAAAATTGTGAATTATATAGTGCCCACCCCCAGGGACTCTGAGGGGCAGGGCTAAAACTGGTCAATACATTTTCGACTTCTACTCAGAAACCGCTGATCCGATTTAAATAAAATTTTGCAGGAACCTTCCTTGGTCAATTATGTACCAAAATTGTGAATTATATGGTGCCCACCCCCAGGAACTCTGAGGGTCGGGGCTAAAACTGGTCAATACATTTTCGACTTCCTCAGAAACCGCTGATCCGATTTCAATAAAATTTTGTAGGAACCTTCCTTGGTCAATTATGCACCAAAATTGTGAATTATATGGTGCGCACCCCCAGGGGCTCTGAGGGGCGGGGCTAAAACTGGTCGATACATTTTCGACTTCTCAGAAACCGCTGAGCCGATTTCAACAAAATTTTGCAGGAACCTTCCTTGGTCAATTATGCACCAAAATTGTAAATTATATGGTACCCACCCCCAGGGGCTCTGAGGGGCGGGGCTAAAACTGGCCAATACATTTTCGACTTCTTCTCTGAAACCGCTGATCCGATTTCAATCAAATTTTGCCGGAACCTTCCTTGGTCAAATATGCACCAAAATTGTGAGTTATATGGTGCCCACCCCCAGGTGCTTTGAGGGGCGGGGCTTCTTCTCCAGACCCAAATATGCTGGAAAACAATACTCTTCATAGATGGAAGGGTCTCCAAATGCTTTATCAGAATTGTTCATTTCATGGCCCCCAGGCTCCATGTTTGCCCCTGGGGAGGGGGTGAAGTTTACTATACTTTATATAGGAAAACGATGGGTATATTTGATTCATTCACATCAATAACATCAGTTTTTATACAACTCAGGTGACCGTTAAGGCCCATGGGCCTCTTGTTTATAATGTAATCTGTGCTTGTGTTTTACTAATAAATTAAGCATGCCAAAAATAATACTGGTATTATTGGCCTAATTAGTTGCCTCTAAATTTAGCTAAGGTTAGCTTTGATATGGGTTTGGGCACAGCCTTGTTTCCAAAAAAAAAAAGTTGGGACGCTGCGTAAAATGTAAATAAGAACAGAATGCAATGATATGCAAATAATTTAAACTCAATATTTAATTTTTACATCCAGTGGAACATTTTGCAGGTAATTGGGTTAATTGGCAACAGGTCAGTAACATGATTTTGTATAAAAACATTACCCCAGAAAGGTGAAGTCTTTAAGATGTAGCGATGGGGAGGGCTTCAGGACTCTGTGAAAGAGGGCAAATAGTTAAACAATTCAAGAATAATGTTTCTCAATGTGAAATTGCAAAGAATTTTAGGATTTCATCATCTACCGAACATAATATCATTAAAACATTAAGAGAATTGGGAGAAATCTGTGTATGCAAGGGACAAGGCTGAAAACAAATGTTGAATGGTTGTGATCTTCAGGGCCTCAGGGGGCACTGCATTAAGAAAAGACAGGATTCAGTAGTGGAAATCACTGCATGGATTCAGTGAACACAGTTTGTCACTCTGTCCACAAATGCAGGTTAAAACTACCATGTAAAGATAAAACCATAAATATACAAGATCTAGAAATGCTGCCGCCTTCTCTGGGCCTGATCTCAATTTTAATTTGACTGAGGCAAAGTGGAAAAAACTGTCCTGTGGTCTGACCAATCAAAATGTAAAATTTTATTTTTAAATAATGCATGCCGCGTCATCCGAGCTGAAGAGGAGAGGGACGATCTGGCTTGTTATCAGTGCTCCATTCGAAAGCAAGCATCCATTGCATTAGTACACATGGCATGGGTAACTTGCACATCTGTGAAGACATCATTTATGCTGAACAATATAGTATTTGGAACAAAATCTATTGCCATCTACACGTCTTTTTCAGGGAAGGCCTTGCTTATTTCAGCAAGACAAGGCCAAATGTCACATTCTGCACATACTGTATTACAACACGGCTCTGTAGTAAGAGAGTCTGGGTGCTAAATTGGTCTGCCTTCTATCCGGATTTGTCACCCATTGACAATATTTTGCGCATCATTAAATGAAAAATATGACAGTGGAGGCTGAGACATGTTGAGCTGCTGAAATCCTTTATAAAGCAAGAATGGGAAAATGTTGTTTTTTTTTTTTTTTTTTTTTTTTTTTTAGTACTACTGCAGTCGGTCTCTTCCATTCCCAAATGCTTACAGAGTATTGTTACAAGTGGACAACCCAAGTAAGCAGAAAAGCAGTCTTTAATAATGATTTATTTATTGAAGGAAGGAAGCTGTCCAACCCTACCTGGCCCTATGTGGAAAACCTGCTTGCCCCCTTGGTGAATAAATCAACCAATTACAAAAAATTTTATTGATAATTGGGTTCAGTCTCACTAGATACATCCAAATACGGTTACTGCCAGCTCTGCTGAATCAAACATCATTTAAATAGTACCCGTATGGAAATGTAAAGCACATGATGCCGAAATCTAAAGAAGTTCAAAACCGGGTAAAAAACAAAATGATTGACCTCTATTAATTTGGAAAGGGCTACAAAGCTATTTCTGAGGCTCTAGGAATCCAGGGAACCAAGATTTGAGCCATTCATTTTCTACAAATGGAGAAAATTTGGAACAGTGGTGCACCTTCCCAGGAGTGGCCGTCCTAACAAAATTCCTCTATCAGCGCATTGATGACTCATCCAAGAGGTCACAAAAAACCCAGCCTATTATCTAAAGAACTTCAGGTCTCACTGTCCTCCGTTAAGGTCAGTGCTCACAATTTCACAATAAGGAGGAGACCATGCAAAAATGGCATCCTTGGGAGAGCTGCTCGGCAAAAACCACTTCTGACAAAAAAGAGCACAAAGCCGTATCTCTCATTTGCCAAAAAACATCTTTGTGACAGCCAAGACTTTTAGGATAATGTTCCATGGACTGATGAGTCAGAAGCAAAACTTTTTGGAAGATATGGGTCCTTTTACATCTCCCATTAAGCCAACTCCGCATTCCACAATAAGAACATCATACCAACAATAAGACACTGTGGTGGCAGCGTGATTGTTTGGGGTTTGCTGCTTCAGGACCTGGGCAATTCTGCTTCCTAACAGAAAATCCTGAAGCTGAAAGTCCAGCCATCAGTTTTTGACGTAAAGCTCAAGCACAGTTGAGTTATATCTGTGGAAATGCAGGTGATGGAATTCCTTCGGACCAAAAGTATTTCTCTGGACCCCAGCAATGTGGATTCTTGTTATCTGCTGCCGAAAAGGAGTGGAAGCGGAGACCGGAATGCAGCAAGGGCCGTGTTACTACGACTTACAAGCAACAAGCACAAAATCTCTCTGTTGAAGCAAGGAAAAAATCTCAAAGGATCCAATGTTTTCATAAATGAAAACCTCACCAGGCACAATGCAACCATCTGATGGAAAGCTCGTCAACTAAAGAAAGCGGGGAAGATACACAGCACTTGGACGGCTAACTGCAGAATTTTCATCAAACCAAATGGGTCACCGGAAACTACCAGACCGGTGCTGATCAGGATGATGCGGGATTTGGAGAATTATGACCACTGAGGCAGGTTAAAATCCCTGACAAATCTCTATGAGCAGTTATCTGATAAACCAAACTGTAGATCAGGAAACTGGCTTTTCAACAACAAGTCACCAAAACTCAGGAATAGACCCTAATGAAGAAATTGATCCGGACAACCATTTTTTTCTACAACGAAACAAACGCATGCGGATACTTTACTTTAGACAAATTTAACAAGAACATTAAAATGGAAGGAGTTTGTCCATTATCCACTTCAATAGTAGGAGTCTATATGCAAACTTTGACCAAATAAAGGAATACCTTCTGTCATTTGCTAATCCGTTCAACATCATCGCACTATCGGAAACTTGGATTAAAAGAAGAAAAGGGTAAGGACTTCTACATGGAGGGTTACAACTTCGTGTGTAAGAGCAGACTGAATAAAGCTGGTGGGGGTGTTGGACTATTTATTGATGAGGCCATAAACTTCCAGGTACTAGAATGCAAATCAATTGTTGTGGAAAATGTAATGGAATGCCTTACAATTGAGATTCCTAGGTTGAAAGGTAAAAATACGGTTATTTGTTGTGTGTACAGAGCACCGGATTCGCAAATTGATGTTTTTAGTAAATGTATGGGTGAATTACTTGTCAATATGAACCAGAAAAATGTTTTTATGTGTGGGGACTTTAATATTGACTTGATAAATCCAAATAATAGCTCTATAATAGAGGAGTATATTGACACCATGTATGCCATGGGTATGCAACCATTAATCACAAAACCAAGCAGGATTACTAGACACAGTGCCACCTTGATAGATAATGTGTATACTAATGTATTAGATTCTGAAATATTTAGTGGCATTATGATAAATGATATTACTGATCATCTACCAGTTTTTGCTATTTGTAACTGCAAATTAGATATAAGGGACCAGGCTAGATTGAAAACCCTGGAACACGCAGAAATCAGAATTAAAAAAGCGAAAAAAAGGCTAAAGAAACTAGAATCAGATATGTTGAACCAGAATTGGGATCATGTATTAACAGAGAAAGATCCAAATAGAGCCTATGAGGCTTTTCTATGGACAGTAAACTCCTGTATGATAAACACTGTCTAGTCAAAATAACGAACAAACTGAAGCAAAACAAAGAGAGGAAACCTTGGGTTTCAAAAAGTACTGGCAAATGCCTGTAAGAAGAAAAATATATTGTATAAACAGTTTCTGAGAGAAAGAACTGAGAAAGCAGAAATTAGGTACAAAAATTATAGAAACAAAATGACAAATTTACTAAGGAAACATAAAAAAGAGTATTATGAAAAGCTTTTATTAGAAAATAAACATTACACCAGAAATCTCTGGAATATAATAAAGAACGTCTTTGGGAGGACACCGAGGAGGGAGTACCCTGCATTCTTTAATATAAATGGCAAAAAGGTAGAGGACAAGGAATTGGTTGTGGAGAATTTTAACAGTTATTTTGTGAATGTTGGGCCAGAACTAGCAAGGGGTATTAAATCCTCACACCTAAGATGGAACTACCTTCACAAGGATGAGGAAATCCAAGACACAATGACACTAACTCCTGTTACCGAATCTGAAATTAGATCAATTCTGAAAAATTGTACGGCTAAGACATCTGTTGATGTAAACCAATTAGGTATGAAATTACTGAAAACACTAACTAACGCAATTGTAACTCCACTTACGCATATATGCAATCTATCCTTCTCCTGCGGAGTGTTTCCAGATAAAATGAAGATAGCGAAAGTTATCCCTCTCTACAAAAGCGGGGATAAATATGATTTCTCAAACTATCGTCCTGTCTCGATTTTACCTCAATGCTCGAAGGTCCTAGAAAAGCTCTTCAATGACAGATTGGACAAGTACATTGATAAACACAAACTGCTGTGTGACAGCCAGTATGGGTTCAGGAAAAATCATTCGACAGCACTAGCCCTAACAGAATTTATTGAAATGATTAAAGATTCACTAGATTCAAACTTATATTCTATAGGCATATTTATTGATCTGAAGAAAGCATTCGACACTATAAATCACGATATATTGATTGAAAAACTTTACAAATATGGATTAAGAGGGACCGCATTAAAATGGATCAAAAATTACTTAACAAGTAGGACGCAATTTGTGCAGATGGGCAATAGCAAATCGAATTGCTTGGACATTACCTGTGGAATTCCTCAGGGCTCGGTCATAGGTCCCAAGTTGTTCATAATTTACATAAATGACATTGTTAAGGTGTCCGATATCCTAAAACTAATTTTATTCGCAGAGCGACCACGACTATTTTTTTTGCTCAGGTGTCGATCTCAAGCAATTGGCAAAAGTGGTTAATAAAGAAATGTCTAAACTTCACACGTGGTTTAATGTAAACAAATTATCATTAAATCTTACAAAGACCAAATTTATGATATTTGGGAAAAAAAAGGCCTAAGGGACGACATAGACTTAAAGGTAAATGGTACCAGCATTGAAAGGGTAAACGAATATAAAGTCATGGGAGTTATGTTAGATAATCTCTTAAGCTGGAAACCACATGTAAACTTGGTTCAAAGAAAGTTAGCTAAAAGCGTGTCTATTCTTTGGAAAATGCAAAAATTATTAAAATACAAGTCCCTCAAAATAATCTATTCAGCACTCATAGCACCCCACTTACACTACTGCGCTGAAGTATGGGGACACACTTATAATAATACAATAGAATCATTGTTTAAACTCCAAAAAAAAGGCCCTTAGAATTATTCATAACGTTCCCTATGGAACTCATACAAACGATTTGTTTATTAAGGCAAAGTTTCTTAAATTGCAGGATATAATAAAATTCAACTCCTTGCAAATTGTATATTTAGGATACCACAAAGAATTGCCTAGAAATATACAATGCCTATTTCTCCAGCGTGAATGCCTTCATGACCTAAGAGGCAGAATGTTGTTGCAAACTAGAAGGGTCAGATCGACTCGGAGTGAGCACTCCTTATCGGTGGCTGGAGTCAGTGCATGGAACATACTTGAACACAATATCAGAAGGGCAGACAATTTGAAAGACTTTAAGCATCTTCTGAAATGTGCATGTTTGAATAACTATGAACTTATCCAACAAAATGGCATTGGATAAATTAAACAGAACCATAACGGGCATAAACAATAGGGGTTGTTTATAGACACTCAGCTATATTGTGATTAAAACTCTTCATGACTGTCATAAACCTCTATGATTTTATGTTGTGACGTTTAAATCGTCGTGTAAATAGACACTCAGCTCTGTTGTGATTTATAAATCTTTATGATATCTTACCCATAATCAAACTGTTTTTCTGGGAGTTGGGGGCGGGACTTTGACAAGCGATTTCGCTTCTCCCGCGACCCTTTCGGTCATGATACATGTTGTGTTGAAATTGTCATGGAATGACTGTACAATCATGCCGAAATGAAAAAACAAATAAAATAAAAATAAAAACAGTTGAGTTATGCACCAAGATGACAATCCGAGGCACAACAGCAATTCCACCTCTGAATGACTGAGAAGAAAGGGACCGAAGGTTTTGGAGTGGCCCAGTCAAAGTTCAAAGACTTGAGTCTGATTGAGATGCTGTGGCATGACCTTAAACAGGCAGTTCATGGCGGACAACCCTTCATTGTGCTGAATTAAAAAAATTCTTCAAAGAGTAGTGGGCAAATGTTCCTTCACAGGGTTGTAAAAGACTCATTGCCGGTAATCTGAAACATTTGATTGCAGATGTTGCTGCCAAGGGTGGTGGGGGAGGGGGAATTTTTTTCGCTGGGGTGAGAGAGGTTTTGAATGATGCTTTACCTTGACTGAAATGATGGTTTTAAAAAGTGTATTTTGCACCTACTAGCAATATCTTTGTCTTTATATTAAAATTAATCGGATGATCTGAAACATTTAAATATGACAAGTAAGCAAAAAGAGAAGAAAAATCGAGAAGGGGAAAAATACTTTTTCACAGCACTGCACTTAGGATTATTATGGCATTAACACCCGTGTGTTACTTTCTCAGGCACTTTTCTATTGACAAGTTGGCTGCATTTAAATTTTATTCAGGGGAGAATGCCTGGCATGCCTGCACATCCACACAGATAAAATCTTGAAAATATTCAGGAAGGCGCCAGAGATGGTATTAGTTTACCTTTAAGCCCCTAATGATTTTGCAGCTTGATGTGAAGGATCATCTTTCCTCTGAAGTATAAAGGAATGCTACTTGTGTAAGGTTTTTGAATTTGTAAACGTCCAAGTGGTGCATTAGTGAGACTTAAGTTACATTTGTTGTTGAAGTGGTCCAGGGCTAGGACCTGTTTACAGTAGCAGTGCCAGAATTCCAGTCTTGGGTGTTGCAGATAAATTTGCAGGTGGGTGGCAGACCAGGGCGGGAGTGTTGTGGGAGCTATAATGATGGTCCGGGGGCAGGTGGATGCTTGTTGGGGCAGATTGCAGTTACTGACTGGAGCTGGGTGCAAGTGACTGGAGGAGCCTTCAAATTTTGGGTGTATCATTCAAAAACTGGGGCTTCCTAAGGCACCCACTATACAGTGTGACACTGCCAGCACCTGCATATAATATAATATAATAATGTCCAATGGTTTTCTTTCTTAGCATGTTCCAGGACACCACGGGACGACTGTGCTTGCTGATCAATAGGGTGGAAAAGGCTGACGCTGGCTGGTACACGCTGTCCGCCATCAACGAGGCCGGAATGTCCAGCTGCAATGCCAGACTCGATGTGGGAAGTAAGCAGACGTCGAGGGCACTGTGGTTAATTGCTTGAAGTGAAGGGTTTTTTGGAACGTCCAAACTACTGAGTCGGGGTTCTCGAGCGGAGTCAACTGCATCAACATTTGAATGTTTAAATTCTGGACTTTTTGATTGCATATTTGAGACCTCAGACACAAAAGCATCGATGCGCAAACCAATTACACTCATGCAGTGATCTTAAGTATTATTGGCACACCTGACTGGAAATGCACATACAATACCATCAAAAAAATAATAACATGATTGAGAGAGGATCAATAATAATCTGTGAGAAATGGTCTACTTTATTAATCTTTCAATAGAACCAACTAAATGATTTATTCATTAAATTAAGACTCAATTTCCTTCAAATCAAGGTTTCACAATTAATGACACCCCTGGTTTTGTACCTGGTGCAACCACTTCTGGTGTGGATACCTGCATGCAGTCTTTTCATATCCTCTCAAACGAGGCTAAGGTACACATTTGGAGGGATTTTTGACCATTGCTGTGCACAGATCCTTTCAAGATCAGCCACATCCGTGGGTTTGCACTCATTACTTGCCCTCTTCATTCCCGCCCACAGATGTTTGATTAGATTGAAGTTTGTAGGCATATGGCCATTGCAGAACATTAATGTTGTTGTCCTGGAACCAGATCTCAGTGGATTTTGAGGTGTGATTTGGGATATTGTCCTGCTGGAAAGTCCACCTATGGCCAAGTTTCAACTTTTTGGCAGAGGCAAGCAGATTGCCTGTCAAAAATTGCCCGATTCTTGATTGAATCCATTAAGGATTAAGCCATTGACTGTAAATGGTGTGCTTGGACCCCTGGAATCCCAGCCCCTAAACATCACTGATCCACAACCACTGATACTGTGTTTAACAAATATGTACATTTTGCTCTCGTCTGACCACAACGCCTTGTGGTCATTCATTGTGGGCCTAGATTGGAGGAAATGAATTTTTAATTAAATGAAAAAATAATTTTGGTTGCTTTCATTGAAACATAGTGTTTCTCACGTGTTGCCAATTTGAGTTGATCATTTTATTTCTTTATTTAAGGGTGCCCAGAATTCTGGAGTCCAGTGTAATACACTTATTATCCCTTTTGCTTTCGGTTGTACCCCAGCTTGGCCAAACAAAGGCAGATTCAAATGTTTGACTTTTTTTTTTTTTTTTTTTGGAATATGTCATTAATACAACAATGTTGGATCCTCTTTGTGGGCATTCAAAAAAAATTATTTTATGTGATGCTTTATGCTGATGAGCAGCCTTTTTGTATAGTTTTGTTAATTTCCTGCTGACCTCTGTGCAGGACTGATAAAGAGAGGGATTATTTGTTCTTCACAACACACTCCGCTTCCAGAATCACCTTTCATTTGACCAATGTGCGTTCATTCATGACGCAGAGGGATGTTTACTTTACTGGCTGTAAATTCTGAAATGCTAGGCACACGTTAATCAAGTCCTTCCACCTAGTGTTTGCAGAGGGTCAACGGTTTTGTTCTTGGTAATTTTGAAGTGAATATCTTTTACAATAACAAAACTGACAGTTCTTTTGTTCCATTTGCCACTGCTCTTTGTCTTACTGAGCATTAGCGGTTTGTGTAACAGTCCAAAGGACTATTAAGCTCAGTGAAAGGGAAAGGTGCCGAGTAGCTGGAAGATGCTATCAATGCGGATAACGTTTCATCCTCAGTCATTGGGCTCACAATCTGTCATGTCAAAGAAAGGGAGGGGATTTAATGTGCTTTGTCTGTTTACTCTTCCTCAAGCCAAACCCCCAACAATTTTTCCAGAGTCTAGGTTTTTGCTTTGCAGATTTTTCATGTTTCTTCCTGTATGAAAGTTAACAGACAGTCCACAGTTTGTGTAGTGGCTAGCCACATCATCTACTACAACACGCAGTCAAATTTAGATGTTCACCCCGTACACAGACGAAAGATTGTCTTTCAGCCCAACCCCCACAGAGCAGTAACCTGTAACTGGATCTGGGCTTAACTCAGATACAGCCATGTTGGCTGAGGAACAGGGGCGACACACACGCGAGGTCCTCTGATGTGAACCACCTTCCCTAAGAGCAGCCTCCTTTGTTCAGCTCAGTCTGGACATCTCCACCTTCAGGCAGGATGCTTTGTGTCCATAATTGTGAGGCAGATTCAGATATGCTCAGTGATTAATTTTTGTTTCAACTGTGCAGAAAAAAAAAAGGCGGGGGGGGGGGGGGCATCCATTTTATATCAGCTCTTTAAATCTCACAAAAGTGAGTGTCTTGATTTTCAGATGCATTACTTCTGCTGTAGCATGTCTGACTGGGTAAAATCTGAAGTGTCTAATCTTCCTTACACATAATATTCAGGTACTCCATATTTTCCTTTTTGACAGTGTGTATTTAAATGTAAATTGTTATCAATCATCACTGGTTTCTTTGTATAATTACTATTGATGTTATAAGTTGTTTAAAAGGATTTAAAGTGCTCTGAGCAGTCTGTACATGTTTCACTCTGTTCTTGCATTGAATTCTGAGTAAGTGCCTCTCTTTTCTTCCCTCAGCACGCGTGAACAATGCTGCCCCCGCAGGCAGGCATGTGAAAGTGCGCCCTTCACTCAGCAGTCTCTCTGTCCTGAGCGCAGACAGCTCTGCCGAGAAGACGGCCCCCCTGTTCGAGAGCGATGAGCTATAGACGGCTCCCCTCTGCCGCTATGCTCTCCCCTCCCGTGTTAGCGTGCTGTCCTTCACACCTGTCCCAGAGTGATCCATCCATTCAACTGTTCCAGAATCAGTGACAGTGTTTGGGTGGGATAACGTTGCGTCAGAACTGGCCCAAAACTAACACTCCCCCAAACATGCCTGGATTTTTCTCCCTCCCCTCACCAGCATTTCTCAAAGGCACTTTAGCTTGAGGTCGTCCATCCACTGCAAGTCCCACCCCACCTTCAGAAACATCAAACATTGTATGGGTGCTCTTGTTTGTTTGTATTGTAAAAGGTTTCGCCTGAAGTGGCAGAGGCCCAAACTGTGGTTTTGCCTGTGTAGGAGATAGAGGATAACTTCTACATTTGTTTGATTTTGAAAAGTTGTCACCGTCTTGTTTTATGGCACAAAACTGCCTCTAGAGAGAACTTGCGTCCAATGAGCTTTCTACAAAAAGGTAATAAAAGGATTTTAATATATTAACTATTTAAGATGCTGACGTTGGAATGCTTGACCATTTCTCCAAGTGTTAATGTTGCCCATATGAATTGATTCAACCCTTCCACTATTGAACTATGAACCCAATTATTTTGTGCGTCAGCTGAACTATGTTAGTTTGTGTACATGAGAAATGAATGGATGTATAAAAGCCCCACTGACAGCATTGGACCTGGCAATTTGGGTTTGAAGGGATACTGATCACTGTTAGGATCATGTTTGCCTGTTAAAATCCTCATGCTGTGAGCATCACACAAATGCTTTATAGTCAATTTCTTAGTATAGCAATAGAATTCATTTTTGGTGTGGCTTTCCCTTTTTAGAAATGTATTATTTATCTTAAACTGGTTGGGTTATTCATCCCATTTATTTGCATCTCTTGTAACAAAACTGTATTCTTGTCAATAAAAAAACAAAAAAAATTTTAACATTCTGACCTGATATATGAATAAATGATAGGTGGTGGTCTAGTTATAACAACAGACTGCTGGCTCAGTCAGACACTGGTCAACACTTCACTCCGGGACCACAGGACTGTGAAACCACTGATGAAAAACTCTTCCTTTGAACATCAATCACCGATGTCCCTGCTTCCCCATCCAGGACGAGAGTTATTTTTCCTGACCAAGCTATGGTACCGCTCCTGCTCTGAGCCACTCTTCAGCCAATCAGATTGTACATGATTGTAATTTTCCCTAACTTGGTTATGAAAAATAATACAACATCCAGAACATCTCAAGCAGAGATGAGAGCTTAAAAAACTCAACCAGCTTAGTCCAGTGAGGGCCGCCCCTTCTCATTCCAACCGGCCAATCAGCTATCTGGAGGGGCGGGAAGTGCTTGGTAAGTTGGTAGCTGCACCATTAAAGAAGGGCGGTCTTTCACGCATTCGAAACAACAACACACATAAAAACTGAAAATAAATCCGGTTTTAAGATGGCCTCTAGCACCTCACGATGGTGTCAATTTGATGGAAAGAAGAGAGAGTCCATTGTCTGTTACAAGACAGAGACTGTTCTTGTTTCACTGTTCCATTAGTAATGCCTGCTGGTAGACTTCACTGCCCCCCCGATCTGCAGTCCTCAGAGGGAAACGGCTTCAGCGGGGCCGAACAATCAGATCTCCACATCGCTCTCCTTGTCATTGTCGTGGTCACCGTCATAGAATTCATTGGCTGCCTCTGGTCTGTTGATATGGGAGAGAAATGCAGTGATTGAGCTAAATAATGTTTCTCACTCACTTTACAAAAGGCAGGATAGATGTATTGTAGTAAAAGGGCTTGGATTATGATCATGACAGGAACCCCCTTGGACATTGTGAACTGATGGACAATAAGTGGCCATTGTTAAATGGTTCAGGCTTTACGGCCGCTCATTGTACCCACATTCGAACAGGCTAGCACGCAACCAAGAGTGGACTATTCTTCATTGGTGCAAGGACTTAAACTACTATAACCAACCATTTCACATCACCTCTGGCAATATTAAGAATGCCTGAAAAATAAATTCATGCAACTAAACTAACCATAATTCTTTATAATCACTTTGAATGAACATG
Organism: Gymnothorax javanicus; assembly: GCA_029692085.1. Classification (NCBI taxonomy): domain Eukaryota; kingdom Metazoa; phylum Chordata; class Actinopteri; order Anguilliformes; family Muraenidae; genus Gymnothorax; species Gymnothorax javanicus. The sequence goes on from CM056204.1 coordinate 48,841,702, forward strand.
TGAAATAAACGTTTAATGAGAAACCACAGTGTTGGGCTTGGCTTTATAATCTAAGCCTATAATTGAACTGCTGCTTTGTCAGTTGTGGGCGTTCTCCAGCACTGCTCACCTGGAATAGTTGTCCTCCGAGCCGCGTTCGTCAGGATCTGCCTCATCCGTCCGCTCGTAGCTCAGCAGGTCCGAGGGAACGTCGTGGATCTGGACGCTGGGAGCGTGGTTCAGCATCTTCAGGTTCTCAAAAACAGTGGAACGGATCTGTTCCAAGTACTGGCAAAGGAAAGGGGGAACAGTCACAGGTCAGAGGATGAGCATGAAGGGGGAGCTGTACAGTAGAGGGCAGCGGGGGGGTGTTTCTCCACTGACCTGTCTGGAGTTCTGGTTCTCTATCCGTGTGCTGACATCTGGGTGAAGCGTGAAGTCTGGGGCAAAATACTCAAAGTACTCTGAGAGAGGCAGTAGGGGGGATAGAGGGAGAGAGAGAGGGGGAGAAAGGAAGAGAAGAGTGAAAGAGGGTGAGGTGAAGAGAGGGATGAAGGGTAATGAGTGAATATGTAAGGAGGTAAAAAAAAAAAAAAAATCGAGAAGGAAGAGGAAGGGGTGAATAACATGGAGAAACATAAAGACAGAGTAACAAAACAAGAAATCATATTTATATATACCAAAGAATAACAGATCTTTCAGTGCAATACATCTCTGCGCAGACACCATGCAGTACTGCTTTAGTTTCCGCCATAGAAGCACACACCCAGTGTTCATGTCAAGTTATTTTACAAGGTGCTCCACTCGCTACAAAAAGCATATTCACACATACCACTATAAGGCAGCTCGTCACTGATGGACTCTTCTACAAGCAGGGATGTCTCATAGGTCCTGAAATTAAGAAGGTAAAGGGCAGTTCTGACACACCGCAAACTAAAGCACAGCAAGAGAAGAAAATAAAACTACAGAAAAATTACGGGCCTCAGCACTAGAGACCTCCTCAGCGCACGTTTGCTACAACACTGCTGCTCCCTACTGGTTGCAAATAGATATTGCACTACGAATGCGGGCTCGGCAAGTTTTTAACGAACACACGCATAGGCAGACGGATATGACCGTGACAATACCCTTTTAAAATAGTTTTCCCAAGAGGGTTAACGGACTAGAACATATACTCGGCAAAGGGAAAACCTCCGCCAAGGACGCAGATGAGGTGTTTGACGTCATCACCTGGCCGACACGTTGGGATAACTGATGCCATGAAGAGGGTGGAGACACAGAAGGGCCATGGATGCCAATAATACAGAGATGCTATTTAAAGAGCATGGTTAATCACAGTGACGAATGGAAATGATCTCAGTAGCTACTAAAAACACTTCTCGTAGCTGAGCTATTTTTTATCATCCTTGCTGTATTGCTTAAAAGACCTGGTACAATTTTGCATTTAAAATGAAAGCATGAATGTCATTCAATACTGGCAATACATTCATAGTCACATTTCCTTTTGACCATGATTAGTTGAAATTTTGATCAAGTCAACCAAAATTTCCTCAAAGTTTCATGTAAATCAAACAAGATTTTTTTTTTTTTTTTTTAAATGCCATGTTCACAGACAGACAGCAACTACATCACTGCCTTTGCGAAGGTAATGATCTCAGGAACTACAATGAAAGACATCCCATGCATTTTTTTTTTCTTCACCTTGATTTTCTGCCTTTGTGAATCAACAAAGCAGCTACAGTGTTCAAGTCCTTCCATTTTATTTCATATCATGTAGACTGCGATGACTGAACTCATACAAACTCATCTAGGGCTCTGAAATAACCTAATTGTGACCTGTAGGTCAATTAATTCAGTACAACTCTTGACAAAGTATTTACACAGCAGAGTTTTAACATTAGCGTTTACAGCACCTCCGCGTTCAATTCCCCGTAAAACATCAGTGAACCAAACCTGGCGCTGTGGTGCAGGAGGCAAATTTTAACCATTTCATGTCCTGTTTCTTTTGGCTGACTGGTGTGAAAATGTCTTCTCTTTCTTGCCTCACAACCAACTTTTCCACCAGGTTGCATATAAATCAGAGAAGTTGATAATTGACAGACATTTGTGACAAAACATAACCTGCGTTACCTCCTTTATGAAGATAAAAATAACTGAAGTACTCATTTAGTATCAATTACACCCTCTCTGAAACGGGTATAAGAGCAAGGCTCGTTATCAGCAATTTTCCTCAAAGGATTAAAACACTGTCTTGATTGCAGACGGCCACAGTGATGCTATTTTCTGCCGTGGTGTCTAAAGGCAATGACACAGAGTTTCCACTTCCCATCACAACAATGACATCGTCACACACCTCCCCCTAATGGAGAGGATAGGCCGCTCATACAGCACAGCAGAGCCTGCAGTACCCACCAGCATCGGGCCACATTGCGCACTGTGTAGCCTCCTCCTCCCAGCACCAGTAGGGGGATCTTGAAGCTCTTCACAAACTCCACACATTCCCTGCGGATACAGCAGCTCAGCCATGACCAATGATATCCCCATTTACCGCTTCACCTGAGTTACATTTACCTAAATATAATCTCTGAAAGCTTTTTTTTTTTAAAAAAAAGCTAAATCATACATGAAAAGCTTGTCTAAGAGCAGGACAGTCAAACTGTTTGATTTACAGCAGGAGTTTACATTCAAATGGTCGAAGTTCTAAGCACTTAGGCCAAAAAACTGACTGTCTTAAAACCAGAGACATTCCCTGCTCAAATAAATCAATCAGCTTCATGACTGAATGATAAAATACTTGTCTTAATTCCTAAAATTCTTCATCCACAGTTCAAAAGCTAAGGTAAAACTGCCAGGTGAGCCTCCCGTAGTTCTACCCTCTAGCGCCCCCTGGGTTCATACGGACACTGCAGGCTCATAGTAGCATACGGAGTTTGCTAGCTGAGACTCTTGATCAGTTTGTGCAAAACTCACCCGTGTCCTCGTATGCTGAGGTTAAAGCAGCCCAGTCTGTCACAGCCCAGGGAGTCAGCACCACACTGTGGGAGAACACAGAAACTACCAGAGCCACCCCAGATACTGCCGGAAAAAGAACATGCCAACGGTGGGACAAGGGTCTCCTTCTCCAGTCCTGCGAGGCTGCAGTAACTGCCAATTTTCAGTGATTTCCTTTCCATCAGCAGCGAGTTAAGCCCATGGAAAAAAGACGCCCAGACTCTCAGGCCAATCAGAAATGTAACGCCTTAAAACCTACACACCCACATATGGGTCCATCACCTGCAGCTGCTGTATTCAAAGCAGGGGAACTGCAAGCCCATGCTAAATTCTAGTGGAGATCCCAAGTAGGGGAGGCGATAAAATTATTGCAATAATTTTGAGCGCAATAAAAGCATATGCCGCCATGGGGTGAATAGAGGAGTTTCCTTCTCTTTTCCGTTATGCACACCTGACGCTGTGTTGAACAAATGGCAATCAAACATCAAAGGCCATGTGAAATGCTTCCGAGAAGAAAATTGTATTTTGAAGTCAGCTAATTATCAGTAAGCTTGGGCAGCTTCAATCACCTTGGCATAATTGCCTTATCCTAAATCTATTCCCATGTACTTTGCCGTACGATCAAGCAAGCCATTTATTTGCCTAACTGACTAATCAAAACCAATATTTAGCCTATAATGATTAAGAAGTGATAATGAAAAGCAGACAGACCTCACTAGGCAACTGTATTAGATTGAAAGAATGCCAATAATCTGAATAATTAGTAAAAAATGTCCCGTGAATTACATCTCATGTTGTAGAATTTATTCACAAAGATTCATTAAAAATAAATTCATTTTAAGATGGCCCTGATTTTTAAGGGTCTAAAAATACAGAGAGCGGAAAGCATTTTGTTAAGCATATTGAATGTTAATGTGAAAGAAATCATTTTTGAATGGCGAAAAATGGTCAAATGCACAAAAAACCTGACAAACATGTTCAGGAAAATCTGTGCTGCAAATTGGTAGCATTTTTTATTTGAAAATTGAAAGAGATTTATTAAAAATAAAGTAATTTTATAGCTTTCGGTTTTGATTACTTTTGAGTGTCTAGATAGCTTACAGTCAGGAGGAAAACATTTTTTTTTTAGTTTATCAAACATAACATATCGAGCGCTGACTGCAATAAACAGTTATGTCCAATGTAAAACATCCGGACATAACTGTTTATTGCAGTCAGCCGTCGATATATATTATTTTTGCATTCGCACTCAATGGCCAAATGTAAAACTTGAAATAATCTAGCAAACACATTCAGCCAAATCTGCACCATTTCATGTTCAATTAGCTTTCAAAATGTGACAATCAAAAGTATTATCTAAATAAATAAATAAATAAATCGAACTGCCTACCAGTTTAAATGAGTAATTGAGCGGTCAACAGTTACATTGCTAAATGAGCAAAGTAAATGGGAACAGGGGAGCAATTGTCGGTTAAAAGGCAATGAGTCTGCAGACCTTGCTCTGTTCAGCATGTCGCTGATAAATGCTTAAGTTAGTGAAGTTCTTTTCTGGAAGCATTTCATATGGCCTTTGATGATTGGCAGCCATTTGTTCAAGACCGCATCATGGAAAACAAAAGAGGCAAGGACGTATGTGCGCCCCATGGCAGCAGTCATTACTGTGCTTAAAATGATCAAATATATCGCCCACCCCTAATCCCGAGGTTCCCAAAAATCCCAAATATGTCCTGTTGAATTACAGGGAAATGTGTATAAAATGAAGACCTTGAGATTTTCCATTTGATGTCATTTCAAGACCATAAAAACTTAGTGCCCTGGGTTTGAATGTTTTTCTCAATGTAAGTCTGATTTAGCTTCAGTGACGAGCTGCAATCAGCAGGTACAGGGCATGTGTCTGACACTGTCCAACAAAATGAAAATAATGCTTTTTTGTTTTGAATATAGGCAAGGGAAAAAGGTAAGTGGAAAATCAGAGTTCAAGGGGTTAAATTAAGCACGATAAGTACTTAAACCCTAAAACCCAGCAGATGAGGCCAACCTCCCAGAACTTCCCTGGGCTTGGTCATCTGCACGGTGCTCACCTGGAGAACAATGCAGGTGGGCTGGTAGAAGTCCACCACTTGCTTGATGACAGGCTGAAACAGCTGCCGGTAGCCTGAGAGGAGAATGACAATATTGGCACACAAACCTGCATTCCTAGCCGCATACGCTAAAGAAATCAGACTTAACACCAGTCAACAGTTGGGAGGCCAGGTCAAACATCAACAATGGCCAAATACCATAAAAATTATACTAAATACAATAAACATTCTTTCCTTTAATCCTGACCAATAATTCATATCTATATAAATACATAGGTATCGTAAATAGGCACTTATTACTTAAGAGTGATCTATCGGAAATGATCCATCGTAATACTGGAGGAGCAGTGTGTGGTCCAGTATTCTTGGATGTGGTCCAATTTTTTTTTTTTTTGGACCTTTAATTAACCAAAAAATTCCAACAGAACATGTTACACTTTTTCAACGACGCCGAGGGTGCGACTCCAGATAAAGTAGTCGTTAAGTGAGGAGAGACAGGGAGTAACGGGTAAAGCCCTAGATCAGTTTTGGAGTTAAGGATCTTCCTCATGGATTCAGCAGCAGAGATCTTACCAGCTTCATCTCTCCAGATCAAGACCCACTGAGGGCTGGAACCAGTAACTTTTCAGTTACCAGTCAAACACCCCAACACTGGGCTACCCTACTGCCCCAGTACACACGGAACTTGCACGCTGTTCAGCAACCATGTATTTTTACATCAATTAGATCTGGGGCATCAAAATTTCATCTGAAAATGGTCAGTGTGGGTTCAGGTTTTCATTTTAGTCAAGCACTTCAGTACCTGATTCCATAACAAACTATTCATGGTCTTCAATCAATCACCTTGATTAGCAGAAATACGCATCCTTGGGCTAAAATCAAAACTTGGACCCAGACGGGCCCTTTCGGATAGCACTACCCTGGATTAGATGCTTTAATCAATACAGAAATACATAGAGACGCCATGCATTACATAAGGATGGAAACCACAAATAAAGAACTGGAGAGGAAAATGCAGCAGTGGACTCACTCTGATCATCGATCCCATCACGGAGGGGGACGTTCAGGCAGTAATATCGACCACTCTCTGCCCCCACTTCATACATGTCACCTGAAAGATGTCACATAAACACACACATAAGCATACCTGCACACATACACTACATGCACATGAATACACTGAGAGCCCGAAAATAGCTTCTGCGCCATCTTAATAAAATCAGTTCCCGAAAGGACACATTTGCTACTGGGTTGGTTCATTTGGCAAAGACGCCAGTTGCGGTGAAACAGGAAGTACCATGGCATCGGATCGAATCCAGCCATGCCAGTGCTGAATGTGGCCAGCAGCCTTTTAAGACCAGCACATAAGTGGCTCTGTGCTGCTCGGGGGTACGGGAAGGACAGAGTCAGTGTGGGTATGCATAGTTAGTTGCTCAAGCACCTCCAACTGGCCGTCTCTGCACTTGCTGGTTCCTCTCTGTACAAGAACGTGCTTGGGTTTCCTCCCTCCTTGTTCTGCATATGCAAGAATAATGGCCAACAGTGGATAGAGGCAGTGGCTGCGAAGCACGCGTATAGCAGGGGGAACCGAAAACTGTCCACACTCTCCTGAGATGAGTCACTTATAACATGCTTACGCACAATTTGGTGATTGGACATTACAGATTTCCGAGGGATTGGAGATGCAAAAAAAAAAGATACATTCTTCTTCTACTTGCTTGAATACAGCAGCTGCATTTGACAGACCCATATATGTTACTAGATTAAATAGGGTTAAAATGCAATTTCAAAAAGATATCATTCAAAGAGAAAGATGGCTTCTTTACATGGCCGTTTGTGGTTGAGCGCACGTTACTTCACCTGTTCCGGGGAAAAAGTAGTTCCCGTACTTGTGGAAGGACACGGTCATTACTCGATCCGTCAAATAGAAGGCTTCTTGCACTCCATCGCCATGGTGAATGTCAATGTCGATGTACAGTACTCGTGGGTGGTATCTGCAGCAAACAAATGCACATGCTTCATCCCATATCAGTCCACACATTACAACACATAATTACCACAAAGAAGCCTCTCATCCTCTATACAAACTGGGAAAATCCACATGAAGACTCCGCCCACCCACCGGCTCCTTTCCCTCATATTAACAACGGCCCATCAATAACGAGGCCATATAAACTCAATCTGTGGCAGAATTCAAGCAAACAGAGTAATCAATAAACCTTGTGTTTGAGACCTATCCCATGGTTCATTTCATTCCGTCTGCAGCCCACAAACTGCTCAGAAAGTGAATTTTATGTTCAATAGTCTCGTACGGTGGCCCTCACACAGCTGTCGTCTCCAATTTTACTTCATAATAAATGCTGAAAATCAATGTGGAGGACTCGGATAAGATAAATATGGTTTCACTGGAGAGATAAACATCCCTTCTGTTCAATTACATTTTATTCAACCATAATGATGGGACTGGTATACTAAAATGGCAGAAAATCATTGGATACTTACTTCAATAGTTCCAGTATGCTGATGACAATGTCATTCACATAGCAAAACCCAGAGGCCTGCAGGGAAAATGTCGGAAATAAAAACTATTTTTATTACTGCGGCTCAGACTTTAAATGCATGAGGATGGCTTTAATAACAAAACTGACAGCGCAATAATTCTCTGACAGCTTTATTGCCGGACTTGAATGTTTACCTCAAATTTTTTTGGCATGATGAAGACCTCCAGCCCAGTTGATAGCAATGTCACATATCTGTAAGGAGAAAATGCTCTCATTTAAACACTGACCAATGAGAAAATTAAAAATTAGCAAACTTGTGTTGCCTTGCTTATGACTGTCAGGATTGAGAGAGTGGCTGGATATATGGATGTAAATGAGCATGCATGTTTGTGTTAGTGTACATAATAATTATGAGTGTGTGCATCTGAAGAGAGCCTATGAGAGAGATGGTGTGTGTTACTGCATCCCTTTCGTCCCAGAAGGGGTTTCATACCTTGTGGTTTAATTGTGTTGCTCCTTGCAAAGAGGCTCCAGTATACCTGGAGCAGAACTCAAACAGGCCAGGAAACACAGGGCTTGGAAAGCACAAGAATCGGCATTAATGCACTGAATGTATGAAGCACACAGACACAAGACTGCCACACACATTCATCAGTTCCATCTCAAGCAAGAACTATGGGTTATGGTCAATAAAGACAACGAATCATGCAAGACCGACGTAACCCTGCACTAAACAAAGAAACAAAGCGAGGTCAGCATCAGTTTCCTTCCAAATGTTTTATTTATTTATATCACTTTGGAATGACATTCTTACAAAAGAGAGTCTTTCTTCACCCTCAATGAGTCACAGAAAGTCAAAGTAAGAAAGAACTTAAAGAGAGAAGGGTTCTTTTCACACCCAGATTCAGCCCAAACAGCTCACCGCCATCCTAAAAATAAGTACCATCAACAAAACATAGTTTGCTGACCCTATAATCTGCTTACTATTTTCCAAAAGTGGGATGGGTAAGTCATACAGTGCCGTAAAAAGGTATTTGCACCTTTCCCAAGTTCTTCTATTTTTGCCATGTTTCAGATCAAACTAATTTTAATGGAAGACAAAGACAATACGAGTAAACATAAAATGCTGCTTTTAAATGATAATTTCATTAGCTAAGGCCTGATTCAAAACCTATAGCAACCATGAGAAAAAATGATAGACCCCCTAAACCTAATAATGGGTTGTGGCATCTTTGGCGGAAACAACTGCAATCAAACATTTGCGATGACTGGAAATGAGTCTTTTACATTAATGTTGTGGAATTTTGGCCCAGTTTTCTTAGAATTTTTCAATTCAAACACATTGAAGGGTTTTCAACCATGAACTGCCAGTTTAAGGTAATGCCATAGCATCTCAACTGGATTCAAGCCAAGACATTGAAAAGGCCACTCCAAAACCTTCAGTTTGTTTCTTTTGAACCATTCACACTTGTTTGTGTGTTTCAGATCATTGTCCTGCTACATAACACAAGTGCCCAGTCACAAACTAATGGCCCAAAACTCTCCTTCAGGATTTTCTGGTACAAAGCAAATTAAATGGTTCCATCAATTATGACAGTCACTCAGTCGCTTGAACCAGCAAAGCAGCACCAAACCATCACACTACCTCCACTGTGTTTGACTGCTGGTATGATGTTCTTATTGTGCAATGCTGTGTCAGCTTTACTCCAGATGTAACCAGACCCATGGCTTCCAAAAAGCTCAATTTTTTACTCACCAGTCCAAAAAATATAATCCCAGAAGTCAAGGGGGTCATGAACATTTTCTTGGCAAATGTGAGGCAACGCTTTGCATTCTTTTTGGTCAGCGGTGGTTTTGGTCTTGTTGCTGCCCTACGGATGGCATTTTTTCCCCAGTCCCTTTCTTCTTGTGGAATTGTGAACACTGACCTGAGGCCTTCAGTTCTTTAAATATGAGACAAGGTTCTTTTAAGAGTTCCTGGATGAAATAAAGCTCTGGCAAAAGTTCAATCAGAAGACCCTCCTTTCACATGCTACAGCCAGTAGTTTATTTTTCATCCAATCTGCTCTCACTCCTCACACATGCACGCTCATAATGCCAGCTGCAATAATGTGGGGCCGTCAATTGAGACATCAGCTGTCCTATCAGCTGACCATGTCAATCCAAAACCACTGCGATACACCCATGCCTTTAGCCCATCATCTCGCTGCTGTCTTTTTAAATATAATTCTTGCTTTATCTTTAGTAGGTTCATGCTGTTGTTATGAATGCCCTCCCCCTCCCAATCACCGCCCAGTCTTCACAGATTCATCAGCTGGAGCCTCCCAGCATCATCCACATCAACTTATCAGTCTGTAGAGTCCTTAGCTGCCGCCACCACCAGTATCTGGACTTCGTGGGGGGATTTATCCTGCTGCAGCTCGGGGTAGATACTCCTCAGTTACAAAATCTCCCTGTTGATTCCAAGCGCCAAAGATTTTGTCTGGCTGTCATCACATCCGTTAATTTGTTAACGCTGTAATCTGTAATAAATGATTACAATTCATAATTCATTGGCCTCTCCTGCATGAACTGTTGATGCGCTTTTGGAGAAATTTTGATAGGCCAGCCACTTCTGGGAATATTCATCGCCATTCCAAGCTTTTTCCATTTGTAGATTATGGCTCTCAGGTCTGCTGGAGTTCACAGCCATATAAATGGCTTTGTAACCCTTTCCACACAGATGGATTTAATTTCTTGAGATTGTGGCATCATGTGCAGTTTTTTGCCCACTTCACGCTGCCAGACAGGTTCTATTTAAGTGATGTTCAGATTCAACAAGGCTGACAGTGATCATGCCTAGGTGTGCCCAGTGAAATTGATTCCAAATATCAATTGAATTTGCGTACGTGGTCGATTGATCAACTAAAGCGGCAATTTTACATCTTCACATAGGGCCAGGTAGGGCTAGATAGCTTTTCTCCTACAATAAATGAAAACATCATTTAAAAACTATATTTTATGCTTGCTCAGGTTATCTCTGTATGATATTAAAATTATTCACATGATCAGAAACATTTAACAAATAAGCAAAAATACCAGAGATCCCAAAGGGGACAAACACTTTTTCCACAGCATTGTAGGATGTCTGCACTTGTTCCTTTGTGATCTAACAGACTGCATTTGGGACCAAACATGGCTTAGCCTCTTGGGGGCGCCAGAATAGTACAGTTTACTTCCAAAAAAGTGATTTCCCAAATAGCTCGAGAAACCCTAAAAAAGTGTGAGTAACCAGATATTTTCTGTAAGGTCACAGAAAATTTCAACCTTGTGACCTTTTTGTATAGTGAACTCAACATACTGCAACAAAAATGGTCTGCATTTGAGTGGGCAGAGGGTGACTACCAGTATGTTTAGTAGAAAGACATATTTCAAATACACAGCACTAGTTTGGCATGTGAAGGCAGTCATTCTTACCAGTCATCTCCCACATTGAACGTGTTGAGACTCTTTGTGAAGCCCTGCATATTGTTGGGGCTGACCTTCTGCAGGAAGTCTATGTAATCCTCAGAGTGAAACCGGCACATGTCATGCTGGGATGCTTTGTAAGGCTTGAACACCTGACAAAGATGTTACAGGATGCATGTGAGATTAGTCTTTGATAAAACAACGTTCCACAAAGGCTGATTACAGAGGCTTAAAGATAAATTGAGGTAAAGTCAAGAAATAAATTGTTGACTGCAAAGTATGAAAATGGAAATAACTGCACACAGCCACAAAATTCACAGTGAAAAGCTAAACTACATTATCAGTTATGTTTCTCACACGAAACCTTCATTCGAGTGTTCTGACAGCCCAAAAACAGCTGCTTGCGTGGCTACAAGTAATCGTTCATAATCAATTTCAGTGAAAAGTTATTCTAGCCATCAAGCCCGCAAACATCTTATCTACATTCGAGATAATGACCAGGAAAATAGAAGCAATTTAACAACAAATGAATCACACCATCATCTTTTTGTAGAGGCCATAGTGCAGAACAAGACTGTGCGTTAGGGAGAGACGATGGGGTTTCATTGGATGTCCCGCACCTTCGAAAATAAAGAGATAAGACGGAATCGCAATTACTACAGCCAGTTAGCCAAGTTACATCAGACAATAGTGTTCCTTTTCGAGAATATCAGTTGAATTCACATTTAACGAGTTTATGCTTAACGAGTTTATCACAGATGCTTCATATAATAATCACATCCTAGCAACACTAACACATGTATATCACATAAATTTAATACCAAATGCTTTAATATGTTCATTGTTAGCCAGTCATAGCTAACTGGCATCTGTCAAAAGCTGATAAATGACGTTCAAAAATATGCGATTCGCGATTAGCAGCAACGCGAATACTTCGCTTTGTTAGCAGGTAGAACCTAAACTGTGATTAGCACAGCACACGAAAGATGTTATTGAGACATCCAGCTAGCAACTGAGTCGTTACAACAAAGAAATGCATGATAAAAGCTAGCGGTCGCCAAATCGCATACTAAACTGTAACGTTAGGCTAACCCACCAACCCCAGACCCGGTTTACCATAATGAAAGTTTCCAACGTCTGGGTCATAAAAATATGCTGTTCTATTCGTCATTTTGGAAAATCTGTATATAGCCTAGTGGACTACAAAATACTTCTCAAGTTGAATCCTAAAAATTAGAGAAAATATGTGATTTATTATAAATGAAGTTCCTTCATTTAGCTGGCTAACATCGCCGCCATTGTAAACACAGAATTAAGCGAACTATCATCATCACCAAGCGACACGAAAAACTGCGCACGGTAATGACGTTCTGATGGCGCAGGATCGTTAAAGCAGAAGTGTCCTTTTTCAGCCTGGAATAACAGTGAAACCTAAGGGCAATGGTTCCCAAATTCGGTCCTTCCACTCCATGGCAATCCCAGAATTTGAACAAGCTGCTAATTTTTCGAAATTCGGAGTTTATACGGGGGAAATACTTACAATCTTAAATCACATTCTGTCAGAAATAGCAATGTATGCCATGAAAAATTTATATTCTGCGGGCATGTACTGCCTTCTGGATTACATTTCAAACAGTAAATTTCAATATGCGTATAATTGCATGAAAAGAGGTGAATCGTCCATAATCGTTGAAATAAAATTAAAGACTGAGATTAATCAGGAAACTCCGAACTGGTATGTACATGAAGAATACAATGATAACGCAAATGATAATGGGGCCCATCTGCATAACGCTGAAATATAAGGAAAAAATGGCACACAAGAGCACTCAGAGAGTGCAGCACCTCCGCCCAGGGCCCTAACACTAACCCCTAACTCGGATCACTCCCAAAATCTCATCAATTGGTCCTTGTGTCATTTCTGACCTTCTCTGCTGGACTCGCAAGAGCCCATACCTCTGCCAGCATGGCTGGATTTGAACATTGGCCTATATCTCAGCTGTACTTCAGCTTAGATATGCCTAAATTTAATCACTTGTTCCTCTTGTGCTACTTAAACATCCTGCAAAGTTTGGTTTAAATCTATGCAACCGTTTTTGAGATATGTTGCTAAAAGACAGAAAGACAGACAAACAAGCAAACCAACCGACGCCAGCAAAAACATGCACCTCCTTGGCGGAGGTTAATTATCACGTATTCAACAATTAAGTTACCAGTAAAGTCGTAAAGTTGGCCAGTTGACCTCATTCATTTGAAACTTCTTTTCATGTAATTGTTTGCCATAAAGGATAATACAAAACTGGGAATCTTTGTGGCACTGAGGCACTAAATTGGCAAAATGTGGATTAGGAAGGAAAATAATCCCCTCAATTTTGAACATCAAATGCACCTAATAAATTAAAACGAACAGCTTGTTACAAATTCTGGAATTGCAATTGCGGTTAGAGCAAAATACAGCATGGGCCTACACAGAAATCTCAGGGACCCAGGACCGAATTTGAGAACCACTGTGGGTTCTTAAGTTCTCAGAAGGAAAAAAAGGATTTTTAAGGAAATTGAATATCTGGGTCAGGAAACCAAATTGGCAACTTACTGACTTATCACAGTCTTGAATTTGATCTGCTAAAATATTGCAAAGGATGCTATTGTTACTTGGAAAATGGCCAAAAAAAAAAAAAACAAAAAAGCACAAAAGTGGGCTTTTATCGTTCCCGTAATGCAAAGCCACTTTTTTCATAGTATGGTTGAAGAGGGTAAATGACCCCAACAAACATGAGATACAACCAAGTGAAAGAAATGAGCAGCTTGTAAGAATTCTAGGATGGCAATTTTGGTTGGAACAAAAAACAGAAAATACTATGATCCTCCAGGACTGCACTTGAAAACCACTCTACTCTTCGTTCAGTGGTTCCCAAACTCAGTACTGGAGTACCCTTGTGTATTCTGTACGTTGGCTTTCTTTCCTACTACAATGGCAATAAAATTGTTTGACCAAGCATTTTTAAAGTAAGTGCAATTAACCTGGGATTACATGAACTCTTCACATTGTGTCCAAAATAGTTATACTATCATGTACAATAATATGTCTGTGGACAAGTAATGCTTATTGGGCTATGTTGCAAATGTGCCTTCATAAAACGAGGCGAACTATCTCTAACTGATCAAATAGAGACTGATCTGATTAAATGGACAACTAGTTGGGAAATGTCCAGACACCAGGCCATCAATCCTAAACATCTGACAGATGAGCTATTAATTCAAAGATAAAGTAAATGATGCAAACCTGTGTTATGTTTATGCTTAAGGGATAAAGATTATTAATACAAAATACTAGTCTTGTGTGTTTGTGAAATATGCTTCAGTGCATCCTAACTTATCACCTTTAGCATAGTGTATAGTGATCCATCCTTTATGAAAAGAAAGAAGACAAGGCTAAGGTTTGGGGCTGGGAGTAGGGTTGGAGGTTAGAGTTAAAGTTAGGGTTAGGGAAACCAGAGAAAACTTGTTAAAACCAAAGCTGTTTAACTGAGATGAAATGACGTCATGTCGGTTTGGCGGATGGAACTAAGTGACAATTCCTAAAAATGCAGCCTTTAAAGGCTGCAGACTGTGCTTTGAGATGCAACCAAGGCTTCCTTTTTGCAAAGTAATGTTTTAACTAGCACTTGAAGATATAACTGAATTATAGTACTCGATGAAGGTTCCTGTGCCCTCCTTGCTGAGAGGAGTCAAGACACAACAAAGAGGCGCAAGTGAAGTAAGCGAGGAGACATGTTAGCATTATAAAAAGAACCCAAAACCTTTGCAGGGGTGCTTCTCATTATGGCAATGTGTCTCAGCGTTTCCCTCACTTGCGCTTCTTTGTTGCAACTTAGCTCCTCCCAGCAACCATCTGCGCAAGAGATGCGAGGAAGAGCCGCAAGGACGGAGGAGCAGAAAGCTGCCAAATGAGAAATCCTTTGTTCTGTTATGCAAGATCACGAGGAGGTGCAGCATGTAAACGTCATGAGATGTAAGGCTTCCGCATTGGATACACTTGTGTTTCCTTGCTTTCAGCTCCCCAAGAAACCTCATCTCTCCTCATTCTGCATCTCCTCAAGATGCCTTTAAAGGTCCCCTATTATGTTACCAGGTGCACAGCTAATTAGTTATTACAAGCCGTTTCAAAACTTTTCCCTCTTGACATCACATGGGGAAGTAACCAACCAGAGGCAAGAAGAACTGATCACCTTCAGCCAAGCAGTCAATCAGATTTCATTATTCTGGGTGGTCACTCCCCCTTGTGATGTCAGGTAGGGGAGACTTTGAACTGGCTCATAATGGCTAATTAGCTGTGCACCTGGTGGCATAATAGGGGACCTTTAAGGGATTGGAAGATCCTCCAAGATGGCGGAGAGACAAATAGAGTTTTGTGCTATTTTATGGAGAATTACAGAGAGGAAATAACTTTATACACAGATGCCTCTAAAATGAATGATAAAAGAATGGGAGTTGCTTATGTGATCCCAAAAGTAAAAGTAGGTAAGAGAAAAGGTAGGAGTAGGCAAGAGTAAGGGGACCTTTAAGGGTTGATTAGTAGAATCAGGAGCATGACTGGTTGGTTAGAATGAAAGCCTGCATTAACACTGGCTCAGTCTGGAAAAGAGTGAGTATCCCTGGTTCATAAGCACCACCCAGGGATGCTTTTCATTGACCGTTTCTTCAAATGCAGACTGCATCCTTTGAAGGTTGCATTTTTAGGTTGTAACGTAATCGCAGGTTGTTCTGTTGACAACACACTTTCCAATACAGCTGAGAAATGCAGGCTTCATTTGGCCTGATATCAGACAAAATTTTCAGCTCATTTACACTCCATTTCCACATTGACAATTTCATCTGATATCAGGCAAGATAATGGCTGCATCTCTCAACTGTATTCTAATAAGTGTTCACAAATGAACAGCCAGTGATAACGTAGCAGCTTAAAAATACAGCCTTTGAAGGGTGCAGGCTACACTTTGAGAAACAGCCATTATGCTAACTTATGCTCCCTCTCCTCCTCCAAGACCCGGAAATCATTCTGCCTCCGCCACTTTCTTCTTTCAGTTTTGTGGCGGTTGACAACTAACTTCAATGGTGCATTACTGCCACCAGCTGGACTGGGGTGTGGTACTAGAGTCTAACCTTCCAAGTATGAACCAAACAAACAGAAAACAAAACAAATAAACAAACAAAAAAAAGAACTAAATTCTCTTCATTAGTGCTGTATTCCTCAGGAAGCTGAATATTTAATTAAAGCAGATTTCACCTGAGCTTCTTTGTAGAATGTCCTCTAGGATTAAACTTAACTGTTCTCCTTGCAATTGCAAGATTAGTCTTTGTCTTTCTTCTAGATATTTAGGACAGTGTAAAATGTCATGCTCTATAGCCTCTGGACTACCACAGAATTCACAGTTGCCATCAGTATGCTTGGCACATTTATCTGCCAACTCATTTCCTACAACTCCTATATGAGCTGGTACCCATACAAGAGTTGTCTTTATTCCTGAATTGAACAGATTGTTTGCAACTTGAATTATTTCAAACGAAATGTCCTGCTTTGATTTTGACTGGAAGGTTTTGATGCTGAACAAAGCTGAGCTGGAGTCTGAAACAATTACTGCCTTCCTTGGCCTTATTAACTTCCACCCATAGTAGAGCTAACCACACTGCCACCAACTCTGCTGTATAAACAGCTAGGCCATCACTAATTCTCTTACCTATTTTTACTTTTGGGATCACATAAGCAACTCCCATTCTTTTATCATCCATTTTAGAGGCATCTGTATAAAAAGTTAATTCCTCTCTGTAATTCTCCATCAACTAGCTCAGAACTCTATATTTGTCTCTCTGCCATCTTGGAGGATCTTCCAATCCCTTAATAAAGGTCCCCTATTATGCCACCAGGTGCACAGCTAATTAGCCATTATGAGCCAGTTCAAAGTCTCCCCTACCTGACATCACAAGGGGGAGTGACCACCCAGAATAATGAAATCTGATTGACTGCTTGGCTGAAGGTGATCAGTTCTTCTTGCCTCTGGTTGGTTACTTCCACATGTGATGTAAAGAGGGAAAAGATTTAGAAATGGCTTGTAATAACTAATTAGCTGTGCACCTGGTAACATAATAGGGGACCTTTAAAGCTTTGGCCATAGACCCTTGATTAGTAATATCAGGTGTGAAATGAATGAGTTTCAGGGCTGAATAGCAGAAATGGATGTATATTTATAAATAAAAATGAAGTTGCCTACTGTCGGCAAAGAAGTACAAGTCAAAGTAATTTAGAAATCACTGGTTTGTGTTCTTATGCGCATCATCCATACCGTCTGAGTTTTTTTTTTTTCTCTCTCTCTCTCAAATTTGGTGTTGTAACTGTTCGTCAAAATGCAGAAAGCCCTACATGAAATTTGGCAGATATATAGCTACGTAAATCAGTGGTGGCCAGTGTTGTGCCATGGAGGGCCAAGAGTATGCAGGTTTTCATTCCAACCTGCCATTACCCTCCTCTCCTCCTCTCAGCTGAAGGTGTGCTAATCAATGAAATCAGCAGCTGTGGTGATTGTTTGGAATGATAACCTGCTTATTCCCCGGTCTCCATTGCACACGATTGGGCACCACTGATATAAATACATGGCATTGCAATGCAATTTCTAGCATCAAGCTGATTAAGAAGACACGTTATCCCACTAAACATTAAAGGCACCGGCTCAAAAAAAAAAAAAAAAAAAAAAAAAACTCCTTATTAAAATGATTTTATTGAAATTGCGGTTGGAACAAAAACCTTCATTCACAGTGGACTGCACATGCCAATTCGTAGGAGGCTCTACTTACACTTAGCCTATGTAAGCTATTTAGTATTGTCATCGAGTCTGTCTTGAATAATGTTGGCAAGCATTTCTCAAATTCCATGAAAAATCTGATGTACCAAAATATTTATCACAGATTCAAAAGTGTCGGCGGCTAATTTTATCAATTCGTGTGTCAAGGCAATTAATGCAAAGAGTTATCTTTCAAACATACATAAAGTGTCCCCAAAAGAGTGTCGTAGCGTTTTTTTTTTTTTGTTTTTTTTTTAACAGTTGTTTATTTTTTAGGAATATTCAGGGATTATAACTGAATTGATCAGACTCGCATCCTAAACTTGACTCCTAGGCTTACTTTATAGGGGTATCGTCTTAATTCATTCCGGTAAAGGTGCGAAAACCGGCAGGGATATTTTCCCTTTAAGTAACTTCAGAGAATTCCTCGCCCTCCCTCCGTTTACTTCGTAGCGAACCTCGTTTGTATTTCAGAGAGCAGGCGTATTTCGGTCCATACAAGGGGTGACAGAACTGCGATCATTACATCCCGGTGAGTCTGAGATCAGTTCTCGTGTACTGCCGGGGGATTTTCACACGCGAATAAGGGGCTTCATGCTATCGCCTTCAATTCACTTGAACGCAGGATGTATGTAGCTATAGCTTTGCGGCTCTCAAGGTGGGTAGGTGGGCAGTGCCGCTACGGCAGGAGAATGAGGGAGGTTGTTTGTGATGCAGCATAGCCACAAATATCCGTGTGTTAGTACATTTGGAATAGTCTTGGCGTTTTAAAATTATATTAATTACGATAGACAAGGACACGAATGACAACAAGACGTTAATATTATTTTCCTCACCCGCGTTAACAATGATTTAGCAAACGAACTAGGGTAATTGCACGGCTCTTGAAACCACTACATTACATTTCGTAAATTGCGCTGTACACCCTCGTACAGAGCGCGTTGTCTTCTCTGTTTATTTGGTTCATATGTTTATCTCCACAGTCTTAGCAGCGCGTATCGTGGTTTTAGATATGATGCAGCTCGCCGTTCTCCTGGGCTCAAGTGAAAGCCAAGGGCAGATGTGTCATGGACCACGCCGTCCTTGCGAGATATTTACCGAATGGGAACTTAGGGAATTCAGAAGGTGCAGTGGGTACATGCAAGAACATTATTATTATTATTATTATTATTATTATTATTATTATTATCATCATCATCATCATGGTCATCATCATAATATTATTATTATTATTATTATTATTATTATTAAATAATAATTATCATCATCATCATCATCATCATCATTAATTATTATTATTATTATAATATCATCATCATCATCGTTGTTGTTGTTGTTGTTGTAATACTTTACTTCATCAGTGGAGTATTTTTCATTTTGACGTTAATATTTTCGGGCATCTTGGAAGAGAGCAAAGTAAACCGAAGATCTGCGAAAACAGTTAAACTGTAAGCCCACGAACCTGTAAGGAAGGAAGTCGGATTGGACAGGAAGTGAATTGCGATTGTAGATCCATATTTCCTCCGCGAATGTCATTAGAAATTGAGGAAATAGGCGTAGATAATATGTTGGCCTGATCCAAATTGTTTGGTGCAGTAATTCTTGTGAGATTCAATTAAGTTTAACACTGTCAGCATGCTTCTCCTGTGGCATTCTGGTATGTGTGACTCTATAATCTGAATTGGAAGAAGTGAAGTCTGAATGAATGAATGATGGTATGAGTAGTCCTGCAGTTTTTGAAAGTCATCTGCTAAAACTGACCATTTCCAAGTTCTCAAAGATTTACACACATTGAGTGTACTTTTTAGAGCTCAAAGTGTGAAGGAGTCTCTTCAGTTGTATGTGAAGAGTTGGGTAAAGGCATGATGAGGCAGAATTTAACGCTTCTGAAATGAAGGTCACCCAGGCCAGGCACTCTCAGTACATTGAAATGAGATAAGGTACATGTGCATAATACCGGACATCACCCAGGCCCTCCTGACTTTATTGTAGGATGTGAGACCCCAAGTGCTAATCTGTGGTTTCAAGGGTAGGTTTTAGACCAGGGCTGCCCAACCCTGTTCCTGGAGAGCTACCATCCTGCAGGTTTCTGCTCCAACCCTAATTCAACACACCTGATTCAGCTCATTAGCAGCTCATCAAGATCTGTAACTGGGAAAGCAGGTGTGGTTTGCTTTGGTTGGAGTGATAACCTTCAGGATGGTAGCTCTCCAGGAACAGGGTTGGGCAGCCCTGTTTTAGACCATGCTGATCGGGAGGTAATGGGAGAGGCTGTTGTAAAGGTCTGTAACAGTTTTTGAATTGATGCTTGTCCTTACAGTGGGCTACATAGTTTGTCGCCAGACAATTTGAAATAGACCTGCAATATTTGGCGAATATCGGAGGGATTCTACTAATTCATCTTCAGTTGCTAGACAAGGGTGAACTGCAGATGCATGAGACAAGACAAAAAAGGGACATGCAATTGGAGAACACTGAGTCTGTCTCTTTCCTCTGCAACTGCTGTACTAAATACGCAAAAACATATTCATATGTAGCGTATTGTATGCCATTGGGTTTTTTTTTTTTTTTTTTTTTTTAATATAAATCTAATTGGAAAAAATTTTAAGACAATGAAAGTCAGTATTCTTGTAATGGCTGCTGTCTAAATAGCTCTGTAATATATTACAGTAATTATAAAAATGATTATATATAAACTTTATAATAGGGTGTTAAGATTACATTGTAAAATTTTGGAACATAGTCTTAATATTTCACAATGAGCAACCAGATTAGAATATGTAGGAATGTTGTTTCAGAGCAAAGATATGGATGGTTAGAGACAGTAAAAGAATAATAACTGAGGTAGAGTTCACCTAATCAAGCAGAAGAATTTTAGTACTATTAAAGTGTTGAAGGTGCCTGATTGCTCTATGTATGTACAAAGCAATCAAGAACTGTTCTGTAAGGGAGGGATTCAGGAGGCCAGTGGCTAGTTTTCACCTGACTCTACACTTGAATAGTGCATTTGTGCATTACTTGCAGGATAGGCTAAATATAGGTGTGAACAGGGAAGAAGGGTTTGCAGTTGAGCTGTTGAAATCATATCCAGCAGGTTTCAGCCTCCAATCTTGAGTGAGGCATTGCTGTCGTAACCAAAGAGAAGGTTGTCAATCACTATCTTTTCAGCAAATCCTGTAGATACATAAGTCGTCATGGAAACGGGTGTCTTCCAAGCAAAAAAATATAGCATCAGTTTGAGTGGTCAATAGATCACACCGTTGAAAGAAGTGAACTTAGAAATTCCAGAGTAACCACTGAATATGGTGAAAACTGTATGCTTTGTCAGTGATTTTTAAGGTCCATTAAAAAATACATGTAATGTGCAAGCTTTCAGCTGACAGGATAATAGTGCTGAGTCACCTCTCTATTCCTGTTGCTCATTTTACAGTACGTGTGGGATCTATTCAGCCTATCTCTCAACAGGCAGATTTTACTATCAAGTGAGTTTATCATTTACTCTCAGAAAAAGTGTTCTCGCTTGTCTCCATTGGAAGACTCTGTTATGCACTGCGAAAGCTGAATAGTTCAGTGTCCTTAAATGTTCGGATGCTGTTGATTACAACCAAAAATGAGTACAAATCAACTTAATTGCCTTGGCTGAAGAAGCAATGCACTGGCGAGCTCAGGAACAACAAAAGCACTGGAAGACCATGGAAGACAACTCCAAAGAACTTCGCATCATCTGTCTGACATGATGGAGGCGGTGTTATGACATGGGCATGTATGACCGCCAATGGAACTGGGTCACTGGTGTTTATTGATAATGTGACAGATCATAGAGGTACCAGGATGAATTCGGAAGTATACAAGGCTATAGGCTACTATCTGCCCAGATTCAGCCAAATGGTGCAAAACCGGTTAGACAGTGGCACACAGTACAGATGGATAATGACCTAAAATATATTGCGAAAGCCACACAAGGCTAAGAAATTGAATATCCTTGAATGGCCAAGTCAGTCACCTCACTTCAACCCAAATGTGCTGCTTTTCACTGGCTGAAGGCAGAAAGACCCACAAACGAGCAGCAACTGAAGGCGGCTGCTGTAAAGGCCTGGCAAAGCATCTCAGGGGAGGAAACACAGTATTTGGTGATGTCAAAAGTTCAAACTTCAGGCAGTCATTGACTGCTAAGGATTTACATTCAAGACTTGTAAATAATCCTTATATTTAAAATTGTTTGTCCAATTACTTTTGAGCCTCTAAAAATGAGGGACTGTGTTCAAAAATGGCTGTAATTCCAAAACAGTTCATAGCAAGATTTTCGTGAAACCCCTTAAATTAAAACTGAAAGTCTGCATGTTAGTCACATCTTGATTGATTCATTTCAAATCTATTGTGGCGGTGTTCAGAGGCAGAATAATAAAAACTGTCACTGTCCAAATAGTTCTGGACCTGTCTGTATCCGAAAAGCATGCGGCTTATAGGAGAGGTGTTCCTGGAGACATGCATAGGCTACTGTAGTGATGCATTAGCTGGGCTTCAGATTGGTAGGCTAAGTGCTTAACAAATGAGCAGCTGCTGTTATTGGGCAGATAAATTCAGTTGTGTGCTTTTTGCTGTCCATCCATGTAACTTGGCTCTCCTGCACATCACTCTCATATTCTTGAGAGATTCTTCAGCAAATTCTCGAGAGATCCCGCCTTCTCTTGGGCAGGGAGCTCATGCCAAAATCTGAAGGACTCCCAATAGTATTGCAGGATGAAGTTGCAAAGTTTAGTGTGACATTTGGTACAAGGATCGTTTCAATGATTTAGTTCACTTTATTGCTGCATTAGATATGCACCTTATCAAATTGGTAGTAACATCCTGCTCGATAGTACCTTTCTGGAAAGCAGATAAAAGACTGATGGTACATTTTATTGCAAATCGTTTCCATGTTGCTCTGTGTAAGGAAGCCAGAATGGGAGCTGAGAGCTGGGAGCTGCTGATGGTGACCCTGGGAATATTGTTATTATTTACAGAAGGATCTTTCTGGGGCTTTGCTTCAGATTGTTTCCTCCTCTCCTGAAGACCACAGGAAATGGTGACGGAGGAAATGTCTGGGGACTTTGCTGTCAGTGTCACACAAAAACATTGAAAAACTCAAAAGAAATGGAAGGATAGTGGGGGGATGGGAATTTTGCTTGTGAAATTCTGTCAAGCTATTCTAATCAGGCTATCCTAGTCCAATGCACTGCTCATTAGTGCTACTATTAGGCAGTTCATTGATTACATGTGTATTCATGTAACTAATGCTGATTATGGAAGTTCAGAAGTGGTATATTTTTTTCACTTTTAATGTGGCCGAACTTTTGAGTTAGACTTTTTTAATGATTATTTTAGTTGATCTCTATGTGCTACAGTCAGTTCTGGGCGGTATTTTTGTGTTTTTTTTTTTTTTTTTAAGTTTTGTTCTGACACAAGATATTCTGAAAGAAGTACATGTATGGAGGGCCAGTAGATCAGCTGTGCAGTAGAACCAAACTTGAAGCTAATGACTGTTGAATTTAAGTCTGAATTTCATAGTAGAAGGTATAGAAGATATTTGGAGAGTGCCAAGTGTGTGCAATCTAATAAATGATGCAAACTGGCTCACAGACAGAGCGAGACGGAGAGCACTGAGGCAGTTGGCTGTAGTGGAGGAATTTAGCGCGCTGGGTCTGTTTTGCTCCACTGAGGGCCATCGAAAAGCAGGGAGGGTGTGTTTCAGGCTGGACTCAGTTCTCCTGCTTGTGGAAGCTGATAAAGGAGGCTTGAGCAAGCTGGGCCTTCACAGCAGCCAAGCGAGAGGGGTTATCTGTCCCCTGCAAAGGACCAAGATGGCTGAGACAAGCCTTTGCAGTCCCGTCAGTGCAATGTTCAAGATGTGTACTTGACGTCAAGAGGGAAAGGCTGCTGATAAGGGAGGAGGGGTTTGGGCGGTGTGTGATGTATCTTCATTTACTTCCACAACAGTGAGTAAATACACCATTTCTGCTCTATCTGATCAGGGCTAGTGTCCGACCAGAGTAAGGCTGGGAGGAAGCGAGAGAGAGCGAGAGACGAGGATGACGGATCTAGACACCTCTAAGGAGGGCGAGCCACCTCTCTCCTACATGATCTTCATCCTGGTCTTCTTCTTCTTCCTAACGGGCCTCCTCGGCTTCCTTATCTGCCACATGCTAAAGAAGAAAGGCTACCGCTGCCGCACAGGTGACCTGGAGGAGGAAGAGGAGGAGTGCAAGGACAAACTGACATCAGGTAACAGCGCCGGTTGACATAGTAACTGAAGGCCCGCTCGTCAAGCTCTTGACCTTTTAAGTTGAAAGAGCTTTTAATGAAATCCTAGGGCTCGTCTTTCATTCACTTGTGTTTCTGGACAAAGTTGATAACTTTGAGAATGAGCTCAGTTTAGACTCTTTGTTTTTATAAACAAAGCAAGTGACAAGTATTGGTGTGTCCAGTCTGCTGTGAATGTTACAGGTTTGCTTTCTTCTTTATTCTACTAAAAAATGGCTCCAGGAGGATTTTAATTACAATGTTGCCTGCGGGGGAGTAGCCTTGCTCTCTTACCACATTTCAAATCTGTTGTTCCATATTTGGAATCTTTTGCACTTTGTGGAAGTTTGCCAGTTATGAGACAAGAGGTGTGATGCATGCACTGTACTTATTTGCTACTTATAAATGCGTAACTTTTTCAAACAGAAATTACGCCTTTTAATCATGCTTATGATGTCACGTCTGGATTACTGCATCAGCATTGCGAGTGGTCAGTTTTCACACGTAAAACACGCACGGTATAGTGATGTGATGTCATACTCACGGAAAATGACTCCTCATGTTTTTAGAGGATGGTACCGAGGAGAATCAGGACACCGTGGAGCAAATATTGAAGTGCATTATTGAGAATGAAGGTGAGGAATTTTTTTCTCCTATTTGGATGCTGTTGATGGATCTTATGAAATTATTCTTTGAATTGATGGATGTTTACAGTGAGCTCCAAGCACGTGGAGGAACGTAGATAGTGAGATTGGATAAAAATGGCCTTCATCAATCACTTGATGGATGTAATTAACTATAAATTTCTTCCTTCAGGTATTTAATTTTTCCCTGTACAAACAGAACTATTTCAGGCTAATTGCCAGCTGTAAATTGCCCGTAGGTCTGAGTGTGTAAGTGAATGGAGTGTGATCCTTTCAATGCATTGCCGGATTGACTGGGGGTATTGCTGTCTCTCGCCGATGCTGGGATAGGCTCCAGCTTCCCCCCCACCCCCCTTCCGTCTGACTCTGCCCTGGAATAAGCAGGGTATGGATGGATGGATAAATGGAGTACAAGGCCATCAAGAAGTATTCCTGGAACTGTTCAAATAATCATTACAAATACTTTTCATCACTCATAATCTTTAGAGCCCACTGCAATTTGCTGCATGTAACTTGAAAATCTGATTTTACATCCTGTTGCACATTATTTCCTGTACATTATTTTGAACATTTCAAAACTTGTCTCCCTTGCTAGCCAACATGGAGGCCTTTAAGGAGATGCTGGGGGACCAGAACACATGTGAACATAAAGTTGCAAGGTATGCACCCCCAACAGTAAAGGAAAATGCGGTGGAAATGAGTGTAATATGTTGCAAATGGACATTAATGAATTTCTTTAATTTCTTCTGGTTTTACTGTCCACTGTATGTTCCCATTGTCTACAAGGCAATCGCATGCATTATACTCTAGAAATGTGAGATAATTTTTTGTGAGGAAAAGGAAAAATGACTTTGCGCTCCCATTTGAGCTTTGTTGAGTGACTTCCGTGCATCTTTGTTATATTCCTGCGTTTACTCCAAAACTACAGGGCGGGAAGATGGTGCAGTGGGAGGCACTCACATCCCACTGCGGACTTTGCATGAGCTTATGTGGGTTTCATCAGACAGTCCAAAGACTCGCATGTTTGGCTAATTTGAGACAGTAAATTTTGTGTGATGGAGTAGCAGACTGTCCTGGTTGCATTCCTGCTACTTGCCCATTAGGTGCTGGGATAGGCTTGTGTCCCCCCTTGACCCTGACCAGGAGTAAGATGGTTGGACAGGATGACGGGGTAGCCTCTTGGAGGGTTCCTTGACTGTCAGCTGTAGAGTTGTTAGTTGGACCCTCAATGGGGCTTCTGATTCTGACTTGCCATCTGGGCAGATGAATAACTCTGCTGCCGGGCCCTTGAGGAAGGCCCTTAACCCCCAAAAAATTCTCAGTGGGCTTTACTACTGTTTCTTGGTATTGTTCCCTACTTCCATCTTGGCATTTCTCCCAAGGCATCATTGTTGTCAATTGAATTTCTCTGGCGAAAAAAAGGCTAGAAAACATAATGGATGGATGGACTCTACAACTGGGTAATTGTCCCTGAACAGTCTCTGTTTAGAGACAATACTGCTTTCAAAAGGGCGATTTTGGCACAAGGTGGCAGGAATAAGGCACATTCTGAAGGACGTGTAGGTTCTTTCACAATTGCGGTGATTGTGTTGTTGTCGGAGCAATGGATTGCTAATATCCCTGTCGGTGTGTTTGATGAGCCGTGATGTTGTCTCAGGTCATTTGGAAAGTAGTGATCAAAGGCCAGTGAAATACCGCTCAGCTTGTGTAAGCCTGATTAAATCTCTATCACTCAAGAAGTCCACTCAAGGACATTATCCCAGAAGCACCAAAAAATGCTGTCAAGAGTTTTCCTTCTTCAACTCGTAATGTGCACCATTTGTTTTAAAGTCAACCATTCTGAGGGAAATTTTATCTATATGACACTGATGCACAATATTTGTCCTCTTATTTTTGGTTATGGATGCACTGAAGCTTGTTCAGATATGCCACAAAAGAGTGGGCAGGAATTTTAGAGTAACTACAGTAACTATGGTGCTTTATGAACACATCTATAATACTGTCTACTTACAAAATTGAATGACGTGGGCTCAGCTTCCGCAGGCATCATTTTCACCATTTGAACTTAAATGTGCCAGTAACAGTTTTAACATCACAAAATCAAGCTCAACGCGCACAAACTGATTGACAAGAGCAAAGCGTGTTTGCCTGGAGATTCGTTCTTGTGCAGCTAGATTTGAAACGGCGTGGCTCTTCATTGTGGATGCTTAGTGAAAATATTGCAGTTGTGTAGGAGTCGGTCAGTTGAGGCAAGCTATTGAATCTGAACATACTGTATAATAGTCAGTAGTTCATTGTGGACTTTCACCATTTGTTAGTTACTTATTCTTTAATATTGCATTTTTCCCATAATTCATTCTAAGTGTCAGTTTGCAAGGATATTGTGTGTATATTTGCATATTTCGGGCCACCCAAAACCAACCTAACACCCCCCTTTGTGACCCCACTTTCTATTTTCACACTTTTTTTTTTTTGCATTTTTTTCAATGGCGCAGTAGGCAGAGAAAGCTTTGCTCTATCCGGGTGCAATATTACAGACAATATAAGGCTACTCTCCCTACCCAGGGAAGCATGACATTAAGTCTAATGCAGCACTGTTATGTGTATGCGTGTGTGTGGTTTCTGTGCCTTTGCATTAGTGTGCATGCATCTGTGGGTGTATATATTTTTGTGTGTTTTAATGTTTGTGTGTGTGTGTGAGTGTGTGTGTGTGGCGCGTGCATACATGCGTGTGTGCGTGTGTCTAAGGCCTACTCTCAGCAAACCATTTGATGTATTTATTTCCATATTCTGTCACGAGCGCCTGTGTAACTCTGGATATACACTGTCTGTCCAGAAAAAAAGTCTTTTGGATTTAGAACAACAAATACTATGCTTTGATCATTATTGCAATGATCATTGTGTTTCAGCTGGCAATAATTATTTTAACCCTAACTGATGAAGCATGTACTGTAGCTCCTCATTTCCGAAAAAAATAATGTTGGAAGACATATCCCTTGGTGGCGGAAAAGATGTTAGTGTTTCAGAAGAGGCAAAGTATTGGCCTGCATCAAGCATCGAAAACAAGGAATGAGTAACAAGTATGTGGAATAATTTTCAAACATGAATTTGCCACCACAAAGGCCTGACCTTACTTGCATTGAAAGTCTGTGGGATATGTTGCAGAGTGGTTCAACTATCCTGTCGCCAAAACGAGAGCTCGGGCAAAAATGAACGGACGTCTGATTGATAATAAATGTTCTGACACTGCATAACGTTGTCAAAACAATGACATAATGAATTTGTACTGTAATCAAAGCTATAGGGGTTCCAACTAAATATTTGAATGTGTGCCTTTTTTTTGGACTGGCTTTGTATTTCTGAGAACGGGTCAGACTGCAGTTATAAGGTATTACAGCATGGACTGTTTCTTAATGGGGCCTCACTCTCACTCAGAGAGAGAGAGTGAGACAAAGGGAGAGAGACACACCAACTGTTACTTGATAAAATACGAGAGCAAAGTTGTATGTAGGAAGTACAGATTTTTTTCCTCTTCTGTCAAATCAGAAGTCTTGCTTCTGCACATTAAGGTGTTTAGTTTAGTTACTGTAGACCAGACCCAGTGGAGATGGTGAAGGGAACATCGTATCTCCTGGCTGATTTGAGACTGGCGCTTGGAATAATTACTCCCAGATGAGGCGTGGCCTCCCATCTGTATTCCTCCTGCTTTCTCCGCTCGACAGCCGCAGTGTCCCCCCCTTGGGACGGTGTCCTGTCAGCAGGGTCAGAGTCAGAGCAACGTGTTCAGTGATTCGCACGTCATCAACATCCCGTGTCTCGGATGATCCTTGGTTATTATGGGAAATAGCAGTGCATGATGTGTTGCTGTTTTAGCCCATTCATGCGGCCTCCTCTACTGACCACAGACTGTTGAGATTGTGCTTGTTAAACAGCCAATCGCTGCTGTTATCGGGATGCTGTTGTTTTCCTCTGACTCAATTTCTGACTCAGCTTTGCTAATAGAAGCCTACCAGGATTAGAACGTGGGCTCCTTTGAATATTTGAACTTTCACGCGTATTATTGCACTATGGAGTACCTAGTGCTCTAAATTGCTTTTTGCAACTCTTTTTTTTGATGCCTGATTATAATGGTCGAGCATGATGAGAATCCAATGTAATCTCAGAAGGCAATGTAGCTCAGTGGTTTCCAACCCTGTTCCTGGAGGTTTAACGTCAACTTTGATAAGACCGAGCTGCCCTTAATTCACTATGGAACCTGCTATCACTGTTGATGGCAGCACAGAGGCAGCAGCTGGCCCAGTGAAGAACCTGGGAGTGGTCTATGACAACTGAATAGACATAACGAAGCAACAGCGCAATCCTGCAGATTCCTTCTATACAACACCAGAAGGTTTTGACTTTATGATCACGTACTCGACACAAGTCCTCATCCAAGCCTTGGCCCAGATTGTGGCAGCCCTTTTTCTGCAGGTCTACCACCTTGTGCCATTCAACCCCTGCAGCTCATCAGAGTCATCTACCCAAATTCTCACAGCAAAGTCCTGACTCAGTCTTGGGCTGAATCAAACATGACGGCCCATTCCTATCTGCATAAAAAGCAATCATTTCGTACAGACTCACTCAGCCACTTTAACTCTGCTGCAGCAGTCAACTAAATCTTCTTTTGCTCAATTTGAGTGGCAGATGCAGATCCAATTCACAGAGCTTCCTTATCCCAGCTCCCTAGAGGCAGAATGACCTTCCCATGCCTATATGACTGCTTAGTCTTTGCAGATGTTCTGTTGCAGGCTGAAGACCCATCGCCAGGCGCGTCGCTAGAACAGGGAATTGGGGGGCACAGACACGTCCCTTTATGAAAAGAATTAGTCCTGGCTAGTTCTCAATCATTTTCCTTTACTAACGCGTTTTCCAATTATCGTAACTGGCAACTGAAAACACGGTTTATCTCCATATGCGATCTAACAGCGATTAGATGATGGGCTAAATTCAGTACAGTTAAGAACAAGAACAGAGAATTCGGTTGCACAAAACATCCGTTTAAAACAGTTATTGGTCATTTTCATGATTAACAAAAGGTTCACTCCGAGAGCACTCCACTTAACAGGTGCAGCTTGTTCTCCCCGATTAGGTAAGACGACAATCATTTATCTGGACGCGTATTTGCTCATTTAAATCAACGTTATTCAAAATTGCATACCGGCGCAAATAGCTTGAGCCGCATGCTTTTTATAGCCTATTTAACCGCCGAGTGCCGCGTTTTGTTTTATCAACCCACGCAATACCGAGAGTGAAAGGCGATATTTCATTGGAACAAAGACCAGTTCAATCAACGCGAAGCATTGGCCTATTAGTACATAAATTATTTTTCTGTACTGAATTTAGCCCATGATTTCATTGCTGTTAGATCGCATATGGAGAGAAACCCTGTCTTCAGTTACCAGTTACGATAATTGGAAAACGCGCCAATAAAGGAAAATGATTGAGAACTTGCCAGGACTAATTCTTGTCATAAAGGGACGTGTCTGTGCCCCCCAATTTCCTGTTCTAGCGACGCGCCTGCCCATCGCTTCAGGCTGTTTCTGACCTAGATATCAGGTCTTGAACTGAACACCTCACAATACAATAACAATGCATTTCTGACCTTGTGGTGCTTGCTTTTAATTGTTATCAACTCTAATTCGTCACTAATGATTGCACTAATGAACAGCTCTGTGAGATCTCTGGCCAATGAGGTGAGGTGTGATGTGTGCTGTATTGTTTGGACAGTGGATTAAGTCGGCACGATGGATCTATGGGAAGTGTTTTGATGTAGCTCATGAGGTTGTTATTTGTGGGATTCATACGCGCTAGTGAGCACTGTACTGTGTTTGAGCTCCGTATATGACTTTTGCCTGACGCCTGTAGACTCTTTGGATTTGTTTTTCTTCACTTTTTTCTGTAAATGTAACAATTTCCCTTACCCTCACAGCAGACTGCCACGCAAGGAAAGCCTCGGAGGCTTGCCGCCGCACCACCACACTGTCCATTCTGTTGCCGACCGAAACTCCTGCCACCTCTGTGCTCAACACCGCTCCAAGAAGGCTCGGCGCCGAAACCG
This sequence comes from Gymnothorax javanicus, assembly GCA_029692085.1. Taxonomy (NCBI): domain Eukaryota; kingdom Metazoa; phylum Chordata; class Actinopteri; order Anguilliformes; family Muraenidae; genus Gymnothorax; species Gymnothorax javanicus. The sequence goes on from CM056204.1 coordinate 48,872,557, forward strand.
GGTGCCAAGGAGCAAAGACCGGCCGGGAGAGCAGACCGTCTTTTCCGTAGGAAGGTGAGTCAGAATAGAGCTTGAAGTCATTTTCTGCTATATTGTCTCTAATTGCGGAATCATGAACACTGACGTGAACTGAAGCAAGTGAGGCCTGTAGTTCTTTAGATGTTAGTCTGGGTTCTTTGCTGATCTCCATGAGTTGGTGATGCCCTCTTGAGGGAATTTTGGTGGCCACTTCTGGGAAGGTTCACCTCTGCTTGCACCAAATTTTAGGTATAGCTGACTGGGAACAACCAACATCATTTGCCACTTTCCATGTTGAATATCCATCTTGAAGCAGTTTTATTATCCTTTCCATTGTTTCAATTGCCAGCTGTCTTGTTGGTTCCATTTTCCTTGCAATTAGCCTTGTCCAACATCTCGTTATGGTCAGCAAGTGCTCTGTTAACTGCAGACTAATTTGCATATTCAGATGTGTGTTGGCATTTCTTTTAGGAATGCCATTTACAAGATGGTTCCATAATTTTTTCCTCAACATTGAATGATCTCATAATTTTTCCTCTACTTGATTACGAAATATATGCCATTGATAAAAATAATTTAATCTAATTTGTTTGAGGTGTGTTTCTCAATGCTTTAATGTTAAGCTTGTAAACAAAATTGTTTTTTTCATATCTGCAATTTTTATTGTATTATTATTATTATTTATTTATTTATTTATTTTTTTTTAATTTGCTATGAAGTAAAAAAAGCTGGATGAACTTCCTCTGTGTGTGTTGATTCCATAATTTTGCCAGGGGTTGTGAAACTGTATTCTTCTGACCATTGAACTTAACCTTTGGTCCATTCATTTAATTAAAAGCAGAGTACTAAAGTTAGTGTCTCCAGTCTTTTGGCTGGTACTGTGTGTCTGCAGGAACATGGGCGGAATGTTTTGCTGTGGTTTGCAACATTGTCCTTGTTACTGATGCACTTAGGGCAGTGCCCAAGCCAGAAATCATCTCTATCACTTAGCACTTTTGCCTGAGATTTAAATGCCAGAACATTTGGAATGAGAACGAGCTTACCGGCTTTTCTAGGCTTATCTCTTACCTGTATTTAACAATTTAACTATGTTTAATTCACAAAACATTTTTAATAAGTAGAGAAAAACATAATAATGCCAGTTTACAAGCGTCTTGGGGTCTGGTATGTGCTGATTCTGACCTTGAGTCAGCAATAACAAGCACCGGTCTAGCCCGGAGTCGCTAGCCTACTGGATTGCAACAATTCCAGTCAGAGATAATTAGGAGATAAATAAACAAGAAAAGCAGGCAGGCCTAGGTAGTACTCTAATTTCAGCTGTAAACACATCCTGTTAAGTCATTCGTTATGCCACTATTTTAAGTATAGTGGTACTAAAATATTTCTTGCATGTAGATCATTCAAACCATTTTTCGTTTGGTTTCTCTGTTGCTATTGCTGTCCAGTTATCACAAGTGAACAAACATGGCACTTAACTCTTAAGTATTTATTATAAACATTGCACTGTGTATATATGTCATAGTGCTACCCGGTCGCGACTACTGAGGAGTCCAGGGAGCGAGTGTGTGGTGAAGCCCCTCCCATTGCCGTTATTAGCCTTAATGTTGAGTTTAAGGAAATACGTTGAAAGTGTGAATACCATCATCAGTGAGTCTTGTTGTCTGAATTGTGACAGTCCCCTGGTTCAATCAACATATAATAACTGCTGGGCATGCTCAGTGCAAAGCTCTGAAGTGGTTCCTTACTCCATGTTGCCTGACTAACACCCCCCCCCCCAGAAATTTTAGCAAATTTGAGCAGATCTTCCCAATGTAGAACTTCCTCTTTCACTAGTATATGCTAAACATGGCTTGGAAATTTGTTAGCGGTGTCCCCTAGTGGTGAAAATTGGCACTAAGAAAATAACACCGCAGTTTCGCGCATTTATGATCAACATCGAAACCAAATAGACTGGTAATGCAGAATAGGCCAAAGGTTGGAGGCATGTGTGGTTTTTAAAGGACTGAAAGCTCATGGTAGAGTTAAATTCACTTGATTTAAGCACTTTTTAGCTCACCTGGACAAAGTCCATGAGCTTATGTAATGGCCTGCTTGTCTGTCGTTGTGCGTCGGCGTCTGTAAACATCTTCTTCTCCAAAACTACTGGGCCAATGAAGCTGAAACTTGGCATGCATGTTCCTACCCACGAGGACACCATAGTTTGTTCGAGGCATTCCGATCCAGCGTCAAATATGGCGGCTTTGGCAGCCATATTGAAAATGCTACTTTGGCTCAGCGATTCAGCTGAAATTTGCTGTGTATGTGCCAAATAGCAAGACTGAACATATATATTACGGGATTAGCTGTGCATCGCATTTTGACCTTCATTTGACCTCTGTCATTTGGCCACGCCCTTTAATTTCAGAAATATCTTTAAAAATCTTCTTCTCTGAAAATACAGACTGATGGAGCTGAAACTTCGCCTATATCTTCCTGCCACTAAGGAGACTAAAGTTTGTTTAGAGCGTTCCAATCTGACTTCAAATGTGGCGGCTGCGGGGGCCATACTGAAAATGACATTTTGGCTCATTAGTTGCTCAATTCTGGAGCGATTCAGCTGAAATTTGCTGTGTATGTGCCAAATAACAAGACTCAACATGTGTAACTCTGGTTTCGCTGTGCATGGCATTTTGACCTTCATTTGACCTCTGTAATGGGGCCACGCCCCTTAATTTCAGAAATATCTTTAAAAATTTTCTTATCTGAAACTGTGAGACTGATCGAGCTGAAACTTTGTATACACCTTCCTGTAGCTAGGGAGATTAAAGTTTGTTCGAGGTGTTCTGGTTCGATTTCAAATATGGCAACAGCGGCAGCCATATTGAAATTTCCTTTGTAGATGCTAAGCAGCAAGGCTGAACACATATTACAGGTTTTGCTGTGTAATACATTTTGACCTTCATTTCACCTCTTCTTTTTTGTAAATAAATTGTAAGAATAACTTCAGTGTTTGTGTTTAATTGGCAACTGAAATAATACCATTCAATGGTTGACTTAAACAAAAGGAGTGAGAAACTTTGGTGGAGTGAATGTCCAGGTGAGCTACAGTGCCATGGCACTATTTTTATTGAATCCCTAAGACCATGTGATGTTGGCTATGTGATGTTCAATCCTCGTACAGAAAGAGCAAAACCGTACCAGAATTCAAAAGCAATTCCTGTTCCTTACTTGAAACAGAGGGACTAATGATACAGTGACTGGAATTCCAGAAAAGCATTGACTGACAACATTGTAAATGTTACATGTTAACCGAGTTTAAGTCTATTTAAAAGTTTCCTTTGTGTTACACCCCGTTGGCAATTTGAAGAACATCCTCATTTGCCATTATACTTTAGCGTGGAAGTGCGTCAGCCCCCTTGTGGCGAAAGTAGATACTGCGTTAAATTTCAATGAGGTAAACCAAATATCAGTCACTTTGCCATGACATTGCCATGTATAGGGTTGCCCAATTCTTGTTTTTAGAAAAGGCAACAAACAATAGTGGCAACTTCTATGAATTCACTTGCTCCCTTTTTCATGAATGTGTCCTCTTCATTTTGTCCACAGATTCCGTGTCACACACATGGAGAAAAAGAACAGCCTTCAAGGCTCCGCCAACCTGCAGGTGAATATATCTGGTGAGAATTTAGATCACAGCGAGGCTCTGGATGACGAGTCGGGAAAGCCTCAGGAGGGTTACAACCTACGCAATATGTTCAAGCACGTCAGTCCCACCAATGGTGCGGTTGCAGTGGAGACCAAACGGAAAAAGAGTGTGACCCTTCTGGCCCCCTGGAAGAGCAGTGACCCGACGGCAATGAAAAAGCCCCAGGAGCCACAAGCTGTCATGATGGAGGTCGTCATCGACAACGATGGTGATCATCCCGACTCCCCGGAACAGCCAGAGAGCTCCGCGCAGCCTCTAGAAGAGGGTACCGACACCGACGTGTTGACCGATTCGGAGATGGCGGGGGACAAGGCCCCGACCAGCGCAAGCGGGGCGCATGGTGGAGAGGATGCAGGTGAGCAGAGGCACCTGGTCCCGGCACAAATGCAAGAGTACTCCGTGGTGCGGACGCAGGAGGCTGTGGAGGATGGGGTAGGCCCTGGGGATTTTGGGAGGGAGGACATGATGGAGATGGAGGACATTAAGGACTGCAGGGTGAGTCTGGAGGAGGACAGCAGGCCTTCATGGGAGGAAAAAAGGAGGTCCGTTCACTCCCAGCACAAGTGGTGAGAGAGCTGGGGCGGGGGGGCAGGGGGGGTGGTGGCAGGGGCGTGGTGACATCTGCACCAATCCCAGCACAGAGTCAAAGGCACAACGCGGCACTTGGGCGGCAGAACGATTGGACTGGAGATATGCGAGGAACTACGCCTCGGCCAATCCCTGACATGAATGCTTGGACCCCTTTCAGCCGGCAGCTTTGTGAGGGCAGCCCCTGTGATCTTATGTGTATCATCGGCCGCTGTTCAGAAGCGCGTTGTAGCTCAATTCATCAAAATGATACTCGGACAAAAAAATACAGCTACGTTACCATCACAATCGACCTTGCTGGCCTTCGCTAAAAAGAAGAGAATGGCCGTTCAAAAACACTGCTCACCTGACTGCTGTGGAGAGCAGCAGCAGACACTGGCTGTATTTTGTGTATTCTGTGGCTTGACCAGTTTCCATAGCAGACAAAATGGGATTGCAGCCACGGGCCTCTTTGGAGGACCTCCAGGCTTCCCATCTCTCAGTCCATCTATCAAACAGCCTCCACTCATCCCTGTACTTCTTCATGCTGTCCTGCTCTGGCTGTCTAAGGAAAGCCTTGGCAATAATGGGGGGGGGAGGACATGCTCTTAAAACAGGTAGTTTGATTTGACTCATGTGAAATCAAGTGATAGCAAGTGAAACTATAGCAAGTTAAATGCTTGGAATCTTCAGCAATACATGCTGTCCCATTCCTGGGGAGTTACAGGCTGTGCTGGCTTTCTTTGTTGCTTTACCACCCCAGTCCATGACAGTTAACTCTTCATTTGACTACTTGGGTCTGAATTGGGTGCTGACTTTAATGTGTGAATGAAAGCAAACTGAGTTTATGACTCTAATGGGTCTGGATGGCAGACCCTTATCTAGTATTTCTGACTCATATAATATTAGACCATGTCTTTTTTGAATTTGATGACTTAAAATTGAATCTTGAAGATTGCTGTTCAGGAATATTGACCACCACACTGCCCCTAACCCAGCTCCCATTACAATAAGAAAAGCCTCCTGACATTTCACGTCATAATACATACATTTCCTACCTCTCATAAAATCTTCTCCTCCTCTTTCATTAAATGCTGTCCTTAAAATATCTCACAAACAGTGATGAAACCCAAAGAGAATAAATGTGGCTCCTACGCGAATTCAGACAATCTATCAAAGATGTCATTACTAAAATGGATACTGACGTAAGCTTAAGTTATTCGTATTTTTTCTGATGTTTTTTTTTTTTAAGTGACTGCTGTAGTAATACTTGCAGTTTCGTCTTAAGACAGAAATATCAACATGTCTGTAATGTAAGCATTGCCACAGAGATTCCCGCAGAAAAACTGCTGTCTCTCTCCATTCCCAGCTCCCGCTCTCCTTGTCAGTTTTTCATACATGCACAAGAGTATTCTGAGTGCCTGCCATTCTTAAAATAATTATTACACAGTACATGTTCCATAAAAAAGATTATGGGGAAACCCATTCTTGCCACCCATGCCATATGGTGTCCGTCTTATCCTGCTGATGAAATGCATTGCTCCCAGAATGTTTCCTCTTTCACTGGGTAAGGGTGACAAAAGCCTTTGTTTCCTAAACATGAATATGAACTAGTCTAATCCCTGGTTTGTGCACACATGTGATTTGTGATATATGTATGCGCTCATCAGTGCAAAGAGGGACGAAGGTGTCCCACTATTGCTCTGATAAGGAATTTACACCACTTCCATATTAGTAAAATACTGAGTACCTTTTTTTGTTCTTCCTTCGATGTTGCAAGTCGATTAGGGTTGTATATACATATGTTACTTACATGCATAAGTTGTCAAATTTAATTCAATAGCAAATTTTCTAAATGCATTTTGGGAAAAGTAGGCATTTGATTTCATTCCAGATTATTCCAAGATAATTTTTCCCTTTGAACTGAGATTAAACGCTTTGTTTATTCTGTATTGAAGGCATTCAGTATTTTTGGGAGAAAATGCAAACAGCAATCCATTGCAGAATGTAGATGCTTAATTACTGAGGTGGCTGGGTGATTTATACCCATTGAAGTATAGATCTAAAAAGAGGTCATCAAAACTAATATTACAGTGCGCATCATCAATACAGTAACAAAAAATGGGGTCTATCTATAGCTAAATATATGTAAAATGGACCACAACGTTTATTTTTTCAAAGAATTTATTCTAGAGTTAATAGATTTAGTCGAATGAGAGGGTATAAACTGACACATCCCCGCGTATCCGCCTTGTAACTTTTCACCAGCAATGAGGGTAAAAAGGTGCATGAATGGTAATGTTTCCTTATGGTAGCACATCCACACGACTGCAGGTTAGTGCGTGTCCCCCTCGGACAGCAATCATAAATGTAAGGATGAGAATATAAGCACATAAATTACTGAAATACAGCACTTTTCTGCTGCAGTCAAAGGGGCTTTGTGTCTCTAAATCATTTGTGCGAGATGTCATTCCCAATTGCAGCAGTTGGTACCAGTTCACAGCGATGACCATACAGGTCTCAATAATGTTTAAATTCATCACTTCTCGTCTGTTAATTGCAAGTTCTTTGTATAAATGTGTGCGTATAGTGGCCTTAATAAACCATATATTGCATGTGACCAGACAACATTGACTGAATCAAGCTGGAATTATTTGTAGTGAATAACAAAAACAAAAAAAAATGTATCTGTATACAGTCGTATGTAATGCCCATTTACAGAAGGGTGGCAAATTAATGGAAAAACCAGCATAGATAGTCTGAAGGTGTTGGGTCTCCACAGGCTGCCTGATCAGCTTCTACGTGCCTTGGCATGGAGTCTGCGAGTGTATCACTTTACATTGGAGGGATGGAGTACCTTTCTTCCAGGAGATATTCCCTCATTTGGTGTTTTGATGATGGTTACTGAGTGCTGTCTAACACGGTGTTCTGAAATCTCTCATATTTGGTTAGTTGTTTGAGATCTGGAGATTGTGTGGGTGGTGGTGTCTGCTTAGCATCATTTCTATACTCTTAAAACCTTCCAGTGACCGCTTGTGTCCCACGGAGCGTGAGCCATTGACATCCTGGTAGGGACCACTCCCATCATGGTAGGAATGCTTCTTCAAAGGATGTAAAGGCGATCACCCTAAATAACTCTGCATTGATTTCTAGTGATCCATCCACCTTTAAAGGGGATGAGTGGACCCAAACTATGCAGGGGAAATGAATGGAAGCATCTGCATTTGTTGTTTGTCCACACATTTTCTTTGGGTTTTTTCCTGCAATTTGTCACCCGTCTGTACATACAGTAGGTAATAAATCATGGTAGTCACACTTGGAAATTGAGCCGTGCAATGAGTATGTTCTCATATGACTTTACAAGAAAAAAGTAATGATGATAAAATAAAATAAATGAAAGCTATGCATTTTTTACCAGGCCTTGGTATAATGGTGTCTTTATTATTTATTTCCTGCAAGACTGTTTTGCTAACTCCTACTTGGTAGTAATATCTGCAAAACCCCTTATACTTTGATCAGTTTTGGCTTTCACTTGTATTGAGATTAAAGCTATTCAGAGTAGCTCACTGAATCCAGACTTTAATTAGCAATTAGAGATCGAACAGATGGCATGAACAGTTGTAGGTTTCATCTATGCTCTGAATTACTGTGAATATTTGTCAGTACTCTTCCAGTTTGTTAAATTCATGTCACCCAGCTCAACAGACTGTGAACAAATGGTCCCTCGCAGTCCAAGACAACTAGGAAGAATTGTATTCATCAGTCAGTGAATTCTTCCATGGCAAAGAGGCAGTAAATTTCACATCACTAACCTTGGACAGCAAAGCCAATGGGCATTAAATGTCACTTTAACAAAGGTTCACATTATCTACAGCAATGCTTTTTTGGTTGCATTTTAAGTTTACGGTACACTTCATAATTCCTGCTTATGTCTGTTCAGTATAGGCTTACTTCTCATTACCAGGAGCTGGAGCCTATCCCAGCTTACTATGGGCGAGAGGCATGTACACACCCGAGACTGCTCGCCAATTCATCACAGGTGTGCACAGCATTCGCGCATCAGTCATACACTCACACCTATGAAAATGTATAGTCTCTAATAAGCCCGACATGGGTGTCTTTGCACAGTGGCAGGAAATTGGAGGACCCAGGGAAACTCACGTGAACACCTGGAGAACATGCTAAGTCCACACTGAAAGACCCCGGGGCAGATTCAAACCATGACCACCGTACTGTGAGGCAGTAGCACGACCCATTGCACCGCCCACATGAGTGCATAGACCAGAGGGTACAAAGTGTATCACTATAATACTAATATAATAATAATAATAACAATCATAATAATACAAACATTTACGGGTTTACAGTCATTCACAGCATGTAACAGATATGAGTGAACAATGTTTTCAAAGTCGTCTTTGATCTGTATTACATTGAAATCAGTTCATTTATATTACAATGTTCTTCTTTTAGCTCTTTGCTTATCTAGAATAGTTGGGACAGGGGTGGTATGGCAATGTGTTATATCACCTTGTATTTTAACAGCTCTCCAAGGACATCAATTGCTCTTGTTTTGAAGTATTGTTTTCCCTATTTTTCCTTGATGTACATCTTTGGCTGCTCAGATGTCTGGGGTCTTCCTTGTCATATTTAGCACTTTTTAATACATGTTTTTTGACAAGAGATGGGTCAGGACTGCAGGTTGACCAGTCTAGCAGCTGCGCTCTATTGAGAAGCCATGGTGTCACAAAATGAGTAGAACAGCGGTCTGTTGCCTTTTTAAAATAAGCAGAAATACATAAAACCCCAAATCCCCTTCAGATGGGCTGAAGCCTAGGGAAGAAGGCAGGGTTTCTGGACTCTTAACAAACGGCTACCTCGGTGCATGGTATCGTCTTCACTTGCATATGATGCAATAATGAATGGTGTTTATTGGCAAATGTTTAACAAAGTAATCGCAGCACGTGGCTGTCGCAAAGGCATGTCGGTTCTCAATGCAATGCCACCTGAAGGGTCGAAGATCATAAGTTTTCAGTATTAATTTTCAACCTTATCCTATAAGCACAGAATTTTCCAGATTCCCGATCTGTTGGCAATATTACTTATTATCGACAGTGTTATTTTCTAGTTTTTATACTGTTGTTAATACATTGGATAATTCAATTATGCAGTTTTTTGCATTTGTGAGTCTCGACCACTCGTTAGTTATCGAGAACTGGGCCTTTTGTGGGTAGTCCATTTATATCCAGCCATGGCAGCATCATCTGATCAACTCCTGTGCACTCTTTTTTTGAGCATTCCAACATTTCTCAAGTCTTACCTTGCCTCCATCAAACTTCTTTGCAACATGTAGCGGGCATCAACATCAGAATGAGTATGCACTTCCAAACAAATAATTAAGTTGATAAGTTAAAACATGAAATATTTTTGTCTTGTACTATATTTCAATGTAATACAGGTGAAAGATGATTTACTAAACACTGCACTCTTTTTAATTGAATTTTCCCAACTTTTTTGGAAATGGGGTTGTGGTGACAGCTAAACATTTCCAATAAAACCAGACCAAGATAGCAGAAGCATCAATGAATAAGCAGACAGGTTCAATATCTGCCTTAAGGAGTTACAGTACAATATGTTACGGTTTACGTTGACTTTATTGCATAAAATAGCAGTGAAGTGGTATGAATAACATAATTTTGGGTCTCAAATCAACAGGAAAGGTTTAATATACAAAAAAGATACTCTTTATTTTAGAAAAAAAAGATACTTTTATTCACCATGGCAGAATTAAAACATACAGCCAAGACCTATCATAATGTAATAGTGGTCACATACCATTTCAGTGCTACACTCACTCCCATAAGGTGCAACACAAGCTATAAAAAAATATCAGATGCCTCGCAGGCTCTCAGACAGCAGCCTCACTGAATAGTGATGTGACATCTGCTTCGGTAGGTGCGAAGAGACAACTCCAACATGCTGGGCTTATAAACGGGTAAAAACTGGAAGGTAAAAATGAGCACAAAAAAAAACCCCCCACAAATGACAAATTTCAAGAGACAGCGGCGTCTTTTTTGGCCATGATGAAACCAAAACGGAACATCCTAAATTCAAGTGTACTAGTTGGCATGCAATATACACTGCTGTGAAAACATATCTGCCCTCTTCCCAAGTTCTATCTATGGTTTTTTCTCATATTAAAATGTTTCAGATCATCCAACTAATTTTAATGTAAAACATAGACAACGCAAGTACACACAAACTACAGCTTTTAAACGACCATTTCATTTCATTAAAACAAAAAGTTATTCAAAACCTGTATCACCCATGCAAAAAGATAACTGCCCCCCTGAAACTAATAATTAGTTGTGAAATCAAATATTTGTAATAACTGGCAAGGAGTCTTTTATATTGCTGTGGAGGAATTTTGGCCCACTCTTGTTTGCAGAATGCCAACGGCAATACGGCGGGCACTAGGACCATGGGCCTAGTAATATGGGCCTGATAATTTGAGTAAAAATGTATTCTGATAAGTGGCTCTTTATATAATAATCATGTTTATTTTGTTGCAAAGTATGCCAATGAAACTATGATCTTTTTTAGTACAAATATGATCTTGCTTCCAAACTTTTGGCCTGTAGTGTATTCAGTGTATACACATACTCTCACATGAACACGCGCACACACCGATCAGCCACAAGATTAAAACCACCTGCCTACTACAGTGAAGGTCCCCCTTGTGCTGCCAAAATGGCTCCATCTGTATTGATGCCACTTGAATTCCCAAACAAAACATTTCCAGAGCATCACACTCCTTCCACCTGCTTGTCTTCAACTCACAGTGCATTCTGATGCCATCACTTCCCAGGTAACTGATGTGCACGCACACAGCTACAGCATATGCAAAAATAAAGCTGGTACTCACTGAACAAGGCAACCTTCTTAAATTGCTCCAAAGTCCAGTACTGAAGGTCAGGTGCCCGTTGTGGGCGCTTTTAGAGGTGGACCAGGGTTGGAGCCGGCACTTTGACTGGTCTACAAGCTATAAAGTGCAACACACAGCAGGGTATGATGCACTGTGTGTTGTGACACATTTCTTATGTAAATATTATTGAAATTCTCTGTGTATTGTGCCACAGACGTCATTTAATTGGTTTGGAACAAATAGGATAGCCTTCATAGCCCTTGTGCCTCGATGAGCCTAAGGCACCCAAAACCCTGTTGCAGGTTAATGGTTTGTCCCTCCTTGGACCACTGTTTGTAGGCACTCACAGCTGCAGACAAGGATCACCCCAGAAGTCTTACTTCTTCAGAGGTGCTCTAACCCACTCGTAAGGTCATAACAATTTCGCCCTTGCCAATGTCATTCAGTTCCCATTTCTCCCCCATCCAGCCTCAATACCTAGGGTGGCCACCCATTGCTTTTATTAGAGAATTTAATCTTTCAGGTATAATTTTCACATTCCATTTTTTAATTTCTTCACTTGCTAAACCATTCCATATGGTTTGAAGTTCATTCCAAAGAGATCCTTTCGATGTTATAAAAGATTTGCTCAATCGTATTAAGGTCTGGACTTTGAGCAGGCCAAGTCATAACTTTAATGTCACCAGATGTTTCTTTGCGACTGAGAATTCTTGCACAGCTTAGAGGTGTGTTTAGGGTCATTATCTTGTTGAAAATAAAATCCCAACCAATCAGCCTCCTTCTACAGATGGCAATGCTTGCCTCACAAGGATGCTGTGATGTTATGTTTGATCCATGATTTTGTCGATTTTTATGAGATCACTGACTCCTTTCGAGCAGGCTTAACCTCAAACCATAAATTTACCACCTCCATGTTTTACTGAAGAGGTTAAACTGCCATTTTTGAAACATTTTCCAACTCTACAGCATACATACCTATGTTCTGCCTTTGGGTGCGAAAATTTAGAAGTTTGTTTCATCGGTCAACAGGACTTGTTCCCAGTCCACTGGTGTCCAATCCTTGAATTTCTTGGAAAACTCAAGTCTTTTTTTCGTTGTTGCCAATTATTGGCAGCAACACGACTTATCAAACCATTTTCACAAAGGCACCTGGGAAGAGTAGATCCGGATACTTTCATCTCTTCACTTCTGGCATGATTAATATCATCACGGAGTTTTCGTGCTGTCAACTGCCAATTTTTAAAAAACGTTCTATACACAGATAACAAATATCAGGGGCACTTACGTTTTGCACTTCTATTGCCACTAGTTTTCAGCGAACTGGTCTCTTTGAAACGCTTGATGGTGTTTCTTACAGTGCCATGGCAGCATACAATGTCCTCAGCATCATGTAAGGCCACAATTCAGCAATGAACAACAATATCTCAGAGAGCTCCTTCCGTCATGCCATTGTGTTTAACACTGTGACACTGCTCAAAGTTCATGTCACCTTATATACTGGAACAACTGACCACAGGTTATTTTGCAGAATAATGTTGCCTCAAACCAATTTTAACAAATTTTTTTGGCATCAATAATCATGGAATGAGCCTTCAAACATGCAATCATACTATGCAAGTAAAGAAAATAAAATTAGCGACACCTTTCAATTGTTATTAAAAAAATGGATGTGTTCAGCATTTTTGTTACCCATGTTTTTACCTCAATATATTTGTGGGAATGATTTTTTCCTCATTGCCTACAATAGTATTTTTCAATACATTTTCACCAAACAATTATAGAGAAGTAATATATTAGGACCTCTTTTAGATGAAAGTGGTGCTGTATAATCATCACTACACACTACTGTATAAATTTGTGACATTGTAAATGTCTTGGCTTTATCTCCTGATCAATACTAGTTCGGTGGATAAAAGTTTAAAATTTATTTCATTAACAAACAATTATTTGGAAATCCAAACCTATAAATGGTACTGTATTTACAATTCATAATTAGAATTACAATGATGACAACAGGTTTCACCAGCAGTGATTTACAAAAAAACTCCATGTTTTATGTCATGCTTTATTAAAAGGCATTTATGATTATTCTTTGAAAATAAAGACCAGTTCTTTATATTACCCTAATCAGATAAATAAAACCAGGCGTCAAAAAGTAAACCTATTTCAGGCACATTCTGGGCAGTTCATTGAAATCCTTGCTTGGTGCCGTAAAGGCAGAGGAACAGTTGCATGCGTGTAAAAAAAAAAGGAAAAAGGACGTGAGCGGAGGTTCTTTGGTGCACACAGTCACAGGCTACACGCCCCTATTGGTCACTATAACTTATATAAGTAGTTATAACCATTGGCATTGAATTCAATAGCTCAGGATCAGACCCCACCAGTATGACAGGCCAATTTTGACAAAGGCCATAAACTTGACAATGATATGGAGAGGGTGACTGAAATGCACCAAGACCAGTAGCACACATAAATACTAAATACTACTAAACCAATCTCAAAAATGATTATGTGGAATATTGAAAGGATTAAAGTGTTGCATTTATAATTTTGTTCAGAGTAAAATGTAATTGGTTCTTATTCTTCTACTCAAACTGATGATGCATAACTTAATAACTGATACTGTGAAATAAAGCCACTCGAATATTATTACAGAGACATCATGACAGAGTTAGTCATGCCCAGGCAACAGTCCAGTAAGTTTGAGAAACACATTTGAAAAAAAAAAAAAGCAGAAAGCATAGTGGGACATAATTGCCTGAAGCGGCAAACTTTGATCTATGTATTCACAGTCTCACGGAAATGCCCAAAAATGGGTTGTTTTATGAGCTGCAGTTATAATAAGAGGTTTAATAATAAATAACTCATGTAGAACAGGTCCCTGCAGTCAGTCAAATTTTTTATCACAATGCTGTGTATCTGAGACGCAAAATGATGAGACAAAATTGGGGCACAAAGAATGCAAACATTGCCACTCATGAGTGCGACAGCTAATCGTCTATGAATGAAAATGGTTTTAAAGGTCCACCAAGTCATTTTCCCCAAATTGCTTCTTCACGTTAAAATGCACCCTGCACTTCATCTCTATACCGACAACCACCGACAAGGATAAAAACACGGCATGATTGCGCCCCACCGTTCCACCAGTACGCCCAGGAAGGCACATTGCGCTCATTTCATGGCAAAAAGTTGAAATGATTCAACCACCGTTGTTATCTCATGCAGGTGATGTCAGAATCAGATTTTTTTAACTTTGCTGTAGCCCAAGTATCGTCAAAAACAACCAGTATGGACGCTGTCATTTTAGGAACCTTAACCGACACCTCTTGGTTTGTCTAATAACATCTGTAGGCATTTATTATCCAACAGTATTGTTCACAATGTGCCCATGTCCAATATTGTGCCTTAAGACTTCATTGTTAATGATCAATACTTCCCTGACAATCAAAAGAAATGGAAAAAATAATGAGCAATAAAGTTCAGACTAGCGTGCCAGCCATCAGAAGGAAATGCTGTAATTGAATTTAGTCGAACAGAAACAGCCCAAGAGCCTTAAGCCCAAGTCAGAAAGGGTTAAGTTCTCAGCACGATCACAGGACCTTGATAATGCATTTGCAAGTCAAGTAGGTGACATGATATTATACAGGATTTGAACTGCAAGAGTTTAGTTTTACCGGGTTTATTTTTACTGAGCGTTTCACAGCAGGTAAAAAACACTGCATCTTTTGTTTGGAGTGCGCAGTGCGTTAAAGGTGGCCAGATGGCCAATTCAGATTGGACTAAAATAGTAGAGATGCTCCAGTAATATCACGAAGTAAAAGTAATCCCATCAGAAAGGGCAGAGGTCATAAAAATGATTAAATATGTTAATTACCCATCCAGTAGAAAGTGAGTGACTTTGAAGCCATGACTGCTTTGGACCCAGCCAAAGAATGATGATGTTTTATATATTTTTGATGCAAATGTAATTTTGGTTCACCTGGTGGAAAAACAATGCCAATTGGGCACAGAAATCCAGACAGGATACACGGCAGCAGCTCCAGGCAATGATCGCACACACACACACACACACACACACACACACACACCTTTACAGTGCTTTAAGAGATCTTGCTGGATCACACAACTCGTCTTTTTCTGCAAATCTAAATAAAATAGCTCATTTCCATCATTTAATGCAATTTTTTTTATCTCATGCAAGTAAACGTAATTTTAAACAGATTTAAGTATTATTTTCTTGTAATTTTTTTTTTTTTTTTTTGTCTAAAAGCAACTATATGGACCTTTGAAAATAACATTTAAAAACACCGAAAACTGAAATAACATCATCAGGCAGCTTTGTTTTTTTGAAGTTTTGAATGGAAGAGTCATGTCAGGAGCTGACATTTTTGGACCTTTTATTCATCCAAAATACAGAGTATAACCAAAAATTACCAGTAAACCAAACAGGGAAGGTTGTGAGAAATTGGGATGATATACACACCAAGACAAAAGATAAGCGCCACCCAATTCTTAAAACAAGTTCCATGGCACCAAAGGACTAAATTAATAATACCAACAAACATTTCATATGCCTTGAACACACATTCCTGACATACAAAATCAGTTTGAAAAGAATTTGATCTTTTCTTCACCCTTAATTAGCTTTTAAAGAAAGGGTATTTTTCAACACTTTTAGTGCTGTTGGGCCTTCCTTTCAAGAATAGTAACCAACTGTCCTTTAAAGATGGCAAGTAGACCTGTGTTTCCAAAAAAAAGCTGTCCCCTGACTTCTGAACTTTAACTGGTACACGACACAGCCTTTGTAATGTGGAATGCATGCTAAAACCATGCAAATGTATGGCATTCAGGACTAGCCATAGCCATTTTCATAAAATTTAATTTTGAATTTGGAGGTGCTTAACTTTTGCCCAGGTGTATATTCACACACCACGGACACTGGTTGTCATACAGCAGAACACGTTTTGAGTGATGGGAAGATCACCATAAGAACAGGGTTAATATTGGTGGGGAAGACTGGGTCCTCACAGACGACATCAGTGCAAACATCAGTAAGTCCTTTTGTGTTCAGGGACTGATCTCCCCTGACCGGTCGAAATCAAGGCTTCAGGGCACAGGGGAGTACCTGTGTGTGGGAGGTAGAGGGGGTGCCCGGGTCTGGAAAAGGCACAAACCAATACAGCCTATCAGTTAATCAGGGAACCCAAAAAGCTCCGTCAGATCACAAATACAGTAACATACAGAAATACAGCATTTGATTGACACTTGACAGACGTTTTTTCCATAAGACCACTCTCACATTGTGAACCACAAAGGTGACTACCTGGAAAATTCTAAAAGTGAAGAATTATGAGTTTCTTTTGATTTCATCAAAAACAAGACGCTCATTGAGTTCTAAACTGCTACATTATTCGGAATCAACACTTTGATCATTTGGGCCGATTTTCAGGCGTTCCAAGGCCAATGAGTTTTTTTAAGAGCCAGATTTCAACCGCCTGAACTCGAGAACCACGGGTCCAAATTTTCTTGACTCAGCGAGACCCTCATTACACCTCATGAATAAGCCTCAATGTCAAACAAAATCTCAGAAGAAGCATCAAAACATTCTTGACGATTCTTACGCTGCCTTGATTGAAAAAGGAGATATTCCACAAAAAACATACTCTTCAAGTCAAAAGAGTCAAAATGTTGAATTCTAGGTTTAGACTACATACATTCCATCTGCCTTGATTTATCAAAACAACAATGTTTATAAGTAAACCTATTATGCATTACAGAGAGAAGCTTATTTACGGTGTGCTACTCATTTCTTACTTACTGGCCGTAATCGTCCTGAGGGGAGCTCAGGTGAGCTGTGAACACTGCTGCAACTATCTGTATGGAAGGGATGAGTGGAGGGCAGAGGTCAAAAAATTGAAAAAAATTGACTAGAAATCCACTAAAAAATATGATTACTCAACCCCCTACACTCTGATTTTTCTCAATTTTCCCCCTCACGGGGTTCAAAATCAGAAAAAAAAAACATTTTTATTTATAATGTAGGACAATGTTGCACATATATTCTGTTTCTGCTGGTTGTAGCGCTTCACTGAAGCAACATCACGCTTACATTGAGAGAAATATTAAACCCCAGGACACCTGTTTTTATGGCCACAGGATTACATCAAATGGAAAACATCCAGATCACTTACATCATTTTATTCACAGTTCCCCATAATTCAGGAGGACATATATGGGATCGTAAGAAACCTTGAAATCTCCACTAGAATTTAAAATAGGCCTACACTTCTGCGGTTTGAATATAGCGGCCGTATTTGACAAACACATTTATGGGTCTGCAGGTTTTATGGGGTAAAGTACTGTTTGAGTTCTTTTCTAGATGAGTGAAGACTTCGACAGAATACCTCCTCTCCTGCCCAGGACATGTGTGTCCTGGGGTACCCCTAGGAGCCCATCTTCTGTGTCTCCATGAGGGGAGCCTTGTGCAGACCAGGAGCCCGGGCAGGAGGAGGAGTAAAAGTGCTGAGGAGCAGGTGGGACGTCCAAAATGGGGATGGGAGGCGAGAAGGGAGGGGGTGTTGAAAAGGGACGACACTGCAACCAGTAATAGACATGCCATGTAAGAGGTGCCATGCACAAGCATAGTAGTGAGAAGTACTATAAGCCCTTCATTGTAAACACATAGTAAAATACAGCCCCACCTCAAAAAAGTTGGGACAGTATGGAAAATGCGCATTAAAACAGAAAGCAGTGATTTCTAATACCTCTTTCACACCAATGACCAGGGTTTGACCAGGTTTATCTGGCCGTGTCGAACCTTTCTTTTGTCAGTTCACACCAGTCAACATGAGTCATGAGAATTCCGACACGACCTGGGTCACAACTCGGGAGTGATGCATAATAATGATCTCATGTGCTAGAAATGGATGCAGGGTTACACTTCATAATCAGCAGATAGCTAACATCTTCACAGACTCCAGTCCAATCACCAACTTCCTGCACAGAGTCATCAGCCTGAGTCGCCTTCTTGTGTTAGTAGAATGCAACTGTACAAAAACAGCACAATGAATAATGAGGACAAGAGCAAAAGCTATCATGGATACTGTCGATCGAGCAGAAATTCTTCCAGTGTTGTTTGGAATTGGATTTGTAGTCAGCACTGCAGAATCAGAAAAACTGGAAAGGGAAAATGTCAAAATGTTGCCTATGTGTGGTTGGTTGCAGTCAATGTAAATATCAACTCCTTTCTAAAGCTGTTCAACAGCTTGGCTTAATGTTTTCATTTCAGTCACCAGTCAGGTTTATCTCCCTCATGTCTAATCAGCAATCAAAGTGAAGAGCTATCAGTTGCAATAAAGCAGAAGTAGTCTTTAAATTAATCTTACAGATATTGATGCTATTACACCGAAACAAATTTTGATCACTGAAAATGAATTCATTATGATAGTGATGATGACGATGGCGACTTTTGAATGCCGACAAATAACTGCTGTGACTATAATAGGTTCGGTTCAAATCTATTTCAGAGGGTGAGCAGTGCTGCCCACCGAAACGGTGTTGCCCCTTCACTCAACAGTACAGAAACCACATATAATTTATTGCAGCCGCATGAAACGCTCCCACAACACACATCATTCTTTTTTTTTAAAAAAGCTTCCCTGATCGTAACCATAGAGATTTCATCATTCAGTCTTGAGATGAGTAACGCTGGTGCATCCTTTTACAAATAAAGAAAACATTCCTGCTGCTATTGCATCATTTGTTCACGGCCAATGGTAACCAATGACGATTGCATCATGGCTACACATCCTCGAGGTTAGTGACTCCGGTGGTGTCCCGTTCACATTGACATTGATCCTTGTCCGACCCATGTCCGACCCATGTCCAACCCAGCCTGGGTCAAGACCTGGGTCATGAAGATGACTCGGTCAAGGTGGGTCTTTTGATTTTTTTTGCAATCTCACCCTAAATGCAAAAAAAAAATAAAAGAACTGATCAGTGACTTCAGGAAGTGCAAAACTGACCTCCCACCACTTGTTCTTCAGGGCGAGTGTGTGGAGAGGGTTCAGTCATTTAAGTTTCTCAGAATCCACATTTCTGACACTCTTTCCTGGTCTGTTAACTCCTCCTTCACTGTCAAAAAGGACCAACAATGCCTTCACTTCCTGAGGCTACTAAAAAGAAATGGGATGAACGAACAGGTACTGGTGACTGTTTATCGCTCCTCCATAGAGAGTGTCTTGGTGTACGGCATCACTGTCTGGTATGCTGCCTGTTCTGCAGCCGACATAAAGGCCCTACAGAGGGTGATAAACATTGCAGAAAAACTCATTGGCTGCCCACTCCCATCTCTGGAGCAGATTTCCAGCACACGCTACTTCAGCAGAGCCACAGCCATCACCAGAGACTGTGACCACCCTGGCCGCCACCTGTTCGCCCTTCTGCCCTCTGGAAAGTGCTACAGGTCACACAAATCACGGACAAACAGACTTAAAAACAGTTTTTCCCCCACAGCCATACGCACCCTCAATGGACAATAACACGGACAATAACACACTCACCTTCGGCAATCTGCACATTTGTGTGAAGGGCTGCTGCAATATTTAAATGTTTTTTTGATGCAATATTTGATGTTTTTGTATGTTTGTAACCATCCCTACCTCACGGCAGTAGCATTTTAACCATTTGAATGTCTATTGTATGCTTTTGTTTTTTTTGTTTTTAAGCACCTTACCTGAGGAGCACTCGTAAATTTCGTATATTTTGTGGTACAATGACAATAAAGGCAATCTAATATAATCTAATCTAATCTTACCATAAACACAAAATTAACCCTGGTTTGACCCAGGTTGAGCCCTTGGTGTGTAGGAAGTTTACAAATACTTTGACTTCTACCTCAGTGCAGGCAGCATGAAAACGAGATATTTAATATTTTGTCTGGGATGGGGGCAATTTACGACTAGTAATAAGGTAAAATATTTGAATAATGAATTATGTGATTTGAAACACATGATGCCAGCAGGTGATTGTACAAAGAAAATGTACTCCAGCACTTACTCAAAAAAATCTTTATATTTAATGTGGGAGACAAGACAAGTATAGATAAAAACTGTAAAACTGATTTGAAATATAAAAAAGGTTCTGAGTACGCAGGGTTCAGGATTTGACTTCTGAAGACACAGAACAATAACAAGGCCCATAATCCAGGATAGTATGACTTCAGAAACTGAGTTAGGAAACACTGGGTTGGATATCTATGTTCATGTGGGTTTTCACAGCAAAGAAAAGCACACCTCATTCAACATCCAGAGATGCTAATCTGTCAAATCAGGCTAGCTAATTCAACCATACAAGACAGTAAACCATACAAGGCAGTAAATCCAAGAGCAGATCTGAGTACCACTGTTATAAACAATTCAGTAAACGGTTATGTAAAATATACTACCACAAGGTGGCACTGTAGGCTGCGAACATTCCTTCTGCAGTATCCATCTCTAGCATTTTGCTCTCGGGTATACATCACCACGGTTACACCACAATACTGCTTCAGTAAGGCCATGTTCGGAGCCTTCTTTCATGAGAATAAAGCATTTCATAGAATAAATTCCTGCTTGTACTGATTATATGTAACAAATTTTAGACAATAAAAGATTTTTAACCATAAAGAGAACTAGAAAAACTGTAGCCACCACTGCTCAGCTCATCTCACAATTTTTTATTTGCAAAACATGAAAAATAAATCCAGATTTGAGGTGTCATGCCTCTAGCATACCTGTTACATATAAAAAAGAGCTTTTATCACTTAATGTAGACTAACCATGTTTGGAACGCTTTTCACCCTTCAGCACACATCAGCTACCACCCGTCTGTTGTTAAGATCCAGACAAGAGTTTTTGTACGCCCATTCTCCGGGTGTATCCATTGGACTTTGAGGTTTTCTGGACCAATAGTGTTTGAGAAAAGTGAAAAAAATAAGGCCTCTGCCTGTGCACAGCAGATCACATGGGTCAACAGTGATCCGTACAGGCAACCAACGGTGTCCCTGACAGAGCACATAACTTGATTTCAACAGCAAAAACAAATATTGAATGTACGGATCCAGTTACAAGACCGATCAACTATGAGCTGTTTTTTAACTGAAGAAAGCATTTCAATGAAACATTCTTGACCCCTCTGAGGGCTGACAGGGAATCTATTAGGTTAAAGGCAATATATTCAAGAACTAATAACAACATAATAATGATGTCACTCAGACAGCAGAACCATGAGAACCACAAATCAAACTGAAATGTTAATTTTTGCTGCTCTAGACATCTCCCCACGTAAGCTGCAGTACAGGACAGGAGATTGCCAATCCTGCATTTTTGAGTGCAGTGGGTGCACCAACGCACTGAAATCTCACAAAACCAAATGGCGTGGGGGGTCTCGTGGCTCAGTGTGGGATGAAAGAGAGGGAAATGAAAATGACACAGATTTAAGTTTTGTTCCAAACCTGAAAGAATTTTATTCACCGATCAGCAAAAAAAAAGGTACTCTGTTGGCCAACGGAACATTGTTTTGTACTGAACAGAGTTAGTTTACGTTACACTAGATGTTCTTGAGATGAAACACATAAAATACATGGGTCTGAAGGGGGGACTCAGTGAGAGGTTTGTGAATCTCTGGTTCAGGCCAAAAACTGCAGAATGGACCTACTGCTTACCTCATCCTCATCTTCCTCCTCCTCCTCTTCTTCACCCTCTCCAAGAAGCTCCACAACCAGGGAGGGGAAGACCCCGACCCTGCCATCAACCTCTCCCTCCCAGAAGCCGTCATCTACGTCACTGTGGCCACAGCGCAGTACGCGTATTAGTGCCCCCTCCTGGAAGGATAGCTCCTCTGCACTCTGCCCACTGTACTGGTACAATGCCCTTGCCAGCCCTGTAAAACATGCATATGGGAACATCATCACATGCTTTGAATGCCATAGTGAGCACAGAACTGAAAAATCTTCCAAATTATTCTCCTGCCTTGACTTTAAGTGTTTCAGCAGTTCACTGAAACCCATCAAGCTGAACATGGAAAAGTAATTAAGCACAACAACAGCAGCAGTGCGCAGCAAAACACACTGCAAATGTGCATTAGAAATTAATCCCAATCTTCCATTAAAAAAACTAACATTGACCACAATACAGTACGTGCCTCTATTCAAGGAATGTCTGTCTGTGATAAACTTTTGTTATAACATATAATTTCCAGGTTTGAGGACAAGTCTGTTTTCATTCAGTGAAATCAGACAAACAAATTTGCGATGAATTTTGTAAATGGTGAACTTCTAAACCGCAGTTCACAGGTAGTCTTTTGAAAGTCATGGCAGGAAAAACTCAAGGAGATAATAAAATGTCATGTTATGATTACATGACTTCACTCTTGTTTGGAGTCACGGTAAAGTACCAGGACACCTCATTGTTTTCTGACAGGAAAGTAAATGCTATTTACTGACAACACATTAAAAATATCACATGAATAATGAAAAAATTTTTCAATGAAATCTTCGCTAGACTCTTGTCTCAAATGTGTGAAACATTCAAAGATATTTTCACTCTGACATCCTTTTTCGTGGCAGTTCTGAGAATGCACGTAACCATCTAAAACCTGTTTTATGAGATAAGATCAGTGGATTTCCCCCCCCCCCAAAAAAAAAAAAAAAAAACGCTATTGCCCACACAAATTCCCTGTTAGACTAGTAGGGACATTGTCTGTAATGGAGCATCATCACATCTTGCGTTTCAAGCATCGCCAATTAACAATACCATTGTAGTCATCTTACGGGGGGGTGGGAGGGGGGAAATTTACTATTTTTTATATTATTGTATTACTATTACTAACACTATTTTATTCATATTGTTATATTAGGCATAGCATTACGGTTATCATTTTAACACAAGCATACTATAGTTACTATGCTCAGTCACTGTCTTTTAAGGCGTGCTTTTGCGTGTGTGCACCATAGCGCGCCTAAAGAAAAATTGAGGTGAGGAAAAAAAAAGCGCTCATTTTGTACTTACTCAGATTATCTTTGTCTAATAATAAAATTTGCTTGAAGATCTGAAACATTTAAGTGTGACAAATATGCAAAAAAATAAGAAATCAGGAAGGGGGCAAATACTTTTTTCACAGCATTGTATATTTTCAAGGGTGCGCAGATCACTGCGATAGATGGAAGGAATACATATGCCCTGTGGCTATAGTGCCAACCATCTAACTTTTCCTAAAATTATTCTTTTTTTATTCTAAGCTGCATTTCAAATTACAAGACACACAGAGTAAATAAGACAGCTTATTTTTTGACTTTGACAGCACTACGCAAATGAATCAAATGGACTTCAAGTGTTGTTGCTTGGCTAAAACTAAATGCTATCCATAGAAACCAAACCTTGGGATTTACAGAGGGGAAAATGTGAACATCTTGCCATAGTCTGGGTTAGTTAGAAAATGTGCTTTGCGGGAGCAAAAACAATATCCCTCAGCCCTGACATACTGAAGACAAGGCACACCTACGACTAAAGCGAATCCACATAGGCAAAACCCAAGCAGTTTGAGCGAAATGGCCCGGACAAAGTTTTGAAAGTCAAGGTCACTGAGCAAAGGTCAAAGGTCATTCGGGTACAAAACCTGGATGAGGCACGGCTACCCACCAAGGCGAGTCCACATATGCAAAATGAAGTTCCTAACCCAAGTGTTACAGAGAAATGGCCAGGACAATGGCTGGACGCTTGGACCCCCATCCACCCGTCAACGAAGGGGACGACAATACCCTCTGCCCCTTAGTCGGGGCTGAGGGGTAAAAAAAGGAATTTCCCCAAAAACACTGGAGAATTCTTTTAAGATGTCTTAAAGACTACATGGTGTGGTAACACAAAATAACTGGTGTACACTAGGTGGTGACAACTAGGTGGTGCTGTGATTAACAACATGACAATTGGCAGAATTTCCACAACAGTTCGGTCATTTGCATGAAACTTTTTTACTAAATGTCATTATAATATTGCTCATTATTGCCACCATTTTGAAAAATCTGAAAACTGACACTATTCATATCACCTACACTATTCATAATCAGGGGAGATACTGACAAAAAGAGGAGGTGGGAAGACGATGTGGTGAGGAATGTCCCATGACCTCGACACTATTTGCTGTAGATTAACTTCTATTGTCCCCAACTACTATGCGGTCCACAAATTAGAAGAAAACCTGTAAGGAGATCATTATTTACCCTTGCTAGCACACTTAAAACCCACCACCACACATTTTATGCAGTGATTTAAAAATGAATAAATAAATAAGTAAAAAGGACTGCCTGGCATTAATGTCCATTGCAGATGGATTCGCAATCGCATCGTCAGTCGAATCAAGCCTATTCCTTCCATCTCTGACTCCAACTATTAAAGTGAAATTATGGCTGCAGAAAACTGACCCACAGTGTGTGGAGATTGCTCCTGCCTGCTGGTAGAGAACCCAGGCAATGACTCAGAACTACTGAGAGACGAGTCCAGCCGGAGGCTACCACTGAAAGTGGGTGCAGCAGAGTCCTCTGCTGGTATCTTCACGAATTGCAGGTACCTCTCCGGCACGTACCCCTCACGTCCAGCAGCATTGCGTGCCTGCAGACGGTGGAACAGGACGACTCGATAAACACCAAAATTGCTTGAAAAATGCTCCCCTACACAAGTACAAAACAACCGTTTACTGCGGACTCACACATAAACTGCAAGAGGGTTGACCACAAAGGCTTTGAGGAGTAGAGGTCAACATGGTTTTGAAAAGTGAAGGGACTGCCTGTGCAACGTAATAAAAAATGAGATGACCTCCAAGACATACCTTCAGCCAGTCCTCCATGTCTCCATCCTCAATAACCTGAAGCTCCTCCCCTTCCATGATTGACAGCTCATCAGCCTGGCAAGCCTGTACAAAGAGGGCCAAATTAAACAATTAACTCTGTAA
The DNA here is from genome assembly GCA_029692085.1 of Gymnothorax javanicus. NCBI lineage: Eukaryota > Metazoa > Chordata > Actinopteri > Anguilliformes > Muraenidae > Gymnothorax > Gymnothorax javanicus. The sequence continues at coordinate 48,897,735 of CM056204.1, forward strand.
GACGCTTGAATTAGGAGACACTATGCAGGGAATACACCTCACCTGGTAGCTGTAGAGCACCCTACAAGGCAAAGGGTATCCATGCGGACTAGGACCAGACGCTGATTCAGTGAAGATATCTCCATTTTCATCAATATTCTCAAAGTCATTGAATTCAAACTCATCCACCTAAGGAAATAACAAAATAATACAAAAACAGAAATATTAAAAATGCTTAGTTCCCTGCTTTTGCAATATCACTCACCAGGCCAAACTGTGTGCCACACAAAAAGAATCACAATGCAGATAATAATTTCAAGGAGATGCAGCCAAATGCATTGACTATATTCCTTTCCCACCATCTGTACATTCAAAATTCCTACAATTTAAAAGGTTTCCTGTGAAGGCAGTGCTGTAGTATTGGCTGTGTCCTCCTAAATTGGAGATTTTGTCTTAGTCTGTCGGTGTGCCAGCCTCGGAACTTCCACGAGGGTATCTGGGAGAGACTAACCAGTGAGGAGAGCGTCGCCGTGGGAGAGGCGGGCCTCGCTGAGTCTCCTCTCTCGTTCCAGCTCTTCGTCTGCCTGTCCCATGGCGCTGCTCACCCAGGGATCAACATCCACCCCTGCTGAGGACAGCAGCGCCAGCCGGGACTCCGCCTTCACCCGGCTCACCTGTGCAGGAGGGACACGCATATCGTACTGCTGATGGAACACGTGAAAAAGTGAGCAGAGCTCCCCAATACCCCAACCCGTCCTTTCCCATGTCTCCATTAGGAGCAGTGGCGGCCAGTGGAAATCTTCTTAGGTAAGGCTGTGCCACATCCAACCAATATCAACAAACATCTTAACCCTTAGAGAGCCATAGGCAACTGTAGTTGACCAATGATGTAAGATATCAAAATTAATGCTGTTGAAAACCTATCATGTGGCAACTTGTTTAAAAGAGCTCTCGCAGGGGAGCTCTTTTAAACAAGTTGCCACATGATAGGTTTTCAGCAGCTCAGGATAATTACATTTTTAATTCCTTGTAAATTTATTCAGCGCTCTAAGGGTTAATAAGATTTAATGCAACAAAAAATAAAGGTATCAACTACTTTACAAACATACAAACATTTTCTTTCAGCGCATTCAATACAGCATTGACCAAAATATCGGGACGTCTTAATGCTATCCACCCGTCCGTTATTGGTTTCGGCTACTGAGGACCTTATTTTGTTGGGGAAACCAATATGGAGATCACTATACCTAAAAAATCAGTAGAGTGCAATTAAGAATAATAGTGTTAAATCCTTAGTTGTCATGGACTTTTACTGGACATAAGCATAGAATTAATTTGATTTTGTTTTAAAATGTCAACAATGCACCCAACTCCAAACTACAACTCTGAGGCTGACCATGAACAAATACATACTACCAATCATAATTTAAGTATATTTGCTTGATACCAGGAGCATTCATTAAAGCAGCTACACTAGACGACACATACATAGATACAATGGGACATCTTCGACATTTTGACTGAATTTAGAATTAACTGGTCAGTATGGCTTGATAGAACAAAAGTACAGCCTCCATTTGAGGGCATTTCATTTCAAATCTGTTTCACCATCAGGATTTTTTTTGCACTTAGCACACCCCTCACTCCCTCCCTTAAAGAGGGCTCTACTGAAACCAAAGAGTTGAGGGAGAGCACGTACAGAAAGGGTAACAATTTCCAAATCGTGGAGCAGAACTGTAAACAAAATACCCTCAAATGAAAGCAGAAAAACTGTCCTATTAGCCCATACTGATCAATTCAATCCAAATTCAATTACACACTAAATGGCCAAATGTTTATGACTTAAAAAAAAGGCAGTTTTCTTTGCATATCAATGAGGTTTCAATAAGGTGTCCATACAAACTGCCAGGCCAAAAAACAAAGTCCCACACACAAAAATTTAGCTGGACCGCCTTTAGCTTTGATTAAGGCACACAGCTGCCAGGGCATTGTTTTTTTCTAAGCTTATGCAATGTCACAGCAATTATTTCTGTCGAGTTGCATTAATTTTTCACCGAGATCTTGTACTGATGATGGTAGAATCGGACTGCAGCGTTAAGTCTTCTCCAGCACATCTCAAAGATTCTCAGTGCAGTAGATGGAGGAATGAAATAACAATTGGTTCCTGGGGCCCGGAGGAGAGGAGATAGCGGCAAAGGAAAGGAGAATCCATATTGACTATTGACATGCACCCTGGATGTGTCCCATTCAGCCTCCTACCCACTGTGTCCTCACAACGTTTACTGTTCGCTACAAAACCTGCATTCTATCTAGTCTGTACGTCCTAGTGTGCGATGGGAAATATGCAAAAAAAAATCCTACATGTTATTATGCAACTGTTTTGTATATTTTTGAGTGTTGAAAGATTTTCTTCCCCATTGACACCCAGTTCACTTGTTACTGAACAAAAATAGCAGCTATACATCATATTCATGCCACAAAAATGGGAAATCACAGAAATAAGTAAAATTAAATTTCTTTGGGAATTTATGACCCCAAAGGTTCACTTGGAAACTCCCCTCAATACCTCCAAACGTTTCCTGTGGATAGGCCTATTCAAAGACTCACATTGAGATTCGAGTCTAAAATTGCAGGTGTGATATGGAAAGCACACAATGACTGCACAAAAATCACCGGTGAGAAATGAGCCTGATCAGTGTATAGAGAGCATTATGGAAAGAGAGGACACATTACACTAGAGAGAAAAGCAACTTCAGTAGGGAGCTTATTAAGTGTACCCTCTGTGCACTATTTCCATGTTTACTCGCCAAACATCTTTTTGAGTCATGCTATCTTGGGTTCACTGAGCTAAGATGGCAGGGAAGTGCTGCTGAAAGTATTTAGCAAAGAAAGCTAGCTCATTTCCCCTATCTAGTCATTGATTTCCTATGAGAGGATCAGGGTGTCTTACTGAATTCCAGTGAGGCAGCAGTCTAAGTGAGCTTCGTGTTTTCCTTTCAAACAACTGATAATTAAGCTCTTAAGAAGTGGAATTTTGTGCATTTTATCAAAACGTTTTGTCTTCTCACTTGGGATTTCTACTACCCATCCATGTCACGGGGTTGCTGATATTCAAACGGTCATTAAGCACAGCAGAAAAGACACTACAGACGAGCCGCCTAAAACTGTGACGGAATAAAGGTCAGCTGGCGCAAAGATCAATGAAGGATGGGACATGATTTTATCGTAATTGACTATCATGGGAAAGTGAAATCCAAGCGGTCTCCCAATAATCATGTTCCTTCTCACCAGGAAGCTCAAAAGGAACAGATTATAAATATTGAACACTCGGTCCGCAAACTGTAGGGATTGAAAGAATGCATTTTATATGTGCGTATGTAAACTTCAGTGAATAATGAGAGAAGTGTGGAATATCATGAATATCGCACTACGGCAAGCAGACCAAGTTTATGGAAGGGTATAAAGGAGGTTTAAGAATGTATTCATTATGTATTATTCATATTCTAAGACCTTCAGTATGCACACGTACAAAACTGTTGTATTTCAGTCCGGCCACCACATTGAACTCCTATGTCTTGATGTGGTCATTGGCTTCTTATGGTTCTACTGTATAAACAGAGGAGGAGGGTTGTTATCAGTGGCGGCTGGTGGGCTGAAAATTGAGCAGGAACAGAACATCCCTTGAAACTAACTACTGCCACTCATACCCACTCATACCCAGGCTTTGAGGGGTTTGGGTCTGAAAGGGCAGCATGTTTGCTTGATTTGGGGGAAAATCAGTGGGCTTTAGAGAATCCAAAAACTGACAAAATGGGAAGTCGGCATTATTTCTCAGGCTTGTTCAGACTGAAACTGTCCACTCCCGGCTGATCTGGTTGCTTAAACTGCTATGATGACCACTAATTGGGAGACAGTGAAAGGGTCCCACTCTTGAACGTCGGTGCAACAACATGCCTCAGTGCTCCTTGTACCTTGCTACATTTCACTAAGTGAAAGTGGTATTGCATACAAAGCACATTTCTGCAAGTCCACTGGTGGCCATTAGTCACAGTGGTGGCAGAGAGGGTAAGTCTCTTCCTAGCAATACTAACAGTATTAGTCATCCACAATTAAAGATGATGGTGACGGTCAAAGGAAGGTTGAACGCCAATAACTATCGATCTACTGTATATCTACAGGAAAGGAACTGGTTAACATTGACATTAAAACGAACTGCTGGTGCTTGATAATGAACCTTACAACCGCAGCCGCTGCCGAAGATTGAATTTTGATGACCGTCTCCTAGGATGGGAAAGCAGTGCGCAGAGCGCAATGACACAGCTCCCAAGCTGCCCCTTGCTGGGCAGGACACACACCTGTGCCTTCCTGATGCCCTCCTTCAACTCCTCCATCTTCTGCTCCACTCCGAAACCCACGTCCTCGGTCAACTGCTTCCGTCTGCTCTCAAGTGTCTTTAGGACCTGGGGGAGCACAGATAGAGCTTATCTCACACCCCCTCAAAAAACCATTCACAGCTGCACAGATCTCAAGGGTAATGTTAAAACCCTGTCTCTGTACGGGCTTCAGCTCACCCTCTCTCCGTTGGTGATGATTTTGTAGTCTTTGGCAGTCTTGGCGGCCCACTTCCGTGCTTCCTTGTCCAGGCAGCTCTCTCCCTCTGGGCTGGTGCTGTTTTGCTGCAAGCAGGACACCTGGGGGGACATGAACATTGTGTTACATTACATGTATTACATCATCCAAAGTGACTTACAGTTGATTAAACCAAGACTAATATGCAGTTAAACAGCTGCAGAGATCTTATTATGGCTATGCTGGAGCTTGGACCATCAACCACCTGAGTCTCAGTCGAATATCGAACCCTGAAACAGGATGTGAAGCCAGAAAATCAGGAAAGGACATTTTCCACCTTTTCTCATTCCACTGCACCGATAGCTTCAACAGCGAAACTACAAATCACTCCTTCAACACCCTAGGATAAGGATATCCAGATTAAAGCCAGAAGAATACCCAGCACAAGCTGTAAAAGTGTTCCTTTTCAAAATGACCCATATCAAGAATCTGCTTTCCATTAATGTGCTCTTTGGTGATTGCCCCAGCTTGTGCACCCTCAAGCATTTGTATTTTATCTCTATTTAACTATGCATTTATTTATTCTTCTGTCTTTTCTTCTATTGCTTTTTAAAATTTGGCATCTCCAATCCTAGGCAAATCTGGCATGACTAAGCTATGAACATGCATGCATCCATGAGACTCATCTTTGTAGAGTGCAGACAGTTTGAGGTTCTTGTCCAAAACAGGCACGTCAGGGGCTGCTTGCTTAACACTCGCAGTTTCGAACCTCGTAAGCTTAAAATGAGGGCAGAAGAAATCCGAACACGTACTTGCTTAGAATGTCACTTATGAGTGCGTGGATGGCCAGTAGGAGGTGCTTGAGTAACAAACAATGCTAACCCAAACTGACTGTATCCCTCCCATATCCCTGAGCAGCGCCAGGCCAATTATGAGCTGCTTTCAAAAGGCAGCTGGCTTCAGTCAGCACTGGCACAGCCGGATTGGATCCGATGCCGTGGAGGGCACTCCCTCACTGCAGTGTGACACCATTACTGCATGAGCCAACCCAGCAGCCCTTCTGTTGCTTCTTAATATTGTTATGCTTTGCCAAACACAAACTCCATCTGCTGGATATAATGTGCTCCATCACAGCTTGATTTCATTGTGATTTGATTTAGCAAACACGAAACACGCATTGTTCTGTAGCTTTGCGTCAAGCAAAGTAAATACCATTAGCACAACCCAAATGTCACCAGGGACAACGAGTCAAAAAGAAAAACAAATACGTGGTCAATTGAATGGTTCTTTTTAAAAGAAAGAACGAGGCCCAAGTGTTATATGGGTGAAGTGCATTTCAGCAATTCCGTCAAAAAAGGATCTATGTGGTTTTTTACAGCTAAAAATAGAGGCTTAATTCTTTTGATGCCAATGAGCTTACTATAGAGGTTCAATAAATCTGAACAATGGCATACATCACCGGGACCAATCATCTTATGAAAACAGAGAAGGGTGAAATCCTCAAATCCAAAACCATGCAATGCTTTTTAAAATTCCGACAATTAAAAATCCATGCAGTCAAGAGTAAAATTTTTGAAACAAACTTTCCTAATTGTAACAACAGGAGGTAGATTTATAATAGGTAAAGGAATGATGTTTCACAAACATCCCCTCGAACAATTACATTACGGCCAATGAGCGGATGCTCTTATTCAGAGGAAATTGCAAGACTAATTTTCCACACAGGTAAATTTATACTCGGGGTGACAGGATGTTGAATTGTAATTTTTTAAAAGTGTAAGAATACAAACTTCCACCAGGTCGCGTGTAGGCAATCAAGTGTCATTTCTTTTTTCTTGAAACGTACCTTCACACTGGCGGTGATCTAAAAAAAACTGCAATCAAACGTAGGAGGCCAAGTGAAAGGCTCCTGAGAAAAAACTCCTTCAAGATGTCAGCCAATCACTATTGAGGTTGCACATCTTATTACCTTTTAGTACATGATTACCCATGACCTGTTCCCAAGTCCATTTCCTGAGTACACTATATTGTATATCGAGTAGGAATTGATGCTGAGAAACAGATATGCCAAACTAGGGTAAGATGCGGCAATAATGTGGATTTCTACGCATTTCTAAATTTGATCCCAATTCACTCCAGAATTATTTTTGTTCCATACCAGTGTGATTAAAGCCTTCCAGTGACCATGTTTCCATTGAGTCAAATCTAACTTGACAAAATGTCTTTTTATAGAAGCGAAAAAAGCTAGGCCTACCATTTTTCTGTCTTGTTTGACGTTAGTTGTGTATCCTTAGCAAGCATACAACAGCGCAGGAAGAGAGCTTTATACTCATTATTACTGAAACCAATAGAGACACTTCTGTCCGAAAGCACTTCACAGCAGTGCAATGACACAGCATATGAATCCCACTCGTCCACAACCTTCTTAAGTCTGGATGGAGTGATACTGCACATGCTCTGTGGAGGACTTTCAGTTGTATAACACTGCATCTGACTGAGCTGGAGATTAGTGCAGAGGTGATAGAAACCCCTAAATGTTTCTCACGCTGGGACAGAGTCTGAATGTTGAAATTTGATGAAGGAGCAAATCAACATCCCATTGAGACCTCAGACAGTAACACTATCCCATGCTAAAGATTTGATTTTTTTTAATCTGTCTCATAGGTTGACATTGAAAATGCAATGAAATAAATAAAAATAATTATAATGTGGTCAAAAGAACTAAGAATACTGAGAGGCATAATGTAGGCAAAGTTAGACTATGCTGATAAAGTAAAACCTGGCTGTTGATGAAGCAGGTTTTGCAGTATACTCCCCTGCCCCAGAGGCCTGGAACACTTCCACTGTGTTGATTAGACATGCAATATTTTTCTGTTGCATTTGTCATGGATTTTCATTTGCGTTGTTGAATTTGTATTGTTTCTGAAGCTGCAGTGTGTTTCTCCGACTGAAGTTATTTTGGGCTGTTGCAGTGCATTTGCACTTGTCAGAATATATTTGTATATGTATATATATATATATATATATATATATATATATATATATATATATGAAGAGTTTGTTTCCAAAATGCAATATATCCATTTTACTCATTTTGCACAAATCAGCTTTTTCTATAGTGGTGCCTATTGCATTTTATAGAAAAACACAAACTTTGACCATAAAAAAATACATCTAAAAGTATGAATTCATAAAAACGGATTGTTGCATTATGTATAAGAAGCACAGGGCTATCGCTCTATGGTATTATCTCAATTTTTGTCATTTTGGCACTTATTGCGTTTTGGAATCAAACTCTTCATATATATTGGAATATATAAAGGAACAGAGGAGAATATGAATTTAATCTTGGGACAATGATCATCTTCAACACTTCAGCTCTGCCCAATAAGAACAGGGGCAGAGTCAACCACCTTCTACGGTCTTATTTTATCCCCCAGTAACAGTAATCCTGGACGCAGAATTAATGGAGTTCTCAAATGTTAATTTAAAATGTTAAACTTTTGAAGTTCTATTAACTCTAATTCTAAATTGAACTTTAAGTGAACTCAATGTTTTGTGCACAAACAATTGGTTGGAATCAAAATTAATGGAAATCTCAAATGTTTAGGTTTTCAAATGTTATACAATTCAGATTTCCACTAATTCTGATTCTAACAAGTTACAAGTCTCAGTAGTGGCACCCAAATCCACTCCAGTCTTCTCTCACTGGGAAGCGCTTACAGGTTACTAGACTGTCCTCAATCACCATGTCATATAAACCTCTTAAACCCGAACGCACCCAAGCGGTAGCACAGGCGCGTTGGGATTTACCTAAGTCAGTCGAATACTAATATACAATTAGCAAAACACATCAATATTACCATTAAGTATCCTTTAGAGATATCCATTCTTCATAAATAAGTTGTTGTTCCAGTCAAAATATCAAGTTATTGCCTTAATCAAAACATTTTAACGGTGATGTTCACTCATCTATATTTATTGCAGGTCGCTACCTTTGCTCAATACATTCCAAGGTAAACAGTCCAGGATCATCATAATTCACGAGACAAGGTTCCTACAAATCTTTAAGCAAATGGGCTTCAAGAAAAACTTAATGAAAATAAACGGAAAAACTCAAATTTTTTATTTATTCGCTGTTTATTTTTATACGATCTTCGGAAAGCAACCCACGAACGCAAGGCAAAACGCACTGAAGATTGTACATGTACTTTCTACGTTTTATAAATCCACTTCAACACAACCTAGAGCTTCATTGAGTGACATTTTCACGCTAGAAAGGTGCTGGATAAAACGCCCCACTAACAATATAAACAACTCATTCAGAAAAATGTATTGCTTGTAGGTCGTTAAAATTCTGTTATTGTAATTGTGGCTGCGGCAAAAACCACCATACACAGTATTCCCCCCAGAACAGAGTTTGGGAATTGTTGAGGTAGGTCACAGCAAACTAATTTGCTGGCTAGCTACAACACTGATCTAAACATATTTTAACAGCGATGAGTTCAGAAACAACACACTCAGCCGCCCAGGAACCATTTGTTGTGAATATGCAGTTTTTTTTCATTATTGATGATGAACAAGGTATTGCATAGCACTGTCTTGTGCCATTACAGTGAACCTGGAAGTACCCCATTTGCAAGGCTCAGAAATCGCCAGTCATACCTTGGTAGGAAACATGGCTGCAAATGACACGATGGTACGCATTTAGTCTTCATCTCTAAGACTTATCAAACTTATATATGACTTACAAAGATGCGTTTGGTGTGTCAGTAGGTAAGTGAACATGTGGCCATTGAAGTTGGGTCAAACATCCACTGAATAAGATGGAAAGGACAGGCAATCTAACATTAACATAAGCTAGTAATTTATTCCGATCGCTTAACATAAGTTTACCTTCATATACATTTTTTCTTGAGTCGACTCATATCACATTCACGTAACTTGGGACTCATATAGACATTTACACACCTTGTCTTCCTGGTTCAGCACGAAAGGATGTTTGCGCTCCAGCTTCAACCGTTTCACGGGTAAAAACAAATCCGCATATACTCATTTTCTCACACTGACTAACTGAGTGAAAACAGTATTCAGCATATCAACCCCACAGAGACCTGTAAGCCAATAACACAGTATTTGGATGTATTTTCCTGTAATAAATAATAATAATAATCAATAAATAATGATTTCCTCCGATTGGCCTTTCTTGCCTCCATTCATTAAAGATAAGAAATACAGCACTTGATTTACAAACGTTCACTTGTGCAGTAACAAACTGCCCAAAGTGAAGAATTCTTCAGGGCTAAAAAAAAAAAAAAAAAAAAAATCTTCTGGGCTACCGCCTCAAATGCCCTGGGCAGTTGACCCCACCGTTGGCCACTGAATTTTTTATTAGACATTAAACAATTACATTTGCCACTGTGACGACTGCAAGTAATTTTCTCCTCATCACTGATGGATTACATTCGTCAGCTACGATTGTGACGAGCGCCAGCGGGAATCCTGCTGCTTTGGGAATGAAGGTACGTTTCAAGAAAAAGAAATTGTGTATGATTGCCTACACACCCAATGGCAGCAGTAGGTCTTATAATACTGAAAAAAAAAATCACGATTCAACAGGGCTAGACCCCAAATTTATACGGCAGGAATACAGCATATTCATGCAATTTACAAAGCAAGTACAAAAGTATTAGGACAATGACTCTTCTTTCTTTTGGCTCTATAATCCAACAAACTGAAAAGGAAAAGGAAGTATGGGGTTACATTTCAAATCGTTACCTTTATTCCCTGGGACATTTCATACATACTGGGCGACCATTTTGGGTTGCATACTCGCTTTCCATTTTCATACACAATTACTGTCCAAATACTTCAAGATTTCACTGTAAGCAGCATGAGTAACAATTATCCCACAGATCTCAACAATTCATACTGTGTCACCAGGGGCCTTCTGGAAGTGGAACTCTGATGTCTGTGTGAAGACTGTGGATTCCTGGAGGAATAGGGAGAGGTCCTGCTCCCTGTTGACCTGCCATTGCAAACACATAAAAGTATTGACTCTCCCGCGAAAGCAGCATCATATGTTCACAGCTGAGGAATTTGTTGAGATGTCTGAATAACATTCAGCTGTTTGAAAGGCTGGTTTGGGATTTTTGAAGAGAGGATGAATGAGATACTTAACCCTAGTTAGTGTATTACCCGCAGTAGATAGCAGTCAGCAAGCTCCCTGTTTGCTGATGCAGAGTGTAGTGCTGGAATGGATGCAGAGCAATACATTGCAGTGGAAGGGGGCAGCAGCAAGACATTCGTTAACCACCTAAGAGAAGGTTCACCTAAAATAAGTCAATACCTGTTTAAATGTGTGCTGTATTCAAATTAATTTCACCACTTTGCCTCGCCATCCGCAGTCCATTCCTTTGGAGCAACATTTTCGCAACTACACTGAACAAAAATATAAACGCAACACTTCTTATTGTGAGGATAGGTCCATTTTCAGAAGCTCATTGTACTTTCATTGAGTGTTGACAGATTGTATGACCATATTGCAATATATTTCGATCAATGATTTAAAATGACAAACAAGAGTCTCGCAATGGCGTGATGAAAAAGGGGATGGGGTCTATTGTTCAAATTTCACAAATCAATATTGGGTATGTCCATCTTTGGCCTGCTGCATTGCTACACATCTCTGCTGTGTGGACTGTAACAAATGGTCAATGGTGACTTGGGGGACATGTTCCCACTTCTCTTCAAGAGCAGTGCGGAGTTGGTGGCTACTGGCCGAAAATGGGAACCAATGACAAACTCGTTGCTTGTGGACATCCCAAAGATGCTGGAAGGGGGACAAATCCAAGGAATAAGCCAGCCATTGAAGCACACAAATGTTTTCAGGCTCAAGGAATTCTGTGCATACACGGTGACTTGGGTCTGGTATGGTCATGCTGGATGGTTATTGCTTTGATGGATGAATGGTAGGACGATAGGCAGCAGCATCTCATCGTGAAATCACACTGCATTCAAGTTGCTGTTCATGAACTGCAGTTGGGTGCAATGTCCTTGGAATATTCCCACCCAAACCAGCACTCCACCACCATGTGCCACCGTGCGCACCACCACGATGTCAGCATAACGATCCCCCGTCCATCCGCTCTGTGAAGTTGGAAACGTGACTTGTCTGTAAAGAAAGCAGTCCTCCATTGTGCCATTGGCCATCAAACGTGTCTATTCACTCAGTCAAACCAATTTTTACATCGAGCTGAGGAGAGGTCCAATCCACAAAGGGCAAAAGATGTAAAGATATGGACTTCCTGGAGATTTTTTTTCTCGGTTTCGGCAAAAATGGGGCAATGGTGGGGACCAGCTGTCTCATCTGCAGTGGGAGTTACTGGTCTCAAACGATCACAGAGATGGAGAATCCAGATATGGCGGTCTTGGGTGGGGGTTGTCACACATGGTCGTGATGCATGTGGGCAGTGTGCTGTCTCTCCTCATTCCTCAAAAAGGTGTTTTATGCGACTTATCGTTGAAACATGGACAATAAAAGCCCTTTCAACATCCCTGAGAAAAATTCCTGCTCCCTGATGCCTCGAGTCATTTATGGCATTTTGAACAATGGCAGAACTGGGACTTTTGACGTGGCCTTTTATTGACCAGAGTACAGGATGTGCCTGGGCTGACTGTACCTGATTTCAATAGCTCTGGATCAGGCCCCCCCCTGTCTGACAGGCCAATTTTGACAAAGGGCATGAACTTGACAATGATATGGAGAAGGTGACTGAAATGCTCACAGACCAGAGGCACACAACCTTGGTCACATAAATAAACCCAACTAAGCCAACCTCAGAAATAATTATGCGGAATATTGAAAGGATTAAACTTGCGTTTATATTTTTGTTCAGTATACATAGGAAAGTAGAAGTTCAATGGTTCAGAAAATGAACACTGGTGCCAAAGGAAAGGGCTGTCTGACCACAGAGTAAAGCACTGAAAATTTTAAAAACATAGTGTACAATTAAACTGATATTTATGTATATTTGGCCTTCTCCTGAGTGGCTAACATACATTTTGCAGCCCAATCTGTTCACAGCAGTTTTTTTCTCTGCTTCAACAAACAGGGAGCTTACCGACTGCAGTATTCTGCAGGTAATTCCCCGAGTACCTCATATAACCCCACTTTTAAAAAACCCGAACTATATATTTAAGTATACCGGACTAAAGGTAGACAAAGACATTTAAATTGCCAATCAATAATGACCTCACCTGACTAGAGTCTTTGCAGATCCTGGCCAGCTCACTCTGAATTGACTGGCAAGCACCAATCTCTGTGTGGCAAAGGAGGGTCAGCTGTTCCCGCACCTGGTCATAAAGGTCACCATCCATGGCCTGTGTTCAAGGGGGAATATGGTTAATGTGTTTACTTTTATACAGTGGTCCCCAATGTCTGTCCTGGAAGCCAACTTTGTATGCTGGTTTGTTCCAACCACATGTGCAATTGTAGGATTTCACCAAGCTGTTAATGTGTCTTAATTAAGGGGCGTGTCATGTTTAAGGCTGTCATTTACCCTCTTAAGGCACATGGACACACAAATATCCATGCATGTTAAGATTAATAAAAATTCCATATCCACACAGTGATATATTGTAAACAACAGCATGAAGAGGGAAAAGAAATTGAACCAATCAAATTAAAAGTGCCATGTGCAACTTTCAGGAATTCCTTGTCATTACTGATACCGGTGGCCTTTAAGTGAACTGCCGTCAGTACTCCATTTTTCTCACATGCACACAAGACTGAACGTGATAGATGAGGTAGCCAAGTAAACCTGTAATTATACTTTAACTAATATTATGTTTTGTTTTTTGATTTTTTTTTTTTTACACTGGATTTGCAAAAAGTGTAATATCATTTGTTTGCACAATAAAAACTAGTGTCATTGAAGTAATCAGTTCTTGGGAGTCGTTACCGTTGCATGTTACATTGACTAAAGTTAAATGCACTCTAATTTTTCACTGTTATTCTGAATATGATTCAGAATTTGATACTGGTCATTTAAACTGAATATTCCATTTAGATATTAGGCCTTATTCCAAATTCAGCATTTATCGATTAAGATGTGGGATATGCCAGCATTATTTGGCTTTTAGGCGCAATTTTTTGGACATTCAACAGGTCCAACAGGTGTTTAGAGCAGTACAATGGATGATGCAATATAACCGTAAAATAATGTGCCGAAAGCGTTGCTAAACAATAAACAAATAAATATATAAAGCTGTTTTCACTGAGAGTAGTTTTCTGAGGTATTCACAAGCCCACATGGTTATATTCATTACGGACGCATGCCTGTTTTCAATGTCGTACCATTTGAGGAATCCAAGGTCATAGGCATTTAATATCTCAGTCTTGCCTTTCCCATGCAGATATTTTCCATGTTTGATAGTTGGTTTGATTATCTTATTGTGGAATTTTGTGCTAGATTTACGATTGTGTTTTGGATCTTTGTCTTGGTGCATGAACCAGTTGAGCAAGAGCTTCAGATCACTGACAGATGGCAAGACAATTTCCTTCAGGATTTTCCAGTAGAAAGGAGGACTCATGGTTCAGTCAATTACAGCAAGAGGCCCAGGCCCCAAAGCAGCACAGCATCCAAAGGCCAACATTTATTATGCTAAAAGTACTGTTTGATGCAAGATGAAGAAATTGACACATTCTGAGAAAAAAACGTGCCCAAGTGACCATGACCTATAAGTAAACCTTCCATCTCTGGTACTTTGCAGCCGAGGCAGAAATATTGGCATTTCTAAAAGCAATTTTATTGTACTGGGTTTGCGAGCGAAATTAATAAACTGGAAGATGTCACAGATAGAAAACAGTACAACTTGTTTTGGGACTAAACATGTTGTAACTGCATGTTGCTGAGGCATCAAAGGTAGCTTGAGTGTAGGATAAAGTTTTTATGCAATTGACACATTTGCTGGTTTTCTTCCACAGTGAGAGTGTCCTTATTGTGGTCACATGGTTTCAAAATTTCAGCTTCCTTGCTGCACGACCTGCTGTCCTCAATATGAATTCCTATTATGGGTGGGGGAAAAAAATGAATCCTAAAACCATATGAGGAGACAACTTTGAGCCAATACATGCAGAAACAAAACATCAATTTTAATACCTTGTTAAATGTGAATCACTAATTGTACCTTTAGGTGATCTTTAGAGTCAGCAGGACTGGCAGTAAACAAGCCTGAGGGTGCTCAATCAAATTGAAACAAATTATCAATATCAATAGCATTTGGCAAGCTGACTGATTGAGTAACTACAGAGGCAATTACTTCTTCACACAGGGCCAAGATGGTGTGAGATAACTTTTACCTTCCATGAATAAATTATTTATTCAAAACACATTAATTCACTTACGTAGCATTCACTCAGGTTGTGCTTTTTCCTTTCATATATATATATATATATATATATATATATATATATATATATATATATATATTTATTTATTTATTTATTTTTTTTTTAAAAAGATTTTAAAGAACAAAAAGTCACCTATTATGTCACCAGGTACACCAATTAGCCATAATAAGCCATTTAAAAATCTGTCCTTCCTGACATCATAAGGGGGAGTGACCACCCACAAAAATAAAGAACTGAAGTTGATCATCCCTTTTTGCCTCTGGGCGGTCACTTACCCTTGTGAAGTCAAGAAGGGACATATTTTGAAATGGCTTGTAATGGCTAATTGGCTGTGCACCTCGTGACATACACTACCGCTCAGAAGTTTGGGATCACTTGCAAATTTTCTTGTTTTCCACGGAAACACACATGAAATTAGTCTGAATAGGAAATATAGCAAATGAACAGAACGTGCTGACATTGTCTGAGTTAGAAATAATGATTTTAATGGAAAATGATGATTATGTACTTCACTCTTTGCCTTCATCAAAAAAAAAACCCACCTTCACTGTTGATACTGAAACTGGTGTTTGACGGGAACTATTTAGCGCAGCTGCTAGTTGACAACCTGTGAGGCGTCTTTGTCTTAAACTACACACTTTCAGATATTTGTCTTCTTGCACAGTTGTGCATCGGGGCCTCCCACTCCTTTTTTCTGTCCTTGTTAGTGCCAGTTTCTGCTGCTCTCTGAAGGGAGTAGTTGACAGCATGGTAAGAGATTTTAAGTTTTCAATTTCTCGCATTGAATAGCCTTGTTTTCTAAGCACAACAATAGACTGACGGGTCTCTGAAGGAAGTTCTTTCCTTCTGGCCATTTTGAGCCTGTAAACAAACAAACAACTGCTGATGCTTCAGGTACTAAACCAACCTCAAGAATGCCATGCTCCCTTTTGCGCTCCCTTATTTGTTCAACGGTTTTCAGCTGTGCAACACATTTGCAGAAGGGTTTTCTAATAATCAATTAGCCTTATAAAATGCTTAACTTGGATTAGCAGCCATACCAGGAGATTGATGCAGAGGACTGACAGTTGCTGATAATAGGCCTCTATGCAAAAATGTAGATCATTCTTTGAAAATCATCGGATTAATTTTAATCGTTTCGTAAATGGATAAAAATGTTTGTGAAATGGAAAAAAATGTTTGTGAAATGCATGAAAATGTATTTTTCTTTGGAAAACAAAGAAATTTGCAAGTGATCCCAAACTTTTGAGCGGTAGTGTACTAGGGGACCTTTAAGTCGGACAAATGTGAAAAAGAAGCATACAAAATCATGAAGAGGAAAATACCTTTGAATGGCACAATGAACATAAAAATGGAATCTTATTAATGACTGCTTTCAGTCTTCTGTTTGCATTTTCCATAAGATTTAAGCTTTTCTGGAATTGTGGTTTTTAGAAATGGCTGAGTGGCTTCCTTCAATGGGCAGACCTAAAGTGCTCTTTCCCACCTACACTTGAGCTGATCTCATTTTCCTCTCTAAAAAGCGAAGGTTGCTTCAGCGACTGCGGCGCATCTGTAATACCACAAAGTTTGTGATTAAATCTTCATGCTCTGTTGAGGGGAATAAAGCTAATGACGTGTAGACTGCTTATGAGCTTTCCAGACGACACAACGGAACAGCTCATTTATTTACAGTGACTCTTTTGATTGAGGGGGAATCCTTCACAAACTGTTTTGTCAAGATAAAAAATCGGTTAGTTTCTTATATTACCAAAAATGAGAAGCAAAATTTTGTTGCTCATTCTTTCCCCTGAATAGCAGTTCTGGTGCTAAAGAGTTGGCTTTGTACAAGGAGACAACTTCATTACATCGGCAAACAAAACAGGTAAACCAAACGAAATTTGGAGGGAATGCCATTTTAACAGAGGGTATTAGGACACTTAATTTTGATCCTTTTTTTTCTTTTTCTCAGTTGGCAGGCCAACACTTACCAATTATCCACACGCTACCATTCTGTTATGCCTTTTTTTTGCCTCCTAGCTTTTTCTTCCAACCACCTGGTTTTGCTCATAAACACAATTAGCACAAATAACGGAGTTCATAGATAGAGGAGATGAAGGGTGGATGAAGCAAATGGCATTATTTTACTTTCTGACCTGGGAAACAGTACCTCTGCAGCCGGTTGCACCAGCTGTACAAACGTTTAGACATCGGCCAGTTAAAATGAAAGTCTTCACTAAGTTAAGGTTCAAACATTGCTAAATATAAACAGGTTGCAACTCTCATTCTAGTTTTTACATTGAGCTTAGTAGCTACTAAATATTTACATCCACCCCTAAGCAGATGTAAGTTGTTCAGCAAAAAAAACAAAACAAACTAAACAAACCACAGCGTGTTTACAGCATTTTGAGACGTATGATGAGATAATCATATTCGTTGCCAAGGGACCAACAACATCCTTTAGATAATTATGATGATATAGTCATATACGTATGCTCAGTTTCCGTTCGGGCAAGATAAACAGTAAAAAAATAACAAACCCTCTTGCCGCCAACTTTGACAATCAGATAAAGTTTAACATAGCTCTTGTCTCTGAGTCTTCAAGTGTGCATTGCACTGCGGTACTCAGCCATTGGATCATCTCAAAATGTAGGGGGCACAGTATAGGTATATAAAAGGACAGTTTGCAGGGCCATGCACATGGTTGCATTTCACTGTATAATAATATGGATGAATGCATTCAAATGCCAACAGGCCTGAGGCAGCACACCGTGAGGAAGAGGTTTTAAGAAGTGGCTGGGTTCCCAAATGCAGTAGGATGCACTGACAACACCCACTTAAAGAAAAGGAAACCATTCTATCAATTTACAGATAGTGCATGACCATGAGCGTAAAAATCACGAACTGTGTGATAAAATGGCCTGGTTCAAAGCATGGCAGCTTCATCCTTCCCCAGTCATGTCTATGGGCTGGTTTTGAAAAGGGAACAACAGCAGGGATGCTACTGAGAGACTGTGGCTGCCCACCGATGACATGGCTCATGATGCCAATCCTGAGCCCAACCACTGATGAAGAATGCTACAATGCAGTCTAAATTAATACTCAGTCTCAGAATGCCATCGAATGTTGTATTGGTGTATTAAAGAGGAGATGGGCATGCCTATACAAAGGTAGCTTTTGATAGATTTGGTTATTTTCATACTTGCTGTAGTGACGTGACTGTTTTTGATTACTCAGGTTACTTTTCAAGTGAATTATTCGACAGGCATCACAATGGACCCAGACAGGGTTGTAGTAGTTGCAGGGGCATATGCTGTCCTGCACAACATCGCCATGCAATGAGGAACCAGCTGTAGAAGAGGAGGAACCAGCCTATACCAGATGATCACTGGAATCCAGAGGTTGTCACAGTCGATTACTATATTATCAACTCGCGTCTCATGTAATTAGGGAATGAAAAAGGCAAATCAGAACCAAATGAAGAACATTAATAGCATTTATTTTACAGTAGTTAATTCATTATTTACCCTAGCAATTAATCAACAACTATCTGTCCAAACACGAAATGAAATATACTGAACAAAAATATAAATGCCCCGTGTCAAATTTTTGAGTTTTTATTAACAAAAAACTGGAACCGGGATTCGTCTGTGAATAGCACTCTTCTCCAGCGTGCCATGGGCCATCGAACGTGTGCGTTTGCCCATGTGAGTCGGTTTCAACGCCGGACAGCGGTGAGATCCAGACCACGGTGAGGACGCCGAGCGTGCAAGTTGGCTTCTCGCAGGCGGTTACGGACTGTCTGTGGTGTGATGTGCCAGTTGTGCAGACCAACGGTCTCATCCGCTGTGCGTGTCGCTGATCTGAGCCGATCCCGCAGGTGGACGAGCTGGATGTAGCGATCTTGTGCTGGTGTGGTCTGCGTGGCGGCGTGGATGAGGTCGATTTGCAGTGCGGCCCGTCTGTCGGAAACGAACTCTCAAACAGCCTTTCGTCCGATAGTTAACATTCAGCTGCACAGCGACTGCTCTGGTGGACATCCCTGCATCCAGCATGCCAATGGCACGTTCCCGCAAGACCTGAGACATCTGAGGCATGACTTTTGACAAAATTTGACATTTTGGGGTGGCCTTTTATTGTCCCCAGTATAAGGAGTGTCTGGGTACTGCTCATTCTGTCTGATCACCGTCTGGAAATGCCACACCCATGTATTGAGTGAAATCACTGCATCACTGAGCAAATGCTCACTAACAGAGAAATGGATTAAAAAATGGTACACAAATCAAGAGAAATATCCCTATTGTACAAGTAAAAGTCAGCATATGCTCATTTAGAGTTGATAACTCCATGTGGCATCAATATTTGACATGGGGCGTTTATATTTTTGTTCAGTGTACTTCAATAGATGGCACTTGTTTACATTTATGTGTTCAGATCAATTCATTACCCTAGCATTAAATAAAAAAGAAATCTGTACATACACAAACAAAATTAAGTAATTCAATAGATAGTACGCATTTAACGTGATTTGTTCTGTTTAATTTCTAACACTGAAAATACGGGACAATAAGTACAGTTATTTGTTAATTTATAGGTAATAAATTTCAATGGTGTCAAATGTGTAACCAAGTGGTTTCAGTTCTTCTTGCCATTTTATTATCTCAAGATTTAATTTGATCTTCTCTAGCTCCATTTTCTTTCTTTTCCCCAATTTTCATGTTTGTTTATGAAGTTCAGCCTTCTACATCTTGCAGTTCAAAGTCTAAACATTATCTTGATTGTAAGGGTTGGTACACTTCACCGGCGGTTATTGGTCAGAGATGCATGGGAACACAGTGTGTAGTTAGGTCTGAGTCAATAAAAGGCTGATGCTGAATGTTGTGTTGTAGTCATGGCTGACCTGGTTGTTGTTGTTGGACTAGCAAGCTAACCACACTTCGGATAGCAAGAAACCAACCTACAGATACATAATTACAATGAATGAATTGATGAATTTATTCACTGAGCCATAGCCTACCGTTAAAGACTAAACTGTTGGGCTCTTCTGTAATTCTGCTGTCGATGCGCCAGAAACCGTTAGTTGGTTGCAGGTTGTCGCGAGCCGCTAATGACGTTACTGCCCTAATATGATCCATTAGGGGCTAACAAGACAAAACCGATTGTGTCAGTGAGAGCGAGACATGAGACAATAGAGAAATAGCGTCTGTCAAATGTTCAGTAAGCTGATGGCAACGTCGGAACAGTTGACGGGTGCGGCCGATTAGGACACAGACATCAAAAATAACAGGAGAAATACATCTCCCCGCTCAATGTCCCGTTGACTTGAT
Source organism: Gymnothorax javanicus (assembly GCA_029692085.1). Lineage (NCBI taxonomy): Eukaryota > Metazoa > Chordata > Actinopteri > Anguilliformes > Muraenidae > Gymnothorax > Gymnothorax javanicus. The sequence goes on from CM056204.1 coordinate 48,918,003, forward strand.
GTCAATGTAAGTTGACTTCCGTGTTTAGCCTACTTTGTAGCTTGCAGACTGATAAGTTATGAACAAGCTGTCGTCATGCTCCAGCGACAATATCTAAGAATTCAACTCATGCTTTTCTTAGGTTTTCCTAGCCAATATGTTAATCATGTATCGGTGGTGCAACTGAATTTGGTAAAACGATAGTTTGAAACTAATAAGAAGTTGCTAAGGACTTAGCTTTGTGTACAAACTTAATCAAGGACTTAAGGTACTGTCCCACTGCGCCATTTAACGATTCCGTCTGAAAAACAAAGGCGTACGTTTATTGGACTTTTTTATTCGTTTTTCAACTGCTTTACAGACTTATCTAGACGTTGACAGACGGCGCTAGCTGTTCCAAATTTTGGACATGTTCAAAATTTCCGATGGCCAGCTTTGGATAGCGATTGGCGGTTCTTGTATGTTACTCTGGCATTTTTTTGACGTTTTCACTATTACTCGGGCGGAATCTTACCGGTTTTTAGACATTTACGGACAGCTAAAACCCACAAAACCGCCAAAAAAAAAAAAAAAGCAAAAAACCCCCCCAAAAAAATTATCCAGAATGAATGTAAATAATTGTGATTTTTAATGCAAACTATTTAATTTGTCCTTTATTTCTCTTTTCATTCAATTTATGAAATTCTTTTTTTATTTTGTTACAAAAAAGAAAAAGGAAACAAAGAAAAACTTGAAATGAAAACAATTTATTTCATTTCAAGTTTTTCTTTGTCTCGTTTTTCCTTTTTGGGGGGGTTTGTGAAATAAATTGTGGGGGATTTGGCAAACTTTGTTTTTATCCTGTAACATATACAATTTATTTACATTTATTTACACACAATCCTCAAAACTCAGACTTAAGCAGACGTTACTCAAGCTTTCGATGTTCCGTAAGCTGGGCTCAATGAAGACGTTATTCATACTTAAGCAGACGTTTCTCAGACGTATTTAGACGTTACTCATGCTGTTCTATCTACCGTCCATGGCCAATAAATTTGAATTGGCCGCCGTATGACACCATCTGACGTAAATATTTAGATGGAGGCAGACTGAATCCTTAAACGGCAGTATGGGACAGGGCCTTTAAGCACAGCTGGTCCAACCCAGTGCTAGTCACTATCAGCAATGAAGGGGGGGAGGTGACATGATCACAAACCTTCATTATCGCAGGCAGCTCAGTGCAGAGGTAGTACTGCTGGTGGGAGTTGGTGGCTGCCAGAGTCAGCAGATACTCGTTGCGCACCTCCATGAGTCGCTGGTCACACTCAACAAGCCGAGCATTTAGCTATGAAAAACAAAGGGGGGTGAATGGGGGAAAAGTACCTGAGCACACATGCTGGATAAAAACATGGCATAATTCCAGTATACACAATAAAAATGTACACACCCAGATGTTAAAGTTGACAGTCTCTACCTCAACCTCCTATTCTTTGTTTCCAAATCCAACACTCTGAATTAGTGAACCATGAAGCAAAAATCATGTTAATGTGACTGCACTTCATTAATCCATTGAAGAGCAGGTTTTCCAACTTTTTTTGCACCAAAAGCAATGTTCAACAACATGATAGCCTTAAGTAACCCAATAGTGATTGTAACATCAGAAGTGGAATATTCAGGTCAGAAAATTCAGAAAAATCAGTCAGAACTGAAATTGCCTAACAAACAAAAAAAAAAAAAAAAACTTCACAAAGGCATCACTGAATGATCTATTATCTGAGAAACAGAAATAGTCAAATTTTGGCTGATGCCATTAAATTGTATGAGCCTCCACCCCAGCTGCAATTTTCTCCCATCCCTGATATACTCATAGCAAAACCACAAAGTCAGGTGCTCTGAGCATTATCAGTGCAAGACCAAAACCACGATTCCCCACACACCTGTGCTTTTCTTCATAGTGGCAAGAATAAATCAGATAAACTTGACATAAGAAAACAGCAAGTTCTGAATAGGCTTCCATTCTGCAGTTTCAAATGTTAATCTTTCACCAGTAAAGACGCATTAACAGGCTCAACTTTGAGCACACCACTTATTATTTTACCCCTGATCGCTAAGGCACGCAGTTTGTCAAACTCAGACCATGACTTAAACAGACTGCTCTTATTTTAACCAAAGGATTGATCCAAAAGCCCAATGCACTTGTGGATTAGAAAAAAATTAGTGTTTAAGGAGAGGAAATGTATCGATATTGATCCACAAAAAGGACTTCTGGTATTAGACTTTGGCTATATGACAGAGAATATACGTGCCTGACTTATGCTGTTCTCTACAAGAAAAATCATTAGCGTCTCAGTATTGAGAGGAGTGACATGCACACTATGACTTGCACAGACTTGCATCCACCTGGAAGGCCTACCTTTGCAGTCATCTTGTGTAAGCCTGTCCTAAAGTGGAAAATTCCATGGTCGCTTTTTTTAGACCTGAGAGCAGATGAAGGGGAAGCATGCACTGTGAAACAGTTCTGTCAATGCAAATATTTGATCATAGCTAGTTAACTCAGAAAAATAGGAAGGCAAACTTAACTGCCTTTTATCGACAGTACTTAAAAAAAAAAAAAAAAATCATACAATAACTACATTTTAGCTTACTTTCCTTTCAAGCACCCAAGTGATTCAACTGATCAACTTAAAAGACCAACTACACGATGAATAATTGTTCGTAAATTCTTTACTCGTATGATTCTGGAAGAGGCATCATACACAACGTGACTCCTAGAAAATTTAATACAGCATTCAGTTCTGCAATGTAATAATTACTTAACAAATTCAATTTGGTAATGAACACATGTCCTGCCTAAGAATTTAACCTGCAGAATTTGGAATTTGAGCCTAACAGTAATCATTCTGAATAACGTACAGCCTGTAAGCCAAGTAAAGGTGAGGAAACTGAGGTTAACCCACAAAGGAGTCATTACCAGTAAATTAAAACAATGCCTTGTTGGCAAGATTTATAAATGCCTGTATATTAAAGAATTATTAAAACTATAATGCCATGTCATCCAAAGTGCCTGGGACCCCTGCTGATGTTGTAGCAGAATTAATTCATTAAACTTCGATAATAATAGCTGTCTACTTGGCTGCACTGCAGCAGTAAAATTTCAAAGATCTTAACAAGCTAGTTCGGGTGCTCACGACCAATACACGTATTCGCAAACGCTTGTATTATTTGTTCAACAAAGCAATTCTGAAAGATCATCATTTAGCTTTGATCCTCAGGTCAAAGCTCAAGTCCAAAGCCATAAACTGATTCACAATATATACATTCCTATCAGTGCCTGACACAAACAAAAGCTCTAAATGCAGTAATGTGTCCTGTCATTACTTGTACCACACAGGTTACTGGCTAAGCAATGAATAGGGCTGGGAATTGAAATGCTTCATTGAACAGGTCAGCTTGTGAATGCATCAGTTTTTGCCAAAATGCAGTAATTTAGAAGGACACGGGTCTATCTTGTGTGGATGTGGGTGCACACAGAGGTGTGAAATATGGGGGTCTGAAAGTTAAAGTCCTGCCATGTTTTTCTCCCTCCCACAGAATGAGCTGATCACTCATATTGGCTCGATCTCCTGTCCGAAGTAAATCCAGGTTGTTGGAATAAAGTTCTGGGGAGGATTTTTACTTTCTGAACCCGGACTTTACACCTCTGGGTGCATAAGGCAATATTGAATGGTTTGTGCAGTATAAGCGAGTTTCAGGGTGTTTCCTGACTGACCTTAAATCCAAGGTCAAAGGTCAAATCCAACATCACAAACTGATGTGTACTATATGACTTCCTTCCTTCCTTCCTATCCCGATCGCAAACCTAAACCCAGAATGTGACAGTGAGATACAGACTAGTGTTTCCCAAACCTCTCTCGGCGTACCCCTTGTCCTGCATGCTTTAGATCTCTCCCTGCTCCAGCACAGATGATTCAAATGATCAGGTCATGATTAACCCCAGAAGCTGCTTGACAATAAGCAAATCATTTGAATCACCTGGGCTGGAGCAGGGAGAGATCTAAAGCATGCAGGACAAGGGGTACGCCAGGAGAGGTTTGGGAAACAACAATATAGACCATTTCTGGCGGGTCTGTGCTATGTAGACCCATAAGTAATAAATTATTTTGGAAATTATTGACCAAAATTGATTTGGGCAAAGACCTCACCACTACTAATGTCTATTCCAAGTATAAATAGAATAGGTTGATAATGGTGACCAGCAATTTTAATTTGAATTTAATTCTAATGTTATGCAAAGATAACCCAAGTAAACATCAGGACCCTATGTGATAAAGTAATTGCCCCCTTAGTTAATAAACTCATTAAACTAATTTAATTGATAATTGGGGTACATTTCACTAGACATACCAAGGCATGATTACTGCCAGCTCTGTTGAATCTAGACATCACAATCTGTCTGAGAATGTGAGGAAGGCAAAAAGCAGCACATGATGCCGCAATCTGAAGAACACCGACGAGAAACAAAGTCGTTGACATCTTTCAGTCGGGAAAGGGTTATAAAGCAATAACCAAAAGAAAGAAATGGACTAGGCAAAAATGTCATCTGTGGGAGAGCAGTGAGGAAAAAAAACACTGGTCTTACATTTGCCAAAAAACAACTTTATGACCCCCAATACTGTCAGGATTATATTCTGTGGGCTGATTAATCAAAAGCTGAGCTTTTTGAAAGACATGGGTCCCGTTGCACCTGGCATAGAGCTAATACAGAAATCCACAATAAGATCATCATTCCAACAGTCAAGCATGTTGGTGGTAGTGAGATGGTCTGGGGCTGCTTTGCTGCTTTCAGAACCTGGACGACTAGCAATAATTGATGGAACCTTGAATTCTGCTCTCCGGTCTGAAAATCGAGGAAGAGAATTTCTGGCCATCACCTTGTAACCTACAGCTAAAGCGCAGCTTGGCTATAAAGCAGAAGCACACAAGCAAGTCCTCCTCTGGCTCAAAAAAACCGAAATGAAGATTTTGGAGTGGCCCAGTCAAAATCCAGAACTGAATCCAATTGAAATGCTGCGGCATGAGTTAAACAAGCACATCATGCTTGAAAATCCCCCAATGAGGCAGAAATAAAACAATTCAGCAAAGCGGAGAGGGCCAAAATTACTCCACAAGAATGTAAAAGACTCATTGCCATTATCAATAATGTTTTATTGCAGTTGTTGCCTCCAAGGATGGCAAATCCAGTTATTAGGTTTAGGGTGGCAATTATTTTTCACATGGGTGATATAATTTACTCTTAACCTTCAATAAATAAAGTGATCATTTAAAAGCTGCATGTTGAGCTGCCAGGTTAGCTCACTCGGTTAAGGCGCCACATTTGCGGAGCAGTAGTGCCTGCCACGGCGCGGGTTCGATCCCCGGTCGTACGAACCGGCAGTGGTTGGCAGCTTTTCAGAACAGCGCACGATTGGCTATGGCACTGTGGGTATGCAAATTGGGAAGGGACTGCCGGGAAGGGATATTAAAAATGGTTGCCTTGTTCAAGCGCCTCCTGTTGGCCAGCCGGGCGCTCGTCAGTGAGATTCTAAACTTGCTCATGTTTGGGTATCCTCCGCCCTCATTCTGAACTTGCGATAGTTTCGACCAATGAGTGTAAAGATGTAGGGGCTGACAGGCGCGTGCTTCGGAGGAGAGCCGCAAACTGTCTCTCTCTCCTGAGCTAGCAACAGGGGGTTGCATACGAGCAAGGCTTGTACATAATTCTTGAATTGGGCATTCCAAATTTGGGTGGGATTGGAGATGCCACATTTATTTACAAAAAAAAAAAATAAATTAAATAATTTAAAAAAAGCTGCCTGTTGTGGTAACTCCTGTTGTCTTTGCCTCACATTAAAATTAGTTGGATGATCTGAAACATTTAATCATGAAAAATAAGCAAAAATAGAATATATCAGGAGGGGGGAAAATATTTTTACAGCAATGTATGATTTACTCTATTCCTCTGAGTTAGTTAAACTGTGGGTTTAAAGATTGCCATCAGTGTACAAAATAGTCCCTGATAAATGATTGCTCGATGAAGTTTTTTTTTTTGTTTTTTAAATCTCATGAGTGATTGTGAGGCTGGAAATTACACTATTCTCTCTTCGGATCCATTAAATGTGTTATTTTTTCTTTTCTATGTGCATAGCTAAAAATGTGAAAACGTCTTGCAAAGAGACAAAAAGTACACTTTTTAAATGCATTTAAAAATGCTATTAAATTTTTTTTTTTTTTTTTTTCAGGGAAACTTACGAGAGAAATAACATTTAAAGTCTAAACATGAGAATTAAATACTTGTTAAGACTGAACAAGTACCGAAAATGAATGAATATGAACACTGTCTTTGAGTAGGCGTCTCAGCCAATCTTCTCCCAGAATTTGGGCAGTCTCACCTTGCTTGGGCATCAACAGCTTTCTCACGGGCAACACTGGCAATGTGGCCCAGCTGGGAGTATCTCTTCTTCACCTTATTCAGCTCCCGCACTGCATCCACTAACTCACCTTGCACCCTCTGCAGCTGCTCCAGACCCTGAGCAGCACACAGCAAACACACTGATGAGCACAGCTAATGCTAACAGAGCACAACACACTGGAATACAAAGTATCACTGTATTCGGCGCCGCTAAATATTTTATATACAGTTCAATGGAGGATACAATGATGCTGCACAGTTTTATCGTGCTCCGTTGGTCTTGACGTCACCGTATCCTGCTTTTCTGCACAACTAGATCATTGCATTCACCAATAAGCATCCAGAACTATCACAATTTGTTTTAAAATGCACACTATACTGGGCAGCACACTGCACATATTCCTCTGCAGGGTAGAAAGCAGGGTACATGAAACACATAAGATGCTAGCAGATAAGTGAAACATATGGGGGTTTATCATGCAGAAACAATGTCTTCAATCAGACCACAAGGCTGAGAATCATAACCAGATTCTCTGGTACAACCATCTTTTTATCCGCCACGTCCCTTATCCTGCTGGTATATACTGTAAAATTAACTTAAATATATGACCTATATAGTGGAACAAGTCATATTATACTGGAAAATCTGATCATTACTGATCAGACAAAATATTACCCATCCCTGAAATACATTTATCATTGCATTTACTACAAAGGCCAACATATCATTGATCCAGATGATATGCAGCGAGGGCCATAATTCATCGGACAGTGACGCATTTTCTATATTGGTTCTGTACTCTAACATTTTGAGATTGAGAAGATACGATGACCAAGCAGAATTTCAGACAGTCAGCATTAATTTTAAGGGTTTTTCATACATAATATACTCAGTCAAAAAAGAAACTTCACACTCATAAATTTCTAAATATTTTCTTGAAACTTAATACAAGAGATATTATTATTATTATTAGGGGTAAATGCGTTGTCAAAGACATCATGACACACACAAAATGCAGCACGTGAAATACATTAAAAGCATGTTTCCTCGTGTTCCTAGTCACGTCCTTATGAGACACATGCAATTGAGCCCACGTTAGCACGGTAGAGTGACATCTCGAAAAACAAGTTCTTACAGTCAATTATCCGTTGATTTGCAATGCCACAAACTGGCACCACAGCAGACCACGGTGACGCCCACATTCAAGTGAACGCGTGCCATTGGCATGCTGAATACGGGAACGCCGGTCACTGATGCCAGGGTTATGGGATGCAGTCGATCCATGATCTTCGGACACGTCTCAACAAACTGGCACATTTTCTATTTGCGTAATTTCTCACTGGTTCTGCCCAAACCATGTACGCCTCTAATGCACGCCGGCCATATCGCATTTTAACCCAGTTACACCGACGTCAACAGCTTCTCTGGGCACAAAAGACATCTGAGATGGACTCAGCGTGATTGGAATAGAATCCAGATTCACTTTGCGCCGCTGATGGGAGAGTTAGAGTTTGAGGAGACGCGTGAACGCAACGCCCAGTGTTGTGTGCAGGAAGTGGACCGCTTTGGGGGCGGTAGTGTTATGGTTTGGGGTGCCTTCAATGGTCCTGCCGCCGTCGCTCAAGGAAACCTAACTGCTGCAGGATACAGAGATCAGTTCCAGAGCTTTTGCCATTCATGGCAGCTCATGGCCCAGGTCTGACATTCCAACACGATAATGCCAGACCTTTTTTCTTAGGAATGCTGGCATCAATTTTCCTTAATCCCATAGAACATGTATGGGATGTGTTGGGCAGAAGACTCCGTCAAGTACAGAATTTGCATTGGTGCCATGTTGGTTCAATTAACCATTTTGTTCAAACGCATCACTCAATCCATGAGGAGACGTTGCGTCGCAGTTGTGAACGCCATGGAGGGCATACGCGCTATTGACATGCTTTCAAACTTACCATTTTTACCTCTTATTTTCAGGGAACTGGTTACATTATGAACATGATTTTTTATGGTACAATCCTTAATGGGTACAGAATGGAATTAAATCAAAACCACTTTTCTTGTATGTTCAAAACTTTTGTAAATGGCCTTTCCCCCTATTTTCAGGTGCATCAAAAAATACGACAGTTTAACACAACGTAGAATAAAGTAATCATTTTTAATATTTGGTAGCAAGTATATCCCCTGCATACAGTAACTGCTTGAAGTCTCTGATACATTGACATCACCAGACATTGGTTATCCTCTCTGATGATGCTCTACCAGGTCTGTGCAGCAGCCATCTCCAGTTCCTGCTTGTTTTGGGGACTTCTTTTTACTTCAGTCTCCTCTTCAGCATGTAAGATTTATGTTAAACTGCATTCACTCCGGTGACCGACTTAGCCAACATAACCAAAGTAACAAAAGAATGTGTCATTGTCCAATGAATTATGGTGCACATTCTGACATGACAAATTTTATATATAGTATTTTTACACTGAACTCATGGCATTAATGGCATTGCTATGGCCCTGTGGTGAATGTGTAACTGCAGAAGATCATCTCCCTGTCAATCACAGCTGCATGTCAGAGCACACCCGCTTGGCTCGCTGCTCATTGGCTGCACGCAGGCTCTTCAAGGTCTCAGCAGTGAGTGAGCGGTATCCCTCCGCCGCGCTGAGACGGGACACCCCACTGTGTGCCGTAGCCTCAACCAGAGACATCCAGACGTCAAACACACTCATCCTACACACAAGCAGGGAGGGGGGCAAGAGGGAAAACAATCAATACCAGTAACTTATTCATGGCATCTCTGATGTACGAAGACACAGTCAGGTCCAAGTATTTGGACAGACATTGTTTTAATTGCTGTAATTCGTGCACGATTCACTCGGTCACATAAAATGTGCGTCAGCATAAATTCATGTATATGCAATGTCATTCCAGCAAACAAGTTTCATTAAAGGTTCCACTTAAAAACAAGACTAAACTTGAATCATGAATGATGCCTCCAGCACAATGACATAATTTGTAGTATAACAATTATAGGTGAATTAATACAGATGGCAATTATGGTTCAATTTCTGGGTCTAAAATGAAGAAAATATTACATCAATCTTCACTGAGAGATGCCAGTTGGAGGTGAAGGGTGTAAACAGGGAACCTTTTACTTGTATTTGCATGATGGTCACTGATGCAGTGCAATAACAACGGTGTGTAATTCATCCATTTAAATGCAAGGTACCGTGGCATAAATCAGGCAATAAATAAATTAGGAAAAACTAAGATTCCATGTTTATTCATCCCAATATTACCTGTGGGCTTATTGTTCATATTAGACATGTCTTATTTCAAATGTATAGATACTTATGGAAGAGGTTAAAAATAAATACATTACTGGCAGGCATCAAGCAGAGCACAGCTCGCCACTACTATTGATAGATTTGCTGACTGGATATCTATCAGTCTGTCATCGCAAAAAGCCATCTAAAAACAAACATGGCCTCTTTATTTTACATTGTGTCGGTCACTATTTTCATTACCATACTGCGTTATACTGCAGGTCTTTAGCATACACTCATATGCAGAACAATGTTATGTAAGAGACAAACGGAAGCAATGCACAGGAAGTACAGTACCTGATCTTAAGTATGTTGAAACTCCCTGATATGGATTGGGGTTTATATTCATTGTTCAGGTAAGGCTCTTTAGTTCCAATGAAAGAAAATCAACAGTAAACAATGGGATTAAAGGAAACTCAGTGCCTCAAACACATTGGAGGAGTCCCCACTCTGTTTCAGCATGACAAAACCCCAATGCCTGAAGCAGGGTACATAAATGTTGTTGTTGCTTGTTGAGAGCAGTGTAGAGGAACTCAAATTAATCAGACATGATATGAATTAGCTGGAATACCACATTCAAGCCAGACCTAACTGCCAAACTTCATGGCCAAACTTCACTCACGCTTTTTGGCTGGAATGGAGACAATCCACTGATCCTCTTACACCACAGAACATCCAGGGGAAAGCTTTCCCACAGGCATGGAGGAGCAACTCAGTATTAAAATCCATGATTTACATTTCCACTATCATTCCATTATTCAGCTGATACTCTTATCCTAAGTGACTAATGGGTAATTTGACTAAACGGGGACCAATCCCCTCAGAGCAATGAGGGGTTAAGGGCCCAAACAGCCGCACAGATGTTATCATGCTGGCGCTTGAACTGTGGAGACCCAGGAAAACACCCTAACAACTAGGTTACAGGCTACACCCTAAATGAATGATATGTCAGATGAATAAGTATCCACATTCGCTAGGCCATGTAGTGTACCTGGCACAAAGCTACATGGGCAGAGTCCTTGCTGGAAATCAAGCAGGAAACCCTTTACTTACAAAGCAAGGTAAGAACTGGTACGGCTGGATCCAATCTGATCCCAACATACAGCATGGCCACTCTTGCACCAAGGGCGCCTTTACTGAGTGAGTCAGCCCAGCAGTCCAAAGCAAAGTACAGTCGACCATTACATACCATGAGGCCAACATGTGTGGTTAACATTGCTTTGTAAAGGAACTACTTAAAATGAGACTTTGACGGTGAACCACGTGATTGGTCCCTTAGAACAGGGGTATTCAAACTTATATAGAAAGGGCCAGTGTGGGTGCAGGTTTACCTTCCAACCAATCACTTACACACCTGATTCTACTAATCAAGGTCTTTAGCAATGAAACTGGGGTGCTGATTAGAATAATCAGGCATGTAACTGCATGGCTGAAACAAAAGCCTGCACCCGCACCAGCCATTTTGGATAGGTTGAATAGCCCTGCCATGGAGGGATAATCTGTAAACACAGTACCACTTTAGTCTTCATAGATAGTTCATAATGATGAATAGGGGAGACTGGGGTCCGATGAGCCATGGGGACCAATGAGCCATATCACTATTTTGCGATCAATCCATGCCAAAGGTGTTTAAAATAGGCAAAATAGTGATATGGCTCATTTATCCCCATGACTCATCAGTCAATGGTCAAATATTTTGCCTATTTTAAGCAGCTCTGTCATCGATTGATCACAAAATAGTGCTATGGCTCATTGGTCCCCATGGCTCATCGGACCCCAGTCTCCCCTACTTTCCTCCCTAACGGTAGGGTTCTCAGTTTCAGCTCGAGCCAAAGAGGATCCGCTGAGAGCCCTCTGAGTCGGGCCAGGTTCAAGCTGACAATTTAGGTTAATTGCAATGGTTGAGTAGTGCTCCAGCAAGCCAAAAAAAAATTATTTGTGTGTGTATTTAGGCTAATCAGCATTTTTACTTGTGAGCACTTAACGCTGTCCATCGTGCTGATTGTTAAATTTGTAGTCAATCGATTATCAAGGCTTTCTCTACTTGCTGAAATGCTATTTATTTAATTCATGAATTATCTCTCAAAGTCCTGCTTGCTCTAACTACACAGTGAATGAAGGCTACCATAGCTAAACAGAATGTTTTTGAGACCAATAAGGTATATACACCGGGGCATAAGTTTAGCACCACCAAATTTAAGATGAAATGTTCTGGAAATTAACAGGTCCTAAATTCCGTACATTAGCATGAATGTTTTAGCATGCATTTCCCACTCCAAAGACTTGGTCGAGAACCGTGCTTAAGGCACGTCCTGAATGTTAGCAGGTGGGTGGCACTTCTGAAAACTTCGGTTTCATTTAAGTCAGATATTGAATACATTTCTTTCTATTAAAGCTCAGACTTCAGGGGACATTTTTTGGCGAACAGAGGTCTCCTTGCTATCATTAAAGGACAGCAGGCCCATAATCTTAACAGCATTAAACGTGTTGAAAATGTAACCTTTCTTTAAAAGTTAATAAAGAGCAAAGTAAAGATCAAATTCTCTTCAAAGTGATTTTTTTTTATACCAGTAAAGGTATGTCCAAGCCATATTTCCAGAATCAGGCTACATTTGTTGATATTATTAATTTAGTCCTCTGATGAAGTGGAGCTTGTTTTAAGAATAGGGTGGTGCTTAACTTTTGCCCAGGTGTATAGTAAGCTGAATTAAGAAAATAGAATGTACCAGTCTGTAATTTTATTTCTCTCACAATTATTTTAGTAAATTTTTCATTCATTATTGAATCATTAAAGATGGTACATTTAATTATAAATACAGGCTAAAAGCATAAATTCATCAGCCTGAAGAAGAAAAGCTGAAGACAGCGCGGCATTTCTATTTTTAGTCGAGAAAACAGAACGAGAGTCTATTATTTGTCTGTTCAGTTTTTTTCAATGATTTAGTAAGCCTAATATTCAATTATTAAGATCACTGGCTGTGATTGTTAGTTATATCGATTTTTACTAAACTGTTTGGAGTTGAAGTTTATACATTATCTGCAGTGTGATAAATGACAATAAGGCAATAATGAAGCAAGAACAATGCAAAAGTTGAATCTCATTCTAAAAAAAAACAACTACTAAATTCTATTACAGCATGGCAAACAAACAATGATTACAAATTGGATTGCTTGCTTTAAGCAAAATTGGTTAAATTAAGTCTGTTAACAACAAAAAACAGTAACACTGCTAGTTTGTGGCCTTCCTGCTTGCTCACTCTCTCTTGCTCTCTCTCACCCTATTGCACTATGTAATTTGAGACTCCGCCATTACATTTCAAAGCCCTCCCTGACAATAGGTGACCCCTATTCTTGGCTTTGGTCAATCTCAGGCTTAGTATTGTATGTGATCATCGCAGGTTAGCTGGGCTCAGACTTGGTTCAGTTCAGGTTTCAATTTTCAGGTCCTTGAACACTGTACCTGAGGGCACTTTTGAGCATGGGTTTCATGAGAATTTCTCATCTGTTGTTTGGTGCATACGTCATCAGATTTGCAAAAAAGCAAAACAGCAAAACTACCTGGACAGCACATTTCCCCATAAAATATGCACATGATTACCCAGAAGTCAAAGCATCTCCTTTCCCTTTATGGCACTCTTTCTTCTGAAACTGCTGGGCCAGCCTCTGAAGAGCCTACGAAGCAGGAATACAGCACGTCTTACATTACAATTCAAAAAGGTAACAGTGCATTAAGGGTCAAAATAGAAAGCAAGCTGATAGTCTGAGTGCATGACACTGCAGTCTTCCTTAACAATAGCTACCACAGAAGGCATATCCTCCTGGTCCCTGCCACATACTCAAATTAACCCTAGTCAGACATGTTTTCAGAAAACCAGGGTAAATAAAATTGCCAAATATCACTGCTAGAGGTAATTAATAGGGTCAAAGCAACATCAGGCAACTGTCAATTTTGAAGCACCATGACTTCTGCATCTTATCAGAAAATCCCAAAAGATTTGTGACGTTAAGCTCCAGCACACTTGGCGTATGTAGTAGGACAATAATCCAAAGCTCACTAGCAAGTCTACCTCCGAATGGCTCAGAAGAAACAAAATAAAGATCTTGCAAAGACCAAGTCAAAGTCCTTACTTATAACTGATTGAGATGCAACAGCATGGCCTAAATCAGGCAGTTCATGCTTAAAAACCCTCCAATGTGGTTGAATTAAAACAATTTTGCAAAGAGGAGTGGGCCGAAATCCCTTAACAGCTTTGTGAAACACTCAGGCGCGTAGCACCAAATTCTGGGCCCCAGGAATAAGCCTCCTATTTTTGCCCCAGAACTTGGGGCCCCAGAACAGCTTACCCGGATAACCCCCCACTGTGACGGCCCGGGAAACACTGCTAGTTATTGCAAACATTTGAGAGCAGTTGTTGCTCCCAAGGGAGGCACAACCAGTTTTTAGGTTTGTGGGGCAATTTTTCATATGGATGATATAGGTTTAGAATAACCCTTTATCTTCAAAAAATGAAATGATCATTTAAAAGCTGCATTTTGTGTTAATCATGTTGTCTTTGTCTTACATCAAAATTAGTGGGATGATCTGAAGCATTTAAATATGACAAGCAAAAGTAAAAGAAATCGAAATGGGCAAATACATTTTCACAGCACTGCAAATCTGGTTTCACTGTTAATATACTTTTTTTCTCATTTACTTGGAAGTCTTCAGTAAATCTTACTTCTTAGGATACTGCTTAATTTCTTCCATCTTTATAATAGTTTCAAAGCGGGATACATCAAATGAGAATCACTACAAAGAGAAAAGTATTGTTTGCATACAGTACAATGGCAAGCCAAGGTATACAAAATGGCCTATGATACTCTCAATGACGGTCTTAAATCTGGGTCTGGTGGAGTTATCTCTGCTGTTCCTTGGCAACCAGCAAGAGCAACATACCCAGCTTCCAGTACAGAGTAAACATTTGAGACCTTTGTTATCAATGTAAACTCCAGGGGCCGCCACGCCGTGCATCTGTTGCACAGACAATGTGGCGCATATCAGCAAGGTGGCATTAGAGCAACACCCACAGAAGCAGTGAGAGCTCACACATGGTGCCCTCATGTTGTGGAACAGGGACCCACTTTCCCTGGCGTTTCCTTGCTACATTCCACAAGAACCACTACCCACCCCCCTGCCTCGACTTTTTGGCAGGCAAACATTCAGTGGCTCTGTGCACCTAGGACTGTGACCTTCCCAATGGCATCAATGAAACACAGGCCAGCGGAGTACAGACAGGAAATAGGGGATTGGGCCAGCCATGGAGGCACTTGATTGTTAAATCCCTGCTGTTCCAAATATGCCACAGAGGCATTAAACAAGGATGAAGCTGCAAGAGAGTACAGTAGGACTGGCATGAACCGCTGCAAATGATTTTCTCTGAGCTACTGCCATTGAACTTTGATGAATGGACACCAATAGCACAGAAACGTTCAACTATATACACTGTTTTGTGTGTAATACAAGAGGACAGATAGTATGAATTAGCAACTACTGCAGAGCATTAAGTAGATTTCCCTGAGATAGCCTTAGTGGTTGGCCAGCATTTGGAAACATTAAGTTTCCAAAAGAAATTATGCATGTTACCAAGCTGGTCATCACAGCTGGGAGCCCCTACACATCCCCCCTGAGAGGAGGGACCTCAACCTAAAATCCCAAGGACTCTATAGGGGCCTGATTTCTCCCATCATATGCAATACAGTGAAGTATTATTGCAAGCTCAACCACAATCAATCAATGGGAATGGTTTTTTCCAAGTATATTTAAACATATGCAAATGACATTCCACAGCCATGAGTAGGCATGATATGAAGAGCGGTGAACTATGAAAAGAGGCTGGCTCAACTTGAATACTGTCACGGTTGTGCTTCGTACACAGTACAGATGCACGGAGGACAGGAAGTTAAGGACTGGATTCAGGTGCAAGAATAGACTTGGTCGTACAAATGTATTTATTATGCCTTCTGCACAACAGAAGGCACAATCGTTGCAATACAAAATAAAATGGAAACGAGGTTCCTTAAAACTAGTAGGAATACTGACTCAGGGCTTTAGCTGTAGTAACAATGCATTACAAATAGGAAAACAAAAGGAAGCGAGGTTCCGTTAAATAAAGTGCTGGTATAAAACAATAAACAGCACTTACTTAGATTTTGAGAATAAAACACACAACACGCAGAAAATATGTCTATACAAGACTAGAAATACAGCACAGGCATGTAGAGACAAGACTTCGCAAAGACTAAGTGCGAAGCTTGGTCTTAAATAGCACACTGCTACCGCACAGTGTAAATGAACAACAGATGCAGGTGACAATTGAATAATGGGTGAAGTGCAGTCCGGGTCTTAGTAGACCGGTGAACTGGACGGCTGGAGGCGAAGGTGCACGCATAATTGATTTTTCTTACCTTCATTAAGTCAATCAACTTTATTTTGTGGACATTGTTAAAGCATTTTATTAACTGCATGTTAAAATATCTTAAAGAAACCCAGTTGATGCATTTTTATCATTAAAACATATCAAATGCATCCAGTGTGTTCACTAAGGCAACAACAGCCGGGTGCGAAATTGTAATACGCCAATATACAGGATGCCTCATGCTGCTCCACACAGTACTAGCTAAATAGTGTATTAGCCGGCATATTATAATGACTATGCCCAGTACTACAGTCATATGACCTCCAACTTATCACAATAACCACTGACAGAGGGATGTTACCATTTATTACGTTAATTTGTGAGATACCGTTCATCAAGCAGAGGCTGCATACTATGAAATTTTGCCATTGCAGTACAACATTTGAGCATCTTTGGCGTATTAATCTCTTATCTCATTGCCTTGCCAGTCCAGTATTACTTGCCAAAGTGCAAAGCCAGAATTAAATAAAATATCACTTTGTAAGAATGAATAAAAAACTGGCATACATGACCAGTGGAATTCTAATTTTTACAGTCCATTACCTTCAGTGAAACATGTCTTGGGCACTTCTCATCAGTTAATTTTAAAACGCTTACTGTAAATGTTTCTTTGACTCTGGGCTAGTTTCTGCAAATAGATGCAAATGTAGGCTACAGTACATTCTGCAAATCATAACCTGCGGATACAAACCAAGTTGGTAGAATCAAATTAAATCCAGTGAAATCATTTTTGTGTGTCACGTTATGACACAATTGACATGTTCATTATTCAGCCATGCGCTAATATAAACCCTAAGTGCAATGACACTGGCTGTGAGAAATGACACACAGTCTCCATTTTTAAAGGTACACTGAGTAGGATTTTTAAAAATGTATAAACTCGTGCAAAAAAAATCCTCTCAATCATTGCTCTGACCCACTAGAAGTGTGTGGCAGTGTCTGAGACTTAGCCATCTGCCTGTATTTTCTCATTTTACTTTGAACGAGAAGTTTTTGGGCATCAACCTGAAGGAAGTGGGTGTGTAGCCCTCAGAGAATGACAGCGCCCAGGTGTGAGGGCGGAGCAGTGTAAATACTTGGTGATCCCGGTGATCAAGAAGAGGCTATGAAAATGGTGGACACAGCTCAGAAAAAAAAAAGAAATATAGCCAAGCGAAACGCCAAGCGGACAAACCTTGTTCCAACACGAGAATAAATTTGTGATTGGCTCTCGCCTGCTGGCAACAATTAAAGGAGAGGACGGGAATGAAGAGCAATGCATTGTTGGCTCGTTTTCTGTTAGACTGATAAGTGCTGGTGGGTAGCTTAGTCAGCTTGCGAACATATCTGCATTTTCATTACAAGGAATGTAGTAGTCCAAAAGTCCACTACCTAGGTGGCAGTGTTACTTTACATACAAGCAGTGTACGTACACACTACATCAGCCAATGTGAAAAACTTTACATTTTGATGAAATAACGTAACCCTTGAGGTCTGTAATGATCTTAGAAACATTTCCTGTCTCACACACAAGCCATACCAAATGTTGTTGTCCAATCCAGCAACTAGCTAGTGAATTAATCATTCGAGGCTAAGGGCTAATGTATGTAATAAGCATGTATAGACTAATTGAGGATTGCTAACATCACTGATAACAGTGTAATGTTATTTTTTTACAATGCTGAGGAGCTAGTATAGCAACTTTGTCATATACAGCATTGGTGTAGAACCCCAATTTTGAGCTAACTAGCTTTCTAAAGCTACGTCACTGCAAGGTAATGCTTGCACAGAATCATGCCGGGTATCTAGCTCGGCGCTGTAAGACCACGCCTCCAGCCGCACAGCTCATTGGTCTACTAAGACCTGGACTGCATTCCTCACGTCATTCAATCATTGCCTGCATCTGTTTCTCATTTCCACTGTGTGGTAGCAGTGTGCTATTTAAGACCGAGCATCGCACTTAGTCATTGCGAAGTCTCGTTACTGCATACCTGTGTAGCATTCCTAGTCTTGTATAGACATAATCCCTGCATTTCGCGTGTCTTTATACTCCAACTCTAACTTAGTGCTGTTTATTGTTTTTCCAGCACTTCATATGAAGGAACCTCGCTTCCTGTTTGTTTTCCATTTGTAATACATTCTTACTGCAATCTATGCTCAGTGTTTGCATTACCAATGGTGTTTACATTAAGGAACCTCGATTCCTGTTTGTTTTGTATTGCTTCGTTCATGCCTTCTGCTATGCAGTGGGCATAACAAACTACCAAGTCCATCCTTGCACCAGAGTCCAGTCCTCAACTTCCTGTCCTCTGTGTGCCTAAATTGTGTATGAAGCACAATTCTTACAGGCGCATAAATGACACTCCCACTGACGCCATCTAATTTATGATGAAAATGCCTCCCGAAATATAACTGCTCCCTCATATGTATCTCTCTGCCCAGTTGAGGGCAGCCAGGGCAGAAAAATCCCAGTTAGTCCTTGCAGCTGGAAGAAAATAAAAATAGATGTAGCAATCTGTATGCAATTAATCAGACATACCTGAAAAATGGGCCCTGGGAGTTCCAGGATACCAAAGATGTCTGATAAAAAACAAAAGCCACAATGAATTAATGTGTTCATGAATAGAGTATGCCGGCAAATACATCACGGACAGCAAGAGGATGGCCAGAATTTGGTCATTTTTGATTGCTGTCATTATTCCCCAACAACAGTTGCAAGGAACAATATGTAAACACTTTGGGACTACAATTGTAATAATTTAGACCACTCTTTGTCATATGGTTTTATTCTATTGATATTCTTGAAAAATCATTCATGAATGGCTCTCCTTTGATTGTATCACAGCTTCCCAACTTGTTTTGCAGTCAGGACACTCATTTGATCATTTCAAAACACTAATGTATCCTCCAGGCCTCTAACAGGCAAAGGAGCCTCAATTTATGATGTTCCCTTCAGTACACTTCAGTTTTGAATTAGGTTCATTCAGTACATATCAATGCTTTTATTTGAGGTTCCTCGCTCCTTGATCCTTGCCTGAACCTCAAGCTGTTCCAGATCCACAATCTTGCACGCCTTCCCAAAGCTCTTATTTTTGGTGCGAGGAGCAACGAGGGAGCTCTGAGGAGCCAAGATCTCTGAAGTAGCCTTCCCAGACGACTTCCAGCTGAAAGCCATGACATCAATCGGTACGTTGCTTCACATGACGCATCAAAGGAGAGGACGTCTCATTTCTCTAAAAACATATTTCCCTCATTTCTTCTCTCCTTGCATGGTTTCCTCATGTCTCTCTATGAATCCCAAGCAAGATCCCCGGGGGGCGGGAAAAAGATGCAAAAAAAAGGTGAGGGAAACATGAATGCAATATAAGGGAATTGAGACAATGCACATCATGTTGATGTGTAGTGCCTTTTTACTCCTAAGATAGTGTTAGGTGTTAATGCCAAAAACTTGAACTTTTGATTCACTTGTTCTCAGCATGTAGTTCGTGGATCATTTTGGAACTTTCCGATTGCAAATTTGAGTGGCGCATAGCCTGCGAACAGGCCCTCGGCTGGATTGGGGCGAGGGAGGCAAAAGTGGGCCTGCGCTGATCCTTTGAAGATTTGAGTATCTACGTTCAGATCTGAATGTAAATACGGATAAGCCAATTTAGAACACATAGCTGTTCAGATCTGAACGTAAAATGCTGAATGGCCAATTTAGAACACGTAGCCGTGAGACATGCATAAACAAATAAGACTAGAAACAGTCCAGTATATTCAATGGGCTCTATGGATGGCAAGCGTTAAGTCCTGTGATAGTGTAGGAATGCTAGACATAATTTTGTTTAAAACGGCCTAAACTACATTAACTTTCAATACATTTTATTTCGTTTCTTTGTGTATTGTATTCCAATTCGCGTGTCGATGTTTACTTTATGTCATGACCTCAAAACGAGTAAAACTTTTTCGCAGTGTCTACAGACACGGCAGTTTTTATTGGTACGGCAGTCGATTTCAAGGGATTAGGATAAGGATTCGGGATTATGGTTAGGGGAAGGGTTAGAGGTTGGGGTTAGGGGAAGGGTTAGGGGTTAGGGTTAGGTTAGGGCAGGGCTTGAAATGGGGCTGCCGTACCTCTCCACTACGGTACTCCACATTGAAATGCATTGAAAAACTGCCGTACCCGTAGCAACTGCCAAACTTTTTTCAAAGCCGCAAGGACAGCAACTCAGGACACTACTGCTGTGTGCCGCTATGTACAGCTTCAGCTAAGTTCAATTCTTTCCTTAGTTTCCTCACATTTCCCAAAGACAGGTGGATGATTAAGAAACCATAACAATTTCACCATTATGAATCACACCAGAGTCTGCAGCCGACATTTTCAGACTACAGACCTGGGGCGTGTTTCCCAAAATCACAGATGCTAACTTGCATAGTTGGGCCCATGGACTGAATGAACGAACTGTGATGCTTTTGCAAAACATGCCCCTGATCCACTGTATATTACATTTGCACAATCTGAGTTTGGCTCCCGAGCAAACAGCTTTTTCTATAGCTGACGATGGTGGAGCTGCGAATCTGGGGTTACAATACCTTACCAACGTTCTATTTCAATGCCCCACTGTGACACCAGCGTAAAAGCATTCACACGCACACACACACACACACACACACACACACAACTTAAACCAGGAGCACAGGAATCAAATAAATGTTCAACACGACTGCGCTAGCTAAACCTATTTAGCGAAAGAATATGACGCAGTGTTTTCAGCTTGAACGCAAACTGGAGTTCTTGCGTCCGAGAGACGGTCGATTATCCAACTGGGCTAACCTACTGCATTGTAATGAATAGATTAGATCCAGTCTTTCCATTCACATTTTGTACCTGCCACTGTAATAGAGAGGGACGAAAGTAACGCATTGTAAATAGTCCCAAAGAGAGTAGAACAGGGATGCAAGGGTGCCTGTCCGATTCTCCCTGATGACTAACTTATGTTGGGGAGTGTATTGTGACAGTCCTTCTAGCTCATACAAATGAGTGTGATGGGAGAGCCTGAATATCTGTTTGCTACGTAGCACGTTCACGAAACATCACGGTGCGTTAATCACACTTAACACAGAGAGTAATTGGTAACTGAGATTCATCGCGTAGACAGAAGTGTATAAAAGAACATGGGGATGTCCTTGAACAGGGACGACAACTATTATGCCGGTCTCTTCTGCTTTCAATCTTGTGGACTGAAGTAGGTGCGCGGCCTTAACTCAAAAATGGAACTGATGCGTGCATAGAGCCCATTAAACTTGGCATCGTCTGAATTTATTGATCTCACGGATCGTCTGAAGAAAGCCGTAGGAATTATATATTTAAGGTGCGCAAGAGCTCTACAATTGAAGACAGAGCAAGGGCTTGCTATTAACAGTTTAATGAATGGCAGAGATGTTCTAGCCGTGCTGCCAACTGGCTTCGGGAAAAGCCTCATTTTCAAAGTCTTTGCAGCATTTTGTTCTTAACTCCTTCAACCCCACAGCCCTCTACAGAGGGCTGACCAACATATTCCCTTCAACCCCAAATTCCTGTAGGGAAAATTCAAACAATCTGACTAATTGATTGGAACATATCAGGTTACATTTAATGGGATTCCAGAGATAACAGTAAGATACAATGTCCAGATAATGACCAGCCCTCTACAGAGGGCTGTGGGGTTGAAGGGTATAGTGATGCTAGAATATCTGGGGTTGAAAGAGTTAAAGAACATTTGCAAATTCTGCAAAATTCATCGACTGAGCTCTCGATGCTTACAGGTTTTCTTCCTTTGCGTTTGTAAGATTTTGTTGGGGTATTTTGAGGTACTTTGAACATAACAACCGAACGTGTAGTCAAAAGTCGCTGTGTTTTGACAGCGTCTTGGTTGAGTGAGCAGTAACTCACTTCCGCTAAGTCCTGATTGGCTGATTCCATTTTGACGACAACTCAAGCGGAACGGGGGACAGAGCTCAAATCTTCAAAGGATCAGTGCAGGACCTCTTTTGCCTCTCTCGCCCCAATCCAGCCGAGGGCTGCCTGTTCACAGGCTAAGTGGGGCACAACTTAATGTATTTTTCCATTGAGCGGTGCTTTTGTGTATGGCGTTGTCCCTTGAACAGCATTCTTGCTCAACATTTTTGTAATCATCGACACATGAGGTGATCATTAAATGACCTGGCTGTCATCCTTGGGTTCATTTTCAGCTACTTGAGCACTTCTCTTAGTGCTCATCAAGTGATCTTTTATTAACGTTCACTCAAAAAGAGTCGACCAGCTATTAAGATACATTACTAATTTCATCTATGTGCAGATAATTTGTCTTTTTGAGGCTTAGTGAACACTCTAGCCAACAAAATTCCATTTGTAAATCTTTCCTGCTTTTTTTCATCTCAACAATTCTTCTTAAGGGGTGATAATGAGTCCGTTGATTCAGGACTGGTTCACGTGACCTTGTGATCTCACTTGTGAAAATAGAATTGTCAATAAAGTTTTGTAAAGTATAGCACCTTACTAACCACTTCACTCA
Organism: Gymnothorax javanicus; assembly: GCA_029692085.1. Lineage (NCBI taxonomy): Eukaryota > Metazoa > Chordata > Actinopteri > Anguilliformes > Muraenidae > Gymnothorax > Gymnothorax javanicus. The sequence continues at coordinate 48,940,694 of CM056204.1, forward strand.
GTTTTTCCTCATTAATAGGACTAATTAACTTCTGTGCAAAGATCTCAAAGACATTCACAATTTTTCTCCATAGAGACTATGAATATTTATATAAGGTAATCAAAATGGACAAAAAGGCTGATTAATTTCTGTGTCTCCTGTTAACATATTTTCATGTGCAAGTATCACAATAGAAAAGGCTGATGGACATGGCAAAGTTTTAGAAACTTCTTCAATTTCAAAAAAAAAGTTTTTTATGCTAGCTTGAGGTTGTTTTTGCTGTTTTCGACAAGGGTTAATGCACTTAATTGGAAATTGAAAAACCTTTGCTGAGTAAGTTCTGGCGTAGTGAACATTTAACTCATGACTGATCAGCTATTTCCAGTTCGCAACCACTTTTCCTTCTACTCTGTTTATTACAGTCATAACAAAATTAACAATGCCATTGACCAAGGTGATTGTGGAATTGGCATTTTCCTGGACCTTTCAAAGGCTTTTGACACAATCGACTTTGAAATAATACTTGAAAAGTTGCAACATTATGGCATCAGAGGATCTGTACTCAACTGGTTTAGGAGTCATCTATTCGGAAAGCAACAATATGTTCTTATCAATGATTATAAATCTTCATATAAGGACATCAAATATGGGGTCCCCCAGGGTTCAGTTTTGGGGCCATTGCTTTTTATCCTGTAATTAACGACTTTGTAAATTCATCTAAAATTCTACATGAGGTTATATTTGCAGGTGATACTCATCTGTTTTTGTCACACAAGAACCCAATTGTATTACAAGATCTACTAAATGCAGAATTACAGAAAGTTGATACCTGGTTCAAATGTAACAAATTATCTCTCAGCATCAGTAAGACGAATTATATTGTGTTTCGAGCAAATATGAATATAATGCATACAAATAATATCTGTCTCAAAATAAATGACAAGGAGTTAGAAAGGGTAAGTTCCTGGGGGTCTTCATAGATGAGTCACTAAATTTCAGATGTCACATAGCACATTTGATATCCAAATTATCCAAATATGTTGGATTATTCTTCAAAATAAGATACTTCCTCCCACTATCTGCTCTCCAAACCCTTTAAAAACCCTGTTTGAGCCACATATCAACTATTGTAATGTCATATGGTGCAACACCTTCCCCAGTCATCTTACAGAACTTGAAAGTTTACAAAAGAAGATGATACGAGCTCTGTCGTGGGCCAGGTACAATGCACCCTCATGCCCTCTGTTCCTTCGCTATGGTCTCCTTACACTTGCAGAGTTAAATGTGCATCAAAATGCTTGCATGATGTATCAAGTAGTACACAATATGAACAGCAGATTATCTGAGCTCGTTCCAATCTGTAGTCCTCTGCCGTTCAGGATACTAGAAAGAAACATCTTATCATTGGCAAAAAAGAAAACTTAAATGTACCAGCTTGAGTATTACATGGAGGGGGCTGCGGATTTGGAACAAACTCGATGAGAACATGAAAGTGTTGAAGCCCATCTCCACCTTTAAGAAGATGCTAAAGGACAAATTGCTAAGATCATATATTTAACTATCATGTGGTACCTATTATTCATCTGCTCTGGAAAAGATGTGGTGTTAAGTGCTCTATGTTTTGCATGTGTCTGTATTTGTCCTGTTATTATTATTAATGTTTGTTCTCAGGCTCCCTTCTAAAAGCTTTTGATTGCTTCTCTGGGAGGTCTGATTCACACATGATCCCATAACTTCAGTTATGCACAATAGATAATGCGTATGCCTCTGTGAATAAATAAATAAATCTGAAATCTGAATCTGTATGGGATCACATATTTTTCTTTCAATTATAAATTCTGTTGTGTACTGTTCACCTGCCTGACAAAATAATACGGTGCCCTACCATGGCATATTTCTGATAAATTCAGCAGCAGAGGCTAGTACAGGTTTGATAAGGCAAGCTATCCCCATAGTTTGCACTATACTGTGGGCTCCAAAATTACTGGCACCCCCGACCGGCAATGGACAAACAACTCTTTAAAAAATTCTAAAACATATATTTATTGAGAAACTCTGATTAACAACATGTGAGAAATACTGTACAATATTTATTTTCCAATGGAACCAAACAAAATCATTTGCTGATTTCATTAAAAATCAATTTCTTCCAAATCAAGGTTTCACAATTAACGGCACCCTTAAAGATTATTATAAATATCATCAACAAAAATTAAACCAGGCATTAAATTCCACCCATTTAAGTCTTATCTAAGTGTTAAGGAACTATATTGAGTCATTACATCACTTCCTGCTTCATTAGGGTATAAAACTGATGTACCACACAAGCAATATCCCTTTGTCATAAAACACCATGAAGAAAACAAAACAACTGACAGTTCTAAAGAAGCAGATGCTCATAGACCCTCATGAATCTGGTAATGGCTACAAGAAGATTCACAAATGATTGAATATGCCACTGAGCACTGTCAGGGCAATTATTATAAAATTCCAAAGATATGGAACTGTTGAAAACCTCAAGGATAGAGGATACAACTGCATTTTGCCCCCGAGGATACTGAGGAGGATGGTGAGAGAGGCAACAAGATCCCCAAGAATCACTGAGAAGGAATTGCAGGCCTTGGTGGCATCTTGGGGGGACCAGGTTTCAAAAAGCACCATCAGACGCCACCTCCATAACCACAGACTCTTTGGAGGGGTTGCCAGGAGAAAGCCTGTTCTGATCAGAAGACACAGAAGCAGAGGCTTAAGGTTTGCTAAACATCATTTAAATTATGACTGGAACAAGGTGCTTTGGTCAGACAAGATCAAATTTGCACGTTTCAGTCAGAAACAGCATCAGTATGGTTGTCCTCAAAACACAGATGCATACAAGGAGAAGTACCTCATGCCCATGGAGAAATATCATGGTGGGTCAGTCATATATTGGGGCCGTTTTAATTCAGGAGGTCCAGGGGCACTGGTTAAGATTAATGGCATGATGAATTCCACCAAGTATCAAAATATTTTGGCTGACAATCTGGTTGCCTCTGCCTGAAGGCTAAGACTTGGCCGTTGATGGACTTTCCAACAAGACAATGACACAAAGCATACCTCAAGATCCACACAGAAATGGTTCTGTGACAACAAAATCAATGTTCTGCAATGGCCATCTCAATTCGACAGACCTCAATCCAACTGAAAACCTATGAGCTGAGTTGAAAAAGGCAGTTAATAAACACAAACTCAAGAATTTGAAGGATCTTGAAAGGATCTGCTTAGAGGGACAGTCCAAAATCCTCCCATATGTGTGCCTTAATCTTGACAAAAATTACAGGAAAAGAATCCATGCTGTTACTCTTGCCAGAGGTGGTTGCACTGCACACAACTGCATTTTGCCCCACAGGATACTGAGGAGGATGGTGAAATAAATGAAGCGTGCCAATTAGTATGAAACCTTGATTTTGTTGAAATTAATTCTGTATTAAATGATTGTTATGATTTTGGTTGTTACCATCGAAGTATTAATAAAGTTAAATATTTCACATGTTGGTATATTTTGTTTCTCTATGATTACATTGTATTTGTTTTTTGTTTTTTGTATTGTTTGTGCATTGCCAGTCAGGGGTGCCAGTAATTTTTGAGCCCATTGTAAGTTTTGCAATGGGATATGTCAGCGCAGCTGGTATGAATGGACCCATGGCCGTACTTTTGAGAGAGACATGGTTCCATGAATGTGCAGTTTGACGGAATAAGGCTATCAGCATAAGCCAGTACGAAATAAAGTTATGAGATGCATATTTTTGTTTCTTCGGCTGTTGAGTTCTATCATCTTGGGGCAGTGGATGGAGAATGGGAGACCAATTTTTGTTAATAACCAATTGAAAGCAGCACAGAGAAGTCTAGGATGATATGCCTTTAACTGAGAATGTGAGAAATTGTGGTTTCTGGTGCTGATACTATGGGCCCCATGTAGAAGGATGGCTCAACCCCTTGTTTCCTGTGCCAAAGAACCACAATGCAAAAGCAAAAGAAACCTCATCAAACACATTCTTCCAGACCGTGGCGGGGACATGTCTCTCGAAGGGTTTCCTAAAAGTCAAATATGAGCCCAAAGACCAGGCCAGTGTTCATTTGAGGGAACTTTCCACAAAGAATACTGCTTGATCAAAGATGATATCATTTGTAATAGGAAATATTTTCCCCTGATATGGGGAAATTCTTTATTAGCAAAATTCTTTCAAATGCTATTTCCATCATACAACTCATGCAAACAGCAGAAGAAACAGCACGCTGAACACAAATATTTGAGTGAAAACGTACTTATGGTGCACATGAGCTGCTAACAAGATAACTTGCCGAGCCTGAACTGAATTGCACGCTGAATGGGTGGTTTTCACATCAGACTTGACAATGCTGCTCAAGAGCTTATCTAAAGGCTGGCACAAATGGTGTTGAAATTCACTGGTATTGATATGAATCGTGAATAAATGCAAACGCATCTGGCAATGGCCCAGTTTGTCTTTATCGGTTAGGTCTAGCCATTTAAAACAGCTTAACTGATGCAAATACTCTACATTCCCTTTAGAATCCTCTGGCCTGTTTGGACCGCTGTTTTAGCAGGTGATTATGGAGCCAGCTCAGAGTCATGTCTGTACACATAGCAGGATTGACTTCCACAAACTGACTGAAGTTCTAGTGCAGTCAGCACATCTCTTTGCAACTTAACATTATCCATGCACAGAAAGGACTTGCATTAACCATGCCCTGTAAGTAGTAGTAGTCGATATCTCGTCCCCTAAAAGAAGCACAAACGGCACTTTCCTGAATCAACAGCATCAAACGTAACAAGGCAGCTATACAAGCAGTGCAAATAAATGTGGCGTTGAAGCTTGTTGATCAAAACAGGATTACTGAGTTAGATGACTAAGCCCAGAGAATAAAATTTAAAAACACCCATTTTAATCCATTTTGTGCTCTAAATTTGGGGGGCTGGATTTTTTCAAATTGCTGATATATGGCCGACAAAATAATCCCTCTTTGTTTTAGTATTCCCAACAAAGGGTAACCACTACAGGCCAAATAAATGTGGGGTGGATATCACAATGCAGGATTACAGAGTAACAGCAATAAGTACAAGACTACTCTGAGAGCATAACATCCCCTGCTGGAGTCGCGACTGTGATTTTTCAGTCTATCGGCTGCATATGCGCAAATTTTCAAGGATGTCCTGTGGCAGGGCTATTCAACCTAATCCAAAAAAGGCCAGTGTGGGTGCAGGCTTTCATTCCAACCAAGCACTTACACATCTGACACCACTAATCAACTCCAAGAGTCTTTGCTAAAGAGCTTGATTAGTAGTATCAGGTGTGTAAGTGCTTGGTTGGAATGAAAGCCTGCACCCACAGCGGCCCTTTTTGGTTAAGGATGAATAGCCCTGTCCTATGATAACTATAGGAGGACTTGATTTCACTCAGCCAAGCACCTTCCAATACAGATAGACAGACGATGCCACAAAATAATCCCCCTTTAGGGCTTTCACCTAGCGGAGGATAAAAACCCAGAAAAGTTCTTCTCACAATAATACAAATTAAAAATTAAAGAGGGTTCAGTAATCTTGCTTTGAGATACAGGTACCAAGTAACTCGGCTGAGTTAGATATGAATCCTTTATTTTCATTGGTTAGTTTATTTATAATATAAAAGCGTGATTTTGGTTGGCCCCATTGAAACATAAATATACTGCTTTGCCAGTTAGGGGTGCCAATATTTTTGGAGCCCACTATAACATTATGGAAATTCAGAAATTTTAGGATGTATGGTCATTTCTGACATAATATGGCTTAAACAGTTAAACAGTACGTGTAAACATACGTAATGAAATATGGTGTAATTAAGAAAAAGTAATACAAAGTTAAAATCATGGGATTGCAGTTAGGGCTGGGTATCGATTCAAATTTCAAGAATCGATTCGATTCCGATTCACAAGATTCAGAATCGATTATCATGATTCGATTCGATATCGATTCGGTTAATGTCATTAAAACTGTCTTTTATTTTAATTTTGTCATGGCCATTTGGCCCACAAACAGCTGTGAACAACACTTGTAGGGTCAAAGTAAACTTAATGCTGCATGTTGTGCAGACTCTCCAGTCAGAATAGCAGCATCAGTGTGAAAACCAGAATGACTGACTAACCACTATCACCATTGCTTCCAATCCAATGCAGTCACTTATCAATATGAAAAACAGTAACAAAGATACAGCCAGTGTCAATGTAAACAAAGTGCTGGTTACTGGCTTCAAAGTAACCAAACTATCATCATATGAGTCAGCGTTTCCCACAGACTGGGAAGCAATGTGTGGTGGAAGACCCGTGGGGGGGGATGATTATCATTTTGTTGGGGGTGGGGGAATTGCTTTCCATTTTGTTGAGCGTGGGGTGCATGGCACTGTTATTGTGCAAGTTCTGCGTCTTCCAGTATTTCCTTTTTTTCCGTTATTTTTTTTTTTACGTGCGCAGACATTATCAACAGCCGGCGATTGCGCAATGACTCAGAATTCACGGGAATCAATTTGTGGCCGGAAAAATATATAGGCTATATTAAAAGACCGATCTTTGGACGTACGAATCGATCCTTAGGAATTAAAATGAGCATCGATCCAGAATCGGAGAATCGATTTTTTCAACATAGGCCTAATTGCAATTGTGGTCATAACTAATCCAGCATGCACAAGGGGGACCAGAGCCAAGTTTGAGAAGTGCTGAAATGAGATTTTAAACCTCTAAATAAAGGGCAACAAAATCTGGTCAGGTTGAATAAGTTTTTTTTTGGCTTTTGTAGTAGAGGAACAGGAGAGGATAAATGGCATGCAAGATGATCACTGCTCTCTTCCTTCTACCGCTTCTTATACAAGTAACAGAGGGACAGACTCACCTGACCATACTCTTTTTCAATGGCTGCCCTCTGTTTGCTGTACGACCTGCAGTTTGAGAACAAGAATCAGCTTGTGGACAACTGCAGAAAGATCAATGAAAGCCTAATCAGCTTGAAAAAAGTCTGATGCTTGAGTAAGTGAAGGCACCACGTCCAAACAAAAGAATCCAGTAGCGTAGGCATTTTATTCTGGGAAAGCTCATTGGCTGAGCTGCCACTGCTGAGTCCCCATCTCACTATGAGTTGCAAGGATCCAGAATGTTGTTTCTGAGTTCCATTACTGAGGGTGGGCATTATTGATTGGTTTTTGTCTCCCCCACATCTAAGAACCTAAATTGATAAGGGCATTAGACATTATATACATTGAAAGCACATATCCCCGTAATACTTGTGGTGTGGCAGATCAAATGCACGACGAAGAGCCTTGAGGCAGGTCATAAATCATTAATTAATTAGCTTACTTTGTTTTTCCTGCATGCGGAGTCAGGTTAACGGTGGGGTAATGTAGCCCTGCTGAAAAGTGTACCTGTGGCAACTGCCTCTCTTTCGGGGCAGGAGATATTAAACTACTGAGGAAAACAACAATGTTTTAGGTATTAAAAATTAGCAGGACGTGATCTGAATCTGAATTGAATTTGAATACCTGATTTCAGGTCGGCCAACATCTTCTGAGGTTTTTGCCCCAGCAAAAGAATGATTAACCGTTTTCCGCAGATATACTGTAGACGCCAGTGTCCGTAAATTCCGAAATTTAATTCCTAAACAATTCGTGATTGAATTTCCAAATGTCTTGCTTCACTGGAATAATTTTCCAGAGTCTCTGTGACACAAATACTATAATACACAAATGAGCTATAAAGCCTAAATAGGCTCAGGCATAACAGGATAAATTGGCATTGTTTTGTATTCTGGCAAAGGGATTAAGACATTATGTGATGACATATCGTATTTCACTCAGACTTTCCTATTTAGTTGTTAATACTCATGGAACTCTCTTATAGGATGAGAATGCTATGGCACAATTCATCAGTTCATCAACCCCAAGAGGAAAGTGATAACTCACTCTGAAGCTCTGATCTCTAACTTCAGAAATTTTATTATCTCTACCCCTTTACTGACGCAGGATGTAGCATTTCCCCTTGGTTCTCTCATTTTCGTATAGATAAAAAACAAGCATCTTCCACCCCATTCTCAACTCCGTCAATACTCCTTAAGATGATGGCACTAAGCCACTTCTAAGACAATGGATGCAACTTTATTTTGCATTGTTGATGACTTTGCAGCATCATGCGGAAGATCAATATAACCATGTCACAAATACAGTAACAGTAGCAATTATGCTTGAAGCACAGTCAAAAGAATGTCAAAATACTTGATTAATGCATCCAGCAGTAAAAGTGCGGCAAGTTAAGGAGATGGCCAGCACTAGTCTCTGCTAGCACAGTATTAATGGGTTTTAGTCCACTGAAATGTTAGCCACCTGGGAAGTACAAATCCCAATTCCAATGAAGTTGGGATGTTGTGTAAAACGTGAATAAAAACAGAATACAATGATTTGAAATCTCATAAACCCACATTTTATTCACAATAGAACATGGACAAAATATCAGATGTTGAAAGAGAGACATTTTACCATTTCATGAAAAATATTAGTTCATTTTGAATTTGATGGCAGCAACAGATCTCAGAAAAGTTGGGACAGGGCCATGTTTACCATTGTGTAGCATCCACTCTTCTTTTAACAACAGCCTGTAAACACCTGGGAAGTGGGGAGACCAATTGCTAGAGTTTTGGAAGAGAAATGCTGACCCACTGTTGTCAGATGTAGGATTCTAGCCGCTCAACAGTCCTGGGTCTTCTTTGCCGGATTTTTCATTTTATGATGCGCCAAGTGCTCTCTGTCGGTGAAAGGTCTGGACTGCAGGCTGGTCAGTTCAGCACCCAGACTCTTCTACTGAGAAGCCATGCTGTTGTGATGGATGCAGTATGTGGTTTAGCATTGTCTTGCTAAAATTTGCAGGCCATCCCTGAAGGAAACGTTGTCTGGATGGGAGCATATGTTGTTGTTAAACTGATAAATACTTCACAGCATTGATTGTGCTTTTTTCCGGATGTGTAAGGGCGATTTTCAGCCAAGTGTGCAATTTAGGGGAAAAAAATGTCTTATCGCATTTAACCTATTTAATACAAAATAAACACCCAGGAAGCAATTTAGTATGTTGCAGAACACTTTTTTCCAGTTTAAAAAATTGTTTGGTCATGTTTGAGGGGAAAAAACAAAAAATAGCAGGATTTTTATGGTCAAAATGTCCATTTTGTTACCTGTCTCAAGTGGGGTCACTTTTACTCAAGTTGATTTTTTTCTTTTTTCCCTTGAGAAATCTTATCACTTACAAAACTTCACAGGTTTCTTTGTATTTTAGGTCTCTACGACAGATTTGTCTCCCTATTTCTTAGTTTTCCTCTAAAGATATTAGTCAATAAAGCAATGTCGCAAACTTGGTTCAGTCACTGTCTTTCATGTTACCACCATCACATCTGAGGACAATAATTAACGTTGTATCCAATAGGTGTCACTACCATGGTTTTTTTTTTAAAAACCAGGATGTAAGGAATCTATTTTGGCTGCATTTTAGAATTTGAAGAGCTGTGGGAGGAAGAGACAGCTCAGCAAGTTTTTCCAAATTGTGTGTCTCACAAATTGCACGTCTTTCTTTTTACCACATAATAATGCATGATTCCAGGTAGAAACTGAAAGAGTGACCTGTAATAGCGTAACTGCTTCAAGTTTGCCATAATTAAGGCATGTTTGGGTGTGGACAAGTGCCCACAGTACCCTGAAAAACTTTTGGATGTGTCTTTCATGTTACCGTAATTTGTCTTTCTTGTTACCATTATTGAGGAACAAAAAAGACAAACTGGTAACACAAAAGACAGGTATGACGCCACAATTTAAAAAAATTAATAAATCCAGTTCACAGACATATAATTTTGATGAAATCTTGATGAAACAAGGCCTAGGCCTACTACAGTGGGGTGCAAAAATTTGGGCACCCCCCGGTCTGTTACAATTAATCTCTAAGTGACTGAAAGCAAACCTGAACACTAAATGCTACAAAGTTAAACATGGCACATTTCATCACATTTTAAAGCAAGAAATATTTTTATTTTGAACATTTTACACTTTCAAAATAATAAAACAAGGAAAAAGGCCTTGTGCAAAAGTTTGGGAACCCTGTCAGCTAGTACTTCATAACTCCTCCTCGGGCAGCTATAACATCTTGCAAGCCCATGTTACTGCGGTAACATGAAAGACAACATGAAAAAATTAAAAATGCATTTTCTCATAATTAAAGAGAGTTCTTGCATTGCAGCTTTGTAGAACCCTTAGAAATTCACTGAGAAAACAAAATAAGGCCAAATTATGGGGAAAAAATGGGTTTGATTTTTCAAAAGTGTCTTTCATGTTACTTGCACACTTGGCTGAAAATCGCCCGTAAGCTGCCCACGCCATAGGCACTAATGTAACCCCGTACCATCAGAGATGCAGGATTTTGAACTGTACGCTGCTAACAATTTGGATGGTCCCTCTCCTATGGCGTCCATGGTTTCCAAAAAGAATGTCAAATTTTGATTTATCTGACCACAGGACAGTTTTCCATTTTGCCTCAGTCCATTTTAAATTAGCTTTGGCCCACAGAAGATGCCAACGTTTCTGGATTGTGCAATTTTACATTGAGGAACAATTTCTGAAATTGGTCCACAATTTTTAGATGCAGTTTTTCGCAGATAGGTGAACCTCTGCCCATCCTTACTTCTGTGAGACTCTGCCTCTCTAAAATGCTCTTTTTATACCCAGTCATGTTACTGACCTGATGCCAATGAACCTAATTAGTTGCAAAATGCTCTTCCAGCTGTTGTTTATTAGTACCATTAACTTTTCCAGCCTTTTGTTGCCCCGTCCCAACTTTTTTGAAATGTGTTGCTGCCATCAAATTCAAAATGAGCTAATATTTTTCATGAAATGGTAAAATGTCTCACTTTCAACGTCTGATATGTTGTCTATGTTCTATTGTGAATAAAATGTTGGTTTTTGAGATTTCAAATCATTGTATTCTGTTTTTATTCACGTTTTACACAACATCCCAACTTCATCGGAACTGGGGTTTGTGTAAAAAAATTTTGTAACTTCCGCATGCATGCTTAAACACATCAACCCACTGTTGCACAGTGAAAAAAATAGTTGCGCCCACCTAAACCCATTGACTGGCTTGCCATACTTAAAATTCAATTCAATTCAATTTATTTTGTATAGCGCTTTTCACAGAGACTGTCACAAAGACGCTTTACAGTGAGAGTTTAAATAAATGAAAGGGCAGTGCCCAGCCTATTCCCCACTACAGCAAATGAGGCAAAAAACTCCCAGTAGGGAGAAAAAATTCTCGAACAGTGGTGAGAAAAAACTCCCCAGTGGGAAGAAATCTCAGGAGGAACCCGGCTATAGTGGGGAAGCCCATCCTCCGCGGGCTCGCTAATTAATAACAAAAAAGTAAAATAGAATAAAATGGCAATAGAGTTCCATTTAAGTCCATCTGAACAGTGGCATCGGTAGCTCCAGGAAGTGGCAAGTCGAGGATGGTGTAGTATAAAAGTGTAGGATATGGTGTAGGATAAAAGTAACAACTCTACCCAAATCTATCCAAAAACCGGAGATCAGTCACTCAAGGTAATCTATGTAGAAATATGAACAAGTTAAGAAGTGAAGCGGATAAAATTTTTTGGTCCAAGTCTGGGAATTTGGGTCGCACCTGATGTCCTCCAACAGCTCATTCTCCAGTTGCTGTTTATTCTGTAACCGGGCAACCTGTTCTGAAAAGGCCACCTTCACCTCCTGAGTCTCTTTCACCTGCAAATAACACAAAGACACCAACATGTCTCCACTTGAAATATAGAACAAATAGTCCCAAAGACTTACCCACCAAAGGAATTTTTATGGGTTTATAAGTCATTTAAAATAGTAAAGGGCATATTACCTGAGTAATTCAGCTCACTGTAAATGAAACATAATTATCTGCACTTTTGGCCAATTTAAGAATTGGATATCTGTAAAATTTCCACAAGAATGCTTGTCAATGATGCCAATGCTCCCTGTTTGGGAATTTACCCAGGGCATAAGTGAAAAAATCTTGAAAAAAAAACTCCATCATTTTTGTGTAATGATCTCATCAGTGTCCAATCATCATGGACATCCAAAGTTAAGCTGCTCACACAAACCCCTTGACACACTGGATGGCGCTTAAGTCAGCCTACATTTTTTTATTCTGGTCAAAGCAATATGTTCCAGGCCATTTGGCCACATGAGTAACGGGTTACAAGGCGTGTTAAGAGTGCAGTCCATGCAACACTCAGTAGTTTCCTGATTCTCATTTGATTGAAAGTGTAAAATAGAGGCATAACAGAATTTAGCATCGTTGATTGCATTTCAAACTAGATAGTTTGGTTGCTCACAAGCAAGAAGAAACCCCGGCCCTCTGTATTACTCACTCACCCAAACACTACAAAAAGATCAACATTTGGCCTTGATCATAAGGTCAAAGCTCAAGTTGAGATCAAAAACTGATTCACTACATAGGGTTCCTACTAGCCCTCAATAAAAACTTAAGTCGTGTGAATGATAGTAAATCAGATTTTTGGCCATTTGCTTGGGCTCTTTGACATTGATATCCATAAATAATTCATTATTCTCTCAATTATTATCTAATACTAACTAAAATGAATGCTCATCGTGACCATACCACTACCAATACCCATACCACCGATTAACAAAACTGAGTCATAATTGTGACCAGCAGTTTGATTGCAAAAAAAGCTATATGGATGTGGTAGTGGCAACAGATACGGTAGCGGAATGAACGTACATCCGTACCATCCACAGCAACTCACAGTAATAAGCTAGATACAGGAATTTTTCCCATCTGACCTTGAACCCAAGGTAAGAGGTCAAATCAAAGATCGCAATATATGGCGTCCCTTAGGGCGCTGATATTATGCTCTAAATGTAATAATAAGCAAAACACGGGGTCTGTGCTTCCCCTAGAATTTTTTTCAGGCCCAGTAGTGCCATCCAAAAAAAAAACAACTCGGATGCATAGCCATCTGTCAGCGATATATATTTGCATGAACTCAATTTTTACACTCTGTATACACTGAAAAAAATTAAAAAGTTGACCAAGGTTAAAAAGGAAAGGCAACCAGCTGAGAAGATCGTTTGAGTTAGCTGAACTTCATGTCCCAGTTGTACAACAACTCATTCGAGAAAGAACTTGGAACTTGACATTTAATCGACTCAAAAATGCTTTGCAGCCTATTGCCCTAATTTTTTAAAGTTGAGTCTACTTTTTAGTTACAGTTTAGTACTTAAGAGCACGAGAAGAATGATGAAAGATGTTTATTATTCCCTCATAAAGAAACGGAGACTACAACACATTGGGGCATATTGCTGCATTCAGTGAAATAAAAATAAACGTTGGTACAAGATAGCCAATGGGAAGTTTAACCGAAACTGCTGTCACAAAGCTACAGCTTACAGCAATAACACAAAAATCGAAACGGCAGTGTGTTCGATAGAAGTTCAGCATTGTCGATCAGACAATGCCTCTGCAGGTCAGAAATAACGATGAAGTTCATCAATACATTGACCTGAAATGCCTTAAGGCACACATGAGCGGTCAGAGAACTGGCCAAAGATGGACAAATCATCAGTTGCGACACAGCAAGTAATACACTCTCTAATCAAACGAACGTTATTCTTCGTGAGCAGGACAACATCAGCAACATATCAGTAAGCCCAATTACCTGTATTTTTTTCAGTAAAGCTAGTCATAAAGACTGTTACCTTTCTCGGTGGTGGCTGCATGCTTGTTTTTTTTTTTTTACCGCCTCGTTTTTGTTATTTAACTGTCCCTCGGGTTGGTTAGTAGGATGCTTTTGTTATTTTCTATTAAAAGACTACTTCCCAGACAACATTTTCGCCTCACCCACTCCAAGCCATGAATGCACTTACACCAAATTCCATTTAGGTAGGAGGAGCAGAGGGTTTCAGCTATCGGCATCAACCCTCAGTGAAAGCCTGCCACATAGTGGGGATGCCCTCATACTGCAGCCGCTTTCACGCCGGACGCGAAACGAATTTTTCGCGCAGCAGATTACATTCAAAGTCAATGCAAAGACGCGTTACATTCAAAGTCAATGCAAAGACGCGAATATTCGCGTTTTGCATTGACATTGAATGTAATCTGTCGTGCGAAAAATTCGTTTCGCGTCCGGTGTGAAAGCAGCTTGACTATCGCTGTCGAAACCCAACGATGGAATCGGAGGCCAGCCAAGGGCCTTTCTCTCGATCTCCCGAGGGAAACCAGCTGTGCAGCCAAGCCGAGAAATACCAGCATCGTGCCAAAAAGTCATCCTTCGCCAAGAAGTGATTTCAGTCCGCGGAGGGAGCGCAGCAAGTTAAAACAGTGTCTCCCAGTTTGCATGCTCTGGGCCTATAGCTGCTTTCATCATTTTCAGACAGCCATAACTTGCAAATAAATATGGTTGCAGTTTATTGCGCTATCAGGAGTGATATTCTCGTGATTATCAGCAAATCTGTAGTAGGGGAGACTGGGGTCCGATTAGCCATGGGGACCTATGAGCCATATCACTATTTTTCGATCAATCGATGCTAAAGGTGTTTAAAATCGGCAAAATAGTGATATGGCTCATTTATCCCCATGACTCATCAGTCAATGGTAAAATATTTTGCCTATTTTAAGCAGCTCTGTCATCGATTGATCGCAAAATAGTGCTATGGCTCATCGGTCCTCATTTATTTTATATGTTATTAATTGCTTATTTCCGTATGGCCTTGGTATTGGCCTGAGGGTCGCCGTGCCGCGACCCAAAGGACAATACCAAGGTAATGCGAAAATAAGCAATTTATAATGTTTTTATTAATTGGTTAAGTATATTGTGCTATCATGATAATATTATGACTATGACTTCTTAAGTACGCGACTTCAAGACTCATTAAAGCGCTAAATGCTGGGTCCGCGACTGCTTGTGGTGCACCTGCTGAACTCGGTCAATACAGGGTCGGCCAAGTCGAGATATATTGGCTGGCCATTTTTACTGTATGCGAGCAATAACATACTTAACCAATTAATAAATTTATTTATTTATTGTTCTGCACACAATTAAGAATCAACAATTGAATAAAAGAGATAGAAACAAGTAGGCCTAGTTGTGCAGGTAGAGACAGGAAACCCTAGATGGGCTTATACGAGGTCTCATACCTAAGAAGAACATAATTCATATTAAAGAAGCAAAAACAAAAATAAAATTAAATTAAAAAAAAATGAAAAAGAAAAAGATTCCAGATAAAATTACACCAAAGCAAATGAAATGGAACATAGAATACTGTAATGTGTTAGTAGTACACTTTATATTATATATATATGGATCATGTAGGTCTGAAATAAAAGATTGAATTGAATTGAATTGGCAATATAATGCCGTATTGAATATATACTGTTTATAGGATTATAGTGTGAAATTTTCAATTAGATTTATACAGTTTACTATGTAATACATAAATATACATAATAGGTGCAGGGCAACAATGATAAACTTAATGAATTAAAAAAAAAAAAAGGCTCATGGCTCATCGGACCCCAATCTCCCATATTGTTTAACGTGCATATATGTTTGGCATGTTTTATATCCTAGCTAATTAGACTTTAATTATTATGCTTTATGGACAGGTTACATACCTAGCAATAACTGATTTCATTCATGAGGATTAGGCAATATTTTAACGACTTAAGTTATTAAACGCGCTGGAATCACTTTTTAGCAGAGCATCACTTGTTGACACAACTGTTCCTTCACAAACTTGAATACATAAGAGCCCTGTCAGGCTTTAGTCTGTATAGTTATCCCATTAGCACAATAATCCTACAGAACCCTGGCTTGGATATACGATAACGTTACCATACCTCGGTTACATACACTCTTAAAGCCTGCTTACAGTGGGAGAGACCGGGCATGGCTGTAATACTTTTTGCGTCTACACCTGTGGCTCACTGAATTTTTGAGCTAGAGTGCTCAAATTTCAAAAGAAAGTGGCATCATTTATTTGTTACAAATGGCACCAATTCAAACCTTTGCAAGAATATGGCAGACTAGAAAGTTGATGTCAAATATATGGTGATTCTTTGTTACAACCTACCACAGTTCCAGGGTTGGTTGTAACACATGCCAGGATAATTTTTGGCCAAAGAAGCAAAAACAGAGGCCAGGCTATGTGATGAGGTTCAAAAAAGAGGTTTATTGAAAGAAAAGAACAACAAATACAAACAATCTCTCTCTCTCTCTCTCTCTCTCTCTCTCTCTCTATGGCTGACCATTACTCAAATCCACTTTTTCTTTGTCTCAGGTGTGTGTGTGTGTGTGTTTGTGCCTGTGAGTGTTTTGAGCATGTGTGTACAGTATATGTGAGAACTTAAGGGATTTTAAAGATGTGTCACAACGCACCCCACCCCTGTCAGCCATTGTTTAGCAAGCTGTATTCACATAGTGTTTTGAAATTACCAGGGAAAATTGCATGACATTTTGCCTGATAACCTACAATTTAATCTAAGTCATGTACTCTCTAACCTAAAAATCCATTTTTCTTTGCATGTGCCTGTTTCCAGTTTGAAAACCATCATGTGGGATCAGGGAGGAAGTGGATAAATACTGAAGTGATCACATGACTCCTATCTTATCCCCATTTGGAGGACCTGGTGGTGTCGCAATTCCCCCTTGTTACAGCCATAGCGAGTCTCCCGTACTGCGCCTTGTTAATTGTCAGTTGTTTTCAAATGTCATTTATAGGCTTAATACAAAATTGGTGTAATTTATATTGATAGACTGGTAATGTATTCTGGGTTAGCCATCAAAAATAGAGGTCGCTTCAAACTAATTTCCTTCAAAAAATATTGCTCTTGCCGAAATGCAACTACTGAATCCTGAATGACACATTTAAATGTTTTTAGGCCTATGGTGTGTATTTCACAGTGACAAATTCATGTGTTCCACATGTGACTTAGTCCAAAGAACAAAACTGAGAAAAGTTAAAACCAGACATTTTATTTGCAATTATTACTTAATAGGGAGATAAATATTGCTCTGACTATGGTAACTTAAAAATAGATTAAATAGCCTACTTATAAATACTGTAAATATGATGAGACTATCAGTTATTTTTATTTGAACTGCACAGTTGTTGAAAAACGCGTTTCAGTAGTCTTAAGAATTCTTTTGAAGGTATTCGAGCGTTGCTGGTCACATTCTTCTCGAGATGGAAACTCCCAGTTCTCTATAAAGACAACAACTTCGTTAATAGCTGCACATAGAAAGCCTATGTCTACAGTAGGCAGGTATGTACAATTTACAAAAGTTATTTTATACTGTCCGGGCCTATTGTCTCTTGCGACAAGGCTCTTACAATTTATAAATAAACAAATATACGCATTTGATGAACTCGCAGCTGAGTTAAAATTTAAACGATGGCAATTCAAAACTACGATAAGTCGTAATGAGACAGTGGACAGTAATTTTATTTACTCACCTTTAATGAGTTAAATCTTGTTTTTAGTGCAGCAATTGCTTGTTTCTTGGAGACCACTCTCTTCAGGGATTCCAGACCATTGATGATGTATTCCTTTTTGCAGTCTTCCTGCATGAAAATAATTCAAGGAAACATTGATTTGTATTACTTGATGATTTTATTCTGATTTTCGATATGTACATGGACAGAAAAAAAAAAGAATGGACAACCCAAATGATTGTGCACTTAAGCTCCACGCACTATTATGAATAACTTAAATTGGCTATACTAGGTACAATTTTGTGATCAATTGAAGTCCTAGATACTTAAAAATAGGCTACTGTATGAACAGCGGTTCATAATTTCACATAGCATTTTTTTATTTGTACATTTAGGCGCACTGGTATATAGTTGTTCCATTTCCTATTGAAATGCATTCGACTTACCGTTAATGTGATGTTTATTAGACAACGCTTCATCCCTACTCCCTACAAAGAGAACATAGAAAATGATTAGGAGCGATCATGCTTAATTTGTCAAACCGTAGTGCATACCCTTCAAAACATGCCTGTTCAGAATGGGTCGATTGCTTGGTCTCTGCTACTTGAGCAGTAATGGAGCTTGCAGCTTTATTGAGATTTTTTGAGGACAACTCAGCCAAACAATTTCAAACTTGACACAGCACATCCTTGGCTTCTCAGTAATGCACCCGCCAAGTGCGAGATAGATGTGATGAACAGCTCCCCAGATATGAGGAAGAAACCCGGACCTACAGACAGATATTCCTCGCTTCATAGTTAAATACCATTCATTTGTTATAACACGAGGGGAATTTATTTGGTGTTTCTTACTTATCAAAGTTGTCTAATGCACTAAACTTATACATACTGTGCAAAAGTTTTAGGTGCATTCAAAACAATGCAATACGGCTGAAGACGCTTTCAGAAATAATGAAAGTAAAAGTTGAAATATCAGCAAATACATATCCAAGTATATAAATGTTTAAAATGAAATATAAAGAACTATAAAATGTGGTAAACTAAAAATAAATGAAAACCACAAAGGAAAAACAATCAAATTTTGCAATTTTGTATATTTTATATATTATATATTATAATATTTATAATAATATATAATATTATTATATATCATTATAATATTTTCTATATTTTATATTTTTTCTTTTTTTTTTGCGCTTTGTTTCTAAGATCGTTTTGAATTTTTAATTCTTCATTTCTCCACAACGTGAAAATGTGACTCTGATCATTTTTCCATTGTGGTCTTCAAATATTTTTTGTCTCCTCCCATCACCTAAATGTTAAGTGAACTACATTGATATTTTTTGTCAAAACAATTGGCTGACAAGTTTTTCTAAACATAACTTTGCGCAGTTACTCTGCAGCTTAACACCTCCCCTTACTACTGTCTCTCCAGGTAAAGCCTTGGTGATGCTGAGCGTAAGTCTCTGTCAAGGCTCATCTGGCCTTTTCTTTAAGAAACAAGAAGCCAATATTGGAAATTAAGAGGTGCTATAAACTATAAATATGAATTTTACAGTTTGGGTCTTTGCTTTCAGATAAGGAGGGAGCCCCCTCACAAGCAGTTCAGATATCTTTGCGCATGTCATTTTGGATTTTTTTTTTCAAACTATGGAAGAATAGGAGAGAGAGGGAACACACAGCAGTGTTGGAAAGATGCTGACCACTATGAAAATATATATGTTAAGAAGGGTCGTCATGCACTTGTGGCCACAATACGATAGTACTTAGTTCATTAAATTGCCAATATTATGAAATGAGTCTTCTTCAGGGTACGTAGGGACATAACTACTCAACAGTAATTATATAAGAGCTGGGACACATTTGTGTTGCATCAAGGGATGAAGTGTCTAATTTACATTCTGTGGGAGGAGCAAGTCACTTGCGTTTAAAAATCACATTCATAAGGCCTAATATGTTTGATAAATAGTTTGAGATATATCAAAACATTTCCATACAAATATGAAAGAAAGCATTTTAAAAAGCTGATAGTCTACACTGCAGCCATATTAAACAGGTAATATTAGGGGAATAATGCTATCATCGGAAAAAATAGGACCAAGGGTCCTGTAGCTTACTGGCAAGCAATCTTATAGAGATGATACAAGTTATGAAAATATCATGTGAAGTTTGACCTTCGAATCATTGAAGGTCAATGTCAAGGTCACCAAATAAAAGTTCACATACATTTATGAGACCTCCTGTAATACAATCCTAAGCTCTGGAGCAGTTTTGGTGATACAAGTCATTGAAAATTCAATATGTCAATTGTGAACTTTGAAGGTCACAGAAGGTCAAGTTGAGGTCAGCAAATGGACTTCCTATATGACTAAATGTCTCTATACAAACCTTGGCTCAATCTGTGACCATTTTGGTGATACAAGTCATTGCAATTTCACTGTCGAGTTTGACCGTAAAAGGTTACTGACAGTCAAGTTGAATGTCACCAAATGAAAGTTCATATGTGACTTCCTAGATGTCAATAACACAAACCTAGGCTCCATCTGCAACCATTTTAGTGATACAAGTCATTGAATATTCACTAGGTCACATTTGACCTTTGAAGGTCAATACGAAAGTCACCAAGTGAAAGTTAATGTATGACTTCCTATATGTCTCCAAAACAAACCTAGGCTCCATCTGTGACCGTTGTGGCAATACAAGTCATTGTAATTGTATTATGTCAAGTTTGACCTTCAAAGGTCACCACAGTCAAGTTGCATGTCACCAAATGAAACTTCATGTGTGACTTCCTTTAAGTCTCAAATACAAATTTAGGCTCCATCTGTGACTGTTTTGGCAATACAAGTCATTGTAATTCTATTATGTCAAGTTTGACCTTCGAAGGTCAGTACAAAGGTCACCAAATGAAAGTTCATGTATGACTTCCTATACGTCTCCAATACAAACCTACACTCTATCTGTAACGATTTTGCTGATATAAGTAGTTGAAATTTCACTGTAAAGATTGGCCATTGAAGGTCACTAAAGGCTAAGGTCAAGGTCACCAAATAAAACTTCATACATGACTTCCTATATGCCAACAATAGAAACCTAAGCTCTATCTGTAATAATTTTGGTGATAGAAAGTCATTAAAATTTCACTATGTGAAGTTTGACCTTCGAAGGTCACCAAAGGTCATATACAAGGCCACCAAATGAAAGTTCATATATGACTTCCCATTAGTGTTCAAAACACATATGTACCCAATCTTCAATATTTTCAAGCCTAGAAGCCTTTGAAAATTGTAACATTTTGCTTGACCTCAAGTTTGATCTTTCAGGGTCATCTGAGGTCAACTTTAACATGACCAAAATACAAGTCATATATGACTTCCTATATGTCGATAATACAAACTTAATCTCTATCTGCAACCATTAGGCCTCCACAGGCCATCTTGCATATTCTCTATAGGATCAGGTTAAAGAACAGTGCCCCCACAAGACCCACTTCTGTCAATTCAATCAAAATGGCGTTTACACTGTACATTGACAGTACCAAGGAAAGTTGATTGCCTGATTTCGAAAAAAATTTATCAAGCAGTTTTTGAGAAATAACTTTTTTTTAATTTCTCAGTCCTACCTTTAACATTGGGGCCAAAATTTCAAGGGCCCATAAAACGGACAAAAATGATTCAATCAAAAATCTGAAAAAATTTTCTGGAGATATGGTCTAGTAGTATGTTGTGGCAAATGTACACGAAAATTCATTAGGCCAAAAAAAAAGATAAAAAATGATCTGGATGACGGACGCCACACCACGACAATAAATGAAAAATGAAAAAAAAAAAGAAAAAACCCGAAACCACTGGCACCGAATGGGTTTCTAAGGGTGAAATTCTAAGTTATTTATACATGTTTCATAGACATTATGTCTCACATATGGAAAATTATAAATATATTATATCTTGCAGGAAGGTCAAATGTTGCAGAAAAATATGTTTATAGAAAAAAACACTTGAACAAGTTGGTAAGAAGCATGCCTGCTCACGAACAGTTCAGGTATTTCTATGCGCATCATTTCTGATTTTTTTTTTCAAATTATCAAGTGAAAATGTCATTCTTGCAAGGAAGTAGAGGGACAGTTTAACTGTATTCTCCTAGTTCGTGAAGCTTAAATAGCTGTTATATTGTGAGTCAGTGTCCATTTAGTATCAGGAAATGTATTATATGAAAACTAGAAGGTAGGGGAGATCAGGGTTGGTTGTAACTCTTTTCACTCTCTCGTGAACTGCTCATCATCAACACATCAGACAATAGTCAATTCCCACATTAGAGGGAAGCTTATGGTCTTGGGTTAAAATGGTTATCCCTCTCATTATTATAACAGCAATTTATTAACCATCAAACATACTCTGACACATTGTGACAACCAACCTCATCACGGGGTTGATTGCCACAATGCATGGGGCAGGTTGCCCCCATTGTTATTAATGGAGTTTCAGTAAAAACTATGATTTACGAAAAACATTTGTAACTTTTTAGTGTTTTAAGCTAGGGACACCAAATAAGTTTTAAAATGGATAGAATCATCATCTGTATCATCCTCGTTATTTTCTATTTGTCTATTTGCGATAAAGAGGAATGTGAACCGTGATTATTTGAAAGGCAAATGAAGGAATTTACAGTGTTGAAAACATTACAGCTTTTATTAAAGCCGCAATATAATAACAATTCATTATGAACATAATACCTAAATGAAATAGTGATATTTTAATCGATTTATCACCATCAAAAATATCAAGACTATGAGCTTTAGGTAAAAACTCAAAAAGCCAAAGTTTTTTTTTTTTTTTTTGAAGTCCGCAACCATTTTTCTGACAAAAAAGAAAAACGCAAAACAAAAAACATCACTGCCTATGTATCTGTCACTGAAAACTTTTCTCATACCCTGCTACACGTGTGCCAAACAACATTCGGAAAAATGAGACAACCACCTGACCTCTTGACAAAGCTAGCAACTGAAACATGGGCTAAACTTAAAATTATAACCTCACTCTTTTTAATGAGTTTGATGAGAAATGCCTAATAGCCTAAAAACATTAATTACAAAAATAAAACGAACACGAAAAAATAACTGACCCATAAAAATTGCAAAATTCCTCTCCATCTCAATGTTTTGCGTCTCTCACAAATTGGCCCGAAAGACATGAGCTTGACCTCAGATGGCAAATGTTTGAGACTAACATAATAAAACCATAATCTCTGGTTTGTCTGTGATAGGCACTGTGACAACTAACCTGTGAGACAACCAACCCTGGTCTCCCCTACTAGAAATATGTCCTTCAAGAAAGCAGGAAGAAAACATTCTTTTCAGTGATAACAGTGACAGGGAAACGGAGGTTAGCATGAACTCACCAAAATGGTTCCAAGTGAGGGGTTTTCAGGGCACATCTGTATAGTGGAAAATATAACAATTTCAACAGTAAATGCATGGCCATAGACAGAGCATGTTAATTTCTTCTGTCAAAAATAGCTTTTTCCCTCAGTTTCTTCTTTTGTAGCATTTACATTACCTGTAGATCCTTCTCAACTGTTTTAATGTCGTCCAGATATTCGGCGCAAGAACCTATAGAGGATTTGACACAGGTTGCAATCATGACACAGAAGAGCAATACAGCGTTTCTGACCATCGCTCGTTTTCTGTTCTTGGTTATAGTGAATCCAAAGAGATTTGATGTCTTCACTTGGATTTTGCTTCTGATCAAGGGCTTTTAAAACCATGAGTTAAAATTGGGAAATTCCTCTCAGAATAGCGTCATGCTTCTCCCTCCTACGTATTTTTTCCAGGTCTTGAATACAGATGCATACACCCTGCCACCCACCTCCCCCCCACACACACACACTCACACAAGCACACGCACACGTAGACGCACGGACACACAATTTGAGGAATCACAATTAAATGTCCAAACCTTGCCAAGGGTGGAGCTAGAATATTTGCATCTTCATACACACTTCCGGTTTCAACCATAGACCGTATGGAATTATTGTAACCGGCGCGAAACTTGTTTTCGCTTTGTATGGTTATGCTATAGGCAATGCAAGTGAGTTAATATTCTGAAACTGTTAATGTGTGTGTGTGCGTGTGTGTGTGTGTTTTTTTTTTTTTCTGGAGACATAATTAGATATACTCTACAGAAAAAGTTAAGGAACGCTCGATTTTGACCCGAGTATGTGAAATGTAAAAACTGAACCTAAACCCTAAGTGTTGGTTACATTATTTGTGTTAATCCAAGACACAAAATGCATCCAAAAATTTGATCAGACGACTTTATTACCTCAAAACAGGGTATCCGCAGGGAAATCAGAATCACACCAAGTCCAGGCCATTAAATCAAAACGTCAAACAATGTCCAAAGTCATTTCAATATCTTCTGTGATCACCATGTGCTCTCACCACAGCTTGACAGCATCTTGGGAAGCTCAGAACTGGTAAAAATAATAGAGAAAAAACTCAGTGGTCCGTAACTTTTTTTTGTTGCGTAAATATTCATGCAAAGCAAATACTGTTGCTGTATATCGCACACTGGCGTAGTATTTTGTTGCTAGCGAAGAGTATTGGTTGCTGTATTTACCAGAAGTGCACATTCTGACACAGAGCATTGACCTCCTTTGACATCCAGCGCATCAGCCAATCACATGCGAGGATTTGGCAATAATACCAGTAGCACCACTGGTGGCAAAGTTTGGAAATTTAATTGCGATACCTCGAATTGGTAAGTAGCAGCCTATATATCAGGTGAGAATATCACTTGCTTTGGATTCAGAAAAAAAATGTAACTGCTTAATTTGGCCGAATAACCGTACATCGGGGGTGTATAATGAAGGGATTCACCCTATATCCTGCTTTGATTCAGTGGGCTAAAAAGAAGGACAGGGCCTTGTCTTTGGTGGTGTCACATGATTTTGTAGGTCCTCTCCCATCAAATTTCAAGATTACGATAAGGCCGAGCAGAATTGGCATTTGACTGAGGACGTGTTGACGTAGATGGCACGCACATTCAGCAACAGATCAATACTGCAAATAACATCATGGGAAAATGTCTTTGTGCTGATGGCTCTCTTAAACACTTTTCCCCACATCTTGCCTTTATGTCAGAATCTTGCCTGCAACAAGAATAAAGGAACAGAGAGAAAGTGAGTGAGTGAGTGAGTGAGTGACTGACTGACTGCCTGACAAAGTTGCGCAATTGGTCGGCTGGCAAAGTGTGCTGTCCCCGTTGGCCATTGCACATTGCTTATAGTTCTGTTCATAGGCCATAAACAGTCCAGCCATACATAAAGTTTTAACCAAGTCTTGTTGTTTTCAACAAAAAAAAAGAAATAAAACAGAGCCCTTTTTCCTTTTCTTGTTGTCAGAATCAAAAAATGGAAAATGACAAAACCAAATTCTAAAAAGGTCGGTGTGTGTTCAGGCAGCTTGTTCTAAATTCCGTTTGCAAGACCAACTGGTGTCCTCAGTCCTCAAACACTAAATGAGTGTGACTTAAAGACATGGTGATATCAAAACGTGGTAATGGGTTGATTGTCCCAGCATTTTTGGACTGTGTTACAGTCATCACATTTTATATTTTTTAGAACAGTTAAATTTATGTCAGAACATCAATAGATGTGTTGTTATACTGTATTCTATATGGTAGACAAATAGTTATTTCCCAACAAGGTAGTTATTGCTTATTATTTCAAAATTAAACCATAATTATTAACACCCTTTTTCCCCACTATTGAGTTGTTCATAGTCTCTCTGTGATTGGTCAAAATATTTGGAGAAATATTCAACTATTCCTCTGAATCTAACAGGATCCTTCAGTTTGTGCTTGCAGACTGGCAACTTGAAAACATAAATTTCAATCAGTTTAAGTCTGAAGCTCGCAACTGCCATTGTTTGACAAAAATGTGTTCAGTGTTGAATTTTTGGATTTTCTGGAACTCAGTCATAGAGACGGACCAGCTTGTGGCCGAGTTTGTGTTTTGTAGGGGGTGGGGTAGGCGGGAGGACGTTGGCAAAAATGGTTAGTCTTTGTTGTACATAATGATTCCATTAACCTTGACCCATGACTTGTGAACAAAAACAAGTGCCATACCCACATTTGAAATGCTTAACCATAGTAACAAAATTTTGCCTATAATCTGAGCACAGCAACTGGATCTGATCAAACTTCAAGTTTCTGTAGCATCAGTTAGGGGGAAAAAAAAACTTGGTTTGGCAATGCATCAGCATCCACCTTTGTCTGTATATAAATGCAGTACCTTTGTGCCTATGCTTGTGCACCCATGGCTGTTGCAATGCCAAATATAGCAGCCTACTGAGCAAGAATTGTCTTTCAGAACTTGCGTGAACCTAACTATGCTCTTTGTTGGTGCATGAAGGTGTAGTGGGGTGAGCTGTCAGAAACAGACACCTCTCGCAAGCTGTCAGCACTGAGCCCTCACCAGTCAAGGGTTCTCAGGGTTCCCAGCTGAGGTGAGGAACAAAGGTGACTGTTCAAAACGGCTGCGTTGCCCAGAAGACAAGGGATTGGCTGGAGGCTCCTAGCTTTCTCTCCTCTGTGCCCAGTCTTCGAAAAGACTCTCGCCTATCAGGTGCGGTCACTACCAGCCTTTCTGCTAAAGGGAGAGGACGCCCAGCTAAACAGTGTGTATGAGCGTGTGCGCGTGTGGTTGAGAGAGGAAGAACGCAAGCGAGAGAGAGAGAGAAATGGGGTTGTGTTCTAGCAAGTCCTCAGTGTCCTTGGTGCCGAAGGCCTTGGTGCCAAACGCCCTGGTACTGAATGCAGATGACCAAAGCCAGGCGCCGGGCAGCAGCAGACGAGGTTCCCCGGCGTGGGAGGAACAGTCCTCATTCGCACACGTCACCAAGGTGAAAGTGGAAGCTGCAGCAAGGGGGGGGGCAGCTGTGTCCCCAACCATCCAGCGAAGGGCTACCTGGAGCTGGGTGGGAAAGGAGAGGGAGAGCCCCTGACGTCCCGAGAGGCCGAGGAAGAGGAGGACACAGAGGCAGAAGAGCAGGAGGAGCTGCTGCATATCTCAGATAGCGAGGGGAGCCTGAAAAGTGAGTTTCTGGAATGAAGGGATCGGTGAGGGAGAGAGGGGCGGGGCTTATGGCACCCCCTCAGAGGTCCGTTAGCTTGGTAATTCTCTAGAACAGTGACAAACTTCTCCAGAAATTCAAAAACATCCCTTTCTTCCTTTAACTTTGCATTTCATCAGTCCAGTGGGAGGGAAAATTTGGATATTTTGTGCAGGCCGAAGCTCTGGAGGACAAACCCTAAACTGAACTCTAATGGACTCTGAATTTGTCCACCTTTGTGATGTAAGAGATGTGAACAGAAGAGAAACCAGGAGACTCACAATTCTTGCTGGGTATATTGTCACATGCGTCTTAGAATCTCTGGAACCATTGTATGCAGTGTAATGTATGAATACTGAATACAAGAGTGTGATCTTTGCCAGATTTGAGAATAATAAATAAAAATGATTCCATTTTAGATTATTATGTTACTCCCTCCTGTCACACACCATTTTTATAATAATAATATTAATAATAATAATACATTTTATTTATAAGCGCCTTTCAAAACACTTAAGGACACTGTACAAAGATAGAACAAGAACAATACAACAACAGATAAAAGTTACACAATAAAACGGGACAATGTAATTACAAAGAGAATGCCAACTTGAACAGGTGAGTTTTGAGTCTGGATTTAAACAGAGGAAGAGAGTCGATGTTTCGGATGTCCGGTGGGAGTGAGTTCCAGAGTTGAGGAGCAGAGCAGCTGAAAGCTCTGCTCCCCATGGTACTGCGGCGGACAGAGGGCACAGTGAGGTGGATGGAGGAGGAGGATCTGAGGGAGCAGGAGGAGGTGGCAATGTGGAGGAGATCTGACAAATAAGCAGGAACGAGGTTGTGAATGGCCTTAAATGTATACAGAAGGATTTTGAATCCTATTCTGAATTTAACCGGGAGCCACTGGAGTTGCTGTAAAATGGGGGTAATGAGGTGAAATGAGGGGGTTTTGGTGATGATGCGAGCAGCTGAATTCTGGACCATTTGAAGCTTTTGGAGGGATTTGTTTGCGAGACCAAAGAGTAGAGATTTACAGTAGTCAATGCGGGAGGTTACGAGGCTGTTAACAAGGATAGAGGTAGTGTGGAGGTTGAGGGAGGGGCGGAGATGATTAATGCTGCGTAGATGGAAATATGCAGACCGGGTAATATTATTGATGTGGGAATGGATTGACAATGAGCTATTGAGAATGACATCCAGACTCTTAATCTGAGGGGAGGGGGAAACTGAGGAACAGTCAGTTTTGTGGGAAAAGCTGTCAACTTTGGATAATGTAGATTTTGTACTAATGAGGAGGATTTCGGTTTTGTCACAGTTTAGTTTTTACAGTTTTTACTAGAGCTTTACCTTTCAGCTGGATTTCCAGTCACACATAAATGATGAAATGGTCTTGTATTTTTACGGTCAGCTTGAGCAAAAATTTTTTTGCATAGATTATATGAGACATTCTTCAGTTTTGCTCTATCACTCGAGGATTGCCTTTGTACTGTTCAATGACAGCAGTACGTGAGCTGAGCATTATTGAATCATTGAATTTCCAAAGGGCCCAACTCCAATGAATTAAAGGTCTGCATATCTTATAACAAAAAGGGGGACTTTCTTGTAATTTCAGCCAAAAGTATCCCAATGACACTCTCTTTGAAAGACATAAACAAAAAATATATGGGTCATAACATATGGGCAAATTTTTAACAATTTGTGTGATTCAATTTTTCCCTTTCTTGAAAAAGAGTGTTCTTTGGACTTGGGCCCTTTGGAAACTCAAGGACTCAATTCATAAGAGGGGTTTCTTCAGCAATGTGACTGGATGTAACAGTAAAATTTATGTTATCTAAACCTGGATGAAATGTTAAATTCATCTTAATGAAGTGTACAAATCTAGGCAGTCGCCACTTTTATGTAAGCATCAAAGCCAGCAGGCGTCTCGAAAGTGATATAGAATCCCAGTTTTATAGTTTTTGGCGGGGTTTACATGTGTTCACATCTTTTCGAAATTTTTAATCATCAACTGTGTCACGTTGTTAACTATGTAAGAACAGGTTATAAATTTACTGATCACTAAAGATGTGTTTAGTGATTAGGGTCCTAATCCCAAATATTAACATTATAGTGAGAATGATTACACAATATGTCTGTGAGTATGTGTGTGTTTGTGTGAAGACTTGATGTTTTTTTTTTTTATTTAAATGTAAATTTAACAACTTATAACAAGCTTAGGTGTTCAGGAAAATGTCGTTTTCTAAGCTTTTTACACGTGTTCAAGAGTTTTATTTTAGCTCTATACAGCACACTGCACATTTATTTTTTCATTGTTGAAACATATTAGCTATTTCTGTGCCCATCGTTATTGCATTAAATTTACAGATAAACTTAGTGAGGTTACTGGAGTTCATGGAGCTTCCTATGGCCAAAGATAGTGCTTCGATGACGAGGCAGATGATGTAAGGATCCCCATGGTATTTTAAAGGTGCAATAGTGAGCAAATGTCAATGGCTGGTTACTAGGAAATAGGAACTGAAAAAGATTTGAACTGTGCAAATTAAATGGAAGCTGGCTGTTTCACTGCGTGGTAGAAAACTCTGCAGAAGGAAACCCCGAATTGCATAGATTAGACTCTTTCTATGAAAAAATGCTATTCCAATTACAAATCATGCCCCACAAGTGACCTCATACTCACCCACACATGCTCGCATCCAATGTAAAGAGAGATTTGTGCGGAGATACAATCAACCTTGTGCAATAGGAAACAACGTTTCTGATATGGTGTTGGGACCTTCTTCCTCCTGTTTTTCCTATCACTGAAATACCCAAGGTACGACAGATGGAGGGAACTGATATAAGGTGACATACGTAAGACTTCATTTCACACTTTCACAATACTGTCCACAGACGAGATGATCAAAGCAGATAATTTTTTTTTCATTCAAGATGTCATGCTTTTCCTTCACTTCAGCAAAAATTTGTGACTATTCTTCCTTCTTGCTAGTCCCCTAAACTGCATAGTGTGTCAAAAGTGGTTTTTGAAATGATGTAAAAACTCTTCTTTGAAGTCAGTGATTCCCAAACTTTGTCCCGGAGCCCCCCAGTGTATGCTGGTTTCCGTTTCTGCCACAATGACAACTTTAGGATTTTAAAGCTGTTGATTTATTCTAATCAGGTGCATTTCTTGATTCAAGCAGTAACTTGCCATGTTAAACACCACATTCTGACTAATATATCAATATGTGCCGTGAAGAATAAAAGACCTTAATTATATCTTGTTTATTTTTCCATATTGCAAGCCATTTCAGGTCACTACATTTTAAACAGATCAAATTAGACACCAAGAAAAATCAGTAACCTCCAAATAGGTTGCTGGACACAGGTGTTTAGAGTTCTTTCAAAAATATTTGCTTGAATTTGGCTACAGTGCTGTGAAAAAAAAGTGTTTTTCCTCTGTTTTACTTATTTCACATTTCATCCAACTAATTTTAACTCTTTACCCCATTATGACTTCATATGATGCCTAAGTGCAGGTCATCTTTTCAACATCTCAGGTCTCACTTTCAACATCAGATATGTTGTCTACGTTCTATTGTGAACAAAATGTGGGTTTATGAGATTTGCAAATCATTGCACTCTGTTTTTATTCACGTTTTACACAACGTCCCGACTTCATTTGAACTGGGGTTTGTATATCAATAGATCTTTTCCCTTGCCTCCCTCTGGGTCCTCCTTTGTAGTCATTATGGGAAAAGGGAGGGGGGAGTCTATGGGGAAAAGAGTTAATGTAAGACAGATAACATAAGTAAATAAAAAAATAAGCTTTTAAATGATCACTATATTTATTGAAGGTTGAGTTAATCAAAGTCTATATCACCCATTTGATTGCCCTTCCGCACCTAATCACTGATTACGCCACCCTTGGTGGCAACAACTGCCATCAAACATCTGGCGAACTTTTGCTACAGCTTGGCCATTTTCTTTGGTAGGCCTGACAGTGTTTTTTGTGAGCTTTGCCCCGAGGAGAATGAAATTTTAGCAAACTGAGAGTCTTTAGCCCTGGTGGAGGAATTGGTGTTGTGGGGAAACCATTAAAATGCAGCCTGACCCCAGCTTGTGATTTCTCCATCTTCGAAGTTCTCATGTTCACAGTTCACCAGCCAACTCTGTGTTTTGGCCTGTCGTATTTCTAAATCGATTACCGGTTTTATGTCAGAATTTCCAGAATTATTGTCCTCTGTGGCACTGAAATAGGATGAGATCATAATAGTGGGTGATTTAAATTTCCAATTCGACATCACCTGGGATGCTTCGGCCGCTGAGTTTTTAAACCTGACAGAATCCTTCAGTTTGGTCCAGTGGGTATCTGGCCCTACTCACAAACACAGCCTTATTCTGTATTTAGTTTTTCATGCTAGGCGTGAATTTGATTTGTCTCAAGACAGAAGATATTTTTCGTGTCCGATCATTTAGGTGTGACCTTTGATACCTGTGGCCCTAACAAACTTCAAGCAAACCTTGTTCTCTTGCCTCCAAATTTTCATCCATTTTTTCCAATACACGCGATAACACTCGCACATTCCGGACCGTAACAAAATGCTAAATATACTGTATTTGATAAAATGTGCTTGTCTACTGTAAATGCAGCAGCGCCCTTTAAAATGAGAACAACAGAATTTGCCTGGGATGAATGATAAAATACGTAGTCCAGTCAGGGAATGCATAAAAACGGAATGGTAGTGGAAGGCGACTAGACAAATTGTTCATTACGTGCAAATGAAAAGTCTGTTAAACTAATGTAACCAAGAAATTAAAAAATGCTCGAAATGAATTCTACTCTGAATTAGTCGCAAATCACCATACCGCTATAGATTTTTATTAAAAACAATTGTGTGGAAACAATTTAGAATTGATTTACTTGCTTATTTGGTTATTAACTGTTTATCCTTGCTTGCTCTTGATTTAGTATTGATTTACTTGTTTATTCAGTCATTAAGTGTTTATCCTTGCTTGTTCTCGAGTGGCCTAGGTGACCTAGGCCATGCGTGATTGCGACTTTTATAATCTAGCTTGTTCCTATGAAGAAGCGTCATGAAGTGCGTTTACTGAAACAGTGTGTTCCTTCTGAAGCCTGGAGTGTTCTAGATAAGACCCAAGGAAACGTAAATTTCTGCGGGGAGAGAAACTTTTTAGGATTACTGGAGCCAGACTTATGTGGGATGCGCACGCACGCAGCTGATGCAGAGGGTGTACATCATGACGTTCTGCTCATACATATATCTGAGCAAAGGAGGAATTCCTTTGTCTTTGTTCTTGCATTTAACGAACACCCTATTTGCAAATAGTAAACTGGATCCTATTTACTCTATGTGTCTCAGTGTGTTTTCTTACAGGAATAAAATATCAAAATTCCCACAACGTTGGGGGCTCATCCGGGATTCCAATATCTCACCTGCACCTTCCTGGAGAATTGGCGCCGACTGACAACAGTGCACAAAAATCAAATTTGAGCGTTTGTGCAGGCTCTTTAAATGTATACTGAGGCCGGGAGGGAGGAATTCTCCAGCCTGGGAGAGGAGGGAGCGGGCGAGTGACGGGATTTTCCTGAATTCAGTTTGTTGCTGTGAGACAGAGAGAGTAAAGCTAAAATATGGGACAGACTAACAGTAAAGGGGGACGGTGTTGTTGTACTGTTGTGGGACAGATGACGTGACTTTGAGACTGAGGAGTGTGTAGAATATCGACAATGGTACGGGGAATCATTGTGGGTCTGTGACTGGGGAGTGTGTAGAACGTCGGCATAATGGTTTGGGGAATCATTGTGGGTAAAGGAATTTGGTTTTAGTAAACAGCTGAAGCCTGCCCATACAAGTAAACTTGTGAGAGATATAATGAAGCGGGCGGCGATGATGAAAGCTGTTAAAAAATTTTGGTTATGAAGCAGCACTTCATTGGCATGAAGAAGCTGAGTATCAGAGATCTATATTGTATGTGGGAAAAACAGTCATATCGCTTGAAATTGCCCAAATCGGGCTCAACATCAAGAACAAGAAAATAATTCAGCATGACTAACCGTCCCAGAGCAGGGGTTAACATCTGGGGAGCCATTACCCTATGATGAAACTAAATTTTTTGCATTAATGGCAGCACCAACGAGTGCTTTGAAAATGTTGATAGTAAACGGCACACCAATTTATTACTGCAATAATGCTACACTGGAATTTACACGGCACACAGGTACGTCTCATGGGGGAACCGATTGAATGTTATTGAAATAGACCGTTGTCGGCATATGTTATCGAAGCAACAATGGTGTCAGATCATAAGAAAATTAGAGCCTTGGATCTTTTCCAATGTGAATGAATGTGAGAGAGGAAAGTGCACTGAGGGGTGGGTGTGTGTGTGTGTGTGCGTGCATGTGTGTATATTCTGAGCTCAGATTGTGTGTGTGGAAATCAGTGTGAATGAACCCAACTCTGTGTTTGTAAACAACTGCATGGCTGGCATATTTGTTAGTTCTGTCTTTGTTAGATTGAATACAGTTGTCATTCTATTCCATGAAGTGATCATATAGATGTCTACAATAAAATTAGCATTTATTCAAGATTAATTTAAGGTGCCCGTTGATTAGTCCATATTTACAGTATTTTATGGAATTCTTACTGTAATTGCAGGATTGGTAAAAAGTGATATTTCTCAGAAAAATGGATATAATAGCAGTGCAAATTCGCAGGAGTTAAGCCATTTTAATAACTGGAGTTGTAAGAGGACAAAGTTGCAAAAGTAAATAGAATTATTTCTGTCAGGTAAACTCATG
The DNA here is from genome assembly GCA_029692085.1 of Gymnothorax javanicus. NCBI lineage: Eukaryota > Metazoa > Chordata > Actinopteri > Anguilliformes > Muraenidae > Gymnothorax > Gymnothorax javanicus. Next base: position 48,974,129 of record CM056204.1, read on the forward strand.
TATTTACGATTGAACAAATTTGTTAACATGTAGATGTAATAACATTTGAGTTTGGCGAAAAGGTTCTGCTCTGGAAGTGCTCTCTACCATGCATAGCAAGAACATACTAAACAACAAAATTACGTAGGGAGCAGAACTGAAGAATCCCCCCACTGTCAGACAGAGCAGAATCAAACAGGTGGAGGCTGGGGTGGAGGCGGCAAGCAAAACACATTTCTCACCTTGCACGTGAGGCATCAGATTAAGCAGCAAAGGTGTTCATGCTGATTGTGCTTAAATAGACCAACGTAATAGGTTCTTTGCTGTTGCCACTCTGTGATTGGAGTGCTCTCGTTGATGCAGACAACCGCACAGGTGATGTAGAATGACCTGAGTTTCCTGCCTGAACTAGTTCCACTTATTTCAGTCAGGAAAACTCACGTATTTACGATTGAACAAATTTATTAACATGTAGATGTAATGAGATTTGAGTTTGGTGAAAGGTTCTGCTCTGGAGGTGCTCTCTACCACGCATAGTAAGAACATACTAAACATCAAAATTAGGTAGGAAGCAGAACTTAAGAATCCCCCAAAATAGCAGAACCATCACCAGCAAGTGAAGCTAAATTATGTGAGCAACTAAACTATGTGTAGCCTGGCTCCTCGCTGGACCGTTAGGCTTGTTTCTGAGAGAACACACCGCTTGGTGCCCTCGCATCTGTACCTGCGGGCAGGGTCTCGCAACCTCAGGAGAAAAGGCGCATGCCGCTCCCTCTAGCACACGTCTGCAACCCTGACAGATGCAAAGAGGCAAGATGAAGTGTCATTTTGGTCCTGAGATACATTCTACCTAGTGAAATAAGCTATGTGTACAGTGGAGCACCCACTGCCTCCTGGATGACCAGCAATTCCATAAAGATATCCAGGGTCAAACATTGGCTGCTAAAAGCTGCTGAGCCTTTAGCGCACGTCTGCAACCACCAGTGCAATCCCCTGGATCAACAATGGACATACCACCAAACCCAGCCAACCACCTGCGCTAGTTGCAAAATGATCCATACATACAGGCATGTTTAGTTTTAACAAGGTCCAAAAGCAAAGTTCATTATATCAAAAGACCTCTGAACCCAAATCTCCTACGAGATGAAGGGAAGGTTTTGCTGCTGTTGAAGCCTTGAAGATTCAGAGGAGTGGGCAGCTCAGGAGAGAGAGAAGTCCCAAAGCTAGCAAGGATGAGGCGGCACGAAGCAAACCGAACTCGTGTAGGTTTCCCAGCAGCCGTAGTAAACCGACTGTTGAGATGTACTCGCATTACAGACAAAGTGACCTGGAATAGAAGAAAAACAATGGTTAGATTGACCAATAACAGTGAGAGATCATCAACTCCTTCTATTACGATATTGTATGTCAATATTTTATAATACAGCATATGCACACAGATGTATAGCAATGTCAGATACAAAAGTTCAAAACAAAGAGGCTCAAAGTTCAAGAATTTTAGGATTTAAATGTTAAATGACATCACATTTGAGAAAAGGTATTCGGGCCACAATCCATTAAAGGATGGGAAACTACAATATTTGTTGACAACATTTTTAGCAGCTTCATTGTCCAAACATACCAGAGTCTGCTTTGCTCCATTGCAGCCCCAAGTGTACATGTGATCACAATTCCATCAATGTTCTATATTGAATTTTTGAAGGGGACATAAAGTCTACAACCAAGTTTCCAAAACCATACAAAAATCCCCCTGAACCAAAAGGAGCAGCATTATAAGAAAATTAGATGTTTCTCGAAATCATTTAGATTTAATTTCAATAACTGCATATCGAGAGATTGATTCACTGCATTTGTCCATGAAAATTTATTGCATTTCAATATTGCCATTAACTGCATTTTCATCTGAAATTCACTGCATTTAAGTATATTTGCAATTTACTGCATCTCATTTCATAGTTTCACAGCGTTCAAATACATTTTGCGAAGTACTGCATTTCAACACATCACGGTTCACTGTATTCAATGCATTTGAGATTTTCATACAGATTTGTTCAATTTGATCATTGCATCGTGATTTCTTGTCTTATTAGTCAGATTGTGACTTGTTGCACTGCAGTTCCTATAATTCATTGCAGTAGGATTCATCATGGTTTATTTCATTTAATTCCACTGGTAATCAAATAATGAGACGAGGAATACACCAGCCTTGGGTGGCTGCAGGCCATGCGAAACAGCTAAATTAAACTAAATAATGTTAGCGGACGACCATAGATATCCAGTGCAAACGACAGCATTCTCCCCATAGGCAAAGTTCACAGCTTAGCCAAGAGGATGGGCGACAGTAAATGTATAGAGTCCAGAAAATCAACAGGAGAACCACTCCAGGCCGTATTAAAGTTCACAGCAAATTTGTCAAGCATAATAACACCCTTCTTTATACACCACAAAACATGACATGACTGAACTCAAAACTTAAATGTAGAAATGTCAAATTTGACCAGTTGTGACATGCAAGGTCATAGAGTCACATCAGTGCTTGTCCTGCATGAGCAGAAATAAACATAAGCCATTTAAGGTTATTCCCATAACCAAGGTAATGGAATATACTTTCACCACGATGCAATTAAGGCTGGACTTACAAAACGAATAAGCAATTTCAAGTCGCAAACAAATTCCGGAAAATAGCCAGAGTTCTTAGCTGCTCAGGTGAAGCCAAACTCAACTTTGGTTCGCAGGAACCGGTGAAAGGGACAAGTCCATCGGTCGCTTAAGTGCTGCCCAATTCTACACTCGTGGAAGCGGACTCCAGTTAAACGTGGATATTTGAATATCAACACCTCATTCGCAATCAGACAACATATAAACTCCTGTAAGAATAGCTTGCTTGAACATTTTCCTCCGTTCCAACTTACAAACATGACCAATATCTCATGCGCTTAGCGAAGCACTGGCGATGCATTTTTAGAAACTGAATTCGCTTTCTTAACATGAAACGATTGTGATTACGAATGAATACAAACGTGCAAGGTAAAGTAAGAGCGAGCTGACCTGCATACCTAAGGTACAAACAAGATACACGTGCTGCTGTTTACCGTAAACGCGGGATTACTCAGCACATTGTGCTTGATGCTTAAGGACAAGTGAGGTTGACCATAAAACTGCCTTTATAAGTCTAATGATACTTTGTGAAGGTTAGCGTTATCATAGTATCCAACTTTTGCAAAAGCACCTTTAGCACTGACTGCAATGGTTAAAACACACTCCATAACTGAATTTACTGCACACACTTAACACAGCACAAATGCATGAATTGCAAACACTAGCTGAGTCACATCCCCCCCAAAAAGGAGAGGGAGGAAAAAAAAAAAGGAAGGGGGGAGAAGGGGCAGGCGGGGCTGTGGGTGGCGTCTGGGATGGGGTGGGGGGTTGGCCGGGGGGGCCGGGGTGGTGGGGGGGTCACGGGCCCTGTGCCTTCTTAATATTTAATACTTACTATTGCTATTTATGTTATTGTAATTGTTCTTATTATTCTTAAATTTTCTATTATTATTGTTATGGATGTAATAATGATATAGCAATTATTGTTCTTCTTCTTCTTCTTCTTCTTCTTATTATTATTATTATTAGTATTGTTATTGTTATTGTTTTTATTATTATCAATATAATCATTGATTGTTGTTGCTGTTGTCGTTTCTGCGCCGTCGTCATTAGCTTTACTAAAAAATAAGTGTTGCTACCCTAACAATTTCTACCACAATAACTATTTTTGATTATAATTATTATACCTATCAACTATAATATAAATAAATAAATTATGACTATTATGAAGATATATACTCGTGTACATGTACACATACACACACACACGCGCGCACACACACACACACACACACACACATAACATCTACATTTAGTTATCAACTTCTGTCTGTCATTTTGTCTGTCTGTCTGTCTGTTTATGTGTCCATTTATGTATATGTAAAGGCCCGCGCCTCACACAATAAACATCTACACATCTGCCATTGATACACGCCCTTACCCCCCACGTTTCCTATCTGTTACATACTTCATTCACCAATGTTAAATATTTAATTTACATTAAATTTTGCATTTATTTACTGTTATTCAAGTTATTTTTTCTTTTGTTGTAATTATTATTATTATTTTCTTTTTTTTTCTTTTTTTTCTTTTTTCCATAATGTACTATATATCTATATATTTTTTCCTTCTTCTTTACAAACCTAATTCTGCTGTTTAATTTGCATTTTGTCATCTGAAAATAAAAACAAAGTTGTCCCCCAAAGAGGGGGGGTGGTGGCGGGCTATAAATGAATTGCAAACACCCTTATGCAGCCTGTGGTTGTGCTGATTGAAATAATACAAAGCAACAGGTCGATCTACTTCATTGAAATTAAACACACTAAAATATATTAATCAGGCTCGGAGCTGAATTAAATTACAGTCGGCTTTACAAACAAGCAAAACACATTTCTCACCTTGCACCTGAGGCATCAGATTAAGCAGCAAAGGTGTTCATGCTGATTGGGCTTAAATAGACCAATGTAATAGGTTCTTTGCTGTTGCCGCTCTGTGATTGGAGTACTCTCATTGACGCAGACAGCCGCATAGGTGATGTAGAATGACCCGAGTTTCCTGCCTGCACTAGTTCCACTTATTCCTTATGAAACCGAACAAAAGTCCCTGTTTCTTGACAAAATAAACGTTTACCTCTCTTAAATGATCAGTAACTATAAACAGAGGGAAATTTAGAGGAAGTGACAATCGAATGTAAATTACACAAACATGGACTAGTGTTTCTAATGTTGTGGCTAATTGAATTGCTTCGAGTAAAAAGTGAAAATCGGGGAAAATGTTTAATGTACGAGAAAGAAATACATTGCCGAGTCCTTTAAAACAAAGTGATTACATGTATTGAGAGCTAATATCCTCTATGAACGTAAAGTAATAACACCATTTGAATTTGTTCAATATTTGTAAAATTGTAAAGAGCTAGAAAATCTAAGCAGTTTTCTGTAAATAATTAGACTGTGTGAGATTGGTGTGCTAGAAGCATATCTCTGAAAAGTAATTGAAGGAAAAGTAGAAACAAGAATAACACAGTGTGTTCAAAATTTGCCAAAGTACTGTTTAACACTGTGTACAGTAAGAGACTGAGTGCTAAATTTAATTGATACAGAGGTTTCTCTATCAAGTATTGAAAATTTTCAATTGATATTTGAAAAAGATCAGAAAAGTACCAGGAAATATAAAATATAATATGAAATTTAATGGTACATATTAGATTTATAAAAATAAAATTAAAAAATCAAGTGAACTATTGTGGGATTAGAAACTGGATGGATTTTTTAACAAAAGAGTCAAAACAATACAGCGAATGGAGCCTTATTGAACAAAGCAGATAAGGGAGCACAGATAGGTGAAAGGTCAACATGCAGAAGTCAGAGAACAGAGAGTGATGCATTGTGATTGAGCAAATGTGAATGGAAGCTTTCCTGACCGAAGAAATGCAAATTAATTAATAAAAGAACTTTTCTCCATTTCAAACAAGAACTGAGTGTCAACCAGTGATTCTACATGGGGAAAAAAAAAAAAAAAAACTAAGAGGGGCATACTAACCTTAATCTGTTTATTCAACTTTTACAAGAAAAGATCCAAACGAGTGGAAACACAACAAAATTATGTTGATGAAGTATTTGTTCATTATTGTTTATCTCTAACTCCTCTTGGAACTTTTCCACAGAGAGCTTACTGCTGAAGAGAAGAGATGAAGATAACCTTGAGTGAAAGTGATGAGCTGGCCAGCTAAGGATTCAACTGTGGGTTTTCAGCTTAAAGTTTACCTTCTGAAATAGATTTGGGGAAATCCAATTTGGAGTATTAAACAAGACTAAATTGAGAAGGTGATACCACCATATAATTGAAAAAGACCACTAGTAATGCGATCACATATTACTTCGCTTGCCATTTCTAAATTTATTTTTGATTGAGTGGAAAATCAAATAAAAGGTACTGACTGAGTTGACCTTTATGTGCTGGGAGCCCAACAGGAAAACTATTAGTTGAATATTAAATATGTACCAATTTTTTGCGAATAAAAAATTTGCATATTGTAACATAGTCTAAAGCAACTCCACCCGGTACCGCTGATGACGTGGGGAATTGTAACAATGGTTGGGGCTAATAAGCCCTGACTGTGAATTTCCTCCATGCTCTTAGCGGAACCCTAGACTGAGGTGGATTGCTTAATCATAATTCATTGAAAAAAAAAAAAAAAATTGCCCATTGTTTAAAAGAAGTCCTATCTAATACTGCTCCATGTCCTGGACTCAAGGACACCCCACTATCAAACCCTGAGATTGAATACTTAGTGGATAGTTTGGCGTCAAGAGTCAATAAAGGCAACCCATGTGTCGGATATGCTGTCTGTACTCATGATGGCTGTGTTGATAGTGGCCCTCTGTAACCTACTCACTCTGCAGAAGCAGCAGAGCTGATAGCTCACACCAAGAACATGGCCGCTCCCCCACAAGAAAAACGTCAATGGACATCACATGGAGCACAAAACACTGATGACGGGTGGGTGGGACATAATGGTAAGCCTATATTGCCGAAATCCCTCTTCCATACTGCTGCAGATTTGATACATGGGCAGTGTTTGCAAATAGTAAACTGGATCCTATTTACTCTCTGTGTCTGTGTGTTTTCTTACACAATAAATATTAAAATTAAATATCAAAAATAAAAATAAAAAAAAATCTAAATTCTTACAACAACTGTCCATCTTGTGAACCCTCCAGTTGCTGTTGTACCAGCTTCATCCCCTGCTGATTGTGACAAGTTTTTTAAATTTTTCATCAACAAGATAGCACTCATAAGGTCTATGATCACTCCTGTTCCTTCACTCTATGTATTGTGTCCTCCCTTTGACATAGTGCCCTGCATGAAACCTTCTTTCAGTCCTTTAGATATTGTACCCACTACACTATAGGCTCCTGAAAGAAGGAATGATGACTGTTGCCCCTGACCTGCTCTCTGTGGTGAGCAGTTCTCTCCCATCTGGTTGTGTTCTTGATTATTTTAAGATTGCCTGCATTCAGCTGCTCCATGAAAAAAAAAAAAAAAAAAAAATCTTGATTCAGCAATTCTGAATAACTTTACACCAATATCAAAACAGCCTTTTACACCTAAAGTTTTGGGAAAAGTTGGATCAAATCAGCTTATAGTAAGGGAGAAAAACAAAAGTATTTTTGAGAAGTTTCAGTCTGGCTTCAGATAGCAATACAGCACAGAAACAGCCATTCTTTAGGTCAAAAAATGATTTTTTAATGAATGCCTACTCTGGAGCTGTTCATTATTGGTGCTGTTGGATATAAGAGCAGCCTTCGATACATTTGCTCATGTAATTATGATTGAAAGGCTGAGAAATTGGGTTGTGCTGTCTGGGACTGTATAAAATTTTGCAACAATAAGGTTGCAAAGGTCCTGAGAGAGCTCTGCTCTCTCTTGTGTGACATCTTGGCAATGAGAAACTTTTTTTTTATAGGGCATCAATTAGGACTTAACCAGCTGATGTTAATTTGCACTGGTGGGGGGCAGGATTGCTTTCTAAATACTAACAGATTACAGCTGGTTTCTTGGCTTTCCATGCCTTTTTGCACCTCCTTTTCTTCATGTGTTCAGTACTGATTCCCTGCGTCATTCCACTTTATTACAAATAACTTAATTTATGGACTTATTTGTCTTGATTTCTTTGTATGCATGGATTACTTTGGTTGTTCCTGACATCTCATGAAAATTTCATGTCAATAGCCCCATTAGAAATATATTGACTGAGAAAAATGTTGACACGTTCAATACTTATTTTCCCCGCTGAATATGCTTCCTCTGGGTTTGATTATTTGTCAGCATAACATATCTTTTCATTGCTATGCTGACAATACACATTTATATCTTTCAGTGAAATCTACCGATTTCAGAAATGTGTCAGTATTGCATGACTGTTTAGCTGATCAGTGCGTCTTTGCACTGACTGCCAATTCATTTTAGAGCTGATTTTAACATTTTGATTACATACCAAGCACTTGATGGTATGACCCCAGAATATATCAGTGAGCTTTTAATTCCTTATAGACCTAATAGATTGCTCAGGTCCTTAAAGAAAGCATTACTGGCTAAACAATGTGCCTAAGTTAAGTCCAAGTAAAAAACAATGGGTGATCTAGCTTCTCATATAAGGCTCCAAGATTATGGAATAGATGACGACTCTGGTCATTCTCTTCTCTTAAATCTCTTTAAAGGACTCACATTGATAGGCTTGCTTTTAGTGACTAAATTCTGTTATTGTACTATTGTATTTCCTGGTGTCATTTGCTGTAAGTTGTATTTAAAATTCTTATTATTCCTATTTTGATGTTTAATTCTTTAACTCTTTCCCACATTGTGCTTTTGCTTTTTGAGTATATTTACATTTTTTTGTCTCCTTACCTGTTAGTGAAGCCCTTTGTGCTGTATTGCTTAAAAGGTGCCATATAAATAAAATTTCTCATTATTTATTATAGACTCGGCCACTCTAGTACCTTCAGTTTGGTTCTTTAGAGCCATTAAGAGGTGGACTTGTCGTGTCCTTTGCATCATTGTTCTACTTCATAATCCAACTGAGCTTCAGCTTTATGTCACAAACTGATCACCAGACATTCTCCTTCAGGATTTTCTGATAGAGAGCAGAATAAATGGTTCCATCAATTATTGCAAGTTGCCCAGGTCCTGAAGCAGCAAAGCAGCCCCAGACCATCACACTACCACCAAACTACCTTTGACTGTTGGCATGATGTTATTGTGGAATGCTGGTAGCTGCAAGGGGACCCATGTCTTACAAAAAGTTCCACTTTTGACTCATCAATCCACAGAATATTATCCCAAAACTCATTGGGGTCCTCAAGATGTTTAGACAAATGTGAGAGGATCCCTTATGTTGTTTTTGGTTGGTAATGGTTTTCACCTTGCAGCTCTCCCATGGTTACCATCTTTGCTTCGACACTTTCTCATTGCGGAATTGTCAGCAATGACATTAACTGATGCAAGTCAGGCCTACAGTTCTTTAGACGTTAGTTATATTTTTTGTGATCTCCTGGATGAATCATTGATGCGCTTTTGGATGAATTTTGGTCATCCGGCCACTCCTGGGAGGGGTCACCACGGTTCCAGGCTTTTCCATTTGCAGATAATGGCTCTGACCATGGTTTGCTGGAGTACTGAATTTAAGAAATAGTTTTGTGACCACTCCCGAACTAAAAAATATCAACAAATTTGTTTTCTCATCTGTTCTTGAATTTCTTTATATCACAACATCATGTGCTACTTTTTGCCTATTCCACATTACTAGACAGGTTCTATTTTAGTGATTTTTAGATTTAACAGGGCTAGCAATAATGATGTCTCAGTGTAGCCAATGAAATTAAACCCAGTCATGATTTAGATTTGCTTAATCTAGTAATCTAATTTTAGATTTGTTTAATCTAGTTGATTTAGTGACTGAAAGTGCAGTTACTCTTTAACATATGGGCGGGAGGGTTGGGTAGCTTTTTGTCCTTCAAAAGATGAAATCATCATTTAAAACCTACATTTTGTGTTTACTTCGATGACTATCATCTGATATTAAAGTTAGTTTGATGATCTGAGATAGTTAAATGTGACAAATCTGTAAAAGTAGAAGAAAACGGGAAGGGGAAATACTTTTTCACAGGACTTTAATAATGTAAATATGACCAAAAAAAAATGGAAGCCTATAGGCGACTATATTAAATATGGTAATACGAACTTGAAAATGAAAATGTCATTCCACAATTATACTATAATTTTCTACATATGCATGTGTTATTTGAGTTAAAATGAAAATGCAATAATCGAATTCGAATTTCAATTTTTTTTTGTATTCATATGAGCATTCTATGGCCACATCAAAATGAAAATGGATAAGCTGTTCGACATTTAATTTAAAAAGTTGTACTCACTTTGTAGAGTGGAAAATTTTCAAATGCAAAGAGCAAAGCAGCACCCCAGTCTACTGCATTTAAATTTACTTGTTGCCACGCTCTTTGGAGACAAAACGAAAATAGAATTTTCTAACAATATGAAACAGATAATGAACATGGCATTTGACATGGCGCTACTGTTCAGTGGGTAATATTCAAATGCAATAAGCAAAACAGTTTTTATTAAGTAGACCACATATTTTTATGGCAATATTTCAGTAGGCAACGGCATCAATTTACCTCAAATAAATATGAAGTTGGTATGATGTTTTGCATCTTAGGGAGATCTTCCGTAATAAGTGCTTTCCTTTGGAAAAAGTCAGGAAATTCACTTAACGCCTCCCCTGAGATAGACATTGATTTCACACCCAGTCTTTGCAAAAATAGTGTGTACTACCAGTCGGTGCAATGGTCTTCAAGTTATGCCTCTATGGTTGCGCCTAACTTGGCTTAAGGTCAAGTGGTGCAAGTGGCCTCAGCAAATTAGTTAATACCTACAACTGAATACTCTGCTGGTTATACTCCAATATGTTAAGTGTTTATAACACCTCTGGGGTTCTTTGCTCATACACTGTTATGAACTGACTGAATATATCAGTTAAATTAACGCAGTGTTTCCTTTTTATTTTAACTGTAGCTGTGGTTTACAGTTAACATACACAAAACCACGAAATTGGCATGCGTCACTGCAGTGGTCCAGGTTTTGCGAGCAGCCGAGGTTGATGGGATATGGGCACGCCAGGCTGGTCTGCAGGGTATTTATGCAGTTTTGACCCCCCTCAAGTTAAACAAGTGATACACAGGAGCGCAAGGATTTGAGTGGCTATTTGCGCTCTGTTATAAACTGATTGCAAAATTAAAGTTAAAATAACTGGCAAAAAAGGTACCAGTTAAAATAACTGGCAAATAATGTGCCAGTTTATGACAGTGTATGAAATATTCAGAATCATTTTGTTACATTTTCTAAGTATTCATTTCATATAAAATGTTACTATTTATGTCTCCCTTTATTATTTACAGTTAAATAGCTGACAAGTATAGATAGTCCACGGTCCAAATGGCAGTGCTACTCCTGTAATCTCAATTACAGGAGTAGCATTTGCACTTTAATCTTTCAAAATGTTGATACAGTACTACTTGAAGCACATCAACCCCTTTGCCTACTTTTATGTACAAAACCACTTTAACTAGTATTTTCCTTTGGCATTTTCATGCTTTTTAAAGTGAGAGTTTTTTTTCTCATTTTTGGTTTGTTTTTTCTACCACAATTAAACTATAAATCATCCTACTGTCATAGATTATTTTAATTTTCAGAAGCTTTAAACTCATTTTCAGCAGCTTTAACCTTAAATTTTCAACAGTTTGAGCCACACATTATTGGCAGCATCCAGTTTGCCCGTGCACTTTCCCCTGGAACTGCACTTTTCTAGTTCATTTGTATGGGCCAATACAGTCATTTTGACTGCAGATGTTATTTTGTTTTTACTCTCAATAACTTCAAAATGATGACTCCAGTTTGGACAGGCTTTGGCAGTACTATTGATAAAGGAACAAGAAATCCAAAAGAACAACCGAACACCCCTCATTGAGCCTCTGAACCTCACAATTGGAATACTTAACTGGACTGTAGACAATACAATTACACAATGAGGGACAAGATATATCGGGCTGAACTTCAAAAATTTATTTCTGTTCACTTGATAGATTGTTCTCCTTGAAGATTGAGTTGGTTATTCGTTTTTGTCAGGAGACGTAATACAGTTATAATATTATTATTATAACCATGATTATTGCAGCTCCTGCATGGTCCACTGAAGACACCTAGTGGACTATGCTGGTTCTGCAATGATAATATCGTAAATTTTAATGCGATAAATTTGGAGACTTTCCTGACAGGAAAAAAAAAAAAAAAAAAAAACAACCTGACACAATTTTTAACGAAAGCAATCTATTAAGTGTACTACAGATATTAATTGCAGAAGTTCAGCTCCATATATTTTGCCTCGCATTCTGCAACTGTATTGTATACAGTCCAGTTAACTACTCAAATTGTGGGGTTCAGAGTCTTAATGAGGGGTGTCCAGTTGTTTTTATGGATTCCTTGTTCCTGATTGAGAAATAATGCCAAAGCTAGTCCAAATCAAGGTCATAATTCCAAAGCTATTGACAGTTAAAAAAGAAGTTGAAATAGTCGATTTGGCCCATTTGAATTCACTAATACGTATGAAACCAAAATGTATTTTGACAAAGCAGTGTTTAGAGAACACTCCTCTCCACATTGTACACAGTATCCACAGTATATGAACAAGTGTAGCCAGGCAAAACAAACCTCGCCTGTCAGCAATTATTTTAATGCTTTTGATACTGACTCAACTTTCCAAGTGTGACCTCAACTGTTTTCAACTTATAGTCCTTTGAAAATCTGTGACCTTCAGTTAGACCTTCACGGTCACTCACGATGAAAGGTCATGGTAGCAAATTAAAGCCCATATGGGACTTTCTATATGTTGATAATGGTAAATATCTGTCCACCATGAACCGTTTTCAAGTTATAACCGTCTTAAAATCTGCAACCTTGAGTTTGACCTTTTAAGGTCATTGAAGGTCATAGGTCATGGTGCCAAACGTAAGCCCATATGGGACTTTCTATATGGTCATATAGTAAACATCTGTCTATCTGCAACTCTTTTTGAGCTATAACGGAAAATATATTATTTTCACCGATGACCTTGACCCCCCTAACATTCAACCCCCAGCCGCTACGGAGGCTATCAAAGCTACCCCATTAGCTAGCATGTGATTGGGAGTAAAGTTGGAAGATGTACATTTTGATTTTGGTTTAAAGTCAATGTGATGCATTTGAAGAAAGTTATCACACAAAAAAAAAAAAAACGATTTTGACATTTCCGATGACCTTGACCCCTAAATTTACCCCGATTTCCCCTAAATTTAATCAGGTAATCTACGGACCATTGCCAGCCGACACTAAAAGTTTGAAGTCAATCAGTGCAACCGTGTACATGCTAGATTGTTTACACACAGACATGCAGAAACAAACAAACAAACAAACTAACTAACCACACTGATTACAATGTCTCACCCCGCCTGACTCCATCGCAGGTGAGGTAATAATCCCCCCCCACCCCCACACACACACTCATAAACACGCAACATTTTTGTCCATTTCAGGAGTTTATGCAGTGTAGTTGCATTGTTCTTATTACAATTTCATATCATATTGGCTTACTTCAGAGTGAGTTTGCCCCTGAGTGAGTTTGCAGCTGCCACAACTTCCTACCCCATAGAACCACCCCTGATAGATACCATCCTTTGCTTAAGTATTTTTTGCAGAATGCATGACGTATAATTGGCTGACCGGTAAATCTTCCTGTCTACATCAGCATCTACCCGTCATGTCTGCAATTTGTTGCGTCTGTAATTTGATGCAACTGATTGCGCTTCACTGATGTTTGAAGGAGCAAGGACATTTTTCCAAGTCACTGTTCTTCAAACGCTGAGGCTTATTCCAGTCAAACAATTTTCATACTTTTCCAAAAATTTCTTTCTCTTTATAAGCTGTTAACTTGTCCTAATTAGGTTCATTTGGTGTTTAAAGAAGTTATTTGCTCTCTTAAGCCAGATTTAAATAGAAAAATCCAGGTGTGCCATGAAGAATCAAGACCTTTGTTTTTTTGTTTTTTTTTTCAATGTATCAAGAAATTTCAGGAGACAACATTTTAGACCGATCAAATTAGACACTGAGAAAATCAGTAAGCTCCAAATCAGGTTGCGGAATACAGGTGTTCAGTTTTTCAAAAAAATTTGGTTGCACTAAAAAAAAAAATAAATTAAAAAAAAACTTAACACAAAATAGGTTTGACACTATCAATTTCATGTGTAATTAATTGTTAGTTTTTGCAACCATGAGTCCACAGTTTCACCAGTTAGGTACCTATTGATTGCTTACTTTGATTGGGAATTTTTTTTTGTCTTTTTATGCAGTTATTACTTATACATCACAGTGTGGATATGGAATATAGTCTTCACAGCATGTATGCATATTCATGAAAATACTGTATGTATTAAGAGGAGAAATTACTGCTATAAAAATAAATGCATCAAATCAAGACAGCTTGTTAAAACTGCATCATTGCAATTGTGATTGAAACAAAGACCAGCATAGACAGGGAGGACCTGGGACCAGGTTTTGGTCAAGGTCAAGGTCAAGGTCACATTTATTTCTACAGCACATTTAAACAACTGAGGTTTACCAAAGTGCTGTACAAAAAGCAATAAAATACAAACGCACACAAAATAGAAACATCAATAAAAATACCATACACAAAAATGACAAAGATAAATGCAAAATAGAAAAGTCAGACCATAAAATACAGAATTAAAACACAGAGCGTATGACAAAAATAGCGCCTTACATAGTGTAATAAAGATAAAATATAAAATAGAAACATGAACCAAAAAATACAATATGAAGTACTCATAGACACAGGACAGAGCATATGTCATAGGCTCAGGTCTGGCTCACAACAGGTCCAAAGGCCAAGGAAAGAAAGTGAGTTTTTAAAAAAGACTTAAACATTTCCAAAGACTCTGCACGTCTGACATGCAGCGGCGAGCTATTCCATAGCTTGGGAGCAGCTACTGAGAAAGCCCGGTCGCCCTTTGTATGGAGCCTAGATCTGGGAACAACCAGCAGCAGCTCACTTGCTGATCTTAGGGCTCTGACTGGATTTTGAGCTTGTAGTAGTTCCGCCAAATATTGAGGGGCCCGGCCACTTAAACTCTTGAAGACAAACAATAAAACCTTAAAATCTATCCCAAAACAGATGGGAGGCCAGTGCAGGGAAGCCAGAACAGGTGTAATATGCTCCCGTTTCTTAGTGCCAGTCAGAAGGCGAGCATTCAGCATTTGGAACCACTGGACTAGAGTGATAGCACCAACAGCTCCATTGCACAGAGCCACTTAAAAAACAAATACAATGATTCTCTTTGAATTAGGAGTTCCACTATATCTGTGAGGTATCAGTTCGAGAAAGCAAGTGGAGAGAAAGTAGGACAACCCAAGAACTTCTCTAATGCAGCCTCTTAGAGGTTCAAATTAACTTGACGTGGTTCCTCTTGATTTTGATTTAAAGGTGCACTATGCAAGTTTGTTGACATCACTTCTGTTGACATTCGAATTCAAACAAAACAGAGGCAGCCCGCCCCTCCCTCCCATAGTTCCCTCCCTCCCATGCTTCCGTAACTGTCACCTCTTGTTGGTGATTGGCCGGAACGGTTTGTTATGTTATGGGGCACAGCCTGTGCCCCTTGTGTTTATTTGCAGTTTGTGACGCCTGTGTGGTCTCCAGAGCCCGGGTTTTTTTTACATTGAATTCAAGGGCAGGCAGCTAGCAGATCGTGGGGAGATGTCGGCGAATTGAGACAAAAATATAATCGTGCAGAAAATAAACAAACTTGCTTAGTGCACCTTTAAGATGGGAATTAACTCAATTAATAGGTCAATTACAAATTTGATTAGACATTCCTGCTGGAAAAAAAGCAATTTGGTGACAAAGTAGGGCAGATTGTTGTACAAACTACAAGAACACAAGTTCTCAAGGTCCTGAGCACTTTACTGATGAAGAGGAGAGACAGTGATTTGTCAATTCACATACATGTATATTTATTTTGTCAGTAGAGACTGTAATAAGGTTTTTGTCAGCTGTCATACTTATTTGAGTGAAAACAAACCATACCCATTAGTCAGACTGCCAGCTCCACACCTGTTTTGTTGAATTTTATTGTTTGGTTATGACTTGTATTTAGTTGTTAAAAACATCAGACATTCCATTGTAGTGTGTTAATGTCCCTGTATAACTGTTTATATAATTGACCTTGATGCCAATAACCAATTTTTTTCTCCAAAATAAAGAGGTAGATCAAGATGGGACAATTAATTTCAAATCCAGTATGAGGACAACAGTTGTTATGTCAGCTAATTTGAAACTGACAAATTTCAGAGATTTTGTGTGGCACTAATCTAAATTAAAATATAGGTCATCATCAGACAGGAACAATTGGCTATCAAGTTTGGACAAATAGTGTAAGGGTTGTGCTTAGTACACAGTTCAGGTGCACGGAGGACAGGAAGTTGAGGACTGGACTCAGGTGCAAGGATGGACTTGGTTGTATTTAATACAAAAGCAATACAAAACAAACTGGAATCGAGGTTCCTTGATGTTGATGTTCAATAGTGTTCCTTGAACACTATTGGTAATACAGACTCTGGGCATTAGCTGCAGTAACAATGTATTACAAATAAAAAACAAACAGGAATCAAGGTACCTTACCACAAAGTGCTGGATAAAACAATAAAACTGCACAAAGTTAGAGTTAGAGCTGAAATACATGCGAAACACGGGGAATACGTCTATACAAGACTCAAAACGCAACACAGGCATGTAGTTACAAGACTTCACAACAGACTGAGTGAAAGACTCGGTCTTATATATGCACTGCTACCACCCAGTGGCAATTACGCACGGATGCAAACAATGATTAATGGAATGAGGAATGCTGTCCAGGTCTTAATAGACCAGTGGGCTGAGGGCTGGAGGCATGGCCTCACAAATAGCATGGCCGAGAATGAAGTAAGTTATGAAAATTCATTATTGCTGCAGAAATTTGTTAATGTGGAAGTGTTGTCTTCAACAAAATATTTCAAATCTTATGTCATTGTTAAATCTCAGTTAAGTCTTGTTCAGTACAACCTTTTGGCTAAAAATCACAAAAATCTTAATTTTCTTTTCAAAAATGGGGTTTTCTTCCCCTCCCACCCCTGCACATTAAGTGTTGAATAGTTACATATTTTCATGGGGAATGATTTTTAAAAAGTATTTGCCAAATTTAGACACATTTAAGAGACCATTGTGCAAAATAAAATCAAAATACAGTTCTTGACCAAAAATGAGCTAAAATTGGATTAGCGCCCTCTTGTGGTGGCCTCCAGAGCAATCTGATGCCATGGCAACAGGCAGATTTGAATTTCGCACCCTCATATTTACTTAGAACACACCCGGAAGTGAGAACGGACCTCAGATTCCAGTGAAGCTATGACCTCTGGCCCATGGTCTATGTAACCTAGAGGCCCTGCAAGAGTGCAAACCTCCACCAAAGCAGCACAGTCGAGTGAACATGGCTCATAAGAAATGTAAAGGTATCTGCAACATAGGATTTCGAGATAGTTGCTGTAGTGGCTATACGGTCAATATCAATAGTAGGTACATCCATTTCCGCTAAGGGCGCTGCAGTATCAACTGCACCAAAGAAGTTCAGTTGAGCGAGGCACTACCTACTCGAGTAAAACTTTAATTGTATGAATGCGCTTTAAGTACAGACTTGCTAATTAACATAATTTTGAGAGTGACACTGTCTCTCGGTTTTCCAACAAAATTTTCATAAAATCATCCATTTTTTTACCATAATTAGACGAAACCTTAGCACAAAGTCATGAGATATGAAGGTAAGCACCAATCTAATACTGATTTTAATGTGTCTAATCGATTTTTAAGGTGTTGTTATCCTTAGAAAAGCTGAATTTGTTCATTTGAAGTAAGGCACAATATTGATAAATCCATGCGCAAAACCCGAGTCAGCAGCTCGAATGGTTCGACTTGGTCTACGCATGCGCAGTACCATATCTGGCTCTTCTAGGCTAGGCTGTTCCATTGAATATACACACCCCCTTGGAAGTAATTGGTTTTGTATTGAAATTCGAGGGGGGCATTTTTAATAATTTTTTCAGTCATTTCTTACTCCACCCAGCCCTGTCGTGCCTGTTCGCAATCGATGTGGTTTGGCTGTTGGCTCTTCCTCCAGTTGTGGTACCCCTACCTGACTTAATCACAAACACTTTCACTGCCAAGGGGGTAAGCTACCAGTCATATGGAGATTGTCGTTTAAAGGTACACCAGCCCAAGATGTAACTTGTGTGTGTGAAGTAAGTGATTGCAGTCATGCCAGGTTTTATACTTACCATGCTCATAATACCCTTTTTTTTTTTTCAAGGACCCAGGTACCCTTACACAAGGAAGAGAACTATTTGGCCGATTTATTTTTTCTATTTTTATGCCGATATCACTGGTAACCATGGCAACAGTCATGAAAGTTGTTCACTAAGCTTTCATTTGTTGTTTCTGATAAAAGATTTAGACTTCCAAGTGTATAAAACCCCATGGCAGAAAGTTTGAGTTGATTCTCGAAAAAACAAGTTCTTTTCAGAATTCGTGAAATTATGAATGGTAACCATGGCAACAGTTGGTCACCAAGCCTGCATTTTATAAACAATCTGATGCCCTATTTGGAATCCTCACCCCAAGATTACTCTAGCTGCAACATTTCAAAAGATTCTGGCAAGAAACAGTTATTTTTACGGAGCCCGGGAAGTGCAATGACACAAAAAAATTATAAGACGTGGCCACGAGATATAAGTCGTTCCTCGATTTAATTATCTCGTTCCCAAACCCTTTTATTTTTTGGCCCCAAATACAAGTCGTTCCCACAAAGTAGCTATTTTGTGGTCACGACATTTTATCGTTCCCACGATTTAGCTATTTCGTGGCCCACGAGTTACAAAGTCATTCCCACGATTTAGCTTCATTTGCCACGAGATACAAAAGATTTCCCTCAATTTAAATTAACGAAATTGAGGGAACCAGTTGATTCTGGCCTGGAAAAAAAATGGGGAAACGAGTTGTATTTCGTGGCCACAAAATAGCTGAATGGGAACGTTATTGAATTGTATTTTGTGGCCACGAAATAACTAAGTTGTGGGAACGACTTGTATTTTGTGGCCAATCTGAATAACAAAGTTTGGGAACGAGATAATTAAATCGAGGAACGACTTATATCTCGTGGCCACGTCTTGTATTTTTTTCGTGTCATTGCACTTCCCGGGCTCCGTATATTTTCTTCTGTTTATGCATTGTTTTTGGGTAACGACTTTTCTTCTGTTGTCTTAAGGTAATAAAGGCGGAAATAGTGATTAGTAAAAATCCCATATCTATGTTTCTAGTCGAGGAATCAAGGTGATTTAACCACCAATATCTTTATTTTTCAGCAGGCTATCTGATGGTACTAAAATTGAAAGCACTTAATTGAGTTGAAAATTTTATGGATGTACCTATCAATAGGGTCCATCCCTGATATAATAGCTACCTACCCACACAATTTCAGAGATATCCGTACATTACTTTTGAGTTATCTTGTATACAGACAGACAGAGAAACCAACGGCGGAAAAAAAATGCATAACTTTCTTGGCGGAGGTAACTATCGCGACCGTTAGGATATAGCTGGTAACGTTACGTTACCCCATGCATTGCTCGCGTAATGAACTAAATTAAGTGCTGAAGCTCATCGGCGACAGCAACATTAATTTAAAACAATTACTTTCAATTCGTGCACAACACTGCATTCATCTGTCGCTGAAACTCGAATAAATTTGGAATATTAAGCCCACCGGTAAAAGCATCCGAATAAAATAATACAACTTCTATACTATCATTATGACGAAAGCAAAATTCCACCTGATGTAACAAATGCGGGATTTTACCCTTTCCTGTTTGACCTTCACGTTCTCTTGTTTTATCAAGTCCCCCTCTGCCCACCTCCAATTTTATTTACATTTTTCTTATAAAACTACATTATTCTGTTTTGTTGATTTTTATAACATTCTTGAAACTACTGTAACATATCAAAAGCACATTAATACGTCATAAATGCAGTACTGAATTTAAAAAGTTGTAAATAAAACGAGCGATTGGAATCAGGCAATCATTGGACCACTGCATACGGGTCCATTTCGTAGTGCGTGGCGCAACCCACATGTGTTGGATAATTCCAGAAGATCGCAGTGGCGGAGCAGAGGAGAAATCAAGCCAGTTAAATTAGCGGACTGAGCATTGCTGAAACAGTGCTCACAGTACTTGGTTAGCTGTTGACCTAACCATTTTACTAAGCAGAATTCACAGCCGTCGTTGGTAAATCAGACTCTACGATCTAACCTCGATAACGCCTGCATTACGCAGCACTGTTCTTCAGTCGGCCTTTTTCTCAAAATCGCAAGGAGGACCTCCTGTCGTCATGATGCTGAATGTAGTCCGCACCGCCTTAAGAACACCTGCGTGTTCTAAAAACAGCCCCAGGAATGTGCCATCTCTTGTTAAAAAGGTAAGTCCGGTTACATGGCATAATTTATCCTAAATTTAATTGGACGTTTTCTTGAAGTCGAAAGTTGTAGCTAACGTTATTTCATAATGACGCAAGTCGGCTAAATGCATTGACCCGGCTAGTTAGTTAGCTCGTCGCTGGTTGCGACTTCTTAAGGCGATATACTTTGCTCATTACCTGGCTGAAGCTGCTTTCACACCGGACGCGAAACGAATTTTTCGCACGACAGATTACATTCAAAGTCAATGCAAAGACGGGAACACACGCGTTTTCGCATTGACTTTGAATGTAATCTGTCGTGCGAAAAAATAGTTGCCCGTCCAGTATGAAAGCGGCTTGAGGACACGAGCAAGCTAGGTCGTTTTCCACTGTTCGCCAACTCAAGGAGATTAACGTCAGCGACGATTACAAATTAAAAGATAATGTAAACGTCACGACGGATGCTCTCTCTGCGACTGGCTGGCTGGATGGTTCATAATTTGGGCATTTAAAGTAGCTCAATTTGCTTACAAGCTAAACCACGTGAGTGTTCCCTTACGTAATTTTGTGAGGTGAATTCACTTGCTGCCAGTCGCAAGAAATTGTTTTGAGTTTCTGTAATGTTTGTCCATTTTATTTTGGTAATATGTCTTAAGCTGCTTTCACACCGGACGCGAAACGAATTTCTCTCACGACAGATTACATTCAAAGCTAATGCAAAGACGTGTATTCGCGTCTTTGCATTGACTTTGAATGTAATCTGTCGTGCGAAAAATTCGTTTCGCATCTGGTGTGAAAGCAGCTTTACTCATTGGCTCGCTAACTAGCGAGTTGGGTAGTAGTAGCCTATTTGTTCCGCACCATTAGCACACGGTGATGGCTGCAATGAAAACTTATGTTGACCGCATGTGACTCAGCTTTGTTTGAAAGGCCTTGCTGCTAGTCTCCTCACCATAACGGTGACACTCGTTATTGAACCGAAATGGTCATTCTTTACAACCACTGTCTGACTTACGCTTACTGCCGATAATTGAAGATGTGGTCATGGGGGTAACTTGAATTGAGGCTGTTGATGCGTCTGTGACCTTCACGTCAGCGAACAAGCGAGCTAGCTGGCTACGGCAGGGGTGGGCAGTTCAGGTCCTGGAGGGCCGGTGTGTATACAGGTTTTTATTTTTGTCAATTACCCTGACTAATTGACTTAATTGGTTGCATACACAAATATAGATTTGGCCAATGATTGGATCAAAGAAAATTGTTTTATGAAGGGAGACAAGAACAGTCTTTGGTGGTCATTCATGATGATTTAAATGAATGCGCCTGAAATGTCAGATTTCATAAATGGTTTGGCTAATTTAGATAGTCAACTAATTAAAGGCCAGAAGTTGGTGTGAAAACCAGGGGCCGATACGGTCGTCATTACCCACCTCTGGGCTAGGGTGTGCTAGATCATTGGTTCTCAAACTCAGTCCTGGGGGACCCCTGTGTAGGCAGGTTTTCTGTCCAACCACAATTGCAATTCCAGAATTTTAAGAAGCTGTTAATACTTCTTAATTAGGTGCTTTTGATGTTCAGAGAGGTAATTGACCATCTTAATCCACGGAATGCCAGACTTAGCTTTGCAATGCCCCAAAGATGACCAGTTTCATACAGTACTTATTGCACTATCAGCAAAAAATTAAATAAAGAGGTAACAAATCAATGAAATCAATTGGCCAACTTAACTAGTAATCAGGTTACTAGGTCAATGTAAAACAGGTGGGCCTCATTATCATCTGCGGTGTTATTGCATTCTGCATTATCTTCCTGATGGTTAGGATTGCTGGCCAGGTGCATATACCAATTAAGACCTTGCTGATTGACCTCAGTCTTTAATTTCAATGGTTATAGATCATTTCAATGTGCATGAAGAGAGGTAAATTAATGGTTTGAAACTGCATGCCCACAGAAGATGCATTTTTCATCACATGCGTAGCCATTTCTGGCAGAATGTGATTTAAGAGTTAAAGTAATCCCGCTGTACTAGCTCCTGGATTGGAAAATTAACATCTTACTAAAATTCAGGGATTGCCATCGCAGTTGGAACAAAAACCAGCATGTACAGGTGTCCCCCAGGACCGAGTTTGAGAACCACTGTGCTAGAACACAAGTCGGGTTGCTAGTTAGTGTTACCCCTCAATGATCAAGTTACTCTTGGTATTATCGGTCAATGAGGCTGATTGATATAGCTACTTTCGCTAGGAAGGAATTTCCTACCCAACCTCCACTTTTTTTGTTTTTTTTATTTGCCAGAACAGCTTTAAAAGGGGGCGCCAATATATTTTGGGGGGTTTTATTGGTAAGAGGGTAGTGTAGAATTAATATTGGCATTGATTAGTGTTAGTATTTAATTTTCTGAGTGCGTATGCTGCGCATGGCCTTGCAACCCGGTGTGTCATCAGTAATGTGGCTGCCGCTGTTATATGCCATTACGAGGTATAGCAGCACTAGAAATTAAACTCAAAATTTTCTTGACTGGATGCACGCTTGACGTTTTTATGCACCCAAATGTTTCTCTGGGTACCCAAACATCAAGGTAAGTAAAAAAAAAAAAAAAAAAAAGAAAAAAAATACTGATTTCATTCGATACCGGTGGAAGTTGAATACGGAATTCTTTCCCATTCATCACATGAATAGAAATAGAGGTAGAATATTCTATTTGGAAGATGTAAACTGTATAATCCACGTCCCCGGTGTCATTGTACAAAAGCATTACATTTAAGATTATGAACCCTCTGCTTGTTTCAGTTTCGGGATAGGTGCGGGTAGCTTGCTTTATAAAGTAGAATATGTGCCAGTGGTTAATAATAACGTTTCTTTACAGGCGTGCTGGAACGGATTGAATCAGTATGGCTTACGAAGTGTTTCAAGGCGTGACTATGCGTAAGTGGAGTCTTCAGCTCTTGTACCTATAGCGCTGTTCCTGGAGACGGATTTAACTGGCTTTAATTTGTCCTTCTAAAACAGATCAGAAGCTATCAAAGGGGCGGTTATTGGAATTGACTTGGGAACAACCAACTCTTGTGTGGCTGTCATGGAGGGCAAGCAAGCAAAGGTACGTTTAATATTTTGCGGTCCTTGATGCCAGTAGTAAATTAATGTGACTTAAGGTGAAGCAATGGGACTAATTACTGATGATGAAATTTAGCAATGTTATTTATTAAAAGGAAAATAAGTTGAATGAAAGTGTCGATATCCAATTATCAGTTTGAATTCGGTGTAGCATCCGTGGTATTCTGCTGCCAAATGCGGCAAGGCAAGCCTCTGATTTGCCTGCTTTTTGGGCAGGTTTTGGAGAATGCAGAAGGCGCGAGGACAACTCCCTCAGTGATAGCCTTCACTGCTGACGGTGAGAGGCTAGTGGGCATGCCCGCCAAGCGCCAGGCTGTCACCAACCCTAAAAACACTCTGTACGCCACAAAACGTCTCATTGGCCGACGCTTTGATGATCCAGAAGTGCAGAAGGACCTGTAAGTTCTCCTCTGTCAAGCTGCCATTGAGTGACGTACCAGTGGACTGTACATTAGCCTTAAAGTAGCCAATTAATTTTTATGCACCCATCATAATGTTTATCTCTATCCACCCATCTGTCTTTCTGTCAGTGAAGTTAACCTGTAAACTCAACTTGTCAGAGCTTTTGTATATTGTTTTCAAATTAGTCATGTAATCTTATATGGGTGAAGGTACGGATGAGCATTTTTTTAGAACTTGGTGATGTTTTGGCAAGAGTTCTTCCCCTTTCCAATATCAGCCTTGTAAATGCAAGTAGTCCTAGACGTCCTCGCCTTTGTAGATTGAAAATGGGCGCCATAGTAGCCATCTTGAATTTGGCAATATCGATTTCAAGGAGAACGATTGATCTGATCAAATTCAAGATTGCGGTGTGCGCGTTGATGGTGAGTGGAGTTCCTTTTGAAAAATGGGTATGCTGCCATTTTCAATATGGCTGCTACGCCAGCCACGTTGAATTTGGTTTCCGTTGACTTTGGGGAGAACAGATAATCCGATCAGATTCAAATATCTGGAGAACGGTGCATTCGACAGTCTTTCTCGTGGCATATTCAGAAAGCCTGGGCCAGAATCACAGAGTGCCAAGATTCAGGTCTGGACATTTATTTAAAAGGAAGTTATTGGCCTCCAAAAATGCTTCCAAATGCAAAAGTGCATGGTGCATACCAAAAAGGGGGCAACTTCCCATTTTAGAAGTGCCATAACTCAAAGAACAGTTGGATTGTTGGGCTAGCTCTCTGAATTTCATCATTAAACACTTTGAGGTATTTTTAGTAACGTTTTCAGCAAAATCGACGGGGGTCACTGGCACACCTAGGTGATTTGGCATTGAATGACCCATGTACGGTGCCCTCTGCAAGTACTTGGATGTTTTTCCAGTTATTGACTCTGTATCTCAGCAGCTTGAATCTGAAAACAATGAATGTGAGGTAGACTGGCAGCAATAATTTGCTAGTTGTATATGAACCCTATAGGAATTGCTACCCTTCGTTTTGCAGTGCGTCTATCCAAACATATCAGATTGCTCTTAATATGAAGTTATGAGGTAGGATGGTTGGAGAGGTGATTAAGAATTTTTTTCCTCTGGTTTGTACCAACAGGAAGAATGTTCCCTTTAAGATTGTTCGTGCCTCAAATGGTGATGCTTGGGTTGAGGCTCATGGGAAAATGTATTCCCCCAGCCAGGCTGGCGCCTTTGTACTGATGAAGATGAAGGAAACTGCAGGTGAGCAAGGGTAGAAATAGTTTTCCAGCTCTGCTGGCCTGCACTGATTTATGTGGGAAGTGCTGTCTTTTAATTCACTTCCTGGACCTATTTTTACTGAAGGGCATTCCTTCGCTATGTTCACAATTCAAGCTTTGCTGTTCAATTGCAATTTTTTTGCTCAGATCAGACTTGCCTGTTTTGACAGTTCACATTCATAATTATAGGTGACCTGTATCTAATCTGTAATCTGCCTGTATCTGCCCTCTGCAACGGCAGGCACGCGCACATTAATACCTTTTTGCAGGAGTCGCTGCGCCACTAACAACAAAAATGTCATATTTGTCAGAGCATGCATGGTATTAAAGCCCGATTCTAATTGAGAAAATGGACGCACTTATGTCCCATGGCCACGTGTCAGATTTGTATCCGATCTTGGACCGCATATGAAAGAACCTCAGTTCTGATTTGGAGATTGTATACAAGATCAGATTTCTATGTCCACACAGCCCTGAAAACATAAGAACTGTGTCTCATTCAGGGGAAAAAAAAATCAGATTTGAGTCACTTCAGCCTGGGAATGTGAATGAAGCACTTAATTCTTAGACCAAGGTTTTTTTCTTGATTTATCCCGCTTATAGCTTTTTCCCTCATTTTTCGGTCTGCCCCTTTGTGTTTTTCTGTCGACACGCTTATTTTTTTTGTTGTAACCATCTTATTCTTGCAAAGAGTACTTGGTAACTGTATTTTAAGCTCGCTGGGATGAATGTCCTCGAAGAGCTATTGCCATACCCTCTGCGTCGGGGTCCGCGTCCGTGGACAGCAAGGTTAAAGTTTTCTGGCGAGGTGTGTTGTCTTCTGACAACTCTTGTTAAAATGCATTGTAGATTTGCTTGTGGGTGTTAATATCTGCCCAGTTAGATTTTCCAGCATCTTGATTTTTTTTTCTTTTAAATCCTACTTTTGCAAACTAGTCTTTGGCTGATGGCCGATTGCTATTAAACATGGATAGTAACATCGTCAGACCGGGATCTTCAAGAATTATTAAAAAAAAAAAAAAAAAAAAGTAAAATGCCGCAAAATATTAGACTCCCTCTGGCCTGTTTGCATCAGGATGTGATGCCTTATCTCCGCTACAATCAGTCTGATACCAAACTCTGAGTGACTGCATGCTGCATTGATGCACCTGGAAAACATGAGTGGTAATGATCCATATAAGAGGGTGCTAAACCACTTTATTAGCTTGAGGATGTAAACTCCCAGTTGGACAAAGCTTTGTCCAGAGCATCCTTGGGGCTGGTCATCCCTGCTTAATTACTTGGTGACAACTCTGAATCGTGACCATAACTAAAATGCTCAACAAATTCTTACATTTGTGCACTTATTTGCTGGCATTGTCTACTTAATATATAAAGTTGTATTTGCAACGGCTCGTTCCCATTTTAAAGAGCATGCTGTGTTTGCAGGGAAAGAGTGAACAATTGCACTTCTTGCTTTGGCCTTGTAAAAGCTTGTGTAATTGGGCACAAGAAAAACCTCTCGGTATTATCTTAACTAGTCCTCTTCACGGTAATGTGAATGACTCTCCATGCAATGCCGTGACAGCGGTGTCACAGATCCACTCTGGGTTGAGGCCTGAGGGTGTCTGGAGTAGTAAGGCGTCGCAGCGCATTGTGGTAGTCGTCTTTGCAGAAAACGTGTAACGAAGCAGTGAGTGAAATTCCTACGCAAATATCTCTACCTGCTGTAGGAAAACGTATGGTTTATATGCGACTTATACTGAGCTAACACTTTGAAACTATGTTTGATTAAATATCCCCATTATATGAATGACCACAGTATGGTAGTTATGGACTTGCTAATCCTTATGGTGTGGAATTGAAATGTGTATTCTCTCATATTGCTTCATTGCTGCTCTGTCTGTCTGTGTGTGTTTGTGTGTGTGTGCGTGTGCTCTCTCCATCCGAGATTGTGCCAGCGTTAATCAGTAGCCTGTCCTTTTTTGCCATTTTGCAGAGAGCTACATGGGCCACAGTGTGAAGAATGCAGTTATCACTGTGCCGGCGTACTTCAATGACTCCCAGCGACAGGTATGCGCTTCCCCTCACACTAGTGGTGATGAGCCCTGTTACTTGAGCTCTGCCATCCGATGAGGTTTAATTTCAGCCAAAAGGGGTACATTTTATCCCACTAATTGGCAGCTCAATGAGATCTCTAGTTGATTGATGTGCTTCTCATTATAGCCCACAGGATGGTAGTTTAGTAGGGTTGGTTGCTGCTACATTGTGCAAAAAAAGCCACCGCGCTGTCAGTTAATCTTTGTTCTCTGATGTGGAATTCATTCTGTTTTCTGGCCTTTGCCTAGTAGTTTTTATAGATAGATATGGGCGCTCACACATTTTATCATATGTTTCCACATGAGTGCTATTGATGCTATGATTCACGATTGGTTGATCTCTTTACTCAGGCCACTAAGGATGCGGGTCAGATTGCTGGGCTCAATGTGCTGAGAGTGATCAATGAACCCACTGCTGCCGCTCTGGCATATGGGCTGGACAAGACCCAGGACAAAATGTAAGTGCACTGTCACTGCTGATTTAAGCTTTGAGAAGTGGGGGGTCCCAAAACAAATGTGGACGACCAAACATGGCTTGCGTTTCCCGTAAATCTTCGAAAACTTGCTTTGATGTATGGAAAGGTTGGTTGAGACAAGCTGATTTGAGCCACGTCAAATACTCTATGGGCCAGTTTCACAGACACAGATTAGGCTTAATCCTGGACTAAACTCAGTATTTAATGGAGACTTTTCAATACAAAACTCAATTTAGTCTAGGACTTAAACTGTGTTTGTGAAACTGGCCCTATATGTCCTCACTTAATTCTTTATTGGAAACTTTTCAAAACTTTTTTTCTGCCATTCCCCTTCATATAATTGTGGCCATTTAGATAATTTTTTTTTTTTTTTTTTCCTCCATGTTCTACTCCGATTGGTACGCTTTTGGATTTTAGTTGCTAGCGCGATTAAGTGTTTTTGATAATAGAAGATACATTTTTATAGAATCACTAGCACTTCTGAAAGGTACAGAAAAAAAACAGGAATTTCCTGTGTGGTTGAAGGAAGAACAGTTAACTTATCTCTGCAAAACTGACTCATCAGCCACGCAAACTTAACTTTCTTCAGCAGTGAAAAAGAGCTCCCTGTTATCGCAACATTCTAATGTGAAGTGCAATGCATTGTCTAATCATTGATGTTTAAGTTGGTGAACTAAGCTCAGTGGGTTTTTTACAGCATTGCAGTGTACGACCTGGGCGGCGGTACCTTCGATATATCCATCCTCGAGATCCAGAAAGGTGTGTTCGAGGTCAAGTCTACCAACGGAGACACCTTCCTGGGTGGGGAGGACTTCGACCAGCACCTGCTAATGCACATTGTCAAAGACTTCAAGAGAGAGGTAAGTGTGGGGGGGGAATGGTTCCCTTATGGTAGCACTGATTTGGTGCTGTAGTGCATATATCACTGCCTACGTGATCAGCAGAATCATATTTTTATGGAGTTTCATTAATGTGTACTGACTCCCCAAGACCACATTGTTAATGTACTATCAAGGTGTCTTAAGTGCATATCTAAGATGCTGGTTATGTTTTCCTTAGTTTCTAGAAAGTTGCTGTATCAAACACTGTGTAGACTTGTCAGCAGTATGGTTTTGGCAGGTTGGGTCTGAGAAATGCCAGTAATTTGCAGTCTCTCACTCTGATATGTCGATATTCTACCATTATTATAACGTGCCGCTCATATCCCAGCTTGGGCAGTGTTATCTGTTGGTGTACGTTCTTTGTCCTGGGAGGTCCAAATTGAAAGGGGAAAAAAATTTTCTGTCAGTGGTGGATTCCTGTTCAGTCACTCTATTCTTTCCAGTCTGGTGTGGATCTCGCCAAAGACAACATGGCTCTGCAGAGAGTGAGGGAGGCTGCAGAGAAAGCCAAGTGCGAGCTGTCCTCTTCCCTACAGGTGAGCAGAAGTGCTTGGAGTTTCCAAAATATTGCGTGTGAACCATGAGAAGGGGCAGTATTCTTTAGCCATGTTTCCGCGATGCATTTTTTTTGTGTTGGATACGAAATTATCTTCCTTGTGGTTGATCTGAAGTGTACAGTTAAAGTAGTGCAGTTAAGTCGGTGATCTAATTGTATTGAACTTTTACCATGGAAAGTAGAGAAGAATCAAAACTGTGGTCCATCTGCCAAGTCACCTGTGTCAGAGCTAGATCTCTCAATGATACTATGTGCATTTCTGCAAGTAGTGGATGATAATGCTGGCAGATAAGTAATCAGGTCACTGGGTTGAATGTGATTTTTGTGGGTTAAAAACCGTTCAGTTTCTTCAAAATGCATAGAAACAAAGTGGGCGCTTAACTATGTAGATACATGGGGATGTCTGGTGGGTGGGGTGTCAAAGGCAGTTTCAGCAATGATTTTGAGATATTTGTGCCCATTTGCCTGGTTCGGTTATCGGTCCCATCAGGCCTGCACAAGAAAGTGATTCTCAAGTAGGCCCCTGTAAGGCTTTTGAAAAAATATCTAAACTTGAAATGTGTTTGAATATGATCATTTTAATATTGATAGGCAAATTTGAGTGATCGGATATCGGTTTGGGCTCCCCTGCTTAGGATTCTGTAGAGTTTTGTGATCAAATAGAATTTGCACTTTGCTGGGAACATATTCATTAATTTTAGTTACATTACAGACTGCAACAGATTTGTTTTATTCAAAACTAATCAAATACTATTTAAATGGTAAAATGTATGTGAATATTCACATTGAATCTCAGCAATACTGACAGCCCCAGACCCCAGCGGCAGTCAGCTGTGCAGGCCTGTACCGTGCCTGAGTCAGTGTTACTCTGCTGGGAGAGTAAGGTGCGGTCACTGAGTCGGGGCTCTGGCAGTCACTGTTTTAGTGGCTGCTGATGCCTGGCTGTGACTGTGCTGAACTTCCTCTGAGAGTGGGCTGCGCCGCCATGTTGGAGGCAGTCCTAGTCTGGGGAGAAACACTCAATACACAGCAATGGCATTTATTGTGCCAGTGTGGTATTTGACTTTTAATTGTATCTCTGCAGTAAAAACGCAACTGAATGCGTTTTTACTGGTCATTTTGGTCACCAGTGAGGTGCAGTTGTATGACTTCTTTCAGAATTTGCCAAAGGGGTTTATATTTCACTCAAGTGTTTCACCTTAAAACAAGCTATTTTCTACCTGAAAGACAAAGGAAAAGATGAGGCTAAAACTCAAGAACTGCATTTAAAATCAATATTTCCATTCAGACTGACATCAATCTGCCCTACCTGACCATGGATGCGTCAGGCCCCAAGCACTTGAACATGAAGCTGACCCGGTCCCAGTTTGAGGGTATCGTGGCCGACCTCATCCGCAGGACCGTGGCTCCGTGCCAGAAGGCCATGCAGGATGCAGAGGTCGCCAAGAGCGACATTGGCGAGGTGCTCCTGGTCGGTGGCATGACCCGTATGCCCAAGGTGAGGATGTGTTCGCTCCTGTTACAGGACAGGTGTCAAACTGACCCGTAAAAGGGCCAAGAGGCTGCAGGTTTTCACTCCAATAATGCAGAAGCACACCTGATACAACTAATCAGTTGTGCAGGCATAGATTAGTTGATTCAATCAGTGGTTTCAGGTGTGCTTCTGCTTGGTAGGATTGAAAACCTGCAGCTTCTTGGCCCTTTTACGGGTCAGTTTGACACCCCTGTGTCACAGCATAGGTACATTGCAGATTGTGGAAAAATAAAGACCTGTGCCGGCGATTTCACCCACAGAGACAATGATTGGGGTGTGGGGAGCATTTTCTTGTGGGGAGAAATTACAGCATATTTTTGCCTTATTGTATCTCCCCGATGACTATAGTCGGGAGATACTATGGTTTAGTTCCGGGGCCGCTGCCGCCGCGCCCGCAGAGATTTTCTGTTCCAGGCTCTGGAAGCAACAATTATTACAGGAATTTTTTCTAATTTTGCACAGGCGAAGATATTTATATGACAATGCTGAAGACCGATTTTCAGCAATCTTGGACATCCAATATGGCTGCCGGTGGCCATTTTGTCAGAAATTTGGGGATCGGGAGATGCACAGAGTTATCTAGTTATGTTGATTTGCGTTAAAACTGGTGACTAAAACACTCCGGTCGGCTACTGGAGCCTAATGCAGTGGCAGTGGTGCGTAACGTCTCGGCACTGAGGAAGGAAATTTTGATGCCTGATTTTGTCTACGTGGTGCAAGTGAGCTTTTCTCATGCTGGTTTTGCTGGATGGGCTCAGCCTGACCCCCCTGTCTCCTCTGTCTGCCCACAGGTGCAGCAGACGGTGCAGGATCTGTTTGGCCGCGCCCCCAGCAAGTCTGTCAACCCTGATGAAGCGGTGGCCATGGGTGCAGCCATCCAGGTAAATGCGTCCTAATGCAGCCCTCTAATACGAAGGTGTCTTCACGAAAATTTCAGTGGTCAAGGACAAAATTCCACAGTGAGGTTGCCTGGTGGATAAGGGTCTCCAGCTGAAATCTTGGTGGGCCACCATGTCTGCTGCTATGGGCTAAAGGCTGTTGAGTCTGCGTATCTTGCTTTCATTGCTTAAACAGGCCGATTATGAAAAGAATGTAAGGAACTCGCAGATGCTGCAAACCTCCAGGATTGGGTTTTGAGATCCTTGTTTAAGCATGTGCCTTTGCAGAAAACATCCCGCAGTATCTGAGCATATCAGAATCGGTTGGTGAGAACTGGAGACCTACTTTTTTTTTTTTTTTTTGCACTTTCAGCTCAGATTTTATTGCAAATGTTTCAAACCTGTTAAACATATTGCATCGTAATTACATTCGTAAAACCAAGTTTTCACAGCCGTCATGGATTCCCCTGGGATGCTGCTGCAGATCCTTCATGTTAGCGCAATAACTAAAACAGTTTTTATGGGAATTGCATGAAACGTGCATTTTGTGTGACCCTACGACCTTTCCTGTAGTGCCACCACCAGGTTAAACTTCACATTTTAAATATACTAAATCAGTTTTGATGGGAATCATGTCACACTTGTGATTTGTTTTTGGTATGTAAAGGACTGTTATTGATGCTGCTCACCCTATGACCTTTCCTGTAGCGCCTCCACCAGGCCAAACGTTTAATTTTTAGAAGTTCCATAACTCATGGAGCTCTAATGGGAATAATATTGAATCTGCTGTCAACATTCCTGATGTATGAAGGACTAAGTTCTTGACTGTAGTGGCTCTAATGTTTTCTGTAGCGCAATTACTTGGCCAGATTTAACATTTCCAAATGCAGTGTATATTGGAATCCGACCAAACCTTCCATCAGTGTTCTGAGGTGATCTTGGTGATCCTAAGACCTTCATCTGTTGCACCACCACCAGGCCAAACAGAAATTTTTACAAAGGCAAAAACTCAAACGATTTTGATTCTCTGATCTACTGCCAGTGTACCTGATGCATAGTAGAGGAACCTTGAAGAATTTAATCGCTGCATTGCTTTTATTGTGATGCCACAATTGTGTGAAATTGTATTTTTGATTGCCGTAGATCTGTCTGTTTTACTCGGAATCAGATCAACTGTGCTGCAAATGTTTTAAGAGCAAATCCCGTTGTTCTGGTGAAACTGACTGTTCATGTAGCACCACCTTTTTGCCTAACCTTTTAAAAAATGCAGTATGTCCAATCATTCTAATGGTAAATGGGGTAAAATTAGCTGTGATAATTCTTGAAGCCTAGAGTAGTTCCCCTGTTAATTTTTCTGGACCCTTATCCCTGTGGTCTCCAATCTAGTACCTGGAGATCCAACACTGGAAGTTTTTACACCAACCCCAACTCTGCACATCTGATTTGGCTTATTAGTAGCTCACTACGATCTCTAACTGGGAAATGAGGTGTGCTTTTGCTTTGGAGTGAAAACCTTGAGGACAGTAGTTTCCTGGAACAGGGTTGGACACCACTGCTGTACCCTTTCCTCTCATGCCACCACCAGGCTGTACTATGAATCATTCTTGAGCGGAGAGTACTATAATTTTAGGGATATACATCACTGTTGTCCCCAGGCAGCTTTTTTGTAGTTATGTCATACAAATAAGTTTTGCTGTATAATTTATTTCCTAGGGTGGAGTGCTGGCAGGAGATGTGACAGACGTGCTCCTTTTGGACGTCACACCCTTGTCCCTTGGGATTGAGACCCTTGGTGGGGTCTTCACCAAACTCATCAACCGCAACACAACCATCCCCACTAAAAAAGGCCAGGTGAGGAGCACAGTCATGCCTTTGCTAGCATGCACATGCAGTGCTGTGAAAAAAGTATTTGCCCTGCTAGTTTTCCTCTATGTACTTCTATTTGTCATACTTGGATGTTCCAGATCTGTATTCTTTTAATATCAGATAAATATAGCCTGTTTTTAAATTGACTTCATTTATTGAAAGAAAAAAGCTATCCATCTCTACCTGGCCCGAATGCTCTTGCGCAGTTAGGTTATACAGCAGGACAGTAATCTGAAGCACATAAGCAAGTCCACCATTGACCAGCTCCTAAGAAACTAAATGAAGGTTTAGGAGTGGCCTAGTTTAAGTCCTGACTTGAATCTGATTGAGATGTTGCGGCATGACCTGAAAAAGAGACCGTTCAGACAATTCTGTTAAAAGTGAGCCAAGATTCCTCCACGGCAATGTAAAAAGGCTTATTGCCTTTTATTTCAAATGTTTGATTGAAGTTGTTGCCTCCAGGAGTGGCACAACTAGTTATAAGGGTTACAGGACAGTTATTTTTCAAAAGGGTGATTATAGGTTTTGCATAACTTTCTACCATCAATAAAGGAAATCATCATTTATAAGCTGCATCACGTTAACCCGTGTTGTCTCTTGTCTTTCGTTAAAAGTTGTATGATATGAAACTTTAAAATATGACCAATAAGCAATAATGGAAGAAATTGGGAAGGGGGCAAATACTTATTGACAGCAATGAAAGGGCGAATGAGAGTATGTAGACCAGTTAAAGCTTCACTGGAGTCTGAGGTGTGGGATTTAAACCCCGGTCTCTCCAAAGATAAAGTTCACTAACGTGTTGCTGATCGGCTGTTGGTTAAGTTTTCTTAGGCCATCAATATTCTTTTGGAGTTTAAGAGTTTTTCCATGTTGGGATTGTTGTCATGGTAAACTGTTGGGAGGCCTTCAGTGTAATCTGGGAACCTAAATGATCTAAACCTGCACCACACATGCAGGCAGAAGTGGATTGAATTCTGCATTTTGGGATAATACTGTTATGATCCTGTGGCTCTTGAGTATCGCGCTTATGTTTTTTTTCCCCATGTTTACCCAGGTGTTCTCCACGGCTGCTGATGGACAGACTCAGGTGGAAATAAAGGTGTGCCAGGGAGAGCGGGAAATGGCCGCAGACAACAAAATACTGGGACAGTTCACACTGGTACGCATCTCGTCGACCAAATCGCTGCTTCAAATGGAACTGAAGAGTGTTATCTTACATCCTTGGTGATATCTTGCATTCCTTCCTTTAATGCTCCCTTAATTTAGGTGGGGATCCCCCCTGCCCCTAGGGGTGTGCCTCAGATTGAGGTGACCTTTGACATTGATGCGAATGGAATTGTGCACGTGTCTGCCAAGGACAAGGGCACTGGAAGGGAACAGCAGAGTAAGTCACCTTGCCCTCCTGCTCATTTAATGAGAATTACGGCTTTCACGTGCAGTTTTACAGTGATTTCCTTACCAGTGATATCCTAATTATTATTATTTTTTTTTTAACCAATAACTGGTATGAAAAGTCACATAAAATTGCAGTTAATTTGGTGTGAAATAAGTGTTCGCACCGGGGAAAAACCTGGGGGGGCGGAGCTTGTACTGTATAATAACAGGTTTATATGATCCGCATTAATTGCAAATAGACATTGGCCCAGTTCGCATAAAAAACATTCTTGCAGTGGGTTTCTTGTCAGGTGGTTGGGTCAAAACAAAATCCTCCTGAAAAAGAAAATGGCAAGGAATTGATATAAGGGGGTGGAATTAAGTTTAAGGCCTTCAGAAGTGTTGGAATGAAACGGGGACTCTCCGTGTGAGAGTGCTAATGCTGTTCTGCCTGCCTTGTCGTCCAGTTGTTATCCAGTCCTCTGGTGGGCTCAGCAAGGATGACATCGAGAATATGATTAAGAACGCGGAGAAGTATGCTGAAGAAGACAGGCGGCGAAAGGTAAACAACTGCAATTTCCTATTTATTCCCACTAATCACTGCCCTTGTCGGAGTGTTCTGTGCATTTGTGTGGTCATGTCTTGGTTAGCTGCACATTACATCTGATTATACACTCTGTGTACACAGCTGCTAGTTTGCAGTTTTTGGTAGTGCTTTTTCTGGTCTATTGTGCCATTTGAATACTGGCTCATATCTTGGTGATGTCGCCATTGCAGTTACAAAGGTGGAAGTCCACTGGTCCTAATTCTTGCATTTATCGAGTTTCTTGGTGCTGGCACCATTCAGATTTCGACTGATGGCCTGATATTTGAAGTGGCCCAGAGTATGACTGTGGTCACATTGTGTATAAACCCTGATTATTGATGGTGTGTGTGCCCTCTTGCCTGGCCCTTAGCACTGTTCTTTGCAATTGCTCTCAGGACCGTGTTGAAGCTGTGAACATGGCGGAGGGCATCGTGCACGACACAGAGTCCAAGATGGAGGAGTTCAAGGATCAGCTCCCAGCTGATGAGGTAAGTATCTTTCAGAGAGAGGTTTGGGGCAGGGGTGCATAAATGCAAACAGTCTTAAATAACCACCTCATACTGAGTACAGCAGCCTCATTCATGTTTTTCTTTAATTACAGTGCAATAAACTGAAGGAGGAGATTACCAAAGTTCGAGATCTGCTGGCACAGAAGGATACAGAGACTGGAGAGAACATAAAGCAGGCTGCCACAAACCTTCAGCAGGCTTCTCTGAAACTTTTTGAGATGGCATATAAGAAGGTAAAAATTTCACGGGTCTCAACTCATTGTATCTCCCCGACGACGATAGTCGGGAGATATTACGGTTTAGTTCCGGGGCCGCCGCCGCGCCCGCAGAGATTTTCTGTTCCGGGCTCTGAAAGCGACAATTATTACAGGAATTTTATCTAATTTTGCACTGGCGAAGGTATTTATTCGACAATGCTCAAGACCGATTTTTCGGCAATTTTGGACATCCAATATGGCTGCCGGTGGCCATTTTGTCAGAAATTTGGGGATTGGGTAGATGCACGACTCGGTCCCTGTGGCGACTGCGTTATCTGGTTTCTTATTTGTGTTGAGGTAAATTAATGGTATCATCTGCTAGTAAGCTGTGCAGGCATTTTTTGCTGTTTGCGCATTCAGTTTTGTTGACCAAGTCTTGCTCGATGGAATCAGCTGCTGGCAGATGGAACCTACCTTGGCTTAAATTGGTATAGCTTGCCTTGTTGCCCCGGGAAAGTTCTTGAAAGCATGACCATTCACTGTAACCCCTTTCGTCCACAGATGGCATCAGAGAGGGAGAGTGGCAGTGGAAGTTCAGGGGCCAGCGATGAAGAAAAGAAGGAAGGCCAGCAATAAACACCTTTGCACTTAGGGTTGTCACAAAGACAATGGGACTGAAGGGCTTGGGAAAGCTGAACTGACGTTATCCTGAGCGGCTATTGCATTGAATTCATTCTCACATACTGTGTTTTTTGCAGTATGCTAAACAGTATACAGATACTGTTGTATGCCTCCCTCCCCCTTTGTAATTTAACAGTAAATAAACAGAAGTGTAACAGGTGAATTTTTAAATTTGTCTCTGTTGTGAAATGGTAACGTCTCGTAATTATTTGTCGCCTGTCATTTCTCTTGGGTTGATTGACCAGATCAAATCACACTATGCTTCGTTGCTAGTTTTGCTCTCCTCTGTAGCTGACCAGTAATGCATTTGTATGGAGATTATTTGGGTAATGATGAAATGAGTCCATTCCATCGCTTGATTCAGATGCTGTCAGTGATTTCTCTTATTCAAATGTGTGAGGTAACCTCTGCACCAAGACGAGAGGTAACCGGAAAAAAGGCGAGATTTGCCTAGTTTTAGGATTGAAAACCAGCGACTGTATTACTTGTGAGGCGCTTACCTTTTCTTGTTACAGATTATGGTCGACTCAAAAGGGTGTGATTGGGCACTGAATTAACTACTGGGGATGCATCAGACTTATTTTGCTTTTGGAATCTTGATGGGATTTTCACTTCGAAGTCATGCTTGTGTGATAGTGTACCAGCGGAGCCTTGGCCAGGTTTACCACACTTGTGCGATATGTTGGATAAAATCAATCCATTAGCAATTTGGAGGCTGTTCATTGAGGGATATGGCCTTACAGCACTGTGTGTGCTACCATCTCGGCTGCCTAGTTCTGTGGTGCAGTGTATGCTTTGATGATTTGTATATAGTTTTGCAGCACTGTAAATCACAAATCATTTTAAGTCAAAGAAATTCCAAAATTTCACATAAAGATGCAGATGAAAGAAGTGTTTTTTTTTTGTTTTTTTTTTTTTTTTTTTTTTTTTAAACCCCGTCTTGCCCAGGTTTCTTCACCACTGAAATTTGATCTTTTAAAACTTACTTGTTGGCCAAGTTGTCACAAAAGGCAAATATAAAAAGCTACTCTGTGGGGGAATGGGTTCAGATTATTGTGAAAACTTAGGGTATAGAATACAATGGCACGAAGAGTGTGATTCTGGAAGATGTCTAAGTGTTGTTCACTCAAGGATTTAAATGCCTCCATTATATGCTTTTGTAATAAAAAATAAAATGTTAAGATTGAAATCTATTTCTTTCTATGGTGATGAGCCTTTTTTGATGTTGCAAACCTTGGAATGCTGTGAGATTTCGAAGCTGTTATGCTATTTCGAGCACTGGGAATCGGGGTGTGTTTTTCAAATAAACTACTAGTGAATGGCTTTTTTTTTTTTTTTTTTTGATTGGAAATGTGATTTCAACCCTCAGGTTAGGATACCTTTATTCTGAACAAAATCTGACCAGATCAAGTCAAAAATTGAAGGCAAGATATGTAAATTCTGTCTGCCTGGTCCTTTAATATATCAAAATGAATGGAATGCCTGTTAAAGCAATATTTTCACAACTCTGAATATAGGGCGTAATATGCATTTACCAATGTGCGCAATACATTTTGCGATTGACTCCCCAAGCTTACTTGACTCTGATGTGTTTGAGCTTTACCTCCCCATTCACTAGCACAGAAAAAGCTACAGACTCACAAATCTAAACAATGCATTGCAAATCTGAAGTTTCTAAGACGCCATGAAATTTATGCGCTCAATAAAAGGGTCGATTTCTGTTGCCTTGCTTTTTTTTTTTTTTTTTTTTGTGTAATTATCACTTGTAAACTGTTGTAAACATGAATATCTGGGGCATTTTCAAGATCGCAGGGTTAAGCGAGAGCCCACAAGTTCTCCCGTCTTCAATGATTAAACAAAATTTGGTCTTGCGAGAACATCTGCAAACGGTCGCCTTGCTTTTTAAGATGGCGTCCAGTATTGCAGTGGTTCTCAGACTCGGTCCTGGCATCCCTCTGAATGCTGGTTTTTGTTCCAACAGCAATTGTAAAATTTTAAAAAGCTGTTAATTTGTCTTAATTGGCTGCATTCCACGTTCTATTGCAGTTATTTACCATCTTAAGCCACATTTTGATGGACGTATCCATTGTGCCAGAAAGAATAAAAACCCTTGAACGTATTGTGCTTATTTTTCCATATTGGGAGGATTTCCAGTGAAAACATTTTTAAATGGATGGAATTACTCTGAGAAAATCAGAGCTCCAAATTGGGTTGCTGAACACAGGTGTTCTGAGTTCTTTCAAAATGATTTGCTTGAACTTAATGAACTAAACATGAACAGATGTGACTATTTTTTGCCAGATAAATTGCTAGTTTTTGCGACCATGTGTCAACCGTTTCACCAGTGAGGAACTTATTGGCAAGCCGAGAATGAGGAACCTATTGGCAAACAAAGAACCTTGTATTGCATTGGGTCTTTGATATATACTAATCATATATTCTGCGATTTTTGTTGGTGCAATGCAAGTGAATAGGGAGGTAAATTTCCAACACCCTTCATCACAGAGGCATGGACTATTAGTGAGTCAACTGTAAAATGTATTGCACACATTGGTTGCTGCATCTTTAGCCTTTTATTTAAAGTCATGAAAATATTGCTTTAAAATAACCTGTGAAGTTTTGTGATCATGCTGCGATTGTCCGAGTATGCTCCTTAGCAGTTGTATGAGGAAATGCTTGTCAGAATGTTCTTATGAATAAAATGATCCCAAGAAATTGTAAGCATATTCTCAAATCAACAAACTATTCATAGTCTGAAGAACTACTGAGCTAAACAATTGCTTATGCTTTGTAACACAAGACCACTCCCACCTTCCTTTAAAGCAACAGCACATATGGAATTTAATGGGGGAGAATTAAAAATTTCATCAAAAAGCCTGATAATTATTTTGCAGACTTTTTAATCCACCTGTGTGTTCTATTTCCTAATAAATTATATTTGCTTGGTTAATTGCATTAGGAGTGCTTAAGGTGGAACATAACAAATACCTGGATCAGGATGGTGTGCTCTTGGGAGAGGGTTTGGAAACACTGTCCTTCATTAATGAAATGCAGATATGGTCATAAATTATTTTTTAATATGTGCATTAAAATTTTTGAGTAAATATATTTTTACCGTTTAATGTTCTTAAGTAACGTATCTTGTCAGAGAAATTGTTGAACAGACGGAAGTTAAATAAAAGTTCAATAAAAACATGGTCAAGACGACTTCCACTTGCAAAGTGAGTCTTCCAGGGAAGGCTTACATATCCCAT
The DNA here is from genome assembly GCA_029692085.1 of Gymnothorax javanicus. NCBI lineage: Eukaryota > Metazoa > Chordata > Actinopteri > Anguilliformes > Muraenidae > Gymnothorax > Gymnothorax javanicus. The sequence continues at coordinate 49,014,029 of CM056204.1, forward strand.
GATACCTGTGGTCACGCATGTATAATCTATGGTAGGATTAATCAGACACTCTATGGTGCGTAGTATAAAGACGCTTGGAGTATGTAAAACGATCTCTCATTGAAATGAACTGCGTGCGGAGGTGGCTTCACTGTGAGGTAAGACGATTTGGATGTTTTGAACCAAGTTACCTTTTTTGTTTCGAATTACTCATCCTTTTCTACCAGAAGCCTGAATAGCTGCGTTCTTTTAGATAACGTACTATTGAGTTCGTCACCGGTTGGCTTCATTTCGCGAATTCGACATTGGAAAGCTAAGTAGTGAGCGAGTTAGACGTCTATTTCCGCCCGTGTCGCAATCATAGTTTTTGTTGTATTACTCGCGATGGTCAGTGGACAGTTTAGTTAGCATTTTGTTAATGACTGCTGGTTCACGGGTTTCTCGCTTCGGGATCTCGCTTGCATCGAGCTATGTAAGTCAAGGTTCGGTGGAACTTTGTGAGCAACACGTGGCGACGAGCTACTTGTGTGAAAGCCCGAGGTGCGATCGGCTTGGCGTCCTGTCGCTTATTCGCCGGACATTAACAGAATAACCTGTTCTTAACACCTGAATAACGTCTTGCTGTCGTGTAAAACCTTCCTAAGTCCAAATATAATTCACTGGGTAACGATCTAACCTCACCTCTGTAAAGATGTTTTCACACCGGACGCGAAACGAATTTTTCGCACGCCAGATTACATTCAAAGTCAATGCACGTCTTTGCATTGACTTTGAATGTAATCTGGCGTGTGAAAAATTCGTTTCGCGTTCAGTGTGAAAGCGGCTTAAGATTGATGGATAAAAAATTGTTGCTATTGCCTACGGCGGCGCTGTCCTTTGACAGACATGATTAAGTAACGGACGCCGGCTGATAAACCATGGGCTATCATAAAGCTGAAGTTGGACTTGTAAAACCTGGACTGTATTCATACTGGAAGTGCAAAAATGGCGTAAAAGTTACCGGTAGGTATCCTTGCTTTTGCCCATTTTTCTTGCCTCCAACACTTCAACTTCGAGGACAAAATATTCACTTGCTGCCTAACATCCCACCCACTGACAGGTGCCATTGTAACGAGATATAATGGATGTTATTTGCTTCACTTGTCAGTGGTCAAAATGTCATGGTTGATCAGTGTATTTAGTTTGTTTTTTAAAAAAAAAAAAAAAAAAAAAAAAAGGGGTCCGGTCCACTTCACATGGAACTCCTCATTGTAGTTTGGCTCATAAAACCTGGACAACATGCAGTGGTAGGCGAATGAGAGTTTAAAAACAACTGGCAGGTTTGTGGAAGTTTCAGTAAATTTACCGATGAAAGTTTGTTTGAATTGCATTTTCACCACTGGACAATAAGGTTAACAAACCTTACTGTGGCTTTTATAACCTGTCTTTATGCAAAAAAATTACTATAGGCCAGGTTTTTCATGTCCAACTTCATTAGTTTTTGATCTTGCCATGGGTATAGTCTGCTTTAATTACTTCTGCATGTCTAATTGTCAGGAGACGGAGCTGGTTTCATTTGCAGCAGCAAATTTGTACTGCCCAATTGCACAGAAATGCGGTCATTGTTTCGCAATATACAATCTATTGATTTAGGAAGGTTTGACTTGGCAGCTAGATGTTTTCAGGTCTTTTGCGCTTGTTGTTCTGTGACTGTCCAGCAAATACCCAGCACAACGCCACTTTTACCTTGGTTTCTGAAAATGATGTTCCCACCATAGACTGTATAAAAAGATGGACGAAGCGACCCATTGGTTTCAGCATACCATTTAGCAAGCCTCGATTTTGGCAATTTGAAGAGTGCCATTTTGTCATTTTGAAACTGGATGTGATTCCTATTGGATCAGAGCGTGAATTGATTATCCAGGGAGGAGCGAGGGGTGGATCTGACCGTATCAGACGAGGACCTGAGGATAGCCACACCGCTAAAGCTTATTTTGGCTTTGTCCTTTATTCTAGTCTATGTGGGACCATAATTTACAAAAATGAACATCATGATATTTCGAAGGAGACTTGAAACTTGGGATAGATGCCATATAACAATGTGGAAAATCATTATTGAAATGATAAATTAGGTGGAAAAGTAGGGTCATTTTCTCAGACTTCTGTAGGATTCAACTTCTTTCTACAACCACCGACGTCGCCATCTGCAGGCCATTAAATAGAATGCAGATTTTGGAGATTTCCGCATTGGCCTCAGTTTTCAGACCATAGACTGTATAAAAACACGTACGGAGCACTCGGGTCTGAAACCTGAGGCCAATGCGGAAATCTGCAAAATTTGCATTCTATTTAATGGCCAGCAGATGGTGACGTTGGTGGTTGCAGAAAAGTTCAATCCTATAGAAGTCTATGAGAAAAAGACCCTACTTTCCCACCTGATTTATTATTTAAATAATGATTTTCCTCATGACTTGTTGTATCATTTGCAATTTTCAAGTCTCCTACGATATATCATGATGTGCATTTTTGTAAATTATGGTCCCAAATAGACTAGAATAAAGGATAAAGCCAGTATATGCTTTAGGGGCGTGGCTATCTTCTGGTCCTTGTCTGACACGGTAAGATCCACCGTAAATTCACCCCTCGCTTCTCCCCGGATATTCATTTCATGCTCTCGTCCAATAGGAATCACATCCAGTTTCAAAATGGCGCAATTCAAATTGCCAAAATCGAAGCATACCATTGAGGAAGCCGAAACCAATGGGTGACGTCACGTTTGCTTGGTCCATCTTTTTATACAGTCTGTTTCAGACCCAAGCGCTGCTTCCATCTTTTTATACAGTCTATGGTTCCCACCAAAACAAATCTTGGTCGACCAATAGTCAGCTGTTTATTTCCGATTGTTCGATTAGCCGAAATATTTAACTCCATTCAGAGCTTCCTCCTTACGCTGCCCTTACAGATACAGCCGTTGCACTTGAGAAGTTGAAGTATGAATGCACAATGGGCAGATGCTTTTATTTGACCAAAGTGAAACACATTCTAACATTGTAATGCATAGGCTTTTTTTTTTTTTTTTTTTTTTTTTTTTTTTTTTTTTAGTGCTTTCTTGTAATAAACAATTCAATTGTGCTAAAAATTGCATACATTTGCACGGTCAGTGTTCTGCGATTTGAAGTTCTATATGATGTAATTGCATTCTGCTAATACACATGCAAAAAGTAAGTTTTCTTTGGTTATATGGCTCTAAATTTCTTTTATGGATTAGGCTAATCCAACTGGTTTTGGTGACGAGAGAATCTGTAATCTTTAATTTTCTTATTTCTGAGATGGCGGGCTGCAGCTCCAAGTTTTCGTTAAATCTGAAGTTGCAGTGGTACCCGCGATGTAATGGGGATGCACCACACACAGTTTCAAATTAAATGGGCAATGAAAAACTCTGCACGCATTACAAATAGCCAGAATGTAACAATACAATCTAAAATTTTCATCAATGAAACGCGTTAATGCGTGGAAAGAATATAAAGTAGGCTTATTTTCTGTTTTCAAGTGGAAGGTCATGTTCTTCGTATTAGTTTTGCTGAATTGTTATAATTGACGATTATGATAATGAATGTTAACTTAAAGAGAACATAGGCCTCAAGTGAGGGATTGTAACTGCCATACCACAGCATCTCAGTGTGGATTATTCCTGGGATAGAAATGACTTGCGATTCCTCGACAGAAACAAATCCTGGTTGACCAGCAGCCCACCAACCAAACAATCGACCAGGCGACTTAATGGGGTCAGCCCTGGAAAATGGCTTAATGTTTGCAAAAAGGTTTGAAAGGTCATTTTGCAGGCAAGCTGCGTTTGTTACCAAATGCCCAGCTATATTGTTACTTTTTGTTTTTCACTTATTCTGATGAATTCAATCTTTCATCCAGGAGGCGTTTTATGTAACTGCAATGTCTCTATGCCAGTGGACTGAGTTTGAATAAGTATTCTAATTAATGATACCATGATGGTACTTCCTTATAGGCTGCAACAAGAGTGACGATGCAGGACTGGCATCTAGTCGTGATTTTATTTACTCTTGCCTGTAATCTTTTAACCTTGTCTCAATAAAACCTGTTGTTCCAGGTTGGCGTAATGCCAGTTGCAGTTGTCCAATATCGTCTTCCATGGATAACTTGAGTCTTTATCCGGTTCTTTCAAGATGGACTTAACTGGACTTCCAGGTAATTTGCTGCTCTGGGTCCTGATGTGTTTGAATTCTCTATGATCGAATCTGCTGCTGTCCCCCTCCCCATGCTGTGGAAATCATAAGTCTTGATGCGCAATATGAGTTGTGGAACTGGTTTTTCACATCTGAATGAACATTATTGAATGTTTTTATGGTTATTGGTGAAATGATGGTATTACTCGTGCGAGCAGACATTTTTCATGCCTTTATAGTTGAGCAGTGCGTGATCTGGCTGCAAATTGGATTAACTCTGCCTTTCAAAAGGCTCTCAAAATAATTTTTCCCCAAATTGGCAGCCATAAAAGTAGTTGTGTGGAAGACAGTGTCGTCCCCCCCCCCAAATTAAGTCTGGGAATTGGGAACTCTATATTTTCCAATACAGGTGATTGTTACAGCATTATAATTAATTCTACTTGCATCTTTCACCTTAAAGGGTGTGATTTGTATTGTTCAAATGCCAATTCCAAAAACAGGTCATTAGGCCTGGGAGAACCTCAGCGGCAGTCAGCTGTGCAGGCCTGTACCGTGCCTGAGTCAGTGTTACTCTGCTGGGAGAGTAAGGTGTGGTCACTGAGGCGGGGCTCTGGCAGTCACTGTTTTAGTGGCTGCTGATGCCTGGCTGTGACTGTGCTGAGCCCCATCTGAGAGTGGGCTGCGCCGCCGTGTTGGAGGCAGTCCTAGTATCGGGGCGAACATTTTATTACCAAGATTAATTGCGCTACTGAGGAGTGTATTCAAGACCAATTGGTCCTATACATTCTCATCCTCTTGACCAGGGGTGTCCAGTCTAATCTGCAAAGGGCTGGTGTGGGTGCTGGATTTTGTTACAGCCTGACACCAACACGCCTGATTCTACTCATCGAGGTCTTTATTGAACCTCTTGATCAGTTTATTTAGTTCTGACTCTGGGAGAAAGCAAAAACCCACACCCATACCAGCACTTTATGAATAAGCCTGGACACCCATGCTCTTAAAGGAGCTATGTCACGATTGCTGTGCATGCTCAGAACTTTGAAAAGACGCTCACAACCGCTGGCTGCTTATGTGTGTTTTCACGTTAAAATGACTGGGAGGTCTACCCAACTGAAAGCATGCAGATTACATGGTGAATGATTTGGAAGCTGGGACCAATTATGACGTTAAAGTAGCGGACAAATGCAGATCTTCACAATAGCCTTTCATTCACACGCAGATTTTGTTAGCTGAGTAGCTAGCTACTTGACCCTTTTCCGCCGGTAGGGGCGCGTTTGTGTTTCTCCCTTTGACGCCGGGAGAGACGTAGACGTCACTCTGGTGTTTCCCCGGGTTGGGGCTTTTTTTTTTTTTTTTTTTTACGCATTTTCTCAGTGTCCTCCTGAGGGAGCCAAAGCTCTGTATTACTTATGACATAGAGACACTTTATTTTACTTTTTCTTACACTACACTTACATTACTTTTTAAGTTAAAATTGCTGTGAAATCCGTAAGGTTTACGCATTGTAAAATTTTGGAAAGAGAAAGATGAGACCCACTGAATGTAATGCTTAATAAAATTAAGTTTTGGCTATCAAATGGTTTTTATTTCAGGTTTCTATCTGCTACAGACACTGAGAAATGCATTTTGTATTTGGCATTGCCAGTTATTTTATTTCAGAGGTTTATAGAATTTCCTAAATTTTTTTTTTTTATTACCATTAGGGCCAATGGATGTATTTTTATGATAGCCAAAAGTGTAAGCTGAAATGATTTTTTTTTTTTTTTTTTTTTTTTTGTAAACGTTGGCACATTTTCAACATTTTTCAGAAAACCTTCAGGTTTTAGGGGCTTTTTTTTTTTTTTTTTTTTTTTTTTTTTTTTTTTTTTAGGTGGCCGCAGGCCTAAATGGGTAACTCGCTTCATTTAGATGGAATCGTCAGACAATTAACCAAATTACTAGCTAACGTTCCCTATGTGGTTATTGCGGCTACACTACATAGCTAGTTATACTGATATCCACAAAAACTTTTTATTTCATGTACAGTATTGTCAGCTAGCTAAATGTTTTAATTCATTTGAAGAAAATCGGACCACTAGCCGAATAGCTAGCTATTGTGGCTTCGCTGCGTTGTTAGCTCCACCAATATCCACAGTAACTTTATTTCACTTTCAAATTTTATTGCTTAAGTGTGTACTTGGCTGACTACTTAATTTAAAACTTCGTTAGACGACCAGCCGAATTGCTAGATTACGTTAAATTTGTAGCTATGCTTCAGAGATGGCTATGCAGATACCTAAGAAGTGGAGATATTCTTCCTTTATGATGTCCATTGGAGGTGGGCAAACAAGCTTATGTTCCTCATAGCCTTCGGCTGTATGGCTAAATTGGCTTTTGAATCCTCACATTTCCATAGAAAATTCCTTAATATAGAAAGCATAATGCCTGAGTGACTAAAATATATAGATACAATGCAAGAACGAAGACAGTTTTGCAAGGGTGGAATGAGATTGACTTGCAGTTGAGCAAAAGCGCTTTTTTGGGATGTAACTTCTGACCATGCGCAGTTACCGTGGCATAGCTCTTTTAACCCTTTGAGTAAGTTTTAATTTTAAGATTCAAAGATTAGTATTTGAGAATTTGCTTGCTTCTCGTTTCCAGCAGTGACCTTTTAATGTCTAAAAAATGTGTTGGTATATTTGCAATCTCTTTTCTTGAAGGATCGAGGTTCTTCCTGCCTTGATGTGATACAGGATGCCAGATGGCTGAAGACCCATTCATGACCAAGAGCTGAACATGTGTGGGGGTAAGCATTTCAGACGGGCCATGTTCATGCACTGGTAACATGAAAAAGCAATGTTGCTCGCACCAAACAGTTTATTTGGCACTGATGCACGCGAGTGAATGACCATGGTTTGATTGTGCGGGATGGTTGTCTCACTGATTCTGGAGCAATCTCTACAGTTTAGAGTTTACTGAGAATATGTTCCATTAAACAGAAAAAATATAGTGAGCTGCCACTACACTGCTGTAAACACCTTTGAGAGGTCAGTTGAAGGTGTGCTGACTTTTTGAAGCTGCCAGGAAAGGTTAGAAATGCTCAAATAATGGCTAATAATGGTGTACAAACTCAGATTTCCACCCTTTGGAACACCTTTGTGAATTGGTAGGTGGATTGGAAGCTTATAGCTAATGTGCAGAAACTCTGCGGTGTCTTCAGCACCTTGGTGCATCGATGCCAATTCATTTCTAGAGGAAAGACGTACTATCCAGCATTGGACAGTTGGACCTGTTGAAGTGAGCTTGTGTATGTGTCTGCATGAGAAATTTTGCTTTATCAATGCAGTCTGTCAATTTCTGAAATCTGTCCCAATTTTGAAGATGTGTAATGCATTGAGTTGACTTAATTCTTTGGCATGGCAAAAGTGTACATATGGACAGTTGGGCTTTATTAAACGTATGAACATTTTGTTTTCCTGAAGCAAGGCAATTTTGTGTATTCCACAGAAAGTCATCAGTGCTAATCAGCAGTGGGAGTTGGTAACCAGTGGGATGAAAGCCAGGTAACCTGCGACGTATTTGACATTTTGCCATAGATGCCATTAGAAACTCTGCCCAAGTCAGTACTATCATAGCAGAGGGAACTTCCTTGTTATGATCTTTTTCCTTGGGACATCAAAGGCAGGACTTTGGCACAGGTTAAAGTGGGTCAATTCTGCTATAACCTGACAAGAAGACCTGAGACAGTTTTCATATGGTAGTTGGTGTGCATGCGGAGTGGCTGTTAGAAGCCAAATTTAGCATTGTAGGTTAATGGGGCGGTGGACTGGTCCAGCCCCTCCCCAGCTCACAGCTCGCACATCAAGGGGGTGGTGCTTCACTCGGTCTTGAGTGGTGGAGCTGGACTTGGTCAAGATCACCCCATTTGCTCTGCTGTGAGCAACGCTTGGCAATCTGCAGGGCTGATGAGATGCACCTCATTTTTGTTCTCAAATTTCTCATTTCAGGTGTGATGACAAAATCGGCAAGTTTTTGGGATCCTGGTTCCAGTTTATGCTTTTCACTTAGTCCCACTACAGTGTCTTGCCCTGTATCTACAGTATAATAAAATGTACCAAATCGGCTGCTTTGCCTGGATTGAGTCTGTTCTCAACTTGTACCCCTGAAAATACATGTTAAGCTTTTTACATTTAATTAACTGCTTTTGAGCACACTTGCACAGTCCCATCTTTTTCTGAGTTGGGGCAGCATGAAAAATCCTCAAAAACAGAAAATTGATTTCTAAGTTTACTTTCACTTGTATATCATTGCAGATGGTATGAAGACACAATATTTAATAAAATATAATTTTTGTATAACACCTCAAGCAATACAGCAGTGTTTCACTAATGGGTAAGGAGACACAAAGAGGGGAAAAAAAAAATTATATATAAAAAGTTTGCATGCACTAGCTGAATTTGCAAAATGTTACCATTTATTTTGAAAATGACTCATCATGCAAAAAAACTTGCCTTTTAAGGATCGTGATCTATCAAAGAACTTAAATAAATGGAATTTAATACCTGGTTTAACCTACACTACAGGTCAAAAGTTTCAGAACACCCCAATTTTTCCAGTTTCTTATTGAAAATTATGCAGTTCCAGTCCAATGAATGGCTTGAAATGATACAAAGGTAAGTGGTGAACTGTCAGAAGTTTTAAACAAAAGGTAAGGTTACCGAGGTTTTTTGTACGCCATCGAGTAGGTGAAAGGATGGTTCCTCAGTGTGTGACATCAACTGTCAAACATGGAGGAGGAAGGGTGATGGTCTGGGGCTTATAGGCCGACTTGGGGCGACCTACGCGAGTAACCTGTGTCAAACCTGTGTTACACGTGTTTCGCTTGAATTTCCGAGATCTCAGCGTCACGTGACCAAAACTAATCTAGAACGGTAGGGTCAGCGTTCACGATCATAATCCCCACCTCACCCAGGGTTCCTACACTTCTGACGTCACGCGGCAAAATGGCTTAACAAGAGTGGAGGTGAGTCAAGACTTACTGGTGTCATTGATCTTCACATTCGGGCGCCATGCTACAAAAACGTGCATGTGCAGGGGTCATTGCTTGCTAGATCAGCGACTCGGGTAATGCGAGTTAGTCGCCGGAAGTCGACCATAGAGTAAAGGGCACCCTGAACCAAAACGGCTACCACAGCATTCTGCAGCGCCATGCAGTCTCCTCTGGTATGCGCCTAGTTGGTCAGGGGTTCATCCTACAGCAAGGTAATGACCCAAAACATAAGTCCAAGCTCTGCCAGAACTACCTTAGGAAAAAAAGAACAAGATGGTAAGCTTGAAAACATGGAGTGGCCAGCACAGTCTCCAGACTTGCACCCCATTGAGATGGTTTGGGATGAACTGGACAGAAGAGTGAAAGCAAAGCAACCTACAAGTGCCACACATTTATGGGAACTTCTGCAACAGAGTTGGGAAGAACTTACTGAAGAATATTTGATTTCCATTGTAGAAAGAATGCCACGAGTGTGTTCAGCCGTTATATCTGCCAAAGGTGGTTACTTTGAGTCAAAAATGTAAGAAATTTTGGTTTATAAATTGATTCCATGATTTCTTTTTTAACTTCAATCGTTAATTTGTTCCATCATGGCTATGCTTTTATTCCAGAGTACAATGAGACATTAAATTGCATAATTTTCTATTAAAAAAACTGGGAAAAATTGGGGTGTCCTAAAACGTTTGACCGGTAGTGTAAGTGTTACAGAACTATATTGTGCCATTACATCACTTCTGGTTTCTCTTGGGTATAAAAATGAAGGAACGTGCATGTAATATCCCTTTGTCATTCAGCACCATGAAGAAAACAAAACAACTCAGTTCAAAAAAGCAGATGGCCATAGACCTTCATAAATCTGGTGATGGCTACAAGAAGATTCAAAAGGTTGAATATGCCACTGAGCACTGCCAGCTCAATTATTAAATTCCAAAGATATGGAACTGTTGAAAACCTCAAGAGTAGAGGACGCAACTGCATCCCCCCCAGGATACTGAGGAGGATGGTGAGGGAAGCAACAGAATTCCCAAGAATCACTATGAAGGAATTGCAGGCCTTGGTGGCATCTTGGGGTGACCAGGGTTCAAAAAGCACCATGAGGCGCTACCTCCACTACCACAGGCTCTTTGGAAGGGTTGCCCAAAGAAGGCCTTTTCTGACCAGAAGAGACAAAAGCAAGTGCATGGAGTTTGTCAAACATGTAAATTGAGCCCCTAAGAGCCATACTGGGCCAACCCATGTTGGGGAACTTTTGAGAAAATGGGACTCAAAGTTGCCAGCTTCCTGCGTCATTTAGAGTATCTGGGAACTAGAAACACTGCTTCTGTTAAAAACTCAAGATATGTACAGTTACGTAGTGCACTTCTTATGCAGGTTTTGGATGCCCTTCTGTTTCATTTAAAGTGAAACCTACCTCCTTCTGAAGAGGAACCATCATCTTCTGATTCATTTGGGTCAAACTCTGGGTCTCCATTATCTTCCACTTCACCATCATCATCAATCATAGCAAGCAATTCCTCATCAGTGCGATACCTAGCCGCCATGTTTACATTGAATTATAGAAAAGTTGTGGGATGGTCCACTATGGCTAAGGCAGCGCATTGCATATTTACAGTGGCAGAGAGGACGTTTGCTTATATGAGCAATCCATGTGGGTAGATTGGGTTGGCTCATTTAGGAAATGTAGATCTCAGTTTTCTGCACATGCTGACCACCTCAACTCAATTTCGCCAAAAGTGCGGGATGGCCCGGTATGGTTCTTAGGGGCTCAATTATGACTGGAACAAGGTGATGTGGTTACATGAGACCATACTTTTGGTCAGATACAGCATCGGCATGTTAGGTGTTGAAACAGGGATGCATACTAGGAGAAGAGCCTCATACCCATGGTGAAATATGATGGTGGGTCAGTCATGATTTAGGACTGCTTTAACTCGAAGATGTCCTGGGGCACTGGTTAAGATCAATAGCATACTGAATTCCACCAAGTATCAGGATATTTTGGCTGACATTCTGTTTACCCAACACCTTCTCATCCTGGACTCGTCATATATTGACGCTACCTGACCAAGCGGCGATATACGAGGCAGAAGGAAGCTTTTGGCGTCATTATTTGAGGGTTAGGGTTCGGGGTTAGGGGTTAGGAGGTAGGGTTCGTTTTACGCTGGCGTCAATAAAGGACGCTAAAAGCGACCTTTTGCCTCGTATATTGACGCTTGGTCAGGTAGCATCAATATATGACACGTCGGGATGAGAATGGGCTCATTTATCTCTGCCAGAAGGCTGGGACTTGGCCGTTGGTGGACCTTCCAGCAAGACAATGACCCAAAGCATACATCAGCATCCATACAGACATGGTTCTGTGAACAAAATCAGCGTTCTGCAATGGCCGTCTCAGTCGCCAGACCTCAAAAAACCTTTGGACTTGGTTGAGGAGGGCTGTCGCTAAACGCTAACCCAAGAATCTGAAGGATCTGCTTAGAGGAATGGTCCATAATCCCCCCAAATGTGTGCCTTAACCTGTTCAAAAATTACAAAAAAAAGACTTCATGTTGTTATCCGTTGCACTAGGTATAAAATGAAGGGTTCCTGTTATTATGAAACCTTGTTTTTGTTGAAATTTATTTTGTATTAAATGATTGTTATGGTTTTGGTTGTGCCCTTCTAAACATCAATAAAGCAAAGTATTTTACACATGTTGGTATATTCTGTTTCTCTATAATTATATTGTTTATGTTTGTTTTTGTATTGTTTGTGCATTGCCAGTCAGGCGTGGCAGTAATTTTGGAGCCTATCGTGTGTGTGTGTGTGTGTGTGTGTGTGTGTGTGTGTGTGTGTATATCATCGCTGCACCCTTCTGTAGCATTTATTTAGTTCAGTACTTACTTTATAACCATATTTATTTATTCACCTGCCAAATCTGTTTCTATTAATTTGAATGAAACGATAAGTTTTAGTTTGAAGAATTAAAAAAAAGAAAGAAAAGAAAATCTCGGATGCTCAACAAAATTTCTGGTGTTGACACAGTACCTCACAGTCCTCTCACGTAAATCATTGCTATTCAGAACAGGAAAAGTTCCAAACATGGCTGCATTCATGGCCATCCATTATCAATGTCAACACTGTAGGTTATATGTTTAAAGATCCGTAGTATGCGTATAACTATGAGAGGCGAAAGGAAGTAGTTCATAATCAAGTTCAACTGAGTATCATTTATGGTAGATCATGATGATGGCATTGTTACTTTATACTCATTCCCAGTTTATGATGAAGTACACATTTACCCCCAAATTACTGAGTTTAAATATTGATCTTTTAATTTGAGAATCGATCCTAGAACAGGAACCTTAGGGATTGGAGGTATCGTGATTTCATTATACTATAGATTTGCACTCCACTACTGGTTTGGACCGGGGTACAAGTCTACAGTGTTCTGGACTTGTGTCCTTGAGCCAAATGGATCAAGGGTCAGAATGGTAACATTGTGATTTCACTAGTATATCCAAAGGCTTTGACCATCCGCCAAGAGACCAGTGTTCAACGTCTGGATTCTTGAGAAATTCCCAAAATGGAAGTGGTGAGGGGAAACGGTTCAGAGGTTTAAATTATAGGATTGGACTGGGGCCCAGGTTTCTCTTGATAAAGATTCCTGTTCTTAGTGAGACTTCTGGTGAAATAAATATTAAATAAAAAAAAAAACTAATAAAATGGTCACCACCTACTTCACTCAGTTTCTGGTCCAGACATTTATACTGTCCTGCTGGGGATAGTGCAGCTCTCTTTTGGCTGGTCTTTCAGCATCCGCCGTCAAACCTCTGCAACTCATCTGGAATGTTTGGCTTGTCTGATGTTCAACCTATCCAGGCACTCCCATATTACCCCTCTCCCTCCCCCCTCTGATCTCCACTGGCTTTTCTGTTTTAACTCTCATCAAATTTGAAACATTGGTGATGGCATACCAGGCTTCCAAGGTGTCATCCCCAACTTGTCTTCAAAAGATCATCAGACCTACATACCGGCTAGACCTCTCTGGTCTGTCCCCTGTGGTCACCTGGCACCTCCCTCGCTGCACTACTAAACTTCCTGTTCCTGTCTGCAGTCTGCTCTGGTCTGCTCGTGGACCTCATGGAGTAAGTGACTTTCTTGTTGAGGTCAGAACCGCAGAGTCTTTGACCGTCCTCAAGTATTGTCTGAAGACTCACCTCTTCAGGCTATACCTCCACACCCACCATAATTTTGCAACAATTAACTTTGCAGACTTATTATAGTTAGATCTATTATGATAACTTGATTTGCTCTACAGATTTGCTTCACAATCCAAATTGGATGTGGCCCTCAGGCACTTGAACTGTGACTTCACTCCTGCGTTTCCAGCTATTTTGGTCCTGCTACATGTGCTTTGTGTTGTAAGTCGCTGTATGTAAGAGCATCTGCTAAATGCCTGTAATGTAAAATAATGGTAAAATAACACATGAAACACAAAACCTGGGCCCATAAGGAATGCAGAAAAGTAGTGTGTGCCAGAGTCACCCTTTTTTTCTTTTTAATGCACCTGGATGAGTTTATATTTGGAAGAAAGCCAAAGGAAGCATTGAATTCACAAGGACTGTTGCTAACTGTCTAGTTTGGTGATGGTCCTGTAATGGTACGGGCAGCCATTTCATTTGACTCTTTGGGTTCAATGATTGCTTTTCATGGGTGTGCAATCGACAAACAATATAAAACTATTTTACAAGGCCAGGTGTACACTATGGTTGTTACACTGTTCCCTTATGATAACTCCATATTCCAATAGGATAATGCTCCCAGAATGCTTAAAGGGATGATATCACATTTTTGGGGGGTCTTCCCTCTCCTTTAGTTTTTGTACTTGTAAGACATCTGAAAAGTCACCAAGCCCAGAGTCCACATTAAAGGGTGTCATTCTCACTAACTGAAAATTCAGCTCCTGAACTACCTGAAAGGCCGTATTTGCAGTGTAGTCTTTTTCTGTTATACTGTATGTCTATATCAGGATGTAGCACAATTGTATCGTGCCCAACCAAAGGCTAGTTTGGCATGCCTTTGAACAATGCTAGCTAGAGCCAAAGAATGCCTTTTTTGCCTGAACAATCACCAGATCTAAATACAATAGAATCTGATGTACAGAGTAGAAACTAAATTTCCACTTCAGTCATCCCTCTAAGAACAGGAGACTGGCCTTTTTGAAGAATATGCCAATGTCCTGCCATATACAACTCAGTTACCAAGAGTTTTGAGATCATTATTAAGTCAGTGTGGGGTTGCTCTTTTTTTTGAAGAGCTGGATAGTCCGTTTTTGAGGCATTTCCAATATTCTTCAAGTTCAAGCATACAGTATGTTAAATATACTTCATATATGGATTGCAATCTGTGCTGTTTATTTTATGCAGCCGTTTTTCTTCATTTTCATCAAGCAAGCCAATAATTCTACATTTTACAGTATGCAGTCATAAAATGCGATGTGATATTGGCATAGTAAGTCATTACAGTGCGGTGAAAGAGTAATTGCGTCCTTCCTGATTTCTTCTATTTTTGCTTATTTGTCATATTTGAATGTTTCAGATCATCTGACTAATTTTAATATGAGGCAAAGACAATGGACCTTCTTTATAAAAATTTGTATGACTTTCATACTTAAATATTGTGTAGGCTCAAAAGAAAGAAAAGTGGTGGATGGTACAAAAAAAAAAAAAATATATATATATATATATATATGAATATAATTTTAAGCACAAACTGCCTGTTCAACATCTCAACAGGATTCAAGTCAGGACTTTGACTGGGCCACAATAAAACCTTCATTCTTGGGGGTCATCAATGATGTTTATTCATTTATTTATTTTTTGAAAAAGTGAGCCAAGCCTTTTTGTTCTTTTGGCCGGAAGTGGTTTTTGCCTTGTAGCTCTATCATGGATGCCATTTAGCCCAGTCTCTTTCTTGTTCTGGAATCAAGGACAGTACCTTTACTATGACAATTGAGGCTTGCAGTTATTTATATGTTCTTGTGGGTTCTTTTACGACTTTCTGGATGGGATGAAAATGTGTTCTCAGAGGAACTATGGTAATCCGGCCACTCTTGGGAAGGTTGACCACTGATCCAAGTTTTCTCCCTTTGTAGATAATGGCTCTCACTGTTTTTCGCTGGTGCCACATACAGTGCCCTAGAAATGGCTTTATTACCCTTTCCTGACAGATAGATATTCACGACTTTGCTTCTCATCAGTTATTGATTTTTTTTTTGATCACGTCATCATGTGCTGCTTTTTGCCTACTTCACATTGAGAAACAGATCATATTAAAGTGATTGTTAGATTCAGCAGTGCTGGCAGTAATCATGCCTGGGAGGTCCAGTGAAATTGTACCCAATCATCAATTAAATTCGTTTACGGGTTTATTTAGTAATAAAGCAATACTTTTGGAGATTGGAGAGCTTTTTTCTTTCAAAAAAAATATTCATTTACAAACTGCATTTTGTGTTTACTCGGATAATCTTTGTCAAATAATAAAATTTGTTAGATGATCCGAATCATTTATGTGCGTCAAATATGCAAAAATAAAGGAAATCGGGAAGGGGGAAAACTCTTTTTTGCAGCATTATATAAGTCTGTCCGAGTTAGGACGATGAAAATATAGGTGAAGTCGCAATAATACATGAATGATATTAATGCCTCTAATATGTCACTTAGTATTAGGGCCAGTCACTTATTCAACTGCAATAGAGTTGCTACCTCTCTCATACTGCATGTGAGTGGTATTATAGAAGGAAGAGGCTATTCGCCCCACAGCGCTTCCGCGCGAAACTTCAGAGAGTGGGGCGGATTATAAAATGAAATCTCTTATTGGCCCAGCTGCTGGACAAACAGCAGAAGTGCTTCTGTTATCTGCCATGCCGTGTTGCGAATAGCAGAACTGCTTCTCTTATCGGCCCCGCTGCGGGGCAGATAGCGGATGTATTCCCTCAACTCACCCCGCTGCGGGGCGAATAGCCACTTCCAAAGGGAAAATGAATGGAGTTGCCACTTCCGCACGCGAGCTCGATGATCGCGTGCACTTGCTATTATGAGTATGAGTAATCACTGGCACTGTAGATGTGGCAAGCATTGTAGTAGGCTAGACTTGCCGCAATGACCTTTGTTTAGTAAATGGTAAAATACATAAACTGGGGGCAAAAACTTATTAGCCTTCACGCGAACCTGCTTAAAATAATTTGCCTATATTCTTTTAATTAAATAATGATTCCCTACTACTTGGAAGTACCCATTGTCAGCCTGTGTGTACTTATGAACTGGCTTTAAATAAACGTGACAGTACTCCCATTCACCGACAGATGGTACTCGGCCATTGCCGCCTTAGGTTTCCGCACCGAAAATTTGCAATGAAGTGTGCGCCTAGCAGGGCTATGATTGGTCAATGGCGCAGTAGGCCTACTCCACAGCTGCGAAACTTAAGAAAAGTTTTTTTTTAATTCAAGGGAAAGGATGCTTGTGAGGGTATTCTGACCGTACAGAAGAAGCGAGTGGAACGTTTCTGTAGATTTTTTTTTTGTTCGACCACAGGATTTATATTTTATTTATAAAAACACAGGCCGGTCAAGTATATATTTAAAATATGTGCTGACTGATTGAATTACGGAGGGAATGGCTGTAACTTGTGCTATCCCGAAATAAATCGCGACTGTTCTATAGGCAACTCTGGGTTATGGTTTAACGCGGCTGATATCGGCATTTCATCAAGATAAGGACCTACAAATTTTAAGTTGATACAATAAGCCTATTACTTTTGAAATCTTCGTCTGGACTTCGTGTCATTGTGCACGAGCGTGAGTATGTTCGAAAGGTTACTTCGCTTGTTATAAGTATCAGCAGGCATATCAGCTAGTGCGGTTCTGCTGTGAGTAATATACTACCGATAACGTCCAGCATGTTTATCTGAGTATATCAGCAACAGTTTTCACTTCGGTCACGTGAAATAATAAAAGTATCTTAATAATCACGCACTGATTAAAATTTTTTAACGTGCATCCTGCTCTCACCATTTGTTTATGACAGATACCAAGTCAAACCGAAACATTTTCCATAGAATGGGGATGCTTAATGTCCACATAGCGATATTGATTCTGGCGCTATCAACTGAAGCGAGGGGTAAGTTATTTCAAATATTTTTATTCATAGTTATTTTTACTTCTACTTTATTTTTAGAACTTAATGTGTGCTTGGTTCTGGGAACCGAAGTCGAACCAGAAAAACTAATTACGGGATTTAATCCGATTTTGGAATCTAAATATCCAGTTTACAGTTGATGGACCATCTTGTGACTCACACATTCTCCCGAAAGGTGTTTCTGAATAAATTCTGGCTTGTTAAAATGAGCTATTATACCAACTGAATCGATTCGTCCTCTAGAAGTTAACCTCCGGTTGTAATACCACTTGAGGTGACCGGAATAGTGGCAGTGAAGCGGTCTGCGTGCACAATGGTTCTCTTGTATCTTATGCTTCGCTTTCGCTGCACCTTTGGAGCCTCAGTTTGGTGTTAACAGCCCCTGCAATATTGAATTTTCTAACGATAGTAAATGTTAAGATCGGAAAAAAACAACACGGGAGTTGCCTTGGGCAATGCATTTGCGTCCAGTTGCTGGTGTAGCTACTGTCTATATGTGTTATGCACACTTATAATGTACTTGCAACTTAGTTCCACATTTTCCATGTGGGAATTATATCATCGTAAACAAGTAACTAAATCACGTCCATCTTTTCACTGCCGCTAAACTGTTGCGGTTATCTCGGTTAATGCAGGCTAAGTGTACTCTTCACGTATAAGGAAAAAAACTAAGGCATATTCGTTGGTTATGGGGAGTGTAAATACTCACTTGGCGCACTGGTTATATTTATTTTTCCAGTTCTCTCTCTTCTGTTTAGGTTACCGTTATATTGTTGCAGTGCGATTGATGTGATAATTAAAAGCCGACGGTAGCCTACCATTGTAGTGGACAGGAGTTGTCAAGAGGCAAACAAAAATGGAAAAAATTCGAAGGGAACTCGGCAAATTCAAGAATTTCATCGAGTATTCAATTCAGGGGCAGCATAATGGTAGTATAAAAATAATACAATAACTAAATAATAATAATAATAATAATAATAAAGACTGAAGTCATTATGTCTCGAGAGCTCTGTGTAATCAAAGGGCTACGAGCTGGTGATCTCTCTGTGTCCAGACAGTCTCACGTTTAGTACGGAATATTTTAGGAGCTTTGCAACTCATCGAACAGACGGAATTCACACTGGCTATAATACGTGACGGAGCGTGACGGCGGGAGCTTTCACTTTGCATTTTCTAATGTAAAACTGCGCTTACCAGTGTGGACAGTAGTACGGACAGAACTGTCAGTTGCACTGACAGAACACAGCCCCGAAACGTAGCCTACTTGTTGAAGTGGAGTTCATACCGTCGCGAGTTGTTCAAGGGCAAACAAAGTCCACTCTGCTAATTCCTGCGGAAATTTTGTAGTGCATTAGTTTGTGTCTCCTGCCAAGTTGAAAAGCATTTAACATAAATCGAAGCGTATCCTGCCGACTGGACTGGCTGCGTAAATTAGGGAAGAATTCCTGCTTTATACTTGCGAGGGTCACTCTCAGGCTGCCCTCTGGTCTTACGTCGCACTTCTAACTGCAGGCAGTGGAAAGTAGGCCTACTTTGACTCAGTGGAGGCCAACGGGGCACTAAATGCTCAAGGCCGGTGTTCATTGTTATAATTTGGATAATAAAAGCCCGTCGAAGGGGCACCTCTCTCTCTCTCTCTCTCTCTCTCTCTCTCTCTCTCTCTCTCCATGTAACTTTCTTTTTCCTTCTCCCTATCGCTCACTGATACTGATTTAGAATTGAAAGACGAGAAGAAGCTTGGCATATAAATAGCTGTTTGTTTTTAAAGCATAACCTAATTGTACTTTAGGCCTACTTACTTTTTAACATTAGAAAACTTTAAATTGGAAGATAAATGATTAGTTTTTCAGTACTGTGAGTGGCACGCTAGTAGGTTACACTGTTTTCACCAAATTAGATTAACAATTTTTGTGGCATGGTTTTATTGAGCTAATTAGCACTCTATATTAACCCACTGACCAACTCCTGACCTTTCTTGAGGGTAAACAGCCCATTGTCTTATCTGTTTACCACTCTACTCCGTTTGCCTGTCTGTCACAGTGCATGTGCTTTTGTGCAGAGTTTTGTGTGTTATGAGGTCAGGGGTGCATCTGCGTAGATGGACTGTTTTCTGCTTTTGGGCTCTTCTTTTCA
Source organism: Gymnothorax javanicus (assembly GCA_029692085.1). NCBI lineage: Eukaryota > Metazoa > Chordata > Actinopteri > Anguilliformes > Muraenidae > Gymnothorax > Gymnothorax javanicus. Next base: position 49,033,525 of record CM056204.1, read on the forward strand.
TTGTCAGACTGTGAGAGTTGGGACCGAGATGATTACATTGCATTGAATTACAGCCTCATTTCCAAAAAAGTTGGGATGCTGTATAATATGTTAATAAAGACAGAATGTAATGATTTGCAAATCACTTAAACCCTATATTTAATTTTTAAAAAGTACAAAGACAACATATAATTTGTTGAAACTGAGAAATGTTATTGTTTTTTGAAAAATATCTGCTCAATTTGAATTTGACGTCAGCAACACGTTTCACAAAAGTTGGTACAGGGACAACAAAAAACTGGAAGTCATGTGGTGCTTAAAAATATACCAGGGAACATCTCAGAGCTAATTAGGTTAATTGGCAACAGGTCAGTAGCTTGAGTGGGTATAAAAAGTCTTTCAGAAGTAAAGATGGCGAGGGCTTAACCACTCTATGAAAGACTGCATGGGCAAATAGTTCAACAATTTAAGAATAATATTTCTCAATGTAAAATTGCTAAGAAAATGGGGATTTCATCCTCTTTGGCAAATGATATCAGTAAAAGATTCAAAGAATCCAGAGAAATCTCAACCAATTCTGAATGGCTGTCATATCCAGGCCCTCAGGCAGCACTGAATTAAAAGCAGACAGGATTCTGTAGTGGAAATCACTGCATGGCCTTAGGAACATTTCTGTAAACCATTGTCAGTGAACACAGTTTGTTGCTGCATTCACAAATCCAAGTTAAAACTCTGCCATGTAAAGATTAAACCATATATAAACACGATCCATAAACGCTGCCGGCTTCTCTGAGCCCAAGCTCTTTTAAGATGGACTGAGGCAAATTAGAAAACTGTCTTGTGGACTGATCAGTAAAAATGTGAAATTCCTCCCAGAAATCATAGATGCTGCATCTTCTGGGTTAAAGAGGAGAAGGAACAGATCCAGCTTTTTATCAGCCCACAGTTCCAATGATAGTATGGGGGTGCATTTGTTCACATGGCATGGGTAACTTGCAAATCCGTGTACATAAAATTAATGCTGAACGATATATACAGGTTGTGGAGCCAGATATGCTGCCATTCAGACAAAGTCTTTTCCAGGGAAAGTCCTTGTTATTTCAGGAAAACAATACCAAACACCATATTCCGCATGTATAACAACTACATGGCTTCGTAATGAAAATGTCTGGATACTAAACTGGCCTTCCTGTAGTCCAGACCTGCCACCTGTCACTGAAAATATTGGGTGCATTATGAAACAAAAGACATGACAAAGGAGTGAAGTTTTGATCAGCTGAAATCCAAAATCAAGCAAGAATAAGTAAACATTTTGCTTTCAAAACTACAGCAGTTGGTCTCCTCAGCTGCCAAAACTTATAGAATTCTGTTAAAAGAAGAGCTGATGCAATGCAGTGGTAAACGTGCCTCCACCCCAGATTTTTTGAAAAGTGTTACTGGCATCAAATTCAAAGTGAGCATATATTTTTCAAATAAACAGCAGAATTTCTCAGTTTCAAAATGTGATACGTGGTCTTTGTACTATTTTCAATTAAATATAGACTTAAAATGATTTGCAAATCATTGCATGTTGGCTTTTTATATTTTACTCAGCGTCCCAATATTTTGGAAACGGGGTTGTACATGACATGCTGGCATTTACAGGTCCAAAACGACTTGCACTACTTTTCATCATTTATACTCAGTATCTGTTTTTGCGACTGCATGTGTTTGCCAGGGAGAACGTGGGCTACATGTCAAATTTTTATGGTTCATGTATGCAGAAGAGGTGCTGAATCACAGCAAGAAAAGTCTATTTTACCATGTGTATTTTAACATGTGTCTTAGTTTTATGATGACATTTTTTATCTTACATCCCCAATTCTGAAAATGTTGCCGCATTTTGGAAAATGCAGATAAAATCTACAACGACCTATTATCTGATGCTTTAATTTATGAATTCAATAAAAGACCTGCATGCAAGAGGTACCCAAGTCACATTTTTGAAAAAATCGAGCGAGCACCAGTTCTGGAGTTTGTACTGATAAAAAAAACATTTGATACCAAAATTAGGAAAAAAGAAATACTTCACCCCTGTTAATTGTTATATGGTGTATATATGGTATATCCACTAAAATTTTCTGCAAGAAGTACTCAAGTCCTTAAAACTTCTGCAGTAAGTGCTCAAGTCCATGACTGGCCAATCAAAATGTTGGATTTGAGGGGTTACCATGGTTACCATGGTCATTAAGGGAACTTTCATACTGGCAGAAGTAGATTTTGCTGTTAAACGTTACATAAGTTAGGATTTTGAAGCAATCATTCAAGTAGAGGGGAGGTGTTGTTTGAAAGACGACTGGTTCTCCAAAATTTGATTTTTCTGGATTTTGAATGTTCGTTTCTGAGTTGTCTAAGTAATTTTTGATTTTACCAAGTTATATTAGGGTTAAACAAGTAGTTCTCCCTACTATAATGGAACAAAAGCAAGAAAGTTTAGCAAAAAAAAAAAAAAAACGTTTATGTTGAAAACTAAGCAATAAAGGCTTTTTGGTGTTAAAAGTACTCAAGTCCATGATTTTTTTTCCACAAAAAGTACCTAAGTCCAAAACTACCTTTCTCAATTTCTCAGTAATAAAGGAGAATCATTCCACAAAAAATGGTGACAAACCATGTTTAGCCCCTAGAACTAGCGCACTAGTCTATAATAAGCTTCCTTGAAAAAAAGTGTCTGCAACATGTTTTGAAAACTTTCACCATCAATATCTCAAAACTAAAATTTTTTGACTAAAGTACTTCTTGCACGTAAGTCTTCAATTATTTATAAAAATACACACTTATTTCAAATGTTGCAACAAACTCCAAAAAAGTTTGCAGAGGGGCACGACGACAAGGACAACACCAGTTGTTATCAGTGCCAGGTCCAGAAGCTAGCATCTGTATGGGGGTGTTCCAGTGCACATAACATGGCTGACTTTGACATCATTAATGGAGAAAGATTTTTATGTCATACATTACCATCTAAGTATTGTCTGTCCCAGGGACATCCCTGCATCCTCAATCAATAAAATCCCAAATCACAATCTGCATGGATTACAAGTGTACTGCTGCATAAGCAGAGAGTACGGGTGCTTGATAGAACTGTCTGCAATCCTGATTTGTCTCCAGCTGAGACTATTTGGTGGATTATGAAGCTAAATTTATGGCAATGAATGCTTTGTACAGTTGCACAGCTGAAGACCTGCATAATGGAGGAATAAGGAAAAAATTCTCTTGCTAGACTGGACCAACTGAGATTTTCAGTGCCAAAATGCTCAACAAGTGTGAGTAAAAGACATGGTGATGTTGAAGATTGTTAAACTGTCAAGTGTGCCAACTTTTTTGGACTCTGTTACAGTCATCTAATTGTATATTTTCAGGAAGAAATAATATTCATGTCAGAATGTCAAATGTTATGTTGTGCTGGCTTCAATGTAGTAGAAGGTCAATTAACTTTTCAAATCAGTGAGTTTTGATTTTACTCACATTCTCAATGATGTGCCAACTTATACAGAATTGGGGTTGTAGTTATTTGCTGAGCTTGAGGTGTAGAGCTTATTTTAAGGTAATATTTGGTCAAAAAATAAAATTTTATTCCCCCATTATAAAATCTTGAAATGAGTCAAGGCGCCAGACCTCATTGGTAATATTTTGTATGATTTAGTAAAATGTAACAGAAATACTTAAATCCAATAAATTCTTGAATACCTCTTGAGATTGACTTGGGCATGTATACAGGAAAGTATTCGGCTCGGGGGGACTGAGGTCCTCAGGAGAGAAGAGCCTCACAAACTAGTGAGGCCCAGATATTGAAGCCTGTTCTGTGGGTTTGCGGCCCATACTTTGTCTCACATAACTCAGATTGTGCTTTATTTTGCTTCTGTTGCTTTGCTATACTCCAGTAAATTTCTTCTTGATGCGTCACGCATTTGTTACTATTATATCAGCAAAATGGTTTGGCCGATATCATGGAATCATCATGGCCTGCTGCTGATCCTTTCCGTTCATGCGATAACACAGAAAGTATTTTATAGATCCTTTTAAAATTTTGTATTGCCTGTAGATCTTATCAAGACAGAAATGGATTGATTTTGGTCTTAGTATTATTGGTAATAATAAATTAACTTACTAATTTCCCGGAACACCTGAGTTCAATCATATTGCCTGATATGTAATCAACATCACCTTGAAATTTTGCCGTTTGATTCTTTCCACCACAATCAATTATTGCTGAATACTACTACAAAAATATCGATAGATTAAATAATTAGTTAAATAGTTAGAATTATTACTGACCACATGAAAAATAGTCATGTGTAATTTCATGCACTGCACAATCATATACAATATACCTGCCAAAGTAAAACAGAGTTGTTTTAGTTTCTAAACGGACTTCAGTGCTAAATATCCTGAACCTGAATTGCGGGTCTGTCGTTTTAGAGAAAAAGACATCTGGTGAGCCCTGCAGAGAGTGATACGCGCGCGCATGTACCTGGACGAGCAGGGGATGGACACGCCCCTGGCTTCTCTCAGCCTCAGTGGGCCTCCCATGTGATCTACTTAACCAGATTTTACAGCCTTGTGTATTTACATAGGCATAAGCGGAACAAACAAACTGTTGACACAATGTGTTGTCTGTGCCTGTCCCGCAGGGAACAGCAGGCGATGCTGGGCCCTGCTCCACAGGGAGAGGGAGACAAAAGGAGAGAGAGAGAGAGAGAGAGAGAGAGAGAGAATCCAAGACAGACAGACAGATAAGAGAAACAAAGATGGATACTTATTATTTTTAATTTCAACTGCGGAAAACTCTGGTCACGAGTATTCTGCTAGTCAAGGTGGCAAGGTCATCTTCAATGTTTTCTCACACACTCCGGACTGTGCTCTTTCCTGCACCCCATATCAAAAAATCAAACATTCAGAAATCAAGCCAGGGCCTTTCTTTCTCATCAGTAGGGATGCAGCACCTTTTATACTCTTTATAAACACTCAAAAGGAGCGTGCCTATGTAGCTTACAACCATTTAACTCTTTCCCAACTGGCCTGCATGAGGACAGACTGGCTCAGGAGAAGCCACACAAAAAATGTATTAAAATACGCTATGGGCGAGCTGACGTTGTCATAGGCTGTTCATCTGCTGAGGAAATATCACTCCATTCTGAAGAATTTCCACTAGAAAACTTTTCTGGACTACTTTTTATGTCCAACTCAACACTTCCTCAGAATCCATGACAGATGCCAGACTGGTGGCTCTTTCCGTCATTTCTGTCGATGTGTTTTTGAGTGATGATGAGCGAAAATGAAACGGGTTGCAATGCATACACAAACGACCATGCGTAAGCAACCGTAAACAAAGGATTTTTCTAGAAAATGACTTCATGTGCTTCGAGGAGCTGAACTATTCAGAAGATGGCCAAACATTTCCATGTTTGGGTAACATCGAAAAGAGCAGATTCTCGGCTTTCCTTTGCGCATAACACAGACTAATCCATAACACAGAAGAAACGCGATCACGGAAAGTTTGATTAGCTTTATCGCTGGTCATATCTGACCGGGATTTGGCAGTGTCGTCGAGAAGGAGTTAAGGAGAACTGAGGGAGACCAACAGCGGGCAGTTGTGAGAAGTTGTGAGTAGATTCCTATGGTGAAGGGCCACATGGATATCTCGGTTGCAGTGACCTCCCAATACTCTCTAGCCCAGATAAGGGCTGAACAAAGCCAGTTGGTGGGATGTTTTGCCTCCACATCCTTCCCTTATGTGGTCAGATACAGAGCAGCCCGTGACACTATAGAAAAGGCTGCAATGCCTACATGGTTTGCGCAGTTTATACGTGACTTTGCATAAATTCAAGCTGACAGTCTTGCTTTGATTTTTTATTAATTGTTTTCAAAACAGTTTAATCGAGAACAGAGCAAAAAAAAAAATGTAGTGACTGAGGTAAATTAGCAAAATCAGAAATCAAACATGGTCTCTATTCTCACCCAACTTGTCCACCATGCATGTCCTTTTCCATTTCCTGACATTGGACTTCAGACACAGTGCAGGGACCACTTTAGCTGCAGGACTACCCGTGGTCCAGCTGAAACAGTTGTGGTCTGCTGGCACCAGCAAGTTTATTCTTTAAGCCCCCCCGTGAAGCAGTCCATATCCAAACTAATAAATTGGGAGTCATTTGATTTATGGATCGTTCTCTGAGCAGAGCTTTCCAAAACAATGCTGGTAACTAACTGCTGGAGTGCCTGCCACGTGTTTTGTTGTTCTTTTACTTTTTCTTCTCAAATTGCGCTCACTTCAAAGCTTGGCTCGGTGACTTAACATTCTCATGTTTTTAAGTGTTTAAATGATACGTAATAATGAGCCAGAGTCATGTCGAGCGTTTCGAACCGATGTGCCCGACCCTGGTTCCCCTGGAGGGCAGCAGCCTTTGCATACCTCATTGGATTGCTGTGTACTCTCCTTTTTCTACGGTCTGTGGTGCTCTCTGAGCCACGAAGAGAGGATTACACGCTGTTTGACCAACCAAGGTCACCAGTTTAACCCTTTAAAGGCTCGCTGCCACAAGTATGGGACTGGTATGCTAATAATCGAACTCTCTAATGCTAATGTAACAGCCATTAATGGCTTTTGAAGGCTGTAGCCTTTGTGAACATTAACTTAGAATTCAGAAAAAATAGCGTTCCAAAAAAAAAAACTGCACTCTAGAGGGTTGGTAAGAGGGCAGGGTTCCCTTCCTGGACGGTGTTGTCCTCCAGGCTTGCGACTGGCACGGCCAGTGAGTAGACGGCTCTTTAAGGCCGCTGTAGCTGCAGCTCCTATCTCTCCTCTGTTTGTTCTCTTCGGCAGGTGTCAGGGCCGTCCAGTTCATTAGCCAGATAATGGGCCTCTGCAGGCAACCCTCCCGCCCTTTGCTTATCACTCCCGCCTGATTATGGGAAGGACCTGGCCATGGTCCAGCAGCAGTGCATGTTGGGAAGGAGCCCGCTGCTTGGCCGGCTTGTTATTCGGTGACGACATCGTCGAGCATTTTTGTAATGGGCCAGCAGACAGCAGTTGGCCAATGGTTAGGGTAGGCTGAGCAAGGGGTTTAATGGTTGTAGTTAGCTATGTGCCCAACTGTGTTGCTGACTGCCATAAATCAGTGGTTCACAAACTTCCTCTTGGGGTAAGCCAGCCTGGTTTTTATTGCAACCACTATTGCAATCCCTAAATTTTAACTTGCTGTGATTTTTTCTTAATTAGTTGTTTTTCATGTTTTGAGGGATTATTTGCCCTCTTAAACCACTTTATGACCATATTGCCTTTACATTTCATGAAGACTGAAAGCTTAATGTTTGTACTGTGTTTATTTTACTGTATTCCAGGTAACTGCATTCAAGTTGACTACATGCTCAAATTCAAGATTGTTGTGAATCAGTAAACTACTAATTAGGTTTCCGAAAACAGTTTAATAAGTTCTATCAAAACGTATTTTTGGAACTGACAAAAATGACCCTAAACAGGGTTTTCTCAATATAGTATGCTTTATGATTGAATTTGTAATGATCTAATTGTTTTAGAAGCCTCGTGTCCACAATTTCAGCTTTTGGAAGCCAGTTGGTTGTGTAATTCCATCATTTACAATTTTTCCCTGTCCCTACAACAAAAACAATTTCCAATATAGCACAATATGAGTATTGAACTTTTACTCTTCATGTCATGTATAGCTATTTCTGACATAATGTGTCTTAAAAAGGCAAATGATCCCTATAAACACTCTAATGCTATTAAAAAAAACGGACAGTTAGTTGAAATTCTGGGATTGCAGTTGTGGTTGTGACAAAAGCAGAAGTGCTCCCCCTGGACTAAGTTTGAGAATTACTGCATTGAATACTTCCTGTAATTTATTTCAGTATTGTATTATCAGTGATTAAAGTATCCTGTTACGCCTCATGGTTATATAATACGGCTTTGCTGTATAACAGAGCATGACGTAAAATGGCGGTGATTTCATTCATAAAATTTGTTTTGTTATCTTCAACCCTCCGTTGTTCCGAAACTCTGACACGCAATTCAGTTGGATTATGTGCCCATTTTCCCACTGAGGGAGCCAGGAGCCTGAAAGATACAAAGCTGATTATTAAACTTAAAAGCGAAAAATAATCAAACAAATTAGAATCAAGTATTTTGTCTTATACTTGGACTCATTAAAATCTTATTTCTGTTGACTATAGATAAGGCTAAATATTACGCATGAGGAAAGGCAGTTTCATCAATCTCAAGATATGTTTGCAGGGAAGGAAAACCGATCAGGTCAAGCTTGCTGTAACTTTAAATCAAATGTTTTCTACTTAAGAGGGAAAAATATTATATGTCTCATTGTCATTTATTCTATCTTAAGTTCCCTCAGACAGTTGCCACTTCCTTCTAATATATGCCCCCTCATTTCCCCAATTTCACTGCAATGACACATGATGAAGTAGAGCAGGCTGTCTGTGAATAAGATGACATCACTTATCTGGAATATAATGCAGGCCTTGTGTTGCTGATAACTTTGTTTTCTTTTTGGTTTCTGAGCTGCCTCATTTTCTTGATAACAGAGAGAATTCCATTGTTTGGGCGGTTTTGCCCACCCTAGAGTTAGTGCAATGCTGGAAATTTCTCTTAGTTTTTCAAAATTTTGCACACTGAATGAATCTGCACATTTTACCATAAAGGGAGAAAGAAATTGAGAAATCATTTTTTTTTAACTATGAGCTGGCAAAAGGATGAATTATTGCCTGTTTTTCTTTAGCATGACGTGCTTAAGCGTTTCTAACGCTGTTGCGGGATTCAGTTATGGTTATTTTTCTTCCCGTGTATTCCATCTTTTCAACCGAGTAATGGAAAACTTGGCAGCCCAGCGCTGACTGCGTGTGTTCTCTGGCGTTGTAAACAGACTTGTACTTAAAGCACATGTGATTTCTGCGGAAGCGCGCCTGGTCATATGATATAAATGTGGCTGTTTCCCATGGCGGTTGATCCTGTGGGGCGCGTTACAGTGGAAAGTGCACACCTGTCGATAGAGACATTATTTTTCACATTTGGTGCTTTTCTGTCCTCTGAATCCAGCTGCGTTTTGTGATGTGGTTACAAACTGGATGGCTTTCTTTCAGCTGTCTCCGTAGCTGAGTAAGCGATTGTGTGTACGTGTGCATGTATGTGCTTGAACATGTGCACATGTGCATGCATGTCTGCGTTGTCGTGCCTAGAGGAAATCAAGATGGCAGGGCACCAATTGTTCAGACCTTACACATAAGTATTTGTTGCATCTGACGTGAGCCGTGGCTTTTTGTGATCACCCATGACCCTCTGTATACCTGGGTGTGTTTTTTTGTCCTGGAAGGCAGTGCCTTTGTTGTCGTGATCGCCTGATAAAAGTGCGCACTTTGAAAAAGGAACCAGAACACCGAGCCCGGCTTCTCCCGTAAAAGAGCTTGGCTGCTTTCGCAAACAAGGCAGTAATGAGCTGCGTTTGCTGGAACGTCGCCGCTTTTGAAACGTGTTGGCGTTTATTGAGGAGACATTAAAATACAAAGGAGAGCTGCCTCCTCTTGAAGTTCTACCATGGCTCAGTTTGAAATCCTTGTTGTGGAAAAAATGAGTAAATAAATAGTAAAAGGAAGGGCTCCGCGGGGTCGTGGACGTGTCATCGCCGGCCGCTCTTGTGCACTTACCTATCCGACCTGACTGACGCTGTGTTTGCACAGGTGGGAGATGGTCCTGTAGAGTTGATGAGAGAGGTCGGCAGGCATTGTTCCCGGCCCTCCTGCTGCTGCGGCCTGTATACACATACAACGCCAGGCCGAGCCTTCGACATGGCCAATTTGTCCTGTATGTGGCTCTCCTGTTTCTAATGGGGAAGGCTTTGTAGGGGCCCCCTTTGTTTCCTGTTAAAGCGGGATTACGGACTCTTTAACAAGAGGGATTACAGGACAGTCCCCTTCACCCAACGCCACCCCTGTCAGCCTCCAAAAGGCGCACTTCACTCTTAAAACGATGCTTTTAAAGAGCCCTGAATAGGCCGTTCTGTGCATTTGTTCCATTGATTTGGAGCGCTGATTTTTTTCTCTCTCTCTTAAATCCTGTGGATTTCTCAGAACACAGGCATCCCTGGCATCTGCACTGGACTTGTGTCTTAATGGAAGGGCCTCCGTTCCGCCTTTCATCCTCCCGGATCTCCGAATTGAATGGCCACCTGACTGTGAGAACCCACTGCCTTTGGTCTGTGTGGGGCAGAGACCGTGGGGAGAGTGGTGTGTATTTGTGTGTCTGAGTGATTGTGTGTGTGTGTGTGTGTGTGTGTGTGTGTGAGCCTGTGTTTGTGTGAGTACACATATGTGTGTGCCTGTGGGTGTGTGCTGGTATGCGAGTGTGTGTGTGTGTGTGTGTGTGTGTGTGTGTGTGAGTTTGTGTTTGCGTGCAGGTGTCAAGGGGGGGGAGCCTCTTCTTCCCAATGGGATTTAGAAAGTATGATGACATCATGGTGTCGTTTGAGGGAAAAAAAAAAAACCACAAGCTGTTAGACTGCAGTTCCTTTATGGCCTATTTGTTATTTTTCATTTTGTGAAAGTGTGCTGGTGCAGACGCCCCCTGGGCTCAGGAACAGCTGCGTGGGATCTCTGCCGCAGCTGCGATGCGAGCTGCCTCATTCTCCACACGGACGCTGGAATGCCAGCGGATACATGGCCACAATGCGGCGTGTAAAAATCCGCCAGAGAAACACACACCATTGTGTGGAGCTGTGCCCAGACTGCTGGAGTGTAGATAGCTCTGGCAGAAGATACCAGCTTGCTCTGTTAGCTGAGCAGAAGGCGTCAAAGGCTGGTGCCTGACACACAGTGAGCAGGGCCAGTGAGTATGAGTTCACTCAGACGCGATGGGTTTGGGAGGACTCGGCTCGGCTGTACCCGGCTCTTGCTTGTGGTCTCGCTTGTTGGTGGTCTTCTCGGCATGAGGAAAGATACAGGGGCCCGTCTTGCACTGAGTGAGACCAGGCCCGAAGGCTGCCCTCCCTCCCAGCAGCGTGCCTAAAATATACAACCTGGAAGGAAACGCTAATAAAGCCAGGGGAACATGAGCCGCCATGATTTAGCTCGAGCGCGTTGAGAGAACCCACTGAACTGATCTTGTGACCGGCTGTAATAAGCCAGTGTGTGAGCACATGGATTCTTGAGTTGCACTTGTTGTTTTTTCTGAAATGTGGCCCTGAAACGGTGAAAGGCTAGTCACGGCTATAGTGTTGTTACACCCCCCCAACCCCAAAGCCCTCGACCTTACCCCCCCAAGGGTTGAATCAGTGCCCCCCTCAGCAACTGCCAGAGCAAAGGTTTGGCAGCTTGCCTCTCGCTCCCAAAAGTGAGATTGTAGCTTGACGTCACTGGGAAGAAATTTTCACGGGTATGGATTTGAAAAAAAGAACACTTCAATGCTTTTGTTCTGTCTTTTATGGTGCAATGTGGGGTGTTTCTATAAAGTGACAGGAGGCTAGCCTTTCTCTCCCTCAGGGTATTTTGGTGTCAGACGGACAGCTGTGGGCTCGAATGGGGACCGAGGGGAGGGTGGCATGTAGCGGCATCGATTGGGGGCAAACATGCCGACATGGGCGCGATGACAGATACGGACACTCTGCTTAGCGTTTACAGCCGCGGCTGTTTCACGTATCTCATCTCCAGCTCTTAAAATATCCCAGAGGGCTTAGGGGTAGTTTTGAGGGTGGGTGAGGGTAAACAAGGCCTGACCTCCTGCTAGCCACTAGCCAGTGCCTGAAAGTGCAGCTCCAGGGATGTCCTGCCGCCTGGGACCCCGTATCAGTGCTCGTCTCAGGTCCCTTATCCTTAATGAGCACGGGGGTGCGGACTTTTTTGACCCATGATGCACGTGCCTCTATCGCCTCTCTGCTTAATGAGCTCTGATAATGAGCCAACTCACCACACAGCTGCTCTGCCTCCACCACCATGCAACAGCTGGAACCAGGGCTGGGGGGGGCCCAAACGCAGGGGTACAGAGGGTGGGGGGTGGGGGGGGCACGCCGCAAGTATCTGTTGACGTGTTTTAGTGTGTAGTGAGAGCACTTTTTCAAGTATAAAACATTAGCTTGTTTCAACTGACTGTTCACCAGGGAAACAAATATGGTCAGTCTTGACTGCTGTATTTTATTGTTGCATTTAGTCTTAAAATCTTACATCTATTATTTTTTATTTACCAATTTCTAGATATCCAGTGAGTTTGGGCACTTTCATGAGTAGACTCAAGTTAGGAATTACCAGTTGTGTGGGACAGTTTTACTTGTAAGGACCGTTTCGTTTGGCACTGACATTACATTTTCTCAATCGTTGGACTTCCGTATTCATACATTCCTACGCTGTCGAGAAAATGTAGTGCAGAAGGAAAGGGCTGAGTGACGGCGAGGCACGCTGGTGAAAATACTGAAAATATAGCCCACACTTAAACGGATATTGATTTTTTTTAGGTGGGCCTTTATTCGGTGGTTAGCATTTGTTTTTCTGCTTTACCCATTCACAGCAGTGTATTGCTCTGGTTTTGTGCCTGCACTGCTCTCTGCTTCGACAAGTTGAGAGCTTACTGACTGCTGTCTGCTTCAGGTAATGCACTGACTAGGGTTAAGCACCTTATACAACCCCACTTCAAAAAACTTGATATTTCCCTTTAAAACAAATTTATATTTTCTGCGTAAGGACAAAAGTGAGATTGTGAGTCTCATCATGAGAATGAAATTAGACTTGTCTGCTGCGCCAAGGCGGGGAGAGTACAGAAGATTGAACTCACAGATTGAGGATGGCCTGGTATGCCTGCTAGATTTACCAAAAGAGCACACTGCCCAACCCTGTTTTCGTGGACAGGATATTTACTGTCCTGTAAGTTTTTCGTTTCAACTTTGATTTGGAACACCTGACTCTGCCAATTAGCATTTCAATGAGATCTCTGGCTGTTGAATGAGATGTGCTTTATTCGAGTTGGAGTGAAAACCAGCAGGACAATAGATTTCCTGGAACAGGGTTGGGCAGGCCTGCCCAAGACAAATGTAGTCTCTGTGTAATGCCTACCATGGAAGGAAAGATAATCCTACTTCTGTACCTGGGCCCCTGCTCCTTTTCAGCTTTAGTGCTACTGCTCAAACCTTATTGTTGGAAGAATGAGTCTTAACCTCACACCTGGAGCAGAGTAATTCTGCTGGTCTTATCTCCACCGAGAGTAACATTGGAAGTGAAAATCATTCTCAGAAAGTAAAAAACCCAGTATTTTATTTTGTTTCAATACCCTGGGTTTGCTAATTAGTGCAATCTTCTTGCCAGGAACTGAAACTAATTGGCAAAATCAGCTGGCTGAGTTCAAGGGTGGAAATAACTCATAGCGGGGCTTTTCGCTTCTGACCTCTGTAGGTATTCACTCCAGCCATGCTCTACACACCACATGATTTCACTAATGATCCTGCTGCCTGATGCGAGGAGGTAAGAGTCAGTGAAATCAGATGGCAAAGTGCATGTTTTATGCAAACAGTCATGGACGCTGTACTCGCAGGACTTGGAGCTGAATAGCACTGCCTGAGACTCTCCTCCAAAAATCATGGGACTAAGCTATTGGAAGTCCCTGGACTGGGGCTTGAAGCAGGGATACTGGACGCCGTACTTCAAAATTAAAAATGTTGTCAATCTCAACCAATACTTCAGTCTTATATTTAAACGTCATATTTTTTTCTATTACTTTTCTGCTTAATATTGCTGCTTGTCTATGAAATGAGGGCAGTTCGTTTTTAAGATTCAATTTTTCTAGAGATTTTTCAATGGGGTAACCAATTTCTAAGCAAAAAGTAACTTCAAACCAGCTGATATTTTAATACTTGAGAGACGAAAGTAAAATTTGATGAATCATTACAAGGCTTGTTACACTTCTTTAGACAGACGTTTTAGCAGCACTGATGCTGGAATTTGCTTTAACTATGCACTCCAGTGCCTAGTTTCATTATTTCATCTTCTTGGTTGGGCAAGTAAGGTTGTTAGTGTATTCAGGGAGTGTAATGCATGGTTGATGCAAGGACCCACTCCGCAGACCTGCGGTAGTGATGATGGAGCAGAAGAATATGTTGAGGAAAAACCCAAATCGTCCAGGAGTGACCACTTGAGATAAGGCACACCTCTGCATGCTGCTTGGAGAGGATTTGCATTGCATCAGTGTTATATGCTGGACAAAGAAAGTTAGGGATCACTCTGATTTTTAATATTGAAATATGATATGGAACATAATTTGAACTATCAAATATTTCAAATTCGAAAATTGGGGTGATCCCTAATTTTCTTTGTCCAGTATAGTTTCTTTATAACAGCAGGAAGTACAGCATATTCTTTCTGATGTATACACTGCACTTACCAACAGGTCCCTAAATATTAGGACATTGTCAAAGTAATTTTTATTTTTTCTGTCTACTGCAGCACATTGGAGTTAAAATTAAATTATACATACAAACTTTCAGTACAGTTTGTTCAATATTTTTGCCAGAAACCCTTATGATGAAATTATAACTCTACAATTCAATCACATCTTCATCATTTTATTGTAAATGAACACCGTCAGGAAACTACCGCATGCAGGGTACCGCTGAATATACTTTGAAAAAACATTGCCAATTTTTTCAAGTTTGTTGCTAGTGATTTTGCTTGCTTATATTGCTATTTATCATAGTCATCCCTGCACTGTTTTTTCAAAAACAAGTATACTGATAGTTTATCTTAGTTCAGTTTTTTTAAACATCCATTTTGCTTGTGCTGACTTTGAGATGTTTGTGAGCTGCAATGTCCGGCCATGGTGACCATCTTCCTGGAAGCGGTTGAAATCGAATATATGCCTTTAAAAAAGTAATGCAGTAGCATCTGGCAAACAGGACTCTGATGAATATCAGTCAACAATAATTTGTACTCTTTGTGGGTTGCTGCTGAGATTAAGCGTGACAACACAAGTGACTCGGAGGCAAGCTTAAGCTGAATATCTGTGATCTACAATCACTCTGACGGCACGGCATCAAGAACCGTCATTTATCAACAAGTAATATAACCACATGGGCTTAGGATTACTTTGGAAAACCTTTGTCAAGCGCTACAATATGTAGTTATATCCACAAATGGCAGTTAAGACATCACAGTGCAAAAAGGAAGCCTTATAACAGTTTGCAGAGGTGCCGTTGACTTCTATGGGCTCAAAGGTATATCTGCAGTCGACCATCACGTACTGGAAATGTGTCTTGTGGTCAGTTGAATCAAGATTTCAGGTCTTTATTTTAAGGAAATGGATGCCATGTGCCTCAGACTGAAAAACAGAAGGACCAGACAGACTGTAACCAGGAAAAAGTGCAAAAGCCGTGTTTTATCAGAGTATATGCGGTTGTGTCAGTACTCTTGGCGGGGGTAACTCGCTCTTCCACGAAGGCAGCATTACTGCTGGAAAGTTCACAGATTTTAGAGCAACATATGCTGTATCCAAAATGATATCTCTTCCAGGGACACCTACATATATATTTCAACAAGATGGCGCAAAACCGTATTACGCATGCATTACAGTGGAATGGCTGTGTAAGAAGATGGTATGGGTGCTGGACTGGCCTGCCTGCTGTCCCAGTTTGTCCCAAATGTAGAACACGTGGGGCATTTTGAAATGCAAAATACAAGGAAGACTCCCTGACTGTTGCACACCTTAAAACTTGCTTGCAGGAAGAAAATTAGCCCTGAAACACTAAATCTTTCAGTGTATTCTGTCCTTAAATGTTTTTTTAGTGTTGTGAAAGGAAATGGTAACATTACAAAGTGGTAAATACTGCACTGACTCATTTTTATTTGAAATGGGTTGCAAGGATCAAAATTGAAATAACTGTTCATTTTTAAAAAAAATCAGTGCATTGGAGGACATGCACACGATTACTTAAAACATGTCCCTTCAGTGTAGTGCTTTTCAGTGTCAGTTGGAGTAAATGTACACTAAAAGAAGAAGAAACAGGAATTATATGAAGAGCTAGTCACTGGATGGGCTGAAACACTGAGACCTGAAGGAGGATGAAGGGAGTACACCCACTGCCAGAGGAAGATTTAATGGAGGAGAGGTGAAGTAGGAGGTGAAGTAGTTTACCAGACCCCCCCCCATGGTTATCCCCACACTGCACAACAGCACAGATTTAAACTCAATGGCACATCAAACGGATATGGATCCACGGTACAATCTCCCACAGGGCAGACCATGGCACACGAGCCGCCAGGTTCAGCCCACAGCACGCCAGGCATGATCTGTTTTGTCTGTTGCGCCTACCAGCAGGCACTAACACAATGTTACAATGGGGCCTAAAGTCTGCTCACCTCCAAAATTCAGGATACCACAAGAAAGATAAGGAGGGCCAGTCTGTGATTGAGATACCGGCGGAAGATCTAGTTCAAGATGGAAGGGTGTTTGTTAGGAAGTGAAATGAGATAGCATGGCTGTCCCCAGATTGGCTGATAAGATCATGGCAATCACCTTATGCATGCTGTTGCTATCTTAGGGCTTAACCGGTGAGTGTACATCATGCGTAAGCAGGCCCAGTCTTTGATGTGTAGAAAGTCCAGGGAATCTGTGCACTTCAGTAATTTTTCTTTTTCTCTCCCTCTCTCTCCCCTCTCCCTCCAAGGCTGGGTTCCTCCCTGTCTGAGCTTGGGCTTTTTACTTTTCTTAAAAAATTTTCAATAAGAAATAGGAATATGATTTTTTTTATTTGAATCTAATTCTATAATACTTGTTGGGATGGATTTATATTTTAGCTTGTAAAGTGTGATGATTTCCTCCATGGAGAGGCATTAAAAACTCTCTGCATGATGCCTGTGTTCTGACTGTTTTGCAGCTTTGGCTTCTAAGTACTTCCAGAATTGCGGTCAGAGAGAGACTTCTATTCCATAAATCGATCTGAAAAGCCTATTTCAACTTGTCTCAAGTAAAGTGGGCTTCCAGGCAATGGCAGAGCTGGGAATCTGGAATGCATAGTTCATTGTAGTATTTGTTCATAATCCTGTGTGATCAGTGGCTCTTTGGTGTGGGCTCTTGGAATTAGAGTGACTTATAAGGGCACAGGCTGGTTTGCACACCCCTCCTGCCTGTCAGTTCACTCACTGTAATAACTTGATGTCTTAGCTAGAACTTTCATCTTACAATTGGCCTAAGTTGAACAAGACTTTGTTAAAACTTAGTATATGGCTGGGCCAAGTTTGCCGCTTTTCGATGGAAAGAGCAACGGCCAATGGGGAAACTCTACCACCCGACCAAGTTATGGCAGTTACTCAGTCACAGGCTTTTGGATTTTTAGGGCTGGCAACCCGCTTTGCTGTGGTTCAGACGAAACCATGAAACACCCAAATACAGCAAATGCTGACTACAGTCTTTGATTTATAGTGGTACTAGGTTTATCATTAGCACAGTTGCCTAGCTCAGTGAGATCACAGCAAAATTACACATTTTTTATATTCAGATGCACTCGTAGGCCTGAACCAAAAGTCTTTGATTACCTAGCTTCGCCAGGTCATACAAAGTTGCCAAATGTGGAAAAGTGAACGGAATGCCACTCAGGTGGCAAGATAGAACACAGATGTTCGCACAATAGTTATGAAAGCATTGGCAGGTAAATGTCGACTAGCTGACGTTAACAGCCTCTTATCAATGAGTTCTATAAGTAGCTTGCCAACATTTACAATTTTCTAATTGATACATTAACGGTACAGCTGGAAGTTGGCCAAGGTAAGTTACAAGTTAATTTCAGCAGTTCACTGATGTTATTGCATTAATAGTATACCTAAACAGCTCAGGAACTGGTTAATTTGTTTGATTACCACAAATTACAGTCACATAGATTGATGTGCAAGTCAGTTATTCAACCTTTATGGATTCCTAGCAATTTTATCACATCCTATGACTGTCTAAGTAAGCTATCTCACAAAAACACACCCCCATTCACCAACCAGAAGTAACATTTGGGAGCTCCATGCATTCAGTACAGTTTATTTGTGACATAAGCATTCATAACATTAGCTATCCATGCTAGATAATGTTTCTGTTTGCAAGCTGCCTTTGTTCACCATTGCTGTTGATCCAAATAATTGGTTCAATTGTGGATAATCTGCAAAATGCACAAGCCAGACAAAATTTAACCCTCTATTAACCACTGTAGCATATCTGCTACATAAAGTGAAAGGGTTAAGAGCCTGGACACCCTGCTGGTTTTGTTTCTTATTGCCAAATAAACATTTGAGAATAACTTGAATGGTCCGTCAAGTTAAAATTTTAAAATTAAAAAAAAAAAAAGATTAAATTTAAATTTAAATTAAAAAAAAAAAAATTTTTTTCAACTATTTTTCCAAATATTGGCCCATAATCAACATATTTGCCTAGGGAAATGATTTTTACACAGTTGGAAAGGTACTTGGTTTACAGAGGGTTAAGATAAGAGATGCTCAACCTAGGAGGTAAACTAAATACGTAGGTAAGTGACTACATTAATCAGAAAAAAACATCCAAATAACGACAAGTTGGCTGGGATGACTAAACTAGGTCAAAACGTGGGCTGTACGTCAAAACATACTGAGCTGCCTTGCACGTTTACAGTCTGGTTTAAAAAACAGTTTCAGTTTCTATAGCCAATTTTCCCTCCCTTGAAAACTGTAGGAGGGGTTGGGGGTTGAATTTTTACATAACTAACCTGTTTTAATTATATTAAGGCCTACATTTCTGCAGAATTAAGGGCCTGGCTGCTTTGAGAGACAGGTGGCTATAAAGCCATATAAGTATATCATTTTTAAATAATATGCTCAGTACGTGACAGTTTCAATAGCCTGTAAACTCAGTAGAAGAAGAAGAATGGATTAATTTTACAGCTAGTGGCTACATTATAGTAGTAACAGATTTGCATGCTCTATAGTGTTCTGTTATGTATGTTTACGCTTAGGCAATGTGGAATTTACACTTTCGTCAAGTTACTAAAGCCCATTTTGAATTTGTATTTGGCAGGGTTGGGGCCAGTTGCTAGCTGTCTGCCAGGGCTCACCTCAGCTAGGCTAATTGAAGTCTCTGAACTTGACCTCTATGCTGTGTTTGTGGAGTTGGTGACAATTGGAGAATTTTTCATTGACATATAGCCAGGGAAAATAATATCTGGCTGTGCGGTTAATTGTATGAAAGGGCTGTCTGAGGAGTTTGTGCTCCATTATGTTTGGTGAGTGAAATTCTGATGTTATTTCATTTAACATTGTATGTTGGCACTAAGTTGCAGGACTCAGCGTTGGCTTGTCAATAGCCAATTAGCCAGCGAATGAATAAGCCTTCAGTTGGAAAGTTGTCACAGGGATTCATTTATTTTTGGTGTGATTTCTGATTTGGTATAATTGTAGTTAGACAGGCTAAATGGCGAAATAATCAAGCCTATCCCATGTTATCTAGCTGGTTAGGTGTTGTTAAACCTGTTTCTTCATTAACTCCATCATCCTCAAGCTAGCTAGGATCATCATTTATGTTTATGCAGCTAGCTAGGTAGCTAGCTAGCTAGCTGCATAAACATAAATGATGATCCAATGGCAATAGAAAACAATGTGGCCAGCAAGCTAGGTACACTAGACTAGCCTATATTCAGTGTCCAGTGATGCTACGTTAGCCCGAAAGAACAAAAAGCAAAACATTTACGTGGGAAGGTTTATTTTTATGGTTTAGAAATACCATGAACTAACGTTACACAACCTGATAGCAAAGCAGTGAGTTGCTAGGGTAACTACCTTACAATAAGAAATACAGCTTGGAAGTCTGTAGCTATGGTTATGGATTCATTCGACTTGGCTAAGGAACATTAAAAGGTAAGCCGAACATCTGCTCACTGTCTTAGGGAATAACATTATATAGTAACCTGACTGCTAGAGCTAGCGCTGCGTTTGTCTTGATCCCACAACAGTTCCCAGCTGTGAACAGCGCACACTAGTAGCAGCCTCCATCCCTTAGCTGCTTTGCTGGGGCTCCCACACTCTGCTTCTTTGCCCTTTATTTGGTGTAAGCGAGAGTTAGATGGGGTCAGACTCTGCCAAGATAGCAATGGCTGGGAGCAGCAGGAAGGACAAAATGAGCTTCATGATGGCTTTTCAGAACGTAATCGGTGACCAGTGGCGGCTGATGAACTGGCAATCGGGGAAGCTGAAACCCATCCCTAAAAAATAATGATTGGTCATGACCTGTTTTCAATCAATGATTTAAATTACCATTACAGAAACTCTGAAAACTCTCAACATTATCAGGTGTGATCAGTTTTCATTAATAAGGCATCAACTCTCATGCATTCGGCGTGAGTTTTAGTGTCATATTTACATTCCCCTGCTGTAGTCAGCAATTATTCAATCAACGCATATGTAGGAGATTCTCGCACGGAATTGAAGTCCTTGTGCATGGAGGTTTATCAGTTTCACGTGCGTTACGGTGGATTTCACCACTCGTAATTGGAAACTGATTATGACTCCGGACTTCTCATGCTTTTCATTACTCAGCGGTTGGAAGCAATGCATGTGTTTCATTATCGTTTAAATTGTTTAAATGAAATAAGATCATTTGAAACGTCTTTATGTAATTCCATTGCTTCCAATGATCTTATTTAATACAAAAAAAAAAGTTGGGTGCTGACCCACAATTAATCCCATTAAATTTTGGAATGAATTGGGTCAAGGTCAAGGTCAAAGTGACAGAAAAGGTCAAAATCATTTTATGGCCATAACTCTGTCCACTATGGTCTGACTTACTTCGAACCAATACCAAAATTTTCCCTTTTCAATTTGTAAAATATAATCCTATCCATTGCTTTAGTGAATAATGCATAGTTTCAAAGATTGGTAAGGGTATACATTCAGAGGGGTTCAGGTCATTGATCAGAAACACCTATTTTCCAATATATCTCAAAAACCACCAGATAGGCATTTTGTTACTATTAATCACATATAGGAAGTCATCAACGAAGATTAAAATGACACCGTGATCTTTTATCTTGGGAGATCTTGAGAGGTCAAAACCAAGATCACATATAAAAACAGTGGATCAATTTAATGAACAGCTAAAATATTTATGGGGGCGGGGTTTGCCGCGCCCGGCACTGCTTGTTTATTTATCTGTTTGTTCGTTTGCAAGATTAAGAGAAAACCACTGCCTGAATTTATAACAAATTTGTCTTTTTCTAATTAAGAAAAAGTTTGATCTGTCTGCCAATCTCTGTGATATTGAGAAAAAACATTTTAGAAGAACAATTAACAAAAAAAGATTTAGTTAAAATCTGCTTAACGTCACCTTTAGATTATTTATTTTTGTTTTTACGAGGCTGGAAGCTCCAAGATTAGTTGATCGATTGAAGATTGGTTGATCGATGACACTTAGTGTACGGTACATCTCCATTGCAATCCTTAATACCTTTTTTGGATGTTGACAACGAGCATAAACGACTGAAATTCCTACATAGTTCCCTCGATATGGATGTAAAAACCCTTAACTTAAAACTGACAGTCTGTGCTTTAGCACAATTCCTTTTATTGACTTTGAAAGCCAATTTAGAGCAAAAGTGCTAATTAGAGCAAAAAACTATCACTGTCCAAACACTAGCTGTCTGTACTGTGCATGGTTCCTCATTAGATTAATTTGTTGTGAGTCTCTCAAGATCACTAGCAGTAAGCTCTGGATATTGTTTCAGTGTAGATTCCCATATGTGCTACACGCGCGACCGTGTCACTGTTGCTGCCGCCACCAGTTCTGTTGTCCACGGCTGGAACAGAGCTCTATGGCTCTTTGGAGAGAAAAGGAATTCTGGGAAGGATTTGGGGAAGTGAGCGAGGGGCTCAAACCCTTCTCAGATAAGAAGAGACGAGAAAGCTGAAACAGTCTGAGATTAATTTTGCGTTGCGCGTGTGTGCGTGTGTTCGCCTACTTGTGTGTTCCCCTTTCTCCTCTGAGCCATCCCTGCTATTTGTGGACAGAGAAGCCCTGCTGTTTCTGTAAGTTCAGAAAACAAGTAAAGGAGCGGCGGGGGTTGTTTGTTGGGAGGGAGGGTTGGTTGTTTTACATGACTTCAATGGGAAACAGTGGTACGGGTGTTTATTTTCTTCTCATTGATGAAGAAAGGGGAACATTATAGGGGGTAAGTCTCTGTGAAGTTGTCAGGCTGGTTCCAGACCAGCTGTAATCTTTCGTCATGACAAAATGCCCCCACCAGCCTCCCCGATTGCATGTTCCAGAACCCCACCCATCTCTGCTGCTAGGCTTGTCCTGGGCCCTCCTTGTTTGAGAGAGAACATACAGATGCACATGCAGTGCCCCCCTCAGGACAGTAACCAGCATAGGCTGGACTCTGGCTTCCCCTCCCTTGTATAACATTGCTTCAGCCCAGGAGGTCCCCGTTTACTCTGGTTTGTAGGTTACTGGCCCTATGGGCCGATAAGCTATTGTCGTGGTGTGGCGTCCGTCGTCCGGAACATTTTTCATCTTTTTTTTGGCTGGATGAATTTTTGAGTAAATTTGCAATAGCATACTACTAGACCATATCTCCAGATGTTTTTCTCGGATTTTTGATTGAATCATTTTTGTCCGTTTATGGGCCCTTGAAATTTTGGCTCCAATGTTAAAGATAGGACTGAGAAATTTTAAAAAATTATTCTCAAAAACTGCGTGATAAGTTTTTTTCTAAATCAGGCAATCAACTTACCTTGGTACCGTCAATGTACAGTGTGAACGCCATCTTGATTGAATCGACGGAAGTGGGTCTATTGGGGGCGCTGTACTTTATGAATATGCAAGATGGCCTGTGGAGGCCAAATGGTTACAGATAGAGATTAAGTTTGTATTATTGACATATAGGAAGTCATATATGACCTATATTTTGGAAATATTAAATGTGACCACAGATGACTTTGAAAGGTCAAACTCGAGGTGAGGGAATATATTAACAATATTAGAAGATATGACTTGAAATTTCAAAAAAATTATATCTCAAAAACTGTCTGATAACTTTTTTCTAAATCTGGCAATCAACTCACCTTGATACATTCTATGTACAGTACGAGTGCCATTTTGATTGAATCGACGGAAGTGGGTCTAGTGGGGGCGCTGTACTTTAACATTGGGTCTTATGGAGAATGGGCTAAATTGCCTGTGGAAGCTAAATGGTTGCAGATAGAGATTAAGTTTGTATTACGGACATATAGGAAGTAATATATGACCTATATTTTGGCTGTGTTTAAGTTGACCTCAGATGACCTTGAAAGGTCAAACTTGAGGTCAAGCAAAATGCTACAATTTTCAAAGGTTTCTAGGTTTGAAAATATTGAAGATTGGGAACATATGTGCATTGAACACTTTTAAGAAGTCATGTATGAACTTTCATTTGGTGGCCTTGAACTTGACCTTCGGCGACCTTCGAAGGTCAAACTTCATATAGTGAAATTTCAATGACTTCTATCACCAAAACTATTACAGATAGAGCTGAGGTTTGTATTGCAGGAATATAGGAAGTCATGTATGAAGTTTCATTGGGTGACCTTGAACTTGACTTTCAGTGACCTTCAACGGCCAAACTACACAGTGAAATTTCAATGACCTATATCACCAAAATCGTTACAGATTGAGTGTAGGTTTGTATTGGAGACCTATAGGAAGTCATGTATGAACTTTCATTTGGTGACTATCATATTGACCTTTGAAGGTCTAACTTGACCTAGCAAAAATTCAATGACCTCTGTCACTGAAAAGGTCCCAGATGGAGCCTACATAGGAAGTCACATATGAACTTTCATTTGGTGACATTCAGCTTGACTGTTGATGACTTTTGAAGGTCAAACTTGACATAATACAATTACAATGACTTGTATTGCCAAAACAGTCACAGATGGAGTCTAGGTTTGTATTAGAGACATATAGGAAGTCATATATGAACTTTCATTTGGTGACCTTCGTATTGACCTTCAAAGTTCAAATGTGACCTACTGAAAATTCAATGACTTGTATCACTAAAACGGTCACAGATGGACCCTAGGTTTGTGTTATTGACATCTAGGAAGTCACACATGAACTTTCATTTGGTGACATTCAACTTGACTGTCAGTGACCTTTGAGGGTCAAACTCGACAGTGAAATTACAATGACTTGTATCACCAAAATGGTCACAGATTGAGCCAAGGTTTGTATAGAGATATTTATAAAGTCGTATATGAAATCCATTTGCTGACCACAACTTGACATTCTGTGACCTTTAATTTCACAATTGACATATTGAATACATATTGACATATTATAATGACTTGTATCACCAAAACTGCTTCAGAGCTTAGGACTATATTACAGAAGGTCTTATAAATGTATGTGAACTTTTATTTAGTGACCTTGACATTGATTTTCATTGATTCAAATGTCAAACTTCACATGAAATTTTCATAACTTGTATCATCGCTGTAAGACTGCTTGCTGGTAAGCTACAGGACCCTTGGTCCTATTTTTGATGTGTCTCCACACTTCAGTGTTTGATTTTTAGTCATTGATTGGCTTGTCCCTGAACCTCATTTCCCAGCACCAATTTTTTTGCTAATTTGGAAGAAATCACAAAAATCATCAGCAAACTAAAACATTTCAGAACGCGAGTTTGATACCCCCACGATTGAGAGGCCACTCTGTGGCTTGAACAGGCTACATTTGGGTCCCAGTCTAACATCTAGCCCAGTGGTCACCAACTGTCACCCTGGAGATCTGCCATCCAGCAGGCTTTCACTCCAACTCTTTATTTATCACTCTAAGCTCAGTGCAGATGACGTTTGCGATTTTCTACACCTTCTCCACCGGCTGGGCGTATATTGCGACCGCCCCTGTCTGTCCGTCCATCCGTCCATCCGTCTATCCACATTTTTTTTCTCACTCGACAGACTGCAAGTTTTGTTGAATCCTGTTCATTTTTGTTTAGTGGGTCAATTGTAAAATGAGGAGGATCCCTATCGATTTTGGTGATGATTGGAAATTTTTTCTCGGAGAACCGAGCACATCCCTATACATGGCTTAGATATACCTTGTTCTCATTCTACTGAGTACAGTTTTTCTCTGTATCTATTTCAAGTTTGTGTTATTGGTCAATATTGATATGAAAAGGATCCCAATTGATTTTGGTGATGATCAAATAATTTTTCACGGAGCTGTGGCACCAAGCCTAGCACATCTCTGTACATAGCATATCGATGAAAAAGTAAAAATTCTATCGGAGAATGGCTTATTCATGGCTTGTTCTCACTCGTGGTAGTTTTGGTCAAATGATTTATGGTTTCGTTTTGTGAGGCAATAGTGATATGCAGAGGATCTCTATTGATTTTGTTGATGATCAGAAAATCTTTTACAGAGCTGCAGCACAGAACTTAGAACATCCCTGTACATTGCTTATATATGGCTTGTTCTCGTTCTGCATGGTACAATTTTTGCTGTATCCCCCTCAGTTTTGTTTTTTACATCAATAGTGATGTGAAGTGGATCCTTATTAATTGTGGTGATGTGGAACTGTGTGACCTTATTTGTTGGTGAACTCATACTTCCTTCTTTAGCCGTGTGGTTTTGAATCTTTTGTATTTGTTGCTTTTCATGGTTTTTCTGCCATTGAGAAGGATTAATAACTGCTGTAATTATAGATTATTGCGACATCAATTTTACACCTATTATTTGTCAAATTACATGTCATCGAGTAGGCTGCCATGTGGAGGTATTACCACGCTTTGCGTGGCTATTTTTTAAGTTGGTGTGAAAACCTACAGCACAGTAGATCTGCAGAAATGGGGTCGGTGACCACAGAACTGGGCTGTAGGCTGCCCTACCCCTGTGTCCTGTATCAGTCTTTAATGTGAGTGCGGTTTGCCACGTGTAAAGGGGCAGGCCACAGGAACGGGTGTAAGGGAGCCATTTACTTCTCTGCTCCGTCTTACCGGGGCCTCAGCGGCCACCAGGTTGTTTCAATAAGACTGACTTGAGTGAGTGAGTGAGTGAGTGAGAAGGATGGATGGAGGGAGGGAGGGAGGGAGAGAGAGAAAAAAGTAAGATTGATCCTGCCATTTCTCCAACTGCCATATCTGAGCCACACTGGGAAATGGAAAGTGGATACTGGACCATTGTATCCCCCTCCTTCAGTGCTGCTGCTTTATTAAAGCAAGATTCAGCAGGAAAAAAAAGTCCAGGGATGCAGGGGATTTGCTCGCCCTCGTGCCCACAAAATCCCTCTGTTCCTCAACTTCAAATGGAAACCGCATTTCCCTCCCAGTCAAACAGGCCCAATGCCTGTTAAGAAGGATGCGACCAAGAATGGCTGATCTTCATAAGGAACTTAGGAATCAAATCTGTTTTATGAGTTGAGCTAGAAAACTTTTTTTTTGTAACTGGACAGTGACAGTATATTGATTTTGAATTTCCTGCTAGAGGAGCTGCCCAACAGAGGGTTTTCCCTGTTTTCAGTGCTGCTTCAATAGCGTGTCACTGAAGAAGGTTAAAATGGCAGAATGAAGACAATGCACACATTGATATACAGGAAAAACGTGCAAACCTTCTGTTTTCATATTTCCAAAATGAGTCATAATCTCATTGCATTTGATCACATTTAAAAAAAAGAAATGCAATTTTCCTCCCGAACTTTGTGTAAGTGCCCCGAAAGATTCATCTGTTTAAGTTATAGTCGTTTTTGAAGTGAACAAAAATAATTAATTACTGAAGCAGGCATGCTGCTTTGGTTGACCAAAGTCCTCCCCAGTTCTTCTGTGACCGCATGCTTTTTGCTCCCTGTCCACGGAAAAGAAATTTGTCTTCGATTCCTGCTGCAGTGGAGACTACTTCTTTTGTGAGGGGGTGTGGGGTAATAAAAGAAAATAACTTCTCAGTCTAACCTTCTGGAATGTACCGTAATTTAATTCCTGCACCAAAAAACAAGCCTCACTTTTTCCCCACTTTCCTCTTGCCACTTTCCTGGATAGTAACCAGCGACTCCAGGTGAAAACAGTTCAATCCAGCAGAGAGACAGCAGGAGTCGACGAGGGGGGGTGGTGGTGGTCAGAGGCCAGTGTGGGGGTGCGAGGTGGGGGGGCTCAATCTATGTGGTTTCATTTCTCAATTTCCATAATCTTGGCGGTTCTCACAGCAGTTGCTCAGTATGGCAACAGGATGTGACAGTACCAGGCATGAATGAGAGCTACCTTCCAACGTATGCACACACGTGCGCTCACACACACACACACACACTCACACACACTCATACACTCACACACATAAATGCAGTCCTCAGTGCCGTGGCAGCTGGGGCAGGCTAGGGGAAGTGGAAAAGGGGGCCCTCATGGGACGGACCATGTGCTGGAGAGGGGATGAAAAGAACCTTATGCACGCAAGCCTGGTTTGGGGGGTGGGTATGGGTTACGGCTCCAAAAATACTGGAGCGAAAGAAAAGCCCACCTCACCTTCTTCATTCCTCAGGCTTAGGAACTATGGCTAAAGGTCTCGGAAAAAACCCTGAGTCCGAGTATCGGACTGCAGCCTCTTCTCTTATTCTCTTATTCTCTCTCGCTCATCTGTGAAGCCCGTCCCTCCTGACTCCACAGATGGGCGCGGCGTGCCTCCCCCTAAAGTGCTCGGTGGGCGGAATGTTGACCTTGCTGCCGTCCGGTGGGGCTGGGTGGGGTTTGGCGCCTGTTTCTGGGATCTCTGCAGGAGCACGGGGTGTCGTTAGTGAGCTAGCACTACGGCCACAGACAGAAAGGAGCCTACAGTGATGGAGGACTGGTGCAGCAATGCATGCTGGGAGACAAGGAGTCTCATGAAGAAACGCAACTGTTTTGCAGCTTTGCTGTTTCAGTTTAATTTTCCATAGGCCGCTCATCTGCCAAAGCTCATTAGGCCCAACATGAGCTGTTTTTTTCAGCAGTATGAATTCGATTTTTAATTCCAGCTGAATTAAAGGTTTTATTTGTGCAAATTAGCAACATAAATTCTGCAAAATAAACAGCTTACCATAATTTACGAGCTGCGCTTGAATGGAGGGACTCATGCAGTGCTTAGAGTTAACTGTGTCATCGCTAGCGCTGCAAGGGCTCGAAAAAATAAACCTGAAAAGGCTCCCGGGACGTGGGAGAATGAGAGCGCTGTTGAAGGAAATGTAGTTGTGCCGTCCTTCAGAGAGCTTTGGCTGTCACTACACTGAAGGGTGCTTTGGGATTTTAACTGGTGAAACAGGAAGTACACTTGAGCATGAAACTTAATCACTGCACTGTATTGTTCTCTTTATAGTGTATTTATTGATGTCACATTCAGTTGAAATGGGTTGACACCTTCTAACTTTGGCTGCAAAGTATTGTTTAATGTCGATACAAAGTGAAAGAATGTTCTTTTTACGGACCAATACATTCTGTTTTGATTCTGCATTACTGCTGACAAATGAATTCTGTGTTTGGAATAATTTTACTTAGCCAGAGTGAACACGAAAACTATAAAAGGTCTTCATGATGGAAACCTTGGCTTGTTATTATTGTAAGATTGCAATCCTAGAACAAGCTGTTCATTTTCTTACACGCTTCATGTTTTTCAAGAATGGGACCTCTATAGCTCATGGTATTCATAGCACAGCATGTGTAAGTTATGCATACAATGAAGAACAGTAGCCCGATGTTCACACTGTGAATGTTAGCAATATCGCAGATGGTTTAATAATGATTTTTTTTTTTTTTTAATTGATAAAAACAAAATAACTTTAAAAATTGAGGTGAACTAATAAGCCTCTAATTACAACCCTGTTTCCAAAAAAACTTGGGATGCTGTGTAAAATGTAAATAAAAACTAAATGCAATGATTTGCAAACAATTTAAACTATATTTAATTGAAACTAGTACAAAGACAATAATTCAGATGTTGAAACTGAGATATTTTATTGTTTTTTTTTAAATATCTGCACATATTGAAGTTGATGCCATCAATACCTTTAAAAATAAGTAGGGACGGGGGCAACAAAAGACTGGAAAAGTTGCATGATGCTAAAAAAATACACCTGGTGGAACATCCCACTGCTAATTAGGCTAATTGGTAATATGATTGGTCAGTAACATGACTGGATATGAAAGGAGCATTCCGGAGAGGCTGAGACCTTGAGTGGTAAAGATGGCGAGGGCTTCACCATTCTGAAAGGTTGCAAATGAATAACGCTTCTCAATGCGTAATCGCAAAATAATTTGGGGATTTCATCATCTACAGCGCATAATATCATTAAAAGAGTCAGAGAATCCAGAGAAATCTCTGTACTCAAGGGACAAGGCCGAAAACCAGTATTGATTGGCTGTGATCTTTGGTCCTCAGGCGGCTCTGCATTAAAGACAGACAGGATTCCGAGGTGGAAATTGCTGCATGGGCTCAGAGACACTTCTGATAACCATTGTCAGTGAACACAGCTTGTCGCTGCATCTACAAATGCAAGTTAAAACTCTTACATGTAAAGATAAAACCATATATAATCTAGATCCAGTCGCGTCTGAGGGCCCAAGCTCATTTAAAATCGACTAACTATCCTGTGGTCTGATCAATCAAAATGTGAAATATTGTTTGGAAATCATGGACGCCACATCCTCAAAGCAAAAGAGGAAAGGGACCATCCATCTGTTTTTAGCGCACAGTTCAAAAGCAAGCATCCATGATAGTATGGGGGTGCTTTTGTATTGATAGTATTTAGCGTTTTTTGAAATGTGTTGATAGCATCAAAAATCAAAATGAGCAAACATTTTTCAAAAAACAATAATATTTATGTTTCAGCATCTGGTATATTGCCTTTGTACTATTTTAAATTTAATGTGGAGTTTAAATGATTTGCAAATCATTGACTGAAGTTTTTATTTACATTTTACACAGTATCCCAACTTTTTTGGAAACAGGATTGTAGACAAAGTATGGATATCTGGGCACCAAAACTAACCTTTCGGATCATAATGAATTATTCAACAGCAATGCAAGCAATGGAGCTGATCCATTGCAGTATCACTGAATTTCGGGTGGAGAAAAAAGCAATGAAACTATATGTAATATGGGCAAAATTTAACTATGGGCTTCCCCTGTAGTGTAGGGCATCCCCAGAACCAAGATTTAGAACTCTTGGTGTAGTGGAAGGATTGTAGTAAAAATGCAGCCTGAGAGATTTTATGTGTTGTAGGACCTCCGTGGGTGAGTGGGCCTGTGGAGGAGAGGCAGCTGGTGAAACTGGGGCGGACGGTGCGCCTGTCCTGCCCGGTGGAAGGGGACCCGCCACCCCTTGTACTGTGGGTGAAAGATGGCCGGAACGTGATCCGAGGGTGGAGCCGCTATAGAGTGCTGAAGCAGGGCCTGAAGATAAAGGAGGTGGAGGTGGAGGATGCCGGGGTGTATGTCTGCCGCGCCACCAACGGCTTCGGCAGCGTCGCCCTCAACTACACCCTCATCGTCATCAGTGAGTGAAGCCGCCTCTCCACCACCTCAACTGTGTCCCTCCATCAGCTATAAACTATTGCTCTCTTTTACCCTCAGTCCCTCCACCAGCTCTAAACTACTGCTCTCTTTTACCCTCAGTCCCTCCACCAGCTATAAACTACTGCTCTCTTTTACCCTCAGTCCCTCCACCGGATATAAACTACTGCTCTCTTTTACCCTCAGTCCCTCCACCAGCTATAAACTACTGCTCTCTTTTACCCTCAGTCCCTCCACCAGCTATAAACTATTGCTCTCTTTTACCCTCAGTCCCTCCACCAGCTCTAAACTACTGCTCTCTTTTACCCTCAGTCCCTCCACCAGCTATAAACAACTGCTCTCTTTTACCCTTCCCTCCACCCTCAGTCCCTCCCCTCCACCAGCTATAAACTACTGCTCTCTTTTTACCCTCAGTCCCTCCACCAGCTCTAAACTACTGTCCCTCCACCAGCTTAAACCCTCTCAGTCCCAGTCCACCAGCTATAAACTACTGCTCTCTTTTACCCTCAGTCCCTCCACCAGCTATAAACTACTGCTCTCTTTTACCCTCAGTCCCTCCACCAGCTCTAAACTACTGCTCTCTTTTACCCTCAGTCCCTCCACCAGCTATAAACTACTGCTCTCTTTTACCCTCAGTCCCTCCACCAGCTCTAAACTACTGCTCTCTTTTACCCTCAGTCCCTCCACCAGCTATAAACTGCTCTCTTTTACCCTCAGTCCCTCCACCAGCTCTTTTTTTTTGCCTCAGTCCCTCCACCAGCTCTAAACTACTGCTCTATAAACTTTTTTTACCCTCAGTCCCTCCACCAGCTATAAACTACTGCTCTCTTTTACCCAGTCCCTCCAGTCCCTCCAATCGATATAAACCCTCCACTGCTCTCTTTTTTACCCTCAGTCCCTCCACCAGCTATAAACTACTGCTCTCTTTTACCCTCAGTCCCTCCACCAGCTATAAACTACTGCTCTCTTTTACCTTCAGTCCCTCTACCAGCTCTATGCTACTGCTCTCTTACCCTCAGTCCCTCTACCAGCTCTATGCTACTGCTCTCTTTTACCCTCAGTCCCTCCACCAGCTATAAACTACTGCTCTCTTTTATCCTTCAGTCCCTCCACCTCCTCAGCTCTCCCCCGCTTTTACCCTCTCTACACCTCCTCTACTCTCTCTCTTCGTGTAAACTATAGCCCTCTACCTCATTTACCCTCAGTCCCTCCACCTCATCTCTCTCCATCTCCTTACCCTCTCTATCTTCACCTCTGCAACCCTCCTCCATCTGCCTCCCCTCCCCTGCTCCCTCTTAACCTTCTCTCTCTCTCCCTCTCTCTCTCTGTCTCTCTCTCCTTCTTTTTCAAATTCATAACTCACTCTTCCTCCATTGAGACTGGACTCACTCTTTCACCAGGCCTTCCCTACATCTCCTGCTCTCCCGCAGCTGAAGTTAATTCTCGCACCTATTCTCTCTCCCTATTGCCGAACCCTTTCTTATCACACTGTACTTGAAATTACAACACACTTGTACAAATTCTTTTCCAGGCACTCCATGTCGGTCTCCCATTCGTGAATACATGAGATAACCGAGTCGCTGCAAAATCTTGCAGTGTTTACTGATGATAAAGAGGCACAAATGGCGCCTTTGTCTGGGTGTCGAAATGTTGATGCTTTATCTCCAGTAAACACGCACATGCTTTTCCTTTTTCCCATTGACTCATTGTTGAGGCTACATCTCGGTAGTTTTGGGTGTGAAATCTCTATAACATCTCATTTTACATGTAAATACATCCCCATCAGCTCCTCTTCTCCTCTTCTCTCCTGCTCCCTTTGTCCCATTTTCCACTCACTGCTCCACCTGCTCCTAACTCGCTCATTCAGTTAAAAAAGGTGTTCAGTGAGGTGTAAGATGGCAATTATGTGTTTAGAATTTGTGTTAAGGAAATATTATTGTGCGGATTTTGCTATTACCTCTGGTCATTGAAAGGTTCTTGAACACTTTTAACTTTGAATTTTGAAAAAATAAAGGAAAAATTTGCTGTACAAAAGATAAAATCATTTTTCACTATTCCTCATGAACTAATTTCCTTGCTCTTCATCATCAGCGCGACCCCACATCCCTGCATTAGTCTTTCTTTTGAGTCTGTATCTTGTATGAGCACGCTTCTGTGTAGCTCACTGTGTGTGGATAATGTAATCTGTTCATCTGTCCAAGGTCAAACACAGCACAGTGGTAAATCACAGGAATGATGTGTGAAATAACAAACCACTATGAGCAGGCAAAAGAGAAAAAGAAAACTCAGTCTTCTCCTTGTCCTCAAAAATGTCTACAGACTCTGTATGGTCCTCTAACCCCAACCTCGCAGAAAAAAAATTCCAGCTGATCTTGAAAAAAAAAAATCAGCATGCTAACAAACAACGGACTTGCACTGGATTACGCTTGGCATGACTGACAGACCTGGCAGGCAGCAGGCTATTAAATAAATGTGGTTTCATTTATGCAACACAAAATGAAAACGTACAAGTGCGTATTGTGTAAAAATGGGAAATTATGGCTTGTTAGTACTAAAAAAACCTAGGCCTGCAGCTCATATGTCTGGATTCATATCAATTTCTGAGAACAAAAGAGTCCTTTACCTATTGTGCATGTCACGCAGTATGCCTATCATGCAAAAGCTGTGGTCGTTTACGACGGTAACTCAATGCCACGCTCTTCTTTTACAGTTTTTTCTGAATTTCTGACAGACACGCTGGGAGACTATTAAGAAATGAATTAAGTAGCTGATGCCTAGTGAAGCAGTGAAGTATTTGATGTTACTGGGCGTGATGGAGAGCATGTCGGGGTGGATGGTGAGTTTAAGGGTGAGGGGTGATTGTTCTCGGTTGCTGGCTCTGTGTGTGGGACACACTGTCCAGACTGGGCCTGGTGTGTCTGTAAATGCTTGACTGATGACTGTTCAGGGCCTCTGGACCAGGCCTCCTGAAACCAACCTTTAGGAGGTGGAGTTTATGTCGCCTTGGTAGCAATAACTCTGCTCTCGTGTGGTCGTGTTGAAAGGCACTCAGGCTCCAAGCGTGGGGGCCTTCCTGTGGGTGCTGCCTGGTCCCCGAACTGAGAGAGTTGAGAGTTGCATTGTGGGAAGGGGGGCAGAGCTACAACCACTTTGCTGAAGTCAGTTTGTACAGCTATTTTAGTCTTTCATTTAAAATTATGAAGTCTGTTACGCTTTAGCTGTATATGACAGAACTATTGTGAATGAGATGAAAGTTTTACTAGTTGGTGCGCGGAAATGACTAGCAAATGGTAACGTGAAACACAGCAATGTTCTGTGCTTAAGAGAGAGAGAGCGAGCGAGCGAGCGAGGGGCCTCCGGTGTGCAGGGTAAACACAGCACCCCCCCCCACATCTGCTGGGGAAGTCACGGCCCCCGCTTCCCCGTGGAATTCGTTGCTGGTGCGGTCGTTAAAACGGGCGCCTAATTGCTCCTAAATGAAAGGAAAGCAAAAGGGAGACAATAAAAAATGTTGCGGGCTCCGGTATCTGTGGATCGTGTTTGAGATGTGTTGCCATTTGTTTTTACTCCCCTTCCTGCCGCCCTTGTTAAATTTTGTCCCACGAAAACTGTGCGAAATTCTGTGCGATGAATCCGCACTACTAATTGAACAGGTGTTCATTAAAAAAACATGACCAAGAACCATAAAGTCCAAAATACCATTCAGTTTTGGTCATTGGCTTTGGGTACAATAAAAAACAGGGTTAAAAAACCTGAGGTGAACATTCTCAGATCACTCAACTACACTCAGGAGACAGCGGTGCTTTCAGAAACCCAGTACTAACCCAAGACTAATGTCATCCAGAAACTCTACAGGGAAACTCCCGCCAGCTTTAATTATTGCAGACAGGAGAATTCAGTGACATTCAATAGCACCTGCTGTCCTAGGACGCTGGTCTAATCTACCCATTTGTTGCATAGGCAAGCACAGGCAGGCTGTAAGTCTAACCTCAGGTTCCCATTCCCTTTTTATAACAGTTGCCGCAGCATACCACAGGGAACGATCTCGTCATAAAAATGTAATTTTATATTTTCAGTCAGTATTTTGCCCCTATCCTTGCTTTATTATTCCTTGATGGATGAGCACAGTTATTTGGATATGAACCTGGGTGAGGTAACCATTGTAACTGAAAGCTTCATTTATACAGAGACCGCACTTTCCACTGTACTCCAAAAGTAGTCTTTTGTGTTGTGAACATGGGTGTATTTCATTGTCCAAAATAGATGTTGAAATCCAATATGGTTTGATATATTGCGAGCTAACCACCTGCCCAGTACTTTTATGAGCTCATAAACTGAAATATAAAAATGTACTGCTCTTGTTGTTTGCATTGTGCTGTTTTCATTGAGCTTCTTTGTGCTTGAATATAGCTTTTCAAGTCTCATTTTGTATAACCTCTCACCAGTAAAGACGATGTTCTGTATAAGCAGTGAAAGAGCTTAAATGCCAATTTACAGTCAGCCCCCTCCGGTCCCTGCATACCTTCCGTCATTAATTCTGGAGTAACAGTAATTCTCCCCTCGGTTTAGCGAATGGATTGGTTTCAGTATTTTTAGACTGAGCCAGAATGGCACAGCCCAGTGTTGCAGTAGCCCCCAGGCCACTGCCCAATCATTGGTCTTCTCTTTACAAATGCCTCAAAAGTCTACTGCACAGCTTATATTAGGGCTGCCCAACCAGGAAATGTACGATCCAGTACGTTTTCATTCCAGCCCTAACAAATTACGCTTCCCTCAGCAGCCAGGGACCACGTTGAGCCTCTAATTAGTAGAATCCAGAGTGCCAAATTAGGGTCGGGATGAATATGCACAGGCCGGTTGACCTCCAGGAACGGGATTGGGCAGCCCTGGCTTATATTGTTAGTGCTCTCTTGTGAACTCTCAGAGGAGATGGAAATCCTCGCCCAACTAAGGCACAAGAAATGAGCTTGTCCAGCATAGCAGTGTTGTTTTTTTTGCCCTTGAAGTTGAGTGGTCACACGAATATGATTAGAGAATTCTTTACTGAACATTTTAATGCAAATGGAAGAATCGCTATTGGTTACTGCAAGCACTGGAATCTGAGGACACTGAATGAGAATTTTGTGAAAGGCTTCCCAAAAGCCTATTCTTCAAAGGGTTCCCGCTTGAAGTTGAAAGGAGCAAAGCCGGCAGCTGGCATAAACAGTCTTCTCTGTCAGTGGGGACGGCCGTGGTCTGCACATTTTTCTGAAGGACTGTTGAATTCATTAGTCTTCACGGAGTACGAACAGCTTTTTCGATACTATTGTCCTTGTGCTGATTTCCTACTCCAAGATCAATGACAACTACCTGCAGCACCCCAGTCTGTGATTAGGTCAGTGTGTTTAATTTTGTTTCAGGCCACAGCAGTCCTACGACCACCTCTGAAAGGAGAGAAGTGGGTCCAGTACGGTCGAGACAGATCACAGGAGCTCCGATTTGGGGCGTAGTGGTGGAGAGGGCCTGGAGGAGAGACCAGAACTATGGGCATGGTCTTTGTGCCGGAGGCGGACATTCCAGTCGTAAGAAAGGAAAAGTCCTGCCTTGTTTTACTTTTGACCATGAGCTTAGCGAGCCGATATTGCTAATTAGTTCTATCTCCCCACTGAAGGGTTGTTCTAACTGGAAAATTCAGGTTTTCAGATCAAAATTCTGGGGAGGACTTCTACTTTCTAAATCTGGATTGTCCACCTCTGGTCACCGCCTTGATGGCAGTTCTGTGGCACATCCACATGGGAATTACATTGCTATGAGCCTCAGGGTGCTTGGTCCGGGGTCTATCTCGCCCATGCAGGACTCACCTATAGCAGCTTGCTCCCTGTGCACGCCCCACTGTCTCTGTGGGATTGGCTGTGGCCTGGAGTCAGACGGTGGTTAGGACTGCAGTGAGTAGGATTTAAGGGAACTCTTCCAACTGTCAACTTTTTGTTTTGTTTCGTTTTGTTTTGTTTAGCTGCCTGCTGCGAGGTGAATATGTTGTTGTCTGGCCCACACCGTCCTGGTCTAAATGGCTGATGGTATTAAAATGACACTGAGGGGGTGCAATTCTGGATTGCTGACGGACAAAGAGGGGATCTGAGTTGGGGGGGGAGAGAGTGCGAGTTGAGGTTTTGGACCAGAATACCAAAGGTACATTTTTGTCAAAGCCCCCGCCTTCCTCCCTTCCTCTTTTCTTTTTTTTTTCCTGGAATGGAATGACTCAGAGGTTGCCGCAGTGCTATCCAAAGTGCTCACGTTAAATTAACATTTCAGAAGGTGCTGCTCCGTATGATTTTTCTGAAGAGAGCAAGGCAATGTTTGGACTGCCTGTCATGACGTGCATTTTCTGGGCAGTGTCTCCCATGCTGAATACCAGCTCAGCTGACACCTTCCAACTGCGAGGAACAGCTCTTTGGAAAACGGTGAATGGTAGCGATGAGGGTAATACTAGAGACATCTCAGTAACAAGTATAAACAAACGACCCAGACTATCCTTTGATCTTTTTTTTTTTTGTCGATGCAACAATGATTAATGTTTGAATATGATTACTATAGAATGACACATATCTCCCTCAGCCATGCCTTTCAGTAACAAGTTTGTTTTTTTCCCCCCTCATTGTAAAGGAAATGCGTCGGGACAAGTTCAAAGCGCAAACGCATATGGACATAAATTAATCCATGCTTGTGAGAGTGGCGGAAGAAAAAGGCTCTCTTTAAAAAGAGTGCGAGATGAAAGGATGTGTTGATAGAATTGAAACCATTCTGGTCTCGCATGAAATTAAGTCAAACAGAGAGACAAAAACGGAGGAGCTTGCCTTCGTGAGAAAGGGAGACTCCCGCTAGCGCGACAAACAACTTCCTGTTGAAACACCACGCTCTGGAAAAGTAAGACACTGAACTGGGAAAACTTGAGGGAGGGAAGGAGCTGGCCGTGACTAAATGGTTGTTATCCCTCCCCAGACATGCTTCTATGGAAGGGGTCTGGGAACAGCTGGGCTTGCTTTTACGGGTCGTCATTAGGGCTGCTTTCCTACTACTGTCTGCAGAGGGGAAGCTGTCCTGCTCTTTTAGTGTAAACAGAAAAAAAAAATCTGATGCTTCAGTGCTGCTTCCTTCCTGCTTTAGAGTTCCGGGAGGCTGCTGGTTTGGGCCCGTCTCTACGCTGTGGGCATTCCCTGAAAACGCTTTCGCCCCCGGCAGCAGCAATCAGCATGGGCCCTAGAACCCCCCCCACACACACACACACTCAACAACCGCCCCCCCTTCCATGCACCCATCCCACGGGTGGCTGGGCGCGTGAGGTCGGCCCTCTCTCCGGGGCTGGGGCAGCTCTTTTTAAGGCTTTAATTAAACTGGGAGAATGCAAATTATCCACCTTCACCCGCGCTGCACATTAAAGCCGCTTTCATCCGGCTCATTAGAAAGCGCTGGCGAGAGGGGGCCGGGGCCACTGCAGGACGCTCCAGCTCGCCTTCCACACGACAGAGAAGAAAAGAACCGGGGGGGAGAAAAAAAAGAGAAAAGGTTAGGTTAATTTCCTCCCAAACCGCCGTACGCCTGTTTGCTGCATACCGCTTATGGCTCTATAAAAGATACGGAGAGACTTCTAATTACCCTTTTCTCCTCCGCTCCATGCTGCGCGTATGCAAAAGCTCTTTAATTTGCGTCTCTGGCTTCGATCGACGTCGGGCTGCGTGTTCACCATGAGACGTGCGCCTGGCCAAAAATAGCCGTCGTCAGTCGTCCGATGATTTTGGTCCACGCTGCCATACCAAAATATGTCCATAAACAGTAATTTACACTGATGGCTCGACCCCTTTGGAGCGACATGATTTATGTGCTTTCTTTTTTTAGGGACACCAGCGTATTTATCAGTCAGCGTGTGCTGTGGTCAAGAAGCGATGCAGGTTTATGTGTTGTCTCTTTGCATTGGTAATGGCAACACTTGGCTTAGCTAATGTAATTTTCAAATGTTAGGAATATTGCTTCAGCAGCTGAGCTGAGTAAAAATTTGCTCAAGCCTATGACTGAAGTAAGGCAAACAGCAGAGGAACTTGATATCATTCCAAGCCAAAGCTCGGGGGTTTCGCCTCGACTCCACACACCGCCGAGTATTGGGTAGCTAGAGGAGAAACATAACTTAAGCTGAAGTTACAAACTAACTATATCATAATTAGATTTTGTGTTTAATCTAATTACAGTATAGGTATTTCCATGGGTTTAGGCATGCTGTTGTTTTTATTAGAACGGCTTTAATGATTCAGGAAGGCATATTACCGTAGCAACAGAAAATAAGTGTTCCATTACACTTCTTCACGTCCTTTTTAATGAACCGTGAGTTATAGTTCATCTGGCTTTTCCATCCAGGTACAAAGTGCTTATTTTATTCAAACTTGTCTTGCCTGATGAAAATCACTACACATTCCAGCCTTGTTCATTGCGTTTGTTTTTGCTAGGATATTTGGGCAGGGTTGGGGCCTCCCCCATGACATGCGCACTGGAGTGTGTGTTTGTACAGGTATGAATGGAGAATGAAACTTTTTGATGTGAGGCTCTTTCAAGTACTTTTTGTGGGAAAATAATATAGTGCCATCATAAATTGTGCATCCACATGAAGGAGGCTTAAAATTGGAGTGGCTTGTTTGAATCATTACTTATACTCCATTTCTATATTCTCAGGTATGAAATGGTGCCGAAATGTACAAAG
Source organism: Gymnothorax javanicus (assembly GCA_029692085.1). Classification (NCBI taxonomy): domain Eukaryota; kingdom Metazoa; phylum Chordata; class Actinopteri; order Anguilliformes; family Muraenidae; genus Gymnothorax; species Gymnothorax javanicus. The sequence continues at coordinate 49,072,767 of CM056204.1, forward strand.
CCTTTCCACAGGGGCAGTACGCTACTAGTGCATGAGATTTGACCCCTTGCGCCCTTTGCACCCTTGGATTTGCACCTTTTTTTCCTGGTAAACAGAACTAATTAGTGCCTAAATAGAACGTTAATGTACTCGGGGTGCATTTTGGGAATTCGTTCCTTGAACAGCAAATATATAGCTCCACTGTACCTACATTTTTGAGTGTACATTCTTTACCAGTGAACTTGCACTGTGAGTCCAAGGAGGGAATCTATGCTTGGTCATAAGCATGGTTAACCAGGCCATACCATAGTGATGACTCCTCTCTCATTGCTTGGGTTACTTCTCCATTTTGCAGAGGTGGAGATCTCACACTTCCCAAGGCATTGAAGGTGATATATTTTTTGTCTTCTTTTTCTTGTTTTCAGCCACAAGTCAGTTAAAACTTTCAAAAATAATTGAATTTAGAACATATTTAAAAGCAATGTTCTCCATCTGCCTCAAAATCTAAATGCATTGTTTTCCATCTGCTCTGCACATGAAAGATCTCAGCCTGATTTTACACCTGCGAGGACACCGAGAAAACATCCCCAAATGCCAGCTGAGAGATGCGAGGAATGGGACCTCTCTAAAACCCCTTTAGGCCAGATAATGCCCCTCTAATTCCACCTCACTGCAGTTGAATAGCAGCACACAAGCTCCCCCCAGAGCACCAATGGAATGGTCGCTACCAACCTTTATTCCCCAGATCCTTGAGCCAACAGCAACAATGGGACAGTGGTGAGCTGAGCACTCCTAGGCTCTCGTCTCCCTCTGTCCCCCTGTCCAGGCCTGGGGAGCGCCCCCCTCTGTGGTAATGCACCGACTGGGAAAACAGGGATTAACCCATACAAAGGTGTGCCACTTGCCCCCTGAAGCAGTTGGACGGGGCTAGCTGGGCATTAGGGCAACAGAGAAAGCACTTGCACACCCATGCGAAGATTCAGTTCCCATTTTCTCAAAAAAAAAAACAAAAACAAAAACACACCTCTATTTTAAGCCCTTTAACTCTGATTTTTGCTTGAATTTCCCCTTAAGGAGGTTCAAAGAAAAAACATTTTTCCCATATTTTAGGACAGTGTCACCTGCGTATACAGAATCTGCTGGTTGCTGCACGTCATTAAAGCTACATCACACTTACATTAAGTGAAATATTCAAACCCGGGATGCCATATTTTTATGGCTCCAGCAGTACGTCACGTTTTGGAGAGTGGGTGCGCACATCCAAAAAAGGTAATCTGCAGGTGCCAGACAAGCGTGTCAGATATGGAAAGTAGAGTGGTCTGCACACTGCTCTTGTTCCAAAATTATAAACTTTATTAATTTAAAAGCGTAGTAACATTTAGATCACCCTGGATCTTCGTCATGCCTGATGAAGATCCTGGGTGATCGAAACGTTGCTATGCTTTTAAATTAATAAAGTTTATATTTTTGGAGCAAGAACAGTGTGCAGACCACTCTACTTTCCATCCCAGGATTACGTCACACAGAAAACATCTACATCTTGTCCATAATTTTATGCACATTTCCCTGTCATTCAGCAGGACATATTTGGGATCTCTGGATACCTTTGGATCTCCACTAGACTTTAAAATTGGCCCGAGGTTCCACAGGTTTGAATACAGCAGCTGGATTTTACTTGGATCAACTAAATATCTAGTTTTTCCAAGGGCACCTATTCCAGACTCAGAATAAGCATCATGCTTGAATATGGACATAATGACATTATTTAAGATTAGAAAATTTATTTCATTCAAACTTAATCTGTGTTTGTAAAACAAGCTAATTGTCTTTTTCAAGAAGTCAGGCTTCACTTTTTTGCCTCTGAAGGGATGGAATATTGCTGTGACTCGCAGTCTTCAGTGTCAGGCAGCCCAGTCCTGGTGCTCTGCATTTCTGTCCAGGAACATTATCATGCTTTGTGGAAAAACTAACGGGTCATTTGGTGTGGAAATCCCAAGTTCCCATCATGCCTGGTGATTGGTTAAACGCTGCTGAGCCTCGGGAATGCTTGGGTTGGGCTATCTCAATCTCGGACCACTTTCAATTGCAGTGTCTCGCCACAGATCCCACCTCTACTGATCTGTATTATGGTTTGGAATCATAGAAAGCCTTAGGAAGAGGAGGTTAAAAGGACAATAGTGTAAAACTTATGTTTAAGCAGCTGGGATTGCGGTTCTGGTGATAAAGCTAGCGGAAGCTGATATTATCAAACCATAGAGAATTCTGTGAGAAGATATTTTAAAAACTTTAAAAATAAACATTCAAACTGACATTTTAGCCCTGAGCTAGAATGTGTCTACGGTGACTCACAGCTTGTTTTCTTTCTAAGAATATTTCTTGAGTAGATTAATTTGATCCTCCTTTTTTGTTTCATAAGTAATTTTCTGTTGGGGTTCCTCTTGTTAGACCACATTACACTCTTAAATGTATAATGGATATACAATATCTATTTTGAGGGCTGAGCCTAAATATTCTTCTTAAAAATTTTGGCCCAGATTCTTATTTTCAGTTGATTCAAAATAACAATAAAATAACACCAAATCTCATAATAAGTGTCTGTTTTTTAGAATATTGTTTTTCATTAATAATGGCCTAAGACATTGTAATTTTGGGTAATTAGCATTCTAAGCGACCAATAAAGCACTCTCAGGAACATTACTGTTCAGGGTTGAGTCGCTCCATTCCACTATCTCAATACAAGTTCCATACCTTCTCAAACATTAATTTCAGGGTTGAGTCGCTCCATTCCAATGGTAGGCCCTTCCATACCTTCAACCTTAATTCGACAATGGTAGGCCCTGGTCGAAATACTAACATTTAAAAACGAATCTTTTGCTCTGGTCGTATTGTTGTCTTGAGGCAAGTGTATGCAATTGTGGACACACTTAATTCCAATAACACATTTATAAAATGTCGAAGTTATTTTTCTGTGTTTGCTCTAGATTTTTGAAGACCTATGCAAACGTTTGAGTCTATATTTTTTACATTCTGTACTTTTATGGAATAATACTCATCTGCCCCCAGTTTGCAGTTGGTTGCCTATAACAGCTTTGCACACCAGTATTAATTCTTGATATATTTATAATTTTACTTACTGTGGCTATCTACCATATCCGTAATTATCTGAATTTTGGTTGACATGTCAGGGCATACCAATACAACATTATGATCTGACAAATTATTTGCAGGCGACACAATCGTCTATGAATTATGATTTGAGAATTCGCATTCCCTCAATGATCAAAACACTCCTTCGGTTATTCAGTGGTCGTCAGACTAATGTTGTAGGCTAATTAGGTAGATTTTTTTTCAATCAATATAAGTTGTAAATATTTGATGATTATTTGCTCGTATTGCGCATGGCCTGTTAGGCTTCGATGTTAATGCTGGAATTTTTGAATTACTGGGAATGAAACGTACTGTTTGTATAAGGACGGCAATACTGCTGAAAGCAGGAGCGCGGTCAGCAGTGGACTGTAGATGAGGACTAGAAAGGGTTCTCTGTACATTCCAGCGCACCGAGCCAGAGAACCGACCCAAATAAAGCATTGCTCTCAGCTTCGTCTACGCAGTTTAGGTTAAAGGCAGTTAATTGGTTTCCTGCTCAGGGTTAAGTCAACACGGCGTCTTGTTTTAAACAGTGTGGAAACTTGAGAGAAGCAACAATATCGGCACTGTTTGTCCACCCCCTCACAATCCCCTGTTAAAATAATACTGGCGTTAGCTAGTTATGGTTCCCATAGAGCTGTAAAACCCAATACGACTGCAATGAAAACACACGAGCTTACGCGCTTCACACTCCACTGACCACCAGGCGTCATCATTCATTTTACGCGTGGTAGACCTCCAGACCCCGGGTCAACGGCAGGCAAATAAATGTTGTCGTCAGCAAAACACTAGCGTTCATTTTCGCACTTACTGAGACTCGTGTAAAGTGCTTTATTTACTTTTACCTTTTGCCGAGATAGATAATTTATGGATTAGGCAGCTCCGGAAGACTCTTTTACGGTTGTAAAAACTACACATAGTGCACTCTATCTTTTTACCTGGTTTGCTTTATAGAGCCATCTGGTGGTCGTGTACTGCTGCATAGCGAGGTCCAGGCGGTACCGAAAACATAGGAGAAAGTGTTAGCAGCAGGACTTTGTGTACGCAGGAAGTTTGAGTGTACATTGCTGGGTGGCATAAATTGGCCTATGAACAGCTTAGCTACCAAGCTACATTAGGCTTCACTCCAGCAGCGATCGCCCAGGTGGCTTGCGTCTGTCATGCTGCCTCATGCTCTCACTTCCTGTGGCTGTTGTTTTTGTTGCCTCCAGCGTCTGTCTTTGTGCGGCTGCCTTAGATCTTGAGCCCTACTAAGCACCTTCACTCGTTCCTAAAGAACATCTGCTTTGCGTGTACTTAGCAGTGAGTGCGCATGCATATTTTGAGTGCGCACACGTGCATCCCAATGCGTTATACTTTTAAGCATGTGTAATCGTGTTTTGCTTGATCTGGGACCCCAATCAGTGGATATTCTCTCCTCATCACAGATGATTCTGCTGTGACCGAGGGCAAGCCAGACCCATCATCGGTGGAGCCAAAGGTTGACCTCCGCCAGCACAATACTTTTGGGCAGCCCCTGGGTGAGCGTATGTCCCCATTTTTTATTGTACCTCATCCACACACTTACCTTCATTTAACAGTCCTTACCTGAGAATACTCCAATTACTTTTTGACTATTATTTAACTGCGGCAAGAGTGTATTTAGCAAGAATTTATTTGAATATCACATGTCAAGCTCCTCATAATTATATGACATAATTATAAAGTTTATACTTGGTTAACTAGTGATTACTGTAACTGCATAAATGTAACATTTTCCTGGCTGTTTTTTTATTCTTGCATCATTACTTTTAAAGGTGTCTCAGTATATAGAGTGAGTTCTTCCTGATGAAATGCAACCTGGTTAATCTCTGGGAAGCGCTTTTCCAGGGAAGGAATATTTTTCTTGCCAGCAGTTTCAAGGGATGGAACAATGACATATTTTGTGAAATAAGTGATTGTTCTTTTTAAGTGACTGTGGCTTTTCCAGAAGTGCGCTCCTTTAGCTGTATTTGCTTTGGAAGTTTCTGTGCGTGGCTCTGCTCTCTGTCAGCAAGGGGTGGATGTGGCTACAGACTCCATGGGAGCATACAGCAAGCTAGCTACTGCAATGTCAGTGGTGAAGAAGTAATAATAGGCAACAGTGAAGCAAAATCTCTGTCCAGTGGGGTCATTTTTTTGACCAGAGTCAGCCTTGGAATTGCCTTTCCTCACTGTCAACCAATACAAGCGAACACAGATATTAAGGTTTGCAAGAATATAATGTAATCGAAATATAAAACCTGTGGTGAACGGATGAGGTTGAGGACGGCACAGCTTTGGTTGTAAACACAGGACCAGAGCTAATTTAGATAGCAGCATGGTGTGCTTTGAATAATGGCAGTGTGTTTGTTCTGGCAGTGAAGCCACGGTTCAGCCAGCCCACGAAAATGCGCCGGAGGGTTCTGGAGCAGCCTGTGGGCAGTTCCGTGCGGCTCAAGTGTCTGGCTAGCGGTAACCCAGTGCCCACCATCACTTGGTGGAAGGACCAGACCCGGCTGCCTGCAACACGTCAGGGCAAGCGGCCTCAGTGGACCCTCACCCTGAAAAACCTGCGGCCGCAGGACAGTGCCAAATACACCTGCCATGTCTCCAACCCAGCTGGGCACATCAATGCCACGTACAAAGTGGATGTCATAGGTAAGAGAGGAGATATTCAGTATCTTAGGCAGCTTTAGAAATTACCCCACTGGTGTGGTAACTGGTAAACCATCTGGGTCCAAACCCAACAGATTTAAAATAGTGTGTGCCTACTGAAAGCTCATTTACGGCCTGTCACACCCACACAGATTAAGCCTAGTCTAAATTTAATATTTACTGGACATTCCCTTTGCAACCCTATGCTTATTTTAGAACTAATCGTAATGTGTCTGTGAAGCTGGCTGTTTAAGTTCAGATAAAACTGTGGTGTTTTAGCATGTGCTGTGGAGGACAGAGATAATAGTGATTTTCATTTCATCCAGCCTTTGTTGCTGCTGATTTTACCTGAGAACACAAAGGAGGTAGGAACTATTAAAATAAGCAAGTGATGCAGCTGGTTAGAATGAAAACCCTGCATCCTCTGCCCTCTGTGGAATATGATTGGGCACCATTGCTATGAAACGTTTTTTTTTTTTTTTGTTACATTGATAATCCACCAGTCTGCTGGCATTACAAGATACAGCTTAGTCTTAAGTACTTGGACAGTCCTCCATTTTTTTGCTCCGCACTCCAGTATGTTAGATTTGAAATAGACGCCATTGAGTGGAGATATAACAGGTATTCACGAACAGATGGCATTAATTCATGGGTATTTACATCGATACTGTGTGAACCATTTGGAAATTCTTGCACTTTTCATGCACTGAGGCTGTCAGGATAATTACAGACCTCATCGTGCGGCAAGCGTAAAAGATTGTCGTTCTTTCTTTACAGAACGCACCAACTCGAAACCAATTCTGACAGGCACCCACCCGGTAAACACCACGGTGGAGTTTGGTGGCACGGCCTCCTTCCAATGCAAGGTGCACAGCGACGTCAAGCCAGTCATACAGTGGCTGAAGAGGGTAGAGCCGGGTACTGAGGGGCGCTACAACTCAACTCTGGAGGTGGGAGGGCAGCACTTCGTGGTGCTCCCCACTGGAGACGTGTGGTCAAGGCCAGACGGCTCCTACCTCAATAAGCTGGCTGTTGTCAAGGCCCAGGATGAAGACGCAGGCATGTACATCTGCCTGGGGGCCAACACCATGGGCTACAGCTTCCGGAGTGCTTACCTCACTGTTTTGCCAGGTAAGTACAAATACTTTTGAGGGCACCAGAGGAGTGCCAAGAGCCAAGCTACTCAGCTTATTCCCTGGAACGCTACCACCTGTTGATTTTCAATTCAACCCAAACAAAGCCAGCCTCATTCAAAAGCATAAGCTCTCACTGAGATGGCTATTAGTAGAGTTTTGTGTGGCATAGTGGGTTGGGAGCAAAACATTCAGGACGATGGATCCCCTGGATCAGGGTTGGGCAGCCGTGGCACGAGGTGTTGATGAGATAAAAGCTAGGCAGGATAAGTAATGCTGATTCATTAAAAAATAAATAAACAAAATAAATTTTGGGGGTTTTTTCCCCCCTTGGTGTGCAGCAGCTGCCCTAGTGGTCTATGTGTTTCAAATAGTTGTCACTCACTCACTTAGACATGGGCATTAGTGGGGATGTTTAGTGGGATACATGTGAAAACCATAATGGAAAAATGATCAGAATCACATTTTCACGTTGTGGAGAAATGATGAATTAAAAATTCAAAACGATTTTAGAAACAAAGCACTGAAAAAATATGCAAAACATATAAAATATATAAAATATTATCATAATATTATTATAAATATTGTAATAATATATAAAATATACAAAAATGCAAAATTTGGACTCTGATCGGTTTTCCATTGTGGTCATTTTCCATGTGCATTACGTGCTTTGGGTCTGAACAGTTTTGTTCTTGTTTTCTGAAATTGGTGTGAATGTTTGACAGTGCTTTTTCCAGTGGGAATTTCATCGCTGAAGATCATTGCTGTTGTAAAGTGAGAAATATGTATGATAAGTAAAGACCTAATGCTTTTATTGCTTGATTTCTTAGACCCTCAGCTGGAGAACACGGTGAGCCCTCCCCACCTGAGCTCCGGCCTGCCCTGGCCCCTGATTATCGGTATCCCGGCGGCAGCGCTCCTTATCGTTGGTACCATTGTGCTCTGGCTGTGCCACAGCCGCCGCCGGAACAGCACCCTGCCCCCCCGAACCCCCCCTCACCGAGAACACCACGCCATTGACAAGGATTTCACCACCAGCAGCAGTGTTACCCCTGACTTCCCCACTCAGAGGCTGATGGGCATTGTCCCCCCGGGAATAAATGGCCAGCCAAAGATGTACTCCAAGGTGTACACAGATGTCCACACCCACACACACACACATTCACACTCCCACATAGACGGCAAGGTGCACCAGCACCAGCACTTCCACTACCAGTGCTAACCAGAGCCCCAGGTATCAACTCTGAGCTCCTGCGCTCTCCTAATCTTTGTTGGATGATGATCAAGCCGCAGTCCCGAGCGTCATGTAAGCTTGTGTAAACTACAATACCCACGATACCACAGGGGATACAGTCAAACTGAGCTGTGCTGACATGCCACCAAGTAACTCTTAGTAAACTCAGGCGGCACACTCTTGGACAGCTTTGGACAGTGCTCCTGAAGTACAAACTGTCTGCCTTGGATGATAATTGGAAAAATGATTTGAAAAGTCTGAGGGTTGGGGACAAATCTTGTTCTTTTTGCTCGCAATTCATATGTATGCCCTTTGATCTACTGAGATGATACACAAATGATCAGGGGGTGGTTTAAGAGATTGAATTGTATGCCACACCACTTGCCCCACTCCCAAATATTATCTTATGTAAAATGTACATATATATTTTAATTATGAAAAGTTTGTGTAGCCAAAGCAGAAAGTAATATAATGATTTCCATATAAGCTTTTGTAAACTGGAAGCTGCGACTGTGACAAATCTGCTGAACTGTACCAGCGTTATTGTTTACAATGTGTTGTCCTTCTTTGTTAATAGTGGTACGAGCAACACAAACTGTGGTGCTTGGATTTTTTTTTTATGTTATTAATCAATTTTATTTCAGGAAGAGACTATGCAATGGAGTGCAAGATTTGTCAGGGAAAATTGACGAATGAGTGAAACAATAAAGTGATAAGGGCATTTTTTGTTTCCATAAAAATTATGTTCTTTGTATCTTTGTATGTCTGATAAAAGCAGTATTACCAAATATGTCTACCCCGTCTGTCAAGAAATGCCATTTTTTCTTATATAAATGGTGAAATGTATGTATGACTTGCGTATTTTTTAAATTCTGTATTTTTTTCATATTTAGGACATGAACTGTATTGTATTATTGTATCTATTGCTTTATCATGTACTGTGTTGTACATGTACTGTATAGGATTTGTATCAGTTGTATTTCCATGGATTTGGGTTGATGGACATATTTTGTGAAAAAAAAAAAAGCTTTTATGGATTGAATCAATTTTGGTCCTAGTAGACGATCAATTAACACAGACATTATTTCTTCTGTAACAAATGCTAAACTTTACCAATGTATTTTCTGAATGGACAGAAAGGCAAATAGCAAATCTTACAGCTGCTCATTGTTCACATTAATGAAACCAATTTATTCTACCTTTTTACCTAAGTTTTCTGTGTATTTTCCTAGCGTCATTGTTGTGGCAGTGTATTCTGTTCAAGAGTACTGCAGCTATGCCCAGTCTTGGATTCAGACCCACAGCACCAGCACTCAATGCCCAAAAATTAATAATTGTTTGATTTTAATTAATTGTTGTCCTGCAAGTGGTTTGTAAACATACACAGTCTCATTTAGAAACATTGCATGCTGCCGTTTTATTCTGGTGCTCATGCAAGAGTATTAGATAAATATTTTTCTAATAAAAATATAGATTTTCTTTATTTTTCGCTGTTACCTGTTTTATTTTGTAATTGCAAGTATGTTGAAGAGAATATCATGAAAAAATAAAATGATGGTCACTTTGCAGTCGTCAGCTGATGTATAAACCTTCAGTTTATTTGACGTCTTGGTTTTCATAATCAGAAAATTGTTTTTTAACGGTGTATAACTGCAGTTCATAGAGAGGTTATGAAATGTAATCCAGATCAACTGAAACAGCATAACATTTGACTTCCCTTCTGACTCCCCCATTAAGCCTCGGTCCACTGTTAGTTTAACAAACTCAGGAATGCCATGCAGAAAGTATGTAGCACTTTTCAGCACGACTAATTTGATTATTGATGCGAGGGGTTAGCGTTCACTGAGCTGGACGAACTGAAAAGGAATGCGATTTCCTGTTTTCGATCCCTTACATTTAAATAAGAATGGAGAACATGTTTCTTTAATTTCATAGTTACACCTTGACCAACTCCATCATCATTTACGTGCGTAAAACAGACTTGAGACTCCCACCGTCACGTGAACAAACAGTGTAATGAATTTCGCACAAGAACTGAGAAAAACCTCGCCAGTGCGTCATGAATGAACAGAATGCAAGAAACTGTATCATGAAAAACGGATTAAGTACTTTTGTCGACTGACTAAAATGGATAAATCTCACTTGTTTTAGGCGAATGAACCCAAGAGTGATGCGCCTCTGAGGCCACCTGGTGCAGCAAGAGTGAATGACTGAAGCGGGCACTGAAAGATTTAACTCTGTATAATGTGATAAAATGCATGTTTATAAATGAAACATAAGGAAATATTGTGATAATTGGATAATGTCACAATGATGTCCCGTCAAATAACATCGAAATGAAAGGTTATCTTAGTTGTGATAATTTTGTTTCCACTATGTTTTGTTTTTCGTTAAGCCCGCCCTCTCCGGCTGTCAGCGTGACGGAGGGGAGGAGAAAATGCAAGGCGGAAGTGAGTGTACGAACCGGAGCTGAAGCGTTAGTGGAGTCAAGTCAGGTTTCTGCTCTTAGCGTACCGAGCCTGTCCTGGTCGTACTGAAACCAGAAAGGCAGGACTGAAAGGCCCTGCTCAAGTCCTAAGCCCCGGGACGGGACTGCATAAACACCCTGGATGTCAAAGACGGTGTTGTCGAGCTTTTCATTGACAGGCCTAACTTGTATTTGTGGGGTTGCGATGTTGCTAGCTAGCCGAGAATCTCTTACATTGCTCGTCGGCTAGCTGCCTAGCCATAAAGAGTGGAGTAACGCTACTTGGCTATAGCTGGAACCAGTCTGCATTGAACTCAACAGACAAATGCACCGAACGATCAGCTCCACGCACTGACAGTAGCTAACTCCAAAGGAAAGGTGAAGTTAACTTCTCTGTGTGTTTTCATAAAGGCTGATGTGCAAGCTAACCGACGTTTGTTTGGTGTCAGTCGGTTGGTTAGTTGCTAGCTAGCCAGCCAACTTGGCTAGTATTGTTATCTGTGTGCGTTTTTTTATTATTATTAAACATAACGTTAGTTTTAGTTCGCCCTTACGCCACCCCAGTATTTACGTGTTCATGCAGCTGTCTAGCAACTTGCCTCGGACATGGAAAATCTTAGTTCGCTTGCTAAATGGCTTGCTTGTGTCTTGGTTTGTCAGATTGTTTGCAAGCGAACCAGCTAGTTTGCTAACTAGCTACATGCTTTGGAGAAAGTGCACCAGTTCTGTCGAAATGGCACGTCTGGAAAGTTCGATATTTAATTGCATTCAACTAAAAGTAGCCATTTTGGTGGTCAATCTTATTATATGGACATTGTCCGTAAGTTGTTATGATAACGTTACTCCTGCCCACAAGATGTGACTGCTACGATATTCTTAACGTTACTTGGCATCTAGAGATGTTTACTAGTTAAAGCTGGTTAAACCATAGCAAACTATTACGACTAATCTCTGAAAAGTCGTATGATTACCGCACGATACCTGTAACATTACAATTGAGTTTCACTTTTCGCTACTGATTATTATTATTATTATTATTATCATTATTATTATTATTATTACTAATTATATGTTCGTTCCCGAAAAGCTGTAAGATAGGGTGAACTTGATGATTTCTCATTGCTATTCAACATCCTGTGTTGGAATTACTGACACAAGGGTAAGAATAAGGTCCAGTGTAACGTTCAAAGATTTGTGCTGCAGTGGAGAGGCTGGCCTGTGCCTGTGTGCATGCCTGTGCGGTGAGAGAGTGAGTGAGTTTGCTGCCTTCCCCGGCTGAACTTCTCACTGCTCTGAACATGATGGGGCCGCGTCGGAAGTCCACCAAGACGCAAAGCGCTGGAGGGGGTGGGTCGGCTGATCCCTTCAGGCAAGAGGAGCCCAAAGACTACATCAACGAGCTCTCACATGAAGTGCTCTGCCACATATTCCGGTCAGTCCCTTGCCAGATATTTCCCTGCCAAATGACCATAAACCAGCGGTGGAAAATTGGTGGGCTAGTGTATGTGCAAATATTTTCCTCCTTTCATGTGTCTTCACTGACTAGGCTGATGTATACGCCAATACTGGTTCACTCATGGATTATATCTCGGTAAAACTCTTCATACTGGTAGATCGCAGTCCTCAGCTGTCATTTGATTTCATATCAAATGTCCCCATGACATGAAGTTGGCATGAACACCAGAAGCATCTTGTTTGTTTGAAAGAGTACAGAACTGGGAGTTGAAGTATGGTAGTAGGTAGGCCTACTTGTGCCATTGAATAGTTTCAGAGTTTTCGACTCCTATCATCCTTGGAAGCTTCTTTTTACCCAGTATGAATGTTTTTTTTTTAGTGTAGGCATTTTACTGTTGTTTGTGCAGTTTGTACAGGTGTATGTCTGCTGCTTGTCGTCGTGTGACTGTGCAGTCTGTAAAGGTGTATGGTGCCTGCATAGGTGTGATCGTGCTGTCTGTACTGGCGTGAATGGGGTGTTTGTGCCAGTGTGAGTGTGCCATTTATGCCGGTGTTGTTAAGCTGCCTATACTGGCGTGATTGTGCTGCCTGTACAGGTCTGGGTTTGCTGTCTGTAGGTGTGATGGTACTACCTGTACAGGTGTGGGTATGCTGTCTGCAGATGTGGATGTGTTGTCTGCGCAGGTGTGAGTGTGCTACTTTGTGCAGGTGTGAGTTTGCTGTATGTGCAAGTATGGGTATGTTGTCTGTACAGGTGTGAGTGTGCTGGCTGGACAGGTGTGTGTGCTGCTGGAATAAATGTGAGTCTACTGCCTGTACACGTGTACGTGTTTGGTCTGTACTGGTGTGCGTGCGCTGCTTATACCATTGTAAGTCTGTGGTCTTTGTAGGCATGAGTGTGCTCACTGTGCCAGCGTGAGTGTGCTGCCTGTGACAGAATGAGTGTGCTCTCTGTGCTGTTATGAGCATGCTCTCTGGACTTTTGTAGGTACCTCCCCATGCAGGACATTATGTGCATGGAGTGCCTGTCCCGGAAACTGAGAGAGGCAGTGACGCTGTACCTGCGTGTGGTGAAGGTGGTGGACTTGTGTGCCAGTCGCTGGTGGGAGTACATGCCCTCAGGTAGGCCGGGAGCCTCTGGGGTATGGGTTTTGTAGTGGCTAATGCTGTTTCCTCACAGCAAGAATGGTCTGGTTAGAGTATTGGTGTAGACCTTTCTGCATGGAGTGTCCGTATTCCCCCTGTTGCTTATAGGGTGTTGCTGTAAAAGAGCATGTATATGCCATCAACCTACCTTGTATAAGATAATAAATTAATAATATAGGATGTGTTGGCATCATGTATGTTGGGACTGTTTTTTCATACTGTATCTTGAACAAATAAGTGTGTCAAAGTATGATTGATTACCTTAGGTTTGTTTAAAGTGAAGGACAACTTTGGCACATAACCAACATTGAATAAAAGAATTACCCATATGGAGTCCAGATTATGACTTGGATTTTTTGAAGATTTTTTGTGAATTTTTACAACGCTTCAAATAAGAATACAACCGAAAAAAGAAAAATTTAAGGAGGCCATCTTTTTATCACTCGAAATGACCAGTGAGAAGCTGAGAAACGCTGTGGCAGTCTCGTGACGGTGACGCTGCCTGACCATCACTCAACTCCTTTTGTGCTGCGTTCCTACTCGTTTTAATCTGTTTTTGTCAGCTTTACTTTGGTAATTCACTAGCTAGTCCCTCCCTTCCCTTTCTGTGTTGGTTGTCCATCAACGGAATATTTGTTTATGTTCCGTTTTTTTCTAATTGTTGGTCTCTTTTCGGGATAAGCGTGAATGAAATGCGAGTTGTCTTTTGCGCTCATTATATGGAGGGGATAGTTATGTTCTTGCAGGCATGACCATTAAGCCTGTTAGATTGAGGATGCTCCTCCTTTTAGAGTTCTGGACTCAGGGAAGCTCACTGCAGATTTGAACAGACTGCTGGCATGTTATGGGAACTAATTTATGTTTCAGCTTATGTGCGGAGTCTAGCTGGTGTCATTTGTAGATTAACGTATCTGTGCAGTAGGTTACTTGTATGTCCTTTCTCATTTCTTCCTTCAGGAGAATCATACATACTTTTCTATGTATATCCATTCATATATGAGTCTATGCATCCCTACTGAAGTGCTATATCGAATGGTGAATTCTCTCCTGCCTCCTGTCTCCTTCTTGCTGGAGCCTTTTTTGGTGGATAGACATTTTAGCGAGCCCCTAAACTCTCAGAACAGACTTTACTCTGAACACGTTTCTCCATCAGTGGTTTATACATGCTATTTGACTTATCCCTGCAATATAGATGATGAATTGTTTATATAGTGCTTTAAAAACACCACAGTCATGTTTGTTTAGTTATGTAGGAAAACATTTATTGTATTTTTGGATGCGATTCGTCATAGGTAGATCGTTAAAACGCCAGTCTGTTTGTCTAGTGGGTGTCTGTCAGAACACTCACGGGAAAGCAGAGGCTTTGGGTCTTCAGCGAGAGCTTTTTTTTTCCCTCCTGTTTTTGAAGAGCAATAGGACATCTGACATCACTTAAGCTGGCTGCTAATGCTAAAACGGCAGTTTTGCGAGTTTTTCAATCTGTCTGTGTCAGTACTTATCATTCAGTTTAGTTTTGGCTTAAAATTACCAAAAAAATGTTGGAACACTTATGGGACAGTTCTGTCCTTTGTAGTTCACTTCAGATGAAAGTTGTCTTTCAATTTAAGACCGTGGCTAGGTGTCGCTCGATGGCTTCTCCTGCGTGGGGTTGGTGTGCAGAAACAGGGTTGCTTGAGTACAGCACCCATACAGCTCAGCTTAGGGACAGCCAAGTGAAAAACGGCATTGATTGCACAGGCTATTGCGTCCCCGAGTCTGTGTCTTTGCAAGACCAGGCTGCACTGATAAATTTGCACGACCTGCAGTTATAATTGGCTGTCTTAAATCATTTTCATTATAGTTTTTTGGCTGTTGCTTGTTTCCAGGGCGATGTACTGTTGGTTTGACTGTGTGAAGGCCAGTCCACTGTGGAGCAGTGTTGAGATATGGACCTTGCTCTGGGGCTCAGTAGCTGCTCTGATCTTATTGTCCCTACTGCAAACTTCCAGATTCTAGCTGAGCATTTTAGCTGCAAAGCTACCTGGAGCTACAGTGATTACATGTTTTTGTTCGCCAACCTGACAGTTTTTTTTTTTTTTTTTTTCTATGGGCCTCCTTGCCAGATTTCCAATTTTTTTTTTTTTTGTATAGGGTTTTGTTTTGTTGCCAAACATAAGGTCAGTGGTCAATGTCGGCTTACTAGCATTTGCCTGTCTGTTCTACTTGTTAAAATTTATTCCTCATTATCTCAACTGTGACTTTCAAAGATGCCTCATTTAAAAAAAAATTGAAGGAGCTAACTAGTTGCTGCACTGGAACTACCATATTGGTTAGATTTCGTCAGCCACCACTCAAATTTCAAACTAGCCAACAGGAATGCAAGATTACTGTTGTAGTTCTAATGTAGCAGCCTGTTAGCAACTTTCCTTTTAGATGCCCCTTATGGCTGTGTGCTATTAAGTAATGTAATTTAACCAGGAGAAAGAAATGCGATCCCCTCAATTTCTCGCGTTTAATATGGTCTTCATACTCGGCAGGATAACAAAATACCTATGCCAATGAGTATTGCAAATCTTGTATTGGAACCCATGGTTGAAAATTCTAACTTAGTTCCAGCTTTAGGACTACAAACAGTGGCACTAACTAGGCTGCTCCTTTGTAATTTTGGGGGGTAATGCCCGCTTTAATGTCTTTTTGGAGAAACGCATCAAAACCATTTGTTATTGGCTGCTGCTGGTGCTGGTTTTTCAGGCTTCACAGATTCCAGCTTTCTCATGCTGCTTAAGAAGATGCCGGATCTAGAGCAGCTGTACGGACTGCACCCACGCTACCTGGAGCGCCGCAGGGTCCGCGGGTACGAGGCCTTCAGCATTCCGGGGGTACTGGAGGCCCTACAGACCTGCCCAAATCTGCTGGTGAGCTGCTGCAACTCATCCGTGCATTCATACATCCATACATCCATTCCCTCTCCCACTTACTCCTAGTGGAGTGAGGGGTGTGGGTCTGGGAGCATTCCACTATGCACGAGGCGGGAATACACCATGGGCCGGCAGACCACCTCACCAATCCGTCTGCGCTACAGCTCCCGTAATCTCAGTGAAACGAATCTTCTGATCACCTGCAGATCAAGCCATCATTTATTGCCCACCAGCTGAGTTAAGTTAGTTCATTGTTTAGAGCGGGGATCACCAAATCTGGACACCTCTTTACTCTCGACTTTCAGTTAAAGAGAGGGTGACGAGCAGTTCTTGGACCTCGCGGGCAGTGATTTTTACCATTTCTGTTCTAGTGTGTGAAAATGCAGAGTTACACCAATTAATAGCTGTCAGAATAAAATAAACCCTGGTATTCAGTATATTTTAGGGCTAGTTGTTGTATATTAAGGCTCAGTTTGCATCAACAACAACATTAGTTGGTACCCATTTTAGATGTGCAGCACTGTGCATAAGTCTTGGGCCCCCTGCGCTTTTTAAAATTTAAATCTGCACTAGATGTGTACTTCTTGTTTTCTACATTAGAGTTGCTGAAGATAAAGAGTAAATTTGAAATTCCTACACGTAATTTAATAATACATGTTTGTACTCCATTAAAAACAGTTGATGCAGATAATAGTCTTGACAGAGCCCTGATAACAACATCTTGGCTGTCTGCAATTACTTGGAGGGACAGTCACAAGTGAGACAGTCAGTCTGCAGAAGAATGCTGGCAAGTTTTCCACTCTGCTTAGAACAAGCAAAGGCCAATCATCATATAAAACTGCAGAACAGGACAGTGTCCCAAATTTTTAGGCAGTGTAGTCACCCCAAATATAGGTTTGGCTTAACAGTTTACAGCTCTGTTTAGTACATTTCTCAGTTATTATAAACTCTAATTTCATCATTTTTGCAAGCATATCTGCCCTACGAAATTGCTTTGAATGTGCCTAAGACTTTTGCCCAGTACTGTATAGAATTGGAATTGACATTATGAACAGAAATTAATGCGTATAAATGTCCTTTACAGGGAGTGGAGACCTCTCACTTGGAGCTGGTGGAGGCCATCTGGAACTACATGCCTCAGGTTCACATCCTGGGGAAGTTCAGAAACCGCAACGGTGCTTTCCCCATCCCTCCGGAGAACAAGCTCACCATTCCTGTCGCTGCCAAAATCCAGACGCTGCATCTTGTGGGTAGGAATCGGGAAATGTGTGGGGGATGTCTTGATCAAGGTTCTTGTCTCCAGGTCCGGTCAATAACATTCAATATTGGGTCATTCCATGCCAAACCAGCCAGGGGTCCCCAGGTCACCATCTCAAAAATTTTTGAAAAAAAATCATAGATGTATTATTACCCGAGAAATGAATGTGTGCTAAGTTTTAGGTCAATCTAAGCAATAGTTTCAGTGATACAGCTGTCTAAATATTTCAGGTGTTTTTTCATTTATCGAAAATTTGACTTTTGTCCGTGTTCAAAGGAGCATATGCAGCATTCTGTGAAAGCTTCTGCTGAATTTTCCATTTCTGCCATGAAAATGGGCCTATCTTTTGTCCCTGTTTGTCCAGAGAGCTCCAAAAATGGGGGAAAAAACCATTTGCAGCTTTTTTCCTGCTTCACTTTGCCTGACAGGTTCTATTTAAGTGATGTTTAGATTGAACAGGGCTGGCAGTAATCATGCCTGGGTGTGTCTAGTGAAATGAAACCTGATTAACAACTAGATTTGTTTAATTGGTTGATTTACTGACTAATGGGGACAGTTACTTTATCCACACAAGGATAGGTACTTGTGGATAGCTCAGTGGTTCTCAAACTCGGTCCTGGTGCCCCACTGTGTGTGCTGGTTTTTGTTCCAACCACAATGCAAATTTTAGGATTTTAACAAGCTGTTGATTTTTCTTAATTGGCTGCATTTCATGTTTAGAACAGTTATTTACCATGTAATGCCACCTCTTGATGGACATATTCATTGTGCCATGAAGAATAAAAACACGTTAAAACACTGTGCTTATTTTTCTATATTGTGAAGATTTTCAGGTAAAAGCATTTTTAAACAGATCAAATTGGACTCTGAGAAAATCAGTAAGCTACAAATTAGGTTTCTGTACACAGGTGTTTTGAGATCTTTGAAAATAATTTGCCTGAACTTAATAAAATAAACAAAACAGGTGTGACTCTGTTGTTTGCCAGTTTTAGCAACCATGTGTCAACAGTTTTACCAATTTGGAACCTTTTGATTAAATGTTTGGTTAAATTGTTTCCCTCTGCAGTTATTTATACTACAAAACCCAAAACCAGTGAAGTTGGCACGTTGTGTAAATCAGTTTAAAAACAGAATACAATGATTTGCAAATCCTTTTCAACCTATATTCAATTGAATACACTGCAAAGACAAGTTAAATGTTCGAACAGGCAAACTTTGTAATTTTTTTGCAAATATTAGCTCATTTGGAATTTGATGCCTGCCACATGTTTCAAAAAAAGCTGGAACAAGTGGCAAAAAGACTGAGAGAGTTGAGGAATGCTCATCAAACACTTATTTGGAACATCCCACAGGTGAACAAATTGGGAACAGGTGGGTGCCATGATTGGGTATAAAAGCAGCTTCCCCTAAAATGCTCAGTCATTCACAAACAAGGATGGGGCGAGGGTCACCACTTAGTGAACAAATCGTGAGCTGATTGTCTAACAGTTTAAAAACAACATTCCTCAACGAGCTATTGCAAGAAATTTAGGGTTTCATCATCTACGGTCCGTAATATTGTCAAAAGGTTCAGAGAATCTGGAGAAATCACTGCACGTAAAGCGACAAGGCGAAAACCAACATTGAATGCCCGTGACCTTCGATCCCTCAGTTTGACATCAGTGTGTAAAGGACATCACCACATGGGCTCAGGAACACTTCAGAAAACCACTGTCAGTAACTACAGTTCGACATCTGCAAGTGCAAGTTAAAACTCTACAATGCAAAGCGAAAACCATTTATCAACAGCACCCAGAAACGCCGCCCGGCCGCTGGGCCCAAGCTCATCTAAGATGGACTGATGCAAAGTGGAAAAAGTGTTCTGTGGTCTGACGAGTCCACATTTCAAATTGTTTTTGGAAACTGTGGACGCCGTGTCCTCCGGACCAAAGAGGAAAAGAACCATCCGGACTGTTATAGGCGCAAAGTTCAAAAGCCAGCATCTGTGATGGTATGGGGGTCTATTAGTGCCCAAGGCATGGGCAGCTTACACATATGTGAAGGCACCATTTGCTGAAAGGTACATACAGGTTTTGGAGCAACATATGTTGCCATCCAAGTCTTTTTCATGGACGCCCCTGATTTCAGCAAGACAATGCCAAGCCACATTCTGCACATGTTAAACAGCATGGCCCGTAAAAAAAGAGTCTTAGACTGGCCTGCCTTAGTCCAGACCTGTCTCCCATTGAAAATGTGTGGCGTTATGAATAAAATGACAACGGAGACCCCGGACTGTTGAACAACTTAAGCTGTACATCAAGCAAGAATGGGAAAGAGTTCCACCTGAAAAGCTTCAAAAATTGGTCTGTCAGTTCCCAAATGTTTACTGAGTGTCGTTAAAAGGAAAGGTGATGTAACACAGTGGTAAAAAGGCCCCTGTGCCAACTTTTTTGCAATGTGTTGCTGCCTTTAAATTCTAAGTTAATGATTATTTGCAAAAAAAAAAAAAAAAGTTTCTCAAACATTAAACATCTTGTCTTTGCAGTGTATTCAATTGAATATAAGTTGAAAAGGATTTGCAAATCATTGTATTCTGTTTTTATCTACAAATGTACAAACTGGTTTTGGGTTTTTGTAGTTTCGAATATATCTCAATGTGGATATGAAATTTTTATTCTTCATGGCATGTATAGATCTGTCGAATGTGGCTTAAAGAGGATAAATAACTGCTCTAAGCATAAATGCACCTAATTAAGATGAATCAACAGCTTGTTAAAATCCTAAGATTGCAATTGTGGTTGAAACATGAACCAGCATACACAGTGGGGTGCTAGGACCATGTTTGAGAACCACTGGGATAGCTCTTTCTCCCAAGAAATGAAATGTCAGTTAAAACTTTATTTTGTGTTTGCTCAGATGGTCTTTGTCTAACGTTAAAATTAGTTTGATCTATCAGCTTTGTTTTGTCCTTTTCGGTCATACTGTCACTGTGATTGCACTGTTCTCCTAAAGTCCTAATCTTGTGGTTTTCAGTGAATCTATGTCAATAAAATGCCATTGCGGATGCATATAGGTCCTCAGCTGCATTAATTCCTACAGCTGTCTACCAAAAAGTAAGTTGGAGGCTATACCATCAACCCTCTTTGCAGTAGCTTTAATGCATCATCAAACTTGATGATTACAAATGAAATGGCTGAGAAAAAACATTGACACATGCCGCTCCTTGAAACACTCGCTTTAAAAATGTTGCAAACAACCATTGAGCTAATTACAAGCAACATGTCCTCTCATTTGATAAATGTTTGCTTGATGGTGGCGAGTGCATATTGCTTGTTAATGGGAGTGATGGAGCCTTCAGGAAAATGGCTTAAATTAAGTGCGGTCTTCTAGACCACAAAAAAGAGGTCAGAAACCACTGAGGTGATGCATCTTTATGCAGAAAAATCTACATTCAGAAGTTCTATGCTAGTGGAAAGGATCAAGTGTTAATTAGGCACATCCAAGTTGGTTTGCAGTCTTTAAAATATGGAGGTACTAGAGCCATGGATCAGGTTGAGACATCCCTAAAATATGTCTTTTATGTACTTTTCAAAGCCAGCTTGTGCCATTGTTTTAAATGTTTTAAAGAGTTCTTTTTTGGATTGCAGTTAATTCCAGTTATTGCTAATGATCATTAAAGGAATATTCTGACATTGTGGTTGCTCATTGTAAAATTGGACAGCTGTTGGTCTGGTTAAAAGGCTGATGAACTTGGGGACGCTTTCACACTTGGTACAATTGTTCCGTAACTTGCCACAGTACGATTGTCCCCCTCCTCTCTCCCCCCACTGGTCAGCTTTCACAGTATTAATGTCGTTCTGTACCAGAGTACACTTGCATATGTCAAAATTCCGATACAGTAGGTGACAGTATGCACCTCGGTGGTTTTAAATGGAGAAATATACACAAAGACAGTCACTGTCTTTTAAGGCGCGCACCATCGCGCACCTAAAAAAAACATTGGTGAGGCAGTGGCGTAGCCAGCGGGGGTGCTAAGACACGTCCCTTTTTGACTGCAATTAGTGGTTCTCAATCATTTTCCTTTATTGACGCGTTTTCCAATTATCATAATTGGCAACCGAAGACACGGTTTCTCTCCATATGCAGTTGCGGAACAAGAACAGAGAATTGGGTTGCACAAAACTTCCGTTTAAAACAATTATTAGTCCTGACCTGTTCTCAGTCATTTTCATAATTAACAGAAGGTTCACTCCGAGAGCACTCCACACTTAACAGGTGCTGCTTGTTCTCCCCGATCATTGTCGTCTTACCTAATCGGGGAGAACAAGCAGCACCTGTTAAGTGTGCTATAAACGATGTTATAAACGATGCACGATGGAGGAAATAACTCAACGCAATTTCCTTCAACAGCTGTGCAAGGGCCTCCGCAGCGATCACATGCAAACTAAATAGGCAGCCGAGGCTGTGCTGCTGCCTCTTAACAGGTGCTGCCAATTACGATAATTGGAAAACGCGTCAATAAAGGAAAATGATTGAGAACTACTAATTGCAGTCAAAAAGGGACGTGTCTTAGCACCCCCGCTGGCTAAGCCACTGCCTCACGTCAGTTTTTTTTAGGTGCGCGATGGTGCGTGCGCGCTTTCGCGTGCCTTAAAAGACAGTGACTGCAAAGAAGAAGCAAACCCTTGCATCCGCGTCCTGCACTTTTGTGATATTGCAGCTGCATTTTCTTTAATTTGTCACGGCACTGATCTATTGTTCTGTGATAACCACGAGAATGTAAATACAAATTATTCCATAAATTTCTGCATTTTTGTGTGTAGTCTCCAGCGAAAGAATTCCATATTTAACCTCCACCAATATCATATGAAATTGGTACTTTTTTGGCATGCTTTGATGTTTGGGTACAAATAGAAACATTCGGGTGCGTAAAAACGTCTAGCGTAGATCCAGTCAATAACTTCTAGTGCTGCTACACGTTGTAATAGCATATAAAGGCGGCAGCCATGTTACTGATGACAATCTGGGTTTCTAGGGCATGTGCAGCATATGCATTTGTGATAGTGAGTATTAATATTAAATTCTAACCCCCCTGCTCACTAACAAAGCCCCCCAAAATATATTGGCGCCCCCTTTTAAAATCGTTCTGGGAAATAAAAAGCCGAAAAAAGTTGAGGTTGGATACGGAAAGAATTCAGTTGTGATTTTATGTTTTCGTCTGCGCAGATTTTGACCAAGCATTTAATTTCTTCATTTGATGAGGGAGATCATACCGCTGCTATGTTTGTTAGAACAGAAGAGTTGAATAGAGGTCATGTAACAGTCCACTTCCATGTTCAAGTAAAGTTGCTTTCATATTTGTAACGAGTACAGCTGAATTAGCCCGAGACCACCTCTTGCAAGCATTCTTTTGTACCATGCCCGAGCATGGTATGCTTGTGTTCACACTCAGCAAATAAACCGGACTTTTGGTCAAGTATACTCAGATCCGTGCCCGAGTCCCTAGTGTGAAAGCAGCCTCAGAAATGATGAGTACTTGCTGCAACTTCAGGTTGGGTAAATGTTTCTCCTGTGCTGCTAATTTTTAGGGACGATCTCACACTTAAAACATCAGTGGTAGATTTACTGGTGGTGTGATTGCTTTATATGGAATATTCCAATTCATGCAATTACATTCACAGTGAACTTTTTGGTGTTGACATGAAGAGTCTTTGAAATTGTTGGTGGCCATTGGGTGTAGTCTAATAAAGCCAGGTTTCCCAAAGCCAACCCTGGCTCTCTACCAGACTAAAGGTTTTATCTCCAGCCGTTACAAAACGCATTTCTTTTCACAGCTAGGCATTTCAATAAAGTCATAATTGCTAGAATCAGTTCTGCTGAAGGCGTCTTGATATGAGGAGCCACATGATGGTCAATCTCCTGGAAGAGGATGGCCCAGCTATGATCTGATCTAAAGCATTCCAACACTCGGAAAACTTCTTTGACTTGTCTCAATAGAGGAACCCTTTTTTGTTCTTTGAAGAATTCTGTGTTCTTGACGTGAACTGTGAATGCTTCAAGACCAGCAACCATAAATCTTGACAAATAACTGGAATACGCCCTTGCCTGGATTCTTGAGTTCCACCGTTGGAACAATTTTCAGAATCCAGTGTGAGAATCTAATCTAATGCCCTCTGTGTGACCCCTTGTGCAGGGGTCAATGTGCCAGAGATCCCGTGCGTGTCCATGCTCAGGCACCTGTACCTGAAGTGGGTGCGCCTGACCAAACCCCAGCCTTTTAAGGACTTTCTGTGCGTGAGTCTGCGCACCTTCGTCATGAGGAACTGCGCCGGCCCCACAAACTCGCTCAAGTACGTGCCCCTGGTGACCGGCCTGGCCTCGGCCCGAAACCTGGAGCAGCTGGAGCTGGTCAGGGTGCCCTTCCTGGGGGGACTCATCCAGCATGTGGTGGAGGACAGCTGGAGGTCCGGTAAGCGTCACAGCTGGATGAGTAGATGGACTGAAAGATTAATCTATAGGTGGTTGAATGCAGATGGATATGTGGATGGGTGGAGGATGGATGGATGGATGGATGGATGGATGGATGGCGTAATTCTGTCTCTAATCGCCCTAGGCCTGATGCCCACCTCTCTGATGTTGCCGAAACTTCATCAGATGCTGTAGAAGTGCTCTCTAAACATTTTATCATGAATGTTTGCCGGTGTCATTAATAATAGTTAAAATTAGTCCAAGTCGGCCATTTTGATGACAGATGCACAACAATGGTAGAATGTAATGAGAATTAAGTAGGTAATTGACTGCCCTAAGATGACAGACTTTATACTGCTGATGTGTGTCTGCTGGTTCGTGTTAAAATGGACAAGTGGTCAAGTGGTGCTGCTGCTAGTCACTTAGTTCACAAAATGTTGCAGAGACTAAATTGCTCATTATTATATCACTGCCAGCGGTCTGTACAAGCCATTCTGCTCTGTTTATCTGTTGTATTAATCCTTCTGAAGTGACCTCTGTGCTCACTGTGTTTCAGGAGGGTTTCGCAATTTGCACACTATTGTGTTTGGTGCCTGTAAGAATGCGCTAGAAGTTGACCTGGGCTACCTCATTATTACTGCAGCTCGTAGGTAAGTGTGTAGTTGGGCTCATTTGGGTAAGGTTGTGATCAGCTGCCGGGTTAATCTCAGATATTTTGATATTACCCTGCAGTTTCGTTAATGGTATCCCCACGTTAATTATGGGGAAGCATCCATAATTTTTTGCCATTTCATTGAACTGAAAATTGATTGAAAATCACACTTGCGTGTAGATAGTTAAAGGTGTAGAGACGGCTTAATAAGACCATATTGAATACCTGCTGAAAGCCACTGACTGAATGTTGGGTATCGGTGATGGTTGCCTTCCAGGCTGCATGAAGTTCGAATCCAGCCTTCCCTAACCAAAGACGGGGTGTTCTCCGCTCTAAAGATGGCTGAGCTGGAGTTTCCTCAGTTTGAGACTTTGCACCTTGGATATGTGGACGAGTTCCTGCTGCAGTGTGAGTGCTTGCTATCTACCATCTGCTCTTCATCAACTCTTCTAAGTGTGAGATCTCAAATGTTATGTACATGTCCTTAACTGGACATTCTAACGCTGAGGTAGTCATCACCGCAGCAGTGGTTATGCTATGAGCTATAGATGAAAGCAAACATTGTTAAATAGCGTCATGCTGTAACTTTGCAGGTAAAATGAGCCATTCGGAGCTTGTGAAGTACGGCCTGGCTGACGTGATCGAGAATCCTGGCATCATCACGGACATTGGAATGAAAGCTGTCAATGAAGTGTTCTCCTCCATCAAGTATCTGGTCATCTACAACTGCCCTCACCTCCACAATCCTCACAACTGGATTACAGGTTCACAACCAAAACTTTTGTGATTATGCCATGGTTCCCAATTGGCTGACCAGGCACACAGTTTGTAAATATGAGGATGTTGGCCCTGTATAATAGGGTAAAATTCCTACATTGTTCACAAGATGTGGATGAAGGTACCCTCAGATGAAAGCTGAGAGTCTTCATGTCATGTTCATGGCTTTGAAATCCTATGTCATGGAGTACAGTGCCAAATAGCTCAGAAATATGCCACTTTAGGGGTCCATGAGAGCCGCTGTGTTATTTTTGCATGATGAAATTTTGAATGGAAATGGTTCAATTTTTGTCTGCATCTTTGGTGCAGGGATTATTAAATTTAGCCCTTGAATCAGAACCCAGCTCTGTTTTTTTCTTTCTGGTAATTAGTGGCACAATTAGTTGTACAGATTAGCTGAACTGTTGTAAAACCAAACTCCTCAGTAAAGGGAATTTTCAGATCTCGATCACTTTGATTTGATGATCCCTGTTTTAGTGGGAGGCAGTTTTTCCACTGGTAAGCCCCAGTGTACCGTGTCCCCAGATCACTCGCGCTGGAGCCGGCTGGTGGACCTGACGCTGGTGCGCTGCCACGCCATCAAGCTGGAGTCTTTCAGCCAGTTCATCGAGATGCTGCCCAGCCTCGAGTTCATCTGCCTGGACCAGATGTTTCGTGAGCCGCCCAAGGTAAAATCCCCTGACTCAACCAGAAGAGTTGCAGGGTTAGTGTGCTGCACCATTCAATTCAATTTTATTTGTATAGCACTTTTAACAAGACTTCATCACAAAGTGCTTTGTATGTGTCAGACCTATAACAAGAGATCCTTCACAAGCAAGCCAGAGGCGACTGTGGTAAGGAAAAAACTCCCATATCAGTGAGGAAAAAGAGCTTTACGGGAGGGGAAGGATCAAGTCCATTTGAAGGCGCAATGCTCGTATTTATGAGAAATGTGTATTTCTCGTATACCAGAAGGTGGCAATACAAAACTGTCGTTTCTTTGTCTCCTAGAATTGTATAGTTCTGGTATGCATGAATTGATAATACTCATGAAGAATGGTAAGTAAGCCTGTCCCGAGCCTAGTGGCCCTTCATTCCGGTTCTTAAAGGAGGACTATCATGGCTGGGAAAGTTGGGTGTTATTATTTCAATTTATCATGAAAAAAGCTCCTACGACTTTGTGTTCTTTATTTTGCGATTTCTTTAATTTTTATGAGCGATTTTACAAAACTAGTGGACCGCGCCATTTTCACCACAGCAGACAAAAATTCACCCTCAATCCACTTGGGGCGCCCCTAATCATCACGTCATTGCGGCTGTCAGCGCCATGAATTTCCATTGTCCTGCGGTCCTGCATTGATATTGTTGAATGACCGAGATATTCCCGCTTCCTCCATGGGGCAGACAGACGAGCTTGATTAGTACCTTTTTCTATCCGACACAACTTTAATTTAGAGGTGAACTAACATCAGAGGCCATTTGAAATGCTTCCGGAAAGAAAAGTGCAATTTGAAGTCTGCTAATTACCAGCAAGGCTGGACAGCTGCCGCCACCTTGGCATAATTAGCTCACCTTAAATCAATTCCAGTGTACTTTGCCTAACTTGTAATCAAGCCATTTATTCAGCCAACTGACCAATCAAAACCAAAATCAAACCAATAATGATTTAGAAGAGATAATGAGAAGCAGACAAACCAAACCAGGCTACCGTGCTAGATTGAAATAATGTCAGTAATCTGAATAAATAGCAGACCTCTGAATTCCACCTCTCGTCGGAAAACTTTCACGTATTATTAAAAAAGATTTCTTAAAATTAAAATCATGTTAAGATGGCCCTGGTTTTTAAGCGTCTAAAAATATCTGCAAGTAGAAAACATTGTGTGAAGCGCATCAAACGTGAATGTGAGAGAGAAATTATTTTTGCATTGCAAGCAATGGACAAATGCACCAAAGACAGGGCAAGCATGTTAAGGCAAATCTGTGCCACAAATTTTAAACATTTTTTATTAAATAAGTGCACAAGATTCGCACACAACGACCAAATGTAATAATCAAGCAAACACATTCAGGCAAACTGCGTGCTGAACTAAGCAAAATTAAGGTCTTCAAAATCATCCTCCTCTACTCGACAATTGCTTTCACCCCCTTCCCATTCACTTGGCTCAATTTGCAATCAAACAGTTGATTCGTTCAATGAGCAATTTTAAATTGGTTGGTAGTTTAATTTATTTAGATATCCATGTATTCAGACATTTTGACATCGCATGTATCATGCACATGAATGCATGTGGCAGCCGCAGTGACGCTATGATCTCGCAAGTTCTCATGCCACTTGTGGCGTTAATGGTGGCCTCCTGGAAACAGCAATTCCGGCTAATTAATGGTCATTTGAAAGAACGGGGGGTATGTATGGACAAAAAATCAACCGTGGATATTATGTTGGAGTTAGTTACTATAAGATTAAGTCAAAACGTGTAGGTCAGTATAGTCCTCCTTTAACCCCGGTTCCTGTGGCATGAAGCGACTAGGAGTATTGCTACTCCCCCTGGATGGGATGCCAGTCCATCACAGGTACTCCCCCAGCTCTTAGTCAGGTTTCCCTGACAATGTTGCTGGTACCCATTTATACACCTGGGTGGAGTGAGGCAGTGTGGGAGTGAAGAGTTTTGCCCAAGAACACACCGCGCAAGCAGTGGCAAGGACTTGAACTCAGGACCTTTTGATCCCAAGTCTAGCCTACTTAAACACTGCGCTACCAAGTCTCATGAAGAATACACTGTGAATTTTTCCTCCTATAGCTGTTGAAGGCATGGGATAGATTTAACTGCTCCTTTTGTTCTTGCTCGAGGTAAGGGTTGGGTTTATACAGGATATCTCTTGGGAGTGAGAATTGGGCTTTACTGGTAAAAGAGAAATGGACATTTCTCA
The DNA here is from genome assembly GCA_029692085.1 of Gymnothorax javanicus. NCBI lineage: Eukaryota > Metazoa > Chordata > Actinopteri > Anguilliformes > Muraenidae > Gymnothorax > Gymnothorax javanicus. The sequence goes on from CM056204.1 coordinate 49,100,924, forward strand.
TATATACGAGCAGTGCACCCTCAAATTGACCTGATCCATAAAACCTCACTCTGAGGAAGAAACCTTGAGCAGATCCTGGCTCTGTGAGGAGGGGGCGGCGGCAGCTCTTCTGCCTGAGAGTGGTCTGGGGGGGGACTCAGAGAATAGGGACAGGAAATATAAACTACACACATGCATACAGTTGAAGGTGTAGTAATGTACGGAACAATGCAACAATAGATCATCCATAGCAGCAGGAGAGTATTTAGCAAGAAGCTAAACTGGGAGCCTGGGACCCAGCCGCTGGGCAGGAGAGGAGGGGTCAGTGAACCAGAGTTTGCAGTAGCCCACAAGCAGATTCAGGGCCATAGATTCAGGGTGAGGGATTGTGTGGGAAGTACTTATTTGGTGGAAATCTTATTGTTTTGGGGGTCGGTGGTTCCGTTGTTGAAAGTCTGTTTTTATGGTGCCTGTTGTTCTGTGGTGGTAGTTGTATTGTTTTGAGGGTTGGTGGTTTTGTTGTGGTAGCTGTCTTGTTTGTGAAGTTGGTGGTTCTGTGGTGGGAATTGTATTATTTGTGGGGTCAGTGGTTCACTGTGTGATGATGGTCTTCCTCAGGGCTGTGCCCGGGTTGGTTTGAGTGCTGGAACAGGAATCGGGGTCTCCTCTGCGCTGGTCAGCAACCAGAACTCCAACAACGATAACGACAACAACAACAATAACAACCACCAGAATAACAACGGCAACGTCCCGCCACCAAACAACGACAATGGAAACGAGGCAGCTGGAGCCCCCGAGCAGCAGAACAACCCAGAGGGTAGGGCATATTTTTTTTTCAATAACATTTCAAAATATCCCGCCAGCATGGTGTAAATTTCACCGAACATGTAAAAGATGTGTCTATGAATTGCTTGTAGCCTGGCTCTTAAAGGGGTACTTTAGGTTTTTTTGAACTGGGGTGTATAAGGTACTTATACAACCAATGCACTACCTGCAGTTGATAGCAGTCGGCAAGCTCCCAATTTGTGGAAGCAGACTGACTGTTGTACAGGCTCAGAAAATGAGCTAAACGCGCTGTTGATGAGGACAGAAGCAAAATGTATGTTGGCCACCTAAAATAAGGATTACAGTTCGAAAAACTGTCTTCGTTTAAGTGTACGCTATCGTCAATATTTCACCGCTTCACTGTGCCATCAGGCAGCCCCTTAGTTTGGCAGTACACTTCTTCAGCTGTTCGTGATGGGAATAGCAAAGGTAAATGAGTGAGCAAAGGTAATGTTGGTTTCAAAGAGAAGGGTTGTCTGATGACAATGTAAAGCGCCGAAAATATTGGAAATATAGCACAAGCATAAACCTATATTGAATTATTTTAGGGGGCCTTTAATTGGCTAACAAGATTTGCTGCTGTCCCCGTCCACGGCAGTGTGTTGTCCTGCTTCCACGCTTGTACCGCGCTCTTTTTCTACAAAGTGGGAGCTTGCTTACAACCCCACTGCAAACAAGACTGCTCATAGAGAACAACATCTCCCGCCTGAGTTGTGACTGCGATATTTGTATCATCAGTCTATCTGCTGCATATGTGCAAAGTTTTAGGGACGTCCCATGAAAACTGTAGGAGGAGTTGATTTCACCAGCCAAGTACCCTTGGATACGATGGACAGACGGTTTGCGCCTCGACGTTATCCCCCTTTTGAGCTTTGACCCGCCGGGGGATGACAACCCCAGATATTCCTTTTATATGAAAGCCTCATTATACTTCAGAATGGAGGAGCTCTGTGAATCTTTCTGACAGAGGTTGTCTCAGATTTGGATCCCAAGTTGGGCAGTCCTAACTTCAGACTGTGAAAGTCCTCCACATTATTTAGGTTAAATAAACGAGTTATGCTTATTTTCTCAAGTCCTCAGCCAGGTGGTAGAATGTTTGAGTTGAATCAGCTGCTAGAGTTTCGAGGTAGAGTTAACATATTTTGCATTACGTTAATTTCCTCACCTCTGGAGTTACCTTATATGTGCAGATTTGAATGGGGTGGAGGAAGACGTGCCAGAGAACATGGAGGTGGAGCCAGTGGCTGTGGCGGCCAATCAGGAAGAGGCAGCGCCGGGCCCTAGCCAGCCCACAAGCTCCACCCTGGACTTAGATGAGGAGCAAGCAGGTGGGCAGCGCAGTGTTACAGGTCTATCTTACACTCCTATCCTCCCACTCTCTTCTCTCTCTCTTCCTTTCTCACTCACTTCTTCCCTCACACTCTTAACTCTGTTGTGCTGTTCTCAGGAACACTTCTCCTACTCTCCTGTGCACTCTTCTTGCACACTTCTCCTTCACACTTCTTTTTTCTTCCTCACTCCTCTCTCTCACACTCTCCTCTTGCTCGTCTTTCTCATGCACTCTTCCGTCCCTCACTCTTTCTCTCTTCGTCCCCAGGCCCAAGCGGGGTGCAGTCAGCTGTGAACAAGCAGCCGGTGATGATGACAGACTCTGACAGTGAGGATGAGGAGGACCCCGACAGGCCTGTGGCCGAGTCTCAGCCTGGACCTGCCTATCAGGAGCCCAGCGAGAAGGTGGCCCAGACAGAGGAGCAATACCGACAAAGCAGTGAGTCCTCAAACGTGCACTTTCCACCTGAATACCACTGCATTCTGACTGCTCTTGTCACATTACCTGCTAGCCTAGCTGCTTGGCTTTTGTTTGAGCGCAGTTAGACCATTTTGGCAGTTTTTGTTACGTTCGTGGAACAGGGGTGCCTTGTCTTATCTGGAAAGTGCTTTTGAGGGGCTTTCATCTATTGAAAACGGGTCCGGCTTATCAAGGTCATCACTAGCGATCATGTTTCGCTTATTGGATGCATCGGTTCTCCATGCTGGGATAAAACAGAAACCTGCTCTGGCCCTTTTTTGGGTGAGATTGGGAACCCCTCGTCGAAATGTTGCACACTAGATGTGGGTACGCCTTAGGAGCCACTGGAGAGGTATAGTGAACATCATAATTCATTGGACAATATATCTCTTTTTTAAATTTTGGTTCTGCACTCTAGCACTTTGAAGGGATACAGTGACAGTGAGCTTGACATGTAGACCACCGTCTTTGAAGTTACTGCGATTTTCATCTATATCTATTCAGGGCTCAATCTTCCCATTATTTTGCCACTGGCCAGTCGGGTTTGTGAAAGGAAACAGGGTTCCTACGCAGTATGGAAAAGTCTGGAAAAGTATGGAATTTGATTTTGGTATTTTCCAGGTCTTGAAAAGTCTGGAAAAAAGATAAGAAAGTCTGGAAAAGCAATTGTTTTTCCAGACTTGGCGCTACTTTGGATTCTAAATTATATAATTCAGCAAAAATGTTCACCACTGTTACAAGTTAAGCGAAGCAAGACATGGAGAGCAACAGCGCGAGTTTGTTCGGCACGAATCAACAGAGACAGGTGTATTTGCATAGCTCTGACCTCTCGCAGAAGTCCCGCCCCTTAGTTACAGTTGCGACGTCTGTCCAACTTTTCAGACCCTTCTCGTCTTTTTAGGTGGTGGGAACTAGCTACCAGCTAAATGCCAGAATAGTTGTGCATTATTAGTGAAAATGAATGGAAAAACCGTAGCATTTGGTGCAATAAAATTGAGAAATAGACTCTGTTGATGGCTGTGTTCAAATATATTATTTGTTTGGCTTTTTATCACACTATTTGACGCTGTTGAAACTGATAAGCCCCTGTTATTGAAACAAAAAAGTAAAAATAAAGTGATTCCTGAAATCTGCCTGCAGTGAACCATCTGACGTTCGCACATTGGGCTACGCCGTACTTACTGAAAACCAAGCAATGATAACAATCGGCGCGAATGCGCATTCTTAGTCAGTACGAATGTAATCTAACTTTAGGCAAGTGCGAGTTTTCAGATAGCTGGCTCGTTAACCCAAAGTATAAAGACTGGTTGGGTAAAGATCCCAAATGCTATGAGATAGCTAAATGCAAGCTTTGCTTGAAATCATTTGACATCGCTAATATGGGAAAGTAGGCGATTTTAAGTCGTATGCAAGGGCAAAAACACCGTGCTGTCGTGACCGCAGCTTCTGCATATGGAGTCTCAACATTTTTCTGTCAATCGACCATGAGACCAAGAAACACAACAAGCTATGAACCCGCCATCACATCTTATAATGAAAGGTGAGAATTAGAGCTATGGTAAGGTCACAGTATTCCGTACGCTTGGGCTTTTATCTCTGGTTATCTTAAACGATTAGCTAAGATACATATTCTGGTATATTGAACATCTGAACTGGGACTGCTGGCGTAAATTTAAGTTGTTTAGTCCCGCTCAGTGTCAGGGGTGTGTGTTGGGCCTGGCTAGCTATTGGGTCACAGCCCCGGGTCATTTTTCCGCACTCCCAGGTCACTGCCAAAGTATTAAAAGTGAACGTGAACTTTAAGCACTTGGAACCAGCCAATCTTTAGCCTTTATAGTTACGTTAATTTATTCCCGTACATTCTAGAGTGACCCTTCTCTAATCTTCATCACGGCACATGCGATGACGTTCAAACGCCGACCTCTCCAGACTCGCTGGTCTGTTAATCTCTTGCGTTCAGTCTGACCATGCTGCCATCTGGTTAACACCATCTTGACTTTATCTCTTAAGATTGCTCATTTAACTCAGTTATTTAAAAAAAAAAAAAAAAATGCAACATGTTTGACATTTATTTAGAGAAATATGGTCGGTTATTAATCTTTTTTTAAAAATTAATATTATAGTACTGAAGGAGGCATGAATCGAACTACCCTTAAAAAAAAGACGTATACTTCAGGTTCATTTTAGAAGTAAACTTCAAGTGTATTTGAAGTATACTCCTAGTAAACTTGCAAGTATACTACTTCAGTACTTCTTGGGACTAATTTGGCTCACTTCAAGTTTATAAGGATACTTTAAGTATACGAGTGGTAAACTGAGCATACCACAAGTTCATTTTATTCAAAAGTTTTAGTTCATGAAAGTATACTTTGAAGTATACTGCAAGTAAACTCAGATATACATCATAAAAAGGTTATAATAACACTTTCAGCCCAGTATTGTATGAGGATTACGTGTCCATTCTTTTCCCCTAAATACACATTGGAATTAAATAATACACTATTTATGACTACTGTATTCCTATTTCAGATACTCACATGAATTGATAATTCCACATGGGAATGCAATAGAATGGATTTGATACCTGAGTCTTCTGATTAGGTAGCAGCTGCTTTACTCACTGCACCATAGTACTACCTGAAAACAGTGTGCTGTTTTCTTTTCTATTCTGAAGTATAAAGTATGCTTTCATAAACTAAAAGTGGACTGGTACTAAGCAACCAAACTACTTTCTCAAAATGTGCTTTGGTGTTGTGGGTAAAGCTGCAGCCTTATAGCTGGAAGGTTTTGGGATCAAATCCTGCCTGGAGTGGTTTCCCTTCATCTGAATAGTTAAATGGATATTGTGTCATTTAATTCCTATGTGTGATTAGAAAAGAACAATGGACATGATATGATCGTAAATAATGTATAATTAGGCATATTATAATTTTTCATAAAGTATTCTGGATATCCAAGTTTACTTGTAGTAAACTTCAAAGTATACTTTCATGAAGTAAAAATTTTGCATTAAGTAAACTAATTGTATATTTAAAGTTCACTACTCTTTCACCTAAATTATACTTAAAGGAGCAATATGTAAGTTTATGGCCAAAACTGGTAGTGCAATCACATTCAAAATAGTGCAGAGCGCAGTATCCCCTCCTCCTCTCCCCCAGACGAGAGGTTGCCAGCTAGGTAGCCGGATCCAGCAAGAACGTCTGCTATACGGAGCTACCATGGCTACGTTTCAATATCACCAATGATTTGCTCTCACAGGGTTGTGTTCTGTTCAGTTCAGTTCAGAAAAGATCAAGACTAATGACTAACTAACTTTAGCAATGGTCATAATGGTCAACTTGCTCGGCACTCTTCTGTGTGGATAGCCCACTAAAGTCCATACTGTAAAATGCGTAAAGAATGAATGAGGACTCATTTGACCGATGTACTGTCTCAATTACATTTCATATTGCCATAATGGCTGTGCTAATGTCGGAATGGTTTCCACAGCGTCTCAGCATAATGCCAGAGAAATGGACTCTAATAATGCATTGCTAATGTTAGCAATGACGAGTCACAGTTTTTATTTCTCTAACAGTTTGTTACCTAGTCAATTCGATGACCCACCTGCATACGCACTAACGTACCATGAATGAACATGCATAACGTTATTTGACTGTAGAGAATATTTGAAATGTCCGTGCCTACATTAAATAGAATTAAGTTAGCCAAACTTAGCTGAATCTTACCTGCCCAGGAGAAAATTGGCAACTTCGGCGTCTGTCTTCAAATTCTTCTCCGCTTTCAGCCGTCTCCATCTTTCAAAGGCATGTCCTATACATATCCTTGGGTAGCTTCTGACTTTGTCACGACGTATTTCGGAATCATAACGAGGCCTTTTAGGTTTAGTTACGTAAGACATTTGTGCTCCGAAACACTGGTAACTGCAGCTCAGTGGTAACTGGCAACCTGGATGCCGAAATGCTACTGACTTTGTGATTGGGAGATAGGTGGAGGGCGGCGCAGCAGGCCAAAACACAAAATGACAACATCAACAGTAGTTGTGGGCTGCAACTACGCTTTTGTAATGAGAATATTCTGGCTGGACTACTGTTGTCAGTGATATAAGTATTTGAAATTAACATCGTTCCTTAATGTCTGGTGATATATCAGGGCCATTTCATGATTAATCAACATACATTTCTTACATATTGCTCCTTTAAAATGTACTTTTATAACCTTAAAGTGGGCCAAATTAGTCCCAAGAAGTATCGAAGTAGTACACTTACAAGTATACTACCAGTATACTTGAAATACTTGAAGTTTACTTTTAAAATGAACTTGAAGTATACTTCTTTTTTGTAAGGGTATAATCTTCTACATTTTGTCAGCAGTGTCCGTCTCCCCACCCCAGCCATGACCGACAACAGTGAGATCTTGCGTAGATCCAACCAAATAAATGACCTGGGGATCCCGTGTATTATGTGAGAAGAACGAGGGGGAAACTGATGATACAAATAGTAAATTTAGTCGTAACTCGCAGGAATTTGTTGCATTATTATAGCGCTCGATATGTGTTTCATCATTTATATGAAACATTGTTTGTGCGCGAAATATGATTAGTCTACGTTACCTACGTTGACATGAGAGGTTTTTCCTCTGAAACGTCACATGAAGCACCGATCTAATGTAATGTGATCTATGTCAACTGCTGATTACTTGCCAAATGTAATTGTTAGTGTGAAATTTGGTTTAACTGCCGCATGCTGTTTTCACACCAGACACGCCTTTGGGTAGCCCAAATTTTAACTGTGGCACTTTTAAAAATGGTTGATTAATGTGGTTTCATAAAATGACAAAGGCCTCCTGTTATTAACTCCTTTTACAAATGTGTTCTGTTGCGCGCGATCCTACTGTCACATAGCCAAGATAAATTCACATTTTGCACAGTCATGATGCAAAAATACATCATAACAGTTGGATTTAAAATTATTTATCTGAGAAGAGACTTGTAGCTGCTAGTACTGTGGCGTCAAATATGGTCCGAAGAATCTACCTCGATGTCTGGAAATTTGAGTCTGGAAAAGTCTGGAATTTTGAAGAGGGAAATGAGTAGGAACCCTGAGGAAAAAATCATTTGCCTGCGGAAGATTTTACAAGCCTGAAAAAGACTAGAATGTCACATGAAATTTAATGGCACAGGTGCAAAGTTAGTTTAAACACAAAAAAGAAATTTAAATAAGTTAAAAACACAAACAGTTGAAAGGAAACAGATTATTTCCTACGTCTTGCGTTCATACACTGCCTGGCCACAAAAAAAGGAACAACCTGGATTTAACTGAGCAAAAAGGAGCCTTCCTTTGGATAATTACCTCAGTGATTTATACGTTTCAGCTATAAACAGGTTATTTAACCCCTAACTGATGTAATAGCTTCTAATTTCTTAAACAACCATGTTAGATCCAGAGTCCAGTTTCAGCCTGTAGAACGCAAGCACTATGCATATTTATAAAACAAAATGTGAAATTACAATACTTTGCTCTAAACTGTCAAGAGTTGGACCTGAATCAATGAAAAACACTACTGAATACCCATGTACATTGGTTTTCAGCTGAAAAAACTGGTTTAGGGGTTTGGTTACTCTTAGATAATATACACCGAAAGTTGCTATGTTAAAAGATGTGGTCACAGTAAGGCATGGATTTTGTGGGTGTGGCTTCTATTGCTGAAATGAGATCGAACTCTTGAATACAATGTCCAATCATAAAGTTGAGATGTCTCATCTGTCTCATTAGACTTGAGCCTACCAAATTTGGTGTAAATCCGTCCATGGGTGGCACTTAAGCAATAAACTCTAAAACCAGTTGCCCAATCAGTCTAGAATTTTGCATGCTTCATGTTGGCCAAGGGTCCTACGGATATCTATGAGTGCAACATTATTTCGCAAACGAGACTGCCGTCAGCCTTTCATATTTCACCATCCCCGCTACTCTTTGAGCCGCTATGTATCATCATGAAACCTGAAAAGATTATTTAGGATGTGTGAGACACCAATCAGCCATGTGCTGAAGCGCTGCTGGGTATTTTCTCTGGTGATTCTCTGCCAGACCAGTTCTGCAGCCATCTTTAGTTCTTGCTCATTTCAGAGGCTTTTTGCCTTGGGAGTCCTCTTCAGCATATAGGATGCATGTTCAGTTGGATTCAAATCCAGTGATTGACTCGGCCAACAGAACTAAAATAATAACCAAATAAGTGTCTGTTGTCCAATGAATTATGGTGCTGACTGTATGTCAGCATTGTGACCTCATCCCCTGCCTTCCCGTCCCTCTCAGGTAAAGGGAAGACGCCACTGCGGAGGAGAGCCCCCCCACCTCACGAGCGCAGCTGCGAGAAGGGTTGCCAGGTGACCAGCGAGCAGATCAAAGCAGACATGAAGGCAGCGACGGAGGCCCCAGACCGAGGCTGCACCACGGGAGGCTGCGTGTGCTCTATCCGCTGGCGGGAGGACTCAGCCAATCAGGAAGAAGGGGAGGGTGCGGCAGCAGCAGGGGGCGAGGGGACGGTCAGGACTCGCTGCACCTGCAGTAGGGCCCGTCCCGGCCCCGAGGGGCGGACTCGAGGTGGGGCACTCCCCCCGAACACACCAGGTGGAGCGGGGGTTCCAGCACGGGGACAGGCAGAGGAGGACGGAGCCCCTGTAGGGGAGGAGTTGCAGGCGGGCAACTCGGAGGCCCCGCCCAGGATGCGGGGAGCGTCAGATCTGCAGGACAGGCCCGCCAGGGAGGGGTTTCCCCGACGACCTGTCACCAGAGCCCGGAGCAGGATCTCCAGTGTCCCCCTGGTCTCCGAATCGGGTAGGGCTTGTAGGTCCCAGAGTGCACCTGTTCTTTATTTAATGGATTCATTATAAGAACTCTTGCAATTCGAGAAATCATCAATACCAAAAAAATGCCCTGATGTTGCAGTCACGCCCCGTTTCCGATGCTTTTTGGGATAGTTCGGTGGCAGAGTCAATTCCGGTCTCGCTGGGCTGCGGAAAGTTACTTAAGCATGCGTGGTTATGGGTTATGGATACTTGGCGGTACGATACTGAGCGTAGAAGCCGTATTAAGAAGCTTTCAGCTGGGGAACGATCATTTTCTCGAAATATTGAGAAGGGCCTTCTATGGCGATATACGGGTGATGGTTATAATTTCTCGTATAATTCTTTGCCGTCAACAATCACAGATGATGTAGATCAGTGCTTCTCAAACCTCTCCTGGAGTACCACCTCTCCCGCATGTCTTAGATCTCTCCCCATAAGCACGGATGATTCGAATGATTCGCTCCTTATCAAGCATCTTCGCGGGTAACGAGCTGATCATTTGACTCACCTGTGCTGGAGCAGGCGGAGCTCTAAAACATGCAGGAGAAGTGGTACTCCGGGAGAGGTTTGGGAAGCGCTGATGTACATGATAAGATTGCTATCATTCAATGTTATTATGTGCATGCAGTAGAGCTCAGCACTAGCATGCTGCGCACCGGAAGTGTGGTAGTCTCGCAGGCGCAAGAAATTTGGGCGAAAAAGCTAGATCCGGCTATTTTTTTGTGTATTGATGATTGCTCGAATTATGAAGCATTTCTTCAAGATCTCTACTGTGGTGAGGAGGAAACTCATTTCAACCAGTCCCAATGTGTGGCATCTGCTTGAGTACTCAGGGCTCGAATTAGGATTTTTTGACGCACCCAGATTTAGAAAATGGGTGCACTCGTGCTTGTTTAGGTGCACAGTCAAAACTTGCTTAATTCAATTAAAAAAGCCGCTTTGCAGCAGTACAAAATGAATAAACAAATATTCTTAAACTCAGATTCTTTGATATGCCAGAGGACTACTGTAAATTTGCAGTGGTGCGACAGGTTAGGATTATTGGTGGGACAAGATTTTATTAAAATCATGCTGTATATAAGAAAAATTATGGAAAAAATACAACAACAACAAAAAAAAAAAAAAACGAAGAAATCGGTAAAACTGAGTGTACTATTGTTATCTATCAGTCAGATAATATTCAATCTATAATTTAATTTCACTTTGTTTGATTTGGCTGAAAAACTAAAGTAATTTTCCAAAACTCCATCATAGGACCTCCTGGCCTTAATAGCAGCAACAGCGCTGCTTTTTGCTGTTTTTATATTTTTACATTCTTCATAATTCCATAATTAAGACCCTCTCCTCCTAGAATATATTTAATCTAGAAGTTTTTTTTTTTTGTAAGATTTTATTAATCACCCAGCAGCCACTTACATTACATCCAACAAGCAAGTGCATACATCAACCAACGAGAATGGATCTTCAAACATGAATCTCAATTACAATTTCCCAAGTGTCTACCCGAGTATGCGCATGCATAATTTCAAGTGTCCACCCAATCAGTGTAAAACGTCATTTATTTCTCCCGTTAGGACCATAGACTATAAAAAGATGGACGCAGCACCCTGGTCTGAAAAAAGAAGCCCATGCGGAAGTACCGTAAAATGGCATTCTATTTAATGGCCAGCAGATGGCGACATCGGTGGTTGCAGAAAGAAGTTCAATGCTATAGAAGTCTATGAGAAAATGACCCTACTTTCCCACCTGATTTTTCATTTAAATAATGATTTTTCACATTATTTTATGGTAGCTATAGCAAGTTTCAAGTCTCCTTCGATATATCATGTTCATTTTTGTAAATTATGGTCCCAAGTAGACTAGAATAAAGGATAAACCCAGAGTATGGTTTAGAGGCGTGGCTATCCTCTGGTCCTCATCCGATACGGTCAGATCCACCTCTCACGTCCCTCCCCGGATCTTGGTTCTCGCTCTCGTCCAATAGAAATCACATCCGGTTTCAAAATGACAACATGGCGCAATTCAAATTGACAAAATCGAGGCTTCCTTTATGGTATGCTGAAACCAATGGGTGACGTCACGGTTGCTTCGTCCATCTTTTTATACAGTCTATGGTTAGGACGCAGTCCCATTGGTTTGAGTCGTGGTCTGTGCTGGCGGCGCCCCCTGGTGCCGCGGAGGGCAGATGTCCCACAAACTCCCTGATCCTGGATCAGGGAAAGTCTTTGATGAGAAATATACATTACGCGATCAGCCAATGTTAACACATACGCGGCCTCAGACCAAACGTGTTCCACAGTCTTGTAGTCCCATCGATTTTGTCATTAATTCTCGTCCCTTACCGATAAAATTTATCATTCCAGGTAAGGATGAGCGCATTTGTAGAAAGAGTATTTATTTCGGGGGCAGATTTTTACTAGGTACACGCGGTGCATCCGACTTTAAGTTTTGGGTACACCTGCCGAAAACCGGGTGATACGTGCACCTATGCACCCGCTATTTCGAGCCCTGGTACTGCACAGCTGCCATTTTGTGCCTGACACGTGCATTTACTGAGGTTCAGAGGGAGGTGGTCACTGTAGAGATCCATTTACCATTGCTACTGCTCAGAGATGTTAAGCTTTAAAATTCTGTTCCTGTACAGCTACTATTCTGTAGGTTTTTACTCCAACCTTCATTCATCACTCACGATTTGGCTAATTAGCAGCTCGTCAAGATCTCTCACTGAGAAATGAGGTGTGCATTGTCTTGGTTCTAGTGCTCTCCAAACTGCAAGAAGTGTTTCTTGACAAGTCTTTCAATCTTAAAATGAGATTTAACTTCCGAAATTTCCTCTCAGAAGTAGAAAATATTAGCTTACTCCAAGTTGCCATGTGCTTGACAAGTGACTTGTTTTATTCCCCTGGCAAATCTTGAAATAAGTTAGTTATCTCACCTCATTGGTAAATTTTTGTCTCACTGAGAAAGAGGGCAATAGAAATTAATGCTTTGAATCTTGATACACGATTAACCCTTAGGGCGCTAAATGCAGCTATTGTTGCTCAATGATGTAAGATATCAAAATCAAAGGTGTTGAAAACCTTTGATTTGGCAACTTGTTTTAAAGAGCTCCCCTGCGGGAGCACAAGATAATTAAATATATTTTTTAAAATTTATTTCAGCGCTGTAAGGGTTAAAATGCTTGGTCAGATGAACTTATTTCATTTTTTGCAGCGCAGGAACAAGCTTGGAGACCACTGACTTTGAGGCTCATAAAACAGCTGCAATCACACCTGCATCGTAAACTGCATACCTTTTTTAAATAGATGTGCAGAATGATGAATATAGCATTTTGGCCCATGTTTCTTTGACTTATTTGAACTGAAATACATATGAGATCATCATTGTAACTCATCACTGTATTCTCTTTAGCATGATCCCACATCGCTCTGTGGGATTGCCCAAGTTTCTGTGCTTAATTTAATTCTTTGAGGAACATTCTAGAGAAAGTTAAATAGTGTTAATAAAGATTTACTTTGCCACAAGATTACAGAATGGGACTTGATGTTCTGCCAGAGAGGGAGAGCAGGGTTGGCTGGAGCTGAAGTTAATCAGTATGCATGGTGCTGCAAACTTCAGTGCTCTCAGTGGGGGCACAGGTTGGCTGCCATGGTTTCAAAGCCCATCTACTGAAATCGAACAGGACTTTATTATGTAAACTGTGCCGCCAGTCTCCCTTTTGAAATTTTTTTTAATCAGATTTCCAAAATGAATCGCAGATTGGTTAATGTGCAGCGCTGTTTATTTATGCAAGTAATATGCACACATTTGTAATGGATAGTGGACACTTTCTGTTTACTCCGTGCTCTGTTTCATGTGGAAATGAGAGGGGTTTTCATTAATACATTACTCAAGCAGTTGGACATGAGAGAGATGGCTTGGCCGGGTGGTGAATTCAGATTTTAGCTGTTGTTTTCTTTGGGAGAGTGGCTCGCACAGAGAGACGCGTAGGGTAATGGGTCCCACATTGTGGGCTTGGGGCCTTTTGTAAGCAGTGATCGAGATTAGGAAAGCAACTACAGGTTTCTGCAGGCTGACGTGTTCCTCAGACTCGCGATATGAGATGACGCCTCGTGTTTTCTCACGCAGAGCTGTCCAAACCGAAGCCCCGCGTCCCCTGCAAGAGGAAGCGCACGGCTGACAAGTCAACCAGCACTAGCGACCCGGTCACCGAGGACGACCATGTGCAGGTCAGGCCTTCCATTCCAAAAGAGTCTATCAGTAGGTTTCCTGTGGAAAAAAAAAGTTGATTTTTAAACTCAAAATCCCACAAATCCATGCAAAACAAAGTAATTTAATAAGAGCATATGAAACCAAAGGTAGCATACTTTAAGAAAGAGGACTTGCTGCCGGCATCTTTCATTTGATATGATAATATTGGGCAGCATAATTTGGATTTTATCGGCTTGTTATTCCTCTATTTGTCATGCAATGTTCTGCTTCTCTTTATAGAGACATCTGTCTATGCTGACCACCAGGACACAAGTGACCTCATTTTAATACTCAACGCTACCCAAAAAAACACAACCCAATTACAACTGCTTATATAGGAGACATTTACAAATTCGTTCGTATCGAGCCCATCTGACTTTGAAAGTGCCGTTGTGACAATGTATAGAACATTCTATTTGATATGAAAACATTTTGGACTGACACTGACCACTAGAGTCAACTTTCAACTTTGAACACTGTTTTTCATAGTAAATTTACTCATCTGAAGTGATTTGTTCCTTTGAACCCTTGAAAGAATAGTTTCTTTTTTGCAGTGTGTTTTTTGGAATTCTTAGTCCTGTTGTATAGCGCTGCATTCCATGAGCAGTTTTTTTTTATTATTATTTTTTTTTTAATATCTGCATTCTAATGTTTGGAGTAGAAAATATGAATTGCATAATGATCATGGACTCTAAACAGTTTGACATTGACCATTAGAATTCAGCGTGACTGTCACTGTGGTAAGCAAGCTCTGTGAGTAATGGTATTAATCATAATAATACAAATAATATCTAGTGGTGCCAGGAACGACATACCCCACCTGTGATTTTTGCTTTTTTTTTTTTGAACTTGAACTTGGTCCAAAATTTAATCTAACGATTCTTTGACCACTGCACACCTTTGCTGAAAATTTTGTCATTTGATCAAAAAGATCAAACCATTTTTGTGGTAGACTACAGACGGACAGACAGATGGGCAAATGAAATCATTTGGAGCGTAATAACTTGGCTGAAATCACATTTTTGTCAAATAATTTTTCAGTAATGTCAGTTTACAATTCCTCATACCAGCGTAAAATGGATCGAGGACAGAACTGGGCTGTAATTGGGGATTTCCATTATACATATGAAGACCTCAAAGGAAAAATGATCTGAGTCCAAATTTAGAATTTTTGTATATTTTATATATTATTATAATATTTATAATAATATATAATAAAATATGATAATAAAATATTATAATATATATTTTATATTTTTTCCATATTTTTTCAGTGCTTTGTTTCTTAGATCGTTTTGAATTTTTAATCCATCATTTCTCCACAATGTGAAAATGTGACTGCGATCATTTTTCCATCGTGGTCTTCATATAGATAGCCACCAAATCCACCGCCCACAGCAGAAGTCCATCATATGCGCTGAGTTATAGGGCATACCAATTTATATATGTTTGTTAAATTAGAAGTCAATGGGATCCGTTTTGACAGATGAATTTTTGAAAATTCACCAATGTTAAAAGAAAGGGATTATTGAGATTTCAGGATTTTTTTTTTTTTCCAACATGATCCCAATGACTGGTTCTGCCCATTATCGGACGCTGCCTGTGGTTCTGAGTGCTCGGGGAATATTATTTATTTTTTTGTCACTATCAGAGTAAAATTGGGGTCACTAAAGTGTGGACAGAATGACAAACAAACAAATAGAACGAATTAACATACTTGCCGATTTTGCCAAGTAACAGACAGATGCCCCTGAAAACGGTCCCCCTGGCCTCGCGAGCCGGGATATGAATCATTTTCTTTGTGCTGCAGGTGCTGACTCTGAAATCCAAAAACCTGGTGGGAATCACACTCACAAACTGCGGCATCACTGATCTCGTGCTGAAAGACTGTCCCAAAATGATGTTCGTTCACGGTAGGGGTCTGTTCCATTGCATTTAGCGCTTGTGTGAACGCTCAGTATCTACTTACCTACTTTTGAGGGCTTCAAACTACTTGCTCCCGTTTACCAACACCCCTGGAAGAATTCTGATCAGACTGATGTGTTGAAAGCCTGATTCTCACTAGAGCAGAAATATTTGTCCATGTCCAGTGGACTCTAAATAAATGCCTGATTTTATGCCTGGTGGTTATTCCACCTCAAACCTTTGAGAGAGTCAGTCTCCACATCCATATTTACATTATTATTTTCATTGTCTGAAAATTTTGCCTTTAAAACATTAGCTATTTTGGCCTCGAACTTGATCCTGATAATCAAGAATTGCTTTGAATTCTGAGCCGAGAATTCTGGGAGTTATTAATACAGCGATTTAAGGAATGTTGCAGAAAAATGTTGGAATGATTTTGAGACCGGAGTCTGTGTTTGCTGTCTGGTTTGCAATGGAGAGTTCCTCTGGCAGGCTCTCTCCAGACTTTCTCTCAGCATCTGTTTCAAGCGGTGGAACGACCACCCTGTTCCTCAACTAACTGCCCAGCCATTATCCTTTTCCCTCTGTAGTCTTTCTTCTGACTCCACTGCAGGGGTGGGCAATTTGAGTCCTTGAAGGCTAGCGTGTATTCAGCTTTTTATTTCCACCTGACTAATCGAGCTAATTGATTGTGTACCTCATATTTGCTCATATATTACATCACAGAAAAATGTTTCATTGAGGGAGACAAGAACAGTCTGTGATAGTCATTCGTGAGAATTTAAAGAAATGCAGTAGAAACATCAAATTTTGCAAATGGTTTGGCTGATTAAGATGATTAACAAATTAAAGGCTAGAAGGTGTGAAAACCAGGGACAGACATGGCCCTTGCTGCCCGCCTCTGCTCTTCTGTGACTTAATCTCCATCACTTTCCTGTATCACTTCTCTCTTGGTACTTTTATGTTGATCTTGATGTCATGTCTGTAATATATCCCATGTGATCATGTCTATTGTAGATGGACAACAAGTCATAATTAGTCAGTGTATACTGAAGGCAGCAGACGCCACAAACAGAAATACAATGGCTACACTGAGAGATCTGAGTCACGAGTGAGCTTCAAAAATAGGTTGATCAGGCTGCAGCTTGCTGGGAAGTA
The DNA here is from genome assembly GCA_029692085.1 of Gymnothorax javanicus. Taxonomy (NCBI): domain Eukaryota; kingdom Metazoa; phylum Chordata; class Actinopteri; order Anguilliformes; family Muraenidae; genus Gymnothorax; species Gymnothorax javanicus. Next base: position 49,117,675 of record CM056204.1, read on the forward strand.
CCTCAAGGACCCTGAAGAACCATTAGAAGAAGAAAATGTCCTGTGGGCTGATATAGGTCTTATTTTTGCTCATAAACTATTTCCAGAACCGTAAGAAAATGCCTTTTAAAAATGTAAGAATAAGGTGATGACATAGGAAAACTATCATATGATTACTCAGCAGGTTACATATTTGGGTTTATAATGGCAGTGTTTTGTTCTTCTGCTGTAGCGACTCGCTGCAGGGTCCTGAAGCACCTGAAGGTGGAGAGCGCCCCCATCGTGAATCGCTTTGACTACGCCCAATGCAGGAAGCTGGACATGGAGCAGGTGCTGGACCAGATCCTACGCATACCCCCTGAGAGGAACCGCATCATCTACATGCGCCCAATGCAACAGGTCTGTATTACCCCCCAACAATAACTACATCATCTACATGCGCCCAATGCAGCAGGTCTGTATTCCCCCCCAACAGTAACTACATCATCTACATGCGCCCAATGCAGCAGGTCTGTATTCCCCCCCAACAGTAACTACATCATCTACATCTGTATTCCCCCAACAGTAACCATCAATGCAGCAGGTCTGTATTCCCCCCAACAGTAACTACATCATCTACATGCACCCAATGCAGCAGGTCTGTATTCCCCCCCAACAGTAACTACATCATCTACATGCGCCCAATGCAGCAGGTCTGTATTCCCCCCCAACAGTAACTACATCATCTACATGCGCCCAATGCAGCAGGTCTGTATTCCCCCCCAACAATAACTACATCATCTACATGCACCCAATGCAGCAGGTCTGTATTACCCCCCAACAATAACTACATCATCTACATGCACCCAATGCAGCAGGTCTGTATTCCCCCCCAACAGTAACTACATCATCTACATGCGCCCAATGCAACAGGTCTGTATTACCCCCAACAGTAACTACATCATCTACATGCGCCCAATGCAGCAGGTCTGTATTCCCCCCCAACAGTAACTACATCATCTACATGCGCCCAATGCAGCAGGTCTGTATTACCCCGCAACAATAACTACATCATCTACATGCGCCCAATGCAGCAGGTGTGTATTACCCCCCAACAGTAACTACATCATCTACATGCACCCAATGCAGCAGGTCTGTATTCCCCCCCCAGCAGTAACTACATCATCTACATGCGCCCAATGCAGCAGGTGTGTATTACCCCCCAACAATAACTACATCATCTACATGCGCCCAATGCAGCAGGTCTGTTTTACCCCCCAACAATAACTACATTATCTACATGCGCCCAATGCAGCAGGTCTGTATTCCCCCCCCAACAGTAACTACATCATCTACATGTGCCCAATGCAGCAGGTCTGTATTCCCCCCCAACAGTAACTACATCATCTACATGCGCCCAATGCAGCAGGTGTGTATTACCCCCCAACAATAACTACATCATCTACATGCGCCCAATGCAGCAGGTCTGTATTCCCCCAACAGTAACTACATCATCTACATGTGCCCAATGCAGCAGGTCTGTATTCCCCCCCAACAGTAACTACATCATCTACATGCGCCCAATGCAGCAGGTGTGTATTACCCCCCAACAATAACTACATCATCTACATGCGCCCAATGCAGCAGGTCTGTTTTACCCCCCAACAATAACTACATCATCTACATGCACCCAATGCAGCAGGTCTGTATTACCCCCCAACAGTAACTACATCATCTACATGCGCCCAATGCAGCAGGTCTGTATTACCCCCCAACAGTAACTACATCATCTACATGCGCCCAATGCAACAGGTCTGTATTACCCCCCAACAATAACTACATCATCTACATGCGCCCAATGCAGCAGGTGTGTATTACCCTCCAACAGTAACTACATCATCTACATGCGCCCAATGCGGGAGGTCTGTATTACCTTCCAGCAGTAACTACATGATCTACATGTGCCCAATGCAGCAGGTCTGTACTTGCATCTAGTTAAACCAGCAACCAGCAAATTCTCAATCAATATAGTAGCTCGCTCGCAAACAAATGAACTTATGATTCGTTATGATTATGGAAGGGTAATGCGTGCATGCTGGACAGCTTAGTAGTCTTGAGGGCGGCACTTAGCTGGCTTGTTACATCAGCAACCAAGCTATATGAATTTGACTAACATTACATTTGGAATTCAGTTAAATTTAACAGAAATTGGAAGCAGTTTCCTAGCTAGCTACAAATTAGTCTTGACATAATAAAGCTTCTGAAAAGCAAAGTGGGTCCCCATAATAAAAAATTTTGTTGCCAGTCCTACATTGTTCTGACTCAGGTCAGTAGTGTAAAGCAGTCGAACAAAAAGTGGTTTTCACAAGTATAGGTTTTTGCCGATTAAATCTGGAAAGTTGACATCAAAAAATCCACTCGGCTCTTCTGTCCTCTGAGGCAGCGAGTTGATGTTGTGTGCTGGTCTTTGCAGTCAACAACAGAGCAGCCACGCTTCGCTCTTCGCTTGGACAGAATGCGAGCGGGTCTGGTGCTTGCGAAGAAAAAAAAAAAAAATATGCCACGTCTTCTCAAAAGGAGCTCTCAAGCCGTGGGTATAGACATTCAGATCAGGGGCAGAATGATTTACACAAGCCTGCATGCAACGTAGGAAGGGGAACCAAATTTGATTCCCATGTTTTATCAAAATAGGCAGCCCACAAAAAAACTGACTGGGTTGTCTTATTTCAGTTTGTGGGTTGGTAGGCACTCCTGATACTGAGTGTTATGTGCAAAAGCACTGAAAAACTGAGTTTTTCCAAAGGTCCCCTTTAATTACCATTTCCATTGCACAATTGTACTGTATATTTTTGAACGTGTTTTATTGTAATTGCATTTTGTTATGGAGTCTTTGTAGAAGTAGGATCAAGGCCTCAGGTCTTGGCAGTACGTCTTTTGAATGCCTGACGCGGAGGTAGTAAATTTCCGGAGGCAAAAGAATGTCCCTCGGTCCATTCTCCTGTACATATCATATCCCTCAATTACCCAAGGGGATGTTCTGATTGACTGTTTACTGAGGTAAAATGAAACCACTAGGTGGCACTTTTTCCCCAAGCTCACACCTTGTTTACTCCGGTGCTGTCCACACTGAATTGTTTCTGCAGGCACTCTGCAGTCAGCATTGAACTTTGCCCCACTTCAAGCCCAAAAGTAAGTCCACCTTTATTTTGGTCCTTCTCTTATCCCATCCTGCAGGTGGACTCCTTAGCCCTGGAGAAGAAGATGTTTTGTGGACCGTACCCATACCACATTGGCATCATCCACGAGTTCAGCAATCCTCCCAATGTCAGGAATAAAGTGCGTGTCCGCAGCTGGATGGACACAATCGCCAATATCAGCCAGTAAGTGACGCTACTTCCTTCCTTTTTGAGGAAATGGTTAAAACAAGGCTTTTGCTTGCAATATAGTAAAATTCTCCACATAATTCTGAAAATTATGGGCAACTTGTTACAAAAAGAGGCATGACCATGCAATGGGAGTTACATTTTCAGTTTGACAATTACTTTTGCCATTAGATGGCAGCGTTTCACAACAGTGGTTCTATAATGCAGCGTAAATTTAATGGTTTTGATGATGTACTGTGTAATTTACAGTGGCACTATAGTGATTGCTACCATATACACTGTGGGGGCACCATTGAGAGGTCAATGGCTTGTTTGGGCTCATAATGCATAACTATTTCCTTCCTCTAGTAGAGTAATGCCTCAGAGAGGATATTAACTGACTCTATAATTTCAACCATCTTCAGGGAGCTCATCAAGTACGAGTTTTTTCCTGAGGCGACCCGGACTGAGGAGGATGTCAAAAAGTACCCCAGCTACCCGTGGGGACGAGACATCTACACCTTAGAGGGTTAGTAGCTATGCACTGCTGCACAAATTCGGGTCACGTCCAGACATGGCTTTTGTGTAGGCTTCAGCTGATCTGGGCCCCCAAATTAAAGTGACCTCATCTCTGCAGGCCTGGTATTCCCTGTATTATCATCATGTGATTAGTAAACTTATAATTTTTGTTTATTACCTCCGCCAAATTAAGTTGGCAGGAGGTTATGTGATCGGTGCCATTTGTTTGTTTGTCTGTCTGTTTGTGAACAAGATAACTCAGAAAGTCATGAATGGATATCTCTGAAATTTTGTGGGTGGGTCGCTATTACATCAGGGATGGACCCTATTGATTTTCACTGCGACCAGTCAACCAATATGGCCTCCACGGCAGCCATCTTGAAATCCAATGACACGCGATAACTGAACTTTGCTCCCACTCATCAAGATTTGGACAGTGCTGCCTTGGTGGAGGTTTTCACTGTAGGAGTGCCTCTAGTTTACTGTAGAAGTCATGTTTGCTCATTAGCGTATCGTAAAATATTTTTCCTCTCGTTTGTAACAGCATGTTATGAGGCATTTTATACCCAACTGCTTTTCATCCTTTTCTTATTTCCCTCTCTCCCTTGCTCCCCCCCATCCCTCACTCCCCGTCTCTCTGCTTACAGGGGTGGTTGACGGCGCACCGTATTCCATGATCACAGATTTTCCCTGGCTTCGCACACTGCGCACGGCCGAGCCCAACAGCTATGCACGCTGCGACTTCGAGGACGACGAGAGCAGTGAGTGCGCCCCATTCGCTTGGGATATTACGATCGTCATCTGTGACGTTACTGTTTTTATCAATGAAATGGCATACTGTCCCAGTCTGCAGTTGTGAACTGCCAATAAATGCTACCATGCAATAAATACTGGGGGAGCTAGCTATTGCAAGGGCTGTAGTGGTTGCTACAACCAGAGAAACTTGTTGAGTCTGGGGTTCCAAAGCTGGTCCTCCTCATATATATATATATATATATATAGCCATAGCAACAGGTGTTATGGAGTTATATTGTTAACCTGTGAATGACAGCTGGTTTACCAATCTGGTAAATTTCTCGGTCTGAACAAAGGACAGTTACAGTTTTGGTGGATCAGCTTTGAACGGTTGTGTGTTTGGTTCTTTGGTAGAACACTGACGTTGCACTCATCCAAAAAATACTTAACCGCTCAGTGTTTGTCGAAATGGAAAAGAAGTCGCAATGTGGAGTGCTTAAAAACAAATGTCAAGAAAACGCCGTTAACATAGTGCGATAAAAGTGTTTTTCATCTCCTGCTTCAGCTACCATCTATGCTCCGCGGCGGAAAGGCCAGCTTTCTGCCGACATCTGCATGGAGACGATCGGAGAGGAGATCAGCGAGCGGCGGCAGACCCGGCGAGGCGTGTTCCAGCGTGTGGTGGCCATCTTCATACACTACTGTGACGTGCGTGGAGAGCCTGTGGAGGACGACTATATCTAGCACCCCCTGCAGGCGAGGAGGGGGAAAGAGCGTTGGCAGTTGGGGAGGGGGCCTCACTGTCAGGTCCTTACCTGGTTCTGCCCGCAACGACTGCTGCCATGTAGAACGAATGTGTGACTTTGCCCGTGGAGGCACTGGGGCAGATTGAGTGGCCTTGATTTTGTGTTAACGTCAACTTCTCAGGGGGGAAAAAGGCTGCCCCCTCTGTAAACATTGAACACTCATCGTTATAGGTTCATTTTCTTTCTTTGTGAGTGTGGCTTTCCATAGTCTTCAAATGGCTGCGTGTTCCTTTGATTATGAATTGTATTTTTCTGTCCTACTTGGCTGGGATTGGGTTGCTGATGATGACATTACATCGTCTCGGCTATTCACTGCTTTCAAGAAGAAGCAATGGCGTCTTAGCCGGGACCTGAGAAGCGTGTGCTGTAGCCTGCAAATCAACATTCAACAGCACACAGCTTGCATGAACGTACTGTGGAGAAAAACCCCACGTGGCAGAAAAACGAACTCTCTTGAGGAGGTCAACTCAAGATGGCCTCCATTGGATATCAAGTGTTAAAAGAGCAGCACTGTTATTTTTGTTTTTTTAAATCCTTTTTTCATTTGTTTGTTTTCCTATCCTTGAAAGGGTTTTCCCTGACACGTGTACATTTGAGAGTTGAATACTGCCACTGTCAGTGTTTGAGTTCTCTCCTCGTCTCCTACCTCTGGTGCTCTTACACAAGCTTCAGGAGAGCACCCGCTTGCAGAGCTAGATGCTAGAAAAGTGCCCTTAGGTTTGTTTGTGATGACCTTCATTTTGTTTTTTTGTGACGGTTGTTTTTTAAATTTATTATTATTATTGTTATTATTTTGGCTTCATTTTAAGGAGGTTCCCATGTTTTAGTCATTTTTTTTTCCTCACCTCTGTTGTTTGTAGCATTGTCAGTGGGGGGTAGGTATATTTTGTTGACACTGGTGCAAGTCCCGTTCACGCTGTGCTGTCAGATGGGACGAAACCGCAAACTGTTCTGTCGCCTTCATAAAGAAGTGCAGTAGTCTCAGAGGAAACTTTTTGTTAAAGTTCTTGCTCTCTCCTTTGATTTCTCCCTACGCTTCTGAAAGAACAAAAAAAAAAAGTATATACTTTGGTGCCAGGAGCCCTTTCCACACAATCCTAACCCCCCCACTACTTTAATTCAATCCAGGTTTCAGGAGACCAAAGGAGGTACTTATTTGAATCGAGGGCACGGTTGTTTTGGTTCTAAAATGAACTCTCAAGCACCACCTCCAGAAAATTCTGGTCATGTGTTTTCTGCACACGTCACCTCTTACCATATAAGTTGGTGTGCACAAAGTGGAATTCTCAGAGCATTTTATCATTTTAGAGGGACAGTGGGGAGAATGTGTCCAGTATTTATTATTAATATTATTGGTTTTTCACATTTGCATTGGAAAATTGATGGAGGATGAAATTATCCTGGAAAATATTTGTCCAGAAGCATGAGGGAGGTTGATGGGTCCATGAGCCATACACTTCCAAAATGGTGCCACCTAGCTTTGGATGCTGAGTTCCCTCAGTCCTTTACAGGAAGTGAGATGCAACAGGAGCAGGAAGTGCAATGGTGTATGCAAGTAAACATACACTTTGTCTTAAATTACATAAGCATAATGCTGAGTAAGCTAACTGTGAACTCTGTTCCTTATGTCTTCTGTAAAGAAAAAAAAAAAAAAAAAAAAAAAAAAAGAAAAAGGGCACTGTTTTTAGAGTTTGAAAGCCATTGAAGTGTGTTACTCCCATTCTTGCTGCTCCGGTTTCTGCCTTTTCTGGGTGATCCTTCTACCCGTGTCCAATTGCAAGCAAACAGTGCTTGTTGATTGAACCTATAGCCACGCTAAAGCACTGCAAAAACCTGTGTACAAAAAAACCATGTACAGATATGCTGTATTTAAAGGATCTTCCAAGATTTGTTTTATATGTTTATATAAAAAAAACTATTTCGCATAATAAAAAGGGAGAAAATAATCAAGCCAGATTGTAGCTGTAGTTTGTTTGGAGTTTGTTCTTTGTTAGTTATCTCACGGGCAGATGGATGTCTTAATATGGTCTTTTGTTTCCCTCTGAGAAACTGTGATTGTTTTGTCTCCAGCGTTAATTACCGTAGATTGGTAGCCAGATGTAGCTGTACTTGTTGCAGTCTCAATAGACGGGAACGGCTATGCCGCTAATTGGCTGAAAGCAGAATATTGGGAACAGTCAGTGGAATTTCAACCCTTTCCAGCTGTAGTTTGTAGGCAAGCTGATGGCAGAGAGAAATCTCGTCTGTGGCAAATGGCCATAACTGTCCTTGCACCATCGCAAATGTATCAGTAACAGCTGAACCTGCCAGCTCATTCTTTGTCTGTTGCCCACTCAAAGGCAGCCACAGGGTTCTCTCACCCACTAAAAATCTTGCGCTGTGCGAACTCTTTTCATTGAAAGCTACATGGCGGTCCTCACTCCAGCCTGAACAAAGTATAATTCATTCAACAGCTGGAGATCTTTTTGCGCTGTCAATTGATACAATGAGCTGAGCCGAATCAGGCTTTAAATTTAAACCTGCAGGATGGTAAATCTCCAGAAAGGGATTTGTTGCCTCATTCTGTGTAGAATATCTGGGTTGTAGAGGCAAATGGCCAGTGTATACTTGAAGCCTACCCGTAGCATTGTGCGGCTATGTTGGAGGACATCGAAAACATCTGTCGGTGGAGTACAGTTTCTGTGAGTAAAATACATTTTTATGCAGTGAATAATGAACTATACTTGAGTTCAGCATATTTGGGTGACTTCCTGAACTCACCTGCATCAGTGCATTGTCAGGCAAAAGCACTGGAGTCAGTCTTGTCATCAGTGTTTATTCTCTCCCTCAAACACGCCGTACAGTTTACATCTATTTGTCATCTGAAGTTGTCTAAGCAGGAAGAGGAAAAGATTTGCGGTTGGAGAGAAATCTCTCTCTCCTAGTGCTGCGATGTGTACACGAGAGCTCAAACCTGCACCTCGTCTAGGTACCAGATATTTGCCAAGTCCTGGGACGTTAGCGGATTTAGACCTTTGTTGGTCCCGATTTATATTGTATAGTTTTCCCTAATGCAGTGTGGTTCCCGAAGTCGGTCCTGGAGACCCACTGTGTATGCTAGTTTTTGTTCAACCAGAATTACGATTCCAAAATTTTAATAAGATGTTAATTTTTTGTAATTAGTTGGTTTTCAGATGAGTGGAACATTTTACCCCCTTAAACCACATTGACAGAGATGGCTATGCATTCCATGACGTTTCAAAGCCCAACAGTCATATTGTCTATTTTGATGTATTCCAAGTATACATGGCAAGGGAGGGTGGTGATATGTTTTATGTGATCAAATGCAAGATTGCAATCAATCAGAAGCTGCTGATTAGGGTTCTGATTGCAGGCGTTAAAGTTCTTTCCTGAAACCAAATGAGTAACATTTAACAGATTTGAATCATTATAATATGCTTTTGTCTTTAAATTCTCAATTGCCTAATGTTAGTTAGTTTTAGTAACCATGTGTCCCAAATTTTTATCTATTAGAAGCCAATTTATAGTTTCATATCATCAATTGCAAATTTTCACTTTTTGTGTTAGAAAAGTAATATATAGCACGCTACAAAACTTTTTTTCACCATGGCCATTTTTGGCATGTGGTCTAAAAGGGTAAATAAGCAGGATGAACAAGACTTGTGCAATTAAAAACAATTAACAACTCAGCATTCTGTGATTTGAGCTGTGGTTGGAGCAGAAGCCAGCATACACATTGGGTCCCCAGGACCGACTTTGGGAGCCAGTGCCCTAAAAATTGACATAGCTGTAGCCTTGTGGACTTTTCTGTGCTGTGAGTGATCCAAGGAAACCAGTATTCAAATGCAAGGGTTTGCTTTATTTTTCTTATAAGAGTCAATGGAAATAAGTCGTTAATACAGTTCCATTTCTGAAAAATTTGGGACGGTTTGGAAAATGCAATTTAAAAAAAAGTAGCAATCAGTAGATTTTAGGGCAATATGAGACTCAGAGGGTGTTGTAATGCTAAAAAAAAAAAAAAAAATGGGTGTACAGGTGTTGAACAAGTGATACAAGCATGCCTTCTTATAAAAGGGGCATTCATTAAAGATGGCAATTTCAAACCTTTGAAATTGAAAGACAATAGACAAAAACTGTGGGTGATGACAGAAAAATTATTTCCCTGTTGTGGAAAAGCCGTTGCACAGCAGGTGGCTTGATCCAGGAAGTAGGAATGTTGGTGTCATAGTCAGCAATTGAGAAAAGACTTTACCAGAGTAAATACAAAGGGCTTTATACTAAATGTAAACCATTGGTAAGCCTCGAGTACAAGAAGACCAGACTAGTTCTTGTGATAAAACAAATAGGAAAAGCCTGTACAATGTTGCAACAACATGCTATGGAGAGATAAGACAAAGATCAATTTGTACCAGAGAGCTATGAAGCGAAATGAATGGAGAAGGGAAGGAGCTGCTAATAATGAATAATTATTGATTGGTCACGGCCTGTTTTCAGTCATTCATTTAAATTACCATTACAGAAACTCCGAAAACTCTCAGCATTATCAGGTGTGGCCAGTTTTCATTTATAACGCATAACTGTCAACTCTCACGCATTCGGTGTGAGTTTCTGTGGCATATTTATTTTCCTCTGCTGTAGTCAGCAATTATTCAATCAACGCATATGTAAGAGATTCTCGCGTGGAATTGAAGTCCTTGTGCACGGGAGGGGTTGGAAGCAATGGAATTGCATAAAGACGTTTCAAATGATCTTATTTCATTTAAACGATCATGAAACACATGCATTGCTTCCAATCCCTGAATAAAGAAAAGTGTGAGAAGTCCGGAGTCGTAATCTGTATGCGTTATAAATGAAAACTGGCCACATCTGAGAGTTATCGGAGTTTCTGTAATGGTAATTTAAATGAATGATTGAAAACAGGTCGTGACCAATCATTAATTTTAAGGGATTGTTTTGAGCCTCCCCTATCGCCAGTTCACCAGTCGCCACTGATGCATGCATGGCCGCTAATGGAACTGGCTTACTGGAATTCATATGAGGTAAGGGGATGAGTTCTGAATTTTAATTGGCTATTTTATTTGCTCTGATTCAGCCAATTGCTACGATGTGCATTGGATTGCCCTTCATAGGCAGATGAACAATGACCAGAGCATACTGTGAAAGGAAGCCAATATTTTTTAAGGCAAATCATTTTCTACAAAGGCTGGGTGAGGTATCTGTCCTTAATCCAAATGAGCATGCATTTCGCTTGCTGCAGGCCCTAAGAAGAATAGGCAAGTACAAAAGACTGAAGCTGAGAATACCAAGCATTGCATCACTAGTGCGGAAATGTAATCTTGTGGCGTCAATGGGTTCAAAATCTCAGGCAGACCTTAACAAAATAGCATGTTCAAGTATTAGAAATCGCATTGAATATTTATATTCTTCGAGTTTTTTTTTTTTTTTTTTGTCGTTTTGTTTTTGGATGTAATTCCTGTGCGGGGCTCACACAATATTATTGACAAAACAATTGGTTTAATATGAAGGTCTACACTTAAAATACATTTCAAATCCATTGTGATGGCACACAGCCAAAAGGATGAAAACTGTATCACAGCCCAGCAAGGGCGTAACAGTTTGATTGGGAGGCAGAGCAACTGAAACGGTTGTGTCTGCGAGAATACGTTTTATTTTTTTCACAGATGTTATATTTATCACAGCACGCTCATTCCCCCCTTAGATTATGCCCTTGCTGTCCAGACACTTCTAGACCTGACTGAAACATGCATAATTGTACACAAATATGAAAGAATAACCCCAGATAGTGGATGGCATAGAATTTACTGTCAATATATCTGTCAGACTCTAAGACATCCCAACTCTGGCTGACAAACAAAGGTTGTACAATTGAAGCTTTATACAGTAAAGTTTCAAGAAATTAAATAATCTATAAATTATACAGTAACATTAAAAAAAAAGATTATTTTCTATAGTTTTGTGGAATAAATACTTAAATGCTATTCAGCATCACTATGAGTTTTGGTAGTCTTTGCATATTTACTTTTTGATAGTGTTGTTGAACCAGGTCAATAGCATAACTCTCACACAGCAAGAAAAAATGCAGTGAAGAGCACGCTTTGGGCATTTCTATGTGCTGGATCGGCTTTCTAGCCCATTTCTCTGCGTAGAAGGCCTAATATTTTCAGGAAACTGTGGGCACGATAATTTCCTCCCATGTCTTTTTAAGAGCTGTCCATCTTGGCATGTTGCCCCCTCTGGTCTTGAGTTGTCGCCGTGGTGACCTTTTCAATTTGGCGAGTTCACCCAGCTTACCTCTCCTGGCCTCAGTAAAGAGAAGCATGTCTCACTTTTCACCAAGAAAGATTTCTGATTCATAACCAGCCTTTGTAGAGAACAGTCTAAATACTTTAAAATGTTCTCTTATAAACATAATCTCATCTTGTTGATACAATCCAAAATTATACTTTGTGAAATATAAGACTGTTTTTTTTTTGTAGCTGGGTCACAAAAATGGGCTGGCAGGAAAGTGGGAAAGACATTTCTATCAGAACATAAATAAATCTCATGCCCTGCACATATAAAAAGCAGAATGCACCACCTTGAATGATCCATGTTATGCAAAATGCATTCTCCCAGGACAATCCACCTGTACAGTGGACTCTACTGTATCAAAAATTCCAGAGAATGATATCTTTGGAGACACCCAGCTTAGTCATTTGATCAATTTTTTTTTCAGTACAGCGTTTGAAACACATGGTTTGGAATTCCTGCTGTTTTGTACATCATAAAAAGATAACCTGCTCTATGTGCCTTGCTACCTCCCACAGCCTTGTGTTAACTCCCCACCTCTCTCTCCCTCAGAGCACTAATGTTACTCATTTGGCAATTGACAGCAACAACATTTCAGCAAAATTTAAAAGACATACAGTGGGCTCCAAAATTACTGGCTCCTCTGACTGGTAAGGCACAAACAATACCTCAAAAATTCTAAAAAATATATATTTGTAGAAAAACTCTAAACAACAGCATGTGAAAAATACTGTACGATATTAATGTTCCAATGGAACCAACCAAAATCATTTACTGATTCAATTAAGAAGCAATTCTCTCCAAATCAAGATTCCATAATTAATAGCACCCTGAAAAATTACTGTAAATAACATCTACCAAAATTAAACCAGGTATTAAATTCCACTTAAAATGAAGGAACCCCTTACGCTTCAGCCCCTCTATCAGCAGAGGTCGGCGCTCGCAGAAAGGACAGTAAATCCAAAAACAAAGACGAGACTGGAGCACTCAAATCACCAGCATAAATTTATTTAGGTGCTAAGACTGACGTTTCGATGCACTGCATCTTCTCCAGTCTCGTCTTTGTATTTAGATTAAATTCCACTTATTTACGTTTTATCTGAGGGTTAAGGAACTAAATTGAGCCATTACATCACTTCCTGTTTCACTAGGGTATGAAAATGTGGTAACACACATGTAATATCCCTTTTTCATCCAACACCATGAAGCAAACAAAACAAATGTCAGTTAAAAAGATGCAGATGGTCTTAGACCTTCATAAATTTGGTAAAGGTACAAGAAGATCCACAAACAATCGAATATGCCACTGAGCACTGTCAGGGCAATTATTAAAAAATTCCAAAAATATGGAACTGTTTATAACCTCAAGGGTAGAGGACGCAACTGCATTTTGCCCCTCAGGATACTGAGGAGGATGGTGAGAGAAGCAACAAAATCCCCCAAGAATCACTGGGAAGGAATTGCAGGCCTTGGTGGCATCTTGGGCTCACCAGGTCTCAAAAAGCACCATCAGGCACCACCTCCACAACAGATACAGTTGTGTTAAAAAAAAATAGCAATTTGTTAAAAAATGTGAATAAAATGCTATTTTTTTTTTATAGCCTTCAGTTCCTTATTTCAAATGTAGTGGAAACATTACACATTCAATTCAAAATCAAAACTTTAACCAATTTGATCAAATCTGTGTTATTCTTTCACAAGAAGCAAAGAAAATGAATATTAATTTGTTCAAAAAATAGCAGTGTCAACAATTTTCTCTACAAACTCAAATACTAAATCTAACTCAAGATTTAACTTCAGTCTAAATTGCTGAACTAATATTTAGTTGCATAATTATTGTTTTTGATAACTGCTGTGCATCTACGTTGCATCGAGTCATCCAACTTCTGGCACCCAGGATGTACAAACTACATTACCTCAATCCTGCTTGTCTGGAACCCAGATGTTGCTCGCTTACTCATGTGTTTCGGGTCGTTGTCTTGTTGAAACAGCCATTTCAGGGGAATTTCCTCTTCGGCATATGGCAACTTTACCTCTTCAAGTATTTTGATGTATTCAAACTCATCCATTATCCCTGGTATATGATAAATAGTCCCTAAACCATAGAATGAAAAACATCCCCATACCATGATTTTTGCATCACCATGCTTCACTGTCTTCACAGTGTACTGTGGGTTGAATTCAGTACCTGAGGGTCGTCTGACATACTGTCAACAACCACTAGACCTGAAAAGAACAATTTTAATCTCATCGGTGTGCAGAATGTTATGCCATTTCTCTTGGGGCCAATCGATGCATTTTAACCGATTCTGCACATGCCATTTTTTTCAACAATGGTGCTTTACGGGGGCTTCTTGCTGATAGCGTAGCTTCAATCAAACGTATTCTGTAACAGCACTTACAAGTAATTTCATCTTTGATTTCTCTGGAGGTGATGATGGGCTGAATCTTTGCCATTCTGACCATTCTTCCATCTGTTTTGACAGTAGCTGTTCATTCCCTCTGGCTTGTTTCAGGTTTTGTTGCCATTTTAAAGCATTTGAGATCATTTCAGCTCAGCATGCTATAATTTTCTGCACTTTTTTATGCGTTTTCCCCTCTCCAATCAATGTTTTAATCAAATTATGTTGTTCCTCCGAACTATGTTTGGAGCAGCCCATTTTACTTCGCAGTTCAGAAGGAAATATTTTTTCTAACAATGTGTGAAACATTTACTTCCCATCTTTATTAATAAAGGACAATTAATGACACCTGTTTCTTCACAGAATGAATGAATGAATGACTTCTCTAATTTAACTTCTCACTGCTATTATTTTGAACACACCCCTTTCAATGAATGAGTCAATTACTCAGAACAAGCAAAGCGCATGTCATGATTGTTGGGTCTGTTCTTTTTCTATTACACTACTACATCTACAAGTTAATTATTTGCCATGCAGAAATATCACTACTACTAATAACAGTGGTTCATAAGGTCATTGATGTTGCACTATTTTTCTGAACACAACTGTACCTTCACCCTACTCTGCTAATTTCTGTTGTTGGGTTAGTAGGGGGAGTTACACCTTCCAAGTAGTTTCTGACTGCACAGTACAAATCCTGCCTTGCATTCAGAGTTTGTCTTATTGCCTCTTGTAGTGCTTTTTCTGGATGTCTGCACCAATTTGCTTCGGTATTTTTCTGTAATTTCCAGTCAAGTGATATTGCTGGTTATTTACTTGGTCCTCAATATAGTGCCAGAGGAGTGTTTGCATTCTTAATGACTAGAATGCTTTCAATCTGATGTAATGCCTTGTTGAACTTGGTGTTCTCCTGGTGAGCGCCTATCAGATCAATCCATTCCTGCCTCCTCCATTTCATTTGTCGCTATTGCACCACTTATCCTTTGTACCACTCACTTCTCATCCCAGCAGGTATTCTACCTCACAGGGTCCTGTTCTTTATATTCATGTACACAAAGATTAATTCCGAGCCATCTCAGAACTTACACTGATCTGCTGTGAGGTTGGAGGGTGGTGAGGGTGGAGGTGGGGATGGGGGTTTATATTTATGATCCCAAATTGATATTAATTTGCTGCGCATTTCCAGTATTTTAAAGAGGACAGAGCAGAGCAGAGTGGTGCAGAGGTGTTGAATTGGTCGTCTGTCACATCTGGTTTTCCTTATTCACTGGAAGGTTCCTCAAAATGCCTGGAGTAGAGCCGGGAAGAGGATGACACAAGCCATAACAGCCTTGACAACGGGATTTAGCAGGAAGTAGAGGACAGCCAGGATCCTGTTTGTCCAAAAGTTGGATCGCTTCATCCTATGAATGAGGGGGTGGGGGATGGGTGCCAGCTTCATCTTCGAGGCTTGCTGCGAGGGCAGGACCTGAAAGATTCCCTTTATACATAGCCACGGTCAGTTCTGTGTTCCTCTGTTTGGGGATATACACTGCAGTGCAGACTTCCATTTGTGCATCATTCGTGCATGCTGTTGAGTGGGACCATATATGGCCGCGCTCCTCAAAAGCAGCTAATCTTTGGTACATGATACATTTCAAACTGCCCAGGGATTACAGGCCTCTCTAAACTGTATTCTTCAAGATGGATGGATTCAAAGGTGAAAAATGAGGGCACGTCATACAGTGCCTTGAAAAAGTATTTGCCCCTTTCCAAATTTTTTCCAGTGTTGCATGGTTGTCAAACTTCATCATTTCAGATCATCAAACTAATGTTACTTACTGAAGTATACACAAAGTGCTTTTTACCTGGCCCTATGTGAAAAGCAATTGCCCCCTTCACCACTAAATCAAACAATTCAACAAATTTAATTGATAATTGGATTCAATTCCACAAGACTCAACCAGGCATGATTACTGCCAGCCCAAATGAATGTAAACTTCACTTAAATAAAACTTGTCTGGCAATATGAAGTGGGCAGAAAGCAGCATATGATGTCATAATTAAAAGAAATTGAAGAGCAGATGAGAAACAAAAGGTCCTGATATCTATCAGTTTGTGAAGTGTTACAAAGCCATTTGTAAGGCTCTGGGACTCCAGCGAACCAGAGTGAGAGCCATTATCTACAAATGGAGAAAAGTAAAACAGTATTGATCCTTCCTAGGAGTGGTTGGCCAACAGAAATTCCTCCCAGAGCACATTGACAACTCATCCAATGAGTCACAAAAGAACCCAGACGGAGATCTAAAGAGCCCCAGGCCTCACTCACCTCAGTTAAAGTCGGTTCACATTTGGCAAAAATGGCATCCATGAGAGAGCTGAAAGGCAAAAATCACTGCTGACCAAAAATAACACCAAGTCTTGTCTCGCATTTGCAAAAAAAAAAAAAAAAAAACTCTCAATGGTCCCCAAGACTTTAGGGAAAATAATCCATGGACTGATGAGTCATAAGTGGAACTTTTTGGAAGACATGGGTTCCATTATATCTGGCATAAGACTAACACAGCATTCCACAATAATTCCACAGCAGGAAACCGAACCAAAGCATACAAGTAAGTCCACCTCTGAATGGCTCAAAGGAAACAAAAAGAAAGGTTTCAGAGCGGCTGAGTCAAAGTCCTGACTTGAATCAGATTGAGTTGACGTGACGTGACCTTAAACAGGCAGTTCATGCTCAAAAACTTTCCAATTTGGCAGAAATAGAATAATTCTGCCTGGGCCTCGGGGTGCCTAATAGCCAAGATGTTTGTTTATGAGCTCTGTGGTCGGGCATTTCGAATTCCATTTATGCAATTACCAGCAATGCCCGGTGGTCCGCAGGGGTGAGGCAACAATTGGTGTAGCCTTGCCGGGATAATGGGGGTTAAGCCAGTTAAAATTAATTAGTTCATTGCTCTGTACCAACCACTACTGGTAAGCCAGGCATGTGTAGCTGTACAAACTAAATTGTACGCTGACTACATGATCGTCTGACAGCATAGACGGGGTGTAATTGGTGGTGCGACTCAACAATCATCACCTGAGTCAGAGGAATCATGTGCCAGGGCACCTTCCTCTTGAGTTGATGGGAGCAGGTAGCTTTGCGGTGGGCTAAGGGCTAAACAGCTGGGCTGTGTTCAGGGTGGGGAAAAAAATGAAAAAAATAAAAAGAATAAAAAAGAACAATTTTGCAGAGTTTGCCTAAATTTCTCTCCAGCAATGTAAAAAAAAAAAACAAAACAAAAAATTACCTGTTATTGCGAATGTTTGATTGCAATTATTGCCACAACGAGTTATTTGATTTGGGGGGGCAATTATTTTTCCCACATGGGAGATATAAGTAGGTTTTGAATAATTTGTTACTTTCAACAAATTAAATGATCGTTTGAATGCTGTATTTTGTGTAAATCACATTATGTTTTTCTTATATAATAATATTACATGATCTGAAACATTTAAACGTGAAATAAGCAAAAATAGAAGAAATCAGGAAGAGGAAATCATTTTTCACAAAACTGTGGGATGATCGCATCATTGGATGCATTTTCAAATTCAGGCCAAATTCAGCCAAGTAATGCTGGGTGAACATATTAACCCTTTAAATGCAGTCCTTTTTGAGCAAATTTCCACAAAAAACTAAAATGCTTACTGTTCTTGAATCACTTTGACTATTGGCATAATCATGGTCTCGCATTATGCCGATTGCCCCTCTTTGATACTAAAAATAGGGAAAAAAAAATGATGCAGCCATGAATTCCGATGTGGGCAAAGATGATAAACAAAGTTTTTTATCGGGCCTTGCAGATTTTTTTTTTTTTTTTGGTTAGATTTGTGCGTGTTTCAACAAACAATTTTGGAGAGTCCAAACATCTCTGCATTTCTAGCCACGGTCATTTTCACTTTTACAAAAGTTTTTCGACCTCCTTCAATTAGGTCTCCATCGCCATATGTAGTTAAATTTTCATTCTACTATACCCCTCTGATTCCCTGAACTGGAGTGTGATCATATATGCGTGATGAAGTCACTTCCAAAACTCCTTTACTTTACTGACAAATTCCAAATGTGTGGTTCCTGTTGAAATGTCAACAGTTAAAACAGCAAAATATCAGATTTATTACTTGCCTAAAAGACAAAATCCAAATATATGAGTACCATTGATTTTTTTGACGACTAAATTATATGTAACGATACCATCTTTCCAGGAACACAAGAGGCTTTTAAAGATTCAAAAGGAACCATACATTTAGAAGCAGGTGTGATGCATCCTGAGAGTACTAGCTAATGGCTGGCCCCATGTGGTTGAAGACCTGATACATTTTAGGTCATAACTTCTGAGCTACATGTCTGATTTTGTCAAAGTTTAAATCATTGTTCTCCAAATGAGTAGACCCTTCCTGTGTTGAGTGCAATGAACCAATGAAATGATGAAACATAAATAAAGGAAATTTACGGCAAACAAACATCTGAGCTTCATAAATTTAGGGTGAACTATTTTTTTTTTTTTTTTTTTTTACTTTAGCTGGTGACCTTACTCCTGTTAATCTTAGGCCCACAGTTGAAATAAAATGTTCCTTCTTGCATTTTTACTATTTGTTCATTTTTAATTTGTCTTACATCAAAATAACATATACAAGGGCACTGGTTCCCAAAATTTTGTATTCCATGAAAGACTAGTATTTTGTTTGGTTTTTCAATGTCTTTATTCAACCCCAAATATTCAGATGAAGGAAAAAAACCTTTGAAATGGTAGGACTGGAGTCACACATAACTCTTTAAAAAGATTCGCGTGGACCTGATATGCAACAGTGAGCGACCACCCGACGACGTTAGTAGGCCTAGGCTTAGCTAGGCTCTGCAATTATCATTTTAAACAACTATTACACGGTGCATGCATCTTACTATTTATAAAATATGATATCTACAGTATTTACAATGGAATAGTTACCTGAGGCCATCAAATATGTGCTTTTAGAGAAAACAAAAAAAATGTTTGAACACTTCCACCCTGGACTTGCCATATGGAAGGTATTATTAGCCCTGCTCTCACCTCGCCTAAAAGTGTATTACTTTCTCCAACCTGTTCTCATTTATGTTGCCTAATTAGCAACCAAGTGTTAATTCGTTCAGTTGCATGGAACAATTGGTAGAATTATTGTCCATCTACCCTTAGCTTGCATTATGGCTCATTGCAGTAGTTATCAAGCATTTTTCTATCCAAATTAATGGTGACATAAAACATCAGTGTCTTTCAAAGCTTCTGAATTTCTATTGCTCACAAAACAGTAAAGTTATATTTTTTCTGCGTCAGTGTCCAATTGGTTTGATATGCCTGAGAAAACGTTTTTAAAAAATCAGATTTTGCCAACTCAAATCCGCATGTGAAGTTTGCTAATGCAAAAAACTGTCTACAACCACTGACATCACCATAATGCAAGTTTAGGCCTACTCTCAACCTGTTTCTGAATAAGAATCAGTCAATTAATACAATTATTGTATTGAGCGAATAGGCTACCATTAGTAAATTAATTCTGTTAATTGTCTGATTCTTAATAAGAAACCGGTTGAAAGTTAACCTGCATTATGGTAAAGTCACTGGTTGTAGACAGAGTTTTCCTTTTACAAAAGAAAACTCAACACGCGGACCTGAGGTGGCAAAACCCGCATTTTAAAGGTCCCACAACACCCTACATTTCAAAAAAAAAAAAAAAAAAATTTATACCCTTTTACAACACTTTCACCATGCAACTTTGAATCTGACACTAGTTTTTCAAACTTCTATTCATGGGAAGGGTAAAATGCACATTAAAACCTTGCTCATGAACTCTCCTTGAAAATTGCAAGAAGATTATATAATCCATGTAACGTCATCTCCAGAAAGACAATGCTCTGAGTGGAGTTGGGGGAAGGAGGTTTTGCATGCAGTACCTCAAATATTCATCTCGTGGTACTAACAAATGTTCACATTTTTCACTTCCAAATTTGATACAAATCATGTGCAACACTTCCAACAACAGTAGTGACGATGAGAGTTTGTTTTCAGAGACCGCTGAAATATCATATTTGTCGGAAGATTGTGAAATTCAAGCTGGAATTTAGGCAGCTGGAATATGTTGGCCGTATCATTATAAGCCCGAGGTGGAGGCAGGTTTTAGAAACTGTGCAATGTCAATACAATGGGAAATAAATATTATAAAGTCATTTTTGGTGCCATCCAGTTGGCAAAAGTCTGGGCTTATATAACAGTGTTGCCTGGTTAACTGAAAATTGGTGAAGCACAGCCCATTCCTTGAAAATAATGATTGGTCTTGACCTGTTTTCAATCGTTTCATTAAATTGATTTTACATATACTGCGAAAACAGTCGAGACCATCAGGTGCTCGGTAAGCTAAGACAAGCCCTCATAAGCCTCAATGTGTTTTCTGTGTGTTAAATTACTGGGGAAAACTAGTTGACTCTGATAATGTCAAGTGTTTTTGGAGTTTACCTAATGTTAAAATAAATTAATTCTTGAAAACAGTTTCGGACCAGTAATTATTTTCAAGGGATGTTGAGCGCTTCACCAATTTATTTCACCATTCGTCACTGGTGTACACCACACGGTTGACCACGGCTGTGCCTGTGTCTGTGGCATGGCTCTCTGCAGCTTGCTTAGATTTAAAAAGTTATATTATTGACATTTGACATTGTTTATTCTTGCTAAGTGACATGTGATGGTGCATATTTTGACTTTCAAGGTTGCATCAACCTTAGCTATTACATTTAGATTGCTATGCAAGCCAGCTGCCTCTCACTGTCCAGTAATGTAAAACAAACGAGTAAATATACTATGCAGCAATGAGATGGTAGTTTCAAGCCATAATTTATGCAGCAAGTAAGCATGAAATGGCTATCTTTTATGTTCAACAAAAAAGAAAGAAATCTATATCTAGATAGACTTTTTCAATATGCTGACTTTGCACCAGTAAACTTCCTGAGATGACGTATACGGTCAGAAAACTCACATTTGTGGCAAGTGAACTTTTTACGGAGCGGGGCTTAGGAAGATAAAAAGTACAGAAAGTTTTGTTGGTTTCTCAAAGTAGTTATTTTACAGGCGAAACATGCAAAAAAATAAATAAATAATAATAATAATCAGTATACATACATACATGAAAAATGAGCAAAATTATTTTGATGACATGGAACCTTTAAAGCATTTTCGCGGGCGTATTGAAGCTGATCAGACGTTCATGCAAAAGAAAATGAACTGTTTTTTAAGCTACAGGAATTAAGAAGACATAGATTTTTTATGTCACCATAAATGTGGATAGGAAAATGCTTGATATCTACTGAAATTAAAAATAATGCAAGCTATGGGAAAATGGCATTAAAGTTTACCATTCGATCCTTGCAACTGAACAAATTAACACTTAGTTGTTAATTAAGAAACATAAATGGGAACTGGTTTGGATATGTAATGAGCTTTAACGTGAGGTGAGAGCAGGGCTAAATCCCTCCAATGGCGAGATCCAGGTGGAAGAGGTTAAACATGCCTGTGTGTATGGCGTGCTTGATCCTCTCCAGTGACAGAGGCATGGATGATGTTGTGTTGACTCTTCTCAACTCTGTTACTAAGCAGCTGATTCATCCTAAAGGATATGTCAGAATTTTATTTGTGGATTTTAGATCTGCTTTTAATTCTATGAAAACACACATTCTTCTAAGAAAGTTGCCTGACCTTAACATTAACAAGGGTCTAATTCTTTGGATAAGAGAGTTCCTTTCCTGCATGCCGCCATCAGAGGGTGTGTGTCAGTGCGAGCATGTCAGATGTGCGCACTGTGAGCACCGGCTGCCCGCAAGGGTGTATTCTTTCCCCTTTGCTCTTTCCCTTTTACTAATGATTTTATGATCAATTACAATGATTTTAAATTGATTTAGTACACGGACGACATGGCCTTTGTAGGGCTTCTACAAAAAACAGTCTCTTTATGTGAAGCTGCATACTTGGCCCATGTAAAAGCCTTGGAAACCTGGTGCCACTCCAGCCAGCTTGTTATCAAAGTGGAAAAAACTAAAGAACTGATATTCTCAGAAAAACAGGACATGACCTTCCAACGCTTGGTATGGTCGCTTGAACTGTTGATCTAAAAGCAAACTTTCTAAGATCATAGCCATGGCCAGTAAAGTAGTTGATACACCTCAAACGTCCTTGAACCAACTCTTTACAGAGAGGACGAGAAAGAAAGCTAGGATTATTGTGGGTGATGGCTCTCGTCCTCTCTTTAGCCAGTTTGAGCTTCTGAACTCTGGGAGGCGCTATAGAGTTTCTGTGGCAACAAGAAATATTTACAAGAAGTCATTTGTTCCAAGTGTGATCGGCATCCTGAATGCTTCTGGATGACCGACTCTGACACGAATATGGACCGTATTTTCCTCTTTTGGTCTCATGGGTGATGTAACCAATTCATGTGTAATCTTACTGTTTGGTCTTGCTGTCATGTCCTTGCATATGGTGAGCCAAAAACAACTTTCCACCACGGTGGACAATAAAGTTCTATTCTATTCTATTCTATTCTATTCTATTCTATACATCTGAATGCTTCACTCATATTTAAAAAATAGGCAAATATAAGACTGAATTACAGAGCCAAAATAGAACATTTTGTTCCCGGCAACAAGCAGATTTACACACGACAGGTCATGAGGGAGTCTGGCTGCAGAACTTAACAAAGGCTTTGTTTCCCTGCTTTAAGTGCACAAACTAGGTGTTTGATCCTTCCAACAAAGACCAATAAATGAACAATTTAGGATTTTGAGCAACATTTCCCGGGCCCAGGGGAGGTGGGTATTGGTTTCGGTGTCAAGGTAGGTGGCTTCAGAGAGGATGGATTTCCACTCTGGTCCAATTTCTCCCAGGTTCTTGAATGTATATTAAGACCTATGAAAACTTCTGTGGAAATTAGACCATTGCACCAGTTGCACTGAGGCCAGAAAAGTGATACCCAGCATGACTATTCTCAGAAAATGAATTGTCATGAAACATCTCATGCCATATGCACCATTACAATGACAGAAACCATAAAGAAATGGGAGAGGAAGAGGGGAGTCAAGGGGGTCAGGAAGACAGATGTTTGGAGAGACTGTGGGAGCCTGAGATTGTCGAGAAGGACTGGTGGGGGGCTGAGAAGGGAAGTTATGAGCCATTGTACCTAACTGAATCAGTTCTGTGACCACAGTATCACAGAAGGTTCCTTGACGCTTCTTCTGCTCACTGATACAATAAATAATGGCAGTAATACTATCTATTGATAACTTCAGTCCACGTTACAAAACTGACACTTTAAAAGGGAGAAGTCCAACTGGGTTATCATGGTATTTATTTGAATTCCCTCTGATCCAAATGCAGTCTCAAATGTTATATTTACTGCACCCGACACACTGGATTTGATTGGAGTACTGATAGTGAAAAGGGTCATTATTCAAATTAAGTATGGCTTTAAGGGGGGACTCACATCTCAATATTGAAAGATTGGTGCACTGATGAGCTTACGAGAGAGTTATTGATCCCTTGGGATCATGGGATCATACTTGGGATCATACTTGGAGCTCACAGTCTTGAAAGGCTCAGCATTTCATAATCATATTTTGTATTCCAGGATCACATGATGTTAAAGGAATGTTATCCATTACATATATCGCTTAACCCCATTATGAAGAAGCCAAAACCAGCAACTTATGCATGACCCTATTTAAAGCTTTATAATTCATGATTTGCACTTTAGGGTGGGGGGGGTATATAACTTAAATGAAACAAGACACTTTTAGCATTTATAATAGCATTTTATTTCAGTTTATTTTCATAGTTTCAGTACAGAATAAGGGTTTCAAACACAAAAAAATCCTCATGAAAAGTGGCGGGGAGTTGAAACAATACATATCAGGATCATCTCCAAGCTCTAAAAATGGTGCACTGTCAAATAAAATAATCATATTTTTAAAACAAATCAACTTTTGACTTATGAACCTCAATATGAACTAATGATTTTTCAAGAGGGACTGAGCATGAGTTCATCAAAATGGACATTTATGGTCCCTGATAACCTCCCCAAACCTGAAAAAAAAGAAGTTATTTCTTTATGATAAAGTTTAGAAATGAGTCAATTTCCAACGGCGCCCTATCAGGCAGCACATGTACTCATTAAAATAGAGCCTATTTTACTGTCAGAACATTCACCCTGCAACAGTACGGTATACTATTAGAACCTCAGAGCACACAAGCGAAGCGCAAGCTTGTATAAACGCTTTCCACACCCTATAAATTGCAAGTATAGCTCACTAACAGAGCAATATTTGAAATATACCTAATTTTTACAAAACAGATACTTACCAGGGGGAATGGCGAAGTCTTCGACCTGTCCGCATTATAAAATAGCGTAAAACAAGGCATTTTATCTCGTTGAATGCAATAAAAATTTTAAAACAGATTGTTTCATTGGTATGATGTTCTTTTTTTGGAATGCTGTGTTATTTTAACACCACATGCAACAGGACCCGAGTCCTCCAAAAAGTTCCACTTTTCATTCATCAGTCCACAGAATATTATCCCAAAAGTCTCAGGGGTCGTCAAGATGTTTTTTGGCAAATGTGAGGCAAGGCATTGTGTTCTTTTTGGTCACCAGTGGTTTTGCCTTGCAGCGCTCTCATAGATGCCATTTTTGCCCAGTCTCTTTTCTGTTGTAGAGCTGTGAACATTGAGGCAAGTGAGACCTACAGTTCCTAAGATAGATATGAAGAGCTTGTTTCCAAAACGTAATAAGTGCCAAAATTACAAAAAATTAGATTATACCATAGAGCGGTAGCCCTGTGCTTCTTACAAATGGGGCAAAAATCCGTTTTTAGATATTCATACTATAAGGTGTATGTTTTTCATGGTCAAAGTTTGTGTTTCTCTATAAAATACACTAGGCACCAACATAGAAAAAGCTGATTTTCTCAAATTGAGTAAAATGGATATATTGCGTTTTGGAAACAAACTCTTCGTATTAATTACGGTTCTTTTTGACCTCCTGGATGAGACATTGATGCGCTGTTGGAGAAATTTTGGTAGGCTGGTCATGCCTGGGAAGGTTCACCACTGTTCCGAATTTCCTCCATTTGTTGAGAATGGCTCTCACTGTGGTTCGCTACAGTCCCATAGCCTTAGAAATGGCTTTGTAAGCCTTTCCAGATGAATAGAGGTCAACAACTTTGTTTATTATCTGTTCTTGAATTTCTTTAGATTGCAGCATCATTAACTGCTTTTTGCCTCCTTCACATTTCCAGGGAGGTTTAATTTAGTGATGTTTAGATTCATCCGGGCTGCCAGTAATCATGCCTGTGTGTTTCGTAGTTAAATTGAAGCAAATTATCGGTTGGATTTGATTTAGTGACAATTGCTTTTCCACATTGGGCCAGGTATGGTTGGATTGCTATTTCCATCTATAAATTAAATTTTTCATTTTAAAAGTACATTACGTGGGTACACGGGTTATTTTTTTTAATCTAATATTAAAATTTGTTCGATGATCTGAAACATTTGTGAGGAATGTGCAAAAAGAGAAGGGGGCAAATACTTTTTCCACTGCTCCGTATTTGGAAAAAAAAAGAAGCAACTCATTTAAATAAAGATAAAAGTGTAGGCTCAAACATTTTCTCATCCCCTGAAGTGGCATGTTCAGATCTTTTCTGTCAGTGGAATGTTACCATAAAGGCATTCTTTTACACTTGACCTTTCTGACCTTCGCAGTGGCATGGGAGTCTCCCAGTTATGACCGCTTGTCTATGAACCAAAGAGAACACGCAGGACTGTGCTATTTGGAGCTTGATGACGTTGGTAATTTGACGAGACAGCCTTCCATATACACGTCTGTCCACATACCTCTGTATATGTTTGCTGCAAAACAGTGTGTCATAGGTTCATTTATCACAGAGACGAAATAGTCCAGAATTGGCATCCACGGTCTTAATAACCGAGATAACATATTGTTTTACTTCTGTCAGAACACAGCCAGCCGCTTTCCATTGTAGGTTATCATCCAGAACTCTGAATGTTTGGAGAGCTAAATGTCAAATATCTTATGCCCACCATTTTCGTCATATTTCCTGGAGCAACCCCCACACTGGGTGAGAATTAAGCCTTTCCAGTTAATGTCTACAAGCTTAGTTTTCAAATTTTTAAAACTTGTCCCTGAAAGGCGGGTATAAAATCTCATTCAAGGAATCAGTTTTAAAAAAATCAAAGATATTTTGGGGAAAAAAAATAAAGCAATTTAATGTTCGTGTGATGCAATGGAGTTTTTTTTTTCTTTAATTAACAGTTTTATTTGATGGGGGGAGCAAAAAGTGCAGTTCCCTCCTGAACAACCATCTTCTCCACTCCAAATGAGGGGAACGGTGCATGTGAAGTCTCCATTACAGAAAAAAGGAGCCTGTCGGCCTGGCTATTAGAACTGCCAAGCCGTGAGGCACTGGTTGGCTGCCTTCTTTAATAGCCCCCATTTCTCCAGATATAAACAGAGAATCTTCCCCAAACATTGCCTTTTTAAGTGTTCTCAGGGAGGTATCGGGGGTGACTTGTTCCAGCAGTTCACAGCGCTGCACTAACAAAGAGCCCGCTTAACGATGAGGAGCACCAGTCTTATTCCGTTTGTTTTAATTTTGTGCTTCCACTTTGTTCCCCATCTACAGGCTCTGCATCTGCCTCCTCGCCATTCAGGGGTCTGGAGGAGTGGAGAAAAGCACCTTTAAACACAAAGAGGACATGCTTTGCTGTCCTAGTGACTGGACTGGAAGTGAAGGGGGTTTTCTCTGTAACTGAAATTTTGCAGGCGCTATACATCCCTCTTTATCCACCCCCCCCACCTCCACAGACCCCGACTCCTCCCCGAAACCCACTTTTTTTTCTTCCTTTATCCTCTCCAGCTTAAGACATCTCACAGAAGGAGAACGGAAATTCATCCACTAGGCATTGGATTAAAAGGCCACGGCTTTGCTCTGTCTTTCATTACCATTTTTATCTATTCACTGCAGCATATGGCTGTATCCTGCATGTTTAACAGCAACCTCAGGAGCGCAAAGTGTATGTCTTACAGGCAGCACTGATGTAAATTTTGGTTGATAAAGCAATTGAGATGTGAAGTTGATATATTCCAAATGGACAGTTGGAAAAAGTCTATTTTTAGAAATTCACATACACACAAACCCACACACACACGCACACACACGCACAAAAACAGTTCAGAATACTCGCCAAAGTGAGAGTGCTCTCTGCTTATATATTGTAAAAGGTAGTTTGAAAGCTTTAGACTTCAACTTAAGTTGAAAATCTGGATATTTATTTACAAAAAAAAAATGGCTGCCATCCCCTGTGTACATTTGAGTATGTTAGTTTTCAAGATGAGAACTTGTAGAGGGAGTCTTCCGAACCAAAATTGACACTTGACTGTTGCATGTGAGAGAGGTGGTGTGTGCTATGTTTGGCATGAAGTGAAATTTAAGTCAATCCAATGTTTATCAGCGAATTCTGACAATGATTCCAATGTCCATCTTCAGGAACTCACAACCTGGGTGACAAGCCTTTGGTATTTTCAAACAGTGCCCCTCCATTCATTTATAGAGGGTGAATTGACTGAGAGCACATGCTCCTTCACAACAGCACTGTGCCACATACTCCAACCAGCATGTCTTTGGACTGCGGGATACACATGGAGCATGCCAAGTACATACTTTTACAAGGCAATTTTACAAATCATGATGCCATGGAGGAGTCGTCTCCAACGTCAGTGCTGGGGGCCGACTGCCAGTGCAGGTTTTGGTGCCAACCTCAACACAATTGCAACTGTAGGATCTTAACAAGCTGGTAATTTGTCTTTATTATGTGTATTTCTCGTTCAGAGCAGTTATTTATGCTCCTAAGCCACATTCTGACAGAAATAACCATGTGTGCCATAAAGAATAAAAGACCCTTGAAAGTATCACGCTTTTATCTATAATACAAGTAATTTAAGGTTATATTTTTGTACCAATCAAATTAGACACTGAGAAAAATCTGTACGCTCCAAATTAGGTTGCTGAACACAAGTGTTTTAAGTTCATTCAAAATACATTGCTTGAACCTAATGACATGACACAAAAGAGAATTGATTCCTTATCATTTACTTGTGTAATAATGGGTAGTATGGTTAGATTTTGTGACCAGGCGACAATTAGTTTTCACAGATTTGGAATTGACTAATCATTAATTTCATTGGTAAATTTTTTTCCCTGATTTTATGCAGTTGTTTTCAATATGTCTCTACGTGGATATGGAATTTTTATTCTTCGTGAGATTCATGGATATTTCTGTCAACATGTGACTAAAGAGGGTAAGAACTGCTCAACCACAGATACATGTAAATTTGAAAAATTAAAAACTATTTAAAAATGCTACGATTGCAGTTATGCTTGGAACAAAAGCTGACATACGTTCATAGTTGGCCCCCAGTACTGACACTGGGTACTGCAGCTACAGGACATTGTAAATAAGATCAGTCTTTCACCCTTGTAAAAACAGGGATCAACTGCAAAGATGTTTTATTTTAATATCATATTTACTATAATGTCTTTTGGATACTGCTTTTGAGATAATGCACATTCAGAGAAGTCCATAAGTAATTAGTCAATGACACAATTGTGATGGATTGCTATGGCATGATTCACTCCATATGGATGCAAATACCTCAAAATTAAAGAGCAAACAGTGAAACCGCATAAGAATTACAGCCCTTTACATTTGTGTCACTGTCTAAACATGAATGATCCTTCTTTTCTGCGTTAACCTTTGTGTGATGGCCATTTACCAGCCGACAGGATGTTTGTTAGCTTGTTCTGGAACGACATAGGCTAATTACGTTAATGAGTCGATCTGTCAACCTCGCTGACTTCCTGTTCCACTGCCAGAGTTCTCTCTGAGGGGATCCTTTGCTTGATGACATCAACCCCACGCGCATACCATACGTGCCAGTTTTGGCCTTGGAAAGCCTTTTCCAACTGGTCAAGCGTGCACAAGGCTATTTTTTTTTCTAGATGTGATGACGTGAAATGTTTTAATTAAACAGCTCTGCGCAGCTGCTCTTGACATGCGGCGGCTAGGAACCATGATCTGTTCGTTTTTTTTTTTTTTGTTGTGGAGGGGGGTTTGTGTGTATGTGTGTGTGTGTGTGTTTGTGTGTGCATTTGCAGGAGTTTGTTCCACCCATACTCTCATCATCTCATTTTTTCGCCCTCCCCCTCCTCTTTTCTCCAAAAAGTAAACACTTTTTTCCTCCCTTTCCCCCTCTCTCTCATTCTTTTTTTCCCAAACAGTTTTGTATTTAATTTCCAATCTTCCCTCAGCAAATGCTTTCCCATATGGGGCAGCAAGGAGTCTGTGAGAGGAAGTGAATTATTCCGAATCACTGTGTCTGCGCTCCACGCTCATGTTCCCAGGCTGGGAGCAGCCGGGAATGGCAAGGAGCCCTGTGACGGTAATGCTTTCCACATGGGCTCCCCGAGCAGCCGGCCAAGCCTCCAGCATGGGCAGAAATCTCCAAATTTAGAAGAAATATGAAAATTGTCAAATGCGGCTTCCTTTGAGAGGGAATCCAGCCCAGTCACCCCCCTCCCCCCCGCCTCCCCTTCGCTGTCCACCCCCCAGCCAAACCAGCCCCAATCTCGTCCCATCCACCCTCCTCCCCCCCAGACATTCCCCCCACAGACGTCGTAGGTCACGGGCTGGGGTCATGGGGGGCTTGATGCTAGCCAATCGCTCGGCTCGGGGGGCTTTCCCTGGCGTGTCACTCTCCCCGTAGGCCGGCCTCCCGCCTCATATAAGGTAAAAGAAAAGACTTTGCTCCCCGAGCCGGCTCTGCTTCAAAAAGGAGTCCTGTGCCGGGAGCCCCCTTCAGATTTTTGGGGGCCCATCCCTTGCCTTTGCCGCGGCCATGGACCGGGTCACCAGAGCAACCCCAATCAGGGCAGCTCCAAACTGGGACCTTGCCAGACCTCGACCCACAGGTACGTCCCGTACATTCAGCTTGAAACTGGACAGGGAGAGAGACCTCAGGCCATCTCAGGTTGGGGTTACTGCGGTCAGGACAGGGACAGGGAATCAGTGACCACATCAATGTGAGTGGGTTGTTTTTATGTTCATTTTTTGTAGTGGAAGGAGCAAAGTGTTTGGGACAGTCACACTTGTGGCGTGATGGGATAGGGTTAGGGCTTGGGTTAGCTGAAGGGAACACTAGTTTGGGGGCAGTGCGGCTTTTCGCTGTTTAGACTTTGGCAAACTGTCTGCGGGAGCAGATCGGTTCGCAGTGTTGGGTAGGTGATCTACGCATGTGCAAGTAGGACAGTGTATATACAGTATGCATGTACAAATGTGTGTGTGTGTCTGTGTGTGTGTCTGTGAGTGTGCACAGAGTTGAGGAGTCAGTCCATCTGGTGCATGAGACAAAGGGGAGTTCGGGGAACTGACAGGCACAGATCGCTGAGACAGTTCCTCAGTGATCCTTCCGTCACTCTCGCCGCCAGCTCCGTCTGCGGCTCTGCCACGAGGCACCAGGTTCAGCTGGGGATACCTAAGTGAGGGACCGCCTGAAAAACAATTAAACGATGAATCATTGCGCCGCACGTCCAAGTGGCTGGAACTGAGCAGGGGAGCGTAAACCGCCAGCCAGCAGCGCTAGTCACTGATTCTTACTCACTGAATATTACAGTCATGATGAGGACTGCTTAAGAGTAGACAGAAATCATGGCTAAAACTGTAGCTTGAACATGGGCACATTTGCTTTCCAACCATACTGGAAGAGCTTGTAGGAGCTGTTGTTGTTGTGCGCGCGCGCATGTGTGTGTGCGCGTGTGTGTTTGTGTGTGGGTGAGAGTGCGTATGTGCGTGTGTGCGAGCAGACGACTGCACATGTGTTTTATTCGATTGCATACATGGGTTCCAGCCAGGAACTTGGACCGCAGGCGCTGGCGAAGACTGAGACCTACAGCTTCATCATTCCCGGTTCTTGTTGCAATAGCATTTACACAAGAGCGATGTCATCTCCTGCTGCTGTTATCAAATTAATCATTAGCAGGACCACATGGCTTTTAATTATCTGCTGATGCTTTGGCTAGTGCCTAATCCTGAATGCAGCCAGTGTGTCTGGTGCTGGATTTGATTTCACTGGCCTCTTGAACTGCTTGTCATTAACTTTAGAGCATCTGCACTGAGAGAACTGGGCAAGTCACCCACGTTTTGTCTTATTATTTGATGTATTATTCCCTGCAATAAACTAACTGGATGCAGACATGGCCAATAAAGCACAATGTCTGTTTGATTACCGTTCCCAGCTCAGTCCACCTCAGCCCAAACACTTAAACACAGCACTTTAGATAGACAGCTAGAGAGCAGTCTAACAAGGTAGATGAAGGTCACAAATATGAGACTATAATGTTCTAGGGAGAACATTATTATACTGGTGTACACCCTCTGGTGACCAGAAGCAATGTAGGTATAGAGCACTGATTTAAAGTGTTGAAAGAACACTTCAAAAACAGAAGCTTAAAAATCCTAGCGAGGAATCCCTGCTCAGGCAGTGTGAAAATAAGACCTCATAGATGCAGCTGGACTTGAGCCCTCCGTCACATTCATCATAGAAATGTGATCCCAACCCCCATCCCCCTGCTAGACCCCTTTGTCTCCCTGCTCTTTGTTTCTGGGAAAGCAGGAACTAGTGTAAGCGGAGGAGAGGGAGAGAGAGAGGGAGGGTAGGAGGAGGGCAGGCCAGCAGATGTGGACAGCTGTTTTTGAGACCCTGGGGGTCAGTGGTGGGTAGCAGCATCACCCTCCATACCCCCAAGTCCTAGTACCATGCTTACAGTGTGACAGTGCCCCCCCAACATCAGCTTATCTTATCCCTGTACAGGCTAATGGAGTCATGCCAAGCAAAGCCAGTTAGCCACCCAGCGGCCTGGCTTGGACAGCTTCTCAAAACATTTCAATTCATAGCAATGTTTTCATCTCACGATGCGGTTATTTCTGCTGTAATTTTGCACTCGTTATTCCTGTGTTTTAATTATTGCGGCTGTTAATGGACCAAAAAGAGAAGGACACAATGAGTTCCTGTCAAGAGCTGGTTTAAAACTTGGATTTGGACGATTAATTCAAACTAATAGTCCCTCCCTATTTATTACCTATTTCCCTACTTAGCAAAGTAGTCAAATAAAGGCTCTGACATGGATGTGAGTGAATCTTGGCTCAAGGAACTATTTGGTAATTCATCACCACATTTTCTGTGTGATGGCAAGATGATTAAACCATCTTACGGGACATGAGAGTGTTTAAAATATAAAGCTTTATTGTATAAATAATATTTATGCTTTATCAAATGCAGTTACACTTAGGTTTATGTGGCATTGTGATGCAACTGTAGCTAGTACAACATTATTAATTTAGTCCTTTTTAATTGTGAAGTGTTTACTGTAACTGTATAGGCAAATGCATAGCGACCACCTTGGCCAACTGAACTGTTAATTATTACCTAGTGGGCACTCGACGTCATTTCAACATTGAAATTAAGTTGATATTTGGTCATGACATGGCACAACGTTGATTCAACGTTGAACCAAGGTTACAACATTCAACCTCCGAGGTTGTCAAAACTCTAACGTTGAATCGACGTTGATTAATATTGGCGCCTTCAACGTTATTTATTGGTTGAACATACAACATTGTGTCGACATCGAGTAATAGTTGTACATTTGGGCGCCAACATTCGTGCAACGTCAGATTGCCAACGTCCACTCAACTTTCAAATCCAACCTTATTTCAACGCTCTTCCAACATTGGACATGACGCCATTTCAATGTTGCTTCAACGTTGTTGTTGTTGTTGTACCCACTGGGTAACTTGTGTTTCCCTCAAACGGAGCCATAGTTCGCTACTTGGTGTAATTATGTGACTGCAAGGCTGTCGCTGTGATTTGCTTTTGCTCGGAGCACTGTTTTCTTTGCAGCGACAGTAAAAGGTGCTCTGGGATGATGAGGCCTTTGCTTCAGATACCTTTTAGGTTGTTAGTGAGGATGGATAGTGAGACTGTTGCAGCTGTCTGTCCCCTGGGTTGTGATTTATAAAGGCAAAGTTATGCGGTGTTGTGCCAACACATGGTTTCATAAATCCGGTTGTTCTTTGGAGCACCAATTCCCTGATTTTCACAGCACTGCACAACTTATGTGTTAAGCAAAGCAAAATTTTATAAATGAGAAAACAGGCCCCTATTTGAACGTGACTGGGGTAGAGAGATGAGGATTTTTGAACCGATAGCTGCACTATATGTCAAAACAGGCTTATAGATGGGAAAAGTAAGATTTGGTATTGACTATAGCATTACTGTGGGACTGATGTGAAGGATTAAAACTTACATGTATGCGTACAAAGATATACACAAGCAAATGCACAAACATTAACCACACACACACACACACACGCACACATGGACATACACACAGAAAAAAATATAGTGCATACACAAGAAAATACCAGGTCTATTCCTACTGTCTCAGAGTGTGCACAGGTCTGGCAGAGTCTTCTCCAGCTAATCATATTAAAGTGAATCATAACATCGGGTATTCGGACATAAATCATTATAATCACATTATTATTGCATTTCTACACTTGGCCTCCTCCGGGAAATGTGTTTCCATTGCTGCAACTTAATATTGAAAGCATTGCCCTTGTACACTATCAGTAAGGGCAGTTATAAAACAGACTTAAGGGCTATTTGGGGTGGAGGTTAACTTAACGCAAAGTCTGGACGGCCATTAGGAAAAAACAGTGATTATGGGTCACACCATATCTGCTGCGCATTCCAGATTCTCTATATCATGAATTAATGCCCCCCCATTGACATGATGTGGATGGATGAATGGATGGATGGATAGATGGACAGATTAGATAGAGGGGAGAGGTATGGAGCTGGAGGCAGAGAGGGAGGGAAAGGAAATGCTTTATTTATTTTTTGAGAAGTCAAAAGTCTGGAAGCCGTTGAGCTGGAGCTGGTTTCACATGACCTGTGCCTGACCTCTCTCTGCCCTGTCCTCTTCATCCCTCTTCTCTCCCACTCCTTCTCACTCACTCTCTCAGCCCTGTATTCTAGATCTCTGCTTTTTTCTCCATCTCTCCATCTCACTCACTCTTTTCGTCTGGTCCTATGCTGCATCACTCCATATGCATGTCTTTTTCCCTGGTCTCTTGCTCACAGTCTCTCTCTATCTGTCTCTCTCTCTCTGGCTCTTCCTCATTTTCTGATTCTCAGTCCCTTGTTTCTGGCCCCTATTTCTCTCTCTCTGTGGGACCTAGGGGACTCTTGTTCCCAGGGTCACTTTCACATGATTTTGGAGGGACGTTTTGGGGGGGGTATAAAGCTCCCTATGGACCTGCTGTGGCCAACACACAGTACAAGGGCAGCTGGGAGGGTTGAGTTCCCAAAACACACCCAGTTCCCAGTCGACCCTGAACGTTCTCTGCACAGTCCCAGGCAGTGAGAGGAACATCACACAAGGGAAATGCCATAGAAGAGCCGTGAGCTGTTCAAGCTAGGGGCTTTGGCCAGGTGTTCAGAAGGTTTCAACATCTTCACAGGACAAAACCACAGAAAAAGGCAATCAACGCAACAATTCATTATTTTAGCCTTGTTTTTTAATCATTATATTTTGGTTTCATAATACACAATTTTTTTGGTATAACTTTTTTCTTCTAATTAGAGAAAAAAGAAATTAGCAGGGAGGTGAGATGGTTTGATTTGCAAAATGTGGTGTAAAAAGTCATCACATCATGCAAACAGTGACTAAAACAAATTAATTTGTTCCCCTTGATGGGGAAAGTATAAGACTTTAAGTTCTATTGTGTGACTAAAGCTCTTATTGTGACAGATTTTTTTGTTAAAGTGCAGTAGATAAAATCTTTCAGGCTCCCCCCCTTTCCCGACTTTTCCGACTGTCTGAGAGAGAGGAATGCATTGGAGAGTTTGTGGGTTCCTCTCAGGGTTCTACAACATGAGTCACATTCTCCTAGTAAACGAGAGCAGTGAACACTGGCTCAGGCCCATCCTGTCTACAGACAGCCGTAGTGACGTCTAGATCTCCTCAGGTTTATCATGCATAGCCCTTCCTATCAGTAAAGTATCATCAGGAATAAATCCACCTCCTACCCTGCCCTATACACTCTGCTAATCAGCGCTAGCTTTACTAATTACCTTTAAAAACAGATTAAAGAAAACATACTTTTGTGATATAGTTTCAGGATAAAATAGAATGATTGGCATACTTTCCATATAATTTTTCAAGAAAGTATGTGACAAATTGCCTTGGAAAAATACTTTAAAATTATTCAAAAACGAACAAAAAAAATTTTGTCATGAGCTGAATTTCCAGGGCTTCAATGACATTTTTATGATTACGACACTGTGTTTCCATTATTGCTTTTATTGCTCAAAGGTTTAACTGGTAATTCCAGAGAGAATGTCAGCAGTCGCCTCCTCCACACTGAATACTCCCTCCACCATTTCCCTCCCAAAATCTTCCATTCCAGGGAAAGAACAACTTTAGCTGCCAGATCACAGAAGCAGAGTCTTTCTCTATGATATTCTGCCGGCCTTGAGAAAATATGGTCTGAGTGCATCCATATGAGTTTGGGGCCTGTGCTCACTGTAAGAGTCACAGACGGCCCCGGGATCAGGCTGAGACTGGTCCACTGGGGCCGGGGACTGAATTTGGTGTCTCCTTAAATGGCATTCAGCGGAAGGCTGTGTTAATTGTCTTGTATTAGAGAGGAAAAAAAACCTTAGTTACTTGAGGGTAATGAACAAGTGGAGTTCAGTAAAGTCCAACAATGAAGAATAAAATAAAAGCGGCGATCAAGGTAGAAAATGTATAATAATAATAATCATCATCATCATCATCATTATCATCATGCATTTTACAACACATTTATAGTTCACAATAAGGCTATTGTTCAGTTTCATTTTGCAACGCAAACCATATAAGTCAATAAGATAATTAGGTACGTGCATTTGTTAGAATTTTTACAAAACAAGTAATGTAATAGCTTGCAAGCATTACATCATCTCATCATAAAAAAAAAAAAAACATTTTTATTGCTGCAATGATTAGCGTGTAATTATTTGTAAAAACGAGATCCACAGCTGAGTGAGGCCGAATGACTCGGGCACATAATTTGGAGTTGCGGGGAATGGATAGAGTCGTAATTGCTTATTTATGCGCATCTACGTTATGGTTTCATTGTTTCAGATTTCATGTGATGCGATCATCCTCTTTCTTCGGGAAGCACTGTCTCCTGCCGTACTAACGTGATACTGAAGCCGTATCACATTTCCAATACCTGAGGCAAAGGAGGACAGAGTGGTACTGTTATCAAATCACAGCGGCTGAATGCTCCGTTTGTGGTTCTTTCACATCTCTATAAATAGAAAAACGCACCCTGGTGTCCATGTGCTTTGATATCGGGTAATCCTTCTCTGTTTGTGCAGTTGTGCTTCCTTTGAATTTTGATTACATTAGAGACTTCTTTATTTCCTCAAAAAATCTAGTTATTTGTCTATAATATTGCCAGATTAGAATTTTGGATTTATATCTGTATGCGTGCTTGTCAGTATGTCCCTAGTTTGTTTTCAATGCCACTGCAATAACCTACTTTAAAATAGATTAACTCTTGAGATTCGCTTTTAAGGATGACTCTTTTGGATTTACGAATGGGAGGGTCTGCGTGTGTTTGTGTGTGGCACATCAAATTTTGCTCGGAAACTGAGCAGAGAAAGTAACATCATATTGGTCGAAGAACTTCTTACAATTTTTCCCCCCAGTTTTCATGAATTTAGTTTCCTTCAGTCCAAATCATGCTTCTGACCTGTGTAAATTCGCTTGAATGTCAGTATGTTTTCGGTAAGAGTTGGATTTTAGATTTAATTAGAGGGGACCACGAATAAAGCAAAAGAAAGAGAGTGAGAGAATGGGAGAGGGATGAAGAGAGAGAGAGAGTAAGCGGGATCGTTCCCCCCCCCTGCATTTCCTGTCTGGGTGATTTAGAGAGATGAGAGAGGATGAGAGGGGTCCTTAAAAGGCAATGTTTGGCTGTGCTGCAGTTTTGCTCTCCATTATCGTCCACCAGTCTCTCTCACTGTAAACAAAGTGCCTGCATCTGCATCTGTCCAGATCAGCGCCATTCTGTTGTGTCATATATATCTACATGTACACACACACACACACACACACATTCATAAACACACTCACGCACTCACAGATTCATGCACACCGCACATAAACACACATACACATGCGCACACATACACATTACAAAAGCATGTACACTCACTGCCTAATGTAAGCAGCAGTCGTGGGTGTACTCTTGTCCCAGTCATTAACAAGTAATGGCTTCCTGGCAGACTTCTCCAGTGTTTACATGCAGTAAAACTTTGCCAAATGTACTGCACAATGCAAAAGTCTAAGGTGCATGTCAAAACATACAGTGAAGATGCTTTCAAAAGTAATGAAATTACGTAGAAGTTAGTAAATTGTAATATATATATATTTTTTTGTCTTTGAGTTTCCAATAGTTAAAAAAATACATTAAATCTTGATTTGATGTTACCCCCATTTGCTGTTTGAGCTGCACTAGTTCTATTAAATAGACTGTCTAGCATTTTTTGCGAGAAAATTAGCCAGTCGATAGTTCAGCATACTGTACATCTTCCAAGTATATTGGAGAACCGGCTCCAGTTACTGGCTGTCTCACTCTTCTCTCTTTCCTGGAAATCCCATACAGCCTTGTTCTGAGGTCATACCACCAGTTATTTGGCTAAATGATATACAAAAATTTCCCTAAAAGAGTCAAATTTTTGTAAAATTAATTTTTGGAAATCTCAAATTTACTCCGTTTTACTGAGGTACTACTGTTTACTAAAAAATCGTCAGAAACCAAATGCATTTAAGAAATATAGTGTGGTTAAAACTTTTGCCCAGTACTGCATTTCTCCCGTGTATTTCTACAAAATACACTGATTTGTTTTAATGTGGGCTGTCGCCGCGTACTTTATCTTGAAGCATCAAACATTTCACTTTGCTCAACCAAACAGGACTCAGAAGGCCCCAATGGTTGCTGAGTCACAAAGAAAGAGAGAACAGTCTTGAAAAGGACATATTGGAACTGATTGTGACATTTTCTGCGAGACCTCAGACACATTTATCATTGTTTTTTACGATGTTTATGAGGTGTTGTGGGGTTTACATCTCCTGCAAAGCAGCTGGTTGGCGTTAGCGTGTCCTCACCACAGCTAAGCTGGTAATACTTAGGAAAGACTTCCTCCGTGCAGAGCGAGTCTTACTGATATATCACTCAGCTCCAGGGCTGAGACATCTGGGCGCTCACGGGGGAGACTTGTCCATTGGTGGTCTCCCGCCGAAGTCGGTGCCGCTTTTGGAGCCAACCTTACCGGGAATCCGTGCCAATCAAATGCTTAGAGGGAATGAGGAAGCAAGACCAGCGTACTAATGCCGCTTTCACACTGGACGCGAAACAAATTTTTCGCAAGACAGATTAGATTCAAAGTCAATGCAAAGACGCGCATACACGCGTTTCGCATGTATTCGCGTCTTTGCATTGCAGCCTAATGCCGCTTTTCCATTACACATTTTTGGCACTCATCGCCTCTACTTGACTCGACTCTACTCGGTTTCGGTCGTTTTCCATTACAATTGAGTACCACCTCGACCTGGGTGGGGTCATTAAAGCAAGCGTCACTCCCTGGTCAATCAGTGACCTGCAGTCTGCAGACGTCACATTTTCAGCTCAACTCGTTGGAACCCCAGTCGAGTTGGTACTACAAAAGTACCTGGTACCAGGTATTATCACCTAATGGAAAACCTTAAAAACCGAGTAGAGTCGAGTCGAGTAGAACTGAAGCCCTATAAAGGGGGAGCTCTTTCCAATCATTGTACCACCAACCTAAGACACGAAACATGCAGCAGCGAATGGGAAGCGAGATAAGACATGGGGCGCGGCAGTGACATGTGCCGACTGGCTGCATTCTTTCAGATCCTTCTGTTACCTCGCATGAGAAAAGGCAATTAGTTTGGCACGGTGCCAGGGAAATGCCAAGCGTGGCCATCAGCCTTTCAGGAGGGAAACCCCAGGGCAGGCATCATTAAATTCATC
This sequence comes from Gymnothorax javanicus, assembly GCA_029692085.1. Lineage (NCBI taxonomy): Eukaryota > Metazoa > Chordata > Actinopteri > Anguilliformes > Muraenidae > Gymnothorax > Gymnothorax javanicus. The sequence goes on from CM056204.1 coordinate 49,157,037, forward strand.
ACCACTGATCACCTTCATTTAGAGGCGGCGGCTAGGCTACATTAGCACAAGGAAAACGCTGCTGTCGTCATCTTTGGGGGTGGGGTGCGGGTAGAGGTCTTTCAAAACCCCGCAGCAGAGAGCTTCTAACATTAAACAACTCCTCTTTTATAAAAAGTGACTGCTGCCTCCAACCTTGGAACACTGACATTACATTACCTACCTGTGCAGGTACAGGCTATGGCCACAGTGAGTGAAAAGATAAGCTTTGATAAGTTTGAGGTTGTTGCATAAGTCACAAACTACAAAAGCCTGGATCATTGAATCTATATGATTCTGTCTCAGACCACCTCAAATTAAATTACCATCAGAGGCAAAATTGAAAATAATCTGGCCAAAACTGGGGATTTAAGTTTTTAGAGACTAAAATTGTAGCGCACTCTGGAAATTCATAATCCATCCTTCGTGAACCTTGACCGTAACATATTATTGTCCCTCGTATCTGCTTTGATTTTGCTGTAGCATTTAATCAGATGCACGCAGCTAACAGAGAACGCTCTCTCACAACACTGATTTGAGTTTTGTGGCACAGATACCACAGGCTTTGTTAAATCCCAAAAAGAGAAAAGATGTGTCCTGATTGCCTTCCGCCTGCAGCACAAGGCACATTGCAGCCGTGTGGACCCCGCTGTGGCACAAAGGAGCATGGGAAACAGGGGCAGGATGCTCTGTTTATTGGTTTAATCTTGGTTATTAAACACAGGCCATAGAATTAGTGTCACAGAGCACAGAGAGCCTGGGAGCTGAGGCCCGTTTTTGTTGAGTCTTCACTCTGCACCCGGAAACTTACGGGGGAGGAGGGGTGGGTCACACTGTGGGACTCGGACTTTGGGGTATTGGGGAGAGGGTCTCATTAAGTCTGGGACTGGGTCCCACCATATAAGCCTAACTGCTACAAACACTCATCCGTTCCTTCGTCACGTCGAACTCTGGCAACTGAAGGAGGTCAGATATGGAGGTAGAGGAAGAGTAAATTAACTGTAACATCGGATTTATCATTAACGGTGTACATGGTGGGAGTATGGGCTGTGTCTGTTACGTGCAGTGTATGTGCATGGTTTTTGAGTATGTAAATATATATGTTATGTACACTGTGGCATATATTCAGAATGCTCTTTTCTGCTAAACAGTGAGCTGGTGTTTTGTAAGTTTAACGGGACAGACTATTTGTAATCAGTTTGATTGAACATAATCGTAAATGCGTCACGTTGAATCATATCTGTCTTTATGCCATAATACCTGCCCTGTATTATGCCTTTTAATCAAAACAATTTGCTATCATGGGAGACAATGCAAGTAAAAGCGAACTTCTGCTCCTGCCCTCCATGTTTTTCTCTCTTCTGCGCTTCAGCATGGCTTCAGTTAGGAGGAGTCAACTGGGACGCAAGCCCAAGTTGTCATTTGTTTCAAAATATATCAGCCCACAAGTATTTGGACAATGGAAGAATTTTTTGCATCTTGGCCTTGCACTCCAGCGCGCTGGACTCGAAAGCAAGGAATGTGAGGTTTGACTGATAGCTTAATGTGCCGAGACGTTGGTCCGTATTGTTTGAACCATGGAGGAGCTGCATGCCATTTCACTGTTCAAACACTTGTGCACTGCAGTGTACATACAGGGGGGCCCTCCCAATATTGTCATGGCCTTGAGGATTCACTGCTGCAGCCCAGGGTTACAGTAAAGAGACGAGCAGCCCTGCAGAGCTGTAGATTCAGTGTGTGCAAAAATCAGCGAAGGGAAAGCGGGAGAATATTTTTCCGCTGCTCCCACTCTTCTGTGACAGTGCTACGTTTCACTGGCTTCGGTCTCACCTTCACTCCATTTTCCCTTTTATGTCGGTCTGCGGCAGACTGTGGCTGAAAAAGGGAATGAATGCAGGCGGAGGGAGAGATGTGGGGAGAGGGGGAGGATTTTGAGAGGTCGGGGGGGGTTAAGCGAGTAGTGACAAACTATCTGCCACCACAATCTCAGCCCGTTAGGAACTGCAGGACTGAATGTTTATTGTGAGCGCTGCTACATTTTCCATTATCCCAAAATAAAATCCTTTAAAAAAAGGTCCTTATATGGATGGAGGCAGATACCAGGCCAGGGAGTTGAGACAACGTAAAGCTCTCCCTTCTTGGAAACGGCTCAAAAGATTTCAAGAATTTTTTCTGCTTTTCTTTTTTTTAATTTAGCCTCTTTTCCTTCTTTGGGGTGAACTGACTGTTGACAAAATTAGAGCATAGAGACTTATGGTCCTTCTGACTAAGTTTTGATGATAACTGCGCTCGTTGGCTGCTGGTCCCTATTCCTCATTCTGAGATACAGACTCACCCCTTTTTGGTGTTTTTGATACTTTTTTTCACTGAGGAACAGCTGTAGACTTAGCCTGTGCAGGACTTATTATCTACACAATTGATTTAATCATTTAACCTAATGTCGATTTAATTTTTTTACGGCAGAAAGAACAGGGGCTGGGTGGCACAGCGATACAATGGGTAACACTTCAAAGCAGGGAAATAGCAGGTTTGAATTCAGCCCGATGCCTTTCTGTAAAGAGTTTACATGTTCTCCCCATGTTTTTCTGGGTTTTCTTCAGCAATTCTGGCTACTCTGGCTTCCGCTTACAGTTCAAGGACAGGCACATCAGGCTAAGACTCTAAATTGCTGATTGGCATAAGAATGTGAGTAAATGGTATGTGATGTTCTTGCGATGGATTGGCTACATATTCAGGGTTACTGCCCCGCTCCTAGTGTGCAGTGCACTCCCATTGTCCCATTGATCCAGAGCCTGTGACCCTGACTCGGCACAAGCAGGCTATACAGCAGATGAATGGCGATAGGAACATCAAAATCCTATGTAAAGTGCATTGGAACTATCAGAGGGAGCACACAGCCCCATTCAGAGAGCCCAGAACCCTCTTGATTCACTGGTGCCTAATGTTAGGGGAAGGTTTTGAGACGTTGTATGTTTCGGTGATAGTCCAGAGGGGTCCTTTCTAACCGCCGGTCAGCAAAGTGGTCTGAAGACAAACAGAGCACCTGAGATCAGTTCTAATACTCCTGGGACAGATATTACTGTTACTTATTCTCTCTTTGTCCCTCTTGCGCAGGAGATGCCGAAATCCTGACCAGATTCTGTGATGTGAGGACAATGACAGGCAATGGTGCTTCCTGAAAACATATCCCTATTCCACCGGCAAATTCCACACAAGCCATTTCCTGCTGCAAAGAGGATCAAAAATGGCTTCATCATGTGCCGGGCAGGTTCATTAAGGCTGAATGGTAAGGGCTTCCACTGTCGTACCATAGCGTCTCGCACAACTGCTGAAGCAGTGTCCAATGGTGAGCTTTGCAGTTGTAGCTGTACTTTTATTTTTTTTTCTCCTCAGTGGGGAATTTTTTCGGGAGTCCACCAGATAAAAATATTGGATCAGAGATTGTTGAGCATTTGCAGGATGGGCACCCTCAGATAGTTCAAGTATTTATGAACCACAGTTTAGCTGTTTGCTTATTAGCTATATAAAAATTTAGACATTTTCATTTCACAGCAAGGCCAGCTGTTAATCAATGTGGAAATTATTACTTAAAATAAAGACTACTCAGAAGCTTTCTCATTTTCTTTTAAAATCTTTTTTTTTTTAATATATTTTTTAACACTGCTGACATTGAGGTCATCTGCAGTATGGACAATCCAGTTCATCTGTATCCTGTGTCTTACATTCATGTGCCCTTAGGAACAGCCACTTTAAACTTCTTTTTTTTTTTTTTTAGGAGTGCATATAAGTATAAAGAAATTTATTGATCTCAGTTCCACTTAGGTTTTGTCTTGAAAAAGCTATGTTGCCAGCTATAAACTTTCACTTTTACACCAAATGCCAGCAGGTTTTCTTCTGAATGCCTAGACAGCATTTCATCATCTTTTCACCACAAAAATGCTCAGATGACAGCCCTATGAGAGTGACTTTATTTAGCATACCCTCCCATTTCCCCCGGGCAGCCGGCACTGAACATCATACGGCCAGACCATGCATACCTCACAGGGCTCTCGTTGAGTTTGTATGCAGTGCTTTAGCGTGGGTAGGTTGTGGGGGTTTTTCTAGTGAAGGAGCAGGTTTGATTACATTGGCACAGCACACCAAATAATGGTACTGAGGAGGACTTAAATTCTTCTCCAGATCTGAGTGGGGCCCCATCTCCTCGGCCCTTTCCTGGGCTCCTCCTTAGGTGGAGCTGCCCGAGCCGCAGAGGGTCACCGGGAGCGGCAGTATGGGCGCCGCGCGGAGGAGAGCACGCTGCTCGTGGAGGCAGAGGTGAAGTCATCGCTTGGCCGTGAGTACGTCAACTCCGCACTTTTCCTCGCTGCCGTGCAACTGTAAGAAACTGAAGTAGAGATATTCTCCGACACAGTTTGAAGAGAGAAAATGAGTTACATGCGTGTAATCGTATGAAGCATAATAAATTGAACTTCTCTCAGCTTCCTTTCTGGAAAATTCCTGGTTTAGAGAATAATGTGGATTCTGCCCTAGGAGCTAACCGTTGACTGTTCTCTTCTGTGACTGTGTGGCTAGTTTTGGGGTCAGTATGTCATGAGAAAACTTCACAATGCTTTTTTCACAGTTTTCTATGTATATAGAGGGTTCTTCCTAAGAAATAATAGGATCAACAGAGCTACAAAAGGGCCAAGCAACCACTCTTCCTCTCTCAGACAGCTGTTCTGTGGAGAGGTGAGATGGCGCATTCCACAGCGCGCTAGGCTAACAGACGGCGCAAACCACTTCCTGCTCTGTCATCTCCATGAACTCAGTGACAGAGCATTACAGCTGTGACACACATCTCATACCCTGTTCCTCTAACTGCCATCTCAACAGACTCAACTTCTCAGACTTATTCTGTCAGATGTCCTTTATTCCTCACCCTTTTTCCTTTGACTTTTTGTGAGTAGCTTACCAGAACAGAGAACTGTGTTTTATATCAGCTTGCTGCTCTACATATTTTCCTAATGGAGTTGGAGAGTGGAATTACAATGATTCTATTAGCCTTCAGCGCAGACTAAGAATTGTAGGTTCGCTTACCAATGCTTAGAGTAGTCCTGTAAGGAGAGTCTATTTCAACCCTTATTTGACACTAAAAACTTTTATCTTTCTTACAAGCTTTGTAGCCATTGAACGAGGTGTGCAGTCTTTGATTAGGACTGAAAACCTACAGGATTATGGCTCTCCAGATACAGGGTCGGGAACCACTGTCCTAATGCGTCTCTCTCACCAGATAGGGAGGTTTGTCAGCTGTAATAACGGTTTTATTATGGTTCTCATCTAATGTGAGAGGGGGCGAGAGAAAGGAAGAGAGTAGAGTACATTGTGTCAGAGGGAGCGAGAGAGGGCACGGAGAGTGTGTCTGAGAAAGAAAGATGTGTATTGTGAGGATGTGAAGACTGAATACACACAGAAGAGCACCACCCAAGATCCCTCAAAGCAAACACTGATACAAGGAGATCCTGGAATGTTGGAGTTTACATACAGGGATTGTTCACTTTCTGATTAAAAAGAAAAAAGAGAAGGTTTTCAGTTGTAGTATATTTTTAATTGCCATAAGTGCACGATGAAGGGTATTTTATTTAACTTATATGCTACTGTTTCAGAGGTCTTGCTGAGATGACGTAAAAGGAAAGGCATCATTAGGAAACAAAATCAGAAATAAATAATAATCCAAATATTCAATGCGATCCCCCTGTGAGCTGGTATTATGCGGCCTGACGGACAGAGTAGGCAGGAGATGGAGGAGCGAGCGGGACAGGAGTGCTGTGATGTAGGGATGGTGGAGGGGCTGGGCCTGGTATTGAGCAGTAATAGCAGGACAGTGTGGCAAAGCTGGAGGGGGAGCATGACTGGGGTCTTGGGAAAGGACAGCAAGATATTTCTGAATGCAGGCAGGGGTCAGGCCTACTTCCTGTAGACCCCCGTGTTTATTGCCTCTCCCTGCCTCTTACTGATCCCCCAAATTAGAGCCCCCCTTTGGACAATACCAACATCTTTGTTGAATTTCATCTGGCCTGAGACAGCTAACCACCACCCTTCCAGAGAGCAGAGAATACTGCAATTCAAATGTGGAAAATACAAGGATGATTATACACGTGGAGAATATTACCACATCTATAAAATGGCCCTCATGTTTAAACTGGCCAACATATCATTAACAGTGGCAAAATATGGGTAATATACTTATTTCAGTGCATATTCCATTAGATTTCAGTTCCATAACCAACATCGGAAAAATCCTGCATTGGTTTAGAAGAGATCTGCAAGGGCCCCAAGTCTCCACATACTGCATGTTACTCATGATCATGGGATGTATGGTGTGGGTCCCTCCACGTCTCCTGCTCCAATGGCTTTGGCTGTGTTTTGTGCTTTCTGACCAGCAGAACAGTCTATGCAGAGACGGGAAAGTAAGCGGCGCAGCAGTACGGACGACATGCAGAGGATTTTCAGCTCTGTGTGGTTTGGAGGAAGGGGGGGGGAGGTATTGAACAAAAACAGGTAGGTGCAGAGCCTCAGTAAGGGTAGCCAAAATGTAATGGTTGGCAGGGGTGTGCCTTTCAAACAGTGATTACAAGCCAAGAAGGGGCCCTTTCGTGCATGTGCTTGGTGCATAAGACGAGTTGAGAAAGGGACGGTGCTTATGGTAGATGAATGGGGGCGGTTCTACTGAGCCACAGTCTCCAGGCCCAAGGTGCAGTGCTGCATCTCTGGTCAGTTGGGAGTCTGAGATGAAGCACTGTAGCTCGGGAGGGGGGGCACTACCGAAGAAGTGATGTCACTTCCTGGCACACTCACAGCAGTTCACTCAGTTCAGTCACTATTTTACATTCATTCAGAAGACTGTCCTACGTTAGCAACTCGCAGTGCAAGAGCTTGTAAGTGTGCATGACCATCAGCAAGGAAGTAGATAGGGGTACAGGGGAACTGGAGCGCTTTGTCCGAGTTGGGGGCACAGAGTATGCAGTGAAACTACTTTTAATTTGTTACACTATACACTAAGAGCACCAAACCAATATCTTGTCCCAGACAGGGGAAATGTGCAGCAGACGCCCTCACTACTAGACACCCGAAAGCAGGGATTCTAAGGCAAAACAAAGGGATGAACAGGCATCTCCTCAGAAGGAGTCACTGTTCATACGTTCTGAAGCAACTTTTACATCAGATTCAACCATGCAGTGTTGGTGCCATATTTTACCATTTTACTTGCAGTGATCTCTCACAGTTCTTGAAGTGAGCTCAAGTGTAGTGGTGGTGTTTTGTAGTGTTTATCCAACCTCTAATTCTGTGACTTTTCACTTCCTGTTATGGTCAGCATTTTATCCCAGCCCCCGGGGTCCAGTTTTCCCAGGAATCCCTTGGGCAATCGTAAGGGGGATTCCTGGAAATACTGTTCTTGGGGGTGGGGCTTGGCAACATGGTGACGGGGACCTCCTCCTTTTAGATGCATGCACACACACACACACACACACACACACACTCGCACATGGACACGCAAACACACGCAAACACGCACACACGTACACGTAAACACGTGCAAACACGCACACACACACCTTGTTTCAAGGCCATTTGATCATTGAACAGATGAACAGAACAACTTCCAGAAGCAGCAATTGTTGACAGCCTTCCAAACTCCTCTAGTTAAATTGAAATATTTGTCTCCAGATTATTCGAAGAATCCAAGAAAATGTAACTTTTAAAACCTGATTTATTTTGCTAAAACCTGAAAATGTACTCAAATATTCAATAAAATGTTTTTTTAAAACTTGTGTCTGTCTGCAAATTAGTTCTTGTACTGAAAATGCATACTACACAGAACATTATAGAGAAAGCAGCACCATCTATCAGTTGGTAAAAGGACTACACTTATTTTCTGGCCACTAGATGGCACAAGTAAGACTATATAATATTTATAGGAGCAAGCAGTCATTCCACATGTGATTGTTAAGATTATTGGAATTCCAGATCAGAGTGGCTCGAGATTTTAACATACTCAATGCCTCATATGGTCATGGTACCTAATATTCAGAGAGGAAACCATATATGTGTTCCACATATGGATTTATGAGCACAGAGGCTTATAAACCAAACATAATGAAAAAGCCAGCACTAAATCAGCAGGTTGGTTTTTTGTAATACCACAATTCGGGGGGGGTGGGGTGGGGGGGGGGGGGGTTGGGGTGTTAGCATAATAATGTGATGTTAACATTTGAGTCCCAAGAAATGCAAAGTCCTACATCCAACATTTTCATTGCCAATTTCCTGTTGTAAAAGTGCAAGATATTTCTGATATTTTTACATTTACATTGGTTTCCAATCATAAGCGCGTTACTACTCAGGAAGTCAGAGGAAATTTAAACCACCTTTTTTAGATTTCTTTGGTAAATGCCAAGTTAATTGAAAGCACAAAAGGTACATTTGTAGGTCAGAAATTACATTCACAAGTGCTAACTTCATAATATAAATGATTCTGCTCTCGGAAGGAGACTCCATTTGTGCATAGCGTGATGCTGTGTTGGATGTACCAAAAAAAAGCATTCTTGCATTTGTGGCACAGTCATTAGGGTTTATTTTGTCACATGGATGATACAAGTTTTGAATAACTCTTTACCTTCAATAAAAGATTTGCATTTTGTGCTCACACATGCTGCCAAACATTAAAAATTGGTTGGTTGATCTGAAACATTTAAATATGACACAAGAGCAAAAATAGAAGAAATCGGGGGGGTTCACAGCACTGTATGTCATGACTGGAGATTTTGATATTTTAAAATCAGCTAAGGTCAAGGCAGCCAGCACAAACATATATGCATGCAAGTCGCACATATATTGTTACGAGAAGTTCATTTCATTTAACCCCTTTGCGCAGATATAGACTCGGCATCCATAAATTCCGAAATTTAATTCCTAAATAATTTTGTAATTGAATTTACAAATGTCTTACTTTACTGGAATAATTTTCCACAGTCTCTGTGACACAAATAATGAGTTATAAAGCCTAAATAGGCTCATGCATGACAGGAAAAATTTGGCATAATTTGTATTCTGCACAAAGGGGTTAATCATTTTATTTAATCTGTGAAAGAGATTTAGCTGGAGATAGAGCCAACACACAGTGGATTAAAATCGGAAATGAGAGCCAGTGCTTTAAAGGAGCAAACAGCCAAGCATGTAGAATAAGGTGATATAACTCAAAAGGAACGCAAGTAAATCAAAATCCCGCTGCATTTATTACAGTAGATGAGTTATTTAAAAAACGACATTTTATATCTTTCCATTCATATTGGCGTATCCTGTTCTAGGGAAAAAAAAAATGTCTCTAACATCAAGAGATATTTAAACTGGGTCCACCCTTCCTCTTCTATAATTTCTATGGGACTTACAATGAAGTGTGAAGAAGAAGTGGGCGTGTAGGTACAGCGTGTACATTCCCACAAGTGCTGTTTCATGGCACAAATGGATTCTGCTCTTGAAAGGGCATTGGTTCCAAGCCCTGTGTGGGGGGCAGAGTGTTTTCATTAAGGCCCTGGCCTTCACCGTACACATTATCTCAAATAAAAACATGTTCTATAGGGAGAGAAAAAGAGTGAAGTGAAAACATTTTTTCTCCATTTAAGCATATTTTTCACGCTATATGTTTTCAGACCTTCATTATGTAAGACAACACAAAAAAACGCAGAGTAAAGTTTCACACTAAATGGAGTCAGTCCATGTTTACATCATCATATCATTTAATTTACTGAAGGAAAAGTGGCTATCCAACAACTACATCATGGAGGTACTTAAGCATTTGAACGGTGACCATTGTCATAATTTTGGCGCTGTACGTCATCGCTATGGATTTGAAATGAAACCATCAAGATGTGCTTGAAGTGAAGAATCTAAGCTTTAAATGAAGGTTTTTGTCTACAATATTGATTGGGCTACAGTATGTATGAATTACCATTGTTTTTTCCATGCTCCTCTGACTTGAGACTCTAGTAATTGGACAAACTTAACAATCATTAATTCAAAGGGGCTGTGTCATGATTACTGAGCATGCTCACAACTTTGAACAAAGAAAATCTGCTCAATTGCAAGTCAAAATCTAGAAGGTAGTTTTCTTCTTCTGTGATTATTGCCAATGGAAACAGCTTATATTCTTTGCATCCCTTGGCTAAAGCTTAAAATAGCACCTTGAATCCTCGAATTTCCATAGAAAGCTCATTAAAATAAACAGCATAATGCTGGAGGAACTAAAATATACAAATACAATGCAAAACAAAGATAGATTGGCAAGGATGGAATCAGATTATGACTTGCAGTCAAGCAGATTCACTTTCTTAGGATGTATGTTCTGAGCATGCACAGAAATCGTGACACAGCTCCTTTAAGTTTAATGTTTTGTCACAGAGCCTTCGTGTTCAGTAACTGCCTGTGGTTGGCAGCTGATAGGAATCACTAGATGCAGGGTTATTTCCCTAGTGATGCTCTGCCAGACCTCCACTGCAGCTGCCGTCAGTTCCTGCTCATTCCTGGGGAGCTTGACTTCAGTTTTGCCTTCAGCAACTTACATGAACCCTCATCTGGATTCAGGTCGGGTAATGAAGTTGGCCTCAACAGAACATACAAATGTTTTTCCTTGAAAAAGTTTTGGGATGATTTCACAGCAGGCTTTAGATCATTGTGCATCTGCACTGTGAACGCCATTTCATGAGTTTTGAAACACTTGGCAGAAGCTGAGCATGTATTATAGCCCTGCACAATTCAGTAAATATGAGGGAACCAGTTCTATTGGCAGCCATGACATCACCCTCACCATTATCTGCACAGATAGGGTGATGTGCTTTAGTGGCACTTGCTTTTTTTGGAAATTAAATGCAGGAATAACATAAACCAGGCCACAGAACAGCTGAACTGTCAATTAGGCAGTTACTTCCGCTCCCTTAAAAAGGTGGGGAACCACATATATGAAGTGATGCAATTCCTACAGTGCTTACTAAATTTTCATGTAAATACCTTGAAAATAAAGCCGGAAGCCTGCATTTGGAATAGATATTCATAATAATTATATAATTCATAATGATGTTCCAAATCTATGATCTTGACTAGGGCACCAAAATGGCTGTAGTCAGCCCTGCTCCCTAGTCTCTTTCTAATCAAGGAATCACCTTATCCAAGACGACAGAGGCGTGCAGTTCTGCAGATCATCATTTGGATCCTTTCTTGCATGAGTCGTGGATGTGTTCCTGGAGGAATTTTATCAAACCTCTCCTGAGACGATTCACGATTCCAAGTTTTCTCCATTTTGAGATAATGGTGCTTGCTGTGGTTCACTGAAGTCCAGATGCCTAAATGGCTTTGTTACCCTTTCCAGGCTGACATAGATCAATAGCTTTCTTTCTCACCCCTATCTTTTGATCCTGGCATTGTTGAGACCTTTTCGCCAATTTTATATTGCTGCAAAGGTTCTATTTAATTGATGTTTAGATTCATCAGGTCTAGCCAATGTCATTCAAGCCAAATTTAACACAATTATAAATTAAATTCAGTGAAATGGCAGATTGAGAAATAAAGGGGGCAATTTATTTAAGGGGACAGTGTGTTTTTACAGTTAGTCTTTGTCTGATGTAAAATTTTGAAGATCTCTAGTGCAAAAATAGAAGAAATCAGGAAAGGAAAAACACTTTTTCACAGCACAATATGTTCCTCAAAGAAAGAATAAAAAGAGGCACATCAGATCAGATATAGTGAGATATTTTTCACAGGCGAGGCCAGAGGTCTCAAACTCAAATCCTGGAGGGCCACAGAGGCAACTGCTTTTTTATTTGCAGCAGCACTAAATTGTTTAATTGATGTCATTGACAGGCTAAGGAGTCCGCACACCTCATTGATGCAGCCAGAGTTCACTGCCCATTGAATGGAAATCCCAAAAACGTAAACATTGCAGCCCACGAGGAATGAAGTTTGAGACCTCCCGGAGAAACAGAGAAAGAGAGAGGTGGAGGGAGTGACAAAGAACAAAAAAATGGCCAGCCACAGAAAACAGGCAGTGACACTGCAGTATACAACAGTGTGAGAACAAAACAAACTGAGAAAAATACAAAAACGCAAGAGATTTCTACCTTCTCCCTGATAAACAAACAGTATATTGGATATTCCAAGTCCTTGCCAACCCTCCTCAAAAGAACTCCACTCAGTTCAGTCCTGGCAGATGAGTTCATTCTGGCCCATCACAGATCCACAAACAGTGTGTGACACACAGTCACACAAATCAGCCCAAAATTCACATGCCCAAAATACACTCTCACACTTTGGATTAATCATTGTCATCCCTTGATCTCTTTAGCGCAACTTCATCTTTCTCTCTCGATCACACTTCATTCATTGTTATCATGAATTTGATGGAACCAATGTGGATCATTTCAAGAGTGAAAATATGCTGAACATGCATCTTGTGGACTGCGTGCTTCTTTATGTGCTCGCATATTTCATGTGCTAAAGGCCTCTACAAAAATGATAAACAGAGGATAAAGAGAGGCAGAGTGGAGAGAGAGAGAGAGAGAGAAAGAAAGAAAGAAAGCGGAAATGCGGGAAACCAGCAGAGACTGGATCAGGCATGCGGCGGTGACTCAGGGGGAGGTTAAGGGGCATGCAGTAACACAGCAGGTAAGAGGGTGGCAGGTGGGGGGGTGAGATGACTCATGCTCAACTACCCCTCATCCCATCCTTTAACAGATAATTCAGTATCTCCAAAAACACCTCTAATTGGGTCTGGTCCAGCTTTGAGACTCAAAGCTCCCCGCCCTCCTCTGCATTATTGCTGAATTAGACAGCGTACAAAGTGCTACATCTGCTTGCACATATCACACAATCAACTTCAGAGGTGGACAGTCCAGGGGACAGAACATAAAAGTTCCCCAATGTGTTCAATCCACCCATGGGAACTCAGCTAATTGATTTCACTGACAACTGGCTGAGGAATTATGCCAACGAGCAAATCCAAGAATTAAAATACTGGGGACGACTTCTGCTTCCTGAACCTGGATTTTCCACCTCAGACCAGTATAGATGACCAGCCCTGCAGCACTTCACTGAAAGGGACGGGTATTACCTGTCACTTTCAAGAGAAGTATGCCTTCTCACCATCAGGCAGAGGTCGATAATTGAGTTTCAGTTACCAGAACATGCCAAGATTTTAGTCATGAGTTGGAACCGAGCATTGAAATGAGCCAGCCAATGGGTGGAGGAAACACAAATCATCTCCGCCAACAGGCACATCAGGAGCGTGTAGAGATGCTAATCAGACTCTTATTATATAAAGCTAAGTTACCTCTCGAAGACGCGCTCAGCGTGATACGCTTACATCACGCACATCCTGGGGGTGTGGAGAAGCTCATCAGAGTCACATGATATGGAGGGAAATTACCTCCTAAATCTGGGCAAAGTGTGGTAAGATAACATCTCGCAGATCCTGAAGGTGCAGAGAAGCTAATCAAACTCATGTTATACAAAGGGGTATTTCCTCTCAAATATGTTCAAAGCGTGATAGAGTTAATATCACACACATCTTGGGGGTGCAGAGAGACTAATTAGAATCATACTACATAACATGCTATAATCTTACAGAACGTGCTGTTAAGGCAGTGTTCAGGTAAGAATGGCTCGTTTCTGTTGTAATCACTTGCGACCTATGTCAACACTGGCTTATATGACATAGCTCCACCACTCCCAATTTCATTTCAGGTCGAACTTGTTCCTTGTGAACTTTAACCAGAGTGTGTCTACAGGGATTCCGGAGCCTTTGCATGAGAAATACGTGTCACAAGAGACTGAATTTGAATCATACATGCCATTTGAATCTGAATTGCTCGACTTGAATAATTGCATTAAAAAACTGAATTTGAACAGCATAATTTGAAATTGAGTTTATTTAATTGGAACTAATTTCCAATAAACTTGAAACTTAATGTAATATTATGAAATTGAAGCTGCTCAGAAACCGTACTTTATCCTCGCTGAAAATTCAACCCTCTATACTACCATACGTCCACATTCAGATCTCGCAATTCAAATTCAGTTCTGGCCTCGCTCCACTGGCTGCCAGTGAGGTTTAGGATTGATTTTAAGATCCTGTTGTTCGTTCCCTTAATGGGCTAGCACCCCAGTATCTTGTTGATTTGCTGCACTTTTACACTCCACTCAGGGCGCTTAGGTCTGCTAACCAGCTTTTGCTGGTAGTTTCTAAGACCAGCCTGAAGACCAGGGGCGACCGGGCCTTTGGGGTGGCTGCCCCTCGGCTTTGGAACTGCCTGCCCTGGCATGTTATGTCTGCCCCGTCCCTGGAGTCTTTTAAGTCTTCTCTGAAAACCTACTTTTTCTCCTTAGCTTTTAAATCAGGTTGAGCTGGACTCACATTTTGTGCTGTAGATAGTGAGTGGTGCAATGTAATTTTGTTATCGTTTATGGTGGTGTGATTTTACTGTAGTGTTGCGTATTTGTTTGTATTTGTAGCCACGTGCAACTGTACAGCACTTTGGTCAACCTTGGTTGTTTTGAAACGTGCTTTATAAATAAAGTTTGAGTTGAGTTGAGTTGAGTTGAGTTCTCTAAATTCAGTTTCAATTTACCGAGACACATCCACGTTGTTGAGGAAAAGCAGTTGCATGCAGATTCACAGAACTTCTTTTCACATACTGTAACGACTACATACCGTACGAATCTTAAGGTTTACAAAAAATGGCGTACCCATGATATGGTGGCAGAAGGCTGTGCAAGAGTCAAATGAAGTCTTTGGTGTTTTGTTTGTCATGACAGCTGTGAGCCTTAAGGAGTCCTCCTGATAATAAGCTAGCAAGCTAAATTAATTCAATGCGGTCATATTATTTCTGTGCTACTGAGTGAGTAAAGGTATACTCAGGGCTTTACCAATATAAATATTCCATGTTGTGCAGTTGGATGTCTGAACTGCAATGGTAGGAACCCAAAACTTAGTTTTGTTCAAAGAATATCATCCAATAAAAATAATTTTGAATTTATCAAAGTGCTCGCTTTCTCCTTTCTGGCCAACATCACGCTCAGCTCAATATCAATGTTTAATCTAAGTGCAGCTGCCTTACTGCAGCATTAACTCAGTCATTAAATCGTAAAGATATACTTAGCTACATAAAAAGGAAATAATTATAGCCACCAACTTCAAAGCTTTGTGGAAGTGCATGCAGCTCAGGTTCAGTGATAGCGATTGCCTGTCTAGTCTTATTAGCTAGGCTGCGGCAAGCCAGCTACCTTACGGACTAGCTAGGCAAGCTATCTCACTGGTTTAAACAAATTTTAATTTGCTGCAGTTATGTGTTCAAACACAACTACACAGCCATGTAGGAACCATTTACTGTTAATATGTAGTTTGTTCTCCATTGACGATGAGCAATGTCTCGTGCAGTACGGTCTTGTGCTAATAAAGCAAATTTAGCAATACTTTGCAAAGCACAAAAATCACCAGGAACTGTGGTAGCCTACGCCTTATTATGGAACCCAACGCCGCTAAGGCTGGCCAGCTGTTCATGAGCTAGGATTGCAATCCTAGTGCTTGAAAAGCTGGCTAATCCTGGCGCTTGGATGCTCCTGAGGGGCATGTCTTTGCGATAAGGTTAGTGGGTCCCATAATTACACATAGCTGACATAACATCTTTTAAGTTGCAGAAAATGACATGATTGTAAGTATCAAACAGTTGATAAGCCTTCATCTTATTTACACTATATTCATGCTGTGTCAGAAGGTAAGCGTACATAGGGCCACTGAAGTTGGATTAAACACCCACTGAAAAGACAGAAAGGATAGGGAGTCTATTTATTTGGTCCTACTGTTACGCATAAGTTTGGCCATCATGCGCAATTTTTTCCTGAGATGACAAAGCACAAAAATAAATTGATCGCGATGAATTAATATAGCTTGCTAGTATATTATCTGTAAGGACTACCGGAGGCTCACAGCTGTCTTCACAAACACATCATACCTGTCAATTGACGCTTGCAAGGCTTTCTGCAAACAGATAGTGGGTATGCGCGGCACTGTTTAAAAACATGAAGATTGATCTTTGGCGAAGAATAGTTTGAGGTCATGACCTAATTATCACCATGGAGATGCGCCATATTGGCTATTAACAAAATTGCTCGCTATGTTGAATGCTATATGCAAGGAGACACTCACCATAACATTGTAACTTCTATCCCTCATACTTGCTTGTACTTGTGCTTCAAATGTTGAGAGTTCTCAGTGGTGTCGTATCTTCATCACATGTCCAGATCTGACTGCATTTTTGCCTCGGTTAATGAGCTTCGGCTCCCCTGAAAAGAATAACAATATGCCAAAAAAGCCAAAGGATGCCATTTTCTGTTTTAGTTTGTACCAATCCGAGGGCTGTTGCCACCACGTGACATTACGTCAGAGCGAAGGAGATGATATTGCTAATCTTCCCCATATTCATTACAGTACGTGAAAAGGAGTTCTGTGAATCTGCACTCGATTGCTCTTCCTCAACAAACCAGATGTGTCTCAGTAAAATGAAATTGAATTGCAAGAACTGAATATGAATAATGAGAATCGAATGTTGAAGTATGTAGAGAGTTGACTTTTCAGTGAAGATCAAATAAAGTGTCAGAGCAACTGAATTCAATTTCATATCACATTCAGTTTCAAGTTCATCGGAAATCTGCTAAAATTAATATACTCAATGACAATGATGCTATCCAAATTCAGTTTTTTAATGCATTTATTCAACTAAAATATTCCAATTTCAAATCATGTGATTTAAGTTCAGATATTTAATGTAATTATTCAAGTTGAGCAATTCAAATAAAAATATAAATGTTTGAAATTCAGTTTCTGGTGACACTGGAGGATTTGTTGGTGACTGATCACAAAAGTGTTCTGTTTAATCTGTCTTTCGACAATGAATTTGTGCCGGTGAAGCAGATAAAATGCTCGCGAATTGTTGATAGCTCTGTTGTAGAGAACTTCATGGCTAGCTTTGATAGCAATGTTTTGGTGTCCTCTGATGATGACATTGACTCCCTGGTTTATGTTTTTAATTCACACTGCGCAGCCATTTTAGATGACATAGCGCCCTTGGTGATGCGAACTGCCCGCACTGGTAATTCTGCCCCCTGGCTTAATACAGAGATCCGCAATCTCAGACGCAAATGCCGTAAAGTGGAGCGACTATGGAAGTCTTCTAAACTCCATGTCCATCGTCTTTATCTCGAAGAGCTTATTGCAGAATTTAATGACCTGGTTAAGAGGACTAGGGCTGATTATTTTGCAAAACTAATCTTTTCCAGCAAGCGCAAACCTAAAGTGTTGTTTAGGTCCATAAATACCATTATCAGTCCACCTCTCCCATCTGCACCTGTTTTTTCTAATGATGATTGCAATCGTTTTCTTTTGTTTTTTGTTAACGAAGTGGCTGATGTGAGGGCGACTATCACCCCCGCCCCCTCCCCCTTTGTTCTATGTCCAGTGATGAAATCATCCCTCAGCTGTTTTTCTACTATATCCCTGAGCGACCTAACAGAAATTGTGAGCTCCATGAAATCCTCCTCAAGCCCCCTAGATATCTTACCCGCATCTATGCTTAAGGATGTTTTAACTGCTGTTGGCCCCAGACTTCTTACCATTATTAATAGGTCCTTAGTTTCGGGCACTGTGCCATCCTTCTTTAAGCAGGCGGTAGTTCAGCCCCTTCTTAAAAAGCCCAATTTGGACCCCTCCCTGCCAAATAATTTCAGACCCATCTCCAAACTGCCATTTATCGCTAAGGTGTTAGAGAAAGTGGTGGCAAACCAGCTCACCACTTTTCTGACAAACCATAACATCGCTGACAAATTCCAATCAGGTTTCCGTAAAAAACATTCCACCGAAACAGCCCTGCTAAGAGTCTCTAATGACACCTTGATGTCTTCAGACGCTGGTGAATGTTCTGTCCTGGTACTGCTAGATCTCAGTGCCGCTTTCGATATGGTAGATCATAACATCTTGCTGCATGGGCTCAGGGAATGGGTGGGCATCTCAGGGAGTGCCCTTAGCTGGTTTGCCTCTTACCTTAAAGAGAGAAGCTTTTCAGTAGCGGTTGGTGCCTTCAAATCTGAACCTTCCGTCCTCTCATGTGGTGTGCCGCAGGGTTCCGTGCTAGCTCCAATTCTCTTTGCCCTTTACATGCTCCCCCTAGGCCATCTAATTAATACCTTTAAGGGCATCTTGTACCACTGCTACGCTGATGATATCCAACTACATCTCTCATTTAAACCAGACAAACTCGAGAGTCTCTCCACCTTACATGAGTGCCTGTCTGCCATTGAACACCGGATGGCGGGCAATTTTTTACAACTTAACGCAGCAAAAACTGAGGTGTTGATCATTGCAAGTGAGAACATTGCCTCCAGAGTGGCGAACCACATGGGGTCCCTGAAGGGAAATGTTCGCCCTTGTCTAAGGAATCTGGGGGTTTAATTCGATCAGTGTATGCTATTGGATAAGAAAATCTTATCAAATCTTGTCAAATCTTTAACCCGCTCTTGCTTCTTTCACCTTAGAAACATTGCCAAATTACGGTCCATCATATCACACTCCGAACTGGAAATGTCCGTTCATGCGTTTATTTCTTCACGACTTAATTACTGCAATTCTCTGTTTACCTGCCTCAACAAATCTTCTGTAGATCAGCTCCAACTTGTCCAAATTGCTGCAGCAAGACTGCTCACTAGATCGAAAAAATCATGTCATATCATCCCCATTCTAGCCTCTCTACACTGGCTCCCAGTGCACGCCCGGATCCAATTCAAGGTCCTGACGCTCACTTACAAAGCCCTCCATGGAGAATCCCCTATTTACATTTCTAAGCTTCTCCATAAATACTCGCCTAGCCGGTGTTTGAGGTCAACCGATCAGTTGCACCTGGCATTGCCTCGAACCAGGTTAAAGACCAAGGGTGACGGAGCCTTTGAGGCGGAGGCCCCAAGGCTCTGGAATGCCCTCCCCCTGGACCTGAGAGCCTCACCCTCTGAGCTCATTTTCAAAAAACGACTAAAAACACTCCTTTTTAGTCAGACGTTCGGCCGTATTTAGCCTACTTCATACTTTTCCCTTGTTTATTGTGGGTTTATTGTTAATTATTATTATTATTTATTTATTTTATTTATTTTTTTTCTTAAATTTTAATTGTGTCTGCCTGTGTACTTTTTGCATGTTCTTACCTGTATTTTTTACCTCTCTGAAGCACTCGTGCTGTGAAGTGTGCTATACAAATAGAGTTTAACTTACTTTACTTACTTACTTACTTATTGCTGCCCATACTTTTGCTAAATGTTTTTTTTTTTCAATAAACCGTGCAATGATGTGTGTTTAGTATGTATCTGAGAGCACAGCGAGAGCTCAGCAGATACTAAGAAGCAGCACAATGACACAAACATACGCAGCACATATATACTGAAAGAGCAGGATGTGGCAGAGGTCAGGGGTGACCCCGGCATTATGTTACACCATGCTCAGTGTTCCTCCTTGGTCCTTGACACACCACTGTGAAACACATCCACATCCACATATTCTCACTCTCTTACACTCTCTAATCAGCTAAGAAGCAGTGCTGACTGATCATTATCTTGTCTGGGTACTATAACTGAGGAATGCCTTCAAAGACAGGCAAATCTAGGGCAGGGCGCGGGGTAGTCCCAGAGGCAGTACAGCATGTTGGCTTTCCAACGGCTGCCAGGGCCTCCCCCATATCCTGTGGGAACTAGCTTATAAGAATCAGCAATCTGTTTCATCTTCTCCTCTTCCTCTGATATCTTCATCAAAGGCCTATATACCGATCCCAGCTGGCACTCAGGGAAAGCCCTTTGTTTGCAGCCAGATTGAGAATGTAGCCCAAGAACAGCTCAATTTGTGCATGAATCAGTGTTATATAAGACGGGAGGAAACCACGCAGGCTGTGTGAATGCAAATGCAATCCCATGGCATGTATCCCAAGGTCTACACATGAAAATTAGCCTACTTGGATCACTCAAGTGCACTTCCAGAGATGGTCATTGACTAGTAAAATTAACTGATAGATGCACACGGTCACCTAGGTGGATGCTACTTCAGAACCTTTCATCTCAGGAAAAGGTGAGGAACTGACTCTTATTCTCTTAAAGGTTCCATGCATGGGAGCCTGGATCCATTTTTGTAAAATGTAAACATCATAATCAAAACTGTCTTTCATAGAAAAAGATCAATAAGTAATAGGGCAGGCTGCACTATCATTGGCAATATTATCGCATGGGGCGGGGGGCCATCAGGTTTCCACTCGGGCCAGTTCATCTTTCTGTGACCAGTGTCATTGATGAAATCGAGCGGTTTCACTTCTGAAGGGCGAGGGGGTTGGGTAGAGGTTTGAGACGCAAAGATAGTACTCATACTTTCTCTACCCCGTCACACCACCAGCAGCACTTTAAACCTACCCTCCCCAGCTCTACATGCATACATTCTGCTCCCTGCATGCATGGGGGGGTGAGCAGGAGGAGGGGAGTAAAGATTCAGGCTTTCATTAAATAAAAGTAAGCACCCACACATGATGCCGCTCACGCAATCCAATTTACGCTGGAGGGATATGGTCCTGAAGTGATTCACACATTGTAGAGGCAAAAAAAAAAAAAAAAAGCTGCTCATGCTGTTTCCACATTTAAAAGGCGATCCTTCTTTTAAAAGCAGTAGATCAAACCTAGTAGTGAGAGAGAATTGTTCAATTTTGAAGGAATGCATGCAATGAAGACAGCAAATAAATACCAGCCCAAAGCCGACAATCACATTACCAGCCACATTCTCCGATCTACACACTTCGCAATCGCTCCTATCTGCATCAACATCCGCAGCTGGCACTGAATGCATTTATTCTGCCGGAAAGGTATGTTCCCACTATGCTAACCATTATGTTACACTGGTTACACATCCTGGATAACTCACAATGTTCCCACAGTGCTGCTGAAACATTTTATCGAACATTTTCATGCTGCAACAATGCTGTGGGAATATTTAGTGATCGCCGGGTTTCATGGATGGTGCTGCATTTCAATTTCTGAAGATGAAACTGAAGGCAAAACATCCCAAGAATGAACAAGAACTAAAGACAGATGCAGTGAAAACCTGGTAGAGCATTCACAGAGAAGTAATTCAGCACCTGATGTCAACGAATTCCAGACTTCAAGCAGTCGCTGACAGCATAGAATTTCCGTCCGAATATTGAAAAAAACAGTTTTATTAATTGCCGATTACCCAAAAATATTGATGCAAAAAAAAGGTTATAATTTCTTCAGCGTTCATAATTTTTTTTTTTTTAATCCTTAAATTGAAGCTGAAAGTCTATACTTCATTTCTACTCCATTGAGGTGGAGTAAAAGAACCAAAATTATGAAAATAGTTTCACTGCCAGGATACTTATGGACCTGACTGTATGATTGAAAATCCCTATTTTCATCAGCCATTATTCCAGGGCAGTAACAACACGCTGAGTCACGCAGCAACTGTGCTAATGTACCATAATGGTACAAGAGAAACCACTCCTATCATATGAACTACCGTAGAAGCCTTAGTGGTCTTACGTTGATCCAACCGATGCATAACTTTGCTCATTCTCATTTCTTCTTGTTTCCCAGTTTCAAAACAGACCTTTTCTTTGAAACTCTGCTGATAGGGCCAATATCCCAAAGTGGTCTCTTCACTGTTGCTGATGCTGGCATTTGGCGGGCACTATTCAGCGCAGCTATGAGCTGAAAACCAGTGACCTGCGATTCTCAAACTTGCCCGTGCTTGTGTTTCTGGGCCTTTCACTTCTCTTTCTATCTGGGCTAGACCCATTTTTCAAGCTTTTTCAAGCCTAAGTGCTCGTCTTTGCACAAAATCAGTAATTTCTAAGCATGTAATGCATTTCTAAACCAAAACTGAACTTTATAAATCCAAGTGTAGTAGAAAGTATAGCAGAAGACAATTTGTTTTAGGTTCTACGGAAATCAATATGATGGGAGTGATTTTCCAGAAAATCTCTTCCAAACTATACAAGCTAATTTCCTCCAATGTCACAACTCCCATTATGGCCATGGGAAAAAGATCAATTATTCTCAACCAATAACGAGTTCTAGGCTCAGATTTGCAGGAACTCCTTCGCAATGGCTACAATACTAACATACAGCTCATACACTAAAAGGTATTAATCTGCGGGGCACACATTACTCTGTACAAAAAATATGAAATGGGATTCATGTGCTCAGACACTTGGTCATAAGGCACAGTAAACACCCAATACAACAACATACACTCCACCTGGCTCTGCCCTTCGATTTATCTTTTCTGGAAAGAAGTCACTCAAAGACTATCCCAAATTATGAATTGTGGCACTCCCCCATACCCATCACTCTGTTTATCTGGCGACCTCTTTGAGATAAACCCACCTATCTATGACATCAAACCCATTCTCATTTCCTTAACCATCACAGAGAAAACAATCCTCCTCAATTGGAAATACAGAAACACAACAACAACAAACATTGCATAATGGCTAACTTCTCAAAGAGTACACATCCATTGAAATAACGAGACCCACAACCAAAACATGAATTCCAGTGTGCTTGTATTTCTCGGTCACCCAAGAAATACTGAAAGATCATCAATAGGCCCTGATGCTAAGGTCAAAGCTGAAGTGCAAGGTCACAAACTAATTCACAATATATACATTCCTATTAGTGTCTGCAACAAACCTAAACTCTAAATGCAGTAATACGTCCTATGTATACCTGTACATGTACCTCACAAGTTACTGGTTAAGCAGTCAATGAGGCTAATAATTGATATGCTCCGTTGAACAGGTCAGCGGCTGGCTAAATCAGTCATCCCTTTTGCCAGAATGAAGTAATTTAGAATGATATAGATATATCTAGTTTGAATGTGGGTACAAAAGACAATATTTAGGTCTTGTGCATTAAGCGAGACACAGGATGTTTACTGTTTGAACTAGAACCCAAGGTCAAAGGTGAAATCAAAGGTCAAAAAATATGATGCATAATATATTCATTCGAATCACTTCATAATAGGTGTTTTTCTGTCTTTAAAGCCAAGGTCAATGGTCACATCCAAAGTCGCACACTGATGCCCAATGATTTACAATCAGTCCCTAATATAAACCCAAGCTCTAGATGCAATAAGTGAGATACATGCAATTTTCCTGTTAGACTTTGAACCCAAGGTCAAATGTCAAATCCAAGGTCACTAACTGATGTGCAATATGACTTCCTATCAGCCCCCAATACAAACCTAAACCCTAAATGTTACAGTAAGTGAGATATGGAGCATTTTATATGGGTTTGTGCCCTATAGACCCTTCATTATTTTGTAAATTATGATTGGATTTTTACCTAAATCGATAGGCATTGAGATGTTGCAGCTATTACTCCATCCATTATCTATACAATCTCATCCTCACTAGGGCTGCAGGGGAGTTGGGATTCTATACCAGCTGACAATGGGCGAAAGGCAGGAATACACCCTGGACAGTTCACCTATCCATCACAGGACACACAAACCATTCACACACACAGTCACATCTATGGCCAATTCAGAGTCTCCAATTAGCCACACATACATGTCTTTGAACTGTGGGAGGAAACTGGAGTACCTGGAGGAAACCCACGCAAACACGAAGAGAACGTACAAACTCCACGCACAAAGGGGCCCAGGCTGGATTCGAACCCATGACCTTCTTGCCACTGCGCCACTGTGCTGCCCTACTGCTACTGACGCCTCTGCCAAATAAATAAAAAATTGATTGACAATGATGAACTGCATTTTGATTGCAAGAAACTTCTGCGGATGCACCGACAGCAGATGCGGCGGAGGTGGAAAGAACATAAATCCATAGTATTCCCAACCTTGTCTGGGGATGCAATGACACTTGCGCATCAACCCTGGCATTCTGAAAATTTGAACTGCTTTCCATAATTCACCAAACCAGCCCGTTAACTGATTCCAATCACTCACATCCATTCCACATCAATATAAATAGAGATGGGTGACAAATTAATAGAAAAATCAACAAAGTCTTAGTAAGCTGTTGGGTACGCTTTCATCTCCCTCCTTACATCCCAATAACTACTGCTACCCCCTGCACGAATCTCCTCATCATCACTCATCCAGTTTTAGTGTTACATCCATCCAATGCAGTTGTTCCATCCATGTCCTATCAATGAATGTTTTGTCCCATCAACGTCTGTGTGTATCTGTGCATTTCCTGCGTCAGTTAATGTCCAGCCCATATTAGAGCACTTTGGTCTTTCAGTCAGTGTCCTGTCAATGTCTGTTCCTTGATACTGTACATGTCAATGCATTTTATCCTTAAATGTACATCCAATTAATGTCTGCAAGTTTTGCCTGCCTATGCCTGTGCACTTTGGTCCATCAGTCAGGGTCCTGTTAATGTTGATCCCTTTTGGTAAGCCTATCGTATTCTGTATCGTGTATTGTCTTGTTTCGATTAAATCATTTCTGTTTTGTCATAGACCAACCGTTCCCACAAAGAGCCTTAACAATTATGTTTTATACATCATAAATATGATTAATAAATAAACTTGACCTTCGAACGGGGTGATAGGAATTATTTTTCTAAGAACAAAATGTCACATTAGCAGAATAAAATAAGGATGGTGCATTGTGCCTGTACTTGTATTGACTTGAAAATTGAGCTTTGCAATCATGAAAAGATTGAACAAAAAGCGCAAATGTTTCAAGAAGTAATAATTTGTAACATTAGCAATGTCTTCTCAGATTTATATGGTCAATTTAATGCCACTCTCGGTGTTCACAGAGAATGATTATGGATATTGCTTTTAGAAACGTGCCTACGAGAACACAGCGTGTGACATGGCTGAGCCATTGCTACTAAATGACGACATGGCCGCACCAAATGCCTAAACAAGCCTCCTCGAAATATGATCCTTCTCTATTACTAGCAAATAAATTTCCACATTATGACGATCACATCGTCACACGTGCTAATACTTACCAGTCACAGTCAACATCAGAGTAGTCTGATATTGTGATCATGAATAGAATTCATCAGTCTCAGAAAATACACTCAGAAATGTGATCCAGCAGGGTCGGTTATCTAACGCAACTTTACATCAACGATGTGACTGGAAAGCGCGTGCTCTCCTGATCACGCCACATGGGGGCGCGCACTCAGAAATGGAATTCTGCGGCTTGATAAAAAAAAAATTACGTTCATCAAGGTTCAGGTAAGTTCAAACGTGCCCGACTGCTATAAAAAATAATTTCCATCTCTTCTTTTGGTTTGTGTTTAAATACGTCGTTTACTGAAATTCATATAACGGGTTAGTTTGATTAAAGTAGGCTTAACCCAAGTGGAAATGTGCTTATGGCGATAATTGTGTGTTTGTTTCGAGTATTAACGGCGTCACGTTAAAGAAATATGAGGCCAACATGCGATTGTCTAAAATGAAACAAAAACGTCGAGTGACCCGCCCCGCAATCTGGGAGGCACATCATTAGGTGACTAATATAAAAGTGCTTCTGGTCACTTGTTGGCAATTTTTACTGGGTACTTTACGTCAGTGGCTTTAGTACAAGTGGAAGATGTAGCCAGAGCTGCGCGTTCTGGGTCACTTGAGTCCCTCAAACAGATAAGCTAATTCTGAAGATTTATTCAAATCTTTCGAACAAGCGATTTTGCGACAGAAAAACCGCATAGTTGTGTTCCCAGTTCAAATGCAAGTTTGCACCCGACAAGTCATGCCTTTCACTCTCTTCAGAGACGAATAGTCCGCAAACGAATATCAAAGGTAACCTGTTTTGCCTAGTGGACGGATGGCGTAATAAAGCCTGCATGATCACATGCTTACGTGTGCTACTGCGTCTTAGCACTAGCAGGCCAACCGTTCACGACGCAGCCTCCTTGTTAAATATAAGATTTCTGCGAGTGTCCAAAGGAGGTCATTGCATCGACTAATCCTTACACCTAAGCGAGTAGTCCCGGCCTTGTTTTGATTCACTCAATATGCCTGTGGTTATGTTTTTATTCAGCTGGTCTTAATGAATATTGTTTGCATTTACACCGAAATTTAGAGCAATGTTTCCCAAGTTCCCAACCCTACTCTTGGAGTACCCTTGCCCTGCATATTTCAGACACATCTCTCTCTTAACACACCAGAATCTGTGGATCAGCTCATCAGTAGAGCACTGATGAGCTGAACGGAGTGTCACATCAGGGAGACATATACACTGAACAAAAATATAAACGCACAAAGTAATTTTTTTCGAATTATTTTTTATCAATCAGAAAATATTTAAACAAAACAATTATTTTATTCTTGCCTTAATATTCAAGCAACAAAACATTACTAACAATATACTGTACACAATTCATGAGTTATCACAGCCTGAACTCACCAGGGCTCAGCGGACAGAGTTCACAGCACTCACTAACGAGTGTGTCCACCATCGGCATCATGTTAAGCGGTACACCTCCGGCGCATGGAGTTCACAAGATTGTCTATAGTGGCCAGTGGAATGTTGTCCCATTCCTCCTGCTGTAGAACTCGGAGCTGGCGCACGTTTTCTGGAACCGGAACATGTTGTCTGACCCGCCGATCCAGAACATCCCAAAGGTGTTCAATTGGCGACATATTGGGTGAATATGCTGGCCAATTAAGAACAGGGACATCCTCCTCCTCGAGAAACTCTGAGCAGATCCAGGCAGTGTGTGGCTGGGCATTATCGTGCTTGAGTGTCACGTGATGGAGTCGCACAAACGGTACAACCTATGGGCCTCAGGCTCTCGTCGCGGTACCGCTGCCCGTTAAAGTTGCCCTCAACGAAAAACAGACAGGTACGCTGTCCATGGCATATGCCTACCCATACCATTACTCTTGCACCACCATGTGCCACCTGACACACGACATTGGCGTAACGCTCGCCCACACGTTGCCATACGAGTTGTCTGCCATCAGCGCGGTACAGATGGAATCGCACTTCATTGCTGAATAACACCATTCTCCATCGTGCAAGCGTACAGCGAAGGTGACAGTTGGCCCAGTCGAGTTTGTACCGGCGACGGACGGTGGTCAGGTCAAGACCTTGGTGCGGTTGGCGGGCTTGGAGATCTGCCTGAAGGCGGTTTCGGACAGTCTAAGCTGATATCCACCTATTGTAGTCAGACGGTCTCGTCAGCCGTCCTAGTGGCTGGTCGGAGCCAATCGCGGAGGTGCTGGAGCTGCATGTGCCGATCCTGTGCGGGTGTGGTCACACGTGGTTGTCGGGCATGTGGACAATTCTCAGTGCTGCCAGTCTCTCTGAATCGACTTCTCAACCGGCTGATGGTGGAATGATGCACATTCAAGAGTGTTGACACCGCTGTCGCAAATATCCCAGCGTTCAGAATGCCAACGGTACACTCCCTCATGACTTGTGACAAAAGTGCACATTTTGGGGCGAGCTTTTATTGACCTTGGTGCAAGGAGTGCCTGTACATTGATCACGCTGACTGACCAACTCAATGTTATGCTCTATGCAGCTCAGGGGTGGAATAACTCATTGAATGAGTAATCTCACAGGGAGTGGTTAATGAGAAGTGGGTCACCAGAATTGAGCAAAACAAATCATTCAGTATACCAATAAACACTATTTGTGGGCGTATTTCAATATAGGTCAATTTAATTCAGCATTTTTGGTTCATGCATTTATATTTTTGTTCAGTGTATTTTGTGCGGGGTAGGGGTACTCCAGGAGCAGGGTTGGGAAACACTGATTTAACGAGTGGAAACCAAATTTGAAGGCGAAGTGCAACCAGTGGACAAAAAGAAGGGACAACGGACCAGAGGTAGAATGGAGACTCGAAACAGCAATGGGGCATTTTATCAGTATACAGGTGTAATGTGCAGGAGGGACCATTCCATTGTCCATAATAGCCATGTCATGTCGGGTAAAGTAGCGCTTTCTTGGAAACACTTGCGAAACGGGTACTTGACCCAGACAAAGGTGAATGAATAGGATCCCAACTATGTCAATGAATACGTGATTATCTTCCCCCCCCTTTCCACAAAACAGGATTGGCTTGTCTTATGCCTCGCTCTTGTCATTAAAACGAACAAGGGCTATTTTGAGACCCTACATCCACATTTCCACTAATTTTAATTAATCAGTTATCAGCAACAATTTGCCACTCCAATGCAAAAAAAAAAAAAAAGCCATTTCTGACCAGAAAAGGCTTTTGGTTAACTAATCCCACTACCATACCAAACCGTACCGTACCATTACTCAATTTGCTCCAGCTGCATGGCTGAAGCTAAGCAGGTGTGGGCTTGGTTAGAACATGGATGGGAGAGCACCTGGGAAAACTCAGTTGCTGCTGGAAGAGGTGTCGGTGGGCCAGTAGGTTGCGATCTTCCCACTGGTGTAATAATCCAATGCCCCAGTGCAGTGATGGGGACACTCTACTGTAGGAAACGCTGTCTGTCGGCTGAGACGTTAAACCGAGGTCCTGACTCACTGTGGTCATTAAAAATCCTATGACACTCTTCGACGAGTGGGGGGGGGGGGTTACCTGGTGTCATGACTAAATTCTCAACCTGGCTTTTTTAACCTGCCACCTAATCATCCCCTGATCTAATTGGCTCTGCAAATTGTCCTCTCCCGCTCCACTTCAACCCCCAGGGCTCCCTTGAGATTTCAATCTCAATAGGACTTCCCCAGTAAAATAAAGGATAATTCCTGTAAAAATGAACAGTACAATCAAGAAAAATAAACTACAGCAAAAACTGGCACACAGTGAGTCCTAGGGATTGATTCTGGGTACTACTGGATTGCATCAGTGGTGTTCCCACCCCAGCCCAAAATACTCAAGTTCCTAAGAGCCCACACCCTTTCGCATAGGATATTCCTTCACTGGTATGCAAAGCACACATCAAACAAGTTCCAGGCCAACCAAGTTTCCTGGACAGGTTTGAGTAATCATGAGTCCCATCCTGTTAGGTTTACAAAACCTCTCCTTCTGATGGCAGGTGATGAAACGCTGGGAGATCAGAAATATCAGGAGGCTTGACAAAACTGACATTTTTTCCCCTCTGAATGTTGAATCCATTTTGAATCCAACAAAGTTCCATATGAGACAAGCTGTTTGGGGCAGAGACAAACCAGATTACAATGAGAGGGTGCATGTATAGAATAACTGCCGCCTTGGCACTTAACGCATTGCTCCAAGACCTGTGCACCCCCTACAGACCCTAAAGCACAAGGCAAAGTGCACCACTCGTAGACCGAACAGGAAGTGATCTGATTATTTGTATATCCACCCTTCAAGTGCAGTGATGCAGAAACCACACCCACAAGTCCAGGAATTTAGCAGACATACCAGTTCATTTCTTGCATGGGGAGCATCCCTATTAGTCATTCAGATTAGATTTTAAAGCTTTTTTCTCCTTGAACATTGCGGCCTGTAATGTGGTAAGCAGCCCTCTGTGGTTGGCCTCTCCTCCAGTCATGGTCTTTAATCAGCTTCCATTGTCCAGTTGGTTGTCTGGCTCTACTCTTCCGCAAGCAGCAGCTCTGTCCACGATTCCCTTAAAATTGTAGAAGTGTGGAGACTATACCAGTTTTTTGTACTGATAATCCACCCTTTGGTTCACAGTTTACGGACATAGTCAAGCCCCACCTCGTCCCCAACTGACCGATTTCAAGGTGGGACAAAAAATACCTTCTATATAAAGCAACCCATCCCCAATCCCACACAGTTGTGTCAGAAAATGGCCCCGTGTTGTTGAGCAAAGGGGGGGAAGGGGGAAGAGACGGTAAAAACACATGCAAAGTGCAGAAAGTAATCAACTGCGAATGTCAACTGCAAATAACAGGTTCTAAACTTTTAAGTGGAACTTCGTGCCAGGTCCTCTTAAGCACCACCATTGTTCGATGACTTTCTGTTCACATACATTTTCAGACTTCTGGCCCATTTCACGTGGACCATTTATATTCGCCAACAGCATTCAAAGTGAAATGGTCACAGAACAAGATACAGACCAGTAAATTTCATAAGGAAGTGCGAGCAATTGCACAATTTCCTCACATTTTCTGGTGAACAAATAGGAACTGTTGAAATGACAACAGGAACTTGGGTTTTCCAGATTGCATTAGGCAAGTGTGATGACCAACAGTGAGGTCGGACACGACACGTGTTTGAAAACACTTTGTAACAAGTTTAAGGGAAAATAAGTGAAACTTCATGTGAATGCCCAAGAGCAAACCTGGGCTGCTTGCAGTGTCCTCCAATCCTGCTGTAGAATGAAGCCACAGAGGACCCCACTCGGCTTACACATCCTAATCAATGCAATGAGAATTTAGGCTCTTGGAGTTTAGGGCTTCAGCTGCAAGGCCACTGTTTACTACTTTAGCTCAGAGTTCACTGAAGTCACTAACACTCGGTTTAGCTCCTCTAAAAGCAAGTGTCAATTGGTTTAGACTTAAAAAAAGATGTGAAACAGAACTTTAACCAACCCCCCAGACCATACTGAATGAAATGAGGGCAAGTGGATCATTTTATTACACAACAGCAAAAAAAAAAAAGGCTCAATTGAGCCCCATAGTCAAGTGCGATTATGTGCATGTAAGAACACTTGCGTAACATTTATACCTCAATGCACAAAGAAGGAAAAAAAAAAAAAAAAGTTTGAGGCTTGTTTGACATGCACGCACGCCCGCACGCACACCAATAGAAGTCAAGCTGCTGGTGTTCATGTGATTTGCACAAACAAATTTCCACAACTGCAATTTAAAGCCATTTTTAATATTTACAGATATAAATCCTGGATATTGGTAAAACACCACCACAAGCACCTATAGCTACCCGCCACCCCCCACAATAAATCATTTTACAGGAACTGCTTCTCTAGATAACAGCAACACCTTTGAACCATGTCTACAAATTCACCCATTTTGCCAAAAAATTCAATTCCAGAGGATATTCCTTTCCAAATTGATATATTTTTCCAATTATAAACAAGTTGATTTCTCCCATTTTAAAACACCCTTCCCCATCACACATTTAAAGAAAATGCTAATAATGCAAGGGTCGTGTGGTAGTTCTTAAACACAGATGTAATACAACAAAGACAGGAATGAATGGAGAAGTCTGGATGGAAAAAAATATGGAGTTGGGCAAGTTTCACCTAAGGGACAAGTCTGGCTGTATTCCATTCAAATTATAGAGACTGGGACAGTGGTTCTGACAAGTCGTTTTAATTTATTCTGACATGCTAAAAGGGAATAAATTACACTTTGATAGAATGTCCAGCAGTGAAATACCTTGAGCTGAGTCTGGGGGAAACCGAGGGATAGGAGAGGGGGGTCGGAGGAAAAAAAAAAAAAAAAAGGGGAAAAAAAAATAAATCAGCCAGCTAACAAACTACCAGTGTGCATCAGCTGTGGCTAAAGACTGACAATTCAAATCAATCCTGCTTTTTCTTTACAAGACTCCAAAGTATATAGAAAAAAAAACCCCACATTTTCTTCTCAATAAAAAGGAACAAGAGGAAGAGGTCGCTACTCTAAACAGCAGCGAAATTCTCAATCGCAGAGTCCCAGAGATATTTTACAAGATTTGCTTCACCGCAGGAAGAAGCAAGAAAAACACCCTTTCCCCAAAAAAAATCCATTTAAAAGAGGGAAAGTTAAACTACAAAACTGAAGGAGGAAGTTAATTCTTACTGGTTAAAAAAAAAAAAAAAAAAAAAAAAGTGTATACATGTATATAAAAATGATAACGGGAAGGGCGAGGGTGAGGTCGAGCAGGTACAATTTGCTTCAGTCTCAGAACGGAACACTGAGGCCAGCATAGTAATAAAATGAATGAAACGTTCACTCGTAGCCACTGAAACAATAACATCTCCGAGGGGAAAAAACTGATCATGGATGCATACAATTTTCATCTAAGCAATTTACATACAGGTTTAGTCAAGTGATGCCTAATCGGTAATGAATATGCTTTTGTGGAGTTTATAATTTTTTTTTTTTTTTTCAGAATTCAATATACCAAGTACAATATAGTTAATGCAGCGTTCTAAAGAGAAACCTAGTAGTCACTAGAATTTATTTTTTTTAAATCTTCACATTTGAAGCTCTTCTAGCACATATCAGCAGG
Source organism: Gymnothorax javanicus (assembly GCA_029692085.1). NCBI lineage: Eukaryota > Metazoa > Chordata > Actinopteri > Anguilliformes > Muraenidae > Gymnothorax > Gymnothorax javanicus. Next base: position 49,189,292 of record CM056204.1, read on the forward strand.
CAGTCTTAATTACCTTTATGGAAAAAAGAAACCCAATGTTTGCTTAGTAATATCCAGGATTCAAATATTCATTCATAATGATGACTTTTACATCGTTCCATTTCACTTAAGAATGAGGAAAAAAGGATGAAAAAAAATGTACATTTCAAATGTTTTACATCCAACGGTGAGGACCCGATACGCATCAATCACGCCACACACATCGTGACTGCGATGGCCAATGAGCGTCAGAGATCACGGCACGCGAACTGAGGACTGTACGGACCCATAGGTGTCAGGTATCACCCCAAACACAGTAACCGATAATAGTCGATGTGTGTCAGGGGATCACATCACAAACTGTAACCGTACAGGCCCAAAGGTGTCAAGAGTTCATGCCACGCAGTGACCACATGGAAAGGGACAATGCATTTCTGATGAGTGATAAATTGGGGTGAACCCAAGCACTTCTTTACTGATGAGGGAACTGTGGGAAAATATTGGCATTTGCACAATTATACCCTCTGTGAGCCGACCATTTTATATAGTTTTCATTTTTTTAAAAGAAACAAAAAGTCTTTAGGAACAGGACAATAGAAAAGGCTACAGCTTCAAAGCTCCATATCTAGCCTGCGTTCAGTGTATATAGTATATACATACCAATATATAGATAGATGCTGCGCATTTTATCTATATATACTGATTACATATATAGTATATTGGAACAAAAGTTCTTTAACAGCAAAAAATGGTAGCCCACAATGCCTGGCAGGTTCTGGTGAATTTGATCCTAGATGCCGGGGTGTGATTGGAAGGCAAATCCTGCTACGACCAGTCTGCTCTGCTTCGTGACATTGTCTTAATGCTTAGAAACCTGCAGGAGAAAGAGAGAGAGAGGGACAATGGAAAAAGGAAGAAGGTTGTTAATAGTGTCAGGTTTCATTGAAATCTCAGCTGGGGGAGGGTGAAGGTCACGTCATCAAGAAGGTCAAAAGTTACAACAGAGCAGAAGAATGCACAGTTATCAGCTAGGATCCCCAGCAGCACAGCACTGCAGAGGGTGAATCAAACATTTATGTGGCTATACTTGGAGCCTTTTTAAAACCATCACTAATGCTGTTTGAAGAGCTACAGCGTGATTAGCAGGAAGTCAAGGCTGTCCTGCCAAAAGAACAAAGCAGATATAATTTTGGAGCAGGGGGTGGGAAGGGGGAGATGAATTTTCAGTACGGACCCGAGTGTTGCAGTTTTTCACAAAACCTTGTGTGTGACTATTCCAAAAATCTATTTTTTTCCCCTTGAAGACTAAAAAGGGGTACGCCACTGTGGGGCACCCATTTTAAGCTACTTTACACAGGATGGGCATTCTTTTGCCCCTCCCCCAACTGCAGTGTGCAGCTGCCCTGCTATCTCATCTCAGCTGACAGAGCAGGCACTGGGAAGCATTCACTTCAGGGAATGATGCAACCCATACTGCAGTCCAGAATCATTCTGAATGAGTTCCGGTGATTGAGGTGGATCCAATATTCTCCCCAGGGTGGACATCCTTCATTTATACTGTATTGCAAAAGGGCCTTTAACACAAGCTAAAAGACTAGACTGGCCACTCCACAGCACTTTCAAGCTTTACATGCCCCATGACATTTGGTCAAAAAAGAACCCAAAGAACGCACATTGAAAGCCCATGCTGCATTAATCTCATAATTCATTATTCCCAGACTTCCAGGACAAATGAAGGCACAGAGCTGCATCTCTGACGCACGCTGGCCTCGCCCTGCAAATGACGATTAATAACAGGTCGAGTCTGTACACGAATGCATTAGGGCCCAGTTAAGACTGCATAAAATGGTTTCAGTTGAGAGGCTGTACTTGATTTCCACAGGTGCGCTCAGGGCACACACAAGCTCTGATAGAACACCAGGCAAATGGGCGAGGACTATCTAGTTGGAGTTGAGCAGTGGCGGACGAGCACTGACGATGTGTTATTGAACTTTCCTAGGCTCAAATCAAACGTCTTCTCTGGCAGCAGCTGGATCTCAAGTAAAGATACTGGAGTCTCTGGTCAAGTATTCCTTCTGCTTGCAAAAACCCTCCAGCACGTGGGCCCATTTATGCCATCGTTGCAACCGGCCAAGTGCTTCGACTGGCACCTATTCCCAGGTCTCATTTCACTGTGTCGCTAGAGATAAGCTGATGTAAAAGGACAGACGGGAAATAAGGTGAAAGGGCGGCTCAATTCTACACGCGTGACCGTCTGTATCCCCCCGCCCCTTCCCGATTCAGCAAAGGCTCCCTGGAGGATCTGTTACCGAGGGGGGGACACAAACACCGCTGCATTTCGCAACCAAACCCCTGAGGCAAATAAGTATTTGACTGGAGAACCGGTTTGTCCAGAACTGTCCTCAGCTACCAAGCTGCCACCCTGCTTCGAGCTAGTATTGTTGGGTGTCCTTCAGCCACAAAAGGTCAGGGATAGGTACACTTCAGTAGGTAAAGTAAAAGTAAAAAATGAAGCACAGCCACACATCATATGGGCTGGTATCCTCTGCAGACAGACCTGCAGTCACTGTGATAAAAACACCATCTGTACATTTTTAAGGCACAGAGATAACCAGAGCAAAGGTTAAAATGACCAAATAAGGAGATTAGATTATGTATTAAGTATAAAGCCATGTTGACAGCTTGGGGTGGACCGCCATTTATACTCTAGCTGGGGAGTGAGAGTTGATTTACTCAGAAATAGCCAAAGGCTCACGGTGTACAATGTGAGCTCAGTCATGGAACAGACTGTAGTCATTCCTTTAAACAATAAATAAATTAACAAATCTCTGGTGATGCCTGGATGAGTTGACTGACTAGCAAAGCCCTAAAGGCTTTTACTCAGGCAGCCTGCGTAACTCCATTAAGATGAAATTGCTCACTGTGAACACATTTCATTTATTGTGCTCGTTGTGCAATTACGCAGGAGGCCTGAAATGCAACCCCACTTTAACAATGCTTACATTGTAATGGGGCGAATATAATGGTCAACTAAAATCGGTATCCAAGAAACCAGCAGGCCCCCCCAAAAGAAAGTTCTTTCAAGCTCCAGTACTCCGGAGTGTTTAGGTTCCATTTAAGTTCTGAGCTGAGGGCTCTCACCTCTATGCTGGGAAGATTATTCTCCCCCCCTTAAAGAGACAGAGCTCGCGACGAACAATACCAGCCATTTCAACCCTCTCGATCCCACAGCACAGCAAGGTCTCTCACACATTTCCTCTCCTCTTTCTCCACTCAAGTCACTGTCCCAGAGATCCGTTGCTTTCATACCATCAGCAGTGTGTTACTCGTATTTGAGTATTCGATTTTTTGACCAAACACCGTAAAGGAGGGGTATTCAGACTAATCCAGAAAGGGCCAGAGTGGGTGCCGGCTTAGTAACAGGAGTGACTTAGCTAATCAAGAACTCGAGCAGTGAGACTGAAGCGACTAAAGGGGACTCGTGAAAAACTCACTTTTTCACTGCAATTTATTTTCCAGGAGAATCTGCAGCTAGCTAGCTAGGCGTTTCAAATTTTTGTTCATATTTAAACTGAATTCAGTGTCAATAGCAGGCAACTAAATTACTGAATTAAACCAGCCAACGCTGAGCGCTAACAGAACCCCACAGCTCTTATTAATAAATAGCCTCACTGTGCCAAGGTCAAAGGTCAAATCCATTAATGACCCTTACGTTGCACATGTACCATACAGCTCACATCAAAACGGAAAAAAATCGCGATAACTCTCCCTAACTTCCCGCTGTCTTGCTGTCTTTCAATCGCTACTCTACCGCCAGACTAACTCATTGTTTCGCGAGATTAATGCTGTAAGCCTTTTAACTGCCAACAGTGATCGTGAGGCGGCGCCAGGTAAGAAAATATAGTTCCTGACCACGAGTGGTTTCCTTAACTGACCGACTCCACATGACCACACACCTTTACCGGTGGGAGGTATTCTTTGATCTAATTGCTAGTGACAGCTATAGGCATTCAGCCTTTCCTCTTGCACTTGAGCGGTGCTCACACTTACACTACCCACTGTTCAGCAAGAATCACTTGATGCAGGATATTTTAACATAATCAAGAAGTTAACAGAAAATTTATTGTGGTATATTTTCAGGTACACCAGTGTGAGGGAGTGAGGTGAGCTGAGAACAGGCATCGCTGAAAGTCCAGCGGAGACCGCGGCTGATTTGTGTTGCTTTCTGTACCGACACTATGCACCTAAAATTGAAAGGTTACTGGCTAACCTCAACAGAATATGCATGGTCTTATATCGTTGCCTTAGTAACTTTGAGTGTGTCTGTATGAAAAATGAAATGAGGAAATTAAACAGATAAAACAAGTCTTCATTTATTTTCTATCTCGCAAAAAAAACTTAAGTTGCAACTTTCCTTATAAATTCAGGCGCACTTATCCAAAGGAAAGTGAAAATGGGTGTGGACACCACAGCGCTCTACATAATAAAATATCATTATTCTGTCTCACACAAAGTCTTTGTCAAAATATTGCCTTTCATAATGTTCGTTTATCTGCCAAGCTGAAGCGAGTCTGGATAACGAGAACTGGAACCCCAATAACCTATGTCAAAACTTCGAGTGGGGATTCCCCTTTTTGGCATTTAGTGCGGACCTGCAAAAAAAATATAACCTCAACTTTAAGTTTAAAATGAAATAAGATACACGCTGGACCACCTGTGATGTGTGTCCCTGAAGGGTTTTAAATGACTGGGTACTATATTTATAAATGCTTTGTATACCTGCACCGCGCTTTCTCAGACAACCTACCGCGTTTCTACCCTCATGTTGCTCTGAAGTTACCGTTACCTTCTCCCGACCCTACCGCGATAGAATTCCGTTTTGATGTGATCTGTACTGTACCTCTAAAAAGGAACCTGCATATCAAATTTGAAGCTGCTGTGGTTAATACTCCTGGAAATATGACCTAGACAATATTTTTAAGTTCAAGGTCACTGTGCCACGGTCAAAGGTCACACACCTATCCCTCAAAAGAAACTGCATACCAAATTTGAAGCTCCAGAGGCCGACGCTTTCAGAGATACGGCCCAGACAAATTATGGAGCCACCGCCCAAACGCCCGCTCCAGGGTATAACGATAAAGGGCTGAGGGGTAAAAACTGTCGCTAGTTTAGCCAGAGGCAATGTAGGAGACACGTCGATAAGAACCGATTCGAGTGACTTTCATGGAATTCAGTCTGTTTTCAATACAGTTGAGCCGCTATTCAAAACTAGACAGTCCGGTCACCCGTGGGTGCCAAATTGGTTATTTTAATCTCGCCTTTGCTGTGCACTGCACTTCAATGCCTGCCCGGCATTGTTAGCAGTGTAGCACTTCTGGTATCCCGGAGTTTGGCGTACACCTAGTGGAAATGCCCACAAGCAGCCGATAGCGATGAACGACAGCAAATTTGAGTCAGGCCGCGTCGCTGTAGTGCATTTATACCGTAAACACCATCCTTACTAAGCCTACAGACGTTACTTTCCCATACTCATTGTGTAGTTACTTTAATAGCTAGCTATGTAGCCAGCTACTGTCGTGGAACCGAATGATTAAAGCCAATAGTCTTTTCTCCAATTTATTATGCTGGTCAAATTGTGAGGGAATAATTTAGAAACTGTTAAACAAAAAACTAACTGCTGAAGTCTGGATCCCTTGGTACCAGAAGAGAGCCATAAAATGGGCACTCACAAATTTATACCAGAACTAAGTGGGTTGTTCTTTACAGTAAGGTTCACATTAATTGGACGCAAGAAACATAATTGGATGGGAAAACCAATGAATGACCTCCGGGGGGTTTTAGAGGGCAATCCTAATGGAGGGGGATTGCCAGATACATATACAGAATGATGGGGGAGAGGGAGGGGAGGAATGCTTCCTTCCTCCATACTACTCAGTCAATCATCTTTATTTGGAGACTCGCCAATAGCCATCAACGCTCCCTGTTGACATGATGCCCTGTTCGCTGGCCAATCAGAATAGAGCTCATTTCATGGAAGGAACGACGCCTCGGAACAGCCCGTTTTTCAGAGGGTTAGGAATGACAGGAATCATATTGTCGAGAAATGATGGAATTTTCGTTTTTTTGTTTTCGCTAGAACGTTTATTAATCTCCCTCTTGGACATCCACGAATATAAAAACCAGGAAAAAAAAACAGCATAATGGGTCCCGTTCAAGTGCGAGAAACCCTCCTGTAAAGGGTTAAACAACTCCCTCAGAGCAAGTGCTTCTTCCAGACGAAAAGTGACGGATGAGGAGCGAAGTGGTATTTCAACCGCAGATTACAGTGCCACAGAAAAAAAACTAAATGTTCTGGATGAAAGTAAAAGATAGAAGTAAATCTGTTCCACTTCCACACCTGGTGCATTGGAGCAAGGCCTTCAGGAGTGGCTGCAGAGTGGCACAAAGGCCGGTCAGAGAGCGAGCAAACACTCACACACAGGATTGCTTCAACACTGCGTCATCAGAAAAAAAAAAAACTATTTATAGCTGCCATTTCTCCAAGGCTCTTGTTCACCGCCTCTGAGGGACGAACCATGAAAGCAAATAAGAGCGTCATCGCTCTTTTATTACAAATATCCACAATTAAAGCCTTACAGCTTCACTCCGGACCCGGAGTGGGGGGGGGGGGCATACAGACGCTAGCAAGACACCCGCACTACACGTTACGGAGATTTCTCTGTCGATTTTTTCGATGCAAATGAACCCGATCCTCAAGGAAAGGCGGGGTTTTAATCACTCCAAATTTGCCACACCGCACCAGATTATTCTAATCAGCAGCCTAGTGACAACTGCAGTCGCTGAATGAGGTATGCCGTGTCAGAATTTGAATGACTGACTTTAGGAGAGCAGGTTCATAGGTGCTAAGGGAAGTAGGACTGTGCTCCAATTCAACCATTTAATACCGCTTTCAAGATCTCTCTTAAAATCAACAGAATGTTAACCCTTTAAGCGCCAACAATAATCTTAACGATTGCTGACCGCAGCTATAGCCGCGAGGAAGTTTCCAGCCGCAACTGCTAATCGCAGCAAAAGACATTTTGGGGGGGTAGGTGTATTTCATCGTACCAATCAGATTTTAGTATTTACGCAGCCACCTTTGAGATTGGTTGCCAGTCGACCCAGAGTGTGCATTTTAACAATTTCTTTGAACTGCACAGTCATCCTATGAATTTATCATAACAATATTTTTGTTTTGTGGATTTTGACCGTGGGTTATTTTAAAATACCGGCTTTGAAGAACTTGTCAAGTGCTGGAAGTGAGTTCAACGATGAAAATGCTGAATATCTAGATAGGTTGTTTGCTGAAAGTGATGGCAAAAATGAAGCTGACTTTCTTGGCTTTGAGGAGTGAGAAATTCTGATCTGATCGATTCGGCGCTGAAGTGTCCCACATGGGAAATATTTTGAGTGGAGTGTTGGTATTTTACAAAAAAATAATTTAGCACTTAAAGGGTTAAGTCGAGGCCAAGCATAGAGCACCTCATTCGAACGTGACTGATTGGGATAAGCTTTGCTGCCAGGCAACGTACGGGCTGATGGCTCCATTGTTGCCCCTTCGTTGAAAATGAAAAGCACTTGGATAATGGTCCTGATGACCGCCAGACAGCCCAACGGTGGGGAAAATCAGCTGAAGCTCTTCATCCCTTTCACAAAGGAGGTACGCCACCACGAGAACCCACCTCTCCGAAACATCATCAACATCTGTGATGATGCGTCTTCACGGGTAGGGCTAAGCTATAAAGTCACATGTGGCAACCACTTTCCTTTTCTTCTTCATGGGCATGTCATCCTATCGCATAATTTCAATAGCAAACCAACAGAGGCAAACATTTAGCCTTTGCGATGACAACTTGACATGCAAATGGGGGGAAAAAGCAGATAAGTTCAGCCCGAAAATGCAACTCTGAACCAGTGCAGCTACAGGCCTCATCTGAATGGAAAGTATAAACCACATGGAAAGAGTCCTAATGAAAGGGATTGAGGAGTGGGAATTCTGGAGACATGATGGTATCCTCAATCGTCTGAGGTAACCGTGGTGCCCGTCTGCCACTAACCTATTGCAGAACCTAGAAGTGGAATTGACAAGGCAATGGTTAAATCATATCACAGAGCAACATGTGGCATAAATGGGGATTGCAAGACAGTAGAGGGGAAAAAAAGAAATCAAACCGTCCAATAACCCACCAACACACAATGAAATTTCACGGATCCGCCAACACCAGAAATGTCATTGTTAGTCAGTGGTTAGAATTTCAGACCCACTCATTGGTTTCCTTAACAGCAGTCTTAACCAGCCTTCAATTAACAAGTGTTAGATCCAGGAACAGGGATTGAGGGAAATCGGTATCAAGTTACGTGTATCATTCCCATTTGGAAAGAGGTTAATTCAAGGGAGGGATCACTCAAGTCTGAGTCAAAAGATTGCAATTATAAAGCCACCCCTTCATCCCGAAGAAGAATAAAGACACTTTTGTTCAAAGTTAGTAGTCAAATTTCCCAAGGACGTCTTTGCATCTGCAAGACAGACCAATTGAATTTCTCCTTAAAAAAAATTTAAATCGGAAAACATTTGGGCATTTCCTCGAACTAACACCGTTTTTACTTTTTTTGTATTGGGGGGTAGAGGATATTCCAAATCCACTGCATTTAGCATTTTAGAAACCTACGGGGGCAGGAAATAAAGGGGGGCTGGGGAAAAAAAAAAAAATTGGTGTCTCTGTTTTTGCACTGACAACGTCGCTTGGCCGTTTGCTACTAACCTTTCATGTTACTCTTGGGTTTGTCAGTTTGCTTGCCTGTGGGGGTTTGGGCCTGCTGGCCCTGGCCGCCCGAGGAGGCAGCCTGCTGGGCGGCTTTCTGCTTCAGCATGGTCCAGTCGAACGTGTAGTCGTACTGGTGGTTCAGGGTCCTGCGAAGAGAGAAGCAGGCAGCAGGGGTGAGAGGGGAAGGTTCACTCCCTTTCTGACCGAAGCGCTGAGAGAGTCAGGCATTCTGTATGCGGATCTTTCTCACTAAAGCCACTGCTGATCAAATGTTAACAGAGCAGGATACGAGGCCAATATAACAGGGCTTGAGAAGCTGACCTGCAACTGTGACTAAGCAGCAGGTCCAGGAAACAAATGGGAGTTTGTGTCGGCCGCCAACTTCAACATACAGACAGAAACGTGCACAAACGTGGATGTGCGTGTGCACACAGACAGAAGCCAACAGCAGTGCGCGTGCACACAGACAGAAGCCATCAGAAGTGTGCACACATACAAACACCACAGGAACTAGGAACGCCAAAAAGATACAAATTTCTTGGTCTATAGTTAGCGGAAGAATTCACCATCAACTTCTGAAAGAGCAGAAAAAGCTTCAACCTAAACAAACCATGACAGGTGTCCTGCATAAATGGCTCAATGCTTTTATATCAACCAATATTCGCTCATCTATTTTTGATAGTAAAAAAGTACAATTTGGACAAAACTAGAAAAGTTGGTTTCCCTCAACTGCAGATGTATTCCCTGTACTCCAAGAAATCTAATTCATGGTTCTAACAAATGACAGTTTTTTTTGGCCAAATTAGAGGGGTTTGTGCTCTTTATTCTAAGTGAGGTCCACCCCCAATTAAAAATTGATAGGAAAAAAAAATTTTGGGTCTAGAGCCATCAGAAGGGGATCTCTGCAGCAGCGGCACAGTGACTGCTGACCCGTAGCATTCCCCCATACATTCCTACAAAGGATAAAATTAAAAAGTCTGCCTTCCTGACAATATGAACCAATTCAAGTGGCTGCCAGACATTAGGTTGCTATGCACAGGCCTGCAGCTCGTTGCTATGTGACATGCGAGCGAGAATGCTTTAATTCCTGAACAGACGAGGCGAGTACTCATTCCTACATTTGTTGGCGTAAGATGATCAAACACACTTGGTCACAGCCATCAAGGTCACAGTATACAAAGCTCGCTCTCCGAGCTCACCAAAGAGCAAGTTCACCAGCGCGCCGGCGATACTGCGAGACACATTAGAGCGCTGTCGCGTAGCAGCAGCCACAATCTCTAATTGTTTGGAAAACACAGGAACAACTGGAGTCACGGCCCTTTGTAGCAATATCCTCTTGCACATGGAGAACTCCCTCCCCACCAAAAGACAGCTCTGTCTCCACAACCTGGTGAAAACTCCGTCTTCTCAAATGCAGCAGCTTACTCAAATCTTAGGTATTTGACATCATTAAGACGTACACAGTGATTAAAAAATATAAAAAATAAGATGTTCCATGGTAATACTCAAGGTATAATTGCCCACCATCGATGACTGACATTACAAGGTAGCAGACTCATCTCAGTCCGATTTGCTTTTCACTGAAAACATTACTTACTGCAAGCATTGGCACACAGCAGAGGAAATGAAAAAGCAAAAATGTTTATCTTTTTGTGGCACTTAGGCAATTTCCTGCCAATACGCACTAACCCTGCAAGTGCAATTCCGTTGTCGATAAAGACTTCTAAATTCACGGAGGCAATTAAGTGTGGCATTGCCACAGCATCAATATCACAAAATGCGAACACGAAGTACTGCTTTGGGATTGCGAACACAGGAATGGTCTGGGAGGGGACCATCTCTTATTGGGTTTGCTCACACTGAAGGAAAATGAACAGAAAAAAGGGAAAGATGGTGCACACCTGAAGAGAATGCGAAACAGCTGCCGCAGGTACATGTAGTCGGGGGCCTCCTCGAACCGCAGCCCACGGCAGTAGTTCAGGTACATGGCGAACTCCGCTGGAAAACCCTGCAGCCCAAGGGTGGGCGGGTGGGGGTTATTAGAGAGAGGGAAAAAAAAAAAAATTGCTGATAAGCTTCGTCATGTTCTGAGCACATCTAGAAAATCTTATCAATAATGTCTTGTTCATAATTCCGGTTCTTCAGCTTCACTGAATCCCATCAGAAGCTACCAGTAGATAAACTGACATCAGCAGGAATGTCCTGCTATGACCAATCTAATCACAATCGTGATCTCACACCTTAAAGAGCTGATCGGGCGAGAATAAACTTCATTGAAGACTAACCTTTAAGCCTAGACCACACCAATCAAACACTATTCAACAGGGACCACTCTAATGTTGGCATTTGTCTTTGAATGTTGTGGGCCATTCTCAGTCACATGTGTGACCAAAAATGTAACAAATAGTAGAAAAAATCTCCTCCAATTACAAAAGCATTGGAGGTTCATGATTGTGGACCTTGTATAAGAGTACTACTTATCCAAGTCTATCAAGTAAAAATGTTATTTGTTACATTAACTTTAACTACTTAAGGTCAGAGGTCAAATCTGACTGGTCACGTGTGTGACTTCACACGGAAACAGGTTTTTTCATAACTCTATTTGACTTCAAAAACTCTGTGAAGTTGAAAAATCTAGAATTTTCATAGTTTTGGGGTATGGAGAATAGCAAGGAATAAATTTGATACCTTTCATTAATTTTCAAAGTATTTCTTTATTTGATGACATCTGGTCATGTGTGTGACATTTTGGTTCACTTCTCAAAGAATGGCCCTTGTCCTAGAATGTTGTTTAACTGCCATAGCACTAACACCTCAAACTATTCCAAACAAGACAGCCATGGCACAGCAAACAAACATGGGCTGTATAGTAAAGAAACAAAATTCAAGTACAAAACATGATTTCACAAAATGTCTGCCACCCAAGCAGTCAGCTTCCAGGCTCCAGGCCTGCATTTTAACCCAGCCCGTAGGCATCGTGACTGCTTACAGGAGGATTACCCAACCTGAAGCTGGTTACTCAACATGACAGTACATCACGTGGGCATTTCAGCCCGCTTGCCAGTGTACACACGCACTGTGCCTCACCCTTCATCTACTCAGGTGAACGCCAGAGGCTACGGGGCCTCCATTTGAAGTAAAGATTAGACCAGCCCCCCCCCACAATGGATCCCTGGCTTGGGCTTAAAGACGAGCCAAAGTACAGCAACAGACAAAGAAGCTCTAACACTTCATTTGACTAACACCAGCCACATTTACAAACTGAAGAAAAATGGCTTCCTGCTGTTACAGGAAAGGTGGAAAGGGTGGTAGTACGCACCTTACACAAAACCTCAACTGGAGTGGACATCTTTTTCTCACTTATCTTCTCATACTTCTGTTTCTTTGTGGCCGCCTGTGGAACATGTGGATGAGAAATGAAAATGTGCAATGGTGATTCGCTCCAAGCTAGCTCAGATTCTCCAGGTCTAGGAACAGGGAAATTAGTCCGAAAGTCTGCAAATACTCAAGGCGAACTCAAAACGGACTGAAAATGAGGCCTATTAGAGCACAGTGCTTCACACACCTGTAACCCAAAGCAAAACAGAACCAGGACCTTTTATTTTGCTGCTCTATATTTGTGCTCCAAGGCTAAACCATGAATGAACCAGATCAGTGGTTCCCAGCCCAGTCCTCAAGGACCCCCTGTCCTGCAGGTTTTTGTTGCAGCATTACTTTAGCACACCTTATCCATTTAAGGCCCAATGCACCTTCATGCACACCCAGTTCAGGTAGACGTTCTTCAACCAGTCAGCATGAAGCCCTTAAATGGATCAGGTGTGAAAGAGTAGAGCTGGAGCAAAAACCCGCAGGGCAGGGGGTCCTTGAGGACTGGGTTGGGAATCACTGAACTAGATAACTCTGTTTCCACAGGGGCCGAGTCCTGCATCTCCCTGATCCCCAAATTTTGGACAAAATGGCCGCCGGCAGCCATATTAGACATTCAAAATTGCTGAAAATCGGTCTTGAGCATTGTCAAATATCTTTGCCTGTGCAAAATTAGAAAAAAATTCCTGTAATAATTGTCGCCTCCAGAGCCTGGCACAGAAGATCTCTGTGGGCGCGGCGGCGGCTGTGGCCCCGGAACTAAACCAGTATCTCCCGACTATCGTCGTCGGGGAGATACAATAATAGCCCTTTAAAATAATATCAATGTCTGAATAATCAGTGCTTGTCCTGCATTTATGCAAGCTTGAATGCATGTGCAGTACCAGTCGAAAGTATGGACACACTGAAATGAGTTAATATTTTAATTTCCAAAAAAAAAAAAAAAAAATCAACCCATTCTTAATTTCATATTTGAAATTGTTCAGCTGACTCTTTTTCCCTACTACTTTGACCTGGTACTGTATGCATGCATGTGCCTCCTGGGCCACACAATCCCCCACAGGCAGTGCAGTGACATGCAAGGTGCTCCGTGCAACTTTCCAGAGGATTTGAATCCCCAGCATTCCTCCACAGCACAAGTTTCCTTTAATGACATTATCCGAGGGGACAGCCGGAGCCCTCGTGCCCCATTAACCATTTGTGTTCTGAGGCCTCTGCACAGAGCAGGGCTACTAAATCAGGGCAGAACTCCACTTTCAGCCCAGGAGACAGTGGGTGTGCGTGTGAAGCACAGGGTTTACACAGAGTATTATTATTCACACAGAGCAGTGGAAGCAGAGATCTTCAGGTGCCCTTTGCTTGACTGGGAGCCCCAGAGCACCCGCTTGGCCTACCTTTAGCCCCTGCCAGGGCAGGCTGGTCCTGTTGAAGTACATCAGCACATATCCCAGAGACTCCATGTCATCTCGGCGACTGAAACGATGAACACATGAAGTGAGGCACCACAAAATGAAAAGAGGCATTTCCAACTTTAAGAGAACAAGACACATAGTAAGGATTTGAAAATATGCTAAGCGTTACCAATGCACCCGAAGCGCAAACACACAAATATATTTGCATTCAGATCCCGTGGGCTGAGCAGGGCTGGACCACCATGCAGGCAAAGCAAACTGGCTTCGTCTCGAGGCCTTTGGAGCGTTTGAGCGCGCTCTGCGGAACGGCTGTCTTCCTTTGGAGCCGAGAGCTCCGTTAACCAGAACTAGGGCTCTAGGGCAGCGGTGGCAGTTGCACAGCAACTAGGCATAATGCAACAGGCTCCACCCACTGCCGGAGGCTTGGGAAAGGCCATAAAATGCCCGCCAATGCATGTTCACACTTGCCAAGTGACAGCGCGACAATATGCCGCACCGAATAAAACTCATGGGAGCGAGCATCTACCCTTCACAACTACACATGCAAACCCCAGCCCGATGTGCCCGTGATTTGCAACCGTGGATTCCAAAATGATGAGTAACAACGAACGCTCACCTCTGTTCAATGCCCAGGTGTGCGTTGATGCTAGCATAGCGTGCCGTGCCCGTGAGGTTTTTATCTTCTCTGTAGGGTATGTGCTGCCGCGTTCGGTTATCCCGGTACTTTTTAGCCAGGCCAAAGTCGATGAGGAACAACTGTGTGAGGGGGAAAAAAAAACGAAACACATGCAGACAACGACATTTTACTGACGCTGCTTACGGTTCTCAGAGTACAATGAATGAAATGGAAGCCGCTAACTGTTCTGCCCATTTCCAGTTTCCTGCTTGGTGGTCCCGGTTGTCTCAGAGCGAGTAGCAGTCATCTTCCTGACCCCCTGGTGCATGACTATAGAAACAATGCAGCAGGAAACTGACAGAGCCGCTTAAAGGCTGAACGCACCTCCCTGTCTGTTTAGACCCAGACAAAACAGCAGCCCAAGTCCCCTTTAGCAAAATATTCATTACTCGGGAGGGCTCACCCATGTTCTGATGGAGCAGCCAGAATGTGGCAAAGGGCCAACGCAAGGGCGCACCCTCACTACACAACCCCACTCCCCTCGACCGCTCATCAGCATCGCAACATGCACAACGCCCCAGTGCTGAAACAGAACCACTCAGCCATGCATCTCCACATGCCCTGCTCAGCCTAACCTCATTCTTCCTTCCACATCAAGAAAATCCCCTTAGCCAAGCACAAAATACCACCAATATACTTCCATCAGGCGAGCCTAGCTGGGAAGAGCAAGCGTGCACGCACACGATGACGCAGAATTCAGTCGACGGCTGAGACCTGGTGCTCGGAGAGTAAAACATCCGTTTCAGATGCTCAATAACCCTGCTCTCTCCCTCCACCCCACCCTCTGCCTGAAACCTTCAAGTACCTTCGCTTGCATTCAGCTGTAGCAACCGGAACAGAATGGAACACTGCAGTCTATAAATACTCCCTTTGACTTAACAAGGACACTGGATACGGCATCTTTCAGCATTCACTGCACAGATCAGGGGCTGGGGGCTGAGCCATCGGGTGCTGCATTATTTCAGTACAAAGATGTGATGAAAATAAATTTGAAGGAGCAAACAGAATTAAGGCTCAGTGCTTATATTTTGGTACAGTGATGGCTTATTTCTAAATACAATGGCTGTGAATCTCAGGCTGCATTACAACAATACCATTTGGCTAACAATGCTAACAGCCAACAAACTGAGCAGCTCCATCTCAAACCAGGAGCGCACTGAACCCAAACGGTGTCTCAATTCATTACAAAATTCTAGGTTAGAAGCTCGGAACTCGGGTTAGTGGAAATATTTACGAAATATTCTGCTGTAGTCAGCATCACAGAGAAAATGTTCAAAGCACCATTTGCTGAAAACAAGCAAAACATGGGTAGCGATTAGCGCTGCAGCTACACGCCCCCCCCCCAAAAAGCCACTTTCTGTCAAGAGAAGGAAGTGGTTGAAAGTCAACAAAAGAACACAGCCTGTTGAGAGTTCCCCTTCCTCCTACCCAGACAGTTTCAGGTTAGCACTAGTAAAAACATGAGCAGAAGTCAGGTCAATCTTGAAAAATTATCAGCGTTATTTCAAAAACTGATCAACTTTCCAGCCCACAAAATATTTCAAATAATTTCTATAAATTGAGTCAACTTTTTTCAAAGTCAAGATACTCGACAAATACTGAGAGGGTGAGTCAGAAAGTTACCACCCAACACATCTGCAGCACAGGACTAAATTGACTAAATGCACAAGCATGTTAAAACAGCAGATTGCCCTTAACTACCATCTGTCAGACAGAAATTCACTGGAAAAATACAAATACAATACATGCATTTGACTAGTGTTTTCTGGGCTCAAGTCAGCCAAGGGGTCTTTTTTCAGAAAATACTCAGAAAAAATAACCCAGGGGGGGAGGGGAAAAAAAAAAAAAAAAAAAAAAAAAAGGGCAGTGGTACCTTCAAAAATCTGTCCAATTAAAATAAACTTAGGATAAATGACTAAAAAAAAAAAAAAAAAAAAAAAAAAAATCCAAGCATGAGTGTTGGGAGACAGGAGGAAGAGCCAGGCACTGGTCACTGGCTGAACATGGCCGCGCCCTCCTTCCAGTCCCAGCTGCGGCTCTGCAGTCCCGGGCAGTGCTTCCGCGCTCGTACCCGAGCCCCTGCACTCTCATCCCACTGTAATCCTGGCCTGCAGCCAGCAGCAGCGGGCAGGCGGGGAGCCAGCAGGCCCTGACGTCAGCAGTCTGTCGCCCGGCTGGTTCAGACCAGCTCCTTTAGGGGGGCCGCGCCGCGCGCTGACCTTTAAAAGGAGAGGCAACACCGGGCGAGCTCTGCCCCTCCCCATCCCCGCCCCCGCAGGCACAGCATTTTCTCAAAGTGCATGGAACTGGAGTGCCCATTATAACTACGGGCATCGGGAAAATGTGTAAAGGCTAATGGACAAGCAGCACTGCTAGCCGCAAGAGACTGAGACTTAAGGACTGTCCATTAGATCATGATCAGAGCAGTGTATGCGTAACAGTTACACCGATGCACACAGACAGGGCAGTAACCCTGACCCGCACTTCAGAGGGGGCTCAGTGATGGCTCTCACATGCAGCAAGGAGGAACCACTGAAATTCCACTGGCAATCCAGGTACATATCAGAAAAACGCTCCTCTACCCATAACCACACTGCTGAGTCATCTCCATTCACACTTCACCTCCATTTCCTGGTGAGTACGTAGCTCAAGTACGCTGCACGAAGGCCAGGGAGCGGGATTAAGGGGAAGGGTGACCGCATCTCCTCTCCATGTGAGCACAACTGAAACTTTCACCAGTTGTGACATCCCCCTTGCCTGTCACACTGGTGAACTGTGTCAAGCCACAGACGCGGACTTACCCGAGCAGCAGAGAAACAGAGCAACGAAGACAGAGCTACCGTGAAAATTAATAACAACACTCCCCCACCCACTGCCCGCGCTTTCAAATCCAGCATGCAGCCATGTCCTTCACCCACCTGCTCGCGGATGCCTGCAATCTGGATTAGGTGTTAATCCCTCAAAACTGTTTAGCATGTGTGTCTGGATTAAATGCCAACAACTGTTAATGGTTATTGATCAAATCAAAATGGACAATACTGCTTTAAAAAAATAAAAATGAAGTAAACTGGGGTGGGAAAAACTCCTAAAATGAAATTTTGGGGGGGGGGGATATATTCATGAGGCGGTTGTAGTTTCAGACCTGGTTTAATCCTGAGAAAGATGGGTCCTGAGAAGAACTAACAGCCAAGCTTCTTTTCCTCTTCCCCACTGGAGATTCTAAACACTGAACAGACAATAGAGGGTGCAGTGCATCAAACAGTATTGCTGACAACCCCACTCGGCCAGCGCAGACAGGCAACACCAAGGCTCAGAAAAAGAACGGGAGGAGGCCGAAGGGAAAGCTTGAGGCCGTACCCTCCTCTCCGCGAGCAACACCAGAGGACAGAGAGATGGGAAGAGGAGTCTCTGCAGACTACTGGGAACCCCAGACTGGACTGTCGGCTACAAACGGCCATCTCTGCACTCCACTGCTAGGCAAGGGGTGTCTCTCCACAGTTCTTCCTCCGAGGTCTCGCTAGCCTAACTTTAGCCTTATTTAAGCAGTCAACACCATCGTTCTGCCACAGTTAAATGTTGGCAGAAGATATAGATGTAATTTAGACAAGAACCAGTGAGCACATGAGCCAATTCATGGGCATTAACGAGTTAATACTTCAGAATGATTGGACCAATCGCAATTTGGGGAGGGGGGGTTAGCAGTTGAGAACAAACAGGCCTGTATAAGGTGGCCCTTTGACACCCCTGGGCTAGGCTGCAGGCCGCACTCTGCGAAATACAGACTGCGCCGCTCCACACATCAAAAGCCATTCCGGCAGGTTGACAAGGAAACTAGAGCTCTGGCACACCCCCGCCCCCTACAGCTGTGATTTTACACTTCCAAGCCTGTTTTCTCTTTTTTTGACTTTGCAGAAGCACGCCTCATCCTTGGCGTTTAACGCTAGCCGTGCCGACCGATATACAAGCTCTGCTCGAATGCTCCCATCCTCCAACTGCCCAAAAGCAGGAAAAAGATAGGCTGCACCTGGCTACGTGGGCACAGCTAGGGTTAAAGGGGCAAACTCTCAAGTCATTTCGCAGCATAAAGGCATCTGTTTCATAAACACAGGCATGAGAAGCTTTTAAAACAAATGCAGCAACCAAATCTTGTCCCCTGCTCCACAGTGATCATTTTAATAACAAGAAGAAACTAATTAAATGCTACATTGGTCTACATTGTTGTAATGGGAGAGCTAAATAAGTTGAACACTTCAGTAAGGAAGAGGGCAGAACGCATTGGCAACCTTTACAAAGGCCCACCAGGCAGAGAAGCTCAATAGGGCTACACTGGGAAAAAAAAACACATGCAGGCGAATGTATGAATTATTCAGGGTGCTTGCCCTGGTCTCAAAAATCTGTTCTGAAAGTGGCTGCAATGTTTAAGAACTTCACGTTTTGTAGTTTTCTAAGACGAGCATGTATTTTTCAGGGGATTCTGACCTTCTGAGTTGAGGATAATTACCAATTTTGATGTATAAAAGCAGGAATTAATGAACGAATGAATATATAATTCACTAATCTTTTAATAAAGAAAATCACAGATAAGCAAGCTTTCCAGATGGAGGGCAACCAATGATCTAAAGTTAACGTAAGATGTACCACTGAAGTCCCAAAAATAGTAGAGATAAAGGAGAGATAAGAAAAAAAAGATCATTGAAAAAAATGGAGCAAAAAACATCAATTCAGGTCTGGAGGCTCTATAAAGAGGACCAGAAAAGATGAGGCTGAAGTTAATGCACCATCTACATAAAACTGCTAAATCTAAAAAAAGCTACAGAATGGGTGTGACGTATCCGGTAGCTAGCTAGATTGTCGGAAATGGTTTTCATTAGTGAACGATACCCTAGTGATGGCCATTGTAACTTATCTTCTGCAATTCTACATTAGCCTCCAAAACAATGCAGCAGCACTTCAAAGTACCAGCTCCTTAGTGAACAAAACAAGTCCAATGTCACTCCTCCGAAGTTAACGTGCACTGTTGACGCCAATATGCTCCAGTCCCGCAGAAAGATCAATGTATCGAAAGCATAAGGCAGATGCTTTGGACCAACTCTCATGCATTGTTAGAGTGGTCCAAATACTTTTATCACGATGTTTACGCAATTTGGCAAACCAACTCTGATTGTTTAACCGTTGATCAGGTTTGCTGGGATTTTTGGGCTAGCACTTTCTGACGAGCGGTTTAAAAGTTTTAATTTAAGTGTTTAGGAAAATTCACTTCTCTCATCATATATTAGTCACATTCATACTTTTCTACTTTGATGGTACCGCTGTATGCACGTTCATCTAATGACCTGGCTAGCTATTCCGTTTGGGCTTTTGTAATTCACAATTTATCGCTGCCTCCACTCCATCTGAAATTTGCGCGTCAGTCACGAGATTGCAAAGAAGCTGTTTCAATTGTTCTCCAGATTGAATGCCATCATTCAGGCAGTTACAACAATGAACACTTGAGTGCACATGCGGACCATTTAAGGTTCTTGATTAGGTTTGTTCATTTCTTTTCAATTCATTTTTTATATATTTTCCATTTTTGTCAATTTTATGTATGCATTACCATGAGCAGAACTTCCACATTCCCCATCCATCCCCTCCACAAGCCTTATACCAAAATTTCCATACTTATCCAGGCCTGGAAAACTTAATTCATAATGCCATACTTTTCCAGACTTTACAAAGCTGTGCAAGCACCCTGTTATTTTGTGGGCGAGAATTTTAAGCAACAGACGTGGAACAGAGGGGGACAAAAAAATAAATAACAGAACAGTTTTTTGCAAATGCGGTTTTTGCCCCGAACATTCTTCAGAAATCAGGGCTGACAAAACAAATGGAATGGAATTATTCCAGAAGCAGATAGGACTCAATGATGCCAGGCTGAATGTGGTCATCACAGCATAGAAGAAAGCAGCCCATTCAGATGCCAGTGTTAAGAAAACGGAGCGTAATCTAAACTGGCAGGAAATTTTTTCATCCTACCATTAATGGTCAATTTGTATGGAGGACCAACAGGGAAAACAGCAACACAAGAGGCCAGAGCCAGAAGGGTAGGAAGGGCAACAACGATGGGAAGCCATTTAGAATGATAGGCCATTTGAGGAAATTACCCTCTTCCACCTCTGTTTACGAGGCGGGTGTACACTGAGGAATTAAACGTCCTTCTGAGTGGGACCAACTGCCTAAATCTCCGAGTGCCAAAAACCGCATACAAAACAAGAGCAGAGTGGGGAATAGTATTTTTTTAAGCTCCTATGATGGACCTCATCACTTCAGCTCGACAAGACAATACAGAGAAAAGCTGGAAAAAGCAGCGAGCCCCCTGATGGAGAAAAAGCAGGCGGGTGGAGAGGCATTAGCAGAAAAATAAGAGGAGCCAAAATGACGCAAGCTTGATTCAAAACCAGAGAAAAAGAGCTTTGCTTTTGGAGTGAAAGCTAAGGCTGCCATTCCGGTCTTCTCCATCCACCGAATCTTGGTTGTTTTCTGTAGGAAATATTGGGCCGTGTATCCCACTGTCCGGAGGGAGAGATTCACTAGCTGTGGGTATATGTTCACCTTTTTTAGGGGATTAATATAAGTGTAAAAACATTTCATGTATGTGTGTACAGAAATAAAAAGCTTGAGGCTGGCATTCACACAGACACACAATGGTAAACAACTAGATCCAGACAGCACTGCCAAAAATAGTAATACAGGCTTCGATGGTAATAGTGACAGATACTGTCATCCACCCCCCCCCCCAGCCCCACCCCCCTTCTAAATCTACCTTTATTCAAATGAACACCGACAAACCAAGGGAGCTTACGCTGCTGGTTGGGTGCTATCGTGCTTATGCACATCATGCTTTAACTTTGCCAAATGTTGCCTGTCTGCAAGGGCTCCTTTATTATGACGTACTTACAACAAAATAAAAACCAGGCAACTTGAGGGCACAATGTAAACACGAAGAAAATCACACAGAATACCTCAAATCATTTTCAGCTGAAGGGGAAAAAACAAGTAGGATTACAGGTCATGCAGAAGCCTTTCCTTAGTCCAGTGGTGGCAGCTACAGACCTCAGGAAGCCACAGCAAAGATGCATTTCTTTACTCCCAAGCACTAGAAAGCTCACCAAGACTGCACAAGGGTACACTGGGTATCAAAGGTTGCTTGCATTACACATTGGCATCTTCCAGCCAAGACACAGACTGAGGCCTGGCAATCAGCACGCGTCTCTTCAGTGCTGCACAAAGCTGCTTAAGGATCGGCCCAAACAAAGAGCTTGTATCAAGTGCAATCACTTCATAAAATACCTCTCAATCAAGTGCTTTACATTCCAAAAGATTATCTGACTGGTCAAGTAAAATATCCCTCCCCACCAAAGCGTGAAACACATTCTACAAGTACTTACTACAGGGGAAAGTCTTTAATTAGTATTTATGATTCCAAAAAAAAAAAAAAAAAAAAAAAAAAAATATAGGGCAAAAAGTTAGTCTGAGGGATTTATTAGATCACTATTAGGACTTATCAGGTGCAATCGTAAGCCACTGAGAACGGATTCATACCCCCGTACACCAAATCAGTCTATAACGGCCAATCATACAGCAATTGACCATGCTTCAACAAGCTAATGCTACATATGATCCCTGCCACCTTTGGGACGGGTACGGAAAGCTCACCTTATTACAGTGACGACCAATACCCATTAAAAAGTTGTCGGGTTTGATGTCTCTGTGGATGAAATTCTTTGTGTGCACGTATTCGATTCTGCTGATCATCTGTGAAGACAAAGGACTAATGGTTTTAGTTCACAGGTGGGAATCAAGTGCATCAAACAGATGTATCAATACATCTGAGCATTCAATCAAAGACTACTGAGCAGGACATTAAATATACAGGCCACAACCTTTGGCAACCTTTTAACATAATTGTTTTACTGGGGACTGAATGCCAAAGTGCCAATTCAGTGTGCAATACAGGTTTGACTAGGTGTGGCAGGGAATTCTGTTCAAATCACACTACCGGCTCCACTTCCTTCTCACAACCCCACCCAAAGCAGAGCTTACCTGGTCTGCGAGCATGAGAACAGTTTTCATTGTAAACCTGCGCGAGCAGAAGTTGAAAAGGTCCTCCAGGCTGGGGCCCAGCAGATCCATCACTAGGACATTGTAGTCCTTTTCCTGACCATACCACCTGGAACACAGGAGTGATCATTTGGTGATGAGCATTTCCACAAAACTGTCAACTTAAGCATGATAAAAAAAATGGAGCTTCAGACATAAGCAATAAACACCTAGAAATAACACTAAGGTCAATAATTTGGTGTACTCATTTTTATCGCAATTGTATTGACATTAAAATGTTAATATTTTCATAATTTTTCACACTTTTTACATTCAGGTGAGCCTCCTGGATCCAAAACGTCACATTAGCCCTTAAAATTCAAAGTTTGCAGGAAGTAGGAGGGACCTCACAAAAGCCAGTTTTTCCACATCACAACCATCACAGGTAGTTTGTCATGTAGTCTGTATATTTCAAAAATTGTGTGGGATGCCAGCACTCTCCCAAGTACATTGAACAAGTACATGTGAGTAGTTTCATTTATGCTTTATCAGTGTGTTTTGTTCAGCATTTTGTTAGTCGTCAGGAGTCCCTGTGTCACATCCATCACACTGAAATTGACCCAGTAACTATTCTAAGGGTGGCAAATTCAGCCATCATGAGTCCTGTACATAGGAATGCCTTTGTGGCAGCTGACAAATGGAGCACTGATGAGCAAATTAACCAAACCCTCACTGAACATGTTTTCCGCAGGGAAATTACGTGTTACACCATGAATCACCCAGCCTTCCCCAATTAACGAGTACAAATTGGTTCAACAAATTTAGCCAGCATGGTCATGTATGGAACTGACAGAAAGCACGACAAAACCATTGATAATAAGGATAATTCTGCAAGTCTGGTTCACAAAATTTTTTTCAAAGATATCAATACATCAAATCTTATCAGCTCAAAAAACGTAGAGTGCCTGGAAGGCGAATTAAAAAAAAAAAAAGGCCCATCTCTTGCATGAAGGCCCGTCTCTGCTAATAATGAAAGAGCAATAGCCCATGGTTAGAAATCATCAAAAAAAAAAAAAAATTCAGCAAGGTGTAAGAAACATGATGGCAGGATTAGCGCCTGCCTCTGTGCTGCCAGCATCATTGTGAGTGCAACATGCAATCACAGACAAGGATCACATATACAGCATATAATGCAAAAGAAAAAAGCACAACCGCACCTGAGCAGGGCTCATTTCAAGCCCCAGAGGGACATCGAGGACTCAATTCCGCAATGAGGCAACTGATGAACACCGAGCCTTTAAAGCAGACCTTTCAGTTCTCTACCCCTTGAGACTAACATTCACCCACATGACTATTCAAAGAGAGCATGGGGGAGGCCAACTGCCCAGGTACAGGAAACAAACATCCATCTGTGACCTACATGATAAATTCAAGGGGTTCACTAGGTCCAACAGTTTGAACTTGTCATAAAAAAATGACGCTGGAGTAACACTGCAATGACGCCAGTCACAGACACGACGGTGGCGAATGTGCAAGTGAATATTTTCTCGGGATTCTTTGTTGGTCTGAGGCCCAGTCAAACATTTACCCATCACGCAACTCTGCATGAGGAAGTAAAAAAGATTTCCTTATCCAAAACGAAACACCTGCCAAAGATTAACAGATCAGCACGTGGGCAAATGTGCGCAACGAATAAAATTTCTCAGATGAGCCGTTGGCCTTGCTTTCATGGAGCAGGGCACGAGCTTCTCAGGTCAGGCACTGGGGAGGTCTCCAGGCCTCATCCAATCACAGAAGAACTCAAAAGGCATACGCCCCCATAACCGAACTTGCTGCTGTGAGAAAAGCAGCACATTCCTGGTGGAATCGCAGCCAAACACCAGATTCTAGCGCACACCCACTGAGTATAGCATTCCTCTCTGCCCATGTAGTGACTCAGTACTCATTCAAATGCAGGAGGAAAAAAAAGACTGAATCCATTCCAGTAAGCGGCTTTATAATGTCACCTGAGTGGCAACCATTTCATTTGCACTACTTTCAAAAAAGAGAACGCCTCGCACTGATAATTCATGAACATAGCATTGACGAAAGCAGTGCACTATGGCCAACGGGTTTATAAATCCCGCAATTTCAGAAAATTACACAAGAATTTCAAAGGTTTTGTGGTCGGATGGATAATTTGAGGATCCGCAGACCAATGGTTTTAACTTAAAGCATTTTGATATCTGCATGCAGTCAGAATGACAACATGAATGACAAGATGGTGCTTCTCTAGCCAGCAGGCAGCAGAATGGACACATCCCCAAACCAACTGGCAAGACTTAAAGCACCAACTAATGCTTCGACCAACTCATCGAAGCTAGGTGACAAATTCAAATTACACTGATTATTTGTTTTACTATCATCAGTCAATCAGTTTGCTTATAACTGAGAGGTAAAATGCCTGACATAAAAGTATTGATATATTGAGGGCTGCACCATGCCATCATTATCAAATTCCTTTTGCATATAAAAAACAAAAAATTAACAAATTTACCAAATAATTTTGGATTAGTCAGGAAACACTGAAAAGAACAGCCACAAGGCATTATTCCACAGTTTAAGACATTGAAACTCCAAAAAAAAAAATAAAATAAAAAAAAAAAAAATCAGGTGTTCAATGTTCATCAGAGAAAGATCCCACAGAATTAGCAGTTAAGCATCAGCGATTCAAATAAACTAAATGCCAGTTTCATCTTGCTAATGTGCAGCAGGAGGAATGTATTCTTTGGGGACATAAATGGTCCAGAAGTATTTGACCAGTGACAATTTTCATTATTCTATCTCCGTGCACCACCACAATGGATTTGATACGATTTAATCAAGATGTGATGGAAGAGAGGACTATCAGCCTTAACTAAAGGGATTTCACAACAATCTCACATCCGTTTCAGTAGTTCATTGGAATGGTCTGTAACGTCAGTCGTTTTACTTTAGCACAAATTAAAAACAAGGAATTCAAACATAAACAAGAGGCTCCTCAGAGCCTGTACTCGGGCCGGGTCTACGCCTGGGCCAATCGCGAAACCGCGCGCGCGCGCATGAGCAGGACAATTGCGACCCCGAGTAAATAAAAATAAAAGAAGAACAAAGCCGAAACTTAGACTCGTGGCCTACCGGCCCGAGTAACAATTCATATCCCAAATGAAAAACTTTTTTATTCAACTCCATTATTTAAAGTTATTTAAGTTAATTGTATTGTTTTAGTTTACAATAAAACAATATTTTTGCTAAAGAGATTCAAAATCTGAGAGACCAACCAGGTTTATTAAAGGTCCCCCATTATGCCACCAGGTGCACAGCTAATTAGCCATTATGAGCCAGTTCAAAGTCTCCCCTACCTGATGTCACAAGGGGGAGTGACAACCCCGAATAATGAGATCTGATTGACTGCTTCGCTGAAGGTGATCAGTTCTTCTTGCCTCTGGTTGGTTACCTCCCCATGTGATGTCAAGAGGGAAAAGATTTTGAAATGGCTTGTAATAACTAATTAGCTGTGCACCTGGTGACATTTCATTCTCTACTACGTGGCGAGCGCCACTTGTATGGTGAGAATCAACCTCGGACTCGGGTTTTTTAAGTACACACCAGCCATCACGTGCGCTCCCATTGATTTGTCTGCTGTCGGCGAGGTAAGGTGTTGTCAAGCAGAATCAGTCATGACGTCGTCGGGAATTAAACTTCAAACTGTTCATCGGTGGATTGCAGAATTGGATCCAAAAAAGATGTGGCTGGCGTATGAATTGACTGGCAACAACACCGTTTGTTCCTTGTATTGCAAGCTGTGCCGGTGGTCTGACAATTTGTGCTGCCTAGTCAAAAAAAATGCTTCCGTAATGCAAAGCGATCGTAAAGTCTTTGTTTTCGCTGTAATACTGCAATATGAATTACTGTACAGTCGTAACTTTGTCATTTGTTATCTTACCATAACATAAGCTGATGTTGTAATGAGTTGGATAAGTTTGTTTAAAGACATATGCCGCGTGCCATGATCATCCAATCTCTGCGTTTTCAGGAAAACCCAGCGTGTACATGCAAATATATATACGCCAAAAGGTCGAAAGGCGCACCGAAAAAAAGACGTATATTTATATTTGAAGATACTTGAGATGTGAACGAAGAAATAGAGCTCAAGATTTTAGATTTGCGCAAGCGCAGAACTGCGAGGTAGCATATTTTGATATGTAGCAAAAACTGACAGAACACCTGAAACATAAGTCTGAGCTAACTGTGCTGCGGAATCACAACAAAAACTGGGTGGTTGGTGACGTTACTGGCAGTGCACTGAAAGTGGTCCATCCTAGCTGAATATAACGGTGCATATTTCAAGCCAAAAGTCAGGTCAGTGACTGAGTGGTATGGTCACTAACTTTGGAGAATGTAGATTTTTAATTCAGTATTAAACTAAGCCAAAGCAATATGAGCTGTAAAGCAATGTTGGTACATTCAGGCTGCTACTGTTTTATGTAGATTCCTAGTCCTCAAGTCCAAGGAGATGAAGACTAAGTCAAGTGTGTAATCTAGTTTCCCCATCTTTCATCAGGGTTCAGATGGGTCAAGGGAGATCTTTGTTATTTTGTACTGCTTTGGTAAATAAACCAACTCAATTTTAAAGTGAAAAATAGTCTTCATTCTTTAAAACAAAGTCCTTAATTGGTGCAACAAAAATAGCTACCCATAGCACCAAAACTGCTAATCAAATCAAGACCTTGATTAGCAATTTGCTACACAAGCAAAAAAAAAAAAATATTTTGAGCCTTGTGCATATTGAGCATTCATACTTCAACCCCTCACGTGCAACGGCAGCATCTACAAGGGCAGCATAAGGAGGAGACTGAACGAAGTTTAAAAATTTCCACCAATCAAACAATCAGAAAAAATGGCCGACTCTTGGTCGACAAAGATTTGTTTTGGTCGGGGACAGCCCTAGTTTATTTCAGGCTTTAGTGTTATGTAAGCTTACAAATGGTCGTATTTTTGCATCTACAGCACGTGCGCAAGTAGACATTATCCCATCGAGTTGAAAGTCTGCAAGTAAAAGTGTCTACTGCGGGTCAAACATTGGGACAATAAAGACATATTTAATTTCTGTAGGAAAAAAAAAAATTCCAAGCAAAATTCATCATGGCGCAATATTTCATGCCTTTTTGCAGCTCAGTGCTCTTTTCATAGTGCAGCTCCACTGAAATATCAAGCCCCAGACATCAGATGCCGAAGTGTTAACCAGTTGGCTATTGGGCTTCAGTGTGTTGCTAAAGGTAGTAGTAATGTAGCAAATTAAGAGCAAAGCTTTTGTATTTTTATGTCCTCAAAAGTATGTGTGTACCGAGTTTCAGCATTCGATCAGCTTTCAAGCATAGTGTGATTTTAAATATGGTCAACTGGAAGCCATGAACGATGTCGAGTTTCAACACATCGAAAAAAGTTTAATCTCTACATCCATATGTACCTCCCCACCAAATTTAACATTGATCCCTTCAGTGGTTTGACAGAGAAGGTCAAAGTTAACTCAGATGCTGACGCAGCTGCCGACATGTGCTCCCATAAAACTCCCTCTGGCCCGTTGGACCAAGTGAGCCAAAAAGGGTGATCTGAAAAGACCGTTCACTATCTGTTATCTTGAAAACTCCACAAAACATTACTGATGCTTTAACAAGTGAAACAGCTCCTACCAAGTGCCAAATGACCCATGCTTGCTGAAAAGAAACGTGCACATGGGAGGAACAAAGTGGCAAAATCCACCAGTAAGGGGTGGGGTGGGGGGGGTGTGTGTCTACTTTTTCACTTCGCTGTATGCTTCCCTGCAAGAGGTCACCAGGAGACCCAAACCTTGATAAGACCGAATGAATAGCCACAGTTGCTCAGCAACCACCCAGCCCAAAAGCCTCCTGAACAAAGGGAGGTGGTGTTGGGGAAACGAGTCGCAGAGAACAAATCACTGTCATGTCACCTACGCTTGCAATCTCGATTGACGTATGCTTCCAGACCAGGGAAGGGGCGTATGCTTCCAGACCAGGGAGGGGAAGTCTTTCATTGAAGCGCCTAGATGATATTTCAGTTCTGTGAACTGACTCCTTTCAGTCATAACCATGGAGCAGTTTTGGGTGGGGGGTGGGGGGGGCAGAGGGGGCTCAGCTGTAGTTGAAACAGCAAAACTGCTCGTAAGCAATGCGCTTACACGCACTATGCACGCAAAAACATGGAAGACAGCGAATCGGAAATGACCGCCGCCCAAAAAAGCCCTTTGAATAGAGGGAGAGGAATCAGTTGTAGGCGTAATGCAGACCTGCTCCCTGATAAACTCACCATTTTATCCATCCTGCACCTCCCTACTTCTACTTTCTATTCACCATGAAAGGGTATTCACAACACAATCCTCAACACATTTCTATTTGCCTTGATGCCATTGAGTTTTTTGATTTTGCTTTTAGGACTTCAGTGAGTCAGATCAGAGGGGACCTTTGAACGACAGAAAATCGCAGTCCAAAAAAGGTCGCATCTCTATCAACTAAACCTCCACATACAGCAGCGAGCCACGAGCCTTTACAGGCCGTAGGTCACTGTTTGTGCAGTTTGAACAGACACTGCACCAACATCACAAAACTGCACTGCTTGATCGTTAGCTGATGACGGCACTCAAAACACTGAACACACATTCTTCAGTCTGAAGACAAACTTATACAAAGCGATATTGAGTGACTGAAAACTGACAAGTCTGAGTAAAGCTAGATATCCCTCTCCTCATTTCTTGTATAACAAGGCGAACTGGGATTTACGCGATGCGTAAAATACGTCTCCACCGAACCCCCAGATGACCTTTGACCCCCCACGTGCAGGGGGCATACATGTGACTTCACCCAAGGATCATTTCACCCAAGTTTCATGAAAATCCAATGAAGTATGTGGATACAGTGACCAATGATGTAGATTTTGGATAAATGACCCCTACATCATCTTTGACCCCCCACCTGTAGGGGGAGCATGTGACTTGAACCAAGGATCACTGCATCCAAGTTTCATGAAAATGCAGTGAAGTATGTGGATAGAGTGATCAATTATGTACAGGGTTAACATTTTTGGTGGACGGATGGCCGTACGTACGGACTAAAGGATACACACGCTGCTCATTTCATAGTCCCGTTCTGAAATTCCTTTGGCAGGGACAATAAACCACACTGTTTCAAGACATAGCCAAGTTCTGCCTTCGATAAAATGCTCACAATCCCTGAGGATTGCTCTGGTCACGTGGGTTAGCTCGCCCTGCAACAGGCGAGCTGGTGTGTTTCTGCGGTCAGTGACGCTACAACTATCCAAATTTGACGCAACAAATATGTTCTTTTAAATATCACCATCAATAAACTGAAACAAATGGATACATAAGCACAATCACCATGCCCGTTCCTACAACATGCCTTAATAGAAAATTAATATCTTTGGTCTAAATCAGTTACATTTACTGTACTCTGAAAACAATACAAAATCATTGAAAGCTTTTCCTCCTCCATAAAAGAATAAGATCAGAACAAAATGTGCAATAATTTACCCAAGACATGGTATTTTGACTCATGACATCATTTATGGATTGCATATTCCTGGAATATCCGTCCCCGGAATGAGTCTTTGACAACCGCTTAAGTTTGATATGAGGGGAGATTACTGATTTTTTGTCCAAAAAGAGAGCCTTGTGTGTTTATGAAGCAAATGTCAGGGGTTAAGAATTTATATGCTGCCTACAATGTACATGGTGAAAATCGATGCAACTAAGTCTGAAGTTAATAGTTTGGTTGTTTTTAACGCTATGAGATCAGAGTTATAGAAATAACATAAGAAACTTGCAAGCATTTAGATCTGCTTGGCTTTGAAGGCCTATTGCACTTTTGATCAAGTTCAGTAATAGCCAAGTTGGCAAAATTATTTGTGTCATCACAATAAAATAGACCGTTTTGACTTCTCTCATCTTTATGTTTATATGTTACAAGTTTGGCTTGCAATGGACAACTGAATCTCTAGCAAGCAGCATTGCAGGAAGGATACTGCAAAATGGTGGATCTTTCTGTGTTTAAATGAACTTAAAATGCTGCAACTTCGCTCAAATGTCGCCTTATTTGTGCCTTCTGAGTAATCCCTTTCTCCAAGTGAACACCTTCTTTCATGAGAATAGATGTTGAAAATTCTTACCCACAAGATTGTTACAAATTGCATTACAAATTCACCCATTTTTCTGTCATTTTCCTTTATTTTCTCCAAGTATAATTTTCTCCAACCCTTTTTGGCAGGTGTAGTCATCAACAAAGACATCTATACCTGCATGCATAAGTCTAAGTTCTTAAAACAAAAAAATAAGGCTAACTTCAACTGCCTACCCAAAATGGGCACAGTGATTGTGCTATACATCATATGCTATTAACTCAAAATAATGCAAGTATCCAACTAGCTTTAGGTCGTTAAACAAGCTCCCATGTTTCAAACTGAAAATAGAAGAAGTGGAACAGATAGGAGGGATATGGGGAAGAGTTGAGGATAAATGTTCACTTCTGAAGTTGAACAAATTTACAGACGGACTTGAAAATGTTGCTCACACATCCTCAGACAAACCAGCTGCAGAATTTAAGGGACATGAATGCTTTAAATTCTACTCGCGTTAGTACCTAGACCATTTAGAAATTAGTTCATAATATCACAGTTCGTGATGGAGAATACAGTGATAGCTGTGGTTTCGTTTTATCGAGCTCATAGGGATCTTAATCATCGATAAGGCTAATTTTGCCTTCATAGCGCTTCCATGTTCACTGTGTGTCGGTATTCCGTTTTTTGTCATCATGTTAACGATCGTTTCTGCCTCTCAACCTCTGCCGTTTCCACAGAAGCTCAACGCAGTTTATCCATACAACATGGCCGGCACACTCCACAAATGATGTCTTTGATCACCATCAAAGGGGGGACTAGAATATTCGCTTTGCAGTTTGAGCATTAATTTTTTAGATTGCTATATTCATGAAAGCGCATCTATACATATGGTTTATTAACAGTGTAATAGTTGTTTGGGGGGGCTGTGGGTGTGGTATTGGTAATTGGCAGATACTCAAGGTTCTGATATTGGTACTGGAGATGAAAGTTATTGCGCCATCCTTAGTTTTCACCTCAACCTTGATTTGACACTCCCAGTTCCCCCAAATAGCACGTCAAGAAAATGCAGCGTTGCTGAATAAGGGGTGCTTTGCTACTGTATGGCAGAAAACTTCTAGAGCAGATCAATAGAAACAAGGTTGGTTACTTCTGCAGAAAAGGATCATCTGTTGCGCCACCATACTGTCTAACCATGGGACGTATTAAGAGAGAATTCTAACGCAGGACTGCAGAATTATTACAACTGCCCGTAACCTGGAATAGTGTCATGAAAATGACAGCCGCCTAAGGAGCGAAAATGTACAGGTTATGCCTCAGCACTGTCCAGCCTGGGCTTTTGATCTGCCACAGGGATGCAAAGCCATACAGTGAAGTACAAGTAACACAGTCAGCAGTTTGCAGAGGGTAGTTTGAGCCAAATGTGAGTGTTCATGCGCGCACAATTTTCATAATTCACAACCTCACAATTCTACAGAACACAAGCTGACCAAATAAACTGGTAATGCCCAACTGGGCAAAATAAAGCAGTATCTGCAACACCCACAGCGACAAACATTAATGATACTGACATTTATTAGAATAGGTCTTCCTAGCATTCATGTCAGTAGCCACATATTTTCAGTTTACCTTGTACAAAAATATTAACTTAAAGCTGACTCATTTGCCAGGAATACTCATTAGAATGTAAACAGGCTCCTCCAGATCAAAGAAAAGAGGCAGCCTCAGCTCGGTGATCAGCCACGTTAAGGAGGTGAAATCCATCTGTCCTGCTTACACAAACACAGCAGCAGCTGAAGGTCCTGTCTGCAGGTTTCTGTTTGTAGTTTCTGTGTACTTAATTTCAGTCAGGTCTGGAAGATCGGTGCGCCCCTGCGAATTCCAAGTCACCTTTGCCACTCCCATTAAGCATACGGACATGCCGTACCCCACACAGAGGCATGCATCCGGTCCACCCAAAAATGTATTTGCATAATTTAAAAAAAAAAAAAAAAAAAAAAAAGGCACAAAATGTAGAAGACAGCAAATATATCCAGAACAGGTTCATGCAATGTGGCATGAAAGCTAAGACGAGGGAAAATTAATTAAGAGTCAGCGGGTCCACCACCAAAGCCCATACATAACATCTGAACTGATCTTTGCCGGCTCCAGCCCTGTGACCAACTCCTGGGCATATCAATGACACGGGTCTCCCAGCTCAGATCAGGTCTCACCTGGCCTGAGAAGTGGTACAGTGACTGCAAGTGATCCACAAGCTGGGGATTCCACCTAGCAAAGGCAGGCAGCCAAGGGCAAGACCACAGTGCTTCCTATACTATGCTATACCCATGTCACTGTAACACAGGCAAGTTTTACAGAAAGCCACTGGAACGAAAACCTTGATTCATCCAAACTCACCTCCATTTATGTAAATCTCCATTCATACAAAAAAAAATCTCCTCGGTGGTTTATGACTACTAGTGCCATTGGCTCACGAGCACATCCCACCAAAGTAAGAGTGGCCATTTTGAGTCAAGAAGTGCAGATGCATTTCACCATCAAGTGGAGCAGCTAAGTATTTATTCATCAAGACTATCAATTCGTAAAATGCAACAAACTGATGTTTGATGTGTGCTCAAGCGGATCCAAGTGAAAGCATCTGAGATGATGATCTGAATGATGCATTTCGAGATCAAGCTTTTTTTTTTTTTTTTTGAACATAGAAGTTTCTCTAGATATCCGGCCACAAAAAAATAGTCTAAGACCATCAACTTACCCTCTTGAAACAACAAGCACAAAATTGATCCTGACGCCATCTAACCTTTTACATTAAAGCGACTAACTGATATTGTACAATTTGCAGAGTTGTGGTCTTGCGTGAGCCCAAATGCTTTCAACAACATTCAAACTCCCGCGAATCTGAAATTTTATCAAGGTAACAGTCCTTTTCAATTTGTTGCCCGTCAATGGCCAAATATCCACTCTACCCCCTTATTTCCTATTCCTTCGGGGGGAAAAAAGACCAGAAGATGCATCAGAGTAAGGGAGGAACTCTACAAACTAGCCGGTACTCGGTACTGCTGCTGTCTGAAACTGTCCCAAGTAAAGTGCTAACGTACAGGTCAATCAAATGACCCAAGAAGATATGAAACAAGAGAATTACTGGGATAATGAAGGATTTCAAAGCTGGAGAGCTTTGTGACAAGCGAAGTCTACAAAGGGACGCCAATATTGCATGCGTACGTTATACATAAATGGCAAGTCAGCCTGAGCTCAAATTTAGTTAAACAGAAATATTTGCCAAATTGTGATTTACACATGGACGCAGATGGACCACAGACAGAAGTCAAGACACAACTAAAAGTAACAACTGAATAGTTTCACATGCCCCAAGATTATGGGGCTAGTAAAGCATTTTCTCTGCCATGAAGCATAATTTTCCCAATGAACTGAATGCCATTTTGCGACAAAGTAATCCTGGAGAGACCTACCTTATTGACATGATATTTCAATATCAATCTAGCTTGCCATGATGTTGCTACTATGACAAGTGGTTCATTCCAGCCACCAAGCTAATGTGCGCAGTAATGCCTGTGCATGTAAGGGCAAGTCAGTCATAACTGCCAAAGTAACTTCCAGCCAGTTCATTGGAATAAAATGACATAACATGAATATAACTTGAGTACATTACTACACCCATGAACAGGATTTTGCCTCTCTTCTGAGTCTGGCCAGTTCGATTTTGATCAGCGATGGTGGTCGTTCCATAATAAAGACAACTCCCACGATCCCGTGCCACTTCATATCATCAAGGTCTGGACTCTGAGG
This sequence comes from Gymnothorax javanicus, assembly GCA_029692085.1. Taxonomy (NCBI): domain Eukaryota; kingdom Metazoa; phylum Chordata; class Actinopteri; order Anguilliformes; family Muraenidae; genus Gymnothorax; species Gymnothorax javanicus. Next base: position 49,223,578 of record CM056204.1, read on the forward strand.
TAGCCAATTCATGGGTGAAAATGACTCATCAGGCGATGAACGACTCTTTCAAAATTTGAGCAACATGAATCTTGGCATTGTCATCCTGGAATATGCCTGCGCCATTAAGGATTAAAAAGTCCACTGAACGGTAACTGGTCATTCAGTATATTCAGGTAGTCTGCACAATTAAGTTTATTGCTGCTGAACAGTGCTGAGCCTAGACCTGACCAACTGAATCAACCCCAGATCATGGCACTGCTTCCAGAGGTTTGTACAGAAGTGATTATACATGATGGGTTCATCACTTCATGGGCTTCCTTTCTTACCCTGACCTGCCCATCACACTAACAGAGTAAATCTGGACTGACCTTTTTCCATTGCACCTCAGTCCACTCTTTATGCTCCCTTACAAACTGAATTCCCTTTTTTCCACAATTAATCTCACTAACAAGTGACATTCTTGTGGCCATGCGCCTGTTTAGTCCCAATCATCCAAGTTCTTGTTCCATCCAGCGTACGGAAATGCTCTTACCTTCATACTTAAATACAGCCATGAGTTCTTCTGTTGATTTTTTTTAATGATGAGACTCCAGAGTATTTTAGTAATAACCAATCAGGATCAGTCATATTTCTCCAATCCATTCCTTCTGCAAAGCTGACAGTCCATCACTATCCTTCCAGGGTTTAATAATGTGTTGGGACAGTTTCTTCTGACCCAATTCCAGCCTTCTCAGCAATCTCCTAACCCTTTTTCTTTGCTTGATGCTTGTCAGAAATTTCTCCCTCTTGAAACATAGCAAAACCTTTTGAACAACCGTGAGATACATCTTCCAACATGGTTGTTTAAGAAATGAGAAGTTACACACTGAATCAGTAAGAATTTATTGCCAGCTGAAACATATTCATCACAGCGCTAATGATTCAACCACAGGCTCTGGGGACGGGCAGTGTATGCTACTGGGTCAGAGCAAGTGAAGATGGAACACAAAATAATTTTTTTTTCCTTTTCGCATTACAAAATTTTGCATTTTTAGACTGAATAATCCCATTAGAATGGCGCCGTTGCAGCCCAAACCCTCCAAAAAACAATAGCACAACGTGAACATTACGATTACCTCTACTAAGACTGATGCTAATAAACTGAAGCAGAGCAAAGTGAGGTTTTAGTGGTGGCATGCATGGGCACCATCTCCAGATTTGCCATTTGTGTGAACTAGGGGTTCCATCTTTGAAATTACCAGGTAACAACTGTAAAACTCATTTTAATTCGCTCATGTCATTATAGGTATTCATTCCATTTTATTACAAAGGTTTTGGCCTTGTTTAAAAAAAAAAAGGAGAGGCAAGAAATCAACCCAACATCTATACTGCTTTCCAATTCAAATAAACCATATAAAATGAAAGGAATTTGAAGTTTTATTTTTCTGTCCGCCATTATATCTGGAGGTGAAACTGACTTTAACGGAACCCCAACAGCACTTATTTGGAGTTCAGCACTGATTGGACTCTATGCGGTACTCAGGGCTATACCTCGGGAGTCAGTTGGACAATTTTGATGATTGACATCTCTATCAAACAGTCAGAGATGAGAGAACTGAACGGAATCCCGAAATCCATGGCAAAAACAACATTTGCCAACAGCAAAGGAGAGGATACATGGTGTATTCAACAAACACGCTTTCCTACTTCCCGTTAAAAAGCTCCTCCTCGAACGGAAATACCTAGTTACTGTCAGCAATCATTTCAAAGCAACAGAGACTTGAGTAAATATAAGCAGCTTTGTGACGCCCTCGAACACAACGTTGATCGCAAGAAAGCTAAGGTCAGACAATTTATGGTTGTGGCTGTATGAAGCATAATTTTTGCTCTGTGTCAGCTGCTAATTCAGCGTGTTCTGGTCATGGAGCAATGAACCTCATTTGTTTAGAATCCGTAGAGTCTCTGCTTTGATAGGATATATTGCTTGTGCGGTAGAATAAAGTTAAAGCTATAGTACGTAACTTTTACATGTCCGTAAATGTCCTTTTCATCCAAGCCACTACTAGAGATGATGACAATGCTGATTGAGCCGATCGGCTCCTCTAACATCTCGCTGTATTTTTCAGCATTTGTTGTTTTGTATTGCGTGTCGACCGGCGACATTCCTGCGCTGGCACACAGGAAATGACGCGTTTCATTTCAAAACAAGAAGGGAGGGGGAGGAAGAGCGGAGAGTATCCTAGCAAGAGAGCTCCGGACCCCACGTGACTTGATTTGTTTGGACCGCCATTTTGGCAGTAAAATGGCCAGCGCCGCAGATTTCAAGCCTTCTGAGTTCACACACAGCTCACTTTAATTTGAACGACGTTGAACTTTATGTCGAAAAGCTAAATCTGCTAAATATTACGGACTCGAAAATTTATGGAATAATTTGTGAGTACTTGCATTTGCGTAGTTACCACAGAACAGTAGAACAGTGCCGTGACAAACGAAAGAAACTGCGGCTGCGATATTTCAAAGTGGCAGCTCAAGTTATGAGAAAGATAAATTTTCGTGGTATAGGCAGTGGACAGCATAATCGGCAAAAAAAACGCAAGGGCGAAAGTATTCCGTTTTCAACCTCCATCAACTGTCGCGGCTACGCTCATGTATCATTATGATAAACTACCACCATGATACTAACCAAAATAACACAAGCATTATAACAGTGCGAACACTGTCGTCAGTCGTCATCGGCCTTCGGCGGTGTGATCCGGTGCTGCATCCTTCTGATTCAAGTGGGTCCAATTTGCTATCTGCCTATGGCTGCTGTGGTGAGTATAGCAGTGTTTCTACTCTATAGGATTCATGGAAAGCTAGAATCCACCCCATAGACACATTTATAGAACGGGTTGACATACTCAAGTGTAGACCGGAGACCGTAGAAATCCAGTGGGGCTGAGTTTAGAAGGAAAAATGGACAGTGAGGAGCAGAAAAAAGTGGACAAACAACTTACGGACTGCTTAGGTATGTACTATAAGGACCTGCTGCTCCGTGTGCAGAGCTGTGGTGTGTCGTTAGCGTGGAGTAACAAACAGCTTCTGCGCTGGTATATGATGGAGGAGCGAAAGCTCCAGGCTAAACGGTCTTTTCGGAAATTGCCCGTGGTAATGGTTTACTTATTGCTCCGGAATGACCAGCGTTTGCTTGCGGAAAATGGGCGCGTTATGGATAGTACGCAACAGGTAGAGAGCTCCGGTTATGTTATGAACATAATACAGGTAAGTTCCATTAGCGTGAACTGTTGCTTATGTGGAGCTAGCAAATCGATAACTTCTATAGGAAAGAATTTCGTATCCAATCTCCGTCTTTTTTGGCTTTTTATTAGCCAGAACAATTTCTAAAAGGGGATGAAATTACACCACAGCAATGCAGAGAAATCGTCTGTTATACCAGACATGTTACAGCTTGTGCGTTTCGCGATTGCTTTCACTGTGGTAGCATCAGAGAGCTAGCCAGGATATTGGTGAAGTATCGGGCTGACCCCAGAGAGGGGGAGGAAGAGCGGAGAGCCTCCTAGCAAGAGGCAGGGCGCTACTAGAAAGAGAAAGAAACATGGCGGAGAACCAAAAGAAGTGGTCGAGACACGGTTCAGGAGTGGATCCTACCACAAAGGAAAAACCTGGTCGTTTGGCTGAAGGACTATTAGCGAAGAAGGAAAGCGACCGACAGAAGAGACAAACACGTATTTGTATTGGTGTAGCTTTTCCTCGGTGAAGAGCCCTGGAGGAAGAAATTGGGCTGAGGGCAGAGATGGATATTGCCTTGCTGCTGTTGGATAAGTAAGTGACTTGGTATATAAGACATTATGAGTAAGATGTGTTGCTGTTACATTTACTGGACTCAGTGCTTTCTTATTTGGTAAGCGAGCAGTACACGGTGTGTAGCAAGTGTTACTCTGTGTACCGTGGCGAGCAGTACACGGTGTGTAGCGAGTGTTACTCTGTGTACTATGGCTACTGGAGACGGACGGACAACAAATAACTTCTGCTGACTACCACTGCGTCTTTCCATCCACTAACCTGTCAGCTACAAATTAGCAGGCACGTTGTCTCTCGTTTGTAATAGGCTAACATACTATTTTGCATTTCTGTGGCAGAAAAAAAAAAAAAAAAAAAAAAATACAATAATTACCTCTTCCGAAGAGTCCATCTCAACCCTCCAGACTAATTTTTGGACCTAGGAGCGCATGCGCTCCAACCTGAAAAAGTGGGGCGCGATGGCCAAAATTTAGGCGCGCAGGCCAAAACTGTGGTCACGCAAAGTACCATGATACTTTTCTGAATATTTACAAGCCCAAATAAAGATACCTGAACAGACTATCAGTTGTTGCTGCATTTATTAAAGAAACATTATCAGAAAGCACTTTGTGAACTGAAAAATAGATATTGATGTTCACAAGAATGTTTGAAAAATGTATAAATGCAGTGATCATTTTGGAGAGTTATCATACAAGTCTAAATGTATGTACAAGTCTCCATTTCTCCAAGGACAACTTTTCATCAAACCCTCCCCAGTACATAAACTGAATCATAGAAAAATATGGCTAAATTTAGATGTGCACCCCCCAAAACCAACATATGGGGATAAATCAATGAATAACTCCCAATTATCACAGTGCTAGTTCTAAAATGTATAACTGTTATTGATGCTGCCATCCCAAGGAACAATTTGACACCAAACATGGCTTAATTGCTTTGAAAATATGAGACCCAGGAGGAATTGAAGCCGTAAAAAGCATAATTTGGCTACATTTTTTCATCACAAATTGGAAGTTTAACATTAAAATTAATATAGTTCCTCAAAGTGATCCACCCTAAATATTTGGTAAAAAGTAGGTGCAGTATGCCAAGTTCGTTAGCACGAAGTTTCAAGAAATTCTTTCATCGGTAACAATGTAGTAGGACGGCTTATTATGATAATTATTATTATTTACCAGTTTTTTTTTTTAATTTTGCTATGTACATTTTGCACATTTCAAAGGGTAACGGAAACGCACACAGAGAGTGAGGACGATGTGTTGCCACGCGCGCAACTGAGCTGACAGTGACAAGGTCGAATGCTTTGCCATTCTCATCGATGCATGAGTACAGCCGAGCTGTGACTGGCTGATGGCACCAGCCGATCTGTGATTGGCTGATGTACGTAATGGTACCAACCGACCTGCAGAAAAAAAATTCCCGGCCGGCGGCTGATAATTCGGGAGTGAATCGCTGCCCAGAATAGGCGCACAGTGCATGAAGTGTTGGTCGAGCGGTGAGAATGTAAGTCGCAAAACGTAAATCTTGGTCGCAGTCTGGAGCGCTGCATCTTTTTTTTTCCACCGGCTGTCCTTCTCCAAACAGAATAAAAATGTTGTGGAATCGTGTAGCATGGTGGCAGAGTGGGGGGTGGGGGGGGTACACCTAGGCATACGTCATAGTGAAGTGCCAGCTGTATTGTTCTAATAACGCAAAATTCCACAAGGGGGCGACAGAAGTTACGCACTATAGCTTAAATGATTCGCCAACATCAGCTGAGCGATACATGCGCCGTTTGCGTGTTTTTGCTACAAGCTCACCAAGTTGCTTGGCGTCAGAATTGTTTTTATTTTTAATAAACATGGTTCTCATGAGCTTTTAGCAGAGTTTCTACCCGTTAAGTGGACATATAACATCACTATATAGCTACATGCTTCCCATGCCTTTGTATGGTATTTGTCGTGAGATAGGACGCTGCCCCCGGTACTGGGGGCTTCAAATTTTGGAAGTAGCAAGATCAAAAAAAAAAATAAATTTTTTTGCTATATATCAGCATAGGCAGTAGTAATGTGCAGTACGAATGAAGTAAATGTAAACACTAAATAATAACTGCGGCATGTAAAATATTAAGAAAAATAGTAGTAACTTATCAGAATAGAGGGCCTGCTAGTGAAATTTAAAAAAAAAAAAGGCATGGGCTGCAGTTACATGTTCAAGACGTTACAAATAAATGTAAACATTAAAAAATAAAAACTACACCAATTAAAATAAATAATTCTAAAAACAGAATTAACAACCAAACTGGAAGAAACAGGCCTACGGACAGACAGCATTTCGAGTTACTGTCGATGTGATGAGCCAGGTGATATTCTTCTTTCGGCGTCAAGACTATAGCGGCGTCTTGTGCGGGTGAATACTGTCATATGGGGTTACTGCGAAGCTATATTATCAGACAGCGACATTACTTTATGCTCCAATAACATAATGACACACTGTAATAGGCTTTCTATGGTTGCGCAACTTTGCTTGGCATCCACTCTACCTGGTTTCCCTCCATTACTACATGGTACTTCCATATCTCACTGCACTTTCAGCAGCCATTGTGACAGTGTGTTGATTGTTGAGCCATCAGGTGGACCTGCATGCAAAAACTGGCATTTGACCACACAGCTTATCAAAAGAGCTAATCAAGACTGCATAGTCAATTGAAAACTTAAATTTTTAAAACATTTTTTTTTTATTTTCCATTCTTTTTTCAATGAATCAAAAAAACAAAAAAAAACAAAAAAAAACCACATTAAAAATATCCAGTTCCCTCATGAACTCCCCGAGTTCCCTGATAACAGTGAGCAATCGCAGAACTGATAACTCCCGCCCATCCCTAGTACAATCATATCATTTGTCACTACATTCAGAGTGTCATTTACCATGATGCAACCGTGGGTTCTGTGATATACTAATTGAGGTATTCCCAAGTTAGCATTAATACAGCCACATACTACAGGATGACCCGTATGGGTCATCATAAATAACAAACAAAAGTACATATTGACAGCAAATAGGTCTGGCATGGCTGTTTAAGTTGTACACCAGGAATGAAACATTACAACTGAGCCAACAGGTTCTGAAAGTATTCAAAACTATATCACGAGACCATTTCACTGTTTCTGCAGAGACATTGTCCTGACCACATTTCCACCCAAAAAATGTAGATTAGCAGGACAAGTAACAAATCAAAAAAAAAAAAAAAAAATCATACTTATCTGCCCCATTGCCTTTAGGTCATAAATATAAAGTTCAAGGACAAATACCATTAAGTCTAACAAAATCCTGTTTCCAGAAATGTCAAGAATGCGGAGTAGGGTCAGTAGGTGAGACTTTTGTTGTATTTTGGTTTAGACCTGTAGTCAATCCTAACCTCAATCCTTTCCAAAATCTATCCAGGATGATGAATATGGAATGCCATTTAAGTCAACAATTTAAAAAACTAAAGTAAACATGCCCATGAAATAAATACACATGGCTATGAAATGCATCCTGAAATAAATGAATGAGGAGACATGGATAGAAATGCAAGAATTTCTTGAGGATGGAAAGACACTAGGCTACATAATCTATGGCAAGCGGAAAGTGCCAATTCAAGGATTACCAGAAGTCTAACTTTCCGTCACCACCAGAGTGCATGGAGCTTAGAATGGGGTTGACTGACACTAAACGAGAGACAAGCGACAACATTACAGCAAGAGGACAGAAGGGAAATCTACCAGCGGCAGCATGACGGTGGTGTAAATTGGACATAAAGTAATTTTCAACTAAGTTTGCGTGCAATTTGCCATTTTAAAATTGCAAGACAAATGTTGGCTGTGTATGACACTGCCCACTCATTCACCATCCACTATAAAGCATTTTCGCAGTGAACTATATAGGAAACAAGCACAGAAATAAGGGAGGTTCCCGACGCTTGTTGTTTCATAAAGGTGCGCCAGATTTGTGACCAGCCCAGTAACTACTAGAATTATCTTCCACATAAAAATGGTGCTCAATCAGCCTAAAACAATGTAAAACTTTGTTATCCAAGTCTGTATCTTAAAGGGCTCTTATATGTCCAAGTGATTCTAGAAAGTCTTCAATAAGGGTCACAATGCTATCCACCAATTAAATATGCAAATCAATTTGATCTGTAGTAGCACAGTATTTCAGAGCCCTCTGTTTTCCACATCGTCGGCACAACATCTTGCCTCGCCTAGTTTTCATTGACATATCTGACGCCATTCTTCAGGTTTTTTGCTTTAGTTTGAGTCTACAAGCTAACCATGCCCCAATCATTTGAATGTAAAAAATGAAATAAAAAGGTGGCATTCAGAAATAATTGAAATGACTGAATTCGAAGAGCTACATTATGAAGCCACAGAACCTGGCGCTAGTGAAACTGAAAGTACCATGTCAAAGAAAATGAAAACAGATTTGACAAGTAAACAAGTTAACAAGTTTGAACCACCAGGATCTGAGTATGTTATGGCCAATGAATTTTAGTTTCAGGAACAGAAATTAGAAAATAAACAGACAGATTTTCGTTTTAGAGTTCGGAAAAAGAAAAACAAATGGATTTCACTTTTTCCCAATTAATTTCAAGCACAAAAAAATTAATATAAAATTGGTCAGAGTTTTCCAAAGTTATGAATCCAAATTGACATTTGTAATGAATTTTTATTTTAGCTCCATTCTATTGCAATCCCTTACATGGCTTTGTTAACGGAACAGTGTATTATGAATACTTTTCCAACAAAAAAGTCCTATAAGGGATTGAAATTTAAATGAGCTATAATAGTAAATTTAAAAAAAATGTCAAAATTGATTAACCTTAGAAAAATCAGAACAATTTTGTGTACTGTAATTTTACGCTTGAAATGAGTCAGAAAAACAAAAAACCATGAGTCGTATTCTCCCGATTTTTTTTTTTTTTTTTTTTTTAAACAAGATCAGGATGGTATGCGAGAAGGAATAGGGTCAGATCGAGATTTGTCAAGTATTATAATATTATTTATTTCTTTTTACGCATCATCTAAAAAACTTTAAGGTTGGCCAGGATACCGGAAAAGCAGGATTTTTTGTTACGCTTTCTTTGTAGTCAGTTATCGCTCTCCGATGAATTCAAGGAGTGGCCAGTCTGTACCCACAACAAAAAGAAAATAATTCACACACCGAGTATTCTGGCCAAATACTTGTGCTACACCTTCACCAGGAAAAAATTTTCATTCAGACAAGTTCCAACTCCAAATGATTTAAGTTATCAAATCAAACCATTCCTTCAACCTGTGAATCTGCAAAGTAAAACCAAGATACCGCTAAATCAATTATGAGTTGTAACATTAAGCATTTGGAGCCGGACAAACAGAGGCCTGATGTCCTCAGATTGGAAACAAAAATCCAATCAGTCCACTTGCATTAGCCAGCTGAAACTGGATGTAATCACAGAAATGGAGCAACGAAGAAACAAACCAGAGAGTATACTGAGTAAGATATTACTTTACTATGACTCGATCAACCCGTAGTCACCTCTAAGTGGTGACAACTCTCCACTGAAATATAAATCCAACACATGTTAGCTCTTAAGATTGACAAATGCACTTTTAAAATTATGAAAGCTATAGTCTGTCTGGCTAAAACTCCCTCTTGTGAACACCCAATCCATATAAAACGTCTACCACCAGTAGAAACCAACAGTGCATTGGGGAAAAAAAAAAAAAACCAAGGACCATAAACATTTTACAAATAAGTTTTTTTAATTCACTACACCAAAAAAAAAAAACCTTACGATTAAGAGGAAGTAACACTTGCTTTTTTCACAGAGGAGAGCAAACATTAAAAGGCAGCATTACAACCAAATTCAGAGTCAAGGAAAACATACCGTGCTATTCAAATACCAGTATATGGGGGCAATTCTGGTTCCATTAATATTTAATTGCCCTTCCTTGTGGGAATAGAAAATGCAGCACAGACAAAATGACTGCACAGCATTTCTGTAGCATTATTGCCCAGTTATCAGTTCAAGAGAAATATCAGATAATGAACAAAGCCAAAACCTTGCATGCCAGTAACCCCAACTTCTCTCATCACAAGCTAGAGGTTAGTGAGGCTAATAATGCTGACCATCATTGCCAAGAGCCAATTCTGAGATATCCCACATTTATAATGCAACACAAGTAAAATTGAAGCCCGTCACCAATTAAGAAGTCATTTCTGCTCTTGATCCTACAAGCCATTTTTCAAATATGAATTAGAATCCCAGTCAATTTTCCTCACAAAAATAACACATCCAAATGAGAAAAGTCAAACAATGCATACATAAGCAAGGCCATGTACCGCTGCATGTATCGAAAGTCAAAATTGCCATCACGACAAGTTCAATCCCTTTCGAACACGTTCGATACTTTCGATATCGCCACGGGTTTAAAACTTCAGTCGCATGACTGAGTAAAGTCCACCCCAGAAAAAGAAAAAAAACCTCCTTATATGCCGCAGGAAGGTTTGAATACTTGTGTTTATGGTGTTATTTCTTGCTTCATAGTCACTGTAAAGTTGGCAATTAAATTTGAGAGAAATACTGGAAAAACTAGTTGGTTTAATAGGTATTTTGGTTGAAATAATACATAGGTAGACATAGATATTACACATGCATATGTGAATGTTAGCTTAATTGCATAGCCTATATCCAATTACAGCGCTGGTCTGACAGTTCACCTCCAATTGATGACATTTGAAAAAATGAGCATCTCTCATTCCAGCAAAATAGAAGCCTTCAGCAGCACAAGTGCACGATCCAGCTGCAATGACCTTGCTTTCCAGCAAACGTGACGTGGCCGAAGTATCCAGCGCCATACTGACATGGTCACGTACGCACAAATTTGGCTTGCTGTATTACAAAGATGGCACAAAATGATGCATATGATATACCTTCTATTTGATATTATCCTGTCACCATAAAATATGGTGTCACGGTTATGAATATTTCACTAAATATAAGTGTGATGTACATTCTCTGAAGTGGTGCAATCAGCAGGTACAGAAGAATATGCATGCAATCTTGTCCTACCACCTTGGGGGGAAAAATCTTTTTCTATCTTGGAACCTATTTTTGAGGAAATTCAAAAGAAAATCAAAACTAAGGGCAGGACTGATCCAGACAAAGGAAATCATAGAAAGCTACCCATCCCAGCTCTATGCTGTTAGGGTTAATGAATACTCTGAATCTTATTCACTTTGACAGCCAGGGAAACAGTTAAACATTCTGAAGAGGATTAGCTGAGCCACTGCCTACTGTATGAACCATGAAACATGGCTGCCAACTCAAACAAGGCCAAAGACTGAGAAGCCCTTCAATAAAGTTAATGACTGTACCAGGCCATACTTGCTAATGCCTAGTCTGTGAAAGCAAAGATGATATTCTTTGCATAAAAAATCCTGGATGAAATCAATAATCCAATGGAACCTAGTCAGAATAAATGCACTCAATTCAAGCCATACTAACAAAGAGAAGACTGACAATGCAGAACTGTAGAGAGGACGTTTGTTAACCTTCAGAAAATGTACCAGATTTCAATTCTCAATGTTAGCTAATGCAAGTAGGAAACTGTTTAAGGGCAATTACCACACGCCTATGAACAAATGGTGGGACAGGATTCATTCGATCAAGGCAGCCATATAATCAAATCCAAAGAACCTAAATGGGGGCTGATGACACCCAATCCAAGAACAAAATGGCATACAATGGGTGACGTTGCCCAAAAATGGGGAAAAATAATCGGACTTTCCTTTACGGTAATGAATTCTCGATGATAAATATATTCATAAAAAAAGCTTTAATACATTTCACCCATCCACGACATGCGTTTCCCCTCCTATATATCAATTCAATCCAAAATCAACAACACAATTAAGATTCATACATTAGCAAATTAACATCGGCTAGCAGGCAGCTAGCTGGCTGGCGAACGACACGAAGATCCTAAGATGGCTGAAAGGGGTGTTACTCTGTGCCAACCCACATACGTGCCAAACGCCAGTGAGTAGCGTGATGTATAAATACATTCGTCCTTATTTAATTTTTTAATTCACTGGCAGTGACAGTCTTCAGGTCACCTTGAAAGTAGCACCCGTAGGCCCACAAAGTTGCTTTCACTTACACACGGCCGCCATTTTCTATCAGAGCAGGAGACATGTTGAAACCAACACAACAAAAGAGGAGCGGCCATTTGCTACATCAGTCGATCGCTAGCAAGCTAGCTGGTGTCCCGCGACATTTTGTACCAGATCGCAAAAATACCGCCGCATCACACGTTTCGGGATCCCACAGTGTGTGAATATTTCCCAAAACAAACATTTATATTCGCATAATCTACGTGGTTACCGTAAATTACACGGAGAATCGAGCACCCAATGATCCCTTCAGCCGTGCCGTACGCTTGTATATCGCGACATGGCTAACTACAGGGCTTGCGTAGGGTGCAAATGGCCATGCGAATGCTTCAAGTTCATCACACAACAAAAATAGCCAATGAGGTAACTTGACTTCAAAAACAAATTGACCTGGGTAATGTTAACCTCTCCGTGCTATACGCTTGTACATCGCGACATGGCTAACTACAGGGCTTGTGTAGGGTGCAAATAGCCATGCGAATGCTTCAAGTTCATCACACAATAAAAATAGCCAATGAGGTAACTTGACTACATGAACAAATCGACCTGAGTAATGTTAACCTCTCCGAGATGTCTAGCAATCTGTTGGGTATATGACAATGAAGTGACTGCTGGCTGTGGTTAGTAGTTACCCAAGTCAACATACGGTACCGTCAGTAGGCTGGCTAATGTTAGATGGTGGGGAATCCACTTATGACAATGTCCCTCTGATCAAAGTATGAGCTGTGGCTTCTGTGGCAGCTAAATGCCAGATTCTTACCTTATGTGTGGGATTCCCACTCCTCCCTGCAAGATTTTGTACAATTTGCTTTCATATAACAGCTGAGGGTGTCTGGCTTTCTGAGACTCCAATTTCACTGCAACCTCCTGAAACATAAAATATGCTATTTTCAAGAAAAATGTGTGATGTGCATCTGGCTACCAAGTCAGTAACGTGTATTATGTTAAATAGCTGGTCAAGCAAAATGTAATATTAGTAGCCAAGTTGATACAACAACCACAGAGACCCAGGCTAGCAAATAAAAATAATTTCAATGTCAGCTGAAAATAAAGACAGGTACTTATCGCCGTTAAAGGCAGCTAGGCAACTACGTTAGCTACACTATAATGCTAAGACTTTTAAGCCGCTTTCACACTGGACGCGAAACGAATTTTTCGCACGACAGATTACATTCAAAGTCAGTGCAAAGACGCGAGTTTCGCGTATATTCGCGTCTTTGCATTGACTTTGACGGTAATCTGTCGTGCGAACAATTTGTTTCGCGTCCGGTGTGAAAGCGGCTTAAGACGTCGTTCAATCACTTAGCTGGCTAAAGTAAGTAACATGGCTATGTTAGCTAGCGAATTATTCATCAGCTAGCTAAGCTAACATTGAAACGTCAAAGTTAGCTGGTTACGAAGTAGCTATAGCCAGCTACCCAGCTAACATGGCGACAGATGTCATTTACGAGTAAACGTTACCTCTCCATTCGTGATATTGATCGCCAGATAAATGTCGCCAAACGATCCGGATCCAATTTTTCTCACGAGTTTATATTTTCCACCGACTATAAATTCGGCTTTTGAGCCGCTACTGCTCGCCATATCCTCAAAATAACGAGCCGACACTCGATGGTTTCAAAACGACACACAGGATCGATGCGGCGCTGCCCTGTTCGGCGTCTTCGTCAACAGAACATAAAGGAGCCCGGTGTAGTCGTCAGTGACCACGGACAAGGAAAAAATGTTGCTAGCGATTTAGCTAGCGAGGTTTCGGTAGGTTGGTAACCGACTGAGCCGGCGAGAATTTAGCTACACCAAGGATTGAATGTACCGAAACGATCTGAAACGAATCGAGGGTTGATGAGGTTGTTTCTCCAAACAAAATCTCTGGATTGCAGCAGCGTTAAAAGCCTCAATTCATTTCATCGAGCCGTCCAGTCTTTGAGGTCGCTAGCGAGCCAGCTGGCTAGCGCAAGGACACCAACAGCAGTCCACAATCCCTCCTGATTACTACGTTTCTCGTCGAAACGCGTCAACGTGAAGGACGATTTTATTTTTCGCTGTTACTGTCTCTGTGTCGTCCGTTAAAATGGTATTGGTTCTACTTTCCCGCCGGTAACCTGGGAACAGTTAAAGTTGCGGCTTTCTTCTCAAAGCGCAACTTGTTCAGTCCGCCATCTTGTCATTCCACTATCCTTCTCGATGATGTACTTCTTCTCTCGGAATGAGACGGCGCAGGGCACTCTGGGGGAGCGAGCAGCTGCGGTCAGGGGAGGGGCTGTGATGTCATAATAACAGGGGCCGAGCCTTTGGGAACGCGAGAGCGCGCAGCATGAATGACAAGAAAAAAAAAAAAAAACAACACCTTTGCAGAATTTGTCTCACACCATTATACCCCACACCATTATACCCACGGGTTTTTGTTCAAGTCTAAAATGAAAAGTTCACCAGCGCTTATTTTTGATGCAAAATATTGAACGCTATAACATCCTAAATTAAAATGCATTGTAGTTGTGGCTTAAACTGTGCAGGAGAAAAATACGGGAGAACAATGTCATCATTTTTCATACTCCTGGTATTTACCAGATTTAGCACTCCTCACTTTTCTCTCGTCGCGGATAGTGATAAGTGATAAAATCACTTTCATAATGGCAAACGTTGAGTTGCCTGCTTTCCTGTGAGTTCAGCACAGTGGATCGATGGTGCCATCTACTGAGACTCTCTCTCTCTCTCTCGTGTCATTCACAAATTCACAGCAGTTGTGATTCTGGACGATTCAGTTAATTTGGCAGGCAATTCCATCTAAAGCAGCATACTATTTAGCATACAATAGCTGTTTTCTGGCTGCTGCATAATCTGAGCCTGGTCACTTCTCTCCTTTAGGACTGTACATTCTCAAGGATATACTTGTATTCAGTGGCTGTAACTGGGGATTTTATTGATGGCAGATCAAGAACTGTGGAAGGAAATGAGATCTGAAAGTAAATGTAATGCCCTGCACATTTGCTGAATATGCCTTCAACAAAATTTTGTTTTGCATGACCAGCTCTGGTCAGCAAGCTGCGAAAAACCTGCAACATTCTTTTTAATGCTCTGAATTCTGTACTATTGAATGCTCATAAAACAAAGTTTATGTTGTTTTCAAGAGCAAGGGACCATGATAACAAAAGATTTCATATTTCTACTGTGCAAGGAATCAATATTGAGAGAGTCCAAGAATATAAGTACCTTGGGATTTGGATAGATGATGAATTCAGCTTTAAATATAATATAGACATTCTGGTTGGAAAATAGCATCAAAAATTGGTTTGTTATATCAACACAGAACTAACTTTGCTATGTTTTATAGCAAAAAGATTGTTGAAGATTTTTTTTTTCTCTTTTGGGTGATTATGTCTCTCATATTGTTTTAGGCTCGGTTCCTGTTCGCGTTCGCGTCAGCGTCGGCGTTCCCACTTCAATTCCAGAGCGTAACTCCGAAATTGTTTGCATGATCTTAACGAAACTTTGCATACTTACTACTCAGGTCCTGAAGTGGTGTCTTTTGGTATGTGCCTGTCTGTCTGTCGTCTGTCTGTCTGTCCAGATGTCATCAATTCTTGTCCGGAGCATAACTCCAAAACCATTTGCATGATCTTAACAAAACTTTGCATACTTACTACTCAGGTCCTGCAGTGGTGCCTTTGGTATGTGCCTGTCTGTCTGTCCATCCGTCTGGTGAGTTAGGCAGTGAGGGGGGCCTGAGGGGAGACGTCTGTTGTTACGAGTAAAAACACATTCTAGTTTGATTTACATGCATACATCTGCATCTACTTTTAACCCTTCGGATGCTGTCCATCACTTTCCTCTCTGGTTTACTACCAGTGATGCTAATACCATTCATCATTGCATTCTAAATAAAAATATTAGATGGTCTTTAGGTGAGAGATGTAATAGACGTTTCATTATCTGCAGCTCTGCTGAAAAAACCAGAACCAAATCACAACATATGCTGGTATGATGCCCATATACGCCTATGACCAGCATAACAGCCTATGTTGTGTATTGGTGCTGATCCATGCTGGTTTTTCCAGCATGGAGGGCCCTTATTAGGAAGTTGCCATCTTATACCTCTTCTCTGTTGGTTTGGTCCTCTTGGACCGTACAAGACTCGCACCAATGAGTGGCTTTTACAATAGGTTCCCACTATATTGAGCTTGGTAGATCTGCTTTTAGTTTCTATTCCCCGATCACTTGGAACTGTTTACAAAGCACCTTAAAACTTAATACTTGTTTTATGTGCAGTATTTGCTGACCTGTTTTAATTGCCTTTTTAACTCAACATTATTGAAAATGAGGTCCAGCCCTCAATGATTTTTCAAATTTAAATAAGGGCACAAAAATGGTGAAACAATGCTCCTCGATAGTTTGTCTTGACTACTAGACTTCTATACTCCTGTGCGGGGCAACCCCCAATCAAGCATCACTTTCATTTAAAACTTGTATTATGATTTTGTAGCAATTTAATGTTGATTATCACTTCATCTTGTAATGACTGCTCTTTGTTATATTGCTTGTAATCATTCCACACTTCTAACCTATGACTTAGCTCTGGATTTACTCACTTAGCCAATACCTAACAGTGAGAGCTAGACTGACGTTCATGTCAGTGGATGACTGATTATTTTAATAATTGCACTTTATTGAATGAGTATTTTGTTGTTGGTTTAACCATGAACTTGAGGAGTTTTTTTGTGGTTAAAAATATTTGTGGACTAAAATTGAAATGTTATCCTAAAATGTAATACTGTCATTCTGCCTGAGAACCATGTATGAATGAGAGTCATGGACTGAAAATTGATATTGTTCAACCTTAATGCTAACTGACCCCAATATAATTTTGAGTTCTCTTTCTCCAATCATTTTCAGATGAACAAGCTCATTATCATACCTCTGTTTTCATTTATTTTAAGAGCTGGGCAGTTGGGTTATGAGGACTGACAGCATAATGAGCTTCTACTTTGTTATTTTTCTACTGACATAACATGAATAGAAAGTTCCATAAAGAAAAATTTGTATAATTATAGCTGTGAATAAAAGGACTGATGAGTTGTGCATTTGATGTAGGGTCACAATGCCCCCTGAAATAACTGATTTAAAATACAATAATATGGCTTGTTTGTAGCAGTCATCATTGCATTTGAGCTTCCAAAAAGGTGCACATAGATTGCTACGCCGCCGAGTCCCATTCCAGTGGGCGTGCCACCACCCTGCCCTGATCTAGTGGGCACTTCACTGCCTGGCCCCGATCCAGTCCTGACTTAGTCCTGTTTTTCCCTTCATCTTCTGTCCTTTGTCTTTCCCTGTTACCTCCTCCCCTACCTCCTTCTCCCTTTTCCCTCTGACCCTCCCGGCTTTTGCCTCGGGGGGGTTTGGGTTACTGTCACGCCTTGAGTGCTTTCCTTAATTGTTAACCCGCAATCCAGTCATCCGTGTCAGTTTCCAATTTTGTCTTTTTTAATTGATTAATAATGATCTCAATTCTTCCCTCACCCTCCACACCTGTTTGCATGCTTGCACATTTCCCTTCCTCATTGTTGATTGATGTGGTGTGTACAGTATCTCACAAAAGTGAGTACACCCCTCACATTTCGACAATTAAATTATTGTATCTTTTCAAGGGACAACGTTACTTGAATGAAACTTGAATACATTCTAGAGTAGTCATTGTGCAATATGTGTAGCAGTGTAGATTTACTGCACTGTCCAAATAACTGAACAAACAGTCACTATTTCCAAAATGGGTGGCAACAAAAGTGAGTACACACCCCAGTTGGTAATGATTAACCAAGCAATGAAACGTGTCTTATTCATCATGTTCATGCTTTTTTTCTGTTTGACTGGGCCATATGAGCTTGTGTAACGTGTTGAAGTTTTAAATTGTAGTGCTTTGGCTGCAATGCTCTCATTCTGGTCACTGGATGGTCAATATGGCACCTCATGGGAAAGAAATCTCTGAGGATCTGAAAAAGAGAATTGTTGCTCTCCACAAAGATGGTCTAAGCTAGAAGAAGATCTGTGAAACCATGAAACTAAGCTACAGCACGGTAGCCAAGGTTATCCAGCGGTTTTCCAAGACGGGTTCTACTCAGAACAGGCCTCGTCAGGGTCAACCGAAGAGGTTGAGTCCTCGCGCTCTGCGTCAGGTGCACAAGTTGGCTTCAGAAAACAGACACAGGAGTGCTGGCAGATGAGGTTGCAGCAGTGGGAGAACAGCCTGTCAGTGCTCAGACCATACGCCATGCAGTGCACCAAGTCGGTCTGCATGGCCGTCGGGAAAGACGGAAGCCTCTTCTGAAGCTAGCCCATAAGAAAGCCCGATAACAGTTTGCTGAAGACAACCAGTCCAAGAACATGAACTACTGGAACCATGTTCTGTGGTCTGACAAAACCAAGATAAACTTGTTCAGCTCAGATGGTGTCCAGCATGTGTGGCGGCGCCCTGGTGAGGAGTACCAAGACAAGTGTGTACTGCCTAAAGTCAAACTTGGTGGTGGCAGCATCTTGGTCTGGGGCTGCATGAATGCTTGTGGTCCTGGGGAGCTGCGCTTCATTGATGGAATAATGGATTCCAACATGTAACTGTGACATTCTGAAGCAGAACATGGTGCCCTGCCTTCGGAAACTGGGCCGCATGGCAGTTTTCCAACATAATAAAGACCAAAAACACACCTCCAAGATGACAACTGCCTTCCAAAAGAGGTTGAAGATGATAGTGTGGCCAAGTATATCTCCAGACCTGAATCCCACTGAGCACCTGTGGGGCATCGTCAAGAGGAAGGTGGAGGAGCAGCAGGTGTCCAACATCCACCAGCTTGGTGATGTTGTCATGGAGGAGGATCCCAGCAACAACCTGTGCAATTCTGGTGAATTTCATGCCTAGGAGAATCAAGGCAGTGCTGGACAACAATGGTGGTCACACTAAATATTGACACCAGACACAATTTGGCATGTTGACAATGGCTGCGTTTACATGGATTGTTTTCCTCAATCTGATTGAAATCAAACTGATTAAATGAATCTGATTCGATCTGTATACATGAACGCGAAGGAAAGCGATCCACGTTCAAGCCGCGTATACATGGCCCCAGCTGAGACCAATTACAGTTTCTTTGACATGCGCAAAAGGTCCCACTACCTGAACGCGAACGTCATTACATGACTACTACGTACTAGGGAGCACATGCGCAGAACGAATAATCCAATCCATCAACCGAATCCATTCTGTTCAGCCGTTTATATGCGGCATCAAGCTGATTATCAATCGGCGTAGACTACCTCTTTCAATCCGATCGAAAATTTAAACCGATCTGGGTGAATCGGATCAGCTAAGGTGGTTACATGAGACATTTTGAATCTGACTAAGCTGTCAATCTGATTATAAGTAGGATTTTTGGACCCATGTAAACGCAGCCAGTGAGGTGTACTCACTTTTGTTGCCACCCATTTTGGAAATAGTGCCTGTTTGTTCAGTTATTAGGACAGTGCAGTAAATCTACACTGCTACACATATTGTACAATGACTACTCTAGAATATGTTCAGGCTTTATTTCTGTAACGTTGTCCCTTGAAAAGATAAATTGTCAAAATGTGAGGGGTGTGCTCACTTATGTGAGATACTGTATATAAGTTCTTGCATTTGCATCTTCCCCTCCCCAGATTGTCATCTCATCATTGTTATTCTAGGTTTTTCTAGCCCATTCTAGTTACAAGCCTGGCAGTCTCCCATCTTCGGTGTTACCTTAGACATGTCAGGAAGTGGTCGGGGGGGACACCAGATGCAGGAACAAAAGCGTTTATTACAAACACAAAACACTAAATGAGAAAGGTAGGCAAGCAGACCAGAAATAAAACACTGTGCACATGCACTGAACGAATGGGAGAAGGTACACTGCCCAAGGTAGGGGGAAAACAGAAGTACACACTCGAAGAGTGGCTAAACTAGAAAACAAAAACTTAACCTAACTAACTGACGGAAACACTGGGAGACAAGACGCGGGCACAGCAAAATACACTAGGCTCGGGAATTGCACAAAGGAAATACTCGGGAAGGCACAGGAGCTGAGAATTCACAATGTCGCGCATAGCCGACAAAGTTTCATCTGAGGATCACTTCCCTCCTGCCCACACCTATACACACGGGAGGAGGCGGAGACTCGGAAGGCAATCTCAGAAAGAAACAGAAACACATGGGATTAACAAACAAATTCACGTGAACCAGGTTAACAATAATGACTCGAGACAAGACGCTGAGACAATCAAACTAGACGGTTTAGATTAAGGTAATCAAAACGTGACAAGTATAAAAACACCACGAGAGAAGTAAAGGAAAGCATAGCTTTAAACGTAGTTAATCAGGGAAAGCTTAGGAAGAAACTACAAAAGCTAGAAACGTTCGCACACGCTAATGAGTTAATTAAGGTTAATACTATGTGACAAAATATACACAATCACCCTTAAATAAGTGCTGGTTAGTACAGGTTAGTAATGATCCTATCAGAGAACGCATTCACTCAGAGTTTAGCGAGACCCAGAATTAAGCACAGGTGGAAGTAATGAATGAAATACCACAGCCGATTCCGAATGAGGAAATGTGATTGGACAAGGAGACGCAGGCATGCTCAAGGCTGTCAATCGACATCACAGGAGATTGGGCAAGAGTGAATCAATCCTCAGACGGCGAAATGAAAGCTGAAAAGTAAAGCGAGAGTAAGGCACGGGAGAAAAAGCAGAAGCACAAATATAAAAATAATAAGCACGATGACAAAACAGCAAATGAGGGAGAATCATAACAAGACACAAGTGACTATTTATTAGGAACAATGATGAATGGTGGGATGATGAAGACTTGTCGGATTCCCTGTGTTTGTGTGGCTTCTGGCCCAGAGCTACAGCGATACTTTTAGTGGCAGGGTTTGGGCTTCTCGCCCTAGGCCTGGCATCAGATGGGGGTGGCTACAGTGGCGGGTCTAGAACTGGGAATTGGGGTGGCACAGACACGTCCCTTTTAGTCCTTGCATGTTCTCAATCATTTTCCTTCATTGACGCGTTTTCCAACTACCGTAATTGGCAGCTGAAGACACGGTTTCTCTCCAAATGCGATCTAACAGCAATGAAATCATGGGCTAAATTCAGTACAGAATAATAATTTACTTACTTATAGGCCAATGCTTCGCGTTGATTGAACTGGTCCGCGTTCCAATGAAATATTGCCTTTCACACTCGGTATTGCGTGGGTTGATAAAAAAAAGTGGCACTCAGCAGTTAAATAGGCTATAAAAAGCCTGCGGCTCAAGCTATTTGCTTGAGAGTCGACAGGTATGCAATTTTGAACAACGTTGATTTAAATACAGCAAATACGCGTCCAGATGAATGATTGTCCTCTTACCTAATTGGGGAGAACAAGCAGCACCTGTTAAACGTGGAGTGCTCTCGGAGTGAACCTTTTGTTCATTTTGAAAATGACTGAGAGCAGGTCAGGACTAATAATTGTTTTAAACAGATGTTTTGTGCACCCAATTCTCAGCTCTGGCTTCGCCACTGTAGCCAACTGAATTTAGCCCATGATTTCATCGCTGTTAGATCACATATGGAGAGAAACCGTGTCTTCAGTTGCCAATTACAATAATTTGAAAATGCGTCAATAAAGGAAAATGATTGAGAACTTGCCAGGACTAAAAGGGACTTGTCTGGGCCACACCAATTCCCAGTTCTAGACCCGCCACTGGGTGGCTACCACGTGCATATAGTCAATTGCTCTCGTTGTTTTGTTGTTATTGCTGTTATTACCTCCGCCAAACAAAGTTGGAAGGAGGTTTTGTGATTGGTGCCATTTGTTTGTCTCTCTGTTTGTTGGTTTGTGAACAAGATTACTCAAAAAGTAATGAACGGATATCTCTGAAATTTTGTGGGCGGGTCGCTATTACATCAGGGATGGACCCTATTGATTTTGACCGAGATCAGTCAAACAATATGGCCGCCACGGCAGCCATCTTGAAATCCTATGACACGCGATAACTGAACTTTGCTCCCACTCACCAACATTTGGACTGTGCTGCCTTGGCGGAGGTTTATCTTTTTTTCCCCTTTTTCTTTCTCTCTCATTTTTATTAATAAAAAAGGTGATAGCCAAGGTGGGGGGAATAAACAAAAAAAACATCGTAAAACAAAGCACCTTATAGTGCAGGTAATCATAACCACCTTTTTGTCAACCACCTCAAGGTATGAATCACCATGCACAGAGAGTAACGCACCTTACTGGTCTGATGTCATGGTGAAACTCAAATTTCTTTCTCAACCAGACTGGAAGGCCTGGGAGAAAAAATACATGGGTGGAGAAGTATTGAGCAATAAGGTACAAGAGGCCGTGCTATATTGTAAATACAGCAACAGCTAAAGGGCACTATTAGACTTGGCACACAATGGAGTGATGCAATGATTTCCCCAAAAAAAATGCTAAAATGAGAGATGGAAGTCAATGAAAATTTTTGGATTTTTTGCATTTCCTTGGATTATTGCCATCTTTACAATGTCACATGAACAATTTAAATGTAACCAATAGGCAATCACTTTATCATTATCATTTCTTAATCATTATAGGCCATGTATTGGTCTTAGTTATTCAGTAAATAAATTATTTGATTGTTAAACAGGTGAACATAAATGGGAACAGCTTGAGATCAATCATGCAGTAAAAGGTCAGGTTACTGAAGGCCCTCCAAACATCTGACGGCACTCTACTGATTATGTGAATATCTGAGACTGACCTTGGATTCCTGGATTTCATTCAAAATCAAATTAACTCTCTTATTCCCTGAATCAAGGATAATTTCAGATAATACTCTGAAATGCAGCATTTTGTCTGTTTATTAATTCCTCATAAAAGTTTAGTAAAATTGGTAGATGTGATTGCCTGATTGGTAACTATGGCGCATTTACACTTGGTTCTGTCAACTATACGCAGTGAAGTCGAGATGGCAAAAAACCCCAGAGGGCTAGATTTTTAGGTTTTTAACAGAACTCAGCACATGGGTACAGGCAAAAGGCCACATGGATTCCGATCTGACCGTTCTCATTTAAATGAGGCCATTAAAAGTGTATCTTGCTCTGTTTGGTGAGTACCTGTAAGTTCAAAGAACAATGCCAAATATCTGTTGGTCCAGTCAATTTTCATTAATATGTGTCTTTACCAGGTACAAATGATAGATCTTTATATCATCAATGGTGTTGAAATTTATGATTTTGATTCAGATTCAGATGACTTTATTGGCATTGTCACAGAGTAACAATGAAATTTACGTTTGGAGAGAAAGTGCTCCGGGCCGCTGCAACGTGCGTCGCGCCGCCAACTCCACTTTCTTCTTCGAAAATTAAGGTTGCGGTTAACACAGAAAAACATTTATAACACATATTGATGACATCAGACATAATACACATCAGGTTTATAACACGACACGCTGGAAACGCGTAGGAATTTTTTCATGGGAATGGGGGGAGGTGGGGGAAGAAGGGGTTAATGAAAAATGAAAAATGCGGAGGCAGCCTGTGGCAGAGCGGGGGGTGAAAGGAGGGGGGTGGAATTTTTTTTTTTTTTTTGAAGGTATCTTCTCCTCAATGATAACATTGTAGAGATGGTGAATTTTCTAGAAACGAGTCCAGTACTATTTTTCCCACACATAGACTACTGCGTGGCGGGGCGCCACAGAATCAATTCGGACCTCCACAAGTTGATTCCCGTGAATTCAGAGGTAATGCGCAATTGACGCCTGTTGATACTGCATGCGCATGTTCGAAGAAGGAAAAACGCAATCCTCGGTCTGCCACCACACATTGCTTCCTGGTCTGTGCGAAACAATGAATGAGGTGAAACATGATTTGCAGCAGTGACGTGCCATCGGAGGTCAGTTAGGGTAGGCAGAATCCTCACCGTTAAACAAACGATAACTCTATTACTTTGCTTGATTAGCAATCTGTGGATTGATTAACCAATTTACAAGACTAAACGGCAGAATGGCGTACCAGTTCCATCCACGACATTATTGCTCAGTGCATCGAACTTAAAATGCTCACGAGACAGCAAGTTTGTTGATATTTGCTAAGAGGAAACTAACGCAATGCCATTAACAAATATTAAAACCTTCTGCGGCGTTCAATGTGTGGTCAACAGTGGCGGGTGGTGGACAGAGAACAAGGAGGGCGATAAACATGTCTTTAAACTGCTTATTAGTCTTGACCTGTTTTCAGTCAATTTCCCTGGTAAACGACACTTTAACCCTTAGTTCTCAGGTGTAGCTAATTGTCTTCGTTAAGACGAGAAATCAAATGCATCAGTTGAACGCAAAAAGGAGCGTATTTCAATCTTTTTCAATTAAACAATCATTACGCACAGGTTTGACGACTTGCTTAGGATGTGACAAAATTTAACGCGGAAAATCCTCAGTGGTTTTTTTAGTGAAGAGCTGCCTGTTTAGGCATGTGAATTAAACATTTTTGTAGAATTTATCATTCACTCGCCTAAACATTTCATTATAAGGGAAACTAACATGTTGACCAAGAACAAGGATTGAAATCGGGTCACTAATCTCATCCGTTTCAAGGCCAGGGATGTTTTCTGCCCCCTCGGTTTTCCGTCCGCCACCCGCCACTGGTGGTCAATATGTTTACGATAATATTTGCCCCCTTCAACACGTACTTTTTAAATGCCATTTTAAAAAAATAGGGAGTTTATTTTCAGTCTTCTTTCATAATCCGATAAACAAAAGATCAAAACAATATACGGAATTACCGAGAGAGTTGAGATTTTTCCTAATTAATTATTAAGATTTACTTCCTTGCAGTCTCGAATTAAAGCATAAAGGTAAATTAATCTTTTTGTCACTATCACCTCTTAATCATGACAGGCTTAATTGACAAGAAAAAAGGTCAAATTGATTGATTGACAATCAGGCATAGTACGTGGAAACAGGTTGACAAAATCTAGCGATAAAAAAGAAGTCACTGCCTAACCTGACCACACGCCCCTGATTTGCAGTTATATTGCTTTCAATGTGATACATGTCTAATAGTTGACCTATGGCTAAGCCCCGCCCTCAAATGCGATGAGCCAATCACAGTGCGTATTCTCTCTCCATATACTCGGACATTCTAAGCCTGAACTTACATTGAAATGCATTACGGAAACTCCGAATCGTTCACTTTTATGGGGTTTTAAAATGTTTCTAAGTTTAAAAAAATGGTCAAACGCTGTGCTTGGGGTAAATTTAACTCCGATACGAGGTATCCTGAGAGGCTGGGCGATGGGGTGTATTTCATACCCTTCCCAAAGCCACATCAAGTGTCTCCTCTGGATAAAGCTGCTTTCACACCGGACAATTAACAAATTTTTCGCACAGCAGGTTACATTCAAAGTCAATGCAAAGACGCGAATACGCGCGTAATCGCATTGACTTTGAATGTAATCTGTCGCACGAAAAATTTGTTTCGCGTCCGGTGTGAAAGCAGCTTTAAGCTTTGTGGAAGACCCCACTATCAGCTTAACGTAGCTAACGAAGGTCAACAAGATGTCTACATTTGTTCCAAGCAAAGTCAACATCGAGTTTAAGGCGACATCTTGTCACTTCGCTGGAGATTAGCGTAAAGTTATCTTTTACATCGCTAAGTTAGCTAAAGTTAGTAAACTCTGGCTAACTTCAGTGCTGACGGACGTTGGCTTATCGTGAGCTCACGGTTGTTGTTTACTTAAGCGTTCAGTCACGTCAGGTTAGACTTCTTAAATTCAGTAGCGAACAATAATAATAATAATACGTAAATTAAATTTATTACCCTGCGGTGCACGAACAATGCTGATCCTCTTCCTTGTTGTGTGAGAGGGTGAAGGAAACGAGATGCGGTTGATCGCGTTTGCACTGAGACCTGAAAATTTTAGCTTCTAATTTAAACTTTTCGTTGACCTTCTCCACTCTAAATTCATTAATGTATCCCTCAATGCATGGTGTAATGCTGTAACCCTATTTGCTGTCTTCTTGATGATATTTGAGCCTTCCATCGCCAAAAATCATCAATAGCATCCTGAAAAATATCTTCGATTGTGATACCAGCCATTAGCGCCTGTTCGAAAATGTTGATTGTTTGTCCGAGTCAGTGGAGGGGGCGGGGCTTAGCCATAGGTCAAGTTGACTGCTTCCATTTTTTTAATTTAACATACCACCCCAATTTTTTTCTGATTTAGAATTGTATGTGAAAAGTAAATAGTGTGGGTGAAACACACATCTTGAGGTGGAATAGCTGTGCAGTCAAGTACTTTCAGTCCCTTATAATAAAGAGGAGAGAGTTGGACAGTATTTAATAAGTGCTGTTGTTCCCACAGCACTCACCCCATTCGGATGCTGTAATTTTAATTTGAGCTGATGTGCATTATTCAGTCTCACCTCCGGTATACTGTGATTTACAGCTCAAATAACTGTGTCCCTGTCCAACTATTTATGGACCAGAGTTGCGTACGATGTATACACTTTAGGCCAGGGGTACTCACTATTATCCAGAATAAGCCAGAGCAGGTGCACGTTTTCATTCCAACCAAGCAGTTACATGCCTGATCAAGGTCCTCAGAAAAAAAAAAAACCTTTGGGGTTGATTTGTACAATTATTTATGTAAGTGAATGGCTGGAATGAAAGCCTGCACCCACACCAGACTCTCCACCATGGGGGACCGAGCCTTTAGTTCAGCCGCACCACGCCTGTGGAACAGTCTCCCCGCCCAGTTGAGGGCCCCACAAAATCTGGACTCTTTTAAATCAGGCCTGAAAACCTTCTTATTTAGAAAGGCTTTTAATTGATAGGGGTAGGAGAGAGGAGAGGACGCTGGCGCTTGTTTGTTCGCCGCTTCTCCATCTCTGAGTTTTAAATATTGCTGATATTTACTGTGTTTTCTATCTTTCTCTACCTGTTTTTTTTTTTTTTTTTTTTTTTTTTACTTGTAGCACTTTGAGATTGTCAAATGAAAAGCGCTTTACAAATAAAATCTATTATTATTATTATTATTACCAGCTCATTCTGATAATGGGGAGTACCTCTATGCTAGGTATTTGGCATTGGCAAGCAATGTGAAAACTTTATCAGGCCACGGTTTGCATTCCTTGCAACATCACTTCTTAGCCAGCAGGGGGAAGTAGGACGTACTGCAGCCGATGCTCTTCATGTAATCAGGTGCCCAAAATGTGGTCCAGGCCAGCCTCCGAGATCAGCTCCTGTGGAAGGGACAGATGAGCTAGCCCAGAGCCAGATGTTCATAAGCTGCCTTAGAACCAAACTGGCGATTTTGATTAATTTCTAGTCTATTCTGTTGGAGTATTCATTGCAAAGCTTGAGCTTTCTGAGGGTGCAGTGCTCCAAATTTTCGAAAGATAATGCTTTTATCACTCTGAATTAAAAAAACCAAAATGGGTGAATGAGGGAATCTGAAAATTTATGACAAATCTGCCCTGGATTCCTCCTCTGCAAATCTTCTGGCAACCATTGAAATTAATATAAATGCTCCAAAATATCATTAGGAATGGAATTCTACTTGACATGCTTTAATTTCTCTGTTTTCAATCTTGAGTTCATCACAGAAAACCAGGACTGAAAAGTCTCACACATTTTTCTCAAATGATTTCTGAACTTGGAAAATATTTACCAGCAGCAGCTGAAAAGAGTCACCCGAACTTCATAATCTCATGTAACATACTGTATGTGGACTTAGTGGGTGGAGGGGGTCCGGGAAAGAAAAAAAAAACTGGCTCTGGCTCTATTTAAAGAGAAATGGCTGCACATCAGAGGGAGAAACTAAAGCATCTACACTGATAGTCACACCCAAATTAGGACAACCTCAACGACATCATGAAACAAACTATCCTGCTCTGCGGATTGGTGTTGCTTGCTCTGTCTGGTAAGTATACCTGTAAGTTAAAATCTGTGTTTTCAATAATCTTTCCTTAAAAAAAGGTGGATTTGGCTGCCACAACTTACATTTGTATTGTCTTTCTAAGTCACTGAAGATGGGGATTGTGAAGGGATTTTCTCTTTATTGATGGCATTGAGAGGATAATGAATTGTCATGAGATATCATAAAATACTTTTCTTTCCATAGATAAAATGGCGTGTTATCAACTCAAGCAGAATAAAATATTTGTGAGATGTGGGTACAAATGAATTTCACAAATTAAACATATTTCAATTTCACTTATTGAGGCTGCTATGCTCCTTTACTTGAGTTATTTCACACAGAAACACAAAAAAGATTGTCTGAAAGAATCAAGTGCTTGTAAAGTGCAACCATTGCTTATTGAGGCCATTACCTTGCACGTACAGCTCATATAATTTATGAGTGCATGTATGTGTATAAGGATGCACATAAATTGAGCAGCATTTTCATCTGAAAGGTTGCATATAAACACTATAATTGTTATGCATGTTATAATTCGTAGTATTATTAGTTTAATTATTAGTATTGATATTATCATTTCCCTATGGAATATCATTCGTTTTTTATTCCAAATAAAGGTCTGTGTGGAAAATATCCCTTTTTTTGCACGTAAATATGGTTCTGAGCTAAGCTATAATCGGGCTTGTCAAAATTGAACTTATGAATACCAAACCAAATAATTTATGGATGCAAAGATAGCAAAACATCTTAAGAGCACAGAATCAAGAAATATGTTTTTGCTGACGATTTACAGCTATGTTTCTGACTTGTTTTATCTAATTTCTCAGCCTCATAATCATAACCATAAGTTAAATGGGTAATAGCATTCAATTTACAAACAATTGAATTTACAAACACAATAATAGACTCCAAAGGAGATCAAAACCTCAGACTCAAGGCAAGATGCTGGAAGCTGGTCATACTTGCACCAAGGAAGCAATTAAACACTCCTGAATAGTCAGAAACACCCATGTAGTCATTTGTTCTAAGTGGTGTGCCTTTCTGATATGGGGGACTTTGTTTACAAGCGCTGTCACATCTACATGGTGCCCCAAATAATATTAAAATATCCGTACTGAAAAAAGCTGACAATCAGCACCAGACCCACATGTGAACTGTCTGTTAACAAATCCTTGGGGTAAAGATTATAATACTCTGTATTATGCAATGTAATTAATGTAATATTACCTCACAGTTAAAAAACACAGAGATACAGCCTGGCTACAACTTGTAGATGTCTTTGAGGGTTGCACTGACACACCACAGAAAGTAAGTAATTAGCTTTTTAGTGGAGTTTTCATGTTTTCCACCGAGTTCACATGGTCTTTCTTCAGGTACTCCTCATACAGTTCAAGAAGATGCCTTTTAGAATAATTGGAGACTCAGAATTGCCTGCAGTTGGTCAGAGTGCCCTTTTAATGGATTAGCAAATAGTCCAAGGTGTATTCCAACCACTTGCCGATTAAGATATGTTTATTGACCTCAGTGGACATTGGCATTGTTAGGTAAAATAGGTGCAGGGAGACTGGCAACAAATTCAGCTCCTCTGTGTATACTTTTTGCCTCATACGCACAGAAGAGCTTCAGTGTTCGTTTATGTAGAACCCCCCACCCAAATATTGTTACTTGTCAGATTCATATGGTTAAACAAATCCATTTAACTGAAGAATATCATTACAGCATCAGGGGAAAATGGGTGAAATGGTGAAATTCTTCCTGTTTTAACTACTGTTACAAAAAGCTCTGTTTCTCAAAAACTATTATTTCAAGGCATATTGATCTCACCTTTTTTTTTTAACTGAAGAACCGCAACTTTATGACCAAAAAGACATTTTCCACCAAAGTCAAGTTTCTAAAACTTGTTTTCATCCACCTATGCATACAGAATGTCAAAAAATTTATTATGAAAAATAAATTTCACATTTTGGAAATTTTTTGTTCATGAGCAACAGCAGATATGGATGAAATTACAACAATCTGAAGTTCATGCAAGTCCCCAAAATAATGTAGAAAAAGGGACGTTGAAATCTTTATCCATTCAAATTTTGAAGCAGTTTGTCAAAAACATAAAAATGTTACCATTTTCACCAGTTTCTTTAATTTCTATTTTTTTTTAACTAGTATCATCGGCAGTCCATTATATCAAACACTATAAAGGCCAGAAATATGGTTAAATGTTTTTTTTTTTAACTAGTAAGGTACACAAATACCACAAAGCAGTTACTATAAAACTACTACATAGTTTTATTTGTGACAGATTTCTGAATTTCTTCTATTTTTTTACTACAATTCAGCTGGTCCCAGCCTAGTTATTCAGGGTTGCCACCAGGTAGCGGGTTCATGATGTGAAACTTTAAATACCTTAGGGCCACAACCCCCCATAAATAGTTTGGGACACTCCGTCAATTTTTCATGAAAACTCATTCGATTTGCCAAGTCTATCCCATTTCAGCAGATTTTGGACCTTGTTTTTTGGTCTTCCAGGGGGCGCTGTGAACAAAACAAAGGGTGTACATCCCTAAAAATTTTGGGGTTTTCCATTAGACATCCAAATGAACCTGTGTACCAAATTTAATTGAATTCTATGGGGGTCAACTGCAAAAACTGCCATTTTCTCAGACATTGACTCTTAATTAGGAATTGACCAAGAGACCACTGATAGGCTGTATTGAAAACATACATATAATGCAATATTGTAAGGATGACATCTCAATTATGCATGGAATTGATGAAAAACTTTCCCTGAATTCCATCTCCCATTTCAGCAGCTTTAACATTGAAAATGGAAACATCTTCCTGTCGAAGTCGAACCTTCTAAAACAGCGGTGCAGAACGATGTCACTCATAAGCCTAGATAGTATGCACTGTTTTATGAGCTACATGACGTCATCACCCCCAAAAATAATTTTAAAAGTCCTTGAACAAAATCCTCAATTTGAATAAAGTGATTCATCACATTAAATGAGTCTCTTTTTTAATTAATTAAATCAACTTTCTTTGATGAATGCAGCTGGTCAGTTTCATCAACATAAACACATGCAGGCAACAGGCTAATCCAAGAAAAGACCAATATTCAGTTGGAGAAAATGTTGAATTTCTGCAACCCTGTTGGTTAGCACTTAAAGTGTTTACTACCTTTAATCCACATGCACAGACACACACACACACACACACACACGCACACACACCTTACGTCTTGACATAATCTTGGTGTTTCCATTCATCTGTAATTTTCACTGGTTCTTCCTCATCAGGGTTGTGGGGCAGCTGGAGTAAATTCCAGCCTATTATGGGTGAAAGGCAGGAATACATCTTTGACTTTGACAGCTCGCCAACCCATCGCTGGGCTCACACACCATTCACTCACTCACTCACTCACTCACTCACTCATACCAATAGGCAGTGTACAGTCCCCAGTGAGCCGAGCATTCATGTTTTCTGGGCTGTGGAAGGAAAGCAGAGTCCCGGGAGAAAACAAACACACGGATAAGATGTTGGTTTTTAGATACTTTTAAAGGTCATAAAATGGTGGGTGTGAGTATGTGAGTGTACATGGCTGTGCCTCTGGATTTGAGGAACTGAAAATGTAAACCAAGGAAAGCACATGTAGGCTACTTCACATACAGTACTGCAAGACTAGCATTTCCAGTTATTTTTATCAAGGGAATGTGCGAGTTACTTGCATTTGAGGCTCACTTTTCTGCAATAATAATAATCACAAAATTCATATATTATTTTTGCCTAGATCCATATCCATAGTCAAATAACAAATATTTACTTTAGTTGTTTTCTTGCAACAGTGATATATGACAGAATTCAAATATTTTTTTAAGGGAATCAAGATTAGAATAGGAATATATATATTTGTCATAGGTGCTCCTTTACAGCATAAACAGTTGAATCACTAAACAAATATTTGAAAACTGTGTGTATTATTGAAAGAACCTGAGATACACTGCAAGATTTCCTGAGGAATGAGGGATGATTGGAACTCAGCTGCTTGCAAGTGAAAAAGTTGTGTGAAATTAAACAAATTTGCAATCTCCTCCACAACAGTTGGCACCCCTCTTAAAAATGAGAGAAAATGGTCATAAAAATGTATCATAATAACTGACAATTAAAATGGTTGCACATATTTCTCCAGCTTTTTTAAGACTAATGCTGAATCTGTCATACCAATAAATGATACAAATGCTAGAAGACTGTATGAAAGGCGAATTGCGGAAGGGGCCAAAACTAATCCGAAGTGCTTCTTTCAGTACTGTAGCAGAAAAAGGAAAGTCAAAGAGGAGGTTAAGGGCATAAAGAATAAAGATGGATCACTGCTATATGATAACAAGGATATTGGGGATACATTGAACAGTTACTTTGTTGGGAATTTTACCTCGGAGCAGGTTTTTATTCAGCCAGAGGGCATGTCCAATGCTCAAGATTATTTAGCGGAAATTGAGGTTAGGGAGAATTAAGTATTAGACAAGTTGCATAAACTAAAGGCAGATAAGTCGGCGGGTCCTGATGGCTTATATCCTTGAGTGCTCAGGGAAGTTAGTAAGATCATCTTTAAACCGCTCTCAGCTATCTTCAGACAGTCTTTAGAGACTGGAGAAATACCAAATGCAGGCAGGGCAATATAATACCAATATATAAGAAAAGGGACCGTACTGAGCCAGGAAATTACAGGCCAGTCAGTTTAACTTGTATTGCATGCAGAATTCTGGAATCTATCATAAAAGATGAGCTGGCATTATTTCTTGAACATAATAATATCTTGAGGGATAGCCAAAATGATTTTCGTAAGGGAAGGTCATGCCTGACAAACCTTCTGTAATTTTTTGAAGAGGCCACCAAGACTTATGATCAGAGCAGGGCTTATGACATCATTTACTTGGATTATCAGAAAGGATTTGGTACAGTACCGCATAAGAGACTAATTTTTAAAATGAACTCCATTGGAGTTACAGGAGGTATTCTGGAGTGGATTCAAAACTGGTTACAGGACAGAACACAAAGAGTGGTGGTCAGTGGAATCTCATCTGAACTAGGTATGGTGGGGAGTGGCGTCCCTCAGGGATCGGTGTTGGGACCCCTGCTGTTCCTCATCTACATTAATGACCTTGATAGGAATATTAAGAGCAAATTAGTTAAATTTGCAGATGATACTACAACCCCAATTCCGAAACAGTTGGGACGAAGTGTAAATTGCGAATAAAATCAAAATGCAATGACTTTCGGATCACATGAGCCAATATTTTATTTATAAAAGCCAGCATCTCTGAGCATCTCTGATGGTATGGGGATGCATTAGTGCATATGGTGTGGGACACTAGCATGTTTTAAAAAGCACCATGAATGCTGAAAGATATATAAAGGTTTTAGAGCAACATATGCTCCCCTCCAGATGACATCTATTCCAGGGGAGGCCTTGTGTATTTCAGTGCGACAATGCAAAACCACATACTGCAGGCATTACAACAGCATGGCTTCGTAGAATAACTGTCCATGTGCTGAACTGGCCTGCCAGCAGTCCTGATATTTCACTGATTGAGAACATTTGGCGCATAATTAAACATAAGTCTGTCAATGGAGACCCAAAACTCTCCAGCAGCTAGGAGCCTTTATTAAACAAGAGTGGGATCAAATTCCAATGGTTTAACTCAAGAAACTTGTCTCTTCAATGCCCAAACGCCTCCACTCTGTGTTAAAAAGAAGAGGGGATGCTACACTATGGTAAACAGGCCCCTGTCCCAACTTTTTTGAGACCTGTAGCAGCCATCAAATTTGAAATGAGCTCATTTTGTGGATAAAATTGTAAAATTTCTCAGTTTCAACACTTGCTTTGTTATCTCTGTTCTATTGTGAATAAAATACTGGCTGGTGTTATTTGAAATTCATTGCATTTTGATTTTATTCACAATTTACACTTTGTCCTATCTATTTCGGAATTGGGGTTGTAAATTGGAAGGTTTTGCAAACAGTTTAGAGTCCACTAAAGTGATTCAGGATGATTTATATTATAATAGCCTAATGGACTCTGTGTGTGTGTGTGTGTGTGTGTGTGTGTGTGTGTGTGTCCGGCCACTCAGTGCTAGATTCGCTGCTATTTGGCTCCGTCTTGCAGGCAAATGTGTCCAGCCAATCAGTGCTAGACTCCGCCAGGCGCGTATCTGCAGCATAACGTGAGCAACGCTATTATAATATAGACATACAGGGGGGATTCCCCCTTTGTCCTCTCCTGGGGATTCCCCCTTTTGAACCCAAGCCAATTTTCCACAGGAGCCCTGAATCCCAAAAAAAAACAGATGCCAGGCCGCAAGAGAAAGTAACGCGTAGTCTGCAGCATAATGTGAGCGACGCTATTTTGCTCCGTCTTGCAGGCGACTTCGTGTTCCAGTGAGCGCTGAATGTCAGCGCAGTGTATTCTGCTTGATGGTAACTTAGTTTTAATTACTATAAAATCATCGGTCCCGTGACAGCCACCTTGGTGTTTATGGAAACACCATAGCAATGTGATGACATCATAGAGGTGCATGTGATGACATCATAATGGTGCATTGTTCACTATAATATAAAGACGAAGTTACATAAAATAGAACCCGTGGATCCCCACGGGCAGAGTGCTAGTTTGGATAGAATCCAGAATTGGGCAGAAATGTGGCAAATGAAATTTAATGTAGCGAAATGTAAAGTTGTACATGTAGGTAATAAAAACATTAGACAGGATTACTTCATGGTAGGTTTAAAACTGGAATGTGCTCCACATGAAAAAGATCTAGGAGTGATTGTTGACCAAACCCTCACAGGTTCTAGCCATTGTGCCGTAGCAGTTAAAAAAGCCAATCAAATGCTGGGATACATTGCCAAAAGTATTGTGTACAAATCGAAGGAGGTCATACTTCTCTTGTACAACACATTTGTCAGAGTATTGTGTACAGTTCTGGGGACCATACTTTAAGAAAGATATAGAGGCTGTAGAAAAAGTTCAGAGAAGAGCCACTAAGCTAATTCCAGGTATAAAAGATGAAAGCTATGAGAAGAGGCTGAAGATCCTTAATCTCTTCCGTCTTAGGAAAAGGAGACTTAGGGGTGATCTGATTGAGGTCTTTAAATATGTTAAAGGGATCAACAAAGTGAATAATGTAGGATTCCTTCGCCCAAGTTTTGTTAGTAGAACTCGGGGTCACAAATGGAAGTTGACCAAGGGTAAATTTAGCACTGATATTAGGAAATATTTTTTCACCCAAAGAGTAATTTCGATGTGGAATAGCTTGCCTGACCATATTGTTGAGGCAGAAACCTCGGGAATTTTCAAGAGCAGGCTTGACTTCAAGCTAGATACCATTGAGTCATTGAGTATCTGAAGTGATATATTCACAATAGTAAAAAGAAACTGGTGAGCCTAGTTGGGCTGAACAGCCTGTTCTCGCCACTCATGTTATGTTATGTTAAATCAAAATGAGTTTAATTTGACGTGGTCTGACCATAGCTCTTCTTTTTCATTCAGTTCTCTCGGTGACTGGAATGGTCCGTCCAGAGCCCAGAGAGGTGAGGATTTATAAGGGGAAAGGGTGACATTATGTTGGGCAAGTAACAAGCCTGGAGTGCCTTTGGCCAGGTGAACTAACCTAAGTCCACCGCTGAAGTATGATCTGCAGAATAATGCGCTGAAAGGCCAGCAGTATAATTTATGGCATATCAAAGCTGCCTTTGTACCAGAATTGGTGACAGGTTCTCATGCCAAGCAGGCAAAATGCTTCACTCACTTACTCTACTAAAAATTAATCACTGAAGTATTCACCAGCTAGTAGCATAAGAAGAGTTTGTTACCAAAACGCAGTATATCCATTTTACTCATTTTGAGTAAAAAAGCTTTTTCTATGTCGGCGTCTATTGCATTTTAAAGAAAAACACAAACTTTGACTATGAAAAAATACACCTTATACTATGAGTTTCTAAAAACGGAAGTTTGCATCATGTGTAAGAAGCACAGGGCTATCTCTCTATGGTATTATCTCAATTTTTGTATTTTTTGGCACTTAATGAGTTTTGAGAACAAACTATTTGTATACTCAGCGCCATTAAAAACGCACGGGTGAGGTTTGTACTGTATTTGCGGCAAATTGAAGAATCGATTGATTTTTATTGCTTTTCCAGTGAGGCATGAGAGGAAATAAAGAAAAGCGCATGGTATAGTAATCCTGACGCGCACCACGTGCACGCGCCAAGCACATCAGTAATAACAAACATTGAGCTGTTCGTGATGTGTACAGGGCAATTCCACGGTAAAGGAATTACGATCAAGAGTAATTTTCATGTAATTTTTACCTGCCATCTGTTACTCTAATGCAGTAGCTACTTGCCTGTGCTTTTACCAGTTCCACTGAATGCCTACTGAGCTGTATTACACAAAGTTTGGGGTAGTCTATTTTGTAGAAAGCTATACGAAGATGAAAGTGTCGGTAACGGAATTACGGCAGAAAAAATCCCATTATTTTTACCTTTACTTTGACAGGCATTTCTCTGAAATCTGGCAATGATAGGCAGTAGGTTTAAGCTTAAGTTGGTGGCCTAGGATGTTGACCAGGCCATGGTAAGTTTATATTGACAGGTATGTTCACAGATATTTTGTAGGATGCCATTTATGAGAAAGAGACAACGGTAACAGAATTACAAAATGGTAACGGAATTACATTTTCTGATAATTGACTAAATTTATTATACTCAAAACAACAAAGCAATTGAAAATTGGTATCATAAATGATGTTTGTGTTGCTGACCTCCTGTTGATCCAAAATTTTTATCAACAAGTCTGGGCAAAAGGAAGGAAGGATGTATGGTTGTAGGATACGAACCTCACACAATGTTGCCGTATTTGTGAGTGAGTGGGCGTGTCGTTGGTCACACAGAGTGCTCGGAAGTCCAGCGCAGCGTGACGATGGGAGCCACACAGCTCAGTCGCTGTGTCGAAAATCGCCACTTTGGGTAATTTTTGGGCACCACGGCCACTTGTAAAAAGGGCAAGCCAAACTGGCCATTTGGGTAGTTGGGCATGACGGCCACACAGGGGGCCAACCATGGCAATTGCCGCTAGGCAGTGGTATAATTCATGCGCTGGTTATGGAAACTTAACCCTTTATAGGGCACTAAAAAATACCCTAAGAAACTGACTGTGAAAAAGTACTGTCCGTTGGGCGTATGTCCATAAATAGTCTAACCATCGCTTGCTCTTGGCTTAGGTGAAAAGGGCGTATGATCAAATATGGCCTCACCATCCAATTTTTTGTTTTTCACACAAAATCTCACTAATTTCTAGAAATCTTGCACAAACAACACCTATCTTAACTTTTGGCAAACCTTTTCAACTTTTAATGTGTGAGCTTTCATCAGTTTTCTTTCGTGAGTAATGATGTTTTATGTCCTTGTGAGTGGGACTGGGTAAGGCCACACAACTGCACTGTGAGAGGTCTGGAGAAGTAAAGAAGTTTGAGACCCTCTAGGCCACTGCTGATTGGTCAAACAGCCTGATGTCACTGCCTGTGATATAGCCTGATTTTCTCTCATTGGCTGGGAGAAATCGCCATGACTCTTCTGCCACACGGAGAGGCATCAGGGCGCCACTTTGGATGCCGACTGAAGTTATTAAATATGGTTCCTTGCCCAATAAAGGGTTAACTCACAGGAAGAAACACTCAACTATAGTTGTCCAAAACAATGAACCACAATGCTCCATAAAGTCCTCATGCCACCTTGTGCAATCTTCTGTTTCTCACTGGCTTTCAGAATAATTCTGTAATTCCGTTACTGGTGTAATTCCGTTACCATGAAATTCCCTTACCTCAAATTTTCCAGGATTACAGCTAAGTATTAGAGAGGTTAATGTCTGAAATTCAGTATAGACACAAGAAGGAAGAGAATTCTTAATAACAATAAAATAAATGCAGAAATAAGATGATGAAGAGAACTGTATTGCAATTTTGGTAAAGGAATTACGTTGAAAAATGACAAATTTCACAACGAGCCACTGGAATTGTGTTTCAATTTCCTGCAATGACTTACAGTCTCAAATACTTTGGCTACCAAAGTATGGAAATACAGTAAATACCAGGAAATGGCTAAATATCTTTAAGGCATTCTCGGCTTTGGAAAAATAACCTTTGATTCTTGTCCTGGAGCTAAAAAAAATTACAAAATTCAAATCTAAATTTTGAGAAGACCGTCAAAGATATTTCAAAACATTTTTCAGTGTCTGATTTGATACTGAGTCATCTACATGAAAACCTATATATTTCTAATATAAAACACTTTTTAAGAATGGCTGTTATAGCAACTCTCATGTGGAATTGCCCTTCAGTGACACTTGACTTGTTCTTTTTGGTGTGGTCAATAGCCGACTTAAAGCCAACAAAAAAAAAACGAAAAATACTACTGCATCAAGAAAATGGAACGGCTTGTGACACAGGAAAGAGAAAAAGAGCCTTTGGCATGTTACGGGCAGATCTCAGCCGCCGAGAGGTGGTGCGTCATTTGCACTGTCACCGTTCAACAATCAGTCGGCTGTCTATCCGAGAATGGAACACAGGCACTGTCACTGACCGACCCTGCTTAGGGCAGCCACGAGTGACAATGGCAGCTCAAGAGCGCTACATCTGGTTACAGCCTGTATGTGACAGATACTGGACAGCTACCTAAACTGATCATGAGATGAGAGGTCCGAGACGATTGAGGGTGAGCGCAAGTACCGATTGACGCCGTCTATGTGAGCAACACATGCCTGCACACGGGCCCTACAGAAAACCCAGTTTTTGCCCATTTACGCATGGCTGCCCTCACCGTGGTCAGTCAGCGACAGTCCCTGTTTTCCATTCTCAG
Organism: Gymnothorax javanicus; assembly: GCA_029692085.1. Classification (NCBI taxonomy): domain Eukaryota; kingdom Metazoa; phylum Chordata; class Actinopteri; order Anguilliformes; family Muraenidae; genus Gymnothorax; species Gymnothorax javanicus. The sequence continues at coordinate 49,262,363 of CM056204.1, forward strand.
ACAGAAACAAGGAAATAAAGTGCCAAAAAATTACACTGAGGCAGGTGCCCACAGTCAGCAGTGAAGAGTTCCTACTCCTGTTGATGGGCAAAAAATGGGTTTTCTGTTCTCTCGGTGACTGAGATCTGCCCTTAACATGCCAAAGGCTCTTTTTCTCTCTCCTGTGTCTCAAGCCGCGTCATTTTCTTGATGCAGTAGCATTTTTCGTTATTTTGTTGACTTTATGTGGGCTATTGGCCACACCAAAAAGAACAAGTCAAGTGTCACTGTACATATCACGAACAGCTCAATGTTTGTTATTACTGAAGTGCTTGGCGCATGCACGTGGTGCGCGTCAGGATTACAATACCACGCACTTTTCTTTATTTCTTCTCGTGCCTCACTGGAAAAGCAATAAAAATCAATCGATTCTTCAATTTGCCGCAAATACAATACATACCTCACCGGTGTGTTTTTAATGGTGCTGAGTACATAATAATGTAAGCACAGAGTGAACCTTGCCACAGATAAGGTCTTTTGCTTGACAGATGTACAATCAATCAGAATAACTCTAAAACAACACCATATAATTTTTTGAAATGGCTGCTCTTCCTGATCTTTCTCTGAACAGGTTCAGTGCTCGGGGCCTTTTGAAGCTGGGATATGCCCCTTAAATTTCAAGCCTGTGTGTGGGACTGACGGCAAAACTTACAGTAACGAGTGTAATCTCTGTTATCACAACAAGTACGTAAACAGCTTTATTTCTCCTACATCTGTATTGAGGATTTTTTTGCAGCACAGAATGAAAACTGAATACACACACAGACCACTGTTTAGGAATAATTTTGTGTAGAATTGTATTATATAGTGCCTTGTCAACATCTGGGCTGCCAAGCATTGTTCCTGGGGCTGTGTAAAGCTGTCAGTTTTACTTAGTACCCTAAAAAAGTGCACATTAATCCAGAATTTGTGATCTAATTTTGCTTGAATCAGGCACCCTTGAATTAGGGTTGAGATAAAAACCTATCATAAATCACCAGGAACACAGTTGGGCAGTCACAATTTTGGTAGATTTTAGTGGTTGAATTTTAGTTTTCTGAAGCTAATTCATTCCAAAATTTTGCACTCTACCCATTTTGTACTTGCTTTATAATTTTACCGTCCAATCTGATTTCACTCTCCAATCTCCGCCCATCTTATCTCACGCAACAAATCTGTTTTAGACGACACTATTCAGGGCAAGGAGTATGGTCAAACTGGCGTTCAAGTAACTACAGTACCTCACAAAAGTGAGTACAACTCTCACATTTCAACAATTAATTTATTATATCTTGTCAAGGGGCAACGTTACAGAAACGAAACCTGAATATATTCTACAGTAGTCATTGTACAATATGTGTGGCAGTGTAAATTTACTGCACTGTCCAAATAACTGAACAGTCACTATTTCCAAAATGAGTTGCAACAAAAGTGAGTATACCTCACCGTCAACATGCCAAATTGTGTCCAGTGTCAATATTTAGTGTGACCATCATTGTTGTCCAGCACTGCCTTGATTCTCCTAGGCATGTAATTCACCAGAGCTTCACAGGTAGTTGCTGGGATCCTCCTCCACTCCTTTATGACAACATCATGGAGCTGGTGGATGTTGGACACCTGCTGCTCCTCCACCTTCCTCTTGAGGATGCCTCACAGGTGCTCAATGGGATTCAGGTCTGGAGACATACTTGACCACGCCATCACCTTCACCTTCAGCTCGTTCAGGAAGGCAGTTGTCATCTTGGAGGTGTGTTTTAGGTCGTTATCATGTTGGAAAACTGCCGTTTCCAAAGGGAGGGCATCGTTTTCTGCTTCAGAATGTCACACTACGTGTTGGAATCCATTATTCCATCAATGAAGTGCAGCTCCCCAGGACCAGAAGCACTCATGCAGCCCCAGACCATGATGCTGCCACCTCCATGTTTGACTGTAGGCAGTGCACACTTGTCTTGGTACTCCTCACCAGGGCGCTGCCACACATGCTGGGCCGCATCTGAGCCGAACAAGTTTATCTTGGTCTCGTCAAACCACAGAACATGGTTTCAGTGGTTCATGTTCTTGGACTGGTTGTCTTCAGAAAACTGTTTTCGGGCTTTCTTGTGGGCTAGCTTCAGAAGAGGCTTCCGTCTTGGCCAACGGCCATGCAGACCGTCTTGGTGCAGTGCATGTCTTATGGTCTGAGCACTGAGAGGCTGTTCTCCCACTGCTGAAACCTCATTTGCAATGCTGCCAGCACTCCTGCATCTGTTTTCTGAAGCTAACTTGTGCATCTGACGCAGAGCACGAGGACTCAACCTCTCCGGTAAACCCTGATGAGGCCTGTTCCGAGTAGAACCTGTCTTGGAAAACCGCTGAATGACCTTGGCCACCGCGCTGCAGCTCAGTTTCATGGTTTTACAGATCTTCTTGTATCTTAGACCATCTTTGTGGAGAGCAACAATTCTCTTTTTCAGATCCTCGGGGAGTTCTTTCCCATGAGGTGCCATGTTGACCATCCAGTAACCAGAATGAGAGCATTGCACCCAAAGCACCACAGTTTAAACCTTCAACATGCTACGCAACCTCATATGGCCCAGTCAAACTGACAAAAGCATGAACAGGATGAATAAGACACGTTTCATTGCTTGGTTGACCCTTACCAATTGGGGTGTGTACTCACTTTTGTTGCCACCCATTTAGGAAATAATGACTGTTTGTTCAGTTATTTGGACATTGCAGTAAATCTGCACTGCATCACATGTACAATGACTACTCTAGAATATATTCGAGTTTCATTTCTGTAATGTCCCTTGATAAGATATAATCAATTAATTGTCGAAATGTGAGGGGTGTACCGTGTACTCACTTTTGTGAGATACTTCATATCATTAATAATTGAGAAACTTGCAATCTCGTTGTAAAATACCTGTCTGCCTCCCTGTATATGACGCCTGAAAGATGATGTAAAATAGTTAGCAAGTGTTAGCTTACTTACTCCCTGAGAGTGGTGACATTATCCTCTGTAACATCAGATCAATGCTGATGATGTGGACATTAATGCGGCACTGCGGTTGGATCATGTTTCAAACAAAACTGGACGGTAAAATCAGTAAAGTTGTATAGTTATTGTACCTCGCCTTCATAGGGTAGCATAAATGGTTGGTTGAAAATCACTAGTTACCCTTTTCTTCGCAATTATGTAATATTTATGAGATTATTATGAATGAAGGAAACATGCCTTGATATGATTTATCTCAATAATATTTCTCAACTTACCTTCTGGACACCTTTTTTGCAGTCGGGTATAGGGAAACATTTTTAAAGACATTTTTCATTTATTTTAATTACAAAAGTACTTGCCAATAGTTTAACACTTGTTTTTCTGTGTAACTGTGATACACCATTATTCCCTTTCAGAATAAACAAGGAAAATGTCAAGATCCTTCATGACAACAAGTGCAGTGATGAAGCCTGATGTCTCTCTAACTGCCGACTCATTCAATCATGTGGAGTCCTGAGAGTGGACCTTGAAAAGGCCACATGTAATCTCTAGACAGCATCTCTATCTGTAGATCAAAGCTTTAATTGTAGTTTGAGAAATTTATCTTTTGTCGTGAGCAAATGGTGGAGGGTTTATTTGTAATCTTAGCACTACAGAAATAAAGCAATTCAGCACATGCAACCTGCCAGTGTCTTTTGTGCTATAGCCTTTGCACAGTCTACAGGATTTCAGTTTCAGACTGTAAATTTCACATTGAAGTCCCACTACATAATTTCTGTTGTTATGCAAATATAAATCACAAAGACAGCAGGACTTCCAGAGGCTCACAGCCGTCACATAAAATAAAACACCATATACTTCAATGCTTTCTGCCACCACTTAGTGGACATGCTCAGCACTGTTTGTAAACATCAAGATTGGTCTATGGTCTTCAACCTCCTGCTGTCTTCCTTTCCCAACGAGCGTGTCAGAGTCACATTTGTGATTACCTGCCTGACTGGGTGTGCTTGTGTTTGGGTTGCTGCATTCCCGGGGGCTGGAATACCTGCTGTGCACCATTTCCTTGCCTTTGCTAATGGGATGAAGAAAGTCTTCCACCGTTCCTGCTTTGGTCACACTGCTGTACGGTGCCTCCTCTGGCTCCATCAGGGCAACCCATGGGTTGTAGATTACTCCATTAAGTTCCACACTCTGGCAGCCTCCTCCCATTGGGGTCTCAAGCCATGTATGACACCTTCCTCTGTGGTCTGGCTGACTGGATGCAGGACGAGCTGACCACGTGTCTCCAGCCACCTGACCTTGATGGGCTCATCGACCTTGCTCTCATGGTTGCAGACTTTCAAATGAGACCTCCCAAATTTTCCTTGACATAATGGTCAGAAACATTTTTACTTTCCCTCCAAGTAAAAATGGTTTGTTCAATTACACCGCATAAATTCAAAAGTTGTATTCGGTAACCCTCGCCCTCCTCTTGTGAATGTAAACTGTCATAATCGCCAGCCGCCAAAAGTCAGGAGCACGGAAAAGACGGGAGAAATAAAAAAAAGGGTGCAACATATATCACGGCCAAATTTTTTAAAAGATGTGAAATGAACAAAATGATTGCAAAGTGACCAAACAAGGATTATCCTCCGCTAGGTATACAGTTAATCACACAGTGCAGCCACTGACAACCAGACTTAACCTAGCTTAACCTTTTCCACATGGGAATTGCCATTGGAGTTATTCTAATTACATTACATTACATTACATTACATTACATCCCCAAACCCATTTCCATTTACGTTTGTTAATTAGCAACTAAATATTCATTCGTTCAGTTGCGAGGATCAATCTGTAGAATTACTGGCCACTTCCGCTCAGCTGGCATTAACGTTCATCCCAATAGTTATGAAGTATTTTCCTATCCACATTATTGGTGACATAAAACGTCATGTCTTTTGAAGCTTCTGAATTCCTATTTCTCACAAATGGTACATATTTTTTTCTGCATCAATGTCCGACCGCTTGATACAAGAAATAAAACGCTTTTAAAAATGTGGTTTTACCAACTCAGGTCTGCGTGTTAAGTTTGCGCAGAGTAAAAATTAAACTCTGTTTACAATCGGTGACATTACCTTGACCCCTTTGCACAAAATACAAATATTGCCAATTTTTTCCTGTTATGCATGAGCCTATTTAAGGCTTTGCAACTCAGTATTTGCGTCACAGAGACTATGGAAAATTATTCCAGTGAAGCAAGACATTTGGTAATTCAATTTCAGAATTGTTTAGGAATTAAATTTCAAAATTTATGGACATTGGTGTCAATATCTGCGCAAAGGGTTTAATGCAGAATACTCTCAACCTGTTTCTGATTAAGAATCGGACAATTAATTGAATAAATTTTCTGAGCAAATAGGCTAACCATTGGTTGTATTCGACAGGTAGTTGCTGAAAAGTACAAACCTCAATTCCAATGAACTTGGGACGTTGTGTAAAACATGAATAAAAACAGAATGCAATGATTTGCAAATCTCATAAACCCACATTTTATTCACAATAGAACATAGACAACATATCAGATGTTGAAAGTGAGACTTTTTCCATTTTATGAAAAAATATTAGCTCATTTTAAATTTGATGGCAGCAACACATCTCAAAAAAAGTTGGGACAGGGCCATGTTTAACATTGTGTTGCATCCCCTCTTCTTTTAACAACAGCCTGAAAATTTCTGGGAAGTGAGGAGCCCAATTGCTAGAGTTTTGGAAGAGGGATGTTGTCCCACTCTTGTCTGATGTCGAATTATAGTTGCTCAACTTTTGTTGAAGATTTTTTTTTCTCTTTTGGACTACGGTGATTTGATTTATACGCATGCATCTGCATCTACTCTGAATCCTTTGGATGCTGTCTATCACTTTCCTCTCTGGTTTACTACCAGTGATGCTTACACCATTCATCATTGCATTCTAAATAAAAATATTAGATGGTCTTCTTGAGGTGAAATACGTAATAGACGTTTTTCTTATCTACAGGGCCCTTACTAGGAAGTTGCCATCTTATATCTCCTCTCTGTTGGTTTGGTCCTCTTAATGAGGATGCTTCGGTTGCCAATTACGATAGGCTAATTGGAAAACGCGTCAATAAAGGAAAATGATTGAGAACTACTAATTGCAGTCAAAAAGGGACGTGTCTTAGCACCCCCGCTGGCAACGCCACTGTATACAGTATATATATATATATATATATATATATATATGTATATATAAATATTTTTTTTTGCAAAGTCTGTAATTTTATGTTGCGGTTTGGGTGTAGTGAAACACCCATAGATGTGGTAGAAAACATCTTTTTCTTATGTCAGTGGTCATATTATTAAGCCTGAAATCAGGATTAGGCACATAAGGATGTCTTTCGAATGATTCATACGCAAGAAAATCAGCTGAGAATTGAACAAATAGTTCTCACCTGATTCAGAGGAAGATAGAAATCATGTCTTTATGGAAGTTTTTCCGATGATTAAGGGATAATACAAGACGTCTTAACCCTTTCATTACCATTGTTGCATTTCCCCGACAGCGCCGATCCCGCATCACTTACCATTGTCGCTATTTTGCGCCTAGAGAAAGTCCCTCACAAAAACTGTCAAAGCTCCGCAACAAAACACCCCTTTGGACGAGTCTGGTACTGCACAACACGTCAGTGATGTCATCAGGCTTCCCATAGTTCCCAATCCTCCGGTTATGCACAGTTTTATTTTATTTTATACAGGTTATTGCAGGCAGTGCCTGCTGCAGCACGTGTAATCTCCGTTTGTACACAAATGCACGTGTATCTCCGTTGGTACAGAAATGCGCGTGCATCTCTGTTTGTACATAAATCCCATAGAGGAGAAATCGTCTTGCCTTGACAAAACGAAATACGGTTTTTATCCCATTTTCTGTTTTTACTTTTGGAAAAACTAAGCAAAGATATGTGTCAATGGAAAGGTAAATGTATTTTGAACATGTTATCTGTACATAAAATTGTCCATTTCTGGCGTTTTTAGTTCAAAAAAGGGGGTGAAAATCCACATGCAATATCATGCCGTGATAGCACAAAAATTTACGGTAAGCAAGGGTTGTCTTATTCCCAGTAAGCGGTAGTGAAAGGATTAACCTTACAAGTGGTCGTCACAAGTTACAATGCCATGAAATGCATATCATACGTTGTAAGAAAATGTGACGGGCTAGAACAAAACTGACACTATATTTGGAATCAGCACCCCAAAATTGGTAAGATGCAAGTATTGGATTTTATTCAGCAAAAATTATGCGGGGTGGTGTTATTCTTACTTACTCTGAATCACTTTATTATTATAATTTCTTAATCATTATTGGCCATGTATTGGCCTTGGTAATTCAGTAAATAAATTGTTTGATTGTTAATCGGGTGAATATAAATGGGAACAGCTTGAGAGCAATCATGCAGTAAAAGGTCAGGTTACTGAAGGCCCTCCAAAAATCTGACGCACTCAACTGATTGTGCAAATATCTGAGACTGACCTTGGGTTCCTGGATTTCATTCAAAATCAAATTAACTCTCTTATTCCCTGAATCAAGGATTATTTCAGATAATTCTCTGAAATGCAGCATTTTGTCTGTTTATTAATTCCTCATAAAAGCATGGTAAAAGTGGTACATGTTATCACTTGATTGGTGACTATGGTGCATTTACACTTCACCAAAATGGAAAAATGATCAGTCACATTTTCACGTTGTGGAGAAATCATGAATTCAAAATTAAAAATGATCTTAGAAACAAAGCACTGGAAATAATATACAAAAATATAAAATATATAAAATATTATAATAACATATACTATTATTATATATTATTCTAAATAATATAATATTATATAATATATAAAATATACAAAAATGCAAAATTTGGAGTCTGATCTTCTTCCTTTGAGGTCTTCACTTGGTTTTGTCAGCTGTACGCAATGAAGTCAAGAAAGCGAAAAACCCCAGAGGGCTATATTTTTAGGTTGTTAACAGAGCTCAGCACATACGTACAGGGAAAAGGCCACATGGATTCCGATCTGACCGTTCTCATTTATGTCGCACATGCGAAAGTGGCTAAATTCCGATTAGTTGTTTGAATTTCTGTGCCCACACAGCCCCAAAAACATCAACTTTGTGTCTCATTAAGATACATGTTAGATTTGAATCACTTCAACCTGGTAATGTGAACATGGCAATAAATGTGCTCAGCAAATTATTGCAACTTGCTCTGTTTGGTGAGTACCTATAAGTTCTAAGAACAATGCCAAATATCCGTTGGTCCAGTCAATTTTCATTAATATGTGTCTTTGGCAGGTGCAAATGGCATGTCTTTATATCATCAATGGTGTTGAAATATATGATTTTGAAGGGATCTTCTCCTCAATGATGACACTGTAAAGATGGTGAATTTTCTTGAAACGTGTCCAGTACTATCTGGCAAAGACAAAATGGCATGTCTTAAGTTTTGATTGCAGGAAGAAAGGGACAAAATTACACCTGAAACCTTTAATGACTTGGTGTCCTCTCAGTCCTGGAATGTTCACCAAGTGCTGTGAAAAGGAATGACAACATTACAAAGAGGTTGATACAGGGTGGCCCAAAAAAAAAAAAAACCCCAACCGAAACACAGTGCAAAAACTAATTAACTTTAGTGAGATGAAGTAAAAACCCGACCGAATAGTTGATAAGACAAGATATTTATTTCATGTAGTTGATAAATAAATTTGGCAGGACTACTCCATCTCACTGAAGTTTTTGCACTGTGCTTCGGTTGGGTTTTTTTTTGGGCCACCCTGCACTTTACTGTCCAACTTTCATTGAAAAATATCACAAGAATATTTGAAAATATTGTTTATTTTGAAAAAGCAATAAAATGAATGTGGTGAAACATGATTTGCAATTATTAGTCAGGGAGCCGAAACTGACGTTGCAACTTTGGCGGTAATTTCTGGGTAAAAGCAGGCAACCTATCCAGTAAGAATATTCAACCCCTAAACATAATATTCTAGCCAGGTTGTCAACTCAGAAAAAAGATTTTTTGATCATTTTATCACTCTATATTTAAAAGTGGTAAAATCGGATTTTTCTTTCAAAGTGGTTCCTCATTCTTCTAAATCTCCTCCTGCAATCTTGGACAAGTGAGCAAAATAATGCAAATTTTGTGCAAGTATATCTTTGAAAATAATAATCAATACATACCAAAAGAGTATTACACTGCAGGGGGCACTGTTGTATAAGTAGAGCTGCTATTTGACATGAGGCAGCTGGCCCAGTGAAGCCAATTTCTGCAGTTGTCAACTGTCTGAATAAAACTTCATAAAATAATAACTGTCACACAACAGATTAGCTTTGTCAATTTGTCTACAATCAAAAACATTTACCTCAGGATTCTACCTCCAAATGGTCCAAGAAAAAGGTAGGCTAATCTGCAACTTCCCATCTAGTTAGGCTACTGTACTTTCATAATTGCTAGCCTACTTACCAGTAGGTGAAGGAAGTTTTGTGTGCATGTGAACAGGGGATTTATGTTACTAATTTATTTCCTGCAAAGTAGCCATTTCTATTGTTTCTTAGCTAGAAGCAAGAATTATTCAGTCAATGTCAGATGGCATTATAGTGATCCACTTTTTATCTTTTTCCTCCAAATGAGATGCAATGGGCCTAGAGTTGGGAGAAATATTTCTTTTCCATTCAGAGGAGCCAACATGGACCCAGAGGGAGTTGTAAGCCCAATGTCCAAAGAAAGATGATCAAGTGATAGAAATTGGCAAAAATGTTTAAATGTTTTATTTGTCAAGATGAATATGGAAAATACAGCCAAGATAAACTGCAAAGAAAGCCATCTGAGGATGGGCTGAAATGTATTAGACTTAGAGCAAGTGAACAGGAGAAATACAAAGATGAGGAATATGCTGAGACTCTTGATAGAATTCAGAAACTTCTAGACACAGACAGTGACAAAATCAAATGGCACGAAACATGCTATGCTTCATTCACCAATGTCACTTTAATTGCTCGACTTAAGAATCGCTTTGAAAAGGCAATGAAATCACTGGAACCTTCAAGCAACTGTGGCCCCCATTCTACTAGAAGTTCATTGCCTTCTGGCACCTGGGAAAAACGTACAACCCCAATTCCGAAATAGTTGGGACAATGTGTAAATTGTGAATAAAATCAAAACACAATGACTTTCAAATAACACCAGCCAGTATTTTATTCACAGTAGAACATAGCAAATGTTGAAACTGAGAAATTTTACAATTTTATCCACAAAATGAGCTCATTTCAAATTTGATGGCTGCTACAGATCTCCAAAAAGTTGGGACAGGGGCCTGTTTACCATGGTGTAGCATCCCCTCTTCTTTTTAACACAGAGTGGTGTCTGGGCATTAAGAAGACAAGTTTCTTGAGTTTAGCCATTGGAATTTGATCCCACTCTTGTTTAATACCGGCTTCCAGCTGCTGGAGAGTTTTGGGTCTCCTTTGACGGACTTTTCGTTTAATTATGCACCAGATGTTCTCAATCGGTGAAAGATCAGGACTGCAGGCAGGCCAGTTCAGCACACGGACTCTTCTACTACGAAGTCATGCTGTTGTAATAGCTGCAGTATGTGGTTTTGCATTGTCCTGCTGAAATACACAAGGCCTTCCCTGGAATAGATGTCATCTGGAGGGGAGAATATGTTGCTCTAAAACCTTTATATACCTTTCAGCATTCATGGTGCTGTTTTAATAACATGCAAGTGTCCCATGCCATATGCACTAATTCATCCTCATACCATCAGAGATGCTGGCTTTTGAACTGAACGCTGATAATAGGAGGGGTGGTCTTTCTCCTCTTTAGCCCGGAGGACACAATGCCCATGATTTCCAACAAGAATGTCAAATTTAGACTCGTCTGACCACAGGATACTTTGCCACTTTGCTACAGTCCATTTTAAATGAGCCTTGGCCTACAGAATATGGCAGCGCTTCTGGATCCTGCTCAACAATGGCCTCCTTTTTGCATGATAGAGTTTTAGGTGGCACCTGTGGATGGCACAGCGGACAGTATTTATAGACAGTGGTTTCTTGAAGTATTCCTGTGCCCATTTAGTAATGTCAATGATAGAATCATGCCGGTGAGTGATGCAGTGGCGTCTGAGGGCCTGAAGATCACGGGCATCCAGTAAAGGTCTTCGGCCTTGTCCCTTACACACAGAGATTTTTCCAGTTTCTCTGAATATTTTGATGATGTTATGCACTGTCAATGATGATATCTTCATAGCCTTTGCAATTTGACATTGAGCAACATTGTTTTTAAAGTATTCCACAATTTTTTTACGCAAGTCTTCACAGGTTGGAGAGCCTCTGGCCATCTTTACTTCTGAGAGACTCAGCCTCTCTAAGACATCCATTTTATAGCCAATCATGTTACACACCTGATGCCAGTTAACTTAGTTACTTGCTAAATGTCCTTTCAGCTGATTCTTTTATGCAGTGCCGGACAAAAGTCTTGTCACTTATCCAAGTTGTAGGAACAACAAATAATAACCTGACTTGTAGTTGATCAACTGGAATCAAAAATGGCTTATATGAAAGGCAAAGCCCTCTAGATTATGCGAAATATACCAAAATAGAGTTTTGTGTCATTCATTGAGTTTTATAATTTAATTTGTACAGAACGGTCAGATTTTGCTCGGACAAAAGTCTTGTCGCATTGAAAAAAAATGTGGAAATTATACATACACTTTATTTTGAATACACAGATATGCCACTATAATATCAGAACATAAAGTGATGGTGCCTTGGAAAAAAGAATTAATATTGCGTATGACTCCCATGAGCTTGGAGGACTGCATCCATACGTCTTGGCAATGACTGAAATAACTTGATGATGAAATCATCTGGAATGGCAAAAAAGCAGTCTTGCAGGACTCCCAGAGTTCATCAAGATTCTCTGGTTTCATCTTCCAAGCCTCCTCCTTCATCTTACCCCTGAAATGCTCAATAATTGTTCATGTCAGGTGACTGGGTTGGCCAATCCTGGAGTACCTTCACCTTCTTCGCTTTCAGGAACTGTGACATGGAGGCAGAAGTATGAGAAGGAGCAGCAGTATAAGTAGGGCAGCAAGAACTTCTTGATATTTCAGGCTGTTGATGTTGCCATCCACTCTGCAGATCTTTCTCACACCCCCATACTGGATGTAACAACAAACCATGATTTTTCCTCCACCAAACATGATTGTTTTCTGGGAGAATCTTGGGTCCATGAGGGTTCCAACAGGTCTTGTACGGTGACTGGGATGCAGTTCAATGGATGATTCACCAGAAAAATAAACTTTCAGCCACTTTTCCAGTATCAATCCTTTCTGCGAGCTGTGGGCCTTGGCAAATGTAATGCAGGTTTTATGTTTTCTGTTTAATGCAGGCTTCTGTGTACTAATTCGGCTATGAAAACCACTTTGAGAGAGAATTTGACAAACTCTTCTTGTAGATACCGGGATTTTTGGTGACATTTCCTCATCTAGCTTCGCTGTAGTTGATGAAGGGCTGGCCTTGTACAGTTGAAGCAACAAACGGTCCTTTCAAACAGTTGTCATACCGGGGTCTGTCTGACCTGCGCTTGCCATGAACGTCACCAGTTTCTTCAAATCTTTTTCTCATCCCCTCCACTTGACATTTGGATACATTAAAGGTGTCTGCCACCTCAGCAGCAGACTCAGTCTTCAGGCTCTTGATGATCAGCACTTTGGTCTGTGGTTGAATCTTTGGTATGTTGTCAGAGGTCTAGTCGCACCTCGTATGAAAGTCTGGTGTGCTGGGGTTATTTCTATACACATCTGGGAATGTGTTAATTACAGTATTTGTCATAGGTTAAACTCTAATCTGCGATTTGTTGCATCATCTGAAGAGACGACAAGACTTTTGTCCCAGCAAAAACAGATGTTATGGGCTTAGCCAAGCTGTGAACATCAGAACACTTTTTGACGGTTTCATTTTGCACCAAATTATTAATGTGAAAGCCCTTGACATTAAAATGGACCATTTATTGTAACAATTGATTGGTTAGAAATAAAGTTATATGCTATTTTTAGTTACTATGTCCTTATGCGACAAGACTTTTGTCAGGCACTGTATATTAATTGCTTTTTCAGCCCTTTTTTGCCTGTGTCCCAACTTTTTTGAGACCTGTTGCAGCCAGAAAATTTGAAATACGCTCATTTTGTGGATAAAAATCTAAAATGTCTCAGTTTCAACATTTGAAATGTTATCTATGTTCTAATGTAAATAACATATTGGCTCATGTGATCTGAAAGTCACTGCATTTTGATTTTATTCACAATTTTCACTTCGTCCCAACTATTTTGGAATTGAGGTTGTATTTTTTTGTCAGAAAGATAAGCCAGGGGACAAACTTAGCAACATCCAAGTCTTGAGTACATCTGAAAAGATTCTTCAGCTAGCTAAGCAAGACACAGACCATAAAGGGAGGAACAACAGCAAAATGCAGCACTGCACTGTGAAAGATTCACACCATTGTTAGTAGGGATGAAAAGATACCTGCCAACTGGAACAGCTTTATTGAAATGGATGAAAATAAGGACTAACCTGACCCAATTCTTATCAAATGAGCTTGAAAGGTATGTGTGCCATTATGACCTGGAAATTGTCATAAGTGGGGGATTCAATGACCCTGAAAAAGTGGCATCAGCAGCTGCGTTTGATGCTTCCTGCCTACAGGCTACACATTAAGAAGCAGATACACGAATGTTGCTACATGCGGCTGATGCAACAACTAAAGGCTACAAGAGGCTTATCATCCAGTGCCACGACACTGATGTACTCTTGTTGCTTCTTGTCTTTGCAAACCGACTGAGTCCAGAAATTTGGATGAAGGCAGGGACAGTCAAGAAGCCACAATATGTTAAAGTCCATGATATCAAAATGCCAAATGAGATCCTTAATGGTCTTTTGGCATTTCATGCTAGAACTGGAGGTGACTCTACTAGCCAATTCACTGGAATAGGAAAAAGAACTGCGTGGAAAGTGTTCTCATTCATCTGGACGCGTATTTGCTTAATTTAAATCAACGTTATTCAAAATTGCTCTCGGTATTGAGTGAAAAAAGTGGCACTCAGCAGTGAAATAGGCTATAAAAAGCATTTGGCTCAAGCTATTTGCGCAGGTATGCAATTTTTAATAACGTTGATTTAAATTCAGCAAATACGCGTCCAGTTGAATGATTGTCCTCCTACCTAATCGAGGAGAACAAGCAGCACCTGTTAAGTGTGGAGTGCTCTCGGAGTGAACCTTTTGTTAATCATGAAAATGACTGAGAACAGGTCAGGATTAATAATTGTTTAAAACGGATGTTTTGTCCACCCCAATTCTCAGTTCTACTGAATTTACCCCATGATTTCATCGCTGTTAGATCGCATATGGAGAGAAACCGCGTCTTCAGTTGGCAATTACGATAATTGAAAAACGCGTCAATATAGGAATAATTGAGAACTAGCCAGGACAATCCTAATTGTCATAAAGGGACGTGTCTGTGCCCCCCAGTTCCCTGTTCTAGCGCCCGGCCTGATTTTAATACAGGCCTCACACAGGACCTTCAAGCGGGGCAACCTCAGCACCCTGACGAGCTAACCCCATGCTGCTTAGCCAGTGTAGCCCCGTGCTCCCATTTTGGAAATCAGGCCGCATCTCTCATCTCATGATCGCAGCAGGCCTCTATCTTATGTGTTGTTAATAACTCTTGTTACATACGTTTATGAAACAGTAAAAACGCCGTGGAAATCTTTGTCTTCAAGAAGCTAGACGCGTGTCTTTCAGAAACTTACAATTTGGGTCAAAATTCAGTTATTTAGGCAGAAAACACTTACATGACACAAAAAGTCCTTCTTCTTTTTGCAAGAGATGACGTCGCTGGGATGTCACATAATTTGTTCATTTTCGTTTTTCCGTCAGTGCGCTTGCAATGAAAAAAACTGGGGTGACAAACCTAACCCCGTGGCCGAAGTAACCCCGGTCTCCCCTAGTGCTTGCAGTCAGTGAACAAATCAATTCCATGACCACTGACATTGTGAATTAAATATCGCATGCACGATCAAGACTGTCCGACGCGAAATGCAAAACACTCCATGTCCGGCAGCCAGCAAAAAGTAAAAGTATTGATATGAGAACAGATTTATAACGATATAAAAAATAAAAATATATCACCAACAACCAAAAAAGATGGCCCGCAAATAAATAAATCGCAGTGTTCATTGGATGTTATGTTTGTTGTTAAAATGTTTCTTTTTATTCTTTATTTCGTTATCAATCTGTTCTAATCGTTCTCTTTTTTTTTTTTTTTTTTTTGGCTGTCAGACACGGAGTGTTTTGCATTTAATGTCCGACAGGCATTGTACGGACTTCGTTGTATTTATAAAAATGGCCCAGACAAAATGATTGCAGTGCCCATTGGATGTTCTGATTGTTGGTGATATATTTTTATTCTTTATGTGGTTATAAATATGCTCTCATATCAATACTTCTACTTTCCGCTGGCTGCCGGACATTTCGCGTCCGACAGTCTTGATCGTGCATGCGATATTTAATTCACAATGTCAATGGTCATGGAATTAATTTGCTCACTGACTACAAGCACTATTTTATCTCTGGTGTGGAAATAAAGCGTGAATCTGTTCGATACACCTGACTAATTTTCAAAAGAGAGACCGAATAAAGACTGTTGTCCATCTTCAACGGAAGAAAACAGACGAATAAAAAGACCAAGAAAAGTCGATAGCTATCAATTTGCATTTTGTGAAGGTCGAACACAAACATGGCCAAGTTAGTGCGTCTAATAATTGCTGGAATACTCTAAAAGTTAGAACTTATATGACTTTCGGACACGGAGTAGCCTATTTTAGGCTCTCTGTCCGACAGTCGCTAAATTCTTCAGAAATGCACAAAGTCCCGCGCCAATGTCGACTCACTTTATTGAGCAGAGCTTAAACAGAAACATTGATTGAAATTCTCGGTAGGCCTGCTCCTCTTGAAGAACTGAGCCCTCTTATCAAAACATTCACGTTTAATATCTAAAAGATTTAGTTGATTTGAAGAAATTAAAAACAATAATCGACAGTCGGACACGGAGTTATATTGAAACCATCCGACTGTCGGACACGGAGAAATATTAAAACCCTTTCCGACTTTCGGACACTTAGACACTGCGTAGGGGAGAGCCGGTGCGAAAGTAACGTGGGAAGGGCCTTTTTTACGGAAGGGCCTTTTTTGATGTCCAAAGAGGCGAGAGTATAAGGAGGGCAGCAGAGGTGCATGGCGTTTGTCATGTCACCCTGTTCAGGTACTGCAAGAGGAGGGCAGAGGCAGGAGGGAAGCAGACCAGAGCCCCAGGGTACAGGGCTCACAACAAAGTCTTCACACAAGAACAGGAGAAGAGACTGCAGGCATACATAAAGAGAGCAGCTGATAAATATTTTGGCCTGAGTCCTAAAGAGGTTGGAGTAGCACTGCAGAGAGAGCTACACCACCACCGCCGTTTGCCTACATCAAAGTCATAACCTGTTCATTTTTAAATTAACTTGACATTATTTATGTCATTGACATTATTTATTTATGTATTAGAAGTGTGAGTTCAAAGTATAGCTAGGGTCATACTAAAAGCAATTTTAAATAAATCCACCTTAAATAAATCAGATTAATTGTAGGAACATACTCTCAATTAACCTCTTTTTTCATGCTGTTTTAGGTGCGAAAGTTTGCATATGAGCTGGCCGAAAATATTGGCCTCAAAACTCCATGTTCATGGGAGAAAAACCAGATGGCAGGGAAGGATTGGCTCACCTCCTTCCTCGAGCGCAACAAAACCCTGTTCATCCGTCGACCTCAAGACACCAGCATGTCCGTTTCACCAGCTTCAAGACCAACGTGACAGTGTTTTTTAAAAACCTAAAGACTGTCCTCACCCACTATAATTTTGAAGCAAAGGACATCTGGAACATGGATGAAACAGGTAAAAATTTATATTTAGTTGAATTAAAAAGCAACAGTGATTTGCAACAGCAACAGCAATAATTCATTTCATTTATTATTTCAGGTACCATGACGGTTCAAGTGCCAGACAAAATCATTGCCACCAAGGGGCAGCGCCAGGTCGGTGCTGTGACCTCTGGGGAAAGAGGACATTGGTGACTGTTGCCTTTGCTGCCAACGCACAAGGCAACTTTGTTCCCCCTTACTTTATCTTCCCAAGGAAGAAGTTCCAGCACCACTTCATCCGGGATGGTCCCCTTGGCTGCACTGGTTCTGCAAATGGATCGGGGTGGATGCAGGAGACAGATTTCTTGGCATTTTTACAGCATTTTGCAAGACACATCCGTGTGACCCCGGAGTCAAAGTTGCTGCTACTCTTAGACAATCATCCATCACACCTCTCTGTGGTAGCTATTGACTTTTGCAAGTCACATGGCATTGTACTCCTGTCTTTTCCATCCCACTGCTCCCACCGTCTTCAGCCGCTAGACCGAAGCGTTTTTGGTCTTCTGAAGCACTACATTAACAGTGCAGCAGACAATTGGATGCGAATGAACCCTGGAAGAACTTTGACCATCTACAACATCCCGAGTCTTGTGGCTGAAGCTCTGCCTCAAGCTGCGACAGCAAGCAGCATTTCAGCTGGGTTCGAGTGTACCGGTATCTGGCCCTTGAATCCAGATATTTTCAGTGAGACAGACTTTGCTGCAGCTTTTGTGACCGACCGTCCTGCACCAGCACCAGCACCAGCTCCATCCCCAATGCCAGTGCCAGCTCCATCACCAGCGCCCTCTTCATCAACAGCGCCAGTGCCAGCTCCATCACCAGCGCCCTCTTCATCACCAGCACCAGCTCCATCACCAGCGCCCGCTTCATCACCAATGTCCGCTCCATCACCAGCGCCCGCTCCCTTAAGACACCAGCAACCTAGCCAGAGCCCCTTTGAGCTGCATCCCCATGAGTCTGCCATTCCTGTAGATGGTGGGAGTTTGTGTCTGTGCGTGTCTTTACATGTGCATGTTGAGCCTTGCCAAGCATTTTTTTTTTTTTTTAAATATTATCTATCCAGGTATGCTTGTGGTTCCAGGAACATCTAGTGGCATGCCAATACAGAGGTTCAGCCCAGAAAAGGTTCGCCCATATCCAAAGGCTGGCTCGAGGAAAGAAAATAAAAGAAGAGGCAGAAAGAGGTGAGCAGAGTGTCGTTTTTAACTTGTCTTGATTTGAACAGGTCAACAGCAATACTGACCGACACCCCAGTAAAAGCTGCTTTGGAGGAGGAGAGTCAGTAGAGGGGCCAGAAAAAAACGGTCCTCTTCAAAACGCCCAAAGAAAACGTTGTTTAGTGGACACGCTGCAACCACAGTTTCTCAGGGCAATGATGAGGAATGTCTTGTTTGTGGGGAGACATTTTCCTCATCTTTGCCTGGAGAAGTGTGGGTGCAGTGCATCTTTTGTCTGCTGTGGTCACATGAGGCATGCACTGAGGGTGCAGCTCATCATATCTGTCACAACTGTGATAATGAGTAAAGTAATTTCATAATTTTTATAAATAGACCAATTGCACGTTAAACATGTTCACGTTTACTTTTGAAACATTTGAAGCAAATGAAAATGTTTAAAACAAATGTCTGATTGTTTTTGTTTCTGTTTTAATGTCATTTTTATGATTGAATTAAATAAATTCATTCATTTAAAATGAAATAAGATTTTTTTTTAGATAAAGTGCATTGTATATTCACAATTGCATGTTAGCGAAGACATTGTTTGATTTTTTTTAATGAAAAATGACAGTAATTTAAAAGATTCCAGTTAATTTGATCACGTTACTTTTGTCCCGCCCATGTGTTACTTTCATCCCGACTGGAGGGGTCGAAAGTAGCAATGCGCAACTTCCGTTCGACGTCAAACTATGCCGAAGTCAATATATACTGGGATGATTTAGCACTTGATACTGACAGAGCACACACGAAAGTAGTTAATCGCTCCGAAAATTTTTTTCGGTCTGTAACGTTATCTTTTAAAATGACGTCTATGTGAAAAATGTTACTCTCTTACCAGCTCTCCCCTAAAAAGGAAAATGAGAAGCATTTTTTCCCCATAATTTTAAAATTGAATAAAATTGAATTCATGCATTTCTATGAGTCCCAATAAATTATGTTGTGAACCATTGATTTTGACACAGAGTGTTGTGTACAAACTCCATGTGGTTTGTGTACAACACTCTGTTGCAAAATCAATGGCTACCACCAAAATATATTGGGACTCATTGCCATTTATCGCAAACGCTTGGTTGCAGTTGTTGTCCCCGAGGGTGGCCCAACCAGTTATTAAGTTTCAGCGGCAATTACTTTTTCGCATAGGGCCAGGTATGTTTGGATCGCTGCAGGAGCAAAAAAAAAAAAACTAATTAATGAATAATTCAGATGAAACAATGGGTCTCATTCATGAAACGTGAGCAGAACGAATTTGTGTGTAAACTGTTCGCAGACGGAAATTTACTTGCATCTCCGCATTCATCAATATTTTAGTAGCTCCGATCTTTTCGTAGCTACTTAATCTACACATGCTGCTGACCACGCGTAGTGCTTGTGTAAATTGAAGAATGCACATGAATAATGCTTGTCACCACTGGAAATTACAATTTTAATTCATATTGCGCTCTGTTATGTACACAATACGCAGATGCCTTTGAAACACGTGATATAGCCTAAACATGACGAACGATTAAAATATAACACATTTAGTTAAATTAGTTGGCAATTGGCAGGTTTAAGATCCAGATTAGGTTCATGATTGTGAATTATCTTTGTGAATCGACTCAATAGATTACACGTTCTTTCTACATGTTGAATGATGATAATAAAAAAATAAAAGTGGAGGCATGTCGCTGTCCCCGTCGGGTATAATTCCTGACAGAGAGGTCTCCCCAATTATGCCAGCGATGCGCTCCTCTGCAGTTGATAGTTGTGACTGTGAGCCTCCTCCTCCTGAGGCTGATGTATTTTTTTTTTTTTTGTGTGTGCGCTTATGCGTTTCTATGACTCCAGTTTCATGTCAAACCATTTACGCTTCACCTCGGACATGGTTCTTTGGACTACAGAGACAACATTAACGGCATCTGTCACCTCCATCCAGGCCTTCCCTGTCACGCCACTGCTAACAGATGAAAATAAAATGTTTTTTCTTAACTCCACTTCACCCAAAATTATTTCTATCTGCGCTTCGGAAAAATTATTTTTTTCTTTCTTTGTTTGCGCCATGACTGACAGGTCGACTGGATGCATCTACTCCTCCTCATATGGTGGTCATTGGCAATTCATGGGCAGGGATTTATGCTAATAGCTGATTACCAGGAGCGCGCTGTCACTTTACGATGGATTGGCATTCATGATCATACACACGTGTTTACGATCAGATCTGAGTTTCCCGCGGTGTTCATGAATCCGGAGTAAGTTTTTAGTAGCGTAGGCTTTTATGTGGAAGTCTACGCACAAATTTACTAACGTTTCATGAATGAGACCCAATGTTTTTAATCCCTCCTAAAAATCAAGGTAGAAGTCTTTTTGCTTTCCTGGAAGGGACTGCAACATTTTTTTCTTTGCAATGGACTTCAATATTGGGTAATACTGAACTACGCAGTGAAACAGTTCCTTGTTCTTGTGTAGTCTGGGGAGTGTTAATTCAAAAAATATTGGTCTCATATACAAAATATAGTAGAAATTATTATGAGTATTATGTAGTTGAACCAGTTGAGATTTGACAAGAACATAGTGTAGGTCACCATAAACAAGAAGACATTGAAATTTACATCTACTAATCTAAGAAATACATTTTTATGACAGTTAAAATATAGGGGAAATTATGAATGGTATACTATATTTTCAGCTGACTTTTATTTTCCTTTTATTTTCTCAAACTGTACAGTAAAATCAGTTCAAATTTCATGAAGATATAGCCTGAGTCTCCATGAACAAGAATCCATTGGAATCTTTATTGATGTGAGGAATCCTTTTTATGACCGTTAAAATATGGGGAAATTATGAATGGTATATTGTGTTTTCAGCTGACTTTGCCTTTAATTTTCTCACAAACTGTACAGTAAAATCAGTCCAAATTTCATCACAATATAGTTTCAATCCCTCTGAACAAGAACCCATTGGAATTTTCTTCTACTTATGTAAAAAAAAAAAAAATTTATGACCGTTAAAATATGGGGGAAATTATGAATGGTATACTGTATTTTGAACTGATTTTGCCTTTAATTGTCTCACAAACTGTACGGTAAAATCAGTCCAAATTTCATGTGAATATAGTCTGAGTCGCCATGAAAAAAGAATCCATTGGAATTTTCTTCTACTTATTTGAGGAATCAATTTTATGACAGTTAATATATAGGGGAAATTATGAATCGTGTACTGTATTTTCAGTTGACTTTGCCTTTGATTTTCTCGCAAATGTTATGGTTTTGTTTTTGTATTCATTTTTATGTTCATGTTCTATGTTCATGATTTTGTCTTTTATTTATTCTTTTTTGTTATTGTATTTCTAAGGTTTTAGTGTCATGATTCTGCTTTGTCTGTTCTGGTTCTGCCCTGTCTGCCTTGATTCTGCCATGTTTATTATGTTTCTGCCATGCTTGTTATGTTTTCCCTACTCCCTGTTATGTTTATGATTATGTCTGTTAGGTTTTGCCATGTTCTGTTCAGTTTTTGTACTTTGCCATGTTTTCGTTTTTGCCATTCCCGTTCCACTTTTCTGTTATAGTCCGGTCCATGTTTTGCCCATGCCTTCATTGCACTTTGTCTCCCCTGTCTGGTCTTTTGTAAGCTACAGCTTCTCCCCAGTCCTGCGTGTCACATGTTTAGGTGATTTCATGGTTTCTGGGTTTCAAACATTCCTTCCAATCTCGTTTGCTTCCTTCGCCTCTCTTTTCTATTTTACTAACCAATACTAACAGTTTGTTGTTTTTGTTAAAGTTACTAACCCAGACTAACATTGTATATAATACTAACTTACTAACGAGCACTAGGGATTGTATAGCTGCACTTACTAATTGATTAACAAGCTCTCAGCACTCGCCCTGTTCTAGTCTCCGCCTCTTGCCTTCACTTAGTCTTTGCTGCAATTCAGCGGATCCTCCGCACCTGCTCCACTCTGTCCTGCTTCTCATTATCTGTGCACATTAGAACTCCCTAACCGGAGCTGTATGTTTTGTCATAGGTTGTCTCGTGATCCCTGTCCACGTTTTGGCTTTTTGCCAATTTTATGTGTTAGGTTCTCCCTCATGTTTTGCTCCCACGTAATTAGTCTGATCCTCTTCACCTGATCCTAATCATAGCATGTGACTTCCCTTGAGTGTATTTAAGCTGTCTTCTCACTGCAGTTCCCCGTCAGAACGTTTCCTGTGCTGCTTTTGTTTCTCGCCTTGTACTCATTGTGTTACCTTTCTGACTGGACCGCCCGACTACCTCTTTTTGGCTCTGATTTGGCTTTTATATCTGCTCCTGTGTATCGAACCCTTTTTGTCTGACCACGATTTCTGTATTGCTGCCCTGGTTTTTTCGACTCTGGATTCTGCCCCTAGGATTGTGATTTTTGGATTGTGGACTTTGTACTTTTGCCTTCGGTCCTGCGGGGGTTTACCCCCTCGCTAATAAAATCACAATTTTTTTTTTTTTTTTTTTTTTCCTACTTCTGGTTATCGCGACTGGTTCCTGAACGATACCTCACATTTAGTTCAGTCCATTTTCAGTTCCAGTGCACTTGTCTCCCCTGTCTTGTGATCTAGTTGGTTCAGTCCGTCTCCCCGGTCTGTGTGCTCACATGCTTCGGCCAATTTCAATGATTTCTGGTGTTTCATATTCAATTCTCGTTTACTTCCTTCGCCTTGCTGTTCTGATTACTAACAAGAATAACATTTGTATTTTGCATCATAGTCTACTAACTGTGTGTGTGTGTGTGTAGCACTCTTGTTAAATCTGTAAAGTTGCACCGCTAATTAGTACTAATTCCCTCCAGCAATCGCCCTGTTCTAGTCTTCGCCTCTTGCTCAGCTTTACCTATCTCCCTCTGCATTTCTGTGAGATCTCTCGCACGTGCTTAATTGCTTTCCTGCACTCATTGTCTGTGCACTTAGAACTCCTTGACCGGAGCTGTTTAAATGTCATAGACTGTTTGCGTGATTCCCGTCCGTGTCTTGGCTTTCGCCAATGTTTGTGGTTAGGATTTTCCTCATGTGTTCCTCCCTTTGTAATTAGTCTGATCCAGCTCACCTGTTCCCTGTATAGCATGTGACTTCCCTCCCGTCTATTTAAGAGTCCTTACTGCTGTTCTGACTTTGTCAGAATGTTGATCAATATCTCTTTGTGCAGAGCCTTTCGCATGCCATTGAGTATTGGTTTCCTTCGACTGTTTCGTCCGACCAAGATTTTTGCCATTGCCCTTTTTTCTGTATTGTTTTGGATTTCAAACTATTTTTGCATGACCATGATTCCTGTGTTTGGATGCCCTGTGTATGACCCTCTGCCTTGTTTATCGACGACTTTTTGCCTACCATCTATGTACCTTTGCTCATCTGTTTTACTGGTTCTGACCCCGGCCTGTCAAGTGGACTTCGTTTTGTGGCTCGGCAATTCTTGTGTGTGGGGGGGGTTTGGAACTGACCGGAACTTATTAAAGGCATACGTTTTTTGGATTTCTCCCTTTTGCGTGTGGTTCCTGAACACACCTTCACAGCAAATTGTACGGTAAAATCAGTCCAAATTTCATGTGACCGTCGTCTGAGTCTCCATGTACAGAAATCCCTTGCAACTTATTTGAGGAATCAATTTTAGACAGTTAAAATATAGGGGTAATTATGAATGGTGTACTGTATTTTCAGCTGATTTTTTTTTTTTTTTTTTCTTTAATTTTCTCAAACTGAACAGTAAAATCAGTCCCAATTTCATGTGAACATAGTCTTGTTCTCCATGAACAATAACCCATTAAAATTTTCTTCTTTGAGGAATCATTTTTATGACAGTTAAAATATGGGGGAAATTATGAATGGTATACTGTATTTTGAACTGAATTTGCCTTTAATGTTTTCATAAACTATACAGTGAAATCAGTCAAAATTTCACATGAACATGGCCCAAGTCTCCCTGAACAAGAGTCCACTGGAATTTTCTTATTTGAGGAATCAATTTGATGACAAATATTCGGGGGAAATTACGAATGCTATACTGTATTTTGATCTGACTTTGCCTTTAATTTTCTGAAAAGTGTACAGGAAAATCAGTTCAAAGCATTCCATAACTTCCATTCAGATTAGATCTTTATGCTTGAACAGTCTCCAGAACGTGTGTTTAATGACGGTGGGGGGAGGGGGAAGCTTTAATGCATTTACCGCCAAGTTCAGAATACGGGCGCACATAAATTTTAAGAGTGGCTGGCTTGACCACGAAAAAACGAAAGACGGCTGGCTTGACTGCAGGGCTTTACGTTGCGGTTTTTGCACGGAAATCAATTATTTTGTGCCCATTTAAGTTATCAAGCGATCTACAGTTAGTACCGAACTCAAGGTACACTGGTAAGAACTTAACACAGCTCGCTGCTGAGTGAAGTACGTTGTAAAATAAATCATAATGGTAACTTACTAGACGGCTAAATTCAGGAAGTAAATTATGCTTATGTATATACTGACCAAAAAAAGAAAATTTTCTATTTCTTGATTTTATTGAGTGTAGCCTGTTATTAATCAAGACTTCATTGGTATCAAATGAAAGAGGGAATCTCAGACAATAGATATAGCAGAAAATCGGGTTGAAATATTGCCATGTTGGCTTTTATTTAACAAGGTGAAGTTCGACATTAAACACAAACACAAATGACACTATCAGTATCTCATATGTCCCCCTTTAGCATTGCGCATGGCGGTACACTTGCGTCTCAATGACATCACCAGACGTCTGATTGTTGCTTGTGGAACGCTGTTCCACTCTTTGGTCAGTGCTTGTCTTAGCTGACATACTGTAGCTGGCGGTGGTTGACGTCTCCGGATCGCTCTACCCAGAATGTCCCACAAGTGTTCTATAGGTGAAAGATCTGGAGAAAACACTGGCCAGGGAAGGATTTGCACGTTCTCGGACCGAAGGAACGCCATACAGATAAGTGCCACGCGCGGACGCGCGTTGTCCCGTTGGAAAGTCAGTCGGTGACGTCAGACAAACGGAAGGACGACTGGACGGAGAATTTCATCGCAGTAACGGACGGCGTTGAGGTTTCCTTCAACAAAATGAAGGTTGATTCGGTGCGTAGCAGACGATTGGTCATGATACGACCGTCAGACGCTGGAGTCGTAACACGTGGCCCACCGGATCTGGGGCGATCGGCCGTGTGTCCAGTGGCATTTAACCTGGTTCTGAGGCGACTAATTGTCACAGAATGCAGGCTGAATTGACGGGCAACCCTATCTACCCGATTTCCGGCCTGTAGCATCCCAATCACGCGTTTTCGTTGAACTTCCGTTAGTCACTGCATTATAATCCGTCTGATTTTTACTCTCTTTTGGTCGCACTTTTATAGGCCCCAGTGTCTACGAGGAACTCAAAACAAAAATGGGAGGGTTAGGACAATGGTAGTACTCAAACCCAAGCACTGCCAATTGTTTGGTTCCGGACGAATGATGGCTCCAGAATACGTGCTGTGACCGCGAAAATTTGTATGGTAGAAGTACTCACCTCCAAAAATATGTCAGAGCAAAAGCATCTTTCTCAATGGGTTTCTCGAAATTTGGCACCGGCTTGCGTAATTGCTTTTCTTTTTTTGGTCAGTATATGTATACACTACCAGTCAAAGGTTTTATAACACCCCAATTTTTCCCCTTTTTTTTATTGAAAATTATGTGGTTTAATGTCTCATTGTACTCTAAAATGAAAGCATGGAACAAATAAACAATGAAGTTAAAACATAATGGAATCAATTTATAAACCAAAATGTATTCTAAACTTTTGACTCATCAAAGTAGCCACAGCTGATATAACAGCTGAACACACTCGTGGCATTCTTTCGACAATTGGAAATCAAATACTCTCCAGAAAGTTCTTCCCAACTCTGTTGCAGAAGTTCTCATAAATGAGTGGCACTTGTAGGTTGCTTTGCTTTGCTTTTTGGCCACTCCATGTTTTCAAGCTTACCATCTTGTTCTTTTTTCCTAAGGTAGTTCTGGCAGAGCTTGGACTTATGTTTTGGGTCATCATATCGCTGTAGGATGAACCCCTGACCAACTAGGTGCATACCAGTAGGTACTGCATGGAGCTGCAGATTGCTGTGGTAGCCATTTTGGTTCAGACAGAGGGGATTGAAGTAATCAAGAAAAGTTGGGACACCTGTAGGAATAGGTAGCACCAACTTTCAGGGGTTGATCAACCTCCATTGCTGCAGAAATGCTTGTTCCCTGAAAAAGGCCTTTTTTTATAATTCTGAAATGTACATTATTTTTCACTTTTGGGTAACTACCTTTTTTTAACCTCTGGCAGTTCACCACTTACCATTGTACCATTTCAAGCTATTCATTGGACTAGAACTGCTTGAATTTCAATTTAAAACAGGAAAAATTGGGGTGTTCTAAAACTTTTGACCAGTAGTGCATATATATATATATATATATATATATATGGGTCAATCCAAGAAATGATGCTCATCTTCTGATTCATTTGGGGATGAAAATAACAAACTCAGTATTGAATTATGGAATAACACTTTTTTATTGATAGCCCTATATCTTGGCTTTATTGAAAAATGGTTCATTTTCTGCAAGTCACCAACTCCAAACTCATATATATATATATATATATATATATATATATGGGTCAGTTTTCAAACTCAGTATTACTTAATAACACTTTTTTTATTGATAGCCCTATATCTTGCGCAAGTCAAAAAACCTTTTCTGAAACGCTGCGTGAAACATGAGTGATAAAATTAAATGCAACATCAAAAGTACAATTAATAATAGTTATATTATACTTAAACAGCTCAGTCAGGCCCTGCATTGACCCTCGGAAAACCTCTCGTTCGTCACTCGCGTTTCACCTCTGACAACATATTCTAAAGTCCACCTCAGCACCACTACTATACATCATTGGATTGTATCCATATCACTCCTATATACACAAAACATGTTCCACTATTAAATTAAGGGCATAAATACTCATATCTGGCCCATCTAGGGTTTCTACCATGCCTTTGAAAATAAAATTTAAGTCTTTTTCGCGACATCAGCGACTCCGCGCGGGCCAGCTGTAAACATTAACAAGTGTGGTCAGTTTTCATTTACAATGCATACCGATTACGACTTCGAATTTCACACGCTTTTCTTTACTCAGTGGTTGGAAGCAGTCCATGTGTTTTGCGATCGTTTAAATGAAATAAGATAATTTGAAACGTCTTTATGCAATTCCATTGCTTCCAACTCCTCCGTGCACAAGGACTTCAGTTCCGCGCCAGAATCTACATACTCATTGATTGAATAATTGCTGTCTACAGCAGAGGAACGAGAATATGCCACTTAAACTAACACCGAATGCGTGAGAGTTGACAGGTATGCGTTATAAATGGAAACTGGCCACACCTGATAATGTTGAGAGTTTTCAGAGTTTCTGTAATGGTAATTTAAATGGCTGATTGAAAACAGGTCATGACCAATCATTCTTTTTAAGGGATTGTTTGAGCCTCTGCTATTGGCAGTTCACGAGCCGCGACTGATAGTGACCAAATATCCAGTCAAAACCCAAAATACAGCCCCCAGAAATTTTTGATTAAAAAAAGTATGCAGTATCTACATATTGCCTGTTGTGTAAGTTAGGCGTACCATAGGGCCATCTTCTGGTGAAATATGAATAGGCTGGATGGGGTGGAGGTGCCCTTTCTGGCGAAAAAATAGAAATTGAAACGCGAGTAACGATGGGAAAATGTACCTAAAAGCAGTGAAGGTATTGTACAATGTTCATTACTTCTGGTCAGGATATTAGAGAAGAGGCCTATCTAAAATATAAACAAGTGAAAATTCCCGGGCTGTGCAAATAGAGATGTGTGGCAGCCATAATCGTAGTACGTGAAACGTGAGTGACGCGGCGTAGCCAAATACCTTTAGGCCTGCACTGTGGCAATATTATACTACCCAGGATAGGTTGAACACACTAAAATGATTGAGAGTAGGTGTGGTAAGGAATATAACATGGAAAAAGCATGTAATCTAGCAAAATTAGGCCGTTTGGGTGGCCAAAAAGTGAAAATTCTGACAAAATTTCGCCATTCCGCCCTTCTTTGGGGTGGGGGGTTGACTCAAAATGCCCAAACATGGCCTAAAAAGGTAGTAACACACGTGGGGCAACTCATTCTACAGAATTAACATCGATTTACAGCCAAGGATACAGGAATTCAAGCCACAGAGGCCATTTTCGGCAAGGTGGCTGGCCGGTCACTCACGTATCACTTTTCCCCAAACCCACGCCAGGCACGGCAATATGGCTCCGTACATGCAAACCAATGGCCGTACCGGCTTGGAAATTTCACTCGCCGATCTGTTTTAATCCACAGAACCCAAAATACATTGTTTCGGTACAAATTGAGACATCTGCATACACCCAGACACCCCCTCAACAATATTTTGTAAGAATTTCATCCAAATTCCTTACCTTTCTGAAGAATTTCTCTTGTATTTTGCAGTAAAATCTGCTGTAAACTTGCCTCATTCGAAGCTTGAGATTCTCTGAGTTGTTTACGAAGGACCCCAGATATAGTTTACTTTCGCCGGTTAACAGCAAGTCGCTTTCCTCTTCTCGCAACATTTTTGGCGCCGGATGATCACTCGCGTTTCACTCACCGAGCAACGCCCCATAGAGCCAACCTGAATTAATTTTCTTTATTATTTTACGTTTAGGGTTGCTACATATACCCTATAACTTTTTTTGGATGGTAGGAAGTAAAGAAATTAGCAGTAGTTTGATCTATATATGGGTAAATGTTAGTGAAATGTGAGTGACGAGGCCGGTGTTGAAAAATAGTTTTTTCAAGCTGGCACAGGCTCAGATCAATGTATGTAAAACATATTTCTATGAACATAACCCTTATAGGGACCCTCTTGGCTGGATGTAATATGAACAGTGGGAATACCTTCTTAGTATGCTAGTTGATGGTCTAAAAGTTTCATTAATTCGCATTTCAACGAGTTGAAATTCCAATTAAAAGATATTGGAAAAAAATGTAGGTCATGAAATGGCTAAACCACATGGAAATGTTAGATATGACCCCCCACTAAGGAAAAAATAAGTTTATGGTGGTCTAGCACTATTTGACTTGACAATACATGGCTTGGAATGAGGTGAAAATGGCCCGAAAATGGCAATTTTGGGGAATTTTTTAACTTTGAGGTTCAATAACTCGCAAAATTATGGGCCAACATATGCAAATTTGCCCTTGTTTTGAAGCCCTGGATGTTTTCTTTCAAATGAGACTAGAAACAGGAAGAATGGTGCATTATATTTTTTTCTATAGCTCTCTGAAGTCAAAACAACCCTAAAATAGGCCCAAACATCATTTCTTGGATTGACCCATATTTTATATATATATATATATATATATATATATATATCGTATAATGCACAGTAAGCTGAACGTCGCACTTTGCCATCTCTTAATAAAATAAGCGGCATCCATAGGTGTTTTCAAAATTAAACGTTATCCTGAATATTTTTCAGTGTCACCCATGGCTTGCTTCTCGGTCCTGTTGTCATCTGGCAATATTCATGCTACTGACGCTTCCAATGGGCGTTTAAAAACGTCGGGTTGATGTATTGTTACTGCTGGCCCTGACTGAAACCCCACCTCACGCAAACAAGCCCAATTTTTTGATTGTGCCTGAAGGCCGAAATGAGTCACCTGAACTTCATATTAACATGCAAAGTAAGTTTCACGCACTTAGTGGGTGGAGGGGGTCCGGGAAAAGAAAAAAAACTGGCTCTGGCTCTATTTAAAGAGAAATGGGTGCACATCAGAGGGAGAAACTAAAGCATCTACACTTGTAGTCACATCCAAATTAGGAAAACCTCAACGACATCATGAAACAAACTATCCTGCTGTGCGGATTGGTGTTGCTTGCTCTGTATAGTAAGTAGTTAGAATCTGTGTTTTCAATTATCTTTCCTTAAAAAAGGTGTATTTGGCTGCCACATATTACATTTGAATTGTATTTCAAAGGCACTGAAGATGAGGATTGTGAAGGGATTTGCTCCTTATTGATGGCATTAAGTGGGAGATTAATTGTCATGAGATATCATAAAATACTTTTCTTTATATTTTTAGAGATAAACTGGCATGTGATCAACTCAAGCAGAATAAAATATTTGTGAGATGTGGGTACAAATGAATTTCACAAATTCAACATATTTCAATTTCACTTATTGAGGCTGTTACGCTCCTGGGTCATTCCAGGTGTAGTCAACCAGGGCTCCCATGGGCATAGTCATGGATTTTCCTCTAACTTTGATAAAATGTTGCTTTAGGTGTCAAATGAAGACATACAAATTTTAGCTCAATCAGAAAAAAATTGTATTTTTTCCCATTTTTAACAGGCTGTAACTCTGGAACTAATAAAGCTAACCCCATGATTTTTTTTCAGGATTTGTTCTCTGGGCACTGTACTCCTCTTACTCAAAGTAGTTTTCACCCTTTCATTGTGGTTTTAGAGGCACTCAGAAGTGCTAGTTTTACAAACCGGTATTAACGTGTACACATTTAAGGGTACCATTTTCACACCCATCTGAGGACATATGTGGATTTGTGGTAATATCAGCTATTAGTGATGGTTAAAAGCTTTCTATAGCCACCAATTAATATCTTGTAGCATTTATAGTTCTTTGGTAATATTGATCCTTATTTTACCCCCCTGTGGGAGGTGACCGTCTTTCAGCCCCTTTTTTCAGGATGTGGGTATCCTTCAATTTTAATTAAACCTAAATTTTTGCAAAGCTTATATACATATTATAATTAAAAATCTTAGTATTATTAGTTTAATTACTAGTATTAATATTATTATTTCCCTATGGACTATCATTCATTTTTTTTTATTCTAAACAAATGGTTGTGTGGAACATAATTTTTTTTTGCACGCAATATGGTTCTGGCCAGTCAATTCATCAAATTAAGGAAAAGTTCCCCTCCTGACCCCCTCAGATTTGCCTGAAAAAAATTGTTTGTGGTGGGTAATATTACCATTAGAGCAAATCCAAAATTTCAGGCCCCGTATTCACAAAGCATCTTAGCGCTAAAAGTAGGTCCTAACTGCCGGATTTTGGAAAAACTCCTAAAAAATGGGTGTGTCAGCCATAAATTCAGGACTCCTAATTATTTTTACTAAGTGTTATTCACAAAGCATTTTAGGCCTAAAAGTAGCGCCCAAGTCTGGGAGAGCTTAAAAGTAGTCAAGAGGACGCCTAACTCGCTAAAACTATTCACAAAGAATCAGAAAATGGCTGCTACTGTTGAAAGACGGAATGACTTGGAAATTCTGAATAATGCGCAGTTGTTGAAAAGATATCGGATCGACCGTGAAGCTTCGTCCATCTTTTTATACAGTCTATGATGGGGACGTGCGTCTCACCCCAGAGAGAGCCAGCAAAGTAATTACAACATGTGCCATCCTTCACAATTTATGCCAACAAAGAAACATATCTCAACCAGATGATGATGGTGCTGCCAACAGCGGTGATGACGATGATGATGATCATCATCATCATCATCATGTTGAGGAGGATGACGATATTTGCTATGTTGCTGCACAAAGTGGACTGACAGTTAAGGGCAAACAAACTTGAACGGCCCGACATTTAAATGATCGCAACATATTCCCATTGGGTAATAAGTTGCCAATTACTGGGGAAAATGACACGTTTCATTATCGCCTCGTTTTATGCTGTTGACGTTTTTTACTACTATCTCTTTCCTTTGTATGTTTATTTGCTTAGAGCGTGATGTGTGGATACTGCATATGGTACTGCGTACTTAAGTAAAGAACAAAAACCCCAGCAATTATTTATTCAAGGAAAATGCTATTATTGCATTAGTAAATACATGCAGACTTCTGGATTTGATCCCTGGTGGCCTTGGATTCAGCGCTTCACCCTTTCCACAAGGCCACATCAGCTGACTGTGAGTCAAAAGTCAAATTGCCACTTTAAAGAATGAGTCAAGAAAACACCCCGCGTGTACTGTTGTGCTCTCACTAGTCACGTGGAATGGCACAAAGATTCTGTCAGAAAATGTCTTTGAAAACGACTGTTGAATACTTAGCGGATAATAATACGGAAAATACTACAAACAAACTAGTTAAGCGTTTATATTGTTGCGCTATTTCAAGTACATGCGAATGGCCCATGGACTCAGTTTCACACACTGGGAACACAAGGCTCTAGCTCAGGCTAGGTTTGTGCAATTAAGGTGATTTAGAGCTCGTTGGAAACCTCAGAACCCATAGAATCAAATGGCAAAGTCTTACTGACAACATCACAAGCCAATGACAGAGAGGAAAATACATTGCAAACAAGCTGAATGCTAAGGAGCTGAGATCTTTGAAGCAATGCCCCATGGGGAAAAAAAAAAAAAAAAAACATGCTTGGAGACTGGCAGATCTAGTTCCGTTACAACAAGGACACATTAGGCTAACAATAGCAAGCGCAGATTTACCCTTGTACAGTTTTTTTATTACAAAATATCAAAGGTTAGAATTTTTTTGCTCATCTCTTTAGACAGTGAAGTGTATGCCTGCTGTTCTTTGAGTGTGGTGTCGGTTTAAAATGACAAGGCTTATATCGTTGGATTCTGTGGACTTTCCTCTTTATTTGAGGTATAGTTTGTATGCATAGCACAAATTCAGTAGAAATGCTAGCGACTCAGCACTGATATGATATGATTTGATCCTATGTTTTGCTACATGGTTATTTACTTGCTTGGTGCTTGAATTGTGTTCGGTTGAGATAAAAAGTGGATGAGCCACATGGCAATGTTGCGATTAGGAAACATGCTGTATTTTTTATGCGTAACGAAGAGGTTAAACACATTTGCGATCTCCTTCACAACAATTGGCATCCCTGGTAAAGATTAAAGAAAATGGTCGTAAAAATGTATCGTAATAACTGTCAATTAAAATGGTTGTTGTTACGACCCTGGCTCAAGGGGAGGCAACAAAAAGAGGGAACACGCACCATTTACAAGAAAGCTTTACAAATTTATTCAACAAAACAATGCCTACTTCACAAAAATAAACCAATAAAAGAAAACTCAAAACAAGGCTGGCCACTAAACTGAAACCCCAAACTGGCTGCCCCCCCAAACCATGGACTAAGGCCGCCTTTTAAACCCCCCCAAATCCCAATCAGGAGGGGCCAGAAATCCAGTCCCCTATTAGCCAATTAAGAGGGAGAAAATCCCAGCTGACGAGCCTCTGGGTTGTCTCAGTTGCACATATTTCTCCAGTTTTTTTAAGACTAAAACTCAATCTATCATACCAATAAATTATACAAATCAAAATGAGTGTTATTTGATGTGGTCTGACTATAGCACTGCTTTTACTTTCAGTTCTCTCAGTGACTGGACACCACGGACAAAGATTTCCATCCTTAAACACCAAAATGGTGCGGATTTATATGGAGAAAGGGTGACATTATGTTGGCAAATAATGCGCCAGGAGTGCCTTTGACCAGGGGGACTAACTTTAGTCCACCTCTGAAGTATGATCTGTAGAATTATGCACTGAAAAGGCAGCAGTATAATTTATGGTGTAACAGAACTGCCTTTGACCAGAATTGGTGACAGGTTCTCGTGCCAAGCAGGCAAAATGCTTAAAACAGAGTCATGCAGTTTTTTTTTTTCCACTCAAGGGATCCGGAAGAATGTTGAGACGGCTGGCACCGTCCCGAGGAGGATCCTTGAGTGGGTTTCCCTACAGGGGGAAGTAAGGGTCAGAGGTACAACATCTTCAGCCCACTTGCAAAAGTCTGTCCAGCATTTACTCTGCAAAAAAATTCACCATTGAAGTATTAATCAGCTAGTAGCATATGAAGAGTTTGTTTCCAAAATGCAATATATCAATTTTACTCATTTTGAGTAAAAAAGCTTTTTCTATGTTGGCGCCTACTACATTTTGGAGAAAAACACAAACTTTGATCATGAAAAAATACGCCTTATAGTTTGAATTTCTAAAAACTGAATTTTGCACCATGTGTAAAAAGCACAGGGCAATTGCTCTATGGCATTATCTCAATTTTTGTGATTTTGGCACTTACTGTGTTTTGGAAACAAACTCTTTATATAATGATCTAAGCACTGAGTGAACTTTGCCTTGGATAAGGCCTTTTGCTTGACAGATGTACAATCATTTAGAAAAACTCTTAAAAAAAAGAAACATTTATATATATATATATATATATATATATATATATATATATCACACTGCCCGGCCAAAAAAAAGTTGCACACTCAAATATTTAGTTGGAACCCCTGTAGCTTTGATTACGGTGCATATTCGTCTTGTCATTGTTTTGACAACTAAATGCAATGCCAGAACATTTATTTTCGATCAGAAATGCCATAATTTTTGGCCGAGATCTTGTCTTCTCGACATAATGGTTGAACCACTCGGTGGTCTTTCTTGAGCACATCTCAATAACTTCTAATGTGTTTAAGGTCAGGACTTTGTGGTGGCAAATTTGTTTGTGAAAATGATTCCTCATACTTGTTTTTGTCATTCATGGTTTTCTTTGCTAAATACAGGCCAATAACTTGCCCGTTCTGAAATACTGTAACATCTTTTCCACCATCAAGGGATGTGTCTTCTGACATGATTTTTTAAGAAATGAGTAGGGACGCGCTTCATCGGTCAGGGTAAAAATGATTATTGCCAGCTGAAACATATTAATAACCGCAATAACGATCCAATTATAGAATTTGTTAATAAATTTCCAAACGGTGACTTTTTTTTTTTTTTTTTTGGCCGGGCAGTGTATATATACTCAGCGCCATTAAAACGCACAGGTGAGGTATGCACTGTATTTGCGGCAAATTGAAGAATCGATTGATTTTTATTGCTTTTCCAGTGAGGCACGAGAGAAAATAAAGAAAAGCATGTAGTATTGCAATCTGACGCGCTCCGTTACGCACGCGCCAAGCACTTCAGTAATAACAAACATTGAGCTGTTAAATGATGTGTACAGTGACTCTTGACTTGTTCTTTTTTTGTGTGGTCAATAGCCTACATAAAGCCAACAAAAAAACGAAAAATGCTACTGCATCAAGAAAATGGAACGGTTTGGGACACTGGAGAGAGAAAAAGAGTCTTTGCCATGTTACGGGCAGATCTCAGCCGCCAAGAGGTGGTGCGTCATTTGCACTGTCACCGTTCAACAATTAGTTGGCTGTCTATCCAAGAATGGAACACAGGCACTGTCACTGACCGACCCCGCTTAGGGCAGCCACGAGTGACAATGGCAGATCAAGAGCGCCACATCTGGTTACAGCCTGTACTTGACAGATTCCGGACAGCAACCAAAACTGATCATGAGATGAGGGGTCCGAGACGATTGAGGGTGAGCGCAAGTACCGTTCGACGCCATCTACATGAGCAAAACATGCGTGCACACGGCCTCTACAGAAAACCCATTTTTTGCCCATCAACAGGAGTAGGAACTCTTCACTTCTGACTGTGGGCACCTGCCTCTGTGTAATTTTTTGGTACTTTATTTCCCTGTTTCTGTCTGAGAATGGAAAACAGGGCTGTCGCTGTCCAACCGCAGTAAGGGCAGCCATGCGTAAATGGGCAAAAACTGGGTTTTCTGTAGGGACCGTGTGCACACGTGTTGCTCACATAGACGGCGTCAAACAGTACTTGCGCTCACCCTCCATCGTCTCGGACCCCTCATCTCATGATCATTCTAGTTGCTGATCGGAATCTGTCACGTACAGGCTGTAACCAGATGTGGTGCTCTTGAGTTGCCATCGTCACTCGTGGCTGCCCTAAGCGGGGTCGGTCAGTGACAGTGCCTGTGTTCCATTCTTGGATAGACAGCCGACTGATTGTTGAACGGTGACAGTGCAAATGACGCACCACCTCTTGGCGGCTGAGATCTGACTGTAACATGGCAAAGGCTCTTTTTCTCTCTCCTGTGCCACAAGCTGTTCCATTTTTTGATGCAGTAGCATTTTTCAAATTTTTTGTTGGCTTTATGTAGGCTATTGATCACACCAAAAAGAACAAGTCAAGTGTCACTGTACACATCACGAACAGCTCAATGTCTGTTATCACTGAAGTGCTTGGCCTCAGATTATAATACCTGGCTTTTCTTTATTTCTCTCGTGCCTCACTGGAAAAGCAATAAAAATCAATCGATTCTTCAATTTGCCGCAAATACAGTACATAACTCACCTGTGCATTTTTAATGGCGCTTAGTAGATATATATATTTTAATGGCTGCTCTTCCTGATCTTCCTTTAAACAGCCTCAGTGCTGGAAATTTAAAAAAACTGGGCCATGCCCCGCAGTTTCCAGGCCTGTGTGTGGGAATGACGGCAAAACTTACATGAACGAGTGTACACTCTGTCATCGCAACAAGTACGTAAACAGCTTTATTTCTTTCACATCTGTATTGAGGGATTTTTTGGCACCCTTGAATTAGGTTTGAGATAAAAACCTATCATAGATCACCAGGAACATGGTTGGGCAGTCACAATTTTGGTAGATTTTAGTGTATGAATTTTAGTTTTCTGAAGCACATTCATTTGAAAATTTTGCACTCTACCCATTTTGCGCCCCTGCTTTGTAGTTCTACAGGCCAATCTGATTTGACTATCCAATCTCCAACGATCAAACCTCACACGAAAAATCTATTTTAGACGGCACGATTCAGGGCAAGGAGTACGGTAAAACTGGCGTTGAAGTAACTATATCATTCATAATTGAGAAATCTCGTTGTAAAATACCTGTCTGCCTCGCTGTATATGACTGAAAGATGCTGTAAAATAGTTAGCTAGTGTTAGCTACCTGCTCCCTGAGAGTGGTGATATTATCCTCTGTAACATCACATCAATGCCGATACTGTGGACATTAATGCGGCAACGCCATTGGTTCACATTTCATACAAAACTGGGTTGTAAAATCATTGATGTTGTATAGTTAGTAAACTGGGGCTTTGTAGGGTAGCATAAATGGTCAGTTGAAAAGCACTAGTTCCCTTTTTCTTTACAGTTATGTAATTCATATGAGATCATTATGAATGAAGAAAACATGCGTTGATATGATTTATTCAAGAATTCTGATATTTCTCAACTTGCCTTCAGGACACCTTTTGTGCAGTTATGTATAGGGAAACATTTTTAAAGACATTTTTTCATTTATTTTAATTACTTGCCAACAGTGTAACACTTAACGTTTTTCTGTGTAACTGTGATACACCATTATTCCCTTTCAGGAAAAAGAAGAAAAATGTCGAGATCCGTTTTCGTTTGAAGTGCTGAAGCCTGATGTCTCTCTAACTGCTGACTCATTAAGTGTCACTCCACGAGAGAACCATGCAGGAGGTGCTAAGGTGGGGGTCAACAAATCGGATTCATATTGGTAGGTATAACTCGGCCCACTCAGACCACTTCACAGCCAAAATCGATGAACTGAAAAATTTACCCCACCCGAGATATCGCCTCGGGCTGATTTTCGACCTTTTTGCCCCTTTTTTTCTGCCATTTTTTGGCCAAATTCAACGGGGTTTTTTCCCACTTCAATGGACGCGCATCTTAATGGGGGTGATTCCTGCTTGCAGGCGGGGTCTTAGTTCACTGACAAGTCATGCCAAATCTTGGCTAGCCAAGATCAGCACTTAGATATACCTCTTTTGATACAGCTTACGTCGGACAACTACGATTATCTGCTCTCTTAAAATTGATATATCTCCACTGCTGCAGGGGGAGGCAGAAACTGTGGTACAGTGTTATGTAGACAGTGACCCACTCTACTATCTGCTAAAATAAAATTTTACTCCGCTGGCCTGTAACAGTATGAAAATCATAGTCAAATTTTGGTATTTTCAGGATTTTCACCGGCAACATAACGAGTTATTTTGACACAATTCATTGTCCTGATTACTTAGGCCTGGTGAACACCATACTGAAGAGAGGTAGTCGCTCACTTTTGGATTCAACAATGTGTTTTTGAGGGCCTTCCAGTTACAAAATTGGCCGCTAGGTGCCGCCACCTGCTTGAATCAATTTTTCCTATAAGAAATTTGAGTTTATTTCGTTGATATTTAGCAAGTCTCTAGGATTAGAATAGCAAACTGAGCTGAGTTCCACCCATAGACTGTATTAAAAGATGGACGCAGCACCCGGGCCTAAAACGTGAAACCAATGCGGAAATCTCTTAAAATTGCATTCTATTTAATGGCCAGCAGATGGCAACGTTGGTTGTTGCAGAATGAAGTTCAATGCAATAGAAGTATTTCCCACCTGATTTATTATTTCGATTATGATTTTCCACATTGTTTTATGGTATCTATAACATAACATAACATAACATGAATGGCGAGAACAGGCCGTTCAGCCCAACTAGGCTCGCCAGTTTCTTTGTACCATCGTGAATATATCACTTCAGATACTCAATGCCTCAATGGTATCTAGCTTTAAGTCAAGCCTGCTCTTGAAAACTCCCAAGGTTTCTGCCTCAACAATATGGTCAGGCAAGCTGTTCCACACCGAAATTACTCTTTGGGTGAAGAAATATTTCCGAATATCAGTGCTAAATTTACCTTTAGTCAGCTTCCATTTGTGACCCCGAGTTCTGCTAACAACACTTGGTCGAAGGAATCCTACATAATTCACTTTGTTAATCCCTTTGACATATTTAAAGACCTCAATCAAATCACCCCTTAGTCTCCTTTTCCTAAGACTAAAGAGATTAAGGATCTTCAGCCTTTTCTCATAGCTTTCATCTTTAATACCGGAATTAGCTTTGTGGCTCTTCTCTGAACTTTCTCTAAAGCCTCTATGTCTTTCTTTAAGTATGGTCCCCAGAACTGTACACAATACTCTAGATGTGGTCTGACGAATGTGTTGTACAAAAGAAGCATCACCTCCTTGGATTTGAACTCAATACTTTTGGCAATGTATCCCAGCATCCGATTGGCTTTTTTAACTGCTACGGCACAATGGCTAGAGCCTGTGAGGGTTTGGTCAACAATCACTCCCAAATCTTTCTCTTGTGAAGCACATTCCAGTTTAAAACCTCCCATGAAGTAATATAGTCTAATGTTTTTATTACCTACATGAACTACTTTACATTTCGCTACATTAAATTTCATTTGCCACATTTCTGCCCAATTCTGGATTCTATCCAAATCATCCTGAATCACTTTAGTGGACTCTAAACTATTTGCCAAGCCCCCCAATTTAGTATCATCTGCAAATTTCACTAATGTGCTCTCAATATTCCTATCAAGGTCATTAATGTAGATGAGGAACAGCAGGGGTCCCAACACCGATCCCTGGGGGGACGCCACTCCCCACCATACCTAGCTCAGATGAGATACCACTGACCACCACTCTTTGTGTTCTGTCCTGCAACCAGTTATGAATCCACTTCAGAATACCACCTGTAACTCCAATGGAGCTCATTTTAAAATTAGTCTCTTATGCGGTACTGTGTCAAATGCTTTCTGAAAATCCAAATATATGATGTCATAAGCCCTGCTCTGGTCATAGGTCTTGGTGGCCTCTTCAAAAAATTCCAGAAGGTTTGTCAGGCATGACCTTCCTTTATGGAAACCATGTTGGCTATCCCTCAAGATATTGTTACGTTCAAGAAATAAGTCCAGCTCATCTTTTATGATAGATTCCAATATTTTGCACGCAATGCAAGTTAAACTGACTGGCCTGTAATT
This sequence comes from Gymnothorax javanicus, assembly GCA_029692085.1. Taxonomy (NCBI): domain Eukaryota; kingdom Metazoa; phylum Chordata; class Actinopteri; order Anguilliformes; family Muraenidae; genus Gymnothorax; species Gymnothorax javanicus. The sequence continues at coordinate 49,302,371 of CM056204.1, forward strand.
ACCTGGCTCAGTACGGTCCCCTTTTTTATATATTAGTATTATATTGCCCTGTTTCCAATCATTTGGTATTTCTCCAGTTTCTAAAGACCGTCTAAAGATGGCGGATAGCGGCTTAAAGATGATCTCACTAACTTCCCTGAGCACTCTAGGATATAAGCCATCAGGACCCGCTGCCTTATCTGCCTTTAGTTGATGCAACTTGTCTAATACTATGTTATCCCGAACCTCAATTTCCGCTAAATAATCTTGAGCATTGGACAAGCCCTCTGGCCGAGCAAAGACTCGCTCTAAGGTAAAATTCTCAACAAAGTAACCGTTTAAGGTGTCCGCAATATCCTTGTTATCATATAGCAGCGATCCATTTTTATTCTTTATGCACTTAACCTGCTCTTTGACTTTCCTTTTTTCTGCTACAGTACTGAAAGAAGCGCTTAGGGTTAGTTTTTGCCCCCTCTGCAATTTGTCTTTCATACAGTCTTCTAGCGTTCCTCAGCTCTTTTTTTGACCACAGCCCGCATTTTACAGAATTCGGCCTTAGTAATCTCATTGTTATCCTCTATGTACATCTTATAAAGATTCCTCTTTTCCTTCAAACTCCTACGAATAGCTGCTGTCATCCACTGAGGATTCTGCTTTTTCAGCTTACTTTTGGACACCTTTGGAATGAATTTGCATTGTGAATCAAGTAAAACCCCTTAAATCTTTCCCACATCTCATTTACAGACTCACAGTCCAGGAGTGTCTCCCATTTTATTCCACTTAGATATGAGCGCATCCTGTCAAAGTTTGCTCGCCTAAAATTGAAAATTTTTGTTTTTGGAGACACCTTTTTAACTTCCCATGAAACCTCAAAAATTAATAGTAGAGTGATCACTTGTCCCAAGTGGCTCCAGTACCTCAACATTGCTAATTCTATCTGGGTCATTACAGAGCACCAAATCTAAAATTGCCTTCTCTCTTGTTGGTTTATTAACATACTGCACCAAAAAATTATCATTTATGACATCTAGAAATTCTTCCTCCCCCCTACCCTGTCCTTTCACCATTTCCCAATCAATACCAGGATAATTTAAGTCTCCCATAATAATAGTCCCTCCTCCTCTACAAGCTTGCATAATCCTCTTAAAAAGCATTTCATTGACTGTACTGTCCAAAGCTGGTGGTCGATAGCATACACCTATGTTTAAACCAGTCTCGTGTTTGCCAGTGAGCCTGACCCAGATATCTTCACAGGGCAAGGAATGTTCAAGTTCAGGAATTTCCTGCACATTTATGTTTTTCGTTCACATAGAGTGCTACACCCCCTCCTCGCCTATTACATCTATCCTTCCTAAAGAGCTTATAACCTTCTACATTATATTCATCTCCATCCTCTTCACTAAGCCATGTCTCTGTAATCCCAACTATGTCATAGCCTTCACTAATCATAACGGCCTCAAGTTCTCGAAATTTATTTTTAATGCTTCTTGCATTTAGATAAAAACATTTCAGGTTATCACGAACGCTCTTCCCCTTCGATTTCCCATGTGCCTGCTGCTCAAAGCCCCTCACCACACTTTTTTGCTGTAAAAATATATCATCAATAGTGCATGCAACGCTGTCAGCTTCCATCAGGGCAGTCTGCATTTCCCTCTGTGTAACACTCTCTAACCTCCCTGCCCCCAAGTCCCTAGTTTAAATAACTCTCTGCTACCCTCAACATACGCTGACCCAGTGCAAAGGTACCCCTCCGGTTCAGGTGTAGCCCATCCGGCTTGAACAGGTCACCCCTGTCCCAGAAGTAGTTCCAGTGCCCCATAAACCTATACCCCTCTTTCCTACACCAGGTTTGTAGCCACGTGTTAAACCTCCAGATAAAATTCTGCTTCCCTCTGCTTGCACGTGGTACGGTAGAATCCCGGAGAACACTACCGTGGAGGATCTGCTCCTAAGCTTTTCAGCTAATTCAACAAATTTGATTTGCAGAACCTCAAACCTACCCTTACCTATGTCATTAGTCCCAACATGGACCATGACAACTGGATCCCCTCCCGCTCTGGCCAGGAGCTTGTCCGCACGCGCTCAGGAGGTCTCCCTACCTGGGCACCAGGCAGGCAACACACCGCATCTGAGACTCCTTGTCGCGCGCGAACAGACTAAACTGTCTATTCCTCTAAGTATTGAGTCCCCACTATCAATAACTCTCTTTTCTGAGGGGTAGAGGCCAACAGGGTGCCCTGCTGCTCATCAGTCCCCTCACTCTCAGGGTCAGGGGCCAATTCGAGTTCCTGCAAGGGCCGGAATCGGTTGGACACCTCAACCACTGGAGGAGCTGTCACTGTACGGTGTGCACGCCCTTTCCTGCGCTGGACGTCCCACCGTCACCCAACTTTCTCCCTACCTGCTCTGGGGTCCCCACACCACCCCTGCTTTGGCGTACAAAACCATTTCTCTAAACGACATACTACTTAGTTCCTCTAGGAACTCTACTGATTATGAACTATGTCGTGTCGCCAACTGGCCCTGAAGAACAAGGATCTTGCTCTCCAGATGCTCAATTAGCTGGCACCGGTGACAGACAAACCCACCCTGGAAATCTCTTTCCAAAAGTGCGATCATCCTGCAACGTCACATAGTTTTGGCCACATTTTGAACCCCCTACCTAATGACCTCGCTCACCCCTAGATAACAAAAAAAATTACTAATGCGAGACAGAAGCTCAGGAACCACAATTTATTAATTTATTAACCTGAGAAGCCCTAAGCAGCAGTCACAATAGAAACCGTGGGGAAACTATGTGAATGGATAATAAGCCGCTTTTAACAGGGGCTTAGTTTTAGTGAACAGAAATGAAATACCAAATTGAAAAACTCTGTCGATAATGAGCACTCCTAATAAGCCAACTTGAATTTATCTAGACCGGTACTATTAATATACTAACCTAAAAATTATCACAGGGCTTAGCTGAGAACCCAGATAAAAAAAAGACTGGCTAAGTTACTACGCCCAGGAGAAACTGGAGGAGGTGGAGCACTCGGTAAAGCTTTTTACGTTTAAATTCCAAGGTAACCGAATGGACGACTAAAGTGACTGCTGCCCTATTGACTAAATACTAAATCTCAGATCCCCAGCCAAAAAGCAAACAGTAACTATCTAGCTAGCTAGCCACAAATACAACCAAGGGTAACCCAAATAAGAGTTAAGCCTCGGTTCCTTTAATTAAAACGGACCGAATAAACAAGTCGTTTACTTTGTGAGTGAACTATACACGGTATCTCCCCCAACAAGCTGTCGCTGAGCACTCAAACAAGCAGTTAAACTTTAATCAGCTGATCGAGGCTCCGCAACCGAAGGAAAATACAAAGATAACATAATTTGCAATGTGTTTAATCAGACGAGCCCTTCGATGAAAATAAAATGCGAAAAAGACAAAAACCTCAGTTCGCGTTAATGTTCAAGCTTGGCAATGCGTTTATCGCGGTAATGCGGTCAGGATAGAGAACGAAGGGGACTAAAAACCCCGGTGAACGTCAATATTTATTGGCTAGAAGACTGTATGAAAGGCAAGCGACCAAGTATGAAACCAAGCCAGGTTATAGTTAGATATTCCGGTAATTTGATATATTCCTGGCGTTGAGAGCTTACAATAGTACGTTAGCTAAATCAGCTACAGAAAAAGCAGGCGACAGTGTACCTCAGTCCTTGAAAACAACTCTGATTTACTTTTGCATATCACACAATTCACTAAGTTAGACAATTACTTGCGTTTAGTTTATTCTTTAAATTTAGCGTTTAAATTTATTTTACTTTACCTTACTTTGCTCCCGGGAGACTGAAACCCCTCAAAAAAAAAAAACCCCAAAAACCCCGTCGCCTTTGTTTTTGACCAGATTAGCGACTTAATTTGGCTGTTTGCTCACTGAGTTGTTAAAGGGGAAAAAGGGGAAAAAAAAAAAGATGGAGGAAGATTCTCCCTGCCCCTAATGCGACAAAGGTTATACCTCGAGCAAATTGTCTAATCTCTAATACTGTTTGAGCCTTAACACACAAATTATTTTCAGATAACTCCGTTTAAACAAGAGTAAAACTTCAGATTCGCTCCCCACCGTCTTCCTGTGTCTCAACTCAAGCAGAATGAACACCAACGAACAGCGCTACAGCACAGCCAAGAGGTCAGCAAAATCACATGTTTATCACATGTTTCAAGTCTATCACAAGTCTATCACATGTTTCAAGTCTCCTTCGATATTTCATGATGTTGATTATTGTAAATTATGGTCCCAAATAGACTAGAATCAGGCATGTGACTTTCCGTCTATAGTCGGATTCCAACTTTTTTTCGCCCTCATTGTGAAAAAAAAAAATTCAGATTTTTACTGAATTCATTGGCTTTAAGAGCCCCTTTTATTAATGAATCATTCCCAGTCTTGGAACGGAAGAGCAGTTCATTAAGCGTGGTCACTGATTGGTCTGTCTTTGCATGTTCAGAAGCGTAGAGGCATGGACTGTCAACTTGTCTTCTCGCAATCTCCTCTTCCTTTGCGTTGAGTGTCTACTGCAGTTGTGGTATGTATTTTGGAGTTACAGGGGAGCGTGAGGGGGTATAAATTTGTCTAAGGTTATTACATTAGGCTTTTCTTTGAATTTGTTTTTGATTGCATTTCAGCTAACTTAAAAATGTTAGCTAAAATACAACTTTGACTCAATAAATTCCTAATTCTGTGTAAAACTCGCTCTGTTTGTATGTTTTTTACTTTATCTAGTTATGTCTTCTCTCAGACATCACAGGGAAAGTGGTTGTGAGGGTCGAATGCTACAACATTAGGTCTGCGAGGAAGCGCGAGGAGCTAGGTAATTGCATTAGGATTATAGCGATGATGAAGCGAGATTAGGAGATTAGCTAGCTAGGTGAGTTACGTTGGGCCTAAAGCCTTTTTTTTTTTTATTTTGTCGTGAACGTGGCTCCATTTTAACCAGGCTAGATTGCCTGGCTGTGGTATCTGATTGCGAGCCGATGGTTTGTCCCACCAGCTCACGCAAAGAAGGCCTGGCTAAGTTTTACTTGCTTCGTAGTTGCTACACACCTCGGCTTGGGGTAAATATGGTTGATGGCTGGCTTGTAAATTCAGATATGGCAAATGCATGTTCGCTAATGACCATATGTGACGTTACTTTTTAATTACTGCAGTTGCTGTGATTTGAGTTTTCTGTGGCGTTCCTTCTGGTGCAGCCAGCGAAAGCCCTTCAGTAACCTGAGCCAATTCGACACTTGTGGGACACAGTACTCCCAAAAAAAGAGAAAAAGCAGTTTTCTGTCAAGGCACTGCTTATCAACAAAATTAATCTATAGTACCTGCGCAGAGTTGGTGCAGGTCTGGCCTTTAACCTAAAATATCAATGATTTTTATTCCTTCCTTTGTTGTTATGTAATTGATTTAATAAAGGCTACAAAGACACTACACAAATGAAAAACAAAAATAAGTTTTATAACCATTAATGTATTGAAAATGTCAATCAAAAACATATCTTTTTCATTTGTGATGTGTTTGTTTACAGTCAATTAACATATGTGGGAAATACTGAAATGAAAGGCCTATCAATGAATACTAACACTGATGGGTTTTTCACATGAATGTATCATAAGACTGACTCGGTTTGTGTAAATGTTGATACTCATGGACGTATGATTATGAGTGACATATTTTGACTGTTAAAGTCATAATGGTGACAAAAGTCAGTGGTACAGTCTTGACTGGAGTCTGCTATGTTGTCAGGTGGGTGAAAATGTTCAGAATTGACCATGTTAATAACTAAAATGATGTTCATGAAAGTATTAATCTTTTGTACTTTTTAAATGGAAAAAATTATGAAAAACCCAGGAGCTTCGGGGGGCTTTGCTCCCCTTGTCCCTCCACCAGGGTTCCATCCCGGACCTAGCCGGGGACCTATGGCCCCCAGACCCCCAGCTATTTTTCAGAATCTTGGAAAATTGCCCAATCACATGCCTGTAAAATAACGGATAAAGCCAGATATGCCTTTGGGGGTGTGGCTACCCTCTGGTCCTCATCAGATGCGGTCAGATTCACCTATAGATCCACCCCTCGCTCCTCCCTAGATCTTCAAATCATGCTCTCGTCCAATAGGAATCACATTTGGTTTCAAAATGGCGCTGTTCAAATTGCCAAAATCAAGGCTTCCTAAATGGTATGCTGAAACCAAATCAATAGTGCTAGTACTACATATAAAAAATTCATGTCTATCAGTTTTAATGGCCTCACATGGCTCTGGTGTGTACTTATTATCATGAGAATTAAGAAAATTCTTCACTCCATTGTAATAGAAGACTTATGTTTTTCACACACTAATGTTGACTGAGAAGCTTGATATTGATAGGGATGCAGTGGAGGCAGCTAATCATATCAACGTTTAAAATTAGGCAAGATCATAATCAATGAAAATTAGAGGCACCGCACGCAATAGAGACCCTATGTGATGCATATCACAAGAAATTTCTCCAGATCTAGTAATGATGATCAGAAACTGCATAAGGATCAGTTAGGAAATAAAAATACTAACCTGTCCCAACTGGGTGTAATATATTCCAATGCAGATGGATTTCATGACTCATGGTCTTTGACAGATCCCAAAATGGTTTCTGTTTGGAGTTTCCATGAAGTGGGTGTTTGCAGCCTCTTGGAGCAGTCCATCTCAAGCCCAGTTTATAATGATGTACTCCACAGATGAGTCTGGCGTCCAACAGAACAGACCCCAAGTCAAAAATTCTACTTTGCAAAGCAATGAGTTGCCACTCATGCTGTACATTGTGAGTCGCGACTCTAATGGTCCCAAGGTGTGATTTGATATCTTTGGTACAAGATTTAAATCTAACGAGGTCCTTTTCATAGGGGTATCCACTGCGGATGCCACAATCCAGGCCCAAAACACTTCCAAATCTGCACATTTCACCATTGGGCGCCACCATCTTAGATTCCCGCCCAAAGGTTGGATACCAAGCTCACATCCCTAGTTCGGTCACTGGCAAGCATTCAGCAGGCTCCTTGAATGTTTTAACATTTTAAAAGCTTAAAAGCCATGATGCGCAGTAGTATGAAACGAAATCTGAGAGAATTTCAGTGGAATGTGGGATGTACAAAGAGTACAGAAGATGTAAAAATTTCAAAGTTTGACTCGATTTTTCATACTGTTACAGGCCAGCGGAGTAAAATTTTATTTTTCCAGATGGTAGAGTGGGTCAATGTCTACATAAAACTATATCACAGTTTCTGCCTCCCCCTGCAGCAGTGGAGATATACCACTTTTAAAAGAGCAAGTGATTGTCGTGGTCCAAAGTAGGCTGTATAGGAAGAGATATATCTCAGTGCTGATAGAGGATAGACAAGATTTGACCTGACATATCAGTAGAGTAGGACCCCGCCTACAAGCAAAAATCACCCCCGTTCCGATGCACATCCATGTAGGTGGAAAAAAAACCCTGTTGAATTTGGCCAAAAAATGGCGGAAAAAAGGGGCAAAAAAGTCGAAAATCGGCTCGAGGCGCTATCTCAGGTGGGGTTAATTTTTCAGATCGACGGTTTTGGCTGTGAAGTAGTCTGTGGGCCGACTTATACCTACCGATATGAATCCGATCCGCTAACCCCCCACCTTAGCGCTTCTGGCTGATTTTGCATGGTTTTCTCATGGAACGACTCTTAAATCATGTGGAGTCCTGAGAGTGGAGCTTAAAAAGGCCACATGTAATCTCTAGACAGCATCTCTATCTGTAGATCAAAGCTTTAATTGTAGTCTGAGAAATTTATCTTTTTGTAGTGAGCAAATTGTGGAGGGTTTCTTTGTCATCTTAACACTACAGCAATAAAGCAATTCAGCATTCAGCACATGCAACCTCCTCAATTATCGTAATTGGCAACTGAAGACACGGTTTCTCTCCATATGCGATCTAACAGCGATGAAATCATGGGCTAAATTCAGTACAGTGGCGAAACCAGAACTGAGAATTGGGTGCACAAAACATCCGTTTAAAACAATTATTAGTCCTGACCTGTTCTCAGTCATTTCCATGATCAACAAAAGGTTCACTCCGAGAGCACTCCACACTTAACAGGTGCTGATTGTTCTCCCTGATTAGGCAAGACGACAATCATTCATCTGAACGCGTATTTTCTGTATTTAAATCAACGTTATTCAAAATTGCATACCTGCGCAAATAGCTTGAGCCGCACACTTTTCATTGCCTATTTAACTGCCGAGTTAAATAGTAACTAAGTAATAAGTAAATTATTTTTCTGAACTGAATTTAGCCCATGATTTCATCGCTGTTGGATCACGCACATACGTGGCCTATATAGCATCATCGGATCGACTAAATCGCCTGGACTGTTGCCAAACGCAACTAAGGAGATATTGAATTTCTGCACATTGGGTCTGCTGCATACATTACTAGACTGGCGGGAAGTGGCCGGCTGTCTCTGATAGATCGTCAGTGTGGGTCGTCCAGTACGCAGACGGATTTCGTGACTGTGTTCAAGAGGTCCGTACCCAAAAAGAGCTGGACAGGCCGAGCGCAGATTAAAATTACGGTGATCTTTGGAGGAAAAAAAGGCATTCGTCAGTCTGACGCTAGTCTGGCACTGCGTACTGGTCAGTTGGGATTTTTTTTCGTCTTCTGACGAGCTGACGAACGGGCAGTGGAAACCAAGTTAAGATGGGTCTATGGTCTTCGTCCTCCAGCTGGCCTCCTTTGCCAATGAGCGTTCCAGAGTCATATTTGGATAATCAGCCTGACTGGGCATGCTTGTGTTTGGGTTGCTGCGTGTCCAGAAGCTGGAATACCTGCTGTGCACCATTTCCCTGCCTTTGCTGATAGGATGAAGAAAGTCTTCAACCATTCCTGCTTTGGTCACACTGCTGTACGGTGCCTCCTCTGGCTCCATCAGGGCAACCCATCGGTTGTAGATTACTCCATTAAATTCCACACTCTGGCTGCCGTCTCCCACTGGGGTCTCAAGCCGTGTATGACACCTTCCTCTGTGGTCTGGCTGACTGGATGCAGGACGAGCTGATCACATGTCTCCAGCCACCTGACCTTGCTGGGCTCATCGACCTTGCTCTCATGGTTGCAGACTTTCAAATGAGACCTCCCAAATTTTCCTTGATATAGTGGTCGAAAACATTTTTAATTTCCCTCCAAGCAAAAATGGTTTGTTCAATTACACCGCATAAATTCAAAAGTTGTATTCGCTAACCCTCGCCCTCCTCTTGTGAATGTAAACTGTCAAAATCGCCAGCCTCCAAAAGTCAGGAGCATGGAAAAGACAGGAGAAATAAAAACAAGGGTGCAACGTATATCACTTCCAAATTTTTAAAAAGATGTGAAGTGGACAAAATGAATGCAGAGTGACCAAACAAGGATTATCCTCCGCTAGGTAAGACAGTAAAACACACAGCGCAGCCACTGACGACCAGACTTAACCTAGCTTATCCTTTTCCACACAGGAATTGCCATCGGAGTTATTATTAAGACCTGCTCTCACCTCACTTGAAACTGCATTACTTCTCCAAACTCATTTCCATTTACGTTTGCTAATTAGCAACTAAATGTTCATATGTTCAGTTGCGAGGATCAATCTGTAGAATTACTGGCCACTTCTGCTCAGCTGGCATTAATGTTCATTCCAATAGTTGTGAAGCATTTTCCTATCCACATTATTTGGTGACATAAAACGTCATGTCTTTTGAAGCTTCTGACTTCCTATGTTAAATTTGCTCAGAGTAAAAATTAAACTCTGTTAACAATCGGTGACATTACCTTGACCCCTTCGCGCAGAATACAAATATTGCCAATTTTTTCCTGTTATGCATGAGCCTATTTAAGGCTTTATAACTCAGTATTTATGTCACAGAGACTGGAAAATAATTTCAGTGAAGCAAGACATTTGGAAATTCAATTTCAGAATTGTATAAGAATTAAATTTCAGAATTTACGGATGTTGGCGTCTATATCTGCGCAAAGGGGTTAATGCAGAATACTCTCAACCTGTTTCTGATTAAGAATCGGACAATTAATTGAATTAATTTTCTGAGCAAATAGGCTTACCATTGTCCGTATTCAACAGGTAGTTGCCGAAAAGTACAAACCTCAATTCCAATGAACTTGGGACGTGGTGTAAAACATGAATAAAAACAGAATGCAATGATTTGCAAATCTCACAAACCCACATTTTATTCACAATAGAACATAGACAACATATCAGATGTTGAAAGTGAGACATTTTACCATTTCATGAAAAACATTAGCTCATTTTGAATTTTATGGCAGCAACACATCTCAAAAAAGTTGGGACAGGGCCATGTTTACCATTGTGTAGCATCCCCTCTTCTTTTAACAACAGTCTGTAAATGTCTGGGAAGTGAGGAGCCCCATTGTTGGAGTTTCGGAAGAGGGATGTTGTGCCACTCTTGTCTGATGTCGAATTCTAGCTGCTCAACAGTCCTGGGTCTTCTCAGCCAGATTTTTTGTTTTATGATGCGCCAAATGTTTTCTATTGGTGAAAGGTCTGGATTGCGGGCAGACCATTTCAGCACCTGGACTCTTCTACAGCAAAGCTATGCTGTTGTGATGGATGTAGTATGTGGGTAAGCATTGTCATGCTGAAATTTGCAAGGCCTTCCCTGAAAGAGACGTTTTTGCAAAAGCCTCTATATATACTTTTCAGCATTGATAATGCCTATCCAGATGTGTAAGCTGCCCATGCCATAGGCACTAATGCAACCCCATACCATCAGAGATGCAAGCTTTTGAACTAAGCGCTGATAACAAGCTGAATGGTTCCTCTCCTCTGTAGTCCGCACAACGCGGCGTCCGTGGTTTCCAAAAAGAATTTCAAATTTTGATTCATCTGACCACTGAACAGCTTTCCATTTTGCCTCAGTCCATTTTAAATGAGCTTTGGTCCAAAGAAGACGGCGGCATTACTGGATCGTGTTTACATATGGCTTCTGTTTTGCATGATACTGCTTTAGCTTGCATTTGTGGATTGCATGGCAAACTGTGTTCACAGACAGTGATTTCTGGAAGTGTTCCTGAGCCCATGCAGTGAATTCCAGTGCAGAATTATGGCTGTTTTTTAATGCAGTGCCGCCTGAGGGCCCGAAGATCACAAGCATCCAATATTTACCTTCCGCATTGTCCCTAGCGCACAGAGATTTCTCCAGATTCTCTGAATCTTTTGATGATATTATGTACTGTAGATGGTGGAATAGTCAAGATCTTCATAATTTTACATTGAGGAACTTTTTTCTGAAATTGTTCTACAAGTTTCAGTCAGTTTCTCGCAGATTGGTGAGCCTCTGCACATCTTTACTTCTGAGCAGAGGTCGCGTTAACCGAATATTTTCCGTCATTGACGGATTTTTTTTAACAATGACGGAAAATTTTGAAGGCCATCCGTCATTTTGACAGAATGTAATTTACAACCCTGTCCAATTGGTGGTGGGTGTCATATTGTCTCGAGCATTGTCTTTGATCTGTATGACAGAGACGCCAAGTCTCACGCATTCAGCGTAGGTTTCACGCATTTTTCAGGCTTATTCACCGTAGTCCGCAAGTATTTAATGAACGCTTATTACTGAGATTCTCACGCGGAATTAAAATCCTTGTGCATTGAAGTTTCAGTTTCACTTGCGTGAAGGTGGACCTCATTATGGCAACCGATTATGACTCCGGACTTCTCGTGCTTCTCTTTACTCAGGGATTGGAAACAATGCATGTGTTTCATGATCGTTTAAATTGTTTTAATGAAATAAGACCATTTAAAGCGTCTTTATGCAATTCCATTGCTTTCAATCCCTCAGTAAAGACAAGCCTGAGAATTCCCGAGTCATAATCAATTTCCATGTCACTAGTGGGGAAATCCACCGTAATGCACGTGAAACTGATTAACTTAATGCACAATGACTTGAATTCCGCGAGTCAATTGCTTCAGTTCGCGTTGATTGAATAATTGCTGACTACGGCACAGGAACGTGAATGCCACTAAGAGGCGAGAGACTCACGCCGAAAATGCGTGAGACTTGGCATCTCTGGACTATGATCCTGTGTTCCTCATATTTTTGTGATATCATCATTTGCTCTTCATTTGTAAAATATGCTGCTCTGCTGCCGGTAGACGATTGGTCATATGCTACAAATGCCGTCTCTGTTATGTGAACACGCAGATATCTAGGTTGGGAAAGCCCCAGTTGACATAACGAGTTGATAAGCAGCTTCGTAGGACCGCTTAGCGAGACTGCGGTAGTTAGGCTTAGTGAAGCCCAGCAATAACTGAAAGCATTGTTCATTTGTGCACTGTTACTGTGTGGGGGGATAAATCATTTATGATCTTTTATAAAGTTCATACAGAAAATCCACGCAGTGCTGTATTTAACACAGTGCGCAATGTGTGTCTACATGAATCACTGTCGGCATCAGCTAATGCGTAATCGATAACTTATTCTGTTTATTTTATTAAAAAAAAACGATTATCGTATTAAAAAAATTATATTACAATGACGGATGATAATTGATTATGACGGAATTTTTATGCCCCTGTCCGTCACAATGACGGACAATCAGAAAGTGTAACACGACCTCTGCTTCTGAGAGACTCTGCCTCTCTAAAATGCTCTTTTTTTTTAATAACCAGTCATATTAATGACTTGTTGCCAATTAACCTAATTCGTGGTACAATGCTCCTCCAGCTGTTTTTTATTTGTATTTTTTACTTTTCCAGCCTTTTGATGCCCCTGTCCCAACTTTTTTGAGATGTGTTGCTGCTATCAAATTCAAAATTAGCTAATATTTTTCATGAAATGGTAAAATGTCTCACTTTCAACATCAGATATGTTGTCCATGTTATATTGTGAATAAAATGTGGGTTTATGAGATTTGCAAATCATTGCATTGTTTTTTTTTTTTTTCCAGGTTTTACGCAACGTCCCAACTTCTTTGGAATTGGGGTTTGTACTTCTGTTCAGTGGCTGTAACTGGGGATTTTATTGATGGCAGATCAAGAACTGCGGAAGGAGATGAGATTGGAAAGTAAATGTAATGCCTTGCACATTTGCTGTATATGCCTTCAACAAAATTTTGTTTTGCATGACCAGCTCTGGTCAGCAAGCTGCGGAAAACCTGCAACATTCTTTTTCATGTCCTAAATTCTGTAGTATTGAATGCTCATAAAACAAAGTTTATGTTGTTTTCAAGAGCAAGGGATCATGGCAACAAAAGCCTCTATGTTTCTATTGTGCAAGGAATCAATATTGAGAGAGTCCAGGAATATAAGTACCTTGGGATTTGGATAGATGATGAATTCAGCTTTAAATATAATATAGACATTCTGGTTGGGAAATGGCGTAAAAAAATTGGTTTCTTATATTGACACAGAACTAACTTTGCAATGTTTTGTAGGAAAAGGATTGTTGAAGATTTTTTTTTCTCTTTTGTACTATGGTGATTTGATTTATACGCATACATCTGCATCTACTCTGAATCCTTTGGATGCTGTCTATCACTTTCCTCTCTGGTTTACTACCAGTGACGCTTACACCATTCATCATTGCATTCTAAATAAAAATATTAGATGGTCTTCTCTCGGTGAAAGACGTAATAGACGTTTCTCTTATCTACAGGGCCCTTACTAGGAAATTGCCATCCTATACCTCTTCTCTGTTGGTTTGGTCCTCTTGGACCGTACAAGACTCGCACCAATGAGTGGCTTTTACAACAGGTTCTCAGTATTTATATTGAGCTTGGTAGAGCTGCTTTTAGTTTCTATTCCCCGATTACTTGGCATTATTTACAAAGCACCTTAATACTTTGGCACCTCTCAGTGTATTCAAATCCATGATCAAAAACATATTTCCTCAGTCTGCTTGTTTTAACTGATTTTGTTGTATTTTGTATCTTGTTTTATGTACAGTATTTGCTGACCTGTTTTAATTGCTTTTTTTTAACTCAACATTACTGCAAATGAGGTCCAGCCCTCAATGATTTTCAAATTTAAATAAGGGCACAAAAATGGTGAAACAATGCTCCCCGACAGTTTGTCTTGACTACGAGACTTCTATACTCCTGTGCGGGGCAACCCCCAATCAAGCATCACTTTCATTTAAAACTTGTATTATGATTTTCTGGCAATTTAATGTTGATGATCACTTCATCTTGTAATGACTGCTCTTTGTTATATTGCTTGTAATCATTCCACTCTTCTAACCTATGACTTAACTCTGGATTTACTCACTTAGCCAATGCCTAACAGTGAGAGCTAGACTGACGTTCATGTCAGTGGATGACTGATTCTTATAATAATTGCACTTTATTGGATGAGTATTTTGTTGTTGGTTCAACCATGACCTTGAGGAGTTTTTTTGTGGTTAAAAATTTTGGCTGACTAAAATTGAAATGTTATGCTACAATGTAATACTGTCATTCTGCCTGAGAACCATGTATGAATGAGAGTCATGGACTGAAAATTGATATTGTTCAACCTGAATGCTAACTGACCCCAATGTAATTTTGAGTTCTCTTTCTCCAATCATTTTCAGATGAACAAGCTCATTATTATACCTCTGTTTTCATTTATTTTAAGAGCTGGGCAGTTGGGTTATGAGGGCTTACGGCATAATGAGCTTCTACGTTATTTTTCTAATGACATAACATGAATAGAAAGTTCCATAAAGAAAACTACATATAATTATAGTTGTGAAGAGAAGGACTGATGAGTTGTGCATCTGATGTAGGGTCACATTTCCCCCTGAAATAACTGATTTTAAATCAGATAATATGGCTTGTTTGTAGCAGTCATCATTGCATTTGAGCTTCCAAAAAGGTGCACATAGATTGCTATGTCGCGGAGTCCCATTCCAGTAGGCATGCCACCACCCTGCCCTGATCCAGTGGGCACTCTGCTGCCTGGCCTCGATTGAGGGGCTGCTCCGCCACCTAGTACAGATCCAGAAGGTGTTCTGTTACCCAAAGCTGATCCAGGAGATGCTTCACCAAACAGACTGGCTCCAGTGGGCACTTGCTGCCCAGCCCTGATCCATGGGCCTCTTTGCTGCACAGCGCGGATCGTCAGGGCACTCAGCTATCCGGCCTTTATCCAATGGCCGCTCCATCACTCAATCCAGATTCAGAAGACACTCCATCAGCCAGCCCAGATCCTGGAGGCAGACCTTTGCCCCACCCAGATCCAGAGGGCGCACGCTCGACCTGTTCCAATCCAGGAGGCGACCCATTGCTAAACCACATGCTGAGGGCTCTCCGCTGCCCAGTTTAGATCCTGCGGGCACCACATCACCTAGTCCAGCTCCTGTGGTTGTTTGGTCAACTGATGTAGGGGGACTCAGCCTGCATGCCTGAGCCAGGGGGGCTCCATTTTCCTATCCTGACCCTGTCTGCGTTTTTGACTTTTGACTCCTGTTTTTCCCTTCCTCTCGTGTCCCTTGTCTGTCCGTGTTCCCTCCTCCCCTACTCCCTTCTCCCACTGCCGTCTTACCCCCCCGGCTTTTGCCTCTCGGGGTGTGTTGGGTTACTGTGACACCTTGAGTGCTTTCCTTAATTTTTGCCTCACAATCCAGTCGTCCGTGTTAGTTTCCAATACTGTCTTTTTTAATTGATTATCATCTTGTTTATTCCCTCACCCTCCGCACGTATTTGCATGTCAGCACGTTTCCCTTCCTCATTGTTGATTGATGTGGTGCGTATATAAGTTCTTGTGTCCGCATCTCCCCCTCCCCAGATTGTCTTGTCTCATCATTGTTCTTCTAGCCTATTCTAGTTACAAGCCTGGCAGTCTCCTGTCTTCAGTGTTATCTTAGAAACAAGTGACTATTTATTGGGAACAATGATGAATGGTGGGATGATGAGGACTTGTTGGATTCCCTGCGTTTGTGTGGCTTCTGGCCCAGAGTACAGCGATACTTTTAGTGGCAGGGTTTGGGACATATGTTTGAGAGACATACACATCGTTACACTTGTTAGTTAAATAGATAATTTGAACACATAGGTAGACTTAGATACATATAGGTAGATATTGCATACAGTTATATTGCATATATTTATACACACAGACACACACACACGGACACGCGCACGCGTGCACACACACACACACACACACATACATATATTATTATACTTTACATTATTAGATACTTGGGTCACAGAGATATATCAGAGATATGGATAAACAGGCTATAGAGATAGGTAGATTAGGAACATCACAGGGATAGTTGTGGGTACAAACATTAGTTTAGGGTATAAGATCATGGTGAGTAGGGGTGTGAAGAGGCCTAGGTCTAAGATTTGGGATTATTTTGACCTGATTTCCCAGGATGAGGTAAGATGTAGGGAGTGTGGTGTAGTTTTAAAATACTGCAGCAACAACTCATCAATGTGTAGGCATTTAAGAGCTAAGCACGCAACTGACCTATGGCAAAGCCCTGCCCTCAAATGCGATGAGCCAATCACAGTGCGTATTCTCTCCCCATATACTCGGACATTCTGAGCCTGAAGTTTCATTGAAATGCATCACGGAAACTCTGAATCATTCGCTTTTATGTGGTTTTAAACTGCTTCTAAGTAAAAAAAAAAAAAGTCAAACCCTATGCTTGGGGTAAATGTTGTAACTCCGATACAAGGTATCCCAAGAGGCTGGGCGATGGGGTGTATTGTATACCCATCCCAAAGCCACATCATAACCGAGAGGTGTCTCCTCTGGATAAAGCTTTGTGGAAGACCCCACTATCAGCGCCTGTTCTAAAATGTTGATTGTTTGTCCGAGTCAGTGGAGGGGGCGGGGCTTAGCCATAGGTCAATCGATCCCAGTGCAGAGAGTGGTGCTGGTACTGCTGCTCACATTGCCACTCCTGCAAGGCCGGCTACTGCTGCACAACCATGTAGGTTCAGCACTGATTTAGTGTTTGAATAGTGATTGGTGAATTTTGTTATTAAATACTGTAATTTATTTATAATTTAATTTATTTAATTTTTGAATGGCTAATTTGAAACATACGCTCATACATTGAAGTTATATTAAAGGGAAGTAGTGAATCATTGCATTAATTGAGGAAACCATACTGCTGCATATACAGTAAAAATACTTTTTGTTGTACAGCCAAGAAAAAAGAGCTGGATGATGCGGTGGTTGATATGGCGGTGAAAGACTGCCAGCCTTTTTTCTATCGTGGAGGATGAGAGTTTTAGAACTTTTATGGGGAAGTTGGATCCGACGTACACTCTGCCCAGTCGAAATTTGCTGAAGCACATGGTTGGGGAAAAGTATAAAATGACAAAAGAAAAAGTGAAAGATAATCTTAAGAAGGTAGTCTGCGTGAGCCTAACCTCTGACATGTGGACCTCGGCGAACATGGCATTCATGGGCATCACTTGCCACTACATTCAAAAAGGCAAACTACAAAGCCGGCTGCTAAGTGTTAGCAAATTTCCTCAATTGCACACTTCTGAAATTCTAAAAGGGGCGGAAGAAATACTTCTGGCAGACTGGGGCCTCCTCGGGAAAGTAAGGTGCGTCATCACAGGCAATGCTGCTAACATGATTCGGTGTGCACACCTCATGAAAATGACTCACATTCCATGCTTTGCCCCACACCCTTAACCTGGTCACCAAAAAGGCTATTGAAGATACTTCTGGCCTGGCCCGCCTCTGTACAAAGGGACGAAAAATAGTTGGATTTTTCAAGTCCAGCACTGCGGCAAATGAGAGGCTTGCTTCTGTCCAAGAGCAGCTTGGAATGCCACAGCTCAAGCTGCTCCAGGAGGTGGAGACGTGATGGAACAACACATATATAATGTTGCAGCGTCTCTATAGCCAGCGAGAGCCAGTAGGAGCGGCTCTGGCAAATCTGAGGACTGAGATCACCCGTCTGTCCAGTGATGAGCTCGAGGCAATCAGGCAGTCTCTCCTGGTGCTGTCAGTGTTTAACGAAGTCACACAAGAACTGTCAGCTGAGAAAACTGTATCCTGCTCAAAGGTAGGTTTTACAACTATGCTTAACACATGCTGTGCCCCTTACTGTATTTTAAATGTTGAAACAGTATAATTGATGGAATTTTTATTTTATGCCCTAAGGTCATACCGCTGTACAAGAATCTCCAGTATGCAGTCAGGATGCAGCTGGCTGACATTTCACTCCCCATGGCAGTGACGCTGGGACAGAGGTTAATGGACAACCTAAGGGCCAGGCCATCACCAGAAAATGTCCACTGTTTGCAGGCAGCCACATCTCTCGACCCAAGATTTAAAGTGCTTGCCTTTGAGAACCAGGCTAAAGCCAAGGAGGCCCAGAGATATGTAATATCAGAGTGTGCCAAGCTCATTAAAGTGCCCCCTCCACCACCAACACCAGCAGCCAGCCAGATCAACCAAAGGTTTGTTGTTTTTACGAGTACTAATTTGTTTTTTGTTCATTTTGTTTATTGTTATAGTCTCCTGAAGAAAAAAATACTCTGACAAATTTGATACTCGTCTATTTTCTGAAAATTTCTTGCAAGGTCTGGCAGGCATTTGACTTCAAAGTCCAGCAGTCCAGGAAACAGCATAATCCAATGGCAGATGCAATTGTAGAGGTGCAACGGTACCTAACAGAAGAATACATGGACAGAGGGGAAGATCCACTGGACTACTGGGAAAAAAAAACTGCAGGGTTTTTCCTCACCTTTACAAACTGGCACAGATCTTCTTGCAATCACTGCAACATCTGTGCCATGTGAGCATATATTTTCTAAAACTGGCCAGGTACTGCATCTTAGCTGAGAGGATCACTGACTTTCTCCTGTTCTTATGCCCCCAAGTTATGTCTTAATAAGTGCCTTCTAATTTCAGGTAACGGAGAAGAGACGGAGCCGTCTGAAGCCTGATAATGTGGAGACTGTCTTGTTTCTAAATAAAAATCTTTAAAACAATGAGTCTGAATACTGTGTTAAGTATTGCAACTGCATTTTAAAATGGTAGCTAAATAGTTCTAATGGCAAGTTATAAAAGACATTAAAAGTTTTTGACTAAACAGTTGCCACCATATGCATTCAACACTATGGAAGCATGTACGCAAACAGACACATACCATAAGTGATATATCAACAACTTAAATTATTTAGCAGAAAAGTTTTGCATCCAACATTGAAACAGTTTCGCTCTAATCCAGCACTAATTGGAAATTTCCGATATCCTTTGCGCTGGTCCAAAGGTTTTTCTCCACTCGCCGTGACATTTGGGGGCGGGATGGGGAATGAACATGCACTGGAGTTGCAGTTATAAAGTGGGGTTCCGTGAAATCTACTTCACCATGGTTCATTCCGGACTGATGTCATTCAGAACTTGTGGAAGTTAAAAGCATCATCACTGCCTTTCTTTCTCCAAGCAACAGTTTCAAGACCTGAGTTGTGAAATGATCACTCCCGTTAACCCCTTAAGCCCTGAGTCCTTTTTCGAAAATGGCAGGCTCAAAATGAAATGAGTATATCTCGGCAACTATTTGATCCATTTGAATAATCTTGGTATCATAATAAAGGTAAAACCATTTGGGATTTCTGCCACGGTGTAAAAATCAGTGTATATGTCACTGAGTCAGAGTAAATGAAGATGGAACACAGTATAAATCAAAGACCTCATTTTGCACCAAACAAAGTTTTACTTCGATCCCTTGTAAAATTAATCAGTTGCAGTCTGAAACCTCTAAAAATTTACAGCACAGAATCTCACCATTATCTGTGCCAAAGTTTATTCCAATCAAGTAAATCAGAACACAATTAGAGAGGAATGTCTAGGTGGCTTCTCCAAATTGGCAATTCAGGTACCTTGTGTGTCAAATCAGATTTCTCAGATATTATACTGTAAAACTCGTCTAATTTCACTTATATGTCACTACAGGCATACATTCCACCCAAATACAGCCAGTTTTTAATTTTTTGAATTCAGAAATATTTTTTAAATTATTATTTCTGCCAGTCCTATAGCCTACACCATCCCATTCAAAGACAATAAATACAAAGAAAATGAAATTTGGCTCCTCTGGAGCAGATTTATTTAAAAAAAAAAAAAAAAAAAAAAGCTCATTAATAAGATTATGAATACAACGGAAAGGTTAAAATGGGAAAAAAGTAAAAAGTACAAAAACCCCATCAATTATTTGTACATGAAAAAACACTTCCCACATCCGCTCTGACTGGGGATCGAACCCTGGTCGCCTGCGCGAGGACCGCATATAATAGGCCTTAACTTTCTTAACTTTTCCCATTCCTTCTCTATGGTAGTACTTACCACTACGGATGTAATATATTTTTGGCCACAAGCGGGATTTTGGGGGCGCTGTTTCCTCGTTTAGCGTATGAGTAAGGACACTGACTTCTTCGAATGACAGGCAGCGGGACAGCGGGAACAGTAAGAAGGAAAAAAAAAGTGAAATACAAGGATTTTTCGCGCTTTTCGCCGTTTTTAACGAATCCATCGTCTAACTTTTCAAAAGTAAGTGGTGGTTCATTTTTTCTAGCAGTAAATTAACTCTTCTAAGTCATATGTAAGAAAACTGTTATAATTGTTGTTTTAAGGTATGTTACGTGATGTTGTTTACAGTTTACCGAAGGTTACGGTCGCTCCTAATGTTAATTCAACATTATATAGGCGTTAATCATCATTTTAACATATGTCACATCTGTCAGTGAGTTCTCTCTTGTTGACACTGATCCTAAATCAGCTTTCTGTCACTTTTCTGTATATATATATATATATATATATATATATATATATATATATATATATCACACACACACACACACACACATATATATATATATATATATATATATATATATATACATATACATACACAGAGATGGATAGATATTTCAAATAATATTTAATGTTATCATGAATAACTGATATATCAGTCTGATAACGCTTTTAGTTACCCTATAATATGTACTGTGTTTGCTGTGCGCAGGAAATACTGAAGAAGACGTTTAGCTTCTTCCCTGGAAAGGTGTTGGTCTCATTCAGAAAGGGTCCATCAGGCCATCTACGTCAGGACCCTTCTGATGAGGCCATGAAGTTAAAAAGAAATCCTGCGCTTCAGGACAAGTCTCCTGCACGGAGTCCTGACCTTGTGAGGACAAATGCTCTCACCATGGTCTTTCAGCGGGGAGGGGATGTCTCCGACCGACTGGAGTTGATGGGGGAGTATTTGCTCCAGTTCGGAAAGTATAAGGGGAAATCATTCAGGTGGCTCCTTGAGAATGATGTTGGCTACACCATCTACCTCATAAAAAAGGTAGAAGAGGAGGAATAAGAGGGGGCCTTCAATCCCCAGGGACACAGCAAGGACAGCCTGCTGTCATTTCTGGACTACGCCAGGAGCTTCCAGGAAATTGAAGACCTCTGGCAGTATCTGTTGTCCAGGAAGCCTGCCCCACCGGTGGCAACAGAGGGTGACAAAACTGTAGGCTTTGGAGTCAGGGCCAAAGATACCTGGAGGCAGATCTTGGAGAGCAGGACTGATGGTTATGCTGCCTTCATCTCACGAGTGAAGTGCGTCAAGAACAGCAAGATGTACAACTTGCAGCAGTACATCCTCAAGCAGCAGAGGGCGGAGTCTGGTCCACCACCCCCAGCCTCCGCAGCCTCCAGTGCACCAGCAGCCTCCACACCGAAATCTAGAACTCTAGGTCAGTTCACAACCATATGCAAATACTGATTTTACATGAACATTAAATGTCTCTAACACATGTTATTGTTTAATCTCTTAGTGATGGATGAGGACGAGGAGCTGGAGAAAGCGATATTAAGTCTGTCCCCATCAAAATTTGAGACTGAAACAAGTAGATGGATCTAGTTTAATTACCAGAAACCTGCAAGTTTGTCTTTAAACTCTTCATGTACATGATAAAATTTAACAAGTCACCTGTGCTTTCAGGGCCACCAGCAGCTGCAGCCCCCAGAGCCACAGCGGTGTCTCCACCAGCAGGTTTCTCTTCATCACTGTGGATTCTGTTCTGAGTTCACCTGCCATTATTGTTCTCCCTCTCCTCCGTCTATTATTTTGGCCATGTTCTGGCTTGTTCTAATGCTTGTGTTATTTTGTTCTCCCACTAACATAAGGAATTAACATGTCGTCGATGATGGTAAGTGTTCTCTTTTTTTTCATGCTTTCTTTAGGCCAGTGGTTCCTCAAACTGGGGGCGTGGATGACTGGGAGAAATATGGAGTGACGTTGAATGAACATGATTTATGCAGGAAAATAAACAAACAAGAGTTTGCTGAACATTTTATCTCTCCTATTGTTGTTAATGATTGCTAAAATCTGAACGGGGAATGCCAGAGAAAGTTTGAGAACCACTGCTCTCAGCTGTCATTCAAGGATTTGGCATGTGAAATACTGCAGTGGTTAACATGCTACATCTTTGATTGACAGGTGACATTCTCACCGTATATTGATATTGTCTCTGTGCTTTACCTGTTTCAAATTCTTAAAAGCACTGCTTATTCATTTTCAAATAAAGAGCGATTCACAAATTGATGAAAACTTTCAGTCTGCACTAATAGTTATCTACAGAGACAGCAGGCAAAGACATATTGTGAAGCATAAACAAACCTCGGTGTGTGAGGAAATGACACACACTGTTCTTACAGCTCGCAGGACGAAGCAAACAGCAACAACTGCCAGTTCCAGACCTGCAGAGCCTGAGGACCCCTCTGTGACTGTCGCTTCCGTTAAAGGTTATCATTTCTGTGTATTTCTTTATTCCGTCTTACTTTTTAACCATCCTGCATTTTAACAATATACAATATAGAATTCATGAGAATTTTATATTTTCTTTTGATCTCAAAGCCACAGTGAAGGCCCCGCTGCCAGTCCCTCCTCAGCTGCTCGCTATCGCCCCACAACTTGGAATAAAAGAGCCCGAGCCGAACGTGTTGAGACAAAGTATGACATTTAAACATAAGTTCTCTTATACTTCCAGTGTATCTCACATTAATATTACTTCAGTTTTGACTGTGTTATACTGTTTACAGTGCTCATATGTTTAGTAATGCCATGTAAAGATTCTATCTGGTGTCTGTAAAAGTTTTTCTCATCTTTTGTTGCAACATAAAAAGTGTGGAATAAGGACAGTATAACTGCCCTGCAGGGGTGTTTTGACTGCACTTTATGGGAGGTATTTGACTGTGCTGATATTAATGATCAGGTCTCATATGTGTCTGATTATATAAACTTCTGTGTAGATTCTGTGATCCCATCCAGGAGCTTTAAGGTATAGCCCAATGATAAACCTTGGGTATTGCACAAACTTAAGCATCTTTTAATGAAGAAGAAACAGGCATACAGAAATACTGATGAGGCAAAAAAAGGGAATTGCAGAGACAGATTAAAAATCAAATAATTCAGGACAAACTAATATATAAACAGAAGATAGAGGGCACTCTAACACTGGTAGACCCAAAGAAGCATGGCAGGGCATTAAAACCATGACTAATGTCCCCCACAAGGGAAGGGGGAAACCTTCCCTTGACTTAAATTGTAGCGAGAGAAAGGAGATGGCTGACCAGCTTAACACCTTCTTTTGCCGTTTTGAGAGTAACGGCATACATTCCATCACCACTGTGACGGCGCCCCCTGCTGCTACCCCGCCTCTGGATTTTATCATTTCGGTATCTGAAGTCCAGCACCTTTTTCAAAACTGTAACCCCCGGAAAAGTCCAGGCCCAGACAACATCTCTGGAAGTGTTTTAAAAAACTGTGCGGAACATCTAGCACCAGTTTTTACTAATATTTTTAACTGTTCCCTGAACAATCAAATAGTCCCAAATATCTGGAAATCGTCCAAAATCACGCCCATCCCAAAAACTGCTAGACCATCAAATCCAAATGACTTCCGGCCAATAGCACTAACATCAGTTGTGATGAAGTGTTTTGAGCATCTGGTGAAGCGGTATATTGTGGGACAAACTGAGCACCTGATAGACCCACTGCAGTTTGCGTATCAGGCCTCCAGGGGTGTGGAGGATGCTGTTCTTACTCTGCTGCATTTTGTGCATACCCACCTGGGGAAACCTAAGGCTCATACGAAGATTTTATTTGTGGACTTTACATCTGCTTTTAATACAATCAAACCATGTATTTTAGCAGACAAACTGGCAACCGAATTCTCACTCCACCCTCGTTTGATTTCATGGATCACAGACTTTCTTAGCAGATGAACTCAACAGGTCAGAGTGGGAACATCATTGCCCGAAAAATTAACCACCTCCACAGGCTCCCCTCAGGGTTGTGTTTTATCTCCTTTTTTATTTATTTTATACACCAACTCCTGC
The DNA here is from genome assembly GCA_029692085.1 of Gymnothorax javanicus. Classification (NCBI taxonomy): domain Eukaryota; kingdom Metazoa; phylum Chordata; class Actinopteri; order Anguilliformes; family Muraenidae; genus Gymnothorax; species Gymnothorax javanicus. Next base: position 49,326,733 of record CM056204.1, read on the forward strand.
ACCAGCACTTTTCCAAACAGACACTTTATTAAATATGCAGACGACACAGCCTTAGTAAGTCTCTTACATGATGGAGAGGAGGAACATGGACCGGTACTGGACAGCTTTTTAAATTGGTGTAAAAACTCCAATCTGGTGCTTAACTGAGCTAAAACAAAGGAAATGTCCATTGATTTTAGGAAGAGTAGACCAACAAACTCCGTCACTTTTATTAATGGGGAGCAGATACAGGCTGTGTCTGAGTACAGGTACCTGGGCACTGTACTTGATGAGCATTTTAAGTGGGACGCCTGGTCTGACTGCCTGGGCACAAAAGCACAACAACGGCTGTATTTTTTAAAGAAACTTGCCTCTTTTAATGTACATTCTAAAGTTCTCTGTGTGTTTTATCTTGCTTTTATTGAAAGTGTTTTAACTTTTGGATTGATTTGCTGGTTCGGAAACGCTACAGAAGCCCGGAAGAAAACAGTTAGAAAAACTGTAACAATAGCAAGCAAACTTCTAGGTGTCACTCTGCCCAGCCTGGAATGTATTTATAAAGAGCGAGTTACGCAAAAGGCAACTTTTATCATTAATGACGAGAAGCATCCTCTAGCCCCAACTTTTAAATTGCTTCCATCTAAGCGCCGCTACTGCCCCCTTCTGTTCACAAAAAACAGATCGAAAATGTCTTTTGTGCCTAATGCTGTGAAGTTTTTAAACTCACTGTGAATCTTCTTTATGCAAGACTGTCCAAACCTGAAATTTTGAACTGGTGCGGGTACATGGTATTTAAAGTGTGTCTCTGTCTGTCCATGTTTAATGTTTGTTTTTGATTTGATGTGAAATACCATGTGTTTGATTGTTTATGCTGCGAACAAATTTCCCCAGGGGGACAAATAAAGTCTATCTATCTATCTATCTATCTATCTATATGTTTTTCAAAGCCCACAGAGAGCCAGTCGCCTCCCACAGTTTGTCCTCAGAGTCTGTGATCACGGCAGCCCCGTCTCCGCCCGAAGGTAAATGTTTTATGTTCTTAAATGTTATGAGAATTAATATCTCAAGCTCATGTTCATTTTTTTATGTTTATATCTCACTTGTCCTTGCTGTTTGTATCTCACCATCCTAGATTCATCATCACATCCAGAAGCACAGGAAGACACAGGTATGAATTTCTGTCCCACTGTTTTAACCATAGCAGCCATTTTCAAAGAGCTCTTTACCTTTTTCTTTTTGTGTACACTGTATACTGTAGTGCTTTGTGTGTTTTACAGCTCTGCCACATCCAGCGCCTCCTGTCAGGCAGCCAGCAGCCTCCATCCCGAGCTATGATCAGGATGTTGCTCGGTGGAACTGCTCCCATCAGCAGAAAATATGGATGAAGACTGAGATGAGGGTTTGGGTCTGTGGCCAGGGTCACGTCCAGTACGTCACCCCATGACCATGCTGTCCCTGTGGCGTTATCCACCTCAGCCTGAGCTCATTGACTCAATCTCTGACCTCCCCTCACCAAAGTACTTTCAGCTTCATCCATTTTTTATATGGAAGCCAGAGCATGCGATCATGGAAAGAATGAGGAGCAACTATGTCCTGCCATGTCTTCATGGTTGTCCCAACCCCCAGGTAGCTTCTTCAGGCGTGGGAAGGCCAAGAGTGATAATTGGCACCGGTGGCCAGTACTATATCTTGGCCTCACGTCTCACCTGCAAGGCATGCAAGAAGTACTGGCATGCTGACAAGCCCCAGTGGCTGGAGAAGCTACCAAACAGGTTCACAAACATCGTGCCAGCCTTCCTGACGCACAAAAAAGCCATCTGCAAATCAGTGATGGATGAGCTGAGGCGCAGTGGCAGATCACCGGAGGATATGTCCAAGCAGCTGACAGAGGCACTCCACCTGAAACATGAGCGAGCTCACCTGGCCTACCTGGAGAGTGTGCAGAACGTTAGGGATGCTGAGGCAGGTGTCTACGGACAGACAACTATCACTGGGCTCCTCAGACAGACAGACACTCCTGCTCCATTTGGTGGGTACGCTGATGCTGATGGCTGGTGTGGCGTGTCTATTTCTGCACACTATTTAGTCAACTGCCTGGTCCATGAGTACCAGAGGCAGGAGCACCTCCTCACTCTGCTGCTACAGGGGACCTTTGGGCGGGCACTGAGGTCAGATCACACCCGCAAAGTGGCAAGGAAGGTTGTTCTGTCATCCGGCACCATGTTTTCCTATGCTGTCATGAATAAGAGCTGGATGATCCTGAGCTGGGTGATGCTGCAGTCCGAGTGTGATCGGGCCCTTTATCCCATGTATGAGGGTCTGGCTCAACGGTACACTTTGGCTGGAGAGGAGAAGGCGAGCTACCAGTGGGTGGACAGGTATGAAGCTAGACTTGTTTTACATAACATAGTTCATTACATTTTCTTTGTGTAATCTGACTCTTTTTGTTCATAGACTAAATAAATGACAAAATAGGCAAATAGATAGAAGACAAACAGCAAATTATGTTACTGTAAATACAGTAAGACTAATTTAGCAAATGTATGTATTAAATAAGGTAATCTTCAGCTCTAATGAAATTACTTTTTAATATTTTAGGGACTGCTGTGCTGCCTTCAAGGTATTGGATCCTGGGGTTCAGGAGCACCTCGTATGGGACAGCTGGAAGACCACAGAGGCTCTTGTTACAGAGGCCACTTCTGGAAACCTGGCTAACAACAGCGCATCTAGGACCAAGTTTAACAGAGACATTACCATCAAGTTAGACTTGTTTCATTGCATGCGGCGCTTAACCAGGGAGTGTGTGTCAGAACATCATCCTCTGTACAGCTCTTTCTGCCAGTTCCTCTCTGCAGCGTTCGTTTTTGTGGACCAGAGCGACCTCCAGAAATTCAAGGATGCCTATACCTTCTGTGAAATCTCACCTGCCAATCCCACCAAGCAGCACATCCGAGAGCATTGTCGGACAAAGGTGCCACAACCCAGAGAACTGCTGCAGAGGGTGGAAGATGTCCTCCATCACTTCCACTTGGCTAAGGACGCCAATGATGTGCTGCTCTTCAAGCCCTCCATGTTGAAGGTGTGGAGAATTCAGCGCATCCACATTCTGAGAGGCTGCCTGAGCGACCCTGAGGTGGAGGAGGGAATCCTGTACGTACAGGTATGGTGGCACCTTGCAGCTCAACTACACCAAGGGCAAGAGAGCTGCTGTACCTATTTGGATCCCTGTGAGAGGCATGTCTCAGCAGGAGGGCTTCCACTTTCACCAAGCCCAGTGAGTAACAGGCAACAGGGTGTCCAGTGAGCTCTTCCAGGCCCAGGCTATGACTGGAGTGGTGCCCTGGAACTTCCAGAGGCTGGTGGACCTTAAGCGGCCAGATGTGGATCTCCCAGCTGTGTTTGACCCCCTGTTAATCGCTCAACTGAACGCATCCTCTTTGAGAGTGACAGGGAGGGCAAAATACCCAATTTTGCGAGTAGCAAACAGGGACACAGGGGAGCAATTTGGACTGGAGTATGTGGAGCCAGGCTGTCGTCCTGTTGTTTTGAACTGGGATAAGGACAAGACACAGCCCAGCTCCTCAGCTGCTGAAGCCATGGAGCTGCAGCAGCACCCTGCCCAGGATCAACCTCATCCCTGCCCTACTGCTGTAGTGGGCACAGACCCTCAGGTAATCTAGGTGAATCACTCACTCTCAGTAACTGACTAATTGACTGACCGATCTACTGATTTAATCACCATATTTGATGCTATATCTTAGGAGAGCAGGGCCACTGTCCAGGGTGATCCAGTTGTGGCAGCACCGATCCTGTCTTCCCGGCAGTGTGCTGAAGCAGTCTCTCAGTTCCAGCTGCCCTTGATTCCAGCATCTGCAACACCTAAAGCAGAGCCTCTTCTGGATGCAGGTAATTTCAAGTACCCACCTACACCTTCCTTCATACAGACCTCATAGCTAAAAGCAGGCTTTGACACTGTGGTTGGAATTAATATCATGAAAAACATTGTAATGTATTGTCCATTGACAATAATTATTGAGCTAATGTGTGCAAAATGTAAAAGCTATAATAAACAAACACTATAATAAACGTGGTTTTTTTTGTTTTTTTTTTTTCCCCAGACCTGACAGAGGCTGCACCGCTGCCTCTGTCCTCTTCTCCTCGGGCCACCCGGACCGGACCCATTAAGACAGGAGGTCTTATTCAAGTCCTGGACCACAGCCGGTGGACAATACCCATGAAAGCCGCTATCGACGGGCTCCTGATCAAGCACCATGGCACCAAAGATCATTTGAAGTGGGTGGATGCAGACCATGCTGCCATGGTACAGAGAGCCTGCACTAATCCCAACAGCCTCCTTCATCCTACCACATGCCAACATATCTCCAGATATGTGAAACATCTGGCCAAATTAAAAAACACAAACTCCTCTCTCAATACAAGTGTGGAGAAGGTTCTGGAAACCCAGCAGCTGCGGCAGAGTTTGACCACGGGCAGCCAGACGGTCAGTGTGCCTGTCACAACCCTGCCTCCTGCAACTTTTAACCCTCCATCTGTGGCTTCCCCCAAGGAGGAGTCAATGAGCCGGGCCTGTGTGGAGAACATAGTGAAAGAGATCCTGGACAAACAACAGCAGCAACAATAGCAGCAGAAAAAGACTAGGAACTGTTTAGCCTGTGGTCAGCCAAAATCACACTACCAAGGCGATGGCTCCTCAGTTCATTTCTTTTATCAGTCTCCAACAGTCAAGTACTTTTACTGCTCCACCAAGGTCTTTAAGACCTATGCAGATGAAGGCCTCCAAAGCCCCAGGATGTCTTTTGAGGACTTTGCTGCATCTCCATTTTTTGAGCGGGAGCTGGAGGCTGCCAGACGTAGGGGAGCAGAGTGGAAGAAGGTGGCAGAGGAGAGGGCAAAGAGGAAGTCAGCACAGCAGCTGCCAACAGGTCGTCTGTGCAGGTCCTGTCACCTGCCATTAAAGCAGGGGCCTGACAGCCCTCACATTCATACCTGTTTCCCCAATGTGCCAGGGAAGTATATCTATTGCCTTGCAAAAGTGTTCTCGCTGTACAAGGCACAGGGCATGGTCAGGGAGATGACCTGGGTGGAGTTTCAGCAGGCTGACTTTTATGAGGCTGAAAAGGCCAGATGGATTGCAGAGAAAAGGAAGTGAACCTACTGTCCCAAAATCCACCATCCAAAATAATCACCAATAAAGGCAGCCACAAGGACACACTGCACACTTGTTAGCTTACCGGCCCTATGCGCCGATAAGCTATTGTCGTGGTGTGGCGTTCGTCATCCGTCGTGGATGAATGAATTTGGCTGGATGAATTTTCGTGTAAATTTGCCATAACATACTACTAGACCATATCTCCAGCCTTTTTTCTCAGATTTTTGATTAAATCGTTTTTGTCCGTTTTATGGGTCCTTGAAATTTTGGCTCCAATGTTAAAGATAGGACTGAGAAATTTAAAAACATTCTTTCTCAAAAACTGCATGATAAATTTTTTTCTAAATTAGGCAATCAACTTACCTTGGTACCATCAATGTACAGTGCGGGCGCCATTTTGATTGAATAGACGGAAGTGGGTCTATTGGGGGCGCTGTACTTTACGAATATGCAAGATGGCCTGTGGAGGCCAAATGGTTGCAGATAGAGTTTAAGTTTGTATTATCAACATATAGGAAGTCATATATGACCTATACATTGGCTATGTTAAAGTGGACCTGAGATGACTTTGAAAGGTCAAACTAGAGGTCAGGGAATATATTAACAATGTTAAAAGATATGACTTGAAATTTCAAAAAATTATTTCTTAAAAACTGTCTGATAACTTTTTTTCTAAGTCTGGCAATCAACTCACCTTGATACACTTTATGTACAGTGCGAGTGCCATTTAGATTGAATTGACAGAAGTGGGTCTAGTGGGGGCCCTGTACTTTAACATTGGGTCTTATGGAGAATGGGCCAAATTGCCTGTGGACGCTAAATGGTTGCAGAAAGAGATTAAGTTTGTATTACTGACATATAGGAAGTAATATATGACCTATATTTTGGCTGTGTTAAAGTTGACCTCAGATGACCTTGAAAGGTCAAACTTAAGGTCAAGCAAAATGTTACAATTTTCAAAGGTTTCTAGGCTTGAAAATATTGATGATTGGGAACATATGTGCATTGAACACTTATAGGAAGTCATGTATCTTCTATCACCAAAACTATTACAGATAGAGCTTAGGTTTGTATTGTGGCCAAATAGGAAGCCATGTATGAAGTTTCATTGGGTGACCTTGAACTTGACCCTCAGTGACCTTGAACGGCCAAACTATACAGTGAAATTTCAATGACTTATATCAGCAAAATCGTTGCAGATTGGGTGTAGGTTTGTATTGGAGACGTATAGGAAGTCATGTATGAACTTTCATTTAGTGACCTTCATATTGACCTTCGAGGTCTAAATTGACCTAGAGAAAATTCAATGACTTCTACCACTGAAAAGGTCACAGATGGAGCCTAGGTTTGTGTTACTGACATAGGAAGTCACATATGAACTTTCATTTGGTGACATTCAGCTTGACTGTTGATGACATTTTGAAGGTCAAACTTGACATAATACAATTACAATGACTTGTATTGCCAAAAGGTCGCAGATGGAGTCTAGGTTTGTATTACAGGCATTTACATTACATTACATTACACTACATTACAGGTTCTTAGCAGACGCTCTTATCCAGAGCGACGTACTAAAGTGCAAAAGATCAGTACAAAAGTGCAGAGCTCCTAGGGGACAAGTACAAGTGCTAACAGTAAGTGACAGAACACATTACAGCTATGTTGGCTGTATCAGCATACGTGACTTTTGGGGCTGTTGCATTGTTACTGCTGGCCCTGTCTGAAACCCCACCGCATGCCAACAAGCCCAATTTGTGATGATGCCTGAAGGCCAAAATGAGTCACCTGAACTCATAACCTCGTGCAACCCATGTGCACGTAGGGGTGGAGGGGGTACGGGAAAAGACACTGAAAAAAAAAAAAAAAACTGGCTTTGGATCTATTTAAAGAGAAATGGGTGCACATCAGAGTGAGAAACTAAAGCATCTACACTGATAGTCACACTCAAATTAGGAAAACCTCAACGACATCATGAAACAAACTATCCTGCTCTGCGGATTTGTGTTGCTTGCTCTGTCTGGTAAGTACCTGTAAGTTAGAATCTGTGTTTTCAATAATCTCAATAAAGGTGTATTTGGCTGCCACAAATTACATTTACATTGTCTTTCAAAGGCACTGAAGATGAGGATTGTGAAGGGATTTGCTCTTTATTGATGCAATTAAGAGGGAGATGAATTGTCACGAGATATCATAAAATACTTTTCTTTATATTTTTATAGATAAAATAGCATGTGATCAACTCAAGCAGAATAAAATATTTGTGAGATGTGGGTACGAACGAATTTCAGGAATTCAACATATTTCAATTTCACTTATTGAGGCTACTACACTCCTGGGTCATTCCACGTGTAGTCAACCAGGGCTCCCATGGGCATAGTCATGGATTTTTCTCTAACTTTGATAAATGTTGCTTTAGGTGTCAAATGAAGACATACAAATTTTAGCTCAATCAGAAAAAAATGGCATTTTTTCCATTTTTAACAGGCTGTAACTCTGGAACTAATAAAGCTAACCCCATGATTTTTTTCAGGACTTGTTCTGTGGGCACTGTACTCCTCTTACTCAAAGTAGTTTTCACCCTTTCACTGTAGTTTTATAGGCTCTCAAAAATGCTAGTTTTACAAACTGGTAAAGCATACACATTTAAGGATACCATTTTCACACCCATCTGAGGACATATCGAGGGCTGACTGCAATAAACAGTTATGTCCAATGTATAACATCTGTAGCATTTATAGTTCTTTGGTTATATTGATCCTTATTTTACCCCCCTGTGGGAGGTGTCCAGCTTTCGGCCCCTTTTTTCAGGATGTGGTTATCCTTCAATTATAATGAAACCTATACTTTTGGAAAGCTCTTGATGTGCACTGCCGCAAAAATAAATATAATTATGGAACTAGCATACCTTAATTAAAAACATTGATGCATATTTTCAATATGTTTTCATCAATTTTGTGTTGCAAAATGAATAAAGTGGAGCAATAGAAGATGACAAACTAGTGAGTTGCTGTTTTTGTTGCTATCCTACCAAAATAGATGACACCAGTGATTCCTCAATTATTGCACAGGTGGCAGGACATGCTAATTAGCAAGTCTTGAGACAACGGCTTCCCCAGTTGGTGAAAGTACCTCTCAATCTTACATTGGCCACGTTTACATGAGAGCTTTAATTCCGAATAAAAATAATTTAATTCCGAATAAAAATTAATTCCGCTTTAAAAAGACCATGTAAACACCTAATTCCGAATAAAAATATTATTTGGAATTAAACTTAATTCCGAAGTAAGTGGCTGGTTTGTTCCGATTTAAATCCGAATTAATTAATTCCTCGATCATGTAAACGTTTATTCCTTTTAAAATTAATTCCTGTTGTTCTGCGCATACACACCTGGGTCATTCTTCACTATTGGTGACTTTTCAGTGTGCTAACTTATGAAAAAAAAGAATACATTTTTCATGTTTTTAACACTATATGTGGTAAATGGTATGTTTAACCTTCAGGAACTTGTACTGATAGAGCTTGTGCACCTAAATAATAATAATTATGGATGGATTATTCAGACGTGGACCACGAGAGAGTTCCACTCTGTTAGGGACATATACACAGGTATTACAAAGTGTAAATAATGTAAATATTCAACAATACTTAGCTTTTCTTGCACCTTATGTGCCCCTCATTCCATTGTATAAGTTTTTCTTTGAATAATGTTGAAAATTGAATTTTTGAGTAGAACATGTGTTCATTCTTTAAAACGGTCACATTTTTTGCACCCAATTTAAATGATAAATAATAACAGAAATTTGCACAAAATTACATATGTCTGCTGCTGATTCCTTTCAACTCTGCAGTTTAACATTAACATATGCATAACATTTAACATACTTGTTATGTTATTTGGGTAAAAAATGTGACTAAGAGGGTGGAAAGGACCTTAACAGGGTGGAATGACCAGCAATAACTCAGTGAGTTTCAACAATAATTTTAGTATTAACTGGCAGAACATTTAACTTCAATTGAAAATACAAAACATTCAACAATTTGAAACATAAAAAATTACATTACAGTACTAAACATAAGTGCCTCTACCGACAAACAAAAGTGGCCCTCACCAAACTTTCTTTACGGGCCAGAATTTAATTTGATTTCATTTAATCTTATTTTTAACTTTATTTAATTTTATTTCATCTTTTTGTGTGCATGTGTGTGCATAAATATATATGTGTGTGTGTGTGTGTGTGTGTGCCTGAGAAGGTGTTTGTGGGTATGTGTGTGTGCTCTTTGGATCTGCATCTCGCTTCGCTCTGTTGCGGTGTTTCAGCTGCAGTAAGTGGGGGAGTCATTTCCTAACAAATATATACAATTTAACAATACATCATCATGTAAATTGTATCAACAACATTTTATAATAATGATCAATTATTGTTTAAATATACTTAAGAGGGTGTGATCTGTTGATATTGGATCATAGCTGTTATGCGGTAGGACAGCGGTAAAACTGAGTAAATGCCTTGTACCTTAATATAATAATAAAGTTTTACCTTTTACACATATTGATAAATTAGATGAACCGTATAAATAACAACTAAATATGTATATACTAGTATTTATAAGCATTTCCCTACATTTTGTGATAGATTTTCCACCCTGTAAGGTGAATGTTCCACCCTGTAAGGTTTACATACCTAACAGGGTGGAAAATTTCAAACCAAATTAGCCATTGCTCAGTGACAGAAAACTTTTGTTAGCTAGTTCTCCACAAATAAACAGTACTTTTGTATAAATATCAAATATGTTTTTTTTAATTTTTAAAAATGTAGTTTACTTTCTTCATAAATTAGGCTAACAGGGAGGAAATTTAAGAGTAGGACATACAGGTTAACATCATAAAACATGCAAAAAAAGGCAAATAGAAAGTTGTCACTCACCTCACTTTGCTCCTTTTAAATTTCCCTCTGAAAGTGTGATTTCACAGCCAAAGTGTGGGAATGGGAATGGTAGTTGTTTTTGTTCAAACAGCGAAAACCCACAATCTAACAGGGTGGAACATGATTTTGGGGACATATAGTAAATTATTTTTTAAAATAATAATAATGACCATTTCCATTGCAAGAGATTAATATTTAGAGATATTTTAACATGATCTATACAATAATAAAAACAAATTTCCATGAATTTATAAATATTTTACAATTTATTTCACTGAAACTGAGAATTTGCTTTGGGGACATCATAAAAAGAAGTGTATGTGTCAAAACAAAAGGCGATAAAGATAAAAAATATACATTTACAAACATAATTTTGTGTTAATTATGTAAAGGAGACTTCAATGTATAATAAAACCCTTTTGTATTAAACATATTGTTTATTTTAATTAAAATATTAAGAGTTTTTTCTTTGGGACGGAAAAGTCACCAATAGCCAGGAATGACCCACCTACGAGTTGATTATCCCGCTTATAGCATGGTCATTTGCCAGCAATATCAAATCAAAGCAAAAAGAAATTTTTGGTGAAAGTTTTGCACTTAAAAAACGAGCTGGTAATCAATAAATAGGCGCCGCGCCTTCTCATTGCCAATACTATTGCCTATGCCAAGCTAAATTGAACCAGCTAACTTAGTTCAGCTTACCTTCATGGAGAGAGCGTGCGCAAAAAAAAATCTATCATCCTTTTACCAGCTAATTATTTGGTAACTGATTCCATCTGAAACGGAGATTATGCTTAACACAACATTATGCGCGATTATGCAGACTGTTGGTAACTTGCTACCCGCAATTACAATGAACTAATTACGGTTTCCGTAGAGCCAGCGAGCTGAAATCAGTCTGTTGTCACAGCACTTAACTAGCGAACTGTCAGCAGTTGCTGATACATGAAGTGGACATGTTAGTTTCCTTTGTAACTGTACGCAGTTATTATCGTTCAATGAATAAAGCGTGATTATTTCGCTGCTTTAATATTTACGGTCATTATCGCTCGAGCACCTATTGTTAACCGCCCCGCAGGACGTAACTTGACGCCGCAAAATTTACTGGAGATAAATGAGTAGCTTGGTTTCTGATATGCCCAGCAAAATGCCGGTGTAGGTACCAGATGTGCTCGGCCTACCATATCTGCTCGGGGTTCTGCGTAGAGATGACGTAACATATTATAATGCTCTGAACCAATGATATTAAACACTTCTCTGCTGCACTTCGGTTGGTGGCCGGATACTATAGCTATGTTAGCGCGTAGCAGGCTGTAATAGACATGAGCAAATATTCGATTTCGTAATTCTTTACGTGAAAAAAAAAAAAACTCCGTTTTCCACTGCGGTCAAGCTATCACCAGTTCGGAAAACGATGGTCAAACGATCACCGATAAAAAAATGTGATGCTCAAATACAGCGGATAGCGCGGTAGCAAAGTCACTTGATACGATTGCTGTCGAAAATTGGCTTGTGGAACGCAATAGTGAGGCTTATTCAACGAAAGTATGCGTGTATTTTGTTCAGAAAAAAAAAAATCGTAAACAACTTCCATAATTTGGTTTGAAAATGATTTTTATTTATTTCTTTTTTCAGTAAATAGTTGACACTTTGTGCAGATTGAAATGTAAGATTTTGGTGAAGTGCTTTTACTCCAGATCACTGGCAATTGCATGTCACAGTACCAGTGTTTCACTTTAAGCAAAAGTAAAAAAAAAACAGGAAGATATTACTGTGGCATTAATGTAGGAATTGCCATCAAAATTGGTATTTTGAGGTGGACGAAAAAGGAGAAAATTCAAGTGGGGACCATAATACTTGTGTACTTCCAAATATCTGTAAAAATTAGTGGTCCCAAACCATACTGCATACGCAGTTGTGAAAGTGTATTGAATAAAGAGAGAATATGGGTGAATCATCAGAGAAACAGCCATTAAAATATGTACTTTGCAATTGGACACAACAGGCCATGTGTGAGGACTTGTAATGGTTATAATTGAAAAAGTTTGTGAAAAATACACTTGCATACAACAATGCATGCACTCCAGTACAGGAGATCTGAATAGGAGGACACTCTGTGTTGGATATACAGTTGTGTTCAAAATAATAGCAGTGTGTTTTAAAACGTGAGTAAAGCTCAAAAGCCTTATAATATTTTTATTTCCATTCATTTGGAACACTGCACATTATATTTTACATCAAAACATGAAGAAAAATGTATCAATATTTTAATTATTTCACAGAAAAATGGAGGAAAAAAAATGATATTGGGCTGTTCAAAAAAAATAGTGTCTGCATTTTTCATTACAAACTCAAATATTTACTCAATAAACTGAAAAAAATGTTAAGATTTAGCATTCCTAATATTTAGTTGTATAACCACTGTTTGAGAACTGCTTGACATCTGTGCTGCATGGAGTCGACCAACTTCTGGCACCTGTAAACAGGTATTCCAGCCCAGGATGATTTGACAACCTTCCACAATTCCTCTGCATTTCTTGGTTTTGCCTCAGACACAGCTTTTTTGATGTCACCCCACAAGTTTTCTATTGGATTAAGGTCCGGGGATTGGGCAGGCCACTCCATAACCTTAATTTTGTTGGTCTGGAACCAAGATGCTGCTTGCTTACTGGTGTGTTTTGGGTCGTTGTCTTGTTGAAACACCCATTTCAAGGGCATTTCCTCTTCAGCATAAGGCAGCATGACCTCTTCAAGTATTTTGATATAAGCAAATTGATCCATGATCCCTGGTATGCGATAAATAGGCCCGACACCATAGTAAGAGAAACAGCCCCATATCATGATGCTTGCACCACCATGCTTCACGGTCTTCAGAGTGTACTGTGGCTTGAATTCAGTGTTTGGGGGCCGTCTGACAAACTGTCTGTGGCCCTTGGACCCAAAAAGAACAATCATACTTTCATCAGTCCACAAAATGTTTCTCCATTTCTCTTTAGGCCAGTGGATACGTTCTTTGGCAAATTGTATCCTCTTCATCACGTGTCTTTTTTTTAACAGTGGGACTTTGCGGGGGTGTCTTGCCAATAGATTAGCCTCACACAAGCGTCTTCTAATTGTCACAGTACTCACAGGTAACTTCAGACCATCTTTGATCTCCCTGGAGCTGATCATTGGCTGAGTCTTTGCCATTCTGGCTATTGTTCGATCCATTCGAATTGTAGTCTTCCGTTTTCTTCCACGTCTCTGGTTTTGCTTTCCATTTCAAAGCATTGGAGATCATTTTAGCCGAGCAGCCTATCATTTTCTGCACGTCTTTATACATTTTCCCCTCTCCAATCAGCGTTTTAATTAAAGCACGTTGTTCTTCTGAACAGTGTCTTGAACGACCCATCTTTCTCAGGTTTTCAGAGAGAAAATGTGCTGTTTTTCAGAGGATGTGCTGGCTTCATCCTTAAATAAGGGCCACCTGAATGACACCTGTTTCTTCACATAATGAATGACCTCACTGATTGAACCCCACACTGCTATTATTTTGAACATGCCCCTTTCAATTAATTATTCAATTACACAGACTCAGGAGCATGCATATCATGAATGTTGGGCCTGTTGGTTTCTCGATCTCTACTACATCTACTGGTAAATTATTTGCCATGTAATAATATAAACTCTACCAAAAACAGTGACTGATGGTTAGTCATGTTGGACTGTTATTATTTTGAACACAACTGTATTAAATAAATGGCTATCGAATGTCCAAATGCTGACAATTCATATTTTGGGGGGGTGTCAATGTTTGACAGCATGTAGTTCCGGCAAATCAAAAGGTTTGTGAAATATAACACCTCCTCTCCATACTATATGTATTCTTGTACAAATGAAGAAAATGAAGAGATTCCATGGTGGAATTATTAAATAAATGGCCATCAAATTTGGCACTTTGCAGTGTGAGAATGAAGACAATGGAATGGGTGACATGAATTAAATTGAATGGATGACCGTGTTTTAGTACCAATAATTTTTCCAAAAGAACTTGTATACCATACTACTTGTACTATTTTACATCAAGTGTCAGCTGACTATACCGGTAATTTTTGAATCACCTAAAGTACTTTGTGCTGCCTTGATTGAAAACAATGTGTTAACTTGAACTTGCCTCACTCGGTCCTGCGGCCCACCTACATTTGATGGTTTTTGTCTCAAACACAATTGCAATTTTATGTTTTCACCAAACTATTCATTTGTCTTCTTAGGTGCACCCTCTTAACCTTCCCCTTTACCAGAAATGTCCATGTATGCCTTGCAAAATAAAAGAACCTTGAACATATCGTTTTTTTTCTCTCATGCAAACAGTTTTAAGTTTTTATTTTACAGATCAAATTAGTGAATGATAAAATTAGAATCTACGACATAAGTACCTGAGCGCAAGTGTTTATTTCTTTCAAAATACTTTCCTTGACCTAAACATTAACATGACAGAACATAGATTGGACTCATTTGCTTGCCCAATAAATGGTTAGTTTTTGCGACCACATGTTCATAATTTCACCAATTAGGAACCTACAGATTCTCAATTTTGATGTCACATTTTTTTTACCTCTTATTATGCTGTTGTTTTATGTATTTTACAACATGCATTTGTAAATTTTATTCTTCATGGCATTCATGCATATTTTATCAAAATATTGCTTTGAGGGTAAATAACTGCTTTTACCATGAAAAGCACTAAGTTAAGACAAGTTAGCAGTTTTCTGTCTTAAAATTGTAATTGCTGTTGAAAAAGCTGTAATAACAATGATTTATTTAGATAATTGTCCATTGTTCTATGAGAGAGAGAAGCAGTGACAAATTGTTTTTCAGAAAATGATTTTAGTGTACACAGCGCAATTATTTTGATGAATCAATTAATCAGCATGATCACAGATACAGTATTTTAAGCCATCAAAGAGTTGAGCATCAAATATTGAGTGATTTTTTAAAAATGTTTTTGAAAAAATTTAGATAGGTGCACTGTAAAAAGTCCTTCAATGGCAATGTCCATATTACTTCATTTTAAAATGTATATTTAGTACAATAAATTGATTTTGTCTTTTTTACTGACTGTTTAAGTTACAGTAAAGTAAAAAGTGTTAATGTTTTGGTAACTTAAAATTTTCATCATAAATTTGATTTCCTGGTACTCCACAATAAACTAATTTCACAAAACTTAGTTTAAAAACGTACTCAATAAGTAAATTGTCAGGACCCGCCCACATGTAGTAATTGGAGAACATATTTCAGCATTGTAATTTAATTTCTTCAGTAGACATGTTGAATCTGCAAGTCAGACCTTGTTTAATGTGAAATATGGAGAAGAAGAGTGAACAAAAGGAATTATTAATATTTGAGGGGCGGACTGGCCATCGGGAATACCGGGAGTTTTCCCGGTGGGCCGCTGGATCAGTGCACCAGTCCGGCCAAAGACCTAAATCGCAGTTGCGTAGACGGCCCACTGGTGGTCAGTAGTCCTCATTACAGTTTTTTACAGTCGTCCTAACGCAAATTCCAACACCTCTGACACATTTCCAAAACTCTTCACACAGTTTGCACAACATCAGCCTGTGTGGCCTATACAATTGAACCATGTCTTGTTTGTTTGACACAAACTGCATACAGTGCATTTACAAAATGTTTTAACTTCTTTTACAAACAAGCTCTACCAAGGCCAAAACAATTGACTTTAACTCACAAATTTACAAATGCTTTCACACATTATGTCAGAACAGATAACCTCATGTTCTAAATGTAATCAATGGGCTAAAGTTGAAGTGAGCAGCAGTTCACTTTATAGATTCAAATAAATTACCTCGTTTTTTCTAATTGTCATTGAAAAGCAGCTGATTGAAGTTATGTAAATTAGTCAACTAATTGAAGTCACAACTGAATGAAATCACAGCCACAGTAATACATAAAAAGTTTTGTGTGGTGTGTCGGTTTTGGGTCTGAAAAAACAAGACAGTACGTGAGAATGGCAGAACGAAGAGGAGTTGGTGAAGAGAGAGGAGTTGGTGAAGGGAGAGGAGGTGAAGGGAGAGGAGTTGGTCAAGGACAAAGGAGAGGAATTCCTGGAGGGAGAGGACCGAGAGCAGTGAGAATGCGTGGTGGTGTTCAACGAAGGGCCAGGACTCGGGTTCCTTGTGAAATTAGGGCAACCATAATTGACCACGTCATCAATCATGGCCTATCATACAGAGAAGCTTGAGAAAGAGTCCAGCCTCATCTCAGCCGGGATACTGTGGCATCTATTATCCGGATTTTTCGAGAAACCAACCGGTAAGATATATCATAAAGGTGTCTCCTATAGATCTGTTTACAGTATAGAATTTTGCAGTAACATGTATTGTACTATGTGACTGTGTGCCTCTGATCCCTAATATGTTACTTTGTTCCTCTTCTCTGTAAGGATCCAATGTCTGCCTCACTCAGGGGGCAGGGGAAGGCTCCTAACTGAACAGCAGGAGCTGGCCATTGTGGCCATGGTGGTGGCCAACAATGAAATCAAACTCAAGGAAATTCAGGCGAGAGTTCTGGAAGACGACGAAGTCTTTGGAACCATCAACGCAATCAGCGTGACATCCATTTCTCAGACTCTGTCGAAACATCAAATCCACATGAAACAGCTGTACAAGGTTCCGTTCGAAAGGAACAGTGAGCGGATAAAAGAACTCCGTCACCAGTATGTCCAGGTAAGGTTATTCAGTAGTTGAAGTATTACAGTGTGTACTTTGCAGTAAACTATTCTATAAACCTGGGTTACAGTACACACAGTATAAAGCAAAGCATTTACTCATGCTGTCTTTACTTTCAGAGAGTCATGGAGTTGGAAGGCAATCAAGCCCCGCATGAGATGATTTACATTGATGAGGCCGGCTTCAACTTAGCCAAAAAGCGTCGGCGTGGCAGACACGTGATAGGGAAACGGGCCACAATCACTGTGCCGGGCCAGAGAGGGGCCAACATCACGATTTGTGCTGCTATATCCAACAATGGAGTACTGTTACACAAATGTGAGATTGGCCCCTACAATACCAACCGGCTCCTACTGTTCTTGGAGGAACTACATGAAAGACTGGTGCCGGAAGCAGACAGGACTGGATGGCCTTCCAACTTATGTAGTGGTCTGGGACAACGTGGCATTCCACCGGTCGCGTGAAGTAGCAGCATGGTTTGATGCCCATCCCAGGATGGTGTGTCTGTTTCTTTCCCCTTACTCCCCCTTCCTCAACCCCATTGAGGAGTTCTTTTCAGCGTGGAGATGGAGGGTCTATGACCATCAGCCACATACCCAGGTGGCCCTCCTGGAGGCCATGAATGCCGCTTGCCAGGAGATCACACCTGAGCACTGTCAGGGATGGATCAGACATGCGAAGAGATTCTTCCCCAGGTGCCTTGGCAGGGAAGACATCCGGTGTGATGTTGATGAGGCCATGTGGCCCAATGCAGAAGACTGGGCAAATTAGGGTCTTTTTTCTTTATACAAATATTTCTTTTCTTATTCTATGTATCCACACAATGGTGAATGGCAATGATTTTTTTTTTTCTTGCAGGCTTGCAGCATTTCCTACACAAATAAAGCCTTTGCAAAAATTCCATTACATCTGTGACTGTCTTTTTCCATGAACTCATTTCCACTGAATGTTTGCTATAAAGAAACAATGTATGTATCTAGGCCTACTACATGCAAAAAAAAATCTGACATACCTGTAAGAGTTTCAAAAGAAACGGCAGTGCAAAAAATTTACAAAAGAATATACCTGAAACATAATGCAGTTTCTGTAAATCCAACTGGTGTTAGTGTTTTTTATGACAGTGTTATGACTGAAGGTTTCTGATGGAAGAGAATAGGTGTTAGTGTTTGATCTGGTGTATAGTGTTAGTGTATTCTTGCATTTTGAAAACTAGTGTAGGTGTTTGGTTTACAATGTGAGCTTTTGAGCATGAAGTTAGCTGGTTTGTCAGTTGTGTGTTGGTGTGTTAGCAGTTTTGGAAATGTGTGAGAAGTATCGGTCATTGTGTTCCAACGATTGTAAAAAACTGTAATGTGAGCGATAGCGCAGTGGTGTCACCTTGTTTGTTCAGCGTTAACGCCTTAACACGAAAAATTTCCATACCTTTTTAAAAATAGCTTACAACCACTCTGTATAGACGATTAAATGGAGTTGTCAGTTGCTACAGAAAATGGTCACTATGTGACCCAAAGCTATATATACCACTTTTTATGGTTCTGCTTCACTATTACGGTTATCCTGCGTCATGGTAATTTTATTTCGTATCTATCTACATATTTGTTATGATATAATGACCCAAAAACTGTATTCTTGCAAATAAAAAACGACGCATGGGTTTAATCTATGTACAATTTATCTAATGTTGTTTTCGTCCTAAAAGTTTCAGAAAGCAGGTTCGCTGGGAAATTTGTTTGACCAATGGCCTTGCTTGTCCCCTGTTGCGTTATCAGTCTAAAAACGCGTTTCAACGAATACGTGGTCAAACGCAAATGTCAGAAAGTAATGGAGAGGCGAAAAAGCTTATAGAATAAAGTGAACAGACATTGGAGGCTCAGGCTTTCAAATGCGGTAGAAGTCAGGACTGATGTTAAATTATTAGGCTATCGCAAGTATGTGTTCGGGTAAAATTTGCTTGAGCTTACAAAAGGACTCCACTGATGGACCAGTTGTTAATAATCTACTGCATATTGATTTGTTTTACGGTGCCAAATAAAATTTGTCCTTATGGGATATATAGTCCAATATGATGTTAAATCCATACTTTTTTTGTCAAATAACATGAATTTTTTCCGGCCAGTCACTCCCTCCCCATCCCTGCCACCTGGAGAGTGGGCCGGTCAGATACGAATTCGCGGGCCACTTTTTTTCCCCAGTCCGCCCCTGGGGCACCTGTACCTGCCTTTAGATCTGTTCATTTTCAGTCACTTAGTGTCTAACGCCTAGCGCTAAACACTAGTGTCATAGACAAATAGACAAAATGACTGAACACAAGGCAAGTGTTTGGCGTGAAAGCATTTAGAGACATGCCAATTAATTGGGTCTAAGTCATGTGACCAGAAACTGACAACAAAGCAGTCTCATGCTGCGTTCCAGCGGAGGTTTGAAACTGTGAATCACGACTTCAAAGTTACGAGTCACGACTTCATAGCGTTCCAGGCAAAAGTAACGAGTTACGACTTCATACTTGACTTCACTTGAAAAAAAGCCTGTGCCGCCATTTTAGTTGAGCTGCGTGACGTCAAACAAGGAATCGAGTTCATCGGCGTGAATTCACAGGTTTGACGGTAGCTCCGCCCACTTTTAACCGATAAATCACGGGTTGCGAGTTCCCTGGAACGCACCCTCAGTCCACTTAGCAGCCATTCGTAGTTGCTGTTTGACGTCATGATTAATCTATCTGCACATGTGGAATTATGCTGCGTTCCAGCGGAGGTTTGAACCTGTGAATCACGACTTCAAAGTTACGAGTCACGACTTCATAGCGTTCCAGGCAAAAGTAACGAGTTACGACTTCATACTTGACTTGACTTGAGAAAAAGCCGGTGCCGCCATTTTAGTTGAGCTGCGTGACGTCAAACAAGGAAGTCGGAGTACGTTGAGCACAATCGAGTTCACCGGTGTG
This sequence comes from Gymnothorax javanicus, assembly GCA_029692085.1. Lineage (NCBI taxonomy): Eukaryota > Metazoa > Chordata > Actinopteri > Anguilliformes > Muraenidae > Gymnothorax > Gymnothorax javanicus. The sequence continues at coordinate 49,346,474 of CM056204.1, forward strand.
AATTCACAGGTTTGATGGTAGCTCCACCCACTTTTAACTGGTAAATCACGGGTTACGAGTAGCCTGGAACGCACCCCTAGTAAGGCAGAAACGATGTGGATTCAGCTGGTGATTGTATGCCCAGAACGACAGAAAGTGTTTTAAATCAGTAGCAGTCCGTTGGCGGTATTAAAGACTTTTAGGTAATGGTACATCTGTACGCTTAATTACCGAATCCTGCCAGTTTGCGTTACCCAATTACCCAGTTTGCTTTGTCTGATTAGCAACAGTTACTGAAACTAATTGGCAGTGTAACAGTCCACTTTATTTTCAATTGCACTGTTTAAGTTGCGTCACATAGTTATGACGCGTTTTCTTATGTGCATAAATTATGACTTAAAATGCCCCACATAAACTCCAACTTTCTGGTCTTTTTTTTTTTTTTTTTTTTGCCTTACAAGCTTGTGCGCATGCTTGTTGGATATGTTTCCAAACACAGTAAGTACGAATTTAAGCAGCACATCATTAAGTTTGGATTAGATCTTCACCGAGGCGATGTTAATTCGTCAGCGATTTATGAAACTATGTACATTGATCGCTCTGGAAAATCCATTTTTTGCTTTGTTACGCCTCCACCTCAGCCAGTAGACATTTTCTGATCCATTTTAAAGATATGCTCCTCCCTCGCCGCTTGTCATCACTTCTCGCCATGAAGTAAAGATGGGCAGAGGTTCACCAATCTGCATCTAAAAATCCAACAATTTCAGAAAAAATTCTTAATGTGAAATTGCGAAGACTCTGATTATGCCACCATCTACAATACAAAAGCTTCAGAGTATCTGGGGAAATCTGTGCACAAGGGACAAGACTGAAGGTGAATATTGGATGCTCGCGATCTTCTGGCCCTCAGGCTGCACTGCATTAAAAACAAGTATGATTCTGCACTTGAATTCACTCCATGGGCTCAGGACCACGTCCACAAATCATTGCGTGAGCACAGTTTGCTGTGCAATCGATAAATGCAAGTTAAAGCTGTATCATGCAGAGAAGCAGAAATGATGCCATCTGCTCAGGGCCAAAGCTCATTTTAAAATGGCTTTCCATTTTGCCTCAGTCCATTTTAAACCATTTTAAATGAGCTTTGGCCCAGAGAAGATGGCAGCATTTCTGGATTTTTACATATGGCTTCTTTACATGATCCAGCCTTAACTAGTACTTATGGATTGCATAGTGAACTGTTCACAGACAATGATTTCCGGAAGTGTTTCTGAACCCATGCAGTGAATTCCCATGCAGTATCATACCCGTTTTTAGTGTAGTGCCGTTTGAGGGCCCGAAGATCGTGAGCATCCAATATTCACCTTCGGACTTGTCCCTTATGTACAGACATTTCTCCAGATTCTCAGAATCTTTTGTACTCTGGATGGTGGGATATTCAAAGTCTTCGCAATTTCACATTGAGAAACCTTTTTCTGAAATTGTTCTCAATTTTTAGATGCAGATTGGTGAACCCCTGCCCATCTAAGAGAGACTGCCTGTAAAACCCACAAAACAATACCAACGGCGGAAATTGCAGGGGGCGAAGGGTCCACGTGTTCTTTTGGCTGGCGTTAACTCGCGCGATCTCCTGGCTGGTGTGAATCGCAATAAAATGGATATATTTTCTCCGTTCGAGCAACGGGGCACAAAAGCACAATGGTTACAATTAATCTGACTCCATAATAAATTTATAATAATGAATTTAGTTATACTCTCGTTAAACATCTGACTCCAAATTAGAATCTATAATCTAGGGAAACCTGCGTGGGTCTCGAAATGACTACACCTCGAACTCTTAGGAGACTACCGCCGTCGCTAAACATGTACTCCCGGGTTTTAGTACTGTTACCGGATCCTAAGTTCGTCGATTAGATTAGAGGTTGGAAGTCAGCCATCACTGCAACAGCATCTTTTGGCATGAATACAGCGAACCTAGATCTATGCACGCCCATGGATTCCTTCAGGGAATTTTAACAGATAACCGACTTTTCGTCCATGGGTTTCCTTAAGGCTAGAATCCCAGAACCGGCAATTTACAAACCCTTTATGTAAGTAGATTATAATCGTCTCTCCAACTTAATAAAACCAATTCCCATACCAGGCTGCTGGCCAGTCATTCCTCGGTTGGGATTATACCCCTAGGTATCCGTTGCAACGCGGCTAGAAAGAATAAAAGGATTAAGAGTCACAGAGACCACGCAAGCTTAAAGGAATAACAATAATTTATTCACCAGGTAGGCAAGAGCTTAAATCAACAGACCAAATATTAGTTACCAAGAATTTCTACAAATATAAAAGTCATACCTGGCGACAGCTACACACACAGAGTTGGGTGATAGCGAAATCAGAGAGACGATCCGCCATAGCTATAGAGTCTACTCACGCACTTACGTACGCGGGGAGAGATCGGATACAATCTTCCCCGAATGGATTGTTTCTCTTTGCTTTAAGCCAAATCACGTCTTTGATCCAGGCGGCATGGCCATAAACACCTGGAAGGGGGGTCGAATCTGGTTTTTGGGTTTCCACCATTTGGAGGATGTAATAAAACACTTCAGCAGAGAGAGGAGAATAGGGTGATTACCAGAGAGGATTCTGACCAAATTCTCAGGAGTTTCCAAAAGGGAATGAACCATAATTTCAATGGGAATGAAACATACTCCATTCAACTCCTTGGATCCCCCTGAGAATAACAAGACCAAACATGATATGAATATGCACTAATATGATGCAGTTGTCATGAAAAAGTCTTAAGATGAATTAGTATATAGGTAAATTGGGTTATAAGTACAGAAGTGATTTCTTCACCGAATATTGAGCATATAAACATATTATGAAGTTCCCAGAGATTTAGATTATTTTAAACAGATTAATATAACTGGATTTAAGATTGAGGACAGCAGTACAGGGGCATTGTCTCAGCCAGGGCTTTGCAACTACCCCCCATACAGAGTAACAGAAAGATCACCGACACCTTCCACATGCAGGCTGCAGGAACATCCTAGGGGGAAGGCCATAAAAGTTCTATTGCTATTTGGCCCGGCTCTGGACCGAGCTTATCAGCCATTTGTCACTTATATTTCCAGATTCTACAGCCTCTCTAGAATGCTGTTTTTGTACCCAGTCATGTTACTGACCTGATGCCAATTAACCTAATCAGTTGCAAAATGCTCCAAGTTTTTTGTCGAGTGATATTTGCTGTTTGAGACAGAAGTGTCGCAGAACAGAGAGATTATGGAAAGCCACTGGGCTAGAGGTACATCGCCTTTTCCTGAAAGAGCTAATTTTCTCCTTCAATATACTTGTAAAGGAAACCCGGATGGCTTATTTTGCAAATATAATCTCTTCTTCTAAAAGAAATCCCAAAGTTTTATTTGACACTATTAACAAGATCGTATCACCCCCTCTCTCGACTTCCCCATGTATTTCCGTCAATGACTGCAAGAAGTTCCTGGCATTCTTTGTTGATAAGGTTATGGCCTTTAGGGCTAGTATTAATAGAGGGACTGGCCAGTCTATCACTAGCCCCCCTCTGCCTTCTGTTTTGGATTCTTTTCAACCTGTCAGTCTAACTGAGTTGTTAGACCTGATCAACAAAATGAAGCCATCTTCTAGTCCTCTGGATGTAATTCCAACATCATTATTTGTAAAGATGTTGCCAACAATTGGCCCGGCTGTTTTAACCATTGTTAATTCTTCTCTAATGTCTGGTTGTGTCCCTTCCTATTTTAAGCATGCCACCATTCAGCCCATTTTAAAAAAGTCGAACCTTGACCCTGCTATGCTTAAGAATTACAGGCCCATTTCCAAATTACTTTTTCTGCCTAAAATTCTAGAGAAAGTGGTGTCTAAGCAGCTCACTGATGTACTAGAGAGGCATAACATTTACGATAAGTTTCAGTCGGGGTTCAGAAAGGGGCACTCCACTGAAACCGCTCTCCTACGGGTTGCAAATGATATTTTAATGTCCTCAGACAGGGGTGATTGTAGTGTGCTGGTGGTACTCGACCTCAGTTCTGCGTTCGACACTGTTGATCACTCTACATTGATAACGAGGCTATGAGACTGGGTGGGCATAACAGGCATAGCACTTGATTGGTTTTCCTTCTACCTTAGTGGGAGAAGTTTCACAGTTTCTTCTGGAGACATTTTGTCCGATTCTGCTCCACTGCTTTGCAGTGTTCCACAGGGTTCTGTCCTGGGGCCCTTATTGTTTTCACTTTATTTGCTTCCATTGAGACAGATCATTAGTAGTTTTAATATCTCTTACCATTTGTATGCTGATGATATTCAGCTCCACATTTCTTTTAAACCAAGTGAGGTCCATCAGTTAACTAGGCTTCTTGACTGCATAAGTGCTATTAGGGCCTGGTTGGCCAAAAACTCTCTCCAGCTTAACGCTGAAAAGACGGAGGTTTTGATTATTGCCCATGATAACATTACTCCTGATATTTTACAAGGGATTGAATTTCTGTCCTCTGCTGTCCGCTCCAACCTTCGTAACCTAGGGGTTATCTTTGATAACTCCATGTTGTTGGATACTCATGCTAGGAAACTGTCCAGATCTTGCTTTTTCCATTTGAGAAATATCAGTAAGCTTAGATCCGTAGTCCCTAACGCAGAGCTGGAGATGCTAATCCATGCCCTTATCACTTCACGCTTAGATTACTGTAATGCATTGTTCTCCCTCTTTAATAAATCCACCCTAGGCCATCTGCAGGCAATCCAAAATGCAGCTGCTAGACTGCTCACCAAGTCTAATAAACGTTCTCACATCACCCCACTACTCTTGTCCCTTTGCTGGCTTCCAGTTGCCTTTTGGGTTAAGTTCAAAATTCTTACCCTCACATACAGAGCACTTCACGGTCAGGCCCCTGCATATCTGACAGATCAGATTCATTTACACTCTTCATCCCGTTCCCTTCGATCCAACAGTCATAAACTTTTAACTATTCCCTGCACTCACCTCAAAACACGTGGTGACCGAGCTTTTATGGTCGTAGCACCGACCTTATGGAATGCACTGCCCATGCCCATTAGGTTTGCTGACTCTGTGGAATTTTTTAAATGTCAACTAAAGACTTACTTATTCAAACAGGCGTTTGATTAGATGCTGTCTTTTATTGATATAACTGCTGTTCTCTTAGCTTCTTGTGTATGTATTCTGTTATTTTTATCTATCGCTACATTTTACTGTTGCCTTTTTATGTCTGTAAAGCACTTTGTGACACTTGTCTGTGAAAAGTGCTATATAAATAAAATTTACTTACTTACACACTTTAAAGATGCTCCTAAATTCCTGGTACCAGTGATAATTACTGCTTCATTCCTTCAGCTGATGGTTCCATCATTCACTGTAAAAACTGTTACTTAGATAAAACTAAAAAAAAAAAATAAGGCAACATTTTCCAAGCACTTTTTCTTAATTTTGTGAACTTCTTGTTTTTTTAAGTTGAGAAAACTCAGTCATAAAATTTTAGCATAAAGTAAAAATTTTAAGAACAGTCTACAGAAAAAACCCCAGGAAATTGAGTACAACCATTGTCAAAATGGACAACATTTTAAGTACATCTAACTTAATTAAATTAAGTTGTATTTAAAAGAAAACATGAATTTTTACTTCCCTTTTTTTTTTTTTTTTCATATTTACCAATTCCAAACCTCTCCCAGGGGCCCACCTGTCCTGCATGTTTTAGATCTCTCCCTGCTCCAGCACAGGTGATTCAAATGATCAGCTCATTATCAATCAGCCTCAGGGGAATGATAAAGAGCTGATTATTTGAGTCACCTGTGGTAGAGCAGGCAGAGATCTAAAATATGTAGGACAGGTGGTTTGGGAAGTACTGTATTAAACTACAAACCCCAATTCCAATGAAGTGGGAACATTGTGTAAAATGTAAATAAAAATGGAATGCAATGATTTGCAAATGTCATAAACTCACATTTTATTCACAACTGAACATAAACAAAATGTTGAAATTCAGACATTTCATGAAAAATATTGGAAATATTAAAAACACATTTAAGAAAAAGTTGGGAAAAAAGAAAAAAAAAAATATTAGCATTTTGAATTTAGGATCAGGTCAGACAACACATTTAAGAAAACCAATCTGCATCCAAAAATTGACAATTTCAGGGAATCAAACTGGACTTTGAATATCCCAACAAAAGAGATTCAGAGAATCTGGAGAAACGTTGGAAAAGTGGTGCCCACTAGTAAAAATTACGAAAAAAATTTTTTTAATTAGCAGTTGCTTGTCATTTTTACCCCCCTTAAACCACATTATGACAGAAATTAGGTTCCATGAAATTTCAAAGCCCAACATTCATATTTTTTATTTTGGTTCCAGTAAATCAAAGGTGGCAGTATGTTTCATGTGATAAAAACTGCAATCAGTCATTCTGGTGATTAGGGTTCTGAATGCAGGTGCTCAGGTTCTTAGATCAAGGACATTTAACAGGTTTGACTCATCGTTTGCTTTGTCTTTGCATCCTAATAATTGACAATTTTAAGAAAAAGGGTCCACAATCTTAAACTGCAAAGACTTTGAATATCCCATCCATCCATTTTTTTATGTTAGAAGTACAAAATGATTTTCATTCAGAACAAGAATAGTGCAATCTGAGATGAGCAACTCATTAGCATTCTAAGATTGGAGCTTGGTTGACACAAAAACCTCGGCGACAGGAGGGTCCCCAGGACCGAGTTTGGGAACCACTGGCTTAAGGGACAAGGCCGAGGGTGAATATTGGATGCTCGCGATCTTCGGGCCCTCAGACAGCACTACATTAAAAATGGGTATGATACTGCATGGGAATTCACTGCATGGGTTCAGGAACACTTCCAGAAATCATTGTCTGTGAACACAGTTTACCGTGCAATCCACAAGTGCTAGTTAAGGCTGTATCATGTAAAGAAGCCATATGTAAAAATCTAGAAATGCTGCAATCTTCTCTGGGCCAAAGCGCATTTAAAATGGTTTAAAAATGGACTGAGGTAAAATGGAAAGCCATTTTAAAATGAGTTTTGGCCCTGAGCAGATGGCACCATTTCTGGATTGTGCTCACATATTGCTTGCATGATGCAGCTTTAACTTGCATTTATGGATTGCACAGCAAACTCTGTTCACGCAGTGATTTGGGGATGTGTTCCTGAGCCCATGCAGTGAATTCAAGTGCAGAATCATGTTTTTAATGCGGCGCAGCCTCAGGGCCAGAAAATCGAGCATCCAATATTCACCTTCGGCCTTGTCCCTTGCGCACAGATTTCCCCAGATTCTCTGAATCGTCTAGGTATTGTAGATGGTGGCATAATCAATGTCTTTGCAATTCCCCTTGAGAAATTTTTCTGAAATTGTTCAATTTTTAGATGCAGATCGGTAAACCACTGCCCATCTTTACTTCTAAGAGTGCCTTTCTAATATGCTGTCTTTATACCCAGTCATGTTACTGACCTGTTGCCAATTAAACTAATTGCAAAACGCTCCTCCAGCTGTTTTTACTGGGAGCTGCTCGAGAAGTGATGACAAGCGGCAAGGGTGGAGCATACCTTTAAAATGGATAGGAAAATGTCTACCGGTGGAGGCGTAGCAAAGCAAAAAAAAAAGATTTTTCGGAGCGATCAATGTACATAGTTTCATAAATCGCTGACGAATTAACATCGCCTCGGTGAAGATCTAGTAATCCAAACTTAATGATGAGCTGCTTAAATTCGCAGTTGCTGTGTTTGAAAACATATCCAACAAGCTGCGCACAAGCTTGTAAGGTGCAAAAAAAAAAAAAAAAGACCAGACAGTTGGAGTTTATCTGGGGCATTTTAAGTCATAATTATGCACATAAGAAAACGCGTCATAACTTTGTGAAGCAACTTAAACAGTGCAATCGAAAATAAAGTGGACTGTTATACTACCAATTAGTTTTAGCAACTGTTGCTAATCAGACAACGTAAACTGCAGCAGGATTAGGTAATTAAGCATACAGATGTGCCATTACCTAAAGGTCTTTAATACCGCCAACGGACTGCTACTGATTTAAAACACTTGTCTGTCTTAATGGGCACACACACCAGCTGAATCCACACCGTTTCTGCCTTACTAATTCCTAGTGATGTTAACTGCGGTCAAGCTATCACCAGTTCGCAAAACGACGGTCAAACTATCACCGCTAAAAATTCTATGCGCAAATACAGCGGATAGCGCGGTGGTAAGGTCACGTGATACAATTGCTGTCAAAAATCGGCTTGTTGAAAGAAATACCGAGGCTTATTCAACGAAAGAATGCGTGTATTTTGTTTAGAAAAAAAAAATCGCGAACAACTTCCGTAATCAGGTTTGAAAATAATTTTTATTTCTTTTTTCAATAAATAGCTGACGTTTTGTGTAGATTGAAATGTGAGATTTTGGTGAACTGCCGTTACTCAAGATGATGAACAATTGCATGTCACTGTAATAATGTTCTACTTAAAGCAAAAAAAGAAAAAGAAAAAAGGTATATATTACTCTGGCATTAATGTAGGAATTGCCATTAGAATTGGTCTTTTTAGGTGGACAAAAAATGAGAAAATTCAAGCGGGGATCATAATACTTGTGTAATTAAAAATGTTTGTGAAAATTAGTGGGCCCAAACCATACTGCACACGTTGTAGTAAAAGCATATTGAATAAAGAGAGAATGCATGGGTGAATCATCATATAAAAAGTCATCAAATTATGTGCTTATCAACTGGAGACAACTAAATGGGGGCATGTCTGAGGGCCTGTACTGGTTAAAATGGAAAAAATTTAGCACTTGCATACCACACTGCATGCATTGCAGTACAGAATGTCAGAATAGGAAGAGGTTCCATGCTGGAAATATTAAATAAAAGACCATCAAAGTTGATACTGTGCAGCTTGCAAATGCAGACAATTGGATGGGGGGTTGTCAAACTTGAGGGCCTGTAGTTCCAGCAAATCAAAAAGTTTGTGAAAAGTAACCCTTGCATATCATACTACATTCCTAGCATAAGCATAGAATATGGATTCTGTGGTGGAATTTTTGAATAAATGGCCATCAAAGTTAAAATATGAAAAGAATGCAGACAATTGGATGGTGTCATGTTTGAGGGCCTGTAGTCCCTGCAAATCAAAAAAGTTTGTGAAAAGTGACACTTTCACACTATATTACATAGATACTACTATAAGCCCATAGAATATGAAGAGATTCTGTGGGGGAATTTTTTAATAAATGGCCATCAAAGTTGGTAGTGTGTAATGTGCGAATGCAGACAATTGGATGGGGGGTTCATGTTTGAGGGCTTACAATTCCTGCAAATCAAAAAGTTTGTGAAAAGTGACACTTGCATATCATACTACATGTATCCTACTACAAGCCCATAGAATATGAAGAGATTCTATGGTGGAATTTTTTAATAAATAGACATCAAAGTTCGTACAGTGCTATGTGCGAATGCTGACAATTGGATGGGGGGGGTCATACTTTGTAGTTCCTTCAAATCAAATAGTTTGTGAAAAGTATCTGTTGCATATCATTATACATAGATCCTTCTATAAGCTATATGAAGAGATTCTGTGGTGGAAATTTTTAATAAATGGCCATCAAAGTTAGTACTGAATGTGAAATGCAGACAATTGGATGTGGGCGTCATACTTGAGGACCTCTATTTCCTGCAAATCAAATAGTTTGTGAAAAGTAACACTTGTTTTTCATTATACATGGATCCTACTATAAGTCCACAAAATATGAAGAGATTCTGTGGTGGAATTTTTTAATAAATGGCCATCAAAGTTCGTACAGTGCTATGTGCGAATGCAGACAATTGGATGGGGGGGGTTCATGTTTGAGGGCCTGTAGTTCCTGCAAATCAAATAGTTTGTGAAAAGTAACACTTGCATATCATAATATATGGATGCTACTATAAGCCCACAAAATATTAAGAGAGTCTGTGGTGGAATTTTTGAATAAATGGCCATCAAAGTTCATACTGTGCAATGTGCGAATGCTGACAATTGGATGGGGGGGGTCATACTTAAGGGGATGTAATTCCTGCAAATCAAAGAGTTTGTGAAAAGTAACACTCGCATTTCATAACAAATGGATCCTTCTATAAGCACACACAATATGAAGAGATTCTGTGGTGGAATTTTTTAATAAATGGCCATTAAAGTTCATACTGTGCAATGTGCGAATGCTGACAATTGGATGGGGGGTGCCATATTTGAGGGCCTGTAGTTCCTGCAAATCAAAAAGTTTGTGAAAAGTAACCCTTGCATATCATACTACATGTATCCTACTATAAGCCCATAGAATATGAAGAGATTCTGTGGTGGAATTTTTTGAATAAATGGCCTTCAAATTTGGTAGTGTGTAAAATGCAGACAATTGGATGGGGGTCATGTTTGAGGGCCTTCCCTGAAATCAAAAACTATATTACATAGTTTATAAGTAGAATAAATGACCATCTTTAGTGTGTAATGTGCACACAATATATGTTTGACTTATAGATACTTTGTGAAAAGTAATACTTCATTAGCTTTTTCTGTGGTTTTTTTAAAATAAATGGCCAAAATTTGGTTCTGTGTAATAGAATGCAGACAATTGGATGGGGGTTTCATGTAAAAAGGCTTATAATTATCAAAATTTGTGAAAAATGCAAATCACTATTGTATCAAACATGTTTGCATGGAATTCCTGTTAAAATTTTGAAAATATGAAAATATGTTCCAGAATTTTTAAAATAAAAAATGAATTCTGGGGGAAAAAAAGTAATGGCCATCAATATGGCAAATTTTTGGAGGGCCTGTAATCTCTGCAAGTTAAAAAATTTGTGAACTATAACACCTCCTTTCCATGCTTCATGTATTCTTGTACAAGTAACATTGAAAATGAAAAGATTCCTTGGCAAAAATTATTAAATAAATGCGGATAAAATTAGGCACTTTGCAGTGTGAGAATGAAGACAATGGAATTTAGGGTCTGTGACCATGAATTAAATTGAATGGATGACTGTGTTTTAGTACCAATAATTTGTCAAAAAGAACTTTTTTGATACAATAAAAAAATTTGTGAACTATAACACCTTTTCCATGCTTCATATTTTGCATCAAAAAATTCCTTGTCAGCCTAATGTAATTAGGCACTTAATTTTTTGAATCAATGGATCACTGGAAGTGACTTTGTTAGCTGCCTTGATTGAAAAACAATTGCGTTATTACTTGAACTTGCCTTACTCGGTCCTGCAGCCCACCTACATTTGATGGTTTTTTGTAAGAAACGCCTGCAGCCCACTATTGTATGTTTTCACCAAACTATTCATTTGTCTTCTTAGGTCTATTTACCCTCTTAACCTTCCCCTTGACCAGAAATATCCATGAATGCCTTCCAAAATAAAATAACCTTGAACATATTGTGTAATTTTCTCTCATGCAAATTATTTCAAGTTATTATAATTTTATAATCTTACAGACCGAATTAGACAATGATAGAATTAGATATCTCCAACTTAAGTACCTGAACACAAGTGTTTAATTTATTTCAAAATTGTTTTGACCTAAACATAAACATGACAGAAAATGGATTGGACTAATTTGCTTGCCCAATAAATGGTTAGTTTTTGCGACCACATGTTCATAATTTCACCAATGAAGAAGCCACCGATTCTCCGTTTTGATGGTACAGTTTTTCCTTTTATTATGTATTTTAGGCATAATGCTGTTGTTCTAAAATACAAAAACCATGAAGAATAAAATTCTCACATGATCCGTTCTAGAATAGGCAAAGGAATCTTTTTCATTTTCAATGTGCTTGTACAAGAATACATGAAAAAACAATTTTTAAACATTTTGCAAAATTACACATGTTCTATGGAATTATAATATTGTAAAACTTTTTGATTTACAGGAATTACAAACATGAACCCCCCATCAACATTGGTACCCCAATCAATTTATTTTACCACATTCACATTATGTGGGCATTACAATAGTCCCTGATTTGATGGGCATTTATTCAATAAGTTCGGCACCGAATCTTTTCATATTCAGTGAGTTTAAACTACGACACATGACCTATAGTAAGCAAGTGTTACTTTTTACAAACTACTTGATTTGCAGAAACCACAGGCCCTCAAGTATGGACCCCCATTCAATTGTCTGCATTCACACATTAAACAGAACCAAATTTGACGGCCATTTATTCAAAAATTCCACCACAGAATCTTTTCATATTCTGTGGGCATATAGTATGACCCATGTTTTATGATAGGCAAGTGTCACTTTTCACAAACTTTTTGATTTGCAGGAACTACAGGCCCTCAAGTATGAACCCCCCATCCAATTGTCTGCATTCGCACATTACACACTACTAATTTTGATAGCCATTTATTAAAAAATTCCACCACAGAATCTCTTCATATTCTATGGGCTTATAGTAGGATACATGTAGTATGATATGCAAGTGTCACTTTTCACAAACTTTTTGATTTGCAGGAATTATAAGCCCTCAAACATGAACCCCCCATCCAATTGTCTGCATTCGCACGTAGCACTGTACGAACTTTGATAGCCATTTATTCAAAAATTCCACCACAGAATCTCGTCATATTATGTGGGCTTATAGAAGGATCCATGTAGTATGAAATGCAAGTGTTACTTTTCACAAACTATTTGATTTGCAGGAACTACACCCCCTTCAGTATGACGCCCCCATCCAATTGTCTGCATTCGCACATAGCACTGTACGAACTTTGATGGCCATTTATTAAAAATTTCCACAACAGAATCTCTTCATATTTTGTGGGCTTATAGAAGGATCTATGTATAATGATATGCAAGAGATACTTTTCACAAACTATTTGATTTGCAGGAACTACAGGCCCTTAAAGATGACCCCCCCCCCCCCATCCAATTGTCTGTATTCACACATAGCACTGTACCAACTTTTGATGGCCATTTATTAAAAAATTCCACCATAGAATCTCTTCATATTTTGTGGGCAATAGTAGGACCCATGTTTAATGATATGCAAGTGTTACTTTTCACAAACTATTTGATTTGCAGGAACTACAGGCCCTCAAATATGGCACCCCCCATCCAATTGTCTGCATTCGCACATTGCACAGTACACCATTTATTTAAAAATTCCACCACAGAATCTCTTCATATTTTTTGTGGGCTAATAGAAGGATCCATGTTTATGAAATGCAAGTGTTACTTTTTTAAAAAATTCACAAACTATTTGATTTAAAACTACACCCCTTCCCCCCATCCAATTGTCTGCATTCGCACATAGCACAGTACGATATTTGATAGCCATTTATTTAAAAATTCCACCATAGAATCTCTTCATATTTTGTGGGCTAATAGTAGGATCCATGTTTTATGAAATGCAAGTGTTACTTTTCGCAAACTATTTGATTTGCAGGAACTTTGAACACAGGCCCTCAAGATGACCCCCCATCCAATTGTCTGCATTCGCACATTGCACAATACCCCCACCACAGAATCTCTTCATATTTTGTGGGCTAATAGCCATGTTTTATGAAATGCAAGTGTTACTTTTCACAAACTATTTGATTTGCAGGAACTACAGGCCCCCATCCAAGATGGCACCCCCCATCCAATTGTTGCATTATTTAAAAATTCCACATAGAACTTTGATGGCCATTTATTTAAAAATTCCACCATAGAATCTCTTCATATTTTGTGGGCTAATAGTAGGATCCATGTTTTATGAAATGCAAGTGTTACTTTTCACAAACTATTTGATTTGCAGGAACTACAGGCCCTCAAAAATGGCACCCCCCATCCAATTGTCTGCATTCGCACATTGCACACGATTTATTTAAAAATTCCACCATAGAATCTCTTCATATTTTGGCCATTTTTATTAAGTGTTAAAAACTATTTGATTTGCACCTACAGAATCCCCTTCATATTTTTGTGGGCTTATAGTAGGATCCATGTGTTTTATGAAATGCAAGTATTTTCAAAACTATTTGATTTGCAGGAACTTCAAAGATGGCACCCCCCAAGTAAAAAATTCCACCATAGAATCTTCATATTTTGTGGGCTACTTTTCACAAAAAATTTCCACTACAGAATTTTCTATTTTTTATGAAATTCAAGTGTTACTTTTCACAAACTATTTGATTTGCAGGAACTACAGGCCCTCAAAGATGGCAACCCCCATCCAATTGTCTGCATTCGCACATAGCACTGTACGAAGTTTGATGTCCATTTATTAAAAAATTCCACCACAGAATCTCTTCATATTTTGTGTGCTTATAGAAGGATCCATGTTTTATGAAATGCAATTGTTACTTTTCACAAACTATTTGATTTGCAGGAACTACAGGCCCTCAAAGATGGCACCCCCCATCCAATTGTCTGCATTCGCACATTGCACAGTACGAACTTTGATGGCCATTTATGAAAAATTTCCACCATAGAATCTCTTCATATTTTGTGTGCTTATAGAAGGATCTATGTGTAATGATATGCAAGTGATACTTTTCACAAACTATTTGATTTGCAGGAACTACAGGCCCTCAAAGATGGCAACCCCCATCCAATTGTCTGCATTCGCACATTGCACAGTACCAACTTTGATAGCCATTTATCTCATATATCCAACACGGAGTCTCATCCTATTCAGACGTCCTGTACTGGAATGCATGCATTGTTGTATGCAAGCGCTCATTTTCACAAAGTTTTTCAATTTAAACCATAACAGGCCCTCAGACACGCCATCATTTTGTTCGGTCCAACTGCAAAGCACATACTTTGATGGCTGTTTATATCATGATTGACCCATGCAATCTCTCTTTATTCAATACGCTTTTACTACAGCGTGTGCAGTATGGTTTGGGCCCCCTAATTTCCACAAACATTTTGAATTACATGGTCCCTGCTTGAATTTTCTCGTATTTTGTCCACCTAAAAAGACCAATTCTAATGGAAATTCCTACATTAATGCCACAGTGATATCTACCTTTTTTTCCCTTTTGCTTTAAGTAAAGCATTATTACAGTTACATGCAATTGTTTGTTATCTGGAGTAACGGCAGTTCACCAAAATCTCACATTTCAATCTGCACCAAAATGTCAACTATTTATTGAAAAAACAGAAATAAAAATAATTTTCAAACCACATTATGGAAGTTGTTCACGATTTTTTTTCTGAATAAAATACACGCATTCTGTCGTTGAATAAGCCTCGGTATTTCTCTCAACAAGCCGATTTTCAACAGCAATTGTATCATGTGACTTTACTACCGCGCTATCCGCTGTATTTGCGCAGAAAATTTTTAGCGGTGATAGTTTGACCGTCGTTTTGCGAACTGGTGATAGCTTGACCGCAGTTGATGGTTACCCTCGATACCAAGGCTTCGGAGCGTGTATCAAAAATGTGAAGCACTTCCTAACGGAGCTCCGTGTCGAGGCTTGTATCGTCTGGGCGAAATGATGTCAACCATTACGTTCGAAGCCTCATTTGGGATGCTGCTTCGAGAAGGGGGTTCACTTTCGGCGAGTGATTCGACTATAAAATGTCCCATTTCTCTTCTGCAGATCTTCTGTGGGTTGTTGTCAGTAGTTTAAGTTTGCCAGTGCGGTTTGCGAGTTTATCATAGCGTGCGAAAGAAAGAGAAAGTTTTCATCCGTTCGGGAACACTTTGATTTGATTTCACCGAATAAGGTCGCTTAGTGAGGCTAATTGTTAGATTATGTGATGTCATATTTTAAAGCCGTTTCAAATAATTTCCAATACATAATAAATTCCCTTATTTTGATCGTTTTTCTATTTTATTATTAGGAGAAATGCTTATTTTTGAACAAAAATACAATGCTCTTTGTTTCACAAGCACATTCATTGCCCTCTGTCCAGTCCCCGAAAGTATCTTTTAGTTTCGTGATGACATAATTTCTAGTCAAAATACTTGTTTTTTTTTTTTTTTTTTTTTTAAGTATTTATTGATTTAGCCACTGTCAGGCTGTAGGCTTATGCTTGCCTATCATTTCCTCGAAGCACAATTCGTGTGTGTTTTTATGACCAATAGAGGTCTCTAGAGTGCATTCGAAACCTCAAGAAATGAACCACACTTCAGCACATCTGGCTGGAAAGCCTGAACGCTTCATGAAGCTTCATCTCACCAACACTAGCGAAATCCAAATCGTAACCAGGGCAGCAAACACAATAATCGTGGTCAGGCAAAAAGGGTTTGGTACACAGATGCAGGCAGAAAATCCAAATCAGAGGCAAAAATCAATAATCAGGGACGGTCCAGTCAGAAGAGAATCACAATAGAGTACAAGGCGAAAACAAGCGTGGAACAAGGAAACGTTCCGACGGGGAACTGCTGTGAAAAGACTGCTTAAGTACACTCAAGGGAAGTCACATGCCATGATCAGGGACAGGTGAATGGGATCAGAGATTACGTGGGAGCAAACACGAGGGAGAACCTAACCACATGAAATTGGCAAAAGCCAAAACGCGGACAGGGAACACGAGACAGCCTATGACAAAACATACAGCTCCGGTTAGAGAGTTCTAATGTGCACAGATAATAAGAGGCAGGACAGAGTAGAGCAGGTGCGGAGGATCCGCTGAATTTGCAGCAAAGACTAAGTGAAGGCAAGAGGTGGAGACTAGAACAGGGCAAGTGCTGAGAGCTTGTTAATCAATTAGTAAGTGTAGCTATACAATCCCTGGTGCTCGTTAGTAAGTTAGTATTATATACAATGTTAGTCTTGGTTAGTAACTTTAACAAAATAACAAACTGTTAGTATGGGTTAGTAAAATAGAAAAGCAAGGCGAAGAAAGCAAACGAGATTAGAAGGAATGTTTGAAACCCAGAAACCATGAAATCACCTAAACATGTGACACGCAGGACTTGGGGAGAAGCTGTAGCTTAAAAGACCAGACAGGGGAGACAAAGTGCAATGAAGGGCATGGGCAAAGACATGGACCGGACTATAACAGAGATGTGGATCTGGCAGGGCAAAAACGAAAACATGGCAATGAACTAAAACTAAGCAGAACATGGCAAAACAGAACAGGCATGGCAGAAACAGAACAGGGCATGGCAAAAACAGAACAGACATGGAAGAAACATGACAGACATGGCAGAATCATAACACATATTTTATGAATACATGTATGTGTATAAGGATGCACAGAAATTGAGCAGGATTCTCATGTGAATGGTTGCATATAAATACTATATTTATTATGCATATTATAATTAGTAATATTAGTATTATTAGTTTAATTATTAGTATTGATATTATTATTTCCCTTAGGAATACCATTCATTTTTTATTCCTAACAAATGGTTATGCTTTTTTTTTTTTTTTTTTTTTTTTTTTGCGCGATATGGTTTTGGCCTGTCCTGAGCTAAGCTATAATCGGGCGTGTCAAAATTGGACTTATGAATACCAAACCATATAATTTACGGATTCAAAGATAGCGAAACATCTTAAAAGCACAGAATCAAGAAATATATTTTTGTTGATGATTTACATCTATGTTTCTGACTTGTTTTATCTCATTTCTCAACCTCACGATCATTACCATAAGTTAAATGGGTAATAGTATTCAATTGACAAACACAATAATAGATTCCAAAGGAGATCAAAACCTCAGACTCTAGGCGAGATGCTGGAAGCTGTCATACTTGCACCAAGGAAGCAGTTAAACACTCCTGACTAATCAAAAACACCCATGAAACCATTTGTTCTAAGTGGCACAATATTCTGATATGTGGGACTTTGCTCATAAGAACTGTCATATTTTCATCTAACAGTTTCAATTTGTCTTATGCCCATGGATCCGGGAACGAGGCGTCATTACACAAATACTAATGCCTCCTTGGTTTGTAGTAAAATGTAGATATAGGGTAACACAAATTTAGTGGCATGGCGGCTGTGCATTGTGGTTGGGGAAAACTGGGACAATGCCTTGTGTCCTGATTGGGCGTCAGTCAGTCTTGGGAGAGGGCGTCCCTTTTAAATTGGCCGGAATAAAAGGTGGATCTTGCTATATGCCGGAGGCCTGAAGTGCAGGACACCATTCCCAGTCTATCGTTTTCACCAAGCAGTTTTGATTCATTTTAATTGTCATCCACAAAACTGCCATGCTTTTAGGAATAACTCACTAAACTGAACTAGAGAGCCGAACGACACAGAGCTATCCACCAGTGGAGCGGCAGCTTGAGCTAACCCTGGAACGCTATGGTGCCGTCCTGAGGGGTCAGGGAGGTAAGTCCCGGCCATCTCTGTGGTCCTGGCTTTCCTTCCAGATTCACCAGTCCAGGCCAGCCTGCCTTCTTTTATTAGTGAAATCATATCCCTAGAAAAACGTGACCGCAACACTTGCAAACAACTGAGTTCCAATCAACTCTCATTGCTTGTGAAATCTTGTAGTGTATCTCAGGTTCTATCAATAATACACACAGTTTTCAAGTATTTGTTTAGTGATTCAACTGTTTATGCTGTAAAAGAGCAACTATCGCAAATATACATTTTCCTATTCTAATATTGATTCGCTTAAAAAAATTTTGAATTCTGTCATATTATCGCTGTTGCAAGAAAATAACTAAAGTAAATATTTGTTATTTGACTATGGATATGGATCTAGGCAAAAATAAAATTTGAATTCTGTGATTATTATTATTGCAGAAATGCAAATGCAAGTTTACAGAACGAGGATTTAATTTAGGCGCTTTGGGAGGCAGCTAATGTTGGCTCCTCCCTACCTCGCTCGCTGCCGTTTCTGACGAGTGTAGGCGGACACTGTGTGGATTAAAAAGTGGCAAATATCGGGGTAATACGCGGCTGGCAGCAAAGATATATCTCGGCTAAATGCTGCTGAGTCCAATTTATATGGATCGACGCCAATCAAACAAGTTTTCTCGTCATAGCGCGATGAGGATGCCATGATGGCTCGTTCAACTCAATTGAAATCTTCGCTCTGCTCCTCAGCGGTATGTCAACAATATGTCCGCCGTGACGTCAGAAGGCTGTCTGCAAATACCGTCAATTACTGGGAGCACCATGTCGTTAACCCCTTAAGCCCTGAGCCTCTGGCTTGAAAATGACATGCCCAAAATGAAGTAACTATATCTCTGCAACGAATTGGTTGATTTAAATAAGCTTGGAATCAAAAGAAAGGAAACACCTTGGGTATTTTTGTCACGGTGCAAAAATCAGTGTATATGTAACCGAGTCAGAGTAAATGAAGATGGAACACTGCATAAATGAGACATCTTTTTTGTGCCAAACAAAGTTTTACTTTTATCTGCTGTAAAATTATTCAGTTGCAGTCTGCAACCCTTAAAACCTACAGCACAGAATCTCACCATAATCTGTGCCAAAGTTTATTCAAACCAAGTAAATCAGAGCAAAATTAGAGGTTCTAGTTTGGGAATGTCTAGGTGGCCTCTCCAAGCTGACACTGTGTGCTGTTTCATATTTCTTAGATACCAAACTGTAAAACTAATTTAATTTCACTTATGTCACTAAGGCACACATTCCATCCAAATACAACCACTTTTTAATTTTTAGAATTTTTAAATATTTTTTTTTATTATTTCTGCCACTCCTGTAGCCCATACAATTTCCCATTCAAAGATAATACATACAAAGAAAAGGAAGTTTGACTCCACTGGAGCACATAAAAAAAAAACTAACAAATAAAATTCTAAATACAAAGGTAACATAAAAAATGATTAAAAAAAAGAACAAAAAACCCAGCTATTCAAGAAAAATGCTATTATTGCATTAGTAAATACATGCAGACTTGGGGATTTGATCCTTGGTGGCCTTGGATTCAGCGCTTCACCCTTTCTACAGGGCCACATCCGCTGACTGAGAGTCAAAAGTCAAACTGCCACTATAAAGAATGAGTCAAGAAAACACCCGCTTGTTCTGTTGTGCTCTCAGTATTCACGTGGAAGATTCTGTTAGAGAACGACTTTGAAAATGACTGTTGAATATTTAGCGGATAACTATTTGGAAAATACTACGAACAAACCAGTTAAGCATTTATATTTTTGCGCTATTCAAGTACAAGCGAATGGCCCATGTACTCAGTTTGATGCACTGGGAATGCAAGGCTCTAGCTCTGGCTAGGTTTGTGCGATTAAGGTGGTTTAGAGCTCGTTGGAAACATCAGAACCCATAGAATCAAGTGGTTACTGGCAAAGTCTTACTGACAGCATTACAAGCCAATCACAGAGAGGAAAATGCATTGCAAGCAAGCTGAATGCTAAGGAGCTGAGATCTTTGAAGCAATGCCCCAGAAAAAAAAAAAAAAAAAAAAAAAAAAACATGCTTGGAGACTGGCGGATGTAGTTTCGTTATAACACGGACACATTGGGCTAACAATAGCAAGCACATATTTACCCTTGTATAGTTTTTTTTTTTTAATTATTACAAAATATCAAAGGTAAGAATTTTTTTGCTCATCTCTTTAGACTGTAAAGTGTATGTCTGCTGTTCTTTGAGTGTGGTGTCTGTTTAAAATGACAAGGCTTATATCGTTGGATTCTGTGGACTTTCCTCTTTCATTTGAGGTATTGTTTGTATTCATAACACTAATTCAGTAGAAATGCTAGTGACTCAGCCCTGATGATTTTATCCTATGTTTTGCTCCATGGTTATTTACTTGCTTTGTGCTTGAATTGTGTTCAGTTGAGATAAAAATGGTCAACATGAGCTTTTTGCCAAGTTTCTTCACGTAAAGTGGATAAGCTGCATGACAGTTGTGATTAGGAAACATGCTGTATTTATTATGCGTAACGAAGAGGTTAAACACATCTGCAATCTCCTTCACAACAATTGGCCCCCCTGGTAAAGATGAAAGAAAATGGTCATAAAAATGTATCGTAATAACTGTTGATTAAAATGGTTGCACATATTTCTCCAGCTTTTTTAAGACTAAAACTGAATCTATCATACCAATAAATGATACAAATCAAAATGAGTGTAATTTGATGTGGTCTGACTATAGCGCTGCTTTTTCTTTCAGTTCTCTCAGTGACTGGAAGCCAAAGCTCAAGAGGTAGATTTTCATTCGCCATGAAGGTGAGGATTTATATAGAGAAAGGGTGACATTACGTTGGCTAGTAACCAGTGATGTTGATATGTTTTCAATTTAGTGAGCCCCGGGACCCACAGGTGGTGATTTGAGTGGGTCCCTGGGAAATTCAATGGGTCCCCAATGAAAAAAAAATATTTCTTTCTATTTCTTATACTCCTCTATTTCTTAACTTGTAGTGTTAAACTCCTTTGATGGTGGTATGGTATGATATGGTTATAATTAATGGATATATTCATGTATGCTCAAAATGTATCTAAAATTAAACAAATAAAATTCCAAATATGAAAAGTTTATTGCAAAACAACTGTCACAGTGGCATGACATACAAAATTCAAATAAAATAGCATTTTTGTAGCAACATAAATAGCACCAAAATAAATTACTGATTAAAGTGCTGATTTTAACACATAAACAAAACATTCTCATCACCATGACAGAGTCAACAAATAAATTGTCACCAAAATAACATCAAAATCTTCTTGTCTGAACATCAACTAAATCAAATTAACTGAGTCGATCACTGTGAAACTTTTAGCACAAAAATGAAACTTAACTAACGCAGTGGAAAGTCCGTTGAGAAAAATAAAATGATGCAGATATGTTTGTGGTGAGAGTTTTGAAACAGCGCTTGTCTTGTCTGCTGGCAGCAAGATTTCTTTTGCTAGTAACTGTGATTTTAAACACGAGTTATTGTTCACTATGGGCCGATATTACAAAAGCATTTTAGCGTGCGTATAACTAACATGACGCATGTTAAAATGCCGTTGTACGCGGACAGCTAAACGAACGTTTAAACACCATTTCACAAGATGGGATCATCGCACGTTTAACTGCACGCGGATAACCTTGAGTTTAGCCCTCAGACCATAAGCGGAGCAACCATGGGGGCTAAGGGGACGGCCGCCCCAGGGCCCACGGCCAGTGGGGGCCCCCCCGCGGAGCCCATGCAGCCTCACTGAGCTACATTCTCATTACCGTCAAATAGAAAAAAAAAACATCTTTTATTATCTATATTATATTATAGATAATCAACTATTTTCTTATATTATTTGATATTTTTCTTTCATACTGATTTGCAAATTGTCAAGATGATTGCTGGGTAATGTGTTGCCCAGTGTCATGTCTGTATTTGATTTGATCATGTGACCGCGTTAATGTCTGTGACGTCTGATAGTTCAAGCGCAAAATCTGAACATCATCAAATTTGCAAAATCAGGAGCAGTCATTCCATTCAAACATAAAAGCAGTAGGCTAGTCAAAAAAGAAAAGAAAAGAAAGAACTGGAGGAGAGGGTAGCAAAGCTACCAACACTAAGTTCATTTGGCTTCAAGCAGTTGCCGCACCATGGACGACCCTTCCTCAAGCAGCAATGCAGCCAACAGGTAACAGATCAAGCTAAGCTAACGTTTTACCTGAACAGTGATAACGTCCACAGCTATTGTATAAATTTCAAGACAAGACAATGATGTTGCTCAGTGCAAAGTTTGACGAATGCCATTCAAATATGTGAGTAGGCCTACAAGTGACTTTTCTTTTAGTCCAGAGTTGATTGTTATATATTTAAGATCTATGGCAGAAATAAGGCAGTTAGTGTGCAGTAAATTGGTAATTTTATGGGATTTATGCAGACGCTGTTTTGTTGGGTAATTTAGGGGACATGGTGGCATTGTTTTAAATATATTAAAATATTGTTAAATATTGCAACTTTGTCCGTCTCATCGCGTGCTTTTTCAAGTCACAAATGTCCTGCCTTTATGTCAGATATTGCTCTTGTGAGGTAATTGCACAGAAATGCAAGTTTTCAGACGTTTTAACTGACCCAATTATCGCTGTATAGGAATTCTTTCCAAGCTAATTGCCAATTTCGTTTTCTTCCCATAAATTTTACGTTCGCTTGTGCCTCAATGAAATATTACTGGCGGTATTAACTGCTAACTGGTATTCGTACAATGTTTTTCTCAGTAACCCTGTTACTGACCGCGCTGCCACACACTGGTATTTATGCATGTGCATGTGACATGTTTTTGTTGTGGTACGCACCGAGAAATGGGGCTCCCCGAAAGCCTATCCATGGGTTCACGGCCGCTTTGTCAGAGTGCCCATACCTAAAGATCAACGTTATTATCTCACTCTTTGCACTCTCTTTCTCTTTTTTTGCTCATGTATACGCTAGTGGTCGTTGTCTTGGCAGGGTAGCAAGCTTTGATATTTACATATCTTACCCAAATCTAAATTTACAGCCCTTAACTGCAGTTCTTAACCAAATTTCAGCAGTTTCAGTAATCTCCTTAGTTGTTTTCTTTACCTCATGCAGGTCAATAATTTGACTCTTCTGAAACAGTACAACAACACCATTTCCATGGCCACAGGATGTGATCTGACATAGTTGCTTAAAAATGAGGAGCTACTAACTGCATCAGTTAGGGTTAAATAACTTGTTACCAGCTGAAACATATTAATCACTGCCGTGATTATCCAATGGAAGGCTCTTACCTTTTTGTTTAGTTAAATCAAGAGGTGGCTTTTTTGGCCGAGCAGTGTACGAACTCAAGACATGAAATAATCTGCTTCATTTAAACTGTTAGTGTTTTTTATTTATTTAAATTTCTTTTTGATTTGTATAAAGTGTTTTAATCAAGTTTGTACCTGTGCAATTAAATTTCACGTGATATTCCAGTCTTTTTCAGTCAGGCTTGTTAAATCTTCTGAGGGCTAATGACTTTTTTCTCTCACATGCCCGACCGGCTTGTGGCAAAAAATGGGAAGATCCAGCTTTGCTGACAAATAAAATTAATGAAACTCGTGTAGTAATTCTCACTTTTACCTCGTCGAAGGCTCGGAATAAATGAAAATGACTACTTTTGTCTTTGCCAAAGGCTCGGAATAAATGAAAATGACTATTCTCGTTTAACAGACGTCTGGCAGCCATACCCTATATGCTTTTGCTGCCAAAGCACTGGCAACTTTTTTTTTTTCCCCTTTCCCTCGGAACAATTTTACTGACAAAGAGGCTTCGCTGTATTTTTTCTGAAACATAAGTTTGCTTGGCTCAATAAGCGACGATTTGTGTTGGTTAGGATAGAATATGATACAGACCTATCCATTATTTTACAGTTGACTGCAATGACTATCTGAGGGGCCCCTTGATAATTCTTCGCCCCCTCTGGAATAAGAGCCTAGCTCCGCCCCTGCCTCAGACTAAACTGGTGCGGTCAAATTATGAGAACCTGCCATTGCATAATGGGCATTTCCGATTGTCGTTACAAGTTAAAAACCCCGTATGTAAGGGTAGTTGCGTTGTGGACACGCATTTCGCACAGAGATGTCGGCAAAGAAAACGTGGCGAGAATTTCACTTCGCTTCAAAGAATGTCAAACTTTCTTTGCGTGTCCTGTGGACGTGACCAAAATGCTAACGTCAGACATATCCTTCACCAAAAGTGTTTCATCCTCGGCATTCGTGGTGATTTCGAACACTCATATGTGCTTTCATTATCGGTGAAGAGTGAAAACGCAGTTCGGACTTCACTCACGGTAGCCTTTCTAGAAAATGTAAACGCAGATGGAAACGAAAAACATGGCCTTGCAAAACCCCTCTATTAAGTGAATAAGAAACTGAAGAAAGCAACTAATTTATGCATTCATTTCATTTACTTTATTTGTGCATTTCTTTTCCAGAAAAGGCGCAAGTCTTGCTCAAAATCTACCAGGCAACCAGATGAAGGCAGGTTGGCGTCACTTACTTAGGTGCAAATCAATCTGTGGTAGTAGTTTTCGCGAGTTGAACATACCCTCATCAGCGTTTAAGTTTTCTTTTGTTATTTGACCACAGGCGTTTAAAATATTTAGACGCACGCGGACAGTTGCTCCTCATGAAATGGTGATTAAAATTAAACTCATGCTAAACGCGCGATTAAGAAAGTTGTCCGCGTGTAAACCTTAAAAGGCTTTTGTGAAATCGGCCCAATGTATCGTTTTTCATGGGAAAAATGAGGTGCGTCCCTGGGACGCATGGATAGTGAGTTTATTGAGTCCTTTCAGATTTGAATGCGTCGGGGACCCAGGACGGGTACCTAGCAACATCACTGAAGTAACGCACCAGGAGTGCCTTTGACCAGGGGGACTAACCTAAGTCCGCCTCTGATGTATGATCTGTAGAATTATGCACTGAAAGGGCAGCAGTATAATTTATGGTGTAACAAAACCGCCTTTGACCAGAAATGGTGACAGGTTCTCATGCCAAGGAGGCAAAATGCTTAACTCACTTACTCTGCTAAAAATTCACCATTGAAGTATTCATCAGCTAGTGGCGTATGAAGAGTTTGTTTCCAAAACTCAATATATCCATTTTACTCATTTTGAGTAAAAAAGCTTTTTCTATGTTGGCGCCTATTGCATTTTGTGGAAAAACACAAACTTGGACCATGAAAAAATACACCGCATGAATTTCTAAAAACTGAATTTTGCACCATGTGTATAAAGCACAGGGCTATTGCTCTATGGTATTATGTCAGTTTTTGCAATTTTGGTTCTTACTGTGTGTGGGAAACAAACTCTTTATATAATGATGTAAGCACTGATTGAACTTTGCCTTGGATAAGGCCTTTTGCCTGACAGATGTACAATCATTCAAAAAAACTCTAAAACAATATCCATATAATTTTTTTAAATGGCTGCTCTTCCTGATCTTCCTTTAAACAGCCTCGATGCTGGAATTTTAATAAAGATCAGACGTGCCCTCCATTTTACAAGCCTGTGTGTGGGACTGACGGCAAAACTTACCGTAACGAGTGTAATCTCTGTGATCAAAACAAGTACGTAAACAGCTTTATTTCTCCTACATCTGTATTGAGGGATTTTTTGCAGCACAGAATGAAAACTGAATACACACACAGACCACTGCTTAGGAATAATTTTGTGTAGATTTGTATTAAATAGTGCCTTGTCAACATCTGGGCTGCGCAGCTTTGTTCCTGGGGATGTGTAAACCTGTCAGTTTTCCCTAGAACCTTAACAAAGTGCACATTAATCCAGAGTTTGTGATCTAACTTTGCTTGAATCAGGCACCCTTGAATTAGGTTTGAGATAAAAACCTATCATAGATCACCAGGAACATGGTTGGGCAGTCACAATTTTGGTAGATTTTAGTGGATGAATTATAGTTTTCTGAAGCAAATTCATTCCAAAATATTGCACTCTACCAATTTGCGTGCCTGCTTTATACAGTTGCAAGAAAAAGTATGTGAACCCTTTGGAATTACCTGGATTTCTGCATAAATTGGTCATAAAATGTGATCTGATCTTCATCTAAGTCACAACAATAGACAAACACAGTCTTCTTAAACTAATACCTCACAAACAATTATATGTTTTCATGTTTGTATTGAAGACAACAAGTAAACATTCACAGTGCAGGGTGGAAAAAGTATGTGAACCTTTGGATTTAATAACTAGTTGACCCTCCTTTGGCAGCAATAACCTCGACCAAACATTTCCTGTAGTTGCAGATCAGACCTGCACAACGGTCAGGAGGAATTTTTGACCATTTTTCTTTACAAAATTGTTTCGGTTCAGCAATATTCTTGGGATGTCTGGTGTGAATCGCTCTCTTGAGGTCATGCCACAGCATCTCAATCGGGTTGAGATCAGGACTCTGACTGGGCCACTCCAGAGGGCGTATTTTCTTCTGTTGAAGCCATTCTGTTGGTGATTTTCTTCTGTGCTTTGGGTAGTTGTCCTGTTGCATCACTCATCCTCTGTTGAGCTTCACTTGGCAGACAGATGGTCTGTTCTCCTGCAAAATGTCTTGATAAACTTGGGAATTCATTTTTCCGTCGATGATAGCAATCTGTCCCGGCCCTGAGGCAGCAAAGCAGTCCCAAACCAGATGCCCCCTCCACCATACTTCACAGTTGGGATGAGGTTTTGATGTTGATGTGCTGTGCCTTTTTTCCTCCACACATAGTGTTGTGTGTTCCTTCAAAACAACTCAACTTTGGTTTCATCCGTCCACAGAATATTTTTCCAGTAGTGCTGTGGAACATCCAAGTGCTCTTTTGCAAACTTCAAACGTGTAGCAACGTTTTTATTTTTTTGGACAGCAGTGGCTTCCTCCGTGGTGTCCTCCCATGAACACCATTCTTGTTTAATGTTTTACTTATTGTAGATTTGTCAACAGAGATGTTAGCATGTGCCAGAGATTTCTGTAAGTCTTTAGCTGGCACTCAAGGATTCTCTTTCACCTCATTGAGCATTCTGCACTGTGCTCTTGAAGTCATTTTTACAGGACGGCCACTCCTAGGGAGAGTAGCAACGATGCTGAACTGCCTCCATTTGTAGACAATCTGTCTTACCATGGACTGATGAACATCAAGGCTTTTAGTGATACTTTTGTAACCCTTTCCAGCTTCATGCAAGTCAGCAATTGTTAACTGTAGGTATTCTGAGAGCTCTTTTGTGGGAGGCATGGTTCATATCAGGCAATGTGAACTCAAAACTGGTGTGTTTTTTTTATGTGGCAGGGTAGCTTTACCCAACACGTGCAATCTCGTCACATTGTTTGGACTTCAGGTTGGCTGACTCCTGACATCCGACTAGCTCTTGGAGAAGTCATTAGCCTAGGGGTTCACATACTTTTTCCACCCTCTACTGTGAATGTTCACATGTTGTGTTCAATTAAAAAAAAAAAATGAAAACTTATAATTGTTTGTAAGGTATTAGTTTAACAAGACTGTGTTTGTCTATTGTTGTGACTTAGATGAAGATCAGATCACATTTTATGACCAATTTATGCAGAAATACAGGTAATTCCAAAGGGTTCACATACTTTTCCTTGCAACTGTAATTCTACAGGCCAATCTGATTTCACTATCCAATCTCCAACCATCCAATCTCACACAACAAATCTGTTTTAGACGGCACTATTCAGGGCAAGGAGTATGGTCAAACTGGCGTTGAAGTAACTATATCATTCATAATTGAGTGATTCATAATAACTTGCAATCTCGTTGTAAAATACCTGTCTGCCTCACTGTATGTGACTGAAAGATGATGTAAAATAGTTAGCTAGTGTTAGCTACCTGCTCCCTGAGAGCGGTGACATTATCGTCTGTAACATCACATCAATGCCGATGACGTGGACATTAATGCGGCAACGCTATTGATTCACATTTCAAACAAAACTGGATTGTAAAATCAGTGATGTATAGTTAGTAAACTGGGCCTTTGTAGGGTAGCATAAATGGTCAGTTGAAAAGCACTACTTCCCCTTTTCTTTACAGTTATGTAATTCATATGAGATTATTATGAATGAAGAAAACATGCCTTGATATGATTTATTCAAGAATTCTGATTTTTCTCAACTTGCCTTCAGGACACCTTTTGTGCAGTTGGGTATAGCGAAACATTTTAGAAGACATTTTTTCATTTATTTTAATTACTTGCCAAGAGTGTAACACTTGAAATGTTTTTCTATGTAACTGTGATACACCATTATTCCCTTTCAGGAAAAACAAGGAAAATGTCAAGATCCGTTTTCGCCACCAGTGCTGATAAAAAGCCTGATGTCTCTCTAACTGCTGACTCATTCAATCATGTGGAGTCCTGAGAGAGGAGCTTGAAAAGGCCACATGTAATCTCTAGACAGCATCTCGATCTGTAGATTAAAGCTTTAATTGTAGTCTGAGAAATTTATCTTTTTGTAGTGAGCAAAATGTGGAGAGTTTCTTTGTTACCTTAACAATACTGCAATAAAGCAATTCAGCATTCAGCACATGCAGCCTCCTTTTTTGCAAGTGTCTTTGTGCTATGGCCTTTGCACAGTCTGCAGGATTTCAGTTTCTGACTGTAAATTTCATATTGAAGTCCCATTGAATAATTTCTGTTGTTATGCAATATAAATCACAAAGACAGCAAGACTTCCATAGGCTCACAGCGGTCACATAAAATAGAACACCATACACTTCCACTTTATTACACATAATTTATGGACCAATTTGTTTTGATTTCTTTGTATGTGTGGATTACTTGGGTTGTTACCGACATCTGGTAAAAATTTCATGTCAATAGCCCCATTAGAAATATATTTACAGAGGAAAATGTTGACACGTTCACAACTTATTTTCCTCGCTGTATTTCCCTGGAGCGCAAAGCGAATTGTGCGCTGCTCTGAAAAACCTGCGGACCACAGCTGGATGGTACGATCGAGGATCGAACTCGTGTCAGGGTAATCACTACTACTCAGGAATGCAGCGCCTTAACCGAATGAGCCAACCCAGCAGCTCGTGCGACACCATTTGTAAACATCAAGATTTGTCTATGGTCTTCAACCTCCAGCTGTCTTTTTTTCCCAGTGAGCGTTCCAGAGTCATATTTGGATAACCTGCCTGACTGGGCATGCTTGTGTTTGGGTTGCTGCATTCCCGGAGGCTGGAATACCTGCTGTGCACCATTTCCCTGCCTTTGCTGATAGGATGAAGAAAGTCTTCCACCGTTCCTGCTTTGGTCACACTGCTGTACGGTGCCTCCTCTGGCTCCATCAGGGCAACCCATCGGTTGTAGATTACTCCATTGAGTTCCACACTCTGGCAGCCTCCTCCCACTGGTATCCCAAGCCGTTTATGACACCTTCCTCTGTGGTTTGGATGACTGGATGCAGGACCAGCTGACCACTTGTCTCCAGCCAACTGATCTTGATGAGCTGATTGACCTTGCTCTCAGGGTTGCAGACCTTCAAATAAGACTTCCCAAATTTTCCTTGACATCGTGGTCAAAAACATATTTACTTTCCCTCCTAAAAAAAATGGTTTGTTCAATTACACCCCATAAATTCAAAAGTTGTATTAGCTAACCCCTACCCTCCTCTTGTGACAGTAAACTCAAAATGGCCAGCCGCCAAAAGTCAGGAGTACTGAGTAGACAGGAGAAAAGGGATAATAAAAAGAGAGGTGCAAGGTATATCATGACCAAATTTTTCAAAAGATGTGAAGTGGACAAAATGATTGCAAAGTTATCTTCTGCTAGGTAAGACAGTTAAACACACAGTGCAGCCACTGACAACCATACCTCAACCTAACTTAACCTTTTCCATGCGGGAATTGCCATCGGAGTTATTATAAGACCTGCTCTCACCTTGCCTGAAAGTGCATTACTTCTCCAAACCCATTCCCATTTATATTTGCTAATTAGCAACCAAATGTTCTGTTCCAAGGATCAATCTGTAGAATTGCAGTCCACTTCCCCTCAGCTGGCATTATTGTTTATTCCAATAGTTATGAAGCATTTTCCTATCCTCAGTAATGGTGATATAAAAGGAAGACCACAGGGGAAGAAGGGCATATGTCACACTTTACCCATTTTGAGAAAATACAATTTGAAATTTTGAAACTTTCTTTCATCATTGTAATTTTGTTACAGCTGATAAAACAATCTCTTCCGAACATATGTGTGTAATATATTTTGCACTCAAAAATTATTTTCTATGAAATTTTGGAGAAATTTTAATGAAAGGTCAATTCAGACACGTGCCCTTCTTCCCAGTGGCGTAGCTAGTGGGGGGGGGGGGGGCAAAGACACGTCCCTTTTAGTCCTGGCCAGTTCTCAATCATTTTACTTTATTGACGCATTTTCCAATTATTGTAATTGGCAACTGAAGACATGGTTTCTCTCCATGTGAGATCTAACAGCGATGAAATCATGGGCTAAATTCAGTACAGAAAAATAATTTACTTATTAATAGGCCAATGCTTCGCGTTGATTGAACTGGTCCGCGTTCCAATGAAATGCGGACTTTCACTCTTGGTTTTGTGTGGGTTGAGTTAAAAAGAAAAAAAGTGGCACTCGGCAGTTTAATAGGCTATTAAAAGTGTGCGGCTCCAGCTTCTGCGTGAGAGTCGACAGGTATAACATTTTGAATAACGTTGATTTAAATACAGCAAATGCGCGTCAAGATGAATGATTGTAGTCTTACCTAATCGGGGAGAACAAGCAGCACCTGATAAGTGTGGAGTGCTCTCAGAGTGAACCTTCTGTTAATTATGAAAATGACTGAGAACAGGTCAGGACTAATAATTGTATTAAACGGATGTTTTGTGCACCCCAATTCTCTGTTCTTGTTCCGCCACTGTACTGAATTTAGCCCATGATTTAATCGCTGTTAGATGCATATGGATAGAAACCGTGTCTTCGGTTGCAAATTACGATAATTGGAAAACGCGTCAATAAAGGAAAATGATTGAGAGCTAGCCATGACTAATTGTTGTCATAAAATGACGTGTCTGTGCCCCCCCACTAGCTACGCCACTGCTTCTTCCCCTATGGTCTTCAAATGTCAATGTCTTTCGAAGCTTCTGAATTCTAGTCTCTCACAATGGTGCTTTTTTTTCTGCGTCAATGTCCGATTGGCTTGATATGCCAAAGGAAACTCTTTAAAAATGTGGTTTTGCCAACTCCGGTCCACTCAGAGTAAAAATTAAACTCTGTTGACAATCAGTGACATTATCCTAATGCCGAATACTCTCAACCTATTTCATCAGACAATGAATTCAATACATTTTTTGAGCAAATAGGCTAACCTTTGGCCATATTCCACAAGCAGTAGCTGAGAAGTAAAAAAAATTTCTCCACCAACCTGCTGAGTGACAGACTGTTAATGTTAGTAAGTTCGCCAGCCAAACTGGTCTTTGTGATCTAAACTGTGGAGCTCCAACAACGGAGTAATCTCTCAGGAAGAGGAAGTCGAGAAAACATGTTGTGGTGCCGTAACAAAAGAACGAGAAGCAAAGAAAAGGGGATGTTTGTGTATTATTCCTGGTTTGCTGCTTTTTGCGGCAATTCTTAATGCAAATCACACACACCTTGTCGCCCATCATAAAATTTCAACCAATTTGAAGGATTGTGGGAGAAAAATATCCTCAGTCTGGGCCAGTGGACTAACTGTTCCACTCACACTTGTAAATCTATTCCAAAGGAATGGACACATTCTCCAGAGTCTGATGCAGCTGGGTTTATTGTAAGTAGCTCAAAGTGAAATTGGTCTGCGCAAACCAACTAGCATTCATTCTTCAACAATCACATGACGCAAACAGACCACCGATTGTCAGATTTCCATTTTTATGGGTCCCTAAGCCCCATCCGAGGCGTGGATAAATGTCACACTTTTACCTCATCAGACATCATTACTTCATGATTGGTACATTGTCTTAATTGTAATTTTACACCCTTAGTTACAAGTTTGCCGGAGTTGCCTTTTATATCAAGTGTGAATTAATTTTAGGCCTCTAGGGGCGCTCATGCACTGCACCTATCCTCCTTAGGCCTCTACAAAGACTGAAGAGCAAGACTCCTCACCAAGGAGTAATTTGTGGCATCATTCATGTGGGTGCCCCGCCCCTTTAGATTGACTTGTGGCAGGTAGAACGAGGAAGTACCTTTGCTTCAGCCAGTTAGCATGTTAGCTTACTACTTCCACGTTTCCCACTGGAGGCAATTTTGTGGCCAACGACACAGCAGCTCCATTGACCATATTCACACAGCGGCCATTTCCCTCTGACGTCACGCTCAGGGTGGGAAATTCGGATTCCGTGACATTAGCGGTCACCGGCTGTCAGGCAAGACCGCAGGCAATAATTTGTTAAAAACTGTTTTGTGTAGTGTTTATCTACAAAGCCGAATGAATACAGGTAAGTACTGAACTGAATTTTGTTGTCTGTAAATTATAGTAAAATAAATAAACAAACTTTGAAACAGAATTGATAAGCCTAACGTAACTTTATGTGTGCGAGAATAGCGAGGTGGTCAAAAAACTTGGCTGGTTTACAGTCACTTTCATTTGACCAAAGTGATAAACGGGCCGATGAATTTTCCAAGATCCCCAAAAGGATTCAAAAAAAGGATACAGCAATTGGATTGAAGCTTACCCTGCAAAAAATGTGCTATAGGAATCCTATAGGACAGTTCAGTAGAATTCTATAGAACTTTAGTACCTCAAGTCCTATAGAAAACAGTTCCATCGAAAATCTCCGGAGGACTTTTTTTTTTTTTTAGTTTGGCATCTTCAATCCCACCTAAATTTGGAAGGCAACCACAAACAAAGCAACCATTTTATATTACATTTCCCAGCAATCCTTTCCCAACTTGCATCCCTTTAGCACAATGACCACTCGTGTGCTATTCTGAACGGGGCTCAAACCCAGACACTTCTTCTCCGCAATGCGGTGCTTTAATCAAGCAAGCCATTCGAAAGCTTGTACATTCATGGTTAGAAATAACCTTTAGATGTATAAAGATGGTGGGAATAAATCTCAGCAGACCTCAAATTGTATTCAAATTAATTCTAAATCTGTATATAATCTGCAATCACATGCATGTGAATGGAAAGGAATAATCTGATTGAATTTTTAAAATTAAGGGAAAAGTTCAAAAGGTCAAACTTTCAACGTAATTCTGTCTTCGTAAGCAAAAGAGGAACACGAGTTTTCCATTATAGCATAATAAAGTTGTAATGCCTTACATTTATATTTTTGAATTGCTGCCGAGGAAATGGAAAGAGGTCTTCATGTACTGTCACTGAAATACTGCAAAGTTGTGTGGTCAGTCAGTCAATCAATCGTCTGATCAGAGAATCAATGAGTAGGTATGTGCCTGGTACCCCATGTGCTTAAGCACACCTTAAAGTTAAAAGGGACACAATTTCCTTGC
This sequence comes from Gymnothorax javanicus, assembly GCA_029692085.1. Lineage (NCBI taxonomy): Eukaryota > Metazoa > Chordata > Actinopteri > Anguilliformes > Muraenidae > Gymnothorax > Gymnothorax javanicus. The sequence goes on from CM056204.1 coordinate 49,380,281, forward strand.
TACTTCAGTATCGTGGATATCACTGCATATTGCACATTTTCATACCATTAGTCCGGTTTCACACTTCTAGAACCCAGGTACACATAAGGTAAATTGACCCTTCGACAGAGCATTGCAAGGATTCATAAGATTTATTTTCATTTTTATTTAAGCCTTATTTAAGATGTCTTTCCCATTAAGCTTTTGTTCTATTAGAAGGTCCTAAAGACCATCAAAGTCTTATAGAACAGGTTTTTCAACTAGGGTGTTCTATAGAACAACAATAATCTTATAGGACTTTCTTTTCCATAGAGGTGCTCTGTAGGTTTCTGGCAAATTCCTATAGAACACACAGAAAATCCTATAGAACATGCTGTTCTACTAAAATGTTCTATAGAGTTCTATAGAATTCCATAGAAGTCCTATAGAACATTATTGGAGGGTATATCCACGATGTTGAAGGTAAGACCCCGCACCTGCTCAAACCGCACTGCAAACACTTGGCAAACGAAGTATGTGATTAACATTTACGGTAACGTAAGTGGAGCTAGTGAGCTAGGTAGTAGTTACGTTTTTCTATGATGAATCAACCCATTGCTTGAGTAGTCAAGTAAAATCGTTATATTTTTCATAATCGACATGCATGATGCCGTAGCTAATATTAAAGTAGGGATTCAAAGGAAAAACTGTAATATGGCACTTTCGACATCAATGGAAAGCTTAGAACGCAAAGAATGCAATGTAATGTCATTCCGTCACATTATCGATACGAGAAAATGGAAACACGCACAAAACGACAGTAGGCCTACTTAATCGAGCGTGAATACTTCCGTGATGGAAAGAGGCCCGTTTTGGGTGACATCACGGTTTTGCAAGCTCTGCTCTGTTACATGTCAATAGAAATACTATGTCTCTCTCTAAGCTTTGTTAAAGGTTAAAATTGAGTCTTAGGCTACTTTACTTGAGATGGATAAATTATAATGGAGAAACATTTATCTATCTTTTTTAAATTTGAACTCATTATTTTTCTATATAGGCGTAGTACATTGAAGATTAACATGGACATAGATGATCTGACGGAAATCGTGTAAATACGGGGCTGCAGTGGTTACCAAAAACGCGTCAATAAAGGAAAATAATTGAGAACTAGCCAGGACTATCCTAATTGTCATAAAGGGACGTGTCTGTGCCCACCCCCCAATTCCCAGTTCTGGCGCCGGGCCTGCTTTAGACTACGTTTAATCTCTGCTCGCATGATAAAATGTAATAGGCTAGGCCTCGGCTACAATATAATGATTTTTACTGTGCTTGTTCAGGTGTTGGATGAGCTGACGGACAGCCACCTGCTGCTCTACACCGACCACTTGAAGGCAGTCAAGACCGACATGACGATTCGGTTCAGGGACCTCGAGCAGTTGGATGTGCCTGACTGGGTGATGGAGCCATGGCAAGCAGATGCTGCCAGCTGTGAGCCCGAAATCCAAGAGAGCCTCGTTGATCTCCAGAACAACGAAGAGGCAAAAGCAACGTGCCGGACCTCTGGTTGGCGTGCGATGTGGGTAACGCAAGGTCAGCGTTTCCCCTCGTTGTGGGAGAGGGTCCGTCTCCTGCTCCTCGCTTTCCCCACGTCGTATCTTGTCGAACAGGGATTCAGCCAAGCTCTCCACATGCAGACGAAATACTGCAACCGTTTTAACCTGGTTAGCTCTGGCGCTCTCAGACTGAAACGGACATCCCAGCGTCCAGATGTGAGAAAGCTGGCAACGGCCCACCAAGCACAGGGCTCTCACTAAGTTGCTTTAATTAAATAAAGCGCTTGCAGTCCTATATAGTTCCCTTCTTCAAAATAGGCTTTTTTTTTTTTTTTTTTTTTTTTTTTTTTTTTGCTGCCACGTCATGTCAGCGTCCCAGTCCTCAGGAAATGACTGTTGCATTTCAAAATTTTAATAAGCCAAGAGCGCATTAATTGACGCATGAGCGATTTCTGTTCTTTTATTGGTTCATTCACTGTTGTTCACGTGAAGTGTGCGTGTTGTTGGCATCTCTGAATACATTATCCTACTAAAACTAATTTTCACCAAATTCTGCTGTGGTGGTATTTTTCTTCCCAAGTTCCAGGTTGCTTAATACACCTGGGGTTATTTTCAAATGATGTGATATTGTGAATGTAAATGATATAAACATAAACCACTTCTATTCTGACTTAATATGCAATTCATCATCGTCAAAGGCTGTGTGGCCTTTCTCTCAGTAGAAACACCAATTTGACTTAAATTCTACCTCACAGCTCTTTCCAGAAAAATCCTACCAACTCAAGGGCTCAGGGTCCCTTTACAACTAAAATAACATTTCCATGTTGTTTACCAGTTTCTCCAGGTATACTGTTGAGTTATATACAAACATGACCTACTATATGTGTCAAAAACATACATTTTGGAGGCAATGTTCAAATTAAAATCCATGCTTCCATTTCTTATAAAATGGTCAGATTTGCTCAGCAGCACATCATGTTATTGGGGGCATAAATACAGCTCCAATCCTATAAAAACAGGGATTTTAAAGCAAACGAATGGCTTCTCTCATCGTACAAAACCCGATGTCAATTGAAGTCCTCCGGTCTTAACACACTGTTCACTACAAAAACATGTCAAACACCAGAACATATAGTATATATATATATATATATATATATATAAGGTAAGAGGATCATGGTATGGTCAGGGGGTTGTTTGTTCAAAAAAGGTTGAGAACCACTGCCTTAAATGAAAGGCTTTATTTTTATTTGCAAAGCAACTGAAGACAGATTTTTCTTTTTTCCAGGAAACTCATTCTGTTTTAAATGATGTACAGGCATGGAAAGCACAATGGGGTGATAACATTTGGTTTTCTCATGGTACAGGAAGAGTGGCTGGGGTTGCTATACTGAAGGACACCTTTAAGGGAGACATTATACATTCTGATGGTGACCCTCATGGTGACCCTTTATTTTGATTATTATCATAATGGATACTATAATTTTACTTGTCAATCTGTATGGGTATAATTCAAAACAAGAAAGTGACATTTTATTTGATAATTTGAAAACTCGCCTTTTACACCGGCTGTCCAAATATCCTAATTTATTGATGGTAATGGGAGGAGACTTAAATGTAGCATTAGATGGCTCTTTAGATAGACGGCCTCCGCGAACCAACAACTCTATGGCTTCTAATCTTACACATTTCATGCAAAAATTCCACTTGATAGATATATGGAGAGAAATACACCCTGGAGAGAGATCATACATGTGGAGTAATAAGGCATGCACTACAATGTCACGCATAGACTTTTGGTTGATTTCTAATTGTTTTGATAGTAATGACATTGATGTCAATATTCTCGCCACACCGTTAACATATCACAGAGCTATTTCAATACAAATCTCTCTGAACACTATTAATACTATTGACCAACATGGAGGAACATATTGGAAATTAAATGGTTCCATTCTAAAACATGAAGTAGTGATCAAAACTGTTCAATCATTGAGCGATTTCAGCACAAAGCTGTAATTAAAGAAAAACTTTCGTAGTAACTGGGAGCAATTTAAATTTGAGCTAGCAAAATATTTTAAAAATGTATAGTAGGTCTTTGGCAAAGGCCAGCAGAGCTGAAGAAGAAAATGTTTCATCAGAAATCTCAAGAATTACACAAAAGCCACCTAGGAGTTTGACTGAAAACAATATACAAAATTTGGCTATTCTCCAAAATAAACTGGATGAGTTGTATAAAAGGAAGGCAGGAGCTTTTATAAGTAGGGAAAAAAAATGGCTGGAGGAGGGGGAGCAGAACACAGCATATTTCTTTCAACTAGAAAAATCCCGAGCTAAAAATAACTCAATTCAGAAACTGAACATTGATGGAAACGTTACAGATGATCCTCAAAAAGTAGCTATGTATTGCTCTAAATTTTACAGCACACTTTATCAAGTTATAGTGAGAAGTCTGTTTTTCTCTTTATAGTCTTACAGAAACAAAAACAATTGACATTGACCAGATGGACTATTGTGATAGCCCACCCACACGGAAAGAACCTATATAAACAAATGTTTTAATATAGGGCCACATAAAGGTTTCGCATATGCGACATACATAAAATTGGCTATTTTCATATATTATAGGTGTGTCACATATATGCAAAACCTGTATGTGGCCCTATATTAAAACAACTATGGTTTTTTTTTGGCATTTCAAATCCCACCCGAATCTGGGATATCCAAGTAGGGAACTATGTACAAGTACTTACTTTTTCACATATGTGGCCGCCTGTTGACAACTCAGGAAAGTGTTTACAGTTCGTGGCTCTCCTTCGAAGCCCGCGCCAGATAGCAGTTATTTTTAATGTATTCGTTGGCCGAAACTTCAGTAATTCAGAACGAGGGCAGAGGAAACTCGACAGTAAACGAAGTCAGAATCTTTTTTATGAGCGCCCGTCTGGCCAACAGGACGCGCCTAAGGGAACTTTTTTTTTTTTAAATTTTAAAACCTCCTCGAAAGGAGAATACAGAATATACACAAAGGACGGAGTAACACAAACTAAAACAATACATAAAATACGGACTAGAATGCGCTGACCAGGTATTTTACCATGACACGCTCTGCCGAGTCCGGGACACCATACCCGTCACTGAAGAGGACTCTTCAAGGAGTCCACAACCCCATCTTCAGTGGTGGACACGGCGCCACGCAAACCCGGCAGAGATGTCTTACGTGAATATGCAGCCATAACAGGGGAGTTGTGAGGTACCGTTCTGGAACCAAATGCGAGACCAGGAAGTTGCAGCAAAAGTGAGTTTTATTGTAGTTGGGGGGTAAACCCCCACAGGGCAGAAAGCAACGGTACAGAGTCCACAATCCAAAAATCACAATCCAGTAGGGCAGAATCAGAGTTGAAAACCAGGGCAGCAGTAACAGTACTCGTGGTCGGGCAAAAACAGGTTCGGTACACAGGCACAGGTTTGTCAGAGAAGCAAAAGCCAAAATCCAGTGGGCGGAATCCAAACCGTTAACAGGGCAGCAAACACAAAACTTGTAGTCGGGCAAAAAGGGTTCGTAAACAGATGCAGACAATAGTACCAAAAAGCAGAGCCAAAAATCGTAAGTTGGACGGTCCAGTCAGAAGAGTAACACTGTGAGTGCAAGGCAAAGATGATAGCAGCACAGGTAAACAAGAGAAACGTTCTGACAGGGATCTGCTGTGAAAAGACTGCTTAAGTACACTCAAGGGAAGTCACATGCTATGATCAGGGACAGGTGAATGGGATCAGACTAATTACGTGGGAGCAAACACAAGGGAGAACCTAACCACATGAAATTGGCAAAAGTCAAAACGCGGACAGGGATCACGAGACAACCTATAGACAAAACATACAGCTCTGGTTAGGGAGTTCTAATGTGCACAGATAATGAGAGGCAGGACAGAATAGAGCAGGTGTGGAGGATCCGCTGAATTGCAGCAAAGACTAAGAGAAGGCAAGAGGCGGAGACTAGAACAGGGCGAGTGCTGAGAGCTTGTTAATCAATTAGTAAGTGCAGCTATACAATCCCTAGTGCTCGTTAGTAAGTTAGTATTATATACAATGTTAGTCTTGGTTAGTATCTAAACAAAAATAACAAACTGTTAGTAAGGTTAGTAAAATAGAAAAGCAAGGCGAAGGAAGCAAACGAGATTAGAAGGAATGTTTGAAACCCAGAAACCATGAAATCACCTAAACATGTGACACGCAGGACTGGGGAGAAGCTGTAGCTTAACAAAAGACCAGACAGGGGAGACAAAGTGCAATGAAGGGCATGAACAAAGACATGGACCGGAATCTAACAGAATAATGGATCTGGCATGACAATACAAAACATGGCAACAACAAAAACATGGCAGAGCATCTAAATCACAATACAAAATACAAAGCATGGTCAGACAAAGCAGAATTAATAATCAAAACATGGTCAGGCAGGACAGGATCATAACAGGAGTGGCCGTCTTTTATTATGTTGTGCATCAAGGTGCCAACAGTCTGATCACTTCTGTGCGCCAAATACTTAGACAGCAGTGCTACATTAACATCACGAGCAGGGGAATCCCTACTAAAGATTCTATTGTATAGTGATAACCTATTCCTGCTAATAACATCAGATACTCGGTAAATACCTAAAGCCTGTAACAGCTTACTGTGATGACTCCGATTAGGAAGTCCAAATATACGTTTAATAGTGTGACTGGAATTTTTCAAGATGGACTAGATCTTTAGGAAGAACATTTACAGTATGGCACCCAAAAGATAATACAGGACAAACAGCAGTTTTCCACAGACAAACCTGTACCTCAGTGGATAGACCAGGGTAACAGAAACCGCTACTCAGGAGGCTATAGGCACGACGCCTAGCAGAAGACACTCTGCCCTCCACATGTACAGTAGACGACTGGTTACCGGACAACCATACACCAAGAATTTCAATTTCCTCAGAGGTAATAATTTTATCGGCGCCCAGACACCATGACGGGCTATGGTGTAAAATATTGGGTCCAATAACGACACATTTAGTTTTACTAAAACCAAAAACAAAGCGCCATTTTTTTGGCGTACTCTAGGCACATGTCAATTAGGGCTTGCAGGCCCGGAACACTGGCCGCAAGGACCGTGACGTCATCTGCATATGCAACATTATTGAACAGATAATTTGCAATTCTTACACCATATTTACTTTTGGAGAGGTCTTGCAACAGATCGTCTATGAACATTGTGAAAAATACAGGGGACAATAAACTGCCCTGGCATATGCCTCTCGTTACATTAAAAGCACCACTTTCAACACCATTCCATCTCATCACAGCTTTCATCTTCGAGTACCATATAAAATATAAAAACAACCAATGGATAAAAGTAATTCTAGATAAAAGTTTATAGAATAGACCATCATGCCAGACCCGATCGAAACATTTCTGGGCATCTAGACTACATACATACACGGGACTGCCCTTATCATTAAAATATTGCACCGTATCATGTAAAAAAAGAACACGCCTGGTCAGTTCCCAGACCTTCTCTGAAGCCAAACTGCATCCTACTGCAACCGGCGGTATTCTCAGGCATGAGAAGTATTTCAATGACTTTAGAAAAATTTGTACTAATAGTAATGGGGCGATAATTAGCCGGATCATTCGGATTAAGTCCAGGCTTTTTTTAACATGAGTATAATGGTTCCAATCACCATGTCACTGCCAACGACATGCCAACCAAGCATGACCGAGAACAGATTGCTCAGGATACTGGTAAGCACGGCAGACAGGCCGTAGCCTACTGGAGATGTTCTGCAGTAACCCCGTCAATGCCAGCGGACCTGCCATGTTTCAGAGCACGAATGCCCTCGCCAATCTTGTCCTCGGCAATCACGCGCAGTGGTAATTTCGTGTGGTGCAACACCGTCGGAGCCACTTTGGCAATTTGGTAGACGGACGTGCGCCGAGATGGGTGTGGCGGCGTAGTAGGGGGAGGTGTCGCATATTCATCAAGACGCAGTGACAATTTCAGAAAAAAGTTTCGCTGAAGTTGCGCAGAAAGCTCGCCAGCTCCAACCTGGTTTACTTTCTGTGCAGTGGTAATTTGGCTGACCGGCGCACAGTGCGCACACGTCACCGAAACCTCACAGGCAGGTTTCCAGAATTTCAGACACATTTCAATGCAATAAATAATTGCAGCAACCACTATTTAATGTAACTATCTGAATCAGGACATAAATTATAGTATCTATATCGATTGTCCTGATGTCAGATTAAAGGCGGTTGGCACGCGTAATGGAAACTCCACCTGGCTTAATCAACGCAGCTGAATCTGTGATGCAAACTAACGCCTTCACATCTTTCTCAGCCAACCACAAACTGCCTATATATATATATATATATATATATATATATATATATATACATATATATATATATATATAATGCTTGTGTTCTATGCTCAGTAAAGCCGCTTGCACACTGGACGCGAAACGAATTTTTCGCACTACTGATCACAGTCAAAGTCAATGCAAAGACGCGAAAGTCGGACAGGGTTTTAATATATCTCCATGTCCGAAAGTCATAAAAGTTCTAATTTTTCTAGTATTCCAGGAATTATTAGACATGCAAACTTGGCCATGTTTGTGTTCGACCTTCACAAAATGCAAATCGATAGCTATCGACTTTTCTTGGTCTTTTTATTCGTCTGTTTTCTTCCGTTGAAGATAGACAACAGTCTTTATTCGGTCTCTCTTTTGAAAATTAGTCAGATGGATCGAACAGATTCACGCTTTATTTCCACATCAGAGATAAAATAGTGCTTGAAGTCAGTGAGCAAATCAATTCCATGACCATTGACAGTGTGAATAAATAATCGCATGCACGATCAAGACTGTCCGAGGCGAATGCAAAATACTCCATGTCCGGCAGCCAGCAAAAAGTAGAAGTATTGTTATGAGAACAGATTTATAACGAAATAAAGAATAAAAATATATCATCAACAGAGCATCCAAAAAAGATGGCCCGCAAATAAATAAATCGCAGTGTTCGTTGGATGTTCTGTTTGTTGTTAAAATGTTTTTTTTATTCTTTATTTCGCTATCAATCTGTTCTAATCGTCCTCTTTTTTTTTTTTTTTTTTTGGCTGTCAGACACGGAGTATTTTGCATTTAATGTCCGACAGGTATTGTACATTGTCCCGCGCCAATGTCGACTCACCTTATTGAGCAGAGCTTAAACAGATTCTCGGTACTCATCTTGAAGAACTGAGCCCTCTTATCAAAACATTCACGTTTAATATCTAAAACATTCAGTAGATTTGAAGAAATTAAAAACAATAATCGATTGTTGGACACGGAGTTATATTGAAACCATCCGACTGTCGGACACGGAGATATATTATAACCCTGTCAGACTTAAGGACACGTAGACACTGCATACAACGCAATCTGTCGCGCGAAAAATTCGTTTCGCGTCCAGTGCGCAAGCGGCTTAATACTAGGCTACTATTATTGTCACTTAGGTTTTATCGTTTTTAGTGGGGGAATGGAATACAGCCTGATTGCTATGATCTTGTACTGAGTTAAGATCACATATTGAAAATAAATGTGTAACGTATCTTGCATTGTTGTCCATGCATGTTAATCCCAAAATTTTAAGCAGCAACAGGCTGTCATAATAGGAACACGCTATCCATCGTTTCTCTTCCCAATGATGCAGGCAGAAGAAATAAATGAGCAACCGTCGTATGTCATTCCAACTTCATAAGTTTGAATGATCTGACGTAGTTTCGTTTTGAAATTCCATTCAAGTTCGCTAATGGTGATAATTCGCGAATGCCCTAGCTAGCCAGCTAACTCATATTCGTAATGCTTAATATAGACATAAGCGGTTCAGAAAACATGCCTGAAGCAGCAAAGTAAAATGCAACATTAACGCATCATGCAGATATAGGACAGAGGCTTCTATATTCCAACACATTAAAGGTGAGGAGAGGAGCTCATTTGATTGGTGAAGATTTGACTCGGCTGTGTTATACCCAAACACGCCTTCTCTCCTCCTCTTTGCCACTTGCGCCGCAGGAGGGACCGACGAGGCGGATATCCAAAATTTCTTTTCCTGCGTTATTTGAGAATAATATCCAAAAAGTGGGTGTGGCCTGCCTTATTTGGAATAAGGTGGCGCTATAATGTCCTGGATAGAAGAACACATGACCTATGAACAGAAAACGTCGTGAGGCTAGTGTAAGGGTTAGATTTTATAGATTGAAGTCTAATATCGAAGTGTTTCGCAATATATACCTGAAATACAGCATGGAGGAATATCCAGAAATAGCGGAAGGTTGAGTCATAATTTCAGTGAGCAGCAATGAATAATTGTTGACAGTGTCCATTAACTAATTCCCTACGGAATACTTTATACAAAATTGTCGCGTTTGTACTGAATACTTTCCCGAAAATTACACAATATAAAATATTGAAGTACAGGTGGCCCATGACTGCGATCGTCAACTGATTTCGTGTTTTCATCGGACTGCGAATGGCCATCCACGCCGATGAATGCTGAATGTCAATCTGACAACGCGGTTTTATAGTCTAAATGTGTGTTACGTTTTTATCAGCATCATCATAGTATTAGTAAATGATTAAAAAGTCAGATATCTTAAGTTCTAGGAATACGCGCAGGCTATTATAATGTAATCATATGACCATGGTTATGTACATGTACATGCGACACAGGCACACATACACATGCATTCATGTGCAGATATGCCTAATATGTGGATATAGGCATAATCTAATATCCAGAGGCAGTGTATGGTAAGTATTTGATTGCTATATTACCTTATCAGCTATAAGTTGAGGTTTGTTCCAGCTGTGACATGTGCACTATATGTTATTATTATCATATATCATTATTTAGATATTGTGATTGCAGTGTTTTTTTTTTTTTTTTCACATAGATACGCTTCATAGCAGACGCCACTGCATGATCATCATAGTGCAGTAGTTTTAGAGAATTTAGTTGTAAATGATGAAATGAACTATATTATACGCTTATATGAATAACTGTGTTATGTTATCTGAGAGATAGTTAAATCATATATAGATGTAGTAGACAAATAGAATTAAAAAGCGAACTGCGGTTGTGCATATATTCAGTGTTTTGGTGCGCTGTAATATATGTAACAATATCGCGATGTGATGATGCTAGGAATCATAGCATCATCATAGTATGGTGGCGGTTCTCTATGTACTATCGTTGTCAACTATATTCTCTAAACACCCCACTCACCACCTTTCATCCGAGTACTTAGGCTCAAGTCATCACTAGGTGAAAATTTTTATCTCATATCAGAGAATATTTTCATCTAGTGGGCACTCGGGTGAAATATTTTACCCAGTGTCACTCAAGTGAAAATTTATTTTCACCATGCCCTATTTAAGGGAAAGTTCTCTCGCATAATCATATGATATGAACGCATTATTAATGTATTTTTTCTCATCAAACATATAATTTAGCAGTCCAGCTTCTTAGCAAAGTGGACTTTATTGGCATCATTAGTTTCTTCCTGGGTTCACTAGGAATAACACATGAATATATACACATTGTTTATATATATATATATATATATATATACACATATATATATATATACACACACACACACACACACATACGTACAGTTGAACGCCTATAAAGCGCACAGTTATTTGCCCAGCAAAACTGTCCACATCTGAGGCGTGTCTGCTTCCCAGGGATGTTGTATTACAAACTGTAAGAACCATCTTTAGGAAAGAAAGAAAATGTTATTTGATTATTGATTTTATCGGATTCTAATACACTGAATATATGTTTAAATCTATTTCCTGGTTATTGTACATATTTCAGGTTATCATGCCCGACAACCAGTACAGGGTCGAGGCTTTTGACATCGTTGAAGGAGGTTTTGAGGCCAAGGTGAAGCTTCCCATACAAAGTGAAGCAGAGTTCAAGGGGTGGCTGTCTGCATTTGAAAACACCACCTTGACCACCTGGCGAGTGATGAGAACCTTCCCAAATGTGGGAACAAAGCTTGTCTACAAAACCGAACGCCGCTGCCACCATAACACCCTCCAAAAGAAATCTGCAGTTGGAGCCTACAGAACTAAGCACACTGCGTTAACAACAGCAGCCTTATGCGTTATCAATCAAGCGCCCTGTGACAATCGCAAGCAGAGTCGATAAGCTTTCTTAGGCTGTCTTCTTTCCAGTCCTAATAGGGCTCACATGAGGTTTAACCAATACAGAGAAGGAAACCAACCATGACCTTCCTATTATCAACTTTTCATTGGTATGAATTGCCCTATGTGTGCACTTACTTTGACTTCTCTCATAAACTACGATAGGCAAATAGTTAAGTGAATGCTAAGAATGCTCTATTCACTCTCAACTTGTAACGATAGGGAATCTGAACTTCTATTCTGCCTGTGAACTACAACCCCAATTCCAAAATAGTTGGGACAAAGCGAAATTGTGAATAAAATCAAAACGCAATGACTTTGAAATCACACCAGCCAGTATTTTATTCACAATAGAACAGAGATAACATAGCAAATGTTGAAACTGAGAAATTTTTCAATTTTATCCACAAAATGAGCTCATTTCAAATTTGATGGCTGTTACAGGTCTCAAAAAAGTTGGGACAGGGGCCTGTTTACCATGGTGTAGCATCCCCTCTTCTTTTTAACACAGAGTGGAGGCGTCTGGGCATTGAGGAGACAAGTTTCTTGAGTTTATCCATTGGAATTAGATCCCACTCATTTAATACAGGCTTCCAGCTGTTGGAGAGTTTTGGGTCTCCTTTGACGGACCTTTTCGCTTAATTATCGCCAAATGTTCTCAATCGGTGAAAGATCAGGACTGCAGGCAGGCCAGTTCAGCACACGGACTCTTCTACTATGAAGCCATGCTGTTGTAATAGCTGCAGTATGTGGTTTTGCATTGTCCTGCTGAAATACACAAGGCCTTCCCTGGAATAGATGTCTGGAGGGGAGAATATGTTGCTCTTAAACCTTTAATATACCTTTCAGCATTCATGGTGGTTTTTAAAACATGCAAGTATCCCACACCATATGCACTAATGCATCCCCATACCATCAGAGATACTGGCTTTTGAACTGAACGCTGATAACAGGAGGGGTGGTCTTTCTCCTCTTTAGCCCGGAGGACACAAAGCCCATGATTTCCAACAAGAATGTCAAATTTGGACTCGTCTGACCACAGGACACTTTGCCACTTTGCTACAGTCCATCTTAAATGAGCCTTGGCCCACAGAACACGGCAGCGCTTCTGGATCATGCTCAACAATGGCTTCCTTTTTGCATGATAGAGTTTTAGGTGGCATCTGTGGATGGCACGGCGGACTGTGTTTACAGACAGTGGTTTCTTGAAGTATTCCTGGGCCCATTTAGTAATGTCAATGACAGAATCATGGCGGTGAGTGATGCAGTGGCGTCTGAGGGCCCGAAGATCACAGGCATCCAGTAAAGGTCTTCGGCCTTGTCCCTTATGCACAGAGATTTTTCCAGTTTCTCTGAATCTTTTGATGATGTTATGCACTGTCGATGATGAGACCTTCACAGGTTGGAGAGCCTCTGGCCATCTTTACTTCTGAGAGACTCGGCCTCTCCAAGACATCCTTTTTATAGCCAATTATGTTACACACCTGATGCCGGTTAACTTAATTACTTGCTAAATGTTCTTTCAGCTGATTGTCTAATATAATAATTGCTTTTTCAGCCCTTTTTTGCCCGTGTCCCAACTTTTTTGAGACCTGTTGCAGCCAGAAAATTTGAAATAAGCTCATTTTGTGGATAAAAATGTAAAATGTCTCAGTTTCAACATTTGAAATGTTATCTATGTTCTTTTGTAAATAACATTGGCTCATGTGACCTGAAAGTCATTGCATTTTGATTTTATTCACAATTTACACTTTGTCCCAACTATTTCGGAATTGGGTTTGTATATTTTATATATATCCTAAGAGCAATTGCAATCATATGCGGTGCATATGCATGCCCATACGCAGTTATGCAGCATTTGATTAAGAATTAATATTGTATTGTAATTGTAATTCCAAATATATTTGTAGTTGCAGCTATTATGTAATCTCTCCAACTCTGCTGTGGTTCTCTTTGTGATTCAACTGTCTTGAGGTATATGGAAAAAACACCATTTGTACACTGTTCCAAATTTGTGCATCTGTATTATGCATCAGTTAGTTCATTTCACCTTGGATGCACGCTTTCATTTAGTACTGTAGTGTAGATACTGACAAAATTCCCTCTTCTGTAAGTGATTAGAAGTCATACTCAGGCCCACATTTCATAGTAGCATACTGCAGTTATGTTCTCATCTGCACACACATTGCATAAGAGAAAAGGCTGTCGGCCTGCACTCCTGGGGCACCACACACACAATACAGCCCCTACTAGTTCCTAAGTGCCACTATGTATCACTATGAAATTCTAGTGGCCTTCAGAACTGGAAGGGGACAGACAGCAGCTACTTGTCCAGGTGATGCATCAACTAATCTTTGGGTCACCGGAGTTGGAGATGGGAGTGCCATAATATGAGGAGTCGCATTCAAAGGTTTCATGTACCAATTCGACAGCCCTGCATGGTTGTAAAATTTTTATATTGTTCCATTATTGATTTTTCCAATTATTAAATGTTGGAATCGGAAGTTGCAAATATTTCTGCAAAATAATCTGCTTAATCACATTTATTGTAGGCCCTCAAAAAGGTATATGTTATCATCCTAGTCTCCTTCAGAATATGTGATTGATTTTCCCAGTTAAAAATCAAGTGTGAGCTTTTATCTAGGACCGTGCCAAATTTTCAAAGTTGGATGAGCATATGGCCAAGGTACAGGTGGGGGGTATAATGAAGTGCGTATGATATACGTACTGGGGGGGGTGTCCAAAAAAGCCAAAACTTTCCTTACATACTGTATTAATGATAATTTCTAGCGCCGCTAACTGATATCAGTTAACGTATAATTCAGTTCGTATGTCCAGAAAGAGGGTGTGTCAGAGAGTGTGCGAACCCTCCACGCAGCAGGGAGGGGGCTCTAGGAACATTCATTGAGCAAAAAATATCCTGATAAAAGCGAAAACAGTATACCTTTTTATACAACATTTTTATTACAATAAACAATAGGCATGTATGAAATGCTGAAAATACCGACATACACCTACAAAAGAACTTGACTACATCGAATCAAATGCAAATCGGCGTATGCAGCTCTCTCGGCGTATACAGGTTAGATTAGAACACTCCACTGTGGCGTCAAGAGTCCTCATTTTCCAAATAAGGCAGGCCACGCCCGCTTTTTTGGATATACGCTCAACTAACGTAGGAAAAGAAATTACGCAGGCGGGACAGAGGAGTACTTGCGCCAGGCTACGCCGGGCACGAAATCGCAACATACGCCTGGACACACCCCGTTGGCGCGGCGCACCGCCCATTCGCCGCGCCTGCGCCTGGTCTACAAATTTAGAGCCCTTTGTCTTCATATTCATTAACCACAGTGAAATGCTCAAATAGATGTGGGGATGAAAATGAATTTTGAAAGTCATGTTTACTTGAATGTATGTTCTTCTGCGTACTTTTATTTTGTTATTTTTGTTTTATTTTGCTACATTTAGACTAAGGACCTCTGAGCCATATTCATCTAGAAACTGCATTACAGACAAGATAGAAAACATTGCATTTGGTGGATGTAACAGTGTAGTGTATAACCTTTCAGTGGATGTGTATGAGCTGTAATGATGTGAATCCAATTTTATCTAATGTGGTGAATCTGGCAGTGACTTGAAAAAATGCTCAATTGATGAAATAAACATTATCAAACCATTTTGTTTTTATACATTTCCTTCTCTTCCACACTACACAACTCAATCTTCATAGAATGGAAATAAGTATGGTCAAGAAAGAATTGATGACCTTGTCATTAATGTTTCAGGAAAAAAATGTAACAAATAGTATTAGATATTTGTGTTGATATCATAGCTTTTTGTCTCCTCTCACTTGCCATAGTTAATAATGACTGGTTTACATATAACATGCCGTTGTCACATGTCAACATGTATTTAGTATCAAATGTGATGCCAATTTCACGTGTTCACATGCGATGAATAAGTTATTGCGTGAAATTCTTGTTATTTCTGTAAGGGACTTTGGACTAATTTGCAGATATTACCTTGAGAATAAAAATATGAGCTAGGCATCATGTATGACAGTTGCAAAAGTGAGATATGAGCTATACAATAAGTATGACAAACAGAACCTGCCACTGGGTATATGAGCGATATAGGAGACCTATATGCCCTCTATAAGCACATATATGTACCTGAATTTGGCCTATATGCGCATATATGCTGCATATATGCGGCATATAGGTTGCATATATGCGCATATATGTTCATATAGATTCTTTCCATGTGGGCAATAACACTATACTCAGTCAAAAAAGAAACTTCACACTCGTTTGGAGGTCGATAAGTTGAACATACAAGAAAAGTGGTTTTAAATAATGATTTAATTCCATTATTAAAGTTTTGAATGTTAAGTGACTGCTCGGATCATGGTTCGTACACTACAACATTAGCTAATGTAATTTACCGCCCCCAACGGGGAAGATGCACCGTATTCAGCCACCGTATTACTGCCGTAAAGCAGTAGGTAAGTTTATAGTTCTTTTTGGGCCTGGGTGGCCTGGGTTCCTACCCGAAACCCGAAGTAACATAGTGCCAGTGAAGGCAATGCAGGCGCGATCGAGCCATGACAAAAGTGTCATTCAACTTATTGCGAGTTGATGTATCGCCAGAATGATCTTGCTAATATATATTTGAGAGTGAAAAAAAATACATAGTGCTGCTTTAAGACGTCATGTAACAGTCCACTTTCATGCTCAAGTCCGGTTGCTTTCACATTTGGTACGAGTACAGATGAACCATGCCCGAGACTACCTCTTCCAAGCTCTTGTTTTTGTTCTACCAAGCTCTTCCGTGGTCTTGTTCACACTTACCAAATAAACTGGACTTAGGGGTCAAATGTACTTAGATTCGTGTCCAAGTCCCTTGTGCAGTGGTTCTCAAACTCGTTCCTGGCAGCCCACTGTGTATGCTGGTTTTTGTTACAACCACAACTGCAATCTTAGACTTTTAACAAGGTGTCGATTTGTCTTAATTAGCTGCATTCCATGTTTAGCGCAGTTATTTACCACCTTTAGCTGCATTTTTATGGACATATCCACTGTGCCATGAAGAATAAAAACCCTCAAACATGTTATGCTTATTTTTCCATACTGTGAGGACTTGCAGGTAAAAAACATTTCTAAACAGATCAAACTAGACTCAGAGAAAATCACTAAGCTCCAAATTGCGTTGCTAAACACGGGTCTTTTGAATTCTTTCAAAATAATTTGCCTGAACTTAATTAAATGAACATGAAACGAAACTAAACAGGTGTGACTTAACTGTTTGCCAAATAAACTGTTGGTTTTTGCAACCATGTGTTGACAGTTTCACCAATGAGGAACCTATTGATTGTTTACGTTGATTAAGGGTTCGGTCAAATTGTTTCCCTATGCAGTTATTCATATTGGTTTCTAACATATCCCATTGTGGATATGAAATTTTAATTCTTCATGGCATGTGTAGATTTGTTAAATGTGGCTTAAGAGGACAAATAACTGCTCTAAACATGAATGCACCTAATTAAGAAATCAACAGCTTGTTTAAGTCCTAAGATTGCCCGGAACAAAAACAAAACACAGTCATGCCGGATGGGAACTCAAAACCTTGGGCAAATGTTTAACAATCTGAGCAAGCCCAACCCCCAAAAGCTAAAACAGGCGATTCCTTTTTAAGTTCTGGGAAACTCTGATATTTACTGCATTAGCTCAACTAAGGTCATTGATATTCTGAGCCAAAACAGGCGAGCTCTGCTTATGCAGGGAGCCGCAGGAGCAGAGTCACCTTCTAAATAAATCTGCCAGCAGTTGTTGCATTTTTAAGTTCTGGAAACGTGTATAGAGACAATACAGACATTCAGAAACACACTCCAGTTGAAGAAATATTTCAAAGCAGGCAGAGGTGACCGTCGCAAATGGAGCATGCAAATGTTGGAGCAGATGACAGTTCAGGCTCTGGAAAATGGAAGCATAAAATATGAACTCAACTAAGGTCATTAAAATCAACAGAAAAATGGGCAGAGGTAAAATTGCAAATGTTGGAACAAAAAAATGAAGCTTATGAACTCAAGAAAAATGTGGAGTCACAAAATGAAACTGGCAGGTATCAGAATAGCTTACCCGGTGGGCAGCATACACCGATAAAGATGGTACTAGCTTAGAGTGAAAGGGATGAGTTATGGCATGGAGAGTTCAGGCTGATACTAAGAAGTATTAGCAATACTCGTCGACGAGGAGACATGCCTCCATAGCCATTGAAATTATGGGAGCGATTGGAATAAGCCACTACTTACAGACACAAGTAAGACTGAAACTGGATCCATGCTAAGCAACATGGTTGGAGCCAATTCAGTACAGTTGATATTACCCATACCTAGACAACCTGAGTTTCATGCTGGCAAATATCTAAGGTCTTGCATGCCAGGCAAAAAGCAGCAATCCAAGCTTACACTGAGTAGAGAACCAGAATCATGCAAAACCATACTTGGTCATGATTACCAGAAAATATGATGATTTGGAACGCCAATACAGATAGAATAGGGCTGCTTAATCAGAAATTCCAATACATGCCAGTGTGACCGAACAGTTAGCAGTGAACATTCCCCATGGCTTCAGGTGGTGAATTTGTTGATACCACCTCCAGATGACCATATTTGAGGCCACTAGGTCCTCATATAGCGACCATTTTTCAGCCGCGAGGCAGCATGCAAAGCATATGGAATGGAGTATTTGCATCAATTACCTCAATTTACCGAAACATAATGACTAAATGACGCCTGCCAGGGATAATAAAATGACTTGGATAATACTAATCATGCTTAAAGGCAGAGACTGTCAGAATCCACATGGATGCCAGCAGTATGGTGCCAAATATTGAGAAAATTACTATGTGACTACAATTCGGTCTGGTTATTTTAAGCCCTGAAACACAGAGGTAAATGTGAAGACAGTCATCTGGATTATGGGATATTAATCAATAATAACCATAAACAATACCCATCGCCAACCATAGTGCTGCTTTAGAAAGACGCTGACCCAAACTTCAAATAATCACTGAGTTCCCTCGTTCTTTCATGCGAAGATACAGTCTCTAAACAGCAATGGCCAACATCGAAGCACACAGTGATTTAATTTAAAGTGAAATGGAATACAATGTCGCGAATGGTAAGTAGCTTTAATTTAGTTATTGAACATTTGAAATGTTTGATTACCATTATCCCCCAGTACAGAGCAGAGACAGATCTGCTTAATGTCAGATGAAGTAGCTTTCGCCATCCAATTTCACAGGAAAACCGCGGGAGGCAGGGGCGCTGTGCAAGCCAAATTTTTGGGTGGGCACAGCTTAGCTATACTGTACAATTTTAATATGTCTCCTTTACATAAATAATACCCATGCAAATAAGCTTTTTTTTTTTTTTTTAATTGAACTTTGTAGTTTACATTTCAACAAATCTTTTCCCCCACAGTTTTCTGTTACAGGCTACATAAATAAAAAATAATATTCAAAAGAGAGTCCACATGTCCTATACCCAGCAGTCAGTTAATAGTCAAACCACTTACACCACATTCCTCCCCCATCCTGATGCTTGGTGGGAACATGTTCACATGCATTGCATGAGTTTTAGCCTCGTGATTGACTGAAATATTTGCATTCAGGAGAAGGTGTACAAATGTACCTAATAAAGTGACCACCGAGGTCATCCTGCGCATTCGGCAGCAAATCAGTAAAAGGCAGAGCTAAAGAAGAATCCTCCGTACAGTTGAATCCCAGTTAGCCTGAAGTATAAAACCCAACCTAATTGTGAGGCATTATCTGAAAATACCTAGCTCTGCATCTTTACACCTGAGTAGGCTCCAGAATAGCCTAAGTGTTGATCATTTTCATTTCAAGGAGCAATAACAACAACAACAACAACAACAACAACAACAATACTTCACTATCCTGAAGGAAATTTGCTGCTGAAGTCGCAGCCTTCACGAATTGCCCGGAATAACCCTACCATACATTTTTGTCCACTCCATCGAGTCTTCTCTCGTGTATTTGACGTGACATCACGAACTAGGCTATATAAAGAAAGGATAAGAAAACAATTGAATATCTTTAATATTAAATCGATGGATAAGACATTTAACGCAGTGTTTTGCATTGTCAAACTATATTTAGGGGAGACCGGGTCTAGTGGTTATATGTCCATGTTGTTACATTCTAAATAGTTCCGATAATAAAACACAGACGGCGCTCTAATTAGTGTGCTTGCTCAGAGCACAAACTAGACCCGGTCTCCCCTACCATTTTCATCTGTTATGGGCTCGTCTCGACGGACAGTGCGCTACGCTAAGTTCCCGAGATGGGATTCACTAAGGCCTGCCTCTTGACCAAAGATAAACCAATATATGTTCATGAGACTACCCTGAGATAGGCCATTGGCCGAACCCCGATATCGTTTCATAGTGCTCCTGTCATAAAGGTGAAGAGTATGACTCATTTTTATTAAAAAAATATGATGAAATAACAAGAAAATGAAAAAGTTCTACTTTGCACATGTGTTCATTAATGAGAAAAATGTACTTAAAGTCAGCAAAAATAGTTTTGTTCGTTGCCATGGGTGCAGTGTAAATCTGACCAATCAGATAACAGCAAGGCCGTTTTTACCGTACAACCAATATGCCGTGCGCTTCCCAAAAGCACAGATGCTAACTTATATAGTTGGACCCGTTCACTGTGAATGGACGAACTATGCAAGTTGCTAATTTAGTTAGCAACTACGCTCTTGGGAAACGCACCCCATTATGGCTGAATGTGTTTGCCATGTAGTGGAGACAGAAAACTACTGGTTACCTGGATGTAACTCCAGTTCTATGAGTACGTTCGTAGCCCTCTAACGGGCTTCGCTGTTGGTTTACCGTAACTGAGAAAGAAAATTGAACTCACCTGCTCCGTAGGAGAGGGTGGCATACTCCGCTCCTATAAAGCCTTAGTGCTGCCAATGGTCGTCTCCCTTTGAAACTCAGCATCTCACACTCGGGGCCAGCTGGGCAGGTTGTTAGAGGGCTATGCACGTACTCATAGAACTGGAGTTACATCCAGGTAACCAGTAGTTCTATCTTGTACGTGCTCCGCCCTCTAACGGGCTTCGCTATTGGTTTACACCTAAGGCGAAGGTCGTTACGGATGGATGTACTCCCAGGTGGCCCCCCACCACAAAGTTCCATTCCAAAACCAAGAAAAACCCCACCACACACTGGGGCGAGCACCGCCAGACTGCGTACCCCGCCCCAGGTTGTGGCACACATAATAAAACCAAACCCAAGTTGATGCCGAAAGGGGACCCCACCGATAGGGTCCCCTCTTAGAATGAATGGGAGGGATTGCTAGCTGTCATCTCCCAACGAGAAACACCCACATCCACTGGCGAGCACCGCCAGAGTGCATCGCCTCAGGCAATGGCATGACACAAGAACAGAAGACCAGTCGATGTTGGAAGGGGACCCCCCTCCGATAGGGTCCCTTCCCCAGACTGAATGGGGGGGCTTGTTAGCTGTCACCTCCCGATGACAAGCCCCCACACCTGCAGGCAGGGCGCCCCCAGAGCACATCGCCTCAGGTTGTGGTAAAACACTACTCAGTGTTGGAGGGGAACCCCGCTCACAGGGTTCCCAGGACTGAATGTGCGACCGTGCTGGCTGTCATATCCCTGAGATATGACAGCGCAAAGGTCGATGCAGAAGACCAAGAGGCCGCCGTGCAAATCTCTTCTATGGATACGCCCTTAAAAAGTACTGTAGAGGATGCAATGCCCCAGGTAGAGTGTGCTGTCAATCCTGCTCAGGCACTGAGACCCACGGCTGAATAGATTCTGCGGATAGCATCACAGATCCAGTGGGTGAAGGCGCTGTGCTGACAGAGGGGCCCCCTGAGCCCGTCCACCTTAACAAACAAACAGCTGATCCACCCTCCTAAAATTTGCAGTGCGTTCCAAGTAAAGACTGAGCGCGCACACTGGGCACAGCTTGTGCATCCTTTCCTGCTCATTGGTGGCATGAGGAGGTGGACAGAAGGTCTGCAGTCGAATGACCGATGACTTGAAAGCTGTGGTGATGACCTTCAGCCGGAAGGACAGGTTAGGACAAAGCTCCACTGACCCCTGGTCCTCTCTTAGGGTTAAACATGACAGGTGCACAGAGAGAGCACCCAGCTCGCTTACCCTCCTAGCTGACGCCAAGGCCAAAAGGAGGGCAGTTTTGATAGATAAAATATGCAGGTCCCCTGGTCCAGGGGTTCAAATGGTGGCCCTGCCAGGCCGTCCAACACTGTCTGCAGATCCCATTGCGGGATTACATGCAGCGTAGGGGGTCTTATCCTGCGGACTTCTCTCAAAAAGCGCTTCACCAGGCGGTGACTTCTGGCCATGAAGTGGTCAAACCCGTCATGTCCAGCTGCGATCACTGCAGCAAACACCCCCAGAGTGGATGCTGAGGCCCCCTCAAAGTCCTTGAAGGAAATCCGCGCCCCTTGAGTGAGCCTTGAGGCCTCCGACCAGCTAACAAAAATCCGCCAAGGGGCCGCATAAGCCTTGGATGTGGCTGCGGCACGTGCCCACTGAATTGTGGACACCACCGCTTCAGGCAGGCCCAACTCACTCAACTTCACCCTTTCAATTTCCAGGCCATGAGGGGGCAGGCGAGAAAGGTACCCGGCGCCCGAATCCTGGTCGAGGCAGGTCTGGAATCTTCCACGGGCCTGCAAACACCAGCTGGATGAGATCCGGAAACTACCTGGCGCTTAGACACATTGGTGCCACAATAATTATGGACAGGCGCTGTTCCTGTACTTTGCAGAGCAGTGGCATTAGTAGCTGCCAGGGCGGGAACGAATACAGCAGGCCCACTGGCCAGACTGGATGGGCTAACGCATCCACCCCCAGGGGAGGATTGTCGGTAGGCCTCAGGGAGAACCAAGAGGGCACAAAGTGTTTTCCCTCCTTGCAAACAGATCCACCACTGGTTGACCGAACAGCCTCCAGATCTGTTTAGCCGCACCGTGGGAGGCATCCTCCTCGGGCAGCTCCCCCTGGACAGCCCATCTGCCCGACGTTGAGGATGCCAGGAATGCAAAGATGGCATCCACCCATGTTAGGATGGAAGATCCATCTTGTGTGGAACCTGACCCCTTTCCTGTTGAGATAGGCCACCGCTGTTGTATTGTCCGACTCACTGGTGCCTTCCTCCAACTGTGGGGCAAAATGGTGCAACACTCTCTGAACTGGAGTTCCAGTAGGTTGATATGTTCCATGTACCTTACAGAAGCAGGGCCGCAAGTCCCGCCCCATCCTTGAGGGAGGCATCCACAAATATGTGGGTGTAATGAGACACGCACCCCAAAATGCCAATGCTCGTCGTGCTCGCATTGGTATGCGGAGCATGCGCTGTTGGTCCTGCCTTGGGTCTAGACGAAGGCATATGAACCAGCGCTGAAAATCTCTCATGTGCAGCAGCCCCAGTATGTGCACCATGCTTCCAGTATTCCTTGGGCCCGAGACAGGATCGCCTCTGTTCTGTCCAGTGACAGACGTGCGGTCATAGATCGCGAGTCCAACAGCAGCCCTAGATACAGCACTGTCTGACTGGGCTGCAGGGTACTCTTGTCGTTGTTGACAGCCAAGCCCAGTTGAGCCATATGTTGCATTACCAGCATCCTTTGGGTAGCTGCCATCTGCTTGGAAGGGGCCAGGATCAGCTAATCATCCAGATAGGTCAGGATCCATATTCCTCTCTGCCAGAGCGGCACTCGCGCTGTCTCCACACCTTTGGAGAATGTCCGAGGCGCCAGGGAATATCCAAATGGGAGGCGGCAAAACTGGAGACTCCGGTCTTCCAATGCAAAACGAAGGAATTTCTGATGGCGTGGCAGAATTGGGACATGGAATAAGTGTCCGTCAGATCTATTGACGTCATCCAGTCGCCTGGCCTGACACATTCCAGCAGAGACCTCACTGTCAGCATCTGGAATGGTCTATGCGCAATATGCATATTTAGTTCGCGAAGATCTAGAATGGGCCTCAGGCCTCCTGATTTTTTTTTTTTTTTTTTTTGGGAATCAAAAAATATGGGGAAAAAAACCCCCGCTCAAGCTTCCGATTGGGGGACCGGCACTACGGTCCCTTTTCGTAGAAGTGAGTTCACCTCTTCCCTCAAAACCGCCCTCTTGGCGGAATTGGGGAGGCTCGTCCGCACAATGCCTCTGAATGGAGGAGGACGGCAGCGAAACTGCAGTGCGTATCCCTTCCGCAGTGTTCTGTCCAGCCAGACTGGGAGGGGGGCGTACAAACTCACCCAAGACTGATATGGCTCGTGAGAGGCAAGGCATTTGGTTCTATGATCTCCGATAGCCTGGGTCCTCCCGCGACACCCCTCCCCCTGTGGGAGGGGTCGACCAGGGGGCCCTGCCCGAAAGGCTGAGAGGCTAATGACAGCAATGTTTCCTCTCTGCATCCCCAAGTACGTCACCTGGTGACTCACTCACCACAGACGGCGGGGGCACAGTGATTTCTGAGTTAAGCGAGAGCCCTTCCTGACGTTTAACTTCAGAAACATTAGTGTCCAGAAACACATCGGCCTGTGCAGCAGAACGAGTGAATGTCTTCTCCACAGATTCATAAGCCCCGGTACCAGAATTACACTTGTGTAAACATCCCGCCCCCTGTCCCCGGGATGCACGGTGAACGTTGTGTGACACCTCAGGAGCCGTGGAGCCAAAATGGCGGACAGCTCCACTTCCGCGCAACCCGGAAGAAGATGGAGCATGCTGAGGTGTACTAACCACGCCTCTGGAGCCAGCCCAGCTAGCAGTGTTAGGAAATTGCTGGGAATATGCATCAGTTCATGTACATTTCCTCATTGGTGCTGCATCAGGACGAAACGAGTGAATCAAATCGAAGGATTTAGAGTGAACCCACCCGCCACTGTATGATGGGAGGGTATCACCGTCAGAATTCAGATTAGCCACATTGTTTGACCGTATACTACCCCCGCAGGTAGAACAACGCAAACTTTGCCGGCGCTTAGCGAGCCAGTGTTTCACAAACAGGCTATAGCTGGTGAAGCGCCGATTTGCGGATCTGTGTTGAGTGGAAATGTCGAGAAAACACAAGCCTCGCGCACCGTGGGCAGCACGGTGTCATAGTGGTTAGCACTGGTGCCTCACAGCAAGAAGGTCGTGGGTTTGCATGTTCTCCCTGTGTTCCCGTGGGTTTCCTCCGGGTACTCCGGTTTCCCCCCACCCACAAAAACATGCATCATAGGAACACTCCTACTAGTACCCCTGACCAAGGTACAGGCTTTCAACTGGAGTTAGTCTCTGGGCACTGCTCTGTGGATGCCCACTGCTCCCAACAATAGGATGGGTCAAATGCTGAGGACAAATTACCCTACGGGGTTCAATAAAGTGGATCTATCCATCTCTTATTAACCCCGTCAATGGAAGGGAGATCCACTCTGCTCCCCCCCGGTAGGGTGTCCCAAATGACCATGAATGCTAACATCTGAAACAGCCAGTGTGTCAAGCATGAGAACATAATGACTCTAAGGCCATTTTTTTTTTATTAGGGCCCGAGCTGACTGCAAGTCGTCTGCGGAGGGCCCTATTGAAATCGCGCTGTTTATTATTATTATTATTTTTATTAGGGCCCGAGCGGACTGCAAGTCGTCTGCGGAGGGCCCTATTGAAATCGCGCTGTTTATTATTATTATTAGGTCTTCAAGACGAAGTCTGTGAAGACCTATTGTTTTTACTTTGCGATTTTTGGATTATTATTATTTTTCTTTGCACTTTTTTTGTGTGCGCGATTCTGAAGTAACGGCTGGACCGATTTTTATGAAACTTTCAGGAATGATAGCCTGTATGGTGTAGATGTGCATGACGTCGGCCGATTTTTGATTTTTGGCTCCAAAAAGGGGAGATAACTCTTCAAAGTTTTTTCTTCTAACCTCAGTATCTCAAAAACTATAAGAGATAAAAATGTTTTAAAAATTTCCTCAGATAGCCCTCATCATGCTCTACAACTTTTATCATATGACCAACGACGGCCGGTATGGTCATTTTTCCGCTAAAAAATAAAATTCAAAAATCCGAGTGAAATTTTTTTCGTTTTGACCCCAGTCGTCTTCAAAAAATTATCTTCTCAAAAACGGCAATAGATACAGAAGTGTTTTATATTTCAATCGAACCTACATTGAATTGTCTACAAAACAACCGAGCCGAATTTTGAAATTCGTAATTGTTTTTGAGTTATCTGCCCTGAACTAAAGGCATGGAAAAAAAACGCAAATTTTTGGCTACATGTTCAAAGGGCATAACTCGATAACTTTTCATCCGATTTTGAACCTGATTGTTTCTATCTATTCAGGATAGCATGTTTCACAATCTGCTTAAGAACATTATCATATAAAAGTTTATAGTTAATTAATTAAAAATTAAATTCTCAAAAATTGAAAATTTTGTGAATTTTATGATTCTCGAATTTTTAGCGTCACAACTATACTTCATACAACTTTGTGTTCAACATAAGATCTGTAGGGAATTCAATTTTACATTTCATGTATTTTTTTTTTCAACTATATCTCTTACAGTTTTTGAGTTATCTGCCCTTGAACAATACCACCGTACACCAAAACTTGATAAAAATGTGAAATTTGACAGTGTAAGGTCCCTTGTATAGTGAAACATTGTTAGTTTATGTGTAATCGAAGAATGTTATGCCATGAAATGTTGGGTCTGGGTCAAAGCGGGGTCTGAGTCAAAGCGGGAGTCTTGAAGACCTAAGTACTGCCGCGGCAGTCCTAGTTATTATTATTATTATTCTTCTATTCTATTCTATTATTCAAAGGCCAATTTTGCCCCTTTCCCAAATGTGAAAACGCTTGTAACTTTCCACATTCGTCCGACCAGATCCGAAATTCGATATTTTTGGGCGCTCGCACATGTCCGACCCCAAATGCCAAAATAGCGCCCCCTAAACACGTTTCAAAATTCCCATAGGGAAATTTGGTTACTTTGTCTTAGGCAGAAGAAATTCGGTACACATATGTATCATACCCAGACATACAAAAAACTTCATTGGAGCCATGCCCTACACCCAACAGGAAGTCAGCCATTTTGATTTGAATTTTTGAATTTTAAAACAAACTAGGGATTTCGCCTGATCGAGTTCAAATTTGGTACAAAGCATCTAGAGACCAAGCTGATCAAAATTTGTGCTCTGCGTGTCTGTCGGTCAAAGGGCGTGGCTGCTTGGGCGTGACAAAGTTTTTCAACTCGACAAAAACTTTTTTAAATGCTCTCACGTCCACATACTTGATCTAAGCAGCTTGAAACTTGCTGGACATGATGATGTCTCTGCCCTGAACGTCCCCATATCATAACTTTTCACTTTATTAATAGCGCCCCCCGGTGGTAACAGGAAGTGACCAGTTTTTACTTTGAAAACGAACTCCTCCAAGAGATTTTGCCCGATCGACTTCAAATTTGGTACAGATCATCTAGAGACCAAGCTGATCAAAAGTTGTGCTCTGCATGTCTGTAGGTCAAAGGGCGTGGCTGCTAGGGCGTGACAAAGTTTGGCGACTCGCCAAAAAAATTTCAAAATGCTCTCACACCAACATACTTGATCATAGCAGCTTCAAACTTGCTAGAGATGATGATGGCTCCGCCCTGAACGTCACGATGTAATAACTTCCCACTTTACTTATAGCGCCTCCTGGTGGTAACAGGAAGTGACCAGTTCGGCTTACTTTGTCGTAGGCAGAAGAAATTCAATACACATATGTATCACACCCAGACATACAAAAAACTCATTGGAGCCACACCCTAAACCCAACAGGAAGCCAGCCATTTTGATTTGAATTTTTGAATTTTAAAACGAACTCCTCCTAGGGTTTTTGACTGATTGACTTCAAATTTGGTACAGATCATCTAGAGACCAAGCTGATGAGAAGTTGTGCTCTGCGTGTCTGTAGGGCAAAGGGCGTGGCTACTAGGGCATGATAAAGTTTGGCAACTCACCAAAAAAATTTCAAAAAGCTGTCACGCCAACATACTTGACCGTAGAAGCTTCAATCTTGCTGGATATGATGAGTGCTCCGCCCTGAACGTCAGGATATAATAACTTCCCACTTTACTAATAGCGCCCCCTGGTGGTAACAGGAAGTGTCCATTTTTTACTTTAACATGTACTGATGACACATAGTTGAACCCATCAACTTCATTCTACTTCTAAAACATGCAGAACAAGTTTGTGAAGCTACTTTATGAATGCTGTGAAGCTACAAGTAATGGCGTTCGTGTGGCAACGCGGCGAAGATGGATCCCTTGCCATGAAAATAAGTTTGTGTTTTTGATGTCTTTACTGAACTCGTATCATCAGAAAAATTGATACACAGGTCAAGGATGGCAAGCTCTTAAATCTGATAGGGGCCTCGCCTATGGGGGGAGCAAAATGTCTCCATAGCGCCCCCTAGTGGAAACAGGAAATGCCATATTTTACATTGACATTGTCCGATTTGCTCGAAACTTCACATTTGTGCTAAGGATCTGCCCCTGAATGCAGCCGCACACATTTGGTTACGCACCGAGCACCCCCTGGTGGATGAACTATCAATCTGTCATAACTCCTTTGTGCTTTGTCCAATTTGCTCGAATCTTCATCACAGGTTGGTGCGTGTACTTGGCCTGTCCTATAGTCGTGAGTGTACTCCTGCACCCATCAGGATCTCACCACCTCCCCCAACATGCACAAGGGTGCGAGGGCCCGTTCAAGGCTGCTTGCAGCTTTAATTAATATTGGAATCTTATACAAACATATAGGAGAAAGGGTATAAATACATTGTTACATAGAGGAAGCAAGATTTTCACAGATATAAAGAGTTCACTCCGCTTTGCGGCTGTTAAGTCCCATTAGTGTGTCCAAATACAATTTGACTTCATTTTTAAAAGCTGCAAAACAGGGTTTCCCTCCCCCCATTTACGTTTGTGGATGTAGAATTTTCCCAGAACAATAAGAGGGTTTATGGTAAAAATGTAGTTCTCATTAAATCCAGTGTTTTCATAGAAAAATATAATATCTTTTTTTTGGAGAGTGACATTGCAAAACCATAAGGAACTACATAATAGTTCAAGCTCTATCCAAAAAACCTTGAGTGCATACATTCATAAAACAAAAGACAGGCAGTTTCAAGCATACAATCACAGAAGACACAAGTATCTGATATATCGATTCTGTACCTTTTAAGTAAAGAGTTAGTGGGGTAAAATAAATGAATAATCTTAAAATGTACTTCTTTGACTTTGTTGCCTAAAACATATTTATTGAGGCAAGACCAAACCTTATTCCACTGTATGTTATAAAATATGCCATCCCAATAACTTTTACACTTGTGGTGTAACAGATAGATGCACTATCTGTCTTAAACATTTGTTGTTACATTTCCTATCTCTGATGTTAATACCATAAAGTAAGATGTATGTTTGTAGAGTTGCTTAGTTTAAAGAAGTTGTAGGCGGAAGAAGCCTCAAAAAACTGTCAGGAAGAGCATCAAATACTATACTGTATTCTTTGGGATGTATTGGGATGGCAAATTTATTTAAAAAATCACTGTAAGTGAGAAATTGGCCTTCTGCATTGATTAATTGAGAGACAAAATAAATGTCATTGCTGACCCACCTTTCATAAAATATTGACTTGTTTTTAGATTTGATTAATTTGTTATTCCAAATCAAATGTCTGTGTGGTGAGAAATTATGCTTGTAGGTCAGAAGCCAACATAAAAGAGCCTGTCTATGAACATACGACAGTTTAATGGGGAGTTTGTCGATATCAAAATTACATTGAAGAAGAAATTCTATGCCGCCGATTTTCTGGAAGATAAGATTTGGTAGTAGATACCATATCTGGTTTCTATATTTTTGATATAATCCTTAATCCAGTTCACTTTGAAAATGATGTTAGAAGAGTGAAAATCCAAGACATTCAGACCTCCCTTATCATATGAGTTATAGATGACCTGTTTATTTACATAATGAGGCTTGTTCCTCCAAATAAAATTCAATAAGGTGGTACTTATTTCCTTAATAATGGACTTTGGAACATCTAAAACGCTGGCAGGATATACAAGACGAGATAGACCTTCAGTTTTGGAAAGAAGACCTTTGATGGATAAGTCTCGCATAAGCCATAGGTTAAACCTGGTTTTGATTTTTGGATGTCAATACCCAAATATCTAACTTTGTCACGAACTGGAATGCCCTCAAGTTCTGTTGACGAAAAGCCATCTTTTAGGGGGAAAAGGACACATTTTTCAAGGTTTAAGTGTAGGCCAGATATATTTGAGAACTCCTTGAGACACTCAATGACCTTCTTGACCTGCAATTCATTTTTAAGAAAAATTGCAGTGTCGTCAGCTAATTGACAAAATTTTATTCCTCTCTCCAGTATGTTAATACGTTGAAAGGAGTCATTATACAAATGTAAAGTTAATATTTGCATAACTAAAGTAAACAAAAAAGGAGCTGCAGGGTCTCCTTGTTTGATACCTCTAGAAACATTAAATCTGTGTGAGGTGCCCCCTGAAATTTTCACTGAACTATTGCAGTCATTATACAGAGTTCTCACTGCCTTCTTAAAGTGAGGACCGAAACCAAAAAAATCTAGATCAAATAGCATGTTATGCTTTACCGTATCAAAAGCTTTATAAATATCTATGAATAGAATAAAGTGATCATCAGAGGGGTACTCTCGATAATCAATTATGTCTAAGATCAATCTAATGTTGTTACTTATGAGTCTTCCTTGCATAAAACCAGACTGACATTCATCTATAACTGAAGGTAAACATAGTTTAAGGCATTGTGCAAATATATGAGCAAAAAGTTTTGCATCATTATTAATTAAGGTTATAGGCCGCCAATTTTCGAGTAGCAAACGGTCTGCTTTGGGAATCAAGGTGATTAAACCCTGACACATAGAGGGAGGGCGTTTACCAATAATGACTAAACGCGAGCCGAATTGACGGATTTGGCGTGAACCCACCTGCCACAGTATGACAGGAGGGTATGACCGTCACAATTCAGAATTAGCCACACTGTTTGACCGTGTACTACTCCCGCGGGTAGAACAACGCAAACCTCGCCAGCGGTTAGCTAGCCAGCGTTTCATAAATAGGCTATAGCTGGTGAAGCACTGATTTGCAGATCTGTGTTGAGTGGAAATGCTGAGAAAACACGAGGCTCACACATCGTGTCCCTTATTAACCCCATCAACGGAAGGGAGAGCCACTCTGCTCCCCCCCCCGGTAGGGTGTCCCAAATGACCATGAATGCTAACATCTGAAACAGCCAGTGTGTCAGTGTGTGTAGCATGAGAACATTACGATCCTGAAGCCATATACAAATAACGCCTTTTATTTGTAAACTTTCCAGAAGCAGGGCGACCAGAAGCTGCACCCCTGATGCGGTTCTGGTGAGGCTGCGGTGGCGGTAGACGGGGGCAGGAGCCCGCAGATAGCCGGTCCTCTGAAGACCTGCGACAGCGGTTGCTGAGCGAAGGCGGGACTGCAGCTGCTCGCGGGCAGACTCCAGGCGGTCGACCATCGTCTGGACACTGTGGAGTAGGGCCCATAGGAGATCGCCAGGGATTTGGCTGCCATCGGGTTCGTTCAATCACGCAGGGCATATCCAAAGATGGGCAACATCTTCGGACACACTACCCGGGGCCACGGTCTTCACTTCGGCTGGGCCAGCAGGCTGATGGTGAAGTCGTCACTCGAGCATGGGAGGGAACTCGTCGTCCCGGAAGAGGGCCGCTGCCAAGGCTTCAGACGGACCGCCGCCGCCGCCGGCTCTCAGGCTGGCCCCGAGCCAGCCTGGAGGGCGCACAAACTGTAGCTGCTGCTCACGCTCCTCCCGGGGGGAGCGCTTGCACAGGCAGCACAGGAAGCAGCCTCCACCTGGTGCTGCCAGCCCAGACAGATGAACAGTCATCGTGCTGGTCCGAGGGCGCCATGGGGGAGACATATTGGCGACAAATTTTATCCATATCTTTCGCGACACAAGATAGTGACTGAAATTCACGAGAGTCCAAACTTTCATCAGGCTGAGTGAAAAAGGGAGACGAGCATTGGCAGCACTGAGGCTTTATAGGAGGTGATTATGCTAACCCCTCCTACGGAGCAGGTGAGTTCAACTTTCTTTCTCAGGGACCGAGGCAGGGCCTCGGAGGGGTAAACCAATAGCGAAGCCCGTTAGAGGGCGGAGCACGTACGAAATAGAACGGCACCATTGTACCATTTCCTGAGGCATCCTGGGTCAAATTATGCCATTGTATGCAAGCTTGGAAATCGCTGGATGGAATAGAGAGTGAGATTGCTTTGAAATTAGATAATACATCGCATGATGGCAGAAGCTTTCACATGAAATGCTACCATTAGCTGATCGATAAAAGGCGGATAGAGCAGGGTGTCAAATGAAAGGAAAAGGGTCGTTTACGACCTTCAGGGCAGAATCCCTCGTCATCAGTGGGCAGTGAACCTCCTCCAAAGCGGTCAAAGCCGATTTTAAGGTCAGACATTGCATCTACATCAGCTAAATCAGAAGAAAAACGTTCACCTATGAACACAGTGATGTTGAGGAGTAATCTTGCAATTGTCCAGTTGTGTCAAAAAAAGCTCAGTACGATAAAAAGTGTGAACAAAGTGCAAATATTTTCTTTTAATAGGCTTCAACTTCTGTACTTCAACTGTAGTGGAAATATTGCACATTCAATTCCAAATCAAAGCATTAACCAATTTGATCAAGTCTATGTTATACTTTCAGAGGAAGCAAAGAAAATGAATATTAATCTGCTCAAAAAAAAAAAAATAGTGCCGACATTTATCTCTTCAAACTCAAACACTAAATTTAACTCGGGTGAGATTTAACTTCACTTTAAATTACTGAGCCAAAATTTAGTTGCAGTTTAGCTCCCAGACTCTTACTAGGAAACTATGTTGTTGTGGTGTTTGGCCATGTTTTACAGAAATAAGCTAGGCCTTCCCTGAAAAAAATGTCTGGTGGCAGTAAATGTTGCTCCAAAACCTGTCATGTATTGTTCGGCATTAATGGTACGTTCACAGATGTAGAAGTTAAACATGCTACGTGCACTAATGCAAACCCAATGCAGACTAATGAACACCATCCTGGATGCTGGCTTTTGAACTGTGCATTCATCAAGTTTGATGGTCCCTTTCCTCCTTAACCTGGAGCTTGCAGCATCCATGATTTCTAAAAAAAAAATTCACAATTTGATTGGTTGGACCACAGGACAGTTTACCACTTTGCCTCTGTCCATCTTAAATGAGCTTGGGCCCAGAGAGGGTGGCAGTATTTCTGTATCTTGTTTGTATATGGTTTAAACTTTACATGACAGAGTTTTAATTTGCATTTGTGGATGCAGCAACGAACTGTTCAATAACAGTGGTTAACAGAAGTGCACCAGTGCACAAGGGCAAATACTGAATATACAACTTTACTCCCTTTAGAACTAATGTAACAAAAATGAAATTGTGGGCGATTTGGCTGATTTTTCACAGTTCCTCAAAGTTTCAAACTGAATTTACACAAAAGTAACACAATGTAACTTGCGACCTTGTGTTATTCATGGGACGAAATAGGAGAGGAAGTGGAAAAAGGCCTCTCGCTGCCCCATAATGGAGACAAAGGTTTACCTTGGGAGCAATCAACCTCACAAAAACCAACGAAATTGTCATGCTGCTTAGAAATGAGAAACATATTTCTTAGTACCCCAAGTACAAGCAGTGTAGAGGGCACGGCGCCAGAGAAATGAAGGAATACTGCCTTGGTTATAAAAGTTCGCCAATTAGGTTGGAGGAGCTAAAAGGCCTGTCCCATACTGCTGTTTAACAATTCTGTCAGCCTCCGTCTAAATATTAACATCAGACGGTGTCATACGGCGGCAAATTCAAATTTTTTGGCCATGGACGGTAGATTGAACAGCATGAGTAATGTCTAAATACGTCTGAGAAATGTCTGCTTAAGTATGAGTAACATCTTCATTGAGCCCAGCTTACGGAACATCGAACGCCTGAGTAACGTCTGCTTAAGTATGAGTAAGGAACTAATTGAATTGTGTGTAAATAAATGTAAATAAATTGTATATAGTTACAGGATAAAAACAAAGTTTGTCAAATCCCTCACAATTTATTTCACAAACCCCCCAAAAAGGAAAAACGAGCCAAAGAAAAACTTGAAATTAAATAAATTGTTTTCATTTCAAGTTTTTCTTTAGTTTGTTTTTCTTTTTTGTAACAAATAAAAAAAATCATAAATTGAATGAAAAGAGAAATAAAGAACAAATTAAAAAGTTTGCATTAAAAAACACAATTATTTACATTCATTCTGGATAATTTTTTGGGGGTTTTTCACTTTTTTTATTTTTTTGGCGGTTTTGTGGGTTTTAGCTGTCCGCCTGCCCAACAGCATAAAAGTCTAAAAACCGGTAAGATTCTGCCCGAGTAACAGTGAAAACATCAAAAAAACGCCAGAGTAACATATGAGAACTGCCAATCGCTATCCAAAGCCGGCCGTCAGAAATTTTAAACATGTCCAAAGTTTGGAATGGCTAGCGCTGTCTGTCAACGTTTAGATACGTCTGTAAACCAGCTGAAAAACGAATAAAAAAGTCCAATAAACGTACGCCTTCATTTTTCAGACGGAATCGTCAAACGGCGCAGTGGGACAGTACCTTGAAGTTAAGAATGATTGGACAGAAACAGGCTTGTGACCAGCCTACCATGTCTGACTAAACTAACATCTTAAGCTCCATTAAGTAAATGCTGCTGAAGATGGTAATCATATAAGGTTAAGATTTTGTATCTAATTAATGAATTTGATCATTACCATTCATAAAATCCAATATTGTGGCCTATCTACAACTTTCCCAGAAAATTGACTTTAAAGACCTCATCAATGATAGTGTTACCATAAAAGTTTGATGCACGACATGCATATAGGGCTCTATCTTTCACACTGCCTTACCCGTTGCCACTACCCGCAACCCGTGAATTACGCATTTAGCAGCTTCCACTATCCCTAAACGATATCTTGCGGCCACACTACCCGCTATGCATTATGTCTAATCCCTTATTTGCGCCTGGAGGTGTGCCCGTGGGCGTGTTTATGCGCTTTCTCTAAAATTGCTATCTTGACCACACACGTTAGGGAAAGCGTATAGCGGGTCCTAAAACCACGCGCTACCCGCATTTGGGCTCTCACAAGAGCCCTATGCATTAGCACTCAGCAACGGAAATTTTTTTCCAGCGAGAGCGGCATTTCAGAACTCTCTTGCGAATGAAGGTAATTTCGGCGACAAGTATGTACACCTGTTTTTGCAGCACGGTCACGCAACTTGCTGTAAAAAAATAGACAACTGTCCGATTGGAAAATGTAAACGGACGAAACCACATACTTGTCACCAGAATTACCTTCATTCGCTGAAGAGTTCTGAAATGCCGCTCTCGCTGAGGGAAAAAAAAAGTTACGTCGCTGAGTGCCAGTGCATATACCTAATTTTATTTTTCTAAAATGGGATTTTGTTCTATGCTTCATTTCAGACGGAGAGGAGTTGGAAGTGCATGGCGAACGCTTTTTTTTTTTTTTTGAAGTTTCCATCACAAAAGGGGTAGGCTTGATTTATTTATTTTTTTTACTACATACCAAACATTAAACAATTTGTCAATGTCAAGTAATAATAATAATAATACAATTCATGATTAACTTAATAAAAACAGATCCTCCCCTGACTGGATTTGACCTCATGCACGGGCAATTCAACTTCGTCAACGGAGTTCCATCACGGGTTTCGGTTTGAGGATTTGGGATAGCGCAGCCTGCTCCGAAAGGCAGTGGCACCTGGCACACTGATTGGTTTAACTGGCGTAACGCCCAAACCACGCCTATGCATAATGTAACGGGTAGCGCTGGTGTTTTAGGGATATAGGCAGGTGTGCAAGATAGCAACTTACGCGGGGGAACGCCTCTTACGCAATGCGAAATCCCCAAATAACGGGTTTAGGGACTCTGGCGTAAGATAGGGCCCTTAGTGTCCAGTCCCAAACATGTAAACACCAACAAACGCAACAGACTCTGGAACTATTTGGACATGGTTCTGATGGCTTTTTGTAACACCCACATTTCTTGAATGTTATGCATATTATACATTTGTTAATCATATTAACATGCCTATTTTGCTCAATGCTACTTTGCGTATGAGTCTCTGGGCATGGCATATGTAACACAACCAGTATCTGTTTTACATATTTTCATGTGAAAAACTGACTGAAAAAAATTTGGTTTATTAATGGCAATTGATATAATGTGAGAGAGTGTCTTGTGTCTTTATCTGGGGTGCGTGTGTGCGTTGGAGCGGGGCAAGGTGTGTCTGGGGGGGGGGGTGCCTCTGGGGACACCTGGAATGCGCAAACCTGTCAGCTGGCCTGGCTGGTGCAAGGGCTAGAGGGCTACCTGACACATGGCCCTGCATGTAAGTGTAACATCATGGAATATCCTCAATTGCTGTTGCATACTTTTTATCAAAACTGAAATCAACATTTGAATCATAAAGCAAATATTTGCTTTCCCTATTTCTTGCAACAGAGTTATGACAGAATTTAAATATAATTTGAGGAAATGATATTGTGGACATGAAAATAAATTTGCTTCAGCTTGCTTTAGTCTATTGCAAAAGTGATAATGACTGAATTGAAAAAAATTGTTGAATCGCAAAACAAATATTTGGTTAATGTGGTTGTTTAATCTGCAGAACTTGACACTGTATACTCACGCACATAAAAATGCAACACCTGGAAATTGATCAAAATTTTAAAATATATACTTTAACTTGGATTCTGAAATTACGCAGACTCCTGTTTCTTGCTCAGCTGTCATTGTGACTGATCCATGATGATCAGTCTTGCATTGCAAGAGGCGCCTTACAGAATAAGTAAACTTAGGAGCCCTGGTCAGCATTCAAATTTAATATGTGGTATTGACCATTTTAACTCCTTTGTGCAAAAGGTCAGATCTCCTTGAGTTTTACTGAAAGTAGTTCAGACAGCCCTGCCTTAACCTACAGCTTCTCGGCCTCCCCCCGACCCCAATGTGAACATTTACAGATTACCAAATAACTTAGGCCAGGGCTATTCAACTTTATCCTGCGGAGGCCGGTGCGGGTGCAGGCTTTCATGGTAAGTGACTGGCTGGAATGAAAGCCTGCACCCACACCTGACCCCACAGGATAATTTTGAATAGCCTTGACTTAGGCCTTCTTGAGCATAATCACAGAGGTCAGAATAATAACTATTCTCAACACCCACACTCATACAGCAGGGTATACACGAAAGAATTGATAATGATAAAACCAAGATGCATGAAACTGCGCGTTTTGAATCCAGCAATCACAATTATTTAGTCTGGCCTTCTGGTGTCTTTTGTCAACAATTCTGATTGACTGGATGGGTGGTGTAAAAGTCAGAAATGACGTGTGTCTGTTCAATTCTACAGCACGTTTGTAACTGCCAGTGTTGTAGTCGAGTCCACAACTTCCGAGGCCAAGATTGAGTCCGAGTCACCACCCTCCGAGGCCGAGACCAGGCGCGTCGCTAGAACAGGGAATTGGGGGGCACAGACACGTCCCTTTATGACAAGAATTAGTCCTGGCAAGTTCTCAATCATTTTCCTTTATTGGCGCGTTTTCCAATTATCGTAACTGGTAACTGAAGACACGGTTTCTCTCCATATGCGATCTAACAGCAATGAAATCATGGGCTAAATTCAGTGCAGAAAAATAATTTATGTACTAATAGGCCAATGCTTCGCGTTGATTGAACTGGTCTTTGTTCCAATGAAATATCGCCTTTCACTCTCGGTATTGCGTGGGTTGATAAAACAAAACGTGGCACTCGGGCGTTAAATAGGCTATAAAAAGCATGCAGCTCAAGCTATTTGCGCAGGTATGCAATTTTGAATAACATTGATTTAAATGAGCAAATACGGCGTCCAGATGAATGATTGTCGTCTTACCTAATCGGGAGAACAAGCAGCACCTGTTAAGTGTGGAGTGCTCTCGGAGTGAACCTTTTGTTAATCATGAAAATGACTGAGAACAGGTCAGGACTAATGACTGTTTTAAACGGATGTTTTGTGCAACCCAATTCTCTGTTCTTGTTCCGCAACTGTACTGAATTTAGCCCATCATCTAATCGCTGTTAGATCGCATATGGAGAGAAACCGTGTTTTCAGTTGCCAGTTACGATAATTGGAAAACGCGTCAGTAAAGGAAAATGATTGAGAACTAGCCAGGACTAATTCTTTTCATAAAGGGAAGTGTCTTTGCCCCCCAATTCCCTGTTCTAGCGACGCGCCTGGCCGAGACCGAGTCCGAATCACCACCCTCCGAGGCCTAGTCCGAGTCACGACCTTATGATTTAACCCCTTAGCGCTCTGAGCCGTGTTTACTCGTGAAGTGCTCAAGTCCCAGATCCGTCTATGAACGATAGCTCACGCAGGTCGTATAAACAGGTGAGCAGTGAATGCTGCTGTGCGCGCTGGCCCGGATTATTGTCACTTATGGTCGTTGGCGTAATGGGTGATAAGAGCTGTGCTGTTTAGCATCTAAACCATCCAAACACTGACTTGAGCTCATGTGATGTATGATAAGGATGCAATCAATTACACCATTTACATTTTTTTTTACAACCCCAATTCCAAAGTAGTTGGGACAAAGTGTAAATTGTGAATAAAATCAAAATGCCATGACTTTCAGATCACGAGCCAATATGTTATTTACAATAGAACATACTGTAGATAACATTTCAAATGTTGAAACTGAGACATTTTAAATTTTTATCCACAAAATTAGCTTATTTCAAATTTTCTGGCTGCAACAGGTCTCAAAAAAGTTGGGACACAGGCAAAAAAGGGCTCAAAAAGCAATTAATATATAAGAGAATCAGCTGAAAGAACATTTAGCAAGTAATTAAGTTAACTGGCATCAGGTGTGTAACATGATTGGCTATAAAAGGGATGTCTTACAGAGGATGAGTCTTTCAGAAGTAAGGATGGCCAGAGGCTCTCCAACCTGTGAAGGCTTCCGTAAAAAAATTGTGGAATACTTTAAAAACAATGTTCCTCAACGTGAAATTGGAAAGGCTTTGAAGGTGTCATCATCGACAGTGCATGACATCATCAAAAGATTCAGAGAAACTGGAAAAATCCCTGTGCGTAAGGGACAAAACCGAAGACCTTTACTGGATGCCCATGATCTTCGGGCCCTCAGACGCCACTGCATCACTCACCGGCATGATTCTGTCATTCACATTACTAAATGGGCCCGGGAATACTTCAAGAAACCACTGTCTGCAAACACAGTTCGCCGTGCCATCCACAGATGCCACCTAAAACTCCATCATGCAAAAAGGCAGCCATTGTTGAGCATGATCCAGAAGCGCCGCTGTGTTCTGTGGGCCAAGGCTCATTTAAAATGGACTGTAGCAAAGTGTCCTGTGGTCAGGCGAGTCCAAATTTGACTTTCTTGTTGGAAATCATGGGCGTTGTGTCCTCCGGGCTAAAGAGGGGAATGACCACCGACCCGTTATCAGCGTTCAGTTCAAAAGCCAGCATCTCTGATGGTATGGGGGTGCATTAGTGCATATGGTGTGGGACACTTGCATGTTTTAAAAAGCACCACGAATGCTGAAAGGAAAAGGTTTTAGAGCAACATATGCTACCCTCCAGACGACATCTATTCCAGGGAAGGCCTTGTGTATTTCAGCAGGACAATGCAAAACCACATACTGCAGTTATTACACCAGCATGGCTTCGTAGTAGAAGAGTCCATGTGCTGAACTGGCCTGTCTGCAGTCCTGATCTTGCACCGATTGAGAACATTTGGCGCATATTTAAACGAAAAGTCCGTCAAAGGAGACCCAAAACTCTCCAGCAGCTGGAAGCCTGCATTAAACAGGAGTGGGATCAAATTCCAATGGCTAAACTCAAGGAACTTATCTCCTCAATGCCCAGACGCCTCCAC
This sequence comes from Gymnothorax javanicus, assembly GCA_029692085.1. NCBI lineage: Eukaryota > Metazoa > Chordata > Actinopteri > Anguilliformes > Muraenidae > Gymnothorax > Gymnothorax javanicus. The sequence goes on from CM056204.1 coordinate 49,420,167, forward strand.
TCTGGGTTAAAAAGAAGAGGGGATGCTACACCATGGTAAACAGTCCCTTGTCCCAACTTTTTTGAGACCTGTAGCAGCCATCAAATTTGAAATGAGCTCATTTTCTGGATAAAATTGTAAAATTTCTCAGTTTTAACATTTGCTATGTTATCTCTGTTCTATTGTGAATAAAATACTGGCTGGTGCGATTTGAAAGTCATTGCGTTTTGATTTCATTCACAATTTACACTTTGTCCCAACTATTTTGGAATTGGGGTTGTACATAGAAACAGATTTTGAGATTACAAAATGACGTGACATGAAAAAACTTACATCAGAAATTCTTGACAGTGTGGTAAGTTTGGAAGCACGGTTCAACGCATAATGGAATCTCATAACTCACCCATATGTAGCATGACTCTTTCTTTACACCGTTCTTGGGAGCAAACTACACAAGGCTCGCACGATCTCAACCGTTTCGCAGTCGGCGGGTGTGAATTAACCAGTTGGTTACTGCGATTGACGCTGATCATTCCGTAGTTGCAATTAAATATACGACGTGGTTTCGCCATCCGCTCACCCTGACGATTCCTCTTCACTGTTACATTCATGGTAGCCCGGCGTATGGTTGACAGCATGTTCACAAGCTTTTTGTCCTGCCACAGCAGGACCAGCATCAGTTCGTTTGGCTGTCACAATGTGGTCTCAGTGAAAATGAACAAAACAAAATTGACAAACTGAAAGTAATGGATTGTATGCACGAGACTTCTTATTCTATGCACGTGACTTCTTATGTCACCCAAGACAAATCATAATGTCACAGGAACTCAAACCATTGTCTGTGTTTAGATGCAAAGCAAAAAAAAAAAAACATTCATTATGGTTCCGCGTGTTTAGATGCAAAGCGAGCATCGTGATAAGACGGATCCGGGACTCAGGCCGGTCAGCGGTAATACGAGTACACACGTTTCTGGGCCAGTGCGATAAGGGTACTGATAGAGAGACAGCGACGGCGTTGTCGTCGCAATGTAAATATATGGGACACAAGGGGTTAAAGTCCGAATTTAATGTCTGAAATTAATTTTATGTGAACGCTGGGAGGGTCGTGTTACGTCTAAGGTTCCCTCCCATACCCCTTTTCGACATAGCTGGTTCAAGTGCTGGTTCGGAGCCAGAGCCTGACATAGCACCAGTTCTTTGCTTTCCCACAGCCTTAGCACCAGCACTTGGCTCTCAAAACTGGTGCCAAAGCAAGCTACAACTCCTTGCTGGTCCAGTGTAAGCACCGATTACGTGGGGCAGGGTTATAGTGGCCAACAAGACCAGTGCAGTCGCGGAAGTATTTTGAGCGTTCTGCTCGCAGTAAATGTTGGAATAAATAAGCATCTGGTATATCTGCATGATGCGTTTATATTTTATTTTACTTTTTTCCTACGCCACTAACGTCAATAATAACCATTACGAATATGATTTGGCTGGCTAGCTAGGGTGTTCGCGGATTACTGTAATCGCCATTTGCCAGCTTGAAGTGCATTGCAAAACGAAACATTAGATCATTCAAACTTATGAAACTGAAATTAAATACGGCAGTTGCTCATGCATTTCTTACCTGCGTGCATCCTTGGGAAAAGTGACGATGGATAGCGTATTCCTATTATTACACCCTATTGCTGTACAAGGTTTCGGTATTAACATGCATGGACAACAACGCAAGATACGGTACACATTTATTTTCAATATCTGATCTTAACCCAGCACAAGATGATGGCAATCTAATAACCTACACCTTTCCCCCACTAAAAACGATAACACCTCAGTGACAGTGATAGTATTACTGAGCATGGAAACACCAGCATTATTTCAGTTTTAAATTTTTATTCCTGGTTTCCTGCAGTCCATACAGTATTTCTGTATTGCCAGATGTTACGTGAGCACTGCTGAGAGATTCCCTTTTTGAAATTCTTCAACAATCGGTCCCTTAGCAAAAAGTAGTATACTTGAAGTTCATTTTATTAAGTATACTTGAGTATAAGTATAGCAAGTATTCTACGGACCATGTACTTGTAGTGTACTAGAAAGTATACTAATACTTCTTCCGACTAAATTGGAACATTTAAGTTTATAAAAGTATACTTTTAAGTATACTACAAGTTTTAGCAAAGTAAACTGACAGTACCCATCTAGTTTACATCTAAGTTTTATTCTATACTGTTTTAGTATACTGTGAGTGAACTAGTTGTACACTTCTAGCATACTTTTCAATTTATGAAAGTATACATTTAAGTATACTGCAAGTAAACTTACAGATATACTGCTTATTTATTAGTTGTATACTTCTAGTAAACTTTTCCGTTCATAAAAGTATACTGCGAGGTATACTGCTAGGAAACTTAAAGAGCATCATTGGCTGTTTAATGACCACAGTGAGTCAGGACTTCAGGTTCACATCTCTTCAGGCAGACAACATCCTCATCACTGCACTGAAGTATTGAGTATTACTCCACCAGAGAGAAGATCCTAACCTACTAGCCCACCAACACCTGCTCCAGCTGCAACATTTTTTCCCAGGTAGTCTCCCATCCAAGCACTAACCAAGCCCACACCTGCTTAGCTTCAACCACACAACCGGTGCAGGTCAAGTTGAGGTATGGTTGCTAGTTTTCAAACTAGTACAGCCATTTCATTGTCACTATGTTAGATAGCACTGAAGTTCCAGTCTTCTTAATCTCATGTTTGAAAATACTGTGTACATTTATCTATGAATCTGCTCATAATGGCCAGCTAGATTGAACTGATATCTCAACTTAAACACAGCAATGTTTGGTACAGGTACAATATGCAGGGCTTTGATGTCCACACTCTTGTTTAAAAATGATTAAATCATTTATTAAACAGAATGTACCATCTTTCAAGTATTACGGCACTGCTACATCTTTTCTTTAGTCGGTCATATTTTTGACTGTGATACAGAACTCCATTAACCAAAAAACAGCTCATCGGTATACTCACTTGGAATATTTCATCAGCCTTTGCTTGAGTCCTTCAGCCTACTGGTCAGGCTGAAGGCATTTCTAATTAATATTTTATGCATATTTCTGGTTCCATATGAGAGAAAGAGGTATTTTTTTTTTGTTTTGAATTGGGATTTCAATAAGAGTTGCCATTGCTGTGTTCTTATACTTTGGCATCCAAAACAATAGTGTTTGAAAATTTAATTTATAAAGGAATCAATTTTGTTCTCAATCCTGAGTATGTGTTTCATCGTAAATTCTTATAAATACCTTCATTTGTAAATTAAAGCAGAATGCACTTAAGCATTGTCTACTAGTAGAGTACATGAGGTAACCTCTCATCTACTTATGTTAAATAATATCTGAATAGCAACAGTAATATATTTTAGATTGCAATAATCATAAGCTGTGAGTATGATAAGTTAGCTTAAAGAAGAATCTGAAGTATTCTTGCAATTAAAAAAAAAAACAACAAAAAAAAAAAACAAAACAAAAAACTTTTAGCTCCCTGAAAGTTTAAAACTAAATTTAAACTATAGAGGGCTTGAAGTATAGAACTAGTGGACTTGTAGTCCACCTATAAGTTTACTTGCAGTATACTTCAAAGTGTACCTTCACTAAAAAGTTGGCTTGAAGTATATAACAAGTAAAATTGTAGTACATCTGAATTTACTTTCAGTATACTTCAAACTATACTTTTATAAATTAGACATTGTGCTAGAAGTATATAACTAGTGAACTAATAGTTCATCTTTAAGTTTACCAGCAGTATACTTCACAGTATACTTTCATGAACTGAAAAGTTTACTAGAAGTATACAACTAATAAACTAGCAGTATATCTGTAAGTTTACTTGCAGTATACTTAACTGTATACTTTCATAAATTGAAAAGTATGCTAAAGGTATACAACTAGTTAAGTCACAGTATACTTAAAAGTTAACTTGTAGTGTACTTACAGTACAAAATAAAACAAATGAAAACTAGATGGGTACTTTAAGTTTATGTTGCTTGAACTTGAAGTATACTTTTTTTTGTAAGAGTATATATCAAGTCTGTCAATACTGGAATAATTGTCAAATTTGTTCTCAAATAAAATCATACAAATGTTTATCTGTTTCTGTGTGGGTTAATAACACTGCATAAAAATCAAGTTCAGCTCCACCCATGTGCTATTTACTCTGTTATGCTGCCCCAAAGCTGACTTGTTACTGCAAACGTACATGTGGAATATGTAAGTCCATGAAATAGTAAAAACTGAGTAAAAATATAGTGCTGTATACTTCAAAGAAGCCAATATGTATGGTAAAAATATTTTAATGTGCTTATTCTTTTGATAGTAGCCTAACTGCAAGCCAGTATACTTGAACATTAGGCATGAATATTTTAATACTTTGAGATATACTCAAGAAAAGTATAATAATCAAAAGTTTAGGTACAAGTATTAGCCAAATATACTTAGACTTTTCTGTGTACTTTTCAGTATAAGCTAAGTATACTTAAGTATTACTTTGCTAAGTATATCTCTGATAAGTACATCAAAAGTAAACTGAAAGTATACTTTCTTATTTTTAGTTTAGAAGAAGTATACTAATAGCACACTTGAATAAACTTCTTTTTCGTAAGGGGTAACATTAGACAGCGCAAGTCATCATCACCACGCCATAGCCTAATGCCCAGGAAATCATCATTTAATACTCTCCAAAACCAAACTGGCTACACCTAGTTACCCACGGTCGATTTCGAGCGGCGGCCGATTTTGATAGACCTATACACCAGCCAGGCGTCTTGTGTACACATTGAAGGTGCCAGAAAAATTCAAAGTTGTTCCCTTGAACTCGCTGAGTTTCGGGGATGATGGATTACAGAATTTGGATCTTGCCCGATGCTTCTTTCTCCCTCGTTCCTCATAATCTTTGTGGTTGTAGTATGCAAATTTCATTATCCGCGAAGTTGAAGACATGGTTTACAAAGAAAAAACAGTGCATGTTTGGAGCTGAGAGGTTGTGGTGATTCCATCAAATGACGTAGGCCTAATGAGACATGGACAAGTAAATCCGGAAGGAGGCAGTAGTGCAACATGAAGGTTGCAAGCTGCCGTAAAACTCCAAAGAAGAAGAGGAAATGGCCTGTATAATGTCGCCGCAGTGTATTGCAAAACGACTGTAATCTTATTAGGCCTACAGGTAAATATTTTGGGAAAAAAAAAAAAAAACATAAAAATTAAAGATTTTACAAAACCTACAAAATATGTCAATATTTAGTGGCCTCGGCCCGAATCGCCGAGACCAGATGGCACGAGGCCGAGGACAAGTCTGAGTCACGGCAATCCGAGGCCAAGGCCAGGGAAAACCGGCCTCGAGTCCTCCAACACTGGTAACTGCTCATTCTCGGCTTAAAACAGTATTAGGGCCAGGCATTAGGGGAAAAAAAATAAATAAACAAAATGGGGAAGATTATTTTTATTTTACATTTCAAGAATAAAGTCGAAATGTTGAGACTTAAGTTGAAATGTCAAGAATGAAGTGGAAATGCCGAGAATAGGATTGAAATATTGAGATTAAAGTGGAAATGTCAAAAACAAAGTGGAAATACTGAAAATAAAGTTGAAATGTTGACATTAAAGTCGAAATGTAGAGAATAAAGCTGACATTTTAAGGTTTAAGTCAAACTTCACTTCAAACCACAGACGTTACCTCATATTGCTGCTTCTACAAAATGCCTAATCTAGAGGAATGAGTGAAATTGCACTTCAGAATTGGTTTTTGTAACACGGAAATTCTTGGAAATTCTTTTTTTAGTGTGTAAACATGGCGTGGAAATAAGAAATAAGAATAAGAATTGCCTTTGTTCAGAAGAAGAAACCACACAAACTTAGAAGAGGCAGCCACATTCATGCAAAATTAAAGCTGGTGATGGACAGATGCAAGAGTATTGATGGATACACTTGTGCGCAATACAGAGAGGACATGTTGTACCCAAGGAGGCGATAACACAATTGAGCGAGTTGATTGATCCTGAAGGTATGGATCTCAGGTGGGCGCGGCATCTGAGACGCGGGCATTATCGCAACAAAGGTCCCAAAGCACTATGGCATGTAGATTCATACGATAAATTGAAGCCATTCGGCATTGCCATCAGTGGTTGTATTGATGGTTTTAGTCGCAGTGTTGTGAGGATGGAAGCTTACAGAACGATCTTTAACATTCTATTCATATATTCTGCCAGGTTTGCTTCGTCTATTTGCGTTCTCTGCAATAAAGTGCTAAATCAAATGGTTTCCCATACACTATTTCATAAGGTGACAACCCCAATCCCCGCTGTGGTGTTATAACTTTGTCATGTTGGGCATTTCTTAGAAAAAAAATTTTAAGATAGGTGGTGAGTCCAATGGTATAGTACCTTTGATCTATTAACCCTTTCATCCCCCCCTTAGATATGTGGCATTGCCCATGTATCAAATCTGCAGCAATATGAAAGAGAGATTTCGGCAATATAGGCTTACCATTGGGTCCCACCCACCCTTTATCAGCGTGTTGTGCTTCATGTGACGTTCCATTGACGTTTTTCTTGTGAAAGAGTGGCAACTTGCTCTGCTCGTAGCAGGTCCTGCGAAATTGAGTCTTCAGATTGGAGTAGTATCACCACAAGTGTGTGTTTGGCTACCGCCTTTGCTTCTTTGTCTGCTAAGGCGTTAGCCAAACTGATTAGGTCAACATGTTTGGTATGATTTCCCTGTTGAAGTAACCATGCCCCTGTTGTGCCGCTGGCTGGCAAAAACATGGCAAGTGAAATGAGCATACTGAGAATCAGAGTGAGTAGGTGGCAGAGGGCCACTATCAACACATCTATCATAAGTACAGACAGCATATCCAACACATGGGTTGCCTTTATCATCTCGTGACGCCGAACCATCAACAAAGTATTCAATATCAGGATGTGATAGAGGGGTGTCCTTGAGACCAGCACGCGCAGCAGTATTATATATGACTTCTTTTAAACAGCGCAGCAGTAACAATAATACCTATACAAAGTGTTTTTTTTTTTCAATGAATTTATGATTTAGCAACCCACCTCAGTCTAGGGTTCCGTTAAAAGCATGGAGGAGATGCACAGTTGGGGCTTATTAGCCCGGCCATTGTGACAATTCTCCATGTCATCAGCAGAACCGGGTGGAGTTGCTTTAGACTGTGTTACAATATGCAATTTTTTTTTCAATTATATGGTGGTACCACCTGTTGAATTTAGTTTTGTCTTAATACTCCGAATTGGATTTCCCCAAATCTATTTCAGAAGGTAAACTTTTAAGTTGCAAACCCACAGTTGAATCCTTAGCTGGCCAGCTTATCATTTTCACTCAAGGTTCTTTTCATCTCATCTTCTGCAGTGAGCACTCTGTGGAAAAGTTTCAGTTAGAAGCATACAACAATGAACAAAAAAAAACTCTATCAACATAATTTTGTTGTTTTTCCACTCGCTTAGATCCTTTCCTGTAAAAGTGAAATAAACAGGGGAAAGGTTATTAGCCACTCAGTTTCTTTGCCAAGAAGACGCTTAGATCCTTCGAACCTCCCTTTCCCAGGGTGCAGTTCCAGGCTAGATCCCTTTCCACAGAGATCTTCACCAGGGCTCCCCCAGGTTGAGAACTCTGCCTTCTGCTTCCCGGTGTCAACTTTTCAAAGCTCACCGATCACAGAAGCACCACTCGCCTACTAACGCATTCGCTTTTGACTTGTAGTGGCCTGACTGTACATTGAGCCGAGCGCGGCGGCCACCCCGTGGTCTTACTGCCATCTGCGACCCGACCGGCCGGTGACCCAGTCGATAGCGATCCCCGAATCCCATAGTGGTTACCAGCCACCCAGGTGGGAACCGACGGTCTGATCCCTACCCCGCTTCGCTATGGGTATAGAAACTTTGACCATTTTCACCAGCCTCGCCTGTTCACAGAGGTCCTCTCCAACGCCTGCTGCTAGGTGTGGGCTGTCACCCACGTACCACGTGTTGCCCACACACTTACATGCCACAAACACACCGACTAGACGGTACCACGGCAGTATGTCAATTCATACTTCACTGGACATGGGGGCCTTCAGTCCTCTCCCCTCCACTATACAACCTTTTTAACGTGCCCTTGGAACTTTGCAGTTCCACCGCCGCCTGTTAGTGGATAGGTTCGGGGGGTCTAATCCCCTCCCTAACCACTCGTTGACACTTAGTTCCTGTTCAAAATGAAGAAAAGATCTTTCATTAATCATTCATTGCATTTCTTTGGTCAGGGAAAGCTTTCAGTCACTTCTTTTTAATCACAATGCATCATTTGTTATAAAATGTGATCCTTCACATTTTTCATTTGCTGGGCAGAACTTGTTCTTGTTTGACAAATGAAGAAAATTCTACAATCATTTTCCCGATCTTCACTTTTTACTCAAAGCAATTCAATCAGCCACAACATTAGAAACTCTTATCCACTTTGGTGTAATTGCTGTTCACTTCTGCAACTTTGTCCTTTTACAACTCCACAACCATTAAAATGGCTAAACTCCTGCAAATTTGTGCTGCTATTATACCCATTTTTCTTAGAAATTTCACTTTTTATCAATCCTGCAATTATTGTAAGAATTCCATAAAATACTGTAAATATAGGCTAATCAACGGGCACCTTAAATTATTCTTGAACAAATTGTTAGTATCTTGATGAATGCTAATTTTATTGTAGGCATCTATATAAGGCCCTTCATGGAATGGAGTGACAACTGCATTCAATCTAACAAAGAGAGAATCAACAAATATGCCAGCCATGCAGTTGTTTACAGACACAGAGTGAGGTTCATTCACATTGATTTCGACACACACAATCTGAGCTCAGGATACATACACACACACATGCACACATGCGCGCGCGCACGCACACGCATACCCACACACACACACCAGTGCACTTTCCTTTCTCACATTCATTCACATTGGAAAAGATCCAAGGTCCTAATTTTCTTATGACCTGCTTCGATAACATATGCAGACAACGCTCTATTTCCATAGCATTCAATCGATAAGTTGTTACAAATAGTTCAAACCACACACAAAACGCCTGGTATCCCTGTTACGGATGAGGACATCCCTCCATTGCTGCACGCATATCTCCCTGCGTCCATGCACGATACACCCACTGTGTTTTGCCGCCGCCTGCAGACACCTTCTATTTGCGGGGCCAACAGTCCCATAGATTCATCTTCATCCTCATCTCCACTACCACCAGATGCATGAGTGCGTCGCAGATGCCCCACATTATGAACCATTATGCCGACGTTTGCACATTCCTCAGTCATAGTCAAAGTCACGTCATCTGTCCCACAACAGCACTTGCAACAGTTACAACAACATCCCCCTTTACTGTTAGTCTGTCCCATACTTTAGTCTTACTTTCTCTGTCTCGCATCAGCAAAAACCGTATTCGGGAAAATTCCATCACTCACCCGCTCATCCTCTCCCTTTATGACAGGAGAACCTCCCTCCTGGCCTCACTATACACTCAAAGAGCCTTGACTCACTCCAAGCTGAGGACTTTCTCTATCGTCTCGCAGATGACCCGTGCACCGGGTTTTCAGTCGGCGCCGATTCTCCAGGGAGTGCAGGGGAAATATTGGAATCCCGGTGACGAGCCCCCAATGTGGTAGAAATTTTGATATTATTCCTGTAAGAAACACTCAGAGACAGAGATGGTAACATGGGATCCAGTCTTTAATGTATGCATATAGGGCACAAGTGTTACATGCAGGAACAAGGACAAAGGGATTCCCCTTTGCTTGGATAGTTGTATGCGCACAACGCCTAAATTGTACGCCCCTGCGGCAGATATTCCCAAATAGTTTATTATTCTTCTCCTTATTACAGGCACATATCATTCAAATCCCTCCCTTTAGAGACTGATTTATACTGATTTATGCAGATATATGTTCTCTCAGCATTCCACACCTGGGTGCACGTATCCCATGTATGTCTGGTCCCAACAGCCTCTTCGGCTCCAGTGGAGGAGAAACTCCCCCGCAGAGGCCTTATCTCAAGGTCCAGCAGGAACAAACAGTTCAACAAATCACTTGAATCCTTACAGTCTAGGCCTAGGATATTCCCAAGGCTCAGAGGGAATAAACACATCTCATAACGTACAGTCAGAAAGCACATCAATCAATCAGTCAATCAATCAATAACCTTTATTGCAGGGAAGTCCTACTGAGACAGAGGTCTCTTTTGCAGGGGAGCCCTGATTACAATAAAACAATTACAATGGAAGGTTGAAGACAAACAGCACACATAAAAATACACAGAAGTCACAAACAACAATTTCAGATTAAAGGAATAACAAGTTTTAAACTAGAATAAAACATAATAATTAATTAAAAAAAAAAAAATATATATATATATATATATATATATATATATATATATATATAAACGCATAAGAGCATAGGACAGAAAAAAATAAATGAGCAAATCCTACCATAAACTAAACGCAAATATATCTGGCCTCCAGAAGCAATATATCCAACACTAATTTCTTGAAAGACATGAAGGGGATAAGGCTGTCTAGCTTCAAGGTATCCTGGAAATTATTCCACATACAAGGAGCGAATGCACTAAAAGAGGTACCTCCCAAATTTGTTCTAGTCCTGGGAGCCTCTAACAAAATCCTGGGAGCCTCTAACATCTCATTACGCACAAGCTTGATTACAAGGATAGCAATAGACCGATCCAGAGTACAGCCCACCCAGGCCTATCCCACCAATGAGATCCAGGGCTGCAGTCACATGACCGCACCCAGCCAGCGCTCGCCATAACCTCGGACAAACAAACACTTATCCGAACTGCTTTCTCTATTGGGAAGAGTACATTCGTGCTTTGTTTTCGCATTTTTGTAATTATAAAATCTCACAATGGCAAAGCGGTGTTGTTACGGTGAGTGTAAATTGGACACGAGATACCCAGACAGGGTCGTAAACACTACTTTCAGGAGGGAGAGGGCTGGATATGGCAATTTATTTGCTAATAATTACTCATAATTCTGAAAGCTCAACTCGCTTTGTTTACGAACAATAACTGAGCCGTAAAAGGGTGAAGAGGCTGCAGGTTTTCATTCAAACAGAGCAGAAACACACCTGATACGATTGATGCAGGCTTCACACAGAGCTCCGTTTCAATCAAAGCCTGTCTTGGTCAATAACACTTGGGTGCTCCGGAAAAGGTTTATGATCTTATCACACCATTTGTGAATTGAATGATACGTACCCTGCTTTGCAAGAGCATTGGCCGTGAACAATGCTTCTCTGTTCCTTGTCGATCGTTATTATCAATGAGTGTGGCTTCTGGGACTTCAGCATTGAGCGATAGCATTTGCATTTCGCTTCAACTTCACGGGCGTTTATAACAAAATAATGACACTTCGTGAATATATCCAGATAAAAAATAATTATAATCCTTGTCTTTTGCTTTTTTTTGCGATGCGATCTGTTTTTAAAAACTCGAGATTGATGTTTTCAGGAAGCGCTTTCAATGAGGTTATAAGGGACGTTGGCGCCATCTTCAGCAAAGCTTGACCTAGGTCCGGCCGTTGCTATGCGTAGTTAGGGGGTGGGCGGAGCCATGGATCGATCTATTACACATAACCTAGGTCATGAGGATAAGCACTTAATAACTAGATAAGAAATTTACAACAAAATTTATCTGACAATGACCCAATACTAATAGCAGACCACTTCATCAAATCCATTGTGCTTTAGAGGATGCCCGGACCCAAAGATGATATTAAAGGTCCAGTGTGTAGGGATTTTTCCCATCTAGCGTTGAGATCATATATCGTAATCAACTCTCTCGCGCCACGCAGTTCAAAGTACGTATTACAGCTACGGTAGCCTTCACGCTTCAAAAATCCAAGATGTCATCCACGACTTCATCCAGCTCTCCCTCGGGTGATCAGGTCTGTTCGTTTAATTTTGGCATGTATATTTTGCCGTGAGCCGTTTTTACATTTCTACCGCTATTTGGCCGCTACCTCAGCACGCATGCGCAGTTGTATTATTTTTGGACTTGCTAATAGAAATCAATAGATAATAGTGAATAGTTATAACTTCGCCATTTAGGCACCCAGCTCGCAAATACATAGCTACAATAAATATAGCTTGCTAGGTTGGCATAAAGGCTCTCTTGCTAGCTAGCTAACGTTATATTTCATGCATTTAAATTTAGTTAATATAAAATGCGTATAGCTATTATTATGCGAACTAATTTGGCTGGAGTTGCACCGCGAGCATTTAGCTCCCTAGCTGGCATTAAAATGCGCTGAATAAAAAGGTTGCCCGCTAAAGCCGCTTTTACACTGGACGCGAAAAATGACAGATTACATTCAAAGTCAATGCAAAGACGCGAATACACGTGAATACACCGAACCTACTCGAAGAGCAAATTGTTTCAATTATGCAGTGTAAAGCATAGACCTACTGTTAGACGATCGCACAATGAAATAAACATTTTGAATTCAAACTGTTATATTATCCTACCTGTCCCGAAGGAAGCAAGCAAATTCGGCGTCTCTTTCGATTTCCTTTTCCTGCATCAGGTCTTTCCATCTTTGGAAGGCAGCTCCAATGTTCACTCTTTTTTTCTGATGAAGCCAGTCTCTTGGTCTTTTAAATATCCTTTTTCTTTTTCTGGGCGAAGAAGAAGACTCCTGTTCCTGAAATTTGGATTTTGAATATGTGTGGGCCTCCATCTTTCCTTCTTCAAACTTGCCGGGGCTGGGAAGCGACGATGCCGATTAGCAGCACCTGTGAGTTTCTCATGTGACAGCGAAAACGCGAAAGGCGGAGCAGAATATCCTGTATGTCCCTTACCTGCTAATGTATTTCAAGATGGCGCATGCATACGGAGCGTCTACCCCAGTTCATGCATGTGCAAATATAAAATTTCAAGCCAATAGGAATGCTTGGAATTGATGGTGGTGGTAAATATTAATAAAAAAGGACAAGTTTGTGAATGGGCAACACAGATTTTGATAATGAACTACTAAAAAACGTTGCACAGTGGACCTTTAACATTACTCTATAATTTACACACAGCTGGCAGGGTGGTCAGTTAGTCCACCAGTCTCTTTCTTTAAATTGATGTATAGTGACTTTATTGTCAAAATTTCACCTTTATCATCGAAATGGTAGTTCAACTTTGCTCTCAGCATTTCGACTTTATTCTCGAAATGCATGAAAAAAAAAACCCTCTGTTTTATCATCAGCATTTTATTCTTGAAATGCAGAATTTGAGGAAAATCTTCCTCCTCTCAAATTTTTTTCTGCTTGGCCCTAATACTGTGTCATACTGGCTAGAGAGCTCATATAAACAATCTTGGGTAGTACATGAAATTTGATTAAAATTGTTTGCTCATTAAGACCAGGGTTTAATTTGTGCCGGATCTTGTCGGAACAGCATCCATGACCTCTTGATACTTATTTGAGCAGATCCAGTACCTCCCGTAATATAAAAAGAAAAATATTAACATTATATAAAATAAAATATTTATCTTAATCATCAATCTGGGAAGGATTATTAGGCCATTTCCAAACAATGTGAAGTCCATCATTCTACAGTGAGAAAGATTATTCCCAAGTGGAAAGCGTTCAAGACAGTTGCCAATCTTCCCAGGAGTGGATGTCCCAACAAAGTCACCCCAAGCTCAGACTGTGCAATGCTCAGAGAAATTGCACAAAACCCAAGAACTACAGTCATGAGAAAAAGAAAGTACACCCTCTTTCAGTTCTACAGTTTTACGTATCAAGACATTAAAAAATCAGCTGGTTCTATAGTCAGGTCCTGAAATTAGGTGAATCTAACCTCAGGTATGAAACAACATACAACAGATTCCACCATGCCTTTATTCATTAAACCAAAATACTGCTAAAATGCAGAAGTCATCTGTGAAAAACTAAGTACACCCCATGATTCAATAGCTTATAGAACCACCTTTAGCAGCAATAACTTGAACTAATCGTTTTCTATATGATTTTATAAGTCTCTTAAGTCGTAGTGGAGAAATTTTGGCCCAATCTTCTTTGCAACATTGCTTTAGTTCATTGATGTTTGAGGGTATTTGTTTATGCACAGCTCTCTTAAGGTCCCGCCCCAGCATTTCAATTAGGTTGAACTCTGGACATTGATTTGACCATTGCAACGCTTTGATTTTTAATTTTCCCGCTATTCTGTCGTGGATTTGTTGGTGTGCTTGGGATCATTGTCCTGTTGGATGACCCAATTGCGGCCAAGATTTAGCTGTCGAACAATTGGTTTCACATTTGACTCTAGAATACTTTGGTACACAGAGGAGTTCATAGTCGACTCAATGACTGCAAGGTGGCCAGGTCCTGTGGCTGCAGAACAAGCCCAAATCATCACCCCTCCACCACCATACTTGACAATTGGTACGAGATGTTTGTGTTGACATGCTGAGTTTGGTCTGTGCCAAACGTGGCACTGTGCATTATAGCCAAACAGCTCCACTTTGGTCTTGTCTGTCCAAAGAACATAGTTTATTCAGATGCAACTTTGCAAACCTAAGCCATGCTGCCATCTTCTTTTTGAAGAAAGGAGGCCTGGCAACCCCTCCAAAAAAGCCATATTTGTTCAGTCTTTTTCGAATTGTACTGTTGTGAACTTTTACACTGAACATGCTAACTCACCCGATCCTCACATAGTCACATGGTTTTCTTCAGTGAAAACCATTCTGAAATTGCCACTGAGGAACATGCTCCAGAATTTGCCAATTTAGTGGGTGGTGCACAAGGACTTAAAACCCAACCGGACCTTCCATCCTCATGTTGCCTATGTGGACTTTGTACTGCTAACTGTTGGTGTTTGCAGAGGTTCCAATCTCATATGCCATATTTGGACTTTGCGGGTGGCAGAGGTTTTCTAAGTGCTGGCTTTGGCTCTATTTAAAGAGAGGTGGGTGCAGATCAGAGGGAGAAGCTGTGGCATACACACCTGTAATCAAACTCAAATTAGGACAACCTTAGAGACACCATGAAACAAACTATCCTGATCTGCGCATTTGTGTTGCTCTCTCTGTCAGGTAAGTACCAGCAAGTTCAGAGCACAATTCCAAGAATAAGTGTGTTTGTCAACATTTCAGGAGAAGCATCTTTTACCGTGAATGGTGCTGATGATTCCGAATGTGAAAGGATTTTCTTTATATTGATGATATTTAAAGGATGCTGAATATTAAGGTAACATCCTCAGGTATTCCTGGCAGGGAAAACAAATTTTTTCTTGGCAAGCAGTTCATATTTGTGAGTGTATCCCTTTTCTGAATTTGAGATATTTAATTTTTTCTTGTTCTCTTGTTGAGGCTGCTTCATTTTTTTTCAATAATAGTTTCTTAAAAATTCACACAGAAGTTTGTCTTTTGTGTATATGGGTCGCGCTCACGAAATGGGAACCAGTCGGGGGGGGGGACTCATGGCTAAATTTTCAATGGCATGCCGTCAGCCTTTTACCCTTAAGCGTATTGTTTCACTCAACCTGTTTGTGCATGTGTGAGATCGCCTAATTAATAATCAAACAACTATTTACCGAATAATCAAGACCAATATAAAAGCTTGTAATGATCTAGAAATTAATAAGAAATGACAGAGATCACTAATGGGCAACATTGACAATGCACTTAGAAATATTATAAGGATGGATTATAATAATAATAATAATAATAATAATAATAAAAAAAATCCAACACTTCCTCTAAATTCCATCTCCCATTTTGGCATTTTTTTCCAGCAGTGCAACCTAATTTATTTTCAGATTGCACTTGCACAAAAATTTTTCATTGTTCGAAAGAATGGGCTACATTTGCGAGGAAGGGCAGTTGCACAGTTGTTGCCGCGATGCGATATTAATTAATTTATTTAATTAGGCCACCAACGCTTCTTATGTCAAAACGTTGGTAATTGAATAATTTACTACATTTATTGGATCACGGCCACAAGTGTGCAACTGCCTTTTTTCATATTTGTAATTTTATTTGGTCAGCAACTCTCCTACTGTGGTGTGCGTTCCTTCTTTCTTGTAAAAAAAAAAAAAAAAAAAAAAAGAATGCTTTTCAAATGGGAAACATCCTCTTTTGCTTATTAAACAGCAGGCTCGTAAAAAATAGGTGCAAAAGGAATTAAGAATCTTCGAAAGGCATATGTCCATTTTATGTCATCATTGACGTGGATAGGAAAATGCCAGTAGTCCATGTGATGCAATGCACAATAACGTCCCAATTAGTCTTTGCAACTGAGCAAATTAATGTTTGGTTGGGAAGACTAAAGCGTGACACAAATGGCGCACATGATGTTAAATTCACGTATCGCTCGAGTTGAAAATATTCGACTTGGGTGAAAAATTTGTCCAAACATTGTAGTGTCCTGAAAAAGATAATCTACTGGCAGCTTCATTGGCTACCTATGCTGCCTGCATTGCTTTAACTGCAAGTACACTGCTCAAGATAACGTGAAAGCCAGCTAGGTAGCGAGCTTGTTGTAGCAAATATTTAGCCTAACAAATATTCATTTTAAAAAATAGTGGTCCGAATCGTCCGATTCAAATCAGATATGAAAACATCAGTTTTGTGAATATTTTTATTCTCCAGCAGTCACAATGCTCATAAGGTAAATTGTTCGTGACGTTAGCGTGGCAATATTAGTGCCGCCGTCTTGTTGCTGATTATCTGAACAGTCCTGGGAAGAACTGCCCCTTGAGGGGTAAACAAGGCACAACTCGCTTGCTTTTGGTTGGCAGTGCAAAATTGTGTGTCAAAGTTCCAGCAAGTAGATAATTTCATCGGGAATCTTAAAAGTGAGAAAAGTAGGGTAGAGCGGGGTAAGATGCCCCCCTTAAGCAGGAATTTTCATAACTGAAGGTAAACAACATGAATTAATTTTTTTTTTTTTTTTTTTTTTTTGCTTGAATAGATAGTATGTAAAGTTGGCTACCGCATCTCAAAAGATTTATGACAGTCACTATAGAAATATTTTTAAATGTTTAATTACTTTTTTTTTTTTTTTAAAAAAGGTCATCTTACCCCACCACTGGGGTAAAATGCCCATGAAGAGAATAACTTGTAAAGCCTAATACATACTGGTTTTACTGCATTTCACATGAGTAATTATCATATTATAGCTGTCTTAATTGGCAGGTACACATCAAACAAAAGATCAACATCTTTTTAGAAATTTCCTTGCTAAAGAAATGGGGAAAGAAAGAGGTACATTCTCCTAAACTTAACTTTTTATTTACTGACTAAACAATAAGGCACAAGCGATGGCAAGGCACTGTTGGCATTAAATGCATCAAGGAATAAATGGTTATATCTTGTGGACTCCTAAAAAAATATGAGGCACCACATTAGATAAACATGTAGTGGTATGGAACGTTTATGAGTATCCATGAAAAGTCTTTAAAATTAAGAGTGACCATGATGCTTTTCACTCAATATATTTCTTTTTAGGCCCTTATTGATGCATATATGATTCATTATTGTGTAACTCCATATGGCCCTACTTTTAACATGTATGGATATACTTAACTTTCCATTCCCAAATTCTTGATAAAAATCATCATGTCTGATATATATTTCCTATAAATAGAACATAATTTTTTAAAAAAAGTCATAAAACAGAATGAATACAACTCAAAATGGGGTAGGATGCCTTCCTGCCCCAGGGGCATCTTACCCCAAACCAAAAAGGGAATCTAATCCCCAGCACTACCATATTGGTTTGGGCTCACTAACCCCAATTTCTCCTATTATCACCACACAGGACCCCCTTTTATACATAGAGAAGGCATCAGAGAGTTACATGTCTTGCAGACTCTGAGAGCATTCAAATACTTGTGGCAAAATGATTCATTTGGTCATTTTTTATCAGAAAGACAGTAGAAACACAAATGCTTTGAGTTCTCACATGTCACTTGCTCTGTTGACTCATCTGTCGCTCAGGATTTCCCTCCAGGTGGCAGGACATTTGTCTAAGTCAAGAGCCACATACTGGGCTAAGCTGAAATTGAATTATAAGCAAAGGGCATCTTACCCTCAGGGGTGTCTTACCCCACTCTACCCTAAATATTCCTGTGATCACACTTGCGTGAGTAAAGCTAGGCAAAATGTTTGCATTACCTATGGTGGAAACACACCATCATAAGCAAATACAAGGTGCAAATGAGCATTCAAATAAAAAAAAAAAAAAAAAACCTGTGTGGACGACTTTGCAATCGTAGTTTAGCTACCGGTACTTCAAAGTAAAGTCATCTATCATGGATATTTTGCTTACGCATGTATCAAATTTGAAATGTGTGTACACTCACAACTACCTTGTTTCTTTGTTTCAGCACTTTCAGAGACTGGACAAGCACAGCCAGAGCCCAGAGAGGTGAGGATTTATAATGAGTTCCCCTTTAAATAAGTGCACGAAACAAAGCACTTTGTTTCAAGCATTTAAACAGACACACATTGTACTGCAGGGAAAATATTTGCGCTCCTACACTGAAAAAAGGTGAAAAAGGTGCACACAAGTATTTTAAATAACACCTAATTATATTCTTTAATATTTGGCCAGTCTTATTAATCAAATTAACTTGAAGGTACTAAACTCAATAGTGTGCAGCTGATTCAGTGTACAGTATTTGAGTATGCGTTAAATTCCATTAATAAAAGATGTGCTCCATGTGAAATCTTGGGTAGAATTTCTTGGATGGAAAAACACAAAGTAAACAATTATTCAGTCTGCATCCAGTTCAGTTTCTTCTGGTCCTTCTTTAACTGTCTGCCTTTACATGTGTGATATAGTAACCAGAACGAAGGACTACAGCGAACGCACATAGAAGCTGCTTCACAATCACCCTCCAGCGCCAACAAGTGCTTGGATTGACCATGTATACACTGGGACTCAAAAAAAAGAGTCATTTGAAAAGTCCATTCACCCTCTACAATACTGAAAAGAGAACAGCAACAACAACACATTTTTCGATGCTTTAATTTAATTCAGCCGGTTATTGAAAATACATTTATTTCAAATCTCATGACTATAAATGAATGCAATAATTTTGGTGCGGGGAAATTTGGGAGAAATAGCTGAATAGGTGAATAGGTGAATAGCTGTAATAATAATGTGATGTGAAACAGGTGAGTTGATCATGTTTGAGGACAAAATGAGCGTAAAAAAGGCTTTTCCCTCAAGATCAAGGTTGGGTTGAGAATCTAGTTAGTTGTGTATATGACAACTATCAATGCAGCTGTTTTTTGATAGCACTGAAGAAGCCGCTGGGTATGCTGGTTTTCACTCCAAACACAACTGCAATTCCAGAATTTTAACTTACTCGTAATTTTTCTAAACTAGGATGTAGACTTGTAAATCACATTCTATCAGAAATATTAGTGGACACCATAAAAAGGTAAGGAAGAACTCAATAGCCGATCAATTGACAATTAGGCAAACCAGCATTACATTGGAACGTCGGGGGGATCACAAAAGAAATGATTAACTATTCAACGCTAAGATAACCTAGTTAACTGTAACCTTAGCATCTCTCATTGAATACCAGTTTTTATGCAGTTGTTGGATATATAACCTCAATATGTACTTTGTGGCATTGCAAAGTTATGTCTGGCATAATGAGGACTGAAGGGAAATGACTCCACTGAACAACAAAAGCATCTGATCAAGAAATATCAGTGGTGTGTTCAAATTGAAGAATTCAATTGTGACAAGACAGCCCTCAATTATGATTGAGCCGGGTATTATACAAAGTTAAGAAAAAAAATTCAGAAATAAGTATGGTGCTCAAATTATTTTTAAATCAGTGAAATAAAATAATTAAATCAGTAATTAAATAAATATTTTATTAGGAGTTAAACATTTTTCCAGTATTTTTATAGAGTCCTCACTGAATACCTTGAGGGCCTGCGGGTTCCCCTTGGGGTCAAGTGATTGTGAAGAACACAACATGGTTATTATTACATACTGACTACTACACTTCATATTATTATGGAGAGTAGAATTTCCTATCCAGTGTATACTGGTGCAGTATACAGTATGCATCTGAATACGGCCATTGATGAGGATGACCTAAACACTTTGTTGAGCATCTCAGTACCTTAGGGTACCTTACATGAGACACTGGAGGGCCACCATTTTCCAAAATTTTTGTTATTTATTCATTTTCTTTTTTACCCTTTTTTTTATCACTTGCACGTTTTAGATGATGTTATAGTCACCACTTTGCTTGTTAGTGACCCCTTGCCCAGGCTGTCATGACTACTACATGGGCTACAGTACAGTGGGCTCCAAAATCAGCGGCACACCTGACTGGCAATGCACAAATAATACTTTAAAAATTTCAAAAAATATTTTTATTGAGAAACTCTAAATAACAATATTATAGAAAAAACTGTGCAATATTAATTTTAATGGAACCAACCAAAATTGTTTCCTCCAAATTAAGGAGGATTAATGGCACCCTTACAGACTACTGTCAATAACATCAACCAAAATTAGACAAAGTATTAAATTCCACTTATTTAAGTTTTGTCTAAGTGTTTAGGGACTATATTGAGCCATTATATCACTTCCTGTTTCACTAGGGTATAAAAATGAAGTAACACACATGCAATGTCCCTTTGTTTTCCATCATCATGAGAAAAAAACAAAACAACTGTCAGTTGAAAAGAGGCAGATTGTCATAGACCTTCATAAATCGGGTAATGACTACAAGAAGATCCACAAACAATTGAATATGCCACTGAGCACTGTCAGGGCAATTATTAAAAAAAATTCAAAGATATCGAACTGTTGAAAACCTCAAAGTAGAGGGTGCAACAACATTTTGCCCCCCACAATACTGAGGAGGATGGTGAGAGATGTTACAAAATCCCCAAGGTTCACTCTGAAGGCATTGCAGGCTTTGGTAGCATCTTGGGGTCACCAGGTTTCAAAAAGCACCATCAGGCACCCCCTCCACAACCACAGGCTCTTTGGAAGGGTTGCCAGAAGAAAGCCTTTTCTGACCAGAAAACATAGATGCAAGCACTTGGAGTTTGCCAAACATCATTTAAATTGTGACTAGGACAAGGTGTTTCATTCAGATGAGACACATTTCAGTCAGATACAGCATCAGTATGCTCAGCATCAAAACAGAGATGCATACAAGAAGCAGCACTTCATACACATGGTGAAATATGATGGTGGGACAGTCATGTGCCGGGGCTGTTTTAATTCAAGAGGTCCAGGGGCACTGGTTAAGATTAATGGCATAATGAATTCCAGCAAGTGTCAGGATATTTTGACTGACAATCTGGTTGCCTCCACTAGAAGGCTGGAACTTGGACGTTGATGGACTTTCCTACAAGACAATGACGCAAAGCATACATAAAGATCCACCCAGAAATGGTTCTGTGACAACAAAATCAATGTTCTGCAATGGCCATCTCTGTCGCCAGACCTCAATCAAATTGAAAACCTGTAGGCTGAGTTGAAGAGGGCAGTTGATAAACACAAACCCAAGAATGTGAAGGATCTTGAAAGGACCTGCTGAGAGGAATGGTGCAAAATCCCCCCAAATGTGAGCCTTACTTTGTCAAAAATTATAGTAAAAGACTCTATGCCAGAGGTGGTTGCACTAGGTACTAAATAAAGAGTGCCAATTATTATGAAACCTTGATTTTGTTGAAATGTATTTTGTATCAAATGATTCTTATGATTTTGGTTGTTTTTATCAAAACATTAATGAAGTATGTCACACATGTTGGTATGTTCCTTTTCTCAATAATTATATTGTTCTTTTTTGTGTGTTTTTCATGCATTGCCAGTCAGGGGTGCCAGTAATTTTGGAGCCCACTGTATAAAGTTTATTTTTTTAAAAATAACTTATTTTAAAACTAGCTTGCACCTGGAGTGGTGATGTATTCACAAGTTGGCAAAATGCTTTACTGAATTTGCTCCAGTAAATATCCATCAGCCAAATATTCACCAAATAGTGGCACATATTGATGCTAGCAATTAAAGGAATTATTACATTACATTACATTACATTATTGTCATTTGGCAGACACTCTTATCCAGAGCGACATACAACAAAGTGCTTTGACCGAATAAGGAGTGCAGAGAATCCCATCGGGAAGTATCATTTAAATACTAGAAATGACAATACAGAGAGAGGACCATGCTCAGTGAAATACCTACTGGAGGAAAATAAATTAGTAAACAATTCATTTAGTCGAACAACATACAGACAATGAATGTCTAGTACCAAATACAGCATTAAGTTGATGGGGACAGGTAGAGTTTGAACAGATGAGTCTGCAGACTACGCTTGAGGGCAGTCAGTGTCTCTGTTGTCTTGACCGTTGTGGGAAGCTCATTCCACCACGCGGGGGCCTGAATAGACCAGGGACATGACCGGTCAGCGCCAGAACAGAGTGAGGGAACTCCCAGTTGACCAGCAGTGGTCGAAGGGAGATGTCTGATGGGTGTATAGGGTCTGACCGTCTCCTGAAGGTAGGCTGGAGCTGTCCCTCTAGTCGCCTGGAATGCTAGCATCAGTGTTTTAAACTTGATGCGAGCCATGACAGGCAAGCAGAGGAGGGCAGTGAGAAGGGGAGTGACGTGGGAGTGTTTGGGGAGGCTGTAGATCAGACGAGCTACAGCATTCTGGATCAGCTGCAGAGGTCTGATAGTGGAAGCCGGCAGGCCAGCTAAAAGCGAGTTTCATTTAATTTTACCTTTATTTATTCAGGGAAGGCCGATTGAGAGCAAGCTCTCTTTTCCAATGACGCCCTAATTACAACAGTCAATACAATGCAAATAAATATATAAAATTAATATGCACAACAGTAATATAACATAATAAAATAGTTGCAGTAGTCTAGGCGGGACAAGACCAATGCCTGAACCTGACCAGAAGCTGGGTTGAGTACGTAGGTGGTTAGAAAGGGACGGATTATCTGGGATGCGCCCATTTTCTGAACAAAAGCATAATCATACAAACATTTAAAACATGTACCTAATTGAATTAATGGCAGTTCTGACAATTCTTTCACTTACAGGTTTCATGCTCCATGCGTGACGTAACTGGGGGGTGTCCAAGACTTTACAGGCCTGTGTGTGGGACTAATGGCCAATCCTACGATAATGAGTGTTTTCTGTGTGTTCACAACGAGTAAGTAATGGATATCTTTACCTCATGTTTGTATTGATGGTTTTTTTAGCTTACCAGCCCTATGGCACTATTTTCGTGGTTTGCCAACTTCGTTTGGAGGAGGTAAATATTATCAGTATCGATGCTGGACAGACGTTGAAATGAGATGACTCCATCATAATTTCAGAAAAAAATATAAAATAATAATAAACAAGACTAGGTGCACCTAGTATATAGCTGGGCTGCCTCTTCCCCGCCAGCCGACCAATCGCTGAACTTCTTCCCCGCGGGCCAGCCAATCGTTGAACTTGATCACTCAGTCGGTCACTCACGCAGTAACTCAGACAGCGACATTCGCGTTTATAAGGGCCTGGCCGCTGCTCAGCCTAGCCCAAAAATTGGCGATGGGACAACTTTGCAAACACAACCAAACATCAAACAAGAGCAATTCAGTGCAAGACATAGCAGGCCAGCTAATATTACTTACAGCAAGAAGACAGCTTGGAGACACATAGCTCTCTTCACTTAACCTACAGCGCATGCCGCAAAAAAAAAAAAAAAAACAATGACGGCTGGACTTGAAGAATTTCAAGTCGACTGAGGGGTCGTCGACAGATGACTCGACTCGTCGACTTTCAGGAGTAAGGAGACAGCCCTAATCATAATGGTATTATATGCCCATGACAATTATAACTATAATGATGACAATGATTATATGAAAAGCTGGATCATTTATGGATAATAATAATAATAATAATAATAATAGAAGAAGAAGACAACTATAATTGTGTTTTGTTTACCAATTTTTTTAATGATAGTGTAGATTAGGACAAAAGCAATTATTCCCTATGAAAGCCAAAGGTCTAAGCTCTCAAATGGTTCAAATTTCACGTTTCTGTTTTCTACAAAGCCTGAGAAATAATGGTCTTTGTGAACGTTGACAGTTCTGTCAAGTTTTTCAGAGAACCCTCAGGTTGTAGGAGGTTGTTTTAAAACAGAGCCTTAGGTTTTTTGAATGCTTTTCTTGAGGGCACACTTGGACTTAATGTGTTAAAGGGGTGAGTGAACCCAAAACATGCCAGGAAACAAAAAAGGAGGCACGGCATTTGCTGCATGTTCATGTATGCATCTGTTTTTTTTCCCATTAATTTGTCACCCCCATATTATTTGTTCATTTGATAACAACAGGGTTTTTCCAAAAAAAAAGAAGAAAAAAACACACATCCCAGTCAACAGCAGGAGACCTCCAAGAGCTGCTAATTAGTTGAACCAGAAAAATTAGGTTTGAAATAAAAACCCATGTTGGATCTTCAGGAACATGATTGGAATATGGAGGCTTCACTACAGGTGTGGCATCTGAGATAAGACATGGTTAGCATTATCAGGGCCATTTCTAAAGATATTAGGGGCCAAAACTACATTACTGTTTTGTGAGTGAATTTCAATGTATACAATAATTTAACAGGAAAAAAAGTTGAATAATGAATATCTTTTTTTTACTGAGTTAGACCATACATATCTTTATTGGACTGACACAGAGAGGCCTTGAGTACACCCACACGCAGCAGACTAGATGCACACTTTCCCGATAAATGTTATTCATTTTATTCAAAGCATTACTTTTATCACTTCCTCTGTTTACTGACTACAGCTTGCTGCCAGTCAGTTAATCTATTATATCGCCAGGTACTCAAAAATATCAAGGCTTTCATGTAAACAGCATAGTTTATCATTCCACATTATATACACACACCAAGTGCTAGTCGTGGTAGTCTCTAGTGATGGGCTGATATTGAAGGTTTTCATACTGCCTGTCTAATATCTACGGGAAGGTTGTTTTTCGGCAATCAAAGTATTTTTCAGAGGGTGCCGGATCGGTGTGTATTTTGGAAAGCACAGCAGCAAACCCATCAAAGATAAAGGAATCAGATGTGGGCAGTAATGCTGATCAACTTTCACGAATAGACGTAGTATTTTAGGGCTTAGAACTTGACTGGACATAAAATTGTATGGTTGATCCCTCTGACTGGACCAGGACAAAGCATCTGATCACCCGATTGTCCCGTTGAGGACCAGATGTCTGGCCACCCTAAATCTGATCAATACTGCAGTTTTCTTTACAGCTTCCAAATGCTGGGATGTCAGCGGGTTTGGATAAAAAGAGGAAAATAAAATGTCACAAGGGGCTCTGAGGTCATACACCCCCAGAAAATGTTTGAAAATTAAGACAGCATTCCATGCAATCTGGCAACTTTCACACTATTCAAACACCTTATAATTGTCGAAAAAAAAAAATTACCACGTCTTGTCAGAATGATTACCATATAAGTATGTACAATCACTGGTAGGGGTGGAAAAATTTCAATGCCCATGTCTCATGCAGCATTTTACAATCTTGATTGAGGTCGGGGATCACATAACTCAATCAGTGCTTTCACCATGTTCACAGAAATATTCAGAAAGTCAGTTCACTCAGGTAACTTGTTGTTCAGTTTTCCATAAAAGACACTAACTGAGATACCAGCACTAAGTGGTAGTTAAGCCACTATGATTGAGAAACTTCTTTCTTTTTTTATGGTTGCTGTCACGCCATAACAGTGTTCCATTAACTTCTTTTTCCAAAATGCCCTCACTGCCATGGATTTTTAATCCCAGTATCTATCTTTGTTCTATCCGATTTCCACTCGATTTTTGTATTATTGGGCACCATTTTCCAATAATGTTGAGAGCAGGATGTGCTACTAAGGTACACCTCCGCCCCCAGTCAATTTATATGCAGTGTGCAATGCAGCACTACTGGTACCACCTCATCACGAGGTAAGTGCCAAGGCCGCGCCCCTTTTTGGGGGAAAACAATTGCGCCAAAACGCTTTAAACGATCACTAACAAGCTCGAGAATGGAGAAGGAAAATGCCTAATAGCTGTTTTGTATTGGGTTGTACATCAAATCAAAAAAGCCAGTATAGATCTCAGGTTCCCCACTGTACATGGAAAAGAAAAGGATTCAAAAAGGAGAGCTTTATGGCTTCAAGCTATCCGGCCACTTTGTTGGGTCATTGATCCACTTTGACGGAGGACGAAGCAGGGGCAAGAGGGTTGACCGATTAATTTATTAAGTTTATCGCGAACGCTCGGGTTCGGTCAAGATAGCAAAATAATAACGAGACGCACTCTAGAAGTTGCCATTTCTGAAATGCCAAGTAATTATAGGAGTGTGTCACGATTACTATGCATGCTCATAACTTTGAAAACTAAAAGTATGAACACATTCGCTGACGCTCATAGCCGCCAGCCGCTTAGGGGCATTTTCACGTTAAAATAACTGGCAGGCCTACCGAACCGGAATCATGCAGCTTACATGATGAATGATTTGGAAGCTGCTACAAAATATTAAGCTAAGTAGCAGACAAACACAGATCTTCATGATAAACTTTTTTTCACAAAGAAATTTTGTTGGCTAAGTACTTAATGTTACTCACTTAAAAAAAAAAAAACATCATCTGACAAGTAGCCGAATAACTGGCCAACGTTCCCTACGTGGCTATTGTGGCCACACTACGTAGCTTGCTACACAGATATCCACTACAACTTTTTGTTTCACCTCCAACTTTGTGAACGGAGTTAGCTGGCCAGCTAGCTAAATGTTTACTTCATTCATTTAAAGAAAATCCTCAGGCAACTAGCGGAATAGCTAGCTTACATTACTTACATTAGTTACGTAGCTATCGCGGCTATGCTACATTGCTAGCTACACAGATATCTAGTAGTAGACCACCAGGGAAGAAAGTTACTATTCCTACATTGTCATTCCCTCCTTTTCTCTCTCTTCATAGAAGCATCTCTGAATAGGCTCTCTCTCTTCTCTTCGCATACACTGCCCTTAGCAACCAGATGGACGGTTTGCGGCAAGGCCTTTCCAGTTGAATATTAAGTCCCTGTTTACAAAACACTTATTATTCCGACACTGTTGTATGCAAGTGAGATCTGGACAACTTACAGGCGTCATCTGATCATCCTGAAAAAGTATCGTCAACGTTGTCTCCGCAAGATCCTTGATATCAGCTTGAATTTAGTATTCTGTCCAATAACTTGAAAATGGCTTTGTCAATCTACGCCATTTTTGATCTGCTTTCTGGTCTTGTGTACTAACAGAAGCCTATCGAATTTGACAGCACTCGGATGTCCAGTAAGGCCGCCACAGCCGCCATCTTGAATTTTGTATTCCACAGAATAACTTGAAAATGGCATCGTCAATTTTTATTCATTCCAAACAATCCAGGGGCTGAGGGGTCACGCTCGCTTTGCGGGCCTATGTTTTTTTTTTTTTTTCAATTTGTAATAAAAAGTGCATACATGGACTTGAAAATGAAAAACTAAGTGGAGGATCACATTTTCATTATGACTCAAATAATACTTTTGGTTTTGAAAAAGAAAAATTTCTGAGAATGCATTTTCATTTTAACATTGTTAGTAATATGCTTCCATAGTTAAGAGGAGTTATAAATCGGTGTGTATTTTGTGTAGTGATGGTCCAGAGAATGTGTCTTCAAAGATGTGGCAAAAAATGTTGAAGGAAGAGGTGTCATGGTGGGCGGTCAGTCTGATGAGTTGATTTATGCTGCTGAGTATTGGAAAACATTGCATAAAGACTTGACTCCCTTCACTGAATAGTAGTTTCCGAGGAGGAATGATCAGAAGTTATGTATATTTCAACAGGACAGTGGTACTGCCCACACTGCGAAGACCTCCAAGAAGTGGCTTTTGAACAGAACAGTCAGTTTCTTGTTTGTTCTGGTCAGAATATTTGGTCTCACATCAAATACAAACTTGCTGGGCAATGTTTTTCGATTAGCTTTTTGAAGCCATCAAAACTGAGTGGAACTATAATGACTCTTCTCCCTGTAAGATGCCTTTTACCAATTTGCTTAATATTTTGCTAGTTTTCAAAGCAATGATTTAGTGAGAAAAGCTTAAAAATTTCTGCCATTTTAGATAGAACCTTTTCACCCCAGAGTATAGGAGCCATGATAAAATTTAATGTTACGCACCTTCAGACAAAAAAAAACCACTGAAAATAGAACATACAATTTGCAATTTACAATTTGTGTGCGAACGAGTACAGTTGTACACAAATGAGAGGCTTTTTATGACCTGGGCTTGATGTTGCTTGTAACTTGTCAACATAATATCTCACCTGCAGTGTTTTTCTGTGCAGATTTGATTCAATATTGTATTTCCTTTACAGGGAAAGCAAGGAAAATGTCAAGATCCTACATGACGGAAGATGCCAAAAAAATGCCTGATGTCACTCTAAAGCAGCTTGCTCACCCAAGATTGAGTATTGGGGGAGGTACCAAGAGAGATTGCATCTTTATTCATTATCACCCTTTATCACAAATTACCACACCCTTTGTCTGTAATCTTTAGATCCCGGCTTACTGTGTATTCCATAGACTGCAGTTTTTCTGTTGTTCTGATCTTTAGACTTTTTTTGAAGTGTGTGAACCACAGTTTTGTTTGTAATCTGTGCACTGCAGCAATAAATGAATTCAGCATTGAGCATGTGCATGTTCCTTCATTACAATTCTCTATTTGTGCCGTGGTTATAGAGCGACATTTGATTTTAATTTGTACTGTGGCAGTGCAGACTGTGGGCTTGAGTGTGCCTAACAGGGCTGCAAGATGCAGTTGGAAATTGTGCTGCCCAGTGTATGGGTGAGCTCAGAAGGCCCAATGGGCAACTAGGCAAAACTTTTTTCTATTTAAAGCTGCAGCAGAGCCGGCCTGAGGCAAACGCTTTGGAAACTGCTGAGTCAAACAACTTTGTGTAGTGTTTGTATTATAAGAAGATGCTTGTAAGGTGTTTGGCATCCCTATGTTACCGGAGTGCTCAGCTTATTTGTCAGTACACCAGGTGATGGGAAGTTTCAAGTTGGCAAAAACTTCTGCTTAATAGCCCTCGTTGAGACTGACTGGACATATAATATAACCTTACAGCTAACAGTAAGCTACAAAACATACATTAGCTGGGGGGTATTCCATCAACGTAGCTAAGAACATCCAGACTAAGGCGTAATCTTGAGGCTTGAATTAGCACCAACTCACTATCGAGCCTCGACCCATTCCATCAAGTGAAGTAAACTAGCTCCAACTGACGCTAATTCGAGCCTCATCTGCTAAGCCGCACTTCGTGCACGTGCCCAGAGAGAATAAAAAGCCCATACTAGCCGAGTGCCGAAAATGTCGCGAAATGACTCAAAGCAAGGGAAAGGAACGAGCGGAGGCGTGTTCCTCTTCTTTTTGGTTTTTTCAGGGTTGGTAAACCAACGTTAAGGTGCGTTACCGCCACGCACTGTGGTGACGTAAGGCCTAGACCTAGAGTGACTATCTCAATATACAAAAAAAAAAACTAATCCACATTTCTCTTTTTCAACAATTTTTTTTTTCTATTTCCCTAGCGCCTAACTTCCTCGAAACATGACTGTAGCCTACACAACTAATTAAATTGCATTTGGCTCTTGCCAAAACCTTTTTCTAAAATTTCTTGGATTTCTCCATTCACTTCCATAATTCCAAGAAATTCCCTCCCTGCATGGACCACCATCCTAATTCTTTCCGTCTTAGATTCAATTTCTTTTGTGCAATTAATGACCATTGCAATGAAAGCCAAAATGTACCTAAATGTCTTCGCCCTTTAAACTGCGGCAACATTCTTGGCACCAGAAGCAACGTAGTGGTACATTCTCATTAGCCCTCACCATATAACTCACGTAGTTCAAAAATATTCTGTCTGGTAACTTTTTCGAATTGAAGCAATACCACCATGCTGTCTTGCTCCTTCCCGTCTCAATATGTGCCGAGTTGCGCAAACTCCCTCTACTTCCAAAAAAGAACCAACTTTAACAGAATAAGGGACACCTCCAATAACACCCTTTTTAGCTGGCCGCTGATACATAAGACATGAAATTTGAAAAAAAATCAAATTATTTTATTTTAACTGCTTTTGCCTTGTTTCGTCGTCCTACATTCAATTATCACAATTCCACTTCTACATACCCTGCCATCCTTTACGCCCTCAGTTCCATTTTTGACAAACTTCCTGACAAAATGATTATCACTGAATACACGATTGTTTTCCCATCTATTTCCTACCACCTTCATCCCTACAACAGACGGCCCTTCGTCAGTTTCATTGCCACTTCCTTTTTTTCCTTTTCTTTTTACCCCCTTCCACCTCATCACTCTCCACTTGTTCGAAATTCAAAATTTCAAGCAAAAGACAACTGTCTAACGTTATACTTTCAAAATTCACGCCTTTCACTCTACCAGAGCACCCCGTCTCTGCGCTCTCCTCAGCGGAGCAAACCCTCTTTATGGGGGTTTATGAGGATTATCGCGAAATTATCACAAGGAAAGGGAACACTGCTGCCATCAACAGGGCGAGGGAGGTGGCCTGGCAGAATATCGTTGACTGGCTAAATGCATAAGTGACACAGAGATCATTGAATAGGTTGTATTTTATAATAAAAATATCCTGCATGAAAGGGACAAAATGAATGTAGATAGGCTTACTGAAATTCACCAAATTTATTAATTTATTTTCGAAAGTGAGACCACATTTATCAACTGATTGCTGCGAAAATTTTAGATGATTTGCCAGCCAGTTGGAATTTTATTAATTTTTTTTAAAGTTTTATTTTGCCTTTATTGGAATGATCTTATTTATTTTTGAATAGTTAATGTTTCTTAATGAATTATATTTATGTTTCACATATTATTATCATTACATGACAGTTGTGAGTGTGTAAATGCACTGGCAGAACTGCCTTTTGGGTGTCTGTTCCAGTCTATTTGACATTCTTTGAACATAGATGAAGTTAATCTTCACCTTAAACCTGCTACAGGGCAGGACTTGCCCTGCAGCTAAAATCACCATGGTTACTAGGCTGGGATTCACATTAACCACCTTGATGGAACGAAGATGTGGCTCAAGTTGATGGAACAGAAATCTAAGCTTAACTGGATGTATCAGGCTTAGCTAGAACCATAGTTTCCATGGTTACCGATGTGGGGCTAATCTCAGCCACTTTGATGGAACTGAACTCTCACTATCATAAGCCAGACTTGGCCATTTAAGTCTGGAGTTTCCTTTAGCCTGCTTGATGGAATACCCCCCTGGTTTAGGGTGCAAAACAATTATCCTCAGCAGATGTAACAAAATTTAGACCCCTGCCCAAAAGTCTCATGTGTAGGTGTGATAGCTATGGCCGTACCATGCATTAATCCCAAGATAGAATGGTGAAAAAATTTAATAAGAAGACAAGCATAGGTTATAGCAGTTTCTTTGTGATGCATAGGCTACAGTCTCTCTGTGTTGTTGCTTCTGCTGTGGTTAGATGCCTTTGTGGTGGTCTGTCATGCATCCGTAAACTTTTTGCCTTCTCAGCGCTCTAGCACCTTCAGTTTTTCACCGATACTTATCACATTTTAAATGCATTTAAATGGGATGAAAATCTAGGTCAAGTTCGATTTTGGCCATATTTGGCCAAGCAGGCGCAGTGGCTTTAGCACTTTTTTTTTTAAATTTTGTAATTGTGTTAATGTGATGGGAAAATGCAGATCGAGTTAGCTAAGTTCCGGTGCTCAAGTCACTGTTTAAATATATGTGTGTGAACATATATCTAGAGTTGTAATACGCTAGTTATCTGTTTACCTTTATAGTATAGTTGTACATTTATAAAAGGTATCTAGTTTCAGTGGGTCAAAATGTGAATGTAAAATGTAGAAAATTGGAATTTGTTATTGGGAACATTACTGGAACAAATGTTCGGTATTAGCTGGCTGGCTAGCTAGGTAGCCAACTTTAGAATATTGACAATGGATAAGTAGCTAGCTAACTACCTCATAAAACCCAACTTCAAAAACTATAAGCCATTCAAAATAAGGTAAATGCATTCTATAGGTAAAGCATCCCAACAATCATGTATTTTAATGTTAGTTCTAACTAACAAGATAGCTAGCTTACGAGGGTGACCTTACAGATTCTTTATTTACTACTGAGCTAGCTATATGACAGTTTTTAGCAAGCTAGCAAGATTTGGCAAAAGGTCACTTTAGCCAGATATAGATATATACCTATGAGATACAGGTATGATTGAAGGAGCCTGAGTGTCACTACTTGTTTTTCAATACTGAACAGAAGTTGTAGCTATACGAGTTGTAGCTGCAAAAAAAGGAGTCCAGGATTGAATATCAATTGTTAAATCAGCATCACAGGTCTTTAGTCAAGCAAAATCACACTAAATAAGCCATAACTTGCAAGAGGCACCCGAAACCATTTCACCCCCTTGACCCTTCCCAAGTCAACTTGCAGTTCCAACTAACATTTTTACATGTCACAAGTTTATCAGCGGAGTACTTACCAGAGAAAATGAAGGGAGGCAATTTAGCTTCTTAGCATGTGAACCTGTCATCAATCATGGTCAAGGCCAGTTTTCAACAAACTTCAATTAAAGTGCTCTCCAATCCTGTCGTTATAATAATAACTACAAAACAGAACTGTAGTCAGTTTGAAATCAGACTCCAGCTTCAGAATAGACTCGTGCTTTCTTCAAAACCTGAAAAATGTTACTCCACCACCCAGAATTTTGTCCAACAGACATGTTCTATCTGTTCAGGGCAACTTGTTACCAGTAGGCTTCTTTTTGAAACTGGGCTAATTTGCCAACAGTACTTATCAGATGAATTGTTTTTAATGAAGCTGGAGACACTGCATTTTTGTTCCAAAACAAACTGACCATGCAAACCACGCCTCAAAAAATACTTCCTCCTACAGTTTTGGGAGAAAATGTAAACAGCCAATGACTGTTGAATGAAAACAATTGACATTGCACAGCTCTTGGTACAACTACTTGCTCATCTATTTAACCAGAATTTTGAAGAATGAGCAGTGTTGGACTGATCCTTTATTTGTAATCTGCGGACAGCCACAATGGAGTAATTCTGAATTCAGCAAATGCCATAGCTTATGGACGGTGGAACATCAGTTTCTGACTTATTCTTCTGATTGTTAATAGTGGAGATTGCAGTGATAAATGAATGGCGAAGAGGCTCCAGCAAACAAGTCAAAGAGCAAATTAAGAATGACCGGCGATGTCTATACACAACGGGAGTCAGCATTAGCACAGAATTTTTGAACACGAAACAAAATGGTTTACTTCATAAAGTATTGGCACCGTTTTGCCAATAGCAAACAAAAAACATTGTAATGTGATAAGGGCCTCCCTTTTAAAATTTTGGAAAAGCATTTATGAACAATGAAAAGCGGAAACATCAAAAATTAACCAAAAAGCATGAGAACTTCGCCTGCTGAATTTGGATGCATCACAGAACTATGCCCAATAACCAGAGGCCCTGGGCTTCTATGACACTTGAATGGATGAGTCTCAGTGCAGTAGAATTCATTCACTTTATTACAGTACAGCAGTGCAGGCCCTCCTCCCCAGCGCAGAACTCAGGGGCAGGCATGCAAACACCTTCCCAGCAGTGTAGCATTTTAATCCATCTCAGAGACTCGACCCACCCGCTACCATTCAGCGCACTTTGAGCAGCATGGCATTGAGTAGACTCAGAATCTCTCCGAAGTAGCCCTCTTCTTCGTCTGCCAGTCCCCGCTCACTGACAGCTAGTTCCTGATACTGCTCTCGCAGAGCACTGAGTGAGCGGGTCAGTGCTGGATTCTGCTGGTACTGGGGTCGGCAGTTGGGCATGAAGGCCAGCAGGGCGCGCAAGGCCTTTTCCCTCCAGTCGTGTTCTGGGGATGGCAACATTTCTGGCACCAAGCTGCACCAGCCCTGCTCAGCCAGCAGGGGAAGGAGGGAGATCTCGGCGTACTGCCGCAGGCGCTCCTGATGTGAAGAGTCCGGGACGGGATCCAGGGATCCAGACCAGCCTGCGAGATCAGCTCCTGTGGAGAAAGGCGGGGGGGGGGGGGGTGTTAGGTTGCCTTGAACAGAATGTTTCTCTTGTCATTCAGCAGAAAAACAAGAATAAAAAAAAAGAACTTTCCACAATACTTTTTGAACAGCCAAAAGTCAGTGGTCTCTGCAAGGCCCGGGCTCAATCCAGAAAAGGGCTTAAATAGTTTAGATGAATATTTTTATGCTAAAATTTTCTGATATATTCAAGTTTTTAAAAGCTAGTAAGCCCACCAAAAATGGGCAATGATTTACTTTCCCATTGGAAGAGGACATGTTCGTATTTCTGTTTTTCTTTTTCTGGTGTGTCCTGTTCAACATCACAAATGCACTGGGAAACAGGGCCATTAAAATGTGGCTTAAAAGGGCACATAACTGTGATGAATATAAATGAAAACAAATGAAAAGCATTTTTATGTTCAATAATTGCGATTGTGGTTGAGAAAACAGAAAAAAAAAAAAAAACCAGCATACACAGGGGTGCCCAGTCCAGGACTGAGTTTGTGAATCACTATTCAACAGGCACACAATTCCTGGTCCACGTTGCTCTTTCAATGTTGAACAAAGTACGACTCACCTTCTCAATGATCATGTCATAAAGCAAGTTGACGACTCGGACACGCAGAGCTCCACTGCCTGAGGCCCCAAACAGATCCCTCAACACCTGCACGCCACCCATCTTCAGGAAGAGACCTTGTGCAAAGGGGAAGTGACGTAACAGCGAACCCAGAGCAAACAGTAACTGTACAAACACAGATATTTGCCATTTTCATCCAGACCCCATGAAGGTAGAGATCTCTTAGTTAATAATACCACTTTTTTTACAATTCTGCCCCTTAGTGTGTGAATTTTAGAATCCATCGGTTCACCCAGCATTCATCATTTTTGTGATAAATTGTAAGCAGTACATGAAAAGTTAAAAATATCTACAAAATTTCAATAAGGGATACATTTACTGATTTCAAACAATGCCCTTCATTAGAACCTGTGCTATTGAGCATCTTTAAATGTCCAACTTGCAAAGTTGCGCAAGGAACATGCTAAAAACAGTTTATTTTTTATTTTTCATTTAAGAGAAGCACAACAGCAAGCACTGTACATGGTTTTTGCTTTATTCTGACATGTAACGGCATTGTACACTGGGTTTTTGCAGCATTTTCACAGGTTATATTTTAGTCTTACTTCTAGGTTTTGAAAAGTAGCCCATCACTGAAATTTCCTGAGGTTGTTTTGATTATATCCCCGCTTTTCCCTGGGTTAGCACTGCAGTTTCCAAGGGCTAAAGTGGCCCTGCTCAAAATACTGTGTTGCAGTGGGCTCAAAATTTACTGGCACCCATGACTGCCAATGCACAAACAACACTTTTAAAAAATGTAACAAAAAAAAAAAAATTTAACCAGATATTAAATTTGTCTTATTTAAGTTTTATCTAAATGTGAAGGAACTAAAATGAATCATTAAATCACTTCCTATTTCACTAGGGTATAAAAAAAGAGGTAACACACATGTAATTTCCCTTTGTCATCCAATACCTTAAGAAAAAACAACTGTCAGTTCAAAAGAGGCAGATGGTCATAGACCTTCATAAATCTGGTAATGGCTGCAAGAAGATTCACAAACGATTGTATATGCCACTGAGCAGTGTTTTTAATTTTTTATTTAAAAAATTCCAAAGATCTGGAACTGTTGAAAACCTCAAGGGTGGATGATGCAACTGCATTTTGTCCCCCAGGATACTGGGGAGGATGGTGACAGAAGCAACGAAATTCCCAAGAATCACTGAAGGAACTGCAGGCCTTGGTGGCATCTTGGAGCACCTAGTTTCAGAAAGCACCATCAGGTGCCACCTCTTTGGAAGGGTTGCCAGAAGAAAGCCTTTTCTGGCCAGAGGACACAAAAGCAAGCACTTGGGAGTTTGGCAGATGTTTGCCGTGACTGGAACACAGTGTTTCGATGAGATGAGATCAAAATTACGTTTCGGTCAGATACAGCATCGGCATGTTTGGCGTTGAAACAGATGCATACAAGGAGAAGCATCTCATACCCACGGTGAAATATGATGGTGGGTAAGTCATGTTTTGGGGCTGTTTTAATTCAAGAGGTCCAGGGGCACTGGTTAAGATTGATGGCATAATGAATTCCACCAAGTGTCAGGATATTTTGACTGACAATATGGTTGCCTCCACTAGAAGGCTGGAACTTGGCCATTGATGGACTTTCCTACAAGACAATGATGCAAAGCATACCTAAAGATCCACCCAGAAATGGTTCTGTGACAACAAAATCAACGATCTGCAATGGCCATCTCAGTTGCCAGACCTCAATCAAATTGAAAACCTGTAGGCTGAGTTGAAGAGGGCAGTTGATTTACACAAACCCAAGAATGTGAAGGATCTTGAAAGGATCTGCTGAGAGGAATGGTGCAAAATGCCCCCAAATGTGAGCCTTAACCTTGTCAAAAATTATAGGAAAAGACTCTATGCCAGAGGTCGTTGCACTAGGTACTAAATAAAGAGTGCCAATTATTATGAAACCTTGATTTTGTTGAAATGTATTTTGTATTAAATGATTCTTATGATTTTGGTTGTTTTTTCAAAACATTAATGAAGTATGTCACACATGTTGGTATGTTCCTTTTCTCAATAATTATATTGTTCTTTTTTTGTGTGTTTTTCGTGCATTGCAAGTCAGGGGTGCCAGTAATTTTGGAGCCCACTGTATAAAGCTAATTTTTTAAAAAATACCTTTTTTAAAACTAGCTCGCACCTGGAGTGGTGACATATTCACAAGTTGGCAAAATGCTTTTCTGAATTTGCTCCAGTAAATATCCATCAGCCAAATATTCACCAAATAGTGGCACATATTGATGCTAGCAATTAAAGCAATTATTACATTGCATTACATTATTGTCATTTGGCAGACGCTCTTATCCAGAGCGACGTACAACAAAGTGCTTTGACCGGATAAGGAGTGCAGAGAATCCCATAGGGAAGCATCATTTAAATACTAAAGTGTAATGGCCAGTAGTATACGGAGGCCAAGCGCAACGACAGAGAGAAAGAGATTAGCACGAACACAGCGCAAACACAGACAATAATATAGACCAAACACAAGTACTCGCACTTCCAAAGGATGTATAATAATCCGAACCACGGAAGCAAAGTGAGATAGAAAAAGGGAGAAGAAACTCCAATAATTAGAAGATAGAAAGTCATACAAAACCTGAGTACAGATATCTTCGGCTATAGTGTGAAGCTAAACACAGATACTCTAGCGAGGAGGCCTGCCGGATCTTCCTGTTTATATAGAGTCTGGGAAAGCGCCGCCCCAGCTCAATAAACCAGCTGGGAAAAGAATTCGATGGCCCAGGAATTCGATATCGTCCCGGGACGAAAGCCGCAAAGAAAAGTCCAAACAACATGCGCACCTCACAAACCATGACAGGACCCCCCCCCCCAAGGAACAGCCCCAGAAGTTCCCAGAGAGTTCCGAAATAAGGGTAGGATCCAGGATGTCCCGAGAAGGGACCCAGCACCGCTCCTCAGGACCACAACCCTCCCAGTCGGCTAAAAATTGAGCTCCATGACCCACACGCCTCTCGGCTAAAATACGACGCACAGTGTAAACCGGCCCCGCCTCAATCATCCGTGGCGGCAGGGGTTTGTCGACCGGAGCTAGGACGCAAGTGCTAACTGGTTTGAGCCTGGAGACATGAAAAGAGGGGTGGATCCGTAAGGATCTAGGGAGCTTCAACCGGACTGTGACAGGATTGATCCTTTGCACGATCTTAAAAGGAGAGATTGTGCTCAGCCCAGCCCAAAAATTGGCGATGGGACAACTTTGCTAACACAACCAAAGATCAAGCAAGTGCAATTCAGTGCAAGACATAGCAGGCCAGCTAATATTACTTACAGCAAGAAGACAGCTTGGAGTCACATAGCTCTCTTCACTTAACCTACAGCGCATGCCACAAAAAATAAATAAATAAATATATTTATAAATGACGGCTGGACTTGAAAAATTTCAAGTCGACAGAGGGGTCACTGACAGATGACTCAACTCATCGACTTTAAGGCGACAGCCCTAGTCA
Source organism: Gymnothorax javanicus (assembly GCA_029692085.1). Lineage (NCBI taxonomy): Eukaryota > Metazoa > Chordata > Actinopteri > Anguilliformes > Muraenidae > Gymnothorax > Gymnothorax javanicus. Next base: position 49,458,430 of record CM056204.1, read on the forward strand.
TAATGGTATTATATGCCCATGAGAATGATAACTATTCTGATGACAATGATTATATGAAAAGCTGGATTATTTATGGATAATAATAATAATAATAAGAGAAGAAGAAGAAGACAACTATAATTTTGTTTCGTTTATTATTTTTTTTTAATGATAGTGAAGATTAGGGCAAAAGCAATTAATCCCTATGAAACCCAAAGGTCTAAGTTCTCAAATGGTTCAAATTTCATGTTTCTGTTTTCTACAAAGCCTGAGAAATAAAGGTCTTTGTGAACGTTGACAGTTCTGCCAAGTTTTTCAGAGAACCCTCAGGTTGTAGGAGGTTGTTTTAAAACAGAGCCTTAGGTTTTTTGGATGCTTTTCTTGAGGGCACACTTGGACTTAATGGGTTAAAGGGGTGAGTGAACCCAAACCATGCCAGGAAACAAAAAAGGAGGCACTGCATTAGCTGCATGTCCATGTATGCATCTGTTTTTTTTCCCATTTAATTTGTCACCCGCATATCATTCATTCATTTGATAACATCAGGGTTTTTTATTATAAAAAATACACCCCAGTCAACAGCAGGAGACCTCCAAGAGCTGTTAATTACTTTAACCAGAAAAATTAGGTTTGAAATAAAAACCCATGTTAGATCTTTAGGCACATGATTGGAAAATAGAGGCTTCACTACAGGTGTGGCATCTGAGATAAGACATGGTTAGCATTATCAGGGCCATATCTAAAGATATTAGGGGCCAAAATTACATTACTGTTTTGTGAGTGAATCATAAGGTATCCAATAATTTAACGGGAAAAAAGTTGAATCATGATTTTTTTTTTTTTTTTTTTTTACTGAGTTAGACCATACATATCTGTATTGGACTGACATAGAGAGGCCTTGAGTACACCCACACGCAGCAGACTAGATGCACACTTTCCCAGATAAATGTTATTCATTATATTCAAAGCATTACTTTTATCACTTCCTCTGTTTACTGACCACAGCATGCTGCCAGTCAGTTAATCTATCATATCGCCAGGTACTCTGGAATATCAAAGCTTTTATGAAAACAGCATAGTTTATCATTCCACATTATAAACACAGACCAAGTGCTAGTCGTGGTAGTCTCTAGAGATAGGCTGATATTGAAGGTTTTCAGACTTCCTGTCTGATATCTAAGGGAAGTTTGGTTTTTCGGCAATCAAAGTATTTTTCGAAGGGTGCCAGATCGGTGTGTATTTTGGTAAGCACAGCAGCAAACCTATCAAAGATAAAGGAATCAGATGTGGGCAGTAATGCTGATCAACTTTCACGAATATACGTAGTATTTTAGGCCTTAGAACTTGACTGGACATAAAATTGTATGGTTGATCCCTCTGACTGGACCGGGACAAAGCATCTGATCACCGGATTGTCCCGTTGAGGACCAGATGTCTGGCCACCCTAAATCTGATCAATACTGCAGTTTTCTTTACAGCTTCCAAATGCTGGGATGTCAGTGGGGTTTGGATAAAAAGAGGAAAATAAAATGACACAAGGGGCTCTGAGGTCATACTCCCCCAGAAAATTTTTTTTAAATTAAGACAGCATTTAATGCAATCTGGCGCACTTTCACACCATACAAACACCTTCTAATTGTCAAAAAATGACCACGTCTTGTCAGAATGATTACCATATAAGTATGTACAATCACTGGTAGGGGTGGAAAAATTTCAATGCCCATGTCTCATGCAGCATTTTATAATCTTGACTGAGGTCCGGGATCACATAACACACATCAGTACTTTCACCATGTTCACAGAAATATTCAGAAAGTCAGTTCACCCATGTAACTTGTACAACCCCAATTTCGAAATAGTATGGACAAAGTGTAAATTGTGAATAAAATCAAAACGCAATGACTTTCAAATCACACCATCCAGTATTTTATTCACAATAGAACAGAGATAACGTAGCAAATGTTGAAACTGAGAAATTTTAAAATTTTATCCACAAAAGGAGCTCATTTCAAATTTGATGGCTGCTATAGGTCTCAAAATAGTTGGGTCAGGGGCCTGTTTACCATGGTGTAGTATCCCCTCACACAGAGTGGAGGCGTCTGGGCATTGAGGAGACACGTTTGTTGAGTTTAGCCATTGGAATTTGATCCTACTCTTGTTTAATACAGGTTTCCAGCTGCTGGAGAGTTTTGGGTCTCCTTTGACAAACTTTTTGTTTAATTATGCGCCAAATGTTCTCAATCGGTGAAAGATCAGGACTGCAGGCAGGCCAGTTCAGCACACGGACTCTTCTACTCCGAAGCCATGCTGTTGTAATAGCTGCAGTATATGGTTTTGCATTGTCCTGCTGAAATACACAAGGCGTTCCCTGGAATAGATGTCATCTGGAGGGAAGCATATGTTGCTCTAAAACCTTTATATACCTTTCAGCATTCATGGTGCTTTTTAAAACATGCAAGTGTCCCACACCACATGCACTAATGCATCCCCATACTATCAGAGATGCTGGCTTTTGAACTGAACGCTGATAACAGGAGGGGTGGTCTTTCTCCTCTTTAGCCCGGAGGACACGACGCCCATGATTTCCAACAAGAATGTCAAATTTGGACTCGTCTGACCACAGGACACTTTGCCACTTTGCAACAGTCCATCTTAAGTGAGCCTTGGCCCACAGAACACGGAGGCGCTTCTGGATCATGCTCAACAATGGCTTCTGTTTTGCATGATAGAGTTTTAGGTTGCATTTGTGGATGGCACAGTGGACTGTGTTTACAGACAGTGGTTTTTTGAAGTATTCCTGGGCCCATTTAGTGATGTCAATGACAGAATCATGCCGGTGAGTGATGCAGTGGTGTCTGAGGGCCCAAAGATCACGGGCATCCAGTAAAGGTCTTTGGCCTTGTCCCTTTCGCACAGAGATTTTTCCAGTGTCTCTGAATCTTTTGATGATGTTATGCACTGTCGATGATGAGACCTTCAATGCCTTTTCAATTTGACGTTGAGGAACATTGTTTTTTAAGCACGATTTTTTTACGCAAGCCTTCACAGATTGGAGAGCCTCTGGCCATCTTTACTTTTGAGAAACTCAGCCTCTCTAAGACATTCCTTGTTACATGTTATCATGTTATCATGTTACACACCTGATGCCAGTTAACTTAATTACTTGCTAACTGTTCTTTCAGCTGATTAACTTATATATTAATTTTTTTTCCCAGACAGCAAGCACCTCCGTTCCGGATCTGCCCCAGCTCTCTGCCGACTCCAGCTGATCCGGCTCAGAGCCAGGGAAGATCCGGAGCGGAGGTGCTTGCTATCTGGGTTCAGTCCTTTTTTGCCTGTGTCCCAACTTATTTGAGACCTGTTGCAGCCAAGAAATTTGAAATGAGCTCATTTTGCTGATAAAAATGTAAAATGTCTCAGTTTCTACATTTGAAATATTATTAATGTTCTGTTGTAAATAACATATTGGCTCATGTGATCTGAAAGTCATTGCATTCTGATTTTATTCACAATTTAAACTTCATCCCAACTATTTCGGAATTGGGGTTGTAGTTCAGTTTTCCATAAAAGACACTAACTGAGATACCAGCACTAAGTGGTAGTTAAGCCACTATGATTGATAAACTTCTCTCTTTTTTTACGCCATAACGGTGTTCCATTAACTTCTTTTTCCAACATGCCCCCACCTCCATGGATTTTTAATCCCAGTATCTATCTTTGTTCTATCCGATTTCCACTCGACTGTTGTATTATTGGGCACCATTTTCCAATAATGTTGAGAGCTGGACGTGCTACTAAGGTACACATCCGCACCCAGTCAATTTATATGCAGTGTGCAATGCAGCAGTACCGGCATCACCTCATCACGAGGTAAGTGCCAAGGCCGCGCCCCTTTTTGGGGGAAAACAATCGTGCCAAAACGCTTTAAACGATCACTAACAAGCCTGAAAATCGAGCAGGAAAATGCCAAATAGCTGTTTTGTAATGGGTTGTACATCAAATAAAAAGGCCAGTATAGATCTCAGGTCCCCCATTGTACATGGAAATGAAAAGGATCCAAAAAGGAGAGCTTTTTGGCTTCAAGCTATCCGGTCACTGTGTTGGGTCATTGATCCACTCTGACGGAGGATGCAGCAGGGGCAAGAGGGTTGACTGATTAATTTATTAAGTTTATCGCGAACGCTTGGGTTCAGGCAAGATAGCATAATAATCACGAGACATACTCTAGAAGTTGCCATTTCCGAAATGCCACGCAATTATAGGAGCTGTGTCACGATTACTGTGCATGCTCATAACTTTGAAAACAAACAGTATGAACACATTCGCTGACGCTCATATCCGCCAGCCGCTTATGGGCATTTTCACGTTAAAATGACTGGCAGGTCTACCTAACCGGAATCATGCAGCTTACATGATGAATGATTTGGAAGCTGCTACGACATATTAAGCTAAGTAGCAGACAAACACAGATCTTCATGATAAACTTTTTTTTCACAGAGAAATTTTGTTGGCTAAGTAGGCAATGTTACTCAATTTAAAAAAAAAAAAACAACATTTTTTATATCCTTCGGCTAGTGCAAAAATAGGGCTTTGAATCCTTCAATTCTGATATAAAATGCCTTAATATAAAAAGTCTGAGCAACTAAAATGTATAAATACAATCCAAAACAACGACGGACTGGAAAGGATGGAATCAGATTATGATTTGCAGTCAAGCAGATTCACTTTTTTAGGAGGTAAATTCTGAGTTTGCGCAGTAATCGTGACACAGCTCTTTTGAGTGTTAATCCTTGAGCTGGAAAGGATCCTCTCTAACGGAGTTGGCAGCCCCTGGCTGTGTGATTTCAACATTACCTGTAGTTGTGGGATTTGCACATTTTTTAAACAGTCAACTATGATCAATAAACAATCAATTATACAAATAACTAAATAAACCCCTTTTACTTTACAAAAAAATCTAAATCTTCATTCCATCAAACCAACCACTATTTGTAATAAGAAATGCATAGAATTGCATTTTTTTTTGTACAAAGACAGTCTCATGGTCATGAGTTCACACCAGCACAGCTGTTGGACTTCCCACAGATGTGCTGCACTGGTGGTTTGCTTTTCCTTTACCCATACAGGTCCAAAACTCAACTGATTTTTGATCAATTGTGGGAAAATGTAAAGAATTTGTTTGCCTGCTTATTTAGCCAAATATGGCTTCTTTATGACAACCAAAATTTTGGAACTTTTCTGTGCTCAGTATACTGTTCTTTGTAAACTGCTGACTGTTCGTGTCGCATTTGAGGTTATAAACAATAGGAAGCCCACTTCACTGACAAAAGAATACTGTTCCAGATATACTACTCTAACTTTACACTTGTACTGTATTTCAAGTGTCTCCTTATAAATCTCTCAATTTTTATTTGGCCGTGTCTCTTTCACTGACAAAATGCTTACGTTGAAATTCAGAGACATGTTTTCTTAATCATTGAGAAATTATTCCGATAGCCCCTTTACAATTTCACATTGTAGCCTAGCTCTCTCTTTATCATTTCATAATAATTAGAGGCAACATTTTGGCCTGCCTACACTCACAGCACGTCTGTGCATATAATATAACATATAATGAATTGCTCCATGTGGCTGAAACATTTGGTATAGCCAGAACAGACAATATTGTTTCAAGGCTATGGTAATATTTGTCATGGTTTGTGAGGTGTGTGTGTGTGTTTTGGACTTTTCTTTGTGGCTTTCGTCCCGGGACGAAATCGAATTCCTTTTCAATCGGATTCTTTACCCAGCTGGCTGATTGAACTGGGGCGGCACTTCTCTGGATTCTATATAAGCCGGAAGTCCGCCACGCCTCCTTTGCTAGAGTGTCTGTTTGTAGCTAAGCACTATAGCCTAAGATATCTGTAGTCAGGATTTGTGTGACTTTCTATCTTCTCATTTTTTTTGGAGTTCCTTCCTCTTTAGGGATTTTCCCTTTTCTACTTTTTTCTCTCTGGTCTTTTTGTCGCACTATTTTGGTGCTTTGTTTTTCTCGGCTGCCGAGATTCTTCTCCCTTTTATCTCTCTCGCGTTGCTACAGTGTTTTGGACTATTGTACGTCCTTTGGAAGCGCGAGTACTTTCCGGTGGTCTGTATAATTCTCTGTGTTTGTTTTGTGTCCATGCTGCTCGTTTCTCTCTGGCCGCTGCACTTGGCCTCTAAATTTTACCAGCCATTACAATATTTTTTTTAAAGATTATTTTTTTTGGGAATTTTTCCTTCATTTGACAGTTCCACAGTGTAGAGAGACAGGAGAGTTGGGGAGAAGAATGGGGAAAGACATGCAGCAAATGACCTGAGCCGGAATCGAACCCAGGTCGCTGCGGGAAGGACACAGCCTTTATGGTACGTGCACTTAGACCGATGAGCCACCGGGGCGCCCTGCTATTACAATATTTAACTACAAGTGAGAGACTTTCATGAAGATGCAGGTGGTCACCTTGAACTGGAGAAAAAAAGTTTTTTTAGTTTGGAGGGCCAATGAAAGGCAACACTCCTAAGACTTGTTCAAATATGTAAAGTCAAACAGAAGAAACAGCATGTGATAATGTTGCACCCTAATGTTAAACAGATTATACGTGGCCAAAAATTGCTGGAAACTAGAGCACTTCGTGGATACAGGAATCACGCCCAAAAGTTCAAACATAAATGATCCTCAAAAGTGAGATTAAAAATAAAGAACCTGAGCAGAGTCCATTTCCTTACCCCCAAGCAGTATGGTGTCATTTTGAAGCTTTTTTCAAGCCCTATAAGCCCACTGTACAAGCTGCCTCTCGAGGCCAACCAAAAAAAAAAAAAAAAGTTATCTCAAATTATTAGAATTCAAGGATGCAATCCAAAAATTTACATCTTCCAATTTTCCCCTAAGTCATGTCAGAGGTACCTGACAATGTAAAGAAGTGTGGGTTTTTTCACCTTTTGTCGAGTCTGATTTGACGTGTTCAAGGGAGAGAGACTAGAAATAAAAGAATTGTAGACCAAATGTCAAAAATAGTTGTTTATAGCAGACAAAGAGTAAAAAATTACAAACTGTAACAGAGGGATGTTCTTGGCCACAGTTTGGAGAGTGCTCTGCCCGGGCATTGCCCGGGCATCAGTTCTTATAATCCACAGTCCTTTAGCTGTACATCAATTGGCTGTAGATCTGTCTGTAACCGCAGGCTAATCAGCTCCCGCCTTTCTTCACAGTATTGTCCAGTCTACTTTAGACAGGTCACAGAAAGGCAGTTACGGGATACCTGATGCCACTTCGGACTGCTCCTTGGGCGTTTTCTTTTGGCAGGGCTCCAGCATTTCTGTGCCACTCTGTACCTTGCCCCTCCTGTACAGCTTCTCTCATCCACACTCACACACAGACACACATTCTGGGTAAATAGGTTTATAAGCTTTGGGGTATTGACATAAAAGATGTTTTAAGCAGTATAAGATAATAATGATAACACAAAAGATGTTTTGATAATAATACAGATGGTAATAAGATGATAAGAATACAAAAGATGTTTTGTATTATTCCACAGAAGCAATCCTGTATATTTATTTATGGCCACTCAGACAGTTTCTGAGAAATGCACAATTGAAGAGCCAAGTGGTAAAAGTGCTTAAGTCACAAAATGTCTATTTTGAGAAAATTCAGACAATAACTTCAGAGACTACAAAAGATGATTTCCCATCCTTACTTCACAATGTGTGAAAATGTGACTTAAGTACTTTTAGCACCAGGCTCTTCAATTATACAGAATGTGACTTGTCCATTCAAAAATGCGCTATCCATAAGGAAACACAAATATTACATTGTTTACAATCAAACCAGACTGCTTATTTTCAAATGGGCCTTTCAACTGGGGAGGTCCATTTACTTTGTCAATTTACTTTTTATTATGATTCAAATAATACTTTGGGTTTTGAAAAAGAAAAATTTCTGAGAATGCATTTCCATTTTAACATTGTTAGTAAGTTAATAGTTAAGAGGAGTTATAAATCGGTGTGTATTTTGTGTAGTGATGGTCCAGAGAATGTATTCTCAAAGATGTGGCAAAAAATGTTGAAGGAAGAGGTGTCATGGTGGGCGGTCAGTCTGATGAGTTGATTTATGCTGCTGAGTATTGGAAAATATTGCATAAAGACTTGACCCCCAACTTTGAATAGTAGTTTCCGAGGAGGAATGATTAGAAGTTATGTATATTTCAACAGGACAGTGGTACTGCCCACACTGCGAAGACCTCCAAGAAGTGACTTTTGAACAGAACAGTCAGTTTCGTGTTTGTTCTGGTCAGAATATTTGGTCTCACATCAAATACAAACTTGCTGGGCAATGTTTTTCGATCAGCTTTTTGAAGCCATCAAAACTGAGTGGAACTATAATGACTCTTCTTCCTGTAAAAAGCCTGTTACCAATTTGCTTAAAATTTTGCTAGTTTTCAAAGCAATGATTTAGTGAGAAAAGCATAAAAATTTCTGCCATTTTAGATAGGACCTTTTCACCCCAGAGTATAGGAACCATGATAAAATTTAATGTTATACACCGTCAGACATGAAAAACCACTGAAAATAGAACATTTACAATTTGTGTGCAAACAAGTACACAAATGAGAGGCTTTTTATGACCTGGGCTTGATGTTGCTTGTAACTTGTCAACATAATATCTCACCTGCAGTGTTTTTCTGTGCAGATTTGATTCAATATTATATTTCCTTTACAGGGAAAGCAAGGAAAATGTCAAGATCCTTGATGACGGAAGATGCCAAAAAAATGCCTGATGTCACTCTAAAGCAGCTTGCTCACCCAAGATTGAGTATTGGGGGAGGTACCAAGAAGGATTGCATCTTTATTCATTATCACCCTTTATCACAAATTGCCACACCCTTTGTCTGTAATCTTTAGATCACGGCTTACTGTGTATTCCATAGACTGCAGTTTTTCTGTTGTTCTGATCTTTAGACTTTTTTGTAGTGTGTAAACCACAGCTTTGTAATCTGTGCACTGCAGCAATAAATGAATTCAGCATTGAGCATGTGCATGTTCCTTCATTACAATTCTCTATTTGTGCCGTGGTTATAGAGCGACATTTGATTTTAATTTGTACTGTGGCAGCACAGACTGTGGGCTTGAGTGTGCCTAACAGGGCTGCGACATGCAGTTGGAAATTGTGCTGCCCAGTGTATGGGTGAGCTCAGAAGGCCCAATGGGCAAGTGGGCAAAACTTTTTTGGATATAAAGCTGCAGCAGAGCCGGCCTGAGGCATACGCTTTGGAAGCTGCTGAGTCAAACAACTTTGTGTAGTGTTTGTATTATAAGAAGATGCTTGTAAGGTGTTCTTGGCATCCCTATGTTACCGGAGTGCTCAGGTTATTTGTCAGTACACCAGGTGATGGGAAGTTTCAAGTTGGCAAAAACTTCTGCTTAATAGCCCTCGTTGAGACTGATTGGACATATAATATAACCTTACAGCTAACAGTAAGCTACAAAACATACATTAGTTGCTTTAGGGTGCAAAACAATTTTCCTCAGCAGATGTAACAAAATTTAGACCCCTACCCAAAAGTCTCATGTGTAGGTGTGATAGCTATGGCTGTACCATGCATTAATCCCAAGAAAGAATGGTGAAAAAGTTTAATAAGAAGACAAGCATAGGTTATGGCAGTTTCTTTGTGATGCATAGGCTACAGTCTCTCTCTGTTGTTGTTAGCCCGCTTCGCCTCTAGGCCAATCAGGTTTCTGCTGTGGTTAGATGCCTTTGTCGTGGTCTGTCGTGCATCCGTAAACTTTCTGCCTTGTCAGCGCTCTAGCGCCTTCAGTTTTTTACCCATACTTATCACATGTTATATACATTTAAATGGGATGAAAATCTAGGCCAAGTTCGATTTTGGCCATATTTGGCCAAGCAGACGCAGTGGCTTTGGCACTTTTTTTTTCTTTCTTGTAATTGTGTATATGTGATGGGAAAATGCAGATCGAGTTCGCTAAGTTCCAGTGCCCAAGTCACTGTTTAAATATATGCGTGTAAAAATACATCTAGAGTTGTAATACGCTAGTTATCTGTTTACCTTTATAGTATAGTTGTACATTTATAAAAGGTATCTGGTTTCAGTGGGTCAAAATGTGAATGTAAAATGTAGAAAATTGGAATTTGTTATTGGGAACATTATTGGAACAAATGTTCGGTATTTGCTGGCTGGCTAGCTTGGTAGCCAACTTTAGAATATTGACAATGGATAAGTAGCTAGCTAACTAACTCATAAAACCCAACTGCAAAAACTTTGAGCCATTCAAAATAAGGTAAATGCATTCTATAGGTAAAGCCTCCCAACAATCATGAATTTTAATGTTAGTTCTAACTACCAAGATAGCTAGCTTACGAGGGTGACCTTACGGATTCTTTATTTACTACTTAGCTGGTTATATGACAGTTTTTAGCAAGCTAGCAAGATTTGGCAATAAGTCACTTTAGCCAGATATAGATACATACCTATGAGATACAGATATGATTGAAGGAGCCTGAGTGTCACTACTTGTTTTTCAATACTGAACAGAAGTCATAGCAATACAAGTTATAGCTGCAAAAAAAAAAGTCCAGGATCAATTGTAAAATCAGTATCACGGGTCTTTGGTCAAGCAAAATCACACAAAATAAGCTATAACTTGCAAGAGGCACCCGAAAACCATTTCACCCTCTCGATCCTTCCCAAGTCAACTTGCAGTTCCGGCTAACATTTTTATATGTCACAAGTTTATCAGCGGAGTACTTACTAGAGAAAATGAAGGGAGGCAATTTAGCTTCTTAGCATGTGAACCTGTCATCACTCATGGTCAAGGCCAGTTTTCAACAAACTTCAATTAAAGTGCTCTCCAATCCTGTCGTTATAATAATAACTACAAAACAGAACTGTAGTCAGTTTGAAATCAGACTCCAGCTTCAGAGTAGAATCGTGCTTTCTTCAACAACCTGAAAAATGTTACTCCACCACCCAGAATTTTGTACAACAGACACATTTTCTATCTGTTCAGGGCAACTTGTTACCAGTAGGCTTCTTTTTGAAACTGGGCTAATTTGCCAACAATACTTCAGATGAATTGTTTTTAATGAAGCTGGAGACACTGCATTTTTCTTCCAAACAAACTGACCATGCAAACCACGCCTCAAAAAATACTTCCTCCTACAGTTTTGGGAGAGAATGTCAACAGCCAATGACTGTTGAATGAAAAACAACTGACATAGCACAGCTCTTGGTACAACTACTTGCTCATTTATTTAACCAGAATTTTGAGGAATGAGCAGAGGTGGACTGAAACTTTATTTGTAAGTATTTTTCTTCTGATTGTCAGTAGTGGAGATTGCAGTAATAAATGAATGGCGAAGAGGCTCTAGCAAACAAGTCAAAGAGTAAATTAAGAATGACCGGCGATGTCTATACACAACGGAAGTCAGCATTAGCATAGAATTTGTGTGCACGAAACAAAATGGTTTACTTCCTAAAGTATTGGCACAGTTTTGCCAATAGCAAACAGAAAACATTGTAATGTGATAAGGGCCTCCCTTTTAAAATTTTAGTAAAGCATTTATGAACAATGAAAAGCGGAAACATCAAAAATTAACCAAAAAGCATGAGAGCTTTGCCCGCTGCATTTGGATGCATCGCAGAACTATGCCCAATAAGCAGAGGGCATTTTAATCCATCTGGCCGCACAGAGACTCGACCCACCCGCCACCATTCAGCGCACTTTGAGCAGCATGGCATTGAGTAGACTCAGAATCTCTCCGAAGTAGCCCTCCTCTTCATCTCCAAGTCCCCGCTCACTGAGAGCTAGTTCCTGATACTGCTCTCGCAGAGCACTGAGTGAGCGGGTCAGTGCTGGATTCTGCTGGTACTGGGGTCGGCAGTTGGGCGTGAAGGCCAGCAGGGCGCACAATGCCTTTTCCCTCCAGTCATGTTCTGGGGATGCCAACATTTCTGGCACCAAGCTGCACCAGCCCTGCTCAGCAAGCAGGGGAAGCAAGGAGATCTCGGCGTACTGCCGCAGGCGCTCCTGATGTGAAGAGTCCGGGACGGGATCCAGACCAGCCTGCGAGATCAGCTCCTGTGGAGAAAGGGTGGGTGGGTGGGGGGGGGGTGTTAGGTTGCCTTGAACAGAATGTTTCTCTTGACCTTCAGCAGAAAAATAAGAATTTAAAAAAAAAAAAAAAAACTTTCCACAATACTTTCTGAACAGTGAAAAGTCAGTGGTTCCAAAAGTCTTCTGTCTCTGCAAGGCCCAGGCTCGATCCAGACAAGGGCTTAAATAGTTTAGATGAAAAATATTTTTATGCTAAAATTTTCTGATATATTCGAGTTTTTAAAATCTTGTAAGTACACCAAAAATGGGCAATGATCTACTTTCCCATTGGAAGAGGACATGTTCGTATTTCTGTTTTTCTTTTTCTGGTGTGTCCTGTTCAACATCACAAATGCACAGGAAAACAGGGCCATTAAAATGTGGCTTAAAAGGGCACATAACTGTTATGAATATAAATACACCAAATGAAAACAAATGAAAAGCATTTTTATGTTCCATGATTGTGATTGTGGTTGAGAAAACAGAAAAAAAAAAAAAAAAAAAAACTGCATACCCAGGGGTGCCCAGTCCAGGACTGAGTTTGTGAACCACTATTCAACAGGCACACGATTCCTGGTCCACGTTGCTCTTTCAGTGTTGAACAAAGTACGACTCACCTTCTCAGTGATCATGTCATGAAGCAAGGTGACAACTCAGACACGCAGAGCTCCACTGCCTGAGGGCCGAACAGATCCCTCAACACCTGCACGCCACCCATCTTCAGGAAGTGACTTTGTGAAAAGGGGAAGTGACGTAACAGCAAACCCAGAGCAAACACGACTGTACAAACACAGATATTTGCCAGAACCCATGAAGGTAGAGATCTCTTAGTACAACCCCAATTCTGAAATATTTGAGACAAAGTGTAAATTGTGATTAAAATCAAAATGCAATGACTTTCAAATCACACCAGCCAGTATTTTATTCACAATAAAACAGATAACATCGCAAACATTGGAACTGAGAAATTTTACAATTTTATCCACAAAATGAGCTCATTTCAAATTTTATGGCTGCTACAGGTCTCAAAAAAGTTGGGACAAGGGCCTGTTTACAATGGTGTAGTATCCCCTCTTCTTTTTAACACAGAGTGGAGGCATATGGGCATTGAGGAGATAAGTTTCTTGAGTTTAGCCATTGGAATTTGATACCACTGTTGTTTAATTCAGGCTTCCAGCTGCTGGAGAGTTTTGGGTCTCCTTTGACGGACTTTTCATTTAATTATGCGCTAAATGTTCTCAATCAGTGAAAGATCAGGACTGCAGGCAGGCCAGTTCAGCACACGGACTCTTCTACTCCGAAGCCATGCTGTTGTAATAGCTGCAGTATGTGGTTTTGTATTGTCCTGCTGAAATACACAAGGCCTTACCTGGAATAGATGTCATCTGGAGAGGAGCATATGTTGCTCTAAAACCTTCATATAACTTTCAGCATTCGTGGTGCTTTTTAAAACATGCTAGTGTCCCACTCCATATGCATTAATGGATCCCCATACCATCAGAGATGCTGGCTTTTGAACTGAACGCTGATAACAGGAGGGGTGGTCTTTCTCCTCTTTAGCCCGGAGGACATGACGCCAATGATTTCTAAAAAGAATGTCAAATTTGGAATCGTCTGACCACAGGACACTTTGCTACAGTCCATTTTAAATGAGCCTTGGCCCACAGAACACGGCGGCACTGCTGGATCATGCTCAACAATGGCTTCCTTTTTGCATGATAGAGTTTTAGATGGCTTCTGTGGATGGCACGGCGGACTGTGTTTACAGACAGTGGTTTTTTGAAGTATTCCTGGGCCCATTTAGTAATGTCAATGACAGAATCATGCCGGTGAGTGATGCAGTGGTGTCTGAGGCCCCGAGGATCACGGGCATCCAGTAAAGGTCTTCGGCCTTGTCCCTTGCGCACAGAGATTTTTCCAGTTTCTCTGAATCTTTTGATGATGTTATGCACTGTCGATGATGAGACCTTCAAAGCCTTTGTAATTTGATGTTGAGGAACATTGTTTTTAAAGTATTCCACAATTTTTTTTACGCAAACCTTCACAGATTGGAGAGCCTCTGGCCATCTTTACTTCTGAGAGACTCAGCCTCTCTAAGACATCCCATTTATAGCCAATCATGTTACACACCTGATGCCAGTTAACTTAATAATCACTCGCTAAATGTTCTTTCAGCTTATTCTCATATATTAATTGCTGTAACAGCACTTTTTTGCCTGTGTCCCAACTTTTTGGAGACCTGTTGCAGCAAGGAAATTTGAAATAAGCTCATTTTGTGGAAAAAAATGGAAAATGTCTCAGTTTCAACATTTGAAATGTTTCTGTTCTATTGTAAATAACACATTGGCTCATGTGATCTGAAAGTTATTGCATTTTGATTTTATTCACAATTTACACTTCATCCCAACTATTTCGGAATTGGGATTGTATATTGACTTTATTTTCAAAAGTTCACCTTCATCCTCGAAATGGTAGTTCAACTTTGCTGTCGGTATTTCGACTTCATTCTCGAAATGCAAAAAAAAATTTTAAAAACCCTCTGTTTTATCATCAGCATTTTATTCTTGAAATGCAGAATTTGAGGAAATTCTTCCTCCTCTCAAATTTTTTTATGCTTGGCCCTAATACTCCATCATACTGGCTAGAGAGCTCATATAAACAATCTTAGGTAGTACATGAAATTTGATTAAAATTGTTTGCTCATTAAGACCAGGGCTTAGTTTGTGCCGGATCCTGTCGAAACAGGATCCATGACCTCCTGATACTTATTTGAGCAGATCCAGTATCTCCTGTAATATAAAAAGAAAAATATTAACATAATATAAAATAAAATATTTATCTGAATCATCAATCTGGGAAGGATTATTAGGCCATTTCCAAACAATTTGAAGTCCATCATTCTACAGTGAGAAAGATTATTCACAAGTGGAAAGCATTTAGGACAGTTGCCAATCTTCCCAGGAGTGGACGTCCCAACAAAGTCACCCCAAGGTCAGACTGTGCAATGCTCAGAGAAATTGAACAAAACCCAAGAACTACAGTTATGAGAAAAAGAAAGTACACCCTCTTTCAGTTCTACAGTTTTACGTATCAGGCCATTAAAAAAATCAGCCGGTCCTATAGACAGGTCCTGAAGTTAGGTAAATCTAATCTCAGGTATGAAACAACATACAACAGATTCCACCGTGCCTTTATTCATTAAACCAAAATACTGCTAAAATGCAGAAATCATCCGTGAAAAACTAAGTACACCCCATGATTCAATAGCTTGTAGAACCACCTTTAGCAACAATAACTTCGAACAAATTTTTCTATATGATTTTATAAGTCTCTCAAGTCGTAGTGGAGAAATTTTGGCCCAATCTTCTTTACAACATTGCTTTAGTTCAATGATATTTGAGGGTATTTGTTTATGCACAGCTCTCTTAAGGTCCCGCCCCAGCATTTCAATTAGGTTGAGGTCTGGACATTGATTTGACCATTGCAACACTTTGATTTTTTATTTTCCCACTATTCTGTCGTAGATTTGTTGGAGTGCTTGGGATCATTGTCCTGTTGCATGACCCGACTGCGGCCAAGATTTAGCTGTCGAACAATTGGTTTCACATTTGACTCTAGAATACTTTGGTACACAGAGGAGTTCATAGTCGACTCCATGACTGCAAGGTGGCCAGGTCCTGTGGCTGCAGAACAAGCCCAAATCATCACCCCTCCACCACCATGCTTGACAGTTGGTACGAGGTGTTTGTGTTGACACGCTGAGTTTGGTCTGTGCCAAACATGGCACTGTGCGTTATAGCCAAACAGCTCCACTTTGGTCTTGTCTGTCCAAAGAACATTGTTTATTCAGATGCAACTTGCAAACCTAAGCCATGCTGCCATCTTGCTGTAGTGGGGAATAGGCTGGGCACTGACCTTTCATTTATTTAATCTCTCACTGTAAAGCGTCTTTGTGACAGTCTCTGTGAAAAGCGCTTTACAAATAAATTGAATTGAATTGAAAATCTTCTTTTTGGAGAAAGGAGGCCTGGCAACCCTTCCAAACAAGCCATTTTTGTTCAGTCTTTTTCGAATTGTACTGTCGTGAACTTTTACACTGAACATGCTAACTCACCTGATCCTCACATAGTCGCATGGTTTTCTTCAGTGAAAACCATTCTGAAATTGCCACTGAGGAACATGCTCCAGAATTTGCCCATTTAGTGGGTGGTGCACAAGGACTTAAAACCCAACCAGACCTTCCAACCTCATGTCGCCTATGTGGACTTTGTACTGCTAACCGTTGGTGTTTGCAGAGGTTCCAATCTCCTTTGCCATATTTGGACTTTGCGGGTGGCAGAGGTTGTCTAAGTGCTGGCTTTGGCTCTATTTAAAGACAGGTGGGTGCAGATCAGAGGGAGAAGCTGTGGCATACACACCTGTAATCAAACTCAAATTAGGACAACCTTAGAGACACCATGAAACAAACTATCCTGATCTGCGCATTTGTGTTGCTCTCTCTGTCAGGTAAGTACCAGCAAGTTCAGAGCACAATTCCAAAAATAAGTGTGTTTGTCAAAATTGCAGGAGAAGCATCTTTTACCGTGAATGGTGCTGATGATTCCGAATGTGAAAGGATTTTCTTTATATTGATGATATTTAAAGGATGCTGAATATTAAGGTAACATCCTCAGGTATTCCAGGCAGGGAAAACAAATTTTATCTTGGCAAGCAGTTTATATTTGTGAGTGTATCCCTCTTCTGAATTTGAGATATTAAATTTTTTCTTGTTCTCTTGTTGAGGCTGCTTCATTTTTTTCAATAATAGTTTCTTAAAAATTCACACAGAAGTTTGTCTTTTGTGTATATGGGTTCACGCTCACGAAATGGGAACCAGTGGGGGGGGGGCTGGCTCATGGCTAAACTTTCAATGGAATGCCGTCAGCCTTTTACCCTTTAGCGCGTTGTTTCTCTCAACCTGTTTGTTCATGTGTGAGATCACCTAATTAATAATCAAACAACTATTTACCGAATAATTAAGACCAATGTAAAAGCTTGTAATGATATAGAAATTAATAAAAATGACAGAGATCACTAATGGGCAACATTGACACTGCACTTAGAAATATTGTAAGGATGTATAATAATAATAATAAAATCCAACACTTCCTCTAAATTCCATCCCCCATTTTGGCATTTTTTTTCCAGCAGTGCAACCTAATTTATTTTAAGATTGCACTTGCACAAAAATTTTTCATTGTTCGAAAGAATGGGCTACATTTGCGAGGAAGGGCAGTTGCAATGTTGTTGTCGCGATGCGATATTAATGAATTAATTTATTTAATTAGGCTACCAACGCTTCAAATGTCAAAACGTTGGTGATTGAATAATTTACGACATTTATTGGATCATGGCCACGAGTGTGCAACTGCCTTTTTTCATATTTGTAATTTTATTTGGTCAGCAACTCTCCTACTGCGGTGTGCGTTCCTCCAATCTTGTAATAAAAAAAAGAATGCTTTTCAAATGGGAAACATCCTCTTTGGCTGATTAAACTGCAGGCTCATAAAAAATAGGTGCAAACGGAATTAAGAATCTTCGAAAGCCATATGTCCCCTGCTGAAAAATCAAGTAGAATACCATTAGAAAAAAAAGCATTAGGAACCATTAGGTTTCTAATGGTCTAATGGGAATTGGAACCCCATTAGGAACCATTAGAAGAAACCATTAAGACGTAAATCCATTAGGAACCTACTGGTCCCATTAGGATGAAAAACCATTAGGAACCACTGTAATGAACATACGAGGACTCCAATCGCAGATCAAGCTCAGAAGAGCGTCTTTTATTTAACTGGGAATGTTCAATGCTCATGGTCAGAAAAAACAGAAACAAGTCAGAAGCCAGAATCAGGAATATCACAGGTAATGAGAATCGTAAACCAGGGACAGGCAAGGGATCTATAAACCAGAAAATCCGTCAGCACAAAATACAGAAACAAAGGGGTATCTAAACTAAGGGAAATAGGGGAATAGGGGAAAGGGTAATTGGATAGGGGAAAGGGAGACAAAGAAATTAACTAAACGAAGGGAATGCAAGGGAATATGGGAAAACGACAGACTAGCAATCAAAATTCACAATCACTCGACGCAAATACAAAATATCAACTAGAAACAATGAAACACGAGACAAATCTTAAACAATCGCAGAAGCCACTTAGCAAAAGACGAGAAAAAAGCAATGGAACAAACAATTGACAAGAGGAAAAGTGGGGTTTTTATAAACAAACTAATCAGAGTGTTTAGCCCAAGTAATAAAGGACAGCTGGAGAGGAGGCGGAATCTAGAACAGCAAAGGATGGTGATAGAACAGATTGGGGAAGTAGGTGTGCCCATTAGCCTAACTACTCTGCTCTAATATGTAGTCCTACCCATTTCTAATCACCCGTGCCTCAGCTAAACTATTCTCAGGTGCAGACAGTTAACAAGCACAAGAAGAAGGAAGCAGGAAGTACCCAACCAGAAAAACAGGGGAAAAGATTGTGAATGGAAACAAGACACCACACTTGGGAAACACAAAAGGAGCTCAAAAGTAAGACAAGAGACAAGCATTCAAAAAACATGAACAGTCACACTAGAAAACATTAACTAAACACAATGAAACTAATAAATCTAAGCAAAAACATGCAACAAACATAAAATCCTTAATTCACAACAACCTACTGGTCCCATTAGGATATAAAACCATTAGAGACCTACTGGTCCCATTAGGATATAAAACCATGAGAGACCTACTGGTCCCATTAGAATGTAATACCATTAGAGACCTACTGGTCCCATTAAAATGTAATACCATTAGAAAGCTACTGGTTCCATTAGAATGTAATACCATTAGAAAGCTACTGGTTCCATCAGGAGCTAAATCCCTTAGAAACCTGGTCCCATTAGGATCTAAAACTATTAGAAAAACATACTGAGAAACCTACTGCTGCAACAGAAATTATAGCAGAGTCCTAACACTGGGCAGCAGAGACATGTCTATACATATGTGTAATTGTGTATGTATTGGGATATTTTCCCCTCCAAATTGGGAACAGGACATATGCGGCGTGACAACTCATTGCAGTGTGTGATTTTAATTGAACTTTTTCAGAACATGAACCATCAAACCATCAGGTTGTGTTCGTTTCCCTCCTCTTGGATGGATGAGTCATGAACAATGATTTAATCACAAAGTCCAAATATGATTTAATCACAAATTTAATCGCAATAGGCCAAAGGTGATCTTGGAATGCATTAAATGAAATCACTGAACAGTGCAATCTACAAACATACTGTATAGCCTACACAAGGACCCACTAGAAATCACACAGATGTGATCGCTAAAGAAGGCTATAACATCTGTGTTCCTCCATCACATTAGGAACCATTAGAGAACACTAAACCCTGTAGTGACCATTAGACCACTGTATAGTGACCATTAGACTGGTATAGAAACGCCTGTAGGAACCATTAAGACTTCTGAGGAACCATTAGACTCCTGTGGGAACCATGAAGACTCCTGTAGGAAGCATTAGACTCCTGTAGGTACCATTAGTAGGGACCAGTTAAAGTCCTGTAGATTTGTGTAGGAGATTATAGAATCCCATTAGAAAAACAAACCGAACTATTAGGAAAACATAAGTAGCCATTAGAAACCATTACAAAACCACCAGGAACCATTAAAAACCAATAGAATATGCCTTATGGTTGCCTAATGGTTTCTCTGACTTTTTTCAGCAGGGTCCATTTTATGTCATCATTGACGTGGATAGGAAAATGCCAGTAGTCCATGTGATGCAATGCACAATAACGTCCTAATTAGTCTTTGCACCTGAGCAAATTAATGTTTGGTTGGGAAGACAAAAGCGTGACACGAATGGCGCACATGATGTGAAATTCACGTATCGCTCGAGTTGAAAATATTTGACTTGCGTGAAAAATTTGTCCAAACATTGTAGTGTCCTGAAAAAGATAATCTACTGGCAGCTTCATCGGCTACCTATGCTGCCTGCATTGCTTTAACTGCAAGTACACTGCTCAAGATAACGTGAAAGCCAGCTAGGTAGCGAGCTTGTTGTAACAAATATTTAGCCTAACAAATATTAATTTTAAAAAATAGTGGTCCGATTCAAATCAGATATGAAAACATCAGTTTTGTGAATATTTTTATTCTCCAGCAGTCACAATGCTCATAAGGTAAAGTGTTCGTGACGTTAGCGTGGCAATATTAGTGCCGCCGTCTTGTTGCTGATTATCTGAACAGTCCTGGGAAGAACTGCCCCTTGAGGGGTAAACAAGGCACAACTCGCTTGCTTTTGGTTGGCAGTGCAAAATTGTGTGTCAAAGTTCCAGCAAGTAGATAATTTCATCGGGAATCTTAAAAGTGAGAAAAGTAGGGTTGAGCAGGTTAAGATTCCCCCCTTAAGCAGGAATTTTCATAACTGAAGGTAAACATCTCAAAAGATTTATGACATAGTCACTATAGAAATATTTTTAAATGTTTAATTACTTTATTTTTTTTTTTTAAAAAAAGGTCATCGTACCCCACCCCTGGGGTAAGATGCCCATGAAGAGAGTAACTTGTAAAGCCTAATACATACTGGTTTTACTGCATTTCACATGAGTAATTATCATATTATAGCTGCCTTAATTGGCAGGTACACATCATACAAAAGATCAACATCTTTTTAAAAATTTCCTTGCTAAAGAAATGGGGAAAGAAAGAGGCACATTCTCCTAAACTTAACTTTTTATTTACTGACTAAACACTAAGGCACAAGCAATGGCAAGGCACTGTTAGCATTAAATGCATCAAGGAATAGATGGTTATATCTTGTGGACTACTAAAAAATATGAGGCACCACATTAGATAAACATGTAGTGGTACGGAACGTATATGAGTATCCATGAAAAGTCATTAAAATTAAGAGTGACCATGATGCATTTCACTCAGTATATTTCTTTTTAGGCCCTTATTGATGCGTATATGATTCATTATTGTGTAACTCCATATGGCCCTACTTTTAACATGTATGGATACACTTAACTTTCCATTCCCAAATTCTTGATAAAAATCATCATGTCTGATATATATTTCCTATAAATAGAACATAATTTTTAGATAAAAGTCATAAAACAGAATGAATACGACTCAAAATGGGGTGGGATGCCTTCCTGCCCTAGGGGCATCTTACCCCAAAACCCAAAAAGGGCATCTAATCCCCAGCACTACCATATTGGTTTTGGCTCATTAACCCCAATTTCTCCTATTATCACCACACAGGACCCCCTTTTATACATAGAGAAGGCATCAGAGAGTTACATTGACATGTCCTGCAGACTCCTGGAGCATTCAAATACTTGTGGCAAAATGATTCATTTGGCAGTAGAAACACAAATACTTTGAGTTCTCACATGTCACTTGCTCTGTTGACTCATCTGTTGCTCAGGATTTCCCTCCAGGTGGCAGGACATTTGTCTAACTCAAGAGCCACATACTGGGCTAAGCTGAAATTGAATTATAAGCAAAGGGCATCTTACCCTCAGGGGCGTCCCACCCCACTCTACCCTAAATATTCCTGTGATCACACTTGCATGAGTAAAGCTAGGCAAAATGTTTGCGGTACCTATGGTGGAAACACACCATCATAAGCAAATACAAGGTGCAAATGAGCATTCAAATTAAAAAAAAAAAAACCTGTGTGGACGACTTTGCAATCGTAGTTCAGCTACCGGTACTTCAAAGTAAAGTCATCTATCATAGATATTTTACTTACGCATGTATCAAATTTGAAATGTGTGTACACTCACAACTACCTTGTTTCTTTGTTTCAGCACTTTCAGAGACTGGACATGCACTGCCAGAGCCCAGAGAGGTGAGGATTTATAATGAGTTCCCCTTTAAATAAGTGCCTGAAACAAAGCACTTTTCATGTTTCAGCATTTAAACAGACACACATTGTACTGCAGGGAAAATATTTGCGCTCCTACACTGAAAAAAGGTGAAAAAGGTGCACACAAGTATTTTAAATAACACCTAATTATATTCTTTAATATTTGGCCAGTCTTATTAATCAAATTAACTTGAAGGTACTTCACTCAATAGTTTGCAGTTGACTCAGTGTACAGTATTTGAGTATGCGTTTAATTCCATTAATACCCTCCAGCGCCAACAAGTGCTTGGATTGACCATGTATACACTGGGACTCAAAAAAAGAGTCATTTGAAAAGTCCATTCACCCTCTACAATATTGAAAAGAGAACAGCAACAACAACATGTTTTTTGATGCTTTAATTTAATTCAGCCATTTATTGTGTGGGGGAAATTTGGGAGAAATAATTATGCAAATAGCTGTAATAATAATGTGATGTGAAACAGGTGAGTTGATCATGTTTGAGGAAAAAATGAGCGTAAAAAAAGGCTTTTCCCTTAAGATCAAGGGTGGGTTGAGAATCTAGTTAGTTGTGTATATGACAACTATCAATGCAGTTGTTTTTTGATAGTTCTTAAGGAACCGCTGTGTATGCTGGTTTTCACTCCAAACACAACTGCAATTCCAGAATTTTAACTTACTCGTAATTTTTCTGAACTAGGATCAGGAGGACTTGTAAATCCCATTCTATCAGAAATATTAGTGGACACCATAAAAAGGTAAGGAAGAACTCAATAGCCTATCAATTGACAATGAGGCAAACCAGCATTACATTGGAACGTCGGAGGAGAATCACAAATGAAATGATTAACTATTCAACGCTAAGATAACCTAGTTAACTGTAACCTTAGCATCTCTCATTGAATACCAGTTTTTATGCAGTTGTTGGATATATAACCCCAATATGTACTTTGTGGCATTACAAAGTTATGTCTGGCATTATGGGAAATGACTCCACTGAACAACAAAAGCATCTGATCAAGAAATATCAGTGGTGTGTTCGAATTGAAGAATTCAATTGAGACAAGACACAGCCCTCACTTATGATTGAGCCGGGTATAAAGCCCCTGTCACACTGTGGCGACTATTGTGGCGAATCCCCGCGAACTGGGGGGGATTATTTTTGTCTTCGTCATTCGCCTGTCTCGGGCCCTGTCTGGACCTATACACGAATGCCCTAAGATTGTGGTACACATGCTGTAGGTATTTTGTAAGTTTGCCGTAGGTATGTCGGCGACAGGAGTAAGATGGCAGTGAGAATGAACAAGAATCATCACGCATGTAGTAAGAATCACGTACGAACTTTGTACGAAGCTAGAAGACTGGAGTAGGAATCATGAAGAATCACCACGAATGTATACGATCGCAGTACAAACTCACTACGCTTGAGTACGAACGCAGTACAATTGACCGAGAATGCAGTACGAACGCAGTAGGATTGAGTACGAATGAAGGAAATGTGGACGTGCCGAAATGTTCAACTTTTTTTTATGGGATCATGACGTCACAGGGGTCAATTTCTGGAGAGATCCAGGGTATATAAAGCGACAGCATTTTCACGACTTTAAGACAAGCCACACATCGCTCAACGGCAACTGAAGTCTCACAATTTGAACGCGACTATTTATACACTCGGCACCATTCGCGGGGGGTCTTCCCACGGTTCGCACTCATTCGTAGTGGAGTCGTGCTCAATCGTACTAATTCGCAGTGGTTCATAGCGTATGCATATTGGGTTCACGGTCAATCGCCTCCATTAGTCTTGATTCCTACTGCATTCGCGTCAATGCGTACTAGGTTCTCAGCGCATTCGTGGTGCAAATGTAATGAATACATAGGGCAGGCCCACAACATACGTGCCTATTCCTCCCTCTTCGTAGGTATACCTACTACATGCACCAAATTCAAAATCCAACCATCAAATTGTCGTGATTGGTCGTGGTCATTCTTGCTCCCGCGCCTCACTATGACCCCCTACGAATGTTCAAGAATATATGCGAATCGCCACGACTGGCTCCAAGAATGCAGTAGGAATGCAGTACGATGAAAAATAAATCGCGCTTGGACCGCAAATGTTTTGAACATTTCAAAACAGTTGTAGCCCCTCTGAGACTGGCCAAGAATGCCGGCGAATGAGGGAGAATCCACCACGAGCCCAATTTAAATTGCCAAGATTTTTTTCACTTTTTCTAGCTCAAAATTAAGCCCTCCTAAGTCGCCACAGTGCGACAGGGGCTTTATACAAAGTTAAGAAAAAAAATTCAGAAATAAGTATGGTGCTTAAATTATTTTTATTTCAGTGAAATAAAATAATTAAATAAATATTTTATTAGGAGTTCAACATTTTTCCAGTATTTTTATTGAGTCCTCACTGAATGCTTTGAGGGCCTGCAGGTTCCCCTCAGTGAAACAGCCTTGGGGTCAAGTGATTGTGAAGAACAAAACATGGTTATTATCACATCCTGACTACTACACTTCATATTATTATGGAGAGGAGGATGTCATATCCAGTGTATACTGCTGCAGTATAAAGTATGCATCTGAATATGGCCATTGATGAGGATGACCTAAACACTTTGTTGAGCATCTCAGTACCTTAGGGTACCTTACATGAGACACTGGAGCGCCACCATTTTCCAAAATTTTTGTAATCTATTCATTTTATTTTTTACCCTTTTTTATCACTTGCATGTTTTGGATGATGTTATATTCACCACTTTACTTGTAAGTGACCCCTTGCCCAGGCTGTCATGACTACTACATGGGCTACAGTACAGTGGGCTCCAAAATCAGTGGCACACCTGACTGGCAATGCACAAAGAATACTTTGAAAATTTCAAAAAATATTTTTATCGAGAAACTCTAAATAACAACATTATAGAAAATATTGTGCAATATTAATTTTAATGGAACCAACCAAAATTGTTTCCTCCAAATTAAGGAGAATTAGTGGCACCCTTACAGAGTACTGTCAATTACATCAACCAAAATTAGACAAAGTATTAAATTCCACTTATTTAAGTTTTATCTAAGTGTTTAGGGACTATATTGAGCCATTATATCACTTCCTGTTTCACTAGGGTATAAAAATGATGTAACACACATGCAATGTCCCTTTATTATGCATAATCATGAAAAAAAAAAAAAAAAAAACAACTGTCAGTTGAAAAGAGGCAGATTGTCATAGACCTTCATAAATCTGGTAATGGCTACAAGAAGATCCGCAAACAGTTGAATATGCTACTGAGCACTGTCAGGGCAATTATTAAAAAATTTCAAAGATATGGAACTGTTGAAAACCTCAAAGTAGAGGGTGCAACAGCATTTTGCCCCCCAGAATAATGAGGAGGATGGTGAGAGATGCTACAAAATCCCAAAGGTTCACTGTGAAGGTATTGCAGGCTTTGGTCGCATCTTGGGGTCACCTGGTTTCAAAAAGCACCATCAGGCACCACCTCCACAACCACAGGCTCTTTGGAAGGGTTGCCAGAAGAAAGCCTTTTCTGACCAGAAAACATAGATGCAAGCACTTGGAGTTTGCCAAACATCATTTAAATTGTGACTAGGACCAGGTGTTTCATTCAGATGAGACACGTTTCAGTCAGATAAAGCATCAGTATGCTCAACGTCAAAACAGAGATGCATACAAGAAGCAGCACTTCATACCCGAGGTGAAATGTGATGGTGGGACAGTCATGTTTTGGGGCTGTTTTAATTCAAGAGGTCCAAGGGCACTGGTTAAGACTGATGGCATAATGAATTCCAGCAAGTGTCAGGATATTTTGACTGACAATCTGGTTGCCTCCACCAGAAGGCTGGAACTTGGCCATAGGTGGACTTTCTTGCAAGACAATGACGCAAAGCACACCTAAAGATCCACCCAGAAATGGTTCTTTGACAACAAAATCAACATTCTGCAATGGCCATCTCAGTCGCCAAATCTCAATCAAATTGAAAACCTGTAGGAGAGAGCAGTTGATAAACACAAACCCAAGAATGTGAAGGATCTTGAAAGGATCTGCTGAGAGGAATGGTGCAAAATCCCCCCAAATGTGAGCCTTTACTTTGTCAAAAATTATAGTAAAAGACTCCATGCCAGAAGTGGTTGCACTAAGTACTAAATGAAGAGGGCCAATTATTATGAAACCTTGATTTTGTTGAAATATATTTTGTATTAAATGATTCTTATGATTTTGGTTGTTTTTATCAAAACATTAATGAAGTATGTCACACATGTTGGTATGTTCCTTTTCTCAATAATTATATTGTTCTTTTTTTGTGTGTTTTTCGTGCATTGCCAGTCAGGGGTGCCAGTAATTTTGGAGCCCACTGCATAAAGTTCATTTTTTTTTAAAATAACTTATTTTAAAACTAGCTTGCACCTGGAGTGGTGATCTATTCACAAGTTGGCAAAATGCTTTACTGAATTTGCTCCAGTAAATAACCATCAGCCAAATATTCACCAAATAGTGGCACGTATTGATGCTGGCAATTAAAGCAATTATTACATTACATTACATTACATTATTGTCATTTGGCAGATGCTCTTATCCAGAGCGACATACAACAAAGTTCTTTGACCGGATAAGGAGTGCAGAGAATCCCATCGGGAAGTATCATTTAAATACTAGAAGTGACAATACAGAGAGAGGACCATGCTCAGTGAAATACCTACTGGAGGAAAAAAAATCAGTAAACAATTCATTTAGTCGAACACGATACAGACAATGAATGTCTAGTACCAAATACAGCATTAAGCTGATGGGGACAGGTAGAGTTTGAACAGATGAGTCTGCAGACCACGCATGATGGCGGTCAGTGTCTCTGTTGTCTTGACTGCTGTGGGAAGCTCATTCCACCATGTGGGGGCCAGAATAGACCAGGGACGTGACCGGCCAGCACCAGAACGGAGTGAGGGAAGTCCCAGTTGACCAGCAGTGGTCGAAGGGAGATGTCTGATGGGTGTATAGGGGGTGACCGTCTCCTGGAGATAGGCTGGAGCTGTCCCTCTAGTCGCCTGGAATGCTAGCATCAATGTTTTAAACTTGATGCGAGCCATGACAGGCAACCAGAGGAGGGCAGTGAGAAGGGGAGTGACGTGGGAGTGTTTGAGGAAATTGTAGATCAGGTGAGCTAAAGCATTCTGGATCAGCTGCAGAGGTCTGATAGCGGAAGCCGGCAGGCCAGCTAAAAGCGAGTTTCATTTCATTTCACCTTTATTTATTCAGGGAAGGCCGATTGAGAGCAAGCTCTCTTTTCCAATGACGCCCTGATTACAACAGTCAATGCAATGCAAATGAACATATAAAATTAATATACAAAACAGTAATATAACATAATAAAATAGTTGCAGTAGTCTAGGCGGGACAAGACCAATGCCTGAACCTGGCCAGAAGCTGGGTTGAGTACGTAGGTGGTTAGAAAGGGACGGATTATCCGGGATGCGGCCATTTGCTGAACAAAAGCATAATCATACAAACATTTAAAACATGTACAGTTGCAATCAAAATTATTCAACCCCCGTTGCATGACAAGCATCTTTAATACTTAGTAGAGAACCCTTTTGCCGCAATGACTTGCTGGATATGTGATGCAAAGGCAGACAACAGCTTCTGGCAGCATTCCCAAGGAATCTTAGCCCAGTCCTCATGGACAATGGTCTCCAGTTGACTAATATTCTTGAGTTTGCATGCTGCAACTGTCTTCTTCAAATCCTACCAGAGATTCTTTAATGGGGTTTTAGCGAGGCGACTGTGATGGACACTCTAGAATCTTCCCAGACTTCTTCTGAAACCAAGCCTTGGTGGATGTTGAGATATGCTTAGGATCATTGTCCTTTTGGTAGGTCCAATGATGCCCAAGCGTCAACTTCCCTACAGACGGCATGACATTTTCTCCTTGGATATCCTGGTACTTGACTTAATCCATCTCGCCCTCCACACTTTGCAGATTTCCAGTGCCAGCGGAAGCAAGGCAGCCGCAGAGCATCAAAAGCCCCCACAATTCTTTACTGTAGGCAGGGTGTACTTTTCAGCATATGCTTCTTTATTCCTCCAGCAGACATACCACTGATTCATGAGCGTGACATATTCCAGTTTTGTTTCATCACTCCACAGAACAATTTCCCCAAACTTCTGTGGCTTATTTGTATGGTTTTGAGCATATTGGAGCTTGTGCTTTTGGATCAGTTGTGGTGTATGTCTTGGAAACCTTCAACGTTTAGTATGCGCCCTACTGTGCAAATTGAAACCTCAGTGCCTCCTGCCTCAAAGTCTTGCTGCGGGTCTCCTGCAGTCACTCGAGGGTTTTTGATCACCCTTCTCCTCAGGAATCTGGTGACAGCCATTGATAGTTTTCTCTTTCTGCCACATCCTGGTACTGTAGCCACTCTTCCTTTAACTCTGAACTTGCGAACTATGCTTCTAACTGTATCTCTATTAAAATTCAGTGCCTGTGCTACCTTTTTGTATCCTTTTACTTGTTTGTACCAGGCAGTGATCCCCTCTATTAGCTTTTTGGACAATTCTTTTGACAGCCATATTTCTAATATGCAATCAAATGTCACTGTCAACAAATCCCTAGCGTGTGCAAGTATTTGATGCGTTCTATCTCAAGCAAACCTGATGCAACTAATTAAGCTCTTGATTAGCTGCATTAGGTGTGCTTTAGACAACACCTGATTTGCAAATATGCTCTTATGACAGATTCTATTCAGGGGGTTGAATAATTTTGAGACTGCAGTAGTCAATAAAAATGGCCTTTTGTGTTGAATTTTGAGAAACCACTTTTACTATTAGTTGTGTTGAGCTATTTAAAATGTTCTTGTTGAATGTGTTTATCACAAACAGCTGAAAGTTTGTAAATTTTGCTATTAAACCCAATTTGCAATGGGGGGTGAATAATTTTGATTGCAACTGTATCTAATTGAATTAATGGCAGTTCTGACAATTCTTTCACTAACAGGTTTCATGCGCCATGCGTGACGTAACTGGGGGGTGTCCAAGACTTTACCATCCTGTGTGTGGGACTGATGGCAAATCCTACGATAATGAGTGTTTTCTGTGTGTTCACAACGAGTAAGTAGTGGATATCTTTACCTCATGTTTGTATTGATGGTTTTTTTAGCTTACCGGCCCTATGGCCCTATTGTCGTGGTTTGCCAACTTCGTTTGGAGGAGGTAAATATTATCAGTATTGATGCTGGACAGAGGTTAAGCTACCGATTAAATCTCTGTTGAAATGAGATGACTCCATCATAATTTCAGAAAAAAAAATATAATAATAATAAACAAGACTAGGTGCACCTAGTATATGGCTGGGCCGCCTCTTCCCCGCCGTCCAACCAATCGCTCAACTTCTTCCCCGTGGGCCAGCCAATCATTGAACTTGATCACTCAGTCGGTCACTCACGCAGTAACTCAGACAGCGACATTCGCGTTTATAAGGGCCGGGCCGCTGCTCGGCCCAGCCCAAAAATTGGCGATGGGACAACTTTGCAAACACAACCAAACATCAAACAAGTGCAACTCAGTGCAAGACATAGCAGGCCAGCTAATATTACTTACAGCAAGAAGACAGCTTGGAGTCACATAGCTCTCTTCACTTAACCTAAACCTAAAAAAAAAAAAAAAAAAACATGACGGCTGGACTTGAAGAATTTCAAGTCAACTGAGGGGTCACCGACAGATGACTCGACTCTTACACTTTCAGGAGACAGCCCTAATCATAATGGTATTATATGCCCATGACAATTATAACTATAATGATGACAATGATTATATGAAAAGCTGGATTATTTATGGATAATAATAATAATAATAATAATAATAATAATAGAAGAAGAAGAAGACAACTATAATTGTGTTTCGTTTATTAATTTTTTTAATGAAAGTGAAGATTAGGACCAAAGCAATTATTCCCTATGAAAGCCAAAGGTCTAAGGTTTCAAATGGTTCAAATTTCATGCTTCTGTTTTCTACAAAGCCTGAGAAATAAAGGTCTTTGTGAACGTTGACAGTTCTGTCAAGTGTTTCAGAGAACCCTCAGGTTGTAGGAGGTTGTTTTCAAACAGTGCCTTAGGTTTTTTGAATGCTTTTCTTGAGGTCACGCTTGGACTTAATGGGTTAAAGGGGTGAGTGAACCCAAACCATGCCAGGAAACAAAAAAGGAGGCACTGCATTTGCTGCATGTTCATGTATGCATCTGTTTTTTTTTCTCCTTTAATTTGTCACCCGCATATTATTTGTTCATTTGATAACAACAGGGTTTTTCCAATAAAAAAACACCCCAGACAACAGCAGGAGACCTCCAAGAGCTGCTAATTAGTTGAACCAGAAAAATTAGATTTGAAATAAAAACCCATGTTAGATCTTCAGGAACATGATTGGAATATGAGGCTTCACTACAGGTGTGGCATCTGATAAAGACATGGTTAGCATTATCAGGGCCTTATCTAAAGATATTAGGGGCCAAAACTACATTACTGTTTTGTGAGTGAATTTTAATGTATCCAATAATTTAACAGGAAAAAAGTTGAATAATTTTTTTTTTTTTTTTTACTGAGTTGGACCATACATATCTGTATTGGACTGACACAGAGAGGTCTTGAGTACACCCACACGCAGCAGACTAGATGCGCACTTTCCCGATAAATGTTATTCCTTATATTCAAAGCATGACTTTTATCACTTCCTCTGTTCACTGACCACAGCTTGCTGCCAGTCAGTTAACCAATTATATCGCCAGGTACTCAAAAAATATCAAGGCTTTTATGAAAACAGCATAGTTTATCTTTCCACATTATATACACACACCAAGTGCTAGTCGTGGTAGTCTCTAGTGATGGGCTGTTATTGAAGGTTTTCAGACTGCCTGTCTGATATCTAAGGGAAGGTGTTTTTCGGCAATCAAAGTATTTTTTCAGAGGGTGCCAGATCGGTGTGTATTTTGGTAAGCACAGCAGCAAACCCATCAAAGAATAAAAAATCAGATGTGGGCTGTAATGCTGATCAACTTTCATGAATAGACGTAGTATTTTAGGCCTTAGAACTTGACTGGACATAAAATTGTATGGCTGATCCCTCTGACTGGACCGGGACAAAGCATCTGATCACCGGATTGTCCCGTTGAGGACCAGATGTCTGGCCACCCTAAATCTGATCAATACTGCAGTTTTCTTTACAGCTTCCAAATGCTGGGATGTCAGTGGGGTTTGGATAAAAAGAGGAAAATAAAATGTAACAAGGGGCTCTGAGGTCATACTCCCCCAGAAATTTTTTTTTAAAATTAAGACAGCATTCCATGCAATCTGGCGCACTTTCACACTATACAAACACATAATTGTCAAAAAATTACCACGTCTTGTCAGAATGATTACCATATAAGTATGTACAATCACTGGTAGGGGTGGAAAAATTTCAATGCCCATGTCTCATGCAGCATTTTACAATCTTGACTGAGGTTGGGGATCACATAACACACATCAGTACTTTCACCCTGTTCACAGAAATATTCAGAAAGTCAGTTCACTCATGTAACTTGTAGTTCAGTTTTCCATAAAAGACACTGAGATACCAGCACTAAATGGTAGTTAAGCCACTATGATTGATAAACTTCTTTTTTTACTTCATACCGGTGTTCCATTAACTTCTTTTTCCAACATACCCCCACCGCCATGGATTTTTAATCCCAGTATCTATCTTTGTTCTATCCGATTTCCACTCGACTTTTGTATCATTGGGCACCATTTTCCAATAATGTTGAGAGCAGGACGTGCTACTAAGGTACACATCCGCACCCAGTCAATTTATATGCAGTGTGCAATGCAGCAGTACCGGCACCACCTCATCATGAGGTAAGTGCCAAGGCCGCGCCCCTTTTTGGGGGGAAACAATTGCTCTAAAATGCTTTAAACGATCACTTACAAGCTTGAGAATGGAGAAGGAAAATGCCTAATAGCTGTTTTGTAATGGGTTGTACATCAAATAAAAAGGCCAGTATAGATC
Organism: Gymnothorax javanicus; assembly: GCA_029692085.1. NCBI lineage: Eukaryota > Metazoa > Chordata > Actinopteri > Anguilliformes > Muraenidae > Gymnothorax > Gymnothorax javanicus. The sequence continues at coordinate 49,490,492 of CM056204.1, forward strand.
TCAGGTCCCCCACTGTACGTGGAAAAGAAAAGGATCCAAAAAGGAGAGCTTTATGGCTTCAAGCTATCCGGCCACTTTGTTGGGTCATTGATCCACTTTGACGGAGGACGAAGCAGGGGCAAGAGGGTTGACTGATTAATTTATTAAGTTTATCGTGAACGCTCGGGTTCGGTCAAGATAGCAAAATAATAACGAGACACACTCGAGAAGTTGCCATTTCTGAAATGCCAAGCAATTATACAAGCTGTGTCACGATGACTGTGCATGCTCATAACTTTGAAAACTAAAAGTATGAACACATTCGCTGACGCTCATAGCCGCCAGCCGCTTATGGGCATTTTCACGTTAAACTGACTGGCAGGCCTACCGAACCGGAATCATGCAGCTTACATGATGAATGATTTGGAAGCTGCTACCAAATATTAAGCTAAGTAGCAGACAAACACAGATCTTCATGATAAACTTTTTTTCACAAAGAAATTTTGTTGGCTTAGTACTTAATGTTACTCACTTAAAAAAAAAAACATCATCTGACAACTAGCCGAATAACTGGCCAACATTAGTTATGTAGCTATTATGGCTATGCTACGCAGCAAGCTTCGTAGATATCCATAATAGCTAACCCTTCGCTTTGCATGCTAATTTTGTTAGCCAAGTAGCTAGCATTTAAATTAAAAGTGCACCTATTAAGTGACTTTTCATTGGTCATTCTTGTATTCTTGAAGTCTAATAAAAGAGGTTTAAATGCGTCATTGTTAAAAAAAAACTCTTGAGTTTTCTCATGCTGGCCATTTCTGCTGTACCTGTCTGTGAAACGCTCTGTTGAGGTCCTGCCCTCACCAACCCCAGTGTGCTGTGATTGGTCAACTTGATCACTCACTTGTGATTGGTCCACCATTCCCCCGTGTGTCGGAAATGTCACGCCCCTTACCATAAATGGATTTCCGCTCCAGAGTGTAAATGAGCTTAAGAAACAAATACTGGTATAGCCTTGTGGGCGTAACTCTCTTCATGCAAGGGCATGCCAATCTATCTGCTTGGCTCGAAAATTCAATTGGTGATATCACCAAGTGAAGAAAAAAAACTGGTCAGAAGCTATTGGGGTGTTTCAGTCAGCTCTGGAGCAGTGTGGTTAGCGGCAGAGAGCACTTATTCTGGAGGTGAGTTATTTTCCTACACAGACCTTTTAAATGCGCATAAAAATTATGATTCACACTACGACATTAAAATAATGAAAACCTGCAATAGGTGCACTTTAAATCATTTAAATAACATCATCAAACAAATAGCCGAATTACTAGCTAACGTTCCCTACGTGGCTATTGTGGCCACACTACATAGCTTGCTACACAGATATCCACAAAAACTTTTTTTTTCACCTCCAACTTTGTGAACGGAGTTTGCTGGCCAGCTAGCTAAATGTTTACTTCATTCATTTAAAGAAAATCTTCAGGCAACTAGCGGAATAGCTAGCTTACATTAGCTACGTAGCTATCGCGGCTATGCCACATTGCTAGCTACACAGATATCTAGTAATAGACCACCAGGGAAGAAAGTTACTATTCCTACATTGCCATTCCCTCCTTTTCTCTCTCTTCATAGAAGCATCTCTGAAAAGGCTCTCTCTCTTCTCTTTGTAAACACTGCCCTTAGCAACCAGATGGACGGTTTGCGGCAAAGCCTTTCCAGTTGAACATTAAGTCCCTGTTTACAAAACACTTATTATTCCGACACTGTTGTATGCAAGTGAGATCTGGACAACTTACAGGCATCACCTGAACATCCTGAAAAAGTAATGTCAACGTTGTCTACGCAAGATCCTTGATATCAGCTTGAATTTAGTATTCTGTACAATAACTTGAAAATGCCTTCATCAATGTACGCCATTTTTGTTCTGCTTTCTGATCTTGTGTACTAACAGAAGCCTATCGAATTTGACAGCACTCGGATGTCCAGTAAGGCCGCCACAGCCGCCATCTTGAATTTTGTATTCCACAGGATAACTTGAAAATGCCTTCGTCAATTTTTATTCATTCCAAACAATCCAGGGGCTGAGGGGTTTTTTTTTTTTTTGTAATAAAAAGTGCATACATGGACTTGAAAATGAAAAACTAAGTGGAGGACAACATTTTCATTATGATTCAAATAATACTTTGGGTTTTGAAAAAGAAATATTTCTGAGAATGCATTTTCATTTTAACATTGTTAGTAATATGTTAAGAGGAGTGATAAATCGGTGTGTATTTTGTGTAGTGATGGTCCAGAGAATATGTCTTCAAAGATGTGGCAAAAAATGTTGAAGGAAGAGGTGTCATGGTGGGCGGTCAGTCTGATAAGTTGATTTATGCTGCTGAGTATTGGAACACATTGCATAAAGACTTGACTCCCATCGTTGAATAGTAGTTTCCAAGGAGGAATGATCAGAAGTTATGTATATTTCAACAGGACAGTGGTACTGCCCGCACTGCGAAGACCTCCAAGAGCTGGCTTTTGAACAGAACAGTCAGTTTTGTGTTTGTTCTGGTCAGAATATTTGGTCTCACATCAAATACAAACTTGCTGGGCAATGTTTTTCGATCAGCTTTTTGAAGCCATCAAAACTGAGTGGAACTATAATGACTCTTCTCCCTGTAAAATGCCTGTTACCAATTTGCTTAATATTTTGCTAGTTTTCAAAGCAATGATTTAGTGAGAAAAGCATAAAAATTTCTGCCATTTTAGATAGGACCTTTTCACCCCAGAGTATAGGAGCCATGATAAAATTTAATGTTACACACCTTCAGACATGAAAAAACACTGAAAATAGAACATACAATTTGCAATTTACAATTTGTGTGCAAACGAGTACAGTTGTACACAAATGAGAGGCTTTTTATGACCTAGGCTTGATGTTGCTGTAACTTGTCAACATAATATCTCACCTGCAGTGTTTTTCTGCGCAGATTTGATTCAATATTATATTTCCTCTACAGGGAAAGCAAGGAAAATGTCAAGGTCCGGTATGAAGGAATATGCCAAAAAAATGCCTGATGTCACTCTAAAGCAGCTTGCTCACCCAAGATTGAGTATTGGGGGAGCTACCAAGAAGGATTGCAGCTTTATTCATTATCACCCTTTATCACAAATTACCACACCCTTTGTCTGTAATCTTTAGATCACGGCTTACTGTGTATTCCATAGACTGCAGTTTTTCTGTTGTACTGATCTTTAGACTTTTTTGTAGTGTGTAAACCACAGCTTTGTTTGTAATCTTTGCACTGCAGCAATAAATGAATTCAGCATTGAGCATGTGCATGTTCCTTCATTACAATTCTCTATTTGTGCCGTGGTTATAGAGTGACATTTGATTTTAATTTGTACTGTGGCAGCGCAGACTGTGGGCTTGAGTGTGCCTAACAGGGCTGCAAGATGCAGTTGGAAATTGTGCTGCCCAGTGTATGGGTGAGCTCAGAAGGCCCAATGGGCAACTAGGCAAAACCTTTTTCTATTTAAAGCTGCAGCAGAGCCGGCCTGAGGCAAACACTTTGGAAACTGCTGAGTCAAACAACTTTGTGTAGAGTTTGTATTATAAGAAGATGCTTGTAAGGTGTTTGGCATCCCTATGTTACCGGAGTGCTCAGCTTATTTGTCAGTACACCAGGTTATGGGAAGATTCAAGCTGGCAAAAACCTCTGCTTAATAGCCCTCGTTGAGACTGATTGGGCATATAACATAACCTTACAGCTAACAGTAAGCTACAAAACATATATTAGCTGGGGGGTATTCCATCAACGTAGCTAAGAACATCCAGACTAAGGCATAATCTTGAGGCTTGAATTGGCACCAACTCCCTATCGAGCCTCGACCCATTCCACCTAGTGAAATAAACTAGCTCCAACTGACGCTAATTCGAGCCTCATCTGCTAAGCCGCACTTCGTGCACGTGCCCAGAGAAAATAAAAAGCCCACACTAGCCGAGTGCCGAAAAATGTCGCGAAATGACTCAAAAGCAAGGGAAAGGAACGAGCGGAGGCGTGTTCCTCTTCTTTTTTTTGGTTTTTCAGGGTTGGTCAAACCAACGTTAAGGTGCGTTACCGCCACGCACTGTGGTGACGTAAGGCCTAGACCTAGAGTGACTATCTCAATATACAAAAAAAAAACTAATCCACATTTCTCTTTTTCAACAATTTTTTTTTCTATTTCCCAAGCGCCTAACTTCCTCGAAACATGACTGTAGCCTACACAACTAATTAATTTGCATTTGGCTCTTGCCAAAACCTTTTTATAAAATTTCTTGGATTTCTCCATTCACTTCCATAATTCCAAGAAATTCCCTCCCTGCATGGACCACCATCCTAATTCTTTCCGTCTTAGATTCAATTTCTTTTGTGCAATTAAAGACCATTGCAATGAAAGCCAAAATGTACCTAAATGTCCTCGCCCTTCAAACTGCGGCAACATTCTTGGCACCAGAAGCAACGTAGTGGTACCCTCTCATAAGCCCTCACCATATAACTCACGTAGTTCAAAAATATTCTGTCTGGTAACTTTTTCGAATTGAAGCAATACCACCATGCTGTCTTGCTCCTTCCCGTCTCGATATGCGCCAAGCTGCACAACCTCCCTCTATTTCCAAAAGAGAACCAACTTTAACAGAATAAGGGACACCTCCAATAACACCCTTTTTAGTTGGCCGCTGATACATAAGACATGAAATTTGAGAAAGATCAAATTATTTTATTTTAACTGCTTTTGCCTTGTTTCGTCGTCCTACATTCAATTATCACAATTCCACTTCTACATACCCTGCCATCCTTTACGCCCTCAGTTCCATTTTTGACAAACTTCCTGACAACATGATTATCACTGAATACACGATTGTTTTCCCATCTATTTCCTACCACCTTCATCCCTACAACAGACGGCCCTTCGTCAGTTTCATTGCCACTTCCTTTTTTCCTTTTCTTTTTACCCCCTTCCACCTCATCACTCTCCACTTGTTCGAAATTCAAAATTTCAAGCAAAAGACAACAATCTAACGTTATACTTTCAAAATTCACACCTTTCGCTCTATCCAGAGCACCCCGTCTCTGCGCTCTCCTCAGCGGAGCAAACCCTCTTTATGGGGGTTTATGAGGATTATCGCGAAATTATCACAAGGAAAGGGAACACTGCTGCCATCAACAGGGCGAGGGAGGTGGCCTGGCAGAATATCGTTGACCGGCTAAATACATAAGTGTCACAGAGATCATTGAATAGGTTGTATTTTATAATAAAAATATCCTGCATGAAAGGGACAAAATGAGTGTAGATAGGCTTACTGAAATTCACCAAATGTATTAATTTATTTTCAAAAGTGATACCACATTTATCAACTGATTGTTGCGAAAATTTTAGATGATTTGCTAGCCAATTGGAATTTTTTTTTTTTTTTTTTTGTTTTATTTTGCCTTTATTGGAATGATCTTATTTATTTTTGAATAGTTAATGTTTCTTAATTAATTATATTTATGTTTCACATATTATTATCATTACATGACAGTTGTGAGCATGTAAATGCACTGGCAGAACTGCCTTTTGGGTGTCTGTTCCAGTCTATTGGACATTCTTTGAACATAGATGAAGTTAATCCTCACCTTAAACCTGCTACAGGGCAGGATTGCCCTGCAGCTAAAATCACCATGGTTACTAGGCTGGGATTCACATTAACCACCTTGATGGAACAGAGATGTGGCTCAAGTTGATGGAACAGAAATCTGAGCTTAGCTGGATGTATCAGGCTTAGCCAGAACCATAGTTTCCATGGTTACCAATGTGGGGCTAATCTCAGCCACTTTGATGGAACTGAACTCTCACTATCATAAGCCAGACTTGGCCATTTAAGTCTGGATTTTCCTTTAGCCTGCTTGATGGAATACCCCCCTGGTTTAGGGTGCAAAACAATTATCCTCAGCAGATGTAACAAAATTTAGACCCCTGCCCAAAAGTCTCATGTGTAGGTGTGATAGCTATGGCCGTACCATGCATTAATCCCAAGATAGAATGGTGAAAAAATTTAATAAGAAGACAAGCATAGGTTATAGCAGTTTCTTTGTGATGCATAGGCTACAGTCTCTCTCTGTTATTGCTTCTGCTGTGGTTAGATGCCTTTGTGGTGGTCTGTCGTGAATCCGTAAACTTTTTGCCTCGTCAGCGCTCTAGCACCTTCAGTTTTTCACCGATACTTATCACATTTTAAATGCATTTAAATGGGATGAAAATCTAGGCCAAGTGCGATTTTGGCCATATTTGGCCAAGCAGACGCAGTGGCTTTGGCACTTTTTTTTTCTTTCTTGTAATTGTGTTAATGTGATGGGAAAATGCAGATCGAGTTAGCTAAGTTCCAGTGCTCAAGTCACTGTTTAAATATATGCGTGTAAAAATACATCTAGAGTTGTAATACACTAATTATCTGTTTACCTTTATAGTATAGTTGTACATTTATAAAAGGTATTTAGTTTCAGTGGGTCAAAATGCGAACCTAAAATGTAGAAAATTGGAATTTGTTATTGGGAACATTATTGGAACAAATGTTCAGTATTAGCTGGCTGGCTAGCTAGGTAGCCAAATTTAGAATATTGATAATGGATAAGTAGCTAGCTAACTACCTCATAAAACCCAACTTCAAAAACTTTGAGCCATTAAAAATAAGGTAAATGCAGTCTATAGGTAAAGCATCCCAACAATCATGTATTTTAATGTTAGTTCTAACTAACAAGATAGCTAGCTTACGAGGGTGACCTTACAGATTATTTATTTACTACTTAGCTAGCTATATGACAGTTTTTAGCAAGCTAGCAAGATTTGGCAATAGGTCACTTTAGCCAGATATAGTAAATATATACCTATGAGATACAGGTATGATTGAAGGAGCCTGAATGTCACCACTTGTTTTTCAATACTGAACAGAAGTTGTAGCTATACGAGTTGTAACTGCAAAAAAAGGAGTCCAGGATTGAATATCAATTGTGAAATCAGTATCACAGGTCTTTAGTCAAGCAAAATCACACTAATTAAGCCATAACTTCCAAGAGGCACCTGAAACCATTTCACCCTCTTGACCCTTCCCAAGTCAACTTGCAGTTCCGGCTAACATTTTTACGTCACAAGTTTATCAGCGCAGTACTTACCAGAGAAAATGAATGGAGGCAGTTTACCTTCTTAGCATGTGAACCTGTCATCACTCATGGTCAAGGCCAGTTTTTAACAAACTTCAATTAAAGTGCTCTCCAATCCTGTCGTTATAATAATAACTACAAAACAGAACTGTATTCAGTTTGTAATCAGTCTCCAGCTTCAGAGTAGACTCGTGCTTTCTTCAAAACCTGAAAAATGTTACTCCACCACCCAGAATTTTGTACAACAGACATGTTCTATCTGTTCAGTGCAACTTATTACCAGTAGGCTTCTTTTTGAAACTGGGCTGATTTGCCAACAGTACTTGTCAGATGAATTGTTTTTAATGAAGCTGGAGACACTGCATTTTTGTTCCAAAACAAACTGACCATGTGAACCATGCATCAACAAATACTTCCTCCTGCAGTTTTGGGACAGAATGTTAACAGCCAATGACTGTTGAATGAAAACCAACTGACATTGCACAGCTCTTGGTACAACTACTTGCTCATCTATTTAACCAGAGTTTTGAGGAATGAGCAGAGGTGGACTGATACTTTATTTGTAATCTGCAGACAGCCACAATGGAGTAATTCTGAATTCAGCAAATGCCATAGCTCATGGACGGTGGAGCATCAGTTTCTGACTTATTCTTCTGATTGTCAGTAGTGGAGATTGCAGTGATAAATGAATGGCGAAGAGGCTCCAGCAAACAAGTCAAAGAGCAAATTAAGAATGACCGGTGATGTCTATACACAACGGGAGTCAGCATTAGCATAGAATTTGTGAACACAAAACAAAATGGTTTACTTCCTAAAGTATTGGCACCATTCTGCCAATAGCAAACAAAAAACATTGTAATGTGATAAGGGCCTCCCTTTTAAAATTTTAGAAAAGTATTTATGAACAATGAAAAGCGGAAACATCAAAAATTAACCAAAAAGTATGTGAACTTTGCCCGCTGCATTTGGATGCATCACAGAACTATGCCCAATAACCAGAGGGCCTGGGCTTCTATGACACTTGAATGGATGAGTCTCAGTGCAGTAGAATTCATTCACTTTATTGCAGTACAGCAGGTGTGCAGGCACTCCTCCTCAGCGCAGAACTCAGGGGCAGGCATGCAAACACCTTTCCAGCAGTGTTGCATTTTAATCTATCAGGCCGCACAGAGACTCGACCCACCCGCCACCATTCAGCGCACTTTGAGCAGCATGGCATTGAGTAGACTCAGAATCTCTCCGAAGTAGCCCTCTTCTTCGTCTCCAAGTCCCCGCTCACTGAGAGCTAGTTCCTGATACTGCTCCCGCAGAGCACTGAGTGAGCGGGTCAGTACTGGATTCTGCTGGTACTGGGGTCGGCAGTTGGGCATGAAGGCCAGCAGGGCGCACAATGCCTTTTCCCTCCAGTCGTGTTCTGGGGATGCCAACATTTCTGGCACCAAGCTGCACCAGCCCTGCTCAGTCAGCAGGGGAAGCAAGGAGATCTCGGCGTACTGCCGCAGGCGCTCCTGATGTGAAGAATCCAGGACGAGATCCAGACCAGCCTGCGAGATCAGCTCCTGTGGAGAAAGGGAGGGGGCGGGGGTGTTAGGTTGCCCTGAACAGAATGTTTATCTTGACATTCAGCAGAAAAACAAGAATTAAAAAAAAAAAAAAAAAACCTTTCCACAATACTTTCTGAACAGCCAAAAGTCAGTGGTTCCAAAAGTCTTTTGTCTCTGCAAGGCCCGGGCTCGATCCAGACAAGGGCTTAAATAGTTTAGATGAAAAATATTTTTATGCTAAAATTTTCTGATATATTCGAAGTTTTTAAAGCTAGTAAGCCCACCAAAAATGGGCAATGATCGACTTTTCCATTGGAAGAGGACATGTTCGTATTTCTGTTTTTCTTTTTCTGGTGTGTCCTGTTCAACATCACAAATGCACAGGAAAACAGAGCCATTAAAATGTGGCTTAAAAGGGCACATAACTGTGATGAATATAATACACCAAATGAAGACAAATGAAAAGCATTTTTATGTTCAATGATTGCGATTGTGGTTGAGAAAACAGAAAAAAAAAAAAAAAAAAAAAAACAGCATACACAGGGGTGCCCAGTCCAGGACTGAGTTTGTGAACCACTAGTCAACAGGCACACAATTCCTGGTCCACGTTGCTCTTTCAGTGTTGACCAAAGTACGACTCACCTTCTCAGTGATCATGTCATAAAGCAAGGTGACAACTCGGACACGCAGAGCTCCACTACCTGAGGCCCCAAACAGATCCCTCAACACCTGCACGCCACCCATCTTCAGGAAGTGACCTCGTGCAAAGGGGAAGTGACGTAACAGCGAACCCAGAGTAAACAGCAACTGTACAAAAACAGATATTTGCCATTTTCATCCAGACCACGTGAAGGTAGAGATCTCTTAGGAAATAATACCACTTTTTAACAATTCTGCCCCTTAGTGTGTGAATTTTAGAATCCATCGGTTCACCCAGCATGCATCATTTTTGTGATAAATTGTAAGCAGTACCTGAAAAGTTAAAAATATCTACACACTTTCAATAAGGGATACAATTACTGATTTCAAACAATGCCCTTCATTAGAACCCGTGCTATTGAGCATGTTTAAATGTCCACCTTGCAAAGTTGCACAAGGAACATGCTAAAAACAGTTTATTTTTTTTTTAATTTAATTTTTTTAAGAGAAGCACAACAGCAAGCACTGTACATGTTTTTTTGCTTTATTCTGACATGTAACGGCATTGTACACTTGGTTTTTGCAGCAATTTTGCAGGTTATGTTTTAGTCTTACATCTGGGTTTTGAAAAGTGGCCCATCACTGAAATTTCCGGGGGTTGTTTTGGTAATATCCTCGTTTTTCCCTGGGTTAGCACTACAGTTTCCAAGGGCTAAAGTGGCCCTGCTGAAAATACTGTGTAGCAGTGTGCTCCAAAATTACTGGCACCCATGACTGCCAATGCACAAACAATACGTTAGAAAATGTAACAAAAAAAAAAAAATATATATATATATATATATATATATATATATATATATATATAGAGAGAGAGAGAGAGAGAGAGAGAGAGAATCTCTCAATAACAACATGTGAGAAATACTGCACAATATTAACGTGTCAATGGAACCAACCAAAATCATTTACTGATTTAATTAAAACTCAATTTCCTCCAAATCAAGGTTTTACAATTAATAACACCCTTAAAGATGATTGTAAATAACCTCTATTGAAATTAAACCAGATATTAAATTTGTCTTAAGTTTTATCTAAATGTTAAGGAGCTAAAATGAATCATTACATCACCTCTTATTTCACTAGGGTATAAAAAAGAGGTAACACATGTAATATCCCTTTGTCATCCAATACCAAGAAGAAAACAAAACAACTGTCAGTTCAAAAGAGGCAGATGGTCATAGACCTTCATGAATCTGGTAATGGCTACAAGAAGATTCACAAACGATTGCATATGCCACTGAGCAGTGTCAGGACAATTATTTTAAAAATTCCAAAGATCTGGAACTGTTGAAAACCTCAAGGGTGGATGATGCAACTGCATTTTGTCCCCCAGGATACTGGGGAGGATGGTGATAGAAGCAACAAAATTCCCAAGAATCACTGAAGGAACTGCAGGCCTTGGTGGCATTTTGGAGCACCTAGTTTCAGAAAGCACCATCAGGTGCCACCTCTTTGGAAGGGTTGCCAGAAGAAAGCCTTTTCTGGCCAGAGGACACAAAAGCAAGCACTTGGGAGTTTACCAGACGTTTGCCGTGACTGGAACACAGTGCTTCAATCAGATGAGACCAAAATTACATGTTTCGGTCAGATACAGCATCGGCATGTTTGGCGTTGAAACAGATGCATACAAGGAGAAGCATCTCGTACCCACGGTGAAATATAATGGTGGGTAAGTCATGTTTTGGGGCTGTTTTAATTCCAGAGGTCCAGGGGAACTAGTTAAGATTAATGGCATAATGAATTCCACCAAGTATCAGGATATTTTGGCTGAAAATCTGGTTGCTTCCACCAGATGGCTGGGACTTGGCCGCAGGTGGAATTTCCAAAAAGATAATGACCCAAAACATACCTAAAGATTCACACAGAAATGGTTCTGTGACAACAAAATCAACATTCTGCAATGGCCATCTCAGTCGCCAGACATCAATCCAACTGAAAACCTGTGGGCTGTATTGAAGAGGGCAGTTGATAAATTCAAATGCCAGAATGTGAAAAATCTTGATAGGATTTGATTACAGAAATCGTCCAAAATCGCCCCAAATATGTGCCTTAACCTTGTCAAAAATTACAGTCAAAGATTCCATGTTGTTATCTTTGCCAGAGGAGGTTTCACCAAGTAATGAATGAAAGGAACCAATTATTATGAAACTTAATTGAAATGTATTTTGTCTCCAATTATTATGATTTTGGTTGTTTCCATCAAAACATTAATCAAGTAAGGTATTTCACATATGTTGGTGTATTCCGTTTCCCTAAAATGACATTGTTTAAATATTTTTTTATATTGTTTTTGCATCGCCAGTCAGTGGTGCCAGTAATTTTGGAGCCCACTGTAGGTGTTCAATGTTTCAGACGTCACACAAAATTTTTAAGCTGACGGACGCTGACCTAACAGCCCATGGAATTAACATTTTCCGAGACTCTGACAGAGCAGTCTTGTTAATAGTTATATAACACGCAATGCCTGACAAGTGAGAAGTGCTAGATGGCTCTAACCTTTTTCTTCACATTCATTGGCCGCTCTGTTGCTATCGGGCTCAACAGTTTCTGCAGGGCTCCGCCCTCTACGGCCTCAACCTGCACCCAGGGATTACTGAAGGCAGAGGGCAGGTTAGCATCATGCAAATGCAGGGAAACATTGCATCGACAATATCAGAACATAAAGATGTTATCACTGCTTTAGCTCAGGATGAAAATTACAAAAAAAACCACAAAAAAATCTTTCCACAACAAATTCACAACTTGCTGAATTTTTATATGATCCTTATAAAATGTACTCTTTCGCAAAACAGAAGCCAGATGAAGTCATTCAGCTCAACAAGTAACACCATTTTCCTACCACTGAAGTATACTTGACACTTAAAATTCTTAGGGCCCAATCTTACGCCAGAGTCCCTAAACCCGTTATTTGGGGATTTAGCATTGCGTAAGAGGCGTTCCCCCGCAAAAGTTGCTATCTTGCACACCTGCCTATATCCCTAAAACACCAGCGCTACCCGTTATATTATGCATAGGCGTGGTTTGGGCGTTACGCCAGTTAAACCAATCAGTGTGCCAGGTGCCATTGCCATTAGGAGCAGGCTGCGCTACCCCAAACCCTCAAACCGAAACCCGTGATGGAGAGAGGAAGGTCGCCACGTTTCTCCGAAGACGAAGTTAAATTGCTCGTGCATGAGGTCAAATCCAGACAGGGGAGGATCTGTTTTTGTTAAGTTAATTATGAATTGTATTATTATTATTATTATTATTATTATTATTATTATTATTAGACACTGACATATTGTTTAATGTTTGGTATGTAATAATAATAATAAAAAAAAAAAACATCAAGCCTACTCCGTTTGTGATGGAAACTTCAAAAGAAAAAAAGAAAAAGAAAAAAATGCGTTTCGCCATGCACTTCCAACTCCCTCTCCCGTCTGAAATGAAGCGTAGAACAAAATCCCATTTTAGAAAAATAAAATTAGGTCTATGCACTGGCACTCAGCGACGAACTTTTTTTTCCAGCGAGAGGGGTATTTCAGAACTCTTCAGCGAATGAAGGTAATTCTGGTGACAAGTACGTTGTTTCGTCCGTTTACATTTTCCAATCGAACAGCTGTCTATTTTTTACAGCAAGTTGCGTGACCGTGCTGCAAAAACAGGTGTACATACTTGTCGCCGAAATTACCTTCATTCGCAAAAGAGTTCTGAAATGCCGCTGTCGCTGGAAAAAAAAATTCGCAGTGTCTAGAGATACGGCAGTTTCATGGGTACGGCAGTCAATTTGAAGGGATTAGGATAAGGATTAGGGATTCTGGTTAGGGGAAGGGTTAGGTTAGGGCAAGGTTTGAAATTGGGACTGCCGTACCTCTCTACATTGAAATGCATTGAAAACTGTGCACTCAGAGTAACTGCCAAAAAAATTACCGTTGCCAGTGCAGTGCCAGTGCATAGACCTATTTATAATTAAATCATTTTTCTGTACTGAATGTAGCCCATTATTTTGTCGCTGTTGGATCACCGTGTCTTCAATTGCCACTTGATTATTCTTGAATTGGAAAACGTGTTAATAAAGGAAAACCATCTAGAATTAGCCAGGACTAATTGTAGTCAATAAAGGGATGGATATTTTCCCCAAAATTATCAGGTCTAGCGCTGGCCCTGATATTATATATAAAATATATCATTAATATATATTATATATAATAATTATATACTATTATAAAAGTGGAAAAAATGATTGATACAAAATACAAACAATATAGACTTACCTGAAAGGCCCAGGTAGCTGGTGCGCTGGCGGTACACGCGTTCTGGGCGTCTTCTATTATTTAATTGGCGATCAAGGTCATTTAGTACTATCTCTGCCTTTTTCTCAGGGGTTCAACTGAGGCTAAAGCAAGGTGGCTTTTCATAGACGAGTTAATTTGGGAAGCGGAGCCGCATGTGCACGTCCACATGTGTCCAAGTGGACGCGCATTCAAGCAGCCTGGGCGCGCTCTTGTAAAAGCCCAAATGGGTAGCGGGTGGTTTGAGGACCCGCCATACGCTTTCCCTAAAGTGTGTGGTCAAGATAGCAATTGTAGGGAAAGCGCATAAACACGCCCACGGGCTCACCTCCAGGCGCAAATAAGGGAGTCGGCATAATGCATAACGGGTAGTGTGGCCGCACGATACCGTTTAGGGATAGTGGAAGCTGCTAAATGCGTAATTCACGGGTAGGGGGTAGTGGCAACGGGTAGGGCAGTGTGAAAGATAGAGCCCTTAGTACCTAGACCAGGGCTCCTCAAAACATGGTCCTCGAGGGCTGAGAACTGCTGGTTTTCCACCCTCCCTTTACCTGGGAGTCAGGTGAGATGACGATCTGGCCAATCAGCAGCATTAATTGTTCACTTAGTTGCCTGGAAGGAAGGAAAACCAGGACTGAATTTGGATTCGAGGGCCGGAGCTGAGGAGACCTGACCTAGACAGTATCCAGGACTGTATCAGTCCTGTTTTTGAAAACTCCCAAAATTTCTGCCTCTACGGCATGACCTGGCAGGCTAATCCACACTTTGACCGTGGCGTAAAAAAAATTTCCTAATCTCGGTGCTAAATTTACCCACAGCTAACATCCATTTATGAACCCCTATTCTGATGAACAGGCCTAAACCCAACTAATCCTGCATACTTCACTTTAAAATGACTCCTTCACAGACTGAACTAGGACTCAAAATAAGAATATAGCATTGAGAAAGGAATATTAAAAAGCCTATATAGTTGTGGCCACATCATTAAAAGCCATCGGGCCCTATCTTACGCCAGAGTCCCTAAACCCGTTATTTGGGGATTTAGCATTGCGTAAGAGGCGTTCCCCCGCAAAAGTTGCTATCTTGCACACCTGCCTGTATCCCTAAAACACCTGCGCTACCCGTTATATTATGCATAGGCGTGGTTTGGGCGTTACGCCAATTAAACCAATCGGTGTGCCAGGTGTCATTGCCTTTAGGAGCAGGCTGCGCTATCCCAAATCCTCAAACCGAAACCCGTGATGGAGAGAGGAAGGTCGCCACGTTCTCCGAAGACAAAGTTAAATTGCTCAGTATGAGGTCAAATCCAGACAGGGGAGGATCTGTTTTTGTTAAGTTAATTATGAATTGTATTATTATTATTATTATTATTATTATTATTATTATTTGACATTGACATATTGTTTAATGTTTGGTATGTAGGGGAGAGCTGGTACGAAAAGTTACATTTTTCACATGGACGCTATTTTAAAAGATAACGCTACAGACCGAAAAAAAAATTTCGAGCGATTAACTATTTTAGGTGTTAATGCTCTGTCAATATCAGGTGCTAAATCATCACCATATATATTGACTTCGCATAGTTTGACGTCGAACGGAAGTTGCAGATTGCTTTTTTCGACCCATCCAGCCGATGAAAGTAATGCACGGGCAGGGCAAAAGTAATGTGATCAAATTTACTGAATCTTTTTAAATTTCTGTTGTTAAAACAGAAGCAAAAACAGCCAGACATTTGTTTTAAACATTTTAATTGGCTTCAAATGTTCCAAAAAGTGAACGTGAACATGTTTAATGTGCAAGGTCTATTTATAAAAATTATCCCAGATAGCAAGCACCTCCGCCCGGATCTGCCCCCTGCTCTGTGCCGACTCCAGCTGATCCGCTCAGAGCCGGGCAGATCCGGAGCGGAGGAGCTTGCTATCTGGGATGAAATTACTCATCACATTTGTGACAGATATAATGAGTGGCACCCTCAGTGCATGCCTCATGCACCACAGCAGACAAAAAGATGCACCGACCACACTTCTCCAGGCAAAGATGAGGCAAATGTCTCCCCACAAACAAGACATTCTCATCCTTGCCCCGAGAAACTGTGGTTGCAGTGTGTCCACTAAGCCTCGCTTTTTTGGGAGTTTTGAAGAGGACTGTTTTCTGGCCCCTCTGCTGATTCTCCTCCTCCAAAGCAGCTTTCACCGGGGTGTCAGTCAGTATTGCTGTTGACCTGCAACATTCAATGAGATTATAGTCAGAATCAGCTTGTTTTTATACAAGCAAGAGAATCAAGACGAGTTAAAAAATGACACTATGCCCACCTCATTCTGCCTCTCCTTTTTATTTTCTTTCCTCGAGCCAGCCTTTTGGATATGGGCTAAAGCTTTTCTGGGCTGAACCTCTGTACTGGCGTGCCACTAGATGTTCCTGGAACCACTAGCATACCCGGATAGATGATATGCGCTGGCGATGGAGCTGGCGCTGGTGATGAAGGGGGCGCTGGTGATGGAGCTGGTGCTGGTGCAGGACGGTCGGTCACAAAAGCTGGAGCAAAGTCTGCCTCACTGAAAATATCTGGATTCAAGGGCCAGATACCGTACACTTGAACCCAGACGAAATGCTACTTGGTGTCGCAGCTTGAGGCAGAGCTTTAGCCACAAGACTTGGGATGTTGTAGATAGTCAAAGTTCTTCCAGGGTTCATTCAAGATCCAATTGTCTGCTGCACTGTTAATGTAGTGCTACAGAGGGCCAAAAATGCTTCGGTCTAGCGGCTGAAGACGGTAGGAGCAGTGGGGTGGAAAAGACAGGAGTACAATGCCCCGTGACTTGCAAAAAGTCAATAGCTACCACAGAGAGGTGTGATGCATGATTGTCTAAGAGTAGCAGCAACTTTGACTCCGGGGTCACGCGGGTGTGTCTTGCAAAATGCTGTAAAAAGGCCAAAAAATCTGTCTCCTGCATCCACCCCGATCCATTTGCAGAACCAGTGGAGCCAGGGGGACCATCCCAGATGAAGTGGTCATGGAACTTCTTCCTTGGGAAGATAAAGTAAGGGGGAACAAAGTTGCCTTGTGCGTTGGCAGCAAAGGCAACGGTCACCAATATCCTTCTTTCCCCGGAGGTCACAGCACCGACCTGGCGCTGGCCCTTAGTGGCAATGACTTTGTCTGGCACTTGAACTGTTGTGGTACCTGAAATAATGAGTGAAATGAATTATTGCTGGTGCAAATCACTGTTGCTTTTAAATTTATCATCTAAATATAAATTTTTACCTGTTTCATCCATGTTCCAGATGTCATTTGCCTCAAAATTATAGTGGGTGAGGACAGTCTTTAGGTTGTTAAAAAACGCGGTCACGTTGGTCTTGTTGAAGCTGGTGGAACGGGACATGCTGGTGGCTTGAGGTTGACGGATGGACAGGGTTCTGTTATGCCGAGGAAGGAGGCGAGCCAATCCTTCCCTGCCATCTGGTTTTTCTTCCATGAACATGGAGTTTTGAGGCCAATATTTTTCGCCAGCTCATATGCAAACTTTTCGCACCTAAAAAAAGCATAAAAAAGAGGTTAATTCTCAGATAGCAAGCACCTCCGCCCCGGATCTGCCCCGGCTCCAGCCTTTCCGGCTCAGAGCCGTGGCAGATCCGGAGCGGAGGTGCTTTGCTATGTGGGCGTAGTGGTGTAGCTCTGTCTGCGGTGTTACTCGCACCTCTTTAGGACTCAGGCCAAAATATATATCGGCTGCTCTCTTTATATATGCCTGCAGTTTCTTCTCCTGTTCTTCTGTGAAGACTTTGTTGTGAGCCCTGTACCCCGGGGCCCTGGTCTGCTGCCCTCTTGCCTCTGCCCTCCTGTTGCAGTACCTGAACAGGGTGACATGACAAATGCCATGCACCGCTGCTGCCCTCCTTTTACTATCGCCTCTTCGACATCAAAAAAAGGCCCTTGCGTAAACCTCCGGTCAACTGCCTCTCTGGGTAGTTCTGACCCTAACTCTTGGCATTTTCTGTCGGTAAAACATAACACACATTTTTATGGAGCTTTTAAACACAAAATGCAGCCGATTAGCAGAGAGGGACGAACGTAACTGTTGCTACTTCAGTCCCGACGGTGACTCCTGACATTTGAACGAGGATTACTTCCAAAGTGGAAAAATTCTGACATTTCAAACTGCACCATATGTTACGGAACTAAATCACCTATCATTTCATCATAAATATGACACATGGAGCGATAAAGACAATCTTTAAATCAAAAAAGTTTAGCATTCGTCTGAATTTACTCACCGCTGTGGAAAACAGTCTTCTCGGTCTTGTGCGGCGAGGAGGACTGGACGCCTCAAGAATGTTCGCGGTTCTGGAGAGGGGCGCGAGCTGCACATGCTGACCTAATATGAAGCATCGAAGTGCGGATGGCTGTGAGTAAATCGCCGTGTTACTTTCGTCCAGAGTTACTTTCGCACTGGCGCTCCCTAATAATAATTTAAAAAAAAAAAAAAAACATCAAGCCTACCCTGTTTGTGATGGAAACTTCAAAAAGAAAAAAAAAAAGAAAAAAATGCGTTTCGCCATGCACTTCCAACTCCCTCTCCCGTCTGAAATGAAGCATAGAACAAAATCCCATTTTAGAAAAATAAAATTAGGTCTATGCACTGGCACTCAGCGACGTAACTTTTTTTTCCAGCGAGAGCGGCATTTCAGAACTCTTCAGCGAATGAAGGTAATTCTGGTGACAAGTACGTGGTTTCGTCCGTTTACATTTTCCAATCGGACAGCTGTCTATGTTTTACAGCAAGTTGCGTGACCGTGCTGCAAAAACAGGTGTACATACTTGTCGCCGAAATTACCTTCATTCGCAAAAGAGTTCTGAAATGCCGCTGTCGCTGGAAAAAAAAATTCGCAGTGTCTAGAGATACGGCAGTTTCATGGGTACGGCAGTCAATTTGAAGGGATTAGGATAAGGATTAGGGATTCTGGTTAGGGGAAGGGTTAGGTTAGGGCAAGGTTTGAAATTGGGACTGCCGTACCTCTCTACATTGAAATGCATTGGAAAACTGCCGTACCCGTAGCAACTGCCAAAAAAATTACCGTTGCCAGTGCAGTGCCAGTGCATAGTCCTATTTATAATTAAATTATTTTTCTGTACTGAATGTAGCCCATTATTTTGTCGCTGTTAGATCGCATGGGGGAGAGAAGTCGTGTCTTCAATTGCCACTTGATTATTCTTGAACTGGAAAACGTTTTAATGAAGGAAAACCATCAAGAATTAACCAGGACTAATTGTAGTCAATAAAGTGATGGATATTTTCCCCAAAATTTTCAGGTCTAGCACCGGCCCTGATATTATATATAATAATAATAATTATATTATATATATTATATATTATTATATAATATAATTCGGGAAGCGGAGCCGCATGTGCACGTCCACATGACATGTGTCCAAGTGGACGCGCATTCAAGCCGCCTGGGCGCGCTCTTGTAAAAGCCCAAATGGGTAGCGGGTGGTTTGAGGACTCGCTATATGCTTTCCCTAAAGTGTGTGGTCAAGATAGCAATTGTAGGGAAAGCGCATAAACATGCCCACGGGCACAGGCGCAAATAAGGGAGTCGGCATAATGCATAGCGGGTAGTGTGGCCGCAAGATACCGTTTAGGGATAGTGGAAGCTGCTAAATGCGAAATTCACGGGTAGCGGGTTGTGGCAACGGGTAGGGCAGTGCGAAAGATAGAGCCCATCATGTTTTGACCACTATAGGTTTTCATCATGGCTTCAAAATGGACAATACAGGTGTGGCCCTACCTATATAGCTGCGACAGCCAATGGGAGGCAATCACATGACCAAGAAATCAAGACAAGTGAAATAAAACTAATGAAAAAACAAGAAAAAAAAACCCCCCCAAAAAACATGAAATGAAATTACACAAAAATGTATGGATTTACATTATAAATCAGTCATTCCATGTCCAGTGGAGCAATGGTGGGAACCTAACCCCTCAAAAAAAATTTGTAAAAAAAAATATGCTCTAGTGCATGGTCTTACACAAGCAAAGACATAATTTTAGCTTCCTAAGTCAAATTGTCACTGAGATATGGTCATTTCAAAGTAGATCATGAAGCCAAATATTAATTCCTTATGTTTTTTGCAGGCTTTCTGGTGCTGTAAACTCATAGTTCTAGTAGAGATAGAACGCCAACTTTGCATACTTGCAGAACTTTTGGCATAGATTACAAAATTAGAGCCAGATCTGTACCCAGACTCATCTCCGTGGCACCACCTGGGGACAAATTCATGAACTTCTCAACTATTGAATTACATTTTCAGTATTTCAGTGGCCTGATGTGCCTTGTATTGTGACAATGAAAACAAAGGAAATGGGGTTTATCCAAGCCATTTCAAGTAACATTTCTGACGGAAAGAACACTTGACAGGTTTATCTATGGAACAAAACATATTTTAAAAGATTCCAAGTGCTAGTGTCAAGGACATAATCCTTAATAACCAAGAAGTATTTCAATATCCCTGAAAAGGTCATTATTTTGGTGGGGAAGAGTGATGGTAACAGTAACAATCCCTGAGGCACGACACTTCCCACAGAGCCCTGTTCAGATGAGATCCCTCACACCATTATTCTCCATGTTCTGTTGCATAAACAGCTCTATATCCACTCTAAAATACATAATGCATGATGCATTATACACTATGGAGAAAATATGTCATTAGTTAATGAGCAACTTAATTTTTTTTCTTTTAATATAAAAATATAATGCTCACACATGCACAGACGCAAATCATAAAAGCAATGCTTGCCAAGCTTATTTACTTACGAGAACTTAAAATGATCTCCATCCCCAATTACCCTTTTGGAAAAATGTCATTAGGGTATGATGTGACAGAGGTTTTCGAGCCGTCCAAGAAAATTGATCAATTGCATAAACCATCTATTCCTCAACTGGGAAATGCGCCCAGGACAGACTAACAAATCATAGCAGTAAATGAAAATAAATTTTCCTCATTTGCACAAGCATACCTGGAGACAGCCGAGCCCAGTACAAAGGCAGCACCCTCCTGCAGGCGTAGGTCTGTGCTGTTTACAGCATCAATCACCAACTTTAGCCCTCCTATGGACACCAGGTCCTGCGCATTGTCTATCTGAGCACACAAAGAGCAAGTCAGTTGAACTATAAGTGCACAAAATAGAAAGATACATATAAACATTTCAGATCTTTACCCTTGAGTATTCTGATAGTTTCTAAAATGACAATGTCAATAGAAAAATCCTTGTCTGGGTTCACCTACTACTCCACTTCGGCATCTACAGTCGTGTGAAAAAGCATTCGCCCCCATCTCGATTTCTTCTATTTTTGCTTGTTAGCGAAATTTATGAGCCAATTTCTCAAAGAATGAGACAGTAAAGCATAGGGGATGATATATCAGATTCCCCCTCAGATTCCAACAAAATTTTTGTGGGGGTAGATATATCGTAAAAACTGACAGAAATCACATTTTTTTATCTCTGAAACCCTTCGGAAAAAATATGTACAGCCCTATTAAGAGAAGGGGTCCGAGGACCAAAATTCCACAAAACTAAAAAATGAGTTTTTGACTTAGATTATCTCTGTGCGCCATCATTCAGCCTCTGTGATTTCATGGTATATGAACGTATCGGGTAGTGTCTTTCAAAAAACATCGGTATTTTAGAGACTGAATGAGGGCGCCACCTAAATCACTACTTTTCACTTTGCATTCTGGGACCTCCCACGGCTTGCGCCCTGATTAATGGCGCGTTCAATTTTCCTCGGAAGTCGGAAATCGGAGCTGGAATGACGTCACAGCAGAGTTATCAGCGTTCCAGTTACAAAGTCGGAAAAAAGTTGCCAACCGCCATAAAACAGGAAGAAGAGTCGTAAAACAAGATGGATGGCCACGTCTACGGCAGCTATTCTCGCGCTTGCCTTGTCCGAATATAAGCAACTTCTGGACAAATATGCGGTCCTTCTGCAACCTTAAAACACGGTAGATGAAGAGGAAACACAAAGGCGCAGACGTATACGGCTGATTTAGTGCAACAAACACTAGTCAGAAGTAATAAATGGAATATTACAGGAGCTTCTACTTACTCTTTACACCTGGGGCAGCCATCTTCGAATGCTAACTCGGAGGTAGTGAAGATTCTCCGACTCGGAACTCGGATATCCTGACCTCCGAGTACAAATGGAACGCGGCATAAGCCTGGCACATTCATGCACATTTGGACACCTGGGGACCTGTCCTTTCTAAATATGCATGAATGTCGATGGCTTAGTTTGGGCGCTTTTGTACAGGGGGCGCTTTTTGTGGCGGAAATGCAATTTTGGCACATTTTCATCAAGCTATAACTTAGTGCGCCCACTATGGAATGAAATGAAACTACTTTTATTATGTTCTTCTATATCTCTACTTTCTATGATAATAATATCAAGAAGGCTTTTTGTCATGCAGTGCAACCCCCTGGGCCAGCTGAGCCATCTAGTGGCCAGTTGAAGAACCAACCTAGCAATACAGTACCGAGTCGCTGTAATCTGCCGTGAACGTTTTAGCTCAAAAATGGTGAAGGTAGATTACTGCTATAAAAAATACCATTACCATTTCCACATTTTTCACGCGCCATTTCTCAAAAAATCGCTAGTCCGATTTAAATGAAGTTTGGAACATAAATAGTTTACAGCATGATGGTTGTGCGGAACCTAAAAAATATGGCCCTTTTGGTTCTCTTTTAATTTCAGGGGGTGCTGAATATATAATGAGGTAGAGAATTTTCAAGTCAAGAGCAAAATTTCTAGAAACCTTTGCATTTTGTTCCAACTTTAAGAGGTTTACCCCATAGATGCTGGATCAGGCAACCTGTGTGCAAAATAAGAAGTTGATATGTCTATTAGTTACTGAGGTATGGTGCTTTGAAATTGTCATGATATGCCCCTTTGCGGCGGCCATCTTGGACACCTAATTTGCATAATTTATACAAATCAACTCCATCCCTGGTAATTTGAATGTTTGCTTCTCATATCAATAAAGCAATTTGATGTGAGTGATGAAATAAAGATTTTCATGCTTAATAGCAGTATTCTACCTTAATGGCATAAAATGCCTTCTTGATATTACTATCATAGAAAGTAGAGATATCGAAGAACATCAAAAAAGTAGTGTCATTTCATTCCATAGTGGGCGCACTAAGTTAAAGCTTGATGAAAATGTGCCAAAATGGCATTTTTTGCCACAAAAAGCACCCCCTTTACAAAAGGGCCCAAACTAAGCCACCGCCATTCATGCATATTTAGAAAGGAAAGGTCCCCACGTGTCCAAATACGTATGAATGAGCCAGGCTCAGGGCACAAGCCGTGGGAGGTCCCCAAATGCAGCTCAAAAAGTGAAAAGTAGTGATTTGAAGTGTCACCTATAGTTGGCGCCCTCATTCAGCCTCTAAAACACCAATGTTTTTTTAAAGACACTACCCGATACATTCATGTACCATGAAATTACAGAGGCTAAATGAGGGCGCATAGAGATAATCAAAGTCAAAAACCAATTTCTTAGTTTTTGGCAATTTTGGCCTTCTGGACATAATTTTTTTTCCCAAAGGGTTCCAGAAATAAAAAATATGATTTCTGTCAGTTTTGGCAATATATCTACCCCCCAAAAAAATGGATAGGAATCAGAGGGGGTGATGTATCACACCCTGTCTCATTCTTAGAAAACTTGGCTCTTAAATGTTTCAAATCGTCCATCTAATTTTGATAGAAGACAAAGACAACATGAGTGAACATAAAATTCAGTTTTTAAATTATTGTTTCATTTATTGAAGGTTTACAGTTATTCAAAACCCATTTCACCCATGTGAAAAAATAAATACCCCCCAAAACCTAACAATTGGTTGTGCCGCCCTTGACAACAACACCGCTGAGGAGCAGATCATGGACAGCAAGCACTCAGCTGCCCAATCCTAACAATGTTAGGTAGACGTGAAATGTATATTGAATATTCACAAGTAGTGCTTGTAAGCTGTTTGGAATATGAATGTGTGAAGTCCCACCACTGTTGCCCAAGAATTGCATGAATTAAGCTCCTCCACCAAGCCTGATCTGCAAACCGCCCAAGATATTTGCAAATAGCATCAATCCTGCAGTTGATAAATATTCTGTTATTCTTTTTTTTTGTGGTGAAAAACATTTAAGTTATAGCAGTAAGATATAGCCACAATAGCCCAAAAGGTAGGACAATTCAGTACTGAAATAAACAGCTTTCTGAAGAAAAAAAATTCAACAAGGTATTGATACTACGTCATTCTTCTGTCCATTATAGAGATTAGAAAAAAAGAAAAAAAAAACATATTACTCAACTATTGATTTACATGTCCTTCGCAGGATTCAGTGATCAGTTATCTCCTTACACAATCTCTTAAAAATATTCCTTCTGATTAGAAAATTGAAACATGAATAACACCCCAGCATTTCCCGAGAGGGCCCTCCGCAGGGGCTGCATTTGATTAATCTCTTACCACCAAAGCCATGATCATGCAGGCCAACCCATTGCATCAAAAATGTTCCAGTCTCGTCACTAGTCTCACCGTGTCAAAAATGCGAAACATACCGGCCTATGGCAATACACAAAGGCCTGGTTCTGGGCGTAGTGTGATGTATGGCGCCTGCTTCTTTCCTGACACGGGCGGAGGGACTCACTTGGTGCACCAGATACTCCAGGTTGAGCAGGGCCGTGACCCTCTCCTCTGCTGTGGACCTTGAGCTGTTGAGCTTGGATATAATGCGGCTCATGATCTGGAAATCTGTCTCCACCAGCAAATCCAGCTGTTCCATTTCCCTCCTCAGCTCCTCCATAGGACGATACTGAGCTCGTATATCCGCTTCCTCCTGAACCATTAAAAGCAGTCACAGGGAAATTAATATTTATGGCAAGAACACCAGGGCCCAAAAAGACTAACATTGTGAGTGCAAGCGGCATTTCAATTTTCAAAAACCTTAAAAAAGAAAGCAAGATACACACATCATAAGCTCCTATTTGAAGGAATATTTATTCAGCCATTGACATTTCAAGCCAGCAGCCTTTTTCTCAGACTTGTGAAAAGTAACATGTAGAACAACAAATATTGACACATGGTGTACCACAACCCAATCAATAAAATACACATTTAGCCTTTAAATGTGCAAAGGTATATCCCAAAAAACTACGTATATCAAAAATTCTTAAGAACCAGTTTTTGTAAGATTCACCTGGTTCATGATGCATAATAGTCATGGATTTTTTTGATTCTTTGGTATGTTGTAGGTGCACGTCTCAAATGGCAAAATCCAGATTTTTACGTCTCAAGATCTATTACTTTTTTTTCTTGGACCCCCAGAATATTTGGGGGTTAATCAGCCCTTGAAAGAAAAATGACTTTTAGGAGCTTTTATCACAGTGCGCGCCCGCGACAGCCCAGACTCATTTTCATAGAGGTGTATCCTCACTGAACAAAAATATAAATGCCCCATGTCAAATTTTTAAGCTTTTATCAACAAAAAACTGGAACCGGGATTCGTCTGTGAATAGCACTCTTCTCCAGCGTGCCAAGGACCATCGAACGTGTGTGTTTGCCCATGCGAGTCGGTTCCGACGCCGGACAGCGGTGAGATCCAGACCACGGTGAGGACGCCGAGCGTGCAGGTTGGCTTCTCGCAGGCAGTTATGGAGTGTCAGTGGTGTGATGCGTCCGTTGTGCAGACCAACAGTTTCATCCGCTGTGCGTGTCGCTGATCTGAGCCAATCCCGCAGGTGGACGAGCCGGATGTAGCGATCTTGTGCTGGTGTGGTCACACGTGGCCGACGTGGATGAGGTCGATTTGTAGTACTGCCCGTCTGTCGGAAACGAACTCTCAAACGGCCTATTGTCCGTTAGTTAACATTCAGCTGCGCAGCGACCGCTCTGTTGGACATCCCTGCATCCAGCATGCCAATGGCACATTCCCGCATGACCTGAGACATCTGAGGCATGATGACTTTTGACAAAATTTGACATTTTGGGGTGGTCTTTTATTGTTCCCAGTATAAGGAGTGTCTGGGTATTGCTCACTCTGTCTGATCACCGTCTGGAAATGCCACACCCATGTACTGAGTGAAATCACTGCATCACTGAGCAAATGCTCACTGACAGAGAGATGGATTAAAAAATGGTACACAAATCAAGAGAAATCAAGAGAAATATCCCTATTGTACAAGTAAAAGTCAGCATATGCTCACTTAGAGTTGTTAACTCCAATTGGCGTCAATATTTGACATGGGGCGTTTATATTTTTGTTCAGTGTACAATTAAAAATCTTTCAGAAAATGCTAAAATTTCCAGGGCGCAGCTGATGGGGGCGCTTCAATAGCAGCCATACCACTATTCAATCTGCTCCAGCCGCGTGGTTGAAACTAAGCAGGTGTGGGCTTGGTTAGAACTTGGATGGGAGACCACCTGGGAGAACCAAGTTGCTGCTGGAAGAGGTTGGTGGGCCAGTAGGTTGTGATCTTCCCTCTGGTGGAATAATCCCCAATGCCCCAGTGCAGTGACGGGGACACTGTACTGAAGGAGACGCCGTCTGTCGGATGAGACGTTAAACCGAGGTCCTGACTCACTGTGGTCATTAAAGATCCTATGACACTCTTTGATAAGAGTAGGGGGTTCCCCAGTGTCATGGCTAAAGTCCCAACTTGGCTCTTTCGATCTGCCACCTAATCATCCCCTGATCTAACTGGCTGTGCAAATTGCCCTCTCCCTCCCCACCTCTACCCCCAGGGCTCCCTTGAAAAAGAGATTTCAATCTCAACGGGACTTCCCTGGTTAAATAAGGATTAAATAAATAAATAAAATTAACCTACAAGAGCCAACACAACTCATTTTTCATCAGGGATTTACAGTTTAGTTACCCCTCTACCTAATTAACATAAATTTGGGTTGGGCCGTTTCGGGCGCATGGATATTGAGGGTGCTCGTTATGGTCACAACACAGTTTTTGCCTAACTTTGGGGTGAAATGCGCCTTCGAAAGATTTTTATGCAGGTTTCTTTATTATGTTGTTCATAGTGTGTAATATCTGTATCTATCATGATCACTTTGGGGTTCAGCTCCTTTAACCCTTTTCCACCATCTTTGTTGTGGGCGCGACAGGGTTTTGTTTCGAGTCTATTTGGACCATAACTCGGCTCCTGTAACAACTAGAGTCCTGGAAGTTGGTCCTACCCCTAGATTTTATGATCCAAGCGTCATGATGAGATCACTGATTGAGATCGCAGATATTGGGGTCATGGTGATATTAACATTACTAATTATTATATTTTGCGGTTTCCAGGGTTCGCACCAGTAGTTTCATTTCAACTGGTCCTAACCCTGTGTTTATGAATATTGCCAATCTGATGAGCCAATCATCGACTATCCCAGGGGTCAGGATCACATGATATTTATAGATCAAATTTAAGATTTTGTGATATTTTAAGCGAGGATATATTTTACCTCATTACTGGCTTATTAACCCCCAAAGTTTTTAGGGGGTCCTGGAAAAAAAAGAATGGATCCAGAGACCTCAAAATTTGGATTTTGCCATTTGAGACATGTACCTTCAACATATCAAAGAATTAGGAAAATCCATGACTATGATGCATCACCCCCTAATGCATGACTGGGTGAATTTTAGAAATAGTTGTCCTTTAAGAGCCAGTTAACATATGGTAAACCTACATTACCAAATAAAGTTCAGCCGAATTCCGTAATAGTTGGGACAAAGTGTAAATTGAGAATGAAATAGAAATGCAATGACTTTCAAATCACACCAGCCAGTATGTTATTCCCAATAGAACAGAGATAACAAAGCAAATGTTGAGACTGAGAAATTTCAAAATTTTACTCACAAAATGAGCTCATTTCAAATTTGATGGCTGCTACAGGTCTCAAAAAAGTTGGGACGGGGGCCTGTTTACCATGGGGAAGCATCACCTCTTCTTTTTAACTCAGAGTGGAGGCGTCTGGGCATTGAGGAGACAGATTTCTTGAGTTTAGCCATTGGAATTTGATCGCACTCTTGTTTAATGCAGGCTTCCAGCTGCTGGAGAGTTTTGGGTCTCCTTTGACGGACTTCTCATTTAATTATGCGCCAAATGTTCTCAATCCATGAAAGATCAGGACTGCAGGCAGGCCAGTTCAGCACATGGACTCTTCTACTATGAAGCCACGCTGTTGTAATGGCTGCAGCATGTGATTTTGCATTGTCCTGCTGAAATACACAAGGCCTTCCCTGGAATAGATGTCATCTGAAGGGGAGCATATGTTGTTCTAAAACCTTTATATACCTTTCAGCATTCATGGTGCTTTTTAAAATATGCGAGTGTCCCACACCAAATGCACTAATGCATCCCCATGCCATCAGAGATGCTGGCTTTTGAACTGAACGCTGATAACAGGAGGGGTGGTCTTTCTCCTCTTTAGGCCAGAGGACATGACGCCCATGATTTCCAACAAGAATGTCAAATTTGGACTCGTCTGACAACAGGACACTTTGCCACTTTGCTACAGTCCATTTTAAATGAGCCTTGGCCCACAGAACACAGCGGCGCCTCTGGATCATGCTCAACAATGGCCGTTTTGCATGATAGAGTTTTAGGTGGCATCTGTGGATGGCATGGCAGACTGTGTTTACAGACGGTGGTTTCTTGAAGTATTTTTGGGTCCATTTAGTAATGTCAATGACAGAATCATGCCGGTGAGTGATGCAGTGGCGTCTGAGGGCCCAAAGATCACGGGCATCCAGTAAAGGTCTTCGGCCTTGTCCCTTACGCACAGAGATTTTTCCAGTGTCTCTGAATCTTTTGATAATGTTATGCACTGTGAATGATGAGACCTTCAAAGGCTTTACAATTTGACGTTGAGGAACATTGTTTTTAAAGTATTCCACAATTTTTTTTACGCAAGCCTTCACAGGTTGGAGAGCCTCTGGCCATCTTTAATTCTGAGAGACTCAGCATCTCTAAGACATCCCTTTTATAGCCAATCATATTACACACCTGATGCCAGTTAACTTAATTACTTGCTAAATGTTCTTTCAGCTGATTCTCTTATGTATTGATTGCTTTTTCAGTCCTTTTTTGCCTGTGTCCCAACTTTTTGAGAGCTGTCGCAGCCAGAAAATTTGAAATAAGCTCATTTTGTGGATAAAAATGTAACATATCTCAGTTTCAACATTTGAAATGTTATCCATGTTCTATTGTAAATAATATATTGGCTCGTGATCTGAAAGTCATTGCATTTTGATTTTATTCACAATTTACACTTCATCCCAACTATTTCGGAATGGGGGTTGTATATTGACTTTTTTGTCAAAATTTCACCTTTATCCTCAAATTGGTAGTTCAACTTTGCTCTCGGTATTTCGACTTCATTCTCGAAATGCAAAAAAAAAAAAAAAAAAACTCTGTTTTATCATCAGCATTTTATTCTTGAAATGCAGAATTTGAGGAAAATCTTCCTCCTCTCAAATTTTTTTTCTGCTTGGCCCTAATACTCTGTCATACTGGCTAGAGAGCTCATATAAACAATCTTGGGTAGTACATGAAATTTGATTAAAATTGTTTGCTCATTAAGACCAGGGCTTAATTTGTGTCGAAACAGGATCCATGACCTCTTGATACTTATTTGAGTAGATCCAGTACCTCCCGTAATATTAAAAAAAATATATATATTAACATAATATAAAATAAAATATTTATCTTAATCATCAATCTGGGAAGGATTATTAGGCCATTTGTAAACAATTTGAAGTCCATCATTCTACAGTGAGAAAGATTATTCACAAGTGGAAAGCGTTTAGGACAGTTGCCAATCTTCCCAGGATAGGACGTCCCAGCAAAGTCACCCCAAGGTCAGACTATGCAATGCTCAGAGAAATTGCACAAACCCAAGAACTACAGTCATGAGAAAAAGAAAGTACACCCTCTTTCAGTTCTACGTATCAGGACATTAAAAAAAATCAGCTGGTCCTATAGTCAGGTCCTGAAATTAGGTGAATCTAACATCAGGTATGAAACAACATACAACAGATACCACCATACCTTTATTCATTAAACCAAAATACTGCTAAAATGCAGAAGTCATCTGTGAAAAACTAAGTACACTCCATGATTCAATAGCTTGTAGAACCACCTTTAGCAGCAATAACTTGAACTAATCGTTTTCTATATGATTTTATAAGTCTCTCAAGTCATGGTGGAGAAGTTTTGGCCCAATCTTCTTTACGACATTGCTTTAGTTCATTGATGTTTGAGGGCATTTGTTTATGCACAGCTCTCTTAAGGTCCCGCCCCAGCATTTCAATCAGGTTGAGGTCTGGACATTGATTTGACCATTGCAACACTTCAATTTTTTATTTTCCCGCTATTCTGTCGTAGATTTGTTGGTGTGCTTGGGATCATTGTCCTATTGGATGACCCAATTGCGGCCAAGATTTAGCTGTCGAACAATTGGTTTCACATTTGCCTCTAGAATACTTTGGTACTCAGGAGTTCATAGTCGACTCAATGGCTGCAAGGTGGCCAGGTCCTGTGGCTGCAGAACAAGCCCAAATCATCACCCCTCCACCACCATGCTTGACAGCTGGTACGAGGTGTTTGTGTTGACACGCTGAGTTTGGTCTGTGCCAAACATGGTACTGTGCGTTATAGCCAAACAGCTCCACTTTGGTCTTGTCTGTCCAAAGAACATTGTTTATTCAGATGCAACTTTGCAAACCTAAGCCATGCTGCCATGTTCTTTTTTGGAGAAAGGAGGCCTGGCAACCATTCCAAACAAGCCATTTTTGTTCAGTCTTTTTCGAATTGTACTGTCGTGAACTTTTACACTGAACATGCTAACTCACCTGATCCTCACATAGTCGCATGGTTTTCTTCAGTGAAAACCATTCTGAAATTGCCACTGAGGAATATGCTCCAGAATTTGCCCATTTAGTGGGTGGTGCACAAGGACTTAAAACCCAACCAGACCTTCAATCCTCATGTCGCCTATGTGGACTTTGTACTGCTAACTGTTGGTGTTTGCAGAGGTTCCAATCTCATATGCCATATTTGGACTTTGCGGGTGGCAGAGGTTGTCTAAGTGCTGGCTTTGGCTCTATTTAAAGAGAGGTGGGTGCAGATCAGAGGGAGAAGCTGTAGCATACACACCTGTAATCAAACTCAAATTAGGACAACCTTACAGACACCATGAAACAAACTATCCTGATCTGCGCATTTGTGTTGCTCTCTCTGTCAGGTAAGTACCAGCAAGTTCAGAGCGCAATTCCAAAAATAAGTGTGCTTGTCAACATTTCAGGAGAAGCATCTTTTACCGTCAATGGTGCTGATGATTCAGAATGTGAAAGGATTTTCTTTATATTGATGATATTTAAAGGATGCTGAATATTAAGGTAACATCCTCAGGTATTCCAGGCAGGGAAAACAAATTTTATCTTGGCAAGCAGTTTATATTAGTGAGTGTATCCCTTTTCTGAATTTGAGATATTTAATTTTTTCTTGGTCTCTTGTTGAGGCTGCTTCATTTTTTTCAATAATAGTTTCTTAAAAATTCACACAGAAGTTTGTATTTTGTGTATATGGGTCGCGCTCACGAAATGGGGGGGGGGCTGGCTCATGGCTAAACTTTCAATGGCCTGCCGTCAGCCTTTAACCCTTAAGCGCATTGTTTCTCTCAACCTGTTTCTGCATGTGTGAGATCGCCTAATTAATAATCAAACAACTATTTACCGAATAATCAAGACCAATGTAAAAGCTTGTAATGATATAGAAATTAACAAGACATGACAGAGATCACTAATGGGCAACATTGACAATGCACTTAGAAATATGCTAAGGATGTATAATAATAATAATAATAATAATAATAAATCCAACACTTCCTCTAAATTCCATCTCCCATTTTAGCATTTTTTTTCCAGCAGTGCAACCTAATTTATTTTCAGATTGCACTTGCACAAAAATTTTCCTTTGGTCGAAAGAATGGGCTACATTTGCAAGGAAGGGCAGTTGCACCGTTGTTGCCGCGATGCGATATTAATTAATTTATTTAATTAGGCCACCAACGCTTCAAATGTCAAAACGTTGGTAATTGAATAATTTACTACATTGATTGGATCACGGCCACGAGTGTGCAACTACCTTTTTTCATATTTGTAATTTTATTTGGTCAGCAACTCTCCTACTGTAGTGTGCGTTCCTTCTTTCTTGTAAAAAAAAAAAAAAAGTGCTTCTCAAATGGGTACATCCTCTTTGGCTTATTAAACCGCAGGCTCATAAAAATAGGTGCAAAAGGAATTAATCTTCGAAAGGCATATGTCCATTTTATGTCATCATTGACGTGGATAGGAAAATGCCAGTAGTCCATGTGATGCAATGCACAATAACGTCCCAATTAGTCTTTGCAACTGAGCCAATTAATGTTTGGTTGAGAAGACTAAAGCGTGACACGAATGGCGCACATGATGTGAAATTCACGTATCGCTCGAGTTGAAAATATTCGACTTGCGTGAAAAATTTGTCCAAACATAGTAGTGTCCTGAAAAAGATCATCCACTGGCAGCTTCATTGGCTACCTATGCTGACTGCATTGCTTTAACTGCAAGTACACTGCTTAAGATAACGTGAAAGCCAGCAAGGTAGCGAGCTTGTTGTAACAAATATTTAACAAATATTAATTTTAAAAAATAGTGGTCCGATTCAAATCAGATAAGAAAACATCAGTTTTGTGAATATTTTCATTCTCCAGCAGTCACAATGCTCATAAAGTAAATTGTTCGTGACGTTAGCGTGGCAATATTAGTGCCGCCGTCTTGTTGCTGATTATCTGAACAGTCCTGGGAAGAACTGCCCCTTGAGGGGTAAACAAGGCACAACTCGCTTGCTTTTGGTTGGCAGTGCAAAATTGTGTGTCAAAGTTCCAGCAAGTAGATAATTTCATCGGGAATCTTAAAAGTGAGAAAAGTAGGGTAGAGCGGGTTAAGATGCCCCCCTTAAGCAGAAATTTCCATAACTGAAGGTAAACAACATGAAATTATATATATATATATATATATTTTTTTATATTTTTTTTTTTTTTTTTTTTTTTTTTTTGCTTGAATGGATAGTATGTAAAGTTGGCTACCACAGCTCAAAAGATTTATGACATAGTCACAATAGAAATATTTTTAAATGTTTAATTACTTTTTTTTTTTTTTTTTTTAAGGTCATCAAACCCCACCCCTGGGGTAAGATGCCCATGAAGAGAATAACTTGTAAAGCCTAATACATACTGGTTTTATTGCATTTCACATGAGTAATTATCATATTATAGCTGTCTTAATTGGCAGGTACACATCATACAAAAGATCAACGTCTTTTTAGAAATTTCCTTGCTAAAGAAATGGGGAAAGAAAGAGGTACATTCTCCTAAACTTAACTTTTTATTTACTGACTAAACACTAAGGCACAAGCGATGGCAAGGCACTGTTGGCATTAAATGCATCAAGGAATAGATGGTTATATCTTGTGGACTACTAAAAAATATGAGGCACCACATTAGATAAACATGTAGCGGTATGGAACGTATATGAGTATCCATGAAAAGTCTTTAAAATTAAGAGTGACCATGATGCATTTCACTCAGTATATTTCTTTTTAGGCCCTTATTGATGTATATATGATTCATTATTGTGTAACTCCATATGGCCCTACTTTTAACATGTATGGATACACTTAACTTTCCATTCCCAAATTCTTGATAAAAATCATCATATCTGATATATGTATTTCCTATAAATAGAACATAATTTTTAGAAAAAAGTCATAAAACAGAATGAATACGACTCAAAATGGGGTGGGATGCCTTCCTGCCCTAGAGGCATCTTACCCCAAACCAAAAAGGGCATCTAATCCCCAGCACTACCATATTGGTTTTGGCTCATTAACCCCAATTTCTCCTATTATTACCACACAGGACCCTCTTTTATACATAGAGAAGGCATCAGAGAGTTACACTGACATGTCCAGCAGACTCCTGGAGCATTCAAATACTTGTGGCAAAATGATTCATTTGGTCATTTTTTTATCAGAAAGACAGTAGAAACACAAATACTTTGAGTTCTCACATGTCACTTGTTCTGTTGACTCATCTGTCACTCAGGATTTCCCTCCAGGTGGCAGGACATTTGTCTTAAGTCAAGAGCCACATACTGGGCTAAGCTGAAATTGAATTATAAGCAAAGGGCATCTTACCCTCAGGGGCATCTTACCCCACTCTACCCTAAATATTCCTGTGATCACACTTGCGTGAGTAAAGCTAGGCAAAATGTTTGCGGTACGTATGGTGGAAACACACCATCATAAGCAAATACAAGGTGCAAATGAGCATTCAAATAAAAAAATAAAAAATAAAAAAAAAACCTGTGTGGACGACTTTGCAATCGTAGTTTAGCTACCGGTACTTCGAAGTAAAGTCATCTATCATGGATATTTTGCTTACGCATGTATCAAATTTGAAATGTGTGTACACTCACAACTACCTTGTTTCTTTGTTTCAGCACTCTCAGAGACTGGACAAGCACAGCCAGAGCCCAGAGAGGTGAGGATTTATAATGAGTTCCCCTTTAAACAAGTGCACGAAACAAAGCACTTTGTTTCAAGCATTTAAACAGACACACATTGTACTGCAGGGAAAATATTTGCGCTCCTACACTGAAAAAAGGTGAAAAAGGTGCACACAAGTATTTTAAATAACACCTAATTATATTCTTTAATATTTGGCCAGTCTTATTAATCAAATTAACTTGAAGGTACTTAACTCAATAGTGTGCAGTTGACTCAGTGTACAGTATTTGAGTATGCGTTAAATTCCATTAATACAAGATGTGCTCCGTGTGAAATCTTGGGTAGAATTTCTTGGATGGAAAAACACAAAGTAAACAATTATTCAGTCTGCATCCAGTTCAATTTCTTCTGGTTCTTCTTTAACTGTCTGCCTTTACATGTGTAATATAGTAACCAGAACGAAGGACTACAGCGAACGCACATAGAAGCTGCTTCACAATCACCCTCCAGCGCCAACAAGTGCTTGGATTGACCATGTATACACTGGGACTCAAAAAAAGAGTCATTTGAAAAGTCCATTCACCCTCTACAATACTGAAAAGAGAACAGCAACAACAACAAATTTTTTGATGCTTTAATTTAATTCAGCCGTTTATTGAAAATACATTTATTTCAAATCTCATGACTACAAATGAATCCCATAATTTTGGTGCGGGGGAAATTTGGGAGAAATAATTATGCGAATAGCTGTAATAATAATGTGATGTGAAACAGGTGAGTTGATCATGTTTGAGGACAAAAGGAGCGTAAAAAAAGGCTTTTCCCTCAAGATCAAGGTTGGGTTGAGAATCTAGTTAGTTGTGTATATGACAACTATCAATGCAGCAGTTTTTTGATAGTTCTGAAGGAACTGCTGTGTATGCTGGTTTTCACTCCAAACACAACTGCAATTCCAGAATTTTAACTTACTCGTAATTTTTTCTAAACTAGGATCATGTAGACTTGTAAATCACATTCTATCAGAAATATTAGTGGACACCATAAAAAGGTAAGGAAGAACTCAATAGCAATGACAAATGACGATTGACAATGAGGCAAACCAGCATTACATTGGAACGTCGGGGGAGAATCACAAATGAAATGATTAACTATTCAACACTAAGATAACTTAGTTAACTGTAACCTTAGCATCTCTCATTGAATACCAGTTTTTATGCAGTTGTTGGATATATAACCCCAATATGTACTTTGTGGCATTGCAAAGTTATGTCTGGCATAAGGAGGACTGAAGGGAAATGACTCCACTGAACAACAAAAGCATCTGATCAAGAAATATCAGTGGTGTGTTCGAATTGAAGAATTCAATTGTGACAAGGCACAGCCCTCAATTACGATTGAGCCGGGTATTATACAAAGTTAAGAAAAAAAATTCAGAAATAAGTATGATGCTTAAATTATTTTTATTTCAGTGAAATAAATAATTAAATAAGTAATTAAATACACTGCCCGGCCAAAAAAAAAAAAAGTCACAGTTTGGAAATTAATGAACAAATTCTATAATTGGATCGTTATTGCGGTTATTAATATGTTTCAGCTGGCAATAATCATTTTAACCCTGACTGATGAAGCGCGGCGCTACTCATTTCTTAAAAAATCATGTCGGAAGACACATCCCTTGATGGTGGAAAAGATGTTACAGTATTTCAGAACGTGCAAGTTATTGGCCTGTATTTAGCAAAGAAAACCATGAATGACAAAAACAAGTATGAGGAATCATTTTCACAAACAAATTTGCCACCACAAAGTCCTGACCTTAAACACATTAAAAGTTATTGAGATGTGCTAATGAAAGACCATCGAGTGTTTTAACCATTATGTCGAGAAGACAAGATCTCAGCCAAAAATTATGGCATTTCTGATCGAAAATAAATGTTCTGGCATTGCATATAGTTGTCAAAACAATGACAAGACAAATATGCACTGTAATCAAAGCTACAGGGGTTCCAACTAAATATTTGAGTGTGCAACTTTTTTTTTGGCCGGGCAGTGTAAATATTTTATTAGGAGTTCAACATTTTTCCAGTATTTTTATTGAGTCCTCACTGAATACCTTGAGGGCCTGCGGGTTCCCCTTGGGGTCAAGTGATTGTGAAGAACACAACATAGTTATTATCACATACTGACGACTACACTTCATACTATTATGGAGAGTAGAATGTCATGTCCAGTGTATACTGGTGCAGTGTAAAGTATGCATCTGAATATGGCCATTGATGAGGATGACCTAAACACTTTGTTGAGCATCTCAGTACCTTAGGGTACCTTACATGAGACACTGGAGGGCCACCATTTTCCAAAATTTTTGTAATTTATTCATTTTATTTTTTACCCTTTTTTATCACTTGCACATTTTAGATGATGTTATATTCACCACTTTACTTGTTAGTGACCCCTTGCCCAGGCTGTCATGACTACTACATGGGCTACAGTACAGTGGGCTCCAAAATCAGTGGCACACCTGACTGGCAATGCACAAAGAATACTTTAAAAATTATTTTAAATATTTTTAATAAAAATATTTTAAAAATATTTTTATTGCAAAACTCTAAATAACAATATTATAAAGAATACTGTGCAATATTAATTTTAATGGAACCAACCAAAATTGTTTCTTCCAAATTAAGGAGGATTAATGGCACCCTTACAGATTACTGTCAATAACATCAACCAAAATTAGACAAAGTATTAAATTCCACTTATTTAAGTTTTATCTAAGTGTTTAGGGACTATATTGAGCCATTATATCACTTCCTGTTTCACTAGGGTATAACAATGAAGTAACACACATGCAATGTCCCTTTGTTATCCATCATCATGAAAAAAAAAAAAAAAAAAACAAAACAACTGTCAGTTGAAAAGAGGCAGATTGTCATAGACCTTCATAAATCGGATAATGACTACAAGAAGATCCGCAAACAATTGAATATGCCACTGAGCACCGTCAGGGCAATTGTTAAAAAAATTTCAAAGATATGGAACTGTTGAAAACCTCAAAGTAGAGGCTGCAACAGCATTTTGCCCCCCACAATACTGAGGAGGATGGTGAGAGATGCTACAAAATCCCAAAGGTTCACTTTGAAGGTATTGCAGGCTTTGGTCGCATCTTGGGGTCACCAGGTTTCAAAAAGCACCATCAGGCGCCACCTCCACAACCACAGGCTCTTTGGAAGGGTTGCCAGAAGAAAGCCTTTTCTGACCAGAAAACATAGATGCAAGCACTTGGAGTTTGCCAAACATCATTTAAATTGTGACAAGGACCAGGTGTTTAATTCAGATGAGACACGTTTCAGTCAGATAAAGCATCAGTATGCTCAGCATCAAAACAGAGATGCATACAAGAAGCAGCACTTCATACCCATGGTGAAATATGATGGTGGGACAGTCATGTTTTGGGGCTGTTTTAATTCAAGAGGTCCAAGGGCACTGGTTACGATTAATGGCATAATGAATTCCAGCAAGTGTCAGGATATTTTGACTGACAATCTGGTTGCCTCCACCAGAAGGCTGGAACTTGGCCGTTGATGGACTTTCCTACAAGACAATGACGCAAAGCATACCTCAAGATCCACCCAGAAATGGTTCTGTGACAACAAAATCAATGTTCTGCAATGGCCATCTCTGTCGCCAGACCTCAATCAAATTGAAAACCTGTAGGTTGAGTTGAAGAGGGCAGTTGATAAACACAAACCCAAGAATGTGAAGGATCTTGAAAGGATCTGCTGAGAGGAATGGTGCAAAATCCCCCCAAATGTGAGCCTTAACTTTGTCAAAAATTATAGGACAAGACTCCATGCCAGAGGTGGTTGCACTAAGTACTAAATAAAGAGTGCCAATTATAATGAAACCTTGATTTTGTTGAAATTTATTTTGTATTAACTCCTTCAACCCCACAGCCCTCTACAGAGGGCTGACCAACATATTCCCTTCAACCCCAAATTCCTGTAGGGAAAATTCAAACAATCTGACTAATTGATTGGAACATATCAGGTTACATTTAATGGGATTCCAGAGATAACAGTAAGATACAATGTCCAGATAATGACCAGCCCTCTACAGAGGGCTGTGGGGTTGAAGGGTATAGTGATGCTAGAATGTCTGGGGTTGAAAGAGTTAAATGATTCTTCTGATTTTGGTTGTTTTTATCAAAACATTAATGAAGTATGTCACACATGTTGGTATGTTCCTTTTCTCAACAATTATATTGTTCTTTTTTGCGTGTTTTTCGTGCGTTGCCAGTCAGGGGTGCCAGTAATTTTGGAGCCCACTGTATAAAGCTAATTTTTTTTAAAATACCTTATTTTAAAACTAGCGTGCACCTGGAGTGGTGACGTATTCACAAGTTGGCAAAATGCTTTACTGAACTTGTTTCAATAAATATCTATCAGCCAAATATTCACCAAATAGTGGCACATATTGATGCTAGCAATTAAAGCAATTATTATATTACATTACATTACATTATTGTCATTTGGCAGACGCTCTTATCCAGAGCGAAGTACAACAAACTTCTTTGACCAGATAAGGAGTGCAGAGAATCCCATCGGGAAGTATCATTTAAAAACTAGAAGTGACAATACAGAGAGAGGACCATGCTCAGTGAAATACCTACTGGAGGAAAATAAATTAGTAAACAATTCATTTAGTCGAACACCATACAGACAATGAATGTCTAGTACCAAATACTGCATTAAGCTGATGGGGACAGGTAGAGTTTGAACAGATGAGTATGCAGACTACGCTTGAGGGCAGTCAGTGTCTCTGTTGTCGTGACCGTTGTGGGAAGCTCATTCCACCATGTGGGGGCCAGAATAGACCAGGGACGTGACCAGCCAGCACCAGAATGGAGTGAGGGAACTGCCAGTCGACAAGCAGTGGTCGAAGGGAGATGTCTGATGGGTGTATAGGGTGTGAC
This sequence comes from Gymnothorax javanicus, assembly GCA_029692085.1. NCBI lineage: Eukaryota > Metazoa > Chordata > Actinopteri > Anguilliformes > Muraenidae > Gymnothorax > Gymnothorax javanicus. The sequence goes on from CM056204.1 coordinate 49,529,710, forward strand.
CGCCTCCTGGAGATAGGCTGGAGCTGTCCCTCTAGTCGCCTGGAATGCTAGCATCAATGTTTTAAACTTGATGCGAGCCATGACAGGCAACCAGAGGAGGGCAGTGAGAAGGGGAGTGACGTGGGAGTGTTTGGGGAGGTTGTAGATCAGGTGAGCTACAGCATTCTGGATCAGCTGCAGAGGTCTGATGGCGGAAGTCGGCAGGCCAGCTAAAAGCGAGTTTCATTTCATTTCACCTTTATTTATTCAGGGAAGGCCGATTGAGAGCAAGCTCTCTTTTCCAATGACGCCCTGATTACAACAGTCAATGCAATGCAAATAAACATATAACATTAATATACACAACAGTAATATAACATAAAAAAAATAGTTGCAGTTGTCTAGGCAGGACAAGACCAATGCCTGAACCTGACCAGAAGCTGGGTTGAGTACGTAGGTGGTTAGAAAGGGACGGATTATCCGGGATATGGCCATTTGCTGAGCAAAAGCATAATCAAACAAACATTTAAAACATGTACCTAATTGAATTAATGGCAGTTCTCACAATTCTTTCTTTTACAGGCTGCATGCTCCGAAGGAGGACGAAGTTGGGATGTGTCCAAGAATTTACTGGCCTGTGTGTGGGACTGATGGCCAAAGCTACGATAATGAGTGTTTACTGTGTGTTCACAACAAGTAAGTCGTGGATGTCTCTACCCCATGTTTGTATTGATGGTTTCTTTAGCTTACTGGCCCTAAGGCCCTATTGTCGTGGTTTGCCAACTTCGTTTGGCGGAGGTTAATATTATCAGTATCGATGCTGGACAGAGGTTGAAATGAGATGACTTCATCATAATTTCAGAAAATAAAATATAATAATAATAAACAAGACTAGGTGCACCTAGTATATGGCTGGGCCGCCTCTTCCCCGCTGGCCGACCAATCGCTGAACTTCTTCCCCGCAGGCCAGCCAATTGTTGAACTTGATCACTCAGTCAGTCACTCACGCAGTAACTCAGACAGCGACATTCGCGTTTATAAGCCCAAGAATTGGCGACGGGACAACTTTGCAAACACAACCAAACATCAAACAAGTGCAATTCAGTGCAAGACATAGCAGGCCAGCTAATATTACTTACAGCAAGAAGACAGCTTGGAGTCACATAGCTCTCTTCACTTAACCTCCAGCGCATGCCGCAAAAAAAAAAAAAAAAAAAAAGATGAAGGCTGGACTTGAAAAATTTCAAGTCGACAGAGGGGTCACCGACAGATGACTCAACTCGTCGACTTTCAGGAGACAGCCCTAATCATAATGGTATTATATGCCCATGAGAATGATAACTATAATGATGACAATGATAATATAAAAAGATGGATTATGGATGATGATAATAATAATAATAATAATAATAATAATAATAATAGAAGTGGAAGAAGAAAAAGACAACCATAATTTTGTTTTGTTAATTTTTTTAATGATAGTGAAGATTAGGGGAAAGCAATTATTCCCTATGAAAGCCAAAGATCTTGAGGGCACACTTGGACTTAATGGGTTAAAGGGGTGATTGAACCCAAACCATGCCAGGAAACAAAAAAGGAGGCATCTGCATTTGCCGCATGTTCATGTATGCATCTGTTTTTTTCCCTTTAATTTGTCACCCCCATATTATTTGTTCATTTGAAAACAACAGGGTTTTTCCTATTTAAAAAAAAAATACACCCCCGTCAAAAGCAGGAGACCTCCAAGAGCTGTTAATTAGTTAAACCAGAAAAATTAGGTTTGAAATAAAAACCCATGGTAGATCCTCAGGAACATGATTGGAATATGGAGGCTTCACTACAGGTGTGGCATCAGAGATAAGACATGGTTAGCATTATCAGGGCCATATCTAAAGATATTAGGGGCCAAAACTACATTACTGTTTTGTGAGTGAATTATAATGTATCCAATAATTTAACAGGAAAAAAGCTGAATAATGATTTTTTTTTTTTTTTTTTTTTACTGAGTTAGACCATACATATCTTTATTGGACTGACACAGAGAGGCCTTGAGTACACCTACATGCAGCAGACTAGATGCGCACTTTCCCAATAAATGTTCTTCATTATATTTAAAGCATTACTTTTATCACTTCCTCTGTTTACTGACTACACCTTGCTGCCAGTCAGTTAATCTATTATATCGCCAGGTACTCAAAAATATCAAGGCTTTTATGAAAACAGCATAGTTTATCATTCCACATTATATACACAGACCAAGTGCTAGTCAAGGTAATCTCTAGTGATGGGCTGATATTGAAGGTTTTCAGACTGCCTGTCTGAAATCTAAGGGAAGGTTGTTTTTTCTGCAATCAAAGTATTTTTCAGAGGGTGCCAGATCGGTGTGTATTTTAGTAAGCACAGCAGCAAACCCATCAAAGATAAAGGAATCAGATGTGGGCTGTAATGCTGATCAACTTTCACAAATAGACGTAGTATTTTAGGCCTTAGAACTTGACCGGACATAAAATCGTATGGTTGATCCCTCTGACTGGACGAGGACAAGGCATCTGATCACCAGATTGTCCCGTTGAGGACCAGATGTCTGGCCACCCTAAATCTGATTGTCCATCCATCCATCCATCCATCCATCCATCTTCTTCCGCTTATCCGGGGCCGGGTCGCGGGGGCAGCAGTCTAAGCAAGGATGCCCAGACTTCCCTCTCCCTGGACACTTCCTCCAGTTCTTCCGGGGGTATCCCAAGGCGTTCCCAGGCCAGCCCAGCGACATAGTCCCTCCAGCGTGTCCTGGGTCTTCCCCAGGGCCTCCTCCCGGTGGGGCATGCCTGGAACACCTTCCCAGGAAGGCATCCAAAGGGCATCCAATATAGATGCCCGAGCCACCCCAACTGGCTCCTCTCAACGTGGAGTAGCAGCGGCTCTACTCTGAGCTCCTCCCGGGTGACAGAGCTCCTCACCCTATCTCTAAGGGAGCGCCCCATCACCCTGCGGAGAAAACCCATTTCAGCCGCTTGTATCCGAGATCTCGTTCTTTCGCTCATGACCCAAAGTTCATGACTATAGGTGAGGGTAGGAACGTAGACTGACTGGTAAATTGAGAGCTTCACCTTTCGGCTCAGCTCCTTCTTCACCACAACAGATCGGAACAATGACCGCATTACTGCTGCCGCTGCACCGATTCGTCTGTCAATCTCACGCTCCATCCTTCGCTCACTCGTGAACAAGACCCCAAGATACTTAAACTCCTCCACTTGAGGCAGGAGCTCTCCTCCAACCCGGAGGGGGCTAGCCACCTTTTTCTGGTCGAGAACCATGGCCTCGGACTTGGAGGTGCTGATTCTCATCCCAGCCACTTCGCACTTGGCTGCAAACTGCCCAGTACATGCTGAAGGTCCTGGTTCGAAGGAGCCAACAGGATAACATCATCCGCAAAAAAGCAGAGATGAGATCCTGAGGTCCCCAAACCGGACTCCCTCCGGCCCCTGGCTGCACCTAGAAATTCTGTCCATAAAAATAATGAACAGAACCGGTGACAAAGGGCAGCCCTGCCGGAGTCCAACATGCACCGGGGACAAGTCTGACTTACTGCCGGCAATGCAAACCAAGTTCCTGCTCCGGTCATACAGAGACCGCACGGCCCTAAGTAGAGGGCCCCGGACTCCATACTCCCAAAGCACTTCCCACAGAATGCCATGAGGGACACGGTCGAATGCCTTCTCCAAGTCCACAAAACACATGTGAACTGGTTCGCCAAACTCCCATGAACCCTCAAGCACCTGCGGAGGGGATAGAGCTGGTCCAGTGTTCCATCACCAGGACGAAAACTGCATTGTTCCTCCTGAATCCGAGGTTCGACTATCAGCCGAATTCTCCTCTCCAGCATACTGGAATAGACTTTACCAGGGAGGCTGAGGAGTGTGATCCCCCTATAGTTGGAGCACACCCTCCGGTCCCCCTTCTTAAATAGAGGGACCACCACCCCGGTCTGCCAGTCCAGAGGCACTGTCCCCGACTGCCACGCGATGTTGCAGAGGCGTGTCAACCAAGACAGCTCTACAACATCCAGGGACTTGAGGTACTCAGGGCGGATCTCATCCACCCCCGGTGCCTTGCTACCAAGGAGCTTCCGAACTATCTCAGTGACTTCAGCCCGAGTGATGGATGAATCAGACTCTGGGTCCCATGCCTCTGCCTCCTCTACGGAAGGCGTGTCAGCGGGATTGAGGAGATCCTCAAAGTATTCCTTCCACCGGCCGACAATATCCCCAGTCGAAGTCAACAGCTCCCCACTTCCACTGTAAACAGTGTTGGCAGGGCTCTGAGGCGCCGAACAGTTTGCCAGAATCTCTTCGCGGCCGACTGATAATCCTCCTCCATGGCCTCCTTGAACTTTTCCCATACCCAAGTTTTTGCTTCTGCCACTGCCTGGGCCGCAGCACGCTTAGCCTGCCGGTACCTGTCAGCTGCCTCAGGAGTCCCATGAGCCAACCAAGCTCGATAGGACTCCTTCTTCAGCTTGACAGCATCCCTTACTTCCGGTGTCCACCACTGGGTTTGGGGGTTGCCGCCGCGGCAGGCTCCGGAAAGCCCGAACGGCCGCATCAACAATGGAGGTGGAGAACATGGTCCATTCAGACTCAATGTCTCCAGCTTCCCTTGGGATCTGATCAAAGCTCTCCGTGAGGTGAACCCTCTGACAGAGGGTTCCGCCAGACGTTCCCAACAGACCCTCACAACACGTTTGGGCCTGCCAAGTCTGTCCAGCCTCCTCCTCTGCCAGCAGATCCAACTCACCACCAGGTGGTGATCAGTGGACAGCTCAGCCCCTCTCTTCACCCGAGTGTCCAAGACATACGGCTGAAGGTCAGATTACACGACCACAAAGTCGATCATTGACCTCCGGCCTCAGGCGTCCTCGTGCCACGTGCACTGATGGACGCCCTTATGTTTAAACATGGTGTTCGTTATGGACAAACTGTGACTAGCACAGAAGTCCAATAACAGAACACCACTTGGGTTCAGATCGGGGAGGCCGTTCCTCCCAATCACGCCCCTCCAGGTAACACTGTCGCTGCCCACGTGGGCATTGAAGTCCCCCAGCAGAACGATCTGATCAATACTGCAGTTTTCTTTACAGCTTCCAAATGGTGGGATGTCAGCAGGGTTGGGATAAAAATAGGAAAATAAAATGTCACAAGGGGCTCTGAGGTCATACTCCCCTAGAAAATTTTTTGAAATTAAGACAGCATTCCATGCAATCTGGCGCACTTTCACACTATACAAACACCTTCTAATTGTCAAAAAATCACCACGTCTTGTCAGAATGATTACCAGATAAGTATGTACAATCACTGGTAGGGGTGGAAAATTTCAATGCCCATGTCTCATGCAGCATTTTACAATCTTGACTGAGGTCGGGGATCACATAACACACATCAGTACTTTCACCATGTTCACAGAAATATTCAGAAAGTCAGTTCACTCATGTAACTTGTAGTTCAGTTTTCCATAAAAGACACTAACTGAGATACCAGCTCTAAATGGTAGTTAAGCCACTATGATTGATAAACTTCTTTCTTTTTTTACGGTTGCTGTCACGCCATAACGGTGTTCCATTAACTTCTTTTTCCAGCATACCCCCACCTCCATGGATTTTTAATCCCAGTATCTATCTTTGTTCTATCCCATTTCCAATCGATTTTTGTATTATTGGGCACCATTTTCCAATAATGTTGAGAGCAGGACGTGCTATGGCTCTGGTGCTACTAAGGTACAACTCCGCACCCAGTCAATTTATATGCAGTGTGCAATGCAGCAGTAACGGCACCACGTCATCACGAGCTAAGTTCCAAGGCCGCACCCCTTTTTGGGGGAAAACAATCGCGATAAAACGATAACTAACAAGCTCGAAAATCGAGCAGGAAAATGCTTAATACCTGTTTTGTAATGGGTTGTACATCAAATAAAAAGGCCAGTATAGATCTCAGGTCCCCCATTGTACATGGAAAAGAAAAGGATCCAAAAAGGAGAGCTTTATGGCTTCAAGCTATCCGGCCACTGTGTTGGGTAATTGATCCACTTTGACGGAGGACGCAGCAGGGGCAAGAGGGTTCACCGATTAATTTATTAAGTTAATCGCGAACGGTCGGGTTCGGGCAAGATAGCAAAATAATCACGAGACATACTCTAGAAGCTGACATTTCCGAAATGCCAAGCAATTATAGGAGCTGTGTCACGATTACTGTGCATGCTCATAACTTTGATAACAAACAGTATGATCACATTCGCTGACGCTCATATCCGCCTGCCGTTTATGGGCATTTTCACATTAAAATGACTGACAGGTCTACCTAACCGGAATCATGCAGCTTACATGATGAATGATTTGGAAGCTGCTACGAGATATTAAGCTGAGTAGCAGACAAACACAGATCTTCATGATAAACTTTTTTTTTCACAAAGAAATTTTGTTGGCTAAGTAGGCAACTTAATGTTACTCACTTAATTAAAAAAAAAAAAAAAAAAAAAATTTTTTAACATCCTTCAGCTGGTGCAAAAATAGCGCTTTGAATCCTTCAATTCTGATATTAAATGCCTTAATATAAAAAGGCTGAGTAACTAAAAAGTATAAATACAATCCAAAACAACGACGGACTGGAAAGGATAGAATCAGGTTATGATTTGCAGTCGTCAAGCAGATTCACTTTTTTAGGAGGTAAATTCTGAGTTTGCGCAGTAATCGTGACACAGCTCTTTTGAGTGATAATCCTTGAGCTGGAAAGGATCCTCTCTAACGGAGTTGGCAGCCCCTGGCTGTGTGATTTCAGCATTACCTGTAGTTGCGGGATCTGCACATTTTTTAAACAGTCAACTATGATCAATAAACAATCAATTATACAAATAACTAAATAAACCTCTTTTACTTTCCAAAAAAAAAAAAAATCTAAATCTTCATTCCATCAAACCAACCACTATTTGTAATAAGAAATTGCATAGAATTGCTTTTTTTTTTTTTTTTTTTTGTACAAAGACAGTCTCATGGTCATGAGTTCACACCAGCACAGCTGTTGGACTTCCCACAGATGTGCTGCACTGGTGGTTTGCTTTTCCTGTACCCATACAGGTCCAAAACTCAACTGATTTTAGATCAATTGTGGGAAAATGTAAAGAATTTGTTTGCCTGCTTATTTAGCCAAATATGGCTTCTTTATGACAACCAAAATTTTGGAACTTTTCTGTGCTCAGTATACTGTTCTTTGTAAACTGCTGACTGTTCGTGTCGCATTTGAGGTTATAAACAATAGGAAGCCCACTTCACTGACAAAAGAATACTGTTCCAGATATACTACTCTAACTTTCACTTGTACTGTATTTCAAGTGTCTCCTTATAAATCTCTCAATTTTTATTTGGCCGTGTCTCTTTCACTGACAAAATGCTTACGTTGAAATTCAGAGACATGTTTTCTTAATCATTGAGAAATTATTCCGATAGCCCCCTTTACAATTTCACATTGTAGCCTAGCTCTCTCTTTCATCATTTCGTAATAATTAGAGGCAACATTTTGGCCTGCCTACACTCACAGCACGTCTGTGCATATAATATAGCATATAGCGTATTGCTCCATGTGGCTGAAACATTTGGTATAGCCAGAACAGACAATATTTTTTCAAGGCTATGGTAATATTTAACTACAAGTGAGAGACTTTCATGAAGATGCAGGTGGTCAGCTTGAATTGGAGAAAAAAAGTTGTTTTATTTTGGAGGATCAATGAAAGGCAACACTCCTAAGACCTGTTCAAATATGTAAAGTCAAACAGAAGAAACAGCATGTGATAATATTGCACCCTAATGTTAAACAGATTATACGTGGCCAAAAATTTCTGCATACCAGTGCACTTCGTGGATACAGGAATCACGCCCATAAGTTTAAACATAAATGATCCTCAAAAGTGAGATTAAAAATAAAGAACCTGAGCAGAGTCCATTTCCTTACCCCCAAGCAGTATGGTGTCATTGTGAAGCTTTTTTTCAAGCCCTATAAGCCCACTGTACAAGCTGCCTCTCGAGGCCAACCAAAAAAAAAAAAAAGTTATCTCAAATTATTAGAATTCAAGGAGGCAATCCAAAAATTTACATCTTCCAATTTTCCCCTAAGTCATGTCAGAGGTACCTGATAATGTAAACAAGTAATCCTGTAAATTTATTTATGGGTGCTCAAACAGTTTCTGAGAAATGCGCAACTGAAGAGCCAAGTGCTAAAAGTGCTTAAGTCACAAAATGTCTATTTTGAGAAAATTGGGAAAATCAACTTAGGAGACTACAAAAGATGATTTCCCATCCTTACCTCACAATGTGTGAAAATGTGATGTAAGTACTTTTAGCACCAGGCTCTTCAATTATACAGAATGTGACTTGTCCATTCAAAAATGCGCTATCCAGAAGGAAACACACATATTACATTGTTTACAATCAAACCAGACTGCTTATTTTCAACTGGGCCTTTCAACTGGGGAGGTCAATTTACTTTGAGTGTGTGTGTTTGTGTGTGTGTGGGGGGGGGTAGGAAGATGTTGTGAATAAATTTCCTGGCTTCAGTTTCTTTGAAAAAAAAAAAAAAATACTCAGGCTTCCTTTTACCATGGTTGGTCAGAGCAGCCACGGCACCCAGAAAAACAGCAGTCACCAGTAAATCATCATCATCATCATCGGCTATCACTCGCGAACGAGTAGGATAGTGGCAGTACAGGCACTCGGTAGTAGACCATTGGGAAGAAAGTTACTATTTCTACATTGCCATTACTTCCTTTTCTCTCTCTTCATAGAAGCATCACTGAATAGGCTCTGTCTCTTCTCTTCAACACACTTACTGCCCTTAGCAACCAGATGGGCAGTTTACGGCAAGGCCTTTTCAGTTGAACATTAAGTCCCTGTTTACAAAACGGTTATTATTCCTGCATTGTTGTATGCAAGTGAGACCTGGATGACTTAAAGGTGTCTCCTGAACATCCTGGAAAAGTACCATCAACGTTGTCTCTGCAAGATCCTTGATATCAGCCTGAATTTAGTATTCTGTACAATAAATTGAAAATGCCTTCATCAATCTACGCCATTTTTGATCTGTTGCCTGGTCTTGTGTACTAACAGAAGCCTATCGAATTTGACAGCACTCGGATGTCCAGTAAGGCCGCCACAGCCGCCATCTTGAATTTTGTATTCCGCAGGATAACTTGAAAATGCCTTCGTCAATTTATATTCATTCCAAACAATCAAGGGGCTGAGGTGTAACCCTGCTTTTGGGGCTATTTTTTTTTTTCCAATTTGTAATAAAAGTGCATACATGGACTTGAAAATGAAAAACTAAGTGGAGGATCACATTTTGATTATGATTCAAATAATTCCAAGTTTTTGAAAAAGAAAAATTTCTGAGAATGCATTTTCATTTTAACATTGTTAGTAATATGCTTCCATAGTTAAGAGGAGTTATAAATCGGTGTGTATTTTGTGTAGTGATGGTCCAGAGAATGTGTGGCAAAAAATGTTGAAGTAAGAGGTCCATGGTGGGCGGTCAGTCTGATAAGTTGATTTTACAGTGCCGTGAAAAAATGCCCCTTCCTGGTCAAAAATGTTTCAGAAGCAAATAAAAGACAAAGACAACCCGAGTAAACACAAAATGCAGTTTTGAAATGATGATTTAATTTATTAAGGGGAAAAAGCTATCCAAACCTACCTGGCCTTGTGTGAAAAAGTAATTGCCCCCTGAACCTAATAACTGGCTTGATTTATGCTGGCAATGAGTCTTTCACATTGGGAAATTGTGGCCCATTTCTTTGCAGAATGTTTTAAAGCCACATTGGAGGGTTTTTGAGCATGAATGGCCTGTTTAAGGTCATGCCACAGCATCACAATCGGATTTAAGTCCAGACTTTTGCTAGGCCACTCCAAAACCTTCAGTTTGTTTTTTTCAAGCCATTCAGAGGTGGACTTGCTAGTGTGTTTCGGATCATTGTCCTGCTGCATAACCCAAGTGCGCTTGAGCTTGAGGTCACCAACTGATGGTTGGACATTCTCCTTCAGGATTTTCCAGTAGAGAGCAGAATTCATAGTTCCATCAATTGCGACAAGTCATCAAGGTCCTGAAGCAGCAAAGCAGCCCCAAACCATCACACTACCACCACCATGTTTGACCTTTGGTATGATGTTCTTCTTATGAAATGATATGTTAGTTTTACGCCTGATGTTACGGGATGCTCACCTTCCAAAAAGTTCAACTTTTGTCTCGTCAGTCCGCAGAATATTTTCCCAAAAGTCTTGGGGATCATCAAGATGTATTTTGGCAAATGTGAGACGAGCCCGTGTGTTCTTTTTGGTCAGCAGTAGTTTTCGCCTTGGAACCCTCCCATGGATCCCATTTTTGCCCAGTCTCTTTCTTAACGTTGAATCATGAAATCTGACTTTAAATGAGGCAAGTGAAGCCTGCAGTTCTTTAGATGTTGTTCTGGGTTCTTTTGTGACCTCCTGGATGAGTCGTCAATGTGCTTTTGGAGTAATTTTGGTTGGCCAGCCACTCCTGGGAAGGTTCACCACTGTTCCAAGTTTTCTCCATTTGTGGATAATGGCTTTCACCGTGATTCGACGGAGTCCCAAAGCCTAAAAATGGCTTTGCCACCCTTTCCAGACTGATAGATGTCAATTTCTTTGTTTCTCATCTGTTCTTGAATTTCTTTAGTTTGCAGCATGACATGTTGCTTTTTGAGATCTTTTAGCCTACTTCACTTTGTCAGACAAGTTCTATTTCAGTGATTACTTGATTCAACAGGTCTGGCAGTAATCACGCCTGGGTGTGGCTAATGAAATTGGACTCAAAAAATGTGGTTAATCACAGTTAATTCATGATTTAACAAGGGGGGCAATTACTTTTTCACATAGGGCCAGGTAGGTTTGGATAGCTTATTCCCCTTAATAAATGAAATCATCATTTCAAAACTGCATTTTGTATTTACTCGGGTTATCTTTGTCTTATATTAAAATTTGTTTGATGATCTGACACATTTAAGTGTGAAAAATGTGCAAAAAAGTAAGAAAACAGGAAGGGGGCAAATACTTTTTCACGGCACTGTATGCTGCTGAGTATTGGAAAACATTGCATAAAGACTTGACTCCCTTCATTTAATAGTAGTTTCCGAGGAGGAATGATCAGAAGTTATGAATATTTCTACAGGACAGTGGTACTGCCCACATTGCGAAGACCTCCAAGAGGTGACTTTTCAACAGAACAGTCAGTTTTGTGTTTGTTCTGGTCAGAATATTTGGTCTCACATCAAATAGAAACTTGCTGGGCAATGTTAATCGATCAGCTTTTTGAAGCCATCAAAACTTAGTGGAACAATAATGTCTCCTCTTCCTTTAAAAAGCCTGTTTCAATTTGCTTAATATTTTCCTAGTTTTCAAAGCAATGATTTAGGGAGAAAAGCATAAAAATTTCTGCCATTTTAGATAGGACCTTTTTACTCCAGAGTATAGGAGCCATGATAAAATTTAATGTTACACACCTTCCGACATGAAAAACCACTGAAAATAGAACATTTACAATTTGTGTGCAAACAAGTACAGTTGTACACAAATGAGAGACTTTTTATGACCTGGGCTTGATGTTGCTTGCAACTTATCAACATAATATCTCACCTGCAGTGTTTTTCTGTGCAGATTTGACTCAATATTGTATTTCCTTTACAGAAAAACCAAGGAAAATGTCAAGATCCAGTATAATGGAAAATGCCCATAAAATGCCTGATGTCACTCTAAAGCAGCTTGCTCACCCAAGATTGAGTATTGGGGGAGGTACCAAGAAGGATTGCATCTTTATTCATTATCACCCTTTATCACAAATTACCACACCCTTTGTCTGTAATCTTTAGATCACGGCTTACTGTGTATTCCATAGACTGCTGTTTTTCTGTTGTACTCATCTATAGACTTTTTTTGTAGTGTGTAAACCACAGCTTTTTTTTTAATCTGTGCTCTGCAGCAATAAATGAATTCAGCATTGAGCATGTGCATGTTCCTTCATTACAATTCTCTATTTGTGCCGTGGTTATAGAGCGACATTTGATTTTAATTTGTTCTTTGGCAGCACAGACTGTGGGCTTGAGTGTGCCTAACAGGGCTGCGACATGCAGTTGGAAATTGTGCCACCCAGTGTATGGGTGAGTTCAGAAGGCCCAATGGGCAACTTTTTTGTATTTAAAGCTGCAGCAGAGCTGGCCTGAGGCATACGCTTTGGAAACTGCGGAGTCCAACAACTTTGTGTAGTGTTTGTATTATAAGAAGATGCTTGTAAGGTGTTTGGCATCCCTATGTTACCGGAGGGCTCAGCTAATTTGTCAGTACACCAGGTGATGGGAAGTTTCAAGCTGGCAAAAACTTCTGCTTAATAGCCCTCGTTGAGACTGATTGGACATATAACTTTACAGCTAACAGTAAGCTACAAAACATACATTAGCTGGTTTAGGGTGCAAAACAATTATCCTCAGCAGATGTAACAAAATTTAGACCCCTGCCCAAAAGTCTCATGTGTAGGTGTGATAGCTATGGCCGTACCATGCATTAATCCCAAGATAGAATGGTGAAAAAATTTAATAGGAAGACAAGCATAGGTTATAGCATTTTCTTTGTGATGCATAGGCTACAGTCTCTCTCTGTTGTTGTTAGCCCGCTTGGCCTCTTGGCCAATCAGGTTTCTGCTGTGGTTAGATGCCTTCGTGGTGGTCTATCATGCCTCCATAAACTTTTTGCCTTGTCAGTGCTCTAGCGCCTTCAGTTTTTCACCGATACTTATCACATTTTATATGGATTTAAATGGGATGAAAATCTATGCCAAGTTCAACTTTGGCCATATTTGGCCAAGCAGGCGCAGTGGCTTTGACACTTTTTTTTTTATTTTGTAATTGTGTTTATGTGATGGGAAAATGCAGATTGAGTTGGCTAAGTTCCAGTGCCAAGTCACTGTTTAAATTTATGTGTGTAAAAATACATCTAAAGATGCAATACGCTAGTTTTTGGTTTATCTTTATAGTATAGTTGTACATTTATGAAAGGTATCTGGTTTCAGTGGGTCAAAATGTGAATCTAAAGTGTAGAAAATTGGAATTTGTTATTGGGAACATTATTGGAACAAATGTTTGGTAAAGCTGGCTGGCTAGCTAGGTAGCCAACTTTAGAACATTGACAATGGATAAGTAGCTAGCTAACTACCTCATAAAACCCAACTTCAAAAACTTTGAGCCATTCAAAATAAAGGTAAATACATTCTATAGGTAAAGCCTCCCAACTATCATGAATTTTAATGTTAGTTCTAACTATCAAGATAGCTAGCTTATGAGGGTGACCTTACGGATTCTTTATTTACTACTTAGCTTGCTAAAAACTGTCATATAGCTAGCTAGAAAGATTTGGCAATAGGTCACTTTAGCCAGATATAGATACATGGGTCAGTGACGTGACATGCAGATTTTTGTGTCCGAGCGCACTATTTAGGTTTAAATTAATTTTAAATGATTAATAATAAGCATCATTTTATTCTATAAAACATGTTTAATTTGAAATATGTTCAAATTTATCATAAAAATTATATGTTTTGCCATCTCAAACCCTCAAAATGTCAGGTGGCACAACCGTCTGAGCAAGTTAACACTATGTGAAATGTATTAAATATGTCATTTAAAATATGAATTAATATAATACTAATATGGGGGCATAATTTTATATTGAAAACCTTTCAAATAAATAAACTTTAATAGTTTATTCTTAAATTGTTCGGAAAACCAAAATACCCGCACCCTACAATAAAGAATCCATAAGTTACTTTTTAATACCCAACTCAACTACAAAATAGTAATGTTTTAGGCAAAGTAGACACTCTCAGGTATACTTACTAAAAAAATCACTTAGAAAAAAAAAAAAAGAGGGAAGTGTGTTTTTTTTCCAAGAAACTTTTGGTTGCGCCAACTGACATTTTTTGGCTGGGGAAATTGCAAATACAGTCTAAAACTGTACTAAAACCCTGTAAATGTTGTGCAACCATTAAGACTTGTTTAAACACACCCTTCCAACTTCAAATAAATGTATTCTGTACATTTTTAAAGATTTATATTAAAAAAAACATTTTTAAAAGGCTTATTTGTCATCGACCCACAAACCTATGAGATACAGGTATGATTGAAGGAGCCTGAGTGTCACTACTTGTTTTTCAATACTGAACAGAAGTTGTAAGCAATAAAAAAAAAAAAAAAAAAAGTCCAGGATTGAATATCAATTGTTAAATAAGTATCACAGGTCTTCAGTCAAGCAAAATCACACTAAATAAGCCATATCTTGCAAGAGGCATCCAAAACCATTTCACCCTCTTGACCCTTCCCAAGTCAACTTGCAGTTCCGGCTAACATTTTTACATGTCACAAGTTTATCAGTGGAGTGGAGAAAATCAAGGGAGGCAGTTTACCTTCTTAGCATGTGAACCTGTCATCAATCATGGTCAAGGCCAGTTTTCAACAAACCTCAATTAAAGTGCTCTCCAATTGTAGTTATAATAATAACTACAAAACAGAACTGTAGTCAGTTTGAAATCAGACTCCAGCTTCAGAGTAGACTCGTGCTTTCTTCAACAACCTGAAAAATGTTATTCCATCACCCAGAATTTTGTGCAACAGACACATGTTCTATCTGTTCAGGGCAACTTATTACCAGTAGGCTTCTTTTTGAAACTGGGCTAATTTGCCAACAGTACTTGTCAGATGAATTGTTTTTAATGAAGCTGGAGACACTGCATTTTTGTTCCAAAACAAACTGACCATGCAAACCACGCATCAAAAAATACTTCCTCCTGCAGTTTTGGGAGAGAATGTAAACAGCCAATGACTGTTGAATGAAAACCAACTGACATTGCGCAGCTCTTGATCCAACTACTTGCTCATTTATTTAACCAGAATTTTGAGGAATGAGCAGAGGTGGACTGATACTTTATTTGTAATCTGCAGACAGCCACAATGGAGTAATTCTGAATTCAGCAAATGCCATAGCTCATGGACAGTGGAGCATCAATTTCTGACTTATTCTTCTGATTGTCAATAGTGGAGATTGCAGTGATAAATGAATGACGAAGAGGCTCCTGCAAACAAGTCAAAGAGCAAATTAAGAATGACCGTGATGTCTATACACAACGGGAGTCAGCATTAGCATAGAATTTGTGAACATGAAACAAAATGGTTTACTTCCTGAAGTATTGGCACTGTTTTTCCAATAGGAAACAAAAAACATTGTAATGTGATAAGGGCCTCCCTTTTAAAATTTTAGAAAAGCATTTATAAACAATGAAAAACTGAAATATCAAAAATTAACCAAAAAGCATGACAACTTTGCCCGCTGCATTTGGATGCATCACAGAACTATGCCCAATAACCAGAGGGCCTGGGCTTCTACGATACTTGAATGGATGAGTCTCAGTGCAGTAAAATTCATTCACTTTATTACAGTACAGCAGTAAAGGCCCTCCTCCCCAGCGCAGAACTCAGGGGCAGGCATGCAAACACCTTTCCAGCAGTGTAGCATTTTAATCCATCTGGCCACTCAGAGACTCGACCCACCCGCCACCAGTCAGCACACTTTGAGCAGCATGGCATTGAGTAGACTCAAAATCTCTCCGAAGTAGCCCTCTTCTTCGTCTCCAAGTCCCCGCTCACTGAGAGCTAGTTCCTGATACTGCTCTCGCAGAGCACTGAGTGAGCGGGTCAGTGCTGGATTCTGCTGGTACTGTGGTCGGCAGTTGGGCATGAAGGCCAGCAGGGCGCGCAATGCCTTTTCCCTCCAGTCGTGTTCTGGGGATGCCAACATTTCTGGCACCAAGCTGCACCAGCCCTGCTCAGCCAGCAGGGGAAGCAAGGAGATCTCAGCGTACTGCCGCAGGCGCTCCTGATGTGAAGAGTCCGGGACGGGATCCAGACCAGCCTGCGAGATCAGCTCCTGTGGAGAAGGGGGGGTGTTAGGTTGCCTTGAACAGAATGTTTCTCTTGTCATTCTGCAGAAAAACAAGAATTAAAAAAAAAAAAAAAAAACCTCCATAATACTTTCTGAACAGCCAAAGTCAGTGGTTCCAAAAGTCTTTTGTCTCTGCAAGGCCCAGGCTCGATCCAGACAAGGGCTTAAATAGTTTAGATGAATAATATTTTTATGCTAAAATTTTCTGATATATTGGAGTTTTTGAAAGCTAGTAAGCCCACCAAAAATGGGCAATGATCTACTTTTCCATTGGAAGAGGACATGTTCGTATTTCTGTTTTTATTTTTCTGGTGTGTACTGTTCAACATCACAAATGCACTGGAAAACAGGGCCATTAAAATGTGGCTTAAAAGGGCACATAACTGTGATGAATATAAATACACCAAATGAAAACAAATGAAAAGCATTTTTATGTTCAATGATTGCGATTGTGGTTGAGAAAACAGAAAAAAAAAAAAAAAAAGACAGCATACACAGGGGTGCCCAGTCCAGGACTGAGTTTGTGAACCACTATTCAACAGGCACACAATTCCTGGTCCACATTGCTCTTTCAGTGTTGAACAAAGTACGACTCACCTTCTCAGTGATCATGTCATAAAGCAAGTTGACAACTCGGACACGCAGAGCTCCACTGCCTGAGGCCCCAAACAGATCCCTCAACACCTGCACGCCACCCATCTTCAGGAAGTGACTTTGTGCAAAAGGGAAGTGACGTAACAGCGAGCCCAGAGCAAACAGCAACTGTACAAACACATATTTGCCATTTTCATCCAGAACCCATGAAGGTAGAGATCTCTTAGTAAATAATACCACTTAGTTACAATTCTGCCCCTTAGTGTGTGGATTTTAGAATCCAATCGGTATTGCATGCATCATGCAGCATGCATCATTTTTGTGATAAATTGAAAAGTTCAAAATATCTACACAATCTCTATAGGGGATACAATTACTGATTTCATACAATGCCCTTCATTAGAACCCGTGCTATTGAGCATGTTTAAATGTCCACCTTGCAAAGTTGCACCAGGAACATTTTTTATTTTTTATTTTATTTTATTTTTTAAGAGAAGCACAATAGCAAGCACTGTACATGTTTTTTGCTTTATTCTGACATGTAACAGCATTGTACACTTGATTTTTGCAGATATTTTGCAGGTTATGTTTTAGTCTTACATCTGGGTTTTGAAAAGTGGCCCATCACTGAAATTTCCTGGGTTGTTTTGGTTATATCCCTGTTTTTCCCTGGGTTAGCACTGCAGTTTCCAAGGGCTAAAGTGGCCCTGCTCAAAATACTGTGTAGCAGTGTGCTCCAAAATTACTGGCACCCATGACTGCCAATGCACAAACAATACTTCAAAAAATGTAACGAAAAAAAAAAAAAAAAAATTTAACCAGATATTAAAATTGTCTTATTTAAGTTTTATCCAAACGTTAAGGAATGAAAATGAATCATTAAATCACTTCCTATTTCACTCGGGTATAAAAAAAGAGGTAACACACATGTAATATCCCTTTGTCATCCAATACCAAGAAGAAAACAAAACAACTGTCAGTTCAAAAGAGGCAGATGGTCATAGACCTTCATAAATCTGGTAATGGCTGCAAGAAGATTCACAAACGATTGTATATGCCACTGAGCAGTGTCAGGCCAATTATTTAAAAAATTCCAAAGATCTGGAACTGCTGAAAACCTCAAGGGTGAATGATGCAACTGCATTTTGTCCCCCAGGATACTGGGGAGGATGGTGATGGAAGCAACAAAATTCCTAAGGATCACTGAAGGAACTGCAGGCATTGGTGGCATCTTGGAGCACCTAGTTTCAGAAAGCACCATCAGGTGCCACCTCTTTGGAAGAGTTGCCAGAAGAAAGCCTTTTCTGGCCAGAAAACACAAAAGCAAGAACTTGGGAGTTTGCCAGATGTTTGCCGTGAATGGAACACAGTGCTTCGATCAAATGAGACCAAAATTACACGATTCGGTCAGATACAGCATCGGCATGTTTGGCATTGAAACAGATGCATACAACGAGAAGCACGTCATACCCACGGTGAAATATGATGGTGGGCAAGTCATGTTTTGGGGCTGTTTTAATTCCAGAGGTCCAGGGGAACTAGTTAAGATTAGTGGCATAATGAATTCCACCAAGTATCAGGATATTTTGGCTGAAAATCTGGTTGCCTCCACCAGAAGGCTGGGACTTGGCTGCAGATGGACTTTCCAAAAAGACAATAACCCAAAACATACCTAAAGATTCACACAGAAATGGTTCTGTGACAACAAAATCAACAGTCTGCAATGGCCATCTAAGTCGCCAGACATCAATCCAACTGAAAATGTTTGGGCTGTATTGAAGAGGGCAGTTGATAAACGCAAATCCCAGAATGTGAAAAATCTTGATAGGATCTCCCTGCAGGAATTGTCCAAAACCGCCCCAAATATGTGCTTTAACCTCGTCAAAAATTACAGTAAAAGACTCCATGTTGTTATCTTTGCCAGAGGAGGTTTCACCAAGTAATGAATGAAGGGAGCCAATCATTATGAAACTTAATTGAAATGTATTTTGTATCCAATTATTGTTATGATTTTGGTTGTTTCCATCAAAACATTAATCAAGTAAGGTATTTCACGTATGTTGGTGTATTCTGTTTCCTTAAAATGACATTGTTTAAATATTTTTTTGTATTGTTTTTGCATCGCCAGTCAGTGATGCCAGTGATTTTTGGAGCCCACTGTAGGTGTTCAATGTTCCAGACGTCACACAAAATTTCTAAGCTGATAGATGCTGACCTAACAGCCCATGGAATTAACATTTTCCAAGACTCTGACAGGGCAGACTTGTTGATACTTGGAAAACATGCAATGCCTGACAAGTGAGAGGTGCTAGATGGCTCTAACCTTCTTCTTCACTTTCATTGGACGCTCTGTTGCTAGAAGGGTCAACAGTTTCTGCAGGGCTCCGCCCTCTACGGCCTCAACCTGCACCCGCGGATTACTGAAGGCAGAGGGCAGGTTAGTATCACGCAAATGCAGGGTAACATTACATCTACAATATCAGAACATAAAGATGTTATCACTGCTTTAGCTCAGGATGAAAAATGGCAAAAAAAAAAAAAAAAAAAAAATTCCACAACAAGTTCATAACTTGAATTTTTATATGATCCTTATAAAATATACTCTTTTGCAAAACAGAAGCCAGATGAAGTCATTCAGATGAACAAGTTACACCATTTTCCTATCACTGAAGTATACTTGACACTTAAAATTCTTCATTTCTAGGCCAGGGCTCCTCAAATCACGGTCCTCGAGGGCCCAGAACTGCTGGTTTTCCATCCTCCCTTTACCTGGGAGTCAGGTGAGATGACAATCTGGCCAATCAGCAGCATTAATTGTTCACTTAATTGCCTGGAAGGACGTAAAACCAGGACTGAATTTGGATTTGAGGGCCGGATTTGAAGAGACCTGACCTAGACAGTATACAGGACTGTATCAGTCCTGTTTTTGAAAACTCCCAAAATTTCTGCCTCTACGGCATGACCTGGCAGGCTAATCCACACTTTGACAGTGAGTAAAAAAATATTTCCTAATCTCGGTGCTAAATTTACCTACAGCTAACATCCATTTATAGACCACTATTCTGATGAACAGGAATAAACCCAACTAATCCTGCATAGTGAACTTTAAAATGATTTCTTCACTGACTGAACGGCAATCCAGGACTCAAAATAACAATATAGCATTGAGAAAGGGAATATTTAAAAGCCTATACAGTTGTGGCCACATCATTAAAAAGCCAAAATGTTTTGACCACTACTGTATAGGTTTTCCTCATGGCTTCAAAATGGACAATACAGGCGTGGCCCTACCTATATAGCTGCGAAAGCCAATGGGAGGCAATCACATGACCAAGAAAATATCAAGACCAGTGAAATAAAACTGATGAAAAAAAAACAAAGAAAAAAAAAAACATGAAATGAAATTGCACAAAAATGTATAGATTTACATTATAAATCAGTCATTCCATGTCCAGTGGAGCAATGGCGGAAACCTAACCCCTTGAAAAAATTTGTAAAAAATACATGCTCTAGTGCATGGTCTTACACCAGCAAAGATAAAATTTTAGCTTCCTAAGTCAAATAGTCACTGAGATATGGCCATTTGAAAGTAGATCATGAAGCCAAATATTAATTCCTTATGTTCTTTGCAGGCTTTCTGGTGCTGTAAACTCATAGTTCTAGTAGAGGTAGAACATCAACTTCACATACTTGGAGAACTTTTGGCATAGATTACGAAATTAGAGCCAGATCCATACTCAGACTCATCTCCGTGGCACCACCTGGGGACAAATTCATGAACTTCTCAACTAATGAATTACGTTTTCAGTATTTCAGTGGCCTGATGTGCCTTGTATTGTGACAATGAAAACTGAGGAAATGGGGTTTATCCAAGCCATTTCAAGTAACATTTCTGACGGAAAGAACACTTGACAGGTTTATCTATGGAACAAAACATATTTGAAAAGATTCCAAGTACTAGTGTACAGGACATAATCCTTAATAACCAAGAAGTATTTCAATATCCGGGAAAAGGTTATTATGTCGGTGGGGAAGAGTGATGGTAACGGTAACAATCCCTGAGGCACTACACTTCCCACAAAGCCCTGTTCAGATGAGATCCCTCACACTATTATTCCCATGTTCTGTTGCATAAACAGCTCTATATCCACTCTAAAATATGTAATGCATGATGCATTATACACTATGGAGAAAATATGTCATTAGTTAATGAGCAACTTAATTTTTTTTCTTTTAATATATTAAAAATATAATGCTCACACATGCACAGACGCAAATCATAAAAGCAATGCTTGCCAAGCTTATTTACTTGTGGGAGCTTAAAACGATCTGCATTCCCAATTACCCCTTTGGAAAAATGTCATTAGGGTATGATGTGACGGAGGTTTTCGAGCTGTTTAAGAAAGTTGATCAATTGCATAACCCATCAATTCCTCGACTGGGAAATGCGCCCAGGACAGACTAACAAATCAAAGCAGTGAAAGAAAATAAATTTTCCTCTTTTGCACAAGCATACCTGGAGACAGCCGAGCCCAGTACAAAGGCAGCACCCTCCTGCAGGCGTGGGTCTGTGCTGTTTAAAGCATCGATCACCAACTTTAGCCCTCCCATGGACACCAGGTCCTGTGCATTGTCTATCTGAGCACACAAAGAGCAAGTCAGTTGAACTACAAGTGCACAAAATAGAAAGATACATATAAACATTTCAGATCTTTACCCTAGAGTACTCTGATAGTTTCTAAAATGACAAAAGAAAAATCCTTGTCTGGGTTCACCTACTACTCCACTTCGGCATCTACAACGGTGTGAAGAAGCATCTCGATTTCTTCTATTTTTGCTTGTTCATGAAATTTAAATGTTTCAAATCATCCATCTAATTTTGATAGAAGACAACGTGAGTGAACATAAAATTCAGCTTTTAAATGATTGTTTCATTTATTGAAGGTATAGTTATTCAAAACCCATTTCACCAATGTGAAAAAATGAATACCCCCCAAAACCTAACAATTGGTTTTGCCGCCCTTGACAACAACACCACTGAGGAGCAGATCATGGACAGCAAGCACTCAGCTGCCCAATCCTAACAATGTCAGGTAGATGTGAAATGTATATTGAATATCCACAAGGAAGTAGTGCTTGTAAGCTATTTGGAATATGAACGTGTGAAGTCCCACCACTGTTGCCCAAGAATTGCATGAATTAAGCTCCTCCACCAAGCCTGATCTGCAAACCGCCCACGATATTTGCAAATAGCATCAATCCTGCAGTTGATAAATATTCTGTTATTCTTTTTTTTGTGTGGAAAACATTTAAGTTGTAGCAGTAAGCTATAGCCACAATAGCCCAAAAGGTATGACAATTCAGTACTGAAATAAACAGCTTTCTGAAGAAAAAAATTCAACAAGGTATTGATACTACGTCATTCTTCTTTCCATTATAGAGATTAAAAAAAAAAAAAAAAAAAACATATTACTCAACTATTGATTTACATGTCCCTCGCAGGATTCAGTGATCAGTTATCTCCTTACACAATCTCTTAAAAATATTCCTTCTGATTAGAAAATTGAAACATGAATAACACCCCAGCATTTCCCGAGAGGGCCCTCCGCAGGGGCTGCATTTGATTAATCTCTTACCACCAAAGCCATGATCATGCAGGCCAACCCATTGCATCAAAAATGTTCCAGTCTGGTCACTAGTCTCACCATGTCAAAAATGCGCAACATACCAGCCTATGGCAATACACAAAGGCCTGGTTCTGGGCGTAGTGTGATGTATGGCGCCTGCTTCTTTCCTGGCACGGGCGGAGGGACTCACTTGGTGCACCAGATACTCCAGGTCGAGCAGGGCCGTGACCCTCTCCTCTGCTGTGGACCTTGAGCTGTTAAGCTTGGATATAATGCGGCTCATGATCTGGAAATCTGTCTCCACCAGCAAATCCAGCTGTTCCATGTCCCTCCTCAGCTCCTCCATAGGACGATACTGAGCTCGTATATCCGCTTCCTCCTGAACCATTAAAAGCAGTCACGGGGAAATTAATATTTATGGCAAGAACAGCAGGGCCCAAAAAGACTAACATCGTGAGTGCAAGCGGCATTTCAATTTTCAAAAACCTAAAAAAAGAAAGCAAGATACACACATCATAAGCTCCTATTTGAGGAATATTTATTCAGCCATTGACGTTTCAAGCCAGCAGCCTTTTTCTCAGACTTGTGAAAAGTAACATGTAGAACAACAAATATTAACACATGGTGTACTACAACCCAATCAATAAATACACATTCAGCCTTTAAATATGCAAAGGAATATCCCAAAAAAATGATGTATATCAAAAATTCTTAAGAGCCAGTATTTGTAAGATTCACCTGGTTCATGATGCATCATAGTCATGGATTTTTTTGATTCTTTGGTATGTTGTCGGTACATGTCTCAAATGGCAAAGTCCAGATTTTTAGGTCTCGAGATCTGTTACTTTTTTTTCTAGGACCCCCAGAATATTTGGGGGTTAATCAGCCCTTAAAAGAAAAATGACTTTTAGGAGCCTTTATCACAGTGCGCCCGCGACAGCCCAGACTCATTTTCATAGAAGTGTATCTACAATTAAAAATCTTTCAGAAAATGCTAAAATTTCCAGGGCGCAGCTGATAGGGGTGCTTCAATCAGCTACAAAAGCCAACATAACTCATTTTTCATCAGGGATTTACAGTTTAGTTACCCCTCTACCTAATTAACATAAATTTGGGTTGGGCCGTTTCGGGCGCATGGATATTGAGGGCGCTCATTATGGTCAAAACACAGTTTTTGCCTAACTTTGGGGTGAAATGCGCCTTCGACAGATTTTTATGCAGGTTTCTTTATTATGTTGTTCATAGTGTGTAATATCTGTATCATCATGATCGCTTTGGGGTTCAGCTCCTTTAACCCTTTTCCACCATCTTTGTTTTGGGCGCGACAGGGTTTTGTTTCGAGTCTATTTGGGCCATAACTCGGCTCCTGTAACAGCTAGAGTCCTGGAAGTTGGTCCTACCCCTAGATTTAATGATCCAAGCTACATGATGAGATCACTGATTGAGATCGCAGATATTGGGGTCATGGTGATATTAATATTACTAATTATTATATTTTGCGGTTTCCAGGGTTCGCACCGGTAGTTTCGTTTCAACTGGTCCTAACCCTATGTCTATGAATATTGCCAATCTGATGAGCCAATCATCGACTATCCCAGGGGTCAGGATCACATGATATTTATAGATCAAATTTAAGATTTTGTCATATTTTAAGCAAGGATATATTTTACCTCATTACTGGCTTATTAACCCCCAAAGTTTTTAGGGGGTCCTAGAAAAAAAAGAATGGATCCAGAGACCTCAAAATTTGGATTTTGCCATTTGAGACATGTGCCTGCAACATATCAAAGATTAGGAAAATCCATGACTATGATGCACCACCCCCTAATGCATTACTGGGTGAATTTTAGAAATAGTTGTCCTTTAAGAGCCAGTTAACATATGGTAACTACATTGCCAAATAAAGAACATAATCTCTGCTTTGCAAAATGATAAACCATTATTATTATGTTGTATTATTTTTACACCAAGTAATATGAGTGTAAATGTCTGGTATTAGACCGCTCAGTCAAGCCGCCATGTTTGTTCGGCTACAAGAGAATGCCTACGTCACTTGGGCTGGTAGCTAACCTCAGTCAGGTTTGGATCGCCTGTTTCGTTGGAACACCCAACAGCCGCGCAACCTGTTTCCACATACTTTGCCTGATTGACAATCAATCAATTTTAACTGTTTTACCAAACAATTAAGACCGAGCCGAGGCTATATGTAGCCTGTAATGATTAAGTGGTGATAGTGGAAAAAAAAGATTAATTTACGTTTAGCTTTGATTCGAGACTGCAAGGATGGAAATCTTAATAATTAATTAGAAAAAATCTCAACTCTCTCGGTAATTCCGTGTATAGTTTTGACATGTTGTGTATCGGATTATGAAAGAAGACTGAAAATAGCATTACAAAGTATGCATTTAACAGGGATAAGATTATCGCAAACATACTGCCCGAGCATTGAACGGGGCATAAGAAAGGTTTTAATATTGTAAATGGCATTGCGTTAGGTTCCTGCAAGCAAATATGAACAAATTTGCTGTCTCGTAAGCATTTTAAGTTCGATGCACTGAGCAATAATGTCGTGGATGAAACTGGCATGCCATTCTGCAGATTAGTCTTGTAAATTAGCTAATCAATCCTCTGATTGCTAATCAAGCAAAGTAATAGGGAGTTGTCATTTGTTTAACAGTGATAATTATGCCTCACCGAAGTGACCTCCGACGGCATGTTACTGCTCTTAATCATCGACTCAACTTCCAATACTTATGCTTTGACTCCATACACTTCAAAGACATGATCTGCCCTGGTGACGCCACGCACTGGTCTGGGCAGAATATTTCCTATTGTTTGACTGGTCGATTTTCTATGGCGGCAATGGCAGATTCTGAAATTTCTAGGATTATGCGATGTTTGAAAGCAGATTCCACGATGTAAAAACAATTTTTTAAAAAATGACTAATCGTTTTGAATAGCAGAGATTATGTACTTTATTTGGAAATGCAGGTTTACCATATGTTTACTTTTCCTTTAATATATCAAAGTAGTCCCAGCAAATAAAATATAAATTCAATACGTTCATCGCAGACAAGGATCGTAGTACACTAGTATGGTTGAATGAAAGGGTTTTGTGTGTGATGTAGCATTGTTGACAGTGTCCATGAGTAATTTCCTGGAGGTACCAAACTGAGAAAATGCGGGGGAGATGGAGGGGGTGGGCTGCCGTCATAAGCATGTTATGTAGGTCAGGCGGTCTCTAATATACAGTGCTCACAATGCCACTTCACACACAAAACTGTTCCATTCAACCATCCTCATACAAGTAGAAAGGACAATATCAAAGGTAGAATTTCATGTTCAATGGTTAATGTTCTCCACAAGCTTAAATATACATGCGGATTGACGTATATTGGAAAAAACCACCTGGTCTTTAAAGACTCTTCTCACAGAACATAATAGCGCTATCAGAAATAATGCAACATCAAGCCCACTGGCTGTGTATATTTTCAAAGTCAAACAATGCATTTCAACTCTTGAATATGTGGGAATGGAGGCGATTTAAAAAAAAAAAAAAAAAAAAAAAAAAAAATCACAGAGGGGGAGACATCAACTCTATGCTCCATTAGCGTGAACTTTTATAGATGCATGTACACTGGGCACTTTGGTCCTTAAAAACCGCAAGAAGGAATTTGACAATGGACCATTTTTTATGATTGTGTTCCTTAGTTATGTCCATTACTAACGCAGTCTGATGATTTCCATTACATAATATACTGTTTTGGAATAGACTGTTCTTTGTGTATGAGGTCACTGATCTCCCAAGTGGAGAAGACAGAGGCAACTCCGATAGTTCGTTTCTATGATGGGCAGTGGGCCCCAAGTCCTTTTTGGAGTATTATATGGGGTCCCACCATCTTTGTTCACCTAGAACACACTGTATTTATATTTGATATACAGGGAATGTTTTGATAAATGGTATTTTTACAGTACACTGCATCTCCGTGACATGCCTTTGCATATTTAAAAGCTGTATGTGTACGTGTATGATTGATCAGTTATGGCACACCATATCATGGTATTTATTGCTCTCATGCAATTAACAAACAGCAGGGATATATCACATAAACTGATAAACTATGGGTATTTAAGATGGTAAATCTATGCATTATATTTCACAACGCACTGGCTGAATTTTCTCTCAGATAGGAGCTTATGGTGTGTGTATCAAGCTTTCATTTTTTCTATTGTCATGTTTTCTGATCCAGCACCCGCCTAATTGGTTTTTTAATGAGCATATCATTTTTACCACATATTAAAAACTTGTCATTCCCACCACTCAACAGTAAAAATATAATTATTTGAACCAGGCACCTTCTCTTTGTCCTCCTTGTTTTGCCCAACTCCTTCTTCCTTGAATTGCTTTAGTGCCTTCTTCAGTTCCTGAGCAGTGAATGATGGGGCTTCCGTGTTAACCATGCCTTGTCTGGTTCACAGAGAAAAAAGCGTGCATCAGTGCAGACTCACAATTTTCAATATTTTATGAGAAATTCAGCAGCAGTACCAACAGAAGCACACTTTCAGAACTCCGCCATTTTTGAGTCACCTTTACACAATTCTGCAAAATATAAAATTTTGCAAAAAAAACAAATATCTTGCCATCTTTGTAAAAATTTAAATTCAAGATATAGGGCCCAATTTTCTGTGATGCATGTAATAACTACTAGAATCTCTTCCAGAATCAGTCAATGGAAGTGGTTCTTCTACGTAAATATGAACATATGCACTTGATACGCCATAGCCACAAGTATGCCTGATTGAAAGAGCAGCAATCTGTCAAAAGAGGTTCAATACAAACAGTGTCTTTTTATGTCAGACCTCTGGCTGATACACAAGAGGAAGTTCCTCACTGACTGACTTTGCATATTTCGCTTGCCTTCGAGTACACTAATAAAGCATTTTGATAATTCTATTATTTATTTCATTGAAGAAAGTTTTTTGGTGTATTGAACAAATACCAAGTCTATACAGGTATTCAAGAAGGGAGCAATGGATTGAGGAACACAGATCTTTCAATTATGTCTCGTGTACCTTGCTCCTAAAACACAACAACAGAATTTTAAAAATTCATTTTGTAATAATATAAGGAATTAAAAACAGAGCCACAGGGCCTGTAGCTCACCTGGACATTCAACTTTTTCGCTCAAATTAGATCATTGTTAGCAGGACCTTTTATGCACTGTGCGACATTCCAGAAATGACCTTTCACGGATGCATACATAGCAGGGATATTATCGGCCGACATTTGCATAAAAATGTAATATCGGAAAAGATTGTCATCGGATTTTTTTCCGCTAATGAAAACCGATGAAACAAGAGCACTCAGAGAGCGCAGCACCACGCCAAGGCAACTCTGTGCATTAGTCATTTTCGTTGGCTGATGTAGGGTATTGTTGCATTCCACCGCCAGGTGGCAGCAAAACCTAAAAGCACGCCGATTGGAAATCTGGCCCATTGGGAAGACTAAATCTCTCCCAGCATAGCTGGATTTGAATTTTGGCTTATATCTCAGCTGTACTTTGGCCTAGATATACTAAAATTTAATCGCTTGCATGTTATTATGCCTCGGTGCGCATGCGCAAGCGAGGTATACGGTAGTTCGTTTGTGTGTCATTCATTCTGTCTGTTACCGGGATAGCTGCTACACCGGTAAAAATCAAGTCATAGAATATGGCTCTATGGGTTAAATGCCATGATCTCTTGGATTTAAATTTGCCAGATTTTTGAGATAGAGCTTTGTTTTCGAGTTATAGCACTATTTGATTACCACGATGGCTGCTGCGAGCGATCAAGACTTCAACGAAGAAAAAGCTCTTCACAGTGGATCGCTTTAGAACTTGTGAGATCGATTTATACCACAGCAATGGCTACTGCTGATGGCAAAACTTGACAAACGGAGCACAATGCCGACAGTGATTCAAGTAGACACATTGCGCACTGTGTTAAATACAGCATTGCGAGGATTTTCGAACTTACTGCTGTATGAACTTTATAAAACATCACAAATGATTTCTCCCCCCATACAGTAACAGTGTGCAAATGAACAATGCTTTCAGTTATTGCTGGGCTTCACTAAGCCAAACAACCGCAGTCTCGCCAAGCGGTCCTACGAAGCAACTTATCAACTCGTTATGTCAACTGGGGCTTTCTCGACCTACAGTGCTGTGAAAAAGTATTTGCCCCCTTCCTGATTTCTTATTTTTTTGCATATTTGTCACACTTAAATGTTTCAGATCAGCAAATAAATTTTAATATTAGACAAAGACAACCCGAGTAAATACAAAATGCAGTTTTTAAATGATGATTTAATTTATTAAGGGGAAAAAGCTATCCAAACCTACCTGGCCTGGTGTGAAAAAGTAATTGCCCCTAAACCTAATAACTGGTTGTGCCACCATCTGCGACAACAACTGCAATCAAGTGTTTGCGATAACTGGCAAGAGTCTTTCACATCGCTGTGGAAGAATTGTGGCCCACTCTTCTTTGCAGAATGTTTTAATTCAGCCACATTGGAGGGTTTTTGAGCATGAACGGCCTGTTTAAGGTCATGCCACAGCATCTCAATCGGATTTAAGTCCAGACTTTGGCTAGGCCACTCCAAAACCTTCAGTTTGTTTTTTTTTTAAGCCATTCAGAGGTGGACTTGTTAGTGTGTTTTGGATCATTGTCCTGCTGCATAACCAAAGTGCGCTTGAGCTTGAGGTCACCAACTGATGGTTGGACATTCTCCTTCAGGGTTTTCCGGTAGAGAGCAGAATTCATAGTTCCATCAATTATGACAAGTCTTCCAGGTCCTGAAGCAGCAAAGCAGCCCCAAACCATCACACTACCACCACCATGTTTGACGTTCTTCTTATGAAATGATATGTTAGTTTTACGCCTGATGTAACGGGATGCACACCTTCCAAAAAGTTCAACTTTTGTCTCGTCAGTCCGCAGAATATTTTCCCAAAAGTCTTGGGGATCATCAAGATGTATTTTGGCAAATGTGAGACGAGCCCTTGTGTTCTTTTTGGTCAGCTGTAGTTTTCGCCTTGGAACCCTCCCATGGATGCCATTTTTGCCCGGTCTCTTTCTTATTGTTGAATAATGAATACTGACTTTAAATGAGGCAAATGAGGCCTGCAGTTCTTTAGATGTTTTTCTGGGTTCTTTTTTGACCTCCTGGATGAGTCGTCGATGCGCTTTTGGAGTAATTCTGGTTGGTCGGCCACTCCTGGGAAGGTTCACCACTGTTCCAAGTTTTCTCCATTTGTGGATAATGGCTTTCACCGTGATTCGCCGGAGTCCCAAAGCCTTAGAAATGGCTTTGCCACCATTTCCAGACTGATAGATGCCAATTTCTTTGTTTCTCATCTGTTCTTGAATTTCTTTAGTTTGCAGCATGACATGTTGCTTTTTGAGATCTTTTAGCCTACTTCACTTTGTCAAACAGGTTCTATTTAAGTGATTTCTTGATTCAACAGGTCTGGCAGTAATCAGGCCTGGGTGTGGCTAGTGAAATTGGACTCAAAAAATGTGGTTAATCACAGTTAATTCATGATTTAACAAGAGGGGCAATTACTTTTTCACATAGGGCCAGGTAAGTTTGGATAGCTTTTCCCTTTAATAAATGAAATCATCATTTCAAAACTGCATTTTGTATTTACTCGGATTATCTTTGTCTTATATTAAAATTTTTTTGATGATCTGAAACATTAAAGCGTGAAAAATGTGCAAAAAAAATCAAGAAATCAGGAAGGGGGCAAATACTTTTTCACGGCACTGTAGATATCTGCGTGTTCACATAACAGAGACGGCATTTGTAGCATATGAACAATCGTCTACCAGCAGCAGAGCACCATATTTTACAAATGAAGAGCAAATTATCATATTATAAAAATATGAGGAATACAGGATCATACAGATCAAATGCTCGAGACAATAGGACACCCACCACCAGTTGGACGGGGGTGTGAATTACATTCTGTCAAAATGACGGACGGCATTCAAAATGTTCCATCATTGTTAAAAAAAATCCGTCAATGACGGAAAATATTCGGTTAACGCGACCTCTGTCCTGCATAGTATGAAAGGTGCTTCCCTCCAAAAATCTGTTGTTGATCCCACAGAGTCTGAATTGCACTAATTAATGGTCAGTGTTAAACAGACCCTGAATAGTGTGAAAGGTATTTCGTTCCATAACTGTACATTAATGTTCATCAGACTGCCACTGGTCGGTAAATACTTGAGTATGTCAAGCATAGATGCACAGCTAGGGCACTCTGACATGTCCACACCCAATTTTATAGCTTCATTAAGGGACATACTTGTCACTGCTGTAAGCACCGAGGCATCAGCACCTTCAGTGCTTTCATTTATTTTAGTTGGCCTTGCTTGCCGCACACAGTTGTACTGGTCCAATACTTCAACATTTGTGAAGTAGTCATATTGCCTAGGTGTAGGAGGCATTGTCAGGATTATCTCAGGGAGAGTGTGATCCAAACTGTTGAAACAAAATTAAAAAAAAAAAGATAATGGCACTTTTTCCATAACTTAAGTTGAAGTTGTTTTCTTTTTTTTTGCTTATTTATTGTTTACATTTGGAAAGCCTTGTTGCATTTGTGAATGTATCCAGTGGGCATCACGAGAAAATTTGACATGATGTGTTAATTCCATGACAGGAGATATGTCATAAAAGTGAATAACAGGCTACCGCACACCGTGTTTACTTTACTTAGTTTTTATTTCAAGCAAACAACGCGTTTCGCCTGTAGCGTCATCAGGTTCGCTCAGGTATGTCATACCCATGTCATATGTATGTTGCCTAAAATTAGTTTGGAGGGAAATATAGCCCGCATATATCGGTATCGGTAGATAACGGAATCGGAAATTAAGAGTCGGCCAATATCAGAATATCGAATATCAGCAAAAAAGCCAATATCGGACATCCCTAATACATAGTATTCTCAAGTGAACTGATATAACATTATTAGTAGAAGGTGACACTGAATTTAGTATTTGTAAACACAGGGTTTAAGAGTATTTTTTTAAGCACAAAACTTATCGAAATAATGATAGGTTGTCCATTGACAAATTTTGGCCAGAGGTCAGTCATTAAAATGCACTGCACAGAAAAACCCAGAATGTGTTGAGTCGTGCTTTCAGCTGAGTCACTGCAGAAATTATTGACAAATTTGTCAAAATGGCATTTTCAGTATGGCTGCTGTGACAGCCAAATTGGAAATCAGATGGTAACAATTTACGCAAACTTTGGCGGCCTCATTGGCTGGAAGATGTCTGCAAAGTTTCAGCTTGATTGGCGTATCAATTTTGGAGATGATGTTCATTGGACAAACAATGACAAATAACAACAAAAGACCAGGCGACGATATAAACCCAATTAACCCACCGGACTGCTGGTCCAGGTTATGGCCATCAATTCTGCTCAAAAAGTGAATTTGAATATTTTACTTGCTTAATATTAAAAAACTGAACAGAAATTTTTTGTAATCTAATGCATGCTTTAAAATTAGAATTTTAATTAAATTCAAATTTCCACAGTCGTTTGACAGACCTAGTCCAGGTGAGCTAAAAATTGGCATATAAGACCAGGCAACTGTCATTTTGACCGCAGTGGGAAGGGAATTTGGATCGCTTGGATCATAGATGTCCACAACCCTCCGATAAGGAAGTCACCAGCGCTCCATGTCACTCAAGTTTAGAAATGAACCTCTCCGACAAAACGCTCTTTTACCTTAAATGCGTCTGTACCCCTGAGCAATTAGGTATTCCATAGCCTGTCAAGCAACGAACATGGAGCCTACAGCACTCATTCTGTACATCAAAAATACAGTTAGGACGAGAAGTATTTAGACTGTGACAATTTTAATTTTGTCCCTGTACACCACCAAAATGAATTTGAAACAAATCAATCAAGGTGTGACTGGAGTGTAGACTTTCAGCTTATATTCAAGGGGTTTCACAATATTGCGCTAACAATTAGGCATTGCAGCCATTTTTATACAAAATGCACCATTTTCAGAGGCACAAAAGTAATTGGACAATTGACTTGCAATCGGTTTCATTGCCAGGCGTGGTCGATTCCCTCATCACTCCATGACAAATTAAGCAGATAAAACGTATGGAGTATATTTAAAGAGTTGAATTTGCATTTGGTAGCCATTCATCTCCATTGGATTTGAGTCAGGACTTTGACAACACCACTACAAAACCTTTATTTTGGTTCTTTTGCGCCATACAGAGGTGGAACCACTCGTGTGCTTTGGATTGTTGTACCTGCTGAATAGCCCAACTGTGCTTGAGCTTTACGTCACAAACTGATGGCCAGACATTCTCCTTCAGGATTTTCTGGTATAGAAAATTCATGATTCCATCCATTATGGCTTGTTGCCTAGGTCCTGAAGCAGCAAAGTAGCCCGAAACCATCACAGAGCCACCAATATGCTTGACTGCTGGTATGATATTCTTATTGAGGACTGCTGTGCTACCTTTATGCCAGGCACAGCTGGACTCGTCTCTTCCAAAAAGTTCCCTTTTTCAGCTCATCAGTTTACAGAGTATTCTTCCAAAAGTCTTAAGGGTCATCAAGATGTTTTTTGGCAAACGTAAGACGAGCCTTTGCATTCTTTTTGGTCAGCGGTGATTTCAGCCTAGCTGATCTTCCACTTTTGCCCAGTCACTTTCATACTGTGGAACTGTTAACACGGACCTTAAACAAGGCAAGTGAGGTCTGCAGTTTTTTAGATGTGCGTCTGGGTTCTTTTCTGACGTCCGAGATGAGTCATCAATTCATTTTTTGCAAAATCTTGGTAAGCTGGCCACTCCTAGGAAGGTTCACCACCATTCCAAGTTCTCCATTTGTAAATAATGGCTCTCACCATAGTTCCCTGGGGTCAAAGAGCCTTAGAAATGGCTTTGTAACCCTTTTCAGGCAGATAGATGTCAACATCTTTGTTCCTCATGATCTGCTCATGAATTTCTTTACATCATGGAATCATGTGCTGCTTTTTGCCCATTTCACATAACCGGACAGGTTCTATTTACGTGATTTTTAGATTCAACATGGCCAGCAGCAATCATACCCAGGTATGTCTAGTGAAATGGAACCCAATTATCAATTAAGTAGGTTGATGTATTAACAAAGGAGGCAAATATTTTTTTTTTCACTTGGGGCAAAGTATGGGTGGATAGCTTTATTCCTACATTAGATTAAATCGTTTAAAAACTATTTTGTGTTTACTAGGCTTATCTTTGACCACCATTAAACTTAGCCAGAGGATCTGAAACATAAACATCTAACCAAAATGCAATTAAAGAATAAATCAGGGACGGGGCAAGTATTTTTTCACAGCACTGTATGTGCTGCCTGTGCATACCTCTGACCATTCCTCCAATACCGGAGTGAGCCTTCTTGACCAAGCTTCACTTCCCGCTGTCCAGTCTGAAGATTTAGACGCACATGAGAACCTGGAGGTACCGCATAACCTGTAGACAGATCGGGATAAGCATTCTTATCAGAGCTCCGTTCCAAAGGCAGGATTACAGTGGTGGCTGAGCAGGACAAACCCCCAGAACAGCCTTTGTGTCTTCAGTCCATGTTTAGATTTGGGAGTTAAGTTCCCAGAACAGTATTCCATCAACTGGTGATCCTTCAACATGATACTGGACCCCGTTTTGTCCTTTATCCGCAACTGACGTTACTGCACTTTCACTGCATTCCACGAATAGCAATGAATTGACAAAAAGGTTATAAGTCACATGACAGAAAGCAGTAGACCCCAGCAAGACAGCAAATTTAAATAAATAAGGGGAAATGACTATCAATGTCTTCAAAGTGATGGCAAATTAAAATTCGCTTGAGTGAGCCAAAATTCGATTAACTACAAATAGTACTAATACTGTAAAAACCATGGCAACGAAGTACTGACGCACCTGGTCTGAGCGTCTGCCACTGGTCCGTGGGCTGGAACACCTTCATGTCTTTAGGATCGTCTTCATTGTCAACACGGGCCTCCCCGTTATCATCGCCGTTCTCAGAGCTTTCCACCACAGACAGGGCCGAGTTGGACTATGAGAAAAAAAAATCAATCAGGCGACAACCTGTTCGCGCAAATTGATTTGTACGTTCTGATATAACCACCTCCGCTAAGTACGACGTCAGGAGCAAAACTGGTTAAAAGTGAATGGTACTTCATCTGAAATAAACGCCCCATATAAAACCGGTTTTCCGTCATCTCTTGGAACAAAGCTTAAGGACCCAAAGTTTATCACTCGTTGTGACTTACCGACTTACCTTTTCACAAGTGGCGCAAACGAAATGAACACTCAACGCCCAGACGAAGAGTGCCGACCCAGCAAAGCTCCACGAATTGCGCCGCGTCTGCCTTTCACCAAGCCTCATCGACATCTCCTCCTGAATTTCCTGTAGCTACTCAGAAGGGAAACGCACAGACGATCGTGTGCTCACGACGAATGCTTCTGACCACGTTACAGCATTTTTACCAGTCAAATTAACCCTTTTTACATGAGCATGTTACTCCAGATGAATTTTCCGGTTTATGATTCGGAGGACATGCAGGCAGCGAGTACCTCAGTTACAATATACTTCAAATCCTGGTATCATCGTTCCAACTGTACTGGACCATCATAAAAATCATATTAAACTTAAAATAAATTCAGATTACTGCCCAGAAAGTTCTCACGAGCTCTCGTTGCCGTATTTACATACCGAGATAATAAATAGCATGCATGCGAGAAGCCTGTATTACCGATAACATTACACGTCATCAGTGGGACAACCCAATCAGCTCTTGCTAAGTGTTCGTTTACAACCACGTGTCACTAAACTAGTAAT
Organism: Gymnothorax javanicus; assembly: GCA_029692085.1. Taxonomy (NCBI): domain Eukaryota; kingdom Metazoa; phylum Chordata; class Actinopteri; order Anguilliformes; family Muraenidae; genus Gymnothorax; species Gymnothorax javanicus. Next base: position 49,564,838 of record CM056204.1, read on the forward strand.
GTTATTGGCGACAATCAGCAGTTTCCTCTGTAGGGTGACGATTGCAACACGTAACTCCTCTGCGATTGGCTCTCCGCAACCGTCGAGGTCAAGCCCCAAGCCATGTTTCCATTGGCGTATTTTTATACCCACGTTTTGAAGTATAGGATGGTATGGGATCAGACCTGTCTCAGAAATGAATGCACACTACAGGCATCACAAACTTATTTTGGGATTTATGTGTGAATCACTCTCTCAACAAAAATATTTTTGTGCACACAAAGAATACTTATTGTATATACAGTGCCGTGAAAAAGTATTTGCCCCCTCCCTGATTTTTTTTTTTTTGCATATTTTTCACACTTAAATGTTTCAGATCATCAAACAAATCTTAATATTAGACTAAGATAACCCAAGTACATACAAAATGCAGTTCTTAAATTATGATTTCATTTATTGAGGGAAAAAAGCTATCCAAACCTACCCGGGCCCTCTGTGAAAAAGTAATTGCCCCCCCCCCTTCTTAAATCATGAATTAACTGTGATTAACCACATTTTTTAGTTCAATTTCACTAACCACACTCAGGCCTGATTACTGCCAGACCTGTTGAATCAAGAAATCACCCAAATAGAACCTGTCTGACAAAGTGAAGTAGGCTAATGGATCTCAAAAAGCAATACATAATGCCGCAATCTAAAGAAATTCAAGAACAGATGAGAAACAAAGCCATTGACATCTATCAGTCTGGAAAGGGTTACAAAGCCATTTCTAAGGCTTTGGGACTCCACTGAACCATGGTGAGAGCCATTATTCACAAATGAAGAAAACTTAGAACAGTGGTGAACCTGCCCAGGAGTGGTCGGCCAACCAGAATTACGCCAAGAGCGCATTGACAACTAATCCAGGAGGTCACAAAAGAACCCAGAACAACATCTAAAGAACTGCAGGCCTTACTTGCCTCAGTTAAAGTCAGTGTTCATGCTTCAATAATAATAAAGGCGACAATCGATCCATACTTGGACCGATTTTATTCACAATTTATATTAATAATATTGCTCGTAATATTGCAAATTGCAAGGTTCATTTTTATGCAGATGACACTGTGTTGTACTCCTCTGCACCAACGTGTGTCCAGGCCTTTATCTACCTGCAATCGGCTTTTAATCTTATTCAACACGCTCTGGCAGATCTGAAACTTGTTTTAAATACGGATAAAACTAAGTTCATGTTTTTTTCTGCTCGGAATGCAATTATGCCAAATGACTCAATTTCCTCGGTGACTGGTGCTAAAATTGAGCAAGTTCAGTCTTACAAGTATTTGGGTATCTGGCTGGATCATGACTTTTCCTTTAAAACTCATGTGTCTAACTTGTCCAAGAAAATCAGAACAAAAATTGGGTTTCTTTACAGAAACAGATCTTGTTTTTCTATAGACAGTAGGAAGAGGATTGTCCAGGCAACAATCTTACCATTATTTGACTATGGGGATATCCTTTACATGCATGCCTCTGATAGTACTTTAAGACCTCTGGACGCTATTCATCACAGCGCTCTGCGTTTTATCACTGGAGATTGTTTCCGCACTCATCACTGTGTGTTATATAGTTCTGTTGGGTGGTTTTCCCTTTATTTTAGAAGGAAGCTCCATTGTATTTTATTTATTTATAAAGCACTGCTTGGCAAACTTCCTTCATATCTTACTAGGCTTTTGTCCTTCAAAATCCGAAGCCAGCATGTCAGATCGTAAGGGTGGATTTTGTTAGAGTCACCCAGGATTAGGACAAATTTGGGCTGTTCTGCTTTTAGCTCATTTGCACCTTATGTCTGGAATAGATGCCAAGACTCTCTGAAGCTTGATTGTCTCATTCCATATGAATCCTTCAAGAATCGACTGTGGGAGATGTTACTTGAGGAGGCCAGATGTACTTGCCTTTAGTTTTAACTTTGGACTTGTTCTCTGTCCTTTGCACTTGAATGTTTTACTAATTTTTTAATTTTCTTTTTATTTTTAACTGTATTTTAAAGTTTGTTTTCCTTATTCTGCAGTTGTTGTATATAATTGTGTGAATTTTACTATGCTCTGTGTGTTAACCCACTTTGTAATTGTTTTATTGTATTCAGGGCTCCCGTGAAAAAGAGACCTCGGTCTTAGTGGGACTTCCCTGTAATAAAGGGGAAAAAAAAAAGAGACTGGGCAAAAATGGCATCCATGGGGGAGTTCCAAGGCGAAAACCACCGCTGAGCAAAAAGAACACAAAGGCTTGTCTCACATTTGCCAAAAAACATCTTGATGATCCCCAAGACTTTTGCGACAATATTCTGTGGACTGATGAGACAAAAGTTGAACTTTTTGGAAGGTATGCGTCCCAATACATCTGGCGTAAAACTAACACAGCATTTCATGAAAAGAACATCATACCAACAGTCAAACATGGTGGTGGTAGTGTGATAGTCTGGGCCTGCTTTGCTGCTTCAGGACCTGGACGACTTGCCATAATTGATGGAACCATGAATTCTGCTCTCTAGCAGAAAATCCTGAAGGAGAATGTCCGACCATCAGTTTGTGACCTCAGGCTCAAGTGCACTTGGGTGATGCAACAGGACAATAATTCGAAAACACACCAGCAAGTCCACCTCTGAATGGCTTAAAAAAACAAAATGAAGGTTTTGGAGTGGCGTAGTCAAAGTCCGGACTTAAATCCAATTGAGATGCTGTGGCATGACCTTAAACAAACTGTTCATGCTCGAAAAACCTCCAATGTGGCTAAATTAAAACAATTCTGCAAAGAAGAGTGGGCCAAAATTCCTCTACAGCAAGGCGAAAGACTCATTGCCAGTTATTGCAAACGCTTGATTGCAGTTGTTGTCGCCGAGGATAAGTTTAGGTTCAGGGGGTGATTGCTTTTTCACATAGGGCCAGGTAGGTTTGGATAGCTTTTTTCCCTTAACTAATGAAATCATCATTTAAAAACTGCATTTTGTATTTACTCAGGTTATCTCTGTCAAATATTAAAATTTGTTTGATGATCTGAAACATTTAAGTGTGAGAAATATGCAAAAAAAAAAAAAAGAAATCAGGAAGGGGGCAAATACTTTTTCACGGCACTGTAAGTGTAAAAAAAATGAGTTTCACAACTAATAATAATAATCCACAAGTACTATTCACTTATTCAAAAAAGCAATTTTCATTATTTTATTTTTTTAAACTGCATGCCAATGAACAAGCCAATGGCTGATGTGCCAGTAGATAGTCATGCTACCTATAATTGAATTACATCACTACGCAAAAAAACAACAGCGCAAGGTATCACATACTTGTGGAATAATGGTCAGAAAAGGGTTAATACCACTGAACCGCGCTTATATGACAGTTGTTTGACAGAGAGCTGCTTGAAAAAATAGATTTCAATCAAATTTGCTGATGGCGCATTGAGAGGAGACCCCCAAAAACACTAGTTTCCATTTTGACCCACTTGAGCGGCATCTATAATCTTGCGCCTTCTTTACCCTCATTAATTTCAAGTGGCTTTGTGTTGGGCATGCTAAAGGAATCATATCATGCATAAACTGACTTGGGATGAACAGGGTGCTGGAAATACCTTAACTATAAGAATCACTCCAGCAAAAAGTACAGGTATACAGCACCCCCAATTGGCAAAGCACTCAACTGCCAAAGAAAATTCAGCCATTTTCTAGAACTCCTTCCATTGCAGACTGATTGTTTCTCAAAGTGAAGGCAGCTGTCAAGGCTGGCTGCATTTCTATCTTGCAATGTTCAAGCAGACCGTTTCAATGAGAAGGCGCCTTCGAAAAGAGCTGAGAAATGTAGTCTTAAACTTGCCTGATATCAGACAGAATTATGAGCATAGGAACAAAGTGTAATGAGTTGAAAATTCCGTCTGCTATCAGGCAAGATGAGGGCCGTATTTCTTGGCTAAGGGGGCCTTCAAATTGAAACAGCCTTTGATGACATAGCAACCTAAAAATGCAGCCTCCCCAAACACCAGCCCACACTTTGAGAAAAGGCCACTGACATCAATCAAAATGAAACTCTTCAGAAACGGGCGCGCAGAGATATCTCAGTTTCAAAAGCCAGTTCTTTAAAAAGTCCAATGTTGGCCCTAAAGAAATGGACCCGTCTAGAGCAACTATTCTCAACATCGGTGCCGGGGAGATCCTGCCTCTCACAGAATGCTTTTTTGTCTGAATATTGTTAGCAAGAGCGTGTAGCACCTTATAATTGAAATTGCAATGAGAGACTGTGTTATCGTTTTAATTATGACACAAAAAACTTTTTCTGAGCATGCGTGCTCATAAGTTCGGCGTATTTGTTTGAATTTTGCAAGCAATATGCTGGAGCACTTTTTGAAAATGGAAATGCAAATGAGGAATGTGATTTAATTTTCAATTTGTTACAAAAAGTGCATATGTGAACTTAAGAATGAAAATTATATGGTGACGTAAATAATGTGCTTGCTTCTCGAAAAAGAAAAAGCATTCCCGAGAATGCATTTTCATTCGAAGATTTGCATTTTCGTTTTATTTTTGTCAGCGATATGGCGGGGAACTTTTTGAAAATTAAAACGCAAATGGAGAATGCAATTTCATTTTCAGTTTGTGATAACAAGTGCACACATGGACTTGAAAATGAAAATGAAAATGCAAAGTGGAGGACTACATTTTCAATACCATTTTGTTAAAAATAATGTGTCGGCTTCTTGTAAATGAAAAAGCATTTCTGAGAATGCATTTTCATTTTAATATTTTAAGCTATGCCTCCATACCTTTTACCCACGTCATCCAAAATAGCTGTACTTGCATGAGCTATACAATAAAACAAGATGCGATGCCAAGCACTGCAAACCAGACCCTCCCTCATTTTTTTGCTGTTCAATGAGCTGATCTAGTTTTCTAGTACGTGTGCACTTGGGTTTGACCTTTCAAGGTCACACAAGGTCAAAGATCATGGTGTCATTTTTATCTCCATGTATGATTTCCCATGTGCTTGTTTGTAACCAAGTGACCATCTACAGTAGTTTTTGAGATAGAGTCAATTAGGTGATCCACATCAAAGACCTTGATCTCCCTGACCCCCACTGATCTTTGAAACTATGTACTTTTCACCATAGCAATGGATAGGATTATATTTTACACATTGAAAAAGGAAACTTTAGGCATTGAATTGATGTAAATCAGCCCATTTGACAGTTATGGGCAAAAAACGATTTTGACCTTTTTGGTGAACTTTGACCTTGGCAAATACATTTCAAAATTTTAAGCAGTCACTGTCTTTTAAGCGCCTAAAAAAATTTAGGTGCGAAAAAAAGCGCACACATTACAAAAACAAAGCTTGAAAAAACGCACGCCTCGGAAACTAGACTGGTTCCATCTCCATCGTTACACTCCGCTGGTAGACACTCCGTTTGATACAGAATGGTACCGCCAGAAGTGTTTTGTAGCGGCAAAGAGGGAAACAAGGCTACGTGGAGACTGGGAAAGCAAAAGCGAGAGATTCCCGCTCAGTGATTGGACAACCTGTACCAAGTGACTCTTTTTGAACTAATTTGTAGATGGTGAACATCAACGCAGTTTATGCCATTAGGGAAGAAACTTTTGCAAACTGGAACATTCCGTTAGGGATTATGTCCCTAGAGTGAAGAATGTACACGACAAGCCCATGGTAACAGAGGGAAGTGATAGTTTGTCTTCAGGTGTAGTGACTTAAGCGACAAAATGTGAGGTGAATCATGGCTTTCGAGAATGCTTGTCTGCTGCAGATATGTGCATAAATTAACGATTCTCCTTCCCATAAATTAATTTTCTGTGGACACGCATAGTGTTACTTGGCTGACGTGTCAGTGGGTACTATGAACAAGGTTTAGACAGTGACGTTTGTTTTGGTTTCCGAATTTGGTCAGGTTATGCTATGGAGTCCACGTGCATGATTTGTCAATGTAACTAACTAGCAACTACCATTTCTGATAGTGATTCATTGATTCTTTTGAGCCATGTTAGGTTAAACAGCTATTGAGGTAAGCCCTATTACAACTAGTAATGTAACAACAACGCATAATGTAACAGGTGTTACACTATGTGTTTTTGTTTCATATGCATCTACTATCGTACGCATAATGAAACAATATGACGCATTGTGTAACATTTTTACCAACGCATAATGTTACAATTTTTGACGCATAGTGTAACAACATTTTCTAACGCATAACGTTACGACCCCGTCAACGCATAAAGTAACAAGTCCTGAACACTTATCCTACAGGATTTTTCTTACAAAAAATCAACATGGTCAGGTCGTCCCAAAAAAGTTCAGAACTTACGCTGTCGCTGATAGCTGACTCTGCTGCATGGATTTTAACATTAATTTTTAGGTCAACTCGGTGAGCTTATGTCGTGGTGTGGCGTCCGTCGTCCGTTGACATGGTCAACATTGCAAAGCAGCGCGTTTTGTTATCTTTTGGACGCTTGATTTGGACCTAGACTTCTGATTTTTGGTGTGTGTATGGGTCTAGGCAAAAGGAGAAATACCAGTAATCAAGTGGCTCTAGGACCCTTATTCTTTGAGCTATACTTTGATATTTGGTTTGTGGGGGCATCTAAGCGTACATAATACCAAAAAATTAGCCCGGTTTGATGTGTTTTCTTGCCACCAGGGGGCAAACTGTGATAAACTTAAGCCTATCTGAGTGCATCGAGGCATACCAGTCTCTTCTTTTCTGGTCAATATCAGGCTCTACATGTAATTTGCTCTGAGTAGGCATACACTACACAATTTTATACTGTCATCTTTCATACCCGGCTCAAGCTCAGGGTAGATGGATCTGCATGAATTGCCGTCCCTCGCAGTTCCAGTCACACAAAATCATCTGAGATGAGCACATGGCCCGTGGACCATTATTAATTTGACTGATCTTGATGCCAAAAGACTAGTTTGTATAGGCTCGAGTTTGTCGATAAGGTGCAATAAGACGGAGTCAAAATATCGCTGTGACTTCTACCTTACCGGGTCTTACATTTTTGGAAAGCGCATATCTTTGAGATTCATTTAAGGCCATTCACATCCCCCAAAAATCTTTTAATCAAAATGAGGGGGGCGAGTATGGGCTTATTTTTTCACCCAATTCATGCTCCAAGACCAAAAATCAACAGTGCGCTTGGAATAATACCCCTTAAGTACTAAGGTTTTGAAAATAGTCCCAAATTAAAGGGTAAGACACGCAGATTCAAATAATGTATGCATTGCTAATATTCGGGCAGTCACAGCAGAACAATTCTAGTTTCCCACCATACCATTCACTGACTTTGGATGCCCCCCAACGATGACGCAGGAAATAGGTAAGTGCCACCTTTGCCGCCCAAATGAGGTCATCTGCACGCCATCATGATATTCATGCACATGAGCTACAGCATCCGTATTAATAAACTTGACTCTCGTTGTCTTCTACTTTCACTTTCAACGGTTTAGGCCTGCTTAAGCCTGTGTCATAGGCCTATTGTACTTGATGCTGTATTGGTAAGGAACAACAAGTACAGTGAATTAACACTTAGGACACTTTGAACATGTCTTCTTCTCCTATTCACAGAATTCTGGAAATCGTACTAGTATATTAACAGTCCTATCGAATTTGGCCCTCGTAGGTGCTTCTTACCTGTAGGAGAGTCTTAAGTTCAATGTAATTTTAGGCTGTGCCAATTCCTAAAGGCGTACTAGCAGGGATCCAGAAAAAGAGGGGGCCGACCCCACCTTTTAGATTGAAATTCATGGTCAATTTCAAAGAATTTCGAAGAATTCCTGCACCTGGTCAAATTCAAAGAATTTTCACCAAATAGAGGGGCACGGCCGGGTCAACCCCTTTTGTATCCAAGCCTGACTAAGTAGGCCTATGCCTGCAAACTTGGTCCCATTGAACAGTGTAATACCAATAGAGAATTTGACTTTGGCACTAGTTGCTGCCATAGGCCTAGTCAGTTTGTGGGGTTTAACATCTCTGGGTAATGCTATTTGTTCTCCGATTGGTGAGGCTTATTAAATATTAATGAGCAGTCGTAAATTGCCAATTTCCGAACTTGACACAGCCGATCAGAATAATTCATGGGACACATGGTTACCTATGCACGTGTTCCGTACGTTCCTTCTGTAAAATGGCTATAGGGGCATGATATAATGGTAGCTGAGAGAATTGGGGTAAGAAATAGATAAGAATGATCTGACTGATTTTGTTTTGCACTTTGGATATCCCATTGGCTTTGGCACCAAAATCATGAGGCAATGGGTACAAAATCATCGATGATGCATGTGGGTAGTCAACAATGTAGTTTGAGTTGAAACAATGTAAGTCCATGGCACATGGACAGTCTGTTTTAAAGCTCACCGTATCACACAAGGAACTTACGAGTTTTCCTCAATTGTGCAGAATTGTGCTGGTGAGATACAACAACCATGTCAACCCTCTTTAAAACAAAGAAAACGACAACTTTTTTCCTGGATTTAAAGATCAGCCCCTGGTGAGGGTTTACATATGTTTAAGTATTCATGAGCCCCACTAAATGTAAAATTGATCCCTATTCCTGTTTTATTGAGTTGTTGATGCGTTTCTTTTTGGTCCAATTAGTGGTTTGGTATGGTGTTTTTACATTATGCGTTGAAGGGGTTGTAACATTATGCGTTAGAAAATGTTGTTACACTACGCGTCAAAAATTGTAACATTATGCGTAAGTAAAAATGTTACACTATGTGTCATATTGTTACATTATGCATCAACTATCCTACGCATAATGTAACAAAAACACATAGGTTAACACCTGTTACATTATGAGTCATTGTTACATTACTAGTTGTAACAAGCCCCTGTAATGCAACTGACAATTTCATAATGCTGACGATTTTGTTTCCATTTTATTCCTTCTTTAATTTTAGATAAAAATGTTTTAAAATTTTTTTTGTAAATCTGCACTTTGGTTCTTTATTCTAAGGATAGACTTCTACTTGACCCATCCAATTGCATTAAGAGGTTTAAGCTTATATTGGAGAATGAGGTTGAGTTCAGGATGCTTCTCAGAATCTCAGCATGTTAAGAGTAAGAGGTAAACTAAGTTTGAACTTGAACATCAGCATGGGCCCTGTACCTCAGAATGAATCTATCTTGGAGTAACATGCCCATCAAAGCAAAGAAGTTTCTTGCAAAAAATGAGGTCGACATCCTATCTTTTCATTCTTCCGGTTGCCCCAGCCAAGGAATGAGCCGCAAGGGCCACAAAAAAGCTCGCCTTGAATTCCTAGGTGAGCTTTTAGCCACTCGCCTGGAAATTTTAAAAGACAGTGACTGTAATGGGATCTATTCTGAGTCAAGGTCCAACTTCTGACCAAATATAGTATGAATTGAGGAAGTGATATTCTCATAATCTTCACAAACAAATAAATAAATGCACAAACCAAAGTGATTACAATACCCTCGTGCCCCACCCCTTCTGGTAGGGGTGGGGTAAAAACATTGCTTACAAAAATATAAATTAAAGCCTATGATAAATCAATACAATCCTAATAACATTGCTGAACTCCTAAACCTGCTAAACCTCTTCAGTGTATGCATTGCAATTTCTGCTGCCATGTTGCTCATAAGCGTAAATAATCCATATAAACATAAACTGTGTTACTTAGAAAAATAAACACCACCTTAAAATTCTGGCATTACAATACTAGTTGGAACAAAAACCAGCGTACTAAGGGGGCCTTCAGGACACTGTGAGAACCACTGGTCCACAGGATCCCCGGAAACACACTTAATTTACATTTTCTTTTTTGCGAAATTTCAAAAGTTAGCTTCAAATTCATTTGATAATAGATGGAAATATGGCTAATGAAAACCTTCCAAGCAAATCTACTGTATTTCCCAAATATCTAAATGAAGACTAATGCATTGGCCCCATGTGTGCATGACCCCTATTTAAGACTTTTGTCCTCAGGATTTGAATGTCAGAGACTTGAAAAATAATTTGAATCAAGCAAGACACCTGAATCATTTGTACTTTAAACTTACTTACATTTATTTTCATCATTTTGGGATAAAAAGTCCAGAAATTTTAAAAATTTGTAAAAATTCAACATTAAATTTGTCTCACCATTAAATACTGAAAAACAATAAATAGCTGGGAAGTAAAGCTGGATCATAAACTCATTGACCAGAAAAGTGTGCTACATTTGAGGGTGACAGTCAGAACAATGACAATTTGTGAAGCCAAATATAAGCTACCCTCCCCCCCAAAAAGCTAACAAGCCGACGCCGAGAGAACCCCACAGCCTGTAACTAACTAGATAACTCATTCGCCACAGGAACTGAGTCGTGTATCTCCCCGATCCCCATGAGAGATCACTTGCTAATTTTTACAGCCGCAGTGTTACTGTTTTTACTCTTGCTAAGACATTGATATGCATCCCTGTACATGTACAGTGCCGTGAAAAAGTATTTGCCCCCTTCCTGATTTCTTCCTTTTTTCCATATTTTTTACACTTAAATGTTTCCGATCATCAAACAAATTTTAATATAAGACAAAGGTAACCCAAGTAAATACAAAATGCAGTTTTGAAATGATTTTATTTATTAAGGGGAAAAAGCTATCCAAACCTTCCTGGCCCTCTGTGAAAAAGTAATTGCCCCCTAAATCCTAATAACTGGTTTTGCCACCCTCGGCGACCACAACTGCAATCACACATTTGCGATAACTGGCAAGGAGTCTTTCACATCGCTGTGGAAGAATTTTAGCCCACTCTTCTTTGCAGAATTGTTTTAATTCAGCCACATTGGAGGGTTTTTGAGCATGAACGGCCTGTTAAAGGTCATGCCACTGCATCTCAAGCGGATTTAAGTCTAGGCCAATCCAAAATCTTTGTTTTGTTTTTTTTAAGCCATTCAGAGGTGGACTTGCTAGTGTGTTTCGGATCATTATCCTGCTGCATAACCAAATGCGCTTGAGCTTGAGGTCATGAACTGATGGATGGACATTCTCCTTCAGGATTTTCCGGTGGAGAGCAGAATTCATAGTTCCATCAATTACTACAAGTCGCCCAGGTCCTGAAGCAGCAAAGCAGCCCCAAACCATCACACTACCACCACCATGTTTGACTTTTGGTATGATGCTCTTTTTATGAAATGCTGTGTTAGTTTTATAGCAGATGTAACGGGACACGCACTTTCCATAAAGTTCAACTTTTGTCTCGTCAGTCCACAGAATATTTTTCCAAAAGTCTTTGGGATCATCAAGATGTTTTTTGGCAAATGTGAGATGAGCCTTTGTGTTCTTTTTGATCAGCAGTGGTTTTCGCCTTGGAACTCTCCCATAGGTGACATTTTTGCCCAGTCACTTTCTTATTGTTGAATCATAAACACTGACTTTAACTGAGGCAAGTGAGGCCTGCAGTTCTTTAGATGTTGTTCTGGGTTCTTTTTTGACCTCCTGGATGAGTTGTCAATGCGCTCTTGGAGTAATTTTGGTAAGCTGGCCACTCCTGGGAAGGTTCACCACTGTTCCAACTTTTCTCCATTTGTGGATAATGGCTCTCACCATGGTTCACTGGAGTCCCAAAGCCTTAGAAATGGCTTTGTAACCCTTTCCAGACTGACAGATGTCAATTACTTTGTTTCTCATCTGTTCTTGAATTTCTTAAGATCGCGGCATGATGTGTTGCTTTTTGAGATCTTTCAGCCTACTTAACTTTGTGCAACAGGTTCTATTGAAGTGATTTCTTGATTCAACAGATCTGGCAATAATCAGGCCTGGGTGTGGCTAGTGAAATTTGACTCAAAAAATGTGGTTCATCACAATTAATTCATGATTTAAGAAGGGGGGGAATTACTTTTTTTACAGAGGGCCAGGAAGGTTTGGATAGCTTTTTCCCCTTAATAAAATAATCATTTAAAAACTGCATTTTGTATTTACTTGGGTCATCTTTGTCTTATATTAAAATTTGTTTGATGATCGGAAACATTTAAGTGTGAAAAATATGGAAAAAAGTAAGAAATCAGGAAGGGGGCAAATACTTTTTCATGGCACTATATATATATATATGTGTGTGTGTGTGTGTGTGTGTGTGTGTGTGTGTGTGTGTGTGTGTAAATGTGGCTCAAAATGAGCAGAAAACAAAAACTGCAAAAAAAAATTTTTCGACAAAATGGCCACCGGCGGCCATATTAGATGTTGGAAATTGCATCCAATGCAATTGGATCTTGAGCATTGCCAAATAAACATCTTTGACTCTGCAAATTTAGAGAAAAATCCTATGAACTTTGAAGCCTCCAGAGCCTGGAACAGAAAATCTCTGCGGCGGCCCCGGAACTATACCATAGCATCTCCCGACTATCGTCGTCGCGGAGATACAATTATTAATAAATAGCGGCATACACCTATGGCAAGGCACAGGTCACTATGCCAAGGTCAAAGGTGAAATCCACTAATGACCCTTATGTTGTACACCTACCGCTCAAAAGGAATCTGCATACCCAATTTTAAACTGCTGTGGTCAGTACTCTTGGAAATATGGCCTGGACAAAATTTTTAAGTTCAACATCGCTGTACCGAGGTCAAAGGTCAAATCCAGTAATGGCCCTTACCTTGCACACCTAACCCTCACAAGGAACTTATACATGAAATTTGAGGCTGCTGTGATTAATACTTTTAAAACATGGCCCAGAGAAAATTTTTATGTTCAGGGCCTCTGTGCCAAGGTCAAAGGTCAAATCCACTAATGGCTCTTCTGTTGCACACCTATCCCGCACAAAAAACCTGCATACCAAATTTAAAGCTCCTGTGGCCAACACTTTTGGAGAAATAGCCCAGACAAATTATGGAGCAGCTGCCCACCCGCCCAGACACCACAGGGTATAACAATTGGCTGTGGGGTAATAAAAATTGAGTGATTTTTGCTTTGGTAAGTATTCTAACACAGTTATACTACCAACTGTTTTGACACATGGTACAAACTTTTGCATCAAATGCAAGTGGATAGTATTTTGTTTTTTATGGCTTTGACAGTTAAAATGAGGGGGCATGTAATGTACAGTGGGCTCAAAATTACTGGCACCCCTGACAGGCAATGCACTAACAATACAAAAATATATAAATGTAATCAGAGAAACAATATATACCAACAAGTGTGAAACACTTTATTGATGTTTTGATGGAAACAACCAAAATTATGAAAATCATTCAATTCAAAATAAATTTCAACAAAATCATGGTTTCATAATGATTGGCATCCTTCCTTTAGTAATTAGTGCAACCACCTCTGGTAAGGGTAACAGCATGCAGTCTTTTCCTGTAATTTTTGACGAGATTGAGGCACACATTTGGGAGGATTTTGGATCATTCCTCTGAGCAGATTATTTGAAGATCCTTCACATTGTTTGCTTATCTAGCCAAAGCCATGAGTTGTCTTTTATAATCATTGGGATCAAGCAAATATCGAAAATACGACTGAAAATAATCTAAATCTAACTAGCAGAACAACATACCATTTGCCTCAGTCATGTGCATCTCATTCAAGCTTTATGATTGCTCTACTAATACTTAATTAAAAATAGGAAATTTAACCACAAAATCGATAACTAGACGGCAAAATAGTGATCAGATAAGGGTATTTTGCCCAAATTCTCTCCTCTAAATTCTATTATCTGCGTGTAGTAATGCATGGGAACAAAACGCACAGAGCAAACTGTTTTGATGCATTGATTACAACCCTTTCAAGGACAAGATTATACATTATTTGAAAGCAGACATCTCCTGTTGGATTTAACAGCAATAACTCCTGCCAGAGCCATGCGAAGGATTTGAAGGGACAAGAAGTGCTGAGAGCTTTCTAATTTATGTATTGTTTCTGGAGGGCCAACAAATGATGGAAAAATTAATGCTGAATTTTGAAAGGGTCCTCTCTCCATCTTAATATAAGAACATAAATGTTACTGTTGCTAAAATAAAATCCGAGATTTTGATAGTTGACTGACAACACAGGAATTTACCATGTTTATTTTGTTATCCCAAAGTAGCCTTTCCACTCCTCTGTGAACATTCGAGTTTGCATGGCTTCATGTTGTTACTATGAGATTAGGCAGCTTTTAAATAATATTTTTTGTGAAATATTCGCAGGCTGGAAGCAGATTAGGTTTTATGTGAGATATGATTCATGCAATGTGTATTCCACCATTTCAGACTTAAGAATTCCCATCTTTTGAGTGGCTTCAGGGCACCACCTCTTCATGCACATTCAATGTACAGTTATGTGCACCAGGAACAATTATGACATCATTTAGAACCTGTCTTTAGGGTTAATACTCCTCTGCAACAGAGGGCTAAAATAAGGGCACTCACCAGCACAAGATGTATTCACACAATCTAAGGTTACCATCTCTGCCCACCTTCAAAAACAAATCACATTTGAATTTTTAGCTCCAACGAGCAGCTCTACAGCTCGCCATGTTGGTCAGTTAACAAAAAATTTCTCCACCCATTTCTCTGGCGCCTAGTTTCGCCCCAGGAGGATGAAATATGGTATGGACACCAAGTGTGTTTGTGTGATGGAGAGTGTTCCTGGTCATGCCCATTGGATAAAAAGGGGCAAGACAATCAATCGCAAAAAGGCACAATACTTCCAAATTGGATTTAGACCCATTCAGACTTGCACATGATTTTGTGCAAAGGTTAGCCATGAGCCAAAGGACAGCCGGTTAACTTCATGCCAATTCACAAAATGGAGGTGCAGCAGTGGGAGTGGTCTATAGCAAATAACTTCTTAACGGATTCATGCAACATGGCCAAACTTTGCAGACACACACGGACACGCACACACTTTTACCTCATCCCCTTCCATAACTCATGAACAGTCTGTTGTAGACAGTTATGAACTTCTGAACAGTTTGTCCAAGACTCTAGTAGGAGGCATCATTGGACTCAGATGTTCCTTTTTCAGTGGTGAGGGTTAGCTCTGCCCCAAAAATTGCTATGGAAGTCAAATGTTAATGAAGTTGTACCTGTGAATGCATGCAGACGTGCATGTGGTTGCAGCAATTGGGAATTTGCGCATGTTGTTTAATCAAGGGACATCTACAGCAGGAGGACTGGAATTACCATCACTGAACAAATGTACTGCTTGCCTGACATACTTTTAGTTTTTGGGCTGCAACAAGTAGTACCAAAACGTGAAAAAAATCCAACAGCAAAATGCAGCTTAGGAAGATACCTTTATTAAAGTTTTCCCTGAATAGACATATTAAGGAATCAAAGTATGATTATGAGCAGCAACGAGTTCCAGAGATTGAAAATACAAACAATTCTAGAAGGACAGGATAATAAATATGATGGAAGTTTTCAAACAAAGAGAAAAACAAACAAGCCTACGATAGGACAGGGGTCGACATGTTACACTGATGAACACCCTAGCGCTATTGCTGACTGCACTGGTCCTCCATTGTGCGCTCAGAGGCCACATGAATGGCCTTCTGAGATTTTACTTGCTTTTTCCGATCAGCTCCCACATTCACGGTCTCCTCAGTCTCTTCCGTCTTCAGCTTGCAGTGAACTGTGGGAGACCTAAAGGAAAACCATCCATTTGGTGTTCAACAGTAATGATTCCATCATGCCAGTAGGTTCATACACATCTTTAACACAACATTCAATAGCTTTTAAAACATTTTCATTATTAAAGGAGACACAAAAACTATAGCACACAAAATTACTCCGACATTTAAAGGCTTGCTCAATTCAGACATATGATCGCTTAAGCGAATATTCAAAATATATGAATCATTCTGCGCAACAGACCACAGTGAAATATAAATGACACTGAAACATAACATCACCAAAAGTATGCAGACAGGAGCACAGCGCACATCTCAATCCAGAATCACTGGGGATTACTCTAGTCTCTCTTTGCTGCTTCAACAGCCTCTACCTTCATGCGATGTATTCCACTAGATGTCAGAACTTTGCCAAAGGGATTTGCCCCTATTCAATGCAGAAAAGCATCAGCAAGCTTGAGCATAAGGTTGGGCGATTAGTCCAGACTCGAAGTCCGCGTCGGAGTTTATCCTAATAGTTTATCCTAAAGCAACTCCAAACAAACATCAGTACACTATGCTTCAAATGATCAGTTCAAATCTCTTTAATTAGATCAAACATAAATCATTATTTATACATTGCCCGGCCAAAAAAAAAGTCATACAATATAAAATTTTGCTGGGCTGACTTCAACTTTGATCGTGTCACCCATTCATCGTGGCCATTATTATTGGTTGCGATAGTGTATCGAAGATGGGGGAGTCAAACCACTCCATTAAGCCTTCTCCAGCACATCCCAAAGGCTTTCAACTGGTTTTATTGCATAAGAATAGCTTCCTTGTTGTAAAAGGGCAGTAAAAAAACATATCAATCTCATAACTCATCGGAACTTGCATTTACGCAAGTGAAATACAGCAGTCTCCTTAGGCTGGACAAGGTCTCCGAGGAAGAGCACGATAAGTTCTGTGATGTCTTCTCTCTACTTATATCAAAAAGCTGCATTCCTGCCAGGCGGATATGACCAAAATGCAGCGCTGAATAATCTCATGTTTCCAATGGCCTAAGGTTTTATACCGCAGCTGTGTGACAAAAGGGTGACAGTGACCTTCACAGCATCAGTTCTTAAAACTTAAACAAATACGAGTGCTTACAGTTCATCTTTATAAACATGTTTAATATTGTTCATCCACAGATTCCTTGCAAACAACAAGGAATCAAAGAAAAAGGGTAAAATCACAGGGTAAGCAAAAAAGTAAAATGGTGAGTTAATTTACAGATATAGGAAAAAAAAAAAAAGTGGCAAAGCCACTGCGCCCGCTTGGCCAAATATGGCCAGAATTGAACTTGGCCTAGATTTTCATCCCATATACACGCATACAAAATATGAAAATGATCCATGAAAAACTGAAGGCGCTAGAGCGCTGACAAGGCAAAAAGTTTACGGACGCACGACAGACCACCATGAAGGAATCGAACCACAGCATAAGCCCGACTGGCCTAGAGGCCAAGCGGGCTAATAAGAGCTAAAAGTGGATTTAACTAGTGATGATGAATCAAGGTTTAAAGTCATTATCCTCTGGCTCCTCCCCCCCCAATGGTCCTAAAAAGTTAATACTACGGCACTCAGTTTAATCACATTCCCTTGAAGCAGTGGCCAGTAAGAGTGGACCACATCAGCATAGAGTTGTCCTGAAGGGGCACTGAAGTCCGTAAAAACCAGCTCTTTTTCGAACGGCAGGAGCAGACGGAGGTTGGAACGGGAAAGGAGGGGAGTCACTGTGTATACAGCAGTCAGGAAGAGGGAGTAAACAAAGTGTGAAGTTTAAATAGCGGAGGAAGAGGGAGAGGGGTCTGCAGGATCATGACAACACTGACCTGGGGGAGCTGGGGATGGTGATCGGGGGCTCCTCGCAAATGCGCACGCACTTGCTGTCGCGGGGGAGCGTAGAGCTGGGCTCGGGGAGCAGGGCAGGCCGCAGGGGGGCCGTAGAGAGCTGCTCCACAGCATCACCACGGGGCTCCGTTTTGCTCTCTGCTTGGGGCCCATCCGAAGGGCCCATCTCCACAGTCCTGGCCTCCTCCTCCTTGGTCTCTGAGCCACTGGGAATAACGTCCACCGGAAGCTTCTCACGCCGGCGCTTCTGTGTACGCGCTTTATTCAAATCTAATTCAACAGATATTCCCAATAACACAAGTTGCAAATCTCCCACGATATTCAGGGTTATTTATGGAAATGTTAAAACTGAGATCAGCATGAAAACTACATGCACTCGGCAAAAAAATCTAAACTCATTTGTTTTTCAGTTCAGCGGCATTTGCTAATTGGAAAGAATTAATCAACCAATTGGGATGCAATGGTGAGCAAAGCATTTCAAGCAGAGGATAAAATAACTTCTCGCGAAAAAACTACATTTAACATTTCAAGAGATCAACATGTACAAAGACACATGCAGTCGTCTGTGACCACCTATCATTACCGTTGGGCTCATATTTCAAGCGAAGCTCGTCCAGTTTGACCTGCAACTTGATATTGTCACTTTGACAGTGTTTAAGGGTCCGCTCAGCATTGAAAAGCTTCCTCTCCATCTCCAGCACTCTCTGACTCTCAGAGAGGGCCTTAATGCGCTGCAGGGCCAGCTCATCCCCCAGTCGCTCCGCATCCTTCCTGTGTGTGTGGAGGGGGGGAAAATACGCCAATAATGCACCAAATTCATCTCCCTCATGCTTACATACCTTAAAAAGCCACATCCAGCAGTGACATCATATTCTGAACAGAAATTACTGCAAACAAAATTCTACCAATTAACTGGCTTCACAGAAAGTAAGCAATTGATGTGCTCTAATAAAATGTCATTAATGCCATGAAAAAAATCCAACCATCCCAAATCAAAGCCATTAACTCCTAGTCAGAGCTTTCCCCAGCATGCATTGTGTGCGGACAGGAATTGAACTTGTAGAGTACCACCAATCCATCACAGAGCATGCAATAGGGATGCACGATTACTTGAATCGTGATTATTTTAAGCGTAATAAGAATAACTGCTGCCATGGGGTGAACAGTTGAGCTCACTCTTTCTTTTCCTTGAATCATACCTGATGCAGACTTGAACAAACAGCTGCCAAACATCAGATGCAATGTGAGATGCTTCCAGAAAAAAAAACTTCACTGGCATCAGTATTTATTGGCAACGTTCTGAGCAGAGCTACATTGAGGTCAGCAGTATTTTGACGCTTTAAAGTAGCCTAAATCAAGGTCTAAGAGTTACTTCATTTTTAATTAATCTTTTTCTACGAATTTGCAGCACAGATTTACGTGAATGTGTCAGCGAGGTTTTTTGTACATCTGATATTTCATACAAATGTGAAAATTTTTCGCTCGTGTTCATGCTCGATCTGCTTAAAATGATCTCCACATTACAAATATTTATAGGTGCTTAAAATCCAAGGCCATCTCAACATGAATCTTCTCATTTTTAATTAATCCTTAATAATCCGTCAAAAATGCTGCAATGACGACTGAAACTCTCAAATTATTCAGATTATTGGCATTCTTTCCATCCACCACTAAAGCCTAGTTAGGTCAGTCTGCTCATCATTATCACTTCTTAATCATTACAAGCAATATAATGGTTTTGATTAATCGGTAGACTAAAATAAATTTCTTGATTTTTATTTAGGCAAAGAACACAAAAGCAGATTAAGGGTAGGCCAATTATGCCTTATAAGGTGATGGTAGCTGTCCAACCTCGCTGGTGATCAGCTGACTTTTAAACAATTTTTTCCCTATAGGATTTAAAATTGATCTGAGGACTGCAATACAAAAGCATGTTTTAAAAAAAGAAATGGCATCCGATTTCCTACACCCGCCTATGGCAGCAGGCGGTCGAATTACAATTTAAAATAAATAAAGAAATAATATCGCAGTTCAACACCAGCACATCCCATGCACACCATTCACTCAGACACCCACGCTAAGGGGCAATGTGGATACTTCAGTAAACCCAACTTGAAGCACTTTGAACAGACGGAAATGATTGTACCCAGAGAAACAGAAATAGCCAGCAAAGTCCACACAGAAAGACCTTGGGCAGGAATTCACATCAGGACCTCTTTGCAGCAAGGTGACAGCCGTACCAATTGCACCACTTACCCGTCTGTGTAAAGAAATATAAAGATAAACTTGAGCTGAACTCACACAGAGTTTGACAGTTGCATTTTAAGAAGGTCAGTGTAGTAGGTCCCATCATTGTTCTCAGCTTCTACTGTTGGGGCAGAGGACGGCTGAGACTTCACCAGCATCTGAAGAAAAAGTATCCAGTTTCTTTATCACAGCAACAGTGTTTCCAAATGATCAACTAATACATCAAAGTACACACATGACTATCTGCTGTATTACTCAGTCAGTTCACCAGTGTAAGGGTACTACATTCGCTCAAATCCGTGACCAACTAGAATTACCGCCTCACGGCTGTATGTTTACACCAACCAGTCAAGCTATAGTTCACAACCATGTCTGTCCAGACTCGTAATACACTGTAGAAAAAACTTTGACAGAATGTAATAAAATGTATTGTGTATTTTCAGGTGAAATGGAAGTTATCACTGTACTAACAAGTATATTTGCAGATAATTTTCAGTAAGAAACATGCCGTCTTGTCTTCACTTCGAAAGTATTTTTGCACAGTACAACAAATGATTGGTAGACAGCTTTGTCAAATGGTCTGACGAGAATTACCCGGTACTTAATCTTAGCAAAGCCAACTATAACGTAAAACTTGTGGGCAAACTTTAAACCCCCATTACAGAGGAATTGGTATTTTTGCAAAACAGCGTCCCAACAGTTTATAAGTGTAACACCACCATCAAAAATACAAGTCCCCTACTCCCCAGCCCACAACTACATACAACTTTCAAGGCTTACTTGGCGTGAAAAAAATTACCCTGTGTAAAGAAATGGGCTCTTCACCGACCACAAATTTATCCACTCGCGAAATTGTCCGTCAATTGTGAATTCGCAAAAAATATCCGCATGTGAAATGTATGGCGTATACAGCAGGCTACCTGTCTCTTGCCACACATAACGTGCCATCCGAATAAATAAGTCACTAATTGGTGTTAGTCCTGGCTGAAAGCTGTTTTACTGACACGTCTATGTACGTCAAGCCTGAATACAGAAATTCTGATGGTACCTGGACTGCCAGTCCTGAAAAAATCTACTGATTTCAAGTGATGACTAAACTCCGCAGCCCCTATGGTAAATCACAACTGCTTCATACGAAGTACCACTTTTAAAATGGCAGCACTGTGGCTTCCAATATCACCCTGGTGGTGAAGCTAGACATCTGTACTTCCTAATCTGTGACACAGATCAAAAACTGAGAAGAAAAGCCAAGCCAATCAGAAAAGGCGGCAAGTCTATGTACAAACCCATTTCCAGATAAGTTGGGATGCTGTATAAAATGTAAATAAAAAACAGAATGCAACTGACCTATGGCTAAGCCCCGCCCCCTCCACTGACTCAGACAAACAATCAACATTTTAGAACAGGCGCTAATGGCTGGTATCACAGTCGGAGATATTTTTCAGTATGCTATCGATGATTTTTGGCGATAGAAGGCTCAAATATCACCAAGAAGACAGCAAAAAGGGTTACACTATGCATTGGAGGGATACATTAATGAATTTAGAGTGGAGATGGTCAACGAGAAGTTTAAATGAGAAGCTAAAATTTTCAGGTCTCAGTGCAAACGCGATCAACCGCATCTCGTTTCCGTCACCCTCTCACACAACAAGATAGAGGATCAGCATTGTTCGTGCACTGCACGGTAATAAATTTAATTTACGCATTATTATTGCTACCGAATTTAAGAAATCTAACCTGACGTGACTGAACTCCTAAGTAAACAAGGTGACATGGTGAACAACGCAGCCAGGAGCTCATGTTAAGGCAACATCTGTCAGCACTGAAGTTAGCCATCGAGTTTACTAACTTTAGCTAACGTTAGCTAACTTAGCGATGTAAAAGATAACTTTACATTAATCTCCAGCAAAGTGACAAGATGTTGCCTTAAACACGATGTTCACTTAGTTTGGAACAAATGTAGACATCCTTATTTACCTTTGTTAGTTACGTTAAGCTGATAGTGGGGTCATCCACAAAGTTTTATCCAGAGGAGACACTTCTCTCGGTTATGATGTGGCTTTGGGAAGGGTATAAAATACACCCCATCGCCTAGCCTCTCGGGATACCTCGTATCAGAGTTACATTTACCCCAAGCACAGCGTTTGACCATTTTTTATTTTAACTTAGAAACATTTTAAAACTCCATAAAATCAAACGATTCAGAGTTTCCGTAATGCATTTCAATGGAAGTTCAGGCTCAGAATTTCCGAGTCTATGGGGAGAGAATACGCACTGTGATTGGCTCATCGCATTTGAGGGTGGAGCATAGCCATTGGTCAATTGGCACATAATTTAAATCCTATATTTCATCAAAAATGGTTCAAAGACAACATATCAAATGTTGAAACTGAGAAATTTACTGTCTTAAGAAAAATATTTGCTCCTTCTGAATTTGACACCAGCGATGTTTCAAAAACATTGGGACGGGGCAACAAAAGATTGGAAATGTTTTCTAATGCTGGTGGAACATCTCAGAGCTAATTAGATTAATTGACAAGGGGTCAGTGACATGAATGGGTATGGCAAGAGCAACTCAGAGAGGCTGAGTCTTTTAAAAGATGGTGAGGGCTTCACCACTCTGACAGACTGCATGGGAAAATTGTTCAGCAATTTAAGAATAAAATTGCAAAGAAACTGGAGATTTAATCATCTATGGTATGTAATACCATAAAATTATTCAGGGAGTCCGGAGAAATCTCTGTATGCAAGAGACAAGGTCAAAAACCAATACTGAATGGCAGTGATCTTCAGGCCCTCAGGTGGCACAGCATTAAAAACAAACAGGATTCTGTGGTGGAAATCGATGCATGGGCTCAGGAACACTTCTGGAAACCATTCTCAGTGAGCACAATTTGTTATTACATCTACAAATGCAAGTTAAAACTTTACTATGTAAAGAAAAACACATAATTAAATAAGATCCAGAAACGCTGCCACCTTCTCTGGGCCTAAGCTCATTTATGATGGCCAGAGACAAAGTGGAAAACTATCCTGTGGTCTGACAGATCAAAATCTGAATTTCCTTCTTTTTTTTTCTTTAAAAAAAAAAAAAAAAAAAGGTGCCACGTCCTCTAGGCTAAGAAAGAGAGGGAACATTTGGCTTTTTTATCAGTGCACAGTTCAGAAGCCAGCATCCAAGATAGTATGGGGCTGCACTAGTGCACATGGCATGGGGAACTTGCACATCTGTGAAGACCACATTAATGCTGAACAATATATACAGGTTTTGGAGCAACATATACAGCCCATCCAGTACATTTTCACTTGTCAAGCAAATATTGCTTAACAAGTGAAAATTTACTTATCCCATTGGCAAGATAGGCAAAATTACTTCAAATCAAGAATACATTTTGTCTTACTAAGAAAATGGTGATAGAAATAAGTGTTTTAAGTCTTAAAATAGGTAAATTTCCCTTTCTTGAGAATCACTTTTTGCAGCCAGGTCACCCATTGAATAATTTGGTACATTATGACACAACAAATGTGACAAGAGTTTGCTAAAGTGTTGAGAAGCTGAAATCTAAAATCAAGCAAGAATGAGAAAACAAAAACTTTGGCTTTCAAACTACAGTGACTGGTCTCCTCAATTCCAATAAATTAACTAGGTATTGTTAAAAGAGATGATTTAATACAGAGGTAAACATGGCCTGGGCCAAACTTTTTTTAAACATGTTGCTGGCATCAAATTCAAAATGAGCAGATATTTTTCAAAAACAATAAAATTTCTCAGTTTCAACATTTGATATGTTGTCTTTTTACCATTTTCAATTTATTACTGAGACTAAATGATTTCCCAATCATTGCAGTTTGTTTTAATTTAAATTTTACACAAAGTTCCAGCTTTTCTGGAAACAAGGTTGTAGATTAATACGTGACCCTTCCTGAGTCCAAAACCCAAACCCAAACTCTTAATAACCAACAGTTCAACAGGTCTGAAGGATGAAATATCAGCCAATCAGGAAAGAGGGTGGGGCCTTAGATCCTTTCCTGAGTCCAACAACCCAATCCTCAATTCTCTACAACAAATGGTTCAATAAATACAATCGATCACAGTTTCCCCAAACCTCTCCTGGCGTAGCCCTTGTCCTGCATGCTTTAGATCTCTCCCTGCTCCAGCACAGGTGAATCAAATGATCAGGTCATAATTAACCCCAGAAGCTGCTTGACAATAAGCAAATCATTTGAATCACCTGGGCTGGAGCAGGGAGAGATCTAAAGCATGCAGGACAAGGGGTACTCCAGGAGAGGTTTGGGAAAAACCGCAATAGATAAAAGCCAAGTAAATCAAGAATAGAAGCGAGGCTTTGGTAATTAACATACGACTGTTTCCTGAGTCCAACAGCCCAACCCCCAACCTTCTACAGGTGCATTCAGCTGATGCAGTTGACAGCAGACAGCTTAGTTTTCTTGCTGGGTCGTGGATGCATTAGAGCGCTGGACAGGAAATGGCTGAGAGCCGAATTGTCCGCTCAGACATCTGACCACATGATGTGCTTGTGATGACCAGATGTGCCTCTGAACTCTCTCGGGATCAAGTTGCATACAGTCAAGTGTACTTCCACAACGGCAACTGCGGCAGGTTGACTGACCATGTGGGTTCACCCCAATTGGTTACGCATTTGAACCCAGAAAATCTAATTTAGAAAAATTGCTTCTCAATCTGCCAGAGTTTTTTGACATCAAAATGTCCAGTGAGGACAATAAAGGAGATTTACCCACATACCAATTTGGCCAGGCTCTTTATTTTTTATTTATTTTTTATTTCCTTTTTAATTTTTTGCATTGCTAGAACCTTTTGTTTGAACACTTGTGTCTGAATTGAATGGACTGATTTTGCATTCATCTCAGCAGATGAAGTTTTTGGTGGCTTTCCAGCCCAGCCAAATTGGTGTGTGGGTATATCTCCTTTGCTATCCATACAGGATTCTAACAAATGCAATTAGAAGCACTGGGGTGAGCCAAATCTACCCGATTTTTGTTTATGAAACAGATTACTCGTCTCATGCACTTCTGTCAGTAAAGAGTGAGAGTTTCAGCAAATAGAAAAATAAGTTTTTTTTTTTTTTTTTTTTAAATTAAAGTTACCTACAGCACCTTTAGAGGATCACCCCATCTCCAATACCACTGGGATGTTCATAAAAACCCCGCAAAATTATACCAATTTTTTGTCTATACCTCAAGTTTTGAGGAAATCATGGTCATGTCAGTCCAAATAAAGGGGTAAATGTTGGGATATTCCTTCAATGGTTTTTTTTTTTTTAAACAAACAGTGTGAGCAAAATGTCAAAGAAAACAATATAAATTAACAACAATAACTGTAACTTCCTTCAATCTCAATGAAGATTGATGAAAAATTCAACAAATAAGGAACTTTGTGCACGCTCTGTTCTGCAACCTAAAATTTGAGCTCAAGTAAATCAATTACTTTGTGGCGGATTCTGCTGCAAACATTTTATCAGGACTTTGTTCATTCCTTCAAAAAAGCAGATTTAAATAAAACTTTCGTCAATTATTCCTAAGATACCTGAACAACCTTTTTTTATAGGTTTGGGAAATTTTGAACACTTCCCTTCTGCATACGCCGTGAGGGCAAACTTTGGACATCATTTCAACTGAATTAGAATATGCCAACTGATTGGAAAAATTCAAAAACAAGGGAGAAACTTCAGATGTACATTATGTAGCCAGCCTAACAATAGCAGGATAGAAGCCGAATTTCAAATGGGTGAAGCAGCAATGATCTCACTGGAAAGTGGTGAGGCGATGACATTGATTTGTCACATACCAACTCAATAGCTATGTTTACATGGACACATAATCGGAATAAAGGCCCAATCAGATTAAAAATGCTTCATGTAAACACGTCAATCGGAAGATTCTGATCCGATTCGGTCCATTTGGGAAGAAACTTTCATTCCAAATGAGAGGTGGTTTATGCCGATCATCATTCCGAACAACGTCCATGTACACACCCATTCAGATCCTGTCTTCGCGGTTGGGGTAAAATTGTCTTCACTGCGCATGTGTGCTACAAAGAGCGAACGAGGACGTGCAGACAACCTGGCGTTTGTTTACAACAGACGCGGAAGTACAGCTTTTTTGTCTTCTACTTCTTCTAATATTTCCGGAAAATTAGACAACTTCGCGCATGCCCAAATGAATCATTCTGATTAAACGCGTGGCGATGTATATGCAAGTCATGATCGGATCATTTCATTTAGCGTCCATGTGAATTTGGATTTGGAATTTCCGATCAACGAGGTTAGGATCGGATTGGAGAAATTTTGCGCATGTAAACATAGCTAATGCATTTGTACGGTGTACTCCGAAATCCGGCTGAAATATCCCCCCAGGTGAGGCCATTCAATGAGCAGTCGACTGCTATAACTGATCGATGACGTGCCTACCAGCAACAAATACCAGCAGATTCGATGATTAGTATTGTTTTCGATTGATCTTGCCTTACCTCCACCTTTTCCAGGCGGCGCAGTTTGATCATGAGTGCTTCAATCTCACTGTTCTTCTGGGACAACATCGACTGCAGCCGCTCCAGCTGCCCTGGGTCTGCTCTGGACCCCTGCAGCTGCATCAAAGTGGCAATCTGCACCTGAAAACACAAGCAGTTCACCATTTAACAGGGGCTGCACCTAACCAGCACCTCTCCACCCACCACACGCACAGGTAAGTGTTGAGTAAACGGGACCAAACTGCCACGGACTTAGTTGCAATGCAGTCAAGATGTACTAGATACACACTGTCGTTCAAAAGTTTGGAATCACAAGTTGTTTTTTTTGTGAGAGCAAGGCAACTACCCAATATATGGATCCAAACTCTGTTGAGACTTTCTGGAGAGGAAATAACAAAATATGGAATGGTCAGCTGAATCACCTGAATTAAAACCCCAGACCTTTTATGAGACCACCTTGATCATACAATTTGCAGTATGTGCCCACCTTCAAGTATGTACCACGGAGAAATACTGCAGCCCAGATGAAAATAAATTGAGGATGAACAGTAAAATGAATACACCGAGCAGTAGTGCAATATGAAATCCAGATGATTTCAGAAGTCATGAGAATGACTTAAGAATATGAGACTTCAAGTCTCATAAAATCTAATTTTTGTTTGACTACTTTGATTTGAACAGATTTGCAATCTGTGTGTTATACCTGCATGAGTTTGATACCCAACTATGCCATTTGTTTTCATGAAAATTACAGCCAAATGAAGGAATGCCAGTCAGCCATAAAAAAATATGCCGAGACACATTCCAGAGGGAATGAAAAAAATGGTTTAAAACTGGAAAGATAAACAGTAGTGAAGAATAAATCAAACTTACAGAAATGTTTCATTCGGAAGTGGAATTTTGATAACTATAGATAAATGTGGAGAATGGTAGGTATTAAAGGCTGAAAAGCAAGTCAACTTCTACAAAGACTACTGTCGATATGCCTTTAGAAAAATTGCAATTATAAACCAAAATTACCATTGGTTGCATTTAATTGCATTGAGACATCCATTTCATCTTAAAGAAAAAAATCTTTCACAAAACACCCTCCATTCCATTCAGTGATTTTATTTTTCACATTGTGAGGAAAAACAGTGCCTGAAAAAATGCCTTAGTTTTTCACACGCAAAACACACAGAGGCTGGGCAAACCAAACCATTTCAGATCCACGAAAATACATTTCCCCCTTTAACACACTCCGCCCATTTCAAAGGTCCACCATGTCACTTTCCTCAAATCTCTTCTTCACATTAAGAAGCAGCCCGTTCTTGATCTACAACCACAGATGAAAAACGGTATGAATGACCACGCCCCCCGCTGCACCCTCCAGCCCCAGACGGCTCACTGCATTATTTTCATGGCACAATGTTGAAATGATTCAATCAATGCCGTTTATCTCACGCAAGTGACGTCAGAATTAGACTGAAGTTTTTTTTTTTGCATATCGCCTTTCATGCAGCAAGCTTCTTTGAAAAGAAACAGCATAAAATCATCTTACAAACCTTTTCTGACACCTCTTAGTTTCTCATAACATCGGTGAGCATTTATCTAACATGATTATTCACTACGGACCCAAGTCCAATAATTTGCCTGAAGGCTTCATTGTTCATAATTGTATTTTTTTTGACGATCAAAAGAAATGGCTGAAATACAGAGTAATAAAGTTGAGACTACTGGGCTATCAGATGGAAGTGTTGCAATTGAAGTTAGAGTAACAGAAACAGTCCTAACACCTAAAGCCCTATTCTGACAGGATTAAGTTTTCAGGGCTATTGCAGAACCTTGGTAATGCATTCGCAGGTCAAGTAACACAATATTTTAGGCGAAATTAAATTGCTTGGTTTAAGTGCTACCGGTCATCAGAAAAAGTGAGCAAGACTGCAAATTTGGACAGGACTAAAATAGCACAGAAGCTCAAGCAAATATTATGTCCCCCCCGTAAAACAAATTTCATCAGAATAGAACAGAATTATTAAATATGTTACTTTCCAATGCAGCAGAAAGGAAGCGACTATGAAGCTGTTTGTATTGCATAAGTTTTCCAGTGCTTTTTGGCCATGACTGCTTCAAGCCCTGCCACATAATGATGACCTTATATTCATTTTGTTGATCTAAATAAAAGTTGGCGCAACTGGTGCGGAAACAACACCAGTAATTGGGCACAGCATTTCGGAGAGGATACCCAGGCTTTCCAGGCAAGCGCAGCCCACTGTGCAAGTTTAGAGGATCTTGCTGAATCAAACAGCTCCTCTTCTTCTGTGAATGTAACATTAGAAGTGGTTTTAAACACTGTGGCCTCCATGTAGGGCGACCCGCGCCTTGTAGAACAAGCATGAAATACTCAGATCTCCCGCCACAGTTTTTGTATTCTGGCCTGGAAACAATGCGATTACAGGACGGAGAGGAGGGTGGATGGAAGTACGAAAAGGCACATCTACACTATAAGCACTTAGTGGACCATTTCTCCATCTTGATAAGATCTAAAGCCATATTAAATTTGAAAGGGATAAATAAAACAGTTTTTGAGTTCTAGCAGTAACACAAAGGATCTGTGGCAGACACAGACACGGTGTAGGCGGAAAAGGCAGTGATGGTGATTCCGTAGTATCAACTTGCATGAATTAAAGAATCAAACGGCAAAATTTCAAGCTATATTTTTTAAATATCAGGCAATATGACAGAATGCTGGTGCACCAAGAAATTAATGTGTTAATTTATTATTACTAATAATACAAAGCCCAAAATCAATCCATTTCTCTGTCTTGATAAGATCTAAAAGCAAATAAAATTTGAAAAGAATCTATAGAATAGTTTTTGAGTTACTGTGGTAACACAAAGGATCTGCGGCAGACCCAATAGGGATGATGACTCCACAATATTGGTGATTTGCTGAAATAAATAAGCATCTCAGGTTCAGGCAGCCTATAAGGTAGTTTGGTTAGCTACCATTAGTGTTTACTACAGTTAATGTTAACCAGCAACCTTGTTTATTAGGTTTCATTATTTAACATACCATAAGCAAATCACTACAGCTATCAACAAGTAGCTCAAATTTCGTGTTACCTACATACCCCTCTTAGCCAAAGTAGGCCCTGTCTGAGCCTGAAAGGCCTGTTTTTCTGGTTTCAGAGTGATCAACTTACTGAGTGGAATAACTTGTCTTGTATTGGAAGCTGAAACCAGGGAATTTTGAACACAGTTTAAAAGCTTGATATGGTACAAAACACCATCAAGGTTTTTGGTGAATTAGCCATTAAGCACACTACAGTGGCATGAAAACTGGCAGTAACATTGACCTGAACAGCATTTTCCCTTTACCATGTTGTGTTACTTTAAATGCCCATGATTTCTCCTAGAACCATACAAATCACTATGAATACACCTTTCCAATAAAACCTGAAAATTGGCCAAACTATTTACAGCAGCCTGCAAACTCCAACTGAGTGCCGTTTTTTGGCTGTCGTTTTGTCAAAAACGGGCGTTTCACTGTATACCTTCATGCGATGCAGCTGCTGTTTGGAAAAAGCGTGCTGCTTCTGCAGGGACTGGTGCTGCACCTTCATACTGATTAGCTGCCGCTCCATCTCCGCCCGCTTGTCCTCCAACTGTGGGTAGAAAAAAAAAGCAGGAGGAGAAGGCTGAAAGACAATGGCGCTGCAGCCCCCAACGGCAGCAAAACGTTATGCCAGCGTGGCCCCCATACCTCAGCGAACAGTGAGTTTCCCTTGCTGTTGGGGTCCTGTGCCTGCTGAGTAATCTGATCCAGTTGAATCTGCAGCATCTGGTTGGCTTCCCGAGCTTTCTGAAATAAGGAGCACAGGACAAAATAACGGTAGAAAACAGTACGCATTTCAGCGTATGCCATTGTTCAAAATCTGCTCAAGAAAAAGCAGAACTCTTTGCTGTACATGTTTTTAGCACCAGATGTGTTTAATAGTACGTGCCCCCTTCACAAAAGAATGCAGTGTTTACCCATTACTGTTTAAATGCGAATACAGAAGAGTTTCCTTTATCTGGTACATTACTGGATTTTGAGAAGTAAAATCTGCTAATGTCAGGGAAATTTTAAACTAGCCATCAAAATTTTTCTTACATGCGTTGCCACAAAGCTGGCTGCTTGCCTGGTACATAAGCGTAACCAACTGTCGCCAAATAACAACGACACCATGGTCCTGAGAAACATTGCTTCATCTGGGTTGACCATCCTAAACAGAAGGAGTAAACCCAGCATTTTTTCCAATTTTTTAAAATATTGAAATAGTTGCGTTGCTGAACGAAGGCAAAATTACCACAGTAATAAGATGTTTGAGCACTGTACATTAAAAATTACATCAGCGCTTACCATGACCACTTCCCTGATTTTACTCCCGATCTCTTCAACTCCAACATCCTTCTAAAGCCTCAGCAACACCCACAGACACAGATTTGTGAGTTTAACAACCCAATCAGAGCCCGTAAAAGTTCCCTGCCAAAGGTTTGACGTATGCTTGCACCAACAGACACATGCATGGGCTGATGGCCAGACACGGCCCAAATCCATAGTCCCCAGACAAACGTGTTGGGTGGCAGGAAATTAAAAAGCAATTAGGCTTTTTTTTTTTTGTTCAGAGAAGAGAGCTTTTTTTACACCATGGATTTTCATCGCTAATTAAACTGAACACTGTTTGTGTTTGCCAGCTAGCAAATCCAAGTTACAGGTCACCTAGTTAACGAGCTAGCAAGGTAGTTTGAACCATAGACTCTATGAAATGATGGACGCAGCACGCTGGTCTGAAAACTGAGGCCAATGCGGAAATCTCTCAAATTTGCATTTTATTTAATGGCCAGTAGATGGCGACGTCAGTGGTTGCAGAAAGAGGTTCAATGCTATAGAAGTCAATGAGAAAATGACCATACTTTCCTACCCGATTTATTATTTCAATAATGATTTTCCACATTACTTCATGGTACCTATTGCAAGTATCAGTTCTCCTTCGATATATCATCATGTTCATTTTAGTAAATTAAGCTCCCAAATAGACTAGAATAAAGGATAAAGCTAGAATATGCTTTAGGGGCTCCTCCCTGGATATTCAATTCACGCTGTCGTCCAATAGGAATCACATTCGGTTTCAAAATGAAAAAATGGCGCTATTCAAATTGCCAAAATCGAGGCTTCTTAAATGGTATGCTGAAACAATTGGGTGACGTCACGGTTGCTTCATCCATCTTTTTATCCAATCTATGGTTTGAACTAACGTTTCAACGCATGACAGTGAGGAGTTCATTTACTCATGGACTGCATTTACTTTATTCTTAAGGGCTGTTACAGATTTTTTTTAAAGATTAAATGAGGTACTTAACCATATTCAACGTATTAGTCACCTATAGCAATCAGCACTAGTTTGTAGAGGCTAGCAAGAGCACCGGATATCAACATGGCAGCAAATCAATGTACTGCCAAGGAAGAGGAAAGCAGTGAACGTATTTTACCCTCAAACTATTTGTCATCATTTATCATTATAGATTTATTTTCCAAGGTTTCAAAAAAGACACTGTGGATTAAGGCAGGATTACAAAACTACCAACAGGGATACAATAGCACCGCGGTGCTAGTTAAAACGGGAAAATATTTATCTCCTGCATCAAAAAAAAAAAAAAAAAAAAGTCAGTCAATCGCAAGCCGCGTTATGAAGATATTCAACATTTAATACATGGTGCGCTTTGATGTCACACATGACATTGTCGACCCCACGAGGTTAAAACCATTTTCTATTTAACGGTCACCCCTTCAATAAGACTTTCAGGAGCAAATTGGTCCGTTGCTCCCCATGTATTTTGTTTCCGACCGTCTATGTGAAAGGTCTTTGACTGTACTCTTTTTAATGCGGAAAATATTTCGAAAAAAATCAAGCATCATCTTTGTTTGCATTACAAACAAAGATGATGCTTGAAATGCTTGAAATGAATAAATGCTGAATAAAGAGGCAGAAAGTTTCATATTTAACTTTTTGCAATTATTTGGATTATTGCCATCCTGACAGTATTACATCTATAAGGGCCTGTGTCCACAGGGAGCAATTTTTGTGCTGGAAGCGCCCATGACCTCACTTTTAGAGTGCTTCTCCCCTCCGCTTATCGTTTTTAAGTTACAAAAAGCCTACTTAACATTTGCAACAATAGATTGCGGAAGTGCTAAGTCTCTGTAGTTTAACGTTACGTTACCTTAGAAAGGTTTGCTAATACGATGAAATGAAATTTCGGGTAGTCTCAGCAACTGAGCTGAAGAATGTTCATTTCCCAACAGCATGACTGGAACTGCAAAAAGTCAATGGTTCAAACAATGTACCTGACGTAGCTCACAACTATGCTTTAGGAAACGTAGCCACCCCAGTTAAAATAAATGGGAACCTAAGTGATAACAGTTTACCTAGCTAGAACTGTTATGCTTTACAGTTGTAGTAAACAATAACGCCAATTAACTTGTCAGCAAACCAAGAGTCCCTAGATAGAGAACAGTAAGCAAACCTAAACTGCAGCAAATTGATTACATGACTGTGGCAGCTGGCTCAGGTTCTCCGACACTGCTGTTGATATTATGAGTCCCTCACTCCCCTTGATTTTGATGTGTCAATGAGAGAGAAGTGACATTGATGAGCCCAGCGGCACTACAAAAGTTGAACAACTTCCAGCTGAGAGCACCGTAAGTGCAGCGAAAAAAAAAAAAAAACTATGCTGAGGGCATTTTTCTTGCACCGAGGGCGTTGAGTGCCGTCAACACTGAACAGCATGGAATTTGCATTGAAAATTGACTCTGCCAGTGAGGAAAAAAAACAGCTGCTCGTGGACACGACATAGGGTTAGCTAGCCGCCCATCTCCTCGTCTTTGAGACGGGCAATTTTTACCTGAGACGGGTTAGTCTGATTTGAGACGAGTCCATTTCCAGCATTAAATTGCCTATATGTGAGACTGTGAGCATTTGTATCGATAAAGCGTTAATGTAGCCTTTGAAAAGCACTTTGTTATTATCATTTAATAATCATTATAAGCAACAGATTAGTCTTGGTTATTCAGAATTGTATAATTGTTAATGAATTGCACGAAAATGGGAACTGCGGTGCTGCAAATCTTTCAAATGCACCACAGCACATGACTGAACATGTAATGGCTAATTACTGCCTAACTGTATTTGAAATAACTCTTTAGTAACTATATGCAAAAACAAATTCAGTAAACAATTAAAATGATTTTAGGAACGTTATCACTCGAGTCAACCAGACCAGCACATTTTACACAAAAATGAATGCCAACATCACACTACCGGACCAAATGCATGTAGACTTCACTGGTAAAGGGAATGCCTTCAAGACACATTAACGTGCCAGAAAAATCTTAACAAAAACTCCAGAAAACAGTATTGTAGGCCTTTACACTCTTCTACATACCATGCTCTACTCCTACTTAAGCTTCCTTCCTCACTGACAAATTAATTGGGTTTGCAAAAGCATTCCCTAATTGGCAATGAAATATGCCCGCAAATCTGAGGGGTATAAAACTTTCTGCACTTTCTCAAAATAGTGTTGCTTTCTCACCTCCAGGGCATTGAAGTAGGACACGGCCTCCTTTCCACACTCCTCTTTCTCATCCTGTAGGTGCTCAACCTGGCGAAGGAGGTTGGTGTTGGCCAACTGCAGCTGCTGCTCCTTGTAGTGCATCTCCTGGAGCTCCTGCTGCAAAGCATTCTGGGAACATTCAAAACAAGGAGGATTTTAAGGAGCTGTGCCACAATGGCTGCGCATGCTCAGAACATACATCCCAAGAAAGTGAACCTGCTTGACTGCAAGTCACATCCCGATTCCATTCTTGCCAATTTGTCTTCGTTTTGCATTATATATTTTAGTTTCTCTGGCATTATGTTTTTTTTTTATATATATATATATATATATATATATATATATATATATATATATATATCTCTATCATGGAGTTTTCTATGGAAATTCAAAGATTCAATGCAATAATTTAAGTTTATGCAAAGGGAAATGAAAAATTTAAGCTGGTTTCCATCGGCAATAATCATAGAAGAAAAATACCTTCTAGATTCTGACTTGCAGTTGAGCGAATTTACTTCATTCAAAGTTGTGAGCATGGACAGTAATAGTGACACTGCTCTTTTAGGCCAGGGAGCATGACCAGGGTTCTACGGTGCTCACATTCAATTAGCAAATGCTTCAGAAAACTGAGGTATTCAAATGGGTAAGGTAAATTTGGATGTGTTGATATGATCCCAGGCTCAGTTAAGGGATAAAGCATGCATAGAGCAACTACTTATTGGCCCATGGCTTAGGACATAATAACAGAAAAATTAAAAACTGCGCATCAAAAGATAGGAATTGGTCCCCTTTAAAACACATTTTAAAATGCACACTTGCAAAAAAATATTTGACACATATTACCGAAAACTCTGCGTATCGGATGCACTCAAAATTAACGCTCCTTTGACCGAACCCTTCCATTTTCTTCGACACTGGAGCACACTTGGAACCCAGGTCAAAATCTCAGACCAGAGCCCAGAGAAAAACTCCCTCTCACTTCTATAACCTGCTGTGTCATCGCAAGTGGAGTAAGAAAAGGGTAGTGAATACATTACACAGGTATTAAGCGGGCATATTTATAGAAAATTACTAACATTTAATTAGATTAAGCAGGCTACCAATCCCCCTGCAACTATGTGTGGTTAAGGGCCTAGCTCAAGGGCCCAACATCCTCTTTGATCTTCCAGGCCACGGATACTCAAATCTGGCCCTGAAGTCCAAATCCCCGCTTGGTTTTCTCATCTCTTAGGTAATTTAAATGAATAATTAGTGTGACTGATTGGCCAGACTGTCTTCACATGTGACTCCCAGGCAGAGAGAGGGTTTAAAACCAGCATTCATGGCTCTCAAGGACTGCGATTTGAAGAACAGGGTTCAAAAGGCTACACTGGGGTTTGAACCCCCAACCTTGCCAGTCTCAATAAAGCACATTAGCCACAAAGATGCACAGAGGTACGGAAGTATGCCAGTGAACACCGTATACAGGAATATACAAATTAAATTGCATTTTAGCCACCCCTTCGGGCAAAACTGAATTCAAAACTCTTCATATGGAGTCATTCCTGATTTGCGGCTTACCCAGAAATAACGCAGCCCACGACAAGTCTTAGATGCATCCAATTATGGGGATTTTACTCATTTCATTCTGGCGGATAAATTAGACCAAATGTCCATAAGTCAATTTGTTCCAAGAAGTAGCGCATGAGACCCATTATTCTTTTGTTCTGGTGGCAAACACTTTAGTATACTTTAAAACAGCTCAATGAGTGTTCTCTAGCCTTCCTTAGAATGACACAATCCATTATGTAAGGGATAATGAATAGTGAGCCAGTGATTGCTGAAAAATAACTTCCGACAGGGGAACGGAACCCCGACGCGCAGAGGAGGGGTTCCATTCCCCTGAAGGGAGATATTTTTCAACAATCATCGACTCACTATACATTATCCCGCTTAGAGCATGGCTAAAACATTAAAAATATGAAAATATTAATATTACTAGAAATGGACAGCAGCGCAGCGGTCATACCTCTGGAAATAAACGTCACAGAATTTTGGTTATTGACCAATCAGAATCGAGTGTTTAAGAGTGCCATGTTCTAAAGCTGGATACATGCTCAAGCAGTTGAGAGCAAGTACCTTGCTTACAGTTACATGGTCACCATTTTAGCTGGGATACAGACCTCTCAAGCCATTACACCATTTTGTTTTCTACCAGACTAAATGAACTGACTAGGTGTACATACCAGCAACACTGGTTCGCCAGTAAATTAGATCACCGCATAATACAAGTTGCAGTTTGTTAGAGGGCCAATACAGAAATACATGGGGTCCGTAAATGGCATATTGGGCGAGGTATCAGCCGAGCTGAGCATTTACTGATTTATTCCAATTTATAAAAATTTACTAAATTTATTCCACCAAACTCCCCCCCCATGCATGTCATTTCGGCTGCTCCAGAGACGCCAAGGGAGATAATCTACTCAAGCACTGTATATGGGCTTATGGGAATATACGGGGTTTCCACATGACTGATTTTGACCAATGCCATCCAAGTATTCTGTCTGAGGTGGGATAATGTTCCGTATGTGGACTCAGAAACAGTCTATGGCCATAATACATGCTTGATCAAAAAATGCAGCCAATATACAAGATGGTGCAAATGTAAAGCCTAATTAAGCAATTAAGGCTAAAGGTTGGCATGGAAAGTAGAAATGGATAAAACCTTTGTTGTAGACCTCTACATGACTGACATCGAGCTCTGGAGGTCATGACTCTGCCCACCTTCGTCGACTCCAGCTCAGCCTTCTCCACCTGCAGTTCCAGCACCTCTGAGGACATGGTCTCATGTGCGCGGTCCATGAGTGCACATAGCTCCTCGGTCTTCTCTCGCAGGCTCTCAGCCTGCAACTCGAGCTTGTGCTTCAGCTGCTTCTCGCTGAGTCGCACTTCCTCAAGCTCCACCTTCATGCGCTCCGCCTGCAACAGCCGCAACGATCCGCCACACATCAGGATCCTCCCCACTAAACAGAAGTTTTATCAACCCCCTTTATTACTCAAGGCCATAGAAATGCAACACCCTGTGGGTGTTGATATTTTTGATGTTTTTTTTTCTTTATGCATCACTAAATATTGTTTACTGGATTTCAATCTGCTCTGCAGAAAAATGTGGATATATTAATTGCTCTTCTGAATGAAATTGAGCATTTAAAAATTTTGAGAAATTTCCAAGTGTTGCCTTTTTTATGGTCATGAAAGTAATTAAAACAACAAAACAAGCCATATAACACAATTTCCTCACATTTTCCCACCACAAAGTGCCTCCAAGGGCTACCTAAAATGGATAAGCATCAAATGGTAAGCATCTTCCAACATGCCAAGCCTTTCCTTGACAAGGTTCTTTCAACATTACATGACCTGGCAACTTGGCAAGCCATCTCAGACAGTGACCACTGTGTGGACAAACAATGTCTTAGCAGGGTTTGTTTCTTGCCAATTTCAGTTCATGAAGTTGGACCGTAGTATTCATCCAACACATTTCAGGTCAAGCTATTGACAATTCATGCAATGAGGATTATTTCTGTGACTGTACTGCCAATATACAGTAGAGTCAGAAACACCAAATCGAACAAGTGTGAGTTGTAAATAGGGGCATTAGGCCATAGCTCTCAATGTGCCAGATAAGAAAAAAAATCCTTTGCAATGAAAAATCTTGCCATGCGTTTGCCACACACCTTAACTCAACCAAGTGATTTCATGAATTAGTTCGTCCCTCAGGCGGAAGAGCTACATTAAAAAGCCTATCCTGGTGGTCAGAACTTTACATCAAGAGCGTGGTGTATACACTTGTTTTCAAACTTTTGTAGTGTTCAGAAGGCGCTACCCAACCTTGCTTCTGTAATCGCTGAGCTCCACAGCATGCCTCCGCTCCAGCTGTGCTTCCTGTTGCTCCCACTGGAGTTTGTGCTGACCCTTCACAGCGTCATATTCGCACCGCAAGCTCTCCAGCATGCGGCCCTTCAGCTCAACCTCCCTTTGCAGAGAGTACTTCTCCTGTTCCAGTGCCTGCGTGGTCAAATACACAGCATGATGGGCAGACTGCCTTCATCAAAAGTGAGGTACAAAGTGCTGCATGCTAATTGGAACAACTTTAGATCACAAGCCAGACAAGGTACATGGTGACAAAAACTCAGCCATGAACATCAGTCCAATTCACTTGGGCCCTCATTTATCAAACTTGCGAAGGATCTGGTGTAGATTCTGGTGCAAATATCAGTGTTCGCCAGGTGTCACGTCTGATTTACTAAAAGTGTGTACATCGCTGATTTCGGTGTAGAACTGGCATAGCGTTGATAAATCTGGCGGCTGAAACCATCGTAATTTACATGACACGCCCCTGCTCCGGGAGGCATAGTCCTGCCCACTTTACGACATGGACTCTCGAAAGACGGCAAAGAGGAGGAAATATAAATTATCACGTCCGAGGTGGAGAAAAACAACATTTTATTTGGAAGCCTTAAGAGTGGCATAAAGGGACCCCAGGAGGCTGCAGTTTGGAAAACTCTTGCTGCTGCGGTAAACATCGTTGGGGTGGAAAACCGGAGTGCAGCAGAGGTTTAATTAATTAATAAATCAAAGTGACTATTTGCACTAATTTAAGTGCGTCCAAGCACAACAAATTGATTGAAATTCGCGTTAGACTCACTGTTAAGTGTGGCCAAGATGCACATTTCTCCATTGCCCCACACTTATTTTAAGTGTGTCCAAAGCCAAAAAAATTTTCTTGGCCAAACTTATTTTAAGCAATCTTTCTAAGCGGCACTGGAATGGTCATCAACTGGCGCACTTAAAAGTGTTGCCAAGAAAAAAAAAAAAAAAATAAATTCAGCATTGGCCTCACGTATAAGTGCGAATAACATCGGCCTTAATAAATTCAATTTATAGATCCATGATATTTCATGTTACATTGCCTACATAATTGACAATCCAAATGCTTTACGTGTAGGTTAAAAAGAAGTGGTCCGATTTTAAGATCGCCACCAAAAAACGGGTTGCTGCACTCAGGCGCAGCAGCGCACGGACCGGTGGAGGCCAACCAGTCTCGAACCTCCAGCGACCGCCTCGATCAGAGCTGCATGAGGCTAACTGTTAAAATATAGTCTGCAGAGATCATGCTTCATTGTACTTTTATTAGTATTACTCCATAACATTTTATTGGGTGCCACATAAAACGAGCAGCCACTCGTCACTTTCTCGGAGAAGATCTTCTCTGTGCTGAAAGTTCCTCTCACGTCAGACAGAAGCTTATTCCTCTAACAATAGAAGATCTGCCATTGTCAAAATGTGGTCACGGTCAAAGTATCCGTAGGCCTATACTGAGCAACAAAAGAAACGCAAGTTAGCTAGTTAGTTAATGTACTCTTATGGTTACTCAGTCAAAGTGACCGCAAAATAAAGAAAAGTTTGATGAAACGAGTGTAAATGTGCACCTGCTAGAAAAAATTTGATTTTCTAAAATAATTACGCGCAAACGTATTTTCCAGTCTGCCTTTAATTAACTAGCATTTCTTTTGTTGTTCAGAATATATATGACTGGATGAGCAACTGATATTCCACACTGCTTATCTGCCAAGCCGTGCATTGTGCTTAATCAAATTGATTGTAATTATCAGCCGCCTGGCCTGACAAGCAGGTTGTCTCACAATATGAGTTTAATTAATTTCTCAACACAGGCATTTTATTTATTTATTCAATCATTCATTTATTAATTTAGCCTATTTATCCATTTAGCCTATTTATTCATTTTACTAATAGGAGCAAAAACAGCATGACTTCCGCATCGCTGCATATGGTTTATTACTCATTTTGACAGCTGCACTCGTTCCTGCGTGTTGTTCGCTGGTTTCAAATCTGCGTACACCTGGTCAGGCCTGGCGTGAGATTTTTGCGGACCGTTCGCTCACGTTCAGATTGATAAATGCCGATCCTTGCGGGAGATTTGGTGTACACCCATTTTTTTGGTGTACGCACGTTTGATAAATGAGTGCCACGGTGAGCCGAGGGCAAGACAGTAAAGTTTTAGCAGTTTATACGCTATGAAACAAGATTAAAGTGCAAATTAATCAAATTTTCTCAAATAAAAACTAGTGGACGTTTCACCAAACAGTTCATGAACAGTAACCTGCCAACTAAATGCCCCAAATTTGTCACTTTTCCTCAAAAATGAGCCTTTTGAGGTCCAAGTACAGATTTCCAAAAACAAATTGCCAATTAGCGGATGTGACATAACGGGAGGTGTTCCAAACACATCAGTCAAGCTGAAAACAAACAGAAAAACGAGATGTCAAAGAATACTTTCTCCAAAAATGGATGAAAACAAGTATTTTTCACATCACAGGGAGGAAAGGAACGACATGACAATCAGCCTGTAGGCATGGTGCATCAACACTAGACACTGTTGAGAGTTTTATTGGGCCATGACGACAAAAGGTGTAAAAAAAAAAAAAAATTAATAGGTAGCCAACGTACATAATACATCCTTGATGACAATACGTGACCTAAATTCCACAGTGCACACTCCACAAACAACATGGCCCATGCAGGTGAAATGAGGCCTTGCTTGCACAGCTGGCTGGTAAACATGCTTAAGCTTTTAGCTATTAAATTAAGTTACACGTGTAACAGTTGACATATAAACTTCAATTTATTAATTTAATGGCGAAAAGCGTTAACATGCTAGCTAGCAAATTATTCATCCCATTGCATTAAACAGACTTGGAGCTTACACTTTTTTTCCATTCTCCAATTGCAGGTCCTGGTCTCATTCTGGTTTCACCATCATAGCTGAAGTTTCGATTTTCCGCTGGGTCTCGCGGTGGAAGATGGATTTATTGTTGTTTTAAGTCATTTTTCGCATAAGTTTCTACACTCATTTTAGGATGGGGTTCTTAAAGATTTTTTTTTTCCCTTAATTTGATAGTTATACAGTGGAGATACAGGAAAGTTGGGGAGAAGAATGGGGAAGGCATGCGGCAAATGAGCCAAGCTGGAATCGAACCCAGGTCACCGCGGAAAGGACACATCCTTTATGGTGCGCGCGCTTAGACCAATGAGCCACCAGGGCACTAGGATGGACTTCTTAAGCGGCGCCCGGGGCTTATTAACTGGCTTTTCTGAGTACAGAAGAGATGGGGGGGGATTCAGGACCGGAAGAGTTTGGGCTCCACTTCTTAACCAATGGCTTATTAAGCAGCAATTTCAGTAATTACCAACCCACAGTGATATCCAAACTTTTCTGGCTGATAAAAGCAGTCATCAGTGAAGTGTTTAGATCAGGGGTTCCAAAACCTGGTCCTGGGGCCACCCTATGTATGCCGATTTTCGTTCCAACCATAATTGCCATCATAGGATTTCAATAAGCGGCTAAGTTGTTTTAATTTGGTGCATTTTGTGTTCAAATACATTATTAGCTGTCTTGAGCCAAATTTTAATAGAAATATCCAAGAGTGCCATAAAGAATCAAAGACCCTTGAAAATATTGGGGGTTTTTTTTTTTCTTTGTAGCAAGCAATTTCAAGAAACAACATTTTAAGACAGAGCAAATTAGACACTGATAAAATCAGTGAGCTCCAAATCAGGTTGCTGAACACTGGTGTTCATAAATAAAGCATTTCGTTGAGTTTGAGCTTTCTGTCATTAACTATTTGCATTTTATAAAATAATGATTGAATATGCCTTCGATGCCATTAAATGCTGTGCATCCTCAAATTTTGGATATATTAATAACAGGCATGTAATCTTTCGAAAACAGTCAATTTGATGTTGGTGGGTGGTGTCATTTTTTTTGGTATGAAATGTTA
Organism: Gymnothorax javanicus; assembly: GCA_029692085.1. Lineage (NCBI taxonomy): Eukaryota > Metazoa > Chordata > Actinopteri > Anguilliformes > Muraenidae > Gymnothorax > Gymnothorax javanicus. Next base: position 49,606,498 of record CM056204.1, read on the forward strand.
AAAATAGCACAAATCCCCCCCCCTATTTTCAAGCCTTAATATTTTCTAGATTATTCATAAGAGAGGAGCAGAATTAGAATATAAAATACACAACATTTATGGGGAGCTGTATGTGGAAAACCAAATCCTCCTCTTTGAAATCAGGCTTTTTACAGTCCTTCAAATATGCTACCACAGAGTGCAGAGTAAACCTAAAGCACCCCAAAACATATGATAAACTGAAGGGACACCTGTATAAGTCCATATTCCTCAAGTTATAGTAGCAGATTTTCATCCCTGAAAATTTGAAGGACTTAGCTGAAATACTTTTCTTGATATTGCCACGATAAAGTGGCTCCTCAGAAATGGCTGTTAAAAAAAAAAAGGGCCAGAACTTAGTTGCAAAAATATTTTTTTATGACAAAACTATTGTGGATTTCTCCTATTAGGAGGTGAATGCACCCACTGGAATTTTTTCACCCAAATCTGAGATGGTCAAGTGAGAGCAATAGGGACAGTTGGCATGGAATGACCCACAATGGAATGCTCAAATAAATGTGATATCACAAATATCCAATAAACTAAAACCACGCATCTTATGTGAATTGTAATGCCTGTACAGCAGAAAATTTAAAATTTCACCATCCAACCGTACAGACCATCACAATGTAGCCAAGTGTTCACTGTTCACAATCATTCCTCACCTCCATGGTATTGGTCATCTCGACACGCTGCTCCTCCAGCTGGTTTTGCAGGTCCAGCTGGCCATCCAGCAGCTGAAGACCATACTGAGCTGCCTTCTGCAAGGAGTCCTCTGCCTCCTTCAGCTTGCATTTCAGTCTCAGTATTTCACTAGTGTCCCCTGCGCTGGACATAGTTCAACCTTGATAAAACCAGACAGTTCAATCAGGGATCTATAGCAAGGTGGTGTTCCTTATAATGGATGTCTATCAACCAGGAAAAAAAAAAAAAAAAACAAAAAACAAAGCTGCATATAAGAACATTTGGATGCATTCTTTTTGCCCAGTTGGAGAACTTGCAGGGTAGTTCATGTCTCAGTCTGCAACAAGAAATCATCCAAAAAAAAAAAAGTTTGATATTACTGCTACAACGGTCATTACTGGCAGTACTGCTTCATCCACCTGCATGACCTCCAGCCAGACAAATAATGCCACAACGTAACCATTTAACTGTTACCCCTAAGTTGACTGAATCGCCATCTCACCTTCCTAGAAAAAATGTGACGATAACAGAACTGATCAACATAAACCTAAATTCCTCGTAACTAACTGAAGGAGCATAAGAAAGTAAGACGTGCGACACTAGCTGGCGAATTTATGAACGCTTTCGAAGTCCAGAGAAGACTAATAAATGGAAACTGCAGATAACAAACTTACCAAAACTTCCTCTATAACGTTAATCAGACATGAGATATGTTTATCAACTTGCTCGCTGGCAAGTTGGTCAATATGCCAAGCTACTACAGCAACGGGTCATAGCTAGTAATAGCACGTTAGAGGTAAGTTAATGTACTTTTGGTTGCTCGCTAACTAGCCAACTGTAGTATTGCAAATATCTTCCCCTTAGCGAGTTAGCTTGGCGACGTCAACTTTAGCAGCACTATAATCTAACGTCATTCCAGAACTTGATAGCGGGCTGGAAATGGACTAGCGAAGTACTTAGCTAAACAAAATTAGCGTGATAAATTATCCGTTTTAGGATCACAAGGACACTGCTAGCATGTTCATCTGAAATTACAATTAGAAATATGCCGAACATGTTGATTTTACCGCTTAATAACACTTCCCCTGAATGCTCTTGTCCAACCGCTCAGAGCCTTTGCTTGGCGCTATTTGAATTCGGCTCCACTAGTCTTCTTCTTCTTCTTTGAGTTAGACAGTGAAGGTGCAACGAAGGCACAACGAAGGCACATTGCTGCCATCCACTGTTCAGTTCTGGATCGTAATTAAAGGCTGTATCAGCGATATGACGTCACTATTGTTGACAGTTGACAAGTTCTCAAAACACACACAGCCGCTCGCCCCTCCCCTTCAGAAGCTTGGAACATGAACGCGCCTTTCTTAATGTGAAACTTCTGAGTAAAGCTGCCTTCACACAGGACGCGAAACGATTTTTTCACGCGACAATTACATACAAAGTCAATGCAAAGACGCGAATACACGCGAAACGTCTTTGCATTGACTTTGAAAATAATCTGTCGCGCGAAAACTTCGTTTTGCGTGCGGCGTGAAAGCAGCTTAAGAATGGCTCATTCAGTTAGGTAAATGGCCGTGTACAGCTTGTTGTGATAAACGCCCGGTAGTAACAATGACGACCATTGCCAGACGATAGATTTACCCCATTAGTGCTAGCCACAAAAGGTATCAGACAAGTATCTTAGCTCGGCATTACAAAATGAGTATTAACAACGTCACATAGATCACCACTTATAGCTAAACTTATCACGCATATCATCGCAAATGCTGCAATGTCGTATGTGTGTCTCTCTCTACTCTCACTGCTCACGCTACGCGACCTGCTACTCCCCCTCCCCACTGTGTCTGACCTGTGCACGAGTAACTATGAACTCATAACTAAATTCTCAAAAAAAAAAAAAAAAAACAGCTCCACTAGTCAAATGTCACGGGATCAGTAAACAGCCCGAGGAGAAAGTGGGCGGTATCAATAGGAGGGGCAACTGCAAATCATCTCAGTTCGGTTTACGAATCGGCGCCTTTACAACGACCTGACAATAATACTGGTGGCCTCAGCAAAAAACGTTATAAACGTTACATAGATCACGCATAATACCTGCCTAATATTGTGCTGGCCTCCCTTTTGCCGCCAAAATAACCCTGACCCTTTGCTTTCCGCGCGCATCAATGAGTCTTGGCCACCCATGAACTTGTGTCCGTTTCACCGTGGTTCTTTCATTGGTTCACTTTTGGTCGTCACTGCAGACCAGGCACATCCTACAAAAGCTGCAGTATTAGAGATACACTGACCCAGTCGTCCAGCCGTCACAGTTTGGCCCCTGTCAAAGTTGCTCACATCTTTGTGCCCGCCCATTTTTCCTGCTTCCACCTCATCAGCTTCGGTGACAAAATATGTACTTACTATCAACCTAATATATCTGACCCATTGATAAGTGCCACAGTAGTGCAATAATCATTGCTATTCAGATCACTTTTTAGTGGTCATAATGTTATGGCTTAGCGGTGTATTTACAGTGTCTCTAGAACGTCTCTGACTAAGCTAAGCTCATGATCTCAATCTGTCCATGTCACTGATGCAAAATTTCTCGCCAGCTTTAGCAACTTGGCAACCTCAGCAGCTTTCATTTCTCTAAAAAGCATGCAGCAACAAATTTAGCCAGTTTTTAAATTTGTCTGGAGACTTTTAGCAACTTGTGAAAAGTGATTCAAACATTATAACACACACATTTACCCTCTAAAATACACAAAAACAATTTTCTTCATCGCTGTCATAACACACAGTCTGGCTGCTTAGCCCCAAAAGTGTTTTGTGAGTGATGTCAGCCGTTGTGACTGCTCAGGGGCCATTTTCACAGTGAATCTTAAGCCTAAAAGTTGCTCTTAGCAGGCCAATTCAGATGTAACTCCTAAAAAATGGGTGTGTTACTCCTATATATGAGACCCTTCATTCTTTTCCCCGTGAGTAAGTTACAAAGTCAGTTTCAGAGTCGCTAAGAGTACTCAAGAGAACCCCTAAGTAGCAAAGAGTAATTGAAGAGCCTAGTTCTAAAAGCTCGTTAGTCACATTTTCACACACCGTGAGAAAAGGATGGCAAAACATCTTTTATAGTTACCCAAGTTGATTTCCTCAATTTTATCAAAATGAACATTTTGTGACTTGTGTACTTTTAGCACTTGGGTCTTTGATTCACAAAAACTCCAAATGACTACTGCCAAGTACCAGCTTTGTCATCAGGTGATTATTTATGAACAATATAAAGATATCAAGCTATTAGTATGGTATAACCTCAAGTGCAAGCATATAATTGTGATGGAAGTACTTTGGGACACATTGATTTCACCAACAAATAGAAACAATGTTATAACTCCACTCCTCAAAGTTCAGACAACTTCCCAATTTGGCCACGAGCAAAATGCTATAACGTAGCGCAAACAAACTGGGCACATCTCAGACATTGGTGAGTATGTAGGGTTGGGCACTCAACTCAATAGTATTAATAGCATTGGCCGAATTAAGTCAGTATTAACAAGTACCGACTCACGTTAAGTCAATCAGTGCCAAGTTTCAGTACCGGCCAATACATCAGGGTCGGAGAATAAACTGCATTTGAGAAAGTGAGTGAGAGAGCATGAGACCATATGACGTCACCCCAGCAATGTGTTTAAGGCCAGCACATATTTAGGGCAATGACAAGCCAAAATTGGTTTCAAGTATGTTGGCACTTCTCAAAACCTAATGCAGACAATTCTGTCTGCAATATGTATCAAGGCAAAATGCAAAGCTGAACATGGCATTGCATGTAACCAAAGGAAACACTTAGTCAAACACAAAATACTGTATATATTATATTCCACCTCAGGACTTGGTTTTTGCTCTGATATGCATAGTCAGCAGTGAGATTTTATATAAACAGGTGTGTTTTTCCGTTCAATTTAATTTACCTCAACTGGATTCCAATCAAGGTGTAGAAACAGCTCAAAGATGATAAAGAGAAATGAGAGGCACCTGAGCAAAATTTCAAGTGTCATAGCAAAGGGTGATATTCAGTTTTTCCTTTTAAATAAAACTGACATTTACCAGATTGCTTTTATGGTAGATAGCCTGTTTAACAGAAGCTTTTGATAAAACAATTTGCGTGGAGATGGGGAGGACAGGGGAAGGAGGAAAAAGGGGATGAGTAAACGGGAAAAACATGGGTATGAAATTTCAATGGAATTTGTCATGCGTTCTTAAAAGGTAAAGCCTCTGTAAATGAAATGCAATGAGATAATTCATTTGGGGGATGAGGAATGAGGAATCGGGGGACGAGTGGTCAGGATATTTCATTATTTGAATTCATTGCTTGGTCTTATCCAGTAAGGAAAAATGCGTCAAAATCATGTGGGGATGAGGGAACGAGGGGAAGAGAGGGAGGGGAAGGGACGAGGGGGAACAAGGGGGGGAGCAGACAAAGGAACTTAGAGGACAAAGGGGCGAGAAATTTTGCAATTAAAATTCATCACTTGGGGACTTCCGGTATGGTGCAGAAGCAAACAGCAGCAAAAGTTAGGAGCTCCCCAGTGGTCTTAAGCCCTTCAAAATAATTACTGACTATTCACGCAGAGAGTTAGCTTCTCATAGCATGAAAGGGGCAAAGGGGCAGCAAGAAAAACCCAAGAGGAAAATCACCACAAAACATGAGGACAAACGATAAACCACCGATTGAAAGTGAGGACAGCGGCGGCAGTGCTAGCAACTGAGCCAAACGCAAGGCCATGGAAGCTATCCAAACCAACATCATAGCAGAGATAAAGACAGTTAGCTCTGATGTGAAAAGAGAATTTAACGAATCCATTGGACTACTAAAGAATCAACTGTTAGACTATAGGGAAGAAATTGTTAAGAAGCCAAATGCTATCGTAGCGGAGGTGAAAGAAACAAGACGACAGACTCATTACTATACCACACCATGATGGAGGGCCATAACTCAGTAGAAAATATGCTTCGACATCCATTTTCAAACACAACGTAGATCATGTGTTGCTTTTTAAGCATGCAAAATTTCACGCATCTAGATATAATAGTTTCAGAGAAATCTTGTCCCCATTGTGGCTCGGACGCATGGACGCAGGGATGGGCGGACGGATGGACGGACAGACCTCAATCCAATATCTTCCACTGCAAAGTGCTACAATAACGAACAGAGTGGAAAAGACGGGGCAAAGACTGACTGACATCGAGAAGTGCCGCATCTCAGGAGGCACTTTCCCACACTGGAATTTCAAGAGAGAATCCGAGCTCAGCTAACAGACCTGGAGACCTGCTCGTGCAGGAATAACATACATGTCCATTGAATAGCCAAAGGGACTGAAGGGACAAAAAGCAGGAATTCATGAAAAAAAATTATTAAAACAAAGCTCAATCTCCCAGACACCATTCTCTGCATTCATCATTGTCATTGGTCACTCGGATCCAAACCACTAGTGGGCTCCAACCCAAGGCCAGTGGTCTTTATTTTCTTGGAGTATAAAACTAAAAAGCTAGTGCTTCACTCTGCTGGGAATAAGAAAGAAATTCAGTGTAACAGAAAAAGAGTATTTTGTGAGCAAGACTATCCGACTGAAATTCTCCTCAAAAGAAAATGCTACTCCTCCGTCAGGAAGTCGCTGGAGGAAAAGGGCATCCGTTTCCAACTGTTCCACCCAGCAAAACTCAGAGTGTTTCTCAGCAAAGGCCCCGTTATCTACAATGACACACTAGCGGCGACTGATGACCCGAAGAAGAAGCAATTCTTGGGAACTCCACATCCTTGAATGATGCATTCACCGCAAAACAGAGACAACCTCCCTGGGAGACAGCGGGTGCAACATCGCACTGTCGCGGAGAGACATGCCTGAAAAGCATCCAAAATAAGCTGAGATTCTTGATTGATAGTGAGTGGTATAATGTCCAAGTCTCACTTCCGAACACCATCAATGGGACAACACATTGGTTATACACTTGAAGTTTAGTTCCTGTTGTTTGGTCCCTGCTGCTGGAGACTCTGTCTTTGAGCCTACCCGCAGCACTTGAGACCACTTGGATGTGCACCGTGATTTCCTTATCTAAGTTGCAGTCATTGCATACAAACCTGCTGAGATATGTGAAATGATCTACTTTTGCAAGCTTCTGCCCATTGACGTAAAAATCAAAAATCAGCATGTTGTCCTCCACTCATGGTTTCCCTTTTCTTGGTATTGATCCAAAGGCCCATTTTCTGTGGCAGGCCGTTGTAAGCAGACAGAAGTTGTTGAAGTAAAGTGGATGAATTGCAGAAGATGGCAATTATGAGCATACTGGGCTTCTCTGATGTACCTGGTTAGTGCCTTGGTTTTGGATTTCAGACAACAAAGATCAAATATGTCACCATCATATCTGATGCGAACCTTGATGCTGTGTATGGGACTGATGTTCTCGAAAGTGAGGAAGAGCAGTAGAGCAGCATATATTCCAAAGAGAGTAGGAGTGAGCTGGTGGCCCCGTTTTACACCACAATATGCTGAAAAAGGGTGACGTCACTTTCACTGGGGCCAACACTCACTTCCTTGACAATGGTTCACGCCCACAGCATAGCAACACATTCACTCGTACACTGAACACACGGCACAAAATGCCTAAATATTTGACGATCAAAAACAGTGAGAAATGCTTCCTGTTCTATTGTAATGGCCATATTTTGGGTTTAATATCACTGGAAATAAAGCTTAATTCCATACATAGACACGAGGACCATGGCGATAAACACTGTTCCAGTTCTTTACTTATGGATTGGTTCGGTTCGGACGGCGTGAACCAGTTGCCATGGCAACAGCAAGTTGACCTCAAAATTATGTCACCACTTTTCCAGAAAATTATACTTCATGGGCTCAGACAGCTCTCCATCAATGATCAGTCTTGCGCGTACATCCAAATATAGTTTCTTGATTATGCGACTGAATTTGGCAGGGCAGCCATGCCTTCCCTAAATCTTAAGAAGGAGCTCACAATTTTCTGGTAATAAAATCTTGAATATTTTTTTTTTTTTTTTAATATTTTTTTTGTCTGTTTACCAAGTAATTTTGGTTAAATATAGAAAAATTTATTTCTTTAATATTTGACAATATTTCTGAGTTTACAGGTGATGACATTCTTTATTATAATGTTCAAGTGAACTCCAGTGTATCTGATCTGATTTATGTAATATAATTGTGATCATGGGCAAAAATCATATTCAGTCATAGTACAAGTAAATGGAAAGGCATAAAACGGGTGTTTTTTTGTTTTTATTCATGATATTACCAGTTATGCCCAGTCTTAATTGGTCAAAAATGTTCTTAAAAAGAAGTAAAAAATGATTGAGTCTGTCTTTTTTAATCTTAAGTTTGAAAAAATGCTGCTCTGTTGAAATGTTAAATGTTTGTATCGGAAACGCATGATCTTACTTTAAACAGATGAAGCTGAAGCTTCTTTTTTTTTTTTTGCCTTGCCACTCTGATGTACTTATTCTAATGCAGTATGGTTGCCTTAATATTGTTCCTGGTTTTGTAATGTAAATTGAATGTAATGCATATAAAAAAGAAATAAAAGATCGTGCTCTATTTGGAGGTAAGGATTAGCTTCACTTCGGCCTCTCTTTCACACGTCCAAGACATGTGACTCGATTTCATTTGATGCAGTTATTTTACTGATTTGCATTTACAGCAATGCATCTGGGTGTAGCTGTGAGGACAGTATCTTGGATCTCTTGTCTTTTGTCATGGTGAATACAGGCAATCTGGGTCTCTCACCTCTCCCACGGAGAATCACGGTCGGCATTCAGCGCCTTTGTTAACCGACCAAAGAATTGGTTGGACAACCGGACAGGGGCATTGGGTGTGGAATAATTTTCTAGAAAAATAGGCCACACCAACACATCTGGGTATATTAATTGATGACTGATTTGAAATGCCTGATACACAGTTTGCCCGTAACACTGGTCATTTTATGGTCATCTTCTATCCAGAGAAAGTTGGTTTCAAATGATTACTTCTGCGGTATTGTCCTTTATCATGCATGCACATGCATGTCACTTTTGAAGGACAATACCGAGGAAGTAATCATTCTCAAACATTCTCTGGATAGAAGATGACCAACTGCATTGTGAAAATTGGAAGTAGAATAAAACTTACATCTCATACACACCAAGTATGTGCGTCAAAGTATCTGCACCAAAGTATGAAGACCTTTTAAAAAAGTACAAGACCTATCACTAATGTAGTTAAGAATGAAATTAAAGAAAAGGTTTTAAATCATATTTTTGATTAAGTCCTCTAGGTATGAGAGTCTGGAGTGTAAAAATATAAAAACATTCTCTTTTAAGCAAGAGGGCATTTATGTCAACTCCTCTTCGATGAATTTTAACATGCTCAAGACTTGGTTTATCATGTGCATGCATGATAAAGTCTTGAGCACGTTAAAATTCCTTGAAGAGGAGGTGACATAAATGCCTTTGCTTAAAAGAAAAGTTTTTATATTTTTTGATGCATAACCTCTCATTGGAAATCAAAAATATGATCTAAAAACCTTTTTCTTTAACTAAATTTTAATATTATTGTAGCTTGTTTTACTAATTTGGATGCTTGGCCCAACTGTCCTCTGCATGGGAACTTGCTAGATGACTGATAAAAAGAACTGCATTGCAAATTTTTGTCTTTCTGAACCACAAATTTGAATTCCATTTGGCTCTGTATAGATGAAGTGGTTGCCAACAAATTTTTCAGTCACAAGAAAGAATTTTTGGAATTTAGATAGTATGGGCCTATTAAGCAGTTTGCACATGAGGCTTAGCTGAGGAGTTTAAAATGCAACTGCTGAAAAACAGGGTTACTGAACTGCAAATATGCTGAACTATGTTCGAGGTTTGCTTGCTAGTGAATATTCAATAACTGATCCAAGTGTGCCATCTAGTGAGAGAATAGTGTAACTGCGTAACATAAATAGAGCAGCTCCATGTTCAGCACTGAACATCTGCACAGACGGGTTATGGGTCGGACCGAACATAAACACTCGCACTTCACTTATCCATAAAAACCACCGTTGAAACAGTGACCACAATAATTGCGGACAGTACTTCTTAAAAATGTCTTTGATTGGATTCCAATTAGTTCTTTTGTAAATTTTCTGATGCATCAAATTACTTCAAATGTATTCATGCACTCATTATTGTTTGTAAATTATGTAGGTGAGCCATAAAGTTATTGTGAACGCCCATTTAAAGGGGACCCATTATGGAGGTTTAGCGGTTGTCTTAATGGTAAACATAAGCTGGCAAACAGATGCTGATGACCTAAGATCCTGTAGGCCTATTTTAACAAAATTTGTCCTTCTGAATTCCATTTTAAAGGGACCCATTATGCCGATCCTTCTTTTAAACCTGAAGTTGTTGTGGGTAATAAAAAATCACGGGCAGGCACTAAATAACTGCAGATCATACTATGCCTTAGCAGTGTAGATTAAATAGGAAATTCTTTCCTGTAGAAGTGATCGATTCACTGCCGTGACTCCACAAGTTGCTTTTACTAAAGCAACTTGTCCACGCTAACAGAACTTTACGGTCTGAAAAAGCTGTACTATGTTCATAACATAAAACCTGCATTGCAAGCTTTGTCTCTGTGGTTATTAGCAGAAGGTTACCATCCATAAAGCTGCTTTCACATCTTATATCTGTAATTCTGAAACTTGTGTTTTACCGCCGGGTTATTTACATATTGTTGGGAAGCTGCTTGTGATCGCTTCACTTATCCATGACCGGAATACTTCACAAATGTCTGGGCAAGCTCTCTGGTGCTACCGTGGAAAGCAATTACAATCAATAACAAATTTTCTGCACTTGAATACATCCCCCTTTAGAAGCGTTAATAAAAAAGGGGGCGGAGATTAAATAAGAAATTCTTTCCTGTACACGGACACAAAACTAATTTTTCCACGCTTAACAGAACTTACATTCAAAAAGTCAATGTTCATAACAAACCGACGCTCTCTCTACATGCATTATCCATAAAAGGGCTGCTTTCACATCGGACGAAAAACAGCTTTTTCGCAGGACAGATTACATTCAAAGTCAATGCAAAGACTTGAATTTTTATGGGCGCATTAAGCAGCTTTCACAATCGGACAAAAAACTAATTTTTTTTCGCGACAGATTACATTCAAAGTCAATGCAAAGCGAAATACATGCATTATGAGGCGTTAAGCAGAACCGACGCCGAACTAATTTTTTCGCGCGACAGATTAGCTACATTCAAAGTCAATGCAAAGACGCGAATACCGCGTTATGGCGCGTTATCTGTCGCGAAACTAATTTTTTCATTCAAAGTAAATGCAAAGACAATGCATTGACCTTGAATGTAATCTGTCACGCCCACGTCCGTGTGAAAGCGGCTTATCGCGCCATTTTCTGCGAAAAACGCTGGTCATTCCGGCGCAATAAGTAACCATTACCACGGGCAATTTCCGAAAAGGCCGTTTAGCCTGGAGCTTTCGCCCCTTCATCATACACCAGCGCAGAAGCTGTTCGTTACTCCACGCTAACGACACACCACAGCTATGCACACAAACCAGCAGTTCCTTATAATACACACCGAGGCAGTCCATAAGTTGTTGGTCCACTTTTTGCTGCTCCTCACTGTCCAGGTTTCCCTCTAAACTCAGACCCACCGGATTTCTATGGTCTCCGGTCTACACTTGTGTTTGTCGACCCGTTCTACAAATGTGTCTAAATGGGGTGGATTCTAGCTTTCCCTCAATCCTAGCTATAGAGTAGAAACACTGGTGTACTCACCATAGTAGCCATAGGTAGACAGCAAATTCGAGCTTGAGCTGCCAGACATTTGCACTGCGTCCTCCACTTTCGCAGTTGCTTTTATTAGAACAAGTTAATTTCATTAGATCTATACACATGTACTGTGTTTGATTGCGGAATATGCCTGTCGATTCCTTCGCGAGACGCGTCTCAGTTTCAGTCTGAGGAGCCGGACCCGGAAAACTGCGTTCTGCTGCCTCGTCCCACCTAGATCCGCCCTCCACAGAGCTGGCCAGTCAGAAGAAAGTGGGCACACGGGGAGTGGGGGCCATGGCGGAAGAGCCACCCCAACGAGACGTTTCAGGCAGAGACTACAATGGACTACAAATAGGGTTTTTTGAGGATGGCAGTATGAGCTAAATAAGGACCCTGTTTAGGACTTTGAACGATCAGGAGTACTCTAGGGGAGTCCAAGATCAAAATATAACCTTGATAATTTAGCAAAATAGGTCCCCTTTAAGGTAGACTGCAAACAGCAGCATATCGCACTCATGAACACGTTTGTCTTTTTAACGTTACATTTCTATCAAAGCTTCTTCGTGTGATTGTTTGACACAGAGAGCAACGTTTTAAAATAGTGCCGAATTAGCTTAGACCTGCCAGTAAAAATGAACAGCCCGGAAAATTAGCAAGGTTACCTTTTTAAGATTGGGAATTCGTACCATCAGTCGAATTTCAATAACCGTAAAATCGCTGGCTAGTTGAACTTCGTTCTGATGATGACACACGGAATGCACACTTGTCCACTCCCTCACTCACCGTCTTGATAATATTTTCAATTTAGAACATTTGTAACTTAATGCCCTACATAGTGGGTGAGTGTGCATTTGGAACGCGGCTGGTAAAAGCAACCTTTTGTGTCCTATATCTACACTTTTTCAGGTAGCGTCAATATATGACGCGTTGGGATGAGACTGGGCTCAATCATATGGGAACTCAGCTGAGCTGTTAGATATCAAATCAGCCAATTACAGAGGGCCATGCCAGGACTGGTTCCCCACGCACTAGCCTCGCGTCACCAGGCTCTTCATACAGGGGAGAAGAGCCTGGTTCTCGTTCACTCTGAATTTTGTCTAGATTCTGGTTCCGGTCTAGAGAGCGGATCCGGAACTCACCAAATTCACCAAAGTAAAAGGGTGCGTTCGAGCGCATCTGCAAGTAAGCCGGCTGCGTGAGATTCCCGAAAAATTACGCGAGAATTTTGCCGAAGTTGCGCGATAAGCCTTCCAAACCCCACGATGGCTGCAGCTATCGCGGGAGGGCTTTCGCAGGGCTTATCTTGGCGCAGCAACTTTGGCAAGATTCTCACAACGCACCCAAAGTGTTCACCAATAGGCTTTCGGATTGAACTGCGGCTGGCTTACTGACTGCGATGCTCTGCCGCCCGACTTCAGGGAGGAGTATAAAAGGTCTCACCAATAACACTTTCCCGTTCGGACTGAACTGCCGGTCTGGCTTTTGTGGCTGATGGACGAAATCAGCCATTGTTGACCCAGAAAAAACAGTGCCGTAGAGAATATCTTTGGGGAAATAAAATATCCATGGGGTGAAGTAAAAAGGTCTTTGCAAATTTAACGACGTCAAACGCGTCATCCAACTGAAACCTTCCCGTCCGTGTCAGCATCGAAGAGGCGTACATAGCCAGTCTGGCTGCAGGCTTTTTGCTTTGTTTGTGATGGGGGATAAATCAAAAGCCATTGTTGACCCAGTTTTCTAAAAGCGTGATTTATTTTTGTAGAGAATATCTGTTTTAAAAGAAATTCTTCACCATTGAAACTGGTTTTGAAACATTTTATTCATTTAAACATAACCAAAATTCTTTAGAAGAGGTTCTTCAAGAAACTTTGTCTTATGAACTTAATCAACGAAAAGAGGATTTTGACGGAAAGGCGCATCCATTGAATTCCGGATCCTGTCTCTCTCGCCCTGGTTCCGGTTGCTTACCAAAACAGCCACTAAACGGCCCCAGACTACCGCGCACAGAGAATCGCTGAGTCACTTAGTCAAAGAAATCCTTGCTTGCGCACACCTCAAACTGCTGCTTCTCGCGCAAAAAAAACATTAATCCTGCCACCAATGTAACCACATCATTCAAGGCACGAGACTTTGCTGAGTGCGTGGATGTCTTTTTTATTTCTGAGTGATATAATGTTGGAATTGAAGCGATCTAAAAACCCTGTCTGTTTGCTGTTCTCCCAAGCATGTTTGGGTGATTTTTGAATGGAAAAGAGAGAAATTCAACATGCTTCACGTGCTTCATGTCCTTTGACTGTTCCCTGAGGCAAAACTATGCACTTCTGTACGACAAAAACTATATTACTGTCACAACAAATTTACCTACGTTTTTCTGAAATTTCATGAAGAGGGATTCAAATTTATGGAAGTTAGAGCGATTTAAAAAGTATTTTTTCCATTCTGTCTGCTCTCAGCTCCCACTCTAGCTGTGACATCACGCACTCTAGCTTTTGCCATTCATTCCAATGGGAAAATTCCTGTCTCTTTTGGGAATTATCCGAGTACCGCATGACGAAACTCAACCAAAATCAATAGGCTGCATCCTCTGACCACTGTCAACGTGCATGTGAAAAATGAAAAGGATCGGATAAGAATTGCTGTCTGTAGAGCGTTCAAGAAAATCTCTACGGACACAGACGCGCAACAACTGCAAATCCATAGTACCCCCGGACACTACCTAGTACGCTACCAGTCAAAAGTTTTAGGAAACCAATTTTTCCAGTTTTTTATTGAAAATTATGCAGTTCCAGTTCAATGAATAGCTTAAAAAAAAAGGTACAAAGGTGAGTGGTAAACTGTCAGAAGTTTTAAACAAAAGGTAAGGTTACCCAGGTTTTCTGTACACCATCGAGTAGGTGAAAGGATGGTTCCTCAGTGTGCAACATCAACGGTCAAACATGGAGGAGGAAGCGTGATGGTCTGGGGCCGTTTTGCTGGATCCAGGGTCAGTGACTTATAGAGTAAAAGGCACCCTGAACCAAAACGGCTACCACAGTATTCTGCAGCGCCATGCAGTACCCACTGGTATGCGCTTAGTTGGTCAGGGGTTCATCCTACAGCGATATAATGACCCAAAACATAAGCCCAAGCTCTGCCAGAGCTACTTTAGGAAAAAAAAAAAAAAGAACAAGATGATAAGCTTGAAAACATGGAGTGGCCAGCACAGTCCCCAGACCTAAACCCCATCGAGATGGTTGGCGATGAACTGGACAGAAGAGTGAAAGCAAAGCAACCTACAAGTGCTATACATTTATGGGAACTTCTGCAGAAGAGTTGGGAAGAACTTTCTGAAGAATATTTGATTTCCATTGGAGAAAGAATGCGATGAGTGCATTCAGCAATTATATCTGCCAAAGGTGGCTACTTTGAGTCAAAAGTTTAAATACATTTTGGTTTATAAATTAATTCCATAATTTTTTTTAACGTCAATTGTTAATTTGTTCTATCATGTCTATGCTTTCATTCCAGAGTACAATGAGACATTGAACTGCATAATTTTCTATAAAAAAACTGGAGTGTCCTAAAACTTTTGACCGGTAGTGTATACGCTGGTCTTTTAGATTGGTCAATTGTTTTTTGTTTGTATTCCCATTTGCTTCTTTCATGGTGTATGTTGAATTTTTATTCTCCTTGACCTTTCTGGGCATTTTTGGAGAGTTAACCACACCTATAATTAATTTTGTCAGTCTATTGGTGTGGACAATATAAATATGGGTGTGTTGCCCCATTTTAAACATGATGACCAGACGAAGATCCAAGTTGGATCGAAATGTTGTCATATTTTAATAAATCAAAATTTTCTTGGTGGCTTGGAGTAAGTGTGCAAGGCATCTTTTCCTTTCTCCAATTCATTTTTTCAGCCATGGGGGGGAAAAAAAAAAAAAATTAGTTGCTTTGGCATGATGTTTTAGGTCATTATCCAGTTGGAGCCCATGTGTTTAAGGCATTTAGCAAGGCACGAGCCCAATAGTTTCTTATCCAGTTCGTCTTACTGCTGACTAATATGACTGTTGAGCTAAAGCGGCATTCATACTTGTCAGGGCTGTAAGAGTACCTCCACCAGGTTTTTTTTTTTTAAATTCCTTGCCTTGAACCACGAGAGTGTTCTTGGTCTATTCAAAGGTTGAAATTCTTCACAATACCTTGAAATTCAGGTTGACAGCCAGCATTCTAACCTCATAAAACTGAATGTACCATAGTACAGAACTGAAACAAGAGGTACAGCTAGTAACATACAAAGAAGCATTGCCAATGGAAAGTTGAATTAAAATTATTGCGTGCATCCAGGCACGGCATACAACTGAGTCTAAGTAATAAATTGCATCACACCACAGTATCAAGTTTTGCAATCCCACACAATGCTCTACACTAACTCAAATCTGATCTAGCAGATCACAGCTCAAGATATACTTTCATAAGCAGTATTGTAGCAAACTGATTTAATTTACTGACATTTTAAAACAGTGGTAGTCAACCCTGGTCCTGGAGAGCCGCAGTGTCTGGATTTTGACGTTACTCAGCACTTAATTGATGAATGAAAACAGTTGATTACACCCTTAACTCATCTCACCTGGTGTCTTAGGTTTAAATAGGGTGGAGAAAACCAGACTCGGCACACCCTGTGCTGTTAGCTATACTCCTGCACTAAGGGAATAATAAGCCAATCAATTACCAGGAACTACCCACAAGACTCCTAGACCCAATTAAACAGACATGCAGGCTGTGACAGAAGTCTACGTGGAAACCAAGATTTGTCAATGTAGTTGGACATTTAGCATAGTTGTAATGCGGACAAAGTAGAAGTTCAAAGAAAAGATAAAAGTTTGTAAGGCAGAGGTTGCAAGCCCTGGTCCTGGAGAGCCACAGGGTGTGTGGAGTTTGGTAATCTCCACCCTATTTAAACCTAAGAAACCAGGTGAGATGAGTTAAGCATGTAATTAACTGCTTTCATTCATCAATTAAGTGCTGAGTAACGTCAAAATCCAGACACTGCAGCTGTCCAGGACCAGGGTTGACTACCACTGTTTTAAAACATATTTCACTAGATACATTACCCTACTTGATAAGTATTATAGAATATATTGAACAGTTTGATTGATACTAGTATTCCTGAAAGGGAAGTGAAAGGATAACACATATGCACTGAAGACAGAGAAAGTGATTTGTATGGTAAGAGGTTCAATCTCTGATCATTACTTGGAACAATTTCATCTCATAAATGAGAGATGGAGGGCTTTTGTAATTTAAACACAACATTCAATGAGATTGCATTTAAAGCTTCAGACCGGGTAAAACCGAGACCAGCTGCAGCCTCTTGAGTGGCATTCATTCTGTTAATGGCTTTTCTTTTGTTGTGGAAATACTTCAGTCTCACACCTCAAAATCAAGAGCAAATTCAGATTTAGAACATCTGAATACCTGCATTCATTCCGTTTCAAGATTGGACACAATCAAACGTTTTTATTTTCTATGCTCGACTAATTTTTCTAACATAAATGCATTTTGTTTTGCACACCATACATCACTGCAGTTTTTTTAGAAACTACTACTGATAATGTAAGAGCTGAAATGCAAATATGGAAAAGAAATTAATAACTGATTACAGTGCAAGGAAAAGGCATTTTCCACATCCAAATCCCCACCACTTTTGAGTTATAATCACTCTTATTTTTATATCTTTGAATAAAATTTGATGAAAGACTGAGTCAATCAGAGTAAACAGAAAATAAATTGTGTTTAAATGTAATGAATGAAAGGCTTTCTCCAACAACAAATGGCACTGTGCAGAGAAGTAATTGCTCACTAAGTTACTCAATCAAAATGTCATTGATAATTGGGTTAAATTAGACGAGACATCACTTAAATGGAACCTTCCTGGAAATTTGAACAAGTCTTGCATCATAAAGAAATTTGAGAGAAAATGAAAAACAATGTTATTGACATATATAAGTCTGGAACTGGTTACAAAGCCATTTCTGGAGGCAATGGGACTCCAACGAAAGGCTTAATCACCAAATTCCATTTGGCAAATAAAGACCTTGGAACGGGACCATTGGCCAATATTCCCATATGTACAACGCTGTGAAAGAAGAATTTGCCCCTTCCCTATTTCTTCTATTTTTACTCATTTGCCATATTTTAATATTTCAGATCATCCAACTAGTTTTAATATTAGAGAAAGACGACATGAGTAAACACAAAACACAGCTTTAATTATTTCATTTCACTTAATAATTTATTATTTAAATTATTTCATTTATTGAAGGTAAACAGTTATTCAAAACCTATGTCACCTATGTGAAAAAATAATTGCCCTCCTTAACATAATAACTGGTTGCGCCACCCTTGATGGCAACAACTGCGAGCAATTTGCAATAAATGGCAATGAGTCTTTAATACACTTTAGAGGCACTTTTTGCATTCTCTTTGTTCCAGCATTGTCCTAATTCAGCCAAAATTGAGGGATTTTGAGCATGAACTGCTTGTTTAAGGTCATGCCACAGCATCTAAATCAGATTCAAGGCAGAACTTTGATTTGGCTACGCTCTAAAACAATAATTTTGTTTCTTTTGAGTTATTCAGAGAGAAACTTGCATGTGTGCTTTGGATCATTGTCCTGCTGCATGAGACAACTGTGCTTGAGCTTTGGGCCACAATCTTATGGCCAGACATTCTCTCTTGGGATTTTCTAGTAGAGAGCAGGATTCATGGTTTCATCAATTACAGAAAATCTTCCACGTTCAGAAGCACCAAAGCAGCCCCTGACCATCACACTACCACCTAGTTTAACTGCAGGCATGATGTTCGTATTGTGGAATGCAGTGTTAGCCTTACGCCAGATGTAATAGGACCAATATCTTACAAATAAGTTCCACTTTGGGCTGATCAGTCCTCAAAATATATTCTGAAAGAGGGTAATTTAGATGTTTTTGGCTAATGTGAGATGAGCTTTTGTGTTCTTTTTAGTCAGTTGTGGTTTTCACCTCGCAGCTCTCCCATGGATGTTATTTTTGCCCAGTCTCTTCTTGTGGAATCGTGAACACTGACCTCAAATGATGGAAGTGATATCTGCAGTTCTTTGGAGGTTAGTCTGGGTTGGTTTCTGACCTCCTATATTAGTTGTCTCAGCGGTGGGCGGGCCACTCCTGGGAAGATTCACCACTGATCCAAGTTTTCTCCGTTTCTTAATTGGTCAAAAATGTCCTTAAAAAGAAGTAAAAAATGATTGAATCTGTCTTTTTTAATCTTAAGTTTAAAAAAATGCTGCACTGTTGATATGATAATGTTAATGTATCAGTAACACATTATCTTACTTTAACCAGATGAAGCTGAAGCTTTTTTTTTTTTTTTTGCCTTGCCTTGCCACTCTGATATACTTTTTCTAATGCTGTATGGTTGCCTGTATATTGTTCCTGGTTTTGTAATGTAAATTGAATGTAATGAATATAAAAAAGAAATAAAATACGGTGCGATTGTGCTCTATTTGGAGGTTAGGATTGGCTTCGCTCCGGACTTTCTTTCACATGTCCAAGACGTGTCACTCGATTACATTTGATGCAATTATTTTACTGATTTGCATTTACAGCAATGCATCTGGGTGTAGCTGTGAGGACTGTATCTTGGATCTTTTGTCTTTTGTCATGGTGAATACAGGCAATCTGGGTCTCTCACCTCTCCCACAGAGAATCATGGTCGGCATTCAGCGCCTTTGTTAACTGACCAAAGAATTTGTTGGACAACCGGACAGGGGCCCTGGGTGTAGGCTAATTTTCTTGAAAATAGGCCACACCAACACATCTGGGTGTATTAATTGATGACTGATTCGAAATGCCTGATACAGTTTGCCCGTAACACTGGTCATTTTATGGTCATCTTCTATCCAGAGAATGTTTGTTTCAAATGATTACTTCCGCGGTATTGTCCTTTGAAAGTGACATGCATGTGCATGCATGATAAAGTCTTGAGCATGTTAAAATTCCTGGAAGAGGAGGTGACATAAATGCCCTCTTGCTTAAAAGAGAAAGTTTTTATATTTTTACACTCCAGACTCTCATACCTAGAGGATTTAATCAAAAATATGATCTAAAACCTTTTCTGTAATTACATTCATAACTACATTAGTGATAGGTCTTGCACTTTTTTAAAAGGTCTTCATACTTTGGTGCAGATACTTTGACGCACATACTTGGTGTGTATGAGATGTAAGTTTTATTCTACTTCCAATTTTCACAATACAGTTAGTGGCTCTATGTTTGCGATTGAGCCTTGTACATTGTAATATCGCTTTGTCTTGAATACGATGTTTATATATGAATTTAAGTTTTCTCCCCGTTTTCAACGGAACTAAATTTATTTTATATGTGGTTGTATTGTTCTTTAATGAGCTGAGGTTTTGATATCTAGTACATTACCGGTCAAAAGTTTTAGGACACCCCAATTTTTCCAGTTTTTTATTGAAAATTATGCAGTTCCAGTCCAACGAATAGCTTGAAAGGTTAAAAAGGTAAGTGGTGAACTGTCAGAAGTTTTATTCAAAAGGTAAGGTTCTCCAGGTTTTTTGTAGGCCGTTGAGTAGGTGAAAGGATGGTTCCTCAGTGTGTGACATCAACTGTCAAACATGGAGGAGGAAGCGTGATGGTTTGGAGCTGTTTTGCTGGATGGGTCAGTGACTTATAGAGTGAAAGGCGCCCGGAACCAAAACGGCTACCACAGCATTCTGCAGCGCCATGCAGTACCCTCTGGTATGCGCCTATTTGGTCAGGGGTTCATCCTACAGCAAGATAATGACCCACAACATAAGTTCAAGCTCTGCCAGAACTACCTTAGGAAAAAAGAACAAGATGGTAAGCTTGAAAACATGGAGTGGCCAGCCCAGTCTCCAGACTTAAACCCCATCGAGATGGTCTGGGATGAACTGGACAGAAGAGTGAAAGCAAAGCAACCTACAAGTGCCACACATTTATGGGAACTTCTGCAACAGAGTTGGGAAACACTCTCTGAGGAATCTTTGATTTCCATTGAAGAAAGAATACCAAGAGTGTGTTCAGCCGTTATATCTGCCAAAGGTGGCTACTTTGAGTTAAGAGTTTAAAATACATTTTGGTTTATAAATTGATTCCATGATTTCTTTTTTAACTTAGATTGTTAATTTGTTCTATCATGTCTATGCTTTCATTCCAGAGTACAATGAGACATTAAACTGCATAATTTTCTACAACCCCAATTCTGAAATAGTTGGGATGAAGTGTAAATTGTGAATAAAATCAAAATGCAATCACTTTCAGATCACATGAGCCAATATGTTATTTACAATAGAACAGAGATAACATTTCAAATGTTGAAACTGAGATATTTTACATTTTTATCCACAACATGAGCTTATTTCAAATTTTCTGACTGCAACATATCTCAAAAAAGTTGGGACACGGGCAAAAAAGGGCTGAAAAAGCAATTAATATATAAGAGAATCCGCTGAAAGAACATTTAGCAAGTACTTAAGTTAACTGGCCTCAGGTGTGTAACATGATTGGTTATAAAAGGGATCTCTTAGAGAGGCTGACTCTCTCAAGTAAAGATGGCCAGATGCTCACCAACTGGTGAAGGTTTGCGTAAAAAACTGTGGAATACTTTAAAAAGTACGTCAAATTGCAAAGGCTTTGAAGGTCTCATCATCGACAGTGCATAACATCATCAAAAGATTCAGAGAAATTGGAAAAATCTCTGTGCGTAAGGGACAAGGCCGAAGACCTTTACTGGATGCCCGTGATCCTCGGGCCCTCAGACGCCACTGCATCACTCACCGGCATGATTCTGTCATTGACATTACTTAATGGGCCCAGGAATACTTCAAGAAACCACTGTCTGTAAACACAGTCCGCCGTGCCATCCACAGATGCCACCTAAAACTCTACGCAAAAAGGAGGCCATTGTTAAGCATGATCCAGAAGCGCTGCTGTGTTCTGTGGGCCAAGGCTCATTTAAAATGGACTGTAGCAAAGTGGCAAAGTGTCCTGTGGTCAAACAAGTCCAAATTTGACATTCTTGTTGGAAATCATGGGCGTTGTGTCCTCCGGGCTAAAGAGGAGAAAGACCACCCCTCATTATCAGTGTTCAGTTGAAAAGCCAGCATCTCTGATTGTATGGGGATGCATTAGTGCATATGGTGTGGGACACTTGCATGTTTTAAAATGCACCATGAATGCTGAAAGGTATATAAAGGTTTTAGAGCAACATATGCTCCCCTCCAGACGACATCTATTACAGGGAAGGCCTTGTGTATTTCAGCAGGACAATGCAAAACCACATACTGCAGCTATTACAACTGCATGGCTTCGTACTAGAAGAGTCTGTGTGCTGAACTGGCCTGCCTGTGAGTCCTAATTTTTCACCGATTGAGAACATGTGGTGCATAATTAAACGAAAAGTCCGTCAAAGGAGACCCAAAACTCTCCAGCAGCTGGAAGCCTGTATTAAACAAGAGTGGAATCAAATTCCAATGGTTAAACTCATGAAACTTGTCTCCTCAATGCCCAGATGCCTCCACTCTTTGTTAAAAAGAGGAGGGAATACTTCACCATGGTAAACAGGCCCCTGTCCCAACTTTTTTGAGACCTGTAGCAGCCATCAAATTTGAAATGAGCTCATTTTGTGGATAAAAGGTAAAATTTCTCAGTTTCAACATTTGCTTTGTTATCTCTGTTCTATTGTGAATAAAATACTGGCTGGTGTGATTTGAAAGTCATTGCGTTTTGATTTTACTGGCAATTTACGCCTTGTCTCAACTATTTCGGAATTGGGGTTGTATTAAAAAACTGGAAAAATTGGGGTGTCCTAAAACTTTTGACCGGGTTTTTTTTTTTTTTTTTTTTTGAAGATTAAAATATCTTCGACGTTGTGAATTTATTATATTTTTTCTTACTCTTGACGAATTTTTAAAATTGCAAAGTGAAAAGGCATCCGTTTCGAAGAAATACCCACCTCTTCACACTGATGATAACGGTCCTGGACAATCTCTTTTCCTTCAATAAATTAAATTATCAAAGAGAAACCGAATTTTGTTTCCTCGTGCTTCATTTCAGGGTTTTCAAGCAGTTACTTCAAGCAATTATATCCAGTACAATGCCTCTTCTCAACCTCTAATCTAAAGTTAAATCATTCGGTATGTCTGGATTTAATTTAAGTTGTGAACCAGGTCAACAAACCTGAAACAAAGTACATAGCCAATCATACTACATGACAAGTATTTCTGGCTCGTCACTGTCAATTTTAAGCTGCAAAATGGACCAGGTAATACAAGCACTGCTTTACGCCAGCGCGCATTTGGAAACTCATCTCAAATACTTAGCTAAGACCAGACAACCCGGAAGCTTTGAATTATATAATTTTTTTTTCAGACTGCTAGATAAGGAGTGGCCAGTTCCTTGTGAGCTAAATGCGGTTTCACCGACACGGATTTCGGAAATACTCTCCAAAACTTTGAAGTATATGCTTTTTGAACGCTTCTGCCATCAAATGCACCGATACATGCGAAAACAAAAAAGACAAAGGATTCATGTTCAAATGTCCGCCGTCGCAACGAGAAAAACCGCCCATGAATGCGCCATTACCTCTGTGCTGAGGACGAGTGCGATTTGTGAACCAATCTGCGTGAAGGACGTTGTCGTGACGTAAGCGCAAAAACGCCCACGATCCTTTCAAAAAGGAAGAAAACGATAGGGGAGAAGGCATTTTGAATTTGGGGGAAGAGAGCAGCGGAAACCGACCATGACTAACCAACTGTGCAAGCTTTTTGTTGGCGGATTGCATGTGCAGACGACAAATGACGGACTTCGGCAGCATTTCGAGCAGTATGGCAATCTTACTGACTGCGTTGTGGTTCAGAATCAACAGCTACAGCGGTCCCGCTGCTTCGGCTTTGTGACCTACTCGACTGAGCAGGAGGCCGACGCAGCAATGGCTGCCAGACCGCACAAGGTGGATGGCCACGAGGTGGAGGTGAAAAGAGCCGTGGCGCGAGAAGATGCCGGAAGGCCAGAAGCCCTCGCGAAGGTGAAGAAAATTTTCGTCGGCGGGCTTAAAGATGATATTGAGGATGGAACTCTGCACGATTATTTCTGCCAATATGGCTGTATCGAGAAGGCTGAAGTTATCAGCGACAAACAGACCGGGAAGAAGCGTGGATTCGGCTTTGTCTACTTTGAAGATAATGACTCTGCCGACAAAGCAGTGGTGCTCCGACACCACATGATCAATGGACACAGAGTGGAGGTGAAGAAAGCCCTCACCAAACAGGAGATGCAGGCCGCCGGAGGCCGCGGTGGCAGGGGTAGAGGCGGGCGAGGAATGGGGCGACCTCAAAATGGCTACGGCGGTGGTAGAGGAGGTGGTTACAACAGCTATGGAGGCGGCGGCTATGGGGGAGGAGGCTACGGTGGCAATGATGGCGGATACGGCGGCGGCGGCTATGGCAGCAGCGGAGGCTATGGTGGTGGAGGCTATGGAGGAAACCAGGGTTATGGAGGCTATGGGGATGGCTACGGTGGCGGAAATGGCTACAGTGACTTTGGCGGTGGATACGCCCAACAGTCCTCTGGCTTCGGGCCCATGAAAGGAGCCGGCGGTTTTACCGGGCGAAGCAGTGCCCCGTATTCCCGCGGGGGTGGCGGCAGTTATGGCCGAGGGGCCTACGGGGGCTCTTATTAAATCCATGTGTCACGAGGAACTGGGTCAAGCGGCCGTTTCGTCACTTTGCCGCCACTTATAACCCATTTCATTGGACAAACAGAACTAAAAACAGTCAAGTTTGCTATTGCTGAAACATCTGGCAAAATAGCGGACACTGAATCCTAATCCTGAAGACCTCACGTGACCCCAACAGGTAGGAAGACGCAGAGAACATGACATGCACGACCATCTCTTACCGTAGGACATGTTCAATCACAGGATTAATTGGCTATGCTAACGTCGCTTGTTATATTTTTAAGGGTGGCATTGTTTCCTATTTAAGGTGTGAGGTCAATATTTTTATTAAAATTGTACGATTATTGAGTTGCAGAGGTCTTATGTCGACTGTTTTAGTTTTGTTTGTGTAATTGATTTTTTGTTTTATCTGTTTTTCCATAATCTTACTTTAATGTTTCCCTTGGAGCAGCTTCGAGTTGTGATGTAAATGTAATGGGGTGGAGGACCCAGGAAAACAACTTGGGAGTTTATGCTGGGCTAGTTCAGCCGTTCGATCTGTTAAGAGCAAACGCAGTTGTATCCTCAATGCTTGTACATCGCCTACTGCAGTCGATCCTATATTTTGAATTAAATGCATGGATTCGGATGGCGATCGCAACGTCTTTTTTTTTTGTTACGTTAGGGTTTGTTAGAAAGTTGATGTGCCGCTCTAATCCAGTTTATGGTTACGTTTTCAAGCAACATGCTCTTGTGTATTGTCATTGTGCAGTTACTCCATCATAGCATTGTTAAGCATTGATATGCAATTGTATGTTCATTTTTAAATAAAAAAAAATCTAAGCATAACAAAGGTTATTATACTTAATTGCTGTTCCATTACCAGGTTTTACTTCAGGTATAACTTGACCCTTCTCGAGTTTCTCCTTGCAACAGCTGCTAGGTTGATGGTTTTCAATTAACGTTAACTGTTTGTTATCGTTGAATTGAACGAAATCGACTGGCGTACAAACTTCCCACTCAAGTCTCCTAAGAAGCGGATAAAATGGTTTTCATTGTCCATGAAATTAAGTAATCGGAATTTCTGCTTCCTTTTAGTCGGGACCATTTGAATCCATGCCTAATCCTAATCAAAGTTGTGGTTGACGTACTCCATGGCTATGACGAAAATGATTGTCGGCCAAGATTGGTTAATGTTTAGCGTTACTTTCCTGTACATACGTTTCATGGGCATGAGTTTAAAATTGAAAATGAAATTTAGAACCATAAATTTGAAACTTAATTTTAAATTTGGTTTTTTTTAATGCACTAACGTTAGTGAAACTTTAGCATACATGTTTCATATTTGCTGTGGAACGGGGACGTGAAGTTTAAAACTAAATTCTCAAAGCGGCCCATTAAATGCAATGCACATCCTGTATCCGGAATCGGTGCAATTATCTGTGCGTGTTTGCTGCATTGTTGTAAAACAGGTTTGTAATGGCAGCGCTTTACCGCACGTGGCACCGGCCGCTATTGCGAACAGGTTTGCCCTGTTGGCGCCGAGGATTTCTCAAATAATTTTTAAATTGGCTCTGTGAAATCTTGCCTGAAAACCGACACCTCCACGTACGTTTGGAGGAATGCACAATGAGTGGGAAGTTTGATGGGATTCTGGTAGTCCTGTAACTATTCTACTTGGACATCAAGTGGAAATGAACCATTTATTTTCTTAATGTCCTGGATTGTTTGGACCATGGAGGGCTCACCTTTATTTCTGATTCCTATATTTAGGTGTTCATACTGTTATCCCGGTACCTCAAAATAGGTGTAGCAGAGTTTATACAGGGACCCTGTTCAGTACCTGGGGTCGAGGTTGTGATAGGACTCTGACATTTCTCATTAGGATCACATCCTGCAAAACTAGGTATGTAAATCAATCTGTCTCCACCTACACATTAGCATTGTATTATTTCTCTGGTTTTTATCTGGTTAACATAGTAATTTCTGTAAACTCAATGTCTTAAGTGCTGTGGTTTTTTGGTTGTACCTGGGGGGAAAAAACTTAAAATCTACATGGGGGGAAAAAAATGTATGTAGTTAATGGGATATTAATGGGTTCTGAATATGGACATTTTACTACTGTAGCAGTTGCAAAAATTCTCCCTTTCCAAAGTAGACATTGGTTGAAATGCCATTTGGGAAGCAAATGGCCCTCGTATCAGCTTGACAAACATGGTTTGTCCCCTCCCCTCCACCCTCAAAAAAACCTGAGTAGTATGTATCCCAACTTGCCTTCTCTGTCTCCAGGAAGCTTCTCTGGCCTGACCTTGCCCTCCCCAAACACCACTGTTTCATTGGCCGCGAATGGTTTGGTGGCGAGAAGGACCAGGGATCCTCTACCATGTTCTCAACATTGCAGGTTGGTTTAAAAAGAGCTAAAGTAGCTTTTTCAGTTAAAGAAAAGGTACTGTTAAATTGAAATTGCAAATTCAAAAATTAACTTGACGAACTGAATTCTGTTAAGATTGTTGCTGGAGATATTTTACAGGCTGAGGCTCAAGCATTTAAATGTAGTTCATTGAGTGGTGCTAAAGAGTTTCTCTTCCTCTTTTATGTCATTTCAGGGATGGATGTGCAAGTTCCTGCATTTTTAGCCCCTTGCGCAACGGAACCATGACAAGCCGCATCTTGAAAATCTCTTGTTCATGGGCTGGGGGGCCGAGTGAAAGAATTTATTGGACATGCATATTAATGTGGAACTTTTTTAAAATTGTTTCTTGGTTTTTTTTTTTTTTTTTTTTTTTTTAAACTTATTTTATGCATTTGTCAGTTGTACCATTAATTCCATTTATTGAATGAACTGACAAGATTTGATTGCCCTGCCATGATCTCCAAAGTTCATGTTTCAGGAACAGGCTTTGGGGTTGTGGGAAGCATTCTCCTACTGGTTGTGCTTCAGCTGCTAAAAGTTGACATTACGCTTCTTTTGTATTAACCTCAAAATTTAAAAATATTTGAAGTATTTTCTCGTTTTTAATTGCCGTTAACTGAATGTGTTGGAATTAGTGAAATTTTACATTTTTGTCAGGAACTTGATTCATGTCACTTGGTTTCACCATAGGGCTGTTTTTTTTTTTTTTTTTTTTTTTTTTAAATTCAGAAGTGTTGGCAATAAAATTTTTACAATGTTATGACTGTTTCTGAATGGCTTGTATTGTCTCATCTTTTCATGGTTGCAGCTGAAGTGACTCAAGTGTCTAAACAGGTGCTTCTGCACTCGTACTTGTGCCTTGCTATGGTGCTCAGCTCTTAATTTCTGGGCATTCTCCTTTTGCCATTGTTTTGTGGCCATTGTCATGTTCATCTTAGTCTCTGGTCAATTCCAGTTTGTCACTTATTTCCTATGTCAGAAGAAGCTAAATGTTCAACCTTTCTACCCCCAGAACACTGGTGGTCCACAGAACAGCATTAGATGTGGAAACAAAATTCAACCCCATTTTAAGAGGTGGGGATGCTGTGTAAAATGTAATCAAGCCAAATGCCATGATTTGTAAATCATTCAAACTCTAACTGAAATTGGTAGGAAAAACATGTCAGATGTTGAAACAATTTGAGAAACGTGCTTCAAAAATGTTGGGACAGGACAGTGTTTACTGTTACTTCACCTCCTGTAATAACACTGCTAGTTAGATGGCAATTTCGAACCTTTGAAACCTCTGAAACGACCATTGTTTTGAAATGTTCCGAATTGTTTCGAAATCAGATTTATTTCAGTAGTGCACAGCCTAGTGGCAAAAACTTTTACTGCAGCTTTTAAAATGTTTTGAAGTGAAACAAAACACATGATCATTGCCGGGCGGAGCAGGAAAAACGTCAATCACGTGACAAAAGTTTTGAATCGGAGTCGTAAGCCCGTGTCAAACCGGAAGTTTCGAACATGTTTGAAACAGTTCGAATCTGCGTGTCGAAATTGCCATCTCTACTGCTAGTGTGTTAGAGCTGAGGTCAGATGCCGTAGGTTTGAAAGCCATATTTTCCCATACTTGTGTGATGTAGGATTTTGGCTCCTCAACACTTGGTGACCTTTGTATTTTTAGTTTTATTTCACACCCATGTTCTGTGGATGACAGGTCTGGACGGCGAGCAGGGTAGTTTAACACTCGGATTTCAATATTGTCATTGTATAATGCGCGCAGAAAACGTGGTTTAGCATCGTCCTGCTGAAAGGGGCGCGCCTTCCTGAAAATGTGTCTGGATGGTACCTCATGTCGCTCCAAAACTTGCTTATATTTACAGTAATGGTGTCTTCCACAGATGTACAGGTTACCTGTACCATGTGCAACCATTGTTACCCCATATGATCACAGATGCTGGCTTTTGAACTGTGTGCTGATAACTATCTGGATGGGCCCTCATTTGGCTGGAGGATGCATCGTCCAGGATTTCCTAAAATTTCGAATTTTGATCAGTCATAACCACTATAGTTTTCTACTTCCTCAGTCCATCTTGAATGACCCTGCGCCCAGAGAAGGCAGTAGTGTTTCTGGATCTTGTTTATATGATTTTTCTCTTGAGCTGGTTTTCAGCTTGCATTTTTGGATGCTGTGAGGAGCTTTGCTGACTGAGTGTTAGAAGTTCCTGATCCATGCAGTGATTTCCACCACAGAATCCAGTCTTTTATGCAGTGCTGCCTGAGGATTATGGCCATTCAATTTGGTATCAGCCTTATCCCTTGCCTGCGGACGGTTTTCTGTTATCTCAATCTTTAAGGGGTGATCTGGGGTTAAATGGACAAAATTTGATTATTTTTCCAAAAAATTTTTTTATAAAAATATTCTATAACCCACCTTTTAATAATTGCTACAAGGATTAAAAACTGAATTTTGCCATAAAATCATGAACTGTGATGATGAAATTTATGCTTTTCACTCCAGGAAAGTGAAACATTTGAATAATCAGATAATACAGTCTGAAAAATGGGTGTAAGCCACAGACTAAGACTGAACTCAACTTTTCAATGCGGTCTAATGCATTTTCCATTGATTTCCTAAGGTATTACTTTTTTGATGTTTCTCATGTTTGTGGCAGCCTTAACTTTTTTTATCATTGAAAATCGATGAAATTTGGACGGCAGGTATTTTACTTCATTAGAAATGCAATGACATAGGCAAAATTTCCCTATCTGTTACATACTTTGAATATTATGAGTATTTGTCAGGTTCTGCGCAAAATAATTTCAAAATTTGAGTAAAATGTCACAAAACTGATATATTGGGTAAAGAATGGCTATGTCATTGCATTTGGATAAGCAATGGCTTTTAAATGATAGAGTTCAGTTTTTCTTCCATCAGAGTTAAAGAGGAATTGGTGCCAGAAGTTTTCTGCATATTTAATGAGCTTGCTCGGTTACCATGGCAACTGCATAAACAGAAAAATGCTAACTTGTATCTTTTTTGGTGGTTATTATATATACCTCTTTAGATTAATTCTGAGTTGTTTCCTGGCATCATTTTTCATTTAACCCCAGATCACCCCTTAAGGCTCATTGAAAATCACTCAATTTTTTGCAGTCTTGCTTTGAAAAATGTTTTTCTTAATTGAACTATTTGCCCATGCAGTCTTGAACAGAGTGGTGAAGCTCTTGACATCTTCTGAAAAAACAGCCTCACTGGGATACTCTTTTTATACCAATGTTATTGACCTGTCGCCAATGAACCTACTTTATTGTGAGTTGTTCCTGTATGTGTTTTTATTTATTTTTTAAGCATCATACAACTTCTCCAGTCTTTTGTTGCTCATCCCTACAGTTTTGCAGTCTGTTGCTGGCATGAAATTCAAAATGAGCAGGTATTAAACTAGAAGGGCCTTTGGTAGAGGGCATACCTCCACCTCGCCGTATGTCAGTATTATTGGTTCTGGATCCACAAGAATATTATCCTGATCACCAACAACCATAATCAGTTGTACGTTAGTGTAGATTCTATTTAATGTTGAAATGTTAATGAAAATCTGTTCATTACTTAAAGGACAATCATTCTCTTCAGGTATACTGTATTCAACACATTCTCATCTTGACTCAGTGATGCTACCTGACTAAGCGTCAATGTAAGATATAAATTAAGGCTTTTGTCGTCCTTATTTGACATGTAGGGTTCAGGTTAAGGGGTATGGTGCGTTTTAAACTGGCATACCTAAGGACGCCAAAAGCCTCCTTTATTTCAAACAAAAAAAAAAATGGGGAAAAAATTGTCATATACACCTTAAATGTTGAAGTAATTGAAAGACTGCCCTGTGACTCAATTATGCTCAAGCAGTACATTGGCTGTATTAAAAATTTGAATGTTCTCTCCTTAGTAATAGTAAAGGCATCACTTCAGGGGAATGATCTTAAATCAAATGTAAATCATCAGCAATATTGACTGGAAAAGTAATGTCCTTACACTCCAGTAATCACGTTCATTACTTTTGGATATGCTCTATTGCACTTTTAGAAATCAATGTTTTTAGTGGCTAATTAGTATTGGTAGACTACCGGTGCTTTTAATTTTTGTCAGTCGAAGTGTACTATGTATTTACGGTTAAGTTTTTTTCAAAACAAGTTTCAAAACCTGATTATGAACTGGTTTTGGAATAATTCGATCTTGGGTGTTGAAATAGCCACCACTAATAAATGCTGTAGATCCATGTACAACAGGGTTATTTAAAGCTTATTTCTCAGAGTTACTCGTATCAGTGCGAAATTTTTCAAAACTCGTTCCAATTGAGGAAAAGAGTGGTTCCCAAGTTCATTCTACATCTACCATCCTGTTTTCTCTCCAATCTTAACAATGCAGACCTCATTCAACCGCTAGATATCTCATGGCGATTTTTTTTAGTTCAGATCCATGCAAGACTAATCCCCTACGGTCGACGATGTCGTGTACGACATCAGAGCGCACCGTACATTAAATACTATATATCTCCGGAAAGCCGCTAGTAATTGACCTACTGAATAAATAAATAAACCTACTGAAGCGGTTTATTTTATCTGAAAGCTGCACATTGCCCTGTATAAACCAGCACTCCAGTGCGATGATATTTATCTCTGAAGCATTGTAATCCAGCCTTAAACTAGTGGGGTTTTTTTTTTTTTTTTTTGAATCTTTGAAAAGTAAATCCATAATGATAAATCCAGCACTGAACATGATGGTTTAATTTATCCAATATCTTGTGTTAAAAACAGCTACTGCCATCTTTATCAATCCAGTGATGCCTTGGATTGAGTCCATAGACCAGAGGCTGCATTCTTTACTTTTGAGCAATCTGAGGTTGTGTTTCTGACCGACAGCCATAATTGTTGGTAACACTGATCAGTAAATATGATGTATATAACTTGATTGTGGATTACAGGGTTGAGGGTAGACGAGCATTATTACACAAGGATACCAGACGAACCAAAAATGAAACAAAATGGCGTAGACCCCAGAGGGTTCAGATCGAAATCTGATGGATCTCCAGGAACGGGGGAGTGCGAGAGAAAATACAAATACCCTCCTGCATTGATATGTATAGAGCAGTGCTTCCCAACTTTAATCATGTGATTTGCAGGGAGGTATAGGACGTGCATTCCCTATGTAAATCAAATTGAAATAACTTCAGAAAGTCAAAACCAATACATTCATATTTCTAATCTGTAAATGCATTTGTACAACCCCAATTCCGAAATAGTTGGGACAAAGTGTAAATTGTGAACAAAATCAAAACGCAATGACTTTCAAATCACACCAGCCAGTATTTTATTCACAATAGAACAGAGATAACAAAGCAAATGTTGAAACTGAGAAATTTTGCAATTTTATCCAGAAAATGAGCTCATTTCAAATTTGATGGCTGCTACAGGTTGCAAAAAAGTTGGGACAGGGGCCTGTTTACCATGGTGTAGCATCCCCTCCTCTTTTTAACACAGAGTGGAGGCATCTGGGCATTGAGGAGACAAGTTTCTTGAGTTTAGCCATTGGAATTTGATCCCACTCTTGTTTAATACAGGCTTCCAGCTGCTGGAAAGTTTTGGGTCTCCTTTGACGGACTTTTCGTTTAATTATGCACCAAATGTTCTCAATCGGTGAAAGATCAGGACTGCAGGCAGGCCAATTCAGCACATGGACTCTTCTACTACAAAGCCATTCTGTTGTGATAGCTGCAGTATGTGGTTTTGCATTGTCCTGCTGAAATACACAAGGCCTTCCTTGGAATAGATGTCGTCTGGAGGGGAGCATATGTTGCTCTATAACCTTTATATACCTTTCAGCATTCATGGTGCATTTTAAAACATGCAAGTGTCCCACACCATATGCACTAATGCATCCCCATACAATCAGAGATGCTGGCTTTTCAACTGAACGCTGATAACAGGAGGGGTGGTCTTTCTCCTCTTTAACCCAGAGGACACAATGCCCATGATTTCCAACAAGAATGTCAAATTTGGACTCATCTCACCACAGGACACTTTGCCACTTTGCTACAGTCCATTTTAAATAAGCCTTGGCCCACAGAACACGGCAGCAGTTCTGGATCATGCTCAAAAATGGCTTCCTTTTTGCATGATAGAGTTTTAGGTGGCATCAGTGGATGGC
This sequence comes from Gymnothorax javanicus, assembly GCA_029692085.1. Lineage (NCBI taxonomy): Eukaryota > Metazoa > Chordata > Actinopteri > Anguilliformes > Muraenidae > Gymnothorax > Gymnothorax javanicus. Next base: position 49,639,318 of record CM056204.1, read on the forward strand.
ACGGGGGACTGTGTTTACAGACAGTGGTTTCTTTAAGTATTCCTGGGCCCCTTTGGTAATGTCAATGAAAGGATCATGCCGGTGAGTGATGCAGTGGCGTCTGAGGGCCCGAAGATCATGGGCATCCAGTAAAGGACTTCGGCCTTGTCCCTTATGCACAGAGATTTTTCCAGTTTCTCTGAATCTTTTGATGATGTTATGCACTGTCGATGATGAGACCTTCAAAGCCTTTGCAATTTGACGTTGAGAAACATTGTTTTTAAAGTATTCCACAATTTTTTTTACTCAAGCCTTTACAGGTTGGAGAGCCTCTGGCCATCTTTACTTCTGAGAGACTCAGCCTCTCTAAGATTCCCTTTTATAGTCAATCATGTTACACACCTGATGCCAGTTAACTTGATTACTTGCTAAATGTTGTTTCAGCTGATTCTCTTATATATTAATTGCTTTTTCAGCCCTTTTTAGCCTGTGTCCCAACTTTTTTGAGACTTGTTGCAGCCAGAAAATTTGAAATAAGCTCATTTTGTGGATAAAAATGTAAAATGTCTCTGTTTCAACATTTGAAATGTTATCTATGTTCTATTGTAAATAACATTGGCTCAAGTGATCTGAAAGTCATTGCATTTTGATTTTACTCACAATTTACACTTTGTCCCAACTATTTCGAAATTGGGGTTGTATCATAGCCTGCCCTTCTCGTGGTTTTCTTTTTACTGAAACATTCCAAATGTTCTGAAATGTCTGTAAGACGCGCAAAGTTGCTTCTATGTTTGTACATAGTCAGTTTGAGATGTTCACTGTATTCATGCATTCAAAACATTTGAAATCAAACACTTGCGCTTCCCCTTGGTTACAGTTATGTGATAAGGATAAATTATTCAACTAACTTGTAAACGCACACCTTATGAGGTGCTCACCGACTATGTGAATTCAAATCAAAAAGAAGGTGTCGTGGCACACTCAGAACTTAATATGCACAAAGTTTTTATTTTATAATTTCACCAACGTTTAAACATGATAAAGCCTTCGTCAGGGTTCATTCATAAAACCAGAGTTCATTCATTCAAACCATTTTATGTTAAGATTCTCACGATTGGACCAATGTTAATTGTGGGCGTATCCAGTCCACTCCCAATTCCATCATAACTCCATATGGCAATCAGGGGAATTCCCTTGTTCATGCCTCTGCAAAACACAGCACTGTTTCATTAGAGGTCCTAATAGCAATTCTTTTGTAAATGATAAGAAATAAATACATCAATGTACAAACATTAAACATTACAATATTTTTAACCTACACAGGAATACATCAAATTCTATTACAAATAACATCTCAAATCAAACTCAGTGTTAAGACCATTAGGGAGACCCAGTTTGTGAATCCATACTGCTTCCTTTTGTAAAAGAAATCAAAAAATTTATTTTATTTTATTTTATTTTATAAAAAAAAAAATATTGTAATGTTTAATGTTTGTACATTGATGTATTTATATCATTTAAAAAGAATTTAAAATATGAAACAAATGTGTTTTTCCCACATGAACAAACTAATTTAAATATGATAAATTATGCCAATAATCATGAGATGCCAATAAATTGTGCAAACAAGCTGAACCCTGCTGAAAACTGACAGATAAGTTTTACTGCATACATGTCCCACTAAACATCCCTACTAAACGTCCATGGGTGAGTGAGTGACCACCCATGGACCATAATCTGCTGACGGGTGTCTGAAGTTGTGATTGAAGCTATGGCTAAAACAAATCTAGCACATACAGGAGCCCATTGACTCAAGGCTGGTAACCACTGGTACAGAAAAAAAAAAAAATATGCTAATTTCATACAGAATGCAATTGGTCTGAATATGGATTAAGATTTAAAATGACAATAAATGTGTTTTCCCACAGATAAACTAATTTCGGAAAGATGAAATTAAACAAGCGGAACATCTGCTGCTGCTGCTGCAGTTTTTCCTCCCTGCTGAAAACTGGAATGAAATACTAGAGAGATGGGGACAATAGCCAACAATATTTGTATCACTTTCCTTTTATATCCTAAGGTGTGAAGGTGTATTTCCAAGCTCATAGTATCAGACCTAGTTTGTTTGTCTAAATTAAATTATTGAACATTTCAGGGTATATGGTTGGGTTAGCCCGAGAGTTATTATGTCCCTCCCCCCGGAGGAAGGGGAGACATATTGTTTTAAGCTCGGTTCACATTTGCGTTTGCGTCGGGGTTCCGACTTTGTTTCCAGAGCGTAACTCCAAAATTGTTTGCATGATCTAAACAAAATTTTGCATACTTCCTACTCAGGTCCTGAAGTGGTGCCTTTCGGTATGTGCCTGTCCGTCCGTCCACCCGCCTGTCTCTCTGTCCGTCCGGATGTAATCAAGTTTTGTCTGGAGCATACCTCCAAAACCGTTTGCATAATCTTAACGAAACTTTGCATAATTACTACTCAGGTCCTACAGTGGTGCTTTTTGGTATCTCCCTATCTGTCTGTCTGTCCGTCCGGTGGGGTAGGCAGGGAAGGGGGCCGGGGGGAGACGTCCGTGTTTACGAGGAAAAATCACATTCTTAGTTTTTTTTTTTTTTTATTCAGATCCCATGCCTGTACATAAATCTGTGAGTGAGAAATGATCCTGGCTTCATCCTCTAAAAATTGGTGGTTTTGGGCCCCTCCATCAACCACTCTGTATCTGAACCTTGAGGTTTAGATAATGCAGGGATAGCAGGAGCCTTGTCCAACAAACAGTGGGTGAGAAGCAGGAATACGCTGGGAACAGGTCCCATGAATCACCGGGTTCACCCACAATTCACCTCCACAATCGCATTTCTGTAGGCAATGTAGACTGTTCTATTTGCTTGGCATGCATATTTGGACTGAGGAGGAACCAGCGCCTCTAAAGGACAACCACAGAAATGCAGGGAGAGTATGCCAACTCCTCACAGAAAGGCTCTGGGCCAGCTTTGAATGGACAATCGTCTTCCTGCGAGGGAACAGTGCTGCCTACTGCCCCTGCCATACGGAACCCTCACCACAATTAAAAGTTACAAGATAAAGTCAACAGCTACTCGGTCAACAAAAACTGCGAATGGCCGCAAACAGTTTGCCGTGTTTTGGCTCAACCACGGTATCAACGTTGACTTTTCCACGTTAGCTGTCCACTCAGCTGGTAACCCAACTGGTACTACCATACTACCCCGTTGTGGTCAATGGAGCCCCTTAATTTCAATGAAAATTGCTCAGTGGTGCAGGAACCAGTGTGGGGCCTTGTTTCGAGTCACACGGACATGCACTGTGTGACTTCCCTCTTACACATGCGAAGTTTAGGACTAATGAATGGGCTGGCGTCTGAAGTAACTATGACGACGACCTGTGCCTGTGGCACTTCCACACAGAGTGCATGTTCACGACCAGTGTTCTCGGGAAATGGAATTATGACCACTGCGAAACCATAGGGATACCAACGCTGCGGCTGTGTATGGAACAGGTAAACATAGCACTCGGTAAAGGTTTAACTAAACAGGGTATATCAAAAAAATGTCCCACTTTGAAAAATTGCCCTAAAATTAATATTCTATAATTTTTTTGAAAATCCTTTTACATAGGTTGATAGACAACGGTTCAGTGCTTTTTTGTGCAATTGCACATACTGAACATGTCATGCATGAGTGAGCACAGGCTAATTACATAAATTGCAATACATCTGTTTTGTGCGAAAAAAAGTGCTGGGATGAACACCGGATCTGAGACCATAGGAAGCAACGTTAGGTGTGCCTTTTGTTTATCACAAATTGCCATTACTTTTGCATTAACCCTTTCACACGTCCTCTGTACACGAACACTTAAGGGCATACCTAACGTTGCTTCTCGTGATCAGAGATCCTGTTTTCATCCCAGCACTTTTTTGCGCAAAACAGATCGCAATTTACGTAATTAGCCGGTGCTCACTCATGCGTGACATGTTGAGTATGTGCAATTGCGCAAAAAAGCACTGAACCATTGTCTATCAACCCATGTAAAAGGATTTTCAAAAAATTATAGAATATTAATTTTAAGGCAGTTTTTCAAAGTGGGACTTCTTTTGATACACCCCGTATTTTGGAAATACAATTTGAAAACCCAAAGTAATATAAGTTGTAAGAAGGCTTCATTATGAGATTGTAAAAACGATAATTATCTGTTTAATACGAAAGGAAATCTAAGCCTTATCTAACAACCGTCTTCAGCAGCATTTACCTCATAGATTGCTGTATCTCTGAAACTATTGCTTCGATTGACCTAAAACTCAGCACACATTAATTTCTCAGAAAGTACTTCATCTATGCTTTTTTTCAAAATTTTTTGAGATGGTGACCTGGGGACCCCTGGTTGATTTGGCATAGAATGACCCAGCAGTTTTCGTCTTTAAAGAAACACGACATTCAGAATATTGAGTTTTTAATCATTTTTAAAGTCTCAGATTTCTTCTTTGATAGAGAAAACTGTCTGCAAATTTGGTGCAGCGTCAATGCGAACTTATCTATCATTACTTTGATTATTAATGTTGATTTCAGAGATGAAGAGCACCATATTTTATTTAATACTCACCAATTCTCCTTAATGCAGCTTATTTGGGGCCATTATTCAATTCATTCTTGGTGATTTTATCGAGCAATCATTTTCCATCCATCCATCCATCTTCTTCCGCTTATCCGGGGCTGGGTCGCGGGGGCAGCAGTCTGAGCAAGGATGCCCAGACTTCCCTCTCCCTGGACACTTCCTCCAGTTCTTCCGGGGGTATCCTGAGGCGTTCCCAGGCCCGCCGAGTGACATAGTCCCTCCAGCGTGTCCTGGTTCTTCCCCGGGGCCTCCTCCCGGTGGGGCATGCCCGGAACACCTTCCCAGGAAGGCGTCCAGGGGGCATCCAATATAGATGCCCGAGCCACCTCAGCTGGCTCCTCTCGACGTGGAGGAGCAGCGGCTCTACTCTGAGCTCCACCCGGGTAACAGAGCTCCTCACCCTATGTCTAAGGGAGCGCCCCGCCACCCTGCGGAGGAAACCCATTTCAGCCGCTTGTATCCGAGATCTCGTTCTTTCGGTCATGACCCAAAGTTCATGGCCATAGGTGAGGGGGTAGGACTGGTAAATTGAGAATCTTCACCACAACAGACCGGTACAATGACCGCATTACTGCTGCCGCTGCACCGATCCGTCTGTCAATTTCACGTTCCATCCTTCCCTCACTCGTGAACAAGACCCCAAGATACTTAAACTCCTCCACTTGAGGCAGGAGCTCACCTCCAACCCGGAGGGGGCTAGCCACCTTTTTCTGGTCGAGAACCATGGCCTCGGACTTGTAGGTGCTGATTCTCATCCCAGCCGCTTTGCACTTGGCTGCAAACCGCCCCAGTACATGCTGAAGGTCCTGGTTTGAAGGAGCCAACAGGACAACATCATCCGCAAAAAGCAGAGATGAGATCCTGCGGTACCCAAACCGGACTCCCTCCAGCCCCTGGCTGTGCCTAGAAATTCTGTCCATAAAAATAATGAACAGAACCGGTGACAAAGGGCAGCCCTGCCGGAGTCAAACCTGCACCGAGAACAGGTCTGACTTACCGCCGGCAATGCGAACCAAGCTCCTGCTCCGGTCATACAGACACCGCACGGCCCTCAGTAGAGGGCCCCGGACTCCATACTCCCGAAGCACCTCCCACAGAATGCCACGGGGGTCACAGTTGAATGCCTTCCCCAAGTCCACAAAACACATGTGAACTGGTTGGGCAAACTCCCATGAACCCTCAAGCACCCTGCGGAGGGTATAGAGCTGGTCCAGTGTTCCATGACCAGGACGAAAACCGCATTATTCCTCCTGAATCCGAGGTTCGACTATCGGCCAAATTCTCCTCTCCAGCACCCTGGAATAGATTTTACCCGGGAGGCTGAGGTGTGTGATCCCCCTGTAGTTGGAGCACACTGTAAACACCGTGCAACTAGGCCAAGGAGGGTCCTAGCTGAGGCGGAAGGTGTCAGCGTGTTTGCCTAAACAGCCAGGAAAAAGGAAGTCTTTCCGGTCTCCATTATAATAATGGGGTCTGGCTACAGCGTCAGCACTAGGCCACTGCCTCAGGCCAAACGTGATGACGTCGACTCACGTTCCGCTTTCAAGTGGGCCTGAAGCGTGTCTGGCGGATGCTGCAGCCTTAATATCTTAGCGGTTACAATACATCTGACTTCATATTAAATTTAGAACATAAACTTTAGGTGTAACCATTTGCGGTTATGATTAAATTATGTGTTCGCATAAATATAATCTGATTCTAATTAATTAATTTAGAGCTACGTTGTGCATCGGACTCGTACTGGTCTATACCTTACGCCGCTGGACCAAAAACATCTGTACAGCCCAACTCGGTGGAGAACTCAGAGGCTGGCGGTCCTATTCTGCCCGGTGGTTTGACATAAAGAATAGCTATGACTAGTGACCACGGGGGCTGGAATTAATGTACAATTAACACTTTCGAAGTATACCGCAAGAGGCGTTCAGTGACTAAATAAAAGTATAATGCAATAAAACAAAAAAAAGAAGGCGTGTAGGGACTCTGAAGTTTACTGATACATTCCCGAAACCAATCAGAATAACACCAATCGCAGCATGGAACGCCACCGTGTACCTAGCAGGAAGGCCTGGTGATCAGGCAGGCCTCATAACCCTACATTATACCCCATACCCCTGCCGCTGACAGGACTCCGAACTGGAAGAATATAAGTTAGTCAGAGTCAGAGAACCACAACAGAATACGATTAACAATTTATTTCGCCAGGCAGGCACAATCTTAAATTAGAAACCAAATTATTCTGTAACAGGAAATGTAAAGAAAGAAGTCAAATCATACCTGGCGCAGCTCACAACTACACAGATACACAAAGTGTACAATGCGGGAAGAATGAATACCAGCTCCCATAGCAATACCACGTCTGCACACGGCTGCAAGAGCACGTGTGGGAAATCTCCTCAAATCTTCCATGACTAGATTAAAGCTACCCACTGCATAGAGATGCGCATGGGGGAAGTTGAATAGAATCTTCCATTGTGATAACGGCTACACACATACAGATGCATGTGCGGGAAGTCGTCTACGATCTTCCATAACTACTATTAGCTACACATGGCATGGGGATGCCCGTGTGGGAAGTCGGTTGCGATCCTCTTCGAATAGTTTGTTTTCCTACCCTTTATGCCCGAACTCAAGAAGCGCTTCCTACAGCAGGGTCATAAATCATTTGGGTACTCAGGAAGGAAACCCCTCCTCAGAGGGAATTTGGGAGGGGACATTACCATGAGGAGAAGTAGAAGTATATTTCTTTTCATACTTATTGAATGAGGGTTTAGTACAATTTTAATCCCTTTGAAATATGCCCCATGCGATTTCGGAATCTTAGTGGAGTAAAATGATACCAAACACGATATGCTTGCACTACAGTCTGCCATGAAACGTCTGGCACAATACAGAATTACAAAGACAATCCGTATTAATGCTATTAATCAGCTCTTATCCTACAATATAACAGAAATACACATTATATTTGTAACATTGTGGGTGAAATTAGTATTTTCACCCTTTGATCCTTAGAATCTCCCACTCCTAGGGTGCAGTTCTGTAGATCTCTGGTTGATGACCCTGTGGCATTGTTCAGCACAGGGTAAGTTCAGGAAGGCCGTTTTAGGGTGAATTGGGGGACACCCTGACCGATATGCTCCCACTGTCCTGAAATATCTCTGCAGGATGCAGGTGTTTTTCAAGACAATAGGGGGTAGATTTAATAGAGTCCTACAGAGTCTGAGAAAACGCTTGAGTTTGGTTATTTCTGCATTTCACGGCCCAGAAGTGTTTGTGTCAGGATGCATGGGCCATTAAGATAGGTTCACCAACGTCATGTGTCTGTGACAAGGTGCACACTGTCCTCCCTGCCTTCCCAGCGTGGCTTACAACACCCTCCGGTCCCCCTCCTTAAATAGAGGGACCACCACCCCGGTCTGCCAGTCCAGAGGCACTGTCCCCAACTGCCATGCGATGTTGCAGAGGCGTGTCAACCAAGACAGCCCTACAACATACAGGGACTTGAGGTACTCAGGGCGGATCTCATCCACCCCTGGTGCCTTGCCACCGAGGAGCTTACGAACTACCTCAGTGACTTCAACCTGAATGATGGATGAATCAGCCTCTGGGTCCCCAGCCTCTGCTTCCTCTACGGAAGGCGTGTCAGTGGGATTGAGGAGATCCTCGAAGTATTCCTTCCACCGGCCGACAATATCCCCAGTCGAAGTCAACAGCTCCCCACCTCCACTGTAAACAGTCTTGGCAGGGCACTGCTTCCCCCTTCTGAGGCACCGGACGGTTTGCCAGAATCTCTTCGAGGCGGACCGATAATCCTCCTCCATAGCCTCCTTGAACTTTTCCCATACCCAAGTTTTTGCTTCCGCCACCACCCGGGTAGCAGCACGCTTAGCCTGCGGAACCTGTCAGCTGGCTCAGGAGTCCCAATGAGCCAACCAAGCTCGATAGGACTCCTTCTTCAACAGGGCATCCCTTACTTCGGTGTCCACCACCACCAGTTCGGGATTGCCGCCCGCGACAGGCGCCAGAAACCTTATGGCCCACAGTTCGAGCGGCGCATCAACAATGGAGGTGGAGAACATGGTCCATTCAAACTCACTGTCTACAGCCTCCCTTGGGATCTGGTCAAAGCTCTCCTGGAGGTGAGAGTTGAAAACCCTTCTGACAGAGGGTTCTGCCAGACGTTCCCAACAGACCTTCACGACACGTTTGGGCCTGCCAAGTCCAGCTTCCTCCTCTGCCAGCAGATCCAACTCGCCACCAGGTGGTGATCAGTGGACAGCTCAGCCCCTCTCTTCACCCGAGTGTCCAAGACATACGGCCGAAGGTCAGATGACAAGACCACAAAGTCGATCATTGACCTCCGGCCTTGGGTGTCCTTGTGCCACGTGCACAGATGGACGCCCTTATGTTTGAACATGGTGTTCATTATGGACAAACTGTGACTAACACAGAAGTCCAATAACAGAACACCACTCGGGTTCAGATCGGGGAGGCCGTTCCTCCCAATCACGCCCCTCCAGGTAACACTGCCACTGCCCACGTGAGCGTTGAAGTCCCCCAACAGAACGATGGAGTCCCCAGTCGGTGCACTTTCCAGTACCCTCCCACGGACTCCAAGAAGGCTGGGTACTCTACACTGCCATTCGCCCATAAGCCCGAAACGACAGTGAGGCACCTGTCCCCCGACCGAAGGCGCAGGGCAGCGACCCTCTGCTCACTGGGAAAAACTCCAACACATGGCGGCTAAGCTGGGGGCTATAAGCAAACCCACAGCAGCCTGCCGCCTCTCACCGGGCAACTCCAGAATAGAAGAGAGTCCAGCCTCTCGAGGAGTTGGGTTCCAGAGCCCAGACTGTGAGTGGAGGTGAGCCCGACTATCTCTAGCCGGTACCACTCGACCTCCCGCACAAGCTCAGGCTCCTTACCCCCCAGCGAGGTGACATTCCATGTACCCATAACCAGATTCCATGTCCAGGGATTGGGTCATCGGGGCCCCCGCCCACGACTGCCACCCAAAGCACATAGCATCGGCCCCTTCTCAACCCTCCCGCGGATGATGGGCCTACGGGAAGGCAGGCCCACGTCGCTCGTTCGGGCTGTGCCTGGCCAGGTCCTGTGGGTGGAGACCCAACCACCAGGCGCTCGCCTGCCAGCCCCAACCCCGGGCCTGGCTCCAGGGTGGGGCCCCGGTGACGCCAATCCGGGAGACGTAACTGTCCTTAGTGTACTTCTATTCATTGGGGCTTTGGAATCGCTCTTAGTCTGACCCGTCACCTAGGTCCTGTTCGCCCTGGGAGACCCTACCAGGGGCAATAAGCCCCAGACAACATAGCTCCTAGGATCATCCAGGTACTCAAACCCCTCCACCACGATAAGGTGGTGATTCAAGGGGGGCAATCATTTTAAGAATGTTATTTGGTAGCTTGATGTGCCTGCCTATTCCAAGGCTGAGTGCTGTTGAAGTAAGCCGGGACAACTGCAAAGACTTTTGGTAGTTCACTGTGAGTTCACATTTGATCTGGCGCTAATAGCAGTAAATTCAAAAGTCATTAAAGATTAAGTAAAAATTCATAAGAAATAAGGCAAGCCAAAATCACAATGGGGACATTGGGGTTGTATTATTAAGAAATACTGCCGTATTTTGTTGATGAAGACAAGCAGCTGTTGAGCCAGTGTGAGGGTTTGCGACTCCATGTCATAGGCAACAGTAGAGGGCGGGCTGAGAAGGCTAATGGATGTGTATTACTGAGACAATTCTAGAACTAATTTCAGATCTATGGCAGTTATAAACAGATGCTAATCTCAAAACAGTCATTTCTCAGTATAAGTTCAATTGTACCTTTATCATTAATTAACAACTAATTTTTTACATTAATTACACCGCCCTGCATTTTGAAACTTTTTCTCTGCTGATTTGATAAACTGCATTGATTTCATATCATTCGAAGGCGCTGATTTCAAATTTGCCCTAAAAATTTTTTTGTATCACGTCAGGTTTTTTGACAAATCCCGAATTCTTTTCTTCCTATTGATATAAATATCTAAGAATACACAATGATAAATGAAAGCAGAATGACACAGTTAGATTTTAAGCATTCTGCAAGATGTAATAAAACAAAATGCAGCTTACCTAAGGATTAAATTTTCTTTTCTTTTATTTATGGGAATAATTTCATTCGGGGCAGTCTCTCTGTAGGCACCAACAGTAATCAGCCATCATGCAACAGGCAAAAGGCGAAAAGGGGAAAAGGTTACTTGGGGTGTGGTTATTTTCCATGATGATACAATACTTTGTGGTGGTGATTTGGAGTGTTTAATTCATGAGAAACAGCAGGGACTTACTATGCTTGAACTGGATTCTCCTTATACCAAGGGCAGTGATTTGTGACAAAACCTGACGTGATAGCCAAAAACTCATGTGATATTTGGATTCAGCAAATTTCATGCAGGCAGTGTTATCAATAAATCAAATATAATTGTAAACCAATCATCATTTAACACTATTTCTGGTTTTCTGTAATTTCTCATGTCATCAGTCCTTACCTAGGTTGGCTAGTTCTAGAATTTGCAAGATTATTTTATTGATTAATCTGTTGCAGCAGACTAATCCTCTGGAATGTCTAGACTCCATGTTCAGATGAGTGTTTTATGCAGTTTATGCAGTTCACTGCTCTTTTATTCTTTTTCATTCCGGGTCAAAGGTTTTCATTTTTTAAGCTTGACTGTGAATGTGAGGTTACTAGCAACCAAAATAGAAGGAGTAACAGGAACAGAGGTTTACATCATGGAATTTCTTTCTCTTCCAGAGGGAGGATGGTTAGGAAGTATGTTTCAAGAGATTCAGGAAGGACAGACCGTTGGTAGCTCTCTGTTAATGAAAATTATACTAAAATATGTTTTACCTTTACATGCCTGGTTTTATTCTGCATACCCTCTGGGTTTCATTAGTGAGCAGTAATGGTGTTCTCCAGCTGTGAGTATAGAGGAAAATTCTGGTCAGCTGCGCCGTATTGCAGATAACTCTGCTCTAGAGTCCTTACCGCACTTAAATATGTAGGGCTTGCCAAGGCATCCATCCTGTGATATTCTCATAGCTGCTGGACCGCGCTGAATGCTACATTTTTTGTATAATTATCTATAATGCCCCTCCCCCAGATATTCCAGAGCTTTGGCTACCTGCCATCACCTATTCATTCAATTATCCCCTCTGTTCCTTCAGTTAATTATCTCACCTGTTCTTCCCAAGTTGGTATTACCTTGTCTATTTAAGCCTTAGTTCTCCCTCTCACTGGCCAGTAGCCTTCATGTGTAACACTCTTTTGTTTAGTTCACTCCCTTTTCTGTTATCCCTGAAGTTTTGTGTTTGGTTTGTTATGTCACTTTCTTTATTTAAGAAACTTCTATGTTCCTGCACTTGGGTCCACATTCTCACTCTCCTGGTGCCCTTTTAACGTCTTTGGGCACCAGGACGGTACATTATCAGTGGCAATCAATTCCCCCTTCAAGGATACGAGTGCATGACCTTCATCTAAAATCACACGTGTGTGCTTGCAGTTGTGTCTGGACAATTTCTGGAAACTTTGTCCAGTAAAGCTATGTATTAGATTACTTGTTATTTTTTCCATCAGTTTATGGATTGTCTGATACTGTGGCCAATATGTGAACAACTGCAGTGTTGAGACCAGTTATATGCCTCAAAATTGTGCTGTCTGTCCTTTGCAGCACTTTATACAGTGGAATGCATAGGTTTCAGCCTGGATTCAGGGACATAAATCTGCCAACCAAGGCTGTTAAAACTGGGAAATACAAGAACATTATCACCCTACTGGGAATTAATCTTGCCACCACAACATAATGGCTTTTTTTAGGGGTATGCAGACAAGAGTCATGCATTGCTGGGAGAGAAAATTCAACATTTATTTTATGTACCCAGACTTTTTATGCATGTGTTCTCCCATAGAAATAGTTATGTCCACAAAATTAATCAGAATCAATAGAAAAAGAGCTGTATTAATCAGCTACCTAATATTGTTCACTGAGTTGAGGCATGTGGTACTTTCATGCTTCTGATCGTTTCTCTCTTTATAGTGTAAACACATTGTTATTAATAGGCTTTAATACACTCTACTTTTGAACAATCAATTATTAATTGTAAACAATGGATGGTGTTGGCTTAATGGATGTTTAAACAGTGTTATCGCCTGCTATACTGGTCTTTTAATATTTAAATTACCGACTCAAAGTACATTCGGGAGTGTTCAATGCAGCTCTCTTACTCCTCCTTCCTGATCGAAACAATACAAGTTAGCCACCATTCAGCAGTCACCAGTGGCCCAGTGCTGAAGTGGACCAAAGAAACCCATTGTCATGGCAGACAGAAGAACCAAACGCGAGTCAGGAAATCCAGAAACCGAAGTCGTTTATTCAGGCAATGGGTCGGGAAGCCAGGGGTAGCACAGAGACGTAGTCAGGCAGGCAAGGTTCGTACACGATAATCAATAAATGAGGCAATCAAAACAAAAGGGCTAGGCAAAAAGAGTCCGGTCAGACACAGGCTAAAGTTGTACACGGAAGCAAAAACAAGAATACTGGCACTAAGCACAGGCAAGGGAGAAAAAGGAATGAAGATCTGGCCAGGGAATCTGTAGTGAACTGAGACAATATATACACAAGGAAATTACTAAACTAGGCGGGGAATTTGGTGGGAGTTACTAAACAATCAAATCTAATAAGCACACGAGGGAAAGACAAACCATGATCACGCATCACCATTGACAAACCAATCCTAAACATGAAAACAGACTCCAATCAGGGAGTTGCCTAAGTGCATAATAGAGAACGGAGGCAGCTCGAGGTAAAACAGGTGCAGGAGATCGCAGTAATCAGCAGAGTCAGGGATAGGAACAGGAGGGCGGAGTTTACAGACTAGGCGAATGCAAAGAGTATTAGTAAAAAATGAACAACATGATATTTACACACCATTACATGACAGGTGAATGTTAATACACAAAATTACTCAGGATGAGTATATTAGTCTATGTTAGTAATGACATAACGTAACATGAAGTATTAGTCTTAATTAATATGTTAATCGTGAATAGCGGGAAAAACAGGAAACGAGGCGTGAAGGAAGAATTTGAAACCACAGAAACCAACGGAAATACCGAATAGATGCATGAACGCGGACAGGGAAGTGCATGGCTCAAATCACATGGAAGGCGTACATGGCTGACTGGGGCAGGCGAGGTGCAACCCTAAACACATGAATGATAAATGAAACAATAAATGATAAACATAACCAAGCCAAAAAACACAGATTATGACAGTACCCCCTCCTCGAACGCCTCTGGGCGTTCTTAGCTAATGGCACAGGATGGTTCTTATGAAACTCAGTGATCAAAGATTTGTCAATAATAAAGCGGGCTGGGACCCAGGATCTCTCTTCAGGGCCGTAGCCCTCCCAGTCAATGAGATATTGGAGCCCACGGCCCCACAACGGCAGTCCATGATGTGTCGGACGGTAAAGGTTTCACCGCCCGTCAATGACACGGGGTGGAGGGGAGGAGCCGGATCCTCGTGCAGGGGATGGTTGACAGCAGGCTTGATTCTAGAGGCGTGGAAGGTCGGGTGAAGGCGTCTCATGGTGGGTGGAAGCCGAACAGCTGTGGGACTGATGATCTTGACTATGGAAAAGGGTCCAATATAGCGGGGTGCCAACTTAACTGTCCTTGGTGGAAAGCCATACCTTTTGTCCAATCTTGTAAACAGGGGCCGGATGCGCCCGACGATCCGCCAGTAGTTTAGTTCGACGCCCGCCTTGAGCAGGTTGGTGCGTGTAATCCTCCAGGTGCGTTTGCATCGGCGGATGAAGGCGGCTGATGGAACTCCCACCTCCTCCTCTTGGCTGGGGAAGATGGGGGGTTGATAGCCCATACAGCATTCAAAGGGTGATAATTGTGAAGAGGAGGAGGTATGACTGTTGATGGCGTACTCCGCCCATGGTAGTTGCTGGCTCCAGCTGGGCGGACAGTGTGAACACAGGCACCTGAGGACAGTCTCGATACTTTGGTTGGCCCGTTCCGTTTGGCCATTGGTTTGGGGATGGAACCCTGAACTGAGGCTGGCGGATGTCCCAACCAGCTTGCAAAAGGCCTTCCAGAAGCAGGCAGAGAACTGAGGACCTCTGTCGAAAACAATATCGAGGAATGCCGTGGGTCTGATGACATGCTGGACTAACAGAGATGCAGTCTCAGAGGCAGAGGGAGTTTGGTGAGCGGTATGAAGTGCACAGCTTTAGAGAAAACGGTCCACAATGGTGAGGATAGTGGTATTATGGTTGGAAGGAGGTAGGCCAGTGATGAAGTCGAGGAGATATGCGACCAAGGGCGGTGTGGGATGGGGAGTGGCTGGAGAAGTCCCTGTGGTGGTTGATTAGTGACTTTAGCTTGGGCACAGATTGAACAGGTGGAGACAAAGTCTAGGATGTCCTTATTCATGCGTGGCCACCAGAACTTGGGCGAATGAAATGGAGAGTAAGAATGTCCCCAACGGAGAACCTGAGAGCGCATGGCCTCTGGCACGAACAGTCTATGGTCAGGACAGTCACTGGGATTGCCAGAGTCCCCTGGGCCTGTTGGACCTCCGCTCGATGTCCATTTCAACGCGTTGACCACTATTTGTGATGGTATGATGGTATCTGGAGGGTCGAGCTGGTTGTGACCTCGAACTTCGGGGAGAGGCGTCAGGCTTGATGTTCTTGGATCCAGGTCGATAAGTGAGGGTGAAGTTGAAGCGGAGAAGAATAAGGCCCATCGGGCCTGTCTGGGATTCAGTCTCTTGGCTGACGAGAGAAACTCTAGGTTCTTGTGATCTGTCCAGACTTGAAACATCTGTGTTCCTTCCAGCCACTGACGCCACTCCTCCAAAGCGAGTTTGACAGCAAGTAACTCCTGGTTTCCAATGTCATAATTTTCTTCGGCAGGATTAAGTCGTCTTGAAAAAAAAACGCAAGGGGGTGTACTTTGTTGTCCAAGGCCGATCTTTGGGACAGCACAGCTCCAACTCCGATGTTCGAGGCGTCCACCTCCACTATGAACTGAGCGTTGGGGTCAGGATGGATCAGAATGGGTGCCGTGGTGAACAGGCGCTTGAGCAGTCTGAATGCAGTCGCCGCCCTCTCCCCCATACGAACCCGGGACTTGGAGGAGGTGAGTGCTGTGAGTGGAGGCGGCGACCGAACTATAGTTCCTGATGAACCTCCTGTAAAAGTTAGCGAAACCTAGGAACCGTTGAAGCGCCTTGCGATCTTCAGGTTGAGGCCAGCTGGTAACTGCCTCTACTTTAGCTGGATCCATGCTGAGAGCCCCGTGGAGATAACATAGCCCAGGAAGGTGGTCGTGGTGCATGAGAACTCTCTCAGCCTTGACGAATAGGCGATTCTCCAGGAGCCTCTGCAAGACCAGTCTGACATGACGTCTGTGTTCTTCTTGGTTGCGGGAAAAATTAAAATATCGTCAAAGGTAGACAAAACAATCTGTTGATGAAGTCCCGTAACACGTCATTGACCAGACCTTGGAACACGGCGGGGGGCATTGGTGAGTCCGAATGGCATGACTAAATACTCCCAGTGGCCAGTAGGGGTGTTGAAAGCAGTCTTCCACTCATAAGCCCTCACGGATCGCACCAGGTGGTAGGCATTGCGTAAGTCCAGTTTGGTGAATAGCTTGGCTCCACTGAGTTGATCGAATGCCGTAGTCATTAGAGGCAAGGGATAGCGATTCTTAACTGTAATGTCATTGAGTGCCCGGTAATCGATGCATGGTCGGAGTGACCCATCTTTCTTCTTAACGAAGAAGAATCCTGCACCAGCTGGTGAGGAGGATGGTCGAATGATGCCAGCAGATAACGCCTCCCTCAGGTACTTCTCCATCGCCACCGTCTCGGGCGGGACAAAAAACAGTCGCCCCCTGGGTGGTATGGTCCCTGGTTTAAGGTCAATGGCACAGTCATACAGTGGCCCGAGACTTGCTGAAGGCCTCCTTCAGGTCATGGTATTCTGTTGGGACTTTGCTTAAGTCCGGGCTCTCCTCAGGTTCTTGCTTCTGGACAGGGACATGAGCTTGACCGAGACATCTGTATAGGCACGATGGACTCCAGGCCCGGATCACGTGTCTCTCCCAGTCAATCTCTGGGTTGTGGGTCCTCATCCAGGGGTGGCCCAGAATCACCGGTGCATGTGGCGAGTCGATGATGTAGAGCTGGATCCTCTCCTGGTGATTGCGGAAACAAGCAGTTTGAGCGGGATGGTGGAATGGGTGATAGTGTCGATCTTCTGGTCATTGAGTGATTTGGCTATTCGTGGACGTTCAACCTGTTGTGTCGGAATCCCCCATCGACTGCCACGCTAAGCGTCCAGGAAGCTCTCCTCTGCCCCAGTGTCGATGAGGGCTGTGGTTCTTCGTGACCCTCCATCCCATTCAATGGTTACAGGCAGACAGGTGCGGCTTCTAGAGGAGGATTCGACAGGAATCGCCCACCAATGCTCCTCTCATCACTGGTGGGCGTTGGCTTTTACTGGACAATGCCTAATTTGATGTCGGCACCGCCACAGTAAAAAGCAGGCGTTCTCCCTTCTCCGTCTCTGCCTCTCTGCACTGGATATCCGAGTCAAAAATTCCACCTGCATAGGTTCCTCCACCGAATGGGTTGGTTGTTTCTGTCACCACTGGAGGGAGATGGAGACTTGCCCTGAGGTGTGGATGTCTGGTCGGCCGCCCTTCCACGGAACTGACGTACCCTGCCTCTCTCCTCCAGGCGTCGTCCCACTCTGATGGCCAACCATGAGCGATTGAGATCTTCGGGCAAGTCACGAGTCAGCAGTTCATCCTTCACCGGTTCGGATAGTCCATTAAGGAAGGCATCGTTTGTCCCATCCGCTATTGGTAGCCAGGGTCTGGAAGTCAATGGAGTAGTCGGAGACTGTTCTGGCCCCCTGGCGGATGCGGAGGATCTCCGTCCTGCCTCATGACCATGTTTGGACCCGGTCGAAAACCCTCGTCATCTCCTCGGCCAGGGACTCCGCAGACCCGTGTGCATGGTAGTCCAGCTTCCCACGCTGCCGTAGCCCACTGCTTGGCTCTCCCGGTTAGCTGGGTGATAATGTAAACCACCCTGGATTGTTCCGACGGGAAGGTCGCTGGCTGCAGTTGGAAGATGAGCTTACACTGCGTCAGGAAGGCGCGGCAGGTACCTGGTTCGCCTGCGTACCTCTCAGGGGGTGGTAGGCGGGGCTCCGGTGTGGAAGGAGCTTGAGACGCCAGCACAGGTGGAGCTGATGGTTGCGGTGTGCCATCGGATGGTGTAGCTCTTGCTTGGATCGTCAGGTTGCTGACGGAATGAGTCAGAGCCTGCAGATGCTGCATAATCGCCAGCAGTTGTTGTTGCTGAGATTCGAGCGCTGCTCCCTGCTGGCTCACTGCCGCCTGCAGTGGGTCACTCGCTGGTTCCATCCTCTGGTCAGATCTTTCTGTCATGGCAGACAGAAGAACCAAACGCGAGTCAGGAAATCCAGAAACCGAAGTCGTTTATTCAGGCAATGGGTCGGGAAGCCAGGGGGTAGCACAGAGGCGTAGTCAGGCAGGCAAGGTTCGTACCGATAATCAATAAATGAGGCAATCAAAACAAAAGGGCTAGGCAAAAGTGTCGGTCAGACACAGGCTAAAGTTGTACACGGGAAGCAAAAACAAGAATACTGGCACTAAGCACAGGCAAGGGAGAAAAAAGGAATGAAGATCTGACGGGAATCTGTAGTGAACTGAGACAATATATACACAAGGAAATTACTAAACTAGGCGGGGAATAGGATTGGTGGGAGTTACTAAACAATCAAATCTAATAAGCACACGAGGGAAAGACAAACCATGATCACGCATCACCATTGACAAACCAATCCTAAACATGAAAACAGACTCCAATCAGGGAGTTGCCTAAGTGCATAATAGAGCGGGGAGGCAGCTCGAGGTAAAACAGGTGCAGGAGATCGCAGTAATCAGCAGAGTCAGGGATAGGAACAGGAGGGCGGAGTTTACAGACTAGAGCGAATGCAAAGAGTATTAGTAAAAATGAACAACGTGATATTTACACACCATTACATGACAGGTGAATGTTAATACACAAAATTACTCAGGATGAGTATATTAGTCTATGTTAGTAATGACATAACGTAACATGAAGTATTAGTCTTAATTAATATGTTAATACGTGAATAGCGGGAAAAACAGGAAACGAGACGTGAAGGAAGAATTTCGAAACCACAGAAACCAACGGAAATACCGAATAGATGCATGAACGCGGACAGGGAAGTGCATGGCTCAAATCACATGGAAGACGTACATGACGCGACTGGGGCAGACGAGGTGCAACCCTAAACACATGAATGATAAATTAAACAATAAATGATAAACATAACCAAGCCAAAAAACACAGATTATGACACCCATGTCTCAGTCTAAGGGGGCCAAATTTGCAAAAGGTGTTTTTCTCTCAGATACGTGTAACTTGACTGATCAGACGATGATCGGGTGTTCAAAGTTGATCACCATATTACGAAGCACGTTTATCGAAGTAGTGTCTAAGGCTTAGTCACCTGTGATCGAGTAACAATGTCAAAAATTTAGACATCCTTGGTGGATTTTTTAACTGGTGTTTTTCTTGCTATGAGCAGTACCTTGTTGCCAATGTATGCTTGTTCAACTGGATTCAGATCTGTTAATTGACTTGGCCTAACATGGCTGAACTGACCAAAAAAATGCATTGCTGTCAAATGAATTATGGTGCTCTCTGTGTAAATCCCCTGCCCTCTACTATCAGTAATGATTTTTTGCTACTGCAGTAACATGTTCCGTTAAGAACACTCTAATCCAGTTATTCTCAAAGTTGGCACTGGGGACCACTGTGTATCCTGGTTTTTGTTCCAACCACAAATGCAACCCAAGAATTTTAATGTGTTGGTAATTTCTCTTTATTACACTGTTAATCGACCTTGTGAAAAATTACTGTGCTTGCTATCACCAGTAAAAGCTCCATATTCACATCATGCTATTTGGGAAACAGCCGAATTAAAAAGGAAATTAAAAGAAAAATGTAACAATGAATTTTAAAAATATCATTTGGCTCTTAATTTGTATACTCGATACATTGCCAGTAAATCTAATCAGTTATTAGATAGTAAAGAGTTTGAAGGCGCGGCAACTAGCAATGACTCGCACCTGTTTTGTGTTAATATTGTGGGAAAAAATTTAATGAACTTTAAGCTTGTATACAACAACCTGTAGGAACTCATTAATTAACCCTAGTGTCACTTAGACCAGTAAATATGTTAAAGCTTTGGCAATTACTTTCAATATAGCATTAAAAACATAGACACGGGGCTTTCATTCCTCATGGCAGGCACTGCTATTTCTTGCAAAATATGAGGTCACTGGGTAAATAGGTTTTGCAGTTGTAGTTGCAATGAAAACCTGCATACACTGTGGTCCCCCTGACTAAGTTTGAGAGCTGTAATCAATTATTTGTGCCCTGGGACCAGATAGGTCTTTTTCTGTACTCACTTGTGGTTTATTCCATACCCTGCGTAAGGAGTTGAATGTGCTATTCATTGTTTAGGTTTGAAGGAGAGGGACTGTGGGTCTGTGCTCTGTTCAATTTTTGTGGTCCCTTTCTGGGCCTATTTGGATTATGTACACGTTGTTTTTCTCCTTACATCAGCAAATCCACAAAGCATCTCATTTCCAGAAGTACTAATCTAAGATTAGTTTTAGATTTTGACCCCTCATGAATAAGGATACCGTATACATTGGATAA
Organism: Gymnothorax javanicus; assembly: GCA_029692085.1. NCBI lineage: Eukaryota > Metazoa > Chordata > Actinopteri > Anguilliformes > Muraenidae > Gymnothorax > Gymnothorax javanicus. The sequence continues at coordinate 49,659,785 of CM056204.1, forward strand.
ATTAGATCCCAGATCAGCATTTCTACTCTGAGGCCATGTTTTAAAAGAGACACACTGTTGAGAGCTCCTCAACATTTTTCTGTCATGTTTGCAATGCAGCTAGAACGTGCACTGGAAGTGGTCTCTTAAAGGAGTTTGTAGATTTGTAGATTTATTTATTTAAGAAGAACAGGGACAGTGCATATTAATAAAAACATTTGCATGTAAATATGTCAGATTATAGCCAGTGGCTAATTTCCATCTTTAGTCCCTGGAGGCAGGTTGATATAAAGTACAGCAGTACAATCATATGTAAAAGAACAATAGTCAGACAGATAAACAGTAGGCATAAACCCATTTGACAGAACCAGAGTTTGGGGAGGCATAAAGCGCTTGAATGCTAAGGTGACTAGGTGCTAAGGTGATTAAGTGCATCTTTAGTCTTTAGGGGCAGGTTAATATAAAATACAGTAATAAAATAACATTGGTAGGTTTACATAAAAAGCAATAGGATATTAACATTTGGAATAAAAAGTCAATAGACAGATAAACAATAGGCATAAGGCCATGTACATGTGACAAAAAACCAGAGTTTGGGGAGTCTTAAAGTGCTTGAATGCTAAAGTGTCTGGATGCTAAAGTGCTTGAATGCATCTTTAGTCCCTAGGGGCAGGTTGATGTAAAGATACATTAATACAATAACATTTGAGATAAAAGTACAATAATCAGACAGATTTAAAAAAAAAAATGCATTAAGCCATGTACATGTAACAGCACCAGAGTTTGGGGAGTCATAAAGTGCTTAAATGCTAAAATTTCTACGTGTTAAAGTGCCTGAGTGCTAAGGTGCTTGAGTGTTAGAGTGCTAGGTGCTGTGTCAAAAACCAGCTGGTGTTATTGCATGTTTCGACATATTTCTTGCACACAAATAAATGTGCAGATGTTATTGCACTAGTTAAATGTACACAGATGTATTTGTGTATGCAGTATTCACAATATTCACCTACATAATTTTGTGTATGTATACAAGGTCACAAGGACTGGTTTGATGCCAGCTACATCCCCAAATTACAGCCCAACAAATATTCCCACACATTACAACAAACAGATACACTACACTCAAAGAATTAAGATATAATATGAGTACAATCTTGATTATTGATAGAACCATGTCTTTAAGTGTTTAGTAAATGAGGTGAAGGTTGGTATGTCTCGTATGTTATTCGGTACTGTGTTCCATGTATGCGATGCTTGGTATGAGAACGCTGACTGCCCAAAAACAGTTTTTCTGAATGGGACCAGGCAGTCACCTCTGGATCCTGCTCTGGTTAACCTGTTTGTGTTTTTCTTTATAAATTCATTTAGTGGAGGTGGAGCCAGTCCATGGAGAATTTTATATACCAGGATACAATCTGAATATTTTATTATATTTTCCCAACTCAGGAATTCCAATTTCTTCAAGATGGCACAATGATGGTATGTGTTGGGCTTTTTATCTAAGATTTTCAGAGACTGTTTGTATGCAATTTCAACAGGCTTTAGTGTGGAATTACATGCCATTGCCCAGGTTGTTATACAGTAGGTAATATGTGGCATGATCATCGCATTGAGGAACAGTTTGGCTGAATCGACAGTTAGGTTATTTCTAATGTATTTGAAGTTAGAGAGATTAAACTTTATTCGGTTCATAGTTCTTTTTACTTGTTTGAAACGTAGCTGTGAGTCTATCATGATTCCCAGATACTTAAACTCTTGCACTACCTCAAATTTTGTTCCCTGTACAAGTACATCCAGAATTATGTCAGCTCTTGCGCTATTTGAAAAGAACATACAAACAGTCTTTGATACATTGAGATGTAGATGAGAATGTTCCAGCCAGTTCGACACATTAGACATGGCAGCTGATAAATTTTGTGCAGCTTGATGTTCAGTTTTTGCATATACATATACAACTGCATCATCAGCATACATCTGGCATGTTATGTTTGGTGGACAGCTATTTGGTAAGTCATTGATGTACAAACTGAATAACAGTGGTCCCAAGACTGAACCTTGTGGTACACCAAGAGAATTTTCAGAAGTTGCAGATGTAATGTTGTGTACTTTAACACACTGTTTTCTATGCATAATATATGACTCTATCCATTTCATTGCAGTCAAGGAGAAGTTAAAGTAAGATAATTTGGTCATTAAAATGTCATGATTTACGGTGTCAAACACCTTCCGCAAATCAAGAAAAACAGCTCCTATGACTCTACCTGCATGCAATTTAGATTTCATGTTTTCCAAAAAAAAAAAAAAAAAAAAAACAAATGGCCGTCTCAGTAGAATGGTTCTTTCTAAAGCCAAACTGCATTGGACTTAAGGTGTATGGACTGTTGTTCAAATGCATAATAAGCTGTTCAGCCACCAATTTTTCAGCTATTTTGGAAACTACAGGGAAAATGCTTATTGGTCTGTAGTTGCTTATTATTGCAGGGTCTCCTGATTTAAAGATAGGTGTTATAACTGCGAATTTCCAGGAATTAGGGAAAAGTACCTTCATTTATGGATTGATTAATGATGCTGGTGATTGGAGCAATGAGAGATTGTTTAAGAGTTTTTAAGTAGCATTGAGTCCATATCAAATGCATCTTTGGCTTTAGTTGTGTCACAATTACTGCGCATGCTTAGAACTAACATCCTAAGAAAATGATTCTGCTTGACTGCAAGTCATATTCTCATTCCATTCTTGTCAATCCATCTTGTCTTTGCATTGTATTTATATATTTTAGTTGCTCTGGCATTAGGCTTTTTATATTAAGGAGCTTTCTATGGAAATTTGAGGATTCAAAGTGCTATTAGCCAAGGGATACAAAGAATGTCAGCTGTTTGCCATTGCCAATAATCATATAGGAAGGAAAATACCTTCTAGATTTTGACCTGCAGTTGAGTGGATTTACTCCGTTCAAAGTTGCGAGCATGCGCAGTAATTGTGACCCAGCTTCTTTTAGATGCGCTACACTTCAGTGCTCTGGTGGACAAAATGAGGACCCTGTGCAAAACGGTTCTCTTCTTCCCCCCGGACTTGCATGGATGCTTCCCTTCTGGAACCACTTTGTACAGGCCTGGGATGACCTCAGGAACAGCTCAGTGCTAACAAAGTCTGTACAACATCTGGCTGCATCCCAGAAGCCATTGGCTGGCGACTGTTAGCCCAGCCTTGCCTATTACATTTGTGCTGAACTGTGCTATCCGAGTCCAAAGTTCTGCCCCCACTGCAACGTCAGGGATTCTGTCCCCAATCTGTGCCATATTGCTGTTAATAAATTACCTGTTGGTCTGCGTGCTAGACTCTGCACTTGATTCCTGGTCTGCACCGTCCGTGACAGGCATATCTTGTCTTGTACTGTTTTCAACTCAGTACAGGTCAAATATAATTGACAAATCACTGCTTGCTTATTTTACTATCACTTTCCATACTGTCTCAACTTTTTCATTAAAAGTATAATTTTCTGTGCCTAATTAGGGTTGAAATTAAAACTTACGAAACGACTGATCTATAGGTACAGACCTGAGAAACACTGCCCGATGAATGCAAAGTCAAATAGCTGTTGTAGGTCCAAGACCATAGTTGGTCAGCTTGTTAACCCTTTCTTGAAATTTTGGCCCAGATATACCCCCAATTAGTATTATTAATTTTGGGTTTTATTTATGATTGTTATTCAAAATAACAATAAAATAACACCAAATCTCATAATAAGTTTCCCATAACTGATTTTTTTTTTATGTTTTAATCCTCTCCAGAATCGCTAAAATCGTTTGGATCCAAGTCCTGGAGGATATTCAAACTCATCGAGAGTCATTCAATAAAGCAAAAAACTTCATCCACGTTGTATTTAAAGAAACACGGCTAGAATGCTTTGTAATCGTCGATGCCATGTTCACATGTCCCATAATTTGACCGGAAGTGGTCTCGTATTTAGAAATTTTAGGAAATCCCATGCCTCGTTCAAAAAATACAGTGCTGGGTGACCTGAGAGACAGCCAATGGTAATGAGTGTAACTAACAAGGGAATTCCCGCAATCGTGAATTAAAAAGAAGACTTTATAAAACACGTTGGTTAAAAAGCGACAAAATGCTTCACTGAACTTGATCACTATATCATTAAAGTACTTTATTTGATAGGTGGGAACAAAAACAATATAATTTTGCAACTTAATGGAGCTCACACGGATGCCTCAGTAAAAAGGATGCCTCTCATTTCATTCTCAGCTTCCATAAAGACAATATGGAATCTCTTAACTTGCTTGCTTAGTGTGAATTGTGAATTTCAATGCATTTTAGTTGCTTCACTGAACTGTCGATTAGCTTATGACAAAAATATTAAGGCCCCAATACAAATTATGCAAACAGAGTGATACAATTGATTGTTAGTTATATCATTTTAATTAGGAATTTTGAAAAGTACAATTAGTTCATGCAAATGAAGTGGTTTTCGTTTGCATTGATGTTTCTGTCCTAACGCATGCCTCTGGCCCCATCGCTGTACATTGTTTAAACAGTCTTAGACAGAAAAAAGACAATGCTCAAAAAAAAAAAAAAAAAAATGAGAGTTGCAATCAAGTATGACTGTAGCAAATTGAGCATTATGTGAAACAGGCACAATATTTCTGACATTGCAATTGTTAAGCCAGGGCATTGTTGGGCCTTGCAATGACATAAATGACATAAATAACCTTTTATAACCTTGACTGTAATCCGAATTTCTGATCTCCGCCAGCATGATGTTGATGTGCAAGATCTTTCTCTTTGGAAGGCACCACCCATGTGACAAGTTTAAATGGGATTTTTTGTATGTTTGAAGCATCCATTCTCCAAAGCCGTCATCAAAGTTTCACATGATCTACCTCTGGTGAAAATTTCATGAAGATCCGTCATTAGTTTCTGAGAAATGCCACAAAAATTGTAAATACAGATCCGGATCATCCAGATCCGGATCCGGATCATCACAAAATTTTGGGCCCTGGAGCAAGATCTACCTCTGGTGAAAGTTTCATGAAGATCCGACATTTTTTAAAATGCCACTAAGATTGTAAATACAATCCGGATCCGGATCCAGAATCCTGATCCGGATCCAGATCATCAAAAAATTTTAATGGAATCTACCTCTGGTGAAAGTTTCAAAGATCCGTCAAGTAGTTTTTGAGAAATGCCACTAAGATTGTAAATACAGATCCGGATCCGGATCCAGAATCCTGATCCGATCCGGATCATCAAAAAATTTTAATGGAGTCGTCCCTGGCCAAGATCTGCCTCTGGTGAAAATTTCATGAAGATCCGTAGTTTCCGAAAATCTGTCCCAGACAGACAGAAGGACAGACGGACAAATAAATAAATAAATAAATTTTGTGCATTATTTGGCGGAGATAATACTGTCCGGTCAGTGCCTCATGGATGTAGCAACCAAATTATTTGATAGGTGTCAACCAAAATTGATAGGTGTCATAATTGACATATAACACATGGCCATACTAAATATGAAAGTAATTGGTCGAAAATTACAGCCTGTACAGCATCCACGAGGAAGTGTCTACGGACACGGACGTGGTGGCAGAGACGACAAGCATAAATCCATAGTAGCCACCCAACTTCGTCCGGGGGCTACAATAATAATAATAATACAGGCTTTGGAGTGATCAAAGAGTCAGCTAAAGATACACACCAGAACTTGAGGTATTCAATGCTATGGAAATTACAAACCAAAACTGTTTGCATGAACACAATTAATGATAGGTTAAATGCACAATCTGGCATGAAAGCGAGACACAACACGACTTTAGCTATAAATATAACCACACATGCAAGGAACTCATACTTTACAAGTGCATGGAGTAAATAAAGTCAGTCAAACATCCAGATTTTTTTCCTTGACATATTCTTGTGACAGTTCAGTACTGCACGTTAGTTCAGCAGTCCTTGCCTCATTGCAGACTTCAGGTATGTTTGATTGTTGATTGTTAAGGGTCGTTGATTTTTGAATGACAAATTTGTCCATGTTCAGTTAGTTTTGTTTGCTGGCAATGCTTATAAATATACAAATTGTCAGTTCTACACTTAAGCCATGAAATGCTTTGAATTGGAGGGTTCCTTGTGTACGCGACATAAACAATCACATTCAATCAAGGGCTTTCCGGTGACTGTTTGGCTTTCCCCCATGAGTGCTCGGCTTTCCCTGTGGGCACCTTAGACGCCTATGACACACGAAATCCATGTCTATCATGGATAAAGGTCGGCTCACCAACAGGCTAATACGTTTTGTATGAAAAGATGTGGGCCATTTAAACTCTCTACGAAACAGCACTCATGGTTTTACACCAAGGGCGAGACTGAAGTTAATTGTTTTAGTTTCCCCCACATAAAGAAAATATTCACATGTTGAAGTACCCTTTCACCCTTCCCTTCCTATTAGACCCCACCACAGTTTTGTTGGTATTAGCCTTTTTTGGATAGGCCTGCATAACAAAAGTGAAAATTAAGTAGGGAACTATAACTTGCGTATGCCTTTTGTGTGGTCTGTGTTAGATGTTGAGTAGAGATGGCAGTTTCAAACCTTTGAAAAAGTTTAGGAAATTTTAAAACAACCGTTTCAAAACATTTGAATTTCAAATGCCCATAAAAGCATGTTAGGTGTCCAAGAGACAGGACCATTTTGTACATTAAGCCCTTCAGGTGCACGAACACAAATTTGATCTGAGCATTATCAACTAATAATTTGACTGCTGATGTAATAGTCACTAAATTGTTCATATTGTAAAGGGTCAGAAATCTTGAATGTGATAACTTCCAATTACCAATAGTGATTGTTACATCAGCATTAGAATGCAGCTGCTGATGCAAAAACACTTCAAGTGTCTGAAAACAAGGGAGTTTTAGAACACTGATTCATAATAAATTTAAAAAAAGCTGCAAAAAGACCAAATATTTGATTCCTTATCTGTTGCTTTATCTTGATTTCACCACAAGAAGCTCCTACAAGAGTACTCCGTACTGAGCAGACGCTAACAGGCCCAAACTTGAGCAAAGAATGCTGCTCAACAAGTTTCAGGAGCTGAGATCAACTGTTGTAGCAGGAGGACTTAAGGCAGTTTCCTCGTGATTTCTTTTTCCGGTCATGCCCTCAAGTTCCCCCATCCCTCAGCTGGGTACACATGGTTCTCACTGTGTCAGCACCATCCAGCAGTGGCTCCATAATGCAGATGTTCAATTCCCCCAGAGGAACTTGTCACTGGACTGCAGGTATAGGTCAACTACATCCCTTTCATGTCCTCACCCACTGCACCTTGTCTTGCTCTCTTGAGCCCCCCAGTCAATCAAATTCCAAGCCAAAAATAGATGCATATATACAATGAGAGTCTTATATTTTTTTTAATTATGCAGTTTTACAGGATGCAATTTCTGTTCAATTCACTTTACATGGATATGCTGTATGTACAAGACAGTCATCTTTTTATTGACAGTGTTTGCATACATATTGCATACATTGCATGACTGACTGCCCATTCTGTAAACGCTGTATGTCATTGCCAAAATATGATGAAGACAGAAACCAGGCATTATGAACAGAGATGGTCAGTGATAATGCTCACGATATCAAACTCCTTACTCTCATGTATTTTTCAATAAATGAACATATGATATTAACTGCAATTTGACTCATGATATGAAATGTTGATTACCTTAAAGCAGGGGTGTCCAATCTTATCCATAAAGGGCTGGTGTGGGTGCAGGTTTCTGCTGTATCCCAGTGCCCCATCACCTGATGCCACTAATTAACTGATCAGGGGGGTCAATCAAGACCTCGATGAGTAGAATCAAGTGTGTTAGTGTCGGGGTGTAACAAAAACCAGCACCCACACCAGGCCTTTGTGGATTAGATTGGACACCCCTGCCTTAAAGGCTCTATGAGGATTTTGTCACTTTTTCAATTGCACACTCAGGTGCTAAAAGTACTTGAGTCACAAAATGTTTAATTTAAGCAAAAATTATCTGAATATAGAAAAGATCCATAAAATGTGTTAATTGAAGTCCCCAGTGCTAAAAGTACTTAGGTCACAAAGTGGAAATTTTTGAGAAAATTGAGAAAATCAACTTGGGTAACTATAAAAGATGTTTTCCCATCATTACCTCATGGTTTGTGAAAATGTGACTTAAGTACTTTTAGCACTGGGCTCTTCAATTGCTTTGCATGTCAATTTATTTTCTGAATTGACACAATTTCAATGGGATTGATAACTAATGACTTCAGGCCTCATTCACCGTGATTTTCAATTATTATTTGTTATGGTCCAGACTAGGAATCAAGTGTGGAGGCAGGTGTACAATCCAACAGGTAGTTTATTGACAGCAATACAGTACAGACTCGGGGCGGAACCCCTGATGATGAAGTGGGGCGGGACCTCCGAGAATGATTGCACAGTTCAGTACAAATGTATCAGACAAGACTGAGCTGTCAATCACTGGCCAGTGGCTCCCGGGATGCAGCCAGATGTTGTGCAGACTTTTCCAGCACTGAATTGTTCCAGAGGAGGAGGATGTAGCTGGAGGGGAACTCTGTTCCAACCCTGATGACCGTAGAAGGATTGGTAGCTGGTTCCCAACAAACTAAACAAGGAGAACAAATTTGGAAGGGTCAATAAGGATGTGATCCCAATCCTGGACCCTGATTAGGATTAGAAGCTTGTGTGATGGTTCTGCCCTGCAGTCCCTCCCCCCTCCTGCTGTCTTTGCCTCCACTTCAACGAGCCACACCTGTTGCTCGTTGAAGTGGAGGTGAAGTGTATGATATTTAAGAGCTGCACTGCCAGCTTGGCAGTGCAGCTGCATTCCGATGCCTGAGCCCTGTTGTTGTTTTTGCCGCTGCTCCCCTGAGTTTTATATTGTATTTTTACCAGTTTTATTAAAACATTTCTATTTTTTACTCAGCCTGTGCGTATGGGTCCCTTAACCACTTTTCAGGTACATGGTCCCAGTGCCCGCTGGCTTGTCATCTTCAGCCGGCGGGGCCAAAACCGTGACAGCTTGTTCTTAATAACTGAACTGACAAACAGGCTTGAGCTGGGTTAACTTGTACTCGGTCCCAGTCCTGGACCCTGATTAGGATTTGAAGCTTGTCCGAATTAACTGAATGACAATATAGGCTTAGAGAAACTGCTGTCACAAAAGTACTACAACATAGTTGCATTAGACGAAGACAAATTTCTACAAGTAATATTGACTGGGATTTTATTACAAAAGCAACTTTACTTGCCTGCAACTTGCACGTAAAGCAGAGGGCTTAAATACCTGTCAAACAGTTATTAGGCAATAACCATGTTCTGCATTTTTGAGCTGGGCTTGTGTATGACTTTGCAAGAGGCTTACCATGATGCTGATTTAACTATAAGTAGCCTGATGTTGGCATTGCAGATTTTGCTGACAAAAGCAATATTGTTTTCCATGTCAAAATAGTGTCATACTCAACAAAATAATGTGGGCACATGAGCAACATTTAGAAACAAAAAGAAACAGGGAAATATGCTCATGCAATGCCAACACCAGTAATTTCATAAGTCAGTTTACCCGTGTCTGAATGAAGCATTACAAGAACATAATGAAAATAAAATAATGGAAAAAAAAAATGTTATCTGCTACATGTTTTTATCACTGGAAAATTTTCATTTCTACCAGAAAATGTGAATACTCAACTTTTTTTCCTCCTGGGTGTCATGAGGATGAACAGAGTATCCCCCTCAAAATGTTGCGAACATTGCCCTCGTTACTTGAGGAATGGGGCATTTAAATTTTGATGGGTAGAACTGAGATACAGCTATCTCTGCTGCTGAATGTTATGCTGAAAATATTTTCTAAATAAATATGGATTATGCACATAATTGCACCTAATTCAACATTGCTGGCCATAAACCAGGACCCTGTGGAGAATAGCATAGAATCTCAGCCTGTCCTAATCAGCAGTTGGGAGAAGTAAGCTCTGAAGGCTTTCTGTCTGAAAGGCTTTTGGAAGTCTGGTCACATTGTATAATGAGCCACACAGTCTGCAGTGCATGCAAGTTGCGACGGATGGACAGGTTAAGCACAGCACTCCCATGCAACTGAACAAAGTTCAAAACCCACGCAAAACCAAATATTGCTTCATGACCTCTGCCAGGAGCTATTGTGATCACTTGTGTGGGTGTGTGTGTGTGTGTGTGTGTTGTTACCTCCGCTAAACAAAGTTGGCAGGCGGTTATGTGATTGGTGCTGTTTGTTTGTCTGTTTGTTTGTGAACAAGATTACTCAAAAAGCAATGAAAGGATATCTCTGAAATTTTGTGGGTGGGTCACTATTACATTAGGGATGGACCCTATTGATTTTGACCGCGATCAGTCAAACAATATGGCCACCACGGCAGCCATCTTGAAATCCTATGACACGCCATAACTGAACTTTGCTCCCACTCAGCAAGATTTGGACAGTGCCGCTGTGGTGGAGGTTTGCACTCTAGGAGTGCCTCTAGTTGTTGTTGCTGTCAGTAGAATTACTCAGAAACTATTTGACTGCTTTCTATAAAATTTTTTGGGAAGTCTGACTGTTGAATGGGAAGAGGTGATTAAATTTCCAGACCAATCCAGATTCAGATCCAGCTGATTATGAGTACTAGTGGATCCAACCTGCTGGTGGAGGCATGCACTTTCTGATTGTGCCCACTATTTTCTTTTTGATTTGGTTGTCATTGCTTTCATTTTTATTTATAATTTTCAGTCCTCAGTTGAAGTTTGGTGATGTTTAGAAGACAGAACTATTTGGTTAGGTTCAGGCAACAAAACTACTTCTTTAGGTTTAGGCACCAAAACTATTTGGTTAGGTTTAGGTAAAGATCATGGTTTGGGTTAAAACAGACCCTTTCATCATGTTAACCGGGGCTTCAAAAGGGTTTCTCAATAAAATTTGAAGCAGAAATCTTCCGTGGCTAACTTCTATCATGTGCCTCAAACCACAGTCTGAGACAGTATAATGCACATGCGATGTGGTTTGGACTGTGCCATTTCCCCCCTAATTCTGCGTATTGGTGCATTCCGCCCATAGTGAGGTAATTAACATTCTCAGTTGGGGCGGTCGGAAGAGGTTTTGTTCGCTTGAGCCCGCAACAGTGAGAGATTTGGCGTGGAGTATCATCATTTGAAACAATTATCTTTTAAAACATACATCTGTCCTGTTATTTTTACTGTGGATACTCGGCACGTTCCATGGAAAGGGTTGTTTGCTGAATATTTTTTCCTATTTTAGTGTAACTGCAACGCGGATACTGTTAGTGGGAGCATCGTTGCAATAACGTAGCTGATGAGGTCTTTGTTTTAACGTTGTGAAGAGGACGAATGTATGAAATAAATGACTGATGACGCCGTTGGATGGAGAGACGGCTGACGAGATGCGGATTTCAGTCGCAGCGAACTGGCACGGTGGACACGGCTTTCTGGCCAGTGGCAGTCCACGTCTAGAACCAGGATGCTGAGTCGTCTCGAGGGTGAGTAGGGTCTTCTTTGTTCGTAAACATAGCCTTCTCAGTAGTCTACATGATCGGGTGTTCAGTTTTTAACAAGTAACATGAACTGGGAATGGCGCTGCTGCGAAACGACTGGGAACCGAGCTGGCATTTTTTCACAGATGAGATGCTGCTCGATCTGAAGCGTACCGAAAGATTAGTATGTCAGTTTAAACACATTGCTACAAGAGGGTACTTGCATTTAGCGGGTTTCCATGTTGCGGTATCTGCGTAATGTAACGGGTAATCAGGCATGTGTCCGTGTATTTCGGGCATTCATAGAGTACTTGTTAGGCCTATTCTAATCTGGAGCTATTGCCGTTTGGAGTTAGCCTACGTCCCTGCCATATTGTTCTTGATCCCTGACTTCATGGTTTTCTATTGTTTGGATACTGACGATTTTATCCAAGTAGTAGTTTTGTACCATCGTTCATCTATTTCCCCAAATTAAGATGTTTTATCTCCGAAGGTGCCTGATTGCAAACACTGAGATGCTCTTTTGTTTTCCATCGCCTCTGGGGTGTGTGAAAATTGGCAGTGTAAATAAGGGTGAGGTGAAACCTGCTTGTGCACCCTCTTATCCGATGCGCTGGTCACGTGCGCTTATTGTCCGTATGGTATTCGTAACTGCACTGGCAATGCCAACTGTCTGTCCTAATGACATAAGAAGTCGGCTATTTCTGATATTTCTTGACATATTTCCTTACTTTTTTATTCTAACCTTGGAACCACGTACCATCAACGACCACATGTAAAAGTGCAATTAGCGGGTCTGACCAGGTAGTGTGTCTGGCAAAGCCAGTGTAGTTGAGTCATGTCAGTGGCTCTGTATTGTCTGTGTTATTGTTTACCCAACTGTGTCTGATTAAAACGAGATCAGTCAGTACAAGCCTGGAAACAAATGGGACTAGCTCACAGTATGCATAAGGTGACTTGTGATTTTCTTAGGCTCTTGAGGTCCATGCCCTTGCTTGACTCAAACAAAAGAAAACAATCAGTGTGCAGGGCGCAGAGTCTTATCTCTAGATGCTGCCCATGCTCTCTTGCTATTGCCATATCCTCATGGAATTGCAGGAGTAAGGTTTCATATTAGAGAAGCAATTGCATCACTGGACAATTGAACATGGCTGTTGGTATTGATTATGGGTTATGGTGATTCTGCACTCATCCGCTTGAAACATAATAAGTTTACGCGTTTCAGGTGCCATTGATTCTGTAATTTAAGTGAGGGTGTCAAAACATGATTATAGTCTCTGAAGTGATTAATCGCGAAACTCAAACAAAACTACATCCAAGGAGCGCAAGTTTTACAACCATTCCCTCGCTGAATGTAACGTCTGTCGCTGTGGAATTGCCCACAAGATTTCCGCAGCTCTCCATACTTCCTGCTTACCAAGAAACCAACAAACTAGACAAATATAGTAATGAACTAAGCAAGGAACTATTCCTTTGCTGATCTAATTCCTGGATTTGTGCCTATGACTGTTTCAGATAAAAGGTGATCAGCGTATTCTGGGTTTGCTAGAGGCACTGTGTGGCAGCATGCGATCTCTGATCGTGACAGAGGCAGTATGGGTTTTTGCCGGAGACAACAGGGAGGGGAAGCATTGGGGAGACTGGGAATTAAATTGGGCCCAACTCGTACTACTGCCCAATCTGGGTGAGTGATGGCCTGGGGCTGTCGCAGCCATGTGGAACCAAGAGCTGACAAACAGTTGCGCATGCCTGCCATTGATTGGCCGAAGTAGTCGTCAAACCACTCTATATTGATAGTGACACTATGCAGCTGTAACAATCCTGGCATTTTGTAATGGCTGCTTTGTGGCATGTTGATTAATTAGTACAATCTAAGCAAAACAGTTTTGGCTTTTTGTTTATAGGCCTTTTCTTTATTTCATTAGTGGTTTGCATTGTCATATCCTGTCCAAAATGCACTGTAAAGCAGCCACTTGAGCTGAAATTAGAGCCGGGCAAAGAAAAGCCCTTTTAACCAGTGAGTACGTATATAAAGCACTCTGTTAACTTCAGCATATGCTGTCAGTACATCCTGCACTGCACAAGTTGTGCTTCATGATTGTTTTACCCCATAACTGGCCATACTTGATAGTGTTGTGTTTTTGGAGTTAACGTTATGTTTATTAAAAGGAGACTGAAAAAATTTCAAAACCAATCGTTAGTCCAGAGGGATGTTTTGTGCCTCCCCTATTTTCAGCTCATCTGCTTCTCTGCTCTAGAGTGGAAATAAAAAGAGCCAAAGTTTAAAAAAAAAAAAAAAACTTCCCTGCGTGAAGAAAAACAATCAAAAGCTGAAAGGAATGGAACATAACCTTTCAAGCAACCTCGCGAGGTGATCCTTCCCTGGCTGGCCTGTGGTATGTTTAGAATAATGGCTCAACCGAATTGTAATGAGGAATTTATCTGAGCAAATTCATTGGCCTAATGACCAGAGGCCTTATTTATAAATGGTGCGTAGGCACAAAAAAGATACGTACGTCACTTTCTTTGCAGATTTCTGATTTATAAAAACAAATTTGACATGAAAAAAAGGGAAATTATTAAGATCATGCACAATGTCAATAAATTCCAAGTCCATCCTGATTAAATGAAAATTCCATGCAGTTTATTTTACCCATAGGTTTATAAATTAGGTTATTTTCCGCAAAATGTCATTTTTATTTTTTTGTGCCTACGTGTTATTTAGGTATGAAATCCGTGCAAATTTTTATAAATAAGGCCCCTGGCTGCATAGGTGGTTAGCAGTTCCATAAGTTGTGCTGTAATATTCCATTCAGCGGGCTGTTGTGGTGCATCTAGGCTGCTAGACTGGCCTTGCTGCAGTCCAGACCTTTCATCTGTTGAAAATATATTGCTATAAAGGTTAACGGAGTAGGATTTGTTGGTTTAGGATTGTAAGCTCAACATTTGAAGTTGGCCCCTCCTCCGCAGTTCAACAACACCAGAAGCACAAAACCGCAGTGCAGTGCTATGTCCTATCTCACAACCTGTAAGCTGTTATTGGCTGGGGACTACATACCCTCAGCTCAAAGGCTTAGACCCAGAAATGTCCCGCTCAAACAAAAATAAGAAGATCTCGACAGGTGGCAGGATTTGTAGATACAAACACAGCTGCACACCTCTAGTGGATCATACGCAATGATTCAGATGAATTATCTTTGTATTAGTCGATACCTTGGTTTTTTTTTTTTTTTTTTTAATTGAAATCTGACTTGTTGGTTGGTATACCGTGAAGAAGTGCAAAATGCGACAATGATGTCCCCGTACATCTGAACAGCTAAAGATGGATATTAATGAGGAATGGGAAAACTTCTTAAAGACTGTAACAATTGGCATCCTCAGTTCCCCAAATGATTACTTAGAGGGCTGTTGAAAGGAAAGGTGATGTAACACAGAGGTAAGCATACCCATGCCCCAAATTTTCTGGAATGTGTTGCTGGCATAAAATACTGAATGGGTGTTTTTTTTTTTTTTTTTCTTAAGTATAGAAGGAAAAGCATTAAATATCTTATTTTTCTTAGTTTACAATTTAACAGAAGGCAAGGATGATTTACAAATCTATGTTTTTTTGTTTTTTTTTTTGTTTTTCGGATTTTCCAAATCGTCTCTAAACTTTTTTTGAAACTCAAGTTAATATTTTGCAAAAATATGACTTTGGATGAATATGGTTTCTTAGGCAACAGTAAAAGTCATGGAATGGTATATTTTGACTTTTTGGAATACTCAACATGATGATAATTGGCAGTAAGTAAAATGATTTGTTTAATTAGATTTTTCTTTACTGCAATGCTCTGTTGAAAGTGTATTTGTGAGGTTTATCATTTCTGATTCGGATACATGCCTTTTGGTGTGAGCCCCCATTTCCTGCTTATTTTTACAAAGAGCTCCCTCTGCTTCATCCCCCATCTCTGTTGTGAGCCTATTTAAAAGGTAGGCGAATCAGAATTCTGTTGACCAACCAGTCCCGTACTGAGTGACCGGGTTTTGTTCAGGAGTGACAGGCCCAGTGTAACTGACTGCTTGGCAGTTGGATTGTACACATCTCCTTGCATGCACAGGTTAAGAGAAGAAGGTAGGTGGCTGAGAATGAGTTTGAGGCAGGTAATGACTGAGGGTGTTTTTTAGAATCTGAGCGATGGAAAGGGCAGGTGTGGACAGTGGTGGGTCCCAGGATACAGTGGAATAGAACAGGTGATTGGGCACATTTGGTGGAATGCTAGTCGCCATGGAAACAAACCGTTGAACATTATGACTGAGCCAGGAGGATGGAAAGTGGGATGGGGATTATGGAAGGAACAGAAAGATGAATGACCTGGGTTTTATCTGGGTTTTATGTTCTTAACCAAACGTTCTAACGCTGATATTGGTTTCACTGCCAGCTATTGAAAACCAAGACATTCTAGAACACCAGCTTTTTTAAGAATAAAAAAAAAAGTACTCTTAAGGGTATAGGGGGGCCTAGTCTCATTTGGCTCCCAGTGACCTGGGTAAAAATGATTGGCCAATACTCCACCTCCGGAGACAGGCTGCAGTGGTTTTATAGGCAGCTGAACAGAGAAAACTCTATCAAACGCATGCTGGTAAATAATGCTTAAACCCGAAGGGTGATATTTGCTGTTCCCAACACTTGCTGATCACTGGGTGGAGACCACCTGTGAATGGCTTGCATTTGGAAGAATAACATAACCAAGGCAGGGTTACAGCCAAAGCCCTACATTTACTGTGCATGATAACAGCAAAAATGACGGTATTGCTGGACTGCAGTTTGAAGATGTCTCCGGAAAGCGGAAATCTTGTGTTCAAAAAGTGGTCACTCGAGACTTACTGTTTGGCCCATCCATGTTTTGGCCCAGTTGGACTGGAGGAAGTGGTTGTGAAAAGAATGGGTGTTGCCTGTCAAATTTGGTATGCGGCATTGGATGCTCAGTAATTATACTGAAATGGAGGCAAACAATAATTGCTGTCTGGAAAGGAGCTGCCTGTTGTTCAGCCTTGCTTCAGCAGGTGGAGATCTATTGTATTGAATGAGAGTCGCAAAAGAGCGAGAGAAAAGGGATGAGTGCCAGTCGGCGAGGGGAAGAAATTTGGCTGTAATCCCAATTATGTACTTTAGTGCTGCCCTTCCACCAGCAAGATACTGAAGTTCTGGCCTTTATTCATACAGATGCACACCAAGCAGGCAGGGACACGAATGGTGGGACGAAGCCAATTTGTTTTTTTTCTTTTTCTCTCTTTCGTGTCTCCCTTCCTGGTATCACATAGTGTGCCCCGAGTACAGAGCAGTCCGGAAGTATTTTGACATTGATGCATTTTTTTTCTCCATTGTGGGGCTGCACTGCATCACATTGGATTTGAAAACACCGACAGAGGTTTTTAGAGTTTCATTTTTAGTCAGTGTGTCTGTCCAATTAATGGTGGAGTCAGTGCAGCATACTTTACCTGGTCATCGAACTGTAATTATACATTTTGTATGCTACTTTTTACTGCTCAAATTCGTAGTTGTGCACAGGCCTATTTAAAATGCCGAGATGGTTAATGTGAAGGCAGCCATATCTCAGGTGGAACCTCCACATTCCTGCAGATTCTGTATCAGTAATTATCTGTTGACAGAGACTGACTCCAGGGAATAGCGCCTGGATACTTTCTTCACGAACAGCGTCTCTTCCTTAGCATTTCAGTTGGAATGCGAATGGGCAGTTGATTTACACTAGAGAATGCCATACCTCATTAAACAATTATGCGCAGCGTTATTGCTACACAAGTTATGCGCTTGCTGTTAAAGGTTTCTCATGCCCGAATGGCTGCAGTTTATTTATTGTCCTCTATGCAGTAATTGCTGGTGAATCAAATGTGCTGCATTTATGTGGTCACTCACTCTAAGTATTTTTATTACACATTAGACCTATGAAGTAATGTACGAGTAATGTCATCAGGAATAAATTGTAATAATTATGTAATGTAAAACATGCTTTGACGAGCATACACTTGCATTTTAGGTCATAAATTGAATGCTTGAAGGCTTTTATCATACGTCTTTCTGTTGTTGTGCGGAGTTGGATGTTCATTAGGTCTAAAAATAGTCCAATGTCCAATAATGCACACAGTTGTGGTTCTACATAATCACGATCTCTGCTCTGTTCTGCCGTTTTCTTGCCTCGGGGAAACATTTGAACACATGGACTGGAGTGTGTGTGCGCGCACGTGCACAGACATTACACCGCCACCGTCTTTATTGATTTGTTTCACGTATTTGTATGAATATGAATACATTTAACTAATGATTCCTAACCCTGCTCCCATGGAGCTACTGTCTCGTAGGTTGTCCATCAGACATGCACAAAATACTAATTAGCTGCTTTGTGAGGTCTCCAACTGTTGAATGATGTGTGCTTTTTTAATGATGGAATGAAAACGACATGCTAGACCATAGATCTCCGGGAACAGCTCTGGGGACCACTGCATTAGTGTCTGTCCAAAGTTTTTTATTTTTAGTGAATATAGCACACCGATCAGCCCTGATCTACATTCAGTCTGTGATGGCAGTTGCTAGATATCTTATCAGGACTGGGAAATCCATGCAAATTTAGCCTTGGAGATCCAATCCAGCTGAACCTACCTGTACCAGCGTATTTATTTACAAATTATGATACTTATTGTCCATTGTCAGTGCTGCTAATATGTGTGGATTCAGACCTGTGGATCCACACACTGCTCTTATTGGGATTTTATGTTCGGTGTTAGTGATGCCAAGCTTTATTCTAAAAACCCTTATGCACACACAAGTTTATGATTACCAGTAGGTAAACCTATTCAAGGTGCCCTGGCCAAAGGCTTCTGATCAGCGACAGGATGAAGGGCCTAGTTAGTGCCCTCATGTCCTTTCATTACCTCCTTTTCCTTCCAGCCAATCAGAGCTGTAGTCTGTGAGCTCAGTACCCTCTTTCAGCCAATTTGAGCAGTGCTTTAATTGGTCCATTACCCCTCTTCCCTTGTTGCCAATTAGAACTACGGTGATGGCAGCCCCTTGTCAGTGCTGTACCTTATGCTTCTTCCCTTTGACTGGGCTCTGAGCCAGAATAGAGCCACCTATGGTGTTGCTAAATGTCTGTCTATAGCCTCTGTGTGAGGCTTTCTTTCTCTTTTCCTGGGGTCTGTTGGCCTCATCGCCAGGCTTATCTGCTCCTGTAAACTGTATGTACTGTTTCCTCAGCCTCTAATAAGCTCAAATATCTTGGCGATGTGCTGTGTCTCGTGCCTTAGAAACAGAACCAATTAGGCCTGGAATAAATCTCACGGGGTGATCTTCTCATTGTAGGAATGGCGCTCGTGGCCTTGCCCTTTGTTTCAGTTCAGATACTGTGCTGGGATGTGCTCTTGCTACCTGACCAGAAGACATCTTTACTCTGCATTCTGTGTGATGGAACTCCATCAGTGTTCTTGCCAGTGCTTTGGTTGAGCGTGCCAATATATTACTGTGCTAAATAGGCAGTTGTCGCCATTGACTCTTCTACCATTGTCTTGAGCTTTTCAAATTAAGGGACAAGTGCGGTCATTTTGTTGTTCATTATTTGAGCAGTGTGCTTTGTTCTTCTGCCCAGTCTTTCTTACCAGCTTATCAACGAAGATGGCCATATCAGCACTGGGGTGTGTTTTCTGTAGTGGTCATCAAAAGAATTTGCAGTGACTCTTCCATTGTACTACAGTATAGAGCATTTTCCTTGTGGTGAGAACATCCCATCATGGTTCTCAAGGTAACAGGATAATCATGAGAGTTAGAAGGTGATGAACTGCTCTTGAATGGGTTGAGTATTGAAATGGTTTTGGCCAGTGATCATCACCTTTTCTGCCAGGATGCAGATTCTCCTACATTTTGATATGGCCTGAATATCAGCAACCCACACTGCAATCAGCTAATCACTGATTCGGTGCAGAGTAACGAAACCAGCAGTCTCTGTCACGCTCCAGAACCAGGAATAAAGATCACTGCTGCAGCCACAACCCGCCTGTTGCTCTACGCAATGACATTTTTTCTATGGTCTTACCCAGCCGCTCACTGGATTTCATAAAATTTGGTGTTCAAATTCAAAATGATTAAATATATGGTAAAAAAAAAAAAAAACATCTTTGTGATTAAGGTTTTTATGACTCCATGTCTGAGAGCCCAACGCTTCTCCTTTCCATCTCATTACTCATTCCTTGTCTCACCTACCTCCCCTTCCTTCTCTTAAACTTTCAGCTCTGCCATGTGAAAGAGGCTTTACCCAGGAGTCCAGGAGCAGCTCATCGCACTGGCTGCTCTAGTGATTGGATTGGGCATGGGAAACCTGGGTAATCGGGTGCCAGAGTTACAGCCTGTGCTGTTCTGCCCTGACTCACAGACTTATAGCCCTTGTTTATAACCCCACTTGGAAATGGAATGGTCTGGGAAATGCACATAAACATGAAAAGTGGTGATTTCTGAATTTAATTTGTCTTATGTTTCATTGCAGATGGAATGAAGGCAAGGTATTTTATTTTTTGTCTGATCATCTTCATTTTATTTGTACTTGTGCAGTGGGCTCCAAAATTACTGGCACCCCTGAATGAACAAAAAAGTTCAAAAAAAATTCTAAAAAATATATTTAATAGAGAAACTCTAATTAACAATGTGAAAAATATTGTACGATGCTAATATTCCAATGGAACCAACCAAAGTCATTTACTGATTTAATAGAAAATCAGTTTCCTCAAAATCAAGGCTTCACAGTTAATGGCACCCTTAAAAATTATTGTAAATTACATCTACCAATGTTTAACCAGATATTAAATTCCACCTCTAAGTGTCAAGGAACTATAATGAGCCATTACATCACTTGCTATTTCACTGGGGTATAAAAATGAGGTAACACATATGCAATCTCCCTTTGTCATCTGACACTATGAAGAAAACAAAAGAACTCAGTTCAACAGAGGCTGATGGTCATAGACCTTCATAAATCTGGTAATGGCTACAAGGAGATTCACATACAATTGAATATGCCACTGAGCACCGTCAGGGCAATTATTTAAAAATTCCAAAGACATGGAACTGTTGAAAACCTTACCTCAAGCGTAGAGGGCACAACTGCATTTTGCCCTTCAGGATTCTGAGGAGGATGGTGAGAGAAGCAACAAAATCCCGAGAATCACTGTGAAGGAATTTCAGGCCTTGGTGGCATCTTGGGGTCACCAGGTTTCAAAAAGCACCATTTGGTGCCACCTCCACCACAACAGGCTCTTTGGAGGGGCTGCCAGCAGAAAGACTTTTCTGACCAGAAGACACAGAAGCAAGCACTTGGATTTTGCCAAACATCATTTAAATTATGACTGGGGCAAGGTGCTGTGGTCAGATGAAGCCAATAACATGTTTCAGTCAGATACAGCATCGGCATGTTGGAGAAGCACCTAATACCCAGGGTGAAATATGATGTTGGGTCAGTCATGATTTGGGGCCATTTTAATTCAAGAGGTCCAGGGGCACTGGTTAAGATGAATGGCAGATTGAATTCGACCAAAGATCTGGATATTTTTGCTGTCAATCTGGTTGCCTCCGCCAGAAGGCTGGGACTTGGCCATAGGTGAACTTTCCAACATGACAATGACTCAGCACATACCTCAAGATCCACCCAGAAATGCTTCTGTGACAACTAAATCAACATTCTGCAATGGCCATCTCATTCACCAGGCCTCCATACAATTGAAAACCATGGGCTGAGTTGAAGAGGGCAGTTGATAAACACAAACCCAAGAGTGTGAAGGATCTTGAAAGGATCTGTTTAGAGGAATGTTCCGAAAATACCTCCAAATGCGTGCCTTAACGTCGTCAAATATTACAGGAATTGTTCACAGTGAGCCAGTCGAGTGAGTGATATCAAAGTCTCGCTACTCTCTTATAGGAGGGGCGGGGCTAGCATGCATTCTGCCAGTGAGCCAAATTTATGTCTCTCTTGGACCGTCCCATGACTTCAGTGAGGAACCAGAGGCCCGCTTGTGTGCACCTGGAATGAAGGATAGTTCTGTCATGTCTGGCAGATTAAGTGAGTGCTCTTAGGGAACCCGTGGACAGGAGGATGGGTGTGTGCCTTTGGGCCAGGGGCTTTGTGCCATCAGGACTTCACTGTGCTGCACGTGATGACAGAAGACCCTGCAAGACACCACACACAAACACACGCACATACACACCCAAGCGCGCTGACGCACTCTCACTTTCACTCATCATCTGACCATGTGACCGCTTCATCATCTGACTCAGTGATGGACTGGGTGGACTCAATCTCCCACTCCTCATAAAATACTCAGGACAATTTATGTCAGACCTTTCTTTCCTGAAGAGCAGTAGGAGCCAGCTGATTTATACGTTGATCTATGTTTATACCTGCTCGCAAACTGATTTGTGTGAAGTTTGTGAGACTGCTGCTGTGAAAAAAAAGTATGTCTTGTTTAGGGATGCGCTGATCCCACTTTTTCATTCCCGATACCGATACCTGGGCTTTGGGTGTTGGCCAATATGGAAGGCCAATCCGATACCAGTGTTGATTAAGCTGTATGTCTCACTGTGTCGAAGAGACTGAAATCATTCTTTCATGTATATGGCAACATCAAGCTTGGCATAATCATTGCTTTCCTTACATAGTGAAAGAAAATGTCACAAATGAATACATAGAAATAAATGTACTGAATTGTTATTTTTAAAATGATGGTATCCAGTACCAGATTGCCATGGTCACCAATACCTGATCTGGCTATTTGAGGCCGCACTGGACAGATATCCGATAGTGATATTGATGCATCTGTAGTTTAGTTTGTCCTGCATGATTTTTATGTTATTTGTTTGTCTTTATAATGAGGACTTTTTTTTTTTTTAAAATAATGCAATTGTTAACTGAATTGGTGTATTTCCGATAAAAGTGTGTATCAAACTCTTGATTGGATCTTGAAATAATAATTGAAATTCCTACTTTCATGGCTTTTCTTATATAGTTTTACAATTGGCTCATATTGTATGAATAGATTTGATCCCAGGAACTCATCTATAGAATCCATGTTATTGCGTATTTTCTTTGTTCTTTCTCTGCAATTAAATATAATGATCATTCTGAACAATCATAGCGGAGGATCCAGTACTGTCCTCAAATGATTTTAGAGCTTCATTCTTCAACAAAATTGAGGGCCACTGAAGATTAACCTGCCGCTGCTCCATATTCAAACCCTCTATTCCTGAATCAATTAGTCTTCACACCCTCATTGCACTCAGTGAAGCCTCCTTCCACATCTCTCAGAGTTATTTTTATCTTCTCACGCTGAACATTAATGCATTTGTAGTCCCAATGGTAAACGAGCCAACGGATGAAAAATTCCTCTCGTAGTTTGATGGATGGAAATGTTGAGTTGACTTGTATTTTCCCTCTTTACTCAGTTAGCAGTGAAATGGAGGGATACAGCGATGGGGTCAGGTCATGCACAAGAGAAGTGGAGGGGAATCTAATTCTTCTCCACATTGGGGATTTGGGTACTGGTTACCCTCTCTGTTCTGCAGTTTTAAGCATGTTCTTTGTGATTTGTGGAGATTACCGCCGAGTCATGACCCATTCACCTGTGTATCTAGGTAACAGGATATGCCTAATATATCTGCAATAAGGTGTTCACTGCTAAAGCTGAGGTCCCAGTTCCAACTGCTGAACAGTAGCAGAGCATATCTACAGCCAGCTATACTGCAGTTCATTGTAAATAACAGGATCTAGGGCAGGCCTGTGTGTGTGTGTGTGTGTGTGTGTGTTGTGTTTGTGTGTGTGTGTGTTGTGTGTTGTGTGTGTGTTTGTGTGTGTGTGTTGTTTGTTTGTGTGTTTGTGTTTGTGTTTGTGTGTGTGTGTGTGTGTGTTTGTGTTTGTGTTTGTGTTTGTGTGTGTGTTTGTGTTTGTGTTTGTGTTTGTGTTTGTTTGTGTTTGTGTGTTGTGTGTGTTTGTGTGTTGTGTTTTGTGTTTGTGTGTGTGTGTGTGTTTGTGTGTGTGTGTGTGTGTGTTTGTATACAGGTGTTTATTTTGCCGTATAAGGTCACACTGTGAAGGCATCTGCCCAGCTTCCCTTGTGGATCCACAGATGGTGATGTTGTCAAGGCCAAGGATTTAGGATTATCACCTCTTATGCTGCTGAGGAACACACTGCTTCAATCCTCAAGGGCGCCTAGCCTGCTCAGAAATGCGGACCGATAGCCTGACTCGCTGTCGGGCAGCTCCTCCTCTTGTCCTGGAATTAACATCTCCGCAAAAGCTTGTTTTCATGCAAGTGTTCTTGCGCAAGGAACCCCAAATCCATCCAGTACACTGTGCATCACACAGGTATACACATATACAGGTATACATACTCACTGATGAGCAAGAACATGAAAACCTTTCGCAGATGCAGTGAATAGTGTTGATTATCTCTTAACTATGGCACATGTCAAGGTCTGCAGACGGATCTTAGATGGTAAGCAAACAGTCGATTCTTGTATTCAGCGCGTTGGATATGGAATAATTTGGAACTGAACAACGTTGTCATGGGCCAAATCCCGACATGGGCTGACAAGTGGGTTTGAGCATCTCTGAAGTGGCTAGACATTTGGGGCGCTCCCTGTCACCAAATGTGAGTAACTACTGACAGTGGTCCAAGGGGGACCATGGTTTGTCAACCTAGAACCTGGGTTTTGGGCACTCAAGGTTCATTAATGCGCGGGGGCTATGAAGTTTATCCCGTCTGGTCCAAACTGACAGTATCTTTAGGTCACTCTCAGGAGAATGAAATTCCATATCCCTGGAACAGGCAGGGATTTAGCATCATTGTCTACACTACTGCTACTAGAGAAAGCCACAGGTACTAGTACTTCAGGCTCTTCCAAATCTGGTGGATGTTTTGCAAGTTTCTTCCGACATTGTGTGCAAATCCTCCGCCCAAGTTTTAGTTTGAGACTTGGGTGGTCTGCAATAGCCTTTTCAGTTACATCTCTTAAACCTGATGTCTTCTCTTTTCATGGACCCCAAAGAGAAAGAGTGACTTAGACTTTAACATCTTCTTGAAGTGAATTCAGAAGTGACTGTGCAAAATACTTTGACAGAACTAAGACAACCACTACCAGGAATTTTCTGCTGAGAAAGGAAGGGCAGCACCTCAAGTTCCCACGGGAATTCTCAGAGAGACTTCGGAGTAAGAAACATTGTATCACTTCAAAATTCCTGTTGGAATTCTACTAAAGGGAGTAACATCCGTAGCGGAGATGAGCGCAATCCCATAGCTGCACATGTTAAACAAGCGGGACGCAACATTAGCACTCTACGCTATATGGGTATCGAGAAGGTTAAACCCCCCCCGTGGTGGGGATCATGATAGGATACTTCTACAGCACAAAACTTATTACATTTACACCCTGAATACAATGGCTCCTTTTGGTCTCAATGAAGAGTTCGACTTAAAACCTTTGTTATGAATTGTAGCTACTATTGTCAGTTTTAGTTTTTGCACGGAATGTGTTTCCTTCTGACTGATTTTGATGTATTTGTGTTTTCTTTGCATGTGTACAAACTGGGAGTTTTAAACAGTACCTATGCTTGACCTATGGGTTTAAAATATACCTTGAGATACTAGGCTATATCATTTGGATGCAACTTGAATTGCATACAATATTAAATGTGCTGATTGTTGTGGAGAGTAGCCTACTATATGCATTGTTGATATGCCTTCACTTCTTTTTGTATGAATGTAGTGTTGTTTTGGTATCATAGATAATATGGGGTTGATGTGATTATTTCTGTATATTGGGACTCATTGCACTTTGGTTTGGTCTGTCTATCGTCTTCAGTGTATATAAACCCCCACCCCCACCCCTATCACATGTGTGGAACTCACCTGACGAAGGCCACGTCGGCCGAAACGTTGTGCAAGGAATGAAGTCTTCTGGGAGCAACTTAAACAGTGTGCGGACTTTTATTCTTTTCTACTGTGTTTTTTTTGGGTCCTGCACCTGTGATATCTGATTTTGGATGTGCGTGCGTTTATTCTATTTTTAATTCTACTAAGGGGTCCACCATTTAATGCTGATTGGGGGGGAGGAAGATTTGGTTGAGCCAGGATATTTTGTTGCACATATTCAGGGGTTTTTTTTTTTTTTTTTTTTTTTTTTTTTTGACGGAACAGGAATATTTATTGGTGTTTGCTGTTTTTCAGGGTGCCATGGCTGCTCTGACCAACCATGGTATATGGGATCCAGAATATTATTTTTTTTCAAAGAAACAGAAGCTGGGAAACTTATTTGAAATCTTCCTCCCCCCCCCATATTAAATGGGCCTCCCCTGAGGCCTCCTGATCTTCCCCTTGAAAATAAGCAATCTGGTTGGACTGTAAAAAAAAAAAAAAAAAAATGTAATGTGCGCATTGCCTTATGAATGGCGCATTTTGGAATGGACATCTCATATATAATTGCTCATTTCTCCGAAACTGTTAGAGTGGCCATCACCAAATTTACAGGAAAGCTTCTTTACATCATAAAGTACCTCTGACATGAATTACAGGAAAATTGAAAGATGTAATTTTTTGGGGTACATCTTTGAATTATATAATTTGTGATAATTTTTTTAGTAGGCGTCAAGAGACAGCTTATAGAGTGGGCTTATAGGGCTTGAAAAAAGCTTCAAAATGACACCAGATCAGCTCTCTAAGTGCTATACCTTTGGAGATATGGGTGTATAAATTCGCAAGGTATCGCTAATTAGCTCAAAGTTTGTTAGCACATAACTCCCTAATTAAGAGGCTTAGAGCAAAAAATTTTCCACTTCCAACAGTTATTTGTGGGTCTCAATCGTTTCCCCAAATTTGAAAAAAATCAGGGGTCAAGGAAAATTCTTGGTTGATTTGACATGGAATGACCCTCATGTGCATTGACTGGATACATGTGCACCATAATGGCATCAAGATCCACTGTGGGGAGGAAGGCAAGCTGGTAGAGGGAATGTAATACTCGGGGAGATGTTCTGCTAGGAAACTTCAAGTTTTGGAGTACAAGTGACGTCAGTTTGATGGAGCTGTTTTGGCTGCACTTTCACTATATTAGTCAGGTGGGTTTAAGTATCACAGCACCCTTGTGAGGCACACATTGCCATCTGGAAAGAGATTAATTGGTTGAGGATTTTATTTTCAACTAGATAATGACCCTAAACACCCTTCTAAGTTGTCCAAGAATGATCTCAGTTGGAGAGAAACATTTGGTGGCATAAAAGTTATGACTTTGAGAGCTTTAGCGAGTGAGGAAATAAAAAACGAAAAGAAAACCATGCCTGAAAGATTGAATGCTGTAATCAAAACAAAGGGTGGCCACACTAGATATTGAATTTTTATCTCAAAGACATTATTTTTTTGTTTTTACCATATATTATCCATTTATGTATTTTCATCTATATGATCCAATATTACATGAAATAAATACTCGAATAGTACTTGGTTTCTGATTTATCTTCATTTTCTTAAGTCTATAATCATCACTGCACACTACTGTAGGCCCACCAAATTTCCTTTGGGGTTTTGTTACTTTGCTCTGAATCTGTGCGCTAACCACACCCCATTTATTTAAATGCAAGACATAAATGTTACATTCGGAAATTAAATTGCTTTTAAATGCATAAATAAATATAAATAAATGTGGATTCATGAAATGGCGATGTTCACTGTTTACAAACAATGACGTCAAAGTTGCACATGCGCATTTTGGCAGTTGGCAGAAAGTGTGATCAGGACATAAATAACATGGCAAGTAGCTGCTTTGGTTCTTTGCTTAAAATCCTCAAAAACGTGATTCCTGAACCGTTAACAAACCTGTTGGTGCGGCCTGTAACGCAACAACTGACTGGCATTGCTATTTTAGATGTTTTATTAAGTACACATAGAGACAGAGATCTACAAGTATAAGAGGAGCCTTTTTGCCTACCACGTATCGAAACATTGACGTCATCGTGAACATCGCTATAAAGGTCTCCTGAAATAAATAAAAGCAGTCCTTCGAAAAATGTTCTTTTTTAAATAAGAACCTATTCATCTATTTAGTTATTTATTTATACATCAAATTATATTGAATAATTTATGTATACACTATAATTTATTATACATTTATTGCCTCCTTTATTTTGGGATTTATTTCATAGCATTTTTTATTAATTTCTTTGGTGTATTTTTTATTGGGCTGGGCCGCGAATAGTGGCCAGGCCCTTATAAACGCGAATGTCGCTGAGTATCTGAGTGAGTGACTGACTGACTGACTGCTTGAATGATCAAGTTCAACGATTGGCTGGCCGGCGGGGAAGAAGTTCAGCGATTGGTCGGCTGGCGGGCAAGAACTTCAACGATTGGTTGGCCGACGATTAGCTGGCTGGCTGGCCGGGCGTTTGTTACTCGTATCTCCTGGGGGGTATACTACGAAGCAAGTTCAACATAGACAGACTATATTTCAGTGAGCCGGCTCAACAAACCCTAAGCTCGCAATCAGAGATAATTGGTACCAAAACGGTGGTTGTAATATTTCTTTGTTAATCTCCTTTTCGTGCTTTCAACACTGTACGCGCTCTCTACATAAAAGCGTTTCATGCGTCAATTGACACTATATCCGTTTACAAAATGACCGATCGCGCGCTGTACATTCCCTGAGGACATTATCCCTGATCCAGAATCAGTAACACTGCGGGTTATCTCACCCCGTGGCACCAGGGGGCGCCGCCAGCGGCTTAATGGTAGACACACATAGACAGGCTATATTTCAGTGAACCAGCTCAACAAACCCTGAACTCGCAGAGATAATTGGTACCACAATGGTGGTCGTAATCTTTCTTGGTTAATGTCGGTTTTGTGCTTTCAACACTGTATGCGCTCTCAACAAAAGAGCGTTTCATGCAGCAATTGACCCTATTTCCGTTCATAAAATGACCGATCGCGTTCTGTATGTTTCTGCGAGGAAGCTATCCCTGATCCAGGATCAGTAACACTGCGGGTTATCTCCCCCCGCGCCACCAGGGGGCGCCGCCAGCGGCTTAATGGGACACCCATGTGAAGTTTACACTCTTTGTTTGGACACTTGAAAGACTGCATGATTATGCATGAGCATACTCAGGTGGACACTTGGGAAATTATAATTGAGATTTATGTTAGTGCATTCATGTTCGTTGCTGTATGCACTTGTTCGTTGGATGTAATGTAAGTGGTTGCTGGGTGATTAATAAAATCTTTAAAAAAAATAAAAATAAAGAAAATCTCCTAGGAGGAGTGGGTCGTGATTATGGACAGTTATGAAGAATGTAAATATATAGAAAACAGCAAAAAGCAACACTGTTGCTGCTAATAAGGCCAGAGAGGATTTCTGGCAGAAAATTGCTGACCGTAAGTCCTCTGATGAAGGACTAGTGGAAATCACATCAGTTTCTCAGCCAAATCAAACAAAATGAAATTAAATTATAGAATGAACTTTCTTATTTCTCGGCCAATTCTCATGATCTTGCTGTTAACTACAAGGCCTTTTTGAGAGCTCATAAATTCATTACAATTATTTGCATTTCAATTTTTTTTTCACATAGTTAATCATATTCATTCATCACCAATATCAAATAACGCTTTATGTAAACACATGGCAGCTCCTTCACTCGAGCATGTTTAGAAAGCGGTTTTACTCAAAACTGTGGATTCTTTGTCCATAACATGCCCAAAGACAAAACATGGGGAAAAAAAGGAATCTTTGAAGTTCGTTCTTACACCCTCACTATATAGGAACAGCCATGTGTTCACAAAAGTGACGTCACGTTCCCGGTTAGCACAACTGTAACAATAACTTTATTGTTTCATTACGATTCAGGAACATACATACATACTTTATCTGCTATCTACATCTGTTGCTGCTGTCTCTGTCAAATTCACATTCACAAAATCAATAACTGTTACCCTTACTCTAGCTCTTTGTCTATTCAAACGTATAACTTGCTTTTGATATGTTTTCCTTACTCAAGACCCCCCCCACCTCCCACTACCTCACACACTCTCACTCACTCCCACTCTCTCACTCACACTCTCACTCTCACTCTCTCACTCACACTCTCACTCTCACACTCACTCACACTCTCACTCTTTCACATTCTTACACTCTCCCCACCCACTTTGTAAATAATCAGCTTCAGCTCATTACTAATATAATTGCATGAGCTTTGCCCCATTTAGCACCCTTTTCTTGGGCCCACATTCTCATACAGCACTTGGCGGCCCAGCCATATACTAGGTTGCACCTAGTCTTGTTTATTTAATATTGACTTGAATGGCATTCCATAATGTAACTGGGTGATAGAAATGTGCAACTGGAGTTCATATTTCAAGATAATATGGCTGGTTCACTGCATACTTTTGGGTTTATCTTACTGTATTTCACTAGATTTTGACCATTTTCTGTGTTTGTGATCTTTGGTTAATAGGATGTGGGAAGCCATGTCCTCTTCTTATATGACATGTTAGCTGGAGGCGTAAGACTCATCCACTTAAGCACTGTAATGCGCTACAGCCTCAATAAAAACCCTCACTTCTTCCCTCAGTAAACCACAGTTACATAAACGATGAGTTATCAGCTTTGTGAGCCCGATTTAAGAAATTAAAAAGCTCTGTGGGGGGGGGAAGGAATGAGCAGAGGCAAAGTCTTCCACTGAATGTGTCTGCAGGACCATGGTTCCAGGTAATAAATACGTAGGTGGTCATAAAAGTGCTGCAATTGCTCAGAAGTCCAAGTTTCCCCCGCAAGGCAGAGTAGCATTGCTCTGTCCTGGTGGCAGTTTTTCAGTGATTGGGCATAGGGATGAATGATAGCAGGTGAACCGTTGGGGGAATGGGGGGATAAGTGGCTGTTGCTCCGGTCGTCCCATTTCCTTTTTTTGGGGGGGGTGGTATAAAAACACTGGGGGAACAGGTGACAGGTGACTGCGGTGATGAAGCGTGGCTCATATGGTCACGTGCCTCCCTTCCCCTCTCTGGGTGCTTAGGGTCTACCACAGTGAGTGGATTTGTGAAGGGAAATGGGCAGTACTTCCCCAGTGAGTGTCTCGCCCCCCAGGCTGTGTTAAAATATTGATGGCATTTCCTCTGCTCAGTGTCCCCTGCTGGTTATGGATAATGACTGACACCTCCATCTGACATGGGTTGGGGGCCACCATCAGGATTTGGGGGAGAGGGTCTAATGGGGACTGATTGGTAGATTGGGGGAGAAAATTCAAAAGCATGTTGCCAAGCGATGGTCTTTTTTTTGAGGGAGGGTGGAAAGAGTCAAACGGTTCTTTATAATGCTAATTCTCTGTGATGTCATTGTATTTTCATTCAAGGAACAGTTGGCGAGTATGTTAGTGTGGGGCTGTTTTACCCATATGCTGCTCTCCCATTGACCCAGATAGGGATTAACTGGGAATGGGGAAAAAAGTGCTACTCTAAGCCTATTTCTGAGCAATCTCCACCGCCACGAGCACTCCCATGTTCACTTCATCGCCATCTCTCTGATCGCTAATTCTCTTTACAGTGATAGCCTTACATCTGTCAACTTGCGGGATTATGGTTACGCTCTTTCTCTTGTCAAAAACGTAAACATTCATGCACTATAAAACATTGTAATGCATACTTGTTTCGTATATGGCAGTTTATGACATTGTTCATAGCCAGCCTGTTAAATAGTGAAGTCTTTTTCTGTGTGGGCTGCAATGGTGTCTGTTGTTTGCATGATATGCGCCTCTGTTTGGGAAATTCATTGCAGGAATACTGGGAGGGGTAGCCTGAGGAAGACGGTGGCCCTGATTGGCTGTCGGGCTGTTGCTATGGGGGTTAGGCCGCTGTTTTATTGGCCAAGTCTTTCATAACCTGGAGCGACCCAAAAGCAGCATCCCACAGTTGTTATGACAACAGACAGGAAATGTGTGCTTGCCATAATAGTAGCCTAGAATGCATTTTCTGGGGCATTCTTTCTGTTTTTGTTTGTTTTTTTTATTATTATTATTATTATTATTATTCTTCTTCTTCTTCTCAGCAGACTTAGTCTGGTAGTCTGAATTGTGGAGAGCACGTAATTTCTTAAAAAATAAATAAATAAATAAATCAAAATAAAAGAAGAGACTGTTTCCGGAACATGTGCAATGTTAAAAATTGCGCTATTGATTGAGATGAGAAACAAACTTTTCTCTCTAGAAAGAACATTTTTGAACGATGTATTCATATCAAAGTTAATGCTTTGCTGTGCTAAACTGCTGTTTTGTTCTGCCATATTAACAATTAGAACTAAGTAATTCTGTGAAGACTGCCAGAACCGTACCAGCTTCAAATTGTCGAGGCAGAACTAAGTTGTCTTGATTTGATTTGGTAAAATGTAAATTCATTTAATTCTAGATCGGCAGCTGCCAATGCATGCGTCATCCTTTGCTAAAATGGAAAGCAGTAGGTGGGCTTCTTGCACTGTAGAGGCAAGTGTGATGATGAGTGATCATGTCATCTTGCCAGAGTCCCTCCTTGATACAGATGGAGCTCTAAGTATTTGGATAAAAACATCAATTTTGAAGTGCTGCAAATCCTACATGCTGTGTATCCGGTGAACCGTGTTACAGCTCTTTACAAATGTGTGACTGTCCAGATACTTCTGAACCTCAGTCTGTGTTTGTACCTCTGCCAGTGCAGATATCGACTGCTTACCACATTCGGTGTGTTTACATGACGTTAGAGAAAATCGAATGATTGTGTTAGTCCGACTATAACTGGACTTTTAAAATGCATGTTAACATGACTGGAATCGCGCTAAATTGAATTTCTCATAGTCCGGCTAACACACCCAGCTAATGCGGTTAGTAGTAGCATTATGCTTGCATGCATCCCCCTTGTTCCTGAGGGTGCTACTGTAGATATGACCATGGGCGCAACTTCCGGCGGAAGTAGTTTTTAGCGAGTGGCTAGTCAAGAACAGTGGCGTTTCTTTCAGTTAACTTGGCGATTACATCTCGTTTTTTTAACAAATTAGCTTGCTTTTCTTAAAATGTCAGAGCTCCGGTACCTATTGTGCTGTTGGAGGCTGAACTAACAACCAAAAGAAGCTAAATTTAGGGTTTGATCAACAGTGTTTTGAACACGCACCCAGAACAGGGGATTGTCCTTGTGTTCAGCGAAACGGTTTCCATCGCCTACCTACAGAAGAGGAAGCCAGAATTTGGCTGAAAAACCTGAATTTGAAAAGACCCCCGAAAACATTAGGTGCTCATTTTATTATGTCGACAAACAACGATTCCTACTTTATGGCTAGGCTCAAACAGACCGCCGCAGAGGAGACGCCGGGTCCTCAGAAGCATTTTGACAGCGGTGCCAGGAGAGCACAAGGTATGATTTCACGTGTAGGGAGGACATAAAATTGTTGCATTCGTCCAGTAATGCCAGTCAGTGTAACTTACATTTCATCCTGTACAGTTTAAGATGAGGCTGTAGAGGTAGCAATAGTCTACTACAATTTGAAAATGGCCTACTCTGTTCCAAACAATAGTCTTGCACTCCAAATCTCATTTCACTAAAATTGAAAGTATGGGAAAAATGGATTCAGTGTGTTTTACATGTTATAGTATTGGATTAGCTAACAACTTAATACCGTATAATGTAGTTGGCTGGAGTAGAGCTAATTTGACTCGTACTGTCGGATGGCTTAATTACTCTGTATAACAATCCATTAAGTTTCATATGTAGAGCAATATTTACCGCTGAAATATAGTGTTTCCTTCATAAATATTCTCAGAAAGTACTTGTATATCTGTTTTAAGGTACATAAGGTTGTATACTACCTCCTTTAACAAAACGCGACTGACCTTGTTGCTGTGGAAGTACTGCATACGCTTCGGAGCTTTGTAGATTGTTCATAGCTTCGCAGTCTGTGGCAATGGAGTCGCTAATGTAGCCAAATGCGCTAGTGTGGCTACTGCTTCAGGTCGCTCTCCCATTCTTCGATAGTAGAAGGCAGCGGTACCGTAACTTTATCCCATCTGAGGGCTAAAAGGTGATGTTCCCTCATATTATTTTCCAATCGCTTAAAAAGAGGATTCGCGTGAGCCGCTACCATGGTAAACAGTTCAGTGACAGGATGCAGCGGAAGTTACTCCCAGAATTCACACAAGGGATCATGGGACATGGGAATAAGGTGGATAAGCTTGAATCGAACCGAACTGGACTATGCGCTCTGAGCATGCTCCACATTCTTCGTACGGGGCTTTGACCCGGAAGTCTTGTGGAAATTTAAAAACCAAACTGTTAAGCGAGAACTCTGAGCTCTGACTAGCTCGCAAGTTTGTACTGAACAGTAGCAATCCTCGTCTGCAAGGGCATTGGTATTTGAACAGTAACGCCTTGGGGTCTCTTAACTTCTACTGTTAATTCGCATGATTTATGGAATGTCTTGCGCGTCATCCGAAAATTTCTTTCCACTTGCTATCGGAAAAACGACGCTCTCCCACCAGTCATTACTCTTGACCCGCATCCAACATGCATGGGAAACCCAGGAGTGCATTTTGCGAAAGCAAAGATGCTAACTTACATAGTTCGGCCATTCACAGTGTATGTAAGTATGTTAGTTGCTTGCTACTAAGCTTCTGGGAAACGCAGTCCGGGGTAGTAGAAAGGGCACAAAGTAGAGCATAGCGGCGTTTTAGCCAAGCTTCGGCTACCGCCATAACCACCGGCGATAGCATGCATCTCAGTTGTACGAAAAGAATAGTGAACAACCCGTATTAAACGTACAGAGCTGTAAAGTTATCCATGTTCTTGTCACTCGATCTTATACAGTCAATGCATTTGACATGCTACTAGCTAGCCGGCCGCGGGCTAATTTGTTTCTCAGATGTTTGGTCTATAACGTAATGGGTCAAGTAGAAAAAGATGCAACACGAACAAGCTGAAAGGCATAAAAAATGAAGAATCCAACCAGGTGCTCAACGGTGGATAAAACAGAAGTAAAGTCGGTGCTCTTGAATCAACAGGGAAAAAATCTCAAAAGACTAAAAACAAGGATGATCCAGGCACTCAACGAAGAGTAGGCATTTTTTTGCCTACTGTGTAGGCTATTTTTTAATTGCCTTCTTGTTGATGGCTATTAATTAATTTAATATGTAAATTTACTAATTGCTCTGGGTACACCTGTGTCTATTTTAGTAATTTGCTGTGACTAGTCTTTGTGTCCTGACGAAGGCTGTAGGGCCGAAACATGTTGACAATTACTAGCCAGTACTAAATAAAGGCTTTTTTTAATCGCCACTATCCGTTAAGCTGAAAGGCATATTGCTACCTATCGTAGCGGAGACAGGCATGCTTGGGTGAATAAATTGAATTTCGTCCTGAACACATATCTGGGACAAGGACAGTACTCCGATTGGATGGCTTAATCGAGCTATTTGCGTAGCTCTACTTAAAGGTGCATGTAAACGTACTGATTTACCAGCTTGTTCATTGCTTTGTGGGGTTCGAGGACCCCGCTAGAAAGATTGAGTGAGTGACTGAGTGATCAATCCATCGATCTTGGTGTGAAATTTTGAATGCTAATCCTCTATCTCCCTCCCTCCAAATACCTTGTTCTATTTTCTCATTCATTGTGCCGTGTAGAGTTACAGTAGTGTTGACAAAGGGAGCCCCTGCCTTGTCTGTTGAGAGGTAACCATAGACTCCTGTAAAAGATTAATGAGCCCTGTTACGCATGGAGATCAATATTTGCTTTTTGTTTTCTGTTTCTCCCCCACTTCGTTCAGCCTGATGGGCATGGCTGGCCTGCTTGGTGCTGGCCCCTCATGCATATTAATGAAGACAGACTGGGACTTCCTTTATCCAAATGTCTTTTTTTTTCTCACTGGTGGAGCGGACAAAAAAAAATAATGTGCTGTCTTGCTGATTTGAGGGTCCTCGGGATCCACAGCTGTGAATAAAAATTTGTATATTAGTGATGGTTTCTTTTTTGTTCAGTCTTTATTTAACCGGGGTATTCTCAGAGACCGCCATCCCTTTTGCTAGTGTGCGGAGGAGACTGTGACTAATGGATACCTCCATTCCAGTGGTCTGCCGATCTGTGATCTAAACAATGTCCAGGACTGACATTCACATTAAGTTCCCTGGAGTAGAAGCACTTGTCTATGATCCCCCATCGATTATGAGCTCAGGAACTGATCTGAGATCTGTGGGACACTCCTGCCCTGAGAAACTTGAATTAAGGACCCGTGCTCATGATATGTTTTAAGCATTGCGCTCCATCTGTGAGTTTGTGTCTGTGGGGATCACCACCCTGTGCAATGGAGTTTTAGTGGGGCCAACTCTGTGATGCAGACCAACAAGTAGAAGAGAGGTTTGGAACAGGGCTGGTAGCTTTTCTTTTGGGCCTCTTGTTCCATTTCTTGAGAGAGGAGGTGTCAAACTGATTTTCCTGAGAGCTGCAGTTTTCCCAGCAATGTCTGTGGTTTTTTATGATTTCCTTTCAATCCACAGCTACAGATTATGGTCCTTAGACACGAAGGCAAGTTGACATTCTCCTGCCACTGGATTTATGATACATTTTTGCGTAAAGATTTTGGTTTTTCTTTTAAGCGAGAAACTATTTGTACTGGAAGTGAAATGACGTCACTTACAATCTGAACGGTGAACTTCAGTGATTTTGAAAGCTTTTGAAAAGTAAGTTACAGTACTTTTCTACAGCCCTCTGCACAAAGTTTGGCGATTTTTTTTTTTTTAAATTTATTGATTTATTTATATATATATCTTTTTGCCAGTTATTGACTTGAATTATTTTTTTTGCCGAGAACACCATGAAAACCAGTTGACACTGCAGCCTTCCAGAACTGTAGTCTGACACCTGTGTGTCTAGTCAAACATGGGGCTCCCCAGCCCAGTTCCTGGAGATCTACATCCTGCGGTTTCCTGTTTTCGCGCTCACGTGGCTCATATTCAACACATTGGCAGGTCAAGGTCTGCTGAACTGCTGGGCCCTGAGAATCTAGGGGACAAACCCTTTGTTACTTTTCATCATGTCTTTGCCTCAAAGGGAGGGGGGACACACTGTTTTTGTGTGGTTTCCCGCATACATCCCCGTCCGCGTCGGCGTTCCCACCGTTTCGAGACCGTAACTCAGAAACTGTTTGATATATTTCCATGAAAGTTTTCACACACTTGCATCAGGTTGTGCAGATGAGCCTTTTGCTATTTTGAGGTTATTAACTTTTCTACTTTCTTTCTAAATGTCTGTGAACATCAATGAGGGGTGGCTGTGGTGGTGGGGGGAGTTTGTTTTTAAGGCAAAAAAAAAAAAAAAAATCTCTAGTTTTATTCTGTGCCTTTTCATTTCAGAGAAATCCCATGTGACTGAGAGTAAAATATCCTTTTCTATCTCTCCTCAGGTGATTTCATGTGGATGGGAAGCACCTCCTGATCTTCCCTGCCCTCATCCTCCCTCCTACCCCTCCCTCCGTCACCCTCCTCTAGACTCCCAGAGCCTCCCCTCCTCCTCCTCGTCGCCATGACATCTACTCTGCAGACCCTGGCCTTTGAGCTGGTTCCTGCCCAGCGAGACGGGAGCCCTGAACGCCTCTACAGCTGCGAGGATGAGATTGAGCGCCGATACGAGATCGTCCCGTCCGTGGTCTGCTCTATGTGCTGCCTCTTCGGCATTATCTACTGCTTCTTTGGTAAAATTGGGATGTTGGGAGAGGGCAGAGCGTTTTGCAAATGGGCAGGACATTTTTGGACAGGCAAAGTGAGCTGGAAGTGGGCTTAGTATTTTGGGGGAGATTTGAGAATTTTGGAAGAGGGTAGCAAGAGCAGAACATTTCGTGAGTGGGCTGAGCATGCTGGGAGTGGGCGGAGTGTGCTAAAATCACTACTGACGTACTTCGCTTCTCTACTTAATATACTGGGAGTGCTTTTTGTGTTGCCAACATGACACATCTGCGTGATTACATAAGTATGTTGTGGCACAGTGTGTTCGTGCTATGGTGTTATTGCCGCTAAAGTGTGGCTTTGTTATTGTTTTTAAAAACTGAATTTAAAAAACAATTATTTCAAAATCTCATTATCATTTATAAGTTGATCAGTATCAGTGTTATTTGATCGTTTTTGTCGTTGCATTCCATTACAGGTATTTCGAAGAAGCCTTTATCCAGAGTGATTCAACAATTGTGAATAAAATGATCATTTTCTTTCAAAAACATCATCATTTCTGGGGTATTCCAAACTTTTGAGCAGTCCCTTAAATGGGATCAGTGTCGCACGCTTTTGTTGAATGTCAAGTGGAAGCAGCTTTAATACCGCTGATAACCCGTGGGGTTTGATGGAGAATTTCTTTTGTAGGAACTTAAGCCCTTTTCCTTTTGTTGTCAGTGATCAAATATAACCATATTCTATGAAACACTGAAGAATGATCCAGTATTCAGAACAGAGGTTTTGTACTACTTTGGCAGAAGTGACTCATCTACGCTAGTCCATCAGCCTCTAATCTCAAAAAGGTGATGTGGAAGTTAACAAGATTGTGGGTGCAGTGCGCCAAATAGTTGTTCTAAAAAATTAAATGGCTTATCAAGAGAGTGTCATCAATAAATATAAATTACAGAAGTTTCCGCAAGTTTCCCGTCTTCGAATACGCAAGTTTTATGTTTTTTTGAACATTTATCCACACACCCCTTTCTAACCATTGCTAGAAGTTTGAGTTAGTTGTAGTTGGGCCAGCGTTCTGAGTGCTAGACCGCTCTTCAATTTTGTTTTATCCCCAGTAGGGCGAAAGCCCAAAATGGGGATTATGTTGTGGTGCATTCCATCTGTCCGTCTGACTGTCTGTACGTATTGGAAGGTACTTGGCTGGTGAAATCAACTCCTACAGTTTTCATAGGACGTTCATGAAACTTTGCACAAATGCTGCAGATAAACTGATACGCATATTGCAGTCGTGGCTCTGGTGGGGGATGTTGTACTCTCGGAGCAATTGTTTAAAGTGGTTATATTGGATCATTGACAACGTAGCAAAAACCTGAATTTCCCCTTTAACTGCTACAAGGGGAATGTCAATCTGTGAGACCCAGAGCTGCTCCCTCTGGTGGGGAGGGAGAGTACTGTTACCGAGCCTGCAACCTCCAGTGAACCCAGATACCGCTAATTAATTGCGTCTTAAACTTCTCCTCAGTCTCTCCTTTCATTCATTATTGATTAAGTGTATTGGGGTCGCGTCCGTCGACAGCTTGCGTAAGCCTCTATTGAACTGGTCTGCACTTCTTGCCGACTCCGAGTATCTCTATTCTTTATCTTTTCTCCCATTAGCACATCAATCAAGTTTTCCCAGATGTAGAGACTTTTCTAGGGCTTTCGAGGTGAGAGATTGACTTAATTTAGTGCAGTTAAAAAGGCAGGATTGTGAGGTTTTAGGGTGATGAAAAAATGAGGGTCAGGTTTTTTTTTTTTTTTTTTTTTTTGCTTCTGGGGCCACACTTTGATCTTTCTCTGAGGGCAAGCGTCAGGTGTGCTTTAATCGTATCCATTGTGTCTTTCTCCCTCCTTTTTCCCATCCATTGTGACCTTCCTCCTCTTTTCTACCTGTCCTTTTCCTCTTTCCCTTCATCCCTCTTTTTCCAATGCTGCCGACTTCGTACATCTCCACCTCTCCCTTTCCATCTTTTCTGACCTCTATATGCATTCGTCTTTGTAATTCAATCCCTCTGCACCTCCTCCTCTCCTCTCTTTCTGCTCCTACTCTCCTGTCGTCGTCCTCCTCCTCCTCCTCCTCCAGGATACCGCTGCTTCAAGGCGGTGATGTTCCTGACAGGGCTGATGTTTGGCTCCATCATCATCTTCATGCTGTGCTATAAGGAGCGGGTGATGGAGACCCAGTTGAGCGTGGAGGCCAGTGCGGGGATCGGACTGGGCATCGGCGTGCTGTGCGGCCTGGTGACCATGCTGGTGCGGAGCGTGGGGCTCTTCATGGTGGGGCTGCTGCTGGGGCTGCTGGTGGCAGTGGCGGGGCTGGTGGTGATGGAGGAGTTCTACCACCCGCGCACGGTGTGGATCCCGCTAGGCATGCTGCTGGGCTCCGGCATGCTCTTCGCCGTGCTCACCCTGCAGTGGCAGCGCTGCTTCACCACGCTGTCCACCGCCGTCTTCGGCTCGGCCGTCATCACCGTCACCCTCGACTACTTCATCGAGCTCTGCGCGCTGGTGCGCTACGTATACGAGCGGATCAAGGCTGGGCCGCGGCAGCCCGTGTGCTGGTTCAGCTGGGTCATTCTCGGGGTGTGGCCCGTGCTCACGCTGCTGGGAGTGCTCATTCAGTGGAAGGTGACCGGCGAGGGGTACTCTCACACCGAGGGTGAGTCTGGGCCCCGGTCTGACCCACCATCTTTTGCTTCCATTATGCCGTTTGATTTTACCCATTCATTATCTTATCCGCGTGTTCATGGTCAGTGTCAAGGGGGACTGGAGCCCATTTCAGAGTGTATTGGCCGAGATTTAGAGTAGACATTTCACAGGTATTTATGTTATTGTGGAACATTGCATTGACCTCAATGTCAACTTTTCACCGGTTTATTTTCTTGAAATGGGTCTGGTTCTTCCCGAGATTTATGCTTTCCTATAAAGATAATTACAACGGCATCAAATGGTGATAAATAAGACAGGACTAAAGGCAGACAAAGTTCAAAGCAACAAGCAGAAAATGCAGCATTGTTTCTGTGAAGTGAAATGCCAATATCCACAATGTCTGTCTTGATTTAGGTGATATGGAGGGCAGTTTCAGACTGTCCTG
Source organism: Gymnothorax javanicus (assembly GCA_029692085.1). NCBI lineage: Eukaryota > Metazoa > Chordata > Actinopteri > Anguilliformes > Muraenidae > Gymnothorax > Gymnothorax javanicus. Next base: position 49,700,159 of record CM056204.1, read on the forward strand.
TGCTGCGTTTTGTATGATAAATTCTCTGTGTTATACACAGTACATCAGTATAGTATTAACTCCGATGAGCAAAAAATAATGACCACCTACATAAAATGCTGGTAGTCCTCCACATGTCACCTAAACGGATCTAAGCCACTTAGATCATGTTGAGTCATGGACTCAACAAGACCTCTGAAAGTGCCCTGTGGAGTCTGACACCAAGATTTTTGCAGCAGATCCTTTACGTTCTGTAAGGTGTGAGATGCTGTAGCCGCAGAACTGGCTTTTTGTTCCAGCACATCCCACAGTTGCTCGATCAGACTTTGATTTGGAGAATTTGGAGGTCATGTTCTGCAAACCTTTCCAAAATAATTTTTTTTGCGGTATGGCAGGGCGTATTATTCTTCCAGAGGCCACTGTCGAAATTCTGTTATCATGAAGGGAATGACCTCGCCATCCACATGATGCAGGTAAAAATGAGACTCATCAGACCAGCCAACCTTCTTCCATTGCCCCATGGTCCAGTTACAATGCTTGTGTGGCCGGTTGTAGGCACTTTTGATGGAGGACAAAGGTTTTCCAAGGTACACTGACCAGTCTGCAGCTATACAGCCCCATATGCAGCAAAATGCAATGCATTATGTGTTGTGGCATATTCTTTTCATAACCATCATTAAAATCTTATGCAGCTTGTGCCACTGTAGCGCTTCTGTCAGTTGGGACCCAGTGGGATAGCCAATGTTGCCCTTGTGCATGTTAGAGCCTTGGGTGTCCAACACCCTGTTGCTGGTTCGTGGTTTGTCCTTCTTTTCCTGCCTCTGTCAGTAGGTCCTGGCCACTGCCAACTTGAGCTCCCCATGAAGCCTAGCCATGTCGGTGATGCTCTGAGCCCAGTGGTCCAGTCATGATGATTTCGCTCGTGTCAAAGTCGCTCAGGTCTTAACCCCCCTGCCCGTGGCTCCCAAACCCAACCTGTAGATGACTAGGACCATCTGGTTGCTTACTGTCCAATATATCCCAGACCTTGGCATGCGCTGTTCTTGGGAGATAATGTTACTTGATTCAGCTGTGAGAGGTCATAATGTTTTAGATCATCGGTGTATGCTTTGTCCCCTATTAGCAGTTCTGTATTAGTGTGTTGTGTACCGTTTCCATTTTAACTTGAATGCAAAACCAATGTGCCAGTGGAGCAGTATTTGTTTTGGCTCTGCTGCATATGAGAATAGAAATAAAATGCTAACTTTCATTTTAAGTTTGAGGAATGTAATTTCATACTTTGTTTAGGGAGCAAAAGCAGTTGGACAGTTGGCTGCACAGTTGTCTCATGGACAGCTATATGTGGTTATATTATTAATTTATAAGCAAGAAAGCCAACAAAAAGGAACTGTGAATGTGGCTTAGAGGGCATAGCTTCTTCTGTGGTTATCGCTCAATATGAAGACCACAAAAGCGTGAATGCCTGTAGAATCTCGCGCTCGTGTTAAATCATTTACACACAGTAGTCGCTACGATATGCATCAAATTGTCACAATATTCATATGGCCAAACAAAATGGACATTTGATGTCCGGAACTAAGAGGAGGCCGCTGTGCCGATTGACTCAGGGGTCAGAAGTGGGCCCTACCCTGACAGATGTTTGCTGGGGTTAAAAGTCCGCGGCGAATGGAGGTGAAACGGAGAAAAGGGGGAGCAAAGGACATGAGGGGGATGAAAAGGGGGATCACTTACACACACACACATACACACACACACACACACACACACACACACACACACACACACACCATCTGCCAGGCAGTTCAGGGTTTCTTGTATTATCTTGGGCTGTCCAGGTCCCCTTGTGCCCTCAGGATAATTGCAATATTCATGTGGATGTTAATTCGCAGCGTTGAGTGGGGCCGTTCGCCAGAGAGTATTTTTAGTGTTTCTTTTGACTGAAATTACAGTCTTAAATCAGAGTGGTAAATAGTGTGTATGTGGGTGTGCATTTGTACATGAGTATGAGTAAGCGTTGTATTTGCATGCGGTATGAGTGGGTGTGCTATATTGCGTGGGCGGTGTATTGTGGCGTAGTGGGTGAATTTGGTCTCACTCTCCTTTGGGCGCTCTGTGTGTATACTGTGTGAGTGGGCGTGGTATGTGTTTGTATGAGTGGTGTGTTGTTTATATGGATATAAAATGTGTTTATGTTGTATGAACAATCACATGCAGAATTTTTAACACACTTGATAAAAATGAAGGAAAAAGGCTACATACAGTAAACACCAGTTAAAACTTCATGAGTAGAAGCCTGTGGGAAAGCTATACTTTTATTTCAGTACATTTATTTTCATGTTTCTTTGTTTACCTTTAAGTGATTGCATTTTTATGAGAACACAAATGCTAAGTTGTAAGGCAAAAAATATAATTTGGTCCCATCTGACCATAGTAGTCTCTCTCAAACACTGTTTCAGTGACGTTGGGAAAACGCCAGTTGCTTTGTTCTGTTTCTTTTGCTTACTAATGGCCATCTTTGTGCTAACTTCAGAATGTTTGGTGCCATGTGGGCGGTTTGTTATGGTTGTTTTTCAGGCTTTGTGACCCCAAGAGGCTACCAGTCACTGAAGTGTTTTCACCATCCTCTTCTATGGGGTCTAATTTGCCTACCTTACCATCTTTCTCACCATCCATAGGGGCAATATGCAGACGAGAGTTAAAAATACAGCAAAATTCATTTTGGTTGAACTTAATAATTAAGATTGGGTGCCAATAATTTTTATACCTATAGTGTTCAGCAAGAATGATATTTCTTCATAAAAACATGAGAATAAATGTATTAAAATGAAAGTATGCCGTATTCGCATATGTTTGAACGGAAATTATGGATTGTGTTGTTTGTTACTCGTCTATTTTTCTTTGTTTTTATTAGGGGTGTAAATGGTTCTGCACTTGGCTGCACAAGCTGAATGCACGAATGTGCTTTCTTGTGCTGTTTTGAGTAAGTCGGTGTGAACTCTCTCTCTCTCTGTGTCTGTCTGTCTGTCTGTGTGTGGCTGTGCGTCTGCAGTGATTATCAGCCGGCAGCAGCGGCGGGTTCAGCTGATGCGTATCCGGCAGAAGGAGGAGAGGAGAGAGAGCAGGAAGAAGAGGAAGAAGAAGAAGCCGCAGCCGCAGCAGCAGCAGACCTATCAGCCCCAGCACACGCACCAGCCCAAACCTCTCCAGCCTGAGCCCGGCTACCGCCGCAAACCTAACCCCATACGCCGCTACGACGGGGACGTCCTCTCTCCGGTCAGCCTCCCTCGCCTGTGCTCTGGGTCTCTCCCTTTCCACATTTCCCCTTCAATGATGTCTCATCCCCACTCTCTCTCTCTTTCTCTTTCTCTCTCTCTCTCTCTCTCGTGGTCTTCTCCCTTTCCCTCTCTCCTCTTATTCTAATTTTCTTTTGTTCTCTTCATCGTCTGCTCTCACTCCCATTCTGTATCTCTTCCTATCCTCCTCCTATTCTGTTCTTTCTTCAAGCTCACACTCGTTCTCTCGCTCATGCTCTCCTCTACTCGCTCTCTCACTCTCTCTCCTTGGTTTTTATTATTCCCTCTTTTGTGCTTACCCGAGGCTCTTGTTCTATTCATACCCTCATCCTCCCAGTGCTATCTCATTCTCTCTCTCTCTCTCTCTCTCTCTCTCTCTCTCTCTCTCTCTCTCATGTTTCTGTTGTTAGAGTGCTTGTTCAAAAAAGTTGGGGAGGATTTCACCAAACAAATGTTTGTTCTTGGTTTTAAGTATAAAAAGTTGGCAAAAGGCAGTGTCAACTAATCAACTTTGTGTTGGGAGAAGCAAAATTGGCCGTCTACATGAGCAGAAAGAGGAAGATCGAGGACTCGGTTGACATTGATCTTACTCTGCTGTTCCATAGGATGCTCAAAGCGAGAATTATGATTGATTTTAATTAATACTAAGAGATGAAGGAGTTTGGTCAGTTCAGCCTGATGTGGGCACATGGTGAAACTTTGTGCTCTGTCATAGAAAACCAGCTTATTTTCTCAGAAGACCTGTTGTGAAGTTTTTTCTTCCCTTCCTCCCCGGTATTTATCTTATTTTTTGTTTGTGCTTCTGAAGTGAATGGTGTTAATTTGTAAAGGGCGTCTAGTCACATGACTTAATGAAGGTACCTTTGAAAAATCAAAAATCTCTCTCTCTAGGAGTCTTCCATCTCTCCTTGTTTCTTTGCACTTACCTTCGTTTCTCTTCTTGCTCTCTCTCCGCAGAGTTACATCCAGAGTTTTCGGGACAGGCAGGTGGACAGACGAGGTTATCCTCAGGGGCGGCTTGTCAGTGGGACTCACACCATAGTGGACCTGGACTACGACTGCGGCTCCACTGTGCCCCTCACGGCCTCGGCTGGGCCTGCCGTGCGGGTGTAATGTCGGCCTCTGCTGGCCTGGGGTGGCGTTGCTGCCAAAAAAAATTGCGCTTTCCCCAGGACTCCCTCTCTCATTGGATGCAGTGCTACAGGGTTTTGTTACAGTATCCCAGGAAGATTCACTGATGCCCTTACATTCCATAATCCTGGCTAACTCTTACATTCCAGTGACACAGAACTCATTTGGGCAGTGTGGGAAAGACCATGACTCCTCTTTAATGCACTCATTCCCTACCACATATTCTACTTCGGGGAGTTTTAGAGGAATCGAACCTACTCAGGATGGTACAGCTACAATAAGGAATAAGGAAATCAAACCAGCTTTTTGGATACCTGTTTTGTTACATCCCCTCATATGAAATATTTGTGATTTCGCTGGAGAGATTTGGTGTTTATTTTATGATGATTTTATTGTCCAGCTGAAATCCCCTCCAGAGTCCCCATGTTTGTCTCAGTAAAACTTTGAAAAAATCTGAGCATTTTGGAATCATTTTATATATTGAATTTTTAAAATCAGATGAGGGAATACGTGCAATTGTACATGAAAATGCATGCTAATATCCCTGTCATTTGCCCTTGCTCCTCCAACTGTTATGTCCATTGTTAAAGTCAAAACAAAATGAAATGCGCAGTGCAACTGAGAGAAGTAAAGTAATGCATTATTTTAACAGGATAATCTCCTCTTAGAGCCCTTGTTTGGTACAAATGTGAATTTCAGTCTTGATTTTGAGATGTATAAGTAAAAAACAGATTTGTAGCTGAGGGACAAACTGATTTTTTCCCCCCTCATGGAGTGGACTCTACCAGTCTGCTCTTGGCATTTCATAGTTTTGTCTTGACTAGACTAGGACCAACCCATTGAGTAATATGTGAATTTTTAAGTCCCTGTTTGACACTAAAAACTAAAATGCGTCAGGAGTTTGCCTCAGGAATTATCTGTCCTAGGCCATTTAAAAAATGACTTTGGGCTGCATTCTGTCCTCTCACTCCCAGAGGAGGGAGTATTGTTTTTGTGATAATAAAATTGAAGTGGAGAGGGAATGGAGGTCGCATTTCCTTGGGAGTTATTGGTCGGTGATGTGCGATAGAGACTGACGAACAAGGACTGAACTATCTGAGGAGTGGGTCTCCAGCTGAGAGGGGTGCAAGACTGGCATGTTTAAGACTGTATATATGAGGATTGTTGAAGGTACTGGACAATATGTGGAATGGTTGGAATGGCACATTTCTCTGGACAGACTTTTGCAAGAGGGCTGAAGATGATGTACCTTTTACCCTCCCATCGCCACGGAGTGAAACAGACCCAAGACTACTCCTCCCTGTTTTGGGCCCCCCTTTCTTTTGGGTCCCTTGAGTGGGGGGGAGAAAAAAAAAAACTGCATGACTGTGTGTTTCCAGTGTGTCCTTTCCTCATCTCTAAGTGGTATGATTCTGATGAGGTGGATGGAGGGGTATTTAAATGGCTTCTGCTTTGTTTTTTATGCCGCAGTCAGTCTATTCTCAGACGGCCCTCTGTTGCCCTCCTCAGTGTTTTGTAAAGCTCTGAATTTTGTTGTACATACAAATTGTACTGTAATTATTGTTTTTCCGTGCATTTTTAAAAAAGTATGTTCTTTTGCCATTAATTTATATGATGTTGGAAAATATGTTTTTTTTTTTTTTTTGGTCCCTCTTAAATTGATGTGTGTTAATTTATTTCTTAATTTATTTTAAGCGACTGCTCGGTCTTCTTTTGCACCTTCCACCACTGGGCTCTTGGGAGTTGAAGCTGCTGATTCTTAATTTCATGAGCTCCCATATACAACCCCAACTCTGAAATTGTTGGGACGAAGTGTAAATTGTGAATAAAATCAAAATGCAATGACTTTCAGATCACAGGAGCCAATATGTTATTTACAATAGAACATATGTAACATTTCAAATGTTGAAACTGAGACATTTTACATTTTTATCCTCAAAATTAAGTTAACTGCCATCAGGTGTGTAACATGATTGGCTATGAAAAGGATGTCTTAGAGAGGCTGAGTCTCTCAGAAGTAAAGATGGCCAGAGGCTCTCCAACCTGTGAAGGCTTGCATAAAAAAATTGTGGAATATTTTAAAAACGATGTTCCTCAACGTCAAATTGCAAAGGCTTTGAAGGTCTCATCATCGACAGTGCATAACATCATCAAAAGATTCAGAGAAACAGGAAAAATCTCTGTGCGTAAGGGACAAGGCCGAAGACCTTTACTGGATGCCCGTGATCTTCGGGCCCTCAGACGCCGCTGCATCACTCACCGGCATGATTCTGTCATTGACATTACTAAATGGGCCCAGAAATACTTGAAGAAACCACTGTCTGTAAACGCAGTCTGCCGTGCCATCCACAGATGCAACCTAAAACTCTATCTTGCAAAAAGGAAGCCATTGTTGAGCATGATCCAGAAGCGCCGCCATGTTCTGTGGGCCAAGGCTCATTTAAAATGGACTATAGCAAAGTGGCAAAGTGTCCTGTGGTCAGACGAGTCCAAATTCGACATTCTAGTTGGAAATCATGGGCGTCTTGTCCACCGGGCTAAAGAGGAGAGAGACCACCCCTCCTGTTATCAGCGTTCAGTTCAAAAGCCAGCATCTCTGATGGTATGGGGATGCATTAGTGCATATGATGTGGGACACTTGCATGTTTTTTTTTTTGTGATCAACATTTTATTGACTTTTTAAGGGGGGGGGCACATGGTTAATTTATGCACAAGGGTATCAAAACTCAGTCCATACATTGAGCCTGTTATACAAACAATCCATAGTACAAAGACACTTGCATGTTTTAAAAAGCACCATGAATGCTGAAAGGTATATGAAGGTTTTAGAGCAACATATGCTCCCCTACAGACATCTATTCCAGGGAAGGCCTTGTGTATTTCAGCAGGACAATGCAGAACCACATACTGCAGCTATTACAACAGCATGGCTTCGTAGTAGAAGAGTCAGCTACACCATGGTAAACAGGCCCCTGTCCTAACTGTCTTGAGACCTGTAGCAGCCATCAAATTTGAAATGAGCTCATTTTGTGGATATAATTGTAAAATTTCTCAGTTTCAACATTTGCTATGTTATTTTTGTTCTATTGTGAAAAAAATGCTGGCTGGTGTGATTTGAAAGTCATTGCGATTTGATTTTATTCACAATTTACACTTTGTCCTAACTTTTTCGGAATTGGGGTTATAGTAAATTCTTGGGGCGTGGTTCCACCAGCACTGAAAGACTACCAACAGCCCAGGAGATTATTATTATTATTATTATTATTATTATAAAGCATGTCTTTACATGGGCCTGGATATAGTAAACTGTGATTCTAAACTGAGTTTTCCATTTATTTATATATTGCAAATTTTTTGTTGTCTGTCTGTCTGTCGGCGTGTGTGTGAGACTTTGTGACTGTTGGTGCTCACTTGTGCTTGAGAAAGGGAGACTGTCGATGCGTGTCTATGCATATTTGCAGTCCCACAGAATTATTGGCACCTTTTGGGGGAGAAAAAGAAACCAGCCTATTGATAACAAAAAGGGTTTATGATAATGATTATATCCAGTCCAATCATAAACAAAAAGTGAACACTTGGTTTTATTTCTTGCTATAGAGACGACATGTCTTGATTGTTTTTGAGACTTGGTGACCCCAAAATTGATCCCAAGCATTGCTGCAGTTCTTGATCTTTGGGCACTTTATTGCCTCCCTTACCATTTTATTTTCTCGGGGGGGGGGGCTGTGTGCATTGTATTATCCTCCGGCCGTATTGGCAACAGTAAATTTTTTAGATTTTTCTTTGTTGCCTTAAGAGTTACAAGTGCGATTTTAATCAGTATGCTTGTAATGCCCATTACTTCACTTGTACAGGTCGGTTACCATCTGCCTATTTTGAACAGACTGGTCTTTGGCTTTATAAACTACTCTGTATTACTGTTGATCTCTCTTTTTTTTTTTTTTTTTTTTTTTTCCTTCAGAGAAACCAAGTAATGGGCTAAAACAAGATGATTCCCTTAGATTGAAAGTAAGGAAACATTGCTGGTTTAATGCAGTTTGATTTTATGGACAACTATACTCGGCGCTATTAAAAACGCACAGGTGAGGTATGTACTGTATTTGCGGCAAATTGAAGAATCGATTGATTTTTATTGCTTTTCCAGTGAGGCACGAGAGGAAATAAAGAAAAGCGCGTCATATTGTTATCCTGACGCGCACCACGTGCACGCGCCAAGCACTTCAGTAATAACAAACCTTGAGCTGTTCGTGATGTGTAAAGTGACACTTGACTTGTTCTTTTTGGTGTGGCCAATAGCCCACAAGTCAACAAAAAAAAAAATGAAAAATGCTACTGCATCAAGAAAAGGGAACGGCTTGTGACACAGGAGAGAGAAAAAGAGCCTTTGGCATGTTACGGGGTGATCTCAGCCGCCGAGAGGTGGTGTGTCATTTGCACTGTTACCGTTCAACAATCAGTCGGCTGTCTATCCGAGAATGGAACACAGGCACTGTCACTGACCGACCCTGCTTAGGGCAGCCACGAGTGACGATGGCAACTCAAGAGCGCTACATCTGGTTACAGCTTGTACGTGACAGATTCCGGACAGCAACCAAAACTGATCATTAGATGAGGGGTCCGAGACGATTGAGGGTGAGTGCAAGTACCGTTTGACGCAGTCTACGTGAGCAAAACATGCGTGCACACGACCCCTACAGAAAACCCGTATTTTGCCCATCAACAGGAGTAGGAACTCTTCACTTCTGACTGTGGGCACGTGCCTGTGTGTCATTTTTTGGCACTTTATTTCCCTGTGTCTGTCTGAGAATGGAAAATGGGGACTGTCGCTGACCGACCACGGTATGGGCAGCCATGCGTAAATGGGCAAAAACTGGGTTTTTTGTAGGGCCCGTGTGCACGCATGTGTTGCCCACATAGACGGCGTCAAACGGTACTTGCGCTCACCCTCAATCGTCTTGGACCCCTCATCTCATGATCAGTTTTGGTTGCTGTCCGGAATCTGTCACATACAGGCTGTAACCAGATGCCGCGCTCTTGAGCTGCCATCGTCACTCGTGGCTGCCCTAAGCAGGGTCGGTCAGTGACAGTGCCTGTGTTCCATTCTCGGATAGACAGCCGACTAATTGTTGAACGGTAACAGTGCAAATGACGCACCACCTCTCGGCGGCTGAGATCTGCCCGTAACATGCCAAAGGCTCTTTTTCTCTCTCCTGTGTCACAAGCCGTTCCATTTTCTTGATGCAGTAGCATTTTTCGTTTTTTTTTTTTTTTTTGGCTTTATGTAGGCTATTGACCACACCAAAAAGAACAAGTCAAGTGTCACTGCACATTTCACGAACAGCTCAATGTTTGTTATTACTGAAGTGCTTGGCGTGTGCACGTGGTGCGCGTCAGGATTACAATACGACGCGGTTTTCTTCATTTCCTCTCGTGCCTCACTGGAAAAGCAATAAAAATCAATCGATTCTTCAATATGCCGCAAATGCAGTACATACCTCACCTGTGCGTGTTTTTAATGGTGCTGAGTATATTAATTGGGGGTTCCAATATTTAACCCCTATGACTATCAGAAAACATGAGATTGTCGAATAAGAGACTGAGAAACATGAAAATATTTGTTTTGAATGTATTGAAAAACTTTATATTGATTACTAATTCGTCTTCTTAATTATATGCAGCCCTTTTTTAATTTTAGCCAAAATGCCAATAATTCTGTGCCAGTTTATATGATGTGGAACTTTGAGGAACTGCAGATTCAAGAGTGATTTTTTTTTTTTTTTTTTTTTTTTTTCTCCTAGGTTTTGTCTGGTATTTGTGATGTTGCATCATGAACAAATCAATGAACTGATGTGTGTGTGAAATTACAAATTACATATTGTAAATTATGTTTGGAAGGTAAATTGGCCGGAGGGGGAAACTGCTCTGTACAATTTTGATGGTGAGGCGCTTACTGGAACCATTTTTCGTTTAACTCATTGTTTCAGGTCTCCTGCCATTGCCCTTGACCAAGACATGGGCCTCAGATATTGCGTTGGTCCTTGGGTGCTGCACTGTGACTGCGCACTGTGCGCAAGTAGCGAGAGTGGGTCAAATACAGGAAACAAGTTGCCCAGGGGTTTACAATCAAGTATGTTCTATCTTATTTCTTAAGAACCATTTGTGCAGTGCTAAAACCCAGATTACAAAGTCACTGATGATTCGAGGTCCTCAGAGGCTCATAATAGACCAGAGCGATGGGTTCTTCTGAATACGAGTGAAGGCCTGGAATTGGAGCTGCTCCTTTGAGGAAACTGCTCTGCACTCATGGAGAAGCCTTTTCATATTTCAAACCTATTTCTGTGGCAGCCATTTCTCCCACACCGAAGGCATCTCTGTTTGCGAACCGTGGTGTGTCGTTACGCGATAATCAACGTTTGTTGCTTCATCTGTGAGTGGTCATAATCTTTTGGCCTATATGCATATTTTAAAGCAATTTCTGATTGATAATTGGATAACTGCCTTTTATTACTCTCGAATGAGCATTGAGCTGATTTTCTTTTTTTTTTTTGTATCGCTGAGACAGTTTTACTGATATTATGGAATTCTCATCACCGCCACGTCTGCGGATCCTGTTAACGTGATAACTCAAAAACTTTGTTTTACAGTTGTGTTAAAAAAAATAGTAGTACATTAAAAAAATGAATAGAGTGCAAATATTTTTTAGCAGCCTTCAGTTCTAGATTTCACGTGTTGAGTAAACATACATTCAATTCCAAATCAAAGCATTAACAAATTTGATCAAGTCTTTGTTATGCTTGTACAGGAAGCAAAGAAAAGGAATATTAATCTGTTCAAAAAAAAACAGTGTCGGCAATATTCTCTTAAACCTCAAACACTAAATTTAACATCACTTTAAACTACTGAACTAATATTTAGTCGCATAACCATTGTTTTTGATAACTTCTGTGTTGCAACGAGTCAACCAACTTCTGGCACCTAGAAATAGGTATTTCCGCCCAGGATGAACAAACTACATTCCACAGCTCTGGTGACTGCATAGCCCTTGCTAGTCTACATATGATGAATGGCGTGAGAGCTGTGGAACATTGTGTTTGCTTCATTTATTACATTTCCTGCTCTCCTAGCATGACTATGACCATAAATAGAAAAATAGGCCATAGGCCATATATTTACATAATTGGCTTTAAATAAGCCAGCATAATGCATGTTCTCTCATTCTGTCAAAAGACGATTGTTCTCCTTAGGAGCTCAATTTTTCCATTGAAAGAAGACCGAAGTCCATCTCTGCTGCAATTGAAATTACAGCATTGATTGGCTTTTCTGGGAGGTAAGGGGGAGAGACCCTAAGATGCACTTTTTATTCACTGTGATAATTGCTATTTTTAGTGCTTAGGACAATGCAAAGGGTTTTAGAAGCTGAGGTTAACATTGGACAGTTAGATAATGGCATCTTTCCTGTGGTTTCCATAGCTGCCACGCTTACACTGTTGGACATGCTCACATAGCTACTTCCTGTTTACTGAAGGCCTGGTGGGCTTCTTCCCATTTGTTAGTGATTTTTCATTCAGTCTCATTAAATGCATCAAATGTTGACATGCAAGCAAAAGGCCTGAATGCGCAGAATACACCCTTTTACTTCACACAAAAACAACATTAAAGATTATTTTGCATTTATATAATTTTGTATACATTGGTTGGAGTATTCCGATTTATTAGATGTTAAATTTTATATGCATTACAGTAATATTAGTATAGCATGCAATATATAGTATACTGGCTCTTGTCCCCTCATGGGTTTTCTGTCAATTCTATTAAAATCAAAGTCTAATGAAAGTCTAAAAAAAGTAAATTTTACATTGTAATGATCCCGATTGCTCAGTGGTCTTGGAAACTCGTTGTTTTATTTTTAATTTGCATGTGATTGACCTTTCTGGAAATTTCTCCAGCCTCTGAGATTTGAAAACTAAATGCACGGTCATGCCACCTCATGGGAACAATATGACTAATTTATGCACCTCACTGCCTGATTCTACTGTTGCATTTAGGAAGTAAATTCTCTGTAATCATGGCTATGATGGAGACCGCGCAGTTCAATTCAAAGATAATCACTAGTCTACTGGTGCCTGTTTCCTCTCTGCGCTAATGGCTCTGAAACATGCAATTAGCCTCCATTCATTTGGTTGACAAATCACCTACTTTTCTGTAAGATTAATTTTGTGTCAGTGTTAACCAAGAATCCCCACAACCTGCCTCCATGTTGGACTTCTTTTTGCTGTTTACTGTGAATGGATGAGCATTCATCACCTCTGCCAAGGAAGTTCTGTTTTTGGTTCCTTCTCTCACTTGAGCGCAAATACAAAACCCAAAACCAGTGAAGTTGGCACGTTGTGTAAATCGTAAATAAAAACAGAATACAATGATTTGCAAATCCTTTTCAACCTATATTCAATTGAATACACTGCAAAGACAAGTTACTTAATGTTCGAACAGGTAAACTTTGTAATTTTTTGCAAATATTAGCTCATTTGGAATTTGATGCCTGCAACATGTTTCAAAAAAGCTGGCACAAGTGGCAAAAAAGACTGAGAGAGTTGAGGAATGCTCATCAAACACTTATTTGGAACATCCCACAGGTGAACGGGCTAATTGGGGAACAGGTGGGTGCCATGATTGGGTATAAAAGCAGCTTCCTGAAATGCTCAGTCATTCACAAACAAGGATGGGGCGAGGGTCACCACTTAGTGAACAAATGCGTGAGCTGATTGTCGAACAGTTTAAAAACAACATTCCTCAACGAGCTATTGCAAGAAATTTAGGGATTTCATCATCTACGGTCCGTAATATCGTCAAAAGGTTCAGAGAATCTGGAGAAATCACTGCATAGCGACAAGGCCGAAAAACAACATTGAATGCCCGTGATCTTCGATCCCTCAGGCGGTGCTGCATCAAAAACCGACATCAGTGTGTAAAGGACATCACCACATGGGCTCAGGAACACTTCAGAAAACCACTGTCAGTAACTACAGTTCGTCGCTACATCTGCAAGTGCAAGTTAAAAACTCTACAATGCAAAGCTAAAGCCATTTATCAACAGCACCCAGAAACGCCGCCCGGCTTCGCTGGGCCCAAGCTCATCTAAGATGGACTGATGCAAAGTGGAAAAGTGTTCTGTGGTCTGACGAGTCCACATTTCAAATTGTTTTTGAAACTGTGGACGTCGTGTCCTCCGGACCAAAGAGGAAAAAGAACCATCCGGACTGTTATAGGCTTCAAAAGCCAGCATCTGTGATGGTGTGGGGGTGTATTAGTGCCCAAGGCATGGGCAACTTACACATATGTGAAGGCACCATTAATGCTGAAAGGTACATACAGGTTTTGGAGCAACATATGTTGCCATCCAAGCAACGTCTTTTTCATGGACGCCCCTGCTTATTTCAGCAAGACAATGCCAAGCCACATTCTGCACGTGTTACAACAGCATGGCTCCGTAGTAAAAGAGTGCGGTACTAGACTGGCCTGCCTGTAGTCCAGACCTGTCTCCCCATTGAAAATGTGTGACGCATTATGAAGCGTAAAATACGACAACGGAGACCCCGGACTGTTGAACAACTTAAGCTGTACATCAAGCAAGAATGGGAAAGAGTTCCACCTGAAAAGCTTCAAAAAATTGGTCTCCCCAGTTCCCCAACGTTTACTGAGTGTCGTTAAAAGGAAAGGTGATGTAACACAGTGGTAAAAAAGGCCCCTGTGCCAAAATGTGTTGCTGCCTTTAAATTCTAAGTTAATGATTATTTGCAAAAAAAAAAAAAAGTTTCTCAGTTTGAACATTAAACATCTTGTCTTTGCAGTGTATTCAATTGAATATAAGTTGAAAAGGATTTGCAAATCATTGTATTCTGTTTTTATCTACGATTTACATAACGTGCCAACTTCACTGGTTTTGGGTTTGTATGTTGATCGTTATGTTTGTCTGTCTGTTTGGATGTGCTCACTCTAGCATCTGCAATTTTGAGATGGCAACTTGAAATTTATGTCACAAGAGCCTTCATGTCCAAGGAAGAATGGATTCCGTTTTAAACGGCTAAGGCCATCAAAAAGGTCAAAAATACATTTTGGCCAATATCTTGCCTCAGAAATATGATAGAGACCTGGGACTGATGCCCAAATGTACCTTTAAGGATGGTCCGTCGATAAGCAGGCATCAAAATCAACTTATGACATTAACTTTCAGTACTTTTTGGAGGTCAAAGTTCCCATGGTTAGGGTAAAAAAAAAAAAAAAATCTGAAAAAAACTTTTTTTTCTATATCAATCTCCTTTTAATTGTTGAGGATAGTAGATATGATATCTATGATATCTCCCTAAGGGAGCCAGCCAAATTTGGTCAAAAACAGAGGAGCCATTTCCATGGCAACGAAAATCCCCTCTTCCCATAATGAAGCCTATTATGCCTATTTTCATGATCAAATGTCTTAATAAACATCCGCAGCAATTAGTTCTCCTGAACACATCATCTGGCATGGATTTGTCTAATGGCTCCTATTTTGTTTCAACAGATCAAGGGTTAAGGCCATCCAAAAAGAGAAAATAAAATTTTGGTTAATAACCTGTGAATGAGATAAATGAGAGTGACATGGGACCGCACTTAAATGTTCAAGCAGGTTGGCCCTTTCTAATGATGATGGGTCATTTTCACCAATGATGACAATTTTCGGTAAAAAATTGATGTCAAAATTTCAAAGTTCAAGGTCAAATTTAGACTTTTTTTTATTTAATCACCAATCTTTTTCCAATTTTTAGAAATGATAGATTTTAGGGCCCTGAGTAAATTCCTAAAATTTGTTAAAAATTGGACCAGCCGTTTTAAGGCTGTGATCACGGCTATGAAAATCCATATCTGTGATAATGGAATATTATTACTTGGTGATATTGTCAAATTCAACCAAACCTCCCCAACGAATGCAGGGCAAGTACCATTCAATGGTTGATCTATCCAATGATTTGTCTGATAAACAATTAGACATTCAAATTGAAATAAATTGATAATTTGAGTATCCTCAGTCTTGTGTTTTCCAGTTTTCGCAAGTGTTACTGCATGAGTGATTTCATTTCTTTGTCTGTTTGTCAGCAGGATTGTAAAAAAAAAATGAAGGAAAAACTGCTTGCACTGTTTTAATGAAACATAGTGAAAGGATGTAACATGTGCTAAGGAGGAACCCATTAAATTTAGGAGCAGAGATGAGGCGGACACACAGATTATTTTCCACATCTGTTCACATTGCAAGATCGGGCATTTGGCCTTGGCATAATAAATGCAATACATCTTTAAATCCAGTAGATGGTAGTAAGTTCAATAGTGACAAAACATTGCCAAGTGCAGAAATATGATGGTTGCACTTGCAGATTTGTGTATTTTTGAAGAGTGGATTTCTGGCCTTGGCAGAGATCTGCACTCTCAGAGCTCCATGCTAGTTTATCCTTTGTTAGTTGTTGCTTGTTATGATTTTCATGTTTTAACTGTTACTATATTAATGTCCATTTAGCTCTTTCAATTGCCGTTTTAAGACTAAATGAGTAATTGTAGGGATGTTTTGGGACTGTTCAGACCCCGCAGAATTTTATTCAATCTGAAACAGTGTAATTTCCAGCTACACCCAACCATTACCTTTCTGTCTAGAAGGGTGACAATTCTTCACTTAAAACTCTCTCTACTAAATGGCTGCCTTTTAAGTAGTGAGACACTGTAAACCTAGTTGACAAAATCTTTCCATCACTAGAATCAGCTGTTGGTAACTGCTTTACTGCAGGTGGCCGAATTTGTACTGCCAGTGGTTCCGGTCCATATTCAATACCAGAGGGTGGGGTCCTTCTAGACCAGGGAGCAGTGCCTTCACAGTCTTAGCTATATATTCCACTTAAGGTAAGTGGACATAAACATTGAAAGAATAAGACAGTATTCAAGAGCCACATTGTCATAATTCATGGAGAATGTGGTGTGTGGCATTGTCTTGCTGAAATAAGCAAGGACTTCTCTGAAAAAGACCTCTTTATGGCAGTGTATTTTGCCCCAAAGCCTATGTATATCAGGCAGCATTAATGGTGTCTTCACAGATTTGCGAATTACCCATGCGATGTGCATTTTTGCTCCCCTATAACATCATGGTTGCTGGCTTTTGAACTGTGCACTGATAACAAGTCAGATGGTCCCTCCATTCTTTTGCCAATAGGATGCCGCGTCCATGATTTCCAAAAATAATTTCTCATTTTGACTGGTCAGACTGCAGGACATTTTTCCACTTCACCTCGGTCCATCTTAAATGAGCTCAGGCCAAGAGAAGGTGGCAGTATTTCTGGATCTTGCTTATATATGGTTCAATCTTTACGTGGCAGAGTTTTAATTTGCATTTGTGGATGCTGCAACTAACTGTATTCATTGACAGTGGTTTACAAAGTGTTCCTGAGCCCATGCAGAGATTTCCACCACAGAATCTTATCTGTTTTTATTAAACAGTGTGAAAAACTAAAATATTAGTTTTTCGCCTTGTTTCTTGCCCATAGAGACTTCTCTGGATTCTCTGGATCTATTAATAAAATTATTATCCGTAAAGGATGAAATCTCCAAATTCTTTTGCAATTTTATGTTGCAAAACCTTATTCCTAAATTGTAGAACTATTTGCTTATGCAGTCTTTCACAGAGTGATGAAGCCCTTTTCATCTTTTCTTGTGGAAGACTGCTTATTCTCAGTCATGCGACTGATCTATTGCCAGTTAACCTAATTAGCTATGAGAGGTCGCATCAGGTGTATTTTTTATTTTTTTTTTTAATGATACAACTTTTCTTGCCTTTTGTTGCCTTTGTCACAACTATTTTGAAATATGTTGCAGGCATCAAATTCAAAATGAGCAGATATTTTTCAAAATACCACAAAATTTCTACATTTTTAACATTTGATGTATAATCTTTTTGTGATAGTGGCTAATAAAGTTGCATAATGTGGCAGTACGCTGGATAGTCAGAGGTAAAATCCTTACTTTTCTGCCAGGTCAGTGTTACAGGAATTCTGGTTAAGCAACAACTCAGGCTTAGCCTGACTGTTGGTCCACCCCGGGCCAGGTTGGTTTCCTAGCACGAGTTGCCATAGTATCTGAACTTGAACTATGTTGACTTTGTGTTATGGAATCAAATCAACTGAAAATGAGCCAGACATACCAAAATAAGCCTGGCTTATTTGGTGAACTCACTTTATGGAACAGGCCACAGGTTAGTGGAAAAATATGTGTTTTCAATTTAGGGGTGTGCTGTCCTTTAAAATTTAATTTGACATTCTGAGGCAATTAACTGTGCAAATTAGCTAAACTAAAAGAAGTGGCAAAATTTGTTTTCACTGCACCGTATATATGCAGAGGGGTGTATCATGAAGCCAGATTAGATGATTTGTTCAGTATGTTTAGCCTAAATCCAGGGTTTTCAGTGTCACGAAGGTGGCTCTCTTTTATACTGTCTGGATCATCATTGTAATGTTTTGTATCTGTGATTGCGGGTTTTAGGTTTGTCAAGCCTGCTCATGAGGAGAAATCCTAGCTATGTTGAATTTGCTTTGTACTGTATACCTCAGCTGGGGTGGTAGTACAGCTACATTGCTCTTGATTTTACCGAAGTTCAATTATCAGCAATCATTCCTCATCAGGACTTGAAGGATAAAAAAAGGAATATATGGGACTGGACAGCTCACAGTTCGCTTGTCCTGATAATATACTGACTTTTGATGTTTGGCCGGTTCTGACTGACATTTTTATGATCCAGACCAGGAATCAAGTGCAGAGGCAGAGTACAATCCACCGGTAGGGTTTATTGATAGAATTACGGTAATTGTGGGATGGAGCCCAGAAGTGCGTCGCACAGTTTAGTTCAGATGCTGAGGGCAAAGTGAGGAGGCGTTGCCAATCGCCAGCCTGTGGCTTTCTAGAGTGACAATCAGATGGAGCAGACACCTCGCCGAACTGTCCCAGGGCATGAAGGAATAGCTTAGGAGGAACGCAGTTCCAATCCTGATGACCTTAGAAGGATTGGGAGTTTGATCCTAATAAACTGGACGGAGGAACAGACATGGACAGAAATTAACAAGAACATGGTCCTCATGTTCCACACGTGGTGAGGAAAAGTGCAGCGGAGCTCTGGACTAGTTGAACTTTATGGAGTAATTTTGTATTGAGATTGGTGAGATGGGTATTATAGTAATTGAGACAGCTGCACAGGCTATGAAGATATAGGGATAAGGATGGGAAGATCTTGGCAATGTTGCAGAGTTGGAAGAAGGATGTCTTGACCTATTATTATTGTGGGGTGCAAGGGAAAGGGTGGGGTCAATGAGGATACAAAGGTTTTGGGTGAGTGAGGAGGGGGAGACACTACTGTTACCTATGGTGGGAGAGAGCAGAATACGTGGTGAGATGTGACCAGTTTTGCTAAATGTGTCTTTTGAACCAATGAGGACAATCTCAGATTAATTTCTACTCACCTTAAGAAAGTTCTGTTTATTTCAGGCTTTAATTTCGTAGGCAGGGTTCAATGCGGGGTTGTAAAGGGTTTGGGCTGACTTCAGTGATTCTGGGTAAAGGCAGTCTTTTCAGCAAAATGACTGAATGCACTGTACATGAATCTCTTACAAGAGCTGTCACTGTGGATGCATCGAGTTTGATGTCTCAAAGTGTGGAAGTGAAGAAAACCAGGGCATTTCATGAAAGGATAAATAAACCATTCTTAAACCCAGAAATGATTCTCTTAATAATGGGTGTGATTGATTTACTCCCTCCCGACTCCCTATTTTGTCTCCCTCTCAAATGTGAGTGAAATGCTTCACTAGAAAACAAAATATTAGCTATAACAAACTCTCAGTTGAAGCCAAGTAATGTAAGGAGAAAGGGTAAGTAATTGGTGTTATTTATTCAGTCAGTCAGCAGCGTGATTTGTGATTGTTCAGTGTTTACCTCTCTCTCTGTCTCTCTCTCCAGTTTGCTCAGTTTTCCAACCCTGAAGTTGGCACAGAGATAACCAAGTACTCACACAGTAAGTCATTTTATCTGTTGAACTTTGATCTTTATTTGTGAATTTCCTCTTTTGAAACACATTTTCACATACCAACTCGCCAACACCTATACAGTACTTGCTCAGTAAAGTACCAACACTGACATTTTCAGCTTTCCTTCGACACTGCAGCTCCTGGGGTTCTGTCGCTCCTCCATTCTTCCTCTCTTCTTTCTTTATTTTGAAAGTTGATTTTATCTGTGTGTTAATGTAGTTAAATGTATTAAAAACTGTGCCTGTCCTTTACAAAATCTATCCGCCACTAGCGGCATTGTTATTGTTCCGTTTTTTCAGTTTTTTTCTTGGGTTTTTTCGTTTGACCTTTAGATGATGTCTTCTTGGTGCTGTGTTGATTCGCTGACTACCTGCAAAGAGACAGTTGTGATTAACCAGACAAACAGACAGACATAAATAGCCTAAACCTAAGTAAGATGAGAGAATAACGTGTAATAACATCAACCTCCACATACTTTAAAATAGGATCAACTCATCTGCTCTGAAACATATTGATATTGACTGGTGGAAAAATCCATACATCATGAAGAATCTCAAGAAGAGGGCTGGTGATGATTTATAAATCACCAGCAAGCTCTACTTAGTTTTCTGAGACAATTACAACAGGCAGAAATAACAATATCTTTGTCTAAAAAAACGTAAATGTCTGCATACTTTTTCCTCAGTGGAAGGTGAGTGGCACATATTTCCACTATTATGTAATGAAAATAATTAGCTCTGCATGATAACATATTTGCCTTTGTTTGTGTTTATCTGTGTATACGTGTGTGTATGAATGCTGTGCATGAATGCATCTGAGTGTGTGCCTGCATGAGTGTGTGGGTGTGTGAGTGTTTCCGCATGTCTGTGCTTGCATGTGAGCTTGTGTGTGGGTCTGTTTGTGTGTGTGTGTGTGTGTGTGTGTGTGTGTGTACATATGTATAAAATCTCACCTCTCCATCACGGGTCTCGATGGTCTTGATGAGGACTGTTTTCTTAGATTGGACTTCAGGTAAGCGCTGAGTTTCGCCACTTGATTCTGCGAGGGCAGGGTTTCAGCGAGTAAGAATTCAGCTACAATTCATACCTGAGAGACCCTAGTGTGTGTAAACAATTCTAAGAGCTCTTGCAAAGCTAACATTACAGAGCAAGGATTGTCAAATTTAGCACTTAAATCAAGGCACAGCCTGGCTTAGTTTCCTTTCTATCAAGGTAATTCAAAGAGTAATGAGAGCTGCTGATTGGCCAGACTGATTTCACACCTGACTCCCAGGTAAAGAGAGGTTGGAAATCCATCAGCGGGCTCCTGCTGACTGAGATTTGAGAGACCGAATTCTAGAACGTTACCTGTTCAAAAATTTTGTATAAGGAGAGACACCCTTCATACACTACGTCTGAACTCATAATTCATTATGCAACATCACTTCAAGGCTTTTCTGTTTAGATCACAGAATAAAGAAGTTATTTTTCAAGCCTTCTCTGATGATTGATAATTGAGCCCCTAAGAACCATACCGGGCCATCCCGCACTTTTGGCGGAATTGAGTTGAGGTAGTCAGCATGTGCAGAAAACTGAGATCTACATTTCCTAAACGAGCCAACCCAATCTGCCCACACGGATTGTTCATGTAAGCAAACGTCCTCTCTGCCACTGTAAATATGCAATGCACTGCCTTAGTCATAGTGGACCATCCCACAACTTTTCCATAATTCAATGTAAACATGGCGGCTAGGTATCGCACTGATGAGGAATTGCTTGCTATGATTGATGATGATGGTGAAGTGGAAGATAATGGAGACCCAGAGTTTGACCCAAATCAATCAGAAGATGATGGTTCCTCTTCAGAAGGAGGTACCTTTCACTTTAAATGAAACAGAAGGGCATCCAAAACCTGCATAAGAAGTGCACTACGTAACTGTACATATCTTGAGTTTTTAACAGAAGCAGTGTTTCTAGTTCCCAGATACTCTAGATGACGCAGGAAGCTGGCAACTTTGAGTCCCATTTTCTCAAAAGTTCCCCAACATGGGTTGGCCCAGTATGGCTCTTAGGGGCTCAATTCAACTGCAACCAGGGTAAGAGAGTATCCAATTTCATGAACACAAAATGGAGCAGACCAGAATAGCTTCCAACTATAGTCAGTGCAGCAGGAGAGATCAATCATAAAGACTAAACTGTGCACTTTAAATGGACACCATGAAAGTTATTCAAAGCAATGAATTTATGGGAAAAAAAAGCTATTATAAGAAATGACATTTATTTACGATGAGATGACCCTGCGTTTACCAATTGCGTTTCCAGATGGAGTCACGATGCCAAAGCAGGGAAGTGTACTATACCCCCACATTAAATTTTAATGAGGCCCCCTTGCCGTGGTGTTTCCATCTGCCGCAAGTTAACTGGTAAAAGTATCTCACTACTGTACCATAGGTACTATTTTTTGGTTCTGCAATATGCAAGCAGCAGCAGGATAGCGAATGTACTAATTTTGCAGGAGAGCATTCAGAAGAAACAGCACTACCTAGTGTATACTGGGTACTACTACAACCAAATAAAGTACGCTGCAGCATGGATTTGAATCACCTGCTTCTAAGCTATATTAAATGGGATCATCTGTCTGTTGCTGAATTTTGAGTCAAAATCAGGGTTTCCGCTGATACAGGTGGGGGAGCCATTAAACTGAACCAGAGGCTGTGTGACAGGGTGGCGGGGAGAGTGGTGCTCACCACGGAAGCTTATAGAGGAGTAGGTCTGTGCTGGGAGTGCAATCCTACAGGAAAAGGAGAGAGAGAGATGAAACATTATAACTGAGAAGCATGAGTAAACACAGTCAGGTGTCTCAATGTACAACATACACTAAACGTGTGCAGGACTAGGAAAAGGGGTCACTTGGGTCATTTTATGAAAATTGAGATTTTCCAACAAAATCAAAGAGTGATCCAAGTTTTTCATTTTGAGAAAAAAATTGGGTGAATTTGTGCACAGCAAAGTGTTGTAAATTGACAGTACAGTGGTTCTGGGATATCGCTATCACTGGGATATCACTGAGATACCCTGTTAATCTCAGAATGGAAAAAATCCCAAGTGACCCCTTTTCCTAGTCCTGCACACAAATCATGCCCCAGAGTGCATCTGCACATCTACAGCCTTATACAAGCCATGTTTCATGCTGAATAGTCACGAGAAGCGATTTTGGTATCTGATATTGAATGCATGACACTCTGATATGCAGAGCTTGGGATAATATTTTAAAGTGCTTCTCAGTAAACCCCACATCTATGGCTGCTGCCTCACCTAATACAACCTCGACTCCACCCCCTACCCCCCGCCCCCCCAAAATCCCACCCTACCCTGCCCCACATCCTCACCGGCTCTCCTCTCCCTCCAATAGTTTCCTGTAGGTGGCGATCTCTACGTCCAGGGCCATCTTGACATTGAGCAGATCCTGGTACTCGCGCAAGTGTCTTGCCATTTCGTCCTTCATGTTGGCGATCTCGCCTTCCAGGCGAGCAATGGTGTCCTGGTAACCAGCCGCCTCCTTGCCGAAACGATCCTCCAGCTCCCTCATCTGTCTCATCAGAGACTCATTCTGGACAGAGAGAGAGAGTCAGAAAGAGAGAGGGAGAATGGGAGAGAGGGATGGAGAGGAGAGATGATGCCAAGAGAAATGGACGTAAATGCGGAGATGAAGAGGGATAGAGAAAGATAGATGGGATGGATAGAGATAGACAGTCATGAAGAGAAATGGAGATGGGTATAGGGGAAAGGTTGGGGAAGGGGATAGGTGGATGGGAAGGGGAATGGAGAGTGCAAGCAAGGAAGTTTGGAGACTTTAGTTTTGAGACTTACGGTCCCCTTGAGAGAGTCAATCTCGCAGGTGTAGGACTGGATTTGGTGACGGAACTCCATGGTCTCCTGCTTAGCCTGTCTCAAGGCGTCGTTGTTCTTGCTCACAGCCTGGTTCAGATCTGTTACCTGGGGAAGGGAGATTGATCTACTGCTTCTTACTGTGTTCACTTGGGACACCCATCCTCACAATCTTCAAATGGATCACCCACCCTCCCTTCCAAATCTCCACGCAGTTCAACCACCCTCCCAATATGTACATGGGGTACTGCCTTTTCCTGTCTCTACATGAGTCACTACCCTTCCCAATCTTTGACTGGAGAAATCCCCCCCACTCTAAACCTCCGTGTACGCCAACCCCCCCCCCCAAGCAAGCTCTATACATGTCACCAACCCTCCTATTCTCCAATACCTATAAATGAAGGTGCAGTTGTGACAACATCATTAGGGACATGCCACAAACACACACACACACTTTCAGAATCATCCACAGGGATCAGGAAGATTTACTCAACTTCTTGGCACGCATTCATGGTTTCAGTCACAATGTGTCTCTTGCAACATTAGTTTTATAGGCTATTTTAACTTGTTTTGGGAGCATCTACCAGCCACCATGGGCTTCTAAGATCTCTGCAAATGCTTTATTTGACTTACTTATACCTTATTTGAATTCTGAATTAGTTATTCCTGGGGATTTAAACTTGGACTGGCTTTCTCAGGTATCTGATGACCCAAAGAATATACTCATTGATTTAAACCTGTCCCAGCTGATTTCAGGGCCCACTCACCCAAACTTAAAGTATTCTGGAAAATGCACTGTTATTGATATTATTACTACGAAGAACCCACATAAATAATAAGTTGGTGTGATCGTGGTGATCATCATCCTAGTGTTCGCATAAGGGTTGCAAAGCTTGCAAGGTTCAAGCCTCGTATGGTTAAAAGAAGGGAATACTGAAAAATTGATGCTCAAGGCCTCCTAAAGGATTTGTATGTGTGATTTTCAACAAGTTTCCTGTATTCACGAAATGGAGTTTGCAGTTGCATTTTTCTCCTCTGTGTTTAACTTTCAAATTGCCTTTCACATTGCTGTAAACCATGGACAAAGCAAATCCCTGCTATTTGTCAGATCTATCACAACTGTTCAGAGACATTTTCTGGAGTCCCTACTTGATTCTCTGTTATGATCCTGTTTAACAAAAACTGGCATTTTAAATGCTCACTAATCTGGTTTCAGGTCTAGGCATAGCACTATTATCACAGCTTCCTTAGTTATTAATGACGTTGCTTGTGCATTAGATGGTAGACAACTTTGCGCAGCCCTCGTCATTAAACTATCTAAGGCATTTGACACAGTTGATCGTGTCCTCCTCCTGAAAAGATTATTAGACATTGGCTTCGATACATTTGCTTGTGATTGGTTTAAAAATGTTTTTAAGGATAGGAGTCAAGGTATTTTAGTTGATGGTGTTCAGCCTAGAGCTGTGAAAATCAGCAGAGGAGTCCCACAAGGTACAATTCTTGGCCCTTTGTCATTTACCACCTTCATTAATAATATTGGCTCATCTTTAGATCACTGCAAAAGATAGATCATGATGATACTCTCATTTAGCAGGAGGTAGGTAATCCTCAGCACAAGTTTAATTCCATCCAAAGTTCTCTAATTGAGTTTAAACTCATCTTAAATGAGGACAAAATTAAGTTTATGGTATTCTCCAAATCTCAAACCTTCATTCTTGTACCTTGAAGTGCACCCAAATTGAACTTGCTCCCCATTATAAATACTAAGGCATTTGGCTGGATGACAAGCTGGCTTTTCATATGCATATCGAAAATCAGACCAAAAAAAAAATGTAGGGTAAAATTGGATTCTTGTGCATAAAGACAGCTTGCTTCAATTTTGAAAGTACAAAGAACGTTGTGCATTCAATGATACCCAATGCTTGATTATGGTGAGTAAAATACAGAAATGCGTACACTTCAGTTTTAAAACCCTTAGGTTCTGACAACTCTGCTCTAAGGTCTATCACTGGTCTTGACTTCCGCACCCACTTTTTGTGCGTCAGTAGAACGGGGGTCATTGAAATCTAGATGAGAAAAATTTTTGTATTTGTTTATGAATGTGTTTTATTTAAAATCCAACCATATCTTGCCTCTCCACTTGCATAATGAGTCAGTTGCCATGGAACATGGTCACAGGACTTCTTATGTCTGGATGTTTCTCGGGTTTGAACAGTGCTGGGTTAGACTGCTTTTTTTATAATGCTCCTAACACCTAGAATCAGCTGCAAGGTGAGCTGAAACGGAATAAACTGGATCTTATTGGATATAATAAAACTCTGATCTTTTTGTTTGGTCAAATGAATTGCTATTGTTTTGAGTAATTGTCACTTTGCTATAACGATGACATGTCTGCTTAGAGTATTGCTATTTTGATTTGTTTAACAAGCTGTATTTCAATTATTCGTACTGCAGGGCCCCGCTGAAAATGAAACTCTAGTCTCAGCCAGGGCCCCTGCTTAAATAAATCCTAAATAAATGAAGACCGAAGAAAAACAAGCTCTGAACATGCGCAGCTCCCGTACCTTGGATTTGTACCACTCCTCCGCCTCGGAGATGTTCTTGGCGGCGATGCCCTCGTACTGCATGCGTATGTCGCGCAGAGCGGCGGTCAGATCCGGTTTGGACATGTCCATCTGGATCTGCACCTGGGACTCTTGCATTTGAGCTTGCAGCTCACGGATTTCCTGTGACGGAGCAGAGAGGAGGGCAGAGGTGGGGGCTAGCGTTATACTTTAGGTGGTGATGTTTCAACAGCCTTACCTTTTCCATATATCAACTTTCCAGCATTTTCTTGTTATCTAACATTGCTGTAACCAGGGATTTCCAAATGAGATTAAAATCTCTTTAGCAGAGAATCAGATATAAAACACAATTAGCCTACAAGACCGTTGACAATCAAGTTATGAACTAAACATATGGAGAATGAGACAGTAGAATGATGGTAATTTAAAGAGTATTTCAGTCACCAAGTCATGGTGACATGTAAATTCAGCCAAAACTTCATGTCCAAGCACCAGGCATGAGCTTTCATTTCAAAGGTCTGTACAGAAAAGAATCAATGGTTTTAACTCGGTGAACTCTGTGGTGGGAACAAACCTCGCTCCTGGTATTTTTTGCACCATGAACTCAGTAGTTTCTCATCTCCATTGGACGCAGTCAGCGCACTGCTGCCTATCTGTTCCTGCTCGTCAGTATTTAATTATAGAGCATCTACTTCATAGCATCACGCCGCCCCCTCCCCCCATCCCTGCTGCAGACTTTCATCATGTAACATTTCTCTAAATGTCAGCGAGGAAGGAGAGAGCACATGAAAGGGCTTCACTGAGGCCATCACAGAGCCAGCTTACGGGAGTGTGTGTGTGTGTGTGTGTGTGTGTGTGTGCGCGCTTCCGTGCATACAGTACATGTGAGTGAGAAAGGCCACTAGCAGTTTACTTTTCCCCCTAAGACTGTCAAAAATTATGACATTACATTAAAGATACTGATATGAATGTTGAGAAACTCAATGGTATGGCCCGACAAATGCACTGTATAGTCTGAATATCTGACATTTTCGTTGAATTTGGACTGAATTGGTCAGTATGGGCTAACAGGACATACTTTCAGCTGAGGGTATTTTCACACAATTACACTCCACAATTTGGAAATTGTTGCCCTTTCTGTATGTGCACCCCCATTTCACA
Organism: Gymnothorax javanicus; assembly: GCA_029692085.1. Taxonomy (NCBI): domain Eukaryota; kingdom Metazoa; phylum Chordata; class Actinopteri; order Anguilliformes; family Muraenidae; genus Gymnothorax; species Gymnothorax javanicus. The sequence goes on from CM056204.1 coordinate 49,727,233, forward strand.
ACTCCAGTTAGTCTCAGCGGAGTCTTCAGCAAGGGATGGGGTGAAGTTATGTACAAAGTGGAACAAATTCCTGATGGTAAAACAGATTTGAATGGCAAAACGCTTAAATGAAAGGTGAATATTTGTCCTATCAGACCATACTGACCAAATCATTCCAAATTCAACGAAAATGTCAGATATTTAGAACTTAAAATGTCCATTTTCTATGTATGTCAATGAGTTTTCAGTGAGGTGTCCTCACATTATTGGCTATTCACATTATTTACCACAGAATCAAAAGCGTCAGGCAGCTGGCTATTTTGTAAATGAAGAGTTTGTTTCCAAAAGGAAAGATATCCATTTTACTCATTTTGAGTAAATCAGTAAATTGAGTAAACCAAATTTCTGTTTTGGTGCCTGTTGCATTTTATAGAAAAACACAAATTTGACCATTAAAAAATACACCTAATAGAATGAATTTCTAAAAATGGGTTTTTGCACTATGTGTAAGAAGAACAGGGCTATGGGTCTATGGTATTATCTCAATTTTTCTAATTTTGGCACTTATTGCATTTTGGAAACAAACTCTTAAATTGAACTTCCGTTTCAGCGCAAAACTCAGCTCAGAGTGGTCCAGTGGCAGTAAACAAAACAGACAGCGTCTCTATTTTTTGCCACTAGCTTAGAGGGTTTAACACCTACTCTTAAAAACAAAACAATACGAGGAGTTTAGCATGTGGTGGGAGAGGTTGTCTTAACATTTTGCTTTCTCTTAATTTTCATAAGCAAGCTAGCCACTAATGACCATGTCATTGCCTTCGCTTGAACCGGTTTTTATCAGACTGGAAATTAAGTTATAAAAAAATTAGATGTGGAAGGGGGTAATGTAGGCGGGGCAGCATACGATCAATATAGTGCATGTTACCAAAGAGACATGCACTGACAGTGATACAAGACACAAACGTAGACACTAAATATTACGGTTCATACTGACAAACAGAGAGGCAGATATACAGACCTCTTCATGGATCTTCTTGAGGAAGGCAATCTCTTCCTGCAGAGATTCAATGCGCCTCTCCAGGTCAAGCCTGGCCAGAGTGGCAGCGTCCACATCCTGAGATAAGACGGATCAAACATGACAAACATCATGTCTGTTTGGAATTATGAGGCACTAATAGAGCATAAACTGCAGAAGAGAAGTTTTTGTGATAAAACTTTTCTGGTCCAGGAACCTCCGTTGCGGCCCATAGGGATCCATTGGATCCATATTTTAAATTAAAAGTGTTATATTTGATAAAAGATTAAAATTTTGAAATATTACCTAAATCTCAATAACATAATCTCTGCATATCTAGTCTGGCCAGGAATCCCCTAAAGTACCTGCAAGGTTCCCCAGTTAAAAACGCAAGATTTAAATCTTTATTACCACTGCTGCTATGTGCTTCTTCGCAGAAATGGGAATTAAATGGGAATAAAATTAAAAAGGAGACTCACAGCTCTGAAGGCAGACAGGTTATTCTCGGCCTCTTCCTTCTGCTGGATTTCCTCCTGTAACCTGCGCAACACATGGAGGAAGGGGGGGGTGAAACATTAAAATGTTTGGAGAAAGGAACCTTTTAAGGCTAGAGATTACAAAATGTGTCATTAGAATGTTTTCAACAAAACTATACTCTGCAGCTGCGACAGTTGCACGTTGAAGAGACCATGACTGAATGCAGTGAACTTCTATAACTGACTTTTGGATTTAAAAAAGTTGAGAAAGCCTACTCTTCGAGCAGTTAATCGGTAAACATCAGTATCGTTAATTTATTCAGTTCAGGCAGTTCACGCAAATATGCATATCAGTACCTTTCATGTTCTTCCTAAACCAGATCTCCTGTCAAGATAAACGCCCACTTCAGTTTAGTAGTATTCCTAATTTGGCCCGCTATTTAAAAAAAAAAAAAAAAAAAAAAACTCGGAGAACAAGTGTCCCGTTGGAAGAGGATACCAGCTCCAGGAATAGTCAGAAGGATCACTGATCCATTTGTCAAACAATCAGAGAGAAGTACATTTCACTCCTGTTATCCCAAAGTCTCCATTCTTACATAAGGATGAATGATTGCCGCAGTATATAGCTGGAATGGACAGACTATGTGACATTTTGGCCTGTATATAACGTGCAGTGACAGCCCCTCTCCGGGCAGCTGCAGGAATAGCTCCTTTGCGCTCAAATACACACTCCATTTATGTACTGTATAGTCAATCTGTACAGCTGTTTGCCACCATGGACACAAGAATCCAAAATGTCAGGGAGACAGTGGAGGCTGGAGGTGGGCGGGACAGAGCGAGAGTTGGAAGGGGGCGGGACCATGGAGAGATACATCAGCCATACATGTTCATAATTGCAGATGTCTATAAAAAGGTTTTGCAGATATAATTGGGTGTTGCTGTATCATTCTGAAGCTCATAGGAAATATTTGTGAATGTAATTTTTGGCAATTCCTGCCAAGTCTGGAGGAATTCAGAGGAGCGCAGTACAGGCCAGCAAACATGGGCTGTGTCTGTCTCATGTTAAGGGAAGTGACATTTCCAGCTCAGTGTAGCCCTGGCTCAAGGACAAATGGCAAAATCAGAATAACTGGAGTGTATTTCTGTCTCAGATCAACACTGTCATTTATCTTCTTTACACTTCTCCCTCACTCCTCCTTCTCTCTCAAGCACCCACTCCAATTTTCTGCCGAAGTGGTCCGCTGTCTGCACTTTCTCTACAGAGAACCTGCCCTGCACTCTCCCCCTCTCTCTCTCTCTCTCACTCTCTCACTCTATCTTTCTCTCTCTCTCTCTCTCACCCCCTCTCACTCCCTCTCTCCATCTCGCACACACATAGTACATTGAGGAACGTGACAGTCAAGAGGGTAAACTGAAAATAGATGTCTAATCTGGGAACAGTTTTATGTTACTCTAACTCCAGCAGGTGGGGAATCAGTCAGTTGAGTCACCCTCTCTCTATTCTCTGTTAACTGTGGGAGTAACTCCCATGTAAGATGTGGATTTTGACATAAGGTGGATGACTCTGCAAGTCACAATTACAACTTTTCAACAGTGCTTCTTATGACATTGTTTTTGCAAATTGCAGTGCGATCATGACTGCCTTGAGACAACAAAATGAATCTGCAGACACTTTGATTGTTCATGCAGTTTTTACCAAATCACAAATCATTGGGAGGATTATAAGTGCCTGCCCATGTTTTATTGCTCTCTAAATACGTCTTTGTCTTTTTTTTTTTCACAGGAGATTACAATTAATTTATTGACTAATTAAAAATAACCTTGTCCAGAAGGAGTTTTGAAAGTCTTTGTAGGTAACTGGCATGGCAAGACTGAAATTAAAAGACTACTTCCCATTCTCTCCTTCCTTACCTGTACACTATATGGAGATATTATGCTGATCGGGACATTACAATTGTTGCTGCCCATTACAGATGTTACTTAACTTCACAAGCATGCCAATGAGCCTGTGAAAGCCCCTCCCATGAGGCCAGTGGCAACCCCCAGCCTAAAATCTCATCAATCATCTCCCCAGCCACACTTCAGATCAGACCGAAGCTGGTGATCCAATATATCCTATTGCCGGTCATATAGTATCCTTACGGTTTACGCTTGGTATATAGCAGTCCAAATTCAACAATTCCATCCAATGGGCTGTTTTAGACAAGGAAAAGTAAACCATATTCAAGCAAAGTCAAGACTATTTGACATCTAATGTGGCTGCGTAGGTTTTGTTCCTTTGACAATTATTATTAATGGGCCTGATTTTTTTTTTTTACAACACTAACCTATCCCAATTGCCAATGAAAGGGAAAGAAATGGCTTCAAGTCGATGTAGCATGACTGTGAATACAAGTTGAAAGATTTTGCTGTTCTTCAATTTACCAACAGAAATACTGTCCAAATTTGGGTGGAGTGTGTTTCAAGCAGTTGCTGACACCTCATTAGTCAAATACGCTGCATCTCAAAAGCAATTACGAGGCAGAAGAACAGAACTTTCTCTCTGGAACATGAACAAACGGCTGACATTATTGAACTATGTTCCCAGTAATAGTTACTCACGCAGCACCAAAATAGCAATGGTATGACTGTCACAGAATTACTCATATCAGTTCCAAACACCTTGTTATAGCTAGCAAAGATTACCGCCCATCCTGATGAGACTGGTGAATTTTGAAGATATAACACCGATGTGCGCAAATTGCGCTAAATGATCCTGAATAGGGTTGTAAAAAATATTTCAAGTGTTAAATCCAGGTTCAGATCTCCGATGTTACCTCCAGTAATTTGCTACAACCAATTTGGATTTGTTAGTTAGCACACTCTTTTCAGTCCAAAGTTCAAAAAAAAAATAGTGATATCATGAAAACATGGATGGAAGTAACACATGAAGACTTACTTTAAGAACACCAGACTTTAAACCTCTGTTAAGCAGTACAAGACGAGTCTCACCTGAGTTTGAGTTTCTGCAGATCGTCGGCCAGGTTGTCTCTCTCCACCTCCACACGAGCCTTCTGATTGGTCAGGGCCTCCACCTGCCTGCGCAGGTCTTTCATCTCTTGCTCGTACATGTCAGCGATGCGCGTGGGCTCACGGGCACGGAGCCTCTCGATCTCCACCATCAGCGCCTGGTTCTGCTGCTCCAAGAAACGGACCTTCTCAATGTAGCTGGCGAAGCGATCATTCAAGTGCTGCAGCTCGGCTTTCTCGTTGGTACGCGTGTGCAGGAAGTCTTGGTTCATGGCATCGGCCAGGCTGAAGTCCAGCTTCTCGCCAGCCAGCCCGCCATAAGAGCGCACCATCACGGGCCCACCGCCAGAAGCGGAGGAAGAGGCACGAAAGCTAGCATAGCTGGGCATCGCACTGGTGGACTTGGTCACCTCGTAGACTCTGGTAGAGTGGGAGGCGCCATGGCTTAACCGGCTCGGGAACGCGCTTACGCCGGCGCCAAATGTTCGCCGGTACGAGGAAGCCGTCTGGGAAGACGAGGAGTGAGACTTGCTCATGGTTAAATTCTGTTTAGGCTGAGATGAACTGGAAGGAGTGCCGAAGACCAGGCTCAGCTGGAGCGGAGGGTAAAGTGAGGGGCCCAGGTCCTGGACAGCGATATTTGTAGCTACACCACACCCCTTCATTTGCCCCTCCCCTTATTTGCAACCTCCCTTTTTCCCATCAGTCAGCTGTCATGACCCTGGTGTCCGATAACCCAGTAGAAGAACAGCCCATGCTGGAACGCATGGCAGATGAAGTGGTAAGTGTCATTTCATTCCTGTCTCATCCCTCAGGTAACATACTGTGTCCCAAGTGCAAGGTTCACTCACTCACTTCCTGATCAGGGGCACAATGGCATATATCACAAAGCCTAAGTGACCCCCCCCCCGACCAAAAAAAACAAACAAACAAAAGAAAAGTTTAGTCTTACCAACCATCTCATGTTCAGATTTAAAATCTTATGTCTACAACCCAAAAGCGAACAAAGTTGGGACAGTAATTTGAATTAAACTTCATAAAACTGAAAGCTTTGATTTGTAAATTGTTTTTGACTTGCATAATGTTGAAAACAATACAAAAGTACATTATCTGATGTTTCACCACATGAATTTTGTTTATTTTATTTTTCTTTTTTTAATAAGCTACTATTTAAATTTTGCAAGAGTTAGGACAGTAGAGTATTTACTGCTCTGAAATGTTTCCATTCCTCTAAACAACAATTAATTAATGTTTAGGGACAAAAAACACTAAGTAATTAACCCCATAAAACCTAATGACCCATATATTATTCCATCAAATGTAGCTGCTCTTTTCAAACCTGTGGAAGTTCAGGCATATATTTTACATTTTAATGGAGATCCAAAGGTTTCCAATGATCGCAAACACGTCCTGCTGAATTACAGGGAAATTTGTATAAATTGATTTAAAATATCTAGATATTTTCCAATTGATGTATTGCAATGGGCATGAAAATCCAGCCTTTTGGGTTTGTATATTTCTCTCAATAAAGTGTGATGTACCATCAGTGTAAAGCTGCGACCAGCAGATACAGAAAATGTACATGAACCTACTTAAGGGTAAACTTAAGAGAGAAATAAAAGTTTAAGTGTTTCAAGTGTAATTTTGTCCTACTTCCCCTGCAAACAAGTCTTTGGGTGTGCTACAGTGTGGAGTCTTTGTTGTTGAATTTGGCATGTGAAAATGCATTACACATTTTTAATTGGGGACAATTCTGGACTTTGGACAGGCCAGTCCGTGCCCTCAGCCTCTCATCACGCAGCCATCCCTTTATAGTGCATGCAAAAGGTGATTTTGTGTTGTCTTGTTGAAATGTTCACAGGGGTCCCGGGAAAAGATGTCATCTTGAAGGCAGTCAGTACATGTTGTTCCACTATGCGGTCACGGACGATCTCAGAGATCGTGCCATCGTGTTTAACACAGTGACACTGCTCAAAATTCAAGTTATCTTATATCCTGGAGCAACTGACCATCAGAGGTAATTTTGCAAAATAACATTGCCTCAGACCAGTTTAAACACATTCTTTTAGCATCAATAATCATGGCATGAGCCTTCAAACATGCATTCATACTATGCAAGAGTCAAAAAAATAAAATTTGCAACACCTTTCAATTGTTATAAAAATTTATGTTTTCAGTGTTTTTGTTCATTACCCATATTTTTACCTCAATATTCTAGTGGGAATGATTTTTTTTCAAATTCTCATTGCCTACAATAGTATTTTTCAATCCGTTTTCACCAAAAAATTACAGAGAAGTAATATATTAGGACCCCGTTTAGACAAAAGTGGCAGTGTGTAATCATCACTGCACACTACTGTAAGTCTAAACACTAGGCTAATATTTTGTTGTGATTGTTGAGACTGGATGGACAGCCCATCCAGGCTCTGGGTGGAGATAATTTTTACCTCTTTAATTTGTTTGTAAAATTCAATCATTCATTTGACTGGAGCAAAAGGCTAAGATGAAAACAGCTTCACATAAGACTGCATAAGGGCTAGGATTCAGAAAGCAAATTAGTTCTGCTTGTTTGTGACAGGGTTTATGTAGATCAGGACCAGACAAACATATGCTTGTCTGAATTCGTACTTTCTGATGCAACATAGTGGCAACCCACACTGGCTGAGCGAGGGAGAGAGTCGGGGAATATCCACCATTTCCATTAATTTTCCCAATGATCTAAGTCACCTCTCTACGCGCACACACACACACACACACACAAACAGACACAAACATACACACACTCACACGGACACACACATTTTGGGAATGCTGACTCAAGTGTGAAGGACACCCCTCCCTCTCTCCACTCCCCACCACACAATACTCCAGAAGTTGATTTGATCTCACTCCCAAATCCACACTTGAGACATCTGTTTGTCCCATTATAGAAACCGGATTTATATTTGTGCACATTACAAGTTTGCGTCAACAGCAATTCCCAAAATCCTAAGAGTCATTACGATACTTCCTGATGAGAGTACATTTCGGGAAGTATTTAAGAACGAAAGCATAAACCTGTGCAACAAATGCTATGAGGAAACTCAATTATATTAGAGATGGAGCCATATCTGTTATTCCTCTCTTTCGCTGGTAAGACAGCTGCTAACAGAAGTGAAGATACGAACAAGGGTAGGCCTATGTTGTTTATTTATCACAGAGCTAATTCAGTCAAAGAGCTGTAAACTGCACAAGAAAGCCAAACAGCCCATATCGCATATGGCATGTACTGACACCTGAAAATGACAAATGACACAACACACACACGTTTCATGGCCATTAATAGCGGACAGAACCCTTGAGTTAAAATGTTAGTATGTTAGTTTGTGATAATCAAGTTAAGTAGGGACAGTTGTGTTAAAAATAAATAAATAAATAAATAAATAAATGTAAATGAAAAAACTAATCGACAGTTAGTGATTGAGTTAAGTGAACTAATGATCTAATGATTTCAACTCTTTCAGCACAAAACATTGTTAGCCTCAGTAGATATTCATGCATTGAGATCAGTACCCATCTTTGGCAGATTCGGAAATAATCACTAGGTCTCCAAATCATGTGTTCAAGACAGGTATGACTCTAAATTACTAAATAAGAAAATCTTCAATACATGCCCCAGCAGAGACTGCTAGACTTTTCCTCCTGATGCATGAGCTAAATATAGATGTTCAGATTCATAAGTGTATGATTCCATCATACCATTCTGCCTGTCATTCATCTAGAAGATATTGGAACTCAAGCCACTGTGGCCTGTCATTTTACTTTATGGAGCCTAAATAACCTTAAAATGAATGACTCAAAATTCCAGCGGGCGTAATTGCCACCCTTCATTTAGTACTTAGTTCAACCACCTCTGGCAAGGACAACAGTATGGAGTCTTTTCCTGTAATTTTTGACAAGGTTAAGGCACACATTTGGGGGGATTTTGGACCATTCCTCTGGGCAGATCCTTTCAAGATCCTTAACATTCTTGGGTTTACTTTTATCAACTGCCCTCTTCAAATTAGCCCACAGGCTTTCAATTGGATTGAGATCTGGCGACTGAGATTGCCATTCCAGAACGTTGAATTTGTTGTCACGGAACCATTTCTGTGTGGATCTTGGGATATGCTTAGGGTTGTTGTCTTGTTGGAAAGTCCACCAACCACCAAATCCCAGCCTTAAGGCAGAGGCAACTACAACCCCAATTCCGAAATAGTTGGGACGAAGGGTAAATTGTGAATAAAATCTAAATGCAATGACTTTCAGATCACATGAGCCAATATGTTATTTACAATAGAACATAGATAACATTTCAAATGTTGAAACTGAGACATTTTACATTTTTATCCACAAAATGAGCTCATTTCAAATTTTCTGGCTGCAACAGGTCTCAAAAAAGTTGGGACACAGGCAAAAAAGGGCTGAAAATGCAATTAATATATAAGAGAATCAGCTGAAAGAACATTTAGCAAGTAATTTAGTTAACTGGCATCAGGTGTGTAACATGATTGGCTATAAAAGGGGTGTCTTAGAGAGGCTGAGTCTCTCAGAAGTAAAGATGGCCAGAGGCTCTCCAACCTGTGAAGGTTTGCGTAAAAAAATTTGGAATACTTTAAAAACAATGTTCCTCAACGTCAAATTGCAAAGGCTTTGTAGGTCTCAACATCAACAGCGCATAACATCATCAAAAGATTCAGAGAAAAATCTGGAAAAATCTCTGTGCCTAAGGGACAAGGCCGAAGACCTTTACTGGATGCCTGTGATCCTCGGGCCCTCAGAGGCCACTGCATCACTCACCGGCATGATTCTGTCATTGACATTACTAAATGGGCCCAGGAATACTTAAAGTAACCACTGTCAGTAAACACAGTCCGCCGTGCCATCCACAGATGCCACCTAAAACTCTATCATGCAAAAAGTAAGCCATTGTTGAGCATGATCCAGAAGCGCCGCCGTGTTCTGTGGGCCAAGGCTCATTTAAAATGGACTGTCGCAAAGAGGCAAAGTGTCCTGTGGTCAGACGAGTCCAAATTTTACATTCTTGTTGAAAATCACAGGTGTCGTGTCCTCCGGGCTAAAGAGGAGAAAGCCCACCCCTCCTGTTATCAGCGTTCAGTTCAAAAGCCAGCACCTCTGATGGTATGGGGATGCATTAGTGCATATGGTGTGGGATACTTGCATGTTTTAAAAAGCACCATGAATGCTGAAAGGTATATAAAGGTTTTAGAGCAACATATGCTCCCCTCCAGACAACATCTATTCCAGGGAAGGCCTTGTGTATTTCAGCAGGACAATGCAGAACCACATACTGCAGCTATTACAACAGCATGGCTTCGTAGTAGAAGAGTCCGTGTGCTGAACTGGCCTGCCTGAAGTCCTGATCTTTCACCGATTGAGAACATTTGGCGCATAATTAAACGAAAAGTCCGTCAAAGGAGACCCAAAACTCTCCAGCAGCTGGAAGCCTGTATTAAACAAGAGTGCGATCAAATTCCAATGGCTAAACTCAAGTAACATGTCTCCTCAATGCCCAGATGCCTCCACTCAGTGTTAAAAAGAAGAGGGGATGCTACACCATGGTAAACAGACCCCTGTCCCAACTTTTTTGAAACCTGTAGCAGCCATCAAATTTGAAATGAGCTCATTTTGTGGATAAAATTGTAAAATTTCTCAGTTTCAACATTTGCTATGTTATCTCTGTTCTATTGTGAATAAAATACTGGCTGGTGTGATTTGAAAGTCATTGCGTTTTTATTTTATTCACAATTTACATTTTGTCCCAACTATTTTGGAATTGGGGTTGTAGATTGACAGCAAAAATTTCCTGATTCTTTGTGAAGTTTTTAATACTATTAATCTTAACCAATGCCCATTGACCACTGGAATTAAAACAGCCCCAAAACATGACTGACCCACCATCATATTTCTTCGTGGGTATGAGGCACTTCTCCTTGTATGCATCTCTGTTTTGACGCCTAATGTGCCGATGCTGTATACCGAAATGTTTAATTTTGGTCTCATCTGACTTCAGCATCTTGTTCAAGCCATACCTTAAGTGATGTTTGGCAAACTCCAAGCACTTGCTTCTGTGTCTTCTGGTCAAAAAAAGGCTTTCTTTTGGCAACCCTTACAAAGAGCCAGCGGTTGTGGAGGTGGTGCCTGATGGTGCTTTTTGAAACCTGGTGACCCCAAGATGCCACCAAGGCCTGTAATGCCTTCACAGTGATTCTTGGAGATTTTGTTGCTTCTTTCACCATCCTCCTCAGAATCCTGGGTGGCAAAATGCAGTTGTGTCCTCTACCCTTGAGGTTTTCAACAATTCCATATCTTTGGAATTTTTAAATAATTGCTCTGACAGTGTTCAGTGGCATATAATCATTTGTGAATCTTCTTGTAGCCATTAACAGATTGAAGAAGGTCTATGACCACCTGCTTCTTTTGAACTGACAGTTGCTTTGTTTTCTACATGGTGTTGGATGACAAAGGGATATTACATGTGTGTTACCTCATTTTTATAGCCTAGTTAAACAGGAAGTGATATAATGGCTCAATAGTACCTTAAGAATTAGATAAAACTTAAATAAGTGGAATTTAATACTTAGTTTAATTTTGGCAGATGTTATTTACAATCATCTTCAAGCGTGCTATTAATTGTGAAACCTTGATTTTTTGATTAAAGCAGAAAATGATTTTGGTTGGAACATTAGTATCGTACAATATTTTTCACATGCTGTTATTTAGAGTTTTTCTACAAATATATATTTTTAGAAATTTTTTAAGTATGGTTTGTGCATTGCCAGTCAGGGGTGCCTGTAATTTTTGAGCCCACTAATGAGTGGACCATACAGTTTCTGTTTGCTTGAACTTCACATAACTTCGAGGATTAATTCAAATAGCCCGAACTATCTTTGTACTGTAGAAGTGGAAATTTTTGCATGATCAATTTTTCGGGTTGCACAAAATGTTTGAAAATTTCACATTGCGAAATATTCCGTGTTTACAGTATTTTCCTGATGGAGTCGGCACTGAAGGGTTCCAAGGCTAAAATTAAGGGAGCAGTAAAAACCCATTTGGTGGAGGTAACCAAGCTATGGCATGGAAACAGTTGTGTATGACAGGGTATCAGACTGCATGTAATTTCATCCTGTGCCAGGGTACTACATCAGTATGATACAAATGTGAACAATTCAATTCTGACAAGCTGCATGTGAAAGTACATAGTCTCTTTTACAACGGTCACCTTACACACCCCGACAGAGCTACGACTGCTAGGCTGACAAATCAGATGAGCTTAGCACTTGATGAATGCCTAAACATTTGCCTTGACAAACCTCATGATGCCATTTTGTCACCCCTCCAGGTTTGAGCTTTGAACTGCTTGACCTATGCTCCACAAATCAAGTGGCCTAATGCTGCTGAGGCCATGTACAGCCTATAAAATCCTGACGCTGGTTCCTCCGATGCTAGTTGTGGAGCAGTTAAATCAAACACACACTAACCCCCAGAGTGGAGTCAGTTGGCCAGGACTTTTAAGGATCTGATTCTTTATTAACAGGTGTTGCAGAGTACGTCCCAACTTGAGCCCACAGAAGACCCGAAGCTTGGTCTGAATCAGACAGCTGCCAGATTCTTAAGGCACGAGGCCACAAATAAGTGATCTGAATGCTCTTAACAGAACATTCTGGTGACGATTTAATAAGGCCGTCATGTAATTGAAAAAAGTGAAGTCCTTGAACACTGAAATATCATTTTGAAAAAAAAAACCTCCTTGAAAATCCTTCTCTTCAAAATGATCAAAGACTGTGCCTACTATACAGCCTCTACAAACAAGTTTGGCATTGCATGAATAAATGAAGATACTCCAATGTGAGGAAAGTTCAAGGTAAAGAGATGTGGACACTGAAAGATGCAATGAAAAGAATAGACAATAAAATAAAATGAAAAAGCAGCAATAAAACTTTAGTTGGACATTCACTATGTGGTTGCCAAGGAACAGTGCATTGAACCGCAAAATCTTTTTTTTTAGTTTTAAATCAGTATTGAAATTGGAGCCATTTAATTTCAGAGAACAGATTGCATCATCAATGCAACATGTCCTTCATATTTTGGTCCTTTATGTTTAATTGCTGATAGAAAGAAAGCTCATTACTTGCTTTCTTCTTTGTTTTCATCAATATTTGCCGCTTTGGCAAAGTTGTTGCAAAATGCAAATCGAGTATTAATTTCCTGAATTAAAGGTGAAAGAATGACACAGACAGGAAAAAGAGAGAATAATAAATAATTCTGATTTTATTTAAGCATTTATTGCAACAAATGTCTGCAGAGAACTCTGAAAACTTCAGTCATACCATTCAAGCATGCAGTAGCACCACAAAAGTCATCAACAAAAAGAGTGGTGTTAACTAATTGTTCTTTGAAATCTTCATCCCTATGTGTGTGTGTGTACAGAGACTGAGTGCACATTCAAAAGTTAAAAATGACTTCTGATGCAGTACAATCACAGAATGAGCAAATGGTTGCCCTGAAACCACAAATAGAATGGAGAAAGTGAACTGTGGCCCACTTTGTCCCGGCTCAATTTAGCTGTCCTCCCACACAGGGTCCAGCTGAAACCTAGAGTGTATTGTGACGTTGAATCCACTATGAAAATGATTACTCTTCTCGAATTCATATTTAACAAGTGTTGCCAGGGAAAACAAACCTCGCCTGCCGGCACTTATTTTAGTCCTTTTCATAGTGACTCAGTTTTACGAGAATGACCTCAACCGTTTTCAACTTATAGTTCTTTGAAAATCTGTGACCCTCAGTTTGACCTTTCAAGATCACTAAAGGTCAGAGGTCATGGTGTCAAATAAAAGCCCATATATGTAGAAGTTCCTATGTGCTCATGAGAGTAAACATCTATCTGCAACGGTTTTTGAGTTATAATGGAAAATATATTATTTTCACTGATGACCTTGACCCCCCCAACATTTAACCCCCAACTGCTATTGAGACTATCAAAGCTACCCCCCATCATACAGCACTTGTTTGGAAGCAGAATTGAAAGATGCACATTTTGGTTTTGGTTTGAAGTCTCTATAATGAATATGAAGGAAGTTATCACAAAAACGATTTGGACACTTCCCATGACCAAGACCTTGACCTTGACCCTGACCCGATCGCACCCAAAATTTATTCAGGTAATCTACGGACCATTGCGCACCTACTCTAAAAGTTTGAAGTCAATCAGTGCAAGTGTGTAGACGATAGATTGTTAACACATGGACACACAAACAAACAGACAAACAAGCAAACCGCACTGATTACAACACCTCGCCCCGCTGACTCCGTTGCAGGCGAGGTAAAAATGTCATATGTCACACACACAGTTAGAGACTACATAAAAATGTGATGATATATGATATGGAATACCTTTGGGGTGGGTTTGGCTGGGGAGAAACAGGGATTATTGAGGGGGTGGAGATATCAGCTTTCAAAAAGAGCCAGCTTTTGCTAAGCAACAGACAACAACACAAATACAGATTCCTCTCAGATGAGATATAAATTATGAGACAAAGTGAGAGAGAGAGAGAGGGAGAGAGAGAGGTAGAGTGGGAGAGAGGGGCACATGTTGAACGTCCCTCTTGTATCCTCAACTCCCATTTTATCACAGGTTAGCAGGCATGCATAATTAACATGTACGTATCTGGGCAAAAGTATCAGCACCTCAACATTTTTAGAATGTAGGTAATGTCCAATAACTTCAGGAAAAAAGAAAACCATTACTCACCACAACATTTCCACTAAGTTGTCAAAGTTATACTATATATATATATATATATATATATAAAATATATATATATATATATATATATATATATATATATATTAAAAATGCACCAGTGCAGTATGTATTGCATTTGTTGCAAATTGAAGAATCAATCCGTTTGTATTGCCTTTCTAGTAAGATACCACTGGCTGGCAATAAGCAATGCCTCCTCAATTTCGTTCACTGCATCTGAACTGAACTGTGCTTTCCTCTTATGGGTTCTGTCCCATTATTACTGTATTACCATCAATTAACCCTATTATTGGATTGTACTCTGCCTCTGAACTTTATTCCTGGTTTGGATCATAACACTTACTCAGGAGGTAAATGTCTTGTGCATTCAGGTGCCCAACACCATTTTGTTTCCGCTGTTGGGATGGTGCCGCAGACTTCAGGTCAGTTTCATCCAGATCGTTGTCGTTCTACACAGATAATGGATTGTGGACTCTGATCACCAAAATGATGCAGTTAACATGATGCAAATATGATCACAACACAAGCAAAACACAGTGATCACATGACGTCAATCGCACTGCCACTAACTTGGCTGTAACTAAAGGTAAATCTGTGCTGTCTGGAACAGAAGTTGGTCTCTTAATTAATCCTCATTGACGGGTCCTGCAAAGCTAACGTAATCTAAGAGAGATTTCCGTCAAGGAAAGTCACTTTTATTTGTGGAGCCCAATATCATAAATTTGCCTCTATGGCCTTTACAATCTGTACAGCAACAGAGCATCCTCTGTCCTTAGACCTTTGATTCAGATACAAAAAAACTTGTTGCAACAGCAAAAGAGGACAGATCCCTCTTCTAGGACAGACATTCAATACATGTCATGAATAGTATAACTCTGCATAAGGAGAGAGCTCAGACCATTCTATTCATTTATAAAAGTTAGAATATTTCACAATGTATGTGTTTATGTAGACAACACAAACACAAATGTAAAACTAATGTCGTAAGTTGTCACAGCTGCCTCAGATCTAAACTGTCAATTCAAGAGCAAATCCAATAATTGAGGCCGAGGAGGACAGTAATGTAGGCACCAATGACACCAATGAACTGTTCAGTCAAAGAAAATAAAAACAAAATCATTCCTGTGAAATACTGTTAGATCTATCCCTGGTCCATTGTAATGTTAATGTAAACAATACGGACGAGACAGAATGTTTATTAAAATCATCTCATCCCATACTGTGCCATACTCCGATGAATTGTTCTCTCGCACACTCTGAACAACTGCGCAATGCCTCCAGCGGTTTTCTCCAAAAGGAGGTGAGGGGTAAAAAGTCTGAATGATGTCCGATCGTCGCTTACTCTGTCACCTAGCAGGATGTGAAGTTGGCGAGCGACTTCCTGAAGACTGTCCAGCTCTGCTACGTGAAGTTGTGCATTCATGTCAGCGTTGAGCTGAACTAAATCCTCCATTATCCTTGCCAAACGAGACTGAAAGTAGTCTTTAGATGCGTAGTTCTTAAAAATGTTCGCTAATTATCTTAAATCACCGGCAATGGCTCGTACAAAACTTTTCATGAGTAACACCCGGCTACAAAAAAAACTTAGCGCCAGTTAAGCTAAGCAGCCAGTAGCGAGCTCAGGCTCAGGCAACGCTCCCGCGTGCCATTCAAGATAAGGCCGTTGTAATAGATCCGGTCTCACCGCTATGACAAATCCAGAGATGAGGGAACCAACCTTATTTGCATAATCGACACAAAAATGCAGAAATAGATGTCGAAATGTCGTAATACGGAAATAAATCAATGTAGAAATTCAGACATAAATAAATATACATAGAAAGAAAGAAAAAGAAAGAAAGAAAGAAATAAATGTACATATACAGAGATAAATGTAAGAATACATTAAAAAAATAAATTTAGAAATACATAAATAGCCTACAAATTATTTCTAGAAATGTGAAAATGACTCATTAATTTAATTATGCCTTTTTTTCATTCCCAAAATTTATTTATTTTTTCATTTATTTATTTATGCATTTATTTGTTTATTTCTGCATTTAATTAATTATTTATTTATACTGATGTTATTTTTTTTTGTACTTGTAACGCCATGCCCTCAGCGTCGTTAAAGATCAGCCTATAAGACCCGGACTGCATTCCTCAGTCCACGACGTAGACCGTATAAAAAGATGGGCCCAGCACCCAGGTCTGAAAACTGAGGCCAATGTGGAAATCTCTAAAAATTGCATTCTATTTAATGGCCAGCAGATGGCGACGTCGGTGATTGCAAAAAGAAGTTCAATGCTATAGAAGTCTATGACAAAATGACCCTACTTTCCCACCTGATTTATTATTTAAATAATGATTTTCCACATTATTTTATGGTATCTACTGCAAGTTCCAAGTCTCCTTCGATTTATCATATGATGTTCATTTTTGTAAATTATGGTCCCAAATAGACTAGAATAAAGGATAAAGCCAGAATATGCTTCAGGGGCTTGGCTATCCTCTGGTCCTCTTCAGATACGGTCAGATCTACCCGTAGATCCACCCCTCGCTCCTCCCTGGATCTTCAATTCACGCTCTCATCCAATAGGAATCACATCCAGTTTCAAAATGACAAAATGGCGCTGTTCAATTTGCCAAAATCAAGACTTCCTAAATGGTATGCTGAAACCAATGGGTGACGTCACGGTTGCTTCCTCAATATTTTTATACAGTCCATAGAGCTTCGCACACATTCGTTGCGAAGTCTCGTAAGCCTCTCATAAGTCTCACAAGCCTGTGTTTACTCTCTTGTCTTGTATAGACTTTCCTCCTGCATTCGCGTGTACTTTATAACTCTTGAACATTGTGCTCTTAAATGTTTTATTCAGCCCTCAAATATTATTATCCAGGAACCTCAATTCCTTGTTCTTTGGCATTGTATCCTACATCGCCTTCCTGCTCTGCCAAAGGCATAATATACAACCAAGTCCATCTTCGCACCTGAGTCCAGTCCTACATTTCCTGTCCTCCATGCACATCACCGGTGCTCAGAGCACAACCCTTACAGTAGCTAATCCATGCAACTGGTCAGTGAATTGATATTCTGTGTATTCGTATTCAGAGAACAGAGGCGACACACACCCAAAAGAAAATACTAAGGTCAAAACGCGCACTTAAGACCCCACATATTGAAATGGCGAATAATCAGTTCCTCATATATTAGCCCATGTGTTGAGCAGGAGTATGTTCTCCTATCCATTCACATACACGTAACGGCGGTGCCTTGAGGACTAAAACTGTTGAAGCGATATTTGCATAGGAACATTTAACGGACATAAGCCGTGAAACTTCAAAATGAATCATTACAAACGAAATTATATCTAAATTAAGGACGCTTACACAAACAGCGTGCACACAAAAGAATTGATAACCTTACAAAAGAGAAAAATAACTGCACGTGATGATTCCGTTTCTGGGGTTGATCGCACTATGAAATATAAAACAATAACAGAAGCCTTCCCGAAATTACTATTGAGTATCTGCGAAAACCATTTGTCCAGTTCGCACCGCCTGCACCATATTGGTTGTACTAAATTGCAGAGGGAAATTTAACCTGTAGGTGTCACTGTAGGCTCAAATACTCTGTATTTGTGTACCATGACACTGCCTCTTATTCCGCAGCTAGTGTATACAGGGTATGTTTTCAAAAAGTTTTAACCTGTGGTTTTGACCTGCCATTTGTGATGGATGCTTATTATATAATCAGAGAAAACGCAGATACATTTTTGTTCATTCAAAATTTTCCTGTGAACCTATGCCAGTTTGAAATGAGAATTCATTCCTACATTTTGACTTTCACAATTTTCCCTTTTCACCAGCTTTCCAGGGAACCATTTAAGAAATGTACTGCATTGAGGGGATCTGTATGGTATTTACTGAGAGGCGTCATACAATATCACAAAAAGTGATCAAGCCTTTTCTCTGCACTTGCATGCTGAACCCTGAGGTCAAGCGGACGTTCCTCTTCAGTTAAATATACCTAAACATGAAATAAATGTTTTTCATTGCATTTTTCAGGATTGTTTCCCCTATCATGGGACTTTATATGCCCGATCTGCACCATAGTTTGGAACGTCCGATTTTCTCCCCAGACTGGTTTCATGGAGGAACCCCCACTGGACAGAACTCATGGGTATTAGCCATTTGTATAGTCTGACTGCATCAGCTCATATCTCCATTCACTGGCACAGAGTGTGTTATTTAATGGTGACTTTGGGAAACGAAACCTACAATGTAAAAATTAATAAGTTGAGAGAATTCAGAAGTTCAAGGCAAAAAAACCTCAATAAAAATTGATGTTTTTTTATCTAATGTAATTTTTTTAGTTTTTCTTCAGGTTGGTTGAAAGTGGAATTTTCAATTCTGTTAATAAACTAAACATTATTAAACTAAGTTGGATCAACAACTAAGTTTAGTAAACTAGCAGAATTGGAAATCCCAATCTTAGACCAATTCAAAGGAAAGCTGAAGAAATTTCAACTTTTCAACTTTCTTATTTTTACAGTATGCCCGTTAGTCACATTCAGAGCATGTGAATATATGCAGCTCACTGGATGACAGCTCGTGCTGTCAGGTTGGTCATCTGTCACCCGTATGCCAACGACAGCCGATACATTCTTTGTTTCTTTATTAAACATTAAAACTGACGAGGTCATATGAAACTCTACAGGATAGCAACACATAAATTTCTCTGATAGAGCCATAAGAATACAAATTACTTTAAAAATAATTTTGAATGTCTCAAAATCTGGAGAAATATTCCACAATAGACGTTACGTTACTTACAAAAAGCAAAACAAGCATTTAAATTTGCTGTTGTCATCACGTCAGTGTTGCTCGAATCCGAAGGCAGAGTGCCATAAAGGTTCTGAAAATGTATCATATACGTTGTGGGAAGGAAAAAAGATCAAGAAACACTAAATTCGAGCATAGTTTCCGCAGGATCACTCGGACCAACAGAATCAGTTGCGACCAAAGAAATTATTGCCTTCACTATATCACATCACTGCCAAGGAAATGTGTCCGTGTATGATGTTACAAGAATATATCATGGAAGAGGCATGTGCAAAGACAGACCATATTTACTCTCCTATTCAGTACCTTCAAAATGATATTATCTTACATTAGTTGTGATTGCATTAATTGTGCTGTTTCTTTTCACCCCAAAGGTGAAAGAATGATTTTTTTTTTTTTTTTTTTAGAATTTTCCTAAAAATCATATGCCATAATAATGAGATATAGGCTACTTCATCCGTATTCGCAGTTTTCTTATTAAGAATTTGCCCCCTAAAATGCTTGATTGTACAGACATGCTCAGAGGCGTACGGGGGGCAATAAACACGAATAACTCTTTAAAGGTCTAAACTGTGGAATAGTAAATGTCTCAAATAACTCAAATGAAGGTCAAACAATTTAACATTTTAAAAAAAGAAAACAAAACACCGATCGTTCGCGCTGCAGCTCCTGATCCGTACCAACTGTGTCCCAGGTTTTATTGCTTGTCTCCGTGTGTCTCAGCTCCCCCCCACCCGCCGCTCCGCCGGTTTACCCCTCTCGCACACGTACTTCCACCGTTAGCGCACTTCTGTCGATGATTTTTTTTCCCCCCATCGATGGCAATATGCAGTAGTATGCGCTTTCGATGTATGTAAAACAATATAATGATTTAAACAGCAACAACTGAAAGCGAATAAAGCCATTAAGCATCTTGGAAGGTAATATGAAGCGCCCGCGGCTATGGAGTGTTCTGAGTTTGATGACCGTCTGGTACCAGCTTGGAATGTCAAGCAGATACGGTAAGAAATTAATGATCTATGATATAATATAGGCTATCCACTACAGGTCTGCACCGCATAGCTACCAAGTCAAAGCTATATAGCAATAATTCAAGAAGTGATGTCCATGGGTGCGCAAAGGTGTCATTTCCTAAAAGCTAACCTGTGGGTGGATGGACCACATAAGATTTCATTGCTATTTTCGTGGGACTGCGGTTCATTTTGAGTTGATAGGGTGCTTGCAGACGTGACCACATGCAAAAATAGTAAAAAAAAAAAAAAAAGAAAGAAAAAAAAATTGTACCGAATACGTGAGGACATTTTTGGCAGTTTGACTCCCAGATAAAATGGGCTGCACAAGCTAACTTGAGTCAAGGCTGTCTAGCTTACAAAGCCTACAAAACACGTTCACATGCAATCGGGTATAACCTGTCTGTGGATTTCCTTAATAACTTAATCATAATATGTAGGCTGCTTAATGTGAGGAGACGATGCAGTTGAATCTCTACAGAATTATGTACGGAATGGGCTACTGTTGATATGAAAATGGAATTGCGTCATTTTATGGACTGGAACCGGAGCAAGCGGTGGGGTTTCGGGAATGATCATTTGGTTGGGAAAATGACAGCGTTGGTAAATGCGCTGGAGACAACGCCAGCTGAAGAGTCTCATCGTTATAAAAGGCATAAAAGCTTGAGGTGCTCAGATCAGCACTACTTTCCCAAAGCAAAGTGTGGGGAGTTCCGAGTGAAATGTGGATATAAGTCAATGTGATGTCACATTCAAAGGGAAGGGCGAACACCGAGAGTAGGCTAATTGTCACCACAGTAAGAACCAGCGGCGATAATTCTTGGTGCTTCTTTAAGTTTGTGGAGCCAAGGAAAAACTTTTTCACCGACCCAGTGAAGCCTGCACTCTGTAAAAAAATCTCATGCAACACATCCACTAGCTAGTAGCAGTATTTGCATTTCAACCTTAAATGCGTGCATATGTGAGTATCTCAAAGCAAGTCATTGAGAAATTGAATATCCTAAATTGATGATATAACACAATAGCGTGAAGTTCGTTTATTAACAACATTAGTACTTGGACGGGTAGTTTTTTATATTAGTGAAACTATTGCCTCTGTTATGGTGGTATACCAGAAGGCCTATGAAGAGTTGGCTTGTTGTTAGTAATACTGAAAAAAATGCAGTCGCTTTATGTTGCCATTTTTATAGTTTCATGCGTATCTGTTTTACCTAAAACGTCGCCGATAAGCTATTATCGTTTTATTGTTGTAGTTTTGTTCGATGATTTGGGGTCAGACGTCAAAATTGCAGCATGAGCTACGATACAAGTAATAAAAACTGTTTTATAAGTGAAATAGAGCCTTCGTTTTCATTTTATTCGCGTATTCAACATCAGAAAGAATTTCTGGAGGTAGGTGGTAGGTTATGGTGAATTCAGTACCATGGACAGCAATAGCTTAGTTAACCAGGCTATCGTCGACTCCCCATTCAGAAGCCGTAGCGATCGTATGACTCCCCCACTGTTTTCGGGGTATTCCGGGTTCTGCGAAATTTCTAGTCGTCAGTGAGTTCACAGGGTATAACAAGAAAAGTAGAGATCTATATCAAAGGTCTTTTGCTGGTTATGAACTGGATTATGAATATTTTTTTCAGTGAGTGAGAGATTCGTGGCAGCAGGTGAATAGGGTAAGTGCCTACAAATGCCCAAGCAGATCAAATGTTTCTTTAGGCACAACCAAGGACCAGGGGAACTAATTATTGATTCTAATCAGGTGAAATAATAGCATTAGAAAGCCTGTAACCTTCATCAGTATTGATTCTGGTGTGAGGCAAAATGGGAGAGTTCAAACGTGTGGAATTGTGCCGTGTGATGTTAACTTGCAGCATTAGTTCACACAGACTGCATCTCAGAACCAGGGAAAATTTTTTATCATTTGGTTGGTAAAATTTGTCAGCTTATTGCATATTATGACTGTGAAGGCAAAGGATAAAAGTCAGGGTCCTCTCACCAGGTGTACGTATGGTCTGCCTGCCTGTATATTCACAAACAAACACCCTCTGCCTTTTTATCGTACTTTTTTACATGTCAGAGCTGGCTGTTACTGGCTTATTAATACTGTGTCAGTATGCCTACTGCTAAGATGAGACCAGATGAGACCAGGCAGTCAGATGATTAATCAATGAGGGCAAATGTACTGGACCATTTGACATTTTTTATATAACTGCAAAATGTAGACCATCTCTGCAGCCTAATGTGTTGTTTTTGTTTTTTTTTTTTTTTTTGTTTTTGTTTTTGTTTTTTTCTGTGAGCAGCCAGCCCAGAGGCATATCTGTTTGTGGTTTTATTAATGGCTACAATCTATGTTGCAACTGTATTTATTTCAGATCACCTTGCTAATCTATTTGAAGGGCATCTGCTATGAGCCTCAGTACTAGCAGGAATCAGTGACACATCACAGAAACTGCTACCAGGGTGAGATGTTTATTGCATTCATATAAAATATAACGGTAATAAAATGTCTTCATTGCCCAAAGCTGAACCAAGACTGTTTGGAAAGATACATTATGTTACAGATTAAACCAAAATTGTAACACAATATTTATTATTGTGTCTAGAACATATTTTGTCCGGGACATTATGTTACATTCATTCACTGCATGACTGATTTTAAGGTTGTTGTGATTTCTCTATGTTCTAATGTGCCTTACCAGAATCAACTCAAACTGGATTGAGTGAGCCATTTTTTTTTTTATATACAACCCTAAATAAAAAAAAAAAAAACAAAGTTGGGATGGTATGTTACATTTAAATTAAAACTGAAAACAGCGATTTGTGAATTCTCTTTGACCTGTATTACATTGAAAACAATACAACAGCACATTTGATGTTTCACTACATGAATTTTATTGATTTCTCAAAATAACTACATTTCAATTTTAATTTTTGCAACATACGGGATTTAAAAAATAGTTGCGACAGTAAGGTATTTACCTCTTTGTAATAATAAATGTAATTAATAAATGTTGAGGGACTGAAGATGCCAAGTCATAACCTGTTTCAAGCATAATTTTGTCCACTCTTTCTGTGAACAAGTCTTACGGTGTGCAACAGTACGGGGTAATTGCTGACGCATTGTGCATCACATGTTCTGTGTTTGGGGAGATCCCAGACCACAGGCAGGTCAGTCCTGCACCTGCACCCTCTTCTTGTGCTGCCACACCTTCGTAACACCTGCAGAATGCAGTTTTGCATTGTGTTGTTGAAATATGCATGGGCGTCCCTCGATAAGATGTTGTCTAAAATGCAGAATAAGTTTGCTCCGAAACCTCAGCATTAATGTCGCCGTGATGAGTGGTATCATTATCCTTTCTGAATCCTATGTGCATATATTAGGATTATGTTTTTATGAATAGGATTAATTCAGTATTATTTACAAGTGTTGATAAGACCCATAGAATGTCAGAGATTTGCCATTTTCCCTTTAGCTCTGGAGCGAATGTCACTCAGACAGCGTGTGCCTCTGTCTTGGTCTTTAAATCTTGCCCAACTGAGCTTCCTGTGAGATATGACTCAGGTGCAAGATAAAAAGTTTCAGGGAATGCTGAAAGAACACGGTGGAAGGGTGCTGAACAAACACGCTTGGACAAATCTCTGAGAATGGAGTAAACCAACTGCATGAAAATGGAATGCAGTGAACCTGTCGAAAACACAATAAAATCTGAACAAAGGAGATAGACCACTGGGCTATCCAGCCTAGGATGACTGAGATTGGGCTGGCCGACGTGCAGAGTCTTTGGATTAGAGGAGTACCTGCTTTAGTTTTGTTCCACAGCCAGAGGGTTTGCGAACTGTGTTTTAGCCATCACAATCCGTGGCATGTCCGAATGTTACTGTGTGATGTGGGAGGTATGGGGAGAAAGCATTCCCTTAACCCAAAAGCTTTTCCCACTCATTTAATCTGATGTCAGCTACCTTTCTTCCATGACCCATACGAGTGCCCTAAATGTATCCCGAGACTACTCACTGTGTTCTGTATTCTCTATTGCACATTACCTTTGTTTTTCAGATTAGCAGTTTTGCATGTGCAGATAAATCACAGAATGTCCACTCTTCAATTAACGTCATGTCTGTGGCTCTAATGAAACTGCTCGGAAAGTTTCAGTGAAATAATTTTAAAAGTGCAGAGGGTGTTGTCAATTTTGTGAGTTACTGTATACAGTTGAGGCCAAAAGTTTGGCAGTGACACAAATATTGTGTTTTGCAAACTTTGCTGCCTCAGTTTTGTGGTGGTGATTAACATAATTTCTATATTATTGTGCAGGGTGATCAAAGAGCTTGCAAAGAGTTTTGTCAGCATAAAAATTAACTTTATCACGAAAACCCAATTTTCACAGTATTTTGGCCCTGGCACATGATGATCAGCAAACCTCATTTCAGCGTCACATCCTCAGCACAGGAGAAAGTGTGAATGAGTACAAGTCAGCTGAAGTCACACTACCATTTTCATTAAATTTTAAGAGCAGACTGATTGCTATAACAGTAGAAAGTAAGTCTGTTCTGAGCCTAAGTGGCTCATGAGGCCGGTGCTTAACCCCGGTTTTAGTGGCATGAAGCGATTAGGAGTATTGCTACTCCCCCTGGATGGGATGCCAGTCCATCGCAGGTTACCCTATCCCAGTTCTTTCTTAGACATCCCTGATAATTCCCAATTAAATACCTGGGTTGAGTGAGGCACCAAAGAAGTGAAATGTTTTGCCCAGGAACATGCCGCAAAAGCCGTGGCAAGGACTCAAACTCAGGACTTTTGTTCCCAAGTCAAGCACGCTTGACCACTGTGCTGACATGTGCAGTCATCATTGCTTTGCATCAAAATGGATCTCAAGTATTCAGCTTCGGCTCGCACCCTTGCGATTTACACTTTAAATTTTCTGCGGATTCCTTGAATCTTTAAATTTTGTTGTGCACTGTTGATGACAAAATATCCAAATCTCTTCGTATTTGTCTTTGAGAAACATTGTTTTTAAACCGTTAAACCTCTTAATGACTTCCTCACGCATCTGTTGGCAAACTGGGGGTCCTTGGCCCCATCTTTGCTCCTGAAGAACTAGGCCTTTCCTTGATGCTGCATTTGTACTAAATCATGATTACAATCACCTGCTGACATCAGCTATTTCAAATCATATGATCATCCAAATTTTTTTACATCATTATTAGTCCTAAAATGCCCTCGTTCCAACTTTTTATAGAATGTGTTACCGGCATGTATGACAGGAAAGGATGTATGTGCAAAAATTGAAGTTGACCGGACAAAACAATGAATGTCTTTTCTTCATAATGGTCTGCAATGAAAAACAATTCAAAGTAAATTTATAAATCACTGCTTTCTGTATTTATGTGCATTGTCCAGACCTTCCCAAGTTTTACCAAGCTGAGGTTGTACATTCAAGCCTGTATGCTGTGGTATCTGAGTGGAATATTCTTAAATTAACATTCTCATTCTGATAGAACAATCAGTGCTGGTAACTGGAAACAATTGAGTTTGAGAATACTGACTGGAAGTGGGAATAACGCACTCCAGAAAAACCTGCTGTCCTGAGGGTTAAAGTAGAACGTAGGAGATGTGGAGCCTGAGTTCTTGAAGAGCCATCGCGCCAGGCTCTGGTATGTAACGCCGCCGACATCTTCCAGGAGGCCCTTGTCCCTCCATCAGTATGCTCCGTCTCTCTGCCTCTGCTCCTGCATGCAGGAGAGGGCTGACTCACCGTTGATGTTCACTCCTACACCACATCTCTGTAACCAGGGCCAGAGAGTCTGGAGGGAGAGCCAAGGAGAGCAGAGCTGCTGGAGTACAGGAATGCATTTCACGCAGTAGTGTGTGCTGGAGCGGGCAGCTTCACGAGCAGAAAACCTACAGGTTCTGGAGGGCAGCTTGTTTGTTCTTGTCCATGTATCTTGCTTAAAAATTACAGATAAGCTCACTTTTTGATTTCATTGCTCTTTTCAGAATTCAGGTTTCATAAGCCAGTAGTCTGGTTGTTCCCTTTCCTAGCTTTCTTTATCATTTTTTTTCAGAGGTCTGAAATCCAAGAGCATGAATTTTCGCTCTGAATGGATCTCGCATTGAGTGTCCTTTCGTGAGCTGTTGCTTGATTTCCATGGCAACAAAATGGAGGCGGCTTAGGACACTGTGTCACTCCCGAGGGTACAATTTCCCGGAGAAATTTGCAGGAACAGAGCATTTGAGATTGCTATTATCACCAAACATGACGTGGAGAAATCTGACTTAAGGTGATCTGTCAGTCTTTTCTTATCTGTTTCATCGCTGCTCATGTGTTTAAGTCTTTGAAAGACGGTGCTGTCTTTCGCAGGGGTAAGTGTTAAAAATAGCCCCAGTGATCAGGCTCGGCAGTGCCCCAGCACGCATTGCATGCCATAAACAGAGGAGATCACAAGCCAGAGCCATTGCAGTATGGGGAAAAGGAAGCACTACTCCCATGTGACCCAGTTTGGCCTGGAATGTGATTACATGTGGCTAATATTTACTGAAACCCCTGGCACTGTTCTCATGGTTATAAATGAAAGGGAGGGCCTTTTTTGAGGGGGGAGGGGGACTGTGTTTTCAGTACTGGATTCATGGGTAGATGCTGAGTGTCTCCATAGAATATTATATTCACAAGATTTACTGCTGAGCCTCAGGTCTGTAATTGTATGTGTGGGGTGGCTGCAGACCCAGCTAATTGGTCAATGTGATATTAGTAGCTGGCTTCCAGTTGGGCTGTAACTTATGATGACTCATCCTGTAATATGGGAGGGCAGAGCCTGTTGCTAGGTAATCGATGATTGACTGACTTTTCATTGTGCCAGGCAGTACGTTAAGGGCCAGTAAGTCCATCAGGCAGAACCGAAGTTCATTTTTCAGTTTCCCTGGAAAGAGAGGGAACAGACGTGAAATTGAAAAAAAGAGAATAAGAGACTTTCGAGATTTACCATTGTTATTCCTTAACACTCTTTTTTTTATAAGAACATCTATTTTTCTGTGCTGAGCCTGAAAGCTCTTACAATTTTTGAGGATTACTGCTTCAAATGTTATTGAAATGTTCTCTTTTTTCAGTCTAGACATCTGTTTTAAAATATTGTTTTTCACTAATGATGGCTTGAAACATTGTATTTTTGCGTAATTGGAATTTTGAGGGACTGACAAAGCACTCTCAAGAATATTAAAGTTTTGTGACAAGTCTCTCCATTCTGTCACATTGATAAAAGTTACTTACTTAAATACTCATTCTCAGCTTCAGGATGTTTGCAACATGATCTAAATTTTTGGGGATTTTACAACCTCAGCATTCTTATAAAATAGGTTCTTATAAAAAATAGAGTGTATTGAAACACCACAGCTTTCCATGCTAGCCTTCCAACCTACACTGTTATAAACTCATACCTTTTTGTCAGTTGTTTTAACTGGCACCTTTTTTGCACAATCAGTTTATAACAGAGGTTCTGTGTATGCTCACTGTAAACCACAGTTCAATGCGCACAGGACTCTACTTACAGTTAAAATAACAAGGTGACAATTTGTTAATTGAAATATTAAATTCAGTCAATTTTTAACAGTGTACCCATCCGCCCTAAACCTAACCCCCCCCCACACACACACACACACACACACACAAAAAGAAAAGCCATATGGGGGTGGGACAAAAAAAACAGAGAATGTGACTTCACTGGAGAAAATGGCTTGGTGGTTCCCTGTTGTGACGCAGTCTCAGGAGGGCGTAATGCTTCCCATCGCCCCAGTTTTGGTTTCCATACTCAGCCCTTCCCACAGCTCTTGGCCTTTATCTGTGTTTGCTCTGCTGGTCTGCTCTGGCCAGCCTGGGCCTGCTGTTTTCCCACACTGTGGCCGTGTCCACAGTGCCATATCTGAGTTTGACCAGCTGCGCCCAGCCAGGAGACAAAAACCTCCCACACACTGCCGCTCCATATCCTCCTCTCTGCAGAGACATGCTTCACGCCTGAAATGGCCTCCGGGCTTTTGTTTCCTCGCCACATTTAATTTCTGTTAAACATACTGCCAACTCTATAGCGTGTTTTTTTAGTGTGTCATGGGTAATTGCAAGAAATATCCTTCGCACTTTACTTTTTTCAACAGTGTCTTGGACGCAAAATGTTCTGCTGTTCAAGTAAAAAAAGACTTCAACGATGCGTGGGACCTAAAGAATGCGAAACGTCTTCCTTTGCATGAAACTGTCAAAAAATCATGGTTTACTTACACCTGAAAAGTGTACTCTTGAATGCACTCAGCAAATATGTAAACATCATCCTGGATTTTTAACCACGCTTCACTGGGAGAAAATTTAACCTACTTTCTCGTCCAATGTATTCCAATTGCCCTGTGTTTTGGCTTGTGTTCTGTGCAGGTGGCTACAGAAAGAGGCGCACAGCACAGACCTCGCTCTAATTCAGAGGCCTCTTTGTAATTGGTGTCTAAGCATAATGGGTTGGGAGACTGTGTGTTCATGCAGGTGCCAGCGCTCATGCTGTGTTTGCGTCCTGGTATGGGCGGGCCCACAGAGAACAGCACTCTGGCATTTACCTTGGGACTGAGGCTTTTCTCCATTGCTAATCTCTTCCCACAAAATATTGGCCCTTCATGGCAGAGGTTCTTACTCTATGGTTTTCGATCTGAAATGGTGGTTCTGGAGTGTAAAAATTTGGTCCAAGAATGAGTGCTGTCCACAAGGTCGTGCTGGTACTGTATGTGTATTTTATGAAACCTAGAAAGGAACTACATTTCCCATTTGGGGCATGACATTAAAAAAAAATAAATAAGTAAAAAATAAAAAATCCTCCCTTAGTTGTCACATCCCTCTTGAATCTCCTCCCATCCTCTCAGTCTATTCCTCTGCCCAGTTTATTAAGAACACCTCCCAAGCCATCTGCAGTCATCTGGATTTGGACTCCATTCCTGCTAAACTCTCTGAACCTGACGTCTAACAGTTCTGTTCTGGTGAGGCTGATCCCATCTGGCTTCTGCCCCGGAATGCCACTGACCAGGCATGGACATGCCCCGACCCAAACTTATTACCAGATGAACTGGGCTGTGCTATTCATAGTCTGTGCTATTTATACTCAAAGTTTCTTCCCTATCTGTCATCACAATATTCTTATCAATAAACCCTACAATTGGATTGTGCTCTGCCTCTGTATCTGGTTCTTTGTCTGGATCATAACACCAAGATTTTTTTAAGAACTGGTGCTTAAAGATGCACGATGCAAGAATTATCCTTGGAAATTGAAAGTAGCTGAGTTCAGAGACACAGAGTTTTGAAGGAAAAAAGCCCTTTTAAAAGACTAATTTCTTTTGGAGCGTGCAGGGGCGTACCCACCAAAGGTCCTTACGTGGGCAGGTCCCAGCAGGCTCGGGTACGGTCGTGTGCTCGGTGGTGTTTGAGATGTAAAAACCACGCAGCTTGAGGCTCAGTGGAGCTAGTGGGATGCGCTGCACCCACTCCCTCCTCACATCTGCCCCAGATTCGGCCGAGCTCCTGGCGGAGGCAGGTCTGTTTGCTTTAGTGAAGGGTGCTCGAGCCTGCTGAACCGCGTGTTCCTCTCAAACTGCCAAGGGAAGCCTGCGCTGTGATGCAGGGATGCCGTGGCATGTAGTAAGATGCCCTGTCTCTTCCTTTATCTCCCAGGCTGTCTGTTTGAGAAGCGTCTGTGCTCCAGGGAGCAGCTCTGCTCTGACGGTGAGTAGCTAACTTTCTTTAGGCTAATGAGTCCCCCTGGAGTTGTGAGGAGATAAATGTGGATATTCCTTCAGATGCTTGTGTGGGTACATTACACAAATACACACACACACACACACACACAGATACACGCACACACAGCTGTAATCATATTCCCCTTGCACCTCCTTGCATTCTTGCCCCTTGCACTCCACCTTCCCTCCCCAGCGCCCATCTGTCCTAAATCTCCAACTTTAAGCGCATCCTATCTTACATACATTGGATTCTGGCTGCATAACAAATCACTGGCTCCTGTCAGGGTCCCAACAGAGCACGCTTGGCCTTGCAGCAGCGGTGGCTGAACGAGGGGAATCCAGGTTGAATTATTTATATCGTTCTTCACTCTGTGTTACACGGTGTGTGTCTGTGAGAGACTGTGTGGCGCTGTCTCTGATTTTAGGTCAATAGATGTGTTCCCCTCCAACTCTGTCTCTCCCTTTGCTTTCCTTCTGTTCCTATGGGCATGTGCTTCCTTCCTTTCCTTCTGTTCCTATGGGCATGTGCTTCCTTGCTTTCCTTCTGTTCCTATGGGCATGTGCTTCCTTCCTTTCCTTCTGTTCCTATGGGCATGTGCTTCCTTGCTTTCCTTCTGTTCCTATGGGCATGAGCTTCCTTGCTTTCCTTCCTTTCCTATGGGTATGTGCTTGTGTCAGTGGAATTGAATTATTTAATTCAATTATCTCTTCTGCAAAAACATTTGGTTCTTTGAAACTGTTTACCTTTTTTCAACCCTCAGCAATGCATGACATCATCTTTCATTTAATTCTGTGTATGGTCAGTTAAAGGTGCGTTTCAGTTTCATGGAGATAAAAAAGAGAAGTAGCACTAAATGTCAGCGGTCTGCCTTCATCTTTGTGTGTACTACTTATCTGCTCGTGTGCGAGTGTAAACATGGGGTCCCTCGCGTTCACCTGCTACTCTCCCCAGTCCAATCACAGCTCTTCCCCTCTGTCTCCCTGGCAACGCTGACATCACCAGCCTGACGGCAGCAGCATCGACTCCCCCACAATCATTTCACTGAGAGCAGATGAGTCACAGTGTTCTTACGCACACTCCGCCTCCTCCCCCCTGCCCTCTATCTTTCTTACACTCTTTCTCTCTGTCTCTCTCTCTCTGTCTCCCACTCTTTTACGCAAAGCTGCCCCTAGAAACATTACTACGCTCATATTCGCACAGCTTCGTATATTTTCATATACACATTGACGTTTGGATTCTAGAATATCGCCAGGCGTGTACAATTTCTAGTGTTTCCATTCAGTCGATTTACTGACCCCCCGCTGTGGCCTTAGTTTTCTGCATTCCTGGTCATACTGTCTCCATTTGATAGTTATCTCTGATTTCTATAACTTCCACTCACTGCTAGCACAAATATACATGTTTAGACACATGCCCAGACCTCTCACTTCATTTACCTGTGTCCCTCCCACAACAGTTAAACCCATTACACCCCTGACTCCCTCCATCTCCAGACAGAATGTAAACTGCTGCCCTCCTCTATAAATAGCTGTGTTTCATATAATTTGCCACTCTATGTCGTCATTGGGTGGTTTGGTTGGATGAGATTGGGAGCATTTTTGGATTAGCCGTGTTTAGAAATAGCAACCACGTTATTCCTGTGAAACATGACTCATAGACCAACTTATAAAACAATCTGTACTGTTTCTTTTTTATTATCTTATTATTAATACAAGACTTTGATAATGTTTGAAATGCATATAAAATATTTTAACTAAACTCCATTGGAGAGCATAAAAATTATTCTTCACCTTAATTTCCATCACACGTTTTACAGGAAGTGCGCAGAGCAAGTGTAAGGTGATTCATATATTTGGGTGTGAAGCATATTGTAATGGTTATAAATTAGTATTGGTATTCATACAGATTTATGTTT
Source organism: Gymnothorax javanicus (assembly GCA_029692085.1). NCBI lineage: Eukaryota > Metazoa > Chordata > Actinopteri > Anguilliformes > Muraenidae > Gymnothorax > Gymnothorax javanicus. The sequence goes on from CM056204.1 coordinate 49,759,009, forward strand.
GTCAGTATGTTCCAGTGATAAGTCAGAAGTCAGAAAATTTTGTTTATTTCTTCTTTTTTTTTTATTCAGGGAGTTTTAACGGAAATAACTTTAAATTACGCACAGCATCATGCAAACAGTTAGAGGTCAAAAGTGATCCTTTATTTCTCAGCATAGTGGCATAATTTTTGGAGTTAATAAAAAACGTATTTGGACAAATAAACAGATAAGCCAACTAATTTCATATTCAAAAAGGGAAGTAAAATTGTGTTAGTTTGGGGACAAACTGGACTGAAAAATTCAATAAACAACCAGCAAGCGCAGCTCTTATACAGGAACCTCCACAGTAGTCGGTGGTGTTAGGTGCTAATCTTCAGAACCATTTCACTGTCCTTGTGGATAAAATCCACAAACATGCTCAGCAGTAATGACAAATTGTGGCTACTTTGACAAATGCAAGACCAGTTTTATTGGAGAACAAATTAGAACAAATGTGTTTGTGTGTTTTTTTTCTTCATCTTTGACTGCTTGAAAATGTTGGTTGTAGTGAGAAACCCGCGACTGGCCATGTTTGTTGAGTTGTTTGGGTGATGGTTGGTCTGTTGTAAATAAGGGTTGTACTGTACTGTGGTGTATTTTCCTCAGATGGCCTCTTTGGTCAGTGTCAGGGCTCTAAGCAGGACCGTATCCAGTACCAGGTCTCCGTACCAGTGCTGCAGAGACTGCAGGAGGTACTCAAGCAGCTGATGAGTCAGGGTAAGGGCACACACTCCTTCACTGTACACATGCACACTGCCGTACTACAGACACACGCACTACCTCACTGTATACCTACATGCTAACGCACAAAAAAACACACTCTGATACTATAGACACACCCCACTCCTACAGTATACTCATACAAGCTCACATACAAATGCTCACATGCGTACTTTCACTCTACGGACGTGCACACACATTCACATAAACACATAGATGCACTCACATGCACGTACAGACAAGAATTCACATACTTCCGCACTCTACACATACACATGTACTCTCACACGCACATACAGACCAACATACATATGCCCATATATTCAATCGCTCTCACAATGTACGTTGTACTCATATGCACACTCACGCTCTATACATTGACGAACAATCCCACTGCATTTACATGTACACACACACACACACACACACACACACACAGTTATTCACACATTCACAAGCACTAATGCGCAAATCCCACCCCATTTACATTCAATCATAGCCCACAGATTCACATGTATCTTACATAAGGATCATCATGTTTTATGCGCCATCTTGCTTGTAGCTGCAAGATTTGTCACTGCAAGTTGTAAGCTGTCCATTATTTTATTTTATATTAGAGCATGAACAGCCCATCTTTAACTGATCGCTGACTCATTGGCATAATTTTATTTCTAAAGCAATCAGCCTGTAGATGCTATTTTACTTTAATTATTATGGGTGGAGATGAAGGGCGCTAGAGGGGCATGAGCCCCCCCTGGTGCCTGATATACGCTACTACAATCAACAATGCCTTGCACCGGTGCAGATGAACTGTTACCTGTCATTTTCCGTGGCATGTTGCTCGGGAGTTCAGTCACTTCTGGTTCTTAAAGCGAAGACACCCTTCCTATATTTGTCCACTACTGTTATGGAACATATACGCACACAGTCCTCAACAGTAAACACGCGTACCACCACACACACAGAGACACAGATATGCTCATGCTCCATGCCCTAGGTGTTTTGGTCTCATTGCACCTGTGGCTTTGCAGGTCTCTCCTGGCAGGATGATATCACCCAGTATATAATTGCTAAGGAGCTGGGCAGGGTCCCTCAGACACACACCCCAGCCCGGCCTCGGGAGGGTCCCCCATCACAGTGAGTACCGCTAGCCCTCTCAGCATTCCTGAGTGCTCTGAGTCTCTCCTCCTGTCTCCTCAATCCTCCTCTCTCATCCTTGACACTGTGCCTCACTCTCCCTGACACTGTCCCTTACAATCTCTCTCTCTCTCTCTCTCTCTCTCTCTCTCTCTCTCTCTCTCTCTCTCTCTGCTCCCCACAGTCTGCTTACTCATGCCCATAACCCTACTCTCCACTTACTCTCTTCCTTAACTGTATTCTCCACTTATTCTTTCCCTTAATTTTCTCTACTAACTCTCTCCCTTAACTCTACTCTCCACTTACTTTCTTCCTTAATTTTATTCTCCACTTATTCTCTCCCTTAAATTTCATCTCTACTTACTTTCTTCCTTAACTCAACTCTCTGCTTACTCTCTACATTCCCTACACTCTACTTACTCCCTCCTCAAACTCTGTTCTTTTCTTACTCTCTACCTTCCCCACAATCTCTGCTTACCCTCTCCCTTAACTCTACTGTCTACTTACTCTTTCCATTAATTGTGCTCTCTACCTATTCTCACCCTTCCCCACACTCTCTACTTACTAACTCCGGACCTGCCTTTACTCCATGCTCACTCACTGCTTTGCCTTTACACTCCATTTACCCTCCCTGATCCCCCAACTTTTTTGTGGACATACTCTCTCTCTTCCCCATACCCCATACTCACTGCCTCTCTAAAAACTATTCTCCAAATACTAATTCCCTTCCCCCTACTCCCTACTTACTCTCTCCTTGTCCTATACTTTTAATATACTCATAACTTACTTTTCCCTGCTGTCTACCTACTCCCTCCCTTCCTTTTCCTTGCTCCTTTGTTCTCAGTGTGTCCCAGTCCCCGGAGAGGTCCTCCAGCAGGTCGTCTTACCCCAGCTCTTCGTCCCAGTCTGGAATGCAGCAGCTCAGCCCGGCTCAAGTGCAGCGTTTCCTGGACTACATGATCCTGTCTGACCCTGCCCAGGCCTCTTTGCACATGCAGACACCAATGCTGGACCCATACACTTACCATCAGGTGTGGGTCAACACGTGCATAGGGGCTGCCTAAGCCTGTCCCTGGAGACCTACCATCCTGGAGGTTTTCTCCAGGAGATGTCCTTTGTTCGGGTTGGAATTAAAATATTAAGGACCGAGGATCTTCAGGGACAGCGTTGGGCAGCCCTGATATCCAGGAAATGACTCTCTTAGGAACATCATAAACAGCCATTTCTATGTTTTACGAATGAATAGTTTTGAAACAACTCTGTTTTTGATGGTTTACGTAATATATGCAGTGTGTTGAGATGGATGATAATGTTAGGTATATAGCTGAAAACATTGTGGAAAGACAAGAAATGATCCTGCTAGATCTCTGCATGAAGACAACCATATTGAAACACAAATATAGACAACAGAACTGTAAACATGCTGCGTACCAGGACCAAAATCAATATCTGCTATCCCAGCGGTCAATGTTTTTTTTATTTTTTTCCCTCTGTCTTCCTGCTTATATTTCCAGTATGGGTACCAGGAGGAAGAGGAAAGATCCCTAAACTCTTTGGGAGCTCCTGGGTACCCTCGTTTATCCTCTGCACTGAGGAACGATCGGGGTCATGCCCGGGACCAGGACAGGCAGTTGCTGCAGGACTTAGTTTCTCTCTACCTCTCTTCCACACAACCCTCCTCCCGCCACCGGGTGGCAGCAGTGTCCACCGCTCCCTTTTATGAGGAGTTGGATTTCCCCTTGGACTACACGGAGGACTACATTTCGCAGGAAGAGGAGATTGGCAGCCGACGGCAGCATAAGAAGGCCCCGCAGAAATATCACACTATGATGAGTCTGGATGGTGAGTGCTGGCCTGTGTTATGACTCCATCTTTGTGCCCTGTACTGTCAGTTACTGCATCCTTCTCAGCCCGTGAAGAATAAGTTTACGCATTATCTTGTTTTATTCTGAGTCAGTCCTCAAGCACTCCATCACTGTCAATTATCAGCTGTAATAGCTGCATCTCTATAAGAATGGTTCACTAAGGAACATTCTAATCACATAGTCAAAGTGTTATGAGTTTGTGGCTAATGACCCATTTGTTTCTAAATTTCCTTACCCTCTATCCACTTTTATCGTGCCTCTTCTGATCTTAGCATTAATGACAAGACATTTTGCAAGAACTAACAGGACAACTGATTTCTCTGAAAATTGCGGTGGATTGGAGCATGTCTAACTGAATCTAAGAACTATCACTTAAGCAATCAGTAGTGACTTCTGCTGCATGTGTATGATCTAGCTTATTGAATACTCTTATCCACATAGTTGTTATCTGAGCTAGTGTTGACAAGAGCATTCACAAAATAAATTTGATCAATCAAATTTACAATGAGAAAGTATTTGGACTGTAGCATAATTTTTAAGAGCTGTAAGACTTACTGTATGTTAACCCAACATGGATGTAAATAACCTCAAATTAATATGCAGACTTAGTGCGCAAATTACTGACCAACTACTTATGCACTTCCTCATAATTCTGCTCTGCAACATTAATGATTAAGTGATGCTTGTAATGAAATGTAATGTAACTTGCTGTGTAATGCGATGGCAGACGTCACACTTCAGAGAGTGGCTGCTTCGCTGGAGCGACACGGCATTGATGTGAAGGAGCTGACACCCCAGCGGCTGGACCACCTCATAGCAGTCCTGCAGAAGATAGACACCCCGCAAACCCCAGGTGTGCAAAACACAAACACACAACAGCCATGGACACTTTGCAATCTGATGATTATGATAATTCATCGGCACACAGCCCAGCTCTTGTAAATCAACCATCCAGAAGGTTTTTACTCCAACCCTTCTTCTTCCTCTTTGCTTTCGGCAGATTGCGTACAGTTTTAGATACGTAGACGACACCTACTGAGCAAATTATGATCTAATCAACTGAAGAATTCTTTATACAAAATAACTTCTGATTCAATCTCTAATCTCCCATTCTTAATCAGTTCTGTTCAGCAACCCACCCCTTTCCTCACATTACTTTCTTTACGCCACCTCTATTACCCTGCCATCTGACTCCCTCCTAACTCTGTTTCAAAAATTCCCTGAATTTCATTCCTCTGTGTGTCACATATTCCCAAAAATTACCTGTCTGCATCCTCCATGTTGGTGCCTGTTCAGCCTCAATTTCCATTCTCCTTCTCCCTCGCTTGGTTGCCCCCACTTTATGATTGCCCACAAGGTGAGAAACATGGTCTGTGCTCACTGGATGACAGCATGGCCTGTTCCTTTCCACTGAACGCCTGGATTCCCCATACCTTTGACATCTGTGCATACCTTCTCCACATGCATACAAACCCATTTCCAAAAAAGGTAGGACGCTGTGTAAAGTGTAAATAAAAACAGAATGCAATGCTTTGCAAATCATTGAAACTCCATTTTTAATTCAGAATTTCTTTTTTTTTTGCATCATAAAACTTTTTCAGCCTTTTTGTTGCCCCCATCCCAACTTATTTGAAATGTGCTGCTGCCATAAAATTCAAAAGAAGCATATGTTTTTCAAAAAACAAAATTGTTCAGTTTCAACATTTGCTATGTTGTCTTTGTACTATTTTCAATTAAACATAGGGTTTAAATGATACGTGAATCACTGCATAGTATTTTTATTTACATTTTGAACAGCTTTGGAACTTTTTTGGAAACAAGGTTGTGTAATCCTGACACCAATAACACGGCAGTGGATTTATTTCATATGGCCTCACCCAATAATTATTATAATCCAAATATCAGGGCACCCTTTTCAGTAATTCTCTATCAAATTCTAGTAGCGTTGAAAGTCTGCCTTGCTTTTTTCCATTTTCAGTTGTCTTGCGAGACAGACTCCTTCCACCTCCTAAAAATATTCAGCATCTACTGATGAACCTAACTACCCCATTTATAAGTTCAATTTGCCTCAATGATTCCCATTAACTGATTTTATTTTTTAGTGCCATATGCCTCTGATTCTTTTCCCAGCACTCCACAATCACAATTCAAATCCTTGCTATTCTCATTGCTCTTACACCTTCAAACCAAAGCAGAACTAAATTCTCTTCTTCATGGACGTGGAAATTGGTTCGGATGCCATCCTTGTGCCTCCTCCTCCATTCCTAATTATACAATTCTCTTTTTCTTCCTCTTTTTGACTTTCCATTTCTCTCTTTGTTTTTCTACCCTTCAGCACTTCATATTCCGTTCTTTAAAAGTCTATTCACCTATTCATCCTAATTCTTGTTCCAAAAAATATACAACTGAAGCCTTGCGAAAGCAAGTCTCTCTCACTCTCCATCTACCATCAGTTGGCCCTGATTTAGACAATAACACAGCCCATCTCATTCATCTGCTTGATGTTTTGTTGAGCAGCAAATGAGCAGAATCGAGAGTGCCAAATTACAGTTGAAATGAAAATCTACAGGCAGTTTAACAAGAACGGTGTCAGTTACCACTGCTACATTCTGATGAGAGAAAACTATCACTAATGCTTTTAACGCTGACCAATACTCAACGTTTCTCTTGTCATCTTGTTAAATATTCATATCTACTTTGTTGTCCCTGGGTAGCAGTGGCAACCATGAATGTAATTTACAGTGTAATTAATCTGTCTGAACAAGTGTTTTGGTTCTGCAATGAGACATGAAATCTTTCTAGTAGAAAATATCTTCTTGAATTAAATTGCTGCTTGCTTGGCAAGTATAATTTTCATACCCAAAATATTTAAATTAGTCAAAAAGTTTCAGCTTGTATTCCTTTTCTTGTTGCAAATGGGAGATTTTAAATCCAGTTATAGACTAAAATGGTTGTTGAGATCAACTTTTCTTTGAGCGCTGTGTGACTACCCAACATAAAAGAGCAAACAAATTACAAAAAACTGTAAAATAGCTGGCAGAACAGAAGCCTTACTGATGAATAATATTGTTGGGCAAATTTAAAAAGTAATCACGTGTTTTTTTTTATTGTTCCTCAGATTATTACAAAGAGGGCACAGTCTCAATGAAGAAGGTAAGTTTAAATGATGAGATGTGCTTTTCACAATAAAAGATTGAGGTTTGATATAAGCTGTATTAGAATAGTTTTGACAGGTTGTGAGATGCTGGAAATGCTTTCAGCTTGGTGTGCTATTAACAGAAAAATCCATGCATAACTGACTGATATGGGTGGCTATTGCAGAAAGTGACATGCATATTAGTGAAGTCTTATGTAGATGAAGTGGTTGTTTGGATCTGAGATGTTGTTTTAGCTTAATATCAGAAGATGGCAATGTGCATATACAGTGCATTGCAAAAATCTCTACAAATTTACAATGATTCTGGGCTTTCATCATGTCCTGTCATTTGCCAGTAAAAGTAAATGAAACCTTTATGAAGGGCAATGACAAATAAGCCTTTTAAAAATGTTTTTTTTTTAAATAAATCTTTAAAAATGTACAGAATACATTTATTTGAAGTTGGAAGAGTGTGTTTAAACAAGTCTTAATGGTTGCACAACATTTACAGGGTTTTAGTACAGTTTTAAACTGTATTTTCAATTTCACCAGCCAAAAAATGTCAGGTGGCGCAACCAAAAGTTTCTTGAAAAAAAAAAACACACTTCACTCTTTTTTTCTAAGTGATTTTTTTAGTAAGTATACCTGAGAGTGTCTACTCTGCCTAAAACATTACTATTTTGTAGTTGACCTGGGTATTAAAAGTAACTTATGGATTCTTTATGGTAGGGGGTGGGGATTTTGGTTTTCCAAACAATTTAAGAACAATTAAACTTTTAAACTTTGATTATTATAAAGGTTTTCAATATAAAAATTTTCCCCCCTATTAATATGATATTAATTCATATTTTATATAACATATTTAATACATTTCAGATAGTGTGAACTTGCTCGGACGGTTGCGGCGCCTGACATTTTGACGGTTTGAGATGGCAAAACATATATATATATATATCATTTTTATGATAAACCGTAAATATGTTCAAATTAAACAGGTTTTATAAAATAAAATGATGCTTATTATGAATCATTTAAAATTATTTTAAACCAAAGTAGTGCGCTCGGACTCAAAAATCTGCATGTCACGTCATTGACCCATGAGTTAAGGCCGTTACTGTGACCGTAGTCCCTCTGCACAGCCTCCACAGACAAAGCTCATGGAAGGCGCCATGACATACGCGGGTGAAAAAGACACCCCTGTGCAAGCCCCCTCTTCCGCCCCAGCCTCAAGCTCCCAGACAGCCCCCGAGCGCCCCTCTGCCTCTTCAGCCCCCACGCCAACTATCGGGGTCACTTTAGGGGCCGGGGTCACAGTTCAGGGGGCAACTGAGTCAGCGGGGGGCCCCAAGGCAAGGCCTACTGTAGCTGGGATCACGCACATGAGGGAGGAGTACGGCTACATCGTCACCAATCAGAGGTATGTTCCGCCTGCCGCGTGGCTTGTGCATAACCCCTCACCCTTGACCTCCGACCTTTGGCCCCTCACTTGCGACTCCAATCCTAATCTTGGTGTGTATTTGTTTGAGTTTGTATTTAGTGAGGGGGTAGGGTTAGTCAAAATTTTCAAGCAATTGGGCTAAATTGGGACTGGACAAATTTTGAGTGAAGTGACAAATCAGTGGTGTTTTCACCCTTTTGACCAACTACTCATATTTCCACATATATTTCCACATATTGGGAGGATTTTTTTTTTTTTGGGGGGGGGGGACTGCAGTGGTGGTAGTGACAGTCAGCACTTTGTTTTTCTTTAGTCCACTCAGTCTGTTTGATGGGGTTCGTCTCTTGGAGACCCTGGCTGAGAGAATCCATCTGACCACCAGCAGCTTTATCAACATCAGGTACGGACATGCAAATGACAGCATGCACTGTCAATCACTGCTCCTCCTTGCTCCTTTTAGTTTTGTTGCTGCTCTTCTGTGTACCTATCTGCCCCTCTCTGCTCATCACAATCCTTGTTCCTCTCTGCCCATTTATTACACCTCTCTGCCCTGATTTGCTCCTCCTCACTCCTCTCTGCGCCTGGCCGCTGTTCTTTGCTCCTTGGTCCTTATCTCTGCTCTTCTCTGCACCTTGTTGCACTCAGCTGCTCCTCTCTGCTCTTCACTGCGCCTCATTGCCCTTTTCTGCTTCTTAACAGTCCTCTTTACTCCTCACTGCTATTCCTTGCTCCGCTCGGCTCCTCAGTGCTCTTCTCTGCACCGTGCTGCACTTCACTCCTCCTGTCTGCTCCAGAGTGCAGCCCTCTACACCCCTCTGCCCTTTGACACTCCTCACTGCTCATCAGTACTCCTCTCTGCCCTTCTCCATACCTCTCTTACCCTTTCTGCTCCTCATTGCTTTTTGGCGCTTCTTTGCTTCTCTCTGGATCTCCCTGCTCCTCAGTGCTCCTCTTTACACCTCTGTGCCATTCACTGCACCTCACTGCTCCTCCCTGTGTGCGCTCTGTTGTGTATGCATGAGCCAGAGTGTGCACATGTGTTTGTGCATGTGACCAAGGCTTTGTTTCTGTTGCAGCGTGGTGGGTCCTGCCCTGACGTTTAGAATTCGACAAAACAGCCAGAACTTGAGCGCTGATGACGTGGCTGACAAAGCGGGTGAGTAGGTGGCTCTAAGACACTACGGCACTGTTTTTATCCCTTCTGTTCATCACTTATTATAGGAAGAAATTAAAAGTCAGACGCAGAAATAAAGTAAAAATACATTCTCTTCCACTCAGGGGCCAAATAGATGAAATTCCGCCTGTTTTTTTTTTTTTTTTTTTCTAGTGTAAAACCACACTGAATCTCAAGCGTTGTAAATGCCAGAAATATTGTTCAAAGCGTTTTGGAAACTGGACAACTCGCCTTTATGACAACTGCACCTTCATGACTGCAGCACCAGCAGAACAGTGCATCTACAGAGTCACTGGAACTGTGCTAGGGTGGGGTCTATCTCTGTACTGGAGGTTGCTAGGGAGCAGATAGAGGGTGTCCCTAATAAAAGGCTGAAAACACTACATTTATGTTTGTAGTTAAAAGCTGAAGATGGAGGAGGGCTAAAAGCTGGGAATAAGACTCAAGGCTAGAATGTTCCTTACAGGCAGACAATTCAGTGATAAATGACAGAGACTTCGCAACATACAGATGACAACAATTAAATTTGAGGGTAAGGATTGCAGGATTGTAAGGGCAGGGAGTGAAATAAGACAACAATTATATTATAGGAGACAATACTGCAAACTATTGTGATGTTACAAACTGGGCAGAGGGGGAGCTAATTGAAGGATCAAAGATGAGCAACTAGGGTGCTTATATAATGAGGAGGAAGAGGATAAATAGAAGGAAACTTGGAGAACCTGGAGTACCTAATAATTTGCTATCTAATAATTTAGCTCTCTGGGAGAGACAATAGGGAGGAAAACTAGAATTTAGAGTTAGAGGTTATAGTCACCCCTACTTGTTAGATGATCCAGCCCTGATAGCCCTGCTCTCACCTCGCCTTAAAGCACATTACTTCTCCAAACCCGACCTTATGAATGATTTGCTCGATGCATAGCATGCATTCTTCATGATCTTAAATGCATGCCACGCGTCACACTTTCACAATGCACTAATAACCAATTTGCTAAATCATTCAATTACCAACGCTTGGATGTAAGAAGTGTCGGTAAATTAATTAATTAATTATTATCGCATCACAGCAACCAGTGTGCAACTGTGCTAACCCACAAATATAGCCTATTCCTTTGAATGCTGAAAATGTTTCGATTAAGTGCAATCTTAAAATAAATTAGGTTGGACTGCTGAAAAAAAAAAGGTTAAAATCGGATATTGGAATTCAGAGAAATTATTGAATTCATTTATTATTTGGTTTTCTTTTTCATCCCTACAATTTCACAATGAAGTACCTTGCCAACGTAGCCCATCAGTGATCTATGCCATTTCTTAATAATTACAGGCTTTTATATTGGTCTTGATTATTCAGCAAATAGACTGTGTGATGATTAGTCAAGCGATATTAGACAGGGCAGCTTGAAAGTCATTATGTGTTTAGGGGTCAGAAGCTCACTGCACGCCACTGAGCATCCTGTAACACCAGCGTTACTGCTAGGGGGACGTTGGGGTTTAGGATGTTATGGATACAATTAAGAGATGACAGCAGCAGCATCCAGGAAAAGCATTGTCCTTCAGGAGCAAAGATGGACCAAACAGTGCATAACAAAAAGGATCTGGAGGAATTTCTGTGGGTAAAGTGCGAGAGCATAGGCCAAAGCTGAAAACTTGTGATCTCTGATCATTTAATTTTAATTTAACATTTTAACCTTCCTAAGTTTTCCTGATTTGAGATTGTACACAAATTGTTTGAAAAAGAAGAATCTAGATTTTTTTATGATAAGCAACAGCAAGCTTGAAGGTAATGACTCCTCTCTGGAGAATGCATTTTCAAAAAATGTTTCAAAATAGTATGTTGAAACCTCTACCCTCTGAAATTTGACAGCAGTTTTTCATAGCATTGATGAGCTCATTTTGCCTTTTTTAAATCTAGTATAGAAAGCAATGTATCTCAAACACTACAAAGATTACAAAGGGTATGCATTATTCTTTTGAAGACACACTGCATTCAAACAGTCCGGGAAAGTGATAACTCCAGCTAAATGGTTCTAGCTAAACTTCATACGGCGAACGTCCCAACGCCATTTTTAAAAGTCCCACTGTGTGACAGCACTGGATTACAACTCGGCACAGCCTGATCAATTACGCATAAAGAAAGCAAATGACTACAACACTGTAATGTAACTAACACTTTAAACAGGGGATTGGGCGCCTTTTCATCAGACGAACAGTGCTGGGGCAGTTACTCAAAAAAAAGTAATGCATTACACATTACTAGTCACTTTTTACTAAAGTAATCCCTTACTTTGCTTAATTACTCACTGCTGAAAGTAAATAGTTACACAACTAGTTGCATTACTTTTGGATTACTCAGCACCATCATCTGAAATTCACCATAACTTAATTAATTAACCATATCATGTTAAAACCTGGCATCGGCATATGTCCAGATCAGCAAAAATCTTTATTCTAGTAAGGAGGACACACACAAGATTTCTCTTTTATGCACTTTAATACCACAAAGCCAACAGCGAAGTTGTAAAAATCAGCCCAAAAAGCACTTCACAGAAAAGTGAGTCAAGTACAAGGCTACAGTATTGGCATAAACATGCACGAAAAAGGACTTTTTGATTTGTTTTTCTGTCCTCGGTCCCAATTGCCAATATACTCAAAAGGAAGAAGCAGCAGACATTTTTCTGGCCTCCTGTCCCGCCGATTCTTGAAGAATTTAAAGTAATGCAAGTAACTAGATAATGTATTTGTTAGTAACTGCAATGCGATTATTTAAGTTATCAAAGTAATGCGTTACATTACTGCGTTACTGATAAATGTAATCTGATTACAGTAATTAGTTACTTTGTAATGCGTTACCCCCAACACAGCAGATGAAGAGGCTTCTACCTCGCTTTGGGCTGAAGAATGGCTCTCTTCACTATCTGTGCGAGATCCCTGGTCATAATTCCATTTGCCCTGCTCCAGCTGGGCCAATACATCAGCGACCATAAAACGACAAGAAAATGTAATACAGCCTGTACAAAAGTCCAAACTAATATAGCAAATTAATATGAAAAACACTTAGAAATAGCAATATAAACACATATAGAAACCGAAATCGCTAATGCATCTCAACAGTGCAACAAGATGTCTGACTAGCAATGCGCACTGTGTTCAACAAAATATACTCTTACCAAATAGTAAGGTGTTCCCAAAATCAAATGAGATTGGTGATATGTTTGTAAAAACAAGACAATCTTGCCTATTGAATTTTTAAAAATTGACGGAAACATTTACGTACCATTCAATGAGTAACACCCAAGCTCAAATATGAAGCAAGGTCAGAGACTTTGGAAAAAAAAGGGATTGGACTACGCCTCTAGAAGAGCAAAAACACACCACTATAGGCATATTTTCCCCCAAAATTCACCAGTAATGTTGAGAAACCCTTCTAGTGACAAAATGTAAACGTGCTACGATTCAGAAAACAATCTTAGATTTTGTGGAAACAATACGCGTCACTCTACCAAGTAATTTGCATTGTGTTCATTGGTTACATTCAGAATATCTTATGAAAATAAATGGCTGATAAATAAAAAAATTCTAATGGATTTTCTTGAAGCCCAATTACTTAGTGTTTACCAGAGCGTCGATTATGGAGTACTAATAGCTGCAATGAATATAGGTGAGGAAGCACCATTATTTAAATATTTTTATTAACATGTTGACTTGATACTATAACCAGAAAAAGGACTGAATTATCAAGAATGGGTGTCTCAAAATGATTCTGCATGATTATATTATGTGTTTTGCTAATTACATATTAGGTAATAATTAAAATTGGTAATTTATGTTAATCCCATCATGCCCACGTTACCGCCAGGAGGCATTGAGCCTGAACAGATTGCCCTCTTACACCCAAAGGGAAAAATGGGTGAAATTCTGTCTGTTTTGACTACTGTTATAAAAAGCTCTGTATCTCAAAAGCTACAAGTGCAAGACATGGTCCAAAGCTTTTTATATACTGGAGAACTACTCATTTTCGCCAAACAGTCATTTTTTTTTCCTGCGTCCAGTTTCTAATGTTCACTTTCATCCATTTAAGTAAAGAGAAAGTCTAAAAATCAAAAATTGAAAATCAAATTCAAATTTTAGAGCTTTTTGATGATGAGCAATGGCAGTTATGGAGGAAATGACAGTAATCTGGAGTGCATGCATGTCCTAAAATATTTTTTTAAAAAGTATGTTGAAATCTTCACCCATTCAAATTGTAGTACAGTTTATAAAAAACATAACAAAAAGCCTATTTTTACCTGTTTTTAACTAGCATGATAGAAAGCCCAATATAGCAAGCACTATAGAGGCCAGGAATATGGTTCATTGTTTTTTTTTTAAACTAGGGAAGTACACCTTTGCCAGAAAACCGTTAGTATTAACGCAAGTCTATTATCTGATATTTAATTTAAACAATGCAAGTACATAAAATGTATGGGAAAAAAAACCAAGAACAGCTGCTTGAAGTCAGTTTGTTCATTTTTTTCCCTGATGTGGTAAAGCAATTTTAGATAAAACAACACTTCTTTGGGTTTCTGGTATATGCTGACCCCTTGTTTTAAAAACATCAATATTTCTAACCTAAGAAATTGGGTATTTTTCTCCTATTCAGGAGAGCCCCATTTGTTTAGTTACCAATGAGTCTTTAATACTCATTGTAATTGTAGTTTTGAAACATGCTTTACTCCTATGGCCCATTAAAGTGATAGCATGATATATTATACAGTTACAGATAGCTAAATAAACTAATATATACAGATCCCTCTAATATTTGCAGTTAGAGCCTCTGAACATAATTTTTAAATGTCGTAGTTATATTCAGCACTGCGCTAGATTCCAAGTTACCTCCTTGATAATGCACAATTCAGATAAGCATAAATAAACCATAATATTTATGTAAAACATACTTGCATTTAAAATGAGAGATCAATCACCTCAACTGGTATCTGTCCAACTGAGACAGAACATCAGGGACATATTCTCACGAGGATTCCAGGAATGCACTCAATGAAAAACTGTGAAGCAAAAAAATCACGACCAAAACACGACTTTGTTCTTACAAAAATAAAGGCTAATATAATATAATTGGCATACAGAACTGAAAAATGTTCAAAATGAAGATGCAATCAGATATGAAAAGATTAAATTCTGTTGTATAGATGGTGACTCCAGGATATGTAAATGGACCATGTTTTCCGGAAAAAGAAACCCAGGTGCTTTGACTCAGAACATAACACTGTGGAAACGAGAGGAAAGCAGTAAAGAAATGATACCAATATTATGTGGCTGGAGCACCGAACAATCAGAGGTGTAAAAATATGTTTTACACACCAGGCATATTGATATATGTGTATACCTCAGAGCCCACTTTGAGAGCAAAATGGGTCAAATTTTTGCAGCGGCACTGTGTTGATTTCTGCAAATGTAAGTGAAATGACTCAAAGCTGAACCAAGCTGAGACTGCAATCAATTACATTGACGTCACAAGCAAGGTATTCTTAGACCCAGGACAATATTAGAGGGAGAATTAGTGTATTTTGGGCAGCAGAAAGTTTCAAAAGAAGTTTTTGTTTATTGCATATTTTAAACAAACCAAAGACAGGATGAAAAAAAAAACAATTGTGTCATATACACTTTAACAATGTTATTTAAAGTCAGCACTCTAGGAAGCACTGTCTACTATTACATTGTGCATGCTCCAGTATGCTGTCAGGACACTCGCAGAGTTCAGGTGCAGAAAGCAGTACTGATCCCAAACCAGAGTTTTCTCAGCAGGCGACAGTACAAAAATTTTATCCAAAATTGTATGTCAGGCTAGATTTAAATTCCAGGCAGAAAGAATGCACCACCAAGACAGGATCTGTGGGCGTGGTCGGACAGGCAGAGTTCATATTCGGGAAGGGAAATTTCAGTCTTGAATACAGAATCAAAGACTTCATCAGAAGCTGAGCCTGGGTGAACTGGTAAAAACCAAATAAAACCAATATTTGGTGTGACTATACTTTGCATAAAAATATTTTTATAAGATGATTGACGTCTTGCTTGTTCCAAGCAGAGTGGAAAACTTGCCACAGTTCTTCTGCAGATTGACTGTCTCACTTGCATCAATGCCTCCAAGTAATTGCAGACAGCCATCATGATGTTGACGTCAGGCCTCTGTCAAGATTATATTATCTGTATCAACTGTTTTTAATGAAATGCAAACATTTATTTATAAAACCTTTTTTTTAATTCAAATTCGGAATTTCAAATGTACTGTTTATCTTTAGCAACACTAATGTGGAAAACAAAAAGTAAACATCAAAGGCCAGATTTAACTTGTAAAAATGTAGGGTGCACAAGACTTTTGCACAGTGCTGTATGTGCACGCAGACCAAACGAACAGACCCAAAAATGGTGGGTAAAAGTACAATGGAGGTGGGGTGAGAAACAAGGCAACACCAGGAAACACTAACGGGATAACAAGATACAGTGCTGTGAAAAAGTATTTGCCTCCTTCCCGATTTCTTAAATTTTTGCGTATTTGTCAAGCTTAAGAATGGATGTCTCAACAAGATTCTGAATGATAATATTGATGTGTTTTGTTAATTTTATATTTGTGAATGATTAAATTGGTTGACATATGTCAATTACATTGTGCCGGCATTACCCTTGTGGGGGATTGGGTTAGGACCAGTTTAAAGTTTCAGTGGGTGACCTTTACTCAGTTCAAGTCAACATTATAAAATGCATGACCTTCATTCTGTAAAGGTTAATTTACAACAAAGAAGGGTATCTGGTTTCACAGAGCATCTGGACATTATTGACAAATAACCACCTAAGCATTATGTACATATTGTCATAAACTTCGAACTTCACTACCGTTTTATTTTTCATTAAAAATATTCTGCTGGAATTTGATTTCCTCCACAGTGGCTGACAAGACTTTTCTGGAGGCTGAAACAGGACTCAAGATCCTTCAGACGGGAGTCGGAGAGGTAGGGATATGTTCTTTTTCTACTTTGATCAGACTCCTAGATAAAACATACTTTTTCCAACTTTTGTTCTGTGGTCACAGAGCATGTATTCAAACATACAGTGCAGTCTGTAAGTATTTGGAGAGTCAAAATTGTATTTTAAAAAATACCTACAATTCAAGGGAAGATCATACAATGTGGATGTAAATGCCCAGCAATTGAAGCTTGAATGCCTAAAATTGAAGCTCATATTCATTGCTTCATCGTAGTTTTCTGGAATATTTCACTGTCTCGCTGCCCAAATACTGACAGCCTTCACTATGAATGCAATCATACACAAGCTCATGTGCATGCATGCTTGTGTGAATGCGCTCAGCGCATGTGCATGCCCCTGGGGTTAATCTTAGGTAGCAGGAGCTGATTGCTCGGATTTGAGGGCTTACAAGTCCAAGGTCTTTCTGGAGATGTCTGGATTTGACAATGTTACACATTTGGGCCTTCAGAAATGTAAAAATTTGTGCGCTTTGGGTGTTCCATAGTAAGAGTGTTTTATTCAAGTTTCTGATGTGGTCCTTCGCCCTTTTTAAAGCTGCTACTTTTGTCCTGTCCAAATGCTTTAATTCAGTCTGTATACAGTACTCTCCTTCAGCCCACACCAAACTCTTTCTCTATCTATCTCCTTTTCCCTTTTCACGTCTTACCCCTCTTACTCCGTGTCCCTTGCATTCTCCTGTCATTTTCTAGTTCCCTCCTTTTTTGTTCCTTTTTTGTCAGGCCTCGTCCCCTCCCCTCTCACCCCTCTCCCCTCTTTCTCTCCTCTCCTTTGTGCTCCCCGTCAGAGCCGATTCCAGCCCCCTCTCGCTCTCTCTCTCTCTCTCTCTCTCTCTCTCTCTCTCCCCTTTTTTCTTTTGGCAGCATACAGCTGTTGCAGACCTTTGAGTGTGGAATAATGCCTTTTGTTCCTCCTCACTGCTCATTTTTTAATTATTCTTCTCCTTTCTATAGCAAGCTGCAGTGTTCTTTCTGCTGTGGTCTGTTGTGTGTGAGCTTGGTTAATTTTTCCTGGGTTTTCTCTTTCTCGCTCTCTCTCTCTCTCTCTGTCTCGCTCTCCTCTCTGTATCTGTGTCTCTCTCTCTTTCTCCCTCTCTGTCCGAATAATGAGACTGGGCTGCACCTGCCTCTTTTTAAGTCTCTCTATTATAGACAATAATCCCTCCCGCTTCTCTCTCCTCATTTCTCTCCATCAGTGAATTCATGTATTTATGGTTTGTTATTAGCGTTCCTCTTGTTCGGAAATCTGCTCTGACTAGAAGGTGCTTGTCCTTCAGAACCCACGCTGTGATTATCCTGTGCTCTCGTTAATTGCCATACCCGCTTACTTACTGTCGTTGTTCTGGTTTGGATACCATCGCACACATGCAGACAAGGTGCATGCATACGGTGATTGCAAGCAGTGACCAGAAACTCGTCTTGCGTATTGTAGCTGTGCAGTCTGTAAGCATTCACCTTGGGGAAAAATCTACACGGTTCACTCAACAAACTCACTTTTATCTCGTATAAGAAACAACATTCAAGTTACGAGTTCAGGTTGTTCTCGAAGCTGAGATTTGGGTCTCAATGTCAAGTAAAGTTTGACTTAAAGATTTCTGATGACTGTAGGACTGCAAGGATAACACTTGCTAATGAAGTCAGTATGTCACTGTAGAATGGAAGGTGGGGCTATGTCATTGATTGCTGATGAAGGTGGGGAGGGAACATCCATCTGTACTGAAAGGTAGAGCAGGGAATTGAGCAGAGCACTAGTTTTGCACTAACATTAGCTTTCTACAACACACTGTTACGTGAGTACCAGCTGCAATGATGTTGGTCCACCACAACTGCCCTGGAGTAGGAGAGCACTGACGCACTGGTCTCTGAACCACTGTCAGCACGACTAATCACACTCAGACTCATTTGGTAATATGTAGCAATCACTACTTGTCACATATATGGCATTCTAAGTTTCTGAAAATATGAACAGGCCGTCTTAGAAGGGTTATACTATTGAATGTGCGCCGTGCTGCGTATGGAGTGTGGTTTGACTTATCGCAGCTTGGATTGCTTTTCCATGCGGTGCCATCCTTGATTAAGGAAAATGGATGTGCATGCCACTACCGTTCTTGTTCATGATTAGACTCTGGACTGTCGGGCTTTGCACAAAATCAAGTACAAATGCTTGAGAAACACTAGCCAGCTAACAGCCCTTGTTTGGCCTTACTTACTAAAGTGATATAGGGGCTAATACAGATTTTAATTGCGAGCAATAGTTTAATGTTTACTATATCAAATCCCTTCTTGTTTGGCCAGTAACAATTTTCCCATTGCTCCTTCTGAATCTAAGCTAATTTAGCAATTTTGTTTCTCTCAGATATATGAACTTACCAGTCATTGATCTTTTACATTTACTTTCAATATTAAGTCACATATGGATATGGTGTGTTAAGGAATAAGGTATGCATCTTCTCCTTTTGGGGTTTTAGCTTAGCTTTTAGATTTTACCTAAACCAGGGTATTTTAATGAAAAAAATGAATTTGAGTGCAATTTTATGATGTACTGTTATCACTCTCAGAGGCCACTTTACATCCAGAGAAATCAGTTTTATATGCCAATGTTTACAGCAGTGGTCACCAACAGCGTACCTAGAGATCTACCATACTGTTGGTTTTCTATCCAACCCTAATTTGGCACATGTGATTCAACTAATTAGCAGCTCAATGCAAATCTCTTGCTGTTAAATGGCATGTGGTTTAAGAGCGTTGGAGTGAATACCTACATGGTGGTAGACCTCCAGCAACAGGGTTGGTGACTACAGGTTTACAATGAGTAAAAACTTGTCTCAAAGAGCAAAATCTGAGAGACTGTTTAATTTTTTATATAATTGTCAAATCCCCAGTCATTTTGATGTTACTTTAGGAATGAAGCACTCTTCAGCTGAATAAGAAAGTTGAGAGACAGACTGTGGCATATCGACTTGCTTGTGTCAAACCAGTTCCAAGAATTTTTTCTGTTTGTGTGGCCACTTTACTTCCAGCTGGCACTGCAGAGTACTTATGTCACATTCTGTCTCCTACACATTTGAATAACCCTGGTTACATCCCAAACATATATGCTCAGGCACTGTTATATAGCATTACTTTGGTCACTGTCTCCTGGGACTCAGAAAGCTTGGATAGCTTGCAAAATATTTCACAAATTTTTTTTTTTTTTTTTTGAATTAAAGTTCTATTTTGTGGGCTTCATACCTTTTCCATATTTGCCTTGCTATTAATCTTATTGCAGACCTAATTCATTCTGTTCCCAAGATCAACCCAATAATACCCACGCTGATTACGTCAGTATCATTGTATGAAAAGCCTGTCATTACTCATTTATAATTTCTTGTATGTTGATGTTATGTAGATAATATTGAACCCTGTTTGTGCTCCTTATTGATATAACACATTTTATATGAATGTAACCTTCCAAGATGCCTCTGTGCTGGGGGATAAAGTTACTTTGCTTTTTTAAGTTTGATAAGAATTCCATCCCAGACCATAAAAACAGTTTTTCGTAAAGACTGTGTATTTCTGGACAGTGATTGTCTCAGTGTCACTATGGACTGCTTTGAATGCCCTGAGAATTTACTCTCTTGAAGCTGAACAAACCCTGTTGTCATACCATCTTATCCCACACTTAGAAATTTTATGCGTACACGTATGTGACTGAGTGTCACAGTGAGTGCGTGTGCATCTGTGAGTGTTTGTGAATTTGAGTCCATAATAGTGTGTGTGTGTGTGTGTGTGTGTGTGTATACATATGTCTCAGTGCATGCTTACACAACAAAATGTTGAATCAAAAAGCAGCTATTTTAATGTAGAGGAAATGACATCTGTACTCACTGATTGCAAACTTTGTGCTGGGATCCCTTTTCAAATGGCCATAAAATTTTGTCAGTTTACCAGGCTTTTTTTATGCTGTACATTTCATGGCAGAAATCCTGTGAGTGAGTTCACTCTGAAATATATTTTTAACTTGGGCTAATGTTACTCCAGTATTTAAACAAAAGGCCTTTCAGAGGCACTCTAACAGTCTTTCTCCACATTATTTACAGGATAACCAGCTCAGGAAAGGTACAACTGTAATTCATCAGTGAATTGACACATGCTTGTATGTCAATTCCTAATAGACTGTATGTTTGTATTATTCTCCAACTGGGATGTAGTAAATATATTGTTGTTGTTGTTGTTGTTGTTGTTGTTACTACTACGACTACCACAACCACTATCGTAGTATTGGCACTAAATGAAAGTTTGTCTCTGAGAGGCCGTTTCAACTCCGTTCCACTCTCGCCCTTCGTTTTCTTTCTCTCATTTTTTCATCTCATGGGCGGCCTATCCCTCACATCACATCCCCCCCACCCACCCCCACCGCCATCACCATCAGCAACATGTGGAGCTGTCGCCACGGCAACGCCTTTTGATGAGACAAGTGGCGGCGGTGGGTGAATGGGGTAGCGGCTTAGAGCGAGAGGGGCCTCCATACAAGCCGAGGAAGCGCGGCCGCGAGACGCACATTTTTCTTCCTCTTTCTCCTCTCCTGGCTTTCACAGCTGCTTCTCTGCCTCATACGCCTTTCTCTCATTTTTCTTTTTACAACGTCTTTTCATTTTTGTCGGACCTCAAGCCTTTTTCCCTTGAGCTCCCTCTTCTTCATTCTCGCTTATCCCTCCTTTCTTCTTCTTTTTTTAATTCCACCTCAGTATCTTAAACACCTTTTATGTGAGACTTTCCAATGTGCAATTCCAATTCTAAGGGAAAGCGTTTTTTGTAAGCATTCGATAGTGCATTAAAGAAGACGCTTGAGAAAATCCCTCCTTTTCGCTTTTGTTGTTTTGGTCCGTTTTGCATTTTCTCCCAGAGTCGGGATCGGGCAGTCCTTGCACCGGGCGACGGTTGCTCTGATTTCGCGAGATGTGTTCGGGTGAGTTTAATTCCATTGCTCCGCAATCGCTCCGGGGAGATTGAATTTCGATTCTACAATCAAATTACTCCTACTATTATTATTATTTATAAATCAGTGTTTAAACTGTGTTCATCTGTCTTCATTTCGGTGCAATCAATTTGATGCCAGCAATGGTCTGTTTTAGTTGCTCCTATAGTCGGGTGCTTCAGTTTGTAGGAGAAACCTACCTGTCTGCGTTAAGTGTCCAGGTTGGGCCTTATGGAAAATCAGTGAAGACAGCTCTTAATAGGTTTACTTCGGTTCGACGTGCCCCCATTTCAGAACCTTTGACCAGAGACTGTGAAACCAGCAGACGTTTAAATTTTAGCATTCGCGCTCGGTTAGTTTTCAGGTTAATTTTTCCAGCACTATAGATGCCCTTACTTAAAACGATCCGCATTAGTGAATGGTATTTGATTTAATTATCGGATATTTAGTTTATTTTATTTTTTTTTTAAAAAAAACGTTTGATTGGTTTAACTTTTTTTTGTATTTTCTCTTTTTTCCTATGGCTATTGATGAGCCAACGCATTAAAACCATTTAAAGCAAATAACGTTGATTTTTCTGTAACAACTACACGTCAGGGACTGCAGACAGACCTTAAATTGGAAGTGAATTGTTGGGTCTCATAGTTGACGTGATGGATATAGGAGAAATTGGACTACTTTGGAGCAATTGAGCTACTTTGACTAGTGCCAGTTCATAAAGACCAGGCAAGTGGGTCAGGACTATCTCTGTAGCGGCAGGGCTTTTGGGTGCTCCCAATCAGCAGTGGTGAATACCAACTGTCAGTGATCCAAGGAAGGACACACGATAAACCAATGACATGGTGTTGGAGCTCAAGGTTCATTGATGCACAAGGGCAATGAAGGCTATCCCATGTGGTTTGAACCAGCAAAAGGGCTACTGAGTCTCAAGTTGCAGAGAATTTTAATGGTGCTTACGAGAGGAATGTGTCACACGCAGTGCATCATATCCTGCTGCGTATAGTGCTGTGTCGCTGATACAGTGGCAGCGCCCGTTCCAACTCCAATCCACCACCGAAACGCCTACAGTAGACATGTGAAGTGGCAGAACTGAACCTTAGAGTGTTGAAGAAGGTTGCCTGGTCCATTGAGTCCCATTTTCTTTTGCATCATGTGCATCGGCCAGATATCTGTGCTCCATTTACCTGGGGAATTGATGGCACCCAGATGCACTGTGGGAAGAAGACAGCTGGTGGAGGGAGTGTGAAGCTCTGGGAAATCTTCTACTGGGAAACTCTAGGTCCAAGAATTGAAGAGGATGGCAGTACGATGAGGCTGTTTTTGCTGCTCGGGGGGAACTATACAATATTAGGCGGATGGTTTTAATGTTTTGGCAGATCATTGATTGGTGTATATAAACAGTATATAAGCAAAAAGAAAAAAAATATATATAGAGAGAGAGAGAACACGAGAAAGAGAGAGAGAGAGCAGGAAAGTTCATTTGAAAACTTATTTAGCATTTAAACTAGGGTTATTTTGGGCCGACAAAACTCAGTAATGACTATTTGAACAGTAATTTATTCTCAAAATGTACATGTATATAGATGACCTAGGTAATAATCTGGTTTAAGCATGCAAAATACTTTTATTTTTTGACAAGAACTGCTCTTCATATTCATTGTATCCCTGAAGTGCATTGGTAGATAACTTTAAGTATAAAGTTTCTTCCAGAAAAGTCAGCAAAAATATTATTTTTCATATTTTTTGAGTTCTTGTGTTTGACTTAAATGTTCAAGCATTTGCAGCATGGAGGGATACAAGTGTGCAGTTTTGATATTGACATTACGACCTTTAATCTTTCGTTTGACTGAACATGATTCACTAGCAAGATGTGTGTTCAGGAGTAACAATAGTAGTAAGAATAATAATAATAATAATAATAATAATAATATACACCTATGTCCATAAAATACATAGACTATGACATTCTCATTTATGCACGCTCATTTTGCAATAACAACAGTGCAAAAGCTATGCATTTCTTTATTTACTGAAAAAATAAAGCGCTGAATTGCTAGGTTGCTCTTGAGATATATATAGTCAGAGTAACAAAGTTTAACACATATACGTTATGGTTCTATTTCTATTGTTATTGCTTATTGGTATACGCATTATCAGTCTTTATTTTTAGCTTTCATCTAATAGGCTAATACCATTACAAGCGCTGTAGCTGATAATGTGATAACCGCAATAATGACTTCCAGTTCTCATTTTGTGCCGGCGAGGCTATGCTGTGCATCATTTGATTTGCTCAGGCGCCGACATTCCACGTCCTGTGCACTGTTGTTGAGCGGGGTTACTTGCCTGAAGTGGGTGTGGTAGAAATTTGTCATAAAGCCCCCAACTCCAGAGGCGTCCATTTTGTCAGGGGCTTCCCCGCGCTCAGAGCTGTGAAGCTCCAGCTGAGTGGGTTCATCTCTCCCCGTCTCCCCCATCTCTGTCTGACGCACTACCCTGACAGCCAGGAGCCTGCTGCTGGAGACAGAGTCATTTATTGTACAAACAGATTTCCATTTTCCTGGACCGTACAGAAAATTACAGAAAATTACAGAGAACTGCTAAATAATTACGGCCAATCGGCAAGGGATGGGCAAAGGCCTCTTCTGTTTTTTTCATAATCTGTTTTTGCATGTAGAAGTGTGTGTGTGTGTGTGTGTGTATATATATATATATATATATATATAGAACCACTTAGAGATTTGGAATTACGTGTCATTTAAGTATTTCTTGTAGTTTTATTCAATATAAGGTTTTGTATAATAGTAAATCACATGAAACAAATAAAAAAAGTATATTTCAAGCTGTTTTATTTCGTATTTTGATTATTTAGGGCAAAAAAACGTTTTAACCCTTATGTTCTCTTTGGGGTTCCACAAAGCATGGAGCCTATATAACAACCATTCAAGCTGAATCTAACAGAACACAAGGGTGAAATGATTAATGAACCATTATCTATTTTAGTGATTTCTCATCAAAGTATCCTAAGGAAATTCAGTCGCTGCTTTGCAAATTTAATGCAATTTGGCATAATTTTGCTGAGGGATCATTCTCAATGGAATTCTGCATGGACTGCAATATATCCAAAGCCGGTGTGGCTTTGATGATGTGCACAGGTCACAAACTTGGAACTTTAAATCTAGGAATTCCCACAACAGTTACAAAGGATTAAATCAGGCGATTCATCTTGCCAGGCCATATTTTGTTATTTGTTTTCTAGAAAGTTCCTTCATGTTTTGATTGATTTTTTTGGGTCATTATCTTGGTTGAACACAAAGTTTCTTTCATTTAATTTATATGTAAATCACTTGTGATTCTATATTTTTAATAGATAGTACGTGTGTGTGTGTGTGTGTGTGTGTGTGTGCTTATACTAAGTGATGCTAATGGCCACTTTTCTAAGTTATATTTCTTGTATGTTGGCATCTCACTGACTGGATGAGAGAACGTATTTTGACAATGATGGAGTAAATTTAGCCAAAACAATACACTTGCAGTCTAAGGCTATGAAATCTAGAAATCTGGTAGATGTTATATTTACATTATTTATCACCCCTTGCCTTAGAGACTTTTATGTAAAGTTAGTGGGTGATTGTTCCAGATAAAATTCTGTGTTTTGCATTATCCATAATTTTAGCATTTACAAACAATTATTTGAATGAACCGCCATTCGAAAACAGTCACCTGGTATTTTACTGATATCTATTATTTCAACGATATCTATTTCAATGATATCTATTATTTGAGGAAGTCTGCCGATGTATTAAGACTATAAATTAATTGAATAAACTTATATCCTGTAGTAAACTTAAATCACCCCTGGTTGCTGAGCCGCACTTGAATTTGTTGCTGTTTCGACAGGCGTTAAGGTAATCCTGGCATTTTTATATTTTTAATGTTACATTTAATTTGAGCATATTTTGAAGTTCTGTTTTTTTTTTTTTGTAATCCGTAGATTCTGTCGAGATGAGTGGTCTTATTGTTAAATTATTCCTATGACAGGATAGAATTTAACAGTGATTAAAAAATTATTGTCTTAAAAGGTTCACTGTGCACCTGTTCAACTCCTTCCCCCTATCAGATTTTTCATCTGATAAACAACTATTAGTGTCTCTGAGTGGCTCACAGCTACAACATTAGGCTGGGCCCCTGTGATTGAGTGTTCAAATCTCAGCCATGCCAGTAGGTCTGCATGGATGAGGCAATGATTGGCTGAGCCTCAGCAGGTATTATAGGGGTTAAAGGAGCTGTGTCACAATTACCGCGCATACTCCCAACTTTGAACGAAGCAAATCTTCTCAACTGCGAGTGAAAATCTCGAAGGTATGTTTCTTCTTCTATGATTATTGGTGATGGCAACCAGCTTACATTCATCGTATCCCTTGGCTAAAGCCTAAAACAGCACTTTGAGTCTTTGAATTTCCACAGAAAGCTCCTAAATATAAAAAGCATAATGCTGGAGTAACTAAAATATGTAAATACAATGCAAAACGAATACAGATTGGCAAGGATGGAATGAGAATATGACTTGCAGTAAAGCAGATTCACTTTCTCAGGATGTAAATTCTGAGCACGTGCAGTAATCGTGACATAGTTCCTTTAAGCTGGTCAAAATTCGTTAGTCTTTGCTCTCTAGTGGCCACTCCTGGTTGGCCAGGCTCATGTAGCTGCACAAGGAAAATTTAATGCTGACTGCATTATCCTTCGACGGCATAGGACGTGTGTGATTGGTATATGAAAAGTGGTTCTTATCTTTATGCTGATATTTTCAAGTTTTTTTTAATCAATTTTTAAAAAAAAAGCTGAAGGCAGCCAAATGACAGTTGTTGCATGAGAATCCTTGACCTGAAAGGTGGTCCCTGGTTTGAAGGTAATGTTATGTAGGTGTGTGTTGTTTCACTCCTTCCTCTCTCTTCAGGAGACTGTAAAGGGGACTATTCTCTCTCTCTCTCTCTCTCTCTCTCTCTCTCTCTCTCTCTCTCTCTCTCTCTCTCTCTCTCTCACACAAACACAGAGAAATGCACTAATTGGACCCTGGCATGTTTTTCATTGTTTTAGCACTTTTTTCACTTGAACATCCTGAGCTTGAAAAATAAAAATATTACCCTACATTGTAACTGGGTGTAACAGTGTGAATGCAGATCTTATACTGTATGAGTAGAAACGTAGTTGGGCAATAGATCGGAGAGTCTCCACTCTTGTTACCTCGGTGTGAGCTTACCTATGACTGATTGTTTGACTGACAGTTCATTCAAAGCTCATCTTCGAAGGTGATCCAGCCTGTCATGGCTCGTCTCGTGTTTTTATTGTGGGGAATATTGCTCGTGAAAGGATGAGTGTTTGCGTGTGTGTGTGTGTGTGCTTAGTCGTGTACTGAAGGTTAAGTTCTCACACTGGTTGCAACTGTTAGACCCCCCCTCCCCCCCACAGATGATGTCAGGTGAGGCGGTCACTGTGGTAACAGGAGCCAGCGCAGTATGGACGTTGCAGATGATGTAATGCATTTGTCATCCCTGCTCTTGCAGTCTTCACCCTTCACTGTTCCGCATTTAATCACCACATATTTCATGTCGATTTGCGCAGAATGCTTTATGTTCTCCCACCTGCCCCAGTTTCGAGATCAGACTTAATCTCTCCGACATCGTTTCTAAGTCCTCGCATATCTCTCGCTCTCTGTTCCTCCTCGCCGATTATTTAAATTGCAAATATGTTTCCAAACGAGACCTTATTTACGTAGAGTTTGCACAAGCTTATCGTTCCGCGGAGGCTCTCCTTTGGACATGAGAGGGGGCTACCGAAGCCGCCCGTGATTACAGAACATCTTTGGCACTTTCAGTCCCGCTAGTTGACATCTCACAAGTTACAGATACATTAGTTTTAAAAATGATTAGGCTGAGTCACGCTTCAGTGCTTTGCCGAAGCACGCTTTTCGGTGCATCTCAAAGCGATTACATGCCAGTGATGGCGGGGAAAAACTGTTACTATGCGCTGATAGATGGGATAAAGGTGTTTGTGCTAAGTGTGCCGAGAGGAGGATGTGCAGGGAAAACTCTATGGATGGCAAATAAGATGAGTCTGACTGCATTGGGTTCCCTTGTGTTCAACCCTGTATCCCCCCTATTGTTATGCAGATACTAATTCTCTTTGTCATCTGTCTTTACATCACCCAAAAATTCACACTATCTCTCTCTCACACACGCATGCATGCATGCACGCACACACACACACACGCGCGCGCGCGCGCGCTCACATAAACAAATGCACACACATTCACAGACATATGCCCTTTCAGTCCTTGAATAAGATTGCTGGAGTTTTTTTGGTGAAGTGATGAGGATTGAATAGAGTCTAAGACAGGGCAAAGGCCATTCTCAGGCACCCTCTATTGGAGGTATGTGGGGGTCAGGGCTCTTGTCCTGAGTCAGCAGGACAGCCATCATTGTTCTTCTGGGAAACCCTGGATCTGTTGGTGTTACCATTGGGTGGGCAGATAGGGGTGGAGCCTTAATCTGAGTGTGATGGAAGGGGTCAGAAAAGGTCAAGCGGTGATACTAGGGGTGCTTGTAGGGGTCCTGGGACCTTGGGTATCTGTCTTTCTCTGTCTATTTGTTTCCCTCTTTTTCTTTCTTTCTGTCCCCCCATCCCTTGTGAAAAGATAGCATGCTTAAGTAGGGGAGAACTGGGTCGAATGTAACCTGGAACTAAAGTAACACATTCTGTATCTTGGAGCTTGAAAGTAATACACTTTCTTAATTCGGCGTGCGGATGTTGATTTTTCAGCAAATCTTGCCATGATGTCAGACCTCTTAGCTGCTACCAAAAATGTATTATTGATACTGATGAGTGAAAATCTACTTGCGTTAGTCTTTCTTTATTATGATTTTGTGCTTATCATTTAATGTTCCAATTTTCTGTTAATGCAGTTGTTGTACATTTAGTGCTTTTAATAACCCCAGAGTGAAATTTAGCATGTTTGCTGAGCGGAGATGGTAGACTGGCTGAAATGGCTGAAGTCAGTGTTGGGGCGAAAGTAACAATGCTTACATTTGCCAGTCCAGCAAAGCAATGGTGCTTACTTTTCCATTGCGCATCCGTAAATGTTCGTGTGTTGTGTAACACTTGCTGAAAATGTGAAGAATTAGAGGAAAACACAAAAAGGATGGCCAGGCCACAAATACGAGTATGAACAGTGCCCAGTTGACTACACAGCGTAACTCCATGGGTACATAGTTAATATCTTTTGATTCAAACATGGGCTATTTATCATTATTGAACATTTATATGCTGCAATAATGCGTCCAGAAACTACAAATGCAATGAAATGAGCATGTTATGTCGTACAAACAAGCACCTTTTGAGAATATGCGTTTCCTACCTATGTGTTACTTTTACCCCAAACAACGGCTACTTTCAACCTGGTGAGCAGGGTCAAAAGTAACATTGCGCAAGTCTTGGTCCAAACGTGTGCAAATTGCTTGACATGGTTCCGTAAATATGACTGTTTTTTTATATGAGACTGATACAGGGTGTACATCATGTAAATTTATGTTTCTGCTCATTACGATCTGTCTGTAAATAACTTTACAGTAAAAAACTTAACTTTGAACCCAGCTCTCCCAAATACCTGAAATATAGTGACTAATTATTTGGAAAAACATTTGCTGCATAATATAATTTATACCAAGCTTAACGTGTGAGTTTGAAGGTTTCAGTTTCATTCTGAAGAATAATAAACAGTAATGTACATACACTAATATTACATACTGTCCCCTCCAAAGTGATCCCCCCCAGCTGATGCACACTTCCCTCAGTCCTCTTGACATTTTCAGGAGCCTTGCTAAAAGTTTTATGCGACTGCTTTCTGCTTTCATCATTTTGCCTGGTCGGAATGTCACCAAAAATTTTCCATTCAAGTAAACGAAAAAAAGAGAAAAACACGGGGCAAGATTTGATGGGATGGAATCACATTTTTCACACGAAACGATATGTTCACATTTCTCTTCTTTTTTCTGCCCATACTTCATTTCAACGATGACAAGAGAAATGCCTGTCTGAAATACTTAGCTGTGTAAGGTCTGGGAGAAAGTTTTACCAGACCTCATATGTGCTGAGGCTGTACTATACTGCTCTCTTGATGAGTCCCTCTCTCATTTCTTCCCACTCAATAATTTGTTTTCAATTTCGAGGTGATACATTGGCAAAACATATAGTTTGTTGCCTAGAAAAGAACTATTACAACACCAATTATTATTATTATTTATTTTTAATTATTATTGCTTTTCAGCATGTTAGCTGCACTTATACATATTCTAAATACAACATAAAGAAAACCTTAACATAAAACCTCTGCCATATACAGATGGGTGACAGATTAAAGGAAAAAAATCTGAATAAATACATGGATAAAGATAGTACATTCAGATGTTTCTGTTCATTTTTCTGGCATGGTTTGGGTCAACTCATTCCCTTAAAGGTGGGAAGGTCACTGTGAATCAATGCAGAGTTATTCTGTGTGATCACCTTTAAATCCTATGAGGAAACATTCCTACCATGATGGGAGTGGCCTCCTCTAGGATAACAATGGCTGAAGCCCTACAGGGCACAAGGGCTCACTGAATGGGTTCATCAGTATTAGAATGATCCTAAGCATATGCCACCGCCTTCAGTCACCAGATCTCAAACAACTGAATACATATGGGAGATTTTTGGAAATGCATGTTGGCATTCTCTGTCACTATCATCAAAACACCAAATGAGGGAATATCTCTCGGAAGAAAGGTCCCTTATCCCCTCAGTAAAGTTATACACTTGGAGACGCTGTGCCAAGGTGTGTTATACTGATCTGGCAGCATGTTGAGGCACAACACCCCACTTAGGCTGTTTATGTTGATTTTTCCTTTAATTTTTCTCCAGTCCATGTGTGAAATTAACTATATTATATGGCATACGACTGATTTAATTAACTGGAGACTTCTGCTGTAATTGCACTTCTGCGGTGATGGCTTGTTTCCTCATATGAAGCAGCGAGTGAAACTGTGTTTCTCGCCCTTAAAAGTGTGGGGAACCTTTGCTCATCAGGTCGTGTAGCAAAATTTAGAATTTCCTTTTTTTTTTTCATAAAGTCTGAGCAAATTTTATTATATTTATTGCAGTTCAGAGGGAAGTATATGATTATTTCAACCTGCCCCTGCATCACTTTGAGCTCACATACCCGACAGGATTGCTTTTCTCTTCCGGGTTTCAATGTTAGGCTGCGATCACTTGGTCATTATTTGGTAATGATCTGTTGCTGTGTCATATCTGAGACAGCAATGAAATATTCAGCAAATTTGTAGGTTATTTTCATGACGTGGTATAGACTATATCAGTCTGCCTTGTTTTGCAGTTTTGTCATTATGCTGGATAGTTCCACATACAAATCTTTCATTCAATGTATTAATGGGTAGATTTTAACTGAAACAGTGCTAGTCTATAGTTAGTAATGTTATTTATGGTTTGGTTTGATAGTTTCACGGCCTGCTGACTGAGAGGACAATTAGGAAAGAAAGGTCTTAATTTGGAGAGAATTTGTGTACCTTGTTTTAATCGAGTCTCCGCTCTTTTTGAATGCAAATAAGTAAGGAGTAACAGCCTAATTTTCCTGTGCATGCTTTGATTGGTGTGTGGACCTGGAGCATGTTTTTTGGAGAAATCTGAGCACATGGTTTCTAGTAGGTTCGCCCACAATAAGTGTAACCTTGATGGCTAAATGGACCCCATACCTCTCTTCCGTATAGCTACCATAAACTATAGGAAGTGATAATTTGGTTAAACATTTTAAAATTAGGAGATTTTTTATGTGTGTGTTCCAATGTAGTATTACAGAGGAGGAAACGGTATCTGCTTCTTTGAGACTTGACCTGTCTGGGAAAATTATAATTTTTTATCTTCTTCAGGTTTTTATTGTAAAGGTTTCGGACGAGGAGAATTTTTTAAAGCACTTTGGTCCTGCTGTAGCCCCAGTTCTCTGAGTGGCAGTTGAACCAATGCGTCTGCTCACAATCAAAAAAAAAAAAAATTACAAGTCATTTCTGTGTCATGTAGAGTGAGTCGAGGAGGAGCAGCAGACTTCGAAGCAAGGTCATTAATGTAGGTAATAAATAAAGAATCAACCCACTGATTTCTCTCCCTCCACATCCCCGAGTGAAGAATTCTCTCCCCTGACCATCAATGTTCAATGTACATTTGTTGTCTGAAAACAAAAATGTCATATATTTACTCCCTTTACCATTTTGAAGCATTTTATGGTTTGATTGCTGGAGCCAAATTGAATCAAAAGCCTTTGAAGTCAATAAAGCATAAAAAAGATTCCTATTTTAACTTGCCATGAACATTGGTGTAAATATGATCAGTTGTGCTGTGCTTTGGGCGGAAGCCAGTTTGACTCCTACTCAAGAGATTGTGCTGGGTAAGGAAGTTTGAATTCTGGAGTTTTGGATGCTGCTAAATAACTCCGCTCAGATGGCCTTCTTCCTGCACATTTCTGCTGCAGATGGTGCGGGTCGAACACGCACTTTTAGTGGCAGCAGTGCCCCTTCCCCGTGCTTTCATCTGTGCTTTTTTATGAGACAGAGAAATGAAGGAAACAGCAGATAACACTGTCGCGTTTTGCACACTCACTTTCTTATAGCTGTGGTTCATACTTAAGTACTGAAAAAAATGCTTAATCAATTAAGCCTAAAATTCCAACGATTTCTTACGCCTGTTTTTTTTTTTTTTTTAGATTTCTGTTATTGTTAATGACTGGGCTTCTTTCACTAAACCCAAAATATTTAGCCAATAGAAGTTTGAAAATATAGATTTAAATAAACTGAAAAGGCTAATTTTCTCTAATTTTATTCAGCTGAGCATACTGACCTCTCGGCATCCTTTGCCAAGTATCTTCTGGTCTATATCTCCAGTCCTGGTGCCAGCATGCCCTCCACTCCTACAGTTGCAGTCCGGCATGGCATGCTACCCTTAGACATTTACACTCTACAATCCATAATACTGTGCCAGGTACTCATTTGCTGTTAATGCACACGCATACACTTCACCTGTCCAAAAAAAAAAAAAAAAAAAGTCACCATTAGGATATAAATAAACAAATACTATGACTGGATCATTATTGCAGCAATTAATATTTCATCTAGAAATAATTATTTTAACCTGAATGATGAAGCGTGTAGCTTCTCATTTCTTAAAAAATCATGTCAGAGGACATATTCCTTGGTGGCGGAGAAGATGTTACAGTGTTTCAGAAGAGGTAAACTATTGGCATTTAGCAAAGAAAACCATGAATGAGGAAAACAAGAAGCATGAGGAATCATTTTTACACATGAATAGGCCACCATAACGTCCTGACCTTAACAGCATTGAAAGTTATTGGGATGTGCTGGCAAAGACTACTGAGTGGTTCAACTATTCTCTGTCAAGACAAGATCCTGAGCCAAAAATTAGTGCAACTTTGAAAATAAATGTTCTGACGCTGCATTCGGTCGTCAAAACAAAGACGCAATGAATTTGCGCATTAATAAAAGCTACCGGGATGCCAACTGAATATTTGAGTGTGCAACTGTTTTGTGGCCAGGCAGTGTATGTACACTGAAATTACAAGCAAGAGGGTAGAAATGAAGTGTATATTGTTGCTGTTGGGTAGAACGTTCCTATATGGAATCACGTCAGCGACAATATTGATAGCTTTATGGGGACTTTTCATGACATTTCATACCTTCCTGAGAGCAGACCTGGATCTCAGTTTGCAGCTTCTCTTTGGATCCATCCAAGTAAAGTATCTGACACAGGGTATAAAATGAACACTGGTGACCAGGCAGATGCGAGTAACATTTTTACTACGACTGGGAAAAGTGTGCTTGAATAACTACAACTGTAGATTACCAATCAGGCTGTGTTATACTGTCAATATTATGTGGTATGTAGAGGCTGATAGGTAACATGTAGAATCCACCAACCACTCTGGCTGGGGAGGAAAAGTGGGAATTTCATGTGTTGAGAGAGAAGCTGATATTATGGTGCTGGACCTGAATTTACTGTGGCTCATCATAGGAGCATTGTGCAGCCCTTACTTTTTCAATTAATCCTTTAATCAATGCTATGTTTCTTTACAATAATCAGATGACAAAAGGTATATAATTTTACAAAGTAAATGCATATTTATAGCTTCTGATGAAACTGAATGAGCCCACAAACATTCACCTTCAAGGCTCATTTTATGGTTTTGGTTACAGCTGGACAGACTATCCCATTTTCCTCAGTACAATCGTGTTATGTGTGTATTATCTTGTTTGCTTGCAAAATTTTCTGAGCCCCTTTCCAACCGTAAAATGGCTTGCCAAAAAAGGTAAATTCTATTTTCATTTATTTCAAATTGACTGCTGTAGAGAGTAATTACATAAACAACTAAAGAGACAAATAACAGACACATAAAATTTAGTTTATTCATTTAGTTTATTTCTGGTGGAATTGGTTAAGACGCGGCAATACGGCCCAGGGCTATATGACAA
This sequence comes from Gymnothorax javanicus, assembly GCA_029692085.1. Lineage (NCBI taxonomy): Eukaryota > Metazoa > Chordata > Actinopteri > Anguilliformes > Muraenidae > Gymnothorax > Gymnothorax javanicus. Next base: position 49,793,066 of record CM056204.1, read on the forward strand.
AGACCAGGACTTGAATCCAGAGTGGACTTTTTTACGTTCATTTAGGTTTAGCGAAGTGATGAAGGGCATCGTAGATTTATGCAATGAAGAAGCATACAGCAACATGCTATCAAATCATTAAATGCAATGGACTGTTTAAAATCGCATCAGCTTATTCTGAAATATGAAATAATAAAATTCAGATATTTAATCTCAGGATTTATATTTTTGGGAGTTGTGATTTATTACCAACTAAGTAAATGAAAAGGATAACATCATGCCATCTGATCAGTTTACTCAACAACAAACCTAAAATGTCAATGTTTTCTGCTATTTTTCCTTCGATGCCTAATAAGTTAATTTTACATAAACGGAAGGGTATTTTGAGTCCAGTGTTTTTGGGGTGTCAAGGACCCGTATTTAGCGTACATTTAGTCTTCGTATGATTTGTGTATGTCACTCACTTATAAACATAATACACATATGTTTATGACAGGTTCATTAATCCTAGCTTTCCTCTGGCATTCTGCGTGGCATTTAAATGCGTAATTGTGAGGAGTAATGTCGGAATTTCAAGCAGTTGATTTTAGTCGCGTTCCCGGGTGTTCGTGATGGATGCCATCTCTGTGGCTTACATGCCAGCCTGAGAGGGCAGGCGTGTTTCTGTGAGACCACACCCATTCCCCCTCTGTTTTTTTCCAAAATCTTCCCTACCTCATTCCCTCCGAGCCCACCCCAAACTCCCCGACTCCCCCTCCCTGCTCACCCCTTCACCCCCTCTCCCCGGCCCCCCTGTCTATCAGCCCGGGAGTCTTTGTCCTGCTGTCCTGGCTGGACCCATTTTTCCTCTATCTCCCTCCGACGCTGTCCCCCCACTGGAGGGGGCTGTCAGTCACCCCTCTATGGCCCCCAACGACAGGGCAGTAGGTGAAGCGTCCCTTTTGCAAATTCCACTGGGGGGGGGGGGGGTTTGAGGGGGTTCCGGGGGGCAGGAGGGACCAAGAGAGAGGATGAGATAATAATAGACGAGAGGTTGAGAGGGAGGAAGAGCTCAGTGGGGGGAGCGATGTGATGGCGACTGTCAGCCAGAAATGTCTCGCGTGCCGTAAACACAATATAACGGCGGGTTTTCGTTTCATAAAGATGACTTCCCTCATTCCCTCTTTCTTTATCATGCATATAGTCCTGGAGTCGACAGCGCTAGCGTGTCACTGTTAGAATAATCTGCATGTGAACTCACTGAAAGTATTAAGACTCAGCCTTCAGGAGCAGACAGGAGGAAGTGTTATTTCTCTACTTCTTTCACTGTAATTCCCACTCTGTATGTCTCTCTTTTCCATTCCTGTCCCTCCCCTTGCTCACTCTCTCTCTCTCTCACTCACTCTCTCTCTCTTTCTGTCTGAGAGAGGTTGCAGTGCCTCTTCCCTCTCTGATGGACGGGGATTACATGGAGCATTTTGCTGTTGCCATGGCAGCGGCAGGGCCCGTTCTCCGAGCCCCTGCTGAGGCTCCCAGTTACCATGGCAACATCAACAGGCCAGGGTGGAGGGCTGGTGTGGGGGTACATCGCATCATTACCCCTTCTCTTTCTCTCTCTTTCACTGTCTCTCTCCCTCTCTTTCGCTCTCCCACACACTCCCTCCATGTCACCTACCTGTCTATCTCTCTTTTTCAGTGAGAGCGCACTGGCACAAGGCTGAGTGACAGGGTGTGCTTCTCATTAACTTTGCTGGGGGGGTCTCTTTAATCGTTTACATGCCAGTAATGAAGCAGAGCAAGTTGTGGGGGGAGTGACTTCCACTAATTATTTGTGGTTGATGAGTGTGGCGCGTGTCGGGGTTTGCGTGTGTGTGTGTGAGTGTGTGTGGTGCATGTATGTGTTGCCTGGGTAATTAGTAGCTGGTGATGGCGCAGACGGCTGGCTCTCTTGCACAAACTGAGGGAGAGACAAAAGCGAATGAGGGAACATAGACAGAGCGCTCTCTCGGCACGCGCAAAAACAGACCACACAGAAGACCCCCTCAGCCTTGCACTGAACGCCCAAAAATGGAAGGCTCCTCATCTCCATTGACTCTTTGGAAAGACAATAGCAGTGGCTGACCTCTGACCTCTGGCCTCTGTGCAGGTCAAAGGTTAGGACTCTCCAGAAAACGACCCTACCCAGAGACTCTCTAGAACTTTTTAAGCCTCCTGCTTTTGTTGCATCAGAGACCTCTGTAATTTTACTCTGTTCCAAATGGCTAAGTGTGATGTGGTTTCTCTCATTAAACCTGCTTTCCTCCGACCATGTTCTGAGTGCGACACAATGAACAAGACCTACCTTAACTTTTAATTTCACCGTGACATCAGCTGCACGAGACTGGTAAAATTGATTTGGAAAACCCCCACTTCTCTTCCTGCACAGAGGAGCGATGGAAGAGGGTTGCCCCAGGCAACGAGGGTTCGGGACGGATCTCGTTGGGTGTTCCTCACGTTGGTGGGCGTGGCGTGCGTGGGCGGAATCTTGGTGGCTGCGCTGACCATCGCTTGCCTTCGACACCATGCCCGTCACCTGGCGTCCGGGAAACTGGGACTGGGCCCTGAAGGTGGAAGTGACACACATTATGATTACCAGGTACAGCAACTCTGAAAGGACAAATTGTGTACTAGGGAGGTGACGGGGACATGTGTTTTGGGGAAAGTTTATGGCGGGGGACCAAGACTCCAGTCTCTCATAGTGAGCAACCTGTCTAGGGCTGAGAAACAAGTCATTGATTAGCTTGAGTCTGCACTCCTTAAACACTTCACCCCTCTGCACAGATTTAGACGCCGGCTTCCGTAAATTCAGAAATTTAATTGCTAAATAATTCTGTAATTGAATTTCCAAATGTCTTGCTTCACTGGAATAATTTTCCAGTCTCTGTGACACAAATACTGAGTTATAAAGCCTTACATAGGCTCATGTACAACAGGAAAAATTGGCATCATTTGTATTCTGCAAAAAGGGGTTAAGCAAAGGGACAGTTCAAAAAACAGCAGACACCATGTTCTTTAAGCATTTGAGTTTGAGATCCTTGATTTCGAGGGGGAGAGCATTTTGTCTTTGAGAAAATCTCCGTTAACTCTTGAGTACATGGACTGAGTCGCCTGTGCCTCTCTCAGGAGCTGTGTCGTCAGCACATGGCCGCTAAGTTCGGTCGACAGGAGACGGGCGGTGGGGGCGGGGGAGGCGGAGGGGGTGGGGGGGGCACGGACACCTCCAGAGTGAGCAGCGTGTCGTCCCAGTTCAGCGACGCCCCCCAGCCGAGCCCCAGCTCACACAGCAGCACCCCCTCCTGGTGCGAAGAGCCAGCGCAGTCCAACATGGACATCTCCACCGGTCACATGATCCTGGTCAGTAAGAGATTCCATTTTGCTTTGACTGTCAAACTAACATATTTGAAAGTAAACATCCGTGTCCCATTTTTCTCAAATTGCAATTCCCTGATGGGATTTTCCCATCCTTTAACTGCAGTGAAGAAAGGTTTCTGGCCAATAACTTTAGCTAATTGTTCTGTTAACTGCCCAGCAAGAAAGAAAATCTGGGCAGAATTTGAATTTATGGACAATATCTGACACTACCTGGTGTCAATCCCCTGAAAACTCTAGAAATTTAAATTAATACCAAAAAAAACATTGGCATCAGATCAAATTATGACAGATATAATTTTGCATATGTTTTAAATACACAATGTTCAGTAATGATGCCTTTGTGGTGCATTAAAAAACTGTCTGTGGACCTGAAGCCCTGCTGGTTCGACTCTCACTGCATTTGTACCTTTGAGTAAGATACATTACATTAGTATAGTGCATATCTGGCTCTAAAAATCAATATTATGTAAAAAAAAAAAAAAAAAAAAACATACATATGTGTGTCAGTGGCCCCAAATAAGGGCTTCTAAGTTTGCATTACAGTCTGTAATGCAAACATCTTGTAATGAACGAAAAATAGAAAATTAATTAATTAAGCCTTTATTTAACCAGGTTGGTCCCATTGAGATTAAAATCTCTTTTACGGGAGAGACCTGGCTAAGACTAGCAGCAGCATACAGAACATAAACAAAATGTACAGCCTTTTCTGATTATAGCCAGCAGAATAACTTGTTTGGCTTCAGGAGCAGAGTGAGTTTGAGCTGGGGGGTTGCGAGCCTTTTTGGGCGTACCTTTTAGGCTTGTTCTGTACCCTCATGGCCAGGCCTACATGGAGGACCACCTGAAGAACAAGGATCGACTCCTCAGGGAGTGGGAGGCCCTGTGCTCCTACCAGGCAGAGCCCAGCGCCGTATCCGTGGCCCAGAACGACATCAACCTCAAGAAGAACCGCAACCCCGACTTCGTACCCTGTGAGTCGCCGCCGTTTATAATCCCAGCCGAGGCCACAGCTGTAAAGTCTCAGCTCCCTAACGGAGAACTGCTCTGGACCCCCCTTGCTTGATAAAACATGTGAGCCCTACTCAGCTGCAGGAACCCCTAGATACGGTTCGCAAAAGAGTCACCACCTTCACCAGCTTTTATGGCGCCAGCAGCAGACCTGCTCCCGGCTCTCTCCCGCTCCTGCCCCAATGCGCCCACATCCGTTCTGTTCGCTCTTCCTGTTTCATTTCAAATGCACAAATCAGACAGTGAAAATACACAAAGAACAGATAGTAAACATTTGGATCATCACTCCACATAAAAATAGCAGTAATTCCAACAACGATTTACCTGATGTGGATGTAAATGACTGCAAATTAAAGCCAGCACTTAGCGGTTTAATGTTATATTACCCGTTTCAAACATCTTTGTTTGCTCTGCTAGGTGCGTACTGTTCCTCTGTTGTCTTCTTCTCTCTTTATCTTCCCTGTTAAGAGAAAAAATTGCTTGCAATTTGCTTTTTCACCTGTGAAAGTCACTAACCACAAATCATATGAACTTGCATGACTGGCTTTTATTGCTTTAATTACAATTTTAACAAGTGAAGACCAATACATGTAATAAAAAAAGAGAAAAACTCCACATTTTAACATGACTGGCTTTCATATGAAGACCACAATGGAAAAATGATCAGAGTTACATTTTCATGTTGTAGAGAAATGATGAATTAAAAATTCAAAAAGATCTTAGAAATAAAGCACTGAAAAGATATGCAAAATATATAAAATATAATAATAATATATAATATAAAATACACAAAAATGCAAAATTTGGACTCTGATCGTTTTTCCTTTGTGGTCTTCATATGTCAACAAGCCTACACGTTTCACGCATAAAAAACTATATATTTGACAGGAAATAGTGCAGACTCACTCTTCCCGCTCTCATTTAATTGGCAGGATTATTTTCATAGTTTAAATATGCACTCTTCGTGCGTCCACATGTGGTTTTCAAAACAAGTTATTATTCCTCATGGGCTCGTGTGTAATGGAGGGCGCTTACACGCTGCGCTCTGTTGCAGACGACCATTCGAGAGTGAAACTGAAGGCAGAGGTTAACCCCTCCCGTGCGGACTACATAAATGCCAGCACCATAGTAAGTTAGCCTTGCCGCATTCATATCGACTTCCAAGGCACCAAAGATTTGAAAAGCAGGACTATTGGGTTAGATGGATAACTGCACCAAGGAATACAATGAGTTTTTATTTCAGTCCATCTTCCAGGTTCAGTACAGATCCAGATTAAACTCGGTACATTAATCCAGCTAACTCAGTAATCCTGCTTTGAGAAATAGGACCCTGTTCCACTCCATTTCATTGACGCCATATAATGCAGTACTGGAGTTAATCTCAGACTGCAAAAAAACCATTTTACAAAGAATTTCAGTCTCATAATGAGATTTGAAATATAATTCCTTCTCTCTGGCGTTGAATTTGCTTCTGAGTTACTGTTTGCTTGACAAGTGAGATTTTCATGCCCCACTGGCAAATCTTGAAATGAATCACTTTATTGGCAGTATTTGACTTCTTTAGCAGAAAATGAATAGATATATGATTTAATGTAGAATAGTCACTGGATGAGATGGAGCTCTTTTTAAAGTGAATAATGGCTCTGTATTGAGAGCAGCCAGTGTGATAACATCTGCTTCCCCTGAAAGTGAGTGGAGCTGGTAAAAGTCCCTGAGCTGTGCTGCTGCTGCCATTGATTTGCGTCATGTCTGTGGGCACAGATTGATCACGATCCCCGAATGCCTGCGTACATCGCTACCCAGGGACCCCTCTCGCATACCATCGCTGACTTCTGGCAGGTTGGTTTCACTATCTGAGTGTGTGTGTGTGTGTGTGTGTGTGTTTTGTGTGATGAATGTGTGTGTGTGTGTGTGTGTGCGTTTGTGTGCAAATGAATATGTTGTAACTGTGTGTGTGTGGCTATGAGGTAAATGTGTGTGTGTGTCTGTGTATACATAGTGACTGTGTGTGCGTGTGTAGGTATGTGTTAAATGAGTGTGCGAGTGCTGAAACAAAATGCACAATTCTGCACATTTGCATTGTTCTTAGTGTCCGGGACAGTGTTTGCTGATGCCATAAAGTCCTGATCCTAACATCACAGTCCCTGAGAGCACAGAAGTGCTGGTTTCTACCCTCCCTTTGCCAGGGACTCGGGAATGAAATCTAACCAATCAGCTGCACAGACTGTTCAGTTAATTACCTGGGAGGAAAGAAAGCCTGGGACAGATTTGCGGATTGTTGTTGCAGAATGTGTTGTTTTCTTTATGGAGCAATAACCAGTCTGTCCCCTATTAGTGTTATATTCATATCATTGTGTTTAGCTCTGCAGCAGATGCAACTGGGCAGATGTAGCAGCTCATTTTCTTGTGCTGTAGATGGTGTGGGAAAATGGCTGCACAGTAATTGTGATGATGACGGCACTGGTGGAGGACGGTGAGAAGCAGTGTGATCGCTACTGGCCTGATGAGGGCTCCTCCCTCTACCACATCTACGAGGTACAAGCCCACCCCGGCACTTTCCTGCATTTCTATGAACCACTACCCAACAGTGTCTAAAGCCTTTTGACAAATCCTGAGAGAAAAATGTCTCAGTCCTAACTGGAATATTCTCTGTTCATGTTTGTGGCTATGATGTGAATTACATTGTCTCTCTGGCAACAAAACTCTGAACAGCTTTTTGCATTATGAGAACTTGGTGGCGCCCAATAAAATTAGTGAAATTTAAAAAAAAAAAAAAACATAAATAACAGTGATTTTGGGGGCTCACGATAAAGCTGTTCAATCAACACTGCACTACAAAGTATGATGCAGAGAAAGTGTCCTGCGATGCTCTTTCACTATGAAATGAGCCATTTTATATCATACGGGTCATACCACAAAGTCTAAGGCTCATCCTGTCATTCTCAGGTGAACCTGGTATCGGAGCACATCTGGTGCAACGATTTCCTGGTGCGGAGCTTCTACCTAAAGAACGTGCAGACGCAGGAGACACGCACGCTGACCCAGTTCCACTTTCTCAGCTGGCCAGCCCAGGGAATCCCCACCTCCACGCGCCCTCTGCTGGACTTTCGCAGGTACTGACACACACATCTTCCCGCAGGTAACATTATATCGAGAGTGTCATTACAATTATAAATATACCCACATACTCACACACATGCGCGCGCGCGCGCACACACACACACTCATTCTCACTCTCCTATCTCATGATAAGAATCATGCTATTTTGGTAATTGTGCCACCTATTTTAACTTCTATCACCCAGCTACACACTACATGCTATTATACCCAAACCCACTGACACACACACACGCATACACACATACTTGCACACACATGCACACACACATGCATGCATGCATATGAACAGTAAGCAGTAAACAGTTAAAGAGTAAATCAAAATGATCATCCTTTGCATTTAAAGATGCATTCATTCTTGAATGAACATTATCTCAGTTTTACAAATTTACTGGTAGGTAGCTGTAAGCCTACTAGAAAAATTATTACTCTACTTTTGCAGACTGGCTGTCTCTTTTTCTCCTGTTTCTCCTGGTAATCCCAAACACCCTCAGTAGCGCTGAGATCGGGGCTCTGTGGAGGCCGTATCAGCAATATCTACCTTCAACGAAATACACAAAAATCTCACATTTTTTTGAAAAAGAATGTTTGGAAATCTCAAAGTTGCCCCTTTTCCGCTGAAACACTAATGCTGAAAATTGGAAAAAAAAAAAAAAAAAATCTAAGACCAGTTTTTATTCAAAATCCTAGGTGCCTGAGGCTTTTATGCAGGACAATAACATATACGCAGATTCGCATAAATACGCACACACAAAGACACCCACACAAGTACCACAAACTCAAATCAGTGTAACGGCCATGGAACTCCAGTCATTGTGCCACCTATTCTAACTCCTGTTGTCTAACTAGCCCTCACACCAGTTAAGGCTGCCCTCACACCAGTCAGTTGGTCACACCTCATTTCCCTCAAACACTCACATGCAGCTCTGGCCCCGTGTGGCTCAGCCTAATTGAGCCCTTAAAGGCCCTGTAGGCTGGCTCCTCCCATTCCTCTTACTCCCTCCGCCTCTTCTCCATCTCCAACACTGAGACTCCAGCCCCTCCTCCCCATTCTCCTCCCTCCGCGATGGGCGTCAGCGGGCTCCGTGGGTTATCTATCGCACATCTGTCAGTGTCATTTTTGTGATTTGCAGCTAGTAGTCTGGGTCCAGTTGCATAGTCACAAAAATGATCATTGGCAGGTGTGACTGCGGCAGGAGAGACGCTGAATGGACCGTCCATCGCCTCCCCCCCTCCTCTTTACACTCTTCCTCCTCCTCTTCGTCTTCCTCCAGGGCGCGCAGTGTAAGGCTGCCATCCTGCTCTACAGAGGCTACTCAGCCCGTTGATTGGCTCATCCTCTTACTTTATTTGAGCTTGCACCAATCAGGGCTTCTTGTAGGAGCCGCTTTCCCGCCTCTTCTTTTTCAAGCCCAACCCTATTAAACCCTCGTCTATCCTCAGTTCTTGTCTATAAGGCCTAGAGTCCTAGACATATGTGATGAGGAGAACAGATTAAAATTTAAATATTAATATCATGTAGATTAATCAAGCTTGGAGTTGCCCCCATGTTTCAATGTCATGTTCTTCCGACTGGGTCATTAGCTCATCCTCTCTCTGTGTCTCTTTTTCTCTTCCTCCGTCTCTCTCTTCCCTTTCTCTTTAACCATCCATCCCTTCAAATGCTCTCTCTCCCTCGTCTGTCTCTGCACAGGAAGGTGAACAAGTGCTACAGGGGCCGATCCTGCCCAATAATCGTGCATTGCAGGTAAATCCCTGGCTGCATTACCAATAGTGGCCAAAGGGGGAAAACGCATTTCAGGAAATGGAAGAATCAGCTGAATCAAAGTTTCACATTTAGTAGTGGAGACAGGGCGAGGAATGTATTTTGGAGATAAAATCTTGCTTGCAAACGGTCAAAACATTGCAGGAAACAGCAGAGCTGAATCAAGAAACATATTGCCATTTACATTCACTTTTAGCAGCATAAGCCATGAGTGTATTTGCGTAATTATGCTTTCAGTTGAAAAAAGCTTTGTCTGCTGTTTCTAAGTACTTTCCTTCTTATCTAGTGATGGCACAGGAAGGACTGGCACGTACATCCTAATCGACATGGTCCTGAATCGTATGGCTAAAGGTGGGTTGAAAACCTCTCTGTCCTCTTCCCTCTCAAATGTAATTATTTCTGACATACATGTCAGAAAAGATGCATTGTTATTACACCTTAAGTATGATATTTGTGGAGGTTTGTGGGGATAGACCTGTGTGTACATTTGCAAACTAGTTGTTTGGGAATACAGGTAGGCAATTGCATTTTCAACTCTAAATTATAGTCATGTCTTTCTATCATTTATTAAGATCTAAGTGGCTTTGCTAAATATCCCGCTGTATTAATGACTACCACTACGTATTAACAATGAGTGCATTACCCTGGAGGTCAGAATAATCGTTGACCATTCACCAAAATAACCCATTCTTGTGTTTCAGGGGTGAAGGAAATAGATATTGCTGCGACCCTTGAACATGTTCGTGATCAGAGACCAGGCATGGTGCGCACCAAGGTAAGGCCTTTGCATCATATAGGACTGGAAATTAATGTTGTTTCATAAAATATATGATAAGTGAGGGCAAAGCAATGAATCCTTCAGCAAAACATTTACCCTTTGAGTGTGACATTGCATAATTAGAATTGTGAACATGCTGTTTCTTGACATAGGAGTCAGCCTCTGAGTCCAGCTGCTAGTACCATATAACTTGATCCTGATTATAATGCATTCAGAAACAATATATCAGGCTAGATTTTTATATTCTAACCTGCGCATATGCACATTTACCTTCAAAAAGTGTAATGGCAGTATTTAGTATGGGCATGCTATATGAGTTAACACCTGATCTGATAAACGCTACAAACGCTACAAAAAATGTAAATCACATGAAAGGTATACTGAGTGGGATTATTCTGTCACTGTTTGTAAACACAACATTCAAAGTTGACTCCTCCTCCATGGCTCAACCATACCAGAAGCGCATGCCACCTGACCGAAATTTGAGCTGTGATCCGAGCTGGAGACATGTCCTGTGCAAAGCTTAGGCAGCTTGCGAAAATATTATTTTTGCTAGTTAGCTCAAAATTACTCTGCATTGAGACCAATGCTGTATATGACAACATTGCTATACCAGGTCTGCAGCTTTATAAAAAACACTGGTAACAGTAATGTTAGCTATTATGCGCTAGCATATAGGCTATGAGTTGCCTGCTCATTACAGACACTTAGCCCTGAGCCTCCAACGATCTACTTACTAGCAAGCTATGTTGGTTTGTGATTGCCATGATCAGTGTGTGTCAAACGGAAATGATTCTACAATCAAACTCAGCAATACAAACCTCAAGGGATATTTTCTGAACATGCAAAGTTATTTACATTGGTTGATAGTAGGACTAAGGGTGTACACTGCTAGCAAGTAAAGTTACACAACTAGCTGGCTACAGTTTTTAGAATGTTACATTTGTTGTAGAGGAAAAGCGGACACTTCAGCAAGCTAACTAAGCAACCTCACACTAACCCGTCCAACAGAAACCAGTCCAATTCTGTGTCGCTCTTAATCTGCATCATCTCCTCTAGTGCTCGCAAGTGGGTGAAAGCTAACCCCAAATTTACACTCATTTTAGAATGGGCTTTTTCTGCTTGGCTTTTCACCCCACTGTATTTCCTTTTCTCAGCACTGCATCCATAATTTGCATCATAACTTCCTCTTGGGAACTTGGGTCGTGCTGTTATTGGCTGTGGCTACACACCCAGCGCCCAAATGCATCCTGTACGAAGTAAAATAACAAAATACATGCAGACAAAACACCCCCACACGCTTCTTGTAGGTCATCAGTGATCCACTGAGGGGTATTTTTTTTGTATGAGTTAATACAGCTTTTTTGGGAAATCTTACTCAGTATACCTATAGCAATAAACATTCCACAAAACTATACTCTTCAGACAGGTGCATTTATTTCAGTAATAGCAGTGTGATAATGTGTCGATGCATGCGTGAGCAGACATGTACGATGAATTTGCATAATTTCACTTCCCTCTTATCTCTCATTATCTGTAGGACCAGTTTGAGTTTGCTCTGACGGCCGTGGCTGAGGAGGTCAACGCCATCCTGAAAGCACTGCCCCAATAAGCTCTGCCCAATTAGTGCCAATTTGCCAATCCCTGCCCTCCCAAACTTCACTTCTGCTCCCACACATCTCAACACTCATAATCACATGGCAGTGTATCTGAACACATCTTTGCATGGCCTTCAAACAATATGAGTCATTCAAATGAGCTGTTTTATTCTCCATATCTCATCCCTTTTGGGGATGGTGAGTAACAGGGTGAGCACTGAGGCAATGGCGAGAGCTGCACCTTTTCGACAGTGGAACAGATCCATGTAGAACCCCCACAAGATCAGAGTGGAACTCAAGCCGACGGCTCAACTTTGATAGAACCTACTCAGAACCTGGCGCTTTTTAGCAAATACAATTTTATGTAATTAAGCTTGGTTAGTGCCAGGCAGTCAGGGATTATAACTGCTTTTGAAGTGTGTGAATGTTAGATGGAGATTCATTCCTTAAATGAAGAGAGACTGAGACCTGTCAGGAAATTCAGCCAACTTCTGTGCCTTTCTTGTTGGTTTTGTAGCAATTTGCACTTTCTATCAAAACATCTTTAGGACAGTTTCGCCAGAGATTATTTACACTACTAGTCAAAAAATATTTGGACACTTTACTTATGTTGGTTCCACATTTCATTGGCACTTAAGCAGTCATGTAAATGAGCTCAAATGCCACAATTCAAGATGTGAATGGTAAGAAGTCAAAATAAATGTGTAAATTTAAGATGGTAAAATGTAAAATTAGCCTAATCTGGTGCGTACTGGACTGGAAAATCAAGCAGAAGCAAACCACAAGTGCAGTATCCTTTGGAACTTTCTGAGCCTTGGTTGTAAAACTTCAGAACCATATGATTATCTTTTAGGGAAAAAAAAATGCCTCGAACCTGCTTAGCAGTTATTATGGCACATGACAGCTTGCTTTGATCGATGTAGAGAAAATTTCGTTTTTTCCGTCTCTGTCTTTTACTGGTGTCCATATATTTTTGACCGGTAGTGTTGGAGACTCAAACAACACCACCATGAAAATTCGATTTCACCGCCAGGGGGCGACAGTCAGCACTGAAACGAAGTTGAGTCAAATGAATTTGGTAGAGGGACGTTTTCCGGAAAAATGAACTGTGAAAGAAATAATGGATTTTTTTTTATCGTCACCTCCAGAAAATTGCTGATTTGTCGTAGGGCACGGTACGCTTATCCGTGGTTCTCGATCAATCAAATGTTGGCTGAGCCGTTCAAGTAAACACATTTTCATGAACTGCGTCACCAAAGCAGCAGTGTCGCCTCAGTGCTCGTCTAGTGGTACTGTTTTGAAAGTCATATCATTTCGCAACTGAATAATTGCATGTCAAGCTACAATTATGCAATTTCGATTAATATTTTACCTTGCTAAATTGCCCTTGAGGTTTCAGCAACTCGATATCATTTCAATTTGGAGCGAGGCAACTATTTTACAGCTGTTTTAACCGCCATGTATTTTTCTCGATTCTTCTGTGTAGCGATGCCTCCGCACTCCTAATGGTCTAAAGGTGGAACTGCACCCCTTTTTTCCCCGAATGGGCTTCGTGTTCCACTTCAGAAATTCAGGATGATGCTTGACTCGTTTCTCCAAGCTGTGCTTCTGATTCCACTGTGATCTTGTGAACATTTTCCAGTTTTAAACTCTATAACACTCTATATATCTCTTACATCACACCGTGGGAAGCAAACAGGACTAAATGGATGTTAAAATTGCTGAACTGAACTATGCTAACTTTTGCAAACTGTATCTAGTAATTCTGTCTCCTCAGATTCTTTGAAATGTTTGTGACCTCCTCTCATACTCGTTCGATAAGAGATTCCTCAATTTGTTTTGATTTGTAAAGTTCAACTGTGACTCTCAAAAAGGATGTGTTTATATCCAACTCTTTTTGTTACCACTTTCATATTACTTTGAGCATGTTACATGTCAAAGCTACTAATTTTACGTTAAAAATCCACCATTTGTGTGTTATAATAAGTTAATTTTTACGCAAACTGCAGTTCATATCGACATGAAGTTGTGGTCTTTTTAAATTGCGTGCAGTTTTAACACATTTGTTCAGAGAAATGCTACTATTTCTTTATACACCACACACAGAACTGGATTGTTCTCGTAAAATATCCACCAAGAAAATTTCATTTCCACAGCAAAACAGCCAGTCAATATAAGGTCAAGTCAGGACATAAAGATCTACTTCTTTCTCTCTATTCTTAAGTCCTAATTTCATCACTGTCAGTGTTTTCTTAATGATTTTTTTCAGGTGAATTTGACCAAGTCAGCACACATTTACCTAAACCATGGTGTGTTGAGACTTGGTCTGATTTAATTTCTGCAGGAGTTTGTCTTTAATGGCTTTTTTTTCCCCTGAAATTCAATTTTCCAGTCAGCATGTTCACAAACTCACTTTCTGCCAGTCAACCTAAGAATATCCAAAACAACTGAAAGTCAGGCCGTTTCTTGTCCACTGTTGCATATGTACGAAGAAAATCCTTCTCAATTAGGTCCTGACTAATGTGTTCAGAATATAAGTTTCCCAAGTGGTTCAACTGATATCACTGCCCGTATGAATTCTCTTCTGGGTGTGGATGTGTGTGTGTGTGTGGTGAGTTATGACATCTTCAGTTTATACCCAGTTCCTGTACCACACTTCAGCTGCTGCTCTCTCTTAATCTTTCTCTCTATGCCCCAAAAAAAAAAAAAAAAAAAAAAGCAGGGTAAAAGGTAAAACTCGCCATCATAGTTGTTGTAAATGATTGATCTACTATTGCTGTATTTGTGTAGCAAACAAGAATAAAATAAGCCAAAAAAAAGACAAAACATTAATGTTATATAGGGGGAAAAAAATCTATTTATTTTGTAACTATGTGACGAATACATTTTGTCTGTGAAGTGATGCAACTGCACAGCCTGTTTGTGTGTTTTCTTTACCATGAATCCCCCTCCCCTCCCCTCCTCTTCCCCTATTCTTTGGCCCTCAGTCCACTTGCATTACCAGCCTCAGTGAAGTGTAAAACGCGTAAACGAATCCCCTGGTCAGTGTGACAGCCCTTTCAGGTTTGGCCTTCATGATACACTAACTTTGGGTGCGTTCGAGCGTGTCTGCAAGTAAGCTGGCTGCGCGAGATTCCCGAAAAATTACGCGAAAATCTTGCCGAAGTTGCGCGCGGACGCGCTCGAACGCACCCATAGTGTCGCCTTCCATGCAGGTGACCATCACATGGTCTGCACCACAAATTCAGCAAGGTCACATGATCTTTGTAGAAAAGATGTATTTTATTCAGTCTGAGACATGGGGGGGGACATCTCATTTAAACCTTTCAATGTGCTGCAATAGAGAAAAATGGCAAGTACGCTGCCTACAATATGAATATAAGAATAATCAAATCAGAATGTATAATTCCTATATTTTCAGAATTACTGGAATCATTGTATGCACTCAAACCCTCTGACATAACTAACTGTGAGGAAAATATGTGCAGTAGTGAGTCTTTGCAGTGAAAATGTAAATAGTGTTTTGTCTTCATGGACCTGCCCTGTTTCATTTGCTCCTCTGCCGTCATTCCTGACTCAAACATCCACTTCAGTCGTGCTCTCACAGCACAAATAACGGCCATATTTTATTATACGCTTGCATACATAAAACTCGTAATCGGCAGGCACAAAAACTTATGTGGGACTGTGGACAGACAAAATATAGACCTGAGGTTTTCTATGATCTCTCTAAGTACAAGAAAGTCATGCGACCATACTGCAGCCAGTAATACCAAGGAGCTCCTGTGTATAAGCCACTTATATGATTCTGGAATATACTTGAACTCACTACCACTTCTTGTGTGGGGCAAGGCCAAGAAGTCCATGAAATGTACCAAAGAGGAGGAAAGTAACATTCAAGAAAATAAATAAATAAAAAATCTATTGGGCTAACATTCACAATATCTAAATATCTGGAATAATAAAAATCAGGGTCTGCTCCTGAAATTGCACATGCATGGATACTTTTCATCTGAAAGTGAAATACTGAGATCAGTGCTCAGTCACCACTTAATGCGTTCAAGTCTTAAAGTTTGTATTCTCTAAAACGACTGCATATCCTTTTTTTTTCATTTTGACGCAATATTCTGCACCATTTTCTGCAGCGTTCCACCATTTTCATTAGTACCTCGTACTGCAAATATCAAGGAGACATAAGGTACAAGGAGCCAACTGAAGAGCTGTGAATCAATGCACACTGAACAGGAGACCTTGCAAACACTCGCTGGGTTTGATCTATATGGGGTGATTCAGTCAATGACACTCAAAAAACTGCAAGGTAAAAGAGAAAGTGCAGCACAAAAATGGATAGAAAGGCAAACTAAACTTAAAGTGGGGGAGAATGAAAGTTCTGTAAGAACATATTACATCACAGGATGGGGGGGGGGATGATAAACACTCCAGTCAAACCAGCCTGGATGGATATAAAGTAAACGATATAGCAAGTGTTTGCCAAATGGTTCAGATCAAACAGGCACCTGCAATGATGCCCAAAATGTAACAGTACCAAGCCAATATAAAGAGACAGCAGTGACGCCGGTGTGGTTACTGCAGGTACATATTTTAATACTGAAGTCACACTAAGTCAGTCATTAATCAATCATTTTTTCACATTTCCACCCATGCTCACACCAAGCCAAAGATACAATGCGCATATGCAAAACTTGAAAATGAAAAGCCTTTTGACACTGAGTGAAAAGCATTAATGGGTATTACCAGGATAAAAGTTTAAGAATACACCGTCTTTAAGCTTTGAGCTGCAGTGGTTGGCCCACCCAGTCTCTTTTAGTGTCGGTCATTTTACTTCCAGGAAAGGACAGATTTACGCCTTCTTTGCCCGCGCTGTTGACTTGCTTTCACCTTTATGCAAACCTGTTCAGGAAAGTACAAAAAAAGTTTTCTGGAATTGATCACTGCATATTTTTTTCCACATTTTTCAGGCAGTTAATATCGCACTGTAAACATAGAGTACTGAAATTGCTACTGCAGTTCAAATAATGGCTTTTTAGACAATAGTACAGAAATGCTAGCCACAGCTGAGCTTCCTGTCCAGACTGCTTTCTGTCTCGGGGCAAATCCTTACATCAAACTTCAAATATAATTTTGCACTTTCACATGTGATGCTGAATTACTACGTGACGTGTTTTCCTCTCGCCTCTTAATAAATTGGATTTTTATTGAGCTTTAGTGCTGATCAATGAAAACCAAAACACAGCAGCACTGGCCCCTTAGACATTTGATAGATGAGTAAATGAAAAAAGATATAAAAATGAAACCACACCAAGCATGGAGTGAAGAGAAGGTTGAAGAATTGTACAGATTTAAATGTCATTTTTGATCGCAAGCATTTGAGATGGTAGGAAGGGATTGCTTCTATTTTTACAACATGCACTCATTCATGACAGATTTTAGCTAAAATGCTGTAAATAACTAACGATACATGTCCACAAAAAGGGAATGATAAACATCAGCACTTACAGATTTCCCTCCTACTAGACAGACACAAATCCATAGGGGCAACTTTCCCACAAATGTTTAGGGAGGGGAGGAAAAAAAAAAAAAGAACCTTACAAAACAGAGCACAAATGAAAATGCTCTGCTTACGGTCGGGATGTATGAAGTCAACCTTGGAAATCATTAACCCACTGATAGACACCCTTGTACATCCGATAGAAGGGATTACCAAACACTGTCTTCACAAAACCAAGTGCACGCTAGACTTCAACAAAGCCGGATTTACTAAGACCTTCGTCATCTGCTAATTTCAGCGAATAAAAATAAAAATACTACAAACATGACCAATGATTCGTGCACAACAGATACTAAGATCAATCACTGGTCATGTTTTAGGTTTTGCATTTGATAAAAGGATTCACGGGCGCTATAGGACTAAACCAAATAAGGGCTATAATGAGTTTTATTGCAATATACAACTTTTGCTGTTGGTTTTACATGTACAAAGTAAACAAGCTAGCCTTGCATAATGATTAAATAATACCTTCAAATCATCAGATCACCCATTGAAATCTTATACATCAGGGCAGCTTATGTCACACTACGTTGCACTTCCACACTGCTCATGGATACAACCATGAGGCTTACTGTAATAATCTTTAGTGGAGTTCACTGGCTACGCAACTTACAGCACTTTTTACAAATATAATAGCCCAGATCAATAGGCACGAGTACACTTCATTCAATCTGGGTAGGTGTGTGCGAGTATTGATGGACAAGGGAACAGCGAGTTCACTTGAGACCATATGTACTGGGTAAGCATTGAACGGACACTGGATATCTTACGCTGTTCTACAATGCCATTCTAAGAAAAAAAAAACCCCATAACTACGTATTTTTACACATGAAAAGTAAGAAATTTACCAGGTGGATGTTCATTTTATCCTTCAGTGCAAGTTTTGAATATATCGAAAACTGTTTTTACATGATTTTACTTTCTAGAGCCACAATCTGAGCACCAGCCGGATTCACACTTGCGTGAATGGTCTGCGAAATCAAGACAGCCTCTGGTATTTCAGAAACTTGTTGAAAAGGACATAACCCCCCCACCAGGTGAATAACTAACTTTGCGTGCGTAAATATGGTTTGTTATGTGGTATATTTACTTAGAATGTCAGAATTATGTTTTCAAAGACAAATATAACATGGGTTCTGGAGGTCACCTGGTTGTACGGTAGCTGCTAGCAAGCTAATACATAGCAGCCTGTACCATCTCTAGATAGAAAGGATGGTCCTCAAAATGGCTTGGAAGAGGTTATTTACCTCAAAAACTCGATGAAAATGAGACTAGATTGTGTTTTGGGAGGATTCCCATTTAAAACTACAAAATTATCATTATTAACTCCACTCAACAGATTAATCTGAAGAGAGCTTAAGAACAGCTCAGAAAAGCAAAATTCTGGACCATGTGCTGAAAACCTACATCAATATCAACCCAGTGGAAGCAAGAGAGATATCAACTTGCCTCAGAGCACTGCACAGAAATACCAGTTTCTTCCTGTTTCAGCTTGATGTTGGAAGGCTTCTTCCTCCCAATATCTAGCCCTGCCACCCTGACCCCATGCCCTGCCCCCAGCACCTGCATTCATATCAGCAGTCGCTGTCCCTGGCTGCTGTGCGGAGGCTCCAGGGCCATGCCTGTCTCTCCATTGAGAAGAGGGCAGCTTCATCTGACTGTTAGGCTGAAGCTGCTGGTCGTGTCTACGCATCCGTTCCATGTCGAGGGCCGCTTTATCCTCCTGACCTGGATGAAGCGACACACAGTACGAAATATAACAAAATATTCTTATGCTGAAGCAAACATCAACACAAGTAACTGAAAGCAAAGGTATTCCAACACTCTCACTTGACATTTGGGGGGTGAGAGAAAAATTTAACTTTTTGTAGAGCAGGTTAACTGCACAATTTACATGGACCTAAATATAAACAGTCAGGCAAAAGTTGAATTAAGATGGAAAATTTGGGGACAGATCTTAGGGATAAATATAGGCATTGCAGTAGCTAAGGGAAAAAAAAGAGAGGGCAGGAAATGGAGAATGGGTGTGTAGGGAGATAAGAGTCATTACAGGAAGGAACAAGCTGGGGCCCTGATACTCAATTCACTGTCCCTGAGGGCCGATAAATGCTGGTTGTCCAACTTCCCTTTGTCTGGATCTATGCATGCAAAATAATCTTAGAGATGGGTCAGACTAATGGTTCAGTTAATGTCAAAATCAAGGGCGGATATCAGAAGGCGCTAACCATCAATCAACACAGTCTTCAAGACTCCATCCTCCACAATCTCGGTTCTCTCCTTGCCATTTTCTTTAATTCTGTTCGAACAGCCATGGAATCAAAGTCATGACAGGCAGAGTTAAGTCATTTTTTTAAAAAAGTATACAACTCCAATTCCAAAACAGTTGGAACGAAGTGTAAATGGTGAATAAAATCAAAATGCAATGACTTTCAGATCACATGAGCCAATGTGTTATTTACAATAGAACATAGATAACATTTCAAATGTTGAAACTGAGACATTTTACATTTTTATCCACAAAATGAGCTTATTTCAAATTTTTTGGCTGCAACAGGTCTCAAAAAAGTTGGGACACAGGCAAAAAAGGGCTGAAAAAGCAATTAATATATAAGAGAATCAGCTGAAAGCACATTTAGCAAGTAATTAAGTTAACTGGCACCAGGTGTGTCACATGATTGGCTATAAAAGGGATGCCTTAGAGAGGCTGAGTCTCTCAGAAGTAAAGATGGCCAGAGGCTCTCCAACCTGTGAAGGCTTGCGTAAAAAAAAAAAATGTGGAATACTTTAAAAACAATGTTCCTCAACGTCAAATTGCAAAGGCTTTGAAGGTCTCATCATCGACAGTGCATAACATCATCAAAAGATTCAGAGAAACAGGAAAAATCTCTGTGCATAAGGGACAAGGCCAAAGACCTTCACTGGATGCCCGTGATCTTCGGGCCCTCAGACGCCACTGCATCGCTCACCGGCAAGATTCTGTCATTGACATTACTAAATGGGCCCAGGAATACTTCCAGAAACCACTGTTTATAAACACAGTCTGCCGTGCCATCCACATATGCCACCTAAAACTCTATCATGCAAAAAGGAAGCCATTGTTGAGCATGATTCCAGAAGCGCCGCCATGTTCTGTGGGCCAAGGCTCATTTAACTGTACTGTAGCAAAGTGGCAAAGTGTCCTGTGGTCAGACGAGTCCAAATTTGACATGCTTGTTGGAAATCATGGGCGTCGTGTCCTCCGGGCTAAAGAGGAGAAAGACCACCCCTACTGGTATCAGCGTTCAGTTCAAAAGCCAGCATCTCTGATGGTATGGGGATGCATTAGTGCATATGGTGTGGGACACTTGCATGTTTTAAAAAGCACCATGAATGCTGAAAGGTATATAAAGGTTTTAGAGCAACATATGCTCCCCTCCAGACGACATCTATTCCAGGGAAGGCCTTGTGTATTTCAGCAGGACAAAGCAAAAACCACACACTGCAGCTATTACAACAGCATGGCTTCGTAGTAGAAGAGTCCATGTGCTGAACTGGCCTGCCTGCAGTCCTGATCTTTCACCGATTGAGAACATTTGGCGCATAATTGAACGAAAAGTCCGTCAAAGGAGACCCAAACTCTCCAGCAGCTGGAAGCCTGTATTAAACAAGAGTGGGATCAAATTCCAATGGCTAAACTCACGAGACTCGTCTCCTCAATGCCCAGACGCCTCCACTCTGAGTTAAAAAGAAGAGAGGATGCTACACCATGGTAGACAGGCCCCTGTCCCAACTTTTTTGAGACCTGTAGCAGCCATCAAATTTGAAATGAGCTCATTTGTGGATAAAATTGTAAATTTTCTCAGTTTCAACATTTGCTATATATCTCTGTTCTATTGTGAATAAAATACTGGCTGGTGTGATTTGAAAGTCATTGTGTTTTGATTTTATTCACAATTTACACTTTGTCCCAACTATTTCAGAGTTGGGGTTGTATGTATTATATATAAAAACCTTAAAAAGATAAAACTGCAATAATGAAAAGAATTAACTGACGTTCTGGTGGTGATGGTTCTTCCATTGACGCATTGCGTGCTGGTGGTAGTGGAGGAGGAATATGATGAGAACTGCACCAAACCGCCTAGAAAACTCTTTTTCAGTCCTCCCACTGATGGTAGAAAGCTCCCTGAAGGACAGATCAATACTTACAGTAGCCCACAAGAATAAAAAATGAGCCACAATGGAAAGAAAAGTAGACTAACCTCTAGTTACTTCTCAGGGCCAATCTTTTTAAGGACAATCTAACTGAGGAGAACTTTGCTGAGTTTGAGAGTCCACATTACAGCATTTTAGTAC